>JAQQAF010000004.1:10082500-14882500 GCA_029747655.1 Ensete ventricosum
CAATCTTTTTCAATATGCCCTATTTTTTGCAACAAAAACATCTTCGAGTTTCTTTGTTACCTTCATTTGATCGACCTCGTCCTCTGTCCTTTTGATCTATCCCTTGAGATCTGATTTCTGAATTTTCTTTTTGATCATTCTTCTAATCTATCTTCATTTGAAAAATATGTTCCAAAATTTCATCTGAAGATCTGTTCACTTTTTGTTCATTAACTAAAAAAGATCTCATTAATTCATCAATAGATAATGTACTCGTATATTTAGCTTCTTGTATAACAGTAGATATAATATCAAATTTTGAAGATAAACTTTGTAAAAAAATTTCTACTATAGTTTCATCTTTTAGATTTTCACCATAAGATCTCATTTGATTCAAAATAGAAATTTTTTTTTAGAAGAAATCAGCAACAGATTCCGAATCTTTCATCATAAGTGTTTCAAATTCACGACGAAGAATTTGAAGCTTTAAAATTTTTATCTTTTTTGTGCCCCCAAACATATTTTTTAATATCTCCCAAGCTTCTGTTGATGTTGATGCCATCATGCTATTGCTTGTTGTAATATATAGAGGGCTTTTGCATCTCTTTGCATATTTTCATTCATCTGATGCTTTTAATCCTTAGTAATCTTAGGATCATGTAGATCATACTCAACAAAACCATTTTCTACCAACAGTAGATGATACCACTGTTGGCTTTTCTGCAAAACTTCAGTAAGAAGGAGAAGAGAATAATAGAGTACACCAAGAGTAATTTCAATCAACAGTTTACAGTAGTACCTTAGAATGAACCAAGAGCACCTATTTATATTGATTAAAATACAGAATACAGAAATTTTAAAATATTAAAAAATTTATCACATCTAAATAAATCTTATCCTCATATAAACTAATATCATCATCATCTTAACTATTTGGATTATTTCCAATACCAATAAATCGAAAAAAGATGGATTGTTTTGTGAAAGAATCTCTGGGCCCATAAAAAGTGGAATTTGTGCTTGTGGAAATTATCGAGTGATTGGAGCTGAAAAAGAAGACCCGAAGTTTTGTGAACAATGCGGGGTGGAATTTGTTGATTCTCGGATACGAAGATATCAAATGGGATACATCAAACTCGCATGTCCAGTAACTCGTGTGGTATTTGAAACGTCTTCCTAGTTATATCGTGAATCTTTTAGATAAACCCCTTAAGGAATTAGAAGGCCTAGTATACTGCGACGTGTGATTTGATCAAAATTTTCGTTTTACAGACTCGGACTGAGAAACTGTCATCCCGTTCAATCCGATTGAGGTGCCCCCAACTCTAACATGTGTTTTGGGAGAAGTAAAAGTAACATGAAACTCAGAATTATAGGTGTATTCAATACTTCCAAATGAAAGGGGAATCGATCCATGGTCGATTCCGTATAAATAGGAATTGCTAGTTATACCTTATCCATGGTCAAGAAGGGTCATCGTCCCGGAGTTATCGGGCTCCGATGCGCTCCAGCGCCAGCTTCAGTAGCTGTTCCATCTCCATGCCCTCAAAGCTCTACCCGTTGATACGACTTCAGCGGTCAAAGATCAAAATTTATAGGGCTACCTCTGGGATCCTATCGTCTGCGGCCAAGCGTTCCACCTCAGCTGCATCGACACGTGGCTTCTCTCCAACTCCACCTGCCCGCTCTGCGGGGGGTCGCTCTTCCTACAGGGCGTGGCGGTCGAGGATCTGGTGTTAGATTTCGAGGAGTCGACTTGAGGAGGGAGAAGCTTCCCCTGCGGAGAGAACGCCGGCGGCGGCGGCGGACGACGAAGGGGACGAGATTGCGGCCGACAGGAGGAGAGTGTTCCATGTGAGGCTTGGCAAGTTCAGAAACTTGGGTAATGGAAACGTTGGTGGTGACTGTAACGAGGACAATAGCATCGCCATTGGCAGTGTGAGAAGAGAGGAAGGGGAGACCAGCAGTAGTAGCTTCACTGCAAGGAGGTGCTTCTCCATGGGCTCTTATCAGTATGTGGTTGCTGATGCCCAATTGCAAGTGGCTCTCAAGAGCTGTTCTGCTCTGAGGAAAGGAGATGGAAGAGGAATCAGAGGAACTGATGCAAGATGGTATTGTACAGGAAATGAGGCTGTGGAGGGCAAAAGACTTAAGTTTGGCAGCAGGCACGAAAGCTTCTCAGTGTCAAAAGTCTGGCTATGGTCTAATAAGAAGGGGAAGGTCTCCATGTCTTCAGATACTTCTGCTTTGGATACAAACTTGCCATGGAAGACAGTAGGAGTTGGTGATGCTTGAAAATTTTCTATAACATGACAAGTATTATTTCCATTTTACCCCAATTTGGTCTTCTGAAGTCAAGAGGAAGAGTTTGCTGTTGGTGGTTGCACACATTGGAAGCTGGTTGATGAACAAAAGATATTAGTGGAATCTGATAATGTTCAACGCTTGTGGTTCTTGTGGTGTTCAATTCTTGGAAGGACCTATCGGCAGATCATTGATCAAGACTTGTCTGCGGAGAATGTTTGCATCCTTCTCCTTGAAATATCCACATCATACAAAAGCTTAAGATATTTTTGGTTAGAAAGAATGAACTTAGATTTCTTTTCTGAAGTTGCATTTTATTTTGTTCTTTACAAAAAATAAGCAGAGATTATAAAGTCTAGATAAGATTCTGCCAACTATATCAAAACCATGTTCTCGTCGAGGAATTTACTGCGGACTGCAGAAAACCCGGCGATTGGATTAATATAGACAATTAGGTTAGTTGCATTACTTGCAACAACACAGTGTACAAACAAGAAAACTATTATATTTTGTGTTGTTTCTCTTCCCTAGAATGAGAATCCATAAAAGCTTGTTAGTGACTTCCTGTAATGAGTCACAGTTTGAGTTTTGACAATGTCGGGGCGGTTGTATTGTCGGTTGTATAGTTTCAATTTGATCCCCCTCTGTTATAGCAGTAAAGTAGACTATTTTTTTCAAAGGATCTCTGCAATGTGGAAAGGATCAAATTACATCTATTTGAGCTGGAAATGAAATGGTTAGTACAAGCTATTCTAGTATTAGTAGATTCATTATTGAATAAATTGCTTGTGGCCCATAGCATGGTTTCTGCTTTCTCTTGTTTTCTGCTTCATCCTTTTAAGAAAATTCTTTTGGTAGCAAACAAAAACATGTCGGACAAAGGCGTTTTCTGTAATCTTCTGTGGTTAATAAAAGACTTTGAAGCTTACTATATTGTAGCATGACTAGAAGCTTGACTGATATATGAAATTGTGTTTATATGGAAATTGAACTTCTCTGTTACTTCTGTTACTGTCTGGAGAGCAAGTCATATTGGAAAAACAAAAGAAATGCAATCATCCTTGTAGTCTCAAGAATCGTTTTTTGCACTGGTTTTGAAGATAGTGTAGTTGAACCTCCATGAGAAATTGTAACGAAGAAAAAGAAACGTATCGATTGAAGCTTATCATACTCCATATTTGAAGCTTCGATAGATCGTATCGATTGAAGATGGCAAGTCAATGCCAAAACTGCACTTCTCATACATGATTTCATTGGCAAGACCCAACATACTGTATGAAATACAATATCTGTTTACTTGAACTAGTGAACCAAATGATGGAGCTTGTGGATGTCAGTTGTTGGTCAAAATGATCAAACTGCATAGAAAAGGGCTTTATTAGCACCCTTAAATCTATAGTTACAATATTTCAATAGGAGGAGATAGAATGAGTTATATAAAGAACTATAGAATGGAGAACATGAGGAGGAGGGACAAGAGAGATCAAGAAATTAAAGATCCATGTGCCAATATAGGACTTATTTATCATGCTTAGATGCAACTTTTTTATCCTCTATGTGACTAGTCTATAATGCAAGGTTTGCCGTTTCGACGCGTACCGCCCGATACGGACGAAACGTATTGGTCCGTCCGTCAATCGGAACACGGACCGCCCACTATCAAGTGGTACTATTGATTGGGGCTATTTCCGCCTATTACCACCCGAAATCGGCCGGTAACGGTCGATTTCGACCTTCGACGGCCAATTTCAAGCGGTATCAACCGAGAGAGAAAGAAGTAGAGGAGAAGAAGAAGGAGAACCTGGAGTCTGGTGCTGCTCTCTCGATCCCTTCTACGCCTGCGTGATACGTTGCCCGTGCAATTCCCCGCGGGCGATTTCTTCTCCCCGTGCAGGGAGAAGGAACAAGGCAACGTGACCCTTTTTTTTTATTTTTTAAATTTTATTTTATATCATATATATATATATATATATATGTATGTGTGTATATATATATATATATATATATATATATATATATATATATATATATATATATATATATATATATATATATATATATGTGCCGTATCGAATCGAGTTGAGCTTGGTTTTCTAGTATGGTACAGTTTGGTGAACCTTACTAATGCATGCTTCAGCCTACGGAAAATTCAGAGAAATGACAAAAGCAGATTGGAGGACCAACAAACACAGTTTTGGTAATAAGACTCATAGAAGATAGACTTTGAACACATGTACTTGAACGACTCAATAGGATTGAAGGTAACTGGTGCTATTTTGGCTCCATACTATCATTTCTCAGAGGTGTTTGATACTTGAGTTTGAATTCTTTTTTCTCTTTTCTCGGTTTGATCCTTATCCTTTTTCTTGTTAAAGCTACCATTATAAGGAGCCAACTTTTGCTTCTGATCTCCTTCACACTGCCACCCCCTTTGCTTTCTTTAAAGAATCTTCAACTTTCCTTCCCATGAACTAGAGAAAAAAGAGAGGCAAATAGAAAGTAATGGATAGTTTGATCCTATCCTTTTTTTTGTTAAAGCTATTTTGGCTCCATACTGCCATTTCTCAGAGGTGTTTCTCAGTTTGATCCTATCCTTTTTTTTTTTTTGTTAAAGCTACCATTATAAGGAGCCAACTTTTGCTTCTGATCTCCTTCACACTGCCACCCCCCTTTGTTCTCTTTAAAGAATCTTCAACTTTCCTTACCATGAACTAGAGAAAAAAGAGAGGCAAATAGAAAGTAATGGATAGTTCCAAGCTGACTGAGTGATTCTCTTCCATGGAAAGGAGATCTAGGAATAGCAAGTTTGAGAAGCCATCTTGGAATCACTTATTGCACACATGCAGAAATATGTAGAAAGAACAATACTTGTTCACCTTTTAATCTGTAGATGTCTTATGAGCATAGTATTATACGGTGAGCTTTGACATTCTGATAAATTTGCTCCTCTGCGACCTGAATGATCAACAGTTAAGTCATGATAATAACACACCTTAATTGCTTGGATGAGATTATCTACATTGATTCACCCCAAATGCCATAGGGTGCACTTTTTCTTTGGGATTTCTGATACACATGTGAAGCTTAAGTTAGATTGGCCTCAGAACTATAATGTATTGAGTTGTATATGAATAATGCAGTGTAATCAAGGTGAAACCGTCACTTCGGACTCGTGAGGCATTTTTTTGAGATCAAAGTAGTTATTTTAAGGAGAGTAGCAAATTTATTATCTGGTCTTCTTTTGTTTGCCCCATTCTTGAAATGCTTATTCTCACAACACTGCAACATTTGCTTTCCTTGTACTGAGCTGAAAGCTCTGTGTCTCTCGTCAAAGTCGCGGCCAGTTCCAGAAATGGGTTCTCGATTTTTTTTCTTAGACTAGACGAGCAAATTGAATTAAGTGTTCGTAACACTAATGTCATAAAGACTTAATTCTACTATTTAAGCTACTGTTTGTTGTTGTTTCTAAAGCTAAATAGTATGATTTCTCTAAACCCAATGGCTTATGTTGTTACGATCTTTTGTTGATCAAGAGCTGTTCCATTGTATAATCTCAAGTCAGGCATCAACTGCTGAACTGACTTCCATCAGCTTAGATGAGTGGATTCTTGTTATCAAATACAATATGGAGATGCTACCAGTGAAGAAGAATGCAAGACTCCATAGAAGTAATAGGCAATTGTCTGATCACCACTATGCACCATGGAATCAGGTAGTAACAAAGATCTGACCATAATGATTTATTTGGTATTTGGCAAACTATTGACATACAATTCCTAAAGATGGGCTACTTGTGCTTACAACTGTACAGATAACAATCCATCACCACTCTGGCTTTTACTGATGATGAGGCTGCCCAATAAACAGAAGAGCCATTTGTTATCCTCTGACCTTTCATCTTATGGGAAAAAGGCTAATAACTGTGTCTCTTCCATTTGATGACTGCAGAAGATGAGAAGCTGGAAGTTTTGCTGGTACTGTGGCCAATGGCACATGTTCTTCTGATGCTGCTATGTAGATAAAGGCTTCATTCTTCAACAAGGTTGTGCACATCTCTCTCTTTTACTGCTGTTTAGATTTGAGTCAGAAAAATTTATCAATACAAGTAAGATATTATTTGTGTTAGTAAGCTCATGGGTCAAGTTTCAATCCTATGACCAATTACTATAAAGTGCCTCTTTTGCAAGCTAATCTACATTGGTGAAAGCCAAAATCTTCTCAAAGATACTGTTTGATCTATAGAAAAAACTAAAACTGGTACTTTAAGGGTGAAACATTCTTGGAACCCTGATCACAAGATACCATTTTAACAACATGAAAGTTCTAACTCAGCATTTCAAAGTTTTCAACAGACCAAATTTTTGCTCACCTAGTCAAAGTGTCTTCATCAGAAGGAAAACTCAATTCAATTACCAATTTGACTGCACGGAAGACAGCTGAACGAAATAAAAACACATGATCACAAAGAGCATTTGAACTACAAATTTACAGAACCATTTGGATTTCTCTTACAAACCTAAGGAGGAAGCTTCTTACAAGTTTTAACAAGTCATTCCACAGTTTCTTGGTTCTTCCCCCATTTTATAGACATGTGAAAGAGGAAAGAGACCACATATGAACTGACAGAAAATTTTCCATGGAAGAGAAGGAGAAGAAACAATTGCAGTGCCCATTTAGTAGTTGCCATAACCACTGTAACCACTTCGGTAGCGCATGCCATACTGCTCATAGATTGGATCCCCATAATTCACAGCTTTGATCTCCACTGATCTACGCTTGCTATCCGACTCCTGAACTGCTCCAAACACGATCTCGTTGGTTGTTTCACAGCTCTGCTCGTAGTAAGTCTGAGGGCCCGACGAGTAGTGCCTGTGCTGTCGAAGGTGCTGCCGTTGATGTACTTGTTGCTGCTGCTGCTGTGCTTCTGCGCCCCACCCGGAAACATAAGGTGGTGCATGCCGGATGTGGTGGATCTTTTCTGGCTCCTTCGACATGAATGCATAAGTCTTATGAGGTGTGGGCGCTCTCGTCTCCAGTGGTGGTGGTATCTCATCATCGGGGATGACAAAGCTCTCCGGCACAGGCCAAACATTCACTCTCTGCTGCTGCTGATATTGTACAGCTTTTGGCTTCTTTCTGAAGACTGGGAACACTGCACCAAAGATTGCTGCCGTTGATGACCATGTTCCAGATACAAGCTTGCCAATTGAGCAGAAGAGACCTTCATCTGTGTTCTCTGCTTCATCTCCGGCAGGAATAAGTGGGGGTCTTATAGATGGTTTAACTGGTATCTGATATGGAGGCATGCTTGCTTTTGTAGGGGTTACAGATTCCTGTACAAAATTCTTTCACTTTTAATAAACAAAAGGTTCTAGAAATGGTTCGATCCAGTGAGCATTTCATTAGTACCTCAGAAGTTTCTTTTTATTCATCTCATTTCAATTAATTTAATATAATTGCTTTAATTTGCTTTAACATATGTGTATACATATGTTTTCTACATATGTATTACAATTATATCTTAAGTGGGTGAGAGGGTTTATATCAATTTCCACAAAGCCAGCATTGATGTGAATAGATTGAACATGTATAAATGATGATGAATGATTTGCTATAATGTAGGCCAAGCAAAGACTACTCACAGTTTTGGTAGAGACCATTACTCCCACCCTCCTTTGGAGTAAAGCCAGCATGTAACCAAAGAAACTAGCAGCAAGTAACACTGCTATTCCTATATTGGCAGATCCAACAAGCATTAGAACATATTCCAAAAATGTTTAGGCATATAACAAGATCTTCATGTAATTGACTTTAAGAAATCGATACTATTTATTGTATGTTCAACCAAAAGTAGAACCAAAAAAAGTCAAAGTTCATACCAAGAGGGAGACCAGCTTCATATTGGTGTGCACAATCATCAAAGTTCAGATGGATCTCCCTGATTGCAGAGTTTTCCCTGTCTACAACTAGAAGAGAGCAGCTACTAGCTATGTAAACGACTTCAATATCAGTTGAAAACTTTGCGTCTTCACTTGGCCCATCTGAATGCCCTCCTCTACTCCCCTTTCCCCCAGCAATCGTCGTCGTCACCCCTACAAAAATACATATACCTCAAGCAAAATATTAACTTGGTGACTTCTCCATAGAGCCTGCCACAAGAACTCATCCATGAGAATGGGACCTCTTGATGCACCTATTTAAGGTGCATGATTCATAAAAATGGGAAACTATAAATATATTCATGTTCCAACAAAGTGCATCTTTTCTGAAATAAGCATACAATTTTACCTCGAATGAATTCTAATTTGAGGAGGCTATTTCTGTAACTTGAATTATAATTTCTTAGCTCATATAGGAGTGATCTTACCATTGTACCAAGGTTCATCCTTGAAAGGAACAATATGAATTTCAGAAGGACTCATCAACTATGTTTTCTATTAAGGGATCACAATTAGGAACCACATAATCTTACTCCATTTATCGAACAACTCACTGCAGCATGAAGTCAGAAGTACTATCACTATCAATATCAACACCTTTCTAGCTTCCAATGTGCAAAATATGTTTTGCTTGTGAACAAAAAAATTTCGTAGTAAATTTGCAATGAGCTATGATGCATCTGTTGATTGTACTTCATGCTTTCTCTCTTACCAGTGTCACTAATTTTCCTGATGGCCATGTTCATTGTGTCCGCAACATATATATTACCCCTTCCGTCGACTGTAAAGCCCTTTGGATGGTTCATTCTCGCTTCGCGTGGCCTTCCATCTACGTGACCGACATACCCTTCTGGAGAACCAGCAATAAGCTTGGGTCTGCTATCTGCATTTATCAACATAATGCACGATTATGATCAGCTTACAAACTCGACAGATGTATATGCAATCAGGTAAAAAAAACAGAATTAAGTTCTTTCACCATCTTAAGTTACCGAGATTCTATAAGCTCTTGGGATGGAGCAAAGGTTTCAAGACAAATATTAGCATGAAATTTAAGAAAAAAGTAGCTTTTGTTTTGACACACAATACCAAAGAATGTTCAAAGAATTAAACGCAGTGAAAACAAAGAACTGATGCACATTGGAAAAAATTCATACAAGAATGAAGACCTAGGGACAGGAGTAGCTAGAATTAGAACAAAAGGTCAGAGTTCCAAGTGGCATGGGCCATTGAATGCGCTGAACAACAAATTAGATAGATCCACACAATAACATGCAATTCGCTTGGGCATTTTAACAAATACAGAAAGAACAGCCTCAGAAAGTTGGATGCATTCACCATCTTACAGTTCACTCAACATCTCAAGAGAAACACGAAAAAATCTACTACTTCATGGAAAAATGACACAATGTAGACACCAAATTTCGATCGATCAGAAAATTGCTGCTCGATATAAGTGCAAAAGGACCACTAAGGAACCCCTATCAGTCCCCATTAGCAATCAGGCAAAGAGATCAGCTCACATCTAGACAATGGCAACGAGATCCGGTACAAATTACTGTTGACCGAATCCAGAAGCAGCAGCTCCCCACTCTGCGTCACCTCAACCGAGTGGGGCTCGATCCCGAGCTTACTTCCGTCGAACACCGTCTCGACAGTGTACCCGCTCTCAAATTTCATCAGTGGGCGGTGGCCGGAGACGGCTGCAGGGAATGGGGGCGGAATCAGGTGAGCAACATGCTGAGGGGAACAAAGAGGAGCCAAGGTTGGATGGAGTATACCAGTCTTCGTGGTAGATTTCAGAGACCACAACCGCTTGAGCAGAGAGGAGGCAGCATTGGAGACAGCCACACCAACAATCTCTACTAGACCAAAACAACAACAAGAGAATGAGCTGGTGATGCAGCATAGAAAGGCCGAGAGAAAGAGCAGAACACCCACTTGCAGGTGAAGAGGCTGAAGCAGAGCTGCACCCACTCAGCAAGATCAGCACAAGAGTGAGCATTCCCAACACTCTCATCTCCTTGTGCATCATTCCTCAGCTGTGTCAAAGGTCTACTGACCCAGAGAAGACACAAACAAGAAAGCAAGGCAGATACTACAACCCACGGTACAGAATGGGAGCAGCTCAGCTGAAGCCAGTTCTTGTTTGGCCCCTCAAGAAGAAGAAGAAGGAGCTCCTTCACCTTTTGCTCCCTTTCTTCTTCTTCAAGTTTAACATGTGGTGAGGCAAAGTAAAGCAAAGCAAAGCAAAGCAGAGAGAGAGAGAGAGAGAGAGAGAGAGGAATAGGCAAATAGCTATGTGAGTGTGAAGAGCAGTAAAAGAGGCATCACATGCTGCTTCTGCTGTTTGCTGTTCAGCATCTAATGAGGCCTTTTAAGCCACAGTTAGATTCTATTGAGAACCAAAAGCAGCACTCTTTAAGTGGCAATTTGCCTCACATTTTTTTGCAAGGAAAAGCCAAAACCTAAGCCACCATTTTGTTGTTCACAATACAAATAATTTGTAGGGGGGAGAAAGAACAGTGAGATGGAGATGGAAGAGCTCCACCACCTTTTTTTTTTTTTTCTCTCTCTCTTATTTCTAGGTTATCATGTTGTTCACTAGTAAAAGCCAAAACCTAAGCCACCATTTTGTTGTTCACAATACAAATAATTTGTAGGGGGGAGAAAGAACAGTGAGATGGAGATGGAAGAGCTCCACCACCTTTTTTTTTCTCTCTCTCTCTCTCTCTCTTTCTCTCTCTCTTATTTCTAGGTTACCATGTTGTTCACTAGTTTCAAGGTGGTGGTGGTGGTGGTGGTGGTGGTGTGATGTGGTGTGGGGTTCACACTCACTGCTGTTCTCCATTCTTTTGCCTCCTCTTCTGCCTTTGGTCTCCTGTGGACACATTCCTTTCTTCCACCTTCTTTTCCTACCTCTCTTACATCTGATTCCTCTTTCCCTCTACACTGTGTGCAGAAAAATTACACTTAGCAGGCAGTTTTTTTTTTTTTTAATTTTTTTTTTTTTACAGCAGCATCCTTTTTGCTTAACAAAGATATCAATGCTATCATTAATTCTGTGATTTTGTCCCCCAACTTTTTTGGTGGTTTCAGATGTGGTGTTGGAGAAACTTTGACTTGATTGGAGAAATTTGGACTTTTTGGTGGCTCAGATGTTGGTTGTGAGCATGAGGAATGAGAGGTAGAATTGGATAATTGAATTATTATTAGTTGCAAAATTGTATTCATATCCAACAAATCTATGGATCCAAATGTAGGGATAGAAAGAAGGTGACCTCAGTGCACCAAACTCTCACCAATCTCAAATATTGATCCTGATATATATATATATATATATATATATATATATATATATATATATATATATATATATATATATATATATATATATTTGGATCCAGAAATATTGATCCAGTCTCAAAAATAGGTTTGGAACTGTCTTCCTTCAACTTAAACCAATGTACAAGGATTACATGACCAAAAGAGATGTGCCATATTGGCACAGTCATTCCACCATCATAAGTTGCAATTTTTGTGACTTCAATCTCTAGAACTTGTACAAGTGAGGCTGCTGTCTTCAACATCCAGCCATGAGAAAAAGAATTGCTTGATTAAGATTTGTCATGGAGGAATGAATATTAAGCTTAAGTCACGATCAGTCGACATAGAATTTCGACAGATCTCATAAGCATGTTTGAGATATTACGACTCGTTCTTGAGAAGATCGATAGTCGTTCAAACTGCTCAACTTCATATATCTTAGACTGTTTTTTTTTTTTTTTTTTTGTCCCCCTCAAAAATATTATAGAAAAGCATGTAAATAGCTTCAAAATTACAGTAATCTAAAGGATTAGATCCACTTGTGCATTATTGGTTCATCAATTAATCCATGTTAAATCATGAGATTCTTGATATGATTGAAGAGGGGTCCAAGAAAATGGCAGTCAACTTTTGGTTTCTTGTTAGTGTCTCTCATGGTGCCTTCCTTCACACAGAGATTTGTTTCCCAATCAATCTCCTTCCTATCAAAATATTTCCAACCTCAACATAGATGGCTACCCTTCTAAGATTTCAAACCAATGTTGGTAGGGAAGTCACTGAGAATACTATTTGTGAGGAAAGTTACTTACACCACTGCTTTGATTTTTCTATTCTTCTTTTTTTTTTTTTGTTATTTCCATGTTTATTTCTCTAAATATGACCCAATCAAAATCCAAAGTTTACTATATGCTTTTGTTGAATGATCTCCATTAGATATTGAAATACTAATTGACATTAATGACACTCTAAAATGCCCTTTTAAATCAGCTTGAATAGAAAATGGAAAAAACATACATATTTAGCACTTCATTGATATCCTGTAATTATCATTTCTTTTTCTCTTTCTGCTAATATTTTTCTCTCTTGCAATGAATTTACTCCAAAGTATTCCTTTCAGTTTCAGTTGAATCAAAACATCCATAACAAAACAACATCACTACAACAGCAGAAATAATATCAAATGAACACATCGAGATGAATGGAAGTTATTACCACATCTCAGTTAAGTTTTCCTATGACTTGACTATATACACAGATAGCTATGTCAATCTTTAGAACACACCACAATCTGTACAAAACAATGGCGACAGCATCCAAGCCTTCAATAAATACGATAATATTTTGTGAATTGATTAGCAAAACTGCCTTCGGTGCATGAAGCATTTAAAGTCGTTCGATCGGGAGGATGGCAAGGAAGATAAGATGGCCTAAATCTTGTCAGCAAGCAGAGACCGTCGGAATGCACAAGATTATTTATACTGAAGAGAAACTGGACAAAAAGCCTGGTAAAAAGAGAAACAACCTCAACTTGCCCCTTCCAAGGGAACCTGATTGTATGTAACCCTACTCTCTTGATTTGAAACTGCAGCAATTCCTTGTAATAGCCTTATGACTTCGCTGGTATCCTCAACATAATATTTGGCCATGCTTGGCTTTTGACCAACTGTACATGCAAAGACTTCGGGGACCGAAGGAAATAGATTACTTGAAGCTATTATACTGTTGTTGATACTTTCAAACATGTCTTCATCAGATCGATCATCCCCGATGCACAATACAAAGTCTAGTGGCTTCCCACACTTGTTCAGAGTCCCAATAAGATTCTCCACAACCAGCCCCTTACCGATTCCCTGTGCAGAAACATGTTAATTCCTGGAAGAGCAAGAAGAAAGCACCCAAGAAATAGGACACACATATCTTCCGCGACAAAAGTATGTACCTGAGGCTTTACTTCCACTATATGTTGACCCCTCTTGACCACCACTGGTTCATTGGCCAGAACACTCTCGAGATGATCCAGCAATTCTGTGGCTTGGCAGGAACCATAGTCGTGATCTGCATACTGATGATGCCATACAATTGCACTCTCCTTTAGTTCTATGTACGAACCATCTGTGGTTTCGGTATATAACTGCATAACTGGTTCTGCTATCTTCATCCAGTCTAAGTCAACAGGAACCGAACTGGACTCCCACTCAGCATCCTTTCTCCACCTAAGGAAAATAATAGAAGCAAATCAAGGAAATGAGACAACAGCATAAAATTATTATCCAAGATGTACCTAATGAAATAGCCATGTTCAGCAGCAATTCCCAGGCTTTCACATGAGGTAAACCAGTCATTAAGAGATGCCCTGCCTCTTCCACTGACAATGAACACTGTGTTATTTGGATCGCTGGACAGGCTATTCAGGACAGATAATGTTTCTTGTCTTGGGGTCTTGTTAACAGATGCTTCAGGCATAATGGTGCCATCATAGTCCAGAAATATAGCCCTTGTATGAGTATTATTGTAAGAAGAAACAAGATGATTTAACATTAATTTCCTAAAATTGGGTGAAAGGTATAGGACACGGAAATTTAGGCCAAATCCAAGAGCCCAGCACCTCCAACTATAATGGTCTTTGCATGCTCTCTCCAGATCCTGAGAAAAGCTGTGAGCCCAGTGAGCTACATCATGGGTGCTGACATAACGATAATGTTTTTCATGTCGCATTTGTCTCTCCGTCTCTCCTGAATTAATTGATCGATACAGAGCATTAGACACATCCTCAATGCTCCAAGGATTGACCCTAAAGGCTCCACTAAGTGATGGAGAGCAACCAACAAACTCAGATACGATAAGTGTGCTTGTGTGTGAAGAGCCAACTTGAAAACCCCTAGATTTGTCCATCTCCTCGGTTCCCTGCCTGCAAACTATGTACTCATAGGGAACCAAGTTCATGCCATCCCTAACAGCATTTACGATGCAGCATTCTGCAGCCACATAGAAAGCAATTTTTTCATGAAAAGGTATAGACTTGTCAATAAGTACCACTGGCTCATAGCCTGGAGTGCCATAGCAATTATTAATCCTTTCGGCTATTAACAATGTGTCTTCTATTGCTTCCTTCACGTCTTTTCCCATGCTTCTTGTGGGATTTACTATCTGCACAAGGATAATTTTTTCTCTTAGAGTTGGATGTCTTTCCAACAAAAGCTCAAAAGCTAGCAACTTTAAGCTAATGCCTTTGAATAAATCCATGTCATCCACACCAAGTAGCAATTTCTTCCCCTTGAAATTTTTCTCAATTTCTACAACTTTTGAAGCTGTAGCAGGATGATTCAGTACCGATTGAAGCCGGCCCATATGTATACCAACAGAGAGAATCTTGATGCTCACTGTGCGACCATAATATTCAAGTCCAATATAACCACGTTTGGATTCATAATGCAATCCTAACATCCTGCTACAACAAGACAAGAAGTGCCGTGCATAATCATATGTCTGGAAGCCAATTAAATCAGCATTAAGCAATGATTTGAGTATTTCCTCTCTGACCGGTAATGTCCGGTATATTTCTGATGAGGGAAATGGGCTGTGGAGAAAGAAACCAATCTTGACTTGATTCAGTCGTTTTCTTAAGAATGTTGGAAGAAGCATCAGATAATAATCATGGATCCACACATAGTCGTCATCTGAATTAATTACCTCCATAACCTTTTCCGCAAATTTTTTATTTGCTGAAATGTAGGCTTGAAAAAGAGATCGGTCAAAGAGATCACCCTTATGAAGGCAGATAGGAAGCATATAATGGAAAAGAGGCCATAATTGCTGCTTGCAGAATCCATGGTAGTACATCTGAAAGAGTTCAGGAGAGAGGAATGTTGGCATGCATTTGTATTCTTCCATAAGCTTTTGAGAAACTTCTTCTTGCTCACTGATATCTATATCAGCATCCAGACATCCTATGTATATGACTTCAGTATCAGAAGAAAATCCATCTTTGAGTTGTAGCAGAAGTGAGTCCTGATCCCATGTGAAGCACCATTGTCCCGTTGCCTGATCCTTCATAGAGTTCAGTGGAAGAAAGTCTGCTACTATTATTTTGCGATCCTCAGATGATAATTTAGAAGAACATGAATCTTCATTAGTGCTGGTTCCTTCATCTAAGTCATTTGTTATTCCTGGGCTTGTCATCACTCTGGGATGTGATTTAACAGAAGTACTGAAGTCCATTGTATTGTCAGACCCCAATTCTAAAAGGTTGCCACATGATTTTGACAACATCTAACTCGGGCTTTCTAGTTCTTTAGTCAATAAGACTGACGCAAGAAGCCTCAGTTCCAATTGACAATTTACTACCTCCAAATTTTGTAGAGTTTGATTGCATGCACTCCCAGACTAAACCTGTAAGAGCAAACAGTAAACAGAATTACTAAAATCGTGCAGCCAAAAGAGAAATAGACTCTCTATCCATGAATTTTAAATACCAGTAGGATCAATATATACCATCCTGTATTTGACAATCCAACAAACAACTGGTAATGGTACACTAAGTTTAGTACATTATGTTATTTATTTATTATTAAATTCTTTTCGGCTATACCAGATAATACAGATTGTTCCACCACCCAATATGGTCGGTCCAATATTGGTACCCCATCGGGATTTAACTATGCATTTACTACACATCAATAATAACGTCAATGAAACCAATGCATGTTCACTGATCCTTTGTTCTTCATAACATTTTATTGAATAAAAGCTTCAGCATTTTACACCCACAAATAAGTTACGTTACATAGAGAGAAGCAAAATTATGACTACTAAAATGTTCTATAAAAATCACGACTGAAAATATCACATTGGATTCCCAGATATCTCAGTGCTTACCTATTGCAAGATCGTTTTCATCAACAACCTAAGGGTCATAAACCAGTCACCGTGGTCATATTTATCAATGATATGGAAGATTGCATCAGATGTATGATCACATGAAAGAAAAAATAATCAAATGTTCAACTGTGGGTACCACAGAAGAAAAAATAAACACACACTGACAGGGGGTACCACAGAAGAAAAAATAATCAAATGTTCAACTGTGGAATGTTTATTATGTGTGATTTTTATTTAAGTTTAATTGTAACTACTCGAGCTATGATGTATTCTTCAGCCTTCCATTTATGCTTTCATAATAAAAGCATAATTACTTTATCTGTGCTCTATATATAACAAACACCAAGTATCTTCAGTGACACTATGGACTGAAATTGAATAACTTAATAGCACACAAGAACAAGAATAAAAAAGGGTAGTAACTTAAGAAAAGCTACAAAGGAAAATAATGCACACCCCCCAATCAAACGAGACTCAACATGATCCAGATTTATGGAGTTAGCTAGATATCCTTCAAATGAAGCCATGGCTTTTCCAGAAAATCCAACAATACTCGACAAATTATTGCCAGCGACAAGATAGGTACTTGCACTCAATAATAATATCATGTACAAGCTACTATATAATATATATCTTAAGTGTTTATAAAACAATTGTCAGATTAAAACTTGTTCTGCAGATTATTAGATCTTTACTAGAACCATGAAAATTTACACAAGAAAGAACAGAGAGCTCTAAAATATATATTGGACAAACAGATTTAACATACATGAACACTTTGGAGTGAAATAGATTTCATGATTACTATAATGGAGGATGAAGTGAAAGAAAAAATTATTCAAATCAGAAAACTCATTGTAAGCAAAACTGGAACATCATATCGAACTTGCTTTGATGGGAAAAAATTTATATTTAATTGCTTATTGTTAGATCTCATTACAGTCCTAAAGAATATATGTACATAATTTTGATAATTACATCAAGCATAAGAAATTTTGATAATTACATAATTTTACAAAATACAAACTAGTCAGTAATTTACATAACATCGGATTCTCATGATCCTCATATACACAAACCTAACTTTGTAATGAGAAAAAAAAAAAAGAAAAGAAACAGATCCTTCAGTTCAAGCAAAAATGCAGAAATATTGGTCCTGATTGCTTCAAGTCTGATGCATAGGCCATTTTTTTACTACTGACAAAAGCCCAACACCCAAAAAAGGAATAAAACAGAGGCAAATAGCAAAATCATCCCATCAAACACATACAAAAATCTGTACTGTGTGTAAAGTTATAACCATTCATCAGCCTAAGACTTCCTCTAGAATCCTAGGAGATCATGACACATGAAACTAAAGGCGTCCAACTTATCATAAGCTCCGGTTCTGTTCATCACCCCCAACTTGATGATGGAGAAGCTGTGGAAGACCAGATAACCAAGTGCCCATATCAGCTTCTCCTTGTTAATATATTTCACAAATGGCATTGGTGGTTTATTATAAATATCCAAGTTCATGACCAGTTAAAACCAGAAAATAGATTGACACAAATCGTGCCTGAAAGGAGATGTCTTTTGAGATAATTACATCATTAGTAAAGCTTTTCTAACAGGTTGAGAAGAGAAAACAAAATCTTGTCCTCTACCGAAGATAATTTTCATTGATATTTAAATACATACATTTCATTTAGATTTGTCTAACAGAAAACTATGTTCATGGTAGATGGTACTTTAAAGTGAAGGGTCATAAAAGAAACAGGAAACAGAGTGGACTTCAGTAATGACGGCCTTATCCTCTTCAGGCCACCTCATCTTTCATAGAGACACCAAGAAATCCAAAACAATCACAAATTACGTATGCAAATTAAAGATTTTCATAGGAATCAAAAAGAGAAAGCAAAATTCCTGGTCTCCTCGGATTATTCTCTTGGTTGCGACGAACCCATCTCCATCAACACACTTAACGCGGATTCAAGAAGATGCAAACCAAGAGAAAACGACCCAGACCCACAAAAAGAACTTCACACTCCCCCGCCTTCGCGACCAAAACCTTCAAAAACAGATCTTTCACTACAACCACACTCGAAGAAACTTCAAGGAAGCCAGAACGCGGCCGACGGCTAGACAACCACAACACAATCCATCAAGAAAGAGACCACCGAGCAACTCAAAGACGCAGACATCGAAGCCGAGCAAGGGAAGGACGGAGTCCGGGGCTACGTACCTCGGAGCGCGGCGATCCGTGGCGGTCGGGGGGGGGAAGAAAGAGCTTTGTCGGTGAGGTCGAAGAGCGCTCGGTGACGAGGGGGGGGATAGAGGTGGGATGAAGGAAACGTTCGGCAAGAAAGGAAGGAAATGGAATTGGAAGGCAATTAATGCCGGCTTTATTATTTTTATAGTACTCGATATCATACATATATATATATATATATATATATATATATATATATATATATATATATATATATATATATATATATATATATATATATATATATATATATATATATATATATATATATATATATATATATATATATATATATATATATATATATATATATATATCGATTTTCTTTCATTAAAAAATATATTTGGATTTTTGTTAGAAAACGTTTCGTTTATCCCAAGTTTTTAAAATCTTGATATTATCCATAATTTATTTTGGTCCGATTCAATGCATTAAGAATTAATACACTGAATTAAATTGAATCACTTTAGCAACTAAAATAAAATGATATAATAAAAAAATTTAAAACTCTATTATTTTTTAAAATAATAATAATAATAATTAGCAGATATTTAAAAAAAGAAAGAAAAAAATAAAGAGGTCTTTGTTCCTCAGCAACATATCATATCCAAGTATCAAAAAGATCAATTAAAAATTGATGAGAGACAAATAAATACAAAATTAGATAGGAATATGTGCAATTTCTTGTAATAATTAGAATAAACGTGGTTTTTGAGACGTTGACCACAAGTCTCAAAGTTAAGGGGGAAAAAAAAAAAACACCATAAATTTATACAAATTTGGAGATGAGGGATCCATGATTGATGTGGACAACTTTGTTGTGCCGATAGCTTTAGGCAACCAAAGTTGACAAGAGAGTTGGAAGATTTAGAAGGACACAGCAAGAGCATAAGTATTATTATTATTGTTGTTTTGGAAATCATTGGAGTGAAGATGAAAATGAAAATGGATAGGTTTTCTTTGTGTGTTTGGTCCATATGTTGTTTATTTGTGGCCCCTATCTTATTCTTTGTCGCAATGGATATAATATAATATATAGATATATATATATATATATATCTGATGTGATATGAGACCAATGGAGGTCAAATTTGGTCAACCAAATGGAATGCCTCAGCACACAATCCCCTTTCTCCGTCGTCGAGGAAGTACTTTTGAGGATTCAAAGACAGCTGTGATCACACTCTTCCTTATTCTCTGCTGCAGAGTTAAAGGAGAAGATTTATTGAGGGCGACTGCGACTGCACGCCGCCGCTGCCTCCTCCTCGCTGGCATCAATTCTGGATAAGCCTGTCCTCTCACCTCGTCATCTCTCTCTCTCTCTCTCTCTCTCTCTCTCGCCATGGCCACCACCTTCCCTCTCAGTTCATGCTACAGTCAGTCATGGAGTTCATGCTACAGTCGTGGAGTTCATCCGAGAGTGGTGTATATTTAAGCATCCTGCAGTCGTGGAAAGGTTGTATAAATATCAATGCTAAATACAGGTATATAATAATAATAAGATGGGAATATCGAGATTTCTGAAGGTGAAAGTAGTAAATAAAATATCAGTCTTAATTGCATGGAATTAATTCATTATTAGCTTTGTCAATCACTAATCTCATATGTATTTTAATACTCCGACAAGCTTAATATGTGTGCAGCTTAAAATAGTGCGGATAAAGGTGGTGGAAGAAGTTGTCAAACCTTAATAGTTTTGCATGCAATATTTCCTTTTCCATCTGTGTTTAAGCACTTATATATATATATATATATATATATATATATATATATATATATATATATATATATATATATATATATATATATATATATATTCCAAACGATGGATGGAGATGATGACAGGCTGACAAATCTAAAGCTCAATTTAAATTAGATTAGGATGAGATTTATTGGGATATGATAGATTTTTTTAGTGTTTTAAAATATTTATAATATATCTTTTAGTCAATATAAATAAGTATTTTTGAATTGATCCAATAGATTAAAAGTACTCCTAGTTTTTACTAATATTCTCTTCTCCATATCAAGGGTTCAAAGAAGATCATAATATTCTCTTCTCCGTATCAAGGGTTCAAAGAAGATCAAAAGGAAAATGAGTGCATCGATTAAAAAAAAAGAAAGAATAGTAGATCCAGAAAGAAAAAAAAATAAGATGACTATCTTCAAATGTTATAATTATTAATTTTGAGTACTTAAGATAAAAACTCTATTTATTTCATATAAATTATGAAATTTGGTAGAGAATGATTTTATTTAACATGATCTACAGGATCATAGTATTACTAAAGATCAAAGAGATCATATGTATGAGAATATGTAGAAAAATATAAAAGCTCTCTACATGCTACAATAAGTAATATATTATTTCTTATTTTTTAGAATTATGATGGCATCAACATCAAAAAAAGTCTGAAAGATATTAAAAAGTATGTTTGGAGGTACATAAAAGGTAAATATTTCAAAACCTCAAATTTTTTAATGTAAATTCAAAATTGTTATGATGAAAGATTATGAATTTATTGTCGATTTCTTCTCGAAAGTTTCTTCTCAAAACTGAAGGTCAGATGAACACAATTGAAGACAATAAAGAAACCCATGGATTTTTTGTTGTAAAAATATTGGACATATTGAAAAAAATTATTAGTATAAAAATAAAAATCTAAATATGTTTCTCTGTTCTTACTGTAAAAAATATGATCATCAGAAAGATTATTGGAATAAAAATTAAATAAATTATTATGAAAAAAATAATGATGAAAAAAAAGGATGAACAAAATATTTTATTTATAGATTTGTTTGGTTTTTGGATAATGGATACAATAATCATATAACATGGGATAAAAGTTTGTTCTAGAGGTTTGATAATTCAGTTAGATTTAATATGAAGATAGGAAATAACAACAAGGTTAAAGCAAAAGGAAAAGGAATGGTTACTGGGAACACCAAAACTAGTAAAAAGTTTATTGATGATGTAATGTTCATTCCTGGTTGATAGGGCATATTTTGGTTCGTCCAAGATATACTTCTACGTCACATTCCAAAAGCTAAATAGACACGATGACTCAGCTCAAATCAAGGTTTCGGGAAGAAGCGTTACCCTGGACCGACTCAGCTCAGATCAAGTTTCTACTACTATTCTCTTCTCCTTATCCATGAAGTTTTATAGAAACATCAATAGTGGTATCAGAGTTTGGTTCAAAGAAAATCAAAATGAGTACATCGATTAAAAAAGAGGAAGACTAGTAGATCCAAAAATAGAAAAAAAAAAGATGGCTAGTATTAGAGTAATTATTATTTATCAATTTCTTCATATCTTCAAATGTGATAATTAAAACTATATTTATTTCATATGAATTATGAAATTTGGTAGAGAATAATTTTGTTCACTAGATGATCATAGTATTACTAAAGATCAAAGAGATAAGATAAATGAGATATGTAGAAAGATATAAAAGCTATTTACATGCTACAATAAGCAATAGATTATTTCCTATTTCTCAGAATCATGATAGCATCAATATCAACATAAGCTTAGATTATTTCCTATTTCTCAGAATCATGATAGCATCAATATCAACATAAGCTTGAAAGATATTGAAAAGTATGTTTGAAGGGTAAAAATTTTAAAGCTTCAAATTCTTCCACGTGAATTTAAAACTGAAATATTCTAAATTTATCGTTGATTTCTTCTTAAAAGTTTCTTATATTATGAACCAAATGAGATCTTATGCTGAAAATCTAAAAGGTAAAACTATAGTAGAAAAAATTTTACGAAGCTTATCTTCAAAATTTGATATGATATCTAATGTTATTAAAGCAAATGATACAAGTATATTATTTATTAATAAATTAATGGATTCTCTTTTAGTTCATGAAAAAAAAGTAAATAGATCTTCAGATGAAACTTTAGAATATGAAGATAGATCAAACTAAGGATCAAAATAATTCAGAAATCAAATCTCAAGGGGGAGATCAAAATGGCATAGGTTATGATTGATCAATTGAAGGTTAGAGGAATATGAATGAAGGTAATAAAAAAATTTATTGATATTTTTGTTGTAAAAATATTGGACATATTGAAAAAAATTATTGGTACAAAAATAAAAATCCAAATGTTCCTCTCTTTTCTTATTGTAAAAAGTATGATCATCTTAAAAAAGATTGTTGGAACAAAAATCAAATAAATTACTATGAGAAAAATAATGATTGAAAATAAAAAATACAGAAAATATTTTATTTATAGCATCTGATGAAGAATATTTTAGATCTGTTTGGTTTTTGGATAGTAGATGCAATAATCATATGACATGGGATAAAAATTTATTCTAGAGGTTTAATGATTTAGTTAGATCCACTATACGGATAGGAAATGACAACAATGTGTAAGTAAAAGTAAAAGAAATGGTTGTTGTGAACACTAAAACTAGTAAAAAATTTATTGATGATGTGATGTTCATTCCTGGTTTAAAATAAAATCTCGTTAGTATATCAAAATGATATTATGTTATTTTTTAATGATAAAAAATATTTGATTTATGATAAAAATTAAAACATTGATAGCAACCGCAAGGATGACAAAAAATAAAGTGTTTCCCTTATTATTTTCGAATTTTCACTAGCATGCTAGTACTATTGATAAATCGACATTATGACATAAAAGTTTTTATCATCTAAATTTTTGTGGATCTATGCAAACCATCTCAGATGGTATACGTCATGATAATTGAGAAACTATAATTGATGAGACGCATGCACAGAAAAATGATGAGGTCCTAAACTCCAAGGATAAGAAGAAGGGTACATATACAGTAAGGGTAAAGATGAAGCATTCGCATCCAAAAGGATTCAATCATGTAAATATAGATCCACCACCAGATTCCCAGATATGGTCGCCAACGGAAAAAAGTTCCAAGTAATAAGTCTAAGAGAAAAGAGAAAAGAAGATAGGTAATAAATTTTAAAGAATATATGGATGATAAGAAGCATAAGACGACTACTACAATACAATATCTTCACAAAGATTTGATGATTTTTTTTTATTTCGAAGATAATTTTAAATTATAATTATTTGAATTAAGGGGGTATGTTAGAATAATTCATATAGTTAAGGTTAGATAAAATAAAAGATTTATATTTATATTTAAATTTAGAGGAAGAGATTTTATTGGGATATGATAGATTTTTTTAATATTTTTAAATATTTATACTCTATCTTTCAATCAATGTTAAATAAGTGTTTTTGGATACATTAAAACATTTTTAGTTTTTTTTCTACTTATTTCTTTCTCTCTCTCTCTCTGAAGTGTTACATAAGCCAACAACAGAGAGGTCATTATCCATCGGTGAGGTAAGGTGAGGTCATTGCTATATGTTTCATACGAGAGTGAAACACTGGATTGACACATACGTAGGTAGCATCAACATTATCACAGTATATTGTAGGAGTAACAAAAGAGCGGATGTCAAGTTCTTTAAGCATATTCATTACCTAATTAAGTTCGACAACTGCAGTTGCAATAGAGCGATACTCAGTTTTAATGGTTGATGGAGCAACTGTCTTTTATTTTTTGAAACTCTAACTGATTGGATTGGCTCCTTGGAAAATAATATACTCAGATGTTGATGTTATATCATCAAAGTTCTCAGCCCAATCAGCGTCAACATAAACATGAAGTTGAAGTGGAGAGTTTTTGTAGAGAAATATGTCATAGTTAAGAGTACCTTTAAGATATCGTAATACTCATTTAACGACTGATCAATGTGTGGTAGGTGGTCTATGCATGAATTGTGACAGCTTGTTAATTGCAAATGAGACATCTCGGCGGGTGAGAGCTAAATATTGTAAGGAACCAATTACTTGCCAATATTATGTAGGATCTGTAGCAGGACTGTTGTTATTTAATCGAAGCGATTCACTAGTGGCGAGAGGAGTTGAAATACCATTTGCATCCTTCATGTTTATTTCACTAATAAGTATACTTTCGTTGAGAGAGGAAAAGTCCCGAAAATGTAAACGTTGCTTCCACACCCAAAAAATAATTCAAGGGACCGAGATCTTTGAGGAAAAATCTAACGACCAACTTCTTAATGAACATTGTGACCTCCATAGAATTATTACCTGTCACAATGATATCAGCCACATATACTAGAAGATATATTATACTGCTAGGTTGTTGACGGAGAAATAAGGAGGTATCAGACTTAGAGTTAAAGATAATATAAAAAATGAGCCGAGTTCTTTATACCAAGCTCTTGGAGCTTGCCGAAGACCATATATAGTTTTGTGGAGTTTACAGACATGTTTCGGATACTGAGGATGAAGAAAACCAGGAGATTGCTCCATAAAGACATCATTAGTTAATGTTCCTTGTAAGAAGACATTGTTCACATCAAGTTATCGCAGGTGCCAACCTTTTGAAACGACTAAACTCAAAATCAGTCAGATTATTGTGGATTTAACAACAGGACTGAATGTCTCTGTAAAGTCAACACCAGGACGTTGCTGAAAACCTTTGGCCACTAAACGGGCCTTATACCTGGCAATGGACCTATCAGAGTTCCGCTTAACTCGAAAAACCCACTTACACCCGATAATATTTTACGCGGGATGAAACGAAACAAGTATCCACGTAGAGTTATGAAGGAGGGCATCATATTCATCATACATAACTTGATGCCAATTAGGAGACTTTTGGGCTTGAATGACCGTGGTAGGTTCATAGGTCTCATCAAAGGGAGTCACAACCGTATTTAGATCGAGAACCTAATGTGGTTTGAAAATACCACTTTTAGAGCATGTTGTCATGAGATGTCCAAGTGGTTTAGGAAATGATAATGGAATGGGAGCTAGGGAAGTAGTAGAACATGGTGAGTTGGACTGAGGAACAGTAGCCCTACTAGGCTACGACTAGGGAAATGCTAGTGATTGAGTGTCCGAAGATTGGATGTCTATGGTATGAGGTATGTATACAGGAGAAGCAAAAGAGGGAGCAAGATGTTGTATCGAAAGAGTACTTCACTCATGTATGTGTGTTGGAGTGGGTGATTCTTATGGAGGCTTGTCGGATAATGGCATGTGCCACCGATGCATATTCAATGGAGTAGAAGATTTGGGCTGGTGATAGTGAAAAGAGGACTCCACAAAGACAACATGATGAGACACAAAGACCTTGTGAGTCAAATGATCATAGCAACAGTAATCATTATGTTTAAGAGAGTAATCAATAAAGGTACAAGGCTTGGATCTTGGGGCTAGTTTATGTGATGCATAAGGACGTAGCCAATGATAACAAACACAACCAAAAACCTTAAGTTTATGAAGATTTTGGGATTTATGAAATAGTTTTTTAAATGGTGATTGATCGTGGACGACTGGAGTAGGCATACGATTAATCAGATAGACGACAGTCTGGAAGGCTGCAGACCAAAAAGTAGTTGGCATAAAAGCATGATGGAGAAGTGTGAGACCAGTTTCAACTATATGCCGATGTTTACGTTCGGTTGAGCCAACTAGTTGAGGAGTGTACGGAGATGACTTGAGATGTTGAATACCATAATCTAACAAGTATGGTGTTAGTGTTTGGTATTCACCCCCACCGATAGAATAAACTGTTTTAATTATGGACTGAAAAATATTTTCTACCATTTTTTTGAATTTAAGGAATATTGTGGAGACCTCAGACTTATGTTGTACATGATAAAACCAAGTATATTTGATAAAATAGTTAATAAAGATAACATAAAATATATATTTATTAAACGAAATACTTGGTGCATGACCCTAAATATCAGTATACAGAATTTCAAATGGTTGTGAGCAAGAAATAGAATAATTTTTAAAATAGAGTCTATGACTTTTATTACTAAGACATGTATCACAATGAGTAACAATAGAACTTGATTTAAAAGATGGAAGAGAATAACGAGAGAAATTTTTTTGTAGAGTTGAGGAAGAAGGGTGACCAAGACGATGATGCCACACATCCATTGGAACAGCAATAGAAGAGTATGTAGTGGGTTAAGAGATTGATGACAATTGGTAGATGTTATCTTTACTCTTGCCTTGAATTAACGATGTCCCTGTGCTCAGATCCTTGACAAGAAAGTAGTCAGAAAAAAAATTCAATAGAGGTATTATTTTGTTTATAGAATTGAGAGATAGAAATAATATTTTGTTTGATATGAGGAGCGCACAACACATCATCGAGTGTAAAGTTACGAGAATACGAATTAAGCATTGTGGAACCAGTATGAGTAATGGGAAGTCGCTTACCATCACTGATGATGATGTCATCGTTACCACCATAGCTGTTGTGAAGGGACAAGTTCTGGAGATCCAAAGTGATGCGGTGGGAGGCGCCAGAGTCCATAACTAAAGAATGTTGATCAGAAGTTGGGGCAGCAGCGAGATGCGCTTGAGACATGATAATGGAAGGTCGAGGACGAGATCGACAGACCTTGGCAAAGTGACCAACCTTATTACACAACTGATAGATTATTCATTATTAAGGCATAGGAGCAAGTCACTAAGGCTGTTGATAATCGATGTTGCTACCTGGAGGCATGGGAGCAGGATGCCAAGTCTGTTGGTAATTGATGTTGCTCCCTTGAGGCATGGGAGCAGGATGTCAAGGCTGTTGGTAATTGATGTTGATCACTTGAGGTGGTGCCTACCCGAGTCCCTTGTTGATAGGTCTAGAATACTGATTGCTCTTCCTTTTATATTTGTGACTTACTTGAGCAATGATAGGTGGTCCTGGAGCCCTATCTTCACATTTTAGATATGTCTCGTAGTTAGTCAACTTGTCGTACAGCTCCTCAAACGATAGTGATAAGTCGCGTGGCCGTATTGTTGCTGTCAATTCTTTGTACTCAGCCCCATGACCATTAAGAGTGTGGACAACGATTTCATCATCATTAAGGTTGTGCCCCATTAAAGCTAAATCGTCAATGATAATCTTTATATGTTGAAGATAATCACCGATGATACTTCCCTCTTATTTGGTGTTCATTAGACTTGAGATGAGGCTGAACATACGAGTGCGTGAATGATTAGCCAATGTAGTTTGCAACTTGCACCCTGCTTCAGCAGTAGTAGCATAAGAAGATATGAGTGGTGCGACTGAACCAGCGATAGAGGTTTGAATCACCTGGAGAATGAGACGATCTTGACGTAACCATAACTTATGCTCTAGATTTGGTAATTGACTTGTTGCCTTCGGATGTTGATCATTTCTGGTGGACAATTGAAAGATCCATCAACATAACCTAGTAAATCATAACCAAAGAGGAGATTAGAAAAATGAGCACGTTAGGATATGCAGTTTCCTCCTTTAGATAATTTGACGAGGATGATGACTACAGCATTGATAGAGACAAGCCCTGTATGTTGAGAAGTACTATTTAACTGAAACTTAGAGTTAGATGACGAAGACAATATGAGAGAATATACCAATCAATGTCGCTTCTGGGTCCGGAAGATATGCGTTGCTGAACGACTTGCCTGTACCAGAATGAAAGCTACAGTAAGATCATGTGGATGGGCTACTGCAGCAAGCAGTTGAGAGGTGAGAGTCGTCGACTGTTGTTACTAGGGTTCCATTTGCCTAGTGATCGATGATGGCAACGAATGAATGCTGCAGAAAAAGTGACCAATGTCACCCAGTTTATGCTGCTACCTGCAAGCCAATGTATAATGACACCCAAAGAATGTTGTTGCAAAGGACTTGTGCCGGTCACCGATGAAGAGGTTGAGGACAGTGGTGGTCGGCGGCTGGGAGCAAAAGGAAGCAGCCAGTGATCAAGGGTGCCCTTCGTCCTCTTCTCTTTTACTCTTTTCCCCCGTTTTTTTTTTTATTGATGATTACTGTAGAAAATTGCAGCAAATGGACTGAAAAGGGCGGATGCTGGTAGTGTATCCTCTATTTCTTAACTCATATCTATTTATATAAGAATAGATAAGATGAAATATGGAAGATTTTTCTTTTTTGAAAAACAATAAATGATCTTGATTATCGTATTTTATAGGTTTAACCGAGAAGAAAAGATTATAAAGTAGAATATTTTATTCGACATGATTGGATAAATATTTTCTCTATCGAAAAAGGGTCGATTAATGATTGTGCTTTCAGATTCAGTCTGCAACTTTGAGTTGGAAAGGAGAAGAAGGGATAAGTTGTCGGCGGAGGCATTGATGTCCACCACCCAAGTCGAAAGCTTCACGCGGAAGCAACGACTGGGTTTATAAATGCTATAGTTTCGAGGTCAACATTCACGAATAGATTAATATTATATATCGGTGGATATCACTGAGGAAGTTTGGTAGATACAACTTTCTTGTTACTTCAAGCTGAGATGGAATCTTTGGAGCTTTCTTGGATTCATCGTTGGAGCTGTCTGTAAAGATGTAGCTAAAGCTCGGATGAGGTTTTGATAGCTCTTCGTTTGAGGGTTTGAATTCAGATGAGTGTCGATTAAGCATACACAGAAGTACGAGGAGACATCAGTAGATACTGAGACTGTATGACTCGGTGGTGGTGGAGATCTGCAGTGCCGTCTCTAAGCTCGCGACGACCTGCTCCATGGACGGACGCTGCTGGTTGTGGGCGACGCAGGATAGAGCCAGCTTGAGGCTGAGCTCAAAAGCTTCGACCGAGTACTCTCCTCTCAGTCGCGGATCAGCGAAGTCGGATAGCTCACCACCTCTTTTTAGAATCTTGGTCTGCAGGTGGGAAGCATATTTCGTCAGCTCTACAGTAGTACATCTACGAAGGGTGGAGAGAAGGCAGAGCTGACCATCCTACTCGACGACATTGGCCTTCTCACTACGTTCAGGTTGATGACTCTTTTCCCTGAGAGGAGTTGCAGGAGGACGACGCCGAAGCTGTATACGTCTCCTGCGGCGTTGACTCGGTGGTTCTGACGGTATTCTGGGTCGACATAGCCGAAGGTCCCTCTCACCTCCGAGCTGACGTGCGACACACCGACATCTACTACTTTGGAGAGACCAAAATCTGATAGCTTTGCTTCGAAGTCAGCACCAAGAAGTATGTTCGTTGGCTGCATGCATCCATGTTTGACGTCAGATCATTCTGTAGATTATTAATGTGGCCTAGAAAGAACAGCCGGTAGAAAGTTGCAGCAGCCAACCTTAACGTCACGATGAACGATGCAGCCTTCAGGATATGTGTGCAGAAACCAAAGGCCACAAGCACTGCCGACGGCGATCTCCAGCCTCTGAGTCCATGACAGGGTTTTATCCTTTCCTGTCACGTTGTCGATCATGGTCAGTGTCTCAAGAGAAGAAGAAGAAGATAAGATAAAAGCCCATTCAACAGCACAATACCGAAGAGCCACTCCGACAGATTTCCATTTGTGCACAGTTCATACACGAGGAAGCACTCATCTTCTTCCTCGCAATAGCCCTGCAAAGCAACAAGGTTTGGGTGCCTGATATGAGACAGGCTGGTGACCTCTCTCATAAATGTCTCTGCAAACCCGTCCTTGATATGCTTGATGGCAACATGACATCCATCTGCAAGCACACCTTTGTACACCTTTCCTGGCAAGCAGAAAACTAATCAGAAATCAAAACCTGCAACATTGCATTGCATGAACTCACAACAATGTCTGAATGCTTACCAGCTACACCCTGACCAATACAATTTAGCGCACTCAGGTTATTTGTGGCAGCATAGATCTCCTTGACTGACATCTTTCTACAGCCAAAATCTTTGAAGACTAATGCCTTGGGAGCTGCAAAGGCTACTGATGTAATAATGTACAAGGATCTACAACTGGGATTGAAGACATGAAATAGCCAGCCAATGCAAGTGCTGCGGGAGAAGCATATCTATCTACTACATACCCTCATCTTCCACAGGGGTATCATCAGATTGATGTCTTCTTCCTTTTAACAAATGCCATGATGTGATTACTATTAGAGTCACAGCCACAAGTAAGGAACCTACAAGAATCCATATGCCTGTTTCCACACACAAGTCCATCTGATAAACAAATGTAGATATCATATCCAAAGTTGATTTAGGAGCTCGACATGAAGAAAGGTCAAGTCAGTAACCTTTTGTTGTCATGATTTATATTCCACCATCAAATGATGACTTCTATTCTGCATGTAAAGTTGAAGAGAAGGATCGCCTATCAACCAAGGCATATTTATCCCAAGAAAAGAGCATGTAAAATGTAAATTTATCCTTAAAATCCCAATACTTGTAGAAGACTGTAACAGCGTTCGACTTTGTCCTTCATAATACAAGAAAATAGTTGTATTTTTTCTCTCAGACTACAAGGAGTTGGAACTGACGAAAAAGGTTGCCTTCTATCTAAGAAGCTAAAAATTTCCTTCTTTCTGTACATCATCATCGACCCTTTAGAGCATCGAATAGAATCTGACGTGCAAGCAAAGTATATCAAATAATCTAGAAATTGGATCGCCCTCTTGTGTTTATTTTTGAGAAACCTAAGCTATGTATAAACTGGCAAAGAGGAAGTCTACGGTGAGCCAATTCATGGTGATGATGAAGGTGTACGTACCTTTGGCAACTGCACTTGAGCTCTCTTCTTCCTGCTGCTACTTGGCTTCCTTCTCTATGGCAGCCCTTCCTCTCTTGTGTCCTTTCTATTATGTTTTTGCTTTGGTTGTGTGGAGGTTTGTGAAGAGATCGGAGAGTGTTGCCTTGAAGGCATCGCACGACGACAGGAGGGGCTTTAAATGGAAGCAACAGCGTTGCCGGCCGGTGGTCATGGACTTGGGTTTGTCGCGTTTTGTTTTGGCCGATACATTTGGCCACTCAGGCATCGACACACAGCAGAAGAGAGAGAGAGAGAGTCTGTCTTCCTTGTTGGGTGGATAAAAATATGGCAGCTTTGTAGCCGTCAATGGCTTCGGTTTGACTGTGATGGCATACTGAGGTCCTGTGGAATATTCACATGTTTTCTTTATCACTTATTTTTATGTTATTTGTTTTTCTAAGATGTCACCTAATTTGATTAAAATGAGAGTAAAATCTTAGGATGATTTCTCGAAAAAAAAAATATTTTTTTATTAAAACCTTTTTACCTAATGTCTAAGAATTATAAATATTTTAGGCGTAAGATGTACAAGTATTTTTTTTAATCTATTTTTTTCGGTTAAAGTGTTTTGTAATAGAGTTTCGGTGTTTTTGAAATAAAAAAAAAATGTACCAAAAACACTGCACAAAAAATGTTGAATTCGTCTTCTTAAAATGGAGGATCGTTTTCTTATTACTATCCCAATCCATTCCAACCTGCTGTTGATCTTTCATTGGGTATGGACGAGATTAGATGATTCGCGTGCTCTTTTTTGTCAAGACAATTGAAATCTATGTTTAGGATATAATTCCAAGGAAGAACTCAACGATCGCTCGACTTCATTCGCGCTCCATTTCAGCTTTATTTCTCTGTCCCCTGCACCGGTGGTCGAGGGATCCAAACACGAGAGCTCGCGGGTGGAGATCAGCTAACGCGGCGGCAGAGCGTGAGGCCGTCGGAGATGGAGAGCTGGCAGATCTCGATGCGCGGGTCGGCGGCGAGGTGCCGGTTCAGCTCCAGGAACCGGCCCTTCAACTCCATGACGTACTCCGAAAGAGGGTACTCCGTCTCCGCCGCCACGGTGCCGCCCCACAGGGTGTTGTCGTAGCCGATGACGCCGCCCACCCTCACCAGCTCCACCACCCTCTTGTGGTAGTTCATGTAGTTCTCCTTGTCTGCATCCACAAACACAAAGTCGAACCATCCCCTGTACTTCTCCTGCACCATCACCGATGCACCGACAAGTATGAATCCATGTACCCTACATGGCCCGAGTTCATCGATCTTTCTCTTACCTCCTGCATCAGTTGGTCCAGGATGGGTAGAGCCTGGCTCTCCCGGAAGTCGATCTTGTGCGCCACCCCTGCCTTCTCGATCACCGGGAGTCCCAGTTCATAGTTCTTCCGATCCGGATCGATGGCCAATATCTACACAAGAGTAAGTAAGCTAGCTTCATCCCAGAGATTTCTGCGTGAGCGGTGGGTGATCTACGTACGTACCTGGCCATCCTCAGGTAGCGCGAGAGCGGTGGCGAGGAGGGAGTAGCCGGTGAACACGCCGATCTCTAATGTTCTCTTGGCGTTCATCAGCTTCAGTATCATGTTCAGGAACTGCGCCTCATCTGCAGCTACTGCCATGCCATTCCTGCTCGATGTGAGGCTATAAGAAGAGGGAACGAAGGCACATTGGATTGCGGCCGGAGGAGCTTACCAGGGGTGTTTGGCCGTGATGTGCCGGAGCTCCTTCATGGCCTCCGGCTCACGAGGGTACACGCTGGTCTCCAGTATATACTGTACTGCACACCAAGCAAAGGTCAATATATATATATATATATAGAGAGAGAGAGAGAGAGAAGTTTGCTGGAGTCTATGAAAGAGATGAACCTGGTAAAGGGCATTGCTCTGCAACAGAGTCTTATTGTTGTGATCCTTAACGCCTTCATCCTTTGCGGCATGGGACTCAGATGGCGTCGCCATTTAATTGTTGTTAGGCCTCCTCCTGTGTCTACCAGCTCAACTGTGGGCGGTGATCGAGGAGGAGGAGGAGGAGGGTGGTGGCGGTGATATATTGCGTGGTGGTCTGCAACCGGAGCGGCCGCTGCGACACTTGTTCGGCGTGATCCGGGGAGAGAGGCGGGCATCACGGGCACGCGTCGAAGAATATTGAAATCACTTCTCATTAATTCATATATTTAGATCTATCCTATTGAGTTATTTTCTTTTTTTTCAATGGGTTAAAGTTAATTTTAATACATGTGGTTTTTTTAATCCGATTGAGTTACAGGTTAATCCCTATGATTTACTATGTATATAAGTTTCTATGGTTTACTCATATCTAAAATATTTTTTATATTTTAAAAATATAATATATAAATTTATTTCATCAAGTTTGAATTAATATAATGACATGTGTGATTTAAGCTAAACAATATTTATTTTAGTACTTATCATCCTCAATACTATTTAAGTCTTTATAATTTTGTTTTTATCTAAAATATCTTATGTATATTTAAAAACATAATATATAAGCTCCTTTAATCAAGTATGAATTAACAAACATTAACGTTTAGTTATGTGACATGCTGATCCATAATAAATTATTAAAATAATAATATATGTAATTTAAGCTAAAAAAAATAGTCTATCTTGTCGAGAAAGAAAAAATGATGAACGAAGACAAAGAGGCACGAAGGAAGAGGTGAGAGAAAGCTAGATTGCCACATCATAGGCACGATAGGTGAAGAGGACGAAGTGGGAGGTGGTGGGGATGAAAACACCTAGGAGTAAGAGGGACTATGAGACATTGCACGCCTAGTATCAGATTGATCGATGCACGTCCACTTGAGGCAGGATCAGAAGCTCTTGAGTTTGTCGTCAGCACGAGAGAGACTACGTGCGTACGACACCTTGCTAGGCAGTAGCGGCCCAATGCTGCTGTTGGTGATTGTTTCCACGATAATGCACCCTTCCAACATTGATGATGATTTTAATTTTTTAATTTAAATTATATATATTACTATATTAATTAATTATTATGAGTCATTATATCACATAAGTAGACTTTAATATTTGTTAACTCATACTTGACAATATGAGCTTATATACTATGTTTTTAAAAATATAAGGATTATTTTAAACACAAGCAAAACCATAAGGGTTTAAATGATCAATGACCAAAATCATAAGGGCTACAATGAGTTTTTTTAAAACTTAAATTATACGTATAATTATATTAATAATTTATTATGAGTTGGCATAACTAAGCAAACTCTAATATGTATTAACTCAGACTTGATGGGAGAGGTTTATATATTATATTTTTAAAAATATAAAAATTATCTTAGATACAGTTAAACTATAAGGGCCTAAGTGGTTCATGGTCAAAATTAAGTGGGCTAAAATAAATATTAACTTTTTTTATTATGTTTGATAAGTATTTTAATAAGCATTGTGACAAAAATAAAATTAATTTAGATGAATGAGTTTAAGAATCCCATAGTTACTTTTTAATTTTCATCATGCTCCCTTCAGATATATCCTAAATTGATATAAACAATATATTAAGATCAATATATATGTCACATAAATCATGTTAGCTACGAGAGACGGTAAAAAAAAGTTATCACAGAGCATCTAGAGGTTAAGTTGTATAATTAAATCAATAATTACAAGAACAATACTTTATATTTATAGATATATTTTCATTCGAAACTTACAAAGCAAGCATTTACGAGCATTTGATGTTCACAAATAGATATTGACAAAAGATATGAGATACGAGAGTGAGTGAGGTTATAAGATACAAAAATCTTATAACCTTAAATTAAGAGACATGAGATAGATATAAGAGTTTTTTAATCTTCCAAGAACGTTTTCCCTCATCCATAGTTATTCAACAGTCAACGATATTTTCCTTTTGAATGCGAGAATACTAAATAAACGAGTCAAATTTAGCTATATCAACATCCATCTAATCACTTAGATGCACCATTTTAACTATAGTAGTTACCCATAGTTTCCTATTAATTTATGATTTCCAATTATAACAATTGGTGATATCAATGGTTACATATGTGTCCATATATCATATGATACCAGGATTCCCCTTGGTGTTTGTTGCATATATATACATATATAATGATGCCTGCATTTGTTTGCAGTAATTGTAGTAACCAGTTTGAATTCAACAGTGTTCTTGTGCTCTTTTTGAGGTTTAATGTGATCATTTCCCTTTGTTTCTGTTTCATCAAATGGCTATTCCAGTGAGTCCCATCTTTGGATTATAGAGCACAAGAGAGAGAGACTCTGTAGTTATCTGATTAATAATTAATCATGTGTCAATCATGATATGTCAAAGTTTTAAACACCTCACAGTAAAATACTGCCAAAATAGACTTATAAAATTCATTGACATTACTAATTTTCTTCCAGGAAGAGAAGAATCTGGCATCTATCTTCTCTCTCTGTCTCTCTTTCCTTTTCTTTGAAATCCACAGCATGAAATCTTTTTCAGCAAACAGACCATCAATTTTTTTGCAGGCAAAGAAACCTCTACAAAAGCATGAAATCTAACCTCTGTAGGGAGATTTTTGTCAAGCTGATGAAGCTGATCAACATATATATCCTTCTACAATACAAATAGAACTGCTAATATACTACTTGAACCTTTGAGAATGTGAAACTTCTGAAGCATGGAATCCTTTCTCAAGCATTTCTAATTTTTCTGATATCAAAATTTGCAAAAGGGACTTGCTATGGTCATTGAGATTTCATCATAGTTCATTGTAAAATGAGCTACTAACAACTCTGCATCAGATACTCCACAATAAATGATCTAAACCTTGAAGCACGAGCTATGCAAAGGCAACAATAGCATCTACTACGAGATCATGTTAACTATTTATTCTCTAATACTCAAGCTAACTCTGTAACAAGTTCCTTGCTCAAAGAATGCTTCGCTACCACTAACTTGATATCCTAAGAACCATTGTACCTCCCCCCATGTCAAGCCTGGTGCCTCCACCACCCTGGGTGGCCTTTCCTTCCTCTCTGGCCAGCTTGGCCTCTGCAGCAGCCAGGTAATCCAACATGATGGAAGCAACTTGCAGGAATCACCCACCTCAAAGTTCTCCAGGCACACAGGACAGTCAGCTGTGCCATCCATGGATGTTCTCTTCTCCTGCTTCAAAATCATAGCAAGGGAGATTCTCCAGGACTTGCAGGGGATAAGCCCTCTGATGCATCAGCAGGTGGAGACAGGCTGCTGAAATCTCCAAGACATACAGATATGGATGAGCAACAACACTCCAGTGCCACCAAATAGTAGGACAATGTCTGCAAGCTGCTTGTTCATTCAATGACCCTCAATCCTACACCAACAGTCTTTAGCTTGTGAGGCAGTAGGATGTTAATATGACTCATTTCCAAAGCATGTGATGCATCACATTTAATTTTAAATAATTTTGAAGAATTAGTCTTGTGAAAAAGACCATACACTTGTTTTGGCAACTCTCTTTCTGTTTGTGTGTTGAAGATGGTGATACCTGACCAACATATAGGCTTTAACACACACATTCCCATAAGTAAGCCACACATCCTGCCTCCTTGTTAAACATAAATCTCCAAGAATTTGTGTGCCCAATGAGACACAGGTGGATGATTTGGATACACTTCTGTAACTTATTTTGTTGCTCAGCAAACTGTCATTCCCATCACCTCCTCTGATGCACTTCTGTCCCTTATTTTTTGTTGAATGCTTCTATCTAAATTTTCTGCAGTAGACTAAAGTGAGCAGCAAATTGATACTTCAGGGTTAGGCCAGGTTGAACAATTAGCTTCCAACCTAAGCATCATTCATATTGTCACCCATTCTATCAGTCACCTCCAAAAGAGAAAAGCCAAAATGTCTAGGTCAATAAAAGTTGCCAACTTCACAAAGTTTTCAATTTTCTTCAAGATGAGAGAACCCAATCATTTAGAACTATTGATTGAGTTGAAATATTTGGCACATCTTCAACAAAGATATGAGCTATAAACTTCTTAAAGAAGAAGGGGACAAAAGCCAATATTTTTCTTACTGGCAAGGGTTAACTTTAGGATCAAACAACTTTACTACCCATGTGAACAATCTCTGTGAACTTCTAGCAAGGTTCTAAGTTCATAAGGCACAAAGATCTCAATTTCCAACAGATACAAGAGTAAGATTTTGATCCTTCCAGAAAAGAAAGTCAAACTTGAGAACCATAAAGCTAGTGAATAATGTCAAAACACAAATTTATCAAGACCTAAAAAGAGCAGCACATGAGAGATTTTACAGCAAGGTTGGGCAAAAGCAGAATGGATAATAATAAGGCAACATTGGACAAAGTTAGGGATAATATTGGTAAAGATAGATTAAAAAAAAAAATACTAAAAGAGAAACTTTTTATCAAATGCAGTACCTTCAAGCTATTAGTGCCAGGTTATCAGTAATCAATTTCTTATTGGTTTAACATGCAAATTTCTCAAGTGATAAGCCATCTAAAAAGCAACATTTTTCCTTTACGTCTAGTTGAGGATCAAATGAATCAGGAAAGGGTTAGAACGAAGCACATATATTTTCAGCTGGTCACAGTTTATAATTCATATTACCATGCACAAAGGGCACACTTGGGAGCATCAAATGAACTTTCTTTTCAGTGAATCTAACATGTAGCATATCAGCAGTGTCTGATCTTGCTTCCTATTTGTTTCTTGAATAAATATAGGAGAGCTGCTCCATTATTGAGTTGTCTTCAGTGAGAAGTTACAAATAAGATAAATACACAAGAAGATTACTGGTCCCGATAACTGAAGCTTAGTCTGAAGTTAACCTGGAAATATTAAACAGGTCGATGTTTTCTTGTTTAGTATCTGCATTGTTTCATCCAGTAAGAAGAGCAACATAAGCAAATCAGCACACAGACATCATGAACATGAAATGTTTACTTTTCAGGCTACGCAACATGTATTACTGAACGCCCTGAATCAATCTTCATGTTGCTCTTCATCTTCAGAATCTACACAGTACAAGAATACCGAAAGTAAAAAATTAGAGAATGAGCATTCTAAAAATACATAATAATAGAAAAGAATCCCGTGCCATACAACATTATAATGCCTGAAGGCCATAAAATTTTGTAAAGCTCCCAGAACCGGACTTTAATGCCTTAACTGTATCTTTTTATATCCACCATTCATGAATAGAATGTGGATAAACATCTGCTTGGGGGAAGCTTCATATGAACTAACAAAAGAAACAGCACTTACCTGATCTAACGTCATCACCAACTTGTCCTGATTGGATTTGTTTCACAAGCATCCGGAACATTAATATCCACCAGTAGATATGAAGAACAAGCAGTGAGAACAGAAGTGTGTTGAAGACATAATAATATATGGGTCCTTCAAACTTATGCTTCTCTTTGTCCAAAGTCAAGAGAACCTCATAACTGTCATGCAAGAGGCAGTAAGGCAATAACTATGTCAGACTAATCACTGACTCATCTCCCCATGAAGTTTCCAGCAAATAAACTGACACAACATAGACAAACCCTGGTCTAACTGTATGTCATATAGAATTTACTAACTGTATCTTCTGCTTGCAAGAGTATAAAAAAAAAAACTAAAACAGGAATGATTAGTCTTTTACTTGCCCATAGGCGTACATGACAACAAATGCTGGGCTAACAGCTATTTTCTCCAAGATGCATTCTGAATGCAATAGATAGATCCAGAATGATCTTCAATGCCAAAATCATTAAAAAGGCTTACATTTATCTCTGCAGTTGATGTATATATGTTTTACTTTGACAACTACTGAGCCAAGATATCTTTAAGAGAGAAGCTTGAACTACAATATAGCATCTGCTTTTACTGACAATTACCAGCAAGACTCTGTTCCATTAGATTCATAATTTCCACAACCTCTTCCAATTATTTAATGATCATTTCAACTACCTGCTCTCTTTTCTTGTCAATCTGCATCTTCTAAGTGTTATCCAGAATTATTCTCATTCTAAGCAAAAATCCCAGTACATTCTTCATTACTTTAAGACTGACAAGAATCAAGTCTCGTTATGGCAAGCATCTGCAAATCTGTAACATATACTCATGCTTTAGGGAGTCCACACCTTATGCTACCAGTTTTAACGTCAAAAAAAGACTCTCCGAAAGTTCTTTGGTTGTGTGAGTAACACTATTTTGAAGTATCCAGAATTCATACATAAGTAAAAAACTCACTTTTCTTGTCAATCTGCATCTTCTAAGTATTATCCAGAATTATTCTCATTCTAAGCAAAGATCCCAGTACATTCTTCATTACTGTAAGAATGACAAGAGTCAGTCTTGTTATGGCAAGCATCTGCAAATATGTAATATATACCCATGCTTTAGGGAGTCTACACCTTATGCGACCAGTTTTAATGTCAAAAAAGACTTGGATCTGAAAGTTCTTTGGTTGCATGTGTAACAAACACTATTTTGAAGTATCCAGAATTCATACATAAATAAATTAACATCGATTGTAAATAAATAAAGAAGAAAGAAAAGGTTTCCTAAGTCATCTCAGCATATAGGTCTATTAAAGACATCCAGGATCATATAAATAATCTACATGCTTCTTAGACATGCTATCCATTTATCGAAACTATTTCTCCACTCTCTTTCATTTTTATTAAAGAGAACAGAAGTAAGAAGATGTGTCAGAGGAGTTCAACAACTTAAGTAGTCCCCTCAGATCTCACCTTCTCCTTCAAGATAGCCTCCCAATAGATCCATCATCTATAACAAAATGAGCAAGTGGTTCTCTCTTAATTCACAATAACAGAATCCCTAATCTTGCAAATTGGTTTCCCTAGTTTGAGGCTAAAAGTTCTGGTGAGGTTAAGTTGCCCCCTAGATCTCATATTCTCCTTCAAGATAGCCACCCGATATATCCCACATCTATAACAAAATGAGCAAGCAGTTCTCTCTTAATTCAGAATAACAGAGTCCCTAATCTTGCAAATTGGTTTTCCTTTAGTTTGAGGCTAAAAAATTACAGTGACATGAACATATTGCATCAACTGCCATCACGGCCTTAATTCATGTCCATAAAACTTGAAACTGCTAGCAGACCAGAATTTCCATAAAATATTTCCATCTAATAGCACTTGCATGAGAAACTGGTACTAACCTTGTACTTCGAAGGATCCACAAGGGATAATATATAAGACGAAGAATTATCCATGAAGCAACAAATAAGAGAAATGTTGCATTAGCAAGCAGCTCACAACCGCTATACTTAGACATTTTCCCCATTTCCAAGAATACATCACTTGCATCATGAATGGCTAAAACAACTGAACCAACACGAGCAAACCTGTTTGAGGTCAAAGAAACTTATAATGTCAAAACAACTCAACTAAGTTGTCATAAGAATTCAAATTAATTAAGCTAGCAAAGTCATTCAAAAACATAAGCAGTTCAGCATGATCTCAAACTATTCCAATGAAGTAAATGGCTTTACAGGATCGATCAAAATAGAAAATGGCAGAGGATAACCCTGCCAACTCCATCATTAAGACTAACCTGAATATGTAAGACAGCACAATGAGAACAACAGTTGCCGTGTGATGAGACATTGATACTCCAAAATCTGATCTTCTTGTTTCCCAGAACATAAGTGCAAAAATTGAATATGTGTAGAAGCCAGCAACATACATATAGACAAATTTAAGTTTTAATCTGGAAATCAAGAAACGATAAATTGTTAAAGTTAATACAATATGGTGCTACATCAATGAATACTTATTTCTAACAAGAAAATTATTATAAATATATCTTACTTAATCTTCTGATCTGGCCAGACCTGATTCCCTGGCCCTACCCAGAAGTATCTTGTATTGGTGAGCCAGGGTTCGTTATATGTAACAGATAGAGCCAGAAGTTCGCCTGAAAGAAAATAAACAAACTTCCAAGCTGACTCCTTAAATTTGTTGATCTTTTTTCTCCCACTATCTATTCCAGTGCTTAGCTTTTCACTTGATTTTTGTGGTATAAGTCGCCTTGCTAATTTCTATAAGAAAGAAAAAGATTATCTAACACATAATAAGTGTACCCGACAGTACGAAGAGAAGATAATCCACAAATCAGTACCAACATGAATCCATAATAGTTTAAAAAGATGATCCATGACTGGATTGGTCAAAATTTACATGTAGCAGGGAAAAACAATTATTTTTTGTGTTTAATGGTTCCAGAAATTGCTTAAATTATTACCAACAGTTTGATATCAAATATTCAACAAAGTCCTCAGCTTAATGAAACACATGCACCTAACTAGAATTTAAATAGAATTAATCAGCTGTCCCTTATGATACCTAGTTATGCAGATGGCACTGATTTATTCCTCATGTTGACCTAATTAGAACCATTGAAAAAGAAAAACAGTGGAATGTGATATTGGCACCCCAGACACATGGCGATGTACTTACAAGTTCATTGATCCCAGTGTTAACATTGAGCATATAAGTGTGTATCTTAAACAGAAGAAAGACTTTCTGGCAATATGTGCTTAATATACTCATAGGAGTTCCAGAAGGCAAAGGCCATATTTCCACACATCTTATCCTCTATCTAGTCTTTGGTGTTTATTACGTTCTTCAATCTTTTTAGCATAAGTCTGATTATTCTGCTATTAATGAATCTCCCACATGTTAGGTGGAATAAAATGATTTAGTCTTGAGTAATACTCTCTTTAAAACCAGCTAATATCAATCAACCAAGATGTACTAAGTAAAAACTCATCTGTGTTGTTTTTTCGTAAGTGTTCAGATTGATATGGTATCTGTCAGTACGGTATAGTGTACCATGGCATACCATTAGGGAGAAATATAAAACAATAATCAAAATCCTAATTTTCTTGGTAATGGTCAATACATTGTGGAAAAAATACATAACTAGTACAGTATATATTAATTGAGGGACCAGTATTTGGCTCCATGTACAAAACCATTGGGTGCGTGTACTTACTCAAAAACAAATAAAATGAAGTTATGTCAGCAAAAGAGGGAAAAACTTTAGATCTATTTTATGAATCAAACCCAAAAGGCTTTAAATTGGAGATAATAATTAAGCCACTTCAAACCTTTTAGCAAAATTCAATTCAATTCAGCCTAGTTTTACAGAACCTCGGTACCTCTATGCTAAAAGCCACAGCTGTTATGGCCTTTTCTTGTTAATTTAATAAATTAAATATAAAAAGGTTAGTCCTGGCTCCTGACTTCCTGGGCATAAGGCTCCTACCAATGCAGGGTTTCAAGTGAATCATCATATGCAGCCTTTTCCTTGGAAGGAAAAGACTCAATTGTAGTCCATATCTGTGATTACAGCCCTCCAAATATTTCAATATGTGCTTGACAATGTTATTCATGTCCCGATATTCAAAATTATTTCCATGCCTTCCGTGGAATAAAGGTAGGCGACAGATATCAGGGAAACAGAGTTGACACCACGAACAAGAAACACCTAGAATTTGCTAATGATTATCTTAAGATATAAAACTTAGATGATTTTTATGCAACAAACTGCTATCCAAAAGGCACAAAAATCGTTTTATGTTACAGAAATTCAAAATTAGAGTATGAATATCAAGCAACATCAACCAAACAAAAGGTTTAAGCATAAAGAAATGGTCAACGGGAGGTAAAAAAGAAAGGCTCAAACATTGTACAACACTTGTTCCATCCATTAAGCCACAAATGGAAGGCTTCTCTGTAATTTGATACCCTTGAGAAAAAGCAAGCTCCATATGAATCCTTTTACACTTCTAAAAAATCTGACAATTTTTCGATAGTTAAGTCGGAGCTAAAAGACAAAGCCCTAATCGAAGTTAAAGAAACCCAAACAAAAACAAAGTTTCCAACGTTTGCTCAAGCAACTTCCTCCACATGCGTCCCTACGACTGTTCTCAGTATGAGAAGATATTAGCAAAGAGATTGAAGACCAAACTTGAATCAAGTCAACCAAAATTTAAGAACAGTAGAACAGACACCGACGTCAAGAAACGTTTTTGGAGGAAGAATCTGACCGAAGCGTACATTTTTATGAACAAAGGCATGGCAGAAGCGGAAACAGCAGGAGGCACGAATGACTGACCTCAAACACGAGCCTATCGAGGAAGAATCTGACCGTGGGGAAGAACAGCACGAAGAAGGGCAGCGCCACGAAGTCCTCGTACGTCGTGTACCCCTCTTTCTCCCAGTCGATCGATCGCCATGCTTCAACCAAATCCATGGAATTCGAGATCGACAAGCCCCGACGAGGACGACTAGGTGCAATACGAGAAAGATTTACGAGAGGAGGAGACTGCTAGCTCGATCGATCATCGACCGATCGGCGCGGAGACCCTTCGCTAGACCAAACGGAAACGGCAGAAGAGGTTTACCAAACCACAAACAAGAAGGCGAGTGCATCTGTTAGTCTTTGCGCATACGTCCGCGTCAGGTATAATAATACGTATCCGCTCTGAGAACATTAAAATTACATATACACCTCCCATATGCAAATGATGATCCTTAGGTCAAATAAACTAAGGATTAACATTTAAATTTGTATTTATTTACTGTGGCAAAATTAATTCTAGATTTTTTTTTTAGAAGAAAAGAAGCTATTACTAATAATTTCATTGAACAACACTCTTGCATTTTTCTTCTCAAACACAATCTTTAAAGTATATGAACCAAAAAAAAAAAAGGCATGTCTTGGGCAAATTCTATTTTTTTTTTCTTTTTAAGACTTTCCTGCCCCATTTTTAGAATTTAGAATTCCCTAAATGTGCCTTTTTTTTAATATCTGAAATATCCTAACTGTTGGTCATCTTATATATTTTTTTTATAGACCAATCCAGTTATAATATTTTTAATATGACTTTTAGCAATACTAAAAAACACTATAACATAGCGTTAAAACACTATATCAGAATTCTTTTATACTGTGTTATAATATTTTATGATATTATTAAAATATTATAAAATATATATATAAAAATATTATACCTATATTGGTTATAATATTTGATGATCAAATCAGGAGTATTACAAATATTATACAAAAATAAATAAATTTTATTAAATTTCTGAAAATTGAGGCATTTCTCGAGAAAAGCCCGAAAAAGACTTTTTCCTAAAATTCTACGTATCATTATAATTTAATGTTGATATAATTAAAAATAATTCTAAAGAAGTATTAAAAAGGTTACACAGTAGACATGGATAAAGGAAAAAAATTAATTGATTCTCTGGCCAAATAGTATTTATTTTATTGCAGCGACACATGTGTAATTTTACTTCCAACTTGGAAATAATTAAGGTGTTGGCACTAAGAAACAGGAAGTAAAAAATTACACTGTACTCTTTGTGATGCCAATTGCTTGGCACCACAGGGCATGTATATTTGCTCCTATTGTAGATTAAGTAGCAATTTAATAGAACCAGTTGGCAGAGAGAAGTCAAAGTCAACAGCAATAAATAATATGCATGCAGATACTAAATGCCAGCTAATTGGAGATCCATGATTCGGGGGCATTATAAGATTCCAAAATGTAGAGGTGGTAGATGTCATGTTCATTGTCAAATCTAAGACAGTTGAAGGACACAGTCTCCCTAAGGAGACAAATTGATGATCTCCATTAATGCCACAACAGATATGTTGAATCAGAGGATGTCTTAGGGCACAATAAAAGAACACAATGAGGGAATTGATCTCTCACCTCAAGGGTGTGCAACAATGACTCACTTCGATCCTCCCCAAATCCTGCATTGTCGAATGACTTCCATTATGCCCGAATTGAGATTCTGATATAGAAAAGAGATTATTAAAAAAAAAAAAATCATTGGTGCACTCAAGTATGTTAGGGCTTCAAAGCAGTAGAATAATTTGGACCAATTTCTATTGTTGATGCATAATAACTCCACAAAACAAGCTACATAGTTGGAAGCTCAACTTTGCAGACTATTGTTATTGAAGCCAAACACACAAATGTGAGTAGGCAACAATTAAAAATGAATAAATAAATATTACAACAATCTTTATTCAGAGAAATAGCTACAGAAAAGATGCAGTCAGTTTAATGTAGCTCCGTAATCAGATTTCCGGTCTTATACAGCTCAATTGAATGTAATCAAAAGACCAATTGAATCTAACAGTCTTTTCTGCAAGGCCAAATAGTAGAAAGAATTCTGCATTCAGAAAGACTAAACAAAATTACAAAAAGTCTACAAAGTGTACAAGAAAAGCAAAAGGAAAATAATTATATTTGTGAAAGATCTTCTAGTACCTGAACTAGCACTGATACTTTGCACACATTTGAACGGAAAGCATCTGTCATCACAGGTTCTTATGAATCATTACCATTAGGTATGATGCTTCACGGGTTCGCTATCTATTACCTGAAAGAAAAATAAATGCATATTGATTAATTTGACTCAGACTACAGTTTGTACACTGAAAATTCATGCGCTCAAACTAAAATTTAGACTATGATGTCAAATAAGCAACTCTCTAATCATGATACATGATTACTGCATCTACTTGACATTTTAATAACTAGGAATGTTTCAATATGACCAGAATTTCAGAAATCTCCTGCAGGAATTCTACCCTTTGATGGCACTCATAAGATGGTTTCCACGATTTCCACAGTTAAAATTGATGTTTACATAAATCCACCTTAGTCATACCTGTGTGCATGGTAATCCCGTCATATACTTCAATTTCAATCCAGATATTTTAGTCTGGCACACCAAAGTGTTGTGGACATTTATCTAAAATTCTGGGCCTGACTCCATTCTTGTTGCTATCATAGATTCCACTACAGAGTCAATGCATTTCAAATGATTACATATGAACTTTACATCACAAATCATAAAATTGTTTAGTGTTGAAGTTTATACTTCAATTCATTGAATCCTATACAAAGAAATGGGTCAATATGCCACACTAGTAACTCGGGTGTCCATATCTATTGACAAGAATCAGACATAAATGAGAGGAGTCAGCAAGATGAAAGCATGTACTTAATGGCATTATAAAAGGAGTTCTCATTCCACAAGTAAATCAGCAAATCAGAAGTACAAGCAAAAATAGAATAATTGTACAAATCCACACAGTATTGCTGGTATTGCTGCTACATTGCTCGATGCTATATATAGGTCATACAATGGTTAGATAAAGATGACCTTCAACTGTAGTTGGAGTTAAATCTACCAAGAGCGCATACAAATGTTGAATCCCGGATTTGATAATGAAATCAATTGATGAATTTATGAACTAATATACTTTCAAGATAAGTAATGCAGGAAAAACTTCGATCATGAACTTGAAACATCGGAGGGTAAATTATCAAAGCAGACATTGGGCCGAAAAGTATCATGTCAAAGATTGGACGTCGGGCCGAAGGATTGGTCGACATGCGATAGGATGTACTTCGTGCGATGAGTTCATGAATCGGGTTAAAAGATGCGCCGAAAGTTCGGACGAAGTGTCGGATGATCAGATAACATGCCAAAATGTTGGACAATGTTCTAAAAGCTTTGTGATTGTAAATTAAAGTAATTAAGTCTTGATCGTGGTCATTTAGAGACAAATTAAGCTAGTTTTAGACCGAAATCATGCCAACTTGATTTGGAGTCCATTGGGCCGGAACCAGGGCTGAATTAGGCCTAATGGAAGGCCAATTCAATGACCTAGAATTGGCTTGGGCAGTGGTACCACTAGGCCCAGGCAATGGTACCGCCCAGACAGTTGGAAAACACTATTTGTGTTTTTCCGTATATTCTAGCGATGGTACCGCCAATACCCGAAAACTTAGGGATTTGAATTTTTGACTCCATTTCTGAAGCCTTTGGGGTACCACACTCATCCTTGCTTGATGCAGGAGTGAACAAAGAGTGAACAACAAAAGAATCCTTGAGGTTAAAAGTATTATAAACTCTTGAAAGTATTTGAATCTCTTTCTCCTTTAGTAGTTATTTAAGGAGGTATGAGGTCTTGTGTGAAAGAGTTTATGTAAAGGTACTCTCCTGAGCCTGGTAAAAGGAGAAGGGTTGTAACAAAGGTAGTTGATCTTCACCCGTTGGAAAGAAGATCGGTAGTGAAAGCCAATGGCCTCGAGAGAAGAGGAATCGAGAGTGGACGTAGGTTAGGACGATCAAACCACTATAAATCGATTTGCATTTCCTTTCTTGCTTTGCCTTATTCCTGCTTATTGATTTACTTCACTTATTATCCTCACTTGCACTTTTGGTTAAATGTATTTTCGATTCATATTTTCGTTCAAACTTTTTCAAATCGGAATCTTTATTGCGAAAGCACTATTTCAATAACCCCCCCCCCCCCCCGCTCTCTTAGTACCATTATGATCCTAACAATAAGAAGCAAGTTTTGTTTCTTAGAACAAAGAAATTGGTTGTCTCATACCAACTACTGTGACCATCTTCTTCTAAGCTGTTTCTTCATCCAGCAAGGACAATCAAAATAGCTCGGTGTTCACATATAGCTCTAACTTTAGCTCGTGATTTGCTCAAACTCACTTTGTTCGACACCAAACAAATTTTCCCATAAACAACTTGAATGTTCATCTGAACGGAACACAAACAAAGAGTCTGTCAGTTTGTGGTTGTCTCATGTACACCCCTAAACACCACTTATACTTTTGCTTTTACCAAGTTATTATAAGCGCAAGTACCGCATTTGACATAGGACAAGTTGATACGAACATTTATTATGGAATCAAAGAAGGAAAGAGAGAGGAGGAGAAAGATAATAATCTTCTAAAAATAAAAATGACAACTATCAGACTCATTTTAACTCTTTAAGTAACTCATACGGAAAACAGACTTCACACATGTATATGGAGGATGCAATTATACCATCTGTTAAGGGAAGGTAGCCGGACATCACTCATACAAATACAATGAGAGTAAAAAAAAAAAACAAGATTGCTCATGCATCCATTCATGCTCGACTGATAGTCTTTTTTCCCCCTCATTTATATAGACAACCTATATAAAAAGAAAAAAAAAACAATTATAAAAAAAATAAAATAAAGAAACTAACACTTCATAATTTAAGTATATCAATCATTTTTATTGTCATCTTTCCAGAACATATATTTTCATATGTTTTTGTAAATATATCCATTTGATGGGATTTCAACTCCAAGAAATCTTCAATTAAGAAAAAAACTTTCTTGTATATACTAAACCTTCAATAAAGATTATAATCTTTAATCAAAATAAATCTCAATTTCCTCCATTTTCCCCTTGTTTCTTACTTTTTTTCATTTTCTTGAATAATCTAGAAAGCTAAATTTTAACCATGGGTAATTTTGTCATGTGGCATCATATGACATTTGTAACATAACCCTAAACTATTCAAATTAATTCAAACTAAAAATAAAGTTAAATGGTATCGCACAACATTCCTTCATAAAACAATCGTAAACATCTATTATCTAAGACAAGCATACTCGTCACTGCACCACAACTGTTCTGAGTTCTAGGAAACTTTCACACTTGTAAGTGGCATACGGCAGCAAACAATATCATTATGATAACACCAAAAAAAAGGATTTCCAATTCCGTCTAATTAACACTAGTTCTTACTTGTAACTCATGAGACCCAATCAGTACGACGGTGACCAGAGTATTTGTACACTCCCTTGCACTAGGATATCCAGAATCGAACCTAGAACGCGTTGATGATTACGAATTGCTTCCAAATCCAGCTCCTTTACACATTTTATTCTTGCGATTTGAACAACACAAGTTGTGATCGACCGAGTTCTTCTTGGTTCTCCTCAAGAAGGCAGATCTTGCGATCCATTCTTGCAGAGAGTTGAATGACACCAGCCAATTAGATTAGGAAAGGAAAAGAAGCCGCATCATCCAAAAAGGCGCAACATTTTGTCCATCTCACCAAGCACATACCGAGATCAAGACAAATGGAACCCTAGAAGAACCATGCTAACGACCTGACAACCAGAGAACACAAGCACGGAGGAGCTAATCAGAAGGGTTACCTCTGCGGTCGACGCGCCCAAATCATGAGGATAGCAACCTCGAGCCGCGAATGAAAGCCACGGAGCAGAGGACGATGGCGACGAAGCCAAAGACCCCGAGAACAAACATGAGAGATATCCCGGCGACCGCGAGGTCCGCCGCCAGCTGGAGGAGGGGGAGAATGCTCGCCATCGCCGTCGCCATCGGCTCCTTCATGTGTTTGTGGAAATGACCGCAGACGAGTCGGCCTCCCGCGATCGCTACATCACGTTGCACCGTTCTCAAACGACACGTACGCTTACAGACATAGTCGTTAGATATCGATTTATTGAGTGCCATTCGCACGCATCTCAAAGCATCCACCACATCACCACATGTGAAACTGAAAGCTCGGTTTATTTTCTTTTTTCTTTCAACATTATCCATCACATTTATATTTACATCACTTGAAATGAGTAACTTTTTATCTATCCCCACAAAAAATATTCATATATATATATATATATATATATATTCGAAAAAAATTTCTCTTCTTAAGCTTTTTAAAAGTATCCCCCAATTCTAAAATTTTCTAGTATTATTCTTTTACCCAATACCTGAAGTAATTTCTTTTTTTTGATGAACTGATCCAGTTAGAATATTTTTTATACCATGTTACAGTATTTTTAGTAATTATTCTGAAATAACTTTTATTATCTCTTCAATTTTCTCCCAGTAGCAAGCAAACTAATGGTGCAAAAATTACATACAGAACAGACTATGAGAGAATAATACTATTGGATGTTTGTGAGCTTGGAACACCAGGTGAGGCACAAAGAACAGTCACTTTGATTGAGAGAGAGGATTGGGTGGAAATGTTTTACTGATAAAACTTGATTCATGGATTGCAAGGTCTGAGACACAGACCAAGACTTCAGTCTGCTCCATATGAAGCCACCAGAGAGCAGACATGGAAGGAAAATTTTGTATGTTGAGGAAAAAATCATGGCCACATTCTGCAGGATGTAATCTGAAACAGGGCATAGCATTCATGCTCTAAGAACTGCAATGAAGGCATCTCCTTTTGAGGTACTGCTGCATGATCACTCTGATACGAGCAACTCGGTTTCAGTGGCGATCTCTCCACCACTCGATTGCCCTTTAGGTAGAATGAGTTTGGAGAAATTTCCATCGGTCTATTGCTCTTGAACTCGGATGCAGATCGATCAGGTTAGATCATGCAACTCAAATTACGCGGAATTGTTTGACACAGCAGGCTAATGTTCATGCCGCACAAGAAGTAAAGGAAGAACACGAAAAACGAGCCATCGCCCTCGTCGGAGCAATCCTGTAGTTGCAGTGGCCTGTCACTCATCTGGTCCAGTGGAAGAAGAAGAAGGAAGCTGATTCAATTCGCTGCAAGGTTCTCAAGTGTCCTCCGGAGCTCAGTGCCCTCATCTCTCAGCTGCTCATTCTCGGAGCTGATCTCATCACGCTCTCTCGTCACACGGTTTAGCTGGTCGAGGAGCCGGCGGTGTACCGACCGGAGATACATGACCTGCGACCTCAGCTCACTCAGCTGCTTCTGCTTCCTCATCCGCGACCGGCGAGCCGACTCCCTGTTGGATATCATCCTCCTCTTCTTCCTCTCCTCCGCCAAGCTCGCGTGGTGGTCACCTGCCTCATCTGAGGTTGCACCAGAACCGAAACAGGAGCTTGGAACGCCGAGGTCGTGCATCATTGGCATGGCCTGGAGCTGTGCCAGACGAGGTCCAAAGATACTTCCACAACCGAAGGAGGTGACACAGTTCTGAGGCATGCGGTAATGGGCTGGGGAAGAAAGCGAATTGGAAGGTGACAGGTAGTGAATGCTGGCAACCTCTCCTTGTTGCATGGTGAAGAGAAACCAGTGTTAGGAACAAGAGAAAGGGGAGGAAAGCTTCAAGGATAGGGGAGGATAATAAATAGTGCAATGGCTAGTTAGGGAGAGACCCACTGCAAGCACTTCCTCGGCAAGTTAAATAGAGCAAGCACTTCTGCCCTACTTGCATCCATGGAGACGGAGCTGATGCATGCATTGGCTCTCATGTATGTGTTCACATAACATACAGAAGAACAGCATCTCAATTATGGCTGTCCGATCGTGATCAAACAGTGATGTGCAAATGCTGGACTCCCATGACATCACAGCTTCATGGTGCTGTTACCATTAAACCTACCTCTGATTGGCTAACAGTGACTGGCATTTGCCCACAAAGTGAAGAGCAGCAGGGCACTTGTGTCATGGTGTCTGTGGACGAACACATAACTGGCTGGCCTCATGGTGTGCCATTGTGTAGAAAGAGAAAGGATGTTTTAGGAGGTAAACATGAAAGAAGAGGTCGAGAAAGAGAGAGAGAGAGGGTGCAATTTAGGTGCGATGATGATGCAATCAATGGCAGTCACTTTCTGTATAGTAAAAATATGATCGAAGTGCATCACTATGGACCCCCATCTAAACTGGAATGGAATGGATATAATTAGGCAAGAACAAGTGGTGCCACAATGGCAACAATGAAGTCCTCGCAAAGGGGAGTTGTCCTAATCCCATGGCGACGTTCTTTTAGGTTTATTTTGGTCTCTTAACATCTCATATATAATGAATGCTTTTTTTCTTTTTCTTTTCTGAAAAGAATTAACAACAGTATGAATCTTTCATGCTTTTTGTTACTTGCTTTATTCTAATCTCACTGTTCTTATCTGCCAACACTGTTGGGAATAACTTTATCTGCCTCGCTGGTGCTCCAAATTTTTACTTTCGAGTTTGGTTGCAGCATCTCAATGCTGATTCATTAATTATATTTTGTTTATAACAATGCCTTGAGTTGACTAATATTCGGATTTCCATATGTTAAATATAGTGGATTAGAGTGATTTCTATGTTGCTGTGTAGTCTTCAGGCAAATGCAGAACAAAGAGACAACGACAGCCTTCCCTTTTCTTTGGCATCTGACAGGGATCTCCAATACAACCCCTTCTCATCCGAGTATATTATTGTCAACATGCCAAAACAAATGTAAAATGAAAGGGTTGCGTACAGTATGATCCCCATTCATTATCAAGTATTTGAAATCTGTGAAAAATCTCTCCTTTTGTGTTGACTTTTGTCCTCGGGTCAGATGATATTACAAGTCAGACAAGTTGGCTGAAACTTTAGTTTATGACTTTGTCCTCTCTGATAGATTTGCTGATACTCTGTGATCTTTTTATTCTTGTGAACACAAATTTCCCACGACCTCACATCTTTGACTTTATGACAAAACTCTTCTTTTCAACATTTGGCAAAACATTTAAAGCGGATAATTCCTACTGAGAGAGATGAATTTAGAACACATTCTAAAGCTGCTACCTGAGATATGATTCTGATCATTTTGCATGAGTCGATGCTTTTGGTGCCAGTGCTGTTGTCCTCGTTAATGGCCTTTTCACTGCTACTACTACTACTACTACTACACACACACACACTGATTCCATGCTTCCCATATTACTCCAACCACAGCATGAGTTAGTGAGGCTGATGCCTCTCGGACTTGCCATCATGATATTGACATGGCAACCGTTGTTCCACAATTCATTTTCACTATGGATAGTGCTTCTTGCTGACATGTAAGGGAGTAAGGTTTTTTTTTTTTGCCTGAATTCAGATATGAATTATGATTTTGGGTAGTGTGTGAGTTATTTATCTATCCAAAAACACCTTTCTCAAGTATTCTTTTTCTGGTTTTCTTTATTTGTTCGATCTATTTTCTATCTTTTGGGTAAAAGAAACAAAAAAAAAAAAAAAAAGAGATAGAGTTTGAGATGTCTACATACCTATGCTGTGATCAAACACATCTCATGTTTCAAATAATTAAGAGTTTTTGAGAATAATAGTCACAGTTCCATCACATCTTGTACATTGATGTGGTTTGATAGGTTGGTGGTAGGATGATATCAATGATGGGATGGATGATTCCTAGGCTCAACTATTTGATGTACTTGCAAGCAGCCAATAATGGGATGGAATTGTGGGACACAGGCAATGATTGACATCTTTGGATTTATTTCTGGAGTATGGAGATCAGATTTGATTTGATGACTTGGAAATCACTTGTTCGTCAATATTAGTCTGTAAATTTCTTTTGATCTTTCTTTCGGATTGAAAAATATTTATTTTTAAGAAGACCAGATGAAAATAACATCAGAAACTTTGTGCACAATCGTGAGGCATTTTTCATGTCTCTTTCTCTCTTATCTTTCTTTTCTCTGCACTCATGCCTTTCTTTTGCTTTCTCTAGAGTTAGTTCACTTTGATTGCTTTGATGAATGGATTACCATCATCTAAAATATGTGTTTCTGTTTCCAGAACATTTTCTATAATTATGTTCGAGTAATCTTTAGAATCCATATCCAAGAAATCTAATAAAATGGAGTGATGCTTTCAACTTCTTAGCCTATTTAATCATCATGTGATTCACACAACTCTATTGATTCCTTTATTCTGTGATGGAGCTCTCCCTTAATACCAATCCCTTCAAATCTATGTGTTGGATTTGCATGCAGAATCCAGCAATGGAGCGGCTGACAGCATCCAAACAACGATTCCTTCCTAATCCAATGGCTTTGCGCATCCTAACGTATTGCGTCGGATGCAGCAGTGCTGTAACATCACCAGCTCTCGTATTGCTTGCTTCGACATGACTCGCCGGAAATGGAGGCAGCTCCGATCCGTCGCCTTCCACCTTCTTGCAGAAACCAGAAGCTGCACTTGCTTGACATTACGACGAAGGTGCTCGAAAAGGCTGCCAAAAAAAAAAAAAGGCATCGCAGCGCGTGTGCACCATGAAAAGGCTTTGACCTTTGTCCGCCATGGAGGGGCATCACTTGGCGTGGTGATCCCCCACAGGGAAGTGCTGCGCGAGGGAGACGCCAGTGTTGCACCCATTACAAACACACCCAGTCACCTCAACTCACCTTATTCCTTACCATCATTCATCTTACACTCATGTTATTTCTTTCTGAGACCATTCGATTCATCGAACAGGTTGAAATCATCAACATCTACGCCTCAGCCACTGAGATTTGTCGTTTATGGCATGCCTGCGAACAAGTTGCAGACGCAGACGGTAAGGAAACAGATCCGACTTGCATGCATGCCATGGTGGAATGATGGCATCAGCCGGGAATTTGGACCTCCGAGCTCTCTCCACCATCGTCGCTTCTCAGAAAGTACACAGTTCGTGCATGGTACCGTCACTGGTACCCCCTCCCCCTACTCCGCTTGCGTGGCCTAGGATTGGCCGAGAGAGGATAAAGCTGGGAAGCAGGTGAGAAGGGTTAGAGAATAAGAGCTGCTCTGTTCTTGCATGGTATATATCCTCCACTAGGGTTCGTGGCTGATGCATTTGGGAGATGCTTACGCGTCGAGAGAGGTTGGCCATGGTGCACTACCAATGTGGAGTGCAAAGGCAAGCAATTAGGCGTACTGGTTAAACAAATGGACCACTCTGGGATTGTTAATTTGGCAAGGAAGCCATCGTCGTCTTCGTTGGAGTGTCATCGTCAGTCGACGTGGTCGTCTCCAGCAGTTTCAGGTGTCGCCGGCAGATTCCCGGGTGTTTCGTGCCCGAGATGCCTCCTCTTCTTCCTCCACTTGCACGACAAGGTTCTACCGAACTAATTACATATTATCCAATATAATTAATTATCTTTAAAATTTTAATATTTATATTTTTAAAAATTATATTGAGATTCCTATACTTATTTAAGTAAAATATTTAACTCTGTTATTATCTTTATAATCCTGTATAGAGATTTTAATGTTTCATTTTGTAAGGTTAGGGATCCTAATGTATTTCTTGAAATTATATGGATAGAAATATTAAAAATAATTAATTAAATGAGATAATCTATAATTAACCCACATTATAAAGAAAGCTAGAACTTATGGATATGTCATTCTAATTAATCTTCCATGATTAAACATTTAAAAATAATAATAATATGATGAATTCCCATGGAATACTCTATAAATTGGTCTATAGGACAAATTGATCTAATTGTTTAGTTACCATATTCTCCTGTTCAAGATCTATTGAGGGATTCTACACAAAAGTCTCTTCAGGGAGGGGGCACCCGATGTGATCCCTCCGATGATCAAGTCAGTGCATCGACCAAAATGATATTAACAGTTCATTATATATAGAGAGAGAGAGTCTACCCTCTTGAGCTGTTCTCAAGGGTAGCTTTTATACCTGTGTATCTGGGGACAATCATATCGGGTTTCTTAATGCTATCAGTGTCCTTTGTTGAGTTGGTGTATGACTTTATGTGGTCTCTAGGTCCTTGAGCTCTAGGTCCTTGAGCTCTCGGTTTCGGGATTTCAGTCAGTGGGAACTGTGTCAAGTAGGTTGACACAATGTTAAATTGACTAACACTATGTCAAGTCGACTATGTTGTGTCAAGTGATGACGTGACCTAGTGGTGCTAAGGTAACTGGAAAAGGATGAGGTGGTAGAGGTGACGTGACTCCGGAGGTGTTGTGTCCGAGGTTGCTGGGTAGTCCCATTATTTATCCTATCAGCATTCTTAAGAAATGATATGAAAATTTGGATAATTGGTTAAAAAATATTTATAATTCAATGATAAAGATGGATGAGTTTGGATTGGTTGAGTTAGAACTTTTCATTTGGGCAAAGGGTTATGGTCGATCAGATCTTGATGAGGAAAATTGCCAACAAAGAAGAGCAGTCTGTCTCAAAGCAATGGTTGAGTTGCTCCATTAAATGAAAGGGAAGGGAGCTGCCGACTGCACTCACCGCAGTGAACCTAATCGACCAACCTTGCAAACAAACGTTGCCATGATTGAGCTCTCGCTGGCTGTTGCAGCAAAACATTGCTTACACAGCAATCTAATACCAAAAGCAACAAATGAATGCAAAAGTGAAATGACACCATGAACTCATTTGACGTTGAAGGAGTCTAATTTTATCTCTTGTTTAAATCTATTTAATCAATTTAAGAATATTTCGCTGCATGAAGAATGGTTAATTGCTTCGATGATAAGAGCAGGGATTAGAATTTTGCATGTCTTTGTTTCCATGCAGAATATGCTTCGATTAGGAGCCAAATAAGGATTGTATTTTTCCTGTTTAAGCTATCGGTATTAACACTGAGATTTTGATCGATAGATTTTGCTTGCAACGAATACATATAGCTCACAGACCCCTCCATTTGATACATAGAGTTTTATAGTGCGTACAGATTCTTCCTTTTTTGCAGCACTTGGAAGAAAAATACACACACAGTCGCGACGATGGATAGTTATCACCAGATTAAGTAGTACCGGAGGAGGTAGAAGAAGAAGAAGGATTGAAGGGCTCCTGCTCGGCGCAGTCCAAGTTAACGCCGGAGTACTGGCGGCCGATGCCCATCAGGTCGAGGTAATACTGGTAATGGGATATAATGTTGTTCATGTCGTCGACTGGGCCCTGGCCGCACACCTGGTCGCCTTGGAGAACGTTCATGGTGGCTCCGAAGCCCGGCAGCCTTTTGGCCAGGGTGTCGTTCTTGGTGGGCTTCCACTTCCCCACGAACACGTCGTGGGCGGATGGCTGCTTCTTCTTCATCGGGGTCATCCACCTGTAGATGGCAGCTTGGAATGCTAGGGTGGCGTTCTGCTCAAGGTACTCCGGGTGGTTCAGGAGATCGACCTTCAGCCCGTCCCCGATGGCTCCGTAGTTGTAGTTCCTGCATCTCATCGGCAATGCAGTTGGATCTCTGCCGACCAATTGTGCTGCGGACGTTCTCGAGTGACGTACCAGTAAACGGGAAGCGCGCCGCGGCCGTAGTAATCAACTCCGGGAGTGCATGGGTAGAGGTAGTTGTCGTCGCAGTAGGACTGGCTCGGGCTCATCTCCCGTTTGTAGCATAAGCCCCAGGCGAGCGGGCCGCCGGTGGCGACGCCGTAGCCACCTGCACCAACAGACGGAGAGCATGAGGCTTAAAAGGCCGGTGCATGGAGGTGCATGGAGGAGAGGGTCCTTGCACGAGGTCTTGCTGCCCACGTGGCCGAGGAAGGCGGCGACCTCCCTCATCTGCGTCTGCTTGCCACCGGTGGTGCCGAAGCCCAGCGGCTGGTAGACGGCGGCGGCGGTGATGAAGGAGTGGTAGTCCCAGAATCCGACGGCCAGCGCCACGGGGGTATTGCGCTTGCTGAAGAGGTTCTCGAACTGGTACACCTGGAAGAAGTCGGAGATGGTCCCGTTGCAGCAGTACACGCTGTTCTTGCACTCCCACCCCTTGTCGCACACCTTGGGCTTCGCCGACGACGCCGCGGTTGCGCACCACGCGACCAGTACCAGCAGATGCAGCACCACCGCCACCTCCGTTGATGGGTTCTTCCCCGCCATTGTCTCTGGGATCTCTCGATGCAGGAGAGGAAGAAGATCTGAGTCTATATATAGACAGAGGTGGGGAAGAAGACATCGAGATGGGATGAGCATAGCAGCAGCTGCCGCTTCAGGTGTTGCAGTCGCTTAGAGTATAAGGCGGGCAAAACCGGGGACACATTTGAGAGGAGGCTTGTCGCCCATCTGAGATGGCCCTCAGCACCTGACATGGATGTGATCCACCACCAAGGATGAGATTGGCTGGAAATCTCATGATCTTTTTCTTGGAAATTGGAAGACAAGCTCATAAAAAATTCTTCTCAAATTATTTCGGTCCAAATTTAATACAATATATATTAAAGATATGATCCTATATAATGATTCAATGATCTTAAATTTGTGTGTTTCTACTTAGAGAAGAGAAGGGTTTAGTTTCTTTCGGTGTATTGTGTGCAGATGCTTCTTCTTTTTTTTTTATCAAAGATCATTTCTATATTAATCCTAGCTTAATTATATTATGCATGATAGTTTAATCTTACAGTTTTATCATGATATTATAAGTATCATTAGATGAGATTTATGTGAAGAAGCTACAGCTTTGTCTTTCTCTTTCTACCATTAATTTTTTTTTTTATTCATGTCCATCCTTTTTTTTTTTTCCATCACTCTCCCATGTTTTTTTACATCTCAAAATGTTTCCGATAAGATAAATAAAAAAAACTTTTCTCATATACATTGAACTAGTTTATAAGGTAAGATAAACTGATCCAACTATAATGTTTGTTAATAAAATTATAATATTCTAATATCTCAAAATCAAAAAATCCATACCTTGTTTTAAAAAAAAAATATTATTATCAATTTAAGTTCAAATATTTTAAAATAATAATTTAAATTTAATAAATTTAATGGACCAATTAAATTATCATATCAAATAATTCTAGAGATTTGCATGTCATCTGATGCATATAAGAAAAGAGGTGAGAGCTCTCAATCTATGTCTCATGCCTTACGTACTCCAAAAAGATTTGATACTTCCAAGCCATCATTTCACAAATTTTCTGAATAAACAAATATATATATATATATATATAGAACAATTATTCTTGGCTCTTTATTAGATATCCACTTTCCAATTTTTTAAAATAATATTATATATTTGATTTAATGATCAATATAATTGACTCTTAACGCACATGGAAGCGAATCCAAAGCGTCGGTGGGGGCAACGCCTGTGCAGATGGCACCGGCACGAAGGACGCAACCCCACCGAGGCGGCGTTGTCGGCGCCGGCGATGCCGGATCGGCCCACGTCTCGTCCTTCCCCCCGCACATCACCCCATCCGCCGTCGCCAGTCCTCGCCGGTGTCCGGATCGCAGGGCCGGAGGGCGACGCCACCCTCCCGGCCGATCCCTGCCGAAGAGTCTCTCCTGCAAACGATGCCGGAAGCACGTGCCGCGCTTGTCACTGCCATTTTGTCTCTTTCTTAGTCTTTTCTATTGACTCTTGTTCTATTGTGGACATGATTGAGGGGGGCTCTTTCTTTAGATTAATATCATAAATCTTTCAAATTATATATAGAATTCTTAATCTTTTTTATTTCTATGTGATCAAAAAAGTTATTTGATTGACTTTTTTGTTACAGCCTCGTGGGTATTACCATCAACTTGGATTTAAATAATTTAAATAAAAGTTTAATTCAATCAAATTAATGAGTTGATTATCTTATAGTTCAATTTTCTATCATATTATTTTATCAAAGAAAATGAATCTAATCCAAATTATCATATTATTCTTCTTCAGAGAAAAAAAATCATTGACTGTCAAATTAATTATCAATCAAATATAATATATACAATGAGAGAGTGCCACACATAGACTTAAACAAAAGTACAAAATTTGTACATAATATTAATGTATGGTCAATCATGCAATCAATCAAGAATTATATATAATGTGGTGAAACCCATGCAAATGGCTAAACACTGCATTAATTACCTGTCGGCAATCTCTTCAATTACTTGTAAGGGTGTGAACCACCGACAAAAGTAACTCGAGTAATAATAAAACTATTATATATTTTATATTTGATTTTATGATATAAAGAATATAAAAAATATGTTCTATCATATCTTAAATATATCGATTGACTGCATGCGTGGTAATTACTGGTGCAGGCGGAGGAGGAGGTCGCTAAAAGCCAAGCCTGCAATGGCACCACCAGAGATCTGGATCTACCTGGAGGACGACGGTGTTGCGTTTAGCTTCATCTCAGATGAACTCTTCCCTGAGGTAAGAGAAGTCTGATGAGATCAACAAAGACCTTTTAATGACACTCTCAACATTGTGGGAGAAGACAGGCAGCAATGGGACCTTTTGGTTCATCCAAATACGGAGGTGGTGTCCTTCTTCCATGTGAAGCTCCCAAGAAGATTCACCTCTCTCTCTCTCTCTCTCTCTCTCTCTCACTGTTCTTCCCAAATCTGCCCTTTTCCATACTGTTCATCTTTTTCATTAGATTAATCATCATATATACATATATATTGTTATTATTTTATGAAGAGTAGATCTTAGATTGAAGACAACCAAAAGCCAAGCTTGCTGTAATAATTTCAAACAGTTGGGCATTCACTTTCTGCTTTGCTTGCTACACTTGTCATCCCTGCCATCATCATTTCCTCCGCACTCAGCTAACATTCCTCTCTCTCTCTTCTCCTTCTCCTCCTCTTCTTCGTCCTTCAACAATGAGGCAGCAGCAGCAGCTCCTCGTGTACCACCTCTTGATCTTACTACGATTGTGGGTGCCTCTACCGGAGGCCTCCGGCGCCGCCACCGGCGGTGTCGGCAGGGTCGTCCACATCAGGTCAGAGATCTCGTCCCTGGCGGACAAGGGCCCTGCGGCCGCACCTCCCAAGCAGACCAACCTCACGTCGGTCATGGCGAGGAAGGGATGCGGTACCTTCGCGGGTCTCCTGGCCTCCACAGCCGACGCGGAGCAGACGTTCATGAGCAACGTTGACGCGGGGCTCACTGTGTTCTGCCCCCTCGACCAGGCCATGAAGACCTTCCTGCCCAAGTTCAAGAACCTGACCGCCGACGGCAAGCTGTCGCTTCTGCTCTACCACGCCGTCCCGGTCTACTACTCCATATCGTTGCTGAAGACCGGCAACGGCGTCATGAACACGCTGGCCACCGACGGCACCGCCAGGAACTACAACCTGACGGTGCAGAACGAAGGGGAGCAGGTGACGCTGAAGACGAGGCTGACGGTGTCCACCATCACCGCCACGCTCATCGACAAGGACCCCCTGGCGGTGTACGCCATCGACAAGGTGCTGGAGCCGGCGGAGCTGTTCAAGCCGCCCGAGGCCCCTGCTCCGGCGCCCGCGCCGGAGGCGGACAAGATGGCGGAGGCGCCCAAGGCCAGGAAGTCAAGGAGGGCATCGCCGCCAGCACCCGCAGGGCCGGAGGGGCAGCCAGCGGATCAGAAGGCAGCTGACGAGAGCACCGCCGGGAGGACTGGCGTGGCCGCGTTAGCGGCGGCTGTCATTGCGACGGCGGTGGCGGTGATTGCGGCCTAAGCTTTCTACCTTAGTTCCTGTTTCTGCTTTCGAGCTTTTGCTTCGGGAAACAAAATTAACGTGCGCTTTAATTTTGTTTCCGCTTCGCTGTGTTTTGTGTGTTGGCAATGCTTTTTAGCGATTGGTGTTGGCTGTTCTGTACTAAGCACGCTCTCATATTGTACTTAAAAAAAAGGGATAAAGCTCTTATCAATGGGATTGCATTGTGATTTGTTTTCAGTGCATACACTCATAAATTTTTTTAGTAAAAAAAAAAAAATCCCATCTTGTTTAAAATTATATATATATATTTTTTTTATCCAAATCTTTGGATCAAATTTTACCTTCACCACAGGCCAAAAAACAGATCTTCCAAAATTTGCATCCATTCATTCATCCAACAAAACAAAAAAGCAGTAATCAAATGACCACATTGAGCTATGTGTTCAGAAGATGGCTTTAGATTGGGGAGCATGGAGGCCCCACACATGGCCCCATGACAGCAGGGAGAGATGTCTTCCTCCCCTCCTTTTATGAATCAGATCTCTGCTTGTTTGGGATTGCAGAAATGTGATTCACAAGAACAGCAGGATTGATCTTAAGTAGCTAAATTGATCTTTGGATTGATGAGGTAGGAATTGTTTCTGCAACAGCAGGATATGGTTAGAATCTCAAATTAAAAGCTTCTTTGACTGCTATAAACTTCTCAAGGCATCTTTAGCTTCTTTGTGCTTCTTTGCTTCTGCTGCAATCTTATGAGGAATTAACAAAAGGAATTGCTTGCTTTGAGGAGATTGGAAGGAAGGGGTCAGTTGTCCCAAACAATTATGTTCACAGGCATGAAAGAGAGTTTTACAAAGTGGGACTGAAACAGAGCTAAGAACTTGAGCAAGACCAGACAAAGAATGGCAAGTTTGGCATCTCAGAATAGATCAAGTTATGGTAGTGAAAGAATTTAACTCTGAGCTATTGCAGAATTCAGTGATTTCATCCCATAATAACTTGTCATATATATATATCAAACAATCTTTTCTCAAAGAACTTCTTCCCTCTGGTCAAAAGAATGCAAGTGTGTAGTCAAACTTTATTACCAGTAGACTCTCTCTCTCTCTCTGGTGTCCACAACTGGGGGGGTCATCACTAAGTTGAACAAGACAGACATGGCTAAAGTGTCAGATCTTTTCTTTGACCATGGAAAAATTTATTTTATCATCCAATATTTCATATCTGGAAAGAACTGTTTGAAGAGGAAAAAGAAAATTAAGGATCATTTGTTCTATCAATATCACATGTATCAGTAGGGGTTTTTAATGCTTGTGTGGATAGAGATAAATGCTCCCTATAGAGAGATTGAGGGAGAACTTTTCAGGATCTGTTATATAAGATCATGTAAGAGTTTACAAACTAAAGTTTGGGCTAAATCAAAAGAGAATTCATCTTTCTTATAAGAATTTGATCATCTCCAATCATATAATCCTTATATGCATTGTAACTAAAAATAAAAATAATGTCAAATTCCTGAATTATAAATCTGATCTGTGACACCTTTTCAACCACAGAAACATAAACTGCAGGAAATGGTGGGGGTGAGAGCTCTTATTGATGTACTCCAACATGTGCTTCTGAGTTCTGACAATACCTTTCTTTCCCTAATGATTGAGCTCAAATAGAGTAGCACAAACTAACACTGCACAAGAGAAATCTTTCTTTTGGGTGGAAAAAAGTTGATCCAGTCTTGACAATGACTGGATCAAAGTTTTGTGAAGACCAGAATGAAATAAAATAAATATGAAAGAAAAAGGATAAAATAGTAACATCAAAATCTTCACATAGTTTACACTAGTAGATCTACTGATTTATATTCTATAATATTTCCCCTCATGTCATCTGAAGGCTCTATTGATTTATGTTATTAGTGACTCATGTATTGTGAAGTATGTTTTGTAGCAGAGACTAAAACAAAAAACTAAAAGCATACAGCTAAGGTAAATAATGGGCCGATCCAGCTCACCAAGACCCACGACAGGTCAGCAATACACGACAACACCGAGATCTAACTCGACCCAACTTGTGCAGACCCGGGCCGAGATGGCAGAGCAATGACTTGGCCACCACGGCAACGGAGATTGCGCTGAGATCCAATTAACGAAGAATGGCATACCATGCTTCTACGCCACGCCGCTGGACAGACGGCGACCAACCGTACGTACCCACCATGCCCGCCTTGACGACAGAGGTGAGACCGAGGGTATGGTCGGCCCTTCGACTGGTAAGTATAAAACCCTCACCTGAGGGCAGGAAAAGGGGGGCTCACTCTCTCGAACACTCACTCTTCTGCACTAAGACTCCAAACCATTCAGGGTACTGACTTGATCATCGGAGGTGACTTGATCATCGGAGGGGTCATGTTGGGTGCCCCCATCCTGACGAGACCTTTTCTAGACCAGGTAACCCAATTTGATAGCTTTGACACTCAGATGTGTCGAGCATTTTCCACCACCCAAGGCTCAGCTCGAATGTGGTCCAACAGTGTTCGAGTCCTGCACCTCGGCCAAACAGTGTCCGAGTTGTGCACCTTGGCCAAAGAATATTCGAGTTGTGCACCTCGGCCAAAGAGTGCCCGAGTCCTACACCTTGGCCAAACAGTGCCCGAGTTATGCACCTCGGCCAAAAAGTGCTCGAGTTGTGCACCTCTGCCAAATAGTGTCTGAGTCATGCACCTCGGCCAAAAAATGCCCGAGTCCTACACCTCAACTAAAAAGTGCCCGAGTCCTGCACCTCGGCCAAAAGGTGTCCGATTATGCACCTCGGCCAAAAAGTGACCGAGTTGTGCACCTCGACCAAATAGTGCCCGTGTTGTGCACCTCGACCAAAAGGTGTCCGAGTTATGCACCTCGGCCAAAAAGTGCCCAAGTCCTGCATCTCAACCAAATAGTGTCTAAGTCCTACACCTCGGCCAAAAAGTGTCCGAGTTGTGCACCTCGACCAAATAGTGCCCGAGTCTTGCACCTTGGCCAAACAGTGCCTGAGTTGTGCGCTTCGGTCAAAAAGTGCTCGAGTTATGCACCTCGGCCAAATAGTGCCCGAGCCCTGCAACTCGGCCAAAAAGTATCAGAGTTGTGCATCTCGACCAAATAGTGCCCGAGTTGTGCACCTCAGCCAAATAGTACCCGAGTCCTACACATCGACCAAACAGTACCCGAGTTGTGCACCTTGGCCAAAAAGTGCCAGAGTTATGCATCTCGGCCAAATAGTGCCTGAGTCTTGCATCTCGACAAAACAATATCCGAGTTGTGCATCTCTGCCAAAATATGCCCAAGTTGTGCACCTCGGCCAAATAGTGCCCGAGATGTGCACCTCGGCCAAAAAGTGCCCGAGTTGTGCACATCGACGAAAAAGTGCCCGAGTTGTGCACCTCAGTCAAATAGTGTCTGAGTCCTACACCTTGGCAAAAAAGTGTTTGAGTTGTGCACCTCGGCCAAATAGTACCCGAGTTGTGCACCTCAACCAAATAGTGTTCGAGTCCTACACCTCGCCCACTTACGAGCCCAAGCTGTTCACCTTGGCCACTCACAAGCCCTATCTATGCCGTGGGCAAATTATGAACCTGAGTAGTAGTGCTCTGCCACTCATAAGCCCGAGCAACAGTGCTCGACAACTCACAAGCCTGAGCAACAGTGCTCGACCACTCACAAACCCAAGCTATGCCTTGAGCAAATTATGAGCCCAAGCAGTTGTGCTCGACCACTCACAAGCCCGAGCAATAGTGCTCGACAACTCACGAACCCGAGCAACAGTGCTCGGCCAATCATAAGCCCGAGCTACGCCTTGGGCAACTTATGAGCCTGAGTAGCAGTGCTCGGTCACTCACAAGCCCGAGAAACAGTACTCGACAACTCACGAGCCCAAGCAATAGTGCTCGACCACTCACGAGCCCAAGTAACAGTTTTCAGTCACTCACGAGCCCGAGCTACGCCTCAGGCAAGTTACGAGCCCAAGCAATAGTGCTCGGCCACTCACGAGCCCAAGCTATGCCTTGGGCAAGTCATAAGCCCGAGCATCAGTGCTTGGCCAACTCAGTTCAATTTTTGATCAGCAATGCTTGGCCAGTCTAGCTCCCGAGCAGTAGTGCTCAGCCAGCTCAATTCAATTACCGAGCAACGATGCTCAGCCAGACCAGCTCTCGAGCAGCAGTCCTTAGCCAACTCAATTTAGTTCCCGAGCAGCAATGCTCGGCCAGTCCAGCTCCCGAGCAACAGTCCTCGGCCAGCTCAGTTCAGTTCCCGAGCAACAATGCTCGACCAGTCCAGCTCCCGATCAACAGTGCTCGGCCAACTCAGTTCAGTTTCCAAGCAGCAATGCTCGACTATTCCAGCTCCCGAGCAGTCCTTGGCCAACTCAGTTCAGTTCCCGAAGTAGTAATGCTCGGCCAGTCCAGCTCCCGAGCAGTAGTACTCAGCCAACTCAGTTAAGTTCCCAAGCAGCAATGCTCGGCTAGTCCAGCTCCTGAGCAGTAGTGCTCGACCAACTTGGTTCAATTCCCGGGCAACAATGCTCGGTCAATCCAACAACCGAGCAGCAGTCCTCGGCCAGCTCAATTCGGTTCCCGAGCAGCAATGCTCGGCCAGTCCAGCTCCCGAGTAGCAGTGCTCGGCCAGCTCAATTTAGTTCTCGAGTAGTAATGCTCGGCTAGTCTAGCTCCCGAGCAGCAATGCTCGGCTAGCCCAGTTCAGTTCCCGAGTAGTAATGCTCGGTCAATCCAGCTCCTGAGCAGCAGTCCTCGGCCAGCTCAGTTCAATTCGCAAGTAGCAATGCTTGACTAGTCCAGCTCCCGAGCAACAGTCCTTAGCTAGCTCAGTTCAGTTCCCGAGCAGCAATGCTCGGCCAGTCCAGCTCCCGAATAGCAGTGCTCGGCCAGTCCAGAACCTGGGCATCAATGCTTGAGCAGCAATGCTCGGCCAGCCTAGTTCAGTTCCCGAGTAGTAATGCTCAGTCAGTCCAGCTCCCGAGCAGTAGTCCTCGGCCAGCTCAGTTCAATTCCCGAGCAGCAATGCTTGGCTAGTCCAGCTCCCGAGCAACAGTCCTCAGCTAGCTCAGTTCAGTTCCCGAGCAGTAATGCTCGGCCAGTCTAGCTCCCGAATAGCAGTGCTCAGCCAGTTCAGAACCTGGGCAGCAATGCTTGACTAGCATCCAACAGGCTCTCAGTCCCGAGCAGCATCCAGCGAGCTTGCAACTCGGACCAATATTTAGTGGGCTCTCAGTCCCGAGTAGCATCCAAATGGGCTTTCGGTCTCAATCGGCAATCAGCCGGCTTTCAGTCTCGACCCAAGACTTTCAATTTCGACCAATCATGTCGACTTCAGATCGACCAATTCACACTTACGGCTATTCAACGGGACTTTGTATAACCCAAAAGATGGCCCTCAGATAAGAGCTTCAAATAGGAAAGATCCTTTCCCTTGCCCCTCTTTAAGGAACCCCGGGAAAGGTCTTCCGAGGGCCTGTGGGGGGGTGGGTGGGGTGGGGGGAGAAATGATAGGGCAAATAGTGGGCCTACCCAGCTCACCAAGACTCATGACAGTTCAGCAATCTATGACAGCATCGAGATCTGACGTTGTCCCGACTGGCGCAGACCCAAGCCAAGGTGGTAGAGCAATGACTTGGCCACCTCGGCAACACAAGTTACGCTGAGATCCAATTAATGAAGAATGACATGTCACGCCTCTGCACCACGCCAGTCGAATGGACAGCGGTCAATCGTACCTGTCCACCATGCTCGGCCTGACGGCAGAGGTGAGGCTAAGGGTACAATCGACCCTTCGATTGGTATCTATAAAAACCCCCACCTGAGGGTAGGAAAAAGGGGGCTCGCTCTCTCACTCTCTTGGACACTCACTCTTTTGCACTAAGATTACAAACCATTCGAGGCACTGACTTGATCGTCAGAGGGATCACGTCGAGCGCCCCCACCTCGACGAGACCTTCGTGCATGATCCTCTTCGTGGATCCGAGGAAGAGGAACCCGAGTTGCTAACCCAAGGTAGACATTTTTGAGACATACATCCGAGCTATTCCTAACGCTTATTTCTTATCGACATTGACACATGAGTTTGCGCCCCCACTGCAAATGCTTAAGAACAGTTTGCAGAAATTTCCTATATATATATATATATATATATATATATATATATATATATATATATATATATATATATATATATATATATATATATATATATATATATATATATATATATGCAGCTGTGGATGCTATATATATATATGCATCAATCACATGCTATATATGCAGCTGTGGATGCTATATATATATACATATTGATCAATTCCTCTAGAGTTACCAACCACTATAATAATGTGAGTTCACCAATTATTTTATTTGTAATATTATATTAGGTTCTTTCCTAACAACTTAAAATTTTCTGATTTGTAGTAATAAAATCAAATATTTTCTCATGTTATCAGTGAATAATATGAGTTCAAATTTCACATTTGTCTCTCTTTGTTGTGCATAATGTTTAATTAAGACTTTTGTGATGTCTATGCAGCAACTGGTGACCAATTTGATGCCTACTTTGTTAAGCCTTGTTGTAAATGATAAGGTTTAGTAGACTTCTCATAAACCGTCAAATATCACATAAACTTTATATGCATGAATAAATTATAAAAATATCAAGGTTTTAAATATTAATCGTACTAGTACATATTACAGGCTACTTACCAGTGTCAAAATATATATCTTGATGTCGATACAATTTATTACATTATTTAGGTATGATTACAACATATGTTATTACAATCTAAGTATGTTCCTATTCATCACTCGTTAGGTATCGGACCAATCTTTAGAACCTTGTAACCATAAATACCAAAATAAATCACATTGGAAGCTCAAAACAATTACATTAATATTCATGATCAATGAAATATTCCTCCATTACCAACTTTGAATTGTACATTTAAATTTACTTATTCAAATCGATAAATAAAATATTACAAAACATCGGATCCATATTGTGTCGATCTAATGTATTTAAAACCTTGCTACCCAGATCATCATACTTGGGTATTTCCAATATATCCAAATGCTTCATCATGGTATGTTCATGTCATCTTTGATGTCCATAACATTTTTTTCATTTTAGAAGAAAAAAATTGTACCTAATTATTTGAACCTAAATCACTTCCTTCAGTAAGGACATTTATATAGTACAACAAAAAAAGGTCGATACCAATTATGATAAGTTCAGCAAAACCATATGGAATTGGCACAAAATAATGCAATTTGTAGAACAGATGGAGGGATATGACAGCCAAGTAGAAGGATCCCTTTGTGTCCATCCATTTAACCACCAATTAATACACAACTGACACAAAAAGAAGAGATCATGTTTCTATCTCTACTTCCACATTTCAAGTGTCAATGTCACATATCATCTTGCACCGGAGAGTTCTATTGCATCTTGATTATACAATGAATCCTCACCCCAATCAAATCTTCTCTGCAGCCTCTCATATTCTTGCCTGACCTCAACTTGTTGCCACTCTTCCCACCTCTCAGCCAGACCCTCTCCTTCTAGCATCCGCACGACTTCCGACATTGTTGGGCGGTCCTCTGGCGACGCCTGCGTGCAAAGAAGAGCGACCTGGATCATCATTTCAACCTCCTGGCTATCGTACTCATTGTTGAGGTTTCGGTCTATGATATCACCCAGTCGCTTTTCCTTTTGTAGTTTCTTCACCTGCATAAGAATCATGCCGTAAGTTGACATACACCATTAATGGAACAGACAAAATATCCTACTTTGCTGCAGAAAAATGGAAATTATAATTAACAGAAAAAGGCATTCATTTGGGCGAGCACCACCTACATGAACAAATACAATCATAGATATACCACGCCCAAACACACTAGAAGATATCTTTACCAAGGTTCGCAATCTTTTACTGTACCGGTGTATCGATCAGCTATTGGTACAGTATGTACTAAACTATACAGCTGTACCGAACATGCCAACACATGATATACTAAGGTACCCGGTTTGATATCAGACCAATACATACCGAGCATACCGAGCGGTCTTGATCTTTAATGTCTAGATGCTACAAGTGTTTAATTATTGTTGCATCCATGCATGATTTAACTACGAAAATGCAATTGCAACCATTGAATTGTAGAAAAAATATGATAACAACCAAGGTAATTCAGCTTACATGATCAAGCAATAAAACATCATCTTCTTCCTCCAAGCGTGAAAAATCAATTGCACGCTGTCCTGTGACAAGTTCGAGAAGCATGATTCCATAACCGAAGACATCAGTCCTCTCAGATGATTTCCCAGTGGATAAATACTCAGGTGCTATGTGACCCATAGTTCCACGAACTTGAGTTGTGACAGATGTCTTTCTCACATCTACCAATTTTGCCAAGCCAAAATCACCAACAACAGCCTCAAAGTCTTCATCAAGTAAGACATTTGCAGCTTTAACATCACGGTGGATTATTTTAGGACTGCAATGTTCATGGAGGTACTCTAATCCACGAGCAGTGCCTAATGCCACTCGTTTTCTGGTAGGCCAATTTAAGACTGGCTCCCCTGGTTTAAAATCTGCAGTCATCAAGACAGCAAGACTATAGTCAGAATCAAAAGTATGATGCATAACAAAATTCTGTGTTCAATACACCAAATGGTTATCCATACATTATTTTATACTCATCCAGAACTTATGACATGTACAACTAAACATATTGACATGTTTCCAAAGTGCCACATGAGCTGCTAGAAGGCCAGATAAAATGATCACTTATGACATGTACAACAGCACTATTCACTCATGGGTCTCTTTTGAAGAACAAAATCACTAATCTATCTAGTATAACAGAATACCGAAAAAATGATTTTAAGTATTGATCTAATGACCAATGTCCAAAACAACTCCATGGCATTCCTTACCGATAACTAGTAGTGCTTCAATAGATTACATGACTTTAAACACTGTAGCAACTAACTTACGGGCCACCAACTATCAAAGAGTCATTTCTATCTCTTCGCTGGAAGGTCAAAAAATTATTCTGACACCTGCTATAGCACCACCCATCAGTCTGATCAAAATGCCATGTGCACAGGCTAGATGTGAGCTTTTCTTCAAAATGAAAAAAAGAAGATTGAGGGGTCAGGCTGACATAGAATTTGCAGAAAAATTATCAATTAATTGAAATAATTCCAACATAATAAATTCTGTACATATAATATATCAATCTAATATGATTGGTAGCCAAGACATAAAAAACATTTAAGTCAAATAAAAATTTAAATTCACACACATGGAGTAATTCACATTATCACTTTGATCATCCATTACTCAGGTTAACATGTAACAATATGGTGAATCATGATGCATTAATGGACGCTTCAAGTTAGTAGTAACTAAAATGGACTAGTACCTCGTAGACGGTATGCAACACTCAAATTTTGCATAAAAGGATAGACCAGAAGCCTTTCTGTTGGTGTCGTGCAGAAGCCAATCAACCTCAAAAGATTTCTGTGGACAGCTACACTTATCATCTCAACTTCACGTAAAAAGGCAGCTTCCCCTCCTGGACTCTCATAATCAGTCAACCGTTTGACAGCAATTTTTGTGTTATCTGGAAGCACTCCTTTGTATACTTTTCCAAAACCACCCTGTCCAAGGACATTCTTTTCACTAAATCCATCTGTTGCAATCTGTAATTCTCGATAAGCAAATCTTTTCAACTGTCCAAAAGCAATTCTGCGATCATCTTCACCTATATATAATAGTGACGACAACTGATCAGGTAAATTCTGCAAGATGACAGTTCAGTGAACAAAGATTTATATTTGCAATCATGTACAAGATGTTCTGACTACTAAGCCTTAGCCAGCACATGCAATAAAAATGTATCATAAGAGTAATGTATTTTATGCAAAAAATGATCAAGAACTAATGCACAATTCTTCCTCAGCACATCTCCAATTTGAATCACTGTATGTTGCAAGTTACAAATGACTTTTACTCGGAATTTTCAAAAAGAAACAGATACATAAATAAGATATGAAACCTGCAACATCTACAAACTCTTCTCCTCGATATCCTTTCCTCCGGCCCTTGCATATAAGAAATACAACCCCTATAACAAGGAGTAATATGATACCTCCAACAATTCCAAGCACAATTCCTACTTTTGAATTTGATGATTTTCCTGCCAAGACAAAAATGCATGGTCAGTTTTCTAGAATTTGCAAAACCTTATTTTACCAAATAGTCACTTTTCCTGCAAATTCTGAAACTTCAAATTTGAAGCCCAATGATTTACCTTGAACAGACATGCTGGAAGCACAAGGGTGCTGATGATTTGTACCACAATTCAGATTGTTACCGGTAAAGCTGCACCAAAAAACCAAATCGGATATGAATACAAAAACTAGAGCACATGCCTGAATGCATTACAGCAAACTGTTCATACTTGTATCTGGCTACTTGAAATAGTTCGTCAGGTATCTGTCCCGATAGGCCATTGAAAGCTAGACGACTGCCAAGAACAGTTGAAGCAAAGAAGAGAAAAGAATGATTGCATATTATGCTTTTAAACAGAAAAGAGAACAAAAACACTACTTTTATATTTCCTTGAAAATGAGTTGATCATTCCACAAAAGAATTATATACTTACATGTCATTTAGGACAGTGAGATTTGTGAAAGAATCAGGAATGTTCCCTGTAAGATTATTTTGGCTAAGAATCCTGAGTGACGTCAACAAAGAAAAAAAGGTTAGCTTTGAAGTATGATTAAATGGGGTCTGGAACAGTCGATTACTATCCTACTGACAAAATCTGAAGCTTAGCAAGCTTGCCAAGGGAAGCTGGTATCTCTCCACTGAGACGGTTATTTTCCAAATCCAAGTTTGTCAAACTAGAGAGGTTTCCGAACCGTTCAGGTATTCCACCAGTTATATTGTTGCCTGGCAACGACCTGCATAAATTATACATCAAATAATTTAGGAAAAGGCTCACTAGAAAATCAGATATTCAAAGATGCAACCATTACTAAGACAAAACCAGCTCCACATATGATCATAAGTCTGACCACTTCACACATGTTTGGTTAAGTGCATAATAAGTAATATAAGGCCAAAAGAAATGATGACATTTTTCCACATATGTACAGAAAAAATAACTATCATATCAATTGTTACTTCACCAGTACCTTGATAAGTTGGTATCATGGCAACAAAGAAACAACAAAGGAGACCCCTAACATATATCATGTACTAAAATCAAACTGGTCATTAGTACAGGACAGGTTATGATTCACCTCAATTGTATCTTCTTTTGTCCTTTACTTTTCTTTCTCCGAGTAAATATTGTTCTTAATCCCATAAGTCATGGTACTTATGTATGCAAAAAGAATCATGCTTAATATTTAGAATCTCCATATGCTAGAATGTTCTGCAAGGCACTATTATCATTCTGTTTATAATTTCTGTTTTGCACTTCTGTTTCTATTTTATTCTTTACTTTCCCTCTTTGCCTATGTGTGTGTTTGTTGGGAGGTAGTGGTTTGAGACCAAAACAGTTTGCTTTGATTTTGAAGAATAATTTTTCTTGCTATTTTTAACATGAGATAGAGACCTCGTCATGACTATCTCGCTTCATCTTAATTTAAACAGACAAAAAAAAAAAGAAGTCCACCTCAAAGAAGCATAAGGTTGAACTGTGTAGCTATGATAGGTTTCACTGACCACAGGTTGGCCCCTATCATCGAATTTGGCTTTACCAGGAGAATCATACCATACAATGCAAAGTCTACAGTCATGTTAAAAATGATCAAGGGTATTAATTTTGGTTAATTGTACATGTTACAGAAAGACGAAAATGTTTGTAATGTATTCAATTCTAAAAGGATGAAATACATATGCACATCACTGAACATGATACTACTAGCTTATTAAATGTTCTGAAATATAAATTATACTTACAAAACAGTTAGATACTGCAGTTCTCCAATTCTTGGTGACAAGATTCCATTAAATCCCATGGAAGACAATGTTCTGAGGCCACAAAAGTAACATATATGAAGCAAATTTAGCATGCATACTCTGGACTAAACAGGCCAATAGTTCATTACAGCTGAATTTAAGATTCTAGATGACAAATTATATTAAGTCATAACAAGGCACATAGCAAATGACATACACTTGAACAACATTATTGTTACTGTCACAGATAACAGAGTTCCATGTGCAAGGGTTGACTTGATTTTGGTTCCAATCAATGAGCTGATTACCAGTCGCATTTAACTTAAGCTTCATGTCATATAATGCATCACCTGGAAATAGATCAAGATTACACATGTCATCATAATTAATAGAATAAATATAGGAGAGGGAAAAACTGAAAATAGAAACAAAAGATGTCGTGAAACCACAAAAAAGTATCTTAACAAGTTAATAAGAAGAAATATTTCTTTGTATTTTGACAACTAACACAGATCCCCTCAATCACCACTTCAGCGAAATTTAAATTGTATATCGACCAACTCAGATATATGTAACATTCAAGTCGCATTGAAAACTGGAAATTTAACCCCAAAGTAGCATTCCAATAGCATAAGGTTGTTAGATAGACTCCTGAGTAACATCAAAGCTGCTAGAAAGACTCCCAAATAACATCAGAGTTGCTAGAAAGACTTCAAAAGAAGAGGCAAAAGGCAAATCATGCAGAAAGGTACAATATAGCCTTTGGCTTTTCTAGAGTATCTTATTACATGTTACGTTCTGCCGGTGAGTTCATTTATATCTTAAAATCCAGTGACTCCTAACGGAAGAGGCAGATAAATACTTTGTTCTAATTTCAAGTGCTACCTGAGGCTACATAACCTGAATTTCAGTTTTTGCACCAGTCCAGTGAAACTAGCATAAGTTATTTGTGTTCTGCAATCTCATGTTTGGTTGGTGAAAACAATCCCAAATGTTGATCAGCTTGTCTACCATGATAACCTTAAGTTCGATGTCTATGTTCTATGACATCTATGATTTCCCAAAACATTCTAACATGCTTACGTGTAAAACAAAGACATTGGCCATACAAGATCATGACAAGCTGAAGTTGATTGAGAATGGAAGACATAATGAGTTACACTTTCATTTTCATCACTGGCTTATTGTATGGGTCAATAAAAGTATACAGAATGTAATACACCCAACCTCATAATCTTTATTTAGGTTGGCAAATCACGTTAGTGGTGAAACTCCAAACTCCCATGTAAGCAAAGAGGTTAAAAATCTCAATCCATTCTCAGACAATAAAAATCTAAAAAAGAAAAATATACAACAGCCAAGTAAGAACAAATGGTTAATAAATGATTAACTACAAATAAGTATCCAAGCAGTCAGTCTAAAGCCAGTGGACATACTTCCTCTTTGTATTATCTGCAAAATGAATTGAATGTTTCATTACTTCTAAGAGAAAAAATGAACATTGTGTATCAAACACTAATAGGGTGAATCATATATAAGTTGCAACATTTATAAAGTAATAAATCTTTGACTACTTTCTCAGATAACCAGAAGAGGGGACTTCATACATAAACCAATAACCTACAAAGGCCCGAAATTTTGTATTTAAGCCTGAAAAGGTTAAAAACTATTAATCTCAGAGAAGAAACACGCACTTATGCCCCTTGAAAATAACATATATGCATATTTCTGTGTGAAATCCAACATTGCAGAGAATATATATCACATATAGATATTAGAAGATAATCAAATTAACAAAATTAACGTTTTCACAACTTTTAAACACAAGTAAAAAAGCAAGTGGAGCACCTTGACGATCAGATTCAACCCTGGATTGCAGAGATATTAACACACAGAGTAGATAAACCACCTTCATATTTCTAGATAGCATCATCACCTCTTGCTCGTTTAATAAACTTAGTCGTCAGCTGAAGGGAATCCCCTACAAGAATAATTTCATTTGTCACCACAGAAAGATTAAGTCTACTACATAGTAAATAAAGATACTCAATTAAAGATTAGGAGAAAGATATGTAGACATGAACAGAAAGTAGATGACCCTTAGGATGCGTGGCACGACCTCAGGCTTACTCCAAAAACCATTTTCAGGTTTGCTGGAAGCATGTGTTTTAAAGATAAATGAACTCAAACTTTCAGTGTCCTTCTGGGTTTCTCCCTGTTTTTTTTTCCCTCTTTTCTTTGCCTTTCTCATTTCATGTGAGATTAATTGGCTTAGGAGGTTGCCGAAGTTTACAGAACAGCCAAAGAAGTCGATGCTACTATCCATATCTCTCAAAGACCTTTTCTTTCTGCAAAGGCAATTTGGGGTCAGAAGTATCTTCTTCGTTTTCTCTAACAAGCTGTAACCTTTTTCTTAATTCCGACTCATATTAACTCCAATAGATGCAAAAGAGAATAAATTCTCTCAAATGCATACTCCCACCAACAACCACGCGTGATCTCAGAGCACGAAACAATCGGCGAAACCGCATGCCCTCGAGAGGCGATAGAAATGGGAAAAGGGCCCGCAAGAACAAGGGAACACCCATGATTTCTCGAGAGAACACATCCGGGATCCGGGATTCTGAGAGGGCTAGAAGATTAAGCAAAAGGGGAAAGAGATCCAGCTGCAGAAGCAGGAGAAAGACACACCTTTGCCGAGCGATGCCCCATCCATTAATAGCACGACAGTGATCAGCTTCCCCCACCCCCCACACTCGAACCCTGCGCTGATCTACTTGGAGTTATGAGAGAGAGAATTGCTTCTCACACATCCGCCTTCAGGGAGAAGAGAGAGAGAGAGAGAGAAAGAATCGCTATTATCCGTCTACCCTGACGACTACCCGTGTGGCCATTGGGGAAACGAAAGCGGGGCCCATAATTTTTGCTACTTATTTGCTCTAGAGAAGTAGAGAGAGATCGTTGCTGTTGACGCATCACCTCTAATGCAATTCGTGGGCCCCACTTTTTTGGGTGCTTATTTCCTCTCGAGAACTGAGAGAGAGAGAGAGTTGCTATTTGACACGTCAGTATAACGTGGCATCGGGGGGGAAACGAAAGCGCACGTTAACTCGAAATCATACCCATGTGACAATTGGGTGAACGAGGCGGGGCCCACGCTTTTGGTTGCTAGCGCGCGCCCTCTCGAGAACTCGAGGCGGTCGCGGCATTAACTCCACCCCAACTCGATCATGCCGGAGAGGGGGCTTTCTATTTCTCCAAAATATTTCTAATTTAATTTCTCTTTTTCTTCTATTTTGGGGTGAAGGCATTATAAACTCACAATCACATAAATCTGACTCAATTAATCCATCGCAAGTCTGATGTTACGGTCACAAACTCTTAAATTAAACATATCACTACTTTTATCTTTAAAACATATTATATATGTATATATATATATGCCATAAAAATATGACCGACGGACGCATGGAAAAGGGCACAAATCACGCACAGGAATTTTGACCGTTGTTAGCGATAAAGACAATTTTTAATTATAAGCCTGTTAAAATTAAATACAGAAGAAAAAAAAAAAGAAAAAGGAGGTCACGTGATGCGGTCAATCGTAAGTCAACATCTGCGATTTTGACCCGTCTCTACTCCGATCAATCCCAATCCGGTCAACTTCATTTTGACCATCCATTTAAAAGATTGATTGCATGAATAATTAATTTTTCATTGGATTTTTATGATCCATAAGCTACAAATAATATGGTGGAAACCCATGGAAGATTAGATGAGCCCACCACAAGCCTAAATTAATTGCAAAGTGGAAGTGAGACCACCCACTGCTGTCACCACAAGTTCTTATTTGGAAGACAATTAATGCATTCATTCGTGAATTGGAGTTATATTTATTGTTTTTTTGTGGAATTATGGGCTTGTGGTCTGTGCTTCATCTAAGCTGTTGGATTTGTATATCTTACGATTACTAATAATAATCTTTTGATGTTACTTTTGTATTTCTCAATATAATAACATCTGAAGTATAACCAAAGATATGAATCATTATTATTATTTTCATTCTTCCTTGATTTAAAATAATAGTACTTGACAACTGAAGATAAATTTTTTTAATTTATTTAACTGCCTATTCTTTATATTTAAATTTTAATTATTTAATAAGGAATAAATTAAAAAAAAAGGTCTGATTCTTAGATTATCCTTAGATTTTAATTTTTTTTATCTGATCATTGCCCTAAACCCTAATCCCTTTTCTTCTCCATTTGTATTTATTCAATTTCTTACTTTTTTTTTTTATATGGACTGGTTACTACTACTTTTATACTGGATTATTATTATATTTTTAATTATGATAAAAAAATCATAACAATAAAATAAGCCTACTCTATTTGTGGTCAAACTCTTTGGTGTGTCAATTGACTGCATGATGATACAAAAATATGACAAGTGGAAGATGATGTGTTAAAATTCAAGGAATCAAAGATACAGCTAATAGATAGAGGTTGGCTATATCATCTTCTTTCTCTAACCATTTCTCTAATCATTCTTTTGATGGAATGCAATCAAACAGGATGTGCCTACCCCACTCACCATCAAGTTTGACAAAGAACCTGAAAGCATGGCATATAATAAGCCTTGTTAGATGGCATAGATCATTTCTATGCCAAAATAATGCATCATTTGGCTTTCATACTAAGAAGATTTAAAAGGTCCCTCTCTCATAATTAATTTGTTTCCAACTCAAGTATCCATCATCATCTATCTAACAACACCTCATTCATATTTCATCTTAGCCTTTGAGTCCTCCTCATCTCATATGAAAGAGACCATCAATAATTCATGGCAGTTATATGAGTTGCTACTTGTCAAACCAAAGTTTCAGTGAAGCCAAAAATATGTAGATTAATATATATATATAATGTTCTCATAATTATAATGAGTTTTTAACTGATGCTAATGTTTTTTCGAGGTCTCATTAACAATCCAATGATAACTTATGAAGATTAATCATGATAGACATAAGTAATTTTTTTTAAAATTTTATAAGAAAATATAATAGGTATTATTGATATGGACAGATCACATATTGAATATGATCGAATAAACCATGGATCCATAACTATATCTTAATTCTTCCTACTATAACTTAATCCTCTACAACTCTTAAAACACTATACCAAGTATTAGATATGAAGCTGTCAATGATATGACATAACATATTATATCAGATTAACCTAAATTACCTCTTATCTAATCCAAGTTAGTCATTATAATGACTTGATATTTACTAAGTCCTCTAAATCCTTTGCTAACTTAAGTATTTGACATAACATATTATTTCAGATTAACCTAGATTACCTCTTATCTAATCCAAGTTAGTCATTATAATGACTTGATATTTACTAAATCCTCTAAATCCTTTGCTAACTTAAGTATTTGACATAACATATTATTTCAGATTAACCTAGATTACCTCTTATCTAATCCAAGTTAGTCATTATAATGACTTGATATTTACTAAATCCTCTAAATCCTTTGCTAACTTAAGTATTTGACATAACATATTATTTCAGATTAACCTAGATTACCTCTTATCTAATCCAAGTTAGTCATTATAATGACTTTTCAAAAGTAAAAACAAAGTGGAGCTATCCACACAACTTAAGATTAGAGAACGATAATAGATTAGATAGAGTGATAAGGATGATTTGTTAGGCTAAGGATGATAGGAGTCGACGATGCTCACAATTCTTTAATGGAAGACAACGATATATTATAGCTCGTTATAACTCCTTAACAGTGAAACGTACTCTTCTTTTCTTGAATCCCATGGTTTCCTTTATGGCTATACTTGTATGATTGCACAATTAACAAATATATATATAGCATCTCTTTATGTGAGTTTGGTTTTCAATGTTAAATGGAATCTCGAAAATTCATCCATAACAATACTTTGATGATGATGATGATTATTATTATTGTCATTATAAAGATGCACTTAAATTTTTATCTTTATCCCTATGGATTTAAAACCATACCCTAATTAATAGAAACCAATTCGATCAGATAAATGTGTGATGATTTGTCATCCACCACCTAAAAGAAGCATTACACTCCAAAGAGTTACTCTATGCAACCTACGCCAGTGGCTATCAACCAAACCCAATCCTAAACCACAAGTGTAGTTGGTGCTATGCTTAAGATATAGCAATATGCTCAATTTGATCTCCATCTCAAATATAAGCCTTTAAAACACTATTCATACTATCAAGATGATAGGCCCAATTAGAAGCACTTGTTATAAATGTAGGTTAAATCCTTTTTGATTTGCTCACAAAAGAGTCAACCTAATTGACCTTTGCTCTAGAAGAACTAAAATATATTTAAAATTTTAATTATATTTTTTTTTAAGAGAACAAGTGAGGAAACATGTTATCTTTGAATATGTTATTGATTTAATGCTATAAAAATTAATTTTAAGTCGACTCAATCCATCTATAAAGCCAATGTGGTCGGCATCAAATAATTCCTTCCATCAAAGAGTGGGTCTTCTTTTTATTTGTATCTCTCCCGATTAAAGGAGACATGTTGTAACCTTTGTAGTGATACCTTTTCACATAAATCTTATCATATTAGACTAGTTTGGCTATTCCGAAATAAGCACTTCAATAGCTCCAAGACATTAATAATTTGGATAATATAATCTATTATCAGTTTCAATTTATATATTTTAGTTAGTGGTTTAAGCTAAATAAAGTTGATACATCGATTACCCTATCAAACTCATGAATCGTGATATATATATATATATATATATATATATATATATATTTATATAGTACAATATATACTAACTAAAGATGAGATAACATTAATTTTCATCCTTAGAAAGCATATACAATGTATCCATATACTTATAGAAAGCATATTCTAAGTTGAAACTAATCTCATATTATATGCTTTCTACAACCTTTACTTGCAACACCTCAGGACTTGGAGTTGACTGAACCTTTTAACTCAAATGCTGAGAGAGAGAGAGAGGAACAAAAGGTGAGACCTTTTTCTTGAGAACAACAAAGCATTGCGTAGAAAGCAAATATCAAAACCAAGCAGAGGAACAAAAAAATGTTTGACCAACGCCAACCCATCATCGTCATCATCATCATTCATCATTCAAGCTGGCAAAGGGGAGGTCTTAGTTGGTGGTGGTGGTGGTGGGAATCTATGGCTTGCAGAAAGGTTGATATCATCACACTGCAGCTAACAAGAAAAGCAGCAGATTAAGGTTCGTGGAGGTGCGGTGCTGTGCATCGACCGATCTGATCTACCCATTAAACAATGTTACCACTGATGGGAATAAAACAGGAATCAATTTTGTATACGAACAAATACTAGCAGACCGTCATACACAGCGGAATGAAATGGAAATCACAATCAGATGAACACCAAGATTTACGTGGAAAACCCCTTCAACTCGAAGGGTAAAAACCACGGGACAAGCCAGAGAAAATCCACTATCAAAATATATGAATATACAGATCTCAGGCTTCTTGCCCAAGCCCAAAGCAATAGCCACAAGAGAATCTCAGGGATACAAGGACTATAATCCTAAACACAATATCCAAAACCTTCACAATAGATCACAGTAAGAATCCACTGCAAACTGATCTAACCTGAGATTTGAATGATTGAGAATAGTCTTTTTCTGCCCTTTTCTTCTTCCCTTTTCTGGATCTCTTGTTTTCTGGCCTCTACTGTCAATCTGCAGTCTGCTTTCTCTCTCCCACGTTTTCAGCCGTCGCTGCTCTCTTAATCTCAACCCTAGCCACCTAATCTAGGTTTTAGGTTAATATAAGTGAGGTTCTGGGCTGTGGGCTTCACTAAAGCCCATTATGGGCTGAATATGGGCCATCTGCCCAACAACCTCCCCCTTCAGCCCATAAGGGAGGCTGTCTCATGACTCCTCAATGTGAAGCCATGCCGACCAACTGTCGGCACATCTCCTGTCTCTCTTTCGGTAAAGCCTTTGTCAACATGTCTGCCCCATTATCATCTGTGTGAATTTTCTGAAGCTGTAACTGCTTCTCTTCAAGCACATTTCTGATCCAGTGATATCTGACATCTATATGTTTTGACTTGGAATGAAATGTTGGGTTCTTGCATAAATGGATGGCACTCTGGCTGTCACAATACACCACATAGTTTTCCTGTTTCAGCCCCAATTCTTGTAAGAATTCTTTCATCCATAACATTTCTTTGCAAACCTCTGTAGCAGCAATATATTCTGCCTCTGTGGTGGAGAGAGCAATACACCTTTGCAATCTGGACTGCCATGACACAGCTCCCCCTGCAAAAGTAAGTACAAAACCTGATGTGGACTTCCTTGTGTCAATATCTCTTGCCATATCTGCATCTGTGTAACCTGTCAATACAGGTGGTCCACCTCCAAAGCTTAAACAAACTTTAGAACTTCCTCTGAGATATCTAAAAATCCACTTCACTGCTGCCCAATGCTCTTTACCTGGATTTGCAAGAAATCTACTAGTAACACCCACTGCATATGCGATGTCCGGCCTCGTACATACCATTGCGTACATTAAACTTCCAACTGCTGAAGCATAAGGAACCTTTTGCATTTTCTCCTTCTCCTCATCACTTGACGGACTCTGATCTGAGCACAACTTGAAGTGACCTGCAAGAGGAGAACCAACTGGCTTTGCATTACTCATACTGAACCTATCCAATACCTTCTCAATGTATTTCTCCTGTGACAACCAAATCTTTCTCTTTCTTCTGTCACGAGAAATCTGCATGCCCAGTATTTGCTTTGCTGGCCCCATGTCCTTCATTGCAAAAGACTCACTTAGGTCCTTCTTCAACCTGTCAATCATAGACATATCTCTTCCGAGGATAAGCATATCATCAACATAAAGTAAGAGAATAATAAAATCCTCACCAAACCGTTTGATGTACACACAATGATCTGAAGCTGTTCTTTTATATTCATTTTCAATCATAAATGAATCAAACTTTTTATACCACTGTCTTGGAGCTTGCTTCAGCCCATACAAGCTCTTCTTCAACTTGCAGACAAGATTTTCTTTACCTTTGACTTTGAAGCCTTCTGGTTGCTCCATATAAATTTCCTCCTCCAAATCACCATGAAGGAAAGCTGTTTTCACATCTAACTGTTCAATCTCCAAGTCTAAGTTAGCAGCAATACCAAGAGCAACACGGATAGAAGACATTTTAACAATAGGAGAAAAAATTTCTTCAAAGTCAATACCTTTCTTTTGACCAAAGCCTTTCACAACCAATCTAGCTTTATACTTTGGTTGAGAACAATATTCTTGAGTCTTCAACCTGAAAACCCACTTGTTCTTCAAGGCCTTACTTCCCTCTGGTAGTTGCACCAGATCATATTTGTGGTTCTTCTGCAGAGAATCCATCTCTTCCTGCATAGCAATAAACCACTTCTTTTTCTGCTCACTTTCAACTGCTTCCTGGTAACTCTCTGGTTCACCTGCATCAGTAAGCATCACATACTCATCTGTAGAGTATCTTCTGGAAGGTTGACGTGGTCTAGAAGATCTTCTTAATTGAGGTTCTGTGGGAACTTGCTCTCTTTCTTCTTCTTGCTCAACATGTCCTGCAGGTAGATCAACATCTGGCTCTGCACCATCTTCCTGCACATCTCCCCCATCACCCTGATATACTGGAGGAATAACTGGGTCACAGTCTACAAATCCTTCTGCAGAAGTCTTAGCTGGTGGCTCCTTCTTCAAATCCTCAATGGTTTGATCCTCAAAGAAGACAACATCTCTGCTTCTGAACACCTTCTGCTTTTCTGGATCCCAAAGCCTGTAACCAAACTGATCATGTGAGTAACCAAGAAAAATACACTCTTTTGTCTTACCATCCAGTTTGGACCTTTCATTGTTTGGAACATGTGCAAATGCACGACAACCAAACACTCTTAAATGCCTATAGGAGACATCTTTCCCTGACCATACATGCTCTGCAACATCACCATCTAGAGCTGTACATGGTGATAAGTTGATTACATCAACTGCAGTCCTCAAAGCCTCATCCCAAAACCTTTTGGGTAGCTTGGCCTGTGAAAGCATACATCTGATCTTTTCCATGATGGTGCGGTTCATCCTCTCTGCAATTGCATTATGCTGAGGCGTACCAGGGACTGTCAACTCATGCTGGATGCCATGTGACCTGCAATAATCATTAAACAATCCTGTGTACTCACCACCATTATCTGATCTTATACATTTCAATTGTCTTTCTGTCTCCCTTTCAACTCTGGCATGAAACTCTTTGAAGATATTAATAACCTGATCTTTAGTCTTCAAAGCATAGGCCCAAACTTTCCTGGAAAAGTCATCTATAAAAGTAACAAAATAAAGTGCACCACTGATACTAGGAACATTAACAGATCCACCAGGAGTTTTTGTCCTCAAAGGACCACACACATCTGTATAGACACGGTCCAAGACATGCATTTTTCTAGATAAGGCAGGACTAACAAAGGAAACTCTATGTTGTTTACCAGCCAAACAATCAATACAAGGGTTCAAACGTGTACCTCTGAGAGATGGCAATATCTCTCTTTTGGAAAGTTCTTGCAACCCCTTCTCGCTCATGTGTCCTAGTCGCCTATGCCACAACTCCATGCTGGAGTCTTTCTCTGTAGCATTCAACTGCCCACCACAAGCTTTAGGCTGCAATCTATACAATGTATGACATTTCTTCCCATTAGCTACAATTAGAGAACCCTTACTGAGCTTCCACTGCCCTTTATGAAATCTGACATCAAAGTCTTCATCGTCCAGCCTTCCAACTGAAATTAAATTCAGTCTTAAGTCAACCACATGCCTCACATCCTTAAGTACCAACTTGCAACCAAGGTTGGTCTTTATATGGATATCTCCCATGCCAAAGATGTTTGCTGTGCCATAGTTGCCCATCTTGACAACACCAAAATTTCCAGACCTGTAAGTAGCAAAGAACTCCCTCCGTGGTGTAGCATGATAAGAAGCACCTGTGTCAATTATCCACTCGAGATCCTGACACACACAAGAAAAAATATCATCAGAAGTAGACAAAATCAAATAATCACCACCTTGTACTGTAGCTGTGATATTCTCTTTTGACTCTGTATGCTCCACTTCTTTCCCCCTTTTCTTGTTCTTCTTAGGTTGCTTGCACTGATTCTTGTAATGTCCTTTCTCACCACAATTGTAGCAAACAATATCTTTCCTTGACCTTGACTTGCTTCTACCCTCACGTGAACCACTTCTATCCTTTGACTTTGACCTTCCTCTGTTCTCTGAGACAAGTGCTTGTGAATCAATCTGAGAAGTTGCTGAATTCTTTCTCCTTAACTCCTCGTTCAACAAACTGCTTGTTACTTGACTCATGGTGACAATACCATCTGGTGCCGAATTACTGAGAGAAACCACCAGTGTCTCCCAACTTTCTGGCAAAGAACTGAGAAGTAACAATGCCTGCAACTCATCATCAAGAGACATTTTTATAGAGGATAACTGGTTAGTAATACTCTGCATTTCATTTAAATGCTCAGGAATAGAAGTACCCTCTTTATATTTCAAGTTCACAAGTTTTCTGATCAGAAAAGCTTTGTTGCCAGCCGTTTTTCTTTCATAAAGACCTTCTAACTTTTTCCAAAGAGAGTATGCAGAACATTCAGTAGAAACATGGTGAAAGACACTATCATCTAGCCATTGTCGAATAAAACCAACTGTTTTTCGATCTAGCCTCTTCCACTCATCATCTGTCATAGATGTGGGCTTTGCACTATCTCCTTGCAAAGGTCCATACAAATCTTTGCAATACAAGAGATCTTTCATTCTTGGTTTCCATATCATCCAATTGTTTCCATTTAAACTAATCATGCGAGAAATATTACCGGTCTCCATGTTTAGATACAAAAGATTAAATACCACCAAAACCCTGCTCTGATACCAGTTGATGGGAATAAAACAGGAATCAACTTTGTATACGAACAAATACTAGCAGACCGTCATGCACAGCGGAATGAAATGGAAATCACAATCAGATGAACACTAAGATTTACGTGGAAAACCCCTTCAACTCGAAGGGTAAAAACCACGGGACAAGCCAGAGAAAATCCACTATCAAAATATATGAATATACAGATCTCAGGCTTCTTGCCCAAGCCCAAAGCAATAGCCACAAGAGAATCTCAGGGATACAAGGACTATAATCCTAAACACAATATCCAAAACCTTCACAATAGATCACAGTAAGAATCCACTGCAAACTGATCTAACCTGAGATTTGAATGATTGAGAATAGTCTTTTTCTGCCCTTTTCTTCTTCCCTTTTCTGGATCTCTTGTTTTCTGGCCTCTACTGTCAATCTGCAGTCTGCTTTCTCTCTCCCACGTTTTCAGCCGTCGCTGCTCTCTTAATCTCAACCCTAGCCACCTAATCTATGTTTTAGGTTAATATAAGTGAGGTTCTGGGCTGTGGGCTTCACTAAAGCCCATTATGGGCTGAATATGGGCCATCTGCCCAACAACCACCACCGTTGTTCACGGATTGAGAGGTCGTCTTCTCCGTGGCGCATTCATTTCCTGTCACCATCAGATGCTTCTTCTTCTTCTTCTTCTTCTGCGTTGAAGCTTATGCACGTGCGATGCCGGAGAGCGACAGTACCGGTGGACGGAAGTGGGAAGCGCGGGTGACAGGCCGATGCCTGAGAAGGAGACCCGTCGGCCACACCCTGTTTCTGCTGGAGTTGGGCCCCTCTCTCTCTCTCTATCTATCTGGTTGAGAATTCATCATCCTCCTCCAAAGACGGGACACCTGCTAAGCTCGCAAGGAGAGGTTTAACCTAAGGTGATGACCAGCACCTGCCGTCACCCAGTTGCTTGTCTCGAAAGAAACAAGGAGTTCCACAAGGAGATAGAAGAAGAGTGACATGGGAGAGGGCAGTGAGGGCAAGCAAGCTAATAATGAAATGGAGGACACCGGCGTGGCGGGGCCACGCCCTACCGAATCAGCAGCTTCTGTTGCCATGGACGACTCACATCCTTTGTTCCATCTATGTGGAGCACTTGCAGCAAACCGGGAATTCGCCACCCATCTTTTAATGCACCTCCGCCCTTTCCTTAGCTACAAAACAAGTGCTGAACATGCCTTTGTTTCTTTCAATATTGTTTTACTTCCTTCATCCATCATCTCTCTCTCTGTTATACAAGGAGGACTGTAACACACATCGAGAGAGAGAGAAAGAGAGAGAGAGAGAGAGAGAGAGGGTCGTGCAGCTGTCAGCCGATATCCAAAGCTCTCATACAGCGAGGAAGTCCTTTGCAGCAGCAGTTGGTTCACGATCCCAGCCTTGTTAGATTTCCCCACCACCACCACCACCACCACCTTCACCTCCTCCGCTATATCTCTTTAGCTCTCCTTGCTACGACTCTAAAGGGTCATGGAAGGAGGAGAGATCACCAAAGAAGAGGAAGGGAGGAGTACACAAAAAGAAGGAAGATTGCGTCCGTATGCAAGCAAGATAGATAAGAACATATAGTCAACCTTCCATATTTCGTATGAGACTCATCCTCCTGCTCGCCATATCGAGGCTTCCTTGATTTCCCCGTGCACAGAGAACACGAGATAAAAAAAGGGAAGAGGAGGCGGCGGTCTTACAGCCGCGCGTATGGCTTCCTCTTCTTCTCCTTCGACTTCCAGCCTGCACTATCGGTCAAGGTTTGGCGACACAACCTTGACCAAAGTGTTTGTGGGTGGTTTGGCTTGGGAGACTCCCACGGCGGAGCTCCGCCGTTTCTTCCAGCAGTTTGGTGAAATCCTCGAGGCCGTGATCATATCCGACAAGATCACCGGGCGATCCAAAGGCTATGGCTTCGTGAGCTCTCTCTCTCTCTCTCTCTCTCTCTCTCTCTCTCTCTCTATACTGTGAGCTTTGGTTCTTTGTTTGCTTGTCAGTTTGTCAATCGCTTATTGATCCCTTGATCCATCAACAGTAATATAGTACTGATCTTTTCCTGTTGTTTATCGCATTCTGTGTACCCTATCTCATCATGATCCATTACCACCTTATTTATTGATCTCTTGTATCATGCTATCCAACGTAGAGGTGGAGAAGGACGGTGTGTTCTTGGTACTGTTTTGCTTCATGCGTTTTCACTCTTAACACCCGACGCTACAATATCCTGGGATTGGCAGGTGACGTTCCGCGACCCCGAGTCGGCGAGGAGGTCGGTGGCGGATCCCAACCCGGTGATCGACGGCAGGCGAGCCAACTGCAACATTGCCGCTTTTGGGAGGCCGCGGCCCTCACCACCACGAGGTGTGTATGATATAATGCGTTGTGCAATTCCAACAACACTTGGTGACAGCAGAAAGAAGATGGATATATTTGTAGATGACTTGATCTCTTACTTTGTGCTCTTCATCTTCTTCTTCCTTTCTTTATATCGATCAGCTAAATCATCTCCGACAAAGGTAATGGCCGGTGCAGATACCTCCGCAGATAAAAATACTAACATGCCAGCTCAAAGGGACAGCTTGCTGATTCAAAGCAGGCATAAGTCTTGATGATGCTTGGGCAAAATGGGAGGCGATTGAATCGTTTATCATTGATTAATCATGAAAAAGTTGCAATTTTTACTTAATTCTGGTTAAATCTGCAACCTTTTCTTACATTAATGGCTGCTTCTTATCATCTCCTGTGTGTAGGGAGGAGCCCAGAAGGGAGCATGCACCGGCAATATAGCAGAGTGCCAGCCCCGGTGGCCCCGCCTCCTCCAGCCCCAGTGGTTTACCCTTCTCCCTTCGGGTGAGTTCCACCATCTGCCGCACCAATCCAAGGCATATGGACCACTTGGAGAGCCCATTGAATGGATTGATGGCAGCTCCTCCCCTGCACAATCTGAGGTGGTGGTGCCTTTGTCTCAGGTGCAGTTAATGCCTGTCATCCATCCACCGAGACCCATGTTTGGCACACCTTGATGCTGGCCCACTCACAAACCCTAATCCAGGGCTCACTGTCTCTGTCCTCCCACAGCCGCAGCCTGATTCACACAAAACACATCAAGTTCTCATGCAATATCTCTGTTCATATGGTCTTCAGCATCTTAAATCTCAGTCTAATGGTTTTTGCTGTGTCCTTGCAGGTATGTGGCCTATCCAGCTGAGTATGGATACCAACAAGTTAGTGCTTCTTCCTTTCTTCTGTGTTTTTGTTTCTGCTGAAACTGGAGATCTGCATTTTGATGCAGATCTGCCTATGGTATCAAAAGAACTTGTATCAGTGCAGGGAAAGTCCAAGAGTTCATAATCTCAACTTAACTTTGTTAAACTGCTAAAGATTCTACCCAAATTTACCAGAAACAGAGCACAATGCCAACTTGTTTTGTTATAATCTAGTTGTTATCATACAAATTCAATACAAACCATGTTTCCCCAGCATGTCTTCTTGAGCAATATAAACCTTGTGTATGTTACATTTTTTATTTTGTACTCATCTGAAAGTAAAAATCAACCACAAACAGTCTAACAACTGCAGAATATTGATCTCCAAGTCTTGTTATTTCATACAGTCAGTCATATTTGGTTGAATAATAGCATAAAATATACTGATAGAAGCCATCTTTTTCTTTTTGTTCCCTTTTTTTTATGGATTGTGCAAACAGACTGCTGTGTACAACCCTCAAATGGCATCCTATTACCATCAACAATTGTATGGACCAACTTCAGCATCAACTGTTGGACATCCACCCTACCATTGCCCTCACATAGGGTACTTGCAAACTGCTAGGGCAGGTTTTCCTTCACACTACATGCAGTATCCTGCCCTCCACATGGAAGGGACCTTCATCCCCTCATCTTCACAGCAGAGTCCATTTCAACTGCAACCCTCACCAAATGCAAGGCAACCCCTGAACACTGCTGAAGGTAACACACTTTGTCTTCTTCTATATCTTTGCTTTGTGACTTTTTTTTTTAATGTAAGAATAAAGATACTTTTTGCAAAGAGATTTGGATACTTGATTATAGCAACAAGTTGCAGAACTTTCACTAGTTGAAAAACTACTCATCTGGCTTCATATGTTCTTTTCTTGTTTATTCTTTTGAAATATCTTATGTTGCTTTTCACAATGTGAAAAATCAGCTTGAGTTAAAATACCTTAGTTGATTGACATGATTGTAGCAACAAACTGCAGAATTTTCACCAGTTGAGAAACAACTCATCTAGCTTCATGTGTTCTTTCCTTCTTTATTCTTTTGAAAGATCTTATGCTTCTTTTCACAATGTGAACAATCAGCTTGAGAATTTGAAACATCTTAATTGATTGACATGATTGTAGCAACAAACTGCAGAATTTTCACTATTTTGAGAGGCTACCCATCTGGGTTTCATATGTTCTTTTCTTATTTATTCTTTTGAAAGGTCTTATGTTTTTTTTCACAATGTGAACAATCAGCTTGAGAATTTGGATCTATAGAATGTAAAGGGTATTATTCTAAATGATGTGACTTCTCCACAAAATAAAAGCACACAGTTTGGGAAGACATTTTTTGGGATGAACCAAATGATTAATGCTGCCTATTTATATAACAAATTATTATCTATGTGTGTGCTTCCAGAAAGAAACAACAAAAAAGAAAATACTTACCTATTTGTTCATTCTTGTATATGTATCAAAGATTCTTAAGACAGTCATATAAAATCCAGCTATGTGTTATATTTTCTTACAACTTTAGCACCAATACCTGCAGAAACATAGCAAGTTATCCTGTAATCTTGTTAAAAACTCACATTAGATCATATTCATAAGCTAACAATTAAAAAAGTTATGACATAGTTATTGACATGTTTTAAGTAGTATCAACCACAAAACTTCATGCAGAAACAAGAGTATTTTTTGCAATAATTCAGCTGTTATATATATATATATATATATATGCTGTACACCACTTCACATAGCTTCATCAACAATATCCCCTGGTTTTCAACTACATTATGCCTGCTTCTCCATTATTGCTAGCATTCCTGGTCATATTTATAACTTTTCATATTGATTACTTTACTGTGACATTGCCAACCTAAAAGCACTGTGTCATTTTCTAAATCAATTGGATTACTAACATTTTTCCAATCTCATGAATTCTAACAGGCTCACAAGCTCCTCAGCAACTCTCCACACCTGGAGCAGTCTCTGATGATAACCAGGATGCTTGAAGGTGTCAATTCTCATCCTTTCAGCATAACTTCTGCTCATCAACTGATCACAAGGAACAATAAAAAAAAATGGACTGAATAAGTTGTGTCAAAGGTTAAAATCCCAAGTTTTTTTCTTTTTTTTTTCTTGGCATAAAAAAGACATTTCCAGGGCAACTACATTCAGTGATGAAACTACTACTTGTGCCCTGTGATGAACAGTAATCGACTCCAAACTCTTTCTTTATTTTTTTTCTCTAATTATTATTTTTGTATAGCAATCATTCATTGCATCTCTAAATTTCATGTGTACATGATCTTCCCACCAATGAGTCAAACTTTGATGATGCATGCTGGACATACTGATTTGCCATTTTTAAGGTTTCTTCTCAAATTACTTGAATATTTCTTTAGAAGCAGATGGAAATTTAGTGATGGAATTATATTATGCTGTCTTTGTCATCTGCATTTTGGCATTTAGGTTCCAATGATAACTTGTGACACTAAACCATGTCAAATATACCAGCTTAGTTTAAACATGTACAGAATTCTCATGACCTCTACAGAGGAAGCATAAGAGAAGATTACTGCAATGATAAATCCAATTGTGTTAAGGATGATTTCATCTGCATTTTGGCATTTAGGTTCCAATGATAACCATGTCAAATATACCAGCTTAGTTTAAACATGTACAGAATTCTCATGACCTCTACAGAGGAAGCATAAGAGAAGATTACTGCAATGTTAAATCCAATTGTGTTAAGGATGATTCAAGTCCTTCACCAATCTCTCCAGGTTTCCAAGTGAGCTCCCACCCTGTGCTGTTTCTCGCGCTGCCATCTCTTTCCATTTGGTGGCGTTCTTCCTCATCTCCTTCCCCTTCTCTCCTTCCAGCAGCTCGACAACGACGTCCTTGACCTGCTCTCTCTGCACAACTTGGTCGATCTCCATGCCGAATCCCCAGTGCTCGCAGGCATACAGGCAATTCGTGTACTGCTCTGCGAATCCTGGCCAGCAGATCACCGGCACGCCGCAGGCGACGCTCTCCATCATGGAGTTCCAGCCGCTGTGCGTCAGAAAGCCGGCGATGGAAGGGTGGGCGAGCACTTCTCCTTGTCGACACCAGCCGGCGAAGAAGCTCCTCCCTTTTGTTTCTTCGATGAACTCTTCCGGCAACGTGGCGGCCCCGCCTTCGACCATGTCGGGCCGAATGACCCACAGGAAGGGATGGTTGCTGTCGGCGAGGCCCCATGCAAACTCCGTCAGCTGCGTGACCGTCAAGACCGCGAGGCTTCCGAAGCTCACGTAGATCACCGACGCATCCTGTTGAGCGTCGAGCCAGTCCATGCACCTGCGATCCTCTCGCCAAAAGCCCAAGCGCGGTGAGGTGCTTCGGCTTCCTCCCGCAACCCGTTCGACGAGTGAGCCGATGGCACCGAGCGTGTAAATCCGTGGGAAGAACCCCTGCAGAGCATCCAAAACCTCGCTTTCCATGTCTTCGAATGTGTTGAGGATCAAACCCCATGCTTTCAGCGCGTAATCCACTTCCTCCATCTCCGTCTTGAGGAAGATGTCGTTGTGATCCGTCGTTCTGATGAAGCTGGAGAGGTCTCTGAGCCGCATCTCCTTCATTCCAGGAATCCAATCGATGGCAGTGTCCAAATATCCATTTGTCAGGCAACTCTCATCTACACAAACACAGAGAAAAGAATCTCTAGTGTTCGTCGTATATGCTTGTTGGAACGGCGAGGAAGAGGAGTACCTTTGAATGGTATGTATCCTCTTCGGACGACCTCACCGAGCTGAAGGGACGCCATGAGGCCACAGGCACTGGTGGTCCAGAAGACCAACTCGGGAACGCCGATCTGCTCCGCCACTGCTCGTGTGAAGATCATCAAGTAGTTGGCTACGATGCAGGTAATGCGGGGCACGTCGGAGGAGGCGTTGAGCTCCAGCAGAAGCTCCGCAAGCGCGGCAGGACAGTTCCTCTGTATCGAGAGCCACAGCTCGACCAGCCGATCCGGGCTTCGGTGATCCGCCTGCGACACGCCGTCCGCAATGGTCACGAACCGGAAGGTCTCGGTGCCGCTAAGCGCGCCGGGCCCGCCGGTGCGCAGGAGTTGCCGGCGGCTGAACTCGGTGTTGACGAAGGTGATGTAGAAGCCTCTGGACTGAAGCAGCTCCGCCAGCTGCAGCATAGGGTTCAGCTGCCCTGCGGTGGGGTAAGGGATGAGCACCGCATGGGGGTGCATCTCCTGCTTCACCTCGTCTTCTCCCTCTGCGGCATCATTCAACATGGTGAACGCAGCTGGTGGTGCCTTTCCCTTCTCTAATCTGTGAAGATAAGTGTTGACGGTAGGCAGAGGGGAGCGACATCATTGTCATGGCAATCTTTTGCTAAGATATTGTCCACCATTGGAACAGAATTGTCAATGATGTATCAGGACAGCCAGCACAAAAGCTCGGGTGTCAACATATATCATCACCCTTGTGTTGCTTCTTAGAGCAGAAGCCGCCGTCCATGTCTTCTGACCACAAACCAAAGCAATAAAACCAAGCGATCTGTGGCCACACAAAACCATGGTGGTCGCCTTCCTTACATCAACCTCCGCAGGCGTATAATACAGAGAAGAAGACAAAGGTTGGGCAAAGGATCAACATTGAGGAGGATATGATCAAGGATTTGAGCTCCTTTGATTATTGATTCCTGATGCTGATGTAGATGAAGACACCAATCCAACTCAAATAAAGAAGGTATCTGCTACATGGTGTTACGACACCTCGAGCTCACTGGTTTTCTTTGAGACAGAGAGCAGCTGCTACAGCAGCAGCAGCAGCAAAATGCACAGTTGGAGAGAGTACACAACATGAACTATGAGAAAGCTAGACATGCAATCCAACCATGTCAGTGTGTCTTCAAGATTCTTCTTGTCCCCATCCAATGGCACATTACAGTTGTCACTCTTGAAAACCTAAAACCCCATGATAGAAGCAGGCAGGATTTATATGTATATTTTTAAGAGATGATAGGAACATATGATGATGAAGTCCATATAATTGCACAGTGGAGGCTGCATTTGCTGATGTACTAACTATATGGAAGAAAACCACATCAGAGTTCACTATCACGAGGGTGTGTCTCAATCTTCTTCCAATGAAAGCACTGTGCATTCAATCTTCTGAATGAGATCACATCGCACAATCATTAAGATGATGTGTTAGGTTTTGTCCACAACGAGGATACCAGTGGTTGTGTCTTTGGTGGAGCTTTGCACCTCACTGGACATGGGAAGAACACATGGAGACTGTAATCGAACGCCATTGGAGGCCATGGCAGGAAGAACACATGAACTCGCAGGAAACCAAATGCTTTGTAGGTTTGGGAGTGAGTGGATTAGATTAGAGCAACATCATGCTTCATGGTTTTGATGGACTGTCTCGATAAAAAAAAAACTTGTAATATCCATGGAGAAAGATCTGGCAATTACAATATTCTTAGCAAAAGTGTCCATATTGTCGATATTATTACCAGAACTGCTGCTACCATTGACCGAATCACGCATGCGAAGCGGGTGCCCCAATTCGCTGGCAGGAGGAAACACGTGGCATGTCGGACGCCCACAAGATCCTGTCTGCACACGTGCACGATTGCTGGTGGCTGAGAGCTCCAATAATGGCGTGCCCTTGGATTCTCGCCCGTGAAGGTCAACGGGGAGGCTTCCACTAGCGCCACCCCTCACCGCCGCTCCTCCACCACCGCCCCAGCCCACTCTCCTCCATCATTTGTACCACCAAAGTAAAAAAGACAACACTTGTAGGGCTTAGAGCGTTCATCTTACGCTTCTTCCTTTGAGTTGATGGCAGCGGAATAGATAACTCATGCTCATCTTTTGTACCTATATATACCACTCTCAGTATCTCCAATTTGTACAGTCTAAGCCGCTTCCTGAGCTCATCTATAGTCCTCGCAGCATAGAAGAGAGAAAGAGTATCCATGGCCAACTTCCCGTCTCTGTTCGCCCACCTACTGCTGCTGCAGCTTTCCGCTGCTGTTCTATTGCGGCAGCAGCCCCTTGTCCTGGAGTACCACAGAGGCCGCCTCCTCGAGGGCAATTACACCGTCAACCTCCTCTTCTATGGCCGCTTCTCCCCGTCTCAGCGATCCATCGTTGCCGACTTCTTCCGCTCTCTGTCCCCCGTTTACCCCTCCCTCCCACCTCCCTCCCCGGCCTCCTGGTGGCACACGACCTCCCTCTACGGTGGCGGTGGCCCCGTCCGTCTCTATCTCGGCCCGCAGATCCTCGACGAGGGCTACTCCCGGGGGAAGCGCCTTGTCCGCTCCCGGGAGTGGCGGGGTTCCTCTGGGCCGGCGACTCCTCGACCCAGTGCCCGGGCCAGTGCGCGTGGCCGTTCCACCGGCCGCTCTACGGACCGCAGAAGCCGCCACTGGTGCCGCCCAACGGCGACATGGGGATGGACGGCGCGGTGATCAACCTGGCGGCGCTGCTGGCGGGGGCCGTGACCAACCCGGATGGCCGGGGGGTACTTCCAGGGTCCGGCGAGCGCGCCGTTAGAAGCGGTGACGGCGTGCTCGGGGGCGTACCCTGGCTACCCCGGAGGTCCTGGTGGACCCCGACACTGGGGCCAGCTACAACGCGAGGGGATTGGTCGGGAGGAAGTACCTGTTGCCGGCCATGTGGGACCCCACGACATCTAAATGTTCCACCCTCGTGTAATTGCTCTGCATCATAGTATATTTTCTGCTATAAAACACACCTTAAAATATGGTCTCATTTCACTTATACTGTTTTCAATATTTCAATAAAAATATTATAAATGAGTTAAATAAAACACCATAATTGTTCAAAGCTAATGAAAAAAATAATTTTTAAATTAGAAGATATTATCTGAGAAAAATAAAGAAGTCTGTAAATTAATTTGTGTTTGAGCAGAAATAAATTACATAATATTAAGTTCAATTCACTTAGTTACATGAGATTAATCTTTATCCCTCCTCCTCCAAAATTATTTGATGATGTCACCTTGTTCTTCCTTTTAGATGATAACATGTGATCTCCACCTACTGGTCTTTGTGCGTGGGATGTGATTCTGATTCGTTCATTGAGATGTGTGCTTTTGTCGACGTGGACGGCGTGTGATCAGGGACCTGGTGCACGAGTTTTGACACAATTGGATTCTGTTTAGGTGTGCCACCAACGCAACATGAATCGAGTCTAAACGTTATCGGATCCTACCCGTAAGCTTTGTCAATCCGAAACGGGAGAGCAGGTAGCTTACCGGATCGTCCGGTTGCGAAGGCAAACTCTCGGAACTCCCAACCGGTCAGGGAATCCGCAGACCGAAGCACACTAGACTTCTCACTGCACCTCGAGATTCGCGTTTCCCCCGCACCCGTGCGCCCGGATCCGCTACAGGACGACCCATCTCCGCCGCCCGATAACAAAGTTCAACGATAGGTCACCGTCGGTTCTTGGAATTAGGGCCCCGAGTCCATCACATACAGACAACCCGGTCGGCCCTCGTTGACCTATGGATCCTCTCCAAATATTGTATGTTTATGTTTGGTTGATCACCTTTGATGAGCGGTTGAAATGAGGGAACAGAGGATTCATTTTAAAAGTCAGACTGGAGGGAATCCCCATCCTCCTCTCTTGTCGTGCCCCCGCGTGTTGCTTTTTCTTGAAGGCAACAAGGGTGGTTCCACCCACGGCGGTACACTCACCCCTTCCCTCGCTCCTCGAAACCCCGCCATCGCTTCCTCCATCTCATCCTCCTCCATGGCACTCGTAAGGTTTCACCTTGCCCCTCTCGCCATGGTTTGTTAGCTTCCTCTCTTGGCTTCTCCCAGTTCTCGCGATCCGCTTCCTCGGCACGATTCCGCTTGCGTCCACGGATCGTCGGGACCGATGGGGCGGAGGAAGAAGAAGAACAGATTCCTCGACCTGCGCCTGCCCGCTGATTATTCATCGCGTCTCTAGTTTTCTGCGCTCGTAGACCCTAATCAAGAGTAGGTTTTTGGTGGAATTAGTTCGCGGACAACGTAGCTGTTGGTGGCAATCGGTTGGATCGGTGCGGAGATCGATGGAATCACTCTGTAGGAAGAGGAAAGGTACTAAGTCATCGTCTTTCGTCGAATCGAACCTGATCGATGGCCGGAAGAGCAAGAAGAAGTGCCGGGAGATGGAAAAGGTCGGATCTCGCAATGGCGGCGGTGGGGGAGTCGTGATGACCGCCCCGCCGATTGGGTGTTCGTTGCCGGGTACACCTGGGCGGGGCTTGAAGAGAAAGCTGGGATGCATCGAATCCGCCACTCGGATAGGGCGGAAGAAGAAACTGGAACATGAGTACGTTCTCGGACGGGAGATCGGACAGGGGAAGTTCGGGTCGGTGAGGCTGTGCCGGAGCAAGGCCAGTGGCGAGGAGTTCGCCTGCAAGACGTTACCCAAGAACGGAGGGGAGACTGTGCACCGTGAAGTGGAGATCATGCAGCACCTGTCGGGCCACCCGGGTATCGTGATGCTGAAATCGGTGTTTGAGGACTCCGACTGTTTCCATTTGGTACTGGAGCTGTGCTCTGGTGGGCGACTTTTGGATCAGATGGTTAAGGAAGGGAAGTTCCCGGAGCAGCGAGTGGCGATGATGCTGAAAGAATTGGTTTTGGTTATCAAGTATTGCCATGAGATGGGAGTCGTCCACCGGGATATAAAGCCCGAGAACATCCTGCTCACGGAGTCGGGGAAGATAAAGCTTGCTGACTTTGGATTGGCTGTGCGGGTTACTGATGGTAAAAACTGATGTTTTCTTCCCCTTACAGTTGTATCTTATCATCGTCTTCTTTCTTACTTGTTTCTGTGCTGATGATTGCTTCTCATTTGTGTCTCTTGCAACATGTCTATTTACAATCGATCATGTGAAAATTGTTTATCATCTATCTTCTTGATATATGTTTCTAGATTCACATGATATTTGAGGTTTGCATTTTGGTCATGAATAGATGCAAAGAGAATTTGTTGCATCTCAATGTGTCAAATGTAGATGTTTTCTACCTATGATCATATGGTAATCCTGTCATGCCTAATATTATTATTGGCATCCAAAATAGATACTTGGATCCACAAACAAATCTTTTAGCTCCCTCTCTTGTCTGATTTTGTGTTGTCGGTATGAACTTCAAAGGATAATGTCATATTGACAAAGCTGTAAAACATTGTCAAGATTTTATCAAAAGAGTGTAAAATAATGGCCTTCAGTTTGGATGACAAATTGAGCACCAAAATCGGACTGTGAGCCTTTAGTTTGATATCCTTAGTTTTTTACTTTCTGTTTTAGATTCTCTCATGGTTTTTAGACATAAAAGGATCACCTTTTTAGGCTGCTCTTCTCTATGTTCCCTAATATGTTTGTGTTTGTCTAGTCTCATAAATAAGATGCTTTTAGTATGATTCTTTTATAATTATTAAATTATCCAAATAGAAACTGAAGGATTAGCTTACATCTTTTACTTCATGATGATCTCTTCTCCCTTGCTTTCGTGTTTGTATTAAGATCGTCTTGTTTCATCTTTCTGCCCTGCATATTCCTGCTTATTATGCTGACACATTAAGATGTATCGTTGTTGATTCATCAAGTTTTTCTGTCAACTACGCACCTTCTGGATTCTTGCTTTCTACTCTGGGCATTGCAGAATCCTTGAATTCTCTTAATCTACTGTTTTAACTGTTGAAAATGAGTACAAAATGAATTATTTGTTTTTCATACCTACAAAAGGTATTAAAATTCAGTTTTAATGTATCAGTTCTAGTGCTTAAGAACCCTTTTTTCTCTCTATTTAGATTACCTATTTTACCAACTTATGTCAGCTTTCTAGGACAGAGTGAGTGTCAGCATAGTCCAAGAGAACACATATGACTTAAGCTGGTCTTGTTGCTTTTGTGTTGTAGTCGTCCTGTTCTGTTGCTCTCAACTTCCATGACACTTTTGCTTGTACATTAGGTAACACACTTCAAGCATCAAATCCCCACCTTGCTAGAATTAAATGATATAGGCAAAAACAACTATGCAAAATTTTCTGAGAACTCATGGAATTATGGACTTGGTGAAAGAGGACAGGGTCCTAAGAAAAGAGATAATTACTAGATTGCGGGACTTGCTAATATTGTGGAATGGATTCAAACAACAAAGATCTTTGTAGAGGAAGTTAGAATATGGTGAGATTCTTCCAGTGGATGTGACTATAGCATTTATACCTGATGTCCTGTTATACAAACCAGCATCATTCTAAGACAGCACAGAGATCTGAAGGGTTTAGTAGGCAGCCCACCGTTTACTGTGGGCTAAATAGAGTCCACAAGCTTTCTGTGATAGACAGATAAGCTGTTGGGAAGGATTAGTAGGTTATGTAGTCACGAGATATAGATTGAGTTGGCAGAAAAATCGGATGACAAAACACAGCACAAACAGAAGCGATTTAACGTAATTCAGATTATGACACAAACATCGTTCCTACGTCCACGAGGAGAAGAAAAAAAACTCCAATAAAGAACTTGAACCGTACATCGATAGGAATCGCAACACGATAATGATCTTCCCTAGAGAAAACCTGAAACAAACTTTCCCAAATACAACAAAAACAGGAAGTAATGAAATTACAGAAATACCCCTGCTATCAAGATTTGACCTATGTTGGCCAGAGTCAACGGGCAACTTATTCCTCCTCTTTGCGGTTGCTGCCACAAACACAGTGGCTGGCTGGCGGATGACTCATCAGAGAAGAAGTTCGACATCTTGGTCGGATTTGGGCGGATGACTGTTCTGTCATTCCCCAAAGCTCCATTTATAGGAGCAAGGGAAGACGGGTGATTTTGGTGATTGTGGCAAGCAGCACGCGGGCAATTTGCACTATGGCGGGCAACTGCAGAGAGTGCAGTGCGGGCCCACGGGCATGCGGCGAGAGCCGTGGGTGGCGCTGGTGAGGGCGGTGCATTGCAGGTGTGCGATTGGTGCCACACAGTGAGGAGAGCAGCGGCAGCAGGAGGCATGTGAGGGTTTCTCACGTGACTTGGACCGGTTCCATGAGGAACTGGTCTGGTTGATTGAGCCCGTCTGACTCTATTTTGAGTCAGTTCTGACATAAGTATCTTTCTTCGTAATCATAGATTTGATTGGTCTTTATCAATACACCTAAAGTGTTTGAGACCTTAATTTTCTGCATATCATTTTGTCATATATTGCATTCATCAGGTTGTCAGTCCTTACTCCACCTGAAACTTTTGAAGTATTAGAACAACTAGCATGTATTGAGTAGGTACATGGTGGTTTTCTATATACAACCGTTGTCTCTTACTTAGAAGTGTACTAACAGACATATTTTGCCTTTTTGGTGAATTGAAATTAAAGACATTTATTATTCTGCTTTTTCTCCTTTCTTTGAAAAGAGCAAAAGTACCAAATGACTGTCATTTGATAATGATCATGTGGCAAATGTTTAAAAGTTAAAAAGTGTCTGGGTACTCTTGTTGGTTAGCATAATGTAAAGATCTTATCTTTAGAAATCATCTAATATTTTCTTTACCTCTCACCTAACATTACCTTATTTTAGTTATATGACCAATATACCCTTGATGAATAAAATATTGTCTTATTCGCTGTAGAGCGACCTGTCATGAAAAAGAAAAAAAGCTAAAAGAGATGTGTAGATGGTTCACAGGCATTTTTTGACTGGGTTACACCAGTTTGTTCAACGTTTACCAGAAGTTTAGTATTGGATTACCGGTAGTTTAATAATGCTGTAACCAAGAAGTGCAATGAATATGGAGTGGCCAAGATTGACTTTTAATTCTAAGAAAATATAGCAAACTCCCTCACATCACATAATGGAATGGATGGAAATAGACATGCATCAGATGCCTGAACTTTCATGGTTAAAAGTTCTACCATTTTAGTAAGTGGCATGTATGAGAAATCCACATGCATCATACACCTGAGTTTTCATGGTTAAACGATCTACCATTTTAATAAGTGGCATGGTTAAAAGTGCTATGAGCACAATGATCGCATAAGAGCCACTATTGTCTATTTAGTGTTTATCTTCATCTCATGCTTTAGATTGTTTATCATTAATCATATTGTCATAAGAACCATATATCATATGGACTATATTTGCTTAGCTTGATTTCATTTATTAATTTATTTTATTCTTTCGCTTAATTCAATTAAAAATCTCAAACTGCTGATTACTTGAGAATTATTTTCCTATACCTTTTCCTGTACTTGGATCAATGGGTCCCAGGTCAGAGACTATCTGGTGTCGCTGGGAGCGCGGCATATGTTGCCCCTGAAGTTCTGTCAGGACATTACTCGGAGAAGGCAGACATTTGGAGTGCTGGTGTGCTCCTACATGCTTTGTTGATTGGGTCTCTCCCCTTTCAAGGGGATTCACTGGAAGCAGTTTTTGAGGCAATAAAAAATGTGGAACTTAATTTCCATAGTGTTGCATGGAATTCAGTCTCAGAGCTTGCACGGGATCTAATCAGTCGCATGCTAACTCGTGACACTTGTGCAAGGTTGACGGCCGATGAAGTCTTGAGTACGTTAAGAAATTGTGTTCCTTGCTTACATTTCTTGCTTGATCACGTATGATCTCATTGGTGGATGGTTTTGTTTCAGGACATCCATATATTATATACAACACTGACCACCCTTCTATTGGATCACCTAATCATTCGAGGATTGTAGTTGATTCAGCAAATGTCTCTTTAACATTGGAAAATTTCGGTACTGATTCAGAGTTGCAGGATGATTCCAGCTTTGTGGATGCTCTTGCGGTGGCAATATCGCGCGTCACTATATCGGAGTCGAAGCCGAGTAGGTTCTGTAGCCCTGCTCCTCCAATCGAACCAGAGTGCTCCTCTAATATGAAGGCTAACCTCTGCACTGCATTCTAAGTAGCCGGTGCCTCGTTCTGCTGAGAAGATTGACTTCTCTATCTATTACTTGATTTGACGATAACACAAAAGCTAGGGTTTGAAAGCCTACTTGTGTATATGGCTAAATATCGTAAGACTTACTACTGCATCAGTGTAGTGTAAGCTGTACAGAAACATGCATATTTCCTGTAAACAAAATATGATCTCCTCCTCCCCTGCAGGTCATCGAAGATTAACATTAGATTTCACCTTCATCATAGTTTTGACTCAGTATAAATCTTCTCGCTTCTGACTTGCTGTTATCAGATGGACAAATCTCCATAGTGAAGTTAACAACAGCAGTACTCATTTGTTGTCAGGTATGATAACAACAGTGTGAAGCAAATATTTATGTGTAAGATAAATATTGAATCCTGTTTGTGGTTGACAAATGTTGGATGGAGAGACAGCACCACTTCTTAAAGGTAGACATCCATCATTTTCCACTATCATCAACATGGAGTCTATATTACACCTGAGCTTAAATCTTAGAGTTCTTTATAATTAGTTTACATTTAACATTTCTTATCAATTTTTAAGCCTTTCAAGTTAAAATGACTCTGTTCTACAGTCGCATCGCATCAGATTTACATTAAGCATGGATGATAGGTCCAAATAAAAAAGTATTTTTTTTCTTAAATGAAATTATATATATATATATCATAGCATCATGATATTGATAATCTCACTTGCAACATATTACAATGATTTTGGGCTATTTCTAAGGTTTAGCAAGAACACATCTTTAATGAAACATCTCAGTGATTAGTATATTGATGGACAAACCTCACATATGTGAGGCAGATGATTCTAAGATTTAACTCTGGATTATGTTTGAAGCTTGATAAGATCATCATCAAGTCCTAAGTGTTTATATATATATATATATATATATATATATATATATATATATATATATATATATATATATATATATATATATATATATATATATATATATATATATATATATATATATATATATATATATATAGCATTGACACTATGTCTGTTCAATGTAATGTTCCTCACCCTCAGCCCCACCACAATTCTTTATGAGAAGTAATAAGATCCCAACTCAAAAGCCTAATCTTCCTCTTAATTTGCTATGGTTGGCAATGGCAAATTTACTTGTAGTCCAGAAATTTAGTGAAGAGGTTATGGAACTTAAAAACATAGTTACCAGCTCTGGATAGGAAGTGTTTCTACCAACCATGAGAGATTTCTCTCTAATATGGGTCTGAATACTTATAGGAAGTCTATTGTGGGAGAGGAAATTGCCAGATTCCTTCCATAAAACTCAGGGAATTTGTAAATCCTGTGTTTGATTTCCAACAGATAATTTTTTGAAAATTATATTGCTGACTTGTTTTTGTTGTTGTTTAGAGTAGTTAAGGAGGAATAAGATCAAGTTTTTTTTTTATCAAAATTAGAGAGTACATGTCATGTGAGTTGTACTCTTGGCAATAGTGATTATTATTATTTTAATATATTATCCTAATTGAGTCTGTTAACATAGCTACATAATTTTATTATTATTAATTTGAGATTAATATTTTAAACCTAATAGTCAGAATTTCAAACCATCAGCTCATAAAGTTTAATTTAATTACCTAAACACTAACCACTAATGATGAGAACAAATTAAGCTAAATTGAGGAACCAAATGAGAATGTGTACCAAGTCCATGTTACAAGAAATCTGACAATTTATATTTGGAAGAATATAATAAAATATCAATCAAGTATTGTTCATGATGAAGAAGAAGAAAGCACAAGAGAACATTATTATGAGAAACAATCAGAGATTGAACATAACTAAAATCCCAAAATAATTGCCTTAAATATGGTTAAGAGTATTCTTAACCATCTTAATTAGTGGCTACAGTGAGTGTGCCTGTAATCCCCAATTTGTAAAATGATTCTGTGGTCAACAACCCATGCTACTCTTCACACAGCTTAGATTCTAGATGCAATTTGACATTGACTGTAGTGGTTTAGATCTTAGGATGCATCTAACCTTGCACACTAAATCATACTAGTTTAAGACTAGAAATTGAAGCTTCCAAGAGAACCACAAAAGTTCAATAAGAAATAGTAGAATCACCAGCTCATGAATGTTTTATATGTTCTCTTCCCAAGGCTCCACCTTTATATCATGGAAGGAAGCAAAGTCCAGAGTCTGAGTTGACAAAGCAGTCAAACAATAAGATGGCAGACATAAAATGTACAAGCAGAAGTGATCATCATGTAAACAATGTCAATAATTGATACCTTTTTCCAACAAGCTACTTCTCTTTATTTTTTCTTTTTTTTTCTCTGATGTTGTATGCTTCCATTTTCTTTTGTTTTTGTGGTCATTTTTTGACCAATAAAAATAACAACAAGAATGAGAAATATAATGTCACATCCAGTTGCCTCAGTCATCATCACAACACTTCTCAGTGATCCAGTCCTCATCTCCTTGGATTTCTTCCCTACTTCATTACAATTCATTTGCAAGATATGAGCAACTGATTGCCCAGTTTTAATTGATCCTCCTTTTTCTGAATCAGTCTTTTTTATTTTTTTTGCCATAATTCTGATCACAAAAGATTTCTACTAACCAAACCAAACTACTTGTTTCAATATGCCAAACTGCTTTGATGAGATTGATGATCTGCATATTTTCCTCCTCTTATCAGCAGGAGAATCATAATCACATGTTGCATGAAACTGCATCATCAATCTTGTAGCTCAGGCAAGCAGCATCCAACACCCAACTGGGCCTTGGGGTAGAGAGGACATTGATGAACTTGCAATTTCAAGTGGCTTTTTTCTCGCTGCCATTGAGTCTTGGATCATCTCATAACACCTCGAGACTCCTTCCTGTTGAAACCGACGACCAAACAAGAACTTTAAGCATGAAAAGAAAAAGTATGTCAAAGGAATACATGTTTTGTGATTACAAATGAGAGTGATTTGGAGTCATATGCACCTTCACAACATGGCTACAGCATGATAAAGCCTTCTCGAGTTCGATAGTTTGTGTTTCCTTCAAAACAGACAGCGCAATAGCCGCAGCAAGTTCAGAAGGTCTGAATGCTAAAGAATCAGTCCCTGCATGACATTCTCTCACTCTTAATCACACAGACTCAATCCACTCAATTCGGAGCGATAACGAAGCCAGAAAACGAATTTTTAACTTATTTGACCAGCAAGACGATCTACCTCTCATTGTGAATAAAATGACTTCCACGGAACGAGACACCAATAAGTTGCTTGGGGCATTACCACCATTGAACTTATGAAGGAAGAAATCTATGAAAGAGAATGGAGTCACCGCTTGCATTCTCCATTTGAGGGTGGCAAGCACCAGTAGCTCCATTCTCTGGATAGTCCTTCCTGGCTTCGAATACATATTTTGCAGCACCGACCTATCGAAAGCAATTGATGTTATTGTCAGGACAGATACATATACAAATAAACAGACCATCGAATTCTACTATGAATTCTTGCTCACTTGTCGATCCAGAGATAGAGGAACTTCAGTTTCCTCCAACTTGGCAGCCAAAGATAAGCAGGCCACTGATAACAGTTGTGTCATCCAAGCTTTGCCTTGCTACAAATATAATTAGAACATGGAAACAAGAAATAAAATCATAATTATCCAACAAAAGAAGATTGAGTTTGTGGTTAGAACTATAAACCAGAATGCACAGGATGTATATTTAAAGATCAGATTCAAGACAATGTGAGAATTCTTACAGGAAGCTCATAGGCAGAGAGGAACCGATCCAAGTAATTTATAGCTAAGCATGCACTAACTGGTCCAAAATTGTAATGGGCATGAACCTGATCATTGTAACATGAGAGTTCATTAGTCACAAAGGAGCTGTTGACCAAATTCTGCAGCAAGCAAGATCTGCTAAAAGTTTGCAATATAAAGCAGAATAATATCCATCAACATAACCAAGTGATAAGCAGATGGGAAGTAAAAAAACAGATCTCCAATTGGAACAATTGATTTTTTTTTTTTTTTTTTTTGCATAAGAGAATAAAACATACAATCAGGAACTGATAAACAAGGATCAGATTTACCAAACCACATTCCAGGGATTGCTAATGGCAAAAAACAGACCTAAATAATATTGTACCAGCAATGTAAAAATAAAAACCATCTACATTGATGAATGACCGCAAAAATTCTATATCATTGGAACATATACTTTCAAGTATTAAATAAAGCAGAGAAGGCTAACAAAAGGACTCACATTACAGAGGAAAAGAATAATGGCATGAAAGTAAATTACAGAACCACAAATCCATTAGCAAAATGGAAAGGAAGAGAAATAGAAAAGCTGAATTGAATCATCGAAAGGTTTAGTTGATTGATAGGCTCAGGAACCCTAACCCTATCAACACAAAACCATCAAAGTTGGAACCAAAACAAGAACACCATTCAGCAAAATCAGTAAAGTCGACAAAAAAAAGCCTGGGGAATAATGGAAGGAACTTAAGAAAATTAAGCGAAAAAAAGAGAAAAAACAGTGGTCACCCTCCAAATCCAATCAATGGCGTCTCTCCTAATGGACAAATCTAATGCCCCAGATCGCAGCCTCTCGGCATAGTCGTCCCTCGGCATATGCTCGGGTTCTTTCTCAACCAACAAACCTATGCACTCATCCGACAGAAGAAGAAAATCCACGAGGAGATCCCCACAAAAATCCCAACTTTTTGCTTCAGGAACCCAGTCAAACCCATGCCCGCCCTCCTCATCACCACCAAAGCCCATGATGCTACTGTTGTCCTCACCACCAACGGAGTGGAGCCATTGGTTGAAAGATGATATCTTTCATGTGGAAAAAGAGCCTTTGATCCTCTCCCTCCCCTCTTCTCTTTAAAAGTGGATCTTTTATAAGTGAAAAATGAGTTCAGAATAGAGATACAAGCTATTTCCAATGAAAATAGAGCTCTTGTTCCTCTTCCTCCCCTCTTGTCCTTCAAAGGTGATTCTTTTTCTGTGGAATTCAGAATATAGATACAGATTCAAAGATGGGATCTTTTCAGTGGAAACAGAGCCCTTGTTCTTCTTCCTCCCTTCTTTCTCCTTCAAATGTGACTTTCTTTCAAGGAGTTCAGAATAAAGACATAGATTCAAACAGAAACACGATAAGATATTTATAGTGGATATAGAGCCCTTGACCCTCTTCTCCCCCTCTTTCTTCTACAAAGATGGCTCTTTATCATGGAGATCAAAATAGAGACAGATTCAAACAAAGAAAATATGAGATTTTTCTAATGAGAATGGAGCCCTTGTTCTTCTTCCTCCCCTCTTGTCCTCGTTCTTCTGCAAAGATGGCTCTTTTTCATGGAGATCAAAATAGACAGATTCAAACAAAGAAAAGACGAGATTTTTCTAATGAGAATGGAGCCCTTGTTCCTCTTCCTCCCCTCTTGTCCTCTTTCTTCAATAAAGATGGCTCATTTTCCCTTTTTCTTCTACAAAGATGGCTCTTTTTCATGGAGATCAAAATAGAGACAGATTCAAACAAAGAAAAGATGAGATTTTTCTAATGAGAATGGAGCCCTTGTTCCTCTTCCTCCTCCCCTCTTGTCCTCCTTTTCATAGAGGAAATGAGTTCAGTGATATCAGAATTCAAAAGAAGAGGAGGGGGCAACTGTTGCATAGACAACGAGGAAAGGAGGGGTTTTGTAGGCCATTTGATGGGAGGTAAAATGACAGGCAGAATAAATAAATTGGAAGAGGAATACACAAAGAAGACATTAAAGATTTCTTTTTGCATTTTTTATTCTCTTTTTGGCTCCTTTGAGGTGGGTGTGTCTTAAGGGTTCATGGGAGGGTGTAAAGAGGGGTCATGATGATTGTTAAATCATAATTAAGTAGTAATTAGAAATATGCATGATGTTGTTGTACAATATATGATTTAGGAAAAAATAATTTTTGGGTTAAAATTAAACTTGTGGTGAAATTACAAGGACACCCATCTTCACAGTGGTATTATTAACTATTGTAAACAACTAACCATGTTAATTTATTAAGGCCTACCTTATTTGATTAATTAATTAATCTTATATTATATGGCATTTGCATCTTTTGTATCTAAAGCGACATTTATAATGACCTTAAAATTATAGCATTGTGACTTGGTAGAGGGACATGTGATGAGTATGATTAAATGACAAAAATATTAATTTTATATTCATCTGTATTCTTTTATGCCCAGAGATATACTAGATTATAAGAATATAAAATTGATATTCTTATAAATACAAATGAATTTTATAAAAATGGAGGTGAGTGAGAGTGAAGGAAAATATGAAAAAGATGAGGGTGTTCATGGAAAGAAGCATAGTAAAAGAGTTGACCAATGAGGGAATGGTCTTTGGTCTTTCAACCTTTCTTGGGATGGATGCACACACACACACTCTCTCTCTCTCTCCAATTCTATGGTTGTCCCCATGAGGTCCTTATTAATTTTGACCACTTTTTTTCATGCTCAATGCTCATCTTTTAATTATTACAAAGAAAGACTACTTTTGATGTTTGTTTGAAGTAAGATTTTTTCTTCACGGGAAATATTGGAATATTATATTATATTTTGTATGAAAAAATTAATTTGGAAAGTCCAAATAAAATTGGGAGACTTGGTAAAAATTAGGATATGAAATATATGATTTATGGCCTTTTTAAGAAGGAAATACCAACTTGAGTAAGTAGGGTGATGTTTTTGGGAGGTATTGATGTAATTTTTGTGTAGATCGTCTTCGGCAGACACCAACTCGAGCGGTTTCCGAGAAAATCCATCCGAAATGTCGGTTCCTGAGACATCAAATTGAATCCAATCGGACGCTCCCGCCATCGACTAACGTGGACGAGTTTACGCACTCGACAAGCGACCAGGCCATGCTGATTCCTCGGCCATGACACCAAAATCCTTTGTTTTTGTATATTATGAGTGATTAATTGGAAGCAATCTATCTTATTCTTCTCTTCGTAAAATTTTTTTTTTGCTTAACTCAAATTAAAACTCACAACATTAAAGAAAGTAGTGTGAACTACTTGGCAAAGAACAATAAAAAAACCACAGCTCCCGCCTCGACCGCACCATATCACCCACACACACACAAATGAGTCTCTTCTTATCATTCATTCATTCATTATGTTTTCTCCCCATTTTGACCCCATGGCCGGCATCTATGGCCTTGCCATCGCCTCGCGGTCTCATCCCTTCGCTGTCGTCGTCGTGACGTTGTTCATGGCGACGTCGAACTCCGCCTCGCCATCCGGTGCTCATGCACGAGATTGGGTCAGACTTCCGTTTCCAACTCGAATCGACTTGGATCAGGATCGAGCATGAAGCATTGATCTCCTTCCACTACTCGGACGGACTCGATTGTTCTCGAGGTGTTGCGACAGTCGTGCGTCCCTTCGGCGGCTTTCCTGTTCATCCCTCCATGGTGGCCTGTCAAAGCTGGAAGAGAGAGGGAGAGAGAGAGAGAAGCCGCAATTTTCGTTGGATTTTCAAAGGAGGTAGGCGGATGGAGTGTCAATAAGACGAAAAGATTAGCTTCCACGATTGAATTATACATACAAGATTTGGTGTTGGATTCGGGCTGCCGTATCCAATGGGTGCAGCCATCAAACTCACACCACCTGCCCAGCCAGGATAAAGATGGAAACAGGTGAACACAACCAACCCCATTCATCCTCCCATACATGTCCCCTTGCTTGCTTCCGTATCTTCCCCACCACTGCGTTCGGAAGCCCAACATCCCATCCTCCTCTGCCTCTTCCTATCTCCGGCCTTGTATCCGGTGTTTAACTCGATCTGTGGTGATCTTGGATAGCTTCTTGGAGTACGACATGAAGGGCAAGCAGGACGACGAGAGGAATGATGCCATCCCACGCATTCAGCACCAGTGCTTTCGACAACACCAGCAGCTGCTGCTGCTGCATAAGAGACAATGCCTGTCGGACGAAGTGGAGAGCTCCAGGAGCAGCGCAGAGGTCAAGAAGGCCGAAGCCGACGTCGTCGAACAGCACGCGGAGAGAGGTCTGGTGGTGGTCAACAGCGGCGGCGACGGCGGAGGTGGAGATGGCGCCACGATCGAGGTGGCGAAGCGGCGAAGGGGACGCCCGCCGGGGTCCAAGAACAAGCCGAAGCCGCCCGTGGTGATCACGCGCGAGGCGGAGACGCCGGGGGCCATGCGGGCGCACGTGCTCGAGATCCCCGCGGGGCACGACGTGGCTCAGTCGCTCGCCCGTTACGCACGGCGCCGCAACCTCGGGATATGCGTCCTCGCCGGCACCGGCCCCGTCGCGAACGTCGCCCTCCGCAAGCCGCAGTTCGGCGCGGCTCCCCCGCCATCCCAGGCCGCGACCATCGGTTTCCGCGGGCGGTTCGAGATCCTGTCCATCTCCGCCACGTTCCTCCCGCCGGCCATGGCGGCGGTCTCCCCCAGGATCGGTGGCGAGATATCCATCTCCCTTGCCGGGCCGCAGGGGCAGGTCGTGGGCGGGACGGTGGCGGGACCGCTGATTGCGGCGGGGACTGTGGTGGTCGTGTCGGCGGCGTTCCCGAACCCGACCTTCCATCGGCTGCCAGTCGGCGACAACGTGTCGATATCCGTCTCGATCTCCGGGGGCGGGCAGGGTGGTGAGGCAGAGGCGCACGAGCCGCACGTCCATCACCAGCATCAGCAACAGCGGTGCCACGACGGGACAGCAGCAGAGTCCTGCGGCATGTCCATCTACGGTGGCCACCTCTCGTCAGACGTCATTTGGCCGCCCTCTGCTCACCCTCCGCCTCCACCACCTTTCTAATTCGACCTTAATCCTCGCTCTTTGCTTAGTCTCTCTCTCTCTCTCTCTCTCTCTCTCTCTCTTTCTCTTCTCTAGTGTTGTCTGGCGCTGGGAAGAAGTAGGAGTGTTGTGCTTCTTTCAGAACTTTTGGCTTGTTCGGATTGCCATGGTTGCATCACAGTGTTACAAAGGAAATCGAACTCTTGTTCTTGTTCTATCAATTTCACTTCATCAGTTCTCATCATTTTCCCCCCAGTTTAAATCCCATGTTCATGGATAGACAGACACAGGTCAGATCATCGGTTGGTCTCACGCTTGCATGGTTGGAATCGATCTCCAACACAGTGTGGGGTTATTCATGTAGCGATCTCCTTTTGGATCTCGAGGCGAATGGGAAGCAGTGCTCATGAGGAGAACAAGATGAATGGCTGGGGTTTGTTCTTCAGACAGGAGATGGTGTAGTACAGCAGGGAGGTACCCACGCGGGCTATCACTTGGTCTCTCTCTCTCCATGATCTCCATCAGTACCTCTCTTTCTCTGTGTGTCCACAGTACATATATCTCATGTGTCTTTAGCAGAGCTCGAAGCAGGTTGAAGTGTACTTTATGGTTTGAACGGGCCCTGAAACTGCGTGAGAGCCATCAAAAACAACAGCAATGGCATCGATGAGGGTGCAAAGAGCAAGACAAAACCAAAAGCTCAAGAGGCAGGAAAAGCTGTACTTTGTCCATCTGAATGCATCCATCCTCTCTGAAGCCAAGTAAAAGGCTTTGAAGTGAAATAACATCCTCTCTGCCTCTCTCTCTCTCTCTCTCGCCATGGTTGGAGTTATCGCCTGGAGCTTTTCTGTGGCCTGGAAGCTTGTGCCGGAGGCATGGCTGACATTTCTTACCATCCATTCCATTGGGAGTTGTAGCATTTGCTGCATATATCTTGTCTTTTTCTGGGATTAACAATCTTGAATTGATAGTCTTGGGGTTTGGAGGAGTCATCAATCATATGGTGCAGGAATTTGTCCATTATTCTGATGCTGCTTAATGAGACGTATTCCTTCAACCCACGTTGGTGCTGCTAAGAGAAATTAAATGCTTCCTTCTGCAAGGAGGATAGGAAAGCAGAAACAGGAGGCAACTCACAATTCTCTGTTCTGGCAGCACCGTGTTTTCCATTTAGGAGTTACTATGGTCACTGCACCAATCATATTTAATCATTGATGAAAGCTTGGTGCTGATATCAACTCACTGCTTCTGATGAATCTTGCACCTGATGATCTTGTTAGCTTCTGTGTAAAATCTGTTGCAGCTCAGTGTTTTATGATGTTTGCATTCTACTCTTTCGTAGTACTAGAGTAACAAATATTTGGTATGATCAATTGGATGTGATGAGATCGATGTAATCTCTTTTCTGAATGTTGGGAAAGAGGTCCACCTTTGAGGGATGTGATCCGAGAGTTTGGAAGGTTGTTGTTGGACAATCTAATCGAAGCATAAATTTCTCTTAGATTCACAGAAATTTATGCTTGGATCGATCACTATGAAGTATTAAAATCATATTTTCTCAAAAGATCCTTATAACATGAATCTATTATGAGCAATTTTGATGTACGTCAGGATTAATCTAACTTGACTTTGAACCCTTTTAAGTCTTTGAACCGTTATGGCATGTGAGGATGTAAACACAATACGTAGTAATAGGACTTATCGATCTTATAGAAACATTCGACACCAACATTATATATATATATATATATATAGGCTCCAAGACAGAACAAAAGCAAACACTTGATTTAGTGTTCATGTGTCCAAGTGAGAAACAAAAAAGTACCAGAGGATGGTTACGGACTACGTAACACAACACAGAACACGAAAAGAAAGAAAAATGCTACATACATGTACATACGGATGGATACAGATGTTTTCACATTCTCCAGTCTCCTTTCATGTCTTCCAGGCAACAACGAATGGGAAAAATTGAAGATGTACAACATGTGAGACACCACAATATCTTTTTGCTTAATCAGGAATTGCTAATGTAGTCTCTCTGAGAAGCTACTTCGTCAGCAGGCATTTTCTCTCTTTCCGATTATATTCTGGTAGTCCACAAAGGTAAAAACATTGGCAATATCAGGTGACTCCACCAAAGAGGGGGGGAGGGTACTTTGACTGGATATATATAGTGTTATGTAAAGGCACCCGTTCGAATTTAACCCGATACTGCTGCATTCATGTTCTCACATCTTTCAATACTCCTCCCTTATCCAGCTCAGCAACTAAATCTTTCAGGGACGGCACTTTACTGGCCAAAGTCCTGTACAATCTAGAATATCTGGCTCTCGTGCCATCAGCTGTCCGCGCAAGGGCTAGCAAGCTAATAGCCTCAGGCAACTGATCGAACACTTCCTTGATATCCTCAAAGCTCATATCAGATAGAACTGAGGGCCTTGGAACAACTCTGATGATCTCACCTCCCTTGGGCTCCTCTACACGTGCATCTGCTTTGATGACTAACTCCGAGCTAGAGTTTGCACCACATTTTACAATGAAAGAGGCTGTAGAACCTGTATTGAACTGCAATACGTTCCATTGTGATACAATCTCTGTGGTGGAGGTTGAATCTGCATATGGCTGTAGCGCTTGCGCTTCATCATCATAGCTGTCTCCTTCTGGTATCAACTGCAAGAATCATGCTATCATTAGCAACATCAGTTACTGAATTTTTCATCTTTGTCATTTAAACTATTGGAAATTCACACTATGGTACACATTTATTTCACAATCATGCCAACACCAACTTTGCAGGAATTTGATATTATCAGCACAAGTGTTGACAATTTACTGACCAAGTGAACCTCCTGTGCACCTAATTTTCAGAGACTTCTTAATCACATATAAAGATAATAACAAAAAAATCAAACTTAATCAGCAAAATAGGCTATTTCCTCCTTCACGCTAACACAATGGGCAACCAATAAGACAGTCTTGGAATTATGTGTGCTCTAGGAAGATCAAGGACTAACTTGTGTATTTGATGCACATTAATAGGAAATCCAAACACAAAATAAGATTGTGAAAATGAAACGTGTGTAAATATATCTAAAAGTTTGTGCTGAACTTACCTCTACAACCTTACGAGCCTCTGTAATTTGCTTCTTGGCACATGGATGATCAATATCAAGGAGTGACGGCATCTGCTCTAAGAGTTCATCCAGAGATGCTAGCATTGATTTCTTCCTTGATTTGGTAACAGAACTTACGGAGGTTTGTCTCAGAATTTCCTGCAAGATAAATAACCACGTTATATTTCTGCATGATAAACCTAGACTGTTTGTTCATAATGGAAGTAACTAGAACAAACATGAGAGAAAGATAATAGCAAAACACACCTTGACTTGTTTTAAGATGGCATCCAAAGATATTAGAGATGCCAGTCTTGCATCTTCAGCTGCTGTAGAAGGATTCCGGATGGGTGAACCTCCTTCTTCTTTTGTCAGTAGTGCGGTATCACTTCGCATTTGTTGCAATATCTGTTAAAGAGAAGCAGCAGAACTAAGAGTTCGATGTTGAGCAAAATCTTTTCTATTTCCATGTGGTATTCGTTAAAAAATGAGATCACATGTTTAGTTATCATAAAAGAAGTTTGATGCCATATATAGCATTCTCCTCCAATGCTGATGCTGCCAAAAATAAGGAAATTTTGATTATCAAAATTGATGACATTCACCTGGAGAATGCCTTAGTTTGAAGATTAAACTAATGTGTCTGCCACCAAAAACGAGAAATTACTTCATGTGTGTTGTCCTGTAACAGTAGCATATTAGTTATGGGAATATGTATCTATGAGTTTTGACTTTCGTTTCATGGGCAATCTACGTCCACATTAACTAAGTTCTGAGATCCAAAAACCACCAAAATCCCATCCTTTCAATGATAACTTGATTTTGATATTTGCAATTGCGGAAGCAATAACTGATAGCCAGACCAAGAAGATTCAGCAAGAAAGCAAAATGGATATAGATAAACAAAACATCTCTGTAATTAATTCTGTCCTCAATAGATAAATAATCTAACTACACCAGGCAGCTTCAAGAATACATGTCCACCTAGAGGAACTAGAATGGACTAGGATGAAATTCCTTTTGCTGCATAATGTGTTGCAATATCCACAAAAGGAAGAACACAAATAAATTCAAGCTGAACTACCCTATGTCATCTGCGTTAGATATCTCTTACACCTCCATCTCTGACACAGACTATATCCACATTAATATTGATTAGGAGAAAGAAGCACAAAACAGAAGGAAAGAAGTTAGAGCAGTAGAAGTGCAGAACTTCTCTGTTCTATAACCACATTAATATTGATTAGGAGAAAGAAGCACAAAACAGAAGGAAAGAAATTAGAACAGTAGAACTTCTCTGTTCTATAGTTTTAATATGGCATAAAATGTGGTACCATTCTGCTGCTGGGGGAGGGAAGACAGAAAGAGAAGAGGAAGAAAAAGGAGGAAGAGGAAGAGGAGAACAAGACGGACAAGTACCCAAGATGAAGCGGATGACTGAGCAGTTTGGCGATGGAGATATATGGAGATGCTCTTGCTAGAGACCCAAAATGTGCATTGGGGCCTTTAAAAGAGAGAAACAACATTGCCACTTAAAATAAAAAGGAGCAGTGTGCCAGACATAGGATGGTTGATCTCTTAGTACACATGGTTCGGTAAGTCCCAAATCAGAATTGACCAAAGAAATCTGAAACAGCCAAAAATTCAAGATCCAGGGCTCTGATGGAACAAACAAAAAAGGAAAAGAAATTCAGGGCTTCTTTTAAGTTTATTTAGATTTTTTCAGAATCTTTCACCAAAATCCTATTTGGTAAATCTTCCAAAATTTGATTTTATAAGAGACATGACAGAAATACGTCTAACTACAACATCATAAAAAATGGCATGCTAATAGAGTAAATAAAAACGAGGCCAGTAACATCAGAAGAAAAACAGATTTTGCTGAAATACAGTAACCAAGATCTTCAAATTGTACAAATTCAAGCACATTCAATTAGATAACAATGGTTGGTGTATCATGCTGATGGTGTTATGGCATGATATAATTTTGAGGTGTCGATCAGCACACCTCTATGTCAGTCACAATCTTTCACATGTTCAACACATTTCGAGCAACAAAAATTTCTTGATAGATATGATTTATATGCACCAGGTTAGCAAATATGAACATATATAACACCATGTGATACGATTTGGCATTGATAAATTGATATCACTATTCTTATGGAGAGTATGGAAATAAGGCCAAGAGAATCTTATGAAAAAAAAACTATATCTTGGCAAAAAATTGACGCTCCAATATCTAAAAGAATTAAATAAGAACCACAACCTAGTACATGAAAATTTCTTTAATACTAGCTGCACCATTGAAAGGGTAGGGCTTGGTGGCATGATAAGGTTGTTTCTATATGATCTAGGAGATCGTAATTCCATTAGCAAATACTTGCATGGGGTATGGTTGTTCCTTGATGCCATGATCAGGTTAAGTAATGATATGGAAGTAGATCTCTTTGATTGAATGAACAATATGCATGTATGTTACAGTATAACATCAGCCAATATCAACTAATGCATCATTGTGATAAAGGATAAGCTCATAATTAAACCATTGTGATAACGGATAAGCTCATAATTAAACCGAGATTTTGCTACACATGAGGTGGTTTGTACATCCAATACCTTCTTTCTCTTATGATCAACAGATTCCAAAGCCGAGCGCAACTTACTGACATGGGCTAGTTCCTCAGCTTCCTCTGTTGCCAAAGTACCTGCTATGTCCTATGAACAAACATAGTAAGAAAATTTTCAATTAGGCAATTGAACGTAAATATGCAAATCCTTGTTGGCAGTAAATTTACTAAGCATGCCAATATTCTAAACCTGTCTGGTAACATTTGAATATTCTATCAAAGGATAATGGGTGGTGACCACGGATAAATTCAAGTTTAAAGGCATGCATACAAAAATATGTATTCCTGCAATTCACACGTAATATTCATGTACAAAACAGCATAAATTCAGCACAAGTAGATAATACACCAAAGACAAATGTCAAAGAAATAAGCACAAGAAAAAAGTACCAATTAGAAAGGAGAATAAATAGATTGGCTCCTCATATAATGAAGACATGAAAAGATGAACAATAAACCAAATTCTCTTAATACAAACTTCCCAATCAATAACAATGATTCTGCTGAGGTACTCTATGCTTTATCAAATTCTGTTTTAGCATCTAAGTCCAAAATATTAAAGCATCTTAACTTGGATTGGGAATCAAATTAAAATATTATCATTCACGTTGTTAGTATTATCTTCAAACGTGTTAGTATTATCTTCAAAAAAATCAAGAACATGAATGTTGAAGAAAGATTAGTAACCGGTCAAACGTGTTAGTACTCATGAAAGTTTCCAGATGATGACCCATCTGTTTCTTTTTTTATCCTTTTACTAATATGTATGGCCTTTTAGTAATTACCAACTTAAAGATTATGGCTCTGTATGAATTGTCATTGCTGTAAATCATCCAAGCAAATAAGTCTCATGATATCTCTTTCTTCAATGATTATATATCGTTGAAAATTCTCCACTTCCCTACTTCAAATGTTTCAATAGACTTGTCAAGACACAATCTTTTATGTATGTTTGCCTTGCAATTATAATCATTAGAAGACAAGATAGTTAAAGATTAAAGTTATATACAAGAAAATGAATGTCGACTGATTATTATGCTTAACAAGTTATAGAACACCTACTACTAATTCTCATATTAACTAAGGATGGGAGCCTAGGAAACACAAAAGAGAAAAGGGCAAAAGAATGAATAAGGATGATCACTAAGCACACCATTGAGAAAAGCAACCTGCAATCAGTTATTCAGGTAGACCAACTCAAAGGAAATCAATTATTCAACACATCTAAGATAAATAAAATTATTGGCGAGGAGGTTCCCCTTGCCTCAGAACAGATATTATAGCAATTCTGACAATGGATGAAAACAGTTTACTGCAGCTACCTGTATTTCCATTTAAATTACAGTAATCTGGCAGCTTCATCTAAGTTAATAAAATAATGCATTCTCTTAGACAGTTTTTTGACATTTAGGTGATTGTCTCAGATCAAAGTTTCAACAATTGATCATTTTGAACATTCCAAGCAATGTTAACCTAAATCCTTAGGTGGCTTACATAAGGTCTATAATTCCTATGCAAAACTATGTTCTTCACCACCAGTCTTCCCATGTAATTTCGGACTGACCTTTTAAATTTAAAGCAACAGTAACCACTAGAAGTTCCTTAAACATAGAATGGCAAAAAAGAATGAGAGAACACACCAGCATAAAACGAACACCAAGCAATGTTAAAATATCTTAACCGATGTTATAACAAAAACCACCAGTATTGAGACACATCAAACTACACATAAACAGGATTGGCGACACCAACTTCAAATATATGTAGCAATAATTACAGTTAGAAAAAGCACCTTCAGGTGTTGCAACTGTGATGAATAAACCCGCTTGGTGTACTCAGATAAAAGTTGGCCTAAAGCATCAGTACTAGGCGGCTGTGCAGTACCAAGACCAGCCATCCATCCATCCATAATAGCAGTTGAAAGAAGTTCTAATTGGCCAGCTGTCGTTCCGCCAACAGCATCAACACCAGCAACAGACAGGAAATCATAATTCTCTGCAAGCCATGACCGGATTTGGCGCTGAAGCTCACCCGCTGGTGTATGAACAAACAGTGCAGCAAGAGCTTTATTTCCAATTGCAAAAAATTTGGCTTCCTCAGTTATTTCTCGGAGCTTTCCTCCAGTAACATGCTGCCTCCATGTCTCCTACAAGTACACATAAGAATACTTGGCAGATCAAGCAATATAAGTTATCAGCAAAATACTAAAAACAGCATAGTTTCCTCACCATGTTACTATCCATACCTGATCAATCCCTCGAAGCTTTAAGACTATGGATGAGAACTTAGACTTCTTTTCTTGTTTTATATTAACCTTAAAGCCATGGATTTGTTCATCGGCTAAAACAGTCCTTGCACTTGAATCATAATGAACCAGAGATCTACCAGGACTACTACCACGGCTGGAGCTTCTACTTCGGCCATTATTGGCCTTCTCTAGGAATCGTTCCACTGGTGAAACCTGCTAAAAGAAGTGACACATGGTCAAAGCATTTGAACTAACAAGAAAGATGACTTATTCAGTCAGAAACTTCTGACAATTAAGGTGGAACAGGGTGATAGGTAACCTTGATAGTTTGCAGTTCTGGTGATCTAGCAAGCAAAGATCTTATATATAAAATTCTGACACGCGAAACTAGCATGGTATCCAAAACCCTCTTTGGTTCCATTTTGCGGATGAATGAGAAAACAGCATCTCTGATTTCAGCAAGTATTTCATGTTCCCGTGCAGCACCTGCCTTGATAACTGCTGCCAAAACCTGCAATATAGAAATTCTATCAGCATGTAGTTCCTATGAACTAAATGCCTGTGCAAAACCAATTAATATATATGTTTAAAGAGTATGACAAATTGAACACTAGACACCACACATGATAGGGACTTGGATTTAATTATCTGTCCCATATTGATTTCTATAACTTACCAGACCATTATGTTATCCGTATTTTGAATAGTATACCAAACTAAAGCACCTTGTATTATTGAATAAAAAATTAAAGTAAAATTAAAAGCTACTATACATGTATCATGCTATATTTTTTTATACTGATACCTAGTTGAGCTAATTACCAATCCACGTCAACTGATATGATCAAGAGTCTAAAACTTCGCTACAAACAACAAAGAATGAAAATAAACATCCAAAAAGTTATTTGCAAGACTCTACTTCCAACATATATTCCATGACTATAATTACTTGCTACCATGTTAAAAAGTATGAAGGCTCAGAACCTGCAGTGGTTACCTAAGATCTTTGAACTACAAGACACTAACTCCTCCAGTATGAAGTCATACCCTCACAAACATGGCTCTGGAAGGTGTCAATTGCAGCATCATAGACCATTCTAAATCATTATAGAAAATTAACTCACTGCAATAGCAAGAGCCAGGATAATATCAACTATTAAGCATATATGGTTAGATCTAACAAGGATTGCCAGAGTTGTATTAAACATTTCACTTCTATCCTCTATAAAAAGCACACCTCCTACTATGATATTCCATAAGCATAGATGTCATGGATAAATAAAACAACAAATATCTCATAGAGTCCTGGTAGAAAATATTCAAAAAAGCAAAGAGGAACATATATTTTGTCTGACCATCAGTTTAAAACAGTACCTGATGTGCCAGATTTGTGATTTATCACAATTTCACACATGTCAACAGAATAATCATATTACGTTTAAGCAAAGCACCATGCAGGTTGAGAAAATGTAAATTGATATCACTGTAAAATGGTAAATCTTGACTAATGTCAAAGCTTTATTTGGAATTATCAATATTGCCTACCAACATCAAAAGCTTATTAGCACCATCAGATATTGCAGCAAAGCTCTCAAACTGATCTGGATCAAAATCTGCAAGTGCAGCAGTAAGATACTCTCCGGCAGGTGTTGTCTTTATCTTATCATTACTTGATTTCACTAGAGCTCCCATATTTTCACTCTTATCCTGGGATGCAGGCAACGGAAGGGCATTGGTGGAAGGTCCTCTGCTGTTCTCGACCCTGAACAAATGGAAAGAATACATAAATATGGCATTCTTCAAAACTAGAATACCATGCACGCTTGACATTCAAATGCCAAATGTACCTGTTCAGATCTTTTCCCTGTATGTCCACAGTTCTCCCAACAGCAGGGCTTGACACCTAAGGACAGGTAGTGCAATGCAATTGCACTAGAATAGTGATTAATCTCACATCTTAATTAAACAAACATGAAACTAGTTGACAATGTCAAGTATCTGAAAGACAAACCAAAATAGTGCCCCTTCCAAGTTATCAAAAAATAATGGCAAGATAACATAGATGTTTGAAAAATAACTAATTGTATGTATAGTGCCTGAATAAACATTAATAATGCAAATACTCCATCTGGCGGTATAAAAACTTTCAAAGTTAAACTGGTTATTAGACAACAAGGCTAAAACTTAACTCATGTTGATTGACTGCACCCTTTAGTCCTAAACACAAACCCATGACTTGATTATAACCAATCTGATAACTCAAAATCCATTAGCCAAACCTGAAAGTTTTGATCAGATCAAACTTGAGTCCAACCAAGATCAATAGACTGAAAATCACTAACTCAGTTTAGCTTAGTACTTAGAATGTTTTACTCATGGTTCTGAATCTCAGACCAGTTCTTATACCAATCCTTAGGCAGATCGGTGTGATACCGGCACCACATCTAGCCAACACTTTGTGTTGATTTATCATGGACTTAGCTAGAATTGCATAAGTTGTGAAGCACCCTTGCATAGACATCCGCAATGAGACAACCTAAATGCAGCCTCGCACAAGTCCTGAACGACCTATAAAACAAGAAAAGGTTGGTTAGTTTCAAAGACAAGCTATCACCTCCTTAGCTAGGATTGCCTAAGCGATACTCGTCTGCAAAGGGTCAGCCTAGACCATGTGCAGTCTACAAAGGACCTGCATAACAAAGAAAATGTTAGAAAGATGAACATGCGGGTAATTTAGCGTCTTCATCTCAGGGGCAAATCTGCATACAAAGTGTTCGATGCAATGTTTGTGTATGTTCGTGTCTCTGAGTTTTGTTCATGCTTTGCATAGCATATAGTGGGCTTGCAATAAGCTTGGCAACCTCATTTTGGTTGACTTTTATGATTGTTTTAGTCTTGTAAAGTGTAAACATAGGTTATCTGTCATTGTCGCATAGAGGCAAAACTACCCAAAATCAGGCCATCCAAGCAGCCATTTTGGAGGGTTTTCTAGCTCTGCAGAGTGGCATGGAGTGTCAGCCAACATAGCACCCTGGAGCTACCTAGGTGGCACATAGCTGGATGGGCCTTTGGGATAGTGTTTAGAGCTAGTTCGCTGCCTTGTTCTGTAGCAGTGTCATGTGGGCAATTATGAGGACTTTTAGCCGTGCGGACCATCTTGGATCCTTTGTCACAAAGCCATTTAAAGCTTGCAAAGTCTATATTTATGATTTGCAATGTCTATCAAGTGTTTGCTAAAATGTCAACTTGTGGGATCCCGAGTTAAATGTTTTCTATAACCCGTCTTCTCTTATATAGGTCCTTAGGAGACCATAAGAGGTTTCGAGGAGACCGACCCTTTACGGACGAATACACAAGGGTGCCACATAACTTAAGTCAAAACCAACTAAGCCTGTGACAGTCAAGTATAAAAAAGGCAAGATAACTAGGATCCAAAATAACACAACGAAACCAACTTTTATTAACAACACAATTAAACCAACTTTTATTAGACATGAAAGAGTCTCAAAAACAAGCTGAATGAGCGCACACAAAAGAAGCTCCAAAGATAGGTGCAGGCCCAATATTCACCTAGCACTGTTACTGAACAGAAAGCGGGCACACTAAAGACGTTGCATCACCCATCAGACCTATACCAAAGCCTCATCCGCCTCGGTACCACCTAGGGGGTTCCAAGGTGCTTAGACAATTGACGTTTCGCACCACTAGGCTATCAACCAGAAATCACTTGTGACACATGAGACTGTTGTTGTTTGAGCCATTTTCCCTTTCGCATGGCACCGCACAACCGAAAACGTTTTCTAATTTTACATGATGCAAATATGAAACAAAAACATTGACATAAACAAAAATGGGGCCGACGGTAGTGTTTCCTGCCCCATACAAGCTATCATTGAGAAAACACCAAAAACACAAGAAAACAATGAGATAAAAGAACCGAAAATCATCATGATCAAGCGTCAAACACCTTATCTGCATTGCTCCATGACAGAGCGGCAGACAAGTCACAACATTTTGCTAAAAAACACAACATTCAAGCAATTCAGCAAATAGTTGGAATGCGAGTTGAAAACAAGGACTTTGGAAGGAAAAAAGATAGCCACGAGTCTATAACGGCCACTCAACGTATTAGGCAAGCCTACGCATAATTTACATACAAGTTTGAGAGTCCAAATAGGACCCAACACTACCCCAAAACCCCTTCCAGCCTTGTGCCACCCAGGTATTCTAAAAGGCTGAGATGACTGATGTTTTGCACCGCAAGGCAGGCATGAGAAATCAGGCTGAGGCAAGTGAAATAGGGCAGTTCTAACCCAATTTTGCCCTATTTGACGAGCAATCACTGTGCAACCTTGTGAACTGCCTAGGCTTCCAAAAACCAAATAAAAACAAACGAAAACTATGCAAAACATAATGTCAAACAACTGTATAAGCAAACATACGTGATGAATGGTGTTGTGGACTAGTTGCATGTTACACATCACACTTTAATGGTAGCAACCCCTAATACCATTAAAATGAATGAAGTGCTATCTTGGGAGGTGGATCTAGGCCTACGTAACATGGTTAATGATCTATATTATGTTGGTAAAACCCTCCTATGCATTTGATATTTGATAGATTGTGTTACTATTGAATACACACTAGTCATGGTCATAGTATCTTGGTCATTAAATTTAATGGATAGATATTCATTTGTGCCCTCAACACTTGAGAAAAGTGCAAAAGAAAATTCACTACTTTCCATTCCACAACAACAACCAAGGGATGTTAACCGACAACTGACTAACCAACTGAAGAATGAGTTCTGGGATTGAATGTGACCTCATTCCCTCAAACAAGCACTCTCAAACATACTAACCACTCAGTCTAGTAGGCACATAGGGCTACCACATTTGCAAATGTGGAACTAGTTTTATGTGATGATACCATAATGACCATTGAACAACAAAATTGTCATCACCATATTGTCTATATTGTTGTTACAAGTCAAGCTTCAGATCCAACTAACAAGGGCCAATTGTCGACATCTTAGGTCACATATAAAGTCTATGCTGACACGAGGGTTACAATAGGTCTAACACCATTGTCACAGTAAGGTGGATCAAATGCATGCCTTGTCTCATGGCTTCCTCATTCAGATGATAGTACATAATATATGTACAAAAGCTGGCAACAATCTAGGCCATCATTAATATCAGCCCCCCAACCTTCATGTTAATTGAATATGACTTCATATGCCCACATATATTAAGTTCTGCCCTTCAATGCTTGTTTTTGCTTTAAGGATTTCTGTGTGCCTTGAAATCTTCCTCTAATTACTTGAACATCCCTAGTACATTTGATCATGTCAGAAGATCCGCTGATCAAATTCCTACTTCAGCCTTACTATGCTTCACAACAACCAACATACTAGTAGTGGATACACTGTGAACAATGGTGTTGCTCCGAACAATTTGGCATGCTGCCACTCCAGCTTGGCATTTTATTGCTTTGTGTCATTTTCTAATAGGCACTAAGTATCAATTTTGAACACAACTAACAAATTCAGAATTGAGCCATGAAAATATGACCAAATTATGTGGATCTAGGTCAAACTTGTGTGGACATCTCATAGAATCTATACAGATCTAACACAAATTTATGATGAATTGCTGATCTAGGTCGAGTGTAACAAAAATATAGCCTAGAACAATGCAGATCTAGTTTTACTTCAAATAGAACTACACGAAACATGAGTAGATCCAGCCTCAACTGAATTGTGCACGCTTAAAATTAGAAATTTTAGCCCTAACCTAAGCCACAAAAGCCTTAATAGGAAGGAAATAAATATAGACATGGTGGAAAATTTCATATTTATCATAATTTGGAAAAAAACAAGCTTCCTCTCAAGTAGTCTGCCCCACAGAAAGAAAGAAAGGCTCCAAACTCAAGATATTTTGGGAAACTTGTTGCAAACAAGTAGCAATTTGGAGAAGAAATCAAAAACAAAAAAAGAAAAAGGGAAATTGTTGGAGAAAAAAGAAGGAAAACAGTAATCAAATGAGAAAGAGAGGAAAATGATGGAGAGAGTACCTACATCAGAAGTAGGCTTACCACCCGATACAACTCAGCATTGCTAACATTATTGGATGGTACATCTGATATGGTGTAATAAGTGGATATGTGTAGTCTGTGCATATTGGCATGTGGTTGGACCAATAAATACAACTATTCAAAATGGTGGCCTTACTACTTATAATTGGATGATCTCAAAAGCATCACTTCAATGAAAAGACATTCAAAAGTGAGCCTAAAGACCTATATTTTGGTTCATCAAGAAAATGGACAAGAATAAGCAACACTATTATGAAATCCATTTGAATGATAAAAACTGTCATTATTGTTGGAATCGAGAAGAAAAGTTTTACAAGTAATTCTCTATAAAAAATTCACAACAAACCTGAGGCGATCCACCAAATGATGACTTTTCTGTGAGTCTGTCAAATAGCTTCTCATTCTCTTGATGCAATTTCTGCAATTCATAGAGAATCAAACTAGAATTATCTGGCAACCAGGATCAATGTAAAGATATATTATCCATAAAGCAAAAAAGTTCAATAAATAATAAAATGAAATTATAAATTGAAGTGGAATTTAAGAGACAAACTTATCATGAAAAAAAATGTGCACATATGTCATGCAGAAATTTGTATGCATGCATGAGCATCTTTCATTAAACTAATCCACATAGAGTAAATTCTTGAACCATTAGCTGCAATCAAAGAAATCATACAATTGAAAGAACTGCATATCTTGCACAATAATACCAATGACATATAGGATTGTCTACTTGGCAGTTATAAATTTTAGAGATGAGTATTTATGTTAAGAGCTGCATTTGGAAAAATTGTAGCTTTGGTAAACAGTAGTTTTTTCATGCTCATCAATAAGGGAATGGATTAGTCAAGGTTTGCCATTTCGACATTTACCGCCCGGTACGGGTGGTACATACCAATCCGCCAAGTTGCCGGTACACGGACTGCCCGCTACCGGGCGGTTCCGCCAAAAAGCGACCGTCGGCGGTCGATTGAAGGGAGAAATCGACCATCGACGGTCGATTGAAGGGAGAAATCGACCGTCGACGGTCGATTGAGGGAGAAGAAGAAGAGGAAAAAAAAGAAAAGAAGAGAAAAAGAATACCTATCGCCCGCGTGTGGTCCTCGCCCGTGCGCCATCGCCGCCCGCGGGTCGCCGGCGCTTTTTCTCCCGCGCAGGGAGAAAGATCAAGGCGACGTCGGCCCTTTTCTCTTTTTTATTTAATATTTTTAATATATTTAATATAATATTATATTATATTATATTTATATTATATATTAATATACCACCCGATACCAATACTGTACTGGTATCGAGATGAACTTGGTACATCGGTACGGACCGATAAGTCAAACCTTGGGATTAGTGCATTATCTCCCACCAAAGCAAGGCCTCAGGAGAGTCGGTCTACATAGCCTCAACTAAGGATTGCCATACTGGTCCAGGTCCATACTGGCATACTGAGCTCAGTTCGGTATAGTACGATAACCGGTATCGAGCGGTACGTATAGGGCGATGTCGCCTCGTTCCTTCTCCCCAGGCGGGAAGATGTTTCTTCTCCCCGAGCGGGGAGAAGAAATTGCCCGCAAGCAACGGATTGACGGATGCCAGGTTTTTCTCCCTCTTCTTCTTTCTCCCTCCCTCAGCTACTACCACTCAAAATCGGCCGCCGACAGTCGATTTCGAGTGGTAACAGGGCGAAAACAGGCCCAATCGGTGGTACCGCCCGGTATTGCAAACTTCGCCTCAACCATACAAGCAGAGAGGCTATTTCCACAACTGGAACCTTGTTCGGCAAGGTCTACAAGGAGAGACCTTACTACCACTCTAAGGCTCACTCTCTATCTTATACTCGTTGTTATAATTATCATCTTATACCTATACGCACAAGCACTCTAAATAAATGTCAAGGTTTATTGCAGGCAACATTATCCATTAAATTATTTAACCATCATCAATCACCATGTTGTATTGTGTCCCATTGATTCAAATTTTAACATATCATTATTTTTTATCATGTCGTAGTGATATGCACATGCTTCATAGTTCATAGATCCATAGATTTAACTGAAAATCATAAAGCACCACAAGCAAAAATGATGTTAGACCGTAGTATGTATGTACACAGCAGTGAGCACAGATCCTACAAAACGTATCACAATTCAAGAGTTAATAGGCAAGAAACTCTGTAGGGTACCTAGAAAGCATGCACATATGAACTAATTGTGCCTGTCTGTAGAAGGCATAAACTACAAAGAGAAGTAACTACACGAGACACAAGTATAAATAAGCTTATCGAGCAGATGGACATGACAAGAAGAGAGCACACAAAATTTGGATTAAAGCACAGATAAGTAATGTGAACAGACTTTCTCCCTCAAATCCCAGTTGAAAGCTTAAAAAATTGGATTATGGAACTGACTGAAATAAACTGAAGATGAAGTTTACTTGTGTTTATTGTAAGAACCAGCAATTACATCTCTCTCCTAGTTAGAGCCTCAATTTTAGCTTATGCAAAACAAGGTCCAAAAGGTTAATAAACAATAGAATTATTTTTTTCGATCCCTTATCTAAGGGCAAAGAGGATGGTCCTAATGAAGCACAAGTAGGAGTTATAATATTAGGAGAAGAAAATGACAACATATGTGTCACATTATGATCGTTGTAACTAAAAATTTGTTTCTAACACAAAACAGACATATTCTATTTTCTAGTATACATTAACAATGATTATATTGTAGTTGTCAGACATCTCGATCAAGGTTTGCCTTACCAAGCGGTAAGGAACCGTACTGGGCGGGACGTACCGGTCCGCCAACTGACCAATACATGGACCGCCCGCTACCAGGCAGTACTGCCTAAATCGATCGTCGGTGGTCGATTTCGGTCATCGACAATTGAAGTTGGCGGTCGATTTCGATCGTCGACGGTCGATTGAGGGAGAAATAAGAAAAAGGAGAAGGAGAAGAAGAGAAAAATACCTCGTGCATTGCTCTTCACCGGTTCCCTGTGCGGTCCGTCGCTCATGGGCGATTCCTTCTCCCCGCGTTGTCACGGACAAAATGTAAACAAGATGTTTGATGAAATGCTCATGTTTGTCCGTGTCCTTTGGTTTGTGTACATACATTGTACAGCAAGTAGCGGGCTTGCAGTAGGCTTAGCAGCCCGAGTTTGGTTTGCTTTATGGCCAATTTTGGCTTGTAAATACAAGTATGACTTGTAAGCACTTATGGGGGACTTCGATTTGTAACGGACCATTATCCTTTGTGTGCAACCTTTCTGAGTTTGTAATGTCCATGGATGTAATTTGCATATGGCTGTATGAAGTGTTTGCTTGAGCAATTGCTTGTGGATCCCGTGGGAATTGCTTCTTCTGGCCCGTTTTCTCTTTTGTAAGTCTAAGGGTCTCTGGGAGATCTCAGGGAAGGCTGACCTTTGCGGACGGATACGCAGGGGTGCCGCACGGCTTAGGCAACACCAGCTAAGCCCGTGACAATGTGATATCAGAGCGGGACAAGCACACGCAGAGACACTTGCCATACAAACGTGGGGGACCTAGTTGGGCTGTGTGGAGGACAGCCAGCACGCGCAACCGTTTGGGGGGAAAACGGACATTGAGATATAGGGAAAGGAGTCGCTCAGAGGAGCGGGCATCCAAGTTTGGCATTCAGAGGAATGGCCAACCCTTTGCGCGAGAGGCACCACGAGGACAAGCAAGCGAAGAAGAATGCGTAGCACACAAAGATTGGGATGGTGGAGTTCGAGCTATGGCTCGACGTTGGCAACCAAACTTGACGGTGCTCAAGTCAAAGCGGGGCGTTTGGTGATAGATGAGACCGTGCAAAGTGGGAGGTGTTGCGTAACGACCGAAAGAGTTGTGCAAAGCTCACAGAGGTGAGGGGAATTGCTAACTCGAAGGATTCGGAACTCATGCAAGGGCTTGTACACGGACGACGGAGTGTTCGTGGCCATCCTAAGGTGCGATCAGAACTCAGTGCCATGGAGCATCAGAACTTTCTCTTCGACATAAAAGGATACGTCCGTAGGCAGCTGAAATGTGCAACAAGTTCAGCGCGTTGCTAGACCCTGAAGGGTGCAGTGGAGACTGTATTGGCGAAGGGCCACAATCTAGCAAGTACATTTACGAGGGCAGAACAAGGCACAAGTTGTTTAGCAAGACGGAGTAGTCCAAAGGGGATGGTGGTCTCCGAAACTTCCAGTGGGAAGAATGTAAAGAGGAAAGTTGCTCCAATAGGACAGATATCCAGGAGGGATAAGTCATAGTTCTCCAGAGGGAGAATCATGTGCAACAGATCGCACATATTGAGGAAAAGTTTCTCAAGGTAATATCTCCAAAACGCTCAACGGACCGAGCAAGCGACGAAGAGTCGTCGCATGATCTCGAATGAGGTAATGCAATGGTGGATGCATTTCGAGATCAAGTGGGGGAGTAATCCAAGGCAACATCATATGAAGGCACACTTCGAGTCGATGTGGAAATCGAACTCAACGAAGGGCTGACCCGTGGAATGGTGGACGCGAGGGCCACTATCAACTCAATACAAATCGAGGAGCGGCACGACTTGGGTGGAACTTGGTGAAGTATCCAAGCCGCATGAAGGGAGTCGACATAGAAGATGGAACATGGAGCGGAGGCACAGAGCTTTCCTTGGACGGAGGTCAAGGGCATGAACTCTTATAGAGGCAAGAGTGGGATCATGGCGTTCCATGAGTTCTTCATTCTGATGGGGTGGACTTATCTTCAATGGTGCCAAAGATGAAGAGAGCTTCGAGGCACATGCAAGCTACCTCAGAGATGCATTTGACGGAGTAACTAAGGTGATTCAACTTGCGGAGGCAAAGTTGGGATCATGATACCTTAGCACGGGGCAAGAGGACGCAGAGGCAGGTACTCTTGAAGAATATGTCATAGTGTTGCCATTCGAGTTGTCAGGAATAAGAGGTGCATAGCAGAGATTGTGCTGGTAGGGGATAGAGGCCCAAGATCCAGACAATGGTGCACCAATTCTAGTGAAGTCAGGGGGACTTCATGAGCTACTAGGCGACGGACTGTCCTAGAGCTATGCTTCATCCAGGTGTGACCCAAGAGTGGGTGGACGAAGGTGAATTGCCAAGGGAACGAACTAAAAATCGGAGATGGTAGAGGCCACACGTGGAGAAGTCGTAGTCCGAGTTCATCACACAAGAATCTGTATGCAATGGAGATGTCACCAGGAGGCGACATGGTGCAGCAGATCGTGGTGGAATAGTTTGTGGCAATGCAACACAGGCGATCGAGTCCCGTGAGGGACAAGATCATGCGGATGTATGATCAGGAGCTACTGGGAGCTCCACTTTGGTGTACGACACAAGAAGAAGAAGGGCTATGGATTCAAGGAGTGAATGTCATGGTACCGCAGAGGCGGGTCTCCGTGTGTGCATCGGAGCTTGCATTGGATGAAAGCCTTAGTCATCAGCATATGGGGGCTGTGTACCACCGAGGAAGAAGTCCAAGTGCAAGTACCAGTGAGTCCCATGGAGAGGGATGTGATCATGTGAATGATCAGGAACTACCGGGAGCTCCACTTCGGTGAACAATGCAACGGCAAGAAGGGCTGTGGATTCAAGGAGTGAATGCCACAGTACCGCAGAGGCGGGTCTTCGGTGTGTATGCATCGAAGCTTGCATCAGATGAAAGCCTTGGTCATCAGCATATGGGGGCTGTGTACCACCAAGGAAGTAGTCAGATTGCAAGTATCAGTGAGTCTCATGGAGAGGACTTGATTATACTAAGGTATGATCGGAGCAGTTGGAGAGTTGGACTCCTTCAGTGCTCACATTCGCTTAAGGGAGCCCGACAAGTCAGAGGACAAAGCCGAGTAAGCGAACGTTGCTATCAAGGAAGCTAAGGAGAACAGAATCGGCGTGAGCCCTGTAACAAGATGACGGAAGCCATGCATGAGAGTTGCAGTCTGTCTTTCCATCGACCAAGGAGAACTGCTAGGAGGACACAATGGTGTCGAAGCAGGTGGTCGGAAAGGGCGAGGAAGCGACGACGAGTCCAGTGGGGCTCAGCTACCCAAAAGCAAAGCGTCGGTTAAAAAGGAGGTGGACTCGGAGGAGCACCACGGTGTCACAGAGGCGGATCTACCAATCGCGAAGGAAGGGATGCAGATGCAAGTCAACGGATAGTAGGGCTATGGGCTTGGCAGCACCATGGTACCGCAGAAGCAGGACTTCCGTGGAGTCATCGATCCCTTGCTCTTATGAATGGAGAGCATTGATCGTAAAAGGGGCCGAGGAGGTGGAGAATGCAAAGGCAAACTCCAAGTACCAAGACAGGGCAGAGGCCAAGAAACTTCATAAGACCGATGTCGATGGGCTTCTCATCAAGATAGCCGAAAGCGAGGGACTTCGGGTTGATGCAGGAGTGCTCGACCAAGGAACGAAGTAGACAGTACATGGTATTGTACCTTTCTACTCAGAGGAGTAGGTGGCAAAGGTGATGGAGAAGACGGTACAATCCCAAAGGCGACCAAATCTATCAAAGACTTACTCCAAGTTGGGGGACTCCAAGTTGGGGTAAACTTTTTGCTCTTTTCGGGCGGAACTTCTTGCATTCCAAAAGTTCAATGGCAGTGAGAAGGCGAATTACAGTAGCTAACTCAACGCAAGGAGTGCAAACACTTCAAGTGCTTCAGAAGTGTGAACAAAGAGCGGGCGAATGTTAGTAACCAGCTCAATGCATGAAGTACAAACTCGAGGAGGCAGGCGAAATCGAGTAACCTTTGCCTTCTCAACTCAGGAGAATGGGCGAAACCGAGTACCCCAATCCTCTTAACTCGAGGAGGTGAGCGAAGCCAAGTAACCTTGCCTTCTCAACTACTAAGAGAATGGGTGAAGTCAAGTATCCCAGTTCTCTTACTTATCCGGCAGAGGAGCTCTGCATAAGTTCAATGACCCTTCAGAGAAAGCTTACGGAAGATAGTAGTTGTCAAATCCTCACCATTGGTGATCGATACTACTGAGAGTAGATTGTTCGCTTCATTTTTCAATTGAATGTCAATTGAAAGTGGAAATGATGCGAACCTACTTGGAAGTGACAACTAAACATGAAGGAAGGATCAATGGGCAAACATTATGGAGGAAGGACCTTAAAAACTTCAAAGTCTGCGAGGCGATGCTCGTTAAAGCTCCAACAAGCATCCACCCAGTTCAAGCAACATGAGTATACTACGATACTGGCACATAATAAGGCAGGTCTTTTCCTTCATCAGCAGAATCCGCGAGAATTAAGAAGGATCAACACAACTCAGCCAACCCCACACCAGATTTAGTCAGTGGTGAGTTGAAGCAGCATGGCGGATCAGAGTTCGACTACTCAACAACAACGGCGGAGAACAGCTGGGAGCCAAAGGGGCGTGTTGCAGCTAAAGCAGAAGATTGAAGATTTAGCAAAATGCAAGGAGATGCAGCGTCTACAGCGGCTTCGACGAGGACGTCGAAGGAATAAGTGGGGGAGAATGTTACGGACAAAATGTAAACAAGGTGTTTGATGAAATGCTCATGTTTGTCTGTGTCCTTCGGTTTGTGTACATACATTGTACAGCAAGTAGCGGGCTTGCAGTAGGCTTAGCAGCCCGAGTTTGGTTTGCTTTATGGCCAATTTTGGCTTGTAAATACAAGTATGTCATGTAAGCACTTGTGGGGGACTTCGGTCTGTAATGGACCATTATCCTTTATGTGCAACCTCTCTGAGTTTGTAATGTCCATGGATGTAATTTGCATATGGCTGTATGAAGTGTTTGCTTGAGCAGTTGCTTGTGGATCCCGTGGGAATTGCTTCTTCTGACCCGTTTTCTCTTTTGTAAGTCTAAGGGTCTCTGGGAGATCTCGGGGAAGGCTGACCTTTGTGGACGGATACGCAGGGGTGCCGCACGGCTTAGGCAACACCAGCTAAGCCCGTGATAGCACGGGGAGAGAAGGATCGAGGCGACATCGCCAACTTTTTTATTTTTTTCTAATATATATTATATTATATTATAAATATATTATATTATATTATAATGTACCGAGTAGTATGCACATGTACTAGGTACCGTTCCATACCGAGATAAACTTGATACATCGGTATGGACCGGTATGGCGAACCTTGATCTTGATAGTAAATACCCAAATCCTTATCCAACAAGATGTGTTACCCCAATATGCAACAATAGATTCGAGTACAAAAATGGAACTGCAACCATTTCAAAATTAACAACAAAACACAACCAACTGTTGGTTTGATTTGTACCAAGCAACGAGTCCAAAAAAACCTGTTTTGACAAATAACTTCTGTTACATCTTTTTTTTCTTTTTCTGTTTTTTTTTCATTTTTTTTTGCTATCAAGAGTCTAAATCATGCATCATAACAATGTAGACAACTTATAATGGAAGATCTTCAAACCAATGTGGAGAAGAAAACAGCATTCAGCAAAGCAGAAGCTACTGTTTATTCTAAAATCTCAAAGAATGTCATAAACCAAACACCAAAGAACCACTACACCTCATCTAACCATAAACTCTAATGCCAGTTCATCAACATACGTCATCTAAATATTCAACATTCAATTCTCACATATAACAGACACCAAAAAACAGCACCTTCTCATGCCTATGATTTTAGTTAACATATCCTACTGGTTGATGAGATCACAAAAGAACATTTAACAGTACCTACATCAATTACATTGCTCCTTGGAATTTCCAAGCTTTTACAAAGCAGGGAAGATGATATAGAGGAGCACAACATAAAGTTGAAAAGGACAACCTATACCAAACCAGTTAGTCCACCATTTGCCCTCTATGGGAGTTCTCTTCCTCTAGGTGGTGTCTGGTACACCAACTGGTGCCTGAAAAAAATAAAAGGAAAAGGAAAAAAAAAAGAAAGGACAACCTACAGGATGTCCGTACTTTAGGTCATTAATCTACGTCAATCCTCTTAGGCTGGTTTAACCTCCAGCAAAGACAAATTTAGGTGAAGAGGGATTATCACAAGACCCACAAATCTAGGTGGCATGTAGGAAAATCTACCTTCATGGTTGTAAATTGAACTCATGAAATATAGGGTAGCTCACCATCATTTTCCTATCAATGGAACTGTCTAGAAGAAAAGCAAAACAAAAGGCTTAGATGTAAAGAAATATATTCATCAGCAACAAAAGCCAAAACTGCACAGCAGCATTCCTTCTACATAACCTAAGTAGACCTTTTAAGCTTATATTCAGAAAACAATGTCAAGTAAGAAAGACTATTATAAAAACAGTTAAGCAAACCTCAATAAGTGTGTCCCTCTTTGATAGCTCTTCTTCAAGTTTCTTTATGACATGTGAAGAGTCAGCACCATCCTCTGCTGTCTTTGGGGTTGAAACAACCCCTGTGGACCCAGTCTCAGATCTGCTAGTTGATCTGGTATCACTTGATTGAAGGGCCTCATTAAGTTGAGACTCAATCCCCTTTATTCTGGCCTATATGATAAGAAGGAACATGTCAGAATTATATAGACTGTCTTTAAACTTAATAAGCAAAACCATGGTCATTTCAGATAACATGCAAATTTACATCCTCAATCCCCATAATCTAGTCTTCAGAACAACAAGCAAGATGTTCAAAATGCCACAGAGAGGCTGAGTAAACCATGATCATTTCAGAAAACATGCATATTTATGTCAAGTCCAAAAGATTCTTAATAGCATGATTTTGCAGTTAGATTTTAAACTGCCAAAGGTTTGTATTTCTTTTTGAGTGGAAATGATATGGAGGGAACAACATGAACTACAAGAGTAGAGGCAGATAAAGTACTACCACAAAATAGAGCAATGATGACTTGCTCAGCATTCCAACATGCACAAATAACTCAGCTTATTATTTAGCTTGTCTCTTATAGATTTGCAAGAAGTCTGAATTCACAAAAGGCACTGACCAAAGATCATTTCATACTGTATGTGTTGACATCAAGAAGTGAGAAATCATCAAAGATTCAGAATTTCAATGTAATAACCAGTAATATTATTTTCTAGTCGTACTGTAATATATTAGATTTCAGCCAGATACTTGTTGCAATAAATTGGCAAGAAATATGATAAATCTAATAAGTCCAATGAAAGCTAGTAATATAATGAAGCTTACAGACATGACATTTTTATGATATGTAAAAGTTATAAAAGGAAAAAATAAATTGTGTCACATTGTCCTCCAATGAACAAATATATGGCAGTATCAAGTATAGCCATTTGCTTCAAAATTCCTTAGGAGAAAATGTTGTGCATAACGATGTCTAGTACTTCTTAAAAATCGAGAAAGCCTCAACATCCCATTACATGCATTAGCCTAAAGAAACGGTCAGATTAACATACAGTTGTGATGACAAAGGTATGATGATTAAAAAACAGAAAAAACAAAAGAAAGTTGACAGCACAGAGAAAAAGAAAAACAAGGCATACAAACAGGATATATATGTGGTAGAAGGATTGAAAAATTAGAATAGTTGACTTGGTTTAAATCGCCTATTCCCAAGAAGGGATCACTTAGCTCGGAATTGCTTGCTTCTATGAGGAGACTTTCAGAGATTAACAGCTATAAACAAGGCTAATAAACTATTAAGCATAGCTAAAGAAGATAATAAGAATACAAATGAGCAAAATCCAAGCAAAGGAAATGAAGATATTTAGGCAATTAAACAAAAAAATGAAAAATCAAAGAATGGTTCTCAATAAGACTGCAAGCAAGAAAAAATGAGGAATTATTTTTATAGATCATTTGATGAGTATTCTGTACACAACCTAGTATTGAGTAACAAAATCAAAAATCAAAGATTTATAAGAAAAATTAAAACAGATGAGGTAGAAAAGCTTGATGATTGTTCAAGATTTAACCTGTAAAGTACTGATAGCAACATCACGTTCATGGATCTGCATTTTCTGTTCTTGCTCCAGTTGCAATAAGTGAGCAATTTGATTTCTAAGCTGAGTGTTTTGATCTTTTTCAACTTTTTGTTTCTCTACCAGCATTATGTTTTCTGCCTGCAACAAAAATGATAATGGACAGAAAGTTCAGATATGGCAAGCAAAGTTTTGATCTATGTCGACAGTTCTAGCACTTACCAACCATATACATAAATGTTTTTATGTAATCTCCAATTTAGTGTTCTTGTGTAATATCCAATTGTTTATAGAAAACACTGCAAGCATTCACAGATAATACAATGCACATAATTATAATTATTATAGTCATCTTGTCTATGTACAAATCAGAAAATAACTATATCCTATAAGTCAATACAAAACTGCAAAGCAAAATTTTGCAGAAATTTGTTTGGACAAAAATGTCAAGTTTATTGATTCAGCCACTAGTATAATGGTAATAATTCAAGGGTATCTGGATACAGCCAAATAACAGAGACCATGCACTTGGAAAATGCTTCTGTTCAAGATGAAACAGGAAGCTTCTGTGGGGCGTAACACCTTATAGAAAATCAGATAGCAGTTATCTAGACTAGTCAGACTCTTGTGATTTATAATTTGTGCCATTGCCCCAAACCAAATATTCATACTTCAAGGGATTCAAAGTTGGCTGCAATGATGTGATTTAGATAAAAAATATTAGCCCAAATTCTAATTGTTCCATAAAATTTAGAATCTGAATGATCTTCAGTTCTAGTGATCAATAACCTAGTTATGCTTGATATGACATGCCATTTATAGTTCCATTTTATAAGAACAATAATATATCACACAACATAATCCATTTGACCTCTTGGAATTACATTGATTGTAGGAACTCAAACTTATAATAAAATGAAAAAAAACAGAATCAGAATAGGGACATAATAATTAAGGACAAAAGGTGAGAATAGGACCTTTAAATCTGCCTGAAGTGTAAAAGAAACTTTCCAAGCTTTTTGGACTTCATTAAAAAGCAGAATGCATTGATCATCGGCATCTTTAAGAGCAACCTTTAGCCCCATAACTTCATTCCTCAAGTCAAGAACTTCTTTTTCTTTCTCATAGAGTTCCTTCCGTGAATCATTTGCCTAACAGATTATATAACAACCAACTTTCACAGAAGTTCAACCCAACAACAAAGCAGGTGAATGAAAGAAGCAATCATTATTTTTTCAAGCATTTGAAAAATGTGCTTACCACATCTTTCCATTTCTTAATTGTATCTCGATTACCAAGGCTCAGTTCAGCATTTCTTGCTCTAGCAGAAAAGTTAAGTGTAGCCAATGTTTCAGACATATTTGAAGAATTTGAACAGACATGGGCAATCAACAAGGTCTTTGAGCTCCCACCTGCCACAGACAAAATAAATGAAGCAACTAGTATAGCATAAAAGAATTTGAAAATGGAAGCAGAAGCTTTTTCTCTACTCCAGGATACTTTTCATGCTCTTGCACTATGTTGACAACAGACTAGGGTTATATTGACAGCAGAATAGGTATATATACACACACACACAACATAGAAGGTTTAGTGAGTCGGATTTGGTGGACAATAAACCAATTAACTAAACAAGTATTGTCCTATATTATCACTCCATAAGCAATATTAGTAGCTCAAGTCTTCATAATTTCCATACAAGAAAAAAGTTTCAGTCAGACTCCACTTTTGAGATAAAAGAGTAAACTACCAGGATGTGAACCAACTGTGCAGGTTCCTCAGTCATTAAAGTAAATGTCAAAAATCACCTCAACTAAATCAAATCAGAATGGAGATGAAACGGGCAAAAACTTTAATCACATTAGAAACATCTTACCCATGGAGTCAGCAAGAATTTGGGTCATCCTCGAATTTTCATATGGTACAGTCTCTTTCTTTGTCGTCAGTGATGTTAAAACATCACCCAACCTAATTAGTAAAGGAAAAGGGAAAATAACATTTAAGAATGCAGAAACTAGTAAGTCTTCATCCTTGAAATTTAACAACTCTAAGCCATAGAAATTAAATAGCAAAAGTGCATTTCAATACTTACGCAGAAAGTGACTTTGAAACGTGCAAAAAGTTTGTTAGATGATCCCCACTAGCATCTTTAACCAGCAATATTTCACTTCCAGGTAGATCAACAAGAGAGAGTTTGCTATACAAGTTTTCTCTAGTGACCCAATTTGCATAGTGAATATGAATGGTAATAATCCTGGGAAAAAAGATACCAGACATTTCTCAGAACAAGAGAACCCATATATGCTGGGGGTTCCTATAATTGTCTATCAAATAACGCCTTTATAGACCATAAAAAGATGCCAAAACTAATGGTTTAGCACCAATTTTTAAGGCCTAGAAAGTTCATGCAATTCCAAAAATATAAAACCCGCTAGAAACTTTACCATAGCAAGAGAATTTTAAATGATATTGTATAAAAATGAAAGAATTAATTTAACTTAGCTTACCAGTTTATTCATGTAATATCCTGTCTCAAACTGAAATCCCAATCGCAACTAATATTTTTGCTTTCTCACCAAATCAGTAAAATATTGGATGTCAGTTTCTTATCCTATGATATACGGGCTAATGAAGATTGACATACTGATGGAATTGAATACCATCCAACGCCATAATTGCACTGACCCAAATGATGACTAGCAGGGGCCCGTGCCTGCCATTGCTTCTTATTTTGTTCATTAGCACTCTAAATGTCATTGAAGTTGCTACAAATTTCATGTTGGCACAACCACCACCACCACAACTCAAGAAATGGTAATTTGCTCATAATAAGGTCACAGCTTTGGAATAGCATTTTGGACAGTCCATATGCTACACTTATGAACAACTTCTTTTTTTTGTTTCTGGTGTTAACTTCCATTTTAAAAGACCCTTATGATAACTAATTTTGACAATCAAGTATCAATCTTTCCTCTTACAAAATAACTTTGTTTGAAATTATAAAACATCCTAGCAAGTCATGTTATGGAAGATAATGACTATATTTCTGAAAAACTGTGTGTATAAAATATGAATATATAAACTAGTTTGACTAGTAATAAATGCATTCTAACCTATATACTTAGTCTTTTTATTGTCTTTTTAAAAAAACCTCTAGAATAATTAATTTTGTCATATTGAATGAGAGGGTTGACATTGAAGTATAAACAAGTTTTTTTTATCTCTCAAAATGTAACACATTTCAATTTTCATTAGCTAAGTATCATTTTGACAAGTTACATGATGGAAGATAATCACCATGTGCTTGTTCATAGTTTCCTCAATATTTATTAATTAATTTTGAGCAGTACATTCTAGTTTTCACATAATTCACTATCTATCACAAGATTAACCATGACAATTTCTAACTTTGTTAATATCATCACAGCACATTATTCATTGTTTAATACAAAAAATTTAGCCATGACAAATGCTAACTGCTCTTTCATGAGCGAGGATTCATCACTTTCTTTATCTAGCAGATATAAACATAGCATATATCATTGTTAGTATTCAACATCCACCATATGATTAAAATGGTATGTCACAGTTTTGCACAGAACTTTTGGCCCCACCTGGTGGTAGACCCAGGTTCCACATCCAAACATTAATATGAAAATAAAAATAAAAAAAATCTTGAATAAGCAAAAATTAGGTGTCAGTTATTATTCCGGCCTGGGACTGCAGACAGACCTCAAGCATGACTTACAAATTTCATGAAACTCTATTATGTTAAATCAGAGGCAAATTAAGCAAAAATGAATAGTTTCTTTTGCAAATGGTTGTATCTTCCAGACAGTAGTCATGAACAGGTTCAACTAAACTAACAAGAAGAACCAGAAAGCAGTAATCTCAGATTACTCATACATACAGATGGGACATAATGGCCTTTGAAGAATCGGTCCCTCGATTCTGCAGTGCAGCTTTAAGTACTCTAGAAAAGACTAAAGGATTATCTACTTTCTCCTGTGTCAGTTCCAAGGATGAATCTCGGTAATCCAATTGATTTCTTGGTAAGCTGCTTAAAGATGTTGCCAGCAAATCTTGAACCTATCAAAATACAAAATATGGGGAAACACAACACTTATAACCTCATTAACGAAATAGATGAGCGGGAGAACCATAACAAAGAAAAGTAAGCACTATAAGAGAAACATTGACTGATATGGGAAACTAAAGAAGTGATGATATTAATTGTGTCAAAGCATATAAAAAAAGTATAAAATTGGTAAGACTGGAAAACCTGCTCGTTATAAAGCTCAAAGGCAGTAACATAGAAAGTATACTGAGATGTTGAAGTAGTATCTGAATTAGACAGGTCAAAGAGCTCCTCAAAACTGCGAAAATACAGACCGCGCTCATGACTTGATCCTTCCTGAAAACATAGTAACCACATCAAAATTTAAGAACAATGCTTAAAAGCGATGTAAGACATAATATTACACACAAAGCCTATGTATGTGAACTCTATAAATCCATGTTGCAATGTAACTACTGATGGATGCACTAAAAGAAATAATTCAGAACCAAAAAAAGACACTAGAAACATAACTCCAACAATAAACTCCATATACACAAAGGAAAATGTATTTATTAGCACTGAAGATGAACACCAAAAATGTAAAATCTACTTTTACACATTAATAATGGATGAACTTACTAATCACTTATATGGTAAACCTCCATGATGTATATTATTTGCTGATGATATTGTCTTAGTTGATCATTGTGTAGGTGAAATTAATTATAAACTTGAGCTATCGAGGCAAGCCTTAGAAACTAAAAGTTTTAGATTAAGTAGGACTAAAACTAAATATATAAAATGCAACCTTAGTGATTCTAAAAATAGACAGGAGAGTATAACTAAATTGGATGGACAAAAAATCTCTTTAAGTTTTAGATATCTTGGATCAATTATTCAAAGAGATAGAAAGATCGATAGAGATATTATTCATAGAGTAAAAACAGGAAAGTTAAAATGGCGAGGGGCGTCGCGAGCCTTGTGTGATCATTGAATACCATCGAAATTAAAAAAAAAATTCTATAAGACAATTGTGAGACCAATAATGCTTTATGGATCTGAGTGTTGGACAGTTAAGAAACAACATATACAAAAGGTTTGTACTGTCGAGATGAGAATGTTAAGATGGATGTGACGAGTTACTAGGTAAGATTGGAAAAGAAATATTTTTATTCGTGAACAATTGGGTATCACTTCGATAGAGGATAAATGAGAGAAAAATCATTTAAAATTGTATTGGCATATGCTTAGGAGAACCACAGATGCGATAGTTAGAATATGTGAAATAATTAATGTTAGTGGTACGATGAGATGTAGAGGAAAACATAAAGAAACTATAAATAAAGATCAACTTTTAAGTATTGTGAACTTAACTAAGCATATGACTCTTTACATATCTTAATGGCGACAAAAGATCCATGTAGCCAATCCTAAATAGTTAGGACTTACGACTTTTTTATTGTTGTTGAAATATTAATCCCTTGCAAGATGCCTTAAAAAATAAGACTAGCAAAACGGGCTGAAATTACAGCTATGCATGCCCTAATTCCTCAAGTTAACTCCTGAGACCTCAAACTTGCCATGATTGCAAACACGAAAAGAAGTAGCACTCGAGAGGATGCACGAGCTAATTAACAGTAGAATCTGTTGGCAGTTGGAAGATGAGGCAGTCACATATTTTCTCCAAAGTGAAGATAATGTTTTTTGCCCTATAAAAGAGACTAACTGATCATTCAATCTCAAAATTTGATCAAATTACCGATAATAGATCTGTTGCCACCAAGTTCTCTATTGTTAACTTCCTGGCCTCAGTGATATTTTTCAACTCTAAAACTAACCCTTTTTGTCTAAATTTAAAAAGAAATCATGGGATATTGTCCGCTACAAGAGATATGTACCAGCCTGAGCAAGATTTGGGTCACAAAATGCTTATACCTATTACCTAGTACCATGGCAACCTCAATAGAGCAATAGATAAGCAAATGTAAAAATTACCATTTCATGGCACAAGGGCATGGCGACACCTTTCCAACATAGAACGCTTCTATGTCATGCAGATTGGCGCCAGCAAAGTACAAACCAAAAGATTGGCACAGCCATTGAATTTTTGACACGATTCAGCAAGCCATGTGTTGTTTCCTTTCAATAGATTACAACTTGATTGGACTCATGCCGATCAGCACAGCAATCCCTGGTACTACGGTTTGGTCCTATTTGAAGTTAATCCCTAGTCGGACCTAGTAAGCTGGATTAGTTTGCCATCTCATTGGAAATAGTAATAGTATGGACCACGCCTCCAATTTTAAGCAATCAAACTGAAAGTTTAGATTACAATTTATGATTGAAATATTGAGTGGTCCCAAGCAACGTTTTACTTACCGGTCCGTACCGGTGTACCGACATGTTGTCGGTACCGGTATGGTACTGGTACCATGGCGGTACGCACAGTGCATACAGCCCAATATTATTAAATTATTATAATATTATATCATATAATATTAAAAATATTAAAAACTATTTAAAAAAGAAATAAATGGGCGACGTCACCTCGGTCTCTCTCCCAGCGCGGGGAGATGTTTCGTCTCCCCGCGTGGCGACGGCTCGTGGGCGACCCGCGGGCAGCTAGGGCGCGTGGGCAACGGGCAGGCGAGGACGACGACAAGGTACTTCTTCTTCTTTCTTCTTTTCCTCTTCTTCTTTTCCCTTTTTCTTCTTCAATCGACCGCCAACGGTCGAAATCGATCGTCGACCGCCGACGGCCAATTTTAGCGGTATCGCCCGATAGCGGCCGGTCCACGTACCGGTCAGCTGTCGGACCGGTATGAACCGGGCGGTACGGGGCCTTACCGCTCGGTAAGGAGAACCTTGGTCCCAAGCACCAAATTTAAACCCTAGCTTTATTGAAAAATAATTTCCTTCCATTATATTAAACAACATACAAGACACTCTCACATATATTCAAACATGAGACCTATCAGCTCAGTAACAATGCATCAACTAGAAGGATGTATAAACCCTAGTTTCAAGCAATTGGCTTTGCTTCAACTGAATAGCTTCAAGCAATTCTGCATAGTTATAAAGTTTAGAATGTGGCATATCTCCTAAGAACTTTCGGAATTATGTCGTTTATGCTTGACAAGACAATAAATTCACCGGCGTCTCCTCATATACATACAGTGTGGTTGGAACATGTGTAAGGGCTATTGCTTCCCTATTTCTGTGTCAAGCCTATGTGGATGCCATAGCTTCACTGCAATCAATAGCTGATATAATAATGTATATCATACACCAAATATACTAAAATAGCACAAACTAGTCAGCATATTCATGCTAAGCACATTACCATAGTTAACAAACATTAGTAGTTTCTCGTAACAAGCACTTCACCAGAAAGCCAGTCCGCAAGGCAATATAAGATGCAAATTTTCAGTTTACCCAGCATGCATTCATATACAAGATAAATACAAAAGTTTATCGAGAAAATTTAAGCCATTTATATCCTTATAAAACAATTGTATATTTTTAAAATTTGAACATCTGACTGAAAGGATGATGGTCATCAATTTAAGAGAGTCAGCTTTTAAAACCTCTGCTCAAGGCATAACAAAATTTCAAACTTAGACAACTTCATATAATAGATACATTGCATCTAGCTTAAGAATTACTATTCTAATTAATTACAATAATCTGTTCCTGTAATGGTAGGGTGCAGCAGAAAGGAAATGACAATTACACCAACAACAGAAGCCCCCAATTAACAAAAGGGCTCTTTGAAATCCTTAAGGCTTATGCTGAATGTTTTTGCTTATATAATGAAAACTGACATGATTCTTTGATGACATAATCTGTATACATATTGATTGCTTTAGTTCTTTTGGACAAGTGTTGTGATATTACAATATCTACATACTTTATAAGGCTAGTGAACCTGGTCAAAATTTTACTGACAACTCAATGAACAAAAAGAAATATGTTATATAGTCAGAAAATGATACTCCACAAAATGTAGTTCAGAAAAAATGGACGTCGTCTACGTTCAAATAGTAAATAATCCCTAGCAGATATCACATATATAAGGATTTGTTAAGAATTTCCACAAAATAATTCCCCATTTTATTTAGAATGAAAAGCATATTGAAACAAATTAGATGTAATGAAATGATTAACATAAATCAGAGATACAAAGAACTCTAAAGGACACCCACAATATAACACCAAATTTTATGACCAATTCAAAGCATAATACAGATAATGAAACACTAGAAGCTTGTTAGGTGGAAATTTTTAGGATTGAGATATAAAGAATAAAGGTCCAATGAGAGGGAGAGACCATTGTATGTGTCTTTCCAGAATGACTTTGCCCATATGCAAATATAGAAACATTATATCCATCCAAGGCTGACTGCACAAATGGCTGAACATCAGAAAAAAATTCCCCTGAAAGAATAACAAAGCCAAGTTACAACAGGGTAGGTGAAAACAGCATTATTATAACATCTAACATTCTAAATGAACAACCAAAAGGTTATTCAAAAAAGTGTGCTTGTTTTAAGGTTATCTGTAGCAAGGTTCACAATCTCGTATTGTACCAACGTATCGATCAACTGTCGGCACGGTATGTACCAAGCTGTACCGAGTGTACCAACACATGGTACACTAAGGTATCGAGTTGTACTGAATGTACCGATCCTCTATTGGACCAGTATATCCCGAGCATACCGCACGGTACGATACGGTATTGCAAACCTTAATCTATAGTATGTAAAACAACCTAATGAATCCACAAACCATAAGGATCACAGCTGGTTATAAAATTTCAATATTTAGAAGAACTTGATGAACTATTAATGAGATGATTGATGAACTTTTAACGAGATGATGTGCAGAATATAACCATCCTTTTACCTTGTCCAACATGAGGTCCATACACCCTATCAAATTCATAGTCCCTTTTAGGATTGGCAAGTGATTCATCGCCAGTGTTTACTCTGATAGTAAAGTCATCTGGAAGCTCAATTATGGAAGGGCCTTCATCTTCAAAAGGTGGCCTTACACGACAGTATACCTTAACATTTCCTGAAAGTGACATACTATATCTTCAACAGAAAACAATGACAGAAAAAAAATAAGACAGCAAGGTAGGAACTTCATCTCTCCAAACAAGGACAAAAATATTCACGTCCATACTAAGAAAATAAAGTTAACGATGATTTAGTACCCTTAGCTGTCAACAAATCATTGAACAGTTTTTTCTTCTCATTGATTAAAGGGGTAATTCTAGCCTCACTTTCAAAAGCAGCTTGATCTGAAAAAGAACAGAATTTAAACACTGGGTCAATATATAGCTTGATCCATCAGTTCCTTCGATATCAAAAAGGTAGGTCTAAGTGGAACAGAAAGCAGCATCATAATATAATAGTTGAAAAAGAGATGTATATCAAAGTTAAATCATCCTGAGAAGAAATAATAGTTTCCAAAAAAGAAACTTCAAAATTTATCTTCTCTTCATATGTCATTTCTATGCCGTGCTTGAATGATAGTCTGGCTTCCGCTTTCCCTAAATTTTCTGAAAGGTAATACATCAGAAAGTTGTCGTTTGCAATAACGAACATTGTACTGAAGAAGCTTTTCATAGCAGACGTAAAAACACTAACCGAGGATTCAAACAAAGCATTCAAAAGGATAAACAGGTCTAAAACAACCACTTATGAACTCCTAGTCCTATTAGACAAATATATTAAAAAAACAACCATTTATATCTAAGCAAAGCAACTAATACTGGTCAAATCTTACAAGGAAGTCATATGCTTTAGTGAATGATGGAGGAAGATAAGAGGGAAACCCAGTCGAAATTCTCCATCTCATCCTTCTTTCGGTCTTCTATAAACTGTTCTCACTTTCAGATGTATGACAAGATTCTTTTTATTATTGCAACCAGGTAAAATTCTGATTATATGCTAATTGTTCGTTTCCATTTTCATGGTTGTTATTGGCAAGGATTAAAGTTTCCATTTCACTGGTTGCATGATCCAGTTTTCACCAATTTTATGACTGACCAGTACATTAACGTAACTAATACCAAGCTGTACTCGATGGTACCGATACCGCTGTACCTTTTGAGCCATATTTTGTTTTCTTTCTCTTCTTTTGCAGCCCATACAGGATGTCACGAAGCTGCTGTAATCACTACTGCTCAGTGCACAGCATCATACTACTCCAGCACTCCTACCTGTCATCGTGTCCTCTGTCTCATCCATCGTATGGTACCATATCACTCCTCCACCTTCTCCTTTTCCACAGCCTCCTCCTCCTCCTTCTCCTCCTTTCACTGCTTGTAGCGGTCCAGCGGATACTGACTTGTACCAATTTATACTGCTACATAGTAATTTATACCAGACCTTTCTGGCTTCCGACCAATATGGATACTGAACCGATATTTTAATCATTTGTTACTGGCATTCTCAATCGTAGATATGCTCAAATTAGCTGTCGCATATGATGGAAAAGATCAATATAGTACTGCACAACCAAATATGCAGGTAATAAATTATAATGTCTCCTTGGAAAGGTGAAGATTTGTTGCAAGGAGTAATGTCATAAGGGAACAACAGAAATAGAATTTGTGTCAGCAAACAATGTTCCTTCTCACTCCATCCCACATATGGAAGATAAAACAAAACATCAAGTCCTAGATGCTGAGCAAAAGTCAATGTTATACATGACTACAGCCATTCCTAGTGTGACAGGAACATGTCAAGCATCACAAAAGAAAAAGACGGGCAAAACCAAAATCTACATATATATTTATCACTAAACAAGCATTAGAACAGCAACCTTAGATGACTCACCTAATTTCCTAGCCCTGTCTGCAAGTACACCCAGATAGCGAGTAACTCGATCAAGTTTGGCATTAGAATACTCTCTAAGATCAGCGGCTTCCTGCCTCAGCTCCAAATAATCCTCTCGAGCATGCTATCAAGCCAAGTTGATAAGAACAAGTGTGTACAAAATACCGCATTAGGAACTATGGAAAACATATTATAAAGAAAATATATTCACTGCAGGCGTTCAAAACAAATTTATTATTCAAAGTATAAGAGAAAGTGTTAGGCATGCATTAAAGCAATATATACACTCACATTCAACCTAGACTAATAATCCAACCTTTTCAACCTAGACTGACAATATACACATTCAGAAATGCTTTAGGCATGCATTAAGCCACAAGGCTCTAACTGTCAGATTAATTTAGTTGCTTAATGTATAAGAGATTCCAGAGAAAAGAATTTAGCCTTCAGACTTAAGTAACACCAAAATGGACTACTATTTATGAAGAGGTGCTGTAGTCATCTACATGAGAATCCATCTTCCACAATATTCATCAACAAACACCACGCTGCATCTCAACTTTCAAAGCCATACCCCATAGTAACCCCCAACACTTCCAAGGATGAAGAAAAACAAATAGAGATAATTCACATATCCAAATGTAATCATATAAAGTTCATACAATGTAAGTCCTTGTTATATACAGTTACTAGATGATCTACCTGCTAAAAATAGATATTTAGACATAAAACAAAAACTAAACATGTTCCTCAAGTTGGAAATTTACCACATATTGGCATGATGTGAGTTGCGAACAGGTAATTACTGGTCCGATAACCAAGTCTGACTCGAACAGGATAATTCACCTAATTCAGTCCAGTATGGGTTGTACCAACCGTAAACTCGCCATACAGGCATACCAGATTGTTAATATCCCCATGCATTTTGATACCGAATTGTTAATATCCCCATGCATTTTGATACCGAGCATAAGTAACTGTAATCTTTTTATTTTTCATGTAGCTAACCCCGAATAGTTGGGACGTATGGTTTTGTTGTTATATTACATCTGTATTTTTTTTTTCATTTTCTTCTTTTGCCTCCCTCGTCCTCAGCCCCCCCCTTTGTCAAACATTCTCTCTGCCTCTGATGAGCTCGCTCTCCCTCTCACCCTCTCTGCAGCTGTCTCCCCCACTTCCCCACCACATTGTTGCTGCTGCCTCCTTTGCCCATCAAATTGCTGTCCTCTTCCCTCCCTCAGCATTCAGGTCACCATTTGCTCATCCTCCTATTACCAATATGCATCCTCTTCCAGCTCCTCCTCTTCTTCATCTTCTGACCTGTTCTTTCCTCTTCTCTCCCTCTTACAGTAGTCTGGGAAGTACTGACTCATACCAAGTGTTGGTGTGTCAGTCTATACCAGAACCCTATGTATGACCACCATCCGGTGTCAGCACCAGATCAAAACCTAAAACCTTGGTTTGATAATGTGCTATGTTTAGTAACTTATTCAATATATGCTTTTGTTACTTCTTTTATAATGATCGGTTATAACATTCAGTCCGTTGCCAATTTGATATATGGTAGTGTTTTCACTTTAGGCTAGTAAATGAACACACGTAATTCTTCCTATAATTAATTAACCCCAAACTAAAAATTAAAAAACAAACACACAGATTTCCAAGAGGAAATCTGTTGAGAATTATAAGATGAACCAAGAGCAGATAAATCAAGACCAACCTAAATTTCATGCAGAAGTAGTGGGGGAGAGTGTAAGTATCAAATAGCCTAAATTTTTGGCACACTACCACCAGAATCGTTGGAGCAGAAAGATGCAGAGCTACAACCACCATGTGTCCCCATACTGTCTAGTAAATGTTTTGTTACTTCTTTTATAATGATCGGTTATAACATTCAGTCCATTGCCAATTTGATATATGGTAGCGTTTTCACTTTAGGCTAGTAAATGAACACACGTAATTCTTCCTATAATTAATTAACCCCAAACTAAAAATTAAAAAAATTAAAAAACAAACACACAGGTTTCCAAGAGGAAATCTGTTGAGAATTATAAGATGAACCAAGAGCAGATAAATCAAGACCAACCTAAATTTCATGCAGAAGTAGTGGGGGAGAGTGTGAGTATCAAATAGCCTAAATTTTTGGCACACTACCACCAGAATCATTGGAGCAGAAAGATGCAGAGCTACAACCACCATGTGTCCCCATACTGTCTACGGTTGTAACTACGACTATAATTTTCCAAAATACTTTCCAAAATACACAAATAAAAGCACCAAAGTTCAAAACTGCAGGGTTGACTTTGGCTTCGGAGTAGACGCACGAAGTCAACGGTGCAGTCATCCTCTACCGATTTTGGACGTCTACCCAGAAGCCAAAGAATCGTCATATTTTATCGGGTAAAAAAAAGCAACACTCGCCAGCCGACCACAGAAAACGAAAAAGAAGAGCACATAAAAGGACCAGATAAGTCAAAAGGAAGAAGAGGGGGGCGAGAGACGCAAGGAGCTCGAACCTTGAGCTGGTTCTTCAACTTCTGAAGCCGAACGGCGACGGGCCTCTTGGGTTGGTCCGCCCGGGGCGCCAGAGACGACTGGGAGACGGAGAGCCGCCGTACAGCGGGGCGATAGCCCCGGTCCTCGCCCCCCTCGTCCGGCTTCCTCGGCTCGAACCCCGGCAGGTCCCACGTCCACCGGTTCTTGGGCTCCCCCATTCCCTCCCCTCCTCTTCTCGATCGAAACCCTAGATCACGCCGAAGCAGAAGCAAAGAAAGAAGGAACGAAACAGGGAGAGGAAGAGATCGAAGTGGGGTTTGGTGATGGAGAAGAAAAGGGAAGAGGTGTGCGGTGGATTGAGGGATTTAAGAGAAGGGGAGACGAGGAGAAGCAGCGGCCATCGATTTGGTTACGTCGTCGCCTTCTTTTTCCTTGTTGGTTTCGCCAAAGCGGTCGTTGGTTCAAAAACGCCCACGACGCGGGTTGGGTCGGATTGGGGCGTCCCCTCTCTCTCTCTCTCTCTTATGCGACGAGTTTGATTTGTGGTATGTATGCCTCTTTGGATTCGTAACGGCCGGCCTTCCTATTTGATGAAGCAATAAGATCTTAAGAACGAACCGGGAGAGAGAGAGAGATCCATTTATTTAGTATGACACCAACGCTTAGTTTTTATTACTGTATCGATCTCAAATTAGTCCTTTTAGCCGACAAAATGAGAGCATTACGGGGAGGGATACCTAATAAAACCTTAACGAGCACATTAAATCAAATAAATACATGGTATAATTTCTTCACAACCGAGCACTACACTTACACTCATTGAATTTGTTGCTAAAATAAAGCCAAACCATAGTATTTTGCATATAATATATATATATATAATATATATATATATATAGTTAACTTTTGGAAGTTATGGGATGAATGTTGAATAATTAGGACTTGGGTATTGATTAAATAAAGTAAACACAAAAAGGGCTTAATTTAGAGAATGGATACTGATTAATGATACTGAATATTGATTAGTAACTTAAAATGTCTATTATTCTGAAATTTTTACTTAATCTGATTCCTTAGATTAAATTATGATTCGCGAAATGATTGAATTGAGTATGTGTGCATGATTTTGGTGCCAGTGGATAACCCAAAGGCAAATATCTTAATTGATCTAAATTATACATGGCGCCAATTTAGTATAATAATATGGTTAAACACAAGGGTTCTTTGTCAAATAACAAACAAAAAAGAATCTTCCAATTTGTTGCATCATTTGGAAGTGTTTTTAGGCATTATCGTTGATTTAATATATTCAATCATATCTCATCTCTCGTGTGAATTATAATCTTTCACGATGAAAATTTGATGAGTTAACTGATTTATCAATTTCGTTTGACCCACATGATCGATCAATATATTTAATTTAAAATATTTATACTTACTAGATGATTATAAGTCAATCATAGTCTTTTTCACTTTTAATATTGAACTAATCTAAAATGTTACATATCCAATAATCAACATTAAGCTATTCTCTTGCATATGAACATTGAGATTTCTATAAATTTCTTCAGTGTCTAATAACGAAAATAATGATTGAAATTATAGGCCACACTCAAAAATCATCAAACCTCTTTATAAAGAAGCCTTAGTTATAGTCCATAAAAGACAAAGTGACTAGCTAATTAAGCATAATATAGCCTAAAGTTAACAATATAATCATATCATCGAACAATTGAAATGGTAAAAACAACAAAAATAATCAAATCTCTCTAATGGATCCAATAAAATTCGCTCTCTACGAAGAAAGTGATATTTCTATTTTGAGATGAAGCTCGTAGATCTCTCTGAGCTTATAGATGATATAGTCATTATTTTTAGTATTCTATTATCCATGTCATGTCAATTATAGAAGATGTAAAAAAAATATATAGACATGTCACGTTATCATAGCATCTAAAGGGTATATTATTTTATCAAGCTAATGATTATAAAAATGATACTATATATCAAGATTTATAATTTCGATATTTACCACCCGATACGGGCGGTACACATCGGTCCGCTAGGTTTCTGGTACGTGGAACGCTCGTTATCAGGCGGTTCCGCTAAAAATCAACCGTCGGTGGTCGATTTCGACCGTCGATGATCGATTGAAGTGAGAAATCGATCGCCGACAGTCGATTGAGGGAGAAATCGAACGTCGACGGTCGATTGAGCGAGAAAAAAGGAAGAAGAAGAAGAGGAAAAAGAAGAAAAAAAAGGAGAAAAAGAATATCTATCGCCCGTGCGCCCGCTGCTCGCGCGCCTCGCCGCCCGCGGGTCGCGGGCGCTTTTTCTCTCGCGCGGGGAGAAAGATCAAGGCGGCATTGCCACTTTTTCTCTTCTTTTTTTTTTAAATATATTAATATTATATTATATTATATTTTAATATATACAGTGGTATGCACTGTGTGTATTTCCCAGTATCAATATCGTACCAATATCGAGATGAACTCGGTACATCGGTACGAACGGGTAAGTCAAATTTCACTATATATAAGGACCTGCTCGAATATGTTTTACTGGATAAACCACATAGTTTTTTTTCACAAAACTAGGTATGTGATATATCTTTTGTGCTTGAATTGAAGTATATTGTTTACTATCAACAAAATTTATCCTTGTCCAAGTTTCAAGTACACAACGATCGTTTCTTTTATGAACACCATAACACTCCAAAAAATTAAAATATATCGCCTTAGTTTTACTAAACCAAGCTGACGATTTTTTTAAAAAAATTTAACCATATCAAATGAGGTCTCTAACATTAATTTATATTAGATTGTGATTAGGCCCTGAGCTCTATTAGAGAGAGAATGAGGATCTGCAACTCTGTCTCCGGTGTTAAAAAAACCTGTAGATTTCCTTTGAGAGGTTTGGAGCAGCACACACCGAAGAGATCAAACATCACGTTCATATTACTATGCATGCAAAGTGGTAATCAAATGCCTCCATGAAAGGTGTTGTTGATTTTTCATGTCAATTTTGTTGCAATGAATGAATCAAGAAAAAGAATGGGGCTACGGAGACAGCCATGGTTGAAAGAGGTCTTTGCTTGTTGTGTATCGCCGAGGACCATAGTGGCAGTCAGCAAGATTGGAATCTTAATTGTAGGATTGTGCAGATCTGTTTGGTAGATTGCTGGTCCACCTGCAATAATGTTGTATTCGATTTGGATTGTGCCATGTTGAACACTGTCCTTTCCCCTGCTAATGGATGGATTCATTCATGATTTCTGCCACCAGATCGGACCATGAAGGATGCTGTTATGTATCACTTTATTGCCAGTGTTTTTGGTGGCTGTAAATTTGTGTTTTTTCTTTTTTGGGGGGGGATCTGATGCTATCTTCTTCACTGCATTCATCCCATGTTTGAAACAGAGATGATAGCAGAGTAGCTTTAAAAGACATGGGGGAGGGGGAGAGGAGGTTTCTTCCACCTGTCTCTCAACACAGTTATGACATTATCAACACAGTCATGTCGAGAACAATGCAGAGACAGACATAGCTTTTCTTGTGCTTCTTCTTCTTCTTCCTCTCGCAGTCCACTTTGTGGTGGGTACAGTAAACGCAGCTCGGCCATTGCAAAGGAGTGGGAAGAAATAGGAAGTGGTGGCAGCTCATTGAAGTGTCGGCAGCACTGTTGCTCAACAGTAGCCCTTCCTTCAATCAGCTCAGTGGCCATACATCAGTAAGTAATATATGGATAAAGATTTGTCTCAAGAGAGAGAGAGAGAGAGAGAGAGAGAGAGAGAGATGGGTCAGACAAAGACCCAGAGAACAATCTGGATTGCACATTTGAATTGGGAGAGGAGACAAGAATGCAGGGTGGCAAATCCCTCCATGGCATAGGCAGCAGCTGTTCTCATGAGATTGTTTGGTCTGAGACAGAGCAGTAAATAAATTGCTGGTGCTGCAGAAACCTACTCCCTTAAATTATCATACAAATACATCACATGTTTATATCGAGCTTGTTTGTCTACAAATGTCTCTCTCACTGGATGAATTTTTTTTTAAAGCTTTTAAGCACTTCAGATGAATCCGAAATAAGCCGATGTAATTATTTACAAACTGTTTATATATCCTTTGTTATGCTCCCTCTCCTCCTCCTCTCCTCTCATAAGTTTCGTACTCAAATCATCTGAACAGTTCAATGAATCTAAAACGACAAGTACATTATTATCATCTTTGGATGCATCAAAATAATACCGATGGGGTAGGATATATAGATCGAGAAACATGGTGTCCCTGAGATGAGCATTCAACCGGACCTGAAAGCTCAGCATGTCTTCAATGGGAAAGGACACTCTTATCCATATAGCTCTTTTGCAGGTTTTATCACTGTAGAACAGCACAGCATCAAAACTCTTTTCCTGCAAGACCCAAAAATTATACAAAAAAAAACACCTTTAAAATATTTGCGTTTCTTTAACCTCTCTTTTGCAGGTTTTATCACTGTAGAACAGCATCAAAACTCTTTTCCTGCAGAATGCAGCATAAGTAAAGACCCCCCCCAAAAAAAAACACACACACACCCCTTAGCCTCGTATTGTGTAGTTGCAGATTTCTTTGGTGGTGTGAAGACAAAAAAAGACTGCGGCGGTGGTACAGCCGAAGCCTGTGGCCGGCGATGACTCAACTCTCTTCCCGAACCAGTGCTGGGCTCAAACTTCGAAGCTGATGCCCGACTGAGTACTTCCCCTCCCCTCTCCTCCTCCCCCCGCAGCATTTAGGTGGAGCAAAAGCTTTTATTCCATAACACAATTCCTCTGAAAATAAAACAGGTTGGTGTCGTACTAGAACGTGGGGTGCTGAGTCATTTCGGTGAAAAATCTTGTGTTCGTCAGGTCGCTTCATGGATAGTCGTAATATCTAGCTCAGGTTGACTCCTCTACATGAGATCGATGCGTTCTCCTATACAAAGTTCCTGATGGAGCTTGGTGTTCGATCGAACCACTTCGACGATCAAGTCAGGGATAAGAATAAATTGATGAGAATGATTTTTGCTGAGTTGGGCCTCCCTTCCCAGTGATAATTTGGGGGTATTTATATCTGCGAGGTGCTTGTTGTGTGCGGTACATATCGTTGTTGTGGCGCCTAACATACCCCCAACCACTTAATGTCAGGGATGTCGTAGATTGGTCGGTCCATCGTGTTCGGCATGTCACGCTGCCAACCGCTTGCTGTCAGAGGTGCTGCAGGCTGGTCGACCCGTCGCATTCGGCCTGCCACCTTGCCAGTCGCCTGTTGGCAGGGGTGGCATAGGTTGTGCCTGCTCTACCCTATCGTCGGCCAACTACCGGCAAGGGTGCTGCCATGCTACCGATCGCCCGTTGTCAGGTACATTACGAATCGATCGGGACCGAATGCCCGTTAGAGTTGGTCGGGACTTCGGCCCCCTCCTGTTGACTTTGCCGAGGTTGAGTTGTCGTCCGTTGTGCACCTGACTCAGCGACTCTAGGGTGTGGACGAGAAACGTAGCCGAGGTGGCGGTGCCAAGTTTTTGAGTTGGTGGCTCGGTCATTATTGGACCCATCAACAGTATATTAAAAATTTATTCTTAAGATATTAATGAAGTTGATATCTGGAAGAGAGCATTCGCATTGTCAAGTGCATTCTCGTACCAGCAAAACTAAGGGTCCTCTCGTCGCTGCTTTAAGATTCGTGCGGCCTACGGATCATTAGCCCCTCCTCGTTGTGCAAGAAGAGTATCTTTTATACTCATACCTTTTGCTCATGACAGTTCATTAATAATTTAATTGACGGTAGCGTATTCGTTAACAATTCAATTCAAGAAGTATCAAACTCCCTCCGAACATCTAACGTACGTAGTATTTTTATGCTATTGTGTCTCTTTCTCGATTGTATGTTGTTGGTTATATAGATCGGTGGAATACTATACGATCTAGAAAAAAAGGTTGAAATTTACCGTACAAAAATACCATTGAAACAGAAAAGATGAGACATGTAGAATGTAAAAGGAGACGTGATGACGAATAGGTTTTTTATACGATCTAGCATCGATCGATCAATCGTAAATGAGATATGATGGATAGTTTATAAGATCTAATACAGATTATATGTAAACAATTATAGAAATTGATGACTGATAATATTTAGTATGTCATCGACTATATTATCTCGTTGAGAGTGTTTGCAGTGTCACATTAAGCTCCATAAAATTTACGATGGAACAATCGTTGTTGAGGAAATTACTCACATTGTGAGATTGATGTGTTCTATAAATTTATAGGTGTAAGATATAAGAAAAAATGTTCTGAGGTTATAGTGATTTTGTTAGATTTAGAGAATTTAAAGTAAAATTATTATATAAACATTCTTAAAAAATACACGCGAGAGAATTTATGTTTAAGTAAAAATATTAACTCAAACTTATAATTAATATCATATATTAGTGAATTTAGTTTTCTTCATCTAAACAATACGCAACGAGACATGAAGAAGATATATAATATATTTCATAAAATAATTAAACTATTATTTCGATGGATTATTTTTACAAAAAAAAAAGTAGTAGATTTCTCTCATCCCTAAAAAAAAAAAAAAAAAAAAAAAAAACCCCGACACGTTCAAACCTCCCGTGACCGAATCCCATGGACATGCTGCCAAGAGCTACTTTTTATCCACCCACCCACCCCTCCAACAATGGATAACATATTTTTATCCACACCCCATTAATTAATGCCAACATTGCATATACGTGTCTTCCAACCCATTAATTTCCCTGTTTATCCCTGTCAAATTTAAAATATGTTTCTGTAAAAAATAAAGGATGCTAAAACCCTATCAAGTAAGAACACTAATATATTAAATATAAATCAATCATGATTAGTGGTATTTAATTCAAGTGCATGAATAAATAATGTTTATACAATATTCAAAAGTCGAGAAATCTATTGATATATTATTATAATTGATCATTAATAATAATAATATTTTTTAAAAAAAAATATAATATCAAATGACATATATATGATGGAACTTAATTGGGGACCAATCACTTATAAACCAACCATTAGAGACAATGTCGAAACACATAATAAAAATATAAAAAATATTAAAAACAATAAAAGAGCATTTATTATTTTTCGAAAAAAATATTATATAAAAAAGGTTTATTAGATGAATAATAAAAAAATAAATAAAAATTAAAAATTTTGGAGGTATATTAAAATTGAAAGCATAAACCAATCTGGATGTCTCAGTATAGATCATAGGAGACAGTGTCGGAACACATAATAATTATTATAAAAAAATATTAAAAGTGTATTTTTAAGTATCTATTATTTTTGACAGATTTAATTATTATGTAAAGATATAGTTTATTAGACGAACAATAAAACGTGAAAAAAAAGGAGAAAATTAAAAAATTTGGAGGTACACTAAAATTGAAGGCATAAACATGCTTTTTTGATGGGGGAAAAAAGAAAAATGCTTGCGTGGATGATTCTAGAACCCAGGAGAAGGAAACAGGTTGCAGGGTCCAGGATCACAACAGTCCCCACCGGGGCCCACCATTAATGCGTGCCCCGCACCCCAGTAGAAAATAGAATATAAAATAGATAAATAGATAATAATACTTCGTCTTATTCATAAATTATTTTTTTATTATCTTGGGCGTGTCTTTAAAAGGTCGCCCCCCCCCCCCCCCTCTCGCTATGGGTTCATTAATGACCGGCCTTGGAGTTTAAATTGAATAAAGAAGCGATCGCATGCTCGCATAGTGTGAAGTCGAGGAGAGTCGAGGAGAGGAGTGGAGTGGAGTGGAGAGGAGAGAAAGAGGATTAGGGTTTGTTGGTCGAAGGGGTGAGGGTCGAGATGGAGGGAGGCGGGGGCGACGCGGCGGTGGAGGGGAAGAGGAACCCGCGGTGCTTCATGGACGTCAGTATCGGAGGGGAGATGGAAGGGCGGATCGTGGTGGAGCTCTTCGCCGACGTGGTCCCGAGGACGGCGGAGAACTTTAGGGCGCTCTGCACCGGGGAGAAGGGCGTTGGCCCCCACACCGGCGTCCCCCTCCACTTCAAGGTGACGCCATCTTGTCTCGCCCACACCCTCGCCTTCCGCCCCATCCCCGCCCCCCATTTTGTTTCCATGTGTTCTGGTCCGGTCTTGTTGGTTTGCCCTTTGCATTCTTGCGAAATCACGGTCTGAAGTGGTCGTTCTTGACGTGGGTTTCTTGGTCCTGGTGGGGGTATTGTTGTCCTTTTGCTTGGACTTGAGCGGGTTCCCTTGGGCTCCTCGGCTGGGTAATAGTGGAATATTCAGAGACGACTTGAAGAGTTTCTGTTCTTGTTTTCTCCTTTTCGTCTCTCTTTTTTTTCTCTCTCTCTCTCTCCCTCTTGTTCTTATCGCGTTTGATGTATGGCTGCTTGGGGAAGTCAGGAAGCGATTCTTTGGATGACCAAACCAAGTAATTTTCGTTGGCAATGCATCTTTCACCATCCCTCGAGATATGTTGGCATTAAGCAACTAAACAAGACAAAAAAGAAAACGTATAGATTCGACTGTTAGATAATTCAGGAACTGCTATGTCTTTCCTATAAGATTTTGTGATGTTCTAGATAGCTAGATGACGAATCAAGAATATACATGAGAGCCTTCTTGCATCTGTTGCCAAATCCTATCATTCAGGTTATGCATTATGTTCTAGTATTGAGAAATCCTTTTCTCATTTTTTTCAATTTTGAAGTATATCTCTGCGAGAGGAGTTGATTTATGCATGCCAAGTGCAAAGACGTGATAACATTTGAGCTGACGTTAAGATTAATGTCAAATTATCAAAATTTTGTTCGAATACTTATTTAAATGGTTTTTCCGTAATTCATGAGTTGAAATGTTCATTTATTTGGAATGTCAATTTGCTAACAACTTCTTATTTCCAAAGAAAAAAACAATAATAATGCTTTGTGGAACTTCCTAGTTCTTTTTCAATATAGGATGATGTGTGTTTTTCATGTATACTGGAGAAGCCTTTGCTGGATAGGATGGCTGGGGTAATGTATGTTTGAACAACTAAGATGATGGGAGGTGAGGCCATTTGGTTGAGAACTTAAGGTGGTCTATAGATATTAGCATTGGATGACAATTGGAAGGGAGGGCACAGTCAAGCTTTAACTATGAACTTCTTAAGTGCTTTGCACTAAAGATAAGGGGCATTAGACCATATAAGTTGTTTTGTGCCAGTTTAGTGAGGCTTTGTGATGATGGGTGTATTTGTGTTCCCTTTGTCGATAGAATTCTCTTGAGTTGTCATGTGGGATCTACATAATATTCACTCAGCAGCTATTATCTTGTTATCAGAGCCAATCTCCTTGTTTTATTCAAGCAGGATCTAATATAATATTATCAAAATATTGACGCTACAAAATGATAGTTTCACAAGGGATTTATGTGTTGGTTTTGAAGAAGCAATATTTTTAATTTAGCTACACCTTTGACCTTTGACTTCTCCACGAGGGCCTTGATCCTTTAAGTGTTGTTCTGACTGGTTTACCATTGTCTGCTTTTGATAAATTGTTTGGTGGAAATTTGTTCATAAGGCTAGTCGATTTTTTTAAAAAAAATTTATAGTCCGCTGATTTTGATTAGAATTCATTTTCAATTGAGCATCTGCACCACCCTAATCCTTTGTGGAATTTATGTGAATATTAGGTTTCAGTTGACCTAGATTGGCGTGGGATTCTCAATTGATTTGTTCCTTTATGTTCTTGTTTTCATGAACATTTTTTTACATTGGAAAACCGGATATATATTCTTGTTAATAAAATTTGTAACAAGTTGACCTTGTTTAGATTGGCATTGGATTCTTGATCGATTTGTTTCTCTATGTTCTTATCATTTCTTTCATGAACATGTTTGAAAACCAGATATACATTGTTGTTAATAAAATTTGTTACAATTGTTTGTATTCCTCAGTTCTGCTGAGTCCTTGCTATTTTATTTCAGGGTTCATGTTTTCATCGTGCTATAAAAGGTTTCATGACACAAGGGGGAGACATATCTGCAGGTGATGGGACTGGAGGAGAATCCATTTATGGATTAAAATTTGAGGATGAGAACTTTGTACTGAAACATGAAAGAAAAGGAATGCTGTCAATGGCAAATTCTGGCCCTAACACTAATGGCTCTCAGTTTTTTATCATTACTACTCGAACATCTCATCTAGATGGAAAACATGTTGTGTTTGGGAAGGTGCTTAAGGGCATGGGAGTAGTTCGTTCGATTGAGCACACTCCTGTTGGTGATGCTGATTGTCCTACTGTTGACGTTGTAATTGCGGACTGTGGAGAACTTCCTGAGGGGGCTGACGATGGTGTATCAAACTTCTTCAAAGATGGTGACTTGTATCCTGATTGGCCAAATGATCTTGATGACAAACCAAGTGAGGTTTCTTGGTGGATGAATGCAGTGGACTCTGCCAAGACGTTTGGGAATGATTTCTTCAAGGTGGAACATATTTGATGCTGCTCTTTGGTCTCTATAATATCTTCTGTTTTGGTGAAATATTTAATTTCTTTTCCACCCCAAATTTTGTTTGTTACCATATACAACTTCTCTTTTTCAGTTTTTTCTTTGTTTTGCTTTATTGTTTTTTACCTTGTGTTTATGGAAGTTTCATGGTACTGTACTTGCCTGGACAGCTTAGCATGTTGGTGTTGTGACTCTAGCATATTTTTGTTCACATGTTGTGATGTTTTTATTCAGATCCTTTCTGTTTCTTTAATTGCTCTTTTATCCTGTTTTTAATACACCATGCAGAAACAAGATTATAAGATGGCTCTTAGAAAATACAGGAAGGCTTTGCGCTACTTGGACATATGCTGGGAAAAGGAAGAGATTGATGAAGGCAAGTAACTCAACTTTTTTGTGCTATTTAACAAGCACTTGAGGTTTCTTAGCTAAACTACTCTTTGCTTTGATTTTTGGGTTGTGTAGAGAAGAGCTCGTTGTTGCGGAAGACCAAGTCAATTATATTGACAAACAGTTCTGTAAGCTTTCTTATTTTCATTCACATGCTTAAATTGTGTATTTAAAGGGAGATAAAATATTGGTGTTCTGTGGCATGAAGCTTTGCCAATATGTTTCTAGCAAAGTTTGATTCTGGTGTTGAGCCTGTTAGCACACCTTTCTATTGAACAGCATTGGCCAAAAACTGGTTATTCATTTGTCTAGATCTTTTGTATGAGATGACATAACATGCTCCACTGCTCTCTTTTTTTTTTTGGGCACAGGATGTTCATATCTGTGCCGTTTTGCAAACAATTCTTATTAGTGTTAATTTTTTATCCATTTTATGCTGGTATGACTTGAATAATTCCTTTTTTTTCTGGAAAGGCTTTATTCCATAATTGCTGAGATCTGAACTAGGTTTATAGCCTGGATTGATCTTTCCCTGGATTTGAGTCTGAACCCATGAAGAATTTTGACATTCAACTGTTGGTCAATCTCTGCCTAGTATCTTGCTTAGAAACCCATATGACATATTTCGAAATCATCTATTGCAAAACTCTGTATAAAGATGAATGTCTTTCATTTGTACTTTTTGGTGAAACATTTTGATTCACTCTGGCACATCCTCCCAATGACAGCCTCCATCAATCATTTCCTTGATTGATATTCTTAATAGTGATGTGAATACATGGTAGCACTAGTGAGTTTTTTTTTTATAATAAGCTGCTATAGGCACTCTTCGTCTCTGTTTGTTTGTCTCAAACAGTGCCTCGATTATCTTTTGTACTTGATTAGTCAATTGTCTCTTCATCCCGATTTGGTCAATGTTATCTGACTATTATTGTCTGTCATATATCTTTTTCACATCTGCATTTTCTGAATCTTTTTTGGGAAATGATATCACATTATACTAGACGTGAATGCTTGTAGATGTGGCTAACATACATATGAAAACCTATGTATTAAGGGACATTCATGTAACTGTAAATCATGCAGTCACATTTGCAAACTTATCTATCATCAAATGTCTATGTACTGTGTAGTATTATCTATTGACGACAATTTGAAGTACAAAATTAGATTGCTGAAAACATAGAGAAAGACCAGGAATTCTATGTGTCTTCTATGACAATACTTATATTATCAAATGTTCATTTTGCAATATTTAGTACTGTCTATCTGTAGCATAGTTAATTGGGATGCTGAAAGCATAGAAAATACTAATAATTTTTTTGTGGTTTCAATTACTGGTTGGATTGGTATGTACCAACCAGTGTTTACTGTTCCTTGATTGGTACTGGACCATATAGGTTGATGCGGCTGGAATGGTATTTTTTATTAATTCTTTCTGGTGATATTGGGTGGTATATCTGTATTATATTGGTTGAACCAATATTAAAAACCTTGTCTATTGATATTTTATGTCAGCGCTTCTGATTCTTGAAGCACAAAGCATGTCCTTTCATCATCACGGATCCTCCGGTGATCTTATTTTCCATCTATATTTTCTCATTTGTGTTGCCAGTTGTCTGCCTTTAAATAATGTGACCTTGGATCTATAGATGTAGATGTGGTCATCTTAGTTAATAGCCTTTGTTGACATCTTGTATCCTTAGTTAAAGTAGGATCAATAACTTATCCTAGGAAATCTCTCATTTTCACTTATTTTGTTTCCACTCGTGTGCATGGAAAATCCTTCACAACTAGGAGATTGCTTAGGGTTTTTGGCATTCAGTTGGTTTGGGAAATAAATCATAAATCATGCATATGATATGTTGATTTTTCTGACCTCGTTTTTGCATATTACTTGATGTCGGTTATTTGTACCAAACAGTTATAATCTTCCTTCCAGCTAGTATTACTACCATAAAGCTTTCTTTGGTAATTTTCAATCTCTAGTATATGCTTCCATTCTGAAGAATATGAATTCTGTGCATTATATTCTGATATAATTGTGGCAGTATGAACATTCTGGATCTTCCTTGGACCAGGTTGAACTAGTTTCATTCTCATGAAGATCAAATTATGTAAAATTGGTAAAGACTTGGTTCTGGTTGTTGGGAAGGAGTTTCTTACCCTGTTATATTCAACCATTTAGTGTGTGATAGCTTGATAGTTCAAATACTTGTGATAGACCGTTCACAGAAGTTTTACCATTACCTATGACCTAGTTGCGTGTCATCAACTCTCTGCATAAAAATATTCTAAAAGTCGACTTTTGTTTAATTAGATAGAAGACAATGTTTGGAATGAATGAGGTATAGCGGCTTGTTGCTTGCAATTTTATTTCACAGTATGATGTTTGTTCTTTTGGCTTCATTCTCATTGACGTTTTCCTTAGGCTTGCAAGTTGAAGTTAGGAGACTTGAAAGGTGCTCTATTAGATGCTGACTTTGCATTGCGTGAAAGAGAGGGAAATGCAAAGGCGTATTTTCGACAAGGTCAGGTTAGTATGTTCTTTTTGAAGATTTATCTATGTTAATGCAACATTATTCTGAGCACCTTTATGCTAATTTCCAACCCATACCTTGTTACAATACTTGGAGACAGATATAATGCTATAATAGCATGTTTATGACATGATCATTTCTTGGTTTAAAATGTTTTGCTTTAGTATTGAATTTCCATAATTTGAGTAAATTTCTTGGTTGCAGTCTAGCTGATAGTAACAACTTCAGAAAAAACTGAATCTTTCTGTTGCTCTCAATGAACTGTTTTAATAAGAAAATTTCCTGCTATTTGTTATAATACGGATTTTATGCACTTACATTGATTTTGCTAACGATTTCAAAGGTCTGTGCTTGATAGGGCTGTTTACCTGACAGATACGTGCATTTTCTCTTTAACGCCTTTGTTTCTAAAGTTGAATGTACTGTTAATCTTCAGTAACCTACATTCAGTAGAGTCTGCAACAATATATTTGAATTGGTTGCTTGGGATGTGATCTGGACCTTCATGTGTAATATGCCTCGATTTATTTTTGTGTGTATTTTTATGCAGATTTGTAAAAAATGTTCCTGCTTGAGATGCTGATGACATGATGCAGCTAATCTTGTAGTGAATGATCCTTTGCTAGTTTATTAGTTTACTGTTTCCCACTGTATGTAATGCGACCAAATGCATGTTTCTTCAAAATTCTAAGTGGGCGTACGATTGTTAGTTTTTGCTTCCTTTCTTTTGTTTCTTCTTTGTTATTTGATGCTGGTTGCTTGATCACATCGTTTATAGAAGTTGTGACTCATTTGAAACTCTTGCCAGGCACACATAGCACTCAATGATGTGGATGCTGCAATTGAGAGCTTCAAGAAAGCATTAGAGTTAGAGCCGAATGATGGTGTGTTGTTTCTTTTATAGTAAACATGCATCCATCTATGTTGTAATTTTGAAGATTTTGATGCGATTTTCTGATATTCTCAGGAGGCATAAAGAAAGAGCTTGCAGCTGCAAAGAAGAAGGCGAGTAAACCAGCAAGTGAAAAATGCTTTAGCCAATCTTGATGTTATCTCAATTGCTAATTTGTCTACAGATAGCTGATAGACGAGACCAGGAGCGCAAGGCTTATTCCAGAATGTTCCAGACCTCTGTCAAATCAGTTGCGACAAACGAGGTTATTTGACACTGACATTTCTCAAGGATTTTAAAAACATATCATAATGTTTCTTAGACATGTTTTTGAAACCATTCATGGTCGGAAACTTTTGGAAGTCTTAATTCACATGAGCTGACACCATTCTTCTGGCCATGTTGTTATTGCAGGATAAAAATTGCTGAAGAGACTTCAGCTCCGAATTTTTGTGCATGAATTTTCTGGGTACAAGGGTCATACACATAGAGATTTGATTAGCATAAAAAAAATCAGTCAGGTGGATATTATTTTTCCATGTGATTTACCAAAATGAAGCAATTCATCCAAAGTTGATAATTCACTCTTCAGCCTGTAGGTATGCACAGTCGGGGCTGAGAAGACAAAAAGTTTCCGGATCCCCCCGTGAGATGGGAGTAAAACGATAAAATTTCTCAAATCATTTTCCTTTTTTTTTTTTCTTCCCTTTGAGGTTACAACTGGACATTTTCATGTTGGTTAACGATGGATTTATCCCTAAACATTTCAAAATAAATTTAGGTTCTGCCGATCAAACATCGTTCTCTTTTTTAAAATCTCCAGACATCTAAACACTCTTCCAACTTTTGTGGGGCTCTTGCAGTGCTGCCTTGCTTTTTCCGCTTGCCTTTTGTCTCGTGGTGGATGTGCCCATGAGACGGTGTACCGTTGTGAAACTCTGTTGTCTACTGTTGCTACCTACTCTTTTGACAAGTGTTCGCTGGTCATTCTGGAGTATTCGTTGTCTAACTCGATGGCAACGGTATCTCCTTCCCCTCTTTCTTTTAGACAGCAGAGGCTATTTCATATCACAACTTTGCTCTATATTGCTTTGAAAGCATACATTAAAGACAGATCTGCATATGGCCAGCTGACGGACTTCAAGCTCTCATCGCTTAGTGACCTGTCCCGAAGAGTTCAAACTTTCCATATCTTTCAATGTTTAATTACGTAGGTTGTCGACACATACAAATAATGTGGAGCAACATGATCTGGATGCGCCCATTTCATCACCACCCTCTTGAGACGCGCGCCATGTCGTATAAATTTTTGATTATTCTAATGAATCCACAAGATCCATCTAGGGTTGGAACACCTACTTATCTAGAAGATATGTCGAAAAAATAAAAGAAGAAGAATTCGCCGTAGAAACTTCCACCAAATTTGTGGAATGCTGCTCTAACCAGGCCACGATCCATGGTCCGGCGATGAGATCAGGTGGACCCTGGCATCGAACGGTCAGTTGACAGTCGCGTCGTAGGCTGAGCCCCACCCCAATTTTTTCTACGCCCCTCCGTCGTATGCTCGCGGTCGCCCTTAAAATCCCCAAGAGCATGGCGGTGGTCACTTCAACGGCTCCCTGGGCCACTAGGTTCGGCGCTCTCCTCGCCGCCCCCGCTCGTCTCCGCATCTCGCTCTCGATCGGACTGCGGGGGAAGCACCGCACCCTCCCGTCCAGCCTTCGGAGGACCATGGCGTCCGCGTCGGCGGCGACTCCGCCAACGTCCGGCGTCGGCGAGAAGGTCACGGCGCCGTACGGCTCCTGGAAGTCCCCCATCACCGCCGACGTCGTCGCTGGCGCTGATAAGCGTCTCGGCGGCATTGCCGCCGGGGGAGATGGCCGCCTCGTCTGGATCGAGTCCCGCCCCGAGGAAGGAGGGTACGTCGGGAGCTTTCTCTAGTTGCTTTTCTGTGATCATGTTATATTCGAGGTGGTTGTTAAGTATTTAATCGACCTAAAGATTTGGCAACAAACCTAAACTAATGATTGTGACAATTAAGGATCGAGATATGAAATAAGCACTCGAGTCATTATTGCTACGGAGATAAAAGCACAAAAGCGTAACTAGGCTGATCTCTTATGCCAGTCCTAAAATCGAATCTTTAAAGACAATATGATTGACTGGTCAGTTGCGGAACCAAAAGGTTACCCACGAACGAGCAACCTTACCATGGTTACAAAGATTGCCTTCAAGTTAAGATCTTAAATATCAGGCGGCTTGGGGTGTTCTGATCTGTCGTTGGCAGGATACAACTTGGTACGGTGCACATGTCATGCCTTCTGTGACGGCTAAAATTACCCAAAATGTGGTCGCATAGTGTAAAATAACACATCTTGTTACCCAAAACCTCAATGCTTGGTTCCAAGTGATACTTTCAGTTATAGAGAGTTGAATCTATAATAGCTGTTAATCTTGTACAGGTAATTTCTGCATGGCATACCATGTTTTGGTATTTGACTATAACAAGTAAATACTTGTTCATGCTTATTGTGTAATTTACTATCAACCATTTTTTCCCTTCTTTTTGCAACAAACTTTGTATGCTTTTAAAGGACAGAGCTTACGATGCAATTACTTGCTTATCATGTTCCCGAGGAACCATCTGCTAAATCAATTAAGGATTCAGACGTGCAGTTATTGTGAAGGAATCGGCAAAATTGGAAGACAAACCAACAGACGTTATACCTTCAGAGTTTGCATCACGAACCTTGGCCCAAGAGTACGGCGGTGGTGCTTTTGCTGTTTCAGAGGATATCATTATTTTCTCTAACTATAAAGATCAACGCTTATATAAACATTTTGTTGGAGGTACAAATTGCTCCTCTTTAACTTTGTTGTTATGATTTACTCTTTATTGGACACTCCCTGTTTCCTAATGTAAAAAAGCTGGCGTGTGTGGAAGTTATAATTTACATCGAAATCCATTAAGAAAAATGGTACCTGTTTCTTGTCTTAATTATTTCACAGAGCGGCATCTAGAGCCACTCCTTTGCAACAGATCTTAAAATAAACAGAACTTTTGACATAATTTCTTTTTAAGTTGTAGGTTCTTTGTCTTCCATATTTTCAGTTTATCATGCTACACTTATTACAGTTTTTCTGTTCTTTTAATCACCATCTGATAGCAGGTACCTTTGTTCACAGGTCCTTCACCAGTACCTATCACTCCTGACTATGGTGGACCTTTAGTCTGTTATGCAGATGGCAATTTTGACTCTCACTTCAGTCGCTATATTACTGTAATGGAAGGTCAGTTAGAGACATTAGTCGCCGTTCTGAACACCTGAAACGTTCAACATTACAAGTAGAAAACTCATAGCATACTCTTCAATGTTACCCTTCCATTTGCTTTCTACAGATCATCGCAAAAGCAACTTGAATCCCAGTACTACAATTGCTTGTATTCATCTCAATGATGTAAACATTCAAGGTAAAACATTTTTGTGCAAATATTTATCTTAGCACATGAAATTACATCTTATGCTACTAAGTGTTCACCAAGTACATGCTAGTTGTGACATTATTTTCAAGGGACTGGATTTATAAATAATGCTTTTCTTCTTAATCTTATGTCTTCAAGAACCAAAGGAACTTGTTAGCGGCAATGACTTCTATGCTTTTCCACGTGTTGATCCCAGTAGGAAGAGGATGGCATGGATAGAGTGGAGCCACCCTAACATGCCTTGGGATAAAGCTGAACTTTGGGTTGGATATTTCTCTGAGAATGGGTGAGGACATTTGTTGATATGGAAATAGACATTTCATGTTTTACGCTGTGTAAGAGGTTATAAAAACATAATTATGTTGCTCTTGATAGTCAGTGACTGCATGACTGAAGCAAGGAGTGCCATGTTGACAACCGTCAGGCATGTGCTGGTCAAGATGCCACTATTCAAACCAGCACAGGACAAAAAATTGGCCTAGTCATGTGTTGGCACTTGACACCTTTAGCACAAGTCGACGTGATGTGCCAATCAACATGGGAATATTTGGGTTGAGTCATTTGTTTGATGTGACATTTTCTTTTGACAGTCCATTGCTTTCATGTCCAATAAATGAGGATACAAGGCTCTATCACATTCTAAAATAGCTTTTGCTACATAAAATAGTTGCTGTATTTGAATGTATTATAAGACCTTTAAGTTTAATGGACTTTCCTTGATTCAGAGCTTTCGAGTTGAAATCACCAAGGTTCTGTGACCATAAGAGCCCTGTCAATGTCAACTTGTTTTTTTAGTTTGTTTGGGTTAATTCATAAATGCATATAGGTGATTAATATAATATATTTTTCTTATATCATTCAGGTTCTTCCAACTTTTATCTAGCTTATTAGTTAGCTTTTGCCGTAGAATTTCCATCTTGATCATCATAAGGTGAAGGTGCTTTACTCATCGGTCTTATTGACTTGTCGCACAAAAGAATTCTTTACTTATTAATAAGATATTGATTTGAATTTTTGGCATGATTTGAGATACTTTTTTTTTACAGCCTTTCATTTAACAATGTAGTTAACTTTGGTTGTAAGTATTAGTCTTCCAATACTTATTGTTCGTTTCACGTTTATTCACAGAGAGCTGTCCAAGCGAATATGTGTTGCTGGTGGTGATCCTACAATAGTCGAGTCTCCAACTGAACCAAAATGGTCACCCAAGGGTATATTTCCTGGTTTCTCATATTTCCCTTTTTTATGATACCCAAGATTCGCCTCTTGATAGCCATCCCATATGTCTTCCACATGATTTGAAACAGCTCATTTCTTAAGTATTTTTGTGATGCTAAATGCTATTTTATTCAGCATCAGATCAGTTTCTGCTAAGTTATTCATTAAGATCTGATAAAATTTTCATATATATGTTTAGTTTGTATTTTTGTCCATGTGAAAACTGTATGCTTTAAGCAAGAACTTAGCTTGAATACGGTGCATGTTGAATGGTCTTGTGATGCTTCTTGTTATTTTCAAGAATACTCTAGTTTTATGTAAGGTTTACCTTGACATATGGATTTGATCTACCAATGTGGATGTTGAATTTGAATTTGTTGGGCACTTCTAAATCATGATATGTTGGCGACTAATATGTACAAATATGTATTTACCTATTTGATCAACGTTAATAATGTATATTTTTTATTAATTTTCTAATGACACTAAAATCATTAAGGTCAGCAGGAGTTATTGGAATAGGTCCAAATTATAGCCACCATTTTGCTAAAAAAAACTTATTAGATAAACAAATCAATAAGGTCGGAAGAATTCATAATCAAACGAGTAGTTATATTGCTAGAACATGATTGATGAGCACTAGTCAGTTTGTTTATTAGACACCATCTCCCTCGTGGTCTGTGCTCCATGACGTTTGTGAAGACAATAGCGACATCGATAGTGGTGCATTGACATAGTGGCGGTGTTCAATCGATTATTATTGCCACTTAGTCTGAGGTTGGGCATGTACGGATGAGCCATACTTTACACATACCACCCAAGATTCAAATCACGAAGCTTGAGGATTCATACATCTCGTTTATGTTAGGAAGGATAGATAATTGATGACTCTGATCAAATGCGTCAGAGGTCTGTGCTCCATGATGTTTGTGAAGACAGTAGCGACATCGATAGTGGTGCATTGACATAGTGGTGATGTTCAATCGATTATTACTGCCACTTAGTCTGAGGTTGGGCATGTACGAATGAGCCATACTTTACACATACCACCCAAGATTCAAATCACAAAGCTTGAGGATTCATACATCTCGTTTATGTTAGGAAGGATAAAGGAAAGGATAGACAATTGATGACTCTGAACAAATGCGTCAGAGGGTCTACAATGTTGACACTAATAGGAGCTCGTTTTAAGTATTCGTAGCCTTTATATTACGGAGGATCTCATGGCCAATAGATATATGGTGATAGTTGGTGTCTTTTTCAAGTTTGATCGATCATACATCACAGAGCAATAGGTTAGTTAGTAGATTCCAAACTTCGCTGCCCTACATGCCATGGTTATACTTGCCTTAGGAGGCTCCTAGAACACGTGTTAATGATGATGATGGTTACAAATACATCAAGGGTTCACACACTACCAATATAATATGCCATGGGAGCAGCACCAAAATCAGGTACGATGAATCTACCATATCACATACAGTGATTAAAAAAGCGCTAGGTGCCAAAAGGCGCCAGGGTCCCAAAACGCTCAAGGCGCTAGGCGCTCGCCCGAGCGAAACGAGGTGCCAAAATATTTAAAAATATATAATATAATTAATAAATATAATTATTTAAATAAAAATGTCATATTTAATTAAGCAAATATGAAGTATAAATTACAAAATCACAATGTCACATTAAAAATGTAATACTGTTAACAGTTCATTAACAGTATACTGTTAATATTTAATATACATTATACAGTATACTGTACTGTTAATATTTAATATACATTATACAGTATACTGTTAATATAATGTTAAGTGTTAATAGTATATTAACAGTATACTATTATATTGTTAACAGTATAAGATACTATTAATAATTAGTTATAATAATTAGTCAACTTAATAGTCTACTGTTAAGTGTTAATATACTGTTAACAGTATACAGTATACTGTTAACAATAGAATCGAGATGACGAGCTGACCTGACCACGAGAGGAGTAGCAGCGATAGCGACGGCGGCAAACGACAGCAGTGACGGCGGCGAGCTGCAGCGAATGACGGCGAAGAGAAAGCCTGGTGTCAACGACGTAATCCAAGCGACTTAAGCAGGCTCTCGGGCGCTTGGGCGAGAGCAGTGACGGCGGCGAAGACAGTATTAAATCGGGCGCTCGCCCGAATCGCCTGTCGCCTGGGCTCGGGCAAGCGCCTAGGCGGCGCCTCTTTGAAGCGCGTCGCCTGGGTGTTGATTGAGGTGCTCGGGCCTCGCCTCGCCTCGCCCGGGCGCTTAGGCGAGCACCCGAGTGCCTATTTAAAACGCTGATCATATAAAATTTATAAATATAGACATACAACTTAAAAAAGTGTTGGTGATCCTGATTCACTAGTTGTAGAGTCCTGTCATTCAGTTTGGTAGTAGAAGCATGTTATTTCCATCAGACCAAGGTGAATTTCCATACATATTATCGAGTTTGAGTCCTCACAAAGATTTCGTTACCTGCATTTATAAATTGGAATATCTAAATTGTTGGTGTCCATGCATTTCTACTTCGATAACTTGCAGAGTTTGACCTGCCAATGTATGTTGGATCTAGAAAATTATTTTCAACCTCTATAGCCTTGTTGCAGGATTTTTTAGTTTATAATCATATTTGTTGTTAATGCCGATAAGGTAACATCTCAAAATTTTTAATATACTAGTGTACCACATGTGCTATGTATCAGATACCAGGGTTTGCAATATTGTACCGTACCATACTGCTCATTATGGGCGGTATGTATCAATCCGATAGAGGACTGGTATGGGTGGTATAACGGCACACTTTAGTGTATTGTGTGAGGATGTGCTTGGTACAACTTGGTACATACCATATCGACAGCTGATCGGTACACTGGTATGGTACGATATTCAGAATCTTGTCAGATACTCTTATGTGTAGTCTCAACTTGGCACCACAATTATCTTTTCACATGGTACCAACTTCTCTCAGTGATGGTCAAACATCCAATCTTGAGATGGCATTTTTTATGGTGAGACAATTATGTGAGTTCTGTAGATTCAAAAATATTATTGTTGGAGATGTTTATTGCCTCAACATTCTCCAATGTGTTACTTCTCATTGTGACTTCGCAGGGGAATTGTTCTTCATCACTGATCGAGGTAGTGGGTTTTGGAATATTTATAAATGGGTAATGTTTTCTCTATCTTCAATTTATTTTGTTAGTTTGCATGTCACTTTATTTCTCTGCCTACTGTTTTCATTCTCCCATGCTTGTTCATAATCATATACTACCAGGTACTTGAAATTTGAATATTGAATGCATTGTATCTTTTGCTTTTTTTAAGCAACACATTTATCATTAAATAAAAAGGAAATGTTTACTTAGGCATCTTTGATGATGTTACACAAATGGCATTACTATTATTTTGCACTTTCTTGTTTGTTCTCATAAAAAACGATGATAATCTTTTCTATTTTACATAATGAATTTCAACTGTCCTTTATGATTCCTTATAAAAACCTTGGTTCCTTTGTATATACTGCATACCAAGATCTGCCGTTTCAAGTGATACCGTCCGGTACGGGTGGTATGTATCGGTTTGCCAGTAGACTGATACGCAGACTGCTCTCTATTGGGTGGTACCATCGATTGGGGCTGTTTTCACCCTGTTATCGCTTGATCGGTCGATAACAGTTGATTTCGACCATCACGGCCCGTTATCGGGCGGTATCAGCTGAGAAAGAAGAGGGAGAACCTGGAGATCCGACGTCGCTCTCCCTTGGTGATCCCGATCCATTGCCGCCCTCCCTCGCTGAGATGTCGCCTCCTCCCCGTGTAAGGCGACAAGGCGACGTCTTCTCATGCGCACGGGGAGAAGAAGCCTCGGTAACATCGACGAGGCTTCGCAGGGAAGAAGGTTTCTTCTCCCCTCGTGGGGAGAAGAAATCGAGCTTGGAGTTAAGCTTGGAGTTTATGGCTGATCAATACTTACAAATCATCAATCGCAAGACCGAAGCTCATATTAGAGAAACATCAAGCTTGGCGTTAAGCTTCACATTCCCTTCGTTTCTTTTGTTGTTGCAACAATATTTTTTCTCCCTGCTAAATCTACTATCTCGTTCATCGACCTCAATATATTAGATAAACATTAATATTGAGAAGGCTGGGGGTAGTTTGTTGATTATAAGTCGCACTATAATGGTCAGATAAGTTAATAATTATTTTATAGCTTTCCTCATTTTTTTCACTTTCTAAATGTAAACAATCGTGATAAGTACTCAATAATTTGTACTGCTGTTATGCGTATAGAAATAGTATTGTATTGCTGCTATAAATTGTGTATAGAAATTTATCTGTTTTGATGAAAATTTTGAAAATCGTGTATAGCATTGTATTGCTACTATTAACTTCTCATATAAGTTAATGAGAAGATTTTCGTGTAAGTCGCATCATGTGTATAGAAATATATCCATGTTGATGAAAATTTTGAAATATAATTATGATTATGTTTCTGCTATAAATTGTTTTTTTTAAATTAACAATTATTTGAAAAAAACAGTTCTAGTTTATAATCACTAGGACTGAAGACGTAGGTTTTGGAATTTAAAACTGGAACTGTTGGGATCCGGTTCGGCTCCGGCTCTAGAAAATGTAGAACCAGAACCGTCCGTTTCAGAACCAGGATCCTGGTGGTACCCTTTCTTCTTCTTCAAAACAATCTTTGAGTATGAGATTCCTCAAGGATAAAATGATGGAAGTTTCCTCTGGCTTCTACATAGTCCGTTGTGCTTGTGACGTCATGCTTAAAATTCTGATAAAGTAAATCACTTGTTATATGTTAGTTCTGTGGAATGTGTATTTTCCTTACATTTTATCATTTATTTTGTTATGGATTTGATTTCTTTATATCTTTATGTGCAGATTGAACACGAAAACAAAGTTGTAGCTGTTTATCCATTTAACGCCGAGTTTACAAGACCTCTATGGGTATTTGGCATTAGCTCATATGATTTTGTTGGAAAAGATGGGGAAAATGATAATATTGTTTGCACTTACAGGTTCCTATAAATTTATTTTCTCTTTCAATTTTAAATAATAATCTTGATGACTTTTGAATTTCTGTTAGTATTTTTGAGAAGCTTTACCTGAAAATAACTTTGCCTTTTGCAGACAGAATGGGAGGTCGTACATTGGAATTTTGGACTCTGTTAAGGATTCCTTTTCGTCACTTGATATTCATTTGACTGATATTGGTAACATTGTAAGTCTTAATGGTTATAATATAAAAAGATAACTGTTGAGTGGTTGTGTATCAATCGACAATTTGTGTCCCTCTAAAGAAAACTATAGTGGATTATCAGTTACATCTTCTTGTGTCCCCCTTAATTAGACGTTTAATGGCTTAAACAACTGATAAGTTCTGACATCTGTGGTCCAGAAGATTTTTATTAATTTATGATTTGTTTGAGTACTTAGAATGTTGAGTGGTGCCAATTTGTGTCTCTCTAAACAGGAACTGTTGAGTGGATATACATTTTATTGTGTCCCCTAAATCAAGATTTTAGTTGCTTAAACAGCTGATAAGTTCCAACACCTGTGGTTTTGGCAGGTTTTTGGCTCCTGTTGCTTATATATTGAAGGTGCATCTGCTACCCATCCATTGTCAATTGTGAAGGTTGAACAATGAACCACTGAAGATTATTGTTGGCATCATGGCATTTAAGATCTCAAATTATCAATGACATTTGACATTCTACTTTTGTTATCAGGTGACACTGGATGCAAGCCAATCAAAAGCAATAGAATGTTCAGTACTTTGGTCATCTTCCCCAGATTTAACAAAATATGAACCATACTTTAGCTTGCCAGAAATTATCGAGTTTCCAACTGAGTGTCCTGGCCAGAATGCTTATGCATACTTTTACCCTCCTTCAAATCCCATTTATCAAGCATGTTCAGATGAAAAACCTCCATTATTGGTCAAAAGCCATGGTCAGTAATGATATTTCCTGTTAAATAACAATTACTCTTTTATCTTTTTAAACTGTCAGTCCTTTTCTGTGCATTTATCTTGCTATGTATGGTTAGTTGTGGAGCTTTTACCCCGTGAAGATTTTTGATTGGGGCTGTTTCCACCCCGTTACCACCCGAAATCGATCGTCAACGGTCGAGTTCGGGCGGTATCAGCCGAGGGAGGGAGAAAGAAGAAGAGGGAGAAGAAGAAGAAGAAAAGTACCTGGAGTCGCGTGTGTTGCTCTTCCTCGGTTTCCCTGTGCTATTTGTCGCACGCGGGCGAAGAATCGCTCGTGCGATTCGTCACCTGCGAGCGATTTCTTCGCCAGCGGGCGATTCCTTCTCCCTGCGCAGGGGGAAGGAATGAGGTGACGTCACCCCTTTTGTTTTTTTCTTAAGTTATATTATATTTTTTATATTTATATTATATTATATATATTATAATCAAGGATTGCAATTTCGATCTGTCCCGCTCGATACGGGTGGTATGTACCGGTCCGTTAGGTTACCGGTACCTGGACCACCCACTACCGAGCGGTATCGCTAAAATCGATCATCGACGGTTGATTGAAGGAGAAATCAACCGTCGACGGTCGATTGAGGGAGAAAAAGGGAAGAATAAGAAGAAGAAGAGGAAAAGAAGAAAGAAGAAGAAGAAGAAGGGAAAATAAAGAAGTACCTCGTGCCGTCGCGGGTGATTTTTTCTTTTTTTAATAAATTAATATTATATTTAATATATTAATATTATATTTAATATAATATTAAAATATATTTTAATATACCGGGTGGTACGCATTGTAAAATGTTGGTACACCGGTAGATAAAACCTTGATTATAATATATTATATTATACTATATTATATCGAGCATTACGTCCCTATGCGAACCGCTTGGTACCGGATGCCATACCGTACCGAACTGAGCTCGGTATGCCTGTACGGACCGGTATGACAATCCTTGCTATAAATAAAGACCTAATTATTCTAAACTTAACTAAACATATGACTTTTTACAAATTTCAACGATTGCAAAAGATCCATGTAGCGGACCCCAAATATTTGGGACTCATGGCATTATTGTTGTCGTTGTTGTTATTCTTATAAGTTGTAGCCCTTGGTTAGTCCAAGTTCTTGCTTAATTCTCAGGATTTTTTTTGAGCTATGGCTACGCTATAGTTGAAGATATTATAAACTGCAATGTGTACATAATGTGAGAGATATTCCTATTGAGTTTTTTCTTCCTTTCCATCCAAATAATATCTAAAGCTGAAGATTTGACAAATATAGTCATGTAACTAGAGTAGGTTCATACCTAATCTTTTTGTTTTTGCTTTTGACACGAAATTGATTTACTCTTATATACAAGTGTAATGTTCATGGTGAAACAGCCCAGTGCAGGAGGCTCATGCCAATGTAGAGTTTGAAGTCAATTAATTACACAAACTTGTCTATGCAATCTAAGAAGCTAGTTTCTTGATTTGAACCTTGCTCAGGTTATAGAAGAGCATTCTTGCTATGATGTTATGGTGGGCAAGCAGATATCTATTTAGGTTTTATTGATCCTTGGGCAGTGCCTTTCTCTTTGATTTAGGAAGTTAAATTAGTTAATTGTTATTTAGTCAGAGGATCTTCATTTTAAGATTCTGGACAACTCTTTTCTAGTAGCATAACAAGTAGATTTTATGATGTAATGATAATCATTTTAAGCAATGTGTGTATGCACTGAAGGCATACTTCCTTCTGTAAAACTCATGCCTCAACAATTTTAGTGAAATCTATTTTTCTTGTATGATTATTTTCTGTCTGAATGTATAGCAGGTACTAAAGTTGATAGTGTGGTTCTATGGGTTCTGATCAGGTCTGAGTTGATTCCTCATATTGGAAATGAAGAAAAGAAATTACCATGTATATGATCTTATATATATAGATATATATATATATAGAGAGAGAGAGAGAGAGAGAGAGTGAGGTGGATTTAGGCTGATATACTCATTGGCATGTGTGAACTATGCAATTTATCATTTGGGTCCCAGTCACATGTCAAGGCACACATGTACACGTGTTTGCATGCACGCATACTCACAACTTGTATGTGTAAAAAGTGAGTATGTGTATGCACGTATAAGGATGGAACTCAGGTCTGTATTGAATCTGGGTCTAGTAGGAGTTACTTTAAATAGACACCGACTTATGCCCAACATGAGCTCCCGTGTGGAGTTCTCAGCTATTTGCCAAATGGATTCATGTTGACTGGACCACATAACCCTCATTATCATGATTCCTTCTTTGATAGAATATGGATTCTTGATGATTAATATCCTGCTTTGACATTTCACTGATGTGTACTCCTTATGCTGTAAGTAGCATAAAATCTCTTTATGACATTTAAATGTGTGGACTGCTGTCTTAATATGCAAATCTTATATGTTTTACATTGCTCCTTGTTCAAATTCTATCAAGTTAGGTCTATTTTCTGAAAAGTCTAAATCTGAAGTTTGCTAAGTTGATACAAGGAATTAAATGTATATGCTGGATAACTAACAGCATTTGGCCTCTTAATAATATTGCAGGTGGACCAACATCTGAATCACATTGTATGCTGGATCTTAATATCCAGTACTGGACTAGTCGAGGGTGGGCTTTTGTAGATGTTAACTATGGAGGAAGTACTGGTTTGTTACTTGGAACTTTTCTTGTTCAAGTCACTTTTTGACAACTTACATGTTCAGGCTATTCTGGCCTTTTGGTTTTCTTTTCCAGTGAAACTTTTGCTTCTTCAGAACTAGAAAGAAGTTGGTTGTTACTACATCTTTAATCTTTTTATTTGCCATCTTAAATTGTTTTCAATGTACTGTTCATGACACCTTATGCTTGTGGAATACAGCAAGAAAGAACCAGAAATATGATATTGACTGACCTAAATATTTTTTAAGGTTATGGGAGAGAATACCGAGAAAGACTTCTAGGACAGTGGGGCATTGTTGACGTTAATGATTGTTGCAGCTGTGCTAGATTTCTGGTATGTTTGCTGAATCTCTTTTTTTCTGTGTAAGCATGACCTTGTTGATAATAACCAAGAATGTAAATCTTTTGGGTTTCAAGGTAGAATGCGGAAAGGTGGATGGAGAACGGCTTTGTATAACTGGAAGGTCAGCTGGTGGATACACCACATTAGCTTGTCTTGCTTTCAGAGAAACATTTAAAGCTGGTGCATCTCTGTATGGTGTAAGTTGATGTTGATGTATCAGGCACTATCATCATGACTAAATGCAGAAATTGCGAGTATTAATTTGCATGTAGTTTATATTTGATAGAAGGTATTACCTGTGATATCCCTGTCTTTGAAAATCATTTTAAATTGATTATTTTAATACTTCACCTGTAATAGTGGAAATGGTTGTCATTGTTGTGTAGCTACGGAACCTTTTCAGTTTAGACTTCACCTGTAATAGTGGAAATGGTTGTCATTGTTGTGTAGCTACGGAACCTTTTCAGTTAGCTCAAATACTATTGCCAACCTGCCGAAATGATTTACAGGCAATGTATTTACCTAATGATGTAGGTTTTCTTAGGTCCTAAACACGGCCTGCAAGTGTTATTGTGTTTGGTTACTTATTGCAGTGAAGTATGATCTTCATACTTACCTGGGAGTATATCAGACAAATGGCAAACTATAGTATATTAATGTGAGGCTCCAGTCCACATTTTTGTTGAGCAAGCCCAGTCTAAAAGACTCAAATAATATGGGAATAGGTCAATCAACCATATTGATTTCTTAAGCTCATGTAGCTACCAGGCAAACATTCTGGACATGACAAATAGTCAGAGTTAACACAACTTTTAGTTGCAACAAAATGGAGCAAACAATCCCTTTAATTATGATTATAAGCAGGTAGCTTCTAATCTTCGGATAGTTAAGTTACACAATTGACAAATGATTATTGATAGAGCTTCAGTTTACATATTTGAGCAATATGATCCTGGACAACTTTTTGAATCCTAATAAGTCAACAAATTGAATGTCTTTGCTTTATATACTCCTTTTTTATTTTTTGCACTAACATTTGCATTTTGTTATGTTACTTAATATCATCATGTTTTGACCTTTTCCACATTAATGAAAAACAGGTAGCTGACTTAACTTTGTTGAAAGCAGAAACTCACAAGTTTGAGTCTCACTATCTTGACAATCTTGTTGGTCAGTATGTTATCTTATGTATCAGGTTACTATCTGACTGTGTATCTAGGTCTGCTGCTAACATTTATCTACTTTGGTGATTGTAGGAAGTAATAATGCTTATTTTGAAAGGTCTCCGATTAACTTTGTTGATAAATTTACCTGCCCAGTGATTTTGTTTCAAGGTTTAGAGGACAAGGTATATACATGAGTTAATTTTTGCTCTCATTACTTGCATTTTTTCTTCTTCCACTATGTTATTTTACTCTTTTAAGTCACATGAGTTGAATACCTGTGTTTGAGCTACAACTAACAGGTAGGGCTTTCAATTGGTTAAGTTGACAATATTTATCTTCTCAAAATCATATATGGCAGACACCTGCAAATGCCTAACAAATTCTGTACTTCGTCATGAATAAACAATGAACTATCAATTTTTGGTTCATATATTAAGATGGACTTCTGTACTCATGTTAATCTAGCAACACATGCTACCTTTTTTTTTTTTTTTTCCTTAACACATGCTACTTGTTGCATGGAGGGTTTTATTTACAATGATCGCGACATGTTTTATCCTTGCCATCAAACTCTCAAGTTCTACAGTCATTTTTATTCATGCAGATTGAGTCAATATAAACTCTGCTTTCAATCTGTACATAAATTTTGTAACCAGACTTTGCTGACATGCCTCACTTCAAGAAGTCGGCATTTCTACATTTGAAACAATCATCTCATGGTATCCAAGACATGACCTTACCTGCAAATTTTGGTTATGTACTGCAGGTTGTGCCACCTGTTCAGGCTCGGAAGATATACAAGGCTTTGATAGACAAGGGTTTGCCAGTTGCTTTAGTAGAATACGAAGGAGAACAACATGGGTTTAGAAAGGTGCTTCATATAAAATATTGACATTTTCCTTTTAATTGAATCTTGCGGTCTGTGAGTTCCTGACGTAATCACTTTGTGGCACAGGCTGAGAACATCAAGTTCACTTTGGAGCAACAGATGATGTTTTTCGCTCGCCTAGTGGGGCACTTCCAAGTTGCTGATCCTATTTCTCCAATCAAAGTTGATAACTTTGACTAACATATCAATATCTGTATGTCCTAATGCCTAAAGTATTGATATTTTCACTGGAACTCAAAAGTATGGTATTGGATTGAGAATAGTCAAAGATCAAAGGGGCTACCTGGAATGTATAAAGTTTACTATATAAATTAAGGTGGGTGGGAAAAAAAGAAGAAGGAGAACCTCCTTTTTCTCCCTTTGTGTTCAATTGAGGCTTCTTTTTGTTTTATCCATTTATTTTACATTTCTTTTCTTGTGATTCCTTTTAAAAGGTGTCAAAGGCTTAGAACAGGAAGTCAAAAAGAAAGGAGTCTCAACTGAGAACAAAAAGAAAAATGGGCACTCCTTTTTTCTTGGAATTCTAAACTTTTAGTGTTTCTTAGGATCTCCTTGAAAGTTCTACAAATGTCCATTCTACCATGAAGTAAGTCACTATTACTGGTGTGTTTATCTTCTTATCCTCTTCATGCCTTAATGTTGATTGTGTGAGCTCACCACCATGAAGCCCAACATGGCTTCTATGGCTTGGCTAATTGCTCAAAGAACAAACTAGCTAAACTTGAGCACTGTTGGCTTGCCTTCTCTCTGCATTTGGCTCCTCCAATTGTGTCATCACCTGAGCTTAACATTGTGGGTGAGAGAGGTTGGGTGTCCGTCCTTGTGCAAGTTGTGCAGATTTAAGTCCTTCGTTTCATGATGATCTTATAACCCAATCCAATAAGCTTATTGGATCCAAGTGAGGATCCATACCTGTGATATGGTTTTTTGCTTTAGGGCCTCATCAGACACATCCAATGTGGCTCAAATCAGGTAACATCCCTTCCAACACATTCATGGCTTGAGTGGCTGTCATCATCTTACTTTTCAGTCAAAATTGTGACCTTTTTGACAGATGAGGAATGAATGTGAATCATAATAGTATGATTTGAAATCTATTCCAAGAGTGTTGGTTGTTGGGTTCCTCAACTTTTCACCTAACTCACAATTAGAAATCCAAAAGGCACACTTCACAACCTGCATGTCAGATAATTTAACTTACAGGAAGACACAAGTCAACAATGAGCCCATCCATGCACATAGTCTATTGTGACTTCAGATCTTGAAGCTTTGCAAAGCTTTGAGAACCTGACAAAAGGCACAACTAGTAGCAGGTGGAGTCTGCTATGTCAGTGTTGAAACAGGTGACTTTTCAGGATGACCACATTTTTTTTGTTTTGTTTTATAGTTTAGCTTTTCAAAATTGCAATGCACTTCTTCTAAGGCTTTGCACCTTGTGACCTCTTAAAAGTGTTTCATGCTCAGTAGTTGCAGCTAAATTAGATAGAAAGATCTGCAAAGGGTAAAAGTTTGCACAGGTCATGTGTCCTCAAAAAGCTTAAAGTTGTAGCCCTTTTGCAGAGGAGGGGACCATGTTTTTACATGGTCAATAAAAGAGATGACTATATCCAATTGGCCACAATATTGTGTATGGCATAATATCCTCTTTCAACTTGAGAGATGTTGGTCAGAGTTATTGGAGAATATCTTCTCTTTATTTATTTATTATTATTATTATTTTTTGTTGCTTTTCTTGGAGAGTTACTATGACTTTGGAGAGCAACTCTTGATGCAGATGAAGCATATGGTTTTGTAATCCTGCAACACAAGTCTTGAAGTCCCTAAATATTGATTGCACCACTGGGTCAGGCTCTGCCAAAGAATTATGCCACCAGCTGTGTTGCAGTCTACACCCATACATCCATTGCCAGCATCAGATTAATATGCTCACCAGTCTATCATACCCAACAGATAGATGGTATCAGCAAAAGGACCACAGCCTTCTCTAAATGGCACTAACTACAGTGAGACCAATCTGAACAATGTGAGGCCAACCTTCAACCCCTGGAAACCAGACCACCACCCAAGGAGAATACCTGCAGTTTGTTCCCACTCAAACAAGCTCTGCTAGTTGGATCCAACCATATTTTTCTGCATTAGTGAGTGCAGCAGAGCACCTGAAACAGTACAAACCAATTGTTTTGGGTGTGGTGCCCAAGCCAAGTGTTGGCAGTGGACCTTAATTGCATTGCCCCAGATTTCTTCTTTAAGTTCTTCATTTTCTTTCACCATGGAACAACACAAATTTCCATGTGTTTAGTACTTACTGTATGAATCATACTTACACATATATTGAGATGGTTCCTGTGCTTTTTCTCAACAACATTGAAAGTCTTTTTCCACTATGTTGTTCATCTCAACCAAAAGCAGAATTCTGCGCAGTAGAGCATAAGCAGTCATTGAAGTGTGTAGTTCTACTCCATTACCCATGATCAGTAGATTTGGGATACTGTCTGCCAGTGGTATCCATGTTGGAATTAGTAGTCCCAGTTCAACAATGACCACGACAATTGGGTCCACTAATTGAATGAAACAGCAATCATTGGTGAGGCCAGAGTGACCTACAAGGACTGGTAGATAATTGCATGCCATGGAAGGCCAACCTCTTGGCACAGAGGGACAGCATCAGTTAGGAATGCATCCCATGGAAGGCCAACCTCTTCGTCACAGAGGAGGGACAGTAACAGGGAACCATGCTGTGTCATATTCACTGGATACCTCACAGGATCTCTGGTTCAACATCACAACACCTCAGTCTGGCAAAAAGGTTGAAGTGATGATATATAGTGAAAGAAGTTGGGAGTCTCAGCTGTTTCAGTGAATTTTTAATGCTGCCTACTTCAAAGCTAATCTCCTGCTTTGATCCTTATGAGTTGAGAACTGTGTGTGGATATAGTTCATCAGCATAAATATCTCTGCAATTGTTGTAGAATTGGTCTGCAAAAAAAAGCTAGAACTGCATATCTCTTGGTCTCCTGAGTCTTGAATGATGAATGCAAACAAGATTGTGATCAATGCTTAAGATATAACTTGTTCATAACCCATGGCCTTTAGAAGAATCAAATTTGGATAATATTTCTTTAACCAGAAAGTTTGATCTGTTAATTTCTTCTAAACATGGTTCAAACTCATCGATGATATTTCTGTACTGCCTTTACGACAGATGCATACATATTATTATAAGCACGCAAAACAAACTCAGAGCTACAATCACAAAAATGCAAAACCTTATTCAACCAATTTCAATGTGCTTATCAAATCTATATGAACAAACCATTAACACTTGGGATGCCATGGACAGCATCATAGTGTGAGATGTACAAGTCGGTTATGGGGCCAAAAGGTATCTGAATCTGAACTCATATGGAAGAACTTGAATCAGCTGCTGAATTGGCCTTCTTTTGGCCATCTCAAGGCATTTGATTGCTTCAGCCCTCAACTCATCTGGCAGTTGCAAGCAGATCCAATCCATTAAAGACTCAACATCTTTGGCGAAATCACGTAGGTACCAGTCGAGCAGCTTAGGAATTGCCAATCTGTTTGGTGTGGAAATACCGATGGCTGCTTGCAAATAGTCTCTCTTTGCTCTTTCCAATTCATTCTCGACTTGAGCTGCTGTATACACTCTCACCTGGATTAAGAAAATCCAGAATTATCAAAACTGTCGATCAGTTTTAGACTGTTTGGGGCAACCGCAGGACCAGAATTAACCTAATAGTTCAAATATACCCGAGAAAAAAGGGGCTACAAGACTCCATCAAAAATCTCTGTACCTTTAACTTTATGCATGTCTATTGTGGTAGGAGAACAGTCCGATAGACATGCATGCCTTGTTTAAGGAATATTTATATGAACTGCATCCTTCAGATCATAATGCTGGAAACCTAATCCAGAAAATATGCAAAAAAAAAGGTATATGAGGTTTATTTCAGAGACTTACAGCAGGGGACGACCAACTTCCGCATGAAAGTGCAAATGTAACCAAGGGTTCAGGCCATTCCAATCCAAATATGCCTCGCATTATCAAATAATCACTTTTAGAACCCTTTGGGGAGACCTTTAAGTACATGAGAAGGAACAGTTAGCAACCAGAATAATTAAATCGAATAAGGCAATAACCTACTTGTGTCGATCGATAAGGCAGCCTCAATATGAAATGTTCAATTGTCATTGCATTGAGTAGGTGACCACCCACATTGATCATAGCCTGGTAAAAGGAGAAAGATGTTAGAATCCTTTGTCAAAGAAAAGAACATTCTTGATATTATTGCTCGTCTGATCCCAGAAAACAAAAAGTGACAAAAAAAAAATGAAGCCGACATTGTACCTTTAGCATCAGTGCAATAATCATCTCAGGATTAGCAGGAATCCCTTGCTCTAGAAATGCCTGGAAAAATATAGATACAAGGGATGTTAAAAAGTGACACAAAGATGACTTTTTCAAGTGTCTGTAAAAAATTATCAGAATTATATAACTAATAGTCGATTGCATATTTCCTATTTTGATGAAATAAAAACAGTATATAATAATGCTCAAGAAAAGTGGATAATAGATTCAAATCATTAATTTCCAAAACATGTAATGCAAACAGGTGGATGTAACTGCACAGTTTCTCCCATATATAGTACACAAAACAAAACAGCATACATGTATTGTGATCCATAATGCCTAAATGCTCAAAACTAGAATATTAAAAAGAAGAATTTTTAGCAACACACTAAATGGCTTTGGAGGTCAATTAGTGTTCACGAATCAGCTTACGTTCATCATGCATGAATTGTAAATGTTAATCCAGAATGCAATCTTCTGCTGATGTGTAAGACCTGCTAAATCCACTGATGCAAGTTCTCTGAGCAGACATCTGAACTTTAAGGACAAGAAGAAATTAAACTCTTAGTCAATAGACTCAACTAAAGGAATGACAAATCAAGTTAGGAACAGAAAGCTCACTTTAATCTCGATGTAAGAAATGAACAATCCATGAGAAGGTCTCGAACATTCAAGCTTGCTTCAACTGCTTGGAAAAGTTTGTAAGGGCCAATGTCTCTTCTTCCAAATTCTACACAGATACCATATGGATCTACGGAGTCCGACTCTTCCAAACTCCCACTGGATCCTGATACTGATGGAGATGTCTCTGTGTGCTCATTTGAGTTCCCCGGGGAGGAGCTCATCCGTGAGAAAATATCCATCAGGCACTTCAAGATATCCTCAGATAGTTTATTCGGGCCATTCGGTTCATGAAGTGTTGATTCACTTCTAGTATACGACTTCTCCAATGCTGCTTCTTTTAAGGAACTACTTAACTTAATTTCAGCTCCTTCATCATACACAGATGTGCATTTTGGCTGAATACATAATAACAAGAGTACTAATGATCATTCATGCTGTCATAGTTAGCGGCTAAATTAATTTCTAAAAACCATATAAATTAAACAAAACTGTTACCCGCGAATCTGCCTGTGTATTTCTATTTGCAGCAGCTCTCACTTTTGGGACTTTCTTTGCTGGAGATTTCTTGCAGTTCCTACCGACATTACCACTTATAAGGTTCTCTTTTCCTTGCTGCTTATCAGTGATGGCCCAAGATGAGTGTGGCTTCTTTGGTGCAAGTTTGCCATTGATGAAACGATTTGATGAAGTGACGGTTTGGTCCGAAGACCACTGCACAGAGGTTGGCTGTTTGATGAAGGCCGAGTCTTCAGAATATGCTGAATTCAAATACGACTTTGGTTGCTCCAATGTTTTGGAGCTTTGTGAAAGGAATCGAGCATCAGATCCTAATTCCTTTGTTTTCTTGCAGGATGACATAAATATAGCTTCGTGATAGAGGCCTTGCCAAAAATTCACCACCTGTTCTTCGAGGCGAACCACCTCTTCTTCTAATACGGCGACTTCAGCCAGGAGTTCTAGAGTCTTGGGAGAAAGAAAGAAAGAAAGAATTCAAAGTCAAGATCAAATCTTTATGCAACTGTAATTACAATTAGCCTGTGTTCTATGATCCATAAGATGGAAGATTAAAGATTCCTGGAGGATATAAATAAGAGAAGATAAAGGAAGGAAGAGGTAAAGGATAATTACATGTGAAGGCAGATATGGTGGAAGGCGAGGAAGAGCACCCAAAGGTCTGGTGAAAGCCCTCTCCAAAGCTCTGTGGATGTTCTCTTCGTTTCTCAGCTTCTTCCTTAGCTTATCAACCTGCAAACGAGATGACAAGTTAAATCATATAAAACCAAATCAAGAATGAGGAGCAGAGAGAGACTACATCTTGCTGTTTGATAACAATTCAGAGAAGAACTGATACATCTTGCTGCAGAGCAAACTTCCTATCTCTTCTAGATTGGCATCTCTTGGGTACATCCTCTGTAGCCATTGATCCATTACGCGGCATCCCAGTCTTCTTCTCCTTGCCGCTTCCCTTCGCCCAGCAAAATTTGCGAGAACAGAGAACAGATTCACACTTGGATTAAAATGAAATCCACACTAGGAAACAAGCATCCATTAAAGGAAGACAAAGAAACCATTTCGAATTCAAGCACGATATTTTTGTTTTCAGCAAGGAAATCAGTGAAATCGATTCGTATTCTCATCAAAAGCCGCCATTTTTCCTCAAACTCCCAGAAGAAACGTAGCAGAGTCTCTACTTGAGAAAGAAACCACAGCTTTTACCAAAATATATCGAAGTTCTCAAAAGCCAACCTCGAATTTGGCAGTCCATATCATTCCGTATGCAACAACAGCTAAAAAAAGATCCAATTTTGGTTTCAGAGGAAGATCCACGGGCCCAGAGAGAACCACACAGTACTCTGGTTCGCAATAGAGGAGCCAACTTTCCAAGGCAAAGAGCAACAAGACCCAATAAAACAGACGACCCGTCTCGAATTTACGTCAAAGGAGCTCACTTTCTCGTGCTTCGAGGAAGCTTTCGTGCCCTGCGACCGCGTCCGCGCTTTGGCATTCATCGCCTCGACCACCTCCTTCTCCTCCTCTCCGCTCTGAAAGAGAGATGACACAGAAAAGTATGCAAACCTCAGCAACCGAATGCCACTCCACACGACAACAGAATCAATTACAACATCGACGTAAATCCAGAAGAAAACAAATACGAAACAGTGTTTGGGGAACGATCTCATTCGCTTGTGGGGGCGGGAGGATTGAACGCAAGCGAGAGGAAGACGGCAGAAGAAGGGACTCCGGACGCCATCAATGGAAGGGGAAAGAAGCGGAGAGGAGGCGGAGGCTTGAGGTGATTAAAAGGGGACCGCTTTAGCTTTCGCCATCTCTCGCTAAAGCTAACCTGCGTCTTCTTTTGAGCTCACAGCGAGCGAGGTGGCTTTTATGGGGAGGACGCGAGATGAAGCGGCAGGCTCTGCCACCCTTCTCCCCCGTTGTCGCTCTCGTTGCCTGCCCTCTGCTGGCTTTCATTGGCTCACCGCGAAACAACAGCACCTCAAGCACTGTGGCGCGGGCGGGGTTAGAGTTACTCGCTCGGTGGCGCACGGTAGCATGGTCCGGTGTGGGTGTGCGCTTACCCGGCGCAGGTTAATGTCTTGGCTTTTGCCACGCGGTTTTCTCGTTTCCTGTTTTTTGTTTTTGTTTCGTGTTTTCCGTTTCCGGAACCAAAACTGGGAAAGTTAGACGTGAAACATTTTTTGGTGTTGCTGTTGCGGAAATCTTTGGAAAGTGTAGCGACAGTTAGAATAATGTTCTGTTCAGAATAATGACATAGAAACGTACTGTTATTAATAAACCTACAAAATGACCATCATAATTACTCTTATCTCTGAAAAATAAGAAGTATAATTTTTAAATTTAGTAAATATAAACATAAAAATGGAGTAATATTTTGTTATTAACACGCTATTTTTTCTTGGTCCATAAAAGAACATTTGGAGGGGAATGTGGTGAGAAATTAGTAGATAACATAGTAATTATAAATATTAAAGATTTAATTTGATGAGTTATAATTTTTTTTATAGAAAAATTATATTATGATTTCAAAGTTCTACAAAAGGACTTGTATAAGTCATTGTGTAATAACAGAGATAAATCAGGAGAAAAATAATTTACCAGTATCAAAGGAGAACGATGCATCATTATTTACATTCTCTATAATAATGTAAAAAAGTCATAGGACACCCGTCATTAATAGAATCTTGTTGATATGTAAGATGATTATATATATATATATATATATATATATATATATATATATATATATATAATGACCAAAAATGATTGATAAATCAATTAAAAATTTCAACTTCCTAATTAAAAGACAAACAATGACCATTGATATTAAAAAAGAAATCAAAAGATAGGAGAAGAATCTGAACCAGAAGAAATCTAAGCATGGGAATAAAATATATAGCACATCAAATGGTGCATCCAACTAATGTTCAAAGCTGAAGTTTGAAATAGAATCAGATAAAAAGGGATGTTCTGATAGTCCTTGAATTAACTACATATCATGTTTATGTTGAATCATTAGAGGATAAATTTGTTGCAATCTTTCTGGATTAAATGCATCAGATAAACTTCATGTCTAAGTTGAGTGCTGGGGTATCCCAATGCAGTTTCATATTTCTATTTGCAAAGGATTCATAGCCAACATACGTTATTTCCATTTCAACCTCTTCTAAAACATAATTTAGAAGAAAAGTTTTACCTTCATTAAATACAGCATGAATCACTGTTATCTCCAAAACAGAAACACTGACTTCTTCTTCTTCTTTTTTTTCCTTTCAACTTTTGATATGTATGGGGAAGATAGGGTCATGATGGAGATATATTGATGCCACCAAGTGGTAAAGGGAGCAAGTAAAAAAATAAAGGTATGTTATGAGTGAGTGAGAGAAGGTAATTGCCCTCACATGCATAGAATGAAAAGAACAGTTTTGAATAATTCTCTTCTAAAAATAATAAAATGCATGATTCATTAGAATTATCATAAACTGATAATGAGAGCATTAACTGATCCACAGATTATGGCCATGATTCTCAGAAACTGAACTAATATAAAGTCATCAAGAATTGTCCTATTGCCTTTGACTCTTGTCAATTATTCTTAAATGAAACTGTAGAACTCCATTTGGCTTGAAAGGATTAGGAAGAGAGGATGAAACATGTCAAAGGTTTTGGACACATGCAATCTGCAATTATATAAGAAGGAATAACTCAAGTCCCTTGGACACCAGAATCAACTATTATTTCTTGGATCAGTGTAGTTGGTTTCTATTATATGAATAGAGATATATATATGTGTTTGTTCATAATAGAAGGAAAAATATGAGTTGAATCTAAAGAAAATTTAGCTCACAGAAGGGCTTGTGTTTCCTATCTCTCTCTGACACACCAACCATTCAACAACTTTGTTGCCACCACCACCAAAATATGACCCTACTACACACATTAAGCATCAATGGGACATATCTCCAACAGTGTGTGATTACAAGAATAATTAATCTACCCTCTAATGATAAACTTAGACACAAGAGATATACTACCACCACTACTTCTGTCTTCTCAGCACAACCATTCACCATGGCCTAGTGTATGCATTCCATGTATTCCAATCCCAATGTTTCATTTGAACACCTAGAAATGTAGTGTCAAATGCATAAAAAGCAGTGTTATTTTTTACACCTGGAAAGAGAGTTCTAGTCAAAGGCATATATTTTGTTGTGTTTCTCTCTAGATGAAGACAATGCAATTGGACAAGGCCTTCTTGAGTGCTCACTATCCATGGCTTGGATTCACAGAACTATTGATAAGAAGGGACCAGAATCCAAGTATCACCATGAATTCATGCTCCTCAAAGCACAGTCTTTGAAAAGAAGCCAAATGAAATAACCAAGTTGCATTAAGATCAACTCACTTCATTTAAAAAGCAAGTAGATTGAAGTTTGAGCAGTAGATGGTTCCTTGTTGTCTCCCTCGTGACAAAAGATACCTGTTTTGGAAGCTGCAATTTACTTATGTGAAGCTTGATTATTTTAAGCATGCAGACATGTGACTCAACTGTGATGCATGCTATTAGTTTACCCAAATGCCAGTCTTCTGCAGACAGTCCTTTTCAATAAAGAGTGATTGATGCACACAGAATGATCGAAGGGAAGAAAGATGACCAAATAATTATGTTTCCGATCTGTACATCCCCTAGAGCAACTGTTTCAGTCATGACAATGGAAAGGAAGGTAGCTTCCCCTAAGATTCCAAACACACACAACACTCATTGATCACCAAGGTCGTTCCAATGATGATAAACAATGGAATGGAGATCATTAGGAATTCGGTCTTACACCTTTAATTTGCCTGTTAACCAAGCATCATCTTTCTCCTCATCATTTATCACATTGTCATAGGGAAACGAAGGAATCCATGCTCAGGTGTAAGAAAACAAAAGGCATTATAACCATTAATCTGTGATTGCAAGCCAATGATCCCCTCCTACTCTTGCTAATTCTGCGCTTGCATGAAGATACTGCAATGCTAGTGGGATCGGAGAGGGTGTTCACCATAACCACTGTGAAAAGTTGTCTTCTTTGGCAAACATGGATGCGAGGATATGATGGCCAGCAATGATGCATCGCAGTGAGAATTCCTTTTTTTTTTTTTTTTTTTTGCCGCGCCCAGCTTGAGGAAGGAAGGCAAAGCATGCGCAGCAGCGTCTTTGCATCGGTGGTGGAGTCTGCACTCACGTGTGGGAAGCATAATATGCCCACACTCTTAGCTTTTCTCCTTTTCCGGATCCGAGGACATGCATAATGCCCACCCGTGGAGATGTTGGGCGACGCTGCTGCTGCTGCTGCTGCACTCGCTTCATCTCACAAACCTACTACAGATTCACAGTGCATCCGTCATACACGCACAGACGATAGATGAAGACGACGGAGTGTAGTTAACATCAGCAAAGGCGTCTCGCGGCCACAAAGCATCTGCCTGCGTGTCGTCTGCTGCAGCAAGCCATTCTGTGCTGGACGAGACAGGAAATTGCTGGTTTTTTGGCCGGACTGACAAGCGCAGAGAAGATTACAAATGCAGCAAGCTGGGCCACCCGAGCTTTGCTCCTCCTTGATCACCACCTTGCTCCGGTCCAAAGCAAGCAATCATGTGCCAAAAGATGTCAGTTTCATCTTTCTTTTCTTTCTTCATGTCACTTCATCCTGGGAAATCTCTTCGTTTTGTGTTTGCTTCTTCAAAGGACAGACTGCAGAAGAGAGAAAGAGAGAGAGAAGGATGTATCAATCGATTAGCAGTAGTTTAGCAGATCAGACTCAACACAATCAACAACACAGTCGCACCCAAAAATTACGGTCTAAAGAGACTCTTTTTCTTTTGCAGGCTGCAATTATTTCCTGCCCACGCTGCTTCACATAAAGGATTGGACAAGACATGGATAAGAGAGAGGCTTTGCTGGTCTATCTATTTCCTTTTGTTCTGGTTGGTGTTAGCATAATTGGGGAGGGATGTTGACATAAAAATTATAATAGTATAAATTATTATGAGTAAAAAAATGGTTATGTCAATAGTACCGTCTGTTTACAATTACATATTATTTGATTAAGATCTAACTAAATCTTCAATAGCACCGTCTGTCGTGATGGTTTTGGGGAGATCGAGAGAATAACCGTAATTTCTCGACTCTATTCCTATTGCTATCTTTTCGTGCCGTGCATTAGGTTTATAGTAGGTCCTGTCTATTTATAGGCGAGAGCAGAGGGTCTAGGATAAATTATTATGAGATTTCATTCCATCAAGGACATCTCCTAAAATATCCCAATATAATATGAATTTTATTTAATATTAGCTAATATCTTTTATCAGAATCTAAATAATCTATAATATATCTTATTTGATTAATAAAGGATCACATAACCATTCAGTCCAACTATCAATGTGAGTCATAGCGGTTGTATGTCATCAATGCCACACTTCCTTCTATGTACTACAACACTGTTAGTCTTTTCTTATATAGTCTATAATGACCCTTGTAATTTGTCTTGTCAAGATAATATTGTTTATTGCATTCAACCATAATATGCATAATCATAAACACAAACAGAATAGCATAAACAAATAACTTTAATTATACAAAAGAAATATCAATAATAACATCCACTTAAACATGCATCACCATATCCTTTATGCCTTGCTGCAAAGCTTTAGTAAATAGATCAGCAATCATCATAATGGTGCTCAAATTTTCAATTGACACTTGTTGTTTCTGGACTCTTTCTCTAACCACCAATTACTTTATCTCAATGTGCTTGGAACCACTATAATACTTGTTATTCTTAGAGAATAAAACTGCTGCAGTATTATCACAAAATATCTTCAGCGGCTTGGCAATTGAGTCGACCACACCAAGTCCTGAGATAAAATTTCACAGCCATAAAGCTTGATTTATGGCCTCAAAGCATGTAAAAAATTAAGCTTCCATCATAGATGATGCAATAAGTGATTGTTTTACACTTTTTTAAAAAATTACCCCACCAGCCAGCATGAACACAAATCCTGAAGTGGATTTCCTGCTATCGAGGCAATTTACAAAATCAGCATCTGAATATCCCATTACTTCAAGCTGATCTAACTTCCTATATGTGAGCATATGATCTTTTGTTCCTTGCAGATATCTCATTACTTTCTTTGCAGCTTTCCAATGTTCCATTCATAGGTTACTCGTATCTACCCAGCATTCCTAGGTTACTCTTACATTAGGTTGACCCGACCCGACCTGATTGGGCTTGATCTAATTGGATTTTGCTCCTTATCCCAACTAGATTTGAGATCTAATTGATGATGGATTAATAAGTTCGGCATTAAATTGATGTTTCGAGTCAAATAGTTTCTCAAATCGATTAGAAATGGGCTGAGCCCAGACCACTAAATTGGGCCCAAATTTGACCTCCAATCAAGCCCAATAGGATGTCATGCGGCCCAAGTCTTTCTTATTTCTTCAGCTGTATTAGTTGATCAAACCTGAATCTAAATAAATCTTGCTATCATGCGAGTCCGATCTCGTTTGACTCCAATGGATAAAAAATTGGATGTGATAACTAAAGCGTATTTGTTGTTGCAGATCTTAGTATTAGAATATGTGTCCCTTCAAATATTGATTTTTTTTTAAAAGGCATTAATACCAATTAATGTATACTGAGCTAAGATTCTGATGGATGAACATGAAGTGATCTTAATACATATGCAATTTGTGATTAGGGTTATGATCAATTCCAATATTTCCAATGGGAGTGGCTACACTATGGGTGACCAGTGATGTGGACTGTGTGCTTGTAATTAGGGTTCTGACCACCTTATACACATTTGTTTTACTTGGCAGGAGGGTCAAGAAGAAAAGATGTGCATGCAGCATCTGAAAGGAACAGACTCTGAGCTCCTTGGGAATCACAGAGAGAGAGAGAGAACTCGTCGTCGTCATCTGTTCTAAAGGTAATATATATTAGAATAGAATTATCTACTTGTGTATCAAATTGACCCTCCAAACTCTTATATATATAGTCACACTCGACACTATCTCGATCACTTCATTTGAGAGCGCGAGCTGCCCGTTCACTCTTCTTGCCGCTGTTCCTAATATTTTATCTCTCATGGAGCAAATGGACGTCGACTTCTCAAACTCTCTTCAGGAGAACAAAGTGAACATGATGAACTTGATGCTGCAACTTGCTGAAAACGATCAGCTCTGCACGGATCAACTGCAGGCGTACTTCCCTACTCCCACCTTGGCTGCTCCTCGAACCCCAACTCATCTATCCGGCAATGGCGAGCTTTCACTGGTGAGGGAGATGGTGTTCCAGATAGCCGCGATGCAGCCGATCGACATCGATCCGGAGTCCGCTCGGCCGCAGCGGAAGCGCCGGAACGTCAGGGTCTCTAAGGACCCGCAGAGCGTGGCGGCGAGGCTCCGCAGGGAGCGCATCAGCGAGCGGATCCGGGTGCTGCAGCGAATGGTTCCCGGCGGGACGAAGATGGACACGGCGTCGATGCTGGACGAGGCCGTCCGCTACGTCAAGTTCCTGCAGACGCAGGTGCAGTCGCTGGAACGAGCTGCGGCTGCCGGAGCTCTGCCGCCCCACGGCAACTACTGCTCCTGCTTCCGGGGCATCTATCAACTGCAGTAAGGGTTTCTGAATTCCCACCTGGACTCGATCAAGATATATCGAAGTCGCGTTGCTCGGAGAAGAGCTTTTTTGTCTTCGTTCTTCCACCCTTTCTCCCCGTGTATGTGTGTGAAATCATACCATAGTCGATCTATGCATGCTGTTAATAGAGCTTCCTTCTTTTATCTTTCCTCTCTCTCTCTCTCTCTCTCTTTCTCTCTCTTTCTCTCTCTCTCTATCTCTCTATCTCTCTCTCGCGCGCGCGGGTTGGGTACGTGAATGCATGGGAGTGGCACGTGAGACACTGCAAAGTTTGACGACGCTGCAATAGTCATTACGATTGCTGTATAGTCTTAATTAATAGTTGATCGGTGACATTAAGATTCGCGCATTTCTAAATGAACGGAGAGATTTTTTTTCCTTGGATACTTATAAATGCTACAGTATATATGTAAGAAATAGTATAATACTTGTTAGAAATTTAAATACAGAGTACATTATATCATTAAATCTATCAGGAAAATCGATTTAATTATTTATGACAGTAACAAACATTAGTTTATTTGAGTTAAATAAGTATACAAAATATAAAATATATAAAGAATAATTGGTGAGAAGGAAAAGCAAACCTTTGCATCTAATTATCCGGGTTTAGGGAAAATTATTCTTAAACTTAATTATGTAATGATTGGGGATGAAAAAATTTTAACACTATGAATTTAGTCTGATTGATAAAAATACTATGAATTAAGGATGCTAATGGAATTATCTATCTCCGAGAATATTTGATCCCATCCATTAGAGAAGAGAAGAGATCAAAGAGAGGGAAGCAGATCACCCACCATATATCATATCTTATCATATTATATTTATCAATTTTGATGCACTAATGTGAATCTGGTCAAGCCAATAATGAACCAAATCAGGCTGACCTATGTCCAATCTAATTGTCATTTGATCATTGGCCAAATTCTACACGATTTGAGCTACGATCATAGACCTGTTCCATTCCTCCTTTAGTTTGATCACACATTTAATCAGATCGGATGAAGAAATTTCCCACCTTTTTTTAAAAAAAAATTTCTTCACTTCATAGATAGATAAAATAATATTTTTATTCCTCACAATGACATTTTTTTATATATTATGTATACCTGAGGAGTTTGATTACCATTTGACCTTTAATTAATTTAGATTATATATATATATATATACATATATATATATATATATATATATAGAGAGAGAGAGAGAGAGAGAGAGAGAGAGAAGAAGAAGAAGAAGAAACAAAAGCATACATGATTGGTGTGTTATAATATGAAGGAAACAAATGACAATTTTTTTGAACCAGAAGATGTATTACCTGAAGAAAATGTTCATAGAGTGGATACTTGCAGCCTAGTTTTCTTTTTTTTTTTAATGAACATGGATTACTGTGAATTAATCTAAGAAAGTTGGTCAGATTATTGATGCATAAAACTAGTCTTATATTGGTTTTATAAAATATTATGGTGTTTATTTTCTCATCCAATCTGTTCTGAGTATGAAGTTAGAACAAGTTCTTATGGCTCTATCATTTTGTTTGTCTTGGAGTAAGCATAACCAAAGCAAGCCATCACAGTCCTTCCATTTCCTTTGATTGTTTAATGCATTGATTGCAGGATATATGGAGAATTGCAACTCTTTAACAACCATATATTGGCAATATTACAGAATACACTTATTGATGAATAAACATATCCTCTTTCTTTCTCATGCATTAAAACAATCATGTGCTTGTCAATAGAACCAGAGAACAGGTGTCCACCAAAACCTTCTCCTTCATCCTCCAAGACCACACATACATCATCATCTTAGACTTCTTGCTAGGGACCATTAATTGTTTGCAGTCTCATGTTTCTATCAATGTCTGCAAAGATGTTGCTTTTCCACCAGGAATGCCAGCAAACTAGCCATGAACAAGACCCAGATTTAGGGGAAGGCCTTACAAGACTCAGATCTCCTCAGGATTCTGCTGCATGGCAGTGCATCCCTCCTGGCCAAAAGAGACACAAGGATCAAAGCATCAACAACAACATGAACAGCAACTCAGATGAGGAGTTCTTACCACCAGCCCCATCTGTAGATCTTTTGTCCATCACTCCAGCCATCTGCCTGGACTTGTACTGCAGATACCAGTCATGCTCATGGATCTTTCTCTCACACCAACCTAATGAGAAATGCTGAGGGGAATGCACTGAACCTGCTTTGCTCTCAGTCCATGGCCTTGTGGGATGTTGGGAGCTCAGTGCCTGTCACATGTGCCTGTCACTGTGCCACTTGACCTTTTGCTTTCTCTCCTTTGTTGTGTTAGATCTGAGATAGGGGAAGAGCTTTTGCAACATTAACATTTCTTATCATTTCCTTCATGTGCTTCTTTCTAGGACCAGACTCATCTCTTTCATTCTGACCAAGTTCCCTTTCCTCCTCAGTTCCAGACACTTGCTGTTGCTTAACAGCAAATTGAACTGTGAACACCAGTGCTCTTATTTTTCCATGTATTACATACTGCATTGCAATGATGATATGCTTTCATGCATATGGCAGCAAGAAATATTTGCTTTCAGTTCTTGCAATCAATGCAAAGAGTGTGTTTTAGCTTGATGCTGAATTCATCACAAAATGACAAGTTTTTTTCTCCTGAGGTTAGCATAATTTGGGATGATGGATGTAGGTGAGTGCAGCTAGAAGGTCTTTGATTCTCATGTAAGGAGTGACTAGAGACAAACATATCTCAGGTAATTAATTATAAAGCTTGATCATTTATAGGGCACTTCAATGTTGGCTACATTTAGTAATAAAACATGAGTAATAAAACCACATAAACTGCAAGAAAGAAGTGTAACAAATGTGCTCTTTGATGGTAAATCACATTTACTATAATATTTAAAGGGCAGCACAACCTTGATATATTACTCTTTAGGATATTGCAATGCATGGTTTTGTGAACCTTGATAACAATTAACAACAGTCATTATCCCAACTCTACAAAAATTATTGTAGCAATGATTATACCAAGTGCTATTTCTCCAAGCCAATGTGTGACTCCTAAATTCTCCTCTCCAATGGTCTGGTAAGGCAGCATAAAGCTGATAAAGAAGTCATTTCTGTGACAAAAATTGTAATGCTCACTATTTCATATCCATACCCAAAAACAACAGACACTCTATGAGTGCAGCTTAGCTACTACATCAAAGGCAAACAAACAGCTTAGCTACCCAAAAATAGAGCTCATTGGATCGGTACATGAATTTACTGAAGAGAGAATTGATTATAATGTGCTACCCGAATAGTATGCATTCTACAAGGAGAGCAGGATAAAGCATTTGAGGGCAAGTTGTTTCTTGTAGTAACATTTGAGGAAGTAACCAGACCAAGTTAATCATCACATGAATGGCGATTCAACAAGCTCATGGCTCCTCTGTAGTATGTGCCAATGATTCTGATAGTTGTTATTCCACCAGTGCACAAAACCAAATGCTGGTGCACCATCATTTTTAGCTGCAATGACTCCATGCCAGCATAAATAGGGAGAACAAATTCCTTCCATGGTCTCATGAAAATCCTATCCATGAAAAAAAACAGAGGAATCACAAAAATGCTCACAGACATATAGTATTTGTCTCAACATGTAGTGTAAGTCCATAAAGAAATCTGTTCTCATTTCGCCTTCCCGAGCTTTGTTCTGATGGAATACCAATATTTGCAGTTCACACTAGTAATTGCTTATTTATACTCCTAACTGTATGTTGCCTCCGAGCAGCCTAAACCAAAAGCAACTGAAACTAGCCAGTAGAACAAATTTGCACCACTTAAAGACCTCCATCTCACTTCGCATATCTTCAAGAAATATTAAAATAATCATTTACCTACAATAATGAAAAAGATTTCAGAAGACATACAAGCGTATATGCTCTTTTTTAAAGAACAGCAACTTACCAAAGGAAAATATTTGATCTCCAAAGATAATCATTTACCATTACCACAAAAGCAAGAAAAACATAGGTCCCGGGGATTGGACTGACAAGGTTCACATATCAGAGCTAGGACTCATGCCAGAGGACATGGTCATTAACTGAATGCCATTGGACAGTTTTGTAAAAGTTCACATGGTAAAAATCTGATATAATCTGTGGGAATGTCATGACTACGTTTGACAGAAAGTGAACTTAACAGGAAAATATAACAGTTTATTTTTTTTCAGAAAAAGAACTAGAATGCTGCATTGTTTTAGATAATCAAGCCCATTTATGTGCCATTAGCAGATTTGGCAATTGACAACAAAGGAAGAGATGCTGAAATCATTCCCTTGTATTCAAATAATTGAGACAATTAAGGCTATTGGTTTAATGCAATATTGTCCTTTAGTCTCATTTTCCAAAAAAGAAAAGAAAAGGTAATTTTTTTGAGCAACCGTTGTGACAGAGAGGAAAATTAGAAAGTAGAAGCATTTTTCAAGCTATATACATTTAAATGAGTGCCACATAAACATCATAGGAACTTGATGATTAGCTAGATGCTCCTTTCCACTCAAACCAAAGGCCATTACTAGTGAAATAAAACTACTATAATATCAACACAAATATATATCACAAACAGCCATGGGATTTCATTGCAGATAATCCATTCAAAAATCAAACTGCTAGTCCCTGATTCTGGACAAATGGTTCCATTCCTAAACAGGGAAAACAAATGCAATCCTACATACAGTGATCACGTGTTACTATGAAATATACTGTCCTCAGTTCTTTATTTAGATTGCAGCCATCAAACCAGAGACTGAATGACAGCAACCATTGAAGTAGCAGGTATGGCAGATCGGATGCCTCTACATGCTAAGCACGAGTATAAGATAAATCACCATTTTAGAAAGACTATATTTGTTCAAGACAAGACAGTTAATGAATTGAATAGTTTATTACGGAATCCATATCTCTGGGATCAAATAATAACAAGATGACAGATTTCTCTCCTAATTTTAATAAATCTAAACTCTAACTAGCACCAAAAAGTGGTAAGAAGATTTGATGAAGCTTGGAAATTAAAATTACATGATGTATAATCAACTTACCAAATCTATGATTTTAGTGAAGTTTACCTTGAAATATGAGGACTAGAAGGCACAAGTGAAACAGCCACTCAGATAACTGATCTGTCCACTCATGCAGAAGTATGAAGCCTTTCTGGTGGTCTTTCCTAGCTGGTTGTCTTGGCTGGTAGTAACAGAACTTCGCATCTCCTGTGCTTTCTTCTGAGCTGATCTAAGTTTGTTTAGAATTTTTTCCATCGAGGAAGATCTTTTCTTTTCTAGTTTCATCTGGAATCAATAATTTGAAAATGAGAAAATTATTTCCCAGAAAACTAAGGAAAAGTATGATAAATAATAACCTACAGTGTCCAATATAATAAGGTAAACCATTCAAGTTCTGAGCTGATCTAAGTTTGTTTAGGATTTTTTCCATCGAGGAAAATCTTTTCTTTTCTAGTTTCATCTGTGGTCAATAATTTATGAATGTGACAATTATTTTCCAGAAAACTAAGGAAAAGTATGATAAATAATAAACTACAGTGTCCAATATAATAAGGTAAACCATTCAAGTTCTGAAGCACCTCCAGTTTCCTGATTTCTGCCTCAGCTTTAGCCTTTTGCAAATTCTCCCATGCAGTGATCTTGGCTTCCTCTCTTTTATGCCTTTGAACATGTTAAGAGTGGTCAGAAATTTGGACATATATCAGACCATTTATAATACAATTACCCATATCATGTAAGCAAAATAAGCAAAAGGTGTTCAGAATATTTCTATTTCTCCAACAAAAAGCGGAACTTATCATGTCGATATACATGTAAAAATCAAATAATTTTTTGTAGAAGAATGATTACAGGCTTGCTCATGGAAGATTGCTCAAGGAAGGCATAAAAAAGACTACTGTAGCAGGTTAATCACTGTTAGGAAGACAGGTTCAAGTTACATTCACAGAATGCACTCTCACGGTGACTATATCTGTTGGACAAATATCTGTTGCTGCCTTTCGGCACTCAATGCAAGTACTTTAATGTGGTGTCACTACACAATCATTTAAATCTACAGATTGTTAACAATGTGCCTCAAAGTTTATTGCATGCATAACATGAACCGAATCGAAAAGGATAGCATAGGAAAAAGATGATGTTACTTTGATGTGGATTTTGCCATTTCAGCAATTTCCCAACCAGAACTATTTGATGCCTCAGTCTTCTTTTTCTTCCATTCTAGGATGCTCGCTAAACGCCTATCGGAGCCTCGTGCTGTGTGTTTCTTGGACCATCTGGTGACCGTAACTTGATCATCTATCTGAACATCCCTAACCACCGACTTTGAGAAGTGACTCTCTAGCTCCTCAAGGGGAGGGACTGAAGACAGGGAAGGGGAAGAAGGCCACCCTTTGGGAGAGGATGGAATACTTCCATCTGGACTCATTTGTGTTGCCACATCCTTTCTCAAAACTGCGGCCGAGACTGTGGAAGCTGATTCTCTGGTGCCTTCAGATTTCTCATCTGCATGTGAATCCAAATATTATCCGGTAAGTTAAACTACTTGAAGAAGTGATAGTATTTATGCTCATTATACCACCATACACAGCATGAACTACAGTATATTCTTGCTTAATATATTTCAAAAATCCAAAATGGTGCAAGAAAAAGGCAATAAATTATACCTTACGGTGTTCTGTTATGTATATAAAGATACATTAAAGGCATGTTAATTTACAAAAGTATGCTATCATTTATGAGTTATTTAGACAATCACTTAATTTAAGGAACTTGGTGTCAAACATGGAAAGGACTGGAACAGCACAGGGAGGTGTGCTATACCAGAGATGAATGGAATTACCATGCATCATCATTATGACAATAAAGGATAAATGAACGAAGTCTTTCAGAACTCGTAGGCAACACGATAATAGAAACTCTTTTGATAATCAGCATTACTTGTTTTACTTTAACATGTAAAATTGAATAACCATGTAATGTGCTCAGGAAACCAAAGTGGTTTACATAGAAAATGTTGTATGTGATATAAAATACTTTGTTCGAATAGGATATGCATATCTAGAGCATGTATGTCAAGTTCGATAGAAAGGAAGATAAATGAAAAAAATGAAAAACAGCAAGTATATTAATATTGGTATCTGCAGATAGCACACAATTAAATCAAGCCAACAAAACACAAGATACAATAACATTGTTTTTAAAACATGCTCAGTAGTTGAGTAGCAATTCTCTGACAGAGAATGCTGAGGCAGAAGTAATTTATGAGTGGAACAAATCCTCAAAGATTCCTATAATTTGCACAAAATCGGCTATGGTGTGTGAGGTTTCTGACATACCCTTAATAAAAAATAATTGTAAACATATCCATCATGAGAAGTTATTATCATAAAAAAGATTACATATATTAATAAACAGCACACACTTATTTGATTAGTAGCATAGACTATTAATCTGAAATGGAAATATATTGCTGGCAATGAGCACAAGCAAACATATAAAGTCTTCATAATGGCATGTGAAATTGCTCATAAATCCAGGATTTATGACAACAAGCTAGAACACATAACAACCAATTGTAAATAGTCCAACCCTTCCTAGCTTATCGGAGTTTATGCGAAAGTAATTGTTGTTTGTGAACAGTGTGTGTTGTCAACATGGAGAAAACCAAAATTTTGATGATAACTTGCAGATAAAGGGATGAAGAAAGCAAGAACATTGCCCGGTAGTACCCTGGGAGCTGGGAACTGACGAAGAAGACTCGATCAGTGTATCTGACCACCCATGAATACTAGCAGATCGAACAACATAAGGCTCTCCATTACCAGCATGAGATTTCCCACCCATGCTGCCACCACCAGTACCACCAACGCCTTTTGTTCCTCCTCCACCGTCTCCTCCTCTTACTCCGCCACCATTGCCACAAAAGCTGCGTTCCGGCATTAGAACTCCGGCCAGGAAAGGCGAGTTCGCCGCATAATTCCGTACCCTGCCACTATCAAAGCAAGGAACCAGCGGTGACGCCGATGAATATGCCCCAGCTTTCCCAGCAGGAGCTCCAAGCGGGCCGCTCTTTGACTTTGGCCGCCTATGATGCGAGGGGGGCACCGACGAGCTCCCGACCCCATCACCCGAGACCGGGCTGAAGATCCATCGCTCTGCATCCTCCCACTTCGATGGCAAAGCCCTCCCATTGGCGAACGGCAGCAACACGCCGCTACCCCCGTATCTCCGGTTGCAGTGCGTTGGCAGCGGCACTCGTTCCGAGCTCCATCCGTTCTGGTACGCGACCGAGCCGGCGCCGTGCCGGTAGATAGGCGTCCCCGGGCTTGGGAACGTCCCGGATCTGGTACGACAGGAGGCGGCGGAGCTCTTCTTCATCCCTGCTACACCACCAGCGATGTGCCGCGGCGGCAGAACAGACGAATACGCGCTCCGGCCGTCGGAATCGAGCGATTGAAAGCAGCGTCAGATCTGCATTGCCGGCTGTGACGTTCTACAAGGACAGGAACGAAGGTTCGCAGCTTTACAATGTGAGCAAAGGTACAAGGCTTCTTCTCCGTGAGACCTGAAAAGGCTTGCGAGATGGGTGTCTTTCCCTTCTGAAAGGGTTAACTCCAGCAGAAGTGGCGGTAACAGTAGCAGAAAGAGGAGCAGTAGGAACCTTTGGAGGGATTAGGTGGCGGACGGCTGTGTCACCGAGAGAGGGTGAGGATATCAGGGAGCGGGCTAGGAGCAGACGGCCTGCCCTCCGCTTCTGGGCCCGTGGGAGGGCCACTACCGGCGTGCTCGCGTCCGGCCAAGGGCCGTATCAGTCATGGAAGCTTGAAGCGTCCCTGTTAACGCAGAGGAAGACAACCGGGTACTAACAAGGCGCCACAGAAGGAAAAGAGCTCGATATGGACTGGGGAAACATAAAAAGTAGTCATATTTCGAACAAAAATCCCCCCTTTCATCTAATTTTTTTTTCCTCTTCCACTTGTCTCTTGCCCTCCGCTTCCTTCACTGTTCTTGCTTGTTTTCTATATCGCTATCGTTGTCTTCTTTCCCATCCAGAGAAACGGCAGATCCGTTTAATTACGACCCAATAAATCCCTCGAACAAGTGCGCACTATTTTATTCAAACCTGATCTTTAAAAAAGCTGTCAGATATGTTGACTTCCTTTCTCAAAAGCTTCCCTTTCTTCCGTCTCAAGGAACGAATCCGTGGAGCCGACAGAGATCAGACATTAACACCACCGCATGTCCTTGGTCCGAAATAACAAGGAATTCGGGAAAAAAAGCTCGATTTTGAACAAAGGGAGATGAGAGAGAGAGAGAGAGAGAGAGTGATGAAACCAAGACGGAGAAGCCGTCGTCGCGGTCGGCTCCGACGGCGAAGTCCCGCTCGAAGCGGGGTGGTCGGAGGAGCAGTAGATTAAGAAGGAGTCCGGGCTGCCATCTCCACCGACGGTCGTTCCTCTGCTCCTCGTCACCTTCCCATCTCAGCCATAATGTAGGCGACCTCGACTCCGCGGTATCCCCTCCGGCATCCACTCTCTATCCGCTGATTCCGATGGAAGGTCGGAAGTCGTCAATTCACATATCCAAAAGCGGTTCCCCTAACCGCAGCTCACAATGTCTCGCGGGCGAACCCCTGGATGAAGAATTCCACCTACGTGTAAATGTACTACTGGCTGAGGGTCCGAAGGCCGAGCTCGTCTGTCTCCCGTGACACAGGAAACGCCTTTCTGCCTCACGAGCAACATAAAATGGAACCATTGTTGTGGGAGAGCGTCTTTTCGGATATTAATGTAAAACCTCAAATGTACATACACTATAATATTAATTATTGATATATTATTATATAAGTGTTATATATTTTAGGTATCGAGTCTAAGATATCGTCTCGATTTCATTCTGCCAGTGTACACATGGACACTCGAGGATTTTTCGTTGGCACCCAAGGGATGCTCAAGCTTCTTGGGATGTTGACTGGTAGATCGGGAACCCAAACGGTTGTTTCATGCTAAAATCAACTTCTGACCCTTGGTGGAGCTACAACCACTCGAAGTCTATTGCGATGTTTCAAGGGAAGTTATTTATCCTCGATTAGGGGACCTTGTTTAGTTGGCCTCCGTGGGTGGAGTTTTAATCTTTGTGAGTACATCATTACGCTCCTCAATTAGCTCTATGGTCGTTGACGCATACACCAAGGCCATGGTCAGGAGGGCGAGGTATTGCCATAAATCGCCCCTCTGACGGTCAAGTTAGCTAGGTGGATCGTTCTGTGTAGTATGTCTAATGTGGAAGAAGAATCTTCTCTCATTTGCCTGGATGTCTTTTTATACTACCTGTGGAGGTAGAAGTCGTACAAAGTGGGTTAATATGCATGGATGGCAGACCGATGTCGTACATTGGTCGGTGATTGAAAACATGTCTGAATTGAAAATAAGTCCTCCTATTGCGTAAAGAACGTACGGGAGGAAACATCGCGATGGAGGCTGGTGATTCGGCCTGGGCCTAGCCCCTCGAGCGGTGGTTCAGGTAGTGCTCATTCTCGATACCTTGATCTGAGCTGAGTCAATCGTGTCTACTTGGGTTTTGGAAGGCGACGTGGAAGTATACATTGGATGAGTCAAAATATGTCATATCATTCTCTTCCCCACCCAAGAAGGGAATCACGCCTTAAGAGAACCAGGGTGCGCGGCCCGTGGTTGGGGCTTTGCTTGCTTCGCAGGCTTTTATTTCAGGAGTGTTAGTTTTTTGGTCGAAGTCAAAACCGATGGGACCGATAGGGATCTGAAGCGGGCGGAGTTGATTGTGGCTTGTAATCGGTATGAATGACCATTGGGATCATGTTCATAAACGATGACTTTTGTCGGTCTAGCGTAGATAGCCCCTCGAAGGCTATTTAGAATCGAAATTCTTTTGGGAGTCGTCTAGGGTTGGAGACTGATCGAGGGCTAGAAGCTTGGGAGCCATTCATTTTCGTATTACAGGTGAGAGCCCTTTAAGAGCTTAGTAGCTCTTACGAATCTGTTCAAGATTGAGAGCCCTTCGAGAGTTTAAAAGCTCTTAAAAATATGTTCATGATTGAGAGCCCTTCGAGAGCTCGAAAGCTTTTGAGAATCTATTCAAGACTATGAGCCCTTCGAAAGCCTTAAAGTTCTTGAGAACCGGTTCGAGACTATGAGCCCTTCGAGAGCTCAAAAGCTCATAAAAACTTATTCGGGACTAAGAGTCCTCTTGAGAATCTGTTCGGGACTGTGAGCCTTCGAGAGCTCGGAAGCTCTTGAGAACTTGTTTGAGACTGTGAGCCCTTCGAGAGCTCGGAAGCTCTTAAAAATTTATTCGAGACTAAGAGTTATGTGAGAGCTCAGAAGCTCCTAAGAATCTGTTGGGGACTGAGAGTCCTATGTTCAGGAATGAAAGCCTTTTGTTCGGGATTGAGAGCCCTTTGTTTATGGCTGAAATCCCTTTGTTCGGGACTGAGAGTGCCTTGTTCCGGACTAAAAGCCATGTGGAAGCTTAGAAGCTCTTGAGAATATGTTCGAGACTAAGATTCTTGTGTTAAGGACTAAAAGCCCTTTATTCGAGACTGAAAGCCCTTTGTTCGGGACTGATAACCATTTGTTTGGGATTGAAAGTCCTTTGTTCGGGACTGAAAACCTTATGAGAGCTCAAAAACTCTTGAGAATTTGTTCAGGACTGTGAGCCATTCGAGAGCTCGAAAGCTCTTGAGAACCTATTTGAGACTATGAGCCTTTCGAGAGCTCGAAAGCTCTTGAGAACCTGTTCGAGACTAAGAGTCCTGTGAGAGCTAGGAAGCTCCTGAGATTATGTTCGGGACTAAAAATCTTTTATTCGAGACTAAAAGCCATTTGTTTGGGACCGAGAGCTCTTTGTTCAAGACTAAGAGCCCTTTGTTCAGGATTGAAAGCCCTGTGAGAGCTTGAAAGGTCTTGAGAATCTTCGGGACTGAGAATCCTATGTTCGGGATTGAAAGCCCTTTATTCGGGACGGAGAGCCCTTTGTTCGGGACTGAAAGCCCTGTGAGAGGTCGAAAACTCTTGAGAATCTATTCGACACCGAGAGCCCTATGTTTGGAACTGAAAGCCCTTTGAAGGGGCTGAAGAGCCATTGTGATCGGTTAGGATCTCACTCGAGCGATGTTGATAATAGGGGCTGAAAGTCTTGTGAAGGGGCTGAAAGCCCTTGTGATCAGTCAGGATCTCGCCCAAGCGATGTGGATAATAGGGGCTGAAAGCCCTTGTGATCGGTTGGGATCTCGTTTGAGTGATATTGACAACAGGAGTTGAAAGCCCTGTGAAGGTGCTGAAAGCCCTTGTGATCGGTCGGATCTCGCCCGAGCGATGTTGATAATAGGGGCTGAAAGCCCTTGTGATCGGTCGGGATCACGCCCAAGCGATGTTAATAATCAGGAGCTGAAAGCCCTATAAAGGGGGAGGTCTACTTGGATCAGACGTCAATGGGGGAAAGCATTAGGGGCTCAAGGTAATTTGTGACGTTTCGTAGTAATGATGGGTCGAACTATCATGTTGCAATTGATTGCTTGGGTGGTTTGTTTTCCTCCTTAGGCGATTTTTTTGTTGCCTTTCACCTATTAATTTCAGATCTTTATGGGATTTTTGAATCACCATTTCTTACATATCTCCGACAATCGAATAGTTTCCCTAGGATGTTGTGCCAAGGACCCTGGGAGCTTATTTTGAGCTGATCTTTATAAACTCCGGGGGGCTTAATATTTTGTTAGTATCTTCATGCTCTTATCTCCTCATCTTGATTTCCTTACGTGCTCTTCATGCGACATTTTGATCCTCTACCTTACCAGAGAGGTCCTGGGTTGGGTGCTCCATCAAGACCTTAGTAATGGTAAGACTAGTTGGCCGCACCTCTTCTTTACTTGCTAACTATGGTCACAGTGGGGCACTTGACTGAGATCTTATTCACAATATCTTATTTTACCTTGGAGCTCGAGGCGAGGGCCTTTGCCATCTTGGTCATGGTAAGTCTGTCTGCCTAGGTGGCTTTTTCTTGTTAGATGAGCCTTAATCGATGATTTTTGTCTGCAATATCTTGTTTTACGTTCTATTTCGTCCCCCAGTCATGGGGCCCTTGAGAAGTTTTTCAATAGCCCTTATGACTGTGAGTGCTCACTCCAATGCAACAACCCGGATAAAGGAAGTCCAGGTTTTGAAGCCTGATCTGGAGGGGACCCTAGTGTCTGATGGAGAGGCAGAGGACATCCCTTCAACCGAAGAGGACTAAGTGGCCAAGGGCGGAGGTTCACTCGCTCTTCCGGAAGCGACCTCAGCATGTGCGAGCATCAACCGTCTATCATCGGAGATCGACAAACCCTAAATATGGCTGAGAGGGGTGCCTCTATACTTCACTATCGGGCAACAACTTGAATAGGGCTCCCTCTTCACTAGAGTTGATAATTTTTTTATCACATATAACCTTTGTAATACACTTGATTTGTTATAAGCAGTCTGATCCTGACTTTCCTGACCAATAAAAGCAAATCCTTCTCTTTCACTTCCACGTGTCGATGTCTGATGATGAGTGTGTTATATTTGTGTTGGAATCTTGACTCTTCTAGATGGGGTGGCATCCCATTCTGAAACTTAGATCGTGACACCCTTTGGCTTTGATAGGATATCAAGAGGCGCTATTTCACGCTGGAGTTGCTCCTCAGTTGACTGGCCACAATGACTTGGGGGTCGACGAGTTACCATGACTTTATTTGATTTGCTCTAGTTGAGGAGGGAACATCTATTACCTTGAGGTGGTTGGACCCAGTCCGGACAGGGCTTTTGGAGAGCGACGAGGTTGGCGTAAGGCCTTCTGGTCGACATTCCCGCTTGTGGAGAAGAGGACGAGGGTAGGGCCCATGGATATGCATGCAGACGACCCGATCTAGGTATTCTCCTAGATCCGCATGCCAAAAGAATATTATACATTTTACACGCGGAGGTTGAGGTCGACTTGGTTCTGCCCACATACACATGGGCGCCCGGGGATTCTTCGTTGGCGCTCGAGAGATGTGTATGCTCCTCGGGACATCGGCTGGTAGATCGAGAACCTAGTTGGTTGCCTCATGTTGGAGTCGACTTCTGATCCTTTGTGGAACTACAGTCCCTTGGAGTATATTGCAATGTTCCGAGAAGAGTTGCTTATTCTCGGTCGGAGGACCTTGTTTGGTTGGCCTTTGTGGGTGGAGTTTCTCTCTTTGCGAGTGCATCTTTCCGCTCCTTAGCTGACTCTCCGGTCGTCGACGCTTGCACCAAGGTCGTGGTCAGAGGGGCGAGGTGCTACCCCGACTCGACCCCTATGACAGTAAAGTCAGCTAGGTGAATCATTATGTGTAGTATGTCTAGTACGAAAGAAGGGTATTCTCTCATTTGTATGTGCACCTTTTATACTAACTGGGGGGGGGGGGGGGGCAGAAGTTGTATAAAGTGGGTTAATGCGTGTGGATTATAGGTCGACGCCATACGTTGGTCGGTGGCTGAACCCCCGACTTGTTTACTGATTTTCACTATTGTGCTGGTTACTTTTATTGTATATCTACAGTAGGCACGATCATTATATGGATTGTTGTTTGAGTTGAAAACATGTCATTCTACTGTGTATGAGACATACGAGAGGAAATCTCGAGGTGGAAGCAGGTGATTCGACCTGAGCTTAGCCTCATGAGCAGTGGTCCGGGGCAGTGCTCCTTCGAGAGACCTTGATCTGAGTTGAGTCGACTATGTATACTTGATTTTTGAATATAGAAATATATGTTGGATGAGTCAAAATATATCCGATCAATAAGTAATAATCTAATATTTGAATATATAAAATTATATAAAATTTATTTATAAAGATTTGAGGCTATCAAATCAATCAGATCACATGCTCATGTTGTTTTCCCGGTGGACAATTTTGTTCTCGTGCATGGAGAAAAATATTAGGCGACCACAGTGCACACGCTATCGCGACGGTCGCGTCTCCTCAGCACAGCCCACAACGAAGGCGAGACAAAGTGCACGTCGTTTGGCTTTATCCAAGTCTCACGCTTGGATCTTATGCCTCGTGGTGTTTCACGGACCATGATTGATCACGCCACGTGTGATGGAATGCAAGGGTGGATTTATCAGGTTACGAATCAAGCCGGTTCATGAATCATGACTACGTCACGACTGCGACCACGACTCTTTCAGGGTCGGTCTTTACGATGCTCCCTCAATAATAAGGCTTCGATTTAACTACAACTAATAATGCAAAAGAAAGAATGCAATGGAGAATAATATATTTGTCTTAGAATGCATGACCAGCTTACGTCTGATGTCTCATCTGAAACGAGGAAAAGCCTCCGAAATAGCGGATGTCATCCGCTGACCGAGTCTTGTCTTACCGGAATAAGCTTGTCTTCTCTATTCCGGAGAGGCAACAGTACCTTTGTATGCCACCTCCTCTCCTTTTACCTGCTCCAAGATCCCTTACCGTGTCGCAAGGGAATGGCGCAAGTCAAGGTGCAAGCCATTGCCTCCATGTTACAGTCCAAGGACACCATCCCTCCCGAGTTCGTGCGCATGGAGGACGAGCAGCCCGGCGCCACCACGTACCGCGGCCCCGCTCCCGCCGTCCCGGTCATCGACCTCGCCGACACGGACCGGGTGGTGGACGCGATAGCCGAGGCGAGCCGGGAGTGGGGGATCTTCCAGCTGGTGAACCACGGAATCCCGGCCGCTGTGATCGGGGAGCTGCAACGCGTGGGGAGGGAGTTCTTCCAGTTGTCGCAAGAGGAGAAGGAGGCGTACGCGGCGGATCCTCGCTCCGGGAGCATCGAGGGCTACGGCACGCAGATCCAGAAGGATCCCCATGGCAAGAAGGCCTGGGGTGACTACTTGTTCCACAACCTGTGGCCTCCTTCTCGCATCAACCATGGAATGTGGCCCCGTCAGCCTTCTTCGTATAGGTATGCTTACTCTTTCCTTCTCTTCCCAACTCACATCTACGTATGCATGAGTCCTCTCTCTCTCTCTCCCTCACTCTTCACCGCAAGATGAATTCGGAATACGGAATACAGGGAGGCTAACGAGGTATACACCAAGTACTTGTTGGGAATCTTGGACAAGATACTGGACAGCCTTTCATTAGGGTTAGGGCTCGAACGGAGTGCTCTGAAGAAGGCATTGGGAGGGGAGGAGATGGACATGCTGCTCAAGGTCAACTATTACCCGCCATGCCCCCGGCCGGACCTGGCGCTCGGGGTGGTGGCTCATAGCGACTTGTCGGCGGTCACTATCCTCGTCCCCAACGACGTCCCCGGCCTGCAGATCTCCAAGGATGACCGCTGGATCGACCTCGATTACGTTCCCGGTGCCCTCATCATCCACATTGGCGATCAGATTGAGGTAGCTGCTACAACCCATGTTGCTTGCTCTTTTACCTCCCTTTGCAGACATTTCTTGTTGTACCTTCTTGTTTCTTGCTGTAGATTTTGAGCAATGGGAAGTACAAGAGCGTGTTGCATAGGGCGACCGTGAACAAGGAGAGAGTAAGGATATCATGGCCGGTGTTCTGCTCGCCGCCGCCGGAGATGATGGTCGGCCCTCTGCCCCAGTTCGTGACTGATCAAAACCCTGCGAAATATAAGACGAAGAAGTACAAGGACTACCAGTACTGCAAGTTGAACAAGCTGCCACAGTAAGACGATGATGTACCCAACATGGTCGGGCGAGCTTCATCGTCTTCATATCCATGTCTCTCTCGTCTTCAGATCGTTGTCTAGTTTTGTAGCTGATGTTTCACGTTCAAGACTGTGGTACTATCTCTCGCTTCTGACAATTTTCTCAAGCCACGACTTTGGTTACGACTCTTTGCCGATGACGTTGTGTTAAGTCAGACGTGCGTCGACGATGTATCCCATATTCGCGCTTACGTCACGACTTAAGCGATGACAACGTCCTCTCGCACACATCACCAGGCCCGGCCTTGGTCGTAGCTTAAGCGGTGACATAAGGACGGTTAACGCGATTCCAGACGACGGGTTCGGCTCCTCCCCGGTACAGCGCACAGGGATATGATCGGCACCATCCGCGTGTGCTGTTACGCATCTCAAAGTCGTCAATCAAGAGTCTCGGAATGAATGGACTAATGGAGCTCCAATAGTTCAGGATCCGAACTAAAAGTTCGGGTTCCCTTTCTGGTCGGTTATGGATCCTTTACCAAAAACCCGCTGTATGTCTTCGGTTGAAACGAAGACGGCCGGAGGTGAGGCGACGGCCGCGGTGCCAAGAAAATGACGAAGGGCGCGATTCTAGGATTCCTCCAGGCCAACGACGAGATCATCGACTCCCACGAGTTCGCCGCCGTTGACGGAGTCGACCATACCTTGCTTGAGAATGTCATCAAGGGTCTCAATGGCTTTGAGATCGTCGAGGCCAACCCCTTTCAATCTCCCAACCCTGGTCTTTATTAATTGTCTCGTGAGGATTCCTACATGAAATTTAAGAAGGACAATATCTTTTTAGCGAAGAGGGGAAATTGTATTCGGTTAAAGGATCGCCGGAGGTCAACTTCTTCTTGGCCGTACCTCCGGAGGGGATTTCCGCGGTAAAGGTTAAGGTCAGCGTTATTTTTTAGTTGAATCTTGTTCTGGAAATTGAATTGGTTGTAATGTTTGAGATGTATGAAAATATATTTAAATTCGTCGTGTGGTTCAGGCATGATTGGATACCTAGGTTTTCAGTTTTGGGTCATCATGGGCTAAATAGATTGATCGGATTGAGATTGCCAAGGGATCTGTATCTAGAAAGGTAAAATTTCACTACCCTTCTTGTTCTCTTATTGATGGAATGCCCTCTTTGTTCTTTTATCTTTACTATCGTTTACTCAAATGCTTGATAATTTGTTGTATTTGGTTTATGAACTTGTCATCTCCAAATTATATGATTACTAATAATTCTGTATTCTTCATCATTTGATTTCATAATCACTTGTTATGTTAGTAATAGTGCAATCATTGGAGCTCTGGTGTCTCCAATCATAATACCTAGATCCAAGCCATTTCATTAGTCTGAGCGGGCTCTGCACCTTATTTGTAGTTTCAGGTTTTCAGGTTCTATCTGTTTGCATTTCAGTCTTCTTTACATGTCCTGATTTCACAAAGAGATTAACCTGCCTATAAATAATTTAGTGCTAAACTGTAGAACTTTAGAGCACCTAAGCTCGGATGCTGGCTGAAGCATTATGTTCAGAGCAAGGATTGCCTTACCTAGCGGTAAGGCCCCGTAGCAGGCGGTACGTGGACCGTCCGCTACCGCTGAAATCGGCAGCAGTTGATTTCGGCCATTGGCGGTTGATTTCGACCGTCAACGGTCAATTGAGGGAGAAAGAAGAAGGAGAAGAAGAAGAGGGAGAAAAATACCTCGCCTGCGCTGCTCTTCCCTGGTTCCTCCGCACGGTCCGTCGTCCGCATGATTTGTCGCCCGCGAGCGATTCTTCGTCGGCAGGCGATTCCTTCTCCTTGCGTGGGGAGAAGGAACTTGGCAATGTCGCCCCCTTCTTATTTTTTCTTTAATATATATTATATTAATATTAAATCATATTATATTATAATATAAAATAATATATTATATTATAATATACCGAGCAGTATGCACTATGCGTACCGCTCGATATCGGGCACCGTACCATACCAAGATAAACCACATATGCCGGTATGGACCGGTACGGCGAACCTTGGTTCAGAGTATTTTACATTCTTTATCTGACTACGTTATTTATTCATCCTTGTAGTTTAGGCATATTAAAGCTTGTGCCTGAAACCAAGCATGGAATTTTTAGGTAGCAAATTCTTTTTTCATATCTTGAACTTACAATGTTCCTGATCTTTTCTGAACTGGTTCTGTTGCTCAGTTATCATGAAGGTTTGAAGAAATGGGTGGAGGTTGGGAACTCTGGCATGTTCACGCCTGAAATGCTGCTCCTTATGCATGGGGTTTTCCTTGAGAGGTAATTGTGTTTGCTTGATTCTTTAGACAAGGCATATCATAATTCAGAAAGCAACCCGTTGTTACCATTGCAGCTTAAGTTGCTTGAGGCGCAACTTAAATGAGATCTAACATAAACTATTTTAGTTTTGTTAGGCTACATTAGAATAATCATTCAGTTGTTTTCAGATGTGATGTCAACAGTTTGTGGTCAACACAGTTAAAGATGATTGGCCTTTTGTCTCTTGTTTCGGGAAAGATTACTTGCGTTGTAGCATCCATATTTATCCATGATAGAAGGAGAAAACCTAGACATAGTACAGAAGTACCAAAGTCAGGGTGAACTACTGATCAAATGCTTGGATAAGATTCTGTGTCAATTACTGCTGTTCGGAGCTGCATCATGTATTCTTAACTCTTGTTATAGTCTATGACGCAACATTTTTAGCCACTACATATCTTTGTCTTTTGGTACTCTATGTTACTCCATTTAGTGACTTTTAAATTTCTGTCAAATCCAAGCCAACTATGATTTATATAGAATTGACAAGATTCAAGATCTCTTAGGATCTAAGGTCTGACAATTTAGTCCAGTATGGTTGGATTAGAATATTGGTCCGAAACTAGGGTGGTAGAACTGCTCCTCACCAATTTATGATCATGTTTAAGATCTGATGTTGTAATATCCAGCCAACTGAGACACTTTAGTTGCTAAATGATTACTAATATTCAAGATTAGTAATATTTTGATTAGCCATAAACTTTTTTCTCTTTTTTTTATTAATCAGTGAATTTGTTCAAGTACCTACATGTGCCAATTGTCTTGCATTTAAAGAAAAATAAGAGTTAAGAAATTTGAATGCTCAGGGTAGGCAATATTGGTTGATCCATGGGCAGATCCATTTGCGACCATTTATTATTTTGTTGGTTTTCTATACCCATTACCAACCCATTTATGAAAGTTCTTCCATATCTGTTTGTTGTCTAGCTGGCTGGTCTAGTTTGCTTACTGTTATTTATAGATGTGTTGATTTGCTTTCTCCTTATTTATAAGAATAAATCAGAGTATAAATTGACATATTATTCAGCTGACTTGCCTTCAGTAAATTGAATCATCTGGTTCTCTCAACTTTGCTTCTATATTGGAATAAGTCATAGGACTAATATACATAAGATTGAAAACCAATTCAATTCAAAAACATAGTTACACAAAACTCAGCATGTGTCACCCAACTCTTTTAATCCTTAGCCATGTTAATTTTATTCATCACTCAATCTTCATCTCATGCATAAATACTTTTCTAACAAATGCCACCTTTATTAAAAGAATCTTGTTACTCTGTTTTCTTAAACAATCTCATTTGTCCATGTTATAGCTGTGTCACCACTCTAATTTGTTGATTACACTCATGTTTGAAAAATGTTGACAAAATGACAATCACATCCCTCAATGAATTGACAGTTCTTCCCTGCTTTGCCTTATCAAAAGGAACCAAACTAAATGAAAAGCCAAAGACTTCAGTTTCTACAAGAAAAATACAATGTACTTAGATAGTCTCTCAGGAAGGTTTAGCCAGATTCAAAGCACCCAGAGGAACAAAGACAGCCATTTTTTTGGACTGCAGCACCAGCAGTAGGCCACTCAAATTGTCATGTTTCTGATAAGGAGCAATAAAGTGCACAGACACAACAAACAAGTGACCCAAACATGACTTTAGGGAAGCCCCATGGAGACTTCCCAAACATATCCCATGGAATAGCTCATAAATCATTCACATCCCTGGATGTGTACACTCCACCAATGTTCATAGTCACCCCACATTTCAGATTCAGGAGCTTGCTGGTCCTACATTTATTTTACCATCCCTTTAATTCCAAAGCTCCTTTGGCTTTGTTTAGTACTGAGATATCACTAAAGTTAGATGAGACTTGGACATACTAGGGACAAAGACTTTGGAAATATCTGAACCATTGTAGAATATGCATGAAATTCCCCAACTAAACATAAAATTAGGATTCAATTTGAAAAAAAAAAAATTCACTTAGCTGAATATTAAATGAAAACTTTCCATCAGAACTTACATGAAGATTTTAGAGAAATATAGATGTTATGTAATTATATATCAAAAGGGATCTCATGGAACAAAACATGAGGACAGGGTTGGCTTACCTACTTGGATAGATGTAATTTTGCATTGGGGTCTTAGTTTGCATGTCCCACACAGCTTCACTGAGGTCTTGTTATAGCTATGATGATTGACCCTTGTTTTTATCAAGAAGTGCTCAGATTATCCAACATGCTAACTATTTGGTTCACCTTCTATTGCCACTTTATTGTCATGTCATGCATGCAGCTTCTCCAAGATCTACAGAAGAGGCCAAAGCCCTAAATAGAAGAAATGACCTTCTAATTCTGTTAACACTTCATTTACAAAATAGATGCTTAGCAGAATAGGACATGATGGAAACTTTGTGAAAACCTTGTGTTGCTTTAGACAGCTTTATTTTTTCTCTTTGTTAACACTTCAGGGATGGGATTCATATAACTAATTTTCAGAAAGAAAATTACACACATGTCTGGTCTTAAGTTGGATTAAGACAAGTACAATAGGCTATGAGTTGATCACTACCAAAAAAGAAAGGTCCTCGATAATTTTTAGTCGAACATATCTTCATGTGAATCAAAAGCTAGATATGGGCCACAAGTGAATACATATATTAGCACTCCAATTTCAAGACAAAAAGGAAGTCTTTAGAAGATGTTGAAGCCTTCCTCTTGGGAAAGTGCAAAATTATGGGAGGTGTTGTAGGGCCTGAGGTCTCCTATCTTTTTTGTTCGTGAACCTTCCTTCTCCCATTGTCGGATCAGTACAGAAAAAATGTTTGCTTGTGAGGGTGGGTTACATGAGAACACTTGTGGCGAGTGGTGATTTATTTCTATGCCTACTGTGATTTATTTTTTTGTCTTTCTTTCAGGAGTAGAAATGATTTATGATATTATTCAGATGCTGAGAATTCATCTTCTTCTCTTGTGTCAGCATCTCAGTGATGAAACCAAGTAGCTGAAAGAAAGAAGAGGACACTCCTGAATCAAAACATTCTTGAGCTAAACTGAAGTCCAACTTACAAGGTCAGTGTTCTTCTATTTGTCCTTCTCGGTAAAAATATGCTATATACAGGTTACATGCATCTGGTATATGCCTCAATGATTAGGGTTGTCTTCTTGCTCATAGACAGGTTGACTCCGTGTGGTCTTCTTCTATCCATGGTAGGCTTACTGACCCATATAAAAAGGAAAAATATGAAAGTTTACTACTACTAGTCCATGATAAAATTTTATCATAACTCGAGAATGGATATGAAATAATCCCCGCAAAACGAGGTCTCTTTCAAGTCCTCTAAATCTTTTCCCCACCCAAAGGTATAAATGATGGATGAGTCCCAACTGCAAATGGGTTCCCATGTGAGATTGGGTTCTATTGAACGTGCCCGCCACATGTCAACTCTTTCTTATCTTTCTCACATATCTCCCTGTTTTTTTTATTATTAAAAGAAAAGTAATTTATTCAGAAAACAAAGATACTGAGATCATATGCCTCTTAAAATTACCTTTCCAAAAGCCACAGAATTAGTCATTCTACATATATCACTGTGCAGATTGCAAAGGTGCCAAGGCACCCTACTATGACCATTGACAAAGCTGGATCCATTCCATAGGCCACTGAACAAATCACTGTACTCCTCCGGTCTCGATGGTTTTGCCTCGTCCAAGGCAGCCAGCTTGCATGCCCAGTAGGTAGCAGTGCATTCTTTGTTTTGCCTACATATCTCCAAATTGTTGGCAAATTAGACCACTTCATGTAGTTAACAGGCACACCTGCATGCACTGTTCGTAGCCACATCCAGAGACACAACCCTTCCAATATTTGACTCTGAATATTCTCCTTTTATATTTTTTCAAAAATCCTAACTTATCTAAGTAGTAAATTAACTAATAGACAGCTCAAATCTCATTTTTCTCACCTATCCTTCGTAGAAACAACAGGACATGATATATGTATATATATATATATATATATATGTTTGGAAGTGAAGTTTGCATATGTTTGCCCAGAAATAATGGACATGGACACTGATGGACCCATTTATATACATCATCTCTTGAACCTCCGTCTGATAGCAAAAATTTGGGCCATGGACATACAACACCACGAAAGGGAGAGAGTGAAGACAGGTAGTGAAGGTAATAAGGCTGGTGTTGTTCCTCCACCACCCCCACCATCATCAGCAGCTGCTTCCCCGTCCCATGAGTTCTCCTTCACCATCTCATTCCACCCTCCATTAAGCTCAGCACCAAAGAGCCTCAAAAGCAGCAAGGCCACGGCTACTTCAGCCGTCGACTTGGCCCCGGCCGACGACATCTTCCTTCACGGCCACCTCCTCCCCCTCCACCTGCTCCCTTCGCCGACCAGCCCTCCCCGCCCCTCGGACATTACCTTGGAAAACTTCGGCCTCACTGTCGACCACGCCGACGCCGACCGAAGCCAGAAGCATGAGGCCGTCGTCGACCGCGAAGGCGGCGGCGGCGGCGGTAAGAACAGGGAGAGAGCCAAGGGCAGGAGCTTGTCTTCCTTCTTTGGCTTCGGGAAGTTGAGGAGGAGGAACGGCGATGGAGAGAAAGAGGAGGATTCCAAGAAGAAACCACAGAAGAAGAAGAGAGGGTTCGACGTGAGCCGGCTTCTGAGGAAGTACGCGAGAATCGTGGAGCCGCTCTTCTTCTTCCGGGGGGAGAAGGAGAAGCCAGACCTCCGCCGGAGGCCGTACTCCTTCTCCGGCCACTCCACCGGTAGAGAACGGGAGGGGTGGCGGAGTAAGGCGCAGTTGTCAGCGCCGGACTCCACGACGACGTCTCGGACCAACAGCGGCCTCCTCTCCGCCACGTCCGTGGCCTTCTCTTCCTCCGACAACAGCACCATGGAGGAGCTGCAGAGCGCGATCCAGGCGGCCATCGCGCACTGCAAGAACTCCATTGCTTCCAAGCAGGAGATGCATGTAAACGCCGCGACTAGGTAGTAACTTTGTGTGCAGCGTAAGAACCGATGGCACGTAGAAACCGTGCAGGTGAGGTAGATGATTGAGATTTGTCTCTGGTGCAAGACTTGTCACTGAAGAGACAATTCAATCTGCAATTAAAGGATTTGTTCATCTCATTTTCTACCTCATTTAGAAGAAATTATTTTCTGATAGTGACTCCCATGGTTTCCAGCTTGAACACGGCAAAGCCATATCATTGAAGTGTTTGTAATTTATGCTATCTATAAAAAAAAAATTTATAGTTTATAATCAACAAGCAAAGTATTTATAGATCTTTATTTTCAGAAATAGATATTTTAATTCAGATTAAGTCTTAAGTCAATTAATGAAGCCACTGTTACTCGTCAACCAGTGATTTCTATTTTATTAGAGTTGCAGATGTGACAACCACACAAGTGTTTCGCTTGCATTAGAAGACATGGACACATGACGTATTGTCATATGCGCATGTCTCGACTTACATGTACACCTAGATTCTTGAAGTAAATAATTACATCAAAATTATTTAATTATTTATTTTAATTAAATAATGAATTGGGGATTCTTATGGTCTCTGTGATTTGTGTGTGATATGTATCCATTTCTGACCAGAAGATGAGAACATTAAATAAGAAAATATTATAATATCTCAAACACAGTCTAACACTAGTGTTTCTGAACACATGAGTTTTCATCTCAGAGTCCTCGAGAGCTATTCTTTTTAGAAGAGATATGGACTATGGAGCTACTTATGAACCTATAAAGATTATTCAACACAGATTAAAAAGCTTTCCATCATCCACATTAAAGGAAACATAAAGAGCATAAGATATAAAGTTCAGAAATTGGACCATTATGGATTTTACCAATTTGTATATATAGGTTTTCCACACATTCGACTTGATTTGTCCAACCATATATTTATACTGTATCACTGAATAGTTTGGCATGTATTCCATGATTGTAATACATCATTATTATTTTCTGAAATCCTAAAACAAAGCTAAGCTTACTGCTAATTCCTACTTGGCCTATCAAATTGGTTGGGCCAATTTTGATTTGCATAATATGGCACATGCATGTTGGAGACTGAATACAGAATTATAGGCTCATTTTTTTTTGGCAAATCGAAGTTGGGTATTCGATACTCCGGTCTAGTCCCACATCAAGACTGAATACAGAATTATAGGCTCATCAAGCGTGAGTTAGACGTCAATTAATATGAGTCACTATCCGCCATCTAAGAGTAGTTTGAGTCCTTTGATTTTGAAATTAGTTCTCGCGCTAAGATTATGACAAATGATATTAGAGTAACAACTATTTGTGAGGATCATATCTGAAATTTTATGAACAACAATACAAAGAGATTAAATGCTAAGTTTGGACCCAAAGACTAGATTTCTAAGCGAAGACATGGTTGGCAAATGCAGATGAGATATAGAGTTATTGGTCCCTCTATAGATTGGACTATATATATAATAGCTGAGGAACTACCTGATACCCTAACCAAAGACAAACCATTTAATGTTGTGCACCAAGGTGATTGCAACCCCTCATCAGACTATAATCATGCAGATGTGCTGTTGGAGTTGGCCCATGATGCTGCATTAAATCACTGCACCTGTTACAACCTCCAATGTTGATGATCATGGAAGTTAGGATGATTTGGAAGGGCACACCTGAGTCCAATGGAGATCTGACACAATCCTCAACTAAAAGGAGGGCACTAAGCAAAAGGCAAGGAATAATTCTATGTGAGGTCCATCAAGATAGAAATGTCTCATTCAGATTAGGTTACATTTTGATTCATTCAGAATGAGTAGAGCCAAGGATTATTATGCAGGGAGGACCATCATTGGCTGAAAGGATTTGCTCAGATTAGGTTACTGTTATGTGAATACAAATTTAAGACTCCTGAAGTGCATGAAATGAGATTACTGTCATGAAGCAAGGACAGAGGTCAGATGCATATGTAGAACAGAGAGGCCCGCCCATGTCAACAATGAGCTCACAATTAGTTTGTAAATGATGTTACAAACTTCATATGGCCTGGAAATATATGCTTCCATGAAGAAGAATACTGTAATGTAGGTGTATCAGGAAGACTGGCTGTTAAGATGCTTAAAAAGTCTCAGACATCAGAAAACACTAATTATAAGCAAAACAATTTAATAGAAAAGAAAGATGGCAAGTTCCCTGAATGTGAGGCCAAATTGTTCCTGATTTCTCTATGGAATCTTTAGCTGAATCATATTTGCCAATCTAGTGTGCACTGTGGACCAAATAAATTCTGATAACCTTGCATGTTGCAAAGAAAGTTAATGGCAACAAATAAGCAGAGTTAGTGAACAAACTCAAGCATATCAAGATGAAGATGACTCAAAGTCATTGTGCAATTAGCAGCACATTATCTAAAATTAGGTTTGAGAAGCTACTTGAGTCATTCAAACAAAGTCACAACATAAGAAAATAATGGTGGTAACTGTCAAAAATAATGCAGTTCAGAAAATTTTTAAGAAGAATGTCTGATACTCCCTTTGCAAATAGCTTTGAAATTTTGGATCCATTTCGGTATGGGAAACTCTAAAAACATTGGCACACTCAGATGAAACAACAGATGTAGACATATGAAGAACTCATGGCATATTTTCTTAGCAACAATGAGTGGGAAAATACAAAGAATGAACAAAGAAATCAAGTATGGACTTTTAAATAAAATAAATAGAAAAAATACTTCATGATAACTAAAACAGGGACTATATCATTGGATAAAGAATTAAATTGGTATAGAAAGCACCATAAAAATAGCAAGCTATTAGTTGAGTAAGAGTATATAATCATCAGATCTCATAAGCCCTTTTATTGTCGATCTCATGAAGGAAATCCTTTTCCCAAAAAATTATATGAAATTCTGACAATGACACTCTGAGGTATAAACCTTTCAAAATTGGTGCCGATGAAATGAGCCCTCTCTTCTATCTAGGAAGATGATGAGAGCATTGTACATGGTAATTCTGAAATTGCTGTATATCACTTACTCCAGCTAATTATGTTGAAGCACACAGTGAATCAGCAAAAGAACACCAAGAAAAATTCAATCATTGACAAGCCAAAGTTGTCATCACATGAGACTTTGGGAGCCAAAAAAGAGGAGTATCACTTGGGAGCAACATAAGATAAGAGACTTGGCTAGAATCTAGAGATTAATTCTTGATCCAGTTGTAGTGGAGACAGAAGACATGGAAGCAGAAGAGACAGCTCCAGCCCTTAAAAAGCCCTGTAAGATGGCCAGTGGATGGGGCTAGCAGATAAGAAGCATGTGTGAAGTATCTATCATTCATAGCATCAATTAGGTGACAAACTAAGGCAATCAGAGAATCTAGAGTGGTGTAGCAAGCACAATTAACTTGCACTACTACATCTGTGGTGGTAGAAGAGATTGGAAACCATCATGAAGCTCTCACAACAAAATAATTGTTCCATCATTCATCTAAATGATACAGTTCCTCCATTATCTTCCCATGTCAACAAAGGAGCCTCATTCAATTTTGAAGAACAACACTTCTGAGTAGGTATAGTTTTGAGATGATAACCATTTTCAGTGGAACCAAATTTATTCTGAGAAGGTGATTAAGATGAATAATGCCATGTTTCCACAGGCTTCACATGGAAGGTAGCAGCAGCTAACAATTTCATGTACAATTTCTTATCTTTAAAAAAATACATTTTAGATTCATACATTTCTAGAGAAGTCACACATCATATGAAATAATAGAGTAGAACAATTTGTTGGCATATGATATTTTCTAAAGTTTGATGGTAACAATAACAAGGACATGAGTGACAGAAATCCAAAATCATGTTACCTCCACAGTCTGTCTCTGCTCTTTGTTCCTCAGAACTCAGACAACAGGACAAAAGCATGACTGTTCCCCAACCAAGAGGGACAAACAAGATTGCAGCAAGAGAAAAGCTACCGAAAGAACCTCATCTGCACAGATTTGAATTCAGGTTCAGCATTCACACAATTAATCTTCCATCTGAAACTTTGTGCACAGCAGACAGGGAAGAAGAGAGATACCATAAACACCACAAGGTTGAAAGTACAGTGAATTAATTGGCAGAAAACAGAGATTGATTGATGACTTTAATACACAGCTTCCTCCTCAAATCCCAGTGCCTGCACAATCCACCATCATTTCCAACTTAGCTAAAAAGGCAATAGCTTCAACAAGATGAAGAGAAAGAAAACCTGTTCATGAACTGGGGTCATCATTTCCGCCATTAGAAAAGTCTCCTTCTTGGCATTAGAGGTCCTACAAAACACAACAGGGGATAGATAACAAAACCCCAAATACAGCGAAGATCTAAAGAAGTCACAGCAAGAAGAAACGTTCTGTTCCACAGATTAGCTTGCAAAGGGGAATAATATTAGACGTGTAGTGTTGATCAACAAAGAACTAAATTGGACCTGTGCCTTCTTGATTCCGAACAACTCCCTCCAGTTAATGGATCCTTTCAGCGGCCGTTCCCACCGGGCCCCGTCCTCCTCGTTGGCCCGAAGCTCTTCCCTCAAGGTGGTGATGACCCGCTGACGCGGCCCGCGTTGGTGGGGGTCCTTGAGTGGGAGCAGCCAGTCCTCGAAGAACAGCCGATCAACATCGATCATCGAGTGGCTGTCGATGCCAAATTCGAAGTCGGGATCGGGCGGCGGCCTCGGTGTGCATGCGGCACGCTGCTCCACGACGAAGTCGCTAGAGAACGAGATGCGCGGGTTCATCGGCGACGCCACCGGCGCGCCGCATATGACCTGCTTATCTAAGTTGCACCTGTTAATGCATGCCATCTCAAGGCGACTCCTCCTGAGAAACGGGTAGCCTTGTCAACCCTGCTTTGTATGGTGTGCGCGCGCGCGCGTGTGTGTGTGAGGGTGGCATTTAGATCAACCAATGATGTCTTTGTTCTCTACTAGCAATGCATTGATGTTATGTAAAAGAAATTAAGATGGTAGAACAATGAATTCTTACAATGTATGTTATATTATAGGATTTTTGTAATTATATATATATATAGATGGTATAAAACAGATCTACAGAAATTTAAAGGAGGCATGTAAGAACAACAAAGGATTACATGTTCTCCTTTTCTTACCATATCATGAAAGCTTTACCTAAACCTTTTTACTTCATCCTCTTTGGATGTGGAGGTTTGGAAGCTGTGTGTGGGCACATGAATCTAACTTTTTTACTAAAACTGTGCAAGTTGGCCTGTTAACTACAGTCTCGACATACAGCTTTATCAAGCTTGATAAGGTGAACGAAAAAAGGGGCCTTGCCAGTAATCTCATCTCCTTGCTAAGTTTCTGAAGATAACCTTAGAACAATGGAACCAACCATTTTGTTGATAGCAAACACCAATCTTTCTCTCCTGACTTCAAGGGTTTCAAAGCAAGTGATTTAGAACAGTCAGGAAATGACTACTTAAGACAAAAAGTACCTCTTAGTAGAAGCCAAAGAGAGATAAATCTCCCTTCTTGGTGGCAAGGAATCATCCTCGAGGAAACTTTCATATCAGGAGTCTTTTGAGTGATATGTTCCTCACCCCAATGCGGTTCCAAAGTCCATGAATGCATGCTATCTTGTGTTTCCCACCCCCACAGTTCCAAAGGTCATCGATGTTATCATGCATAGTCTAATGGCCACGTTCAAATTTAATTAGGGGGCGTTCATCTACTTTTATGGGGTCTGTCGAGCAGCCAACATAAAGCACAGCCAAGTAGAAAAGTAATAGAAAAACCAGGATCTCCTGATTCCAGGGTTCTAAAGGGAGCCCCAGGGAAATGCAAACATACAATTTGCAAGTTTTCAAGTAAAAAAGTCAAAAATCCGATTGACAAGAGATGAGATGTAATTAGTACCTCTCCTTGAAGAGACCATTACCCTCCAGAAAGAACAGCCAAAGCCTCCACCTTAGACGAAAATTGGAGAAGACACTATGCACCTGAGGCTTTCGCCACTCGGGGAGCTGAGGTCAAAGAGAAGAGAAAAGCAGGATGAGATATTCATGGATTTTTAATCTATTTACACTACTGCTGATAAATCATGAACAAAGAATTTGACATTAAAAGGAGATACTCCGATCCGCAGCAAGTGGCATATTACAAGTAAGCAAATAAGATAGCTGAAAGTGTACCAAAAGCTCTAACCGAAGGAACAAGATTCTAAGTTGCTTCCTCATGACTAAATGCGCTTCTTTAGACTATCAAATAATTTTTGTAGATGCTGCAGTTCTAACTCCTACTTATTAACCAATTTCTCGATTCAAGTTTGAGAGAGCTATTTTTTCAATCTATGGTTCAATGCGATAATGCTTTTGTACCCGTCCAATGATAATGTTCATCTAGCCGGTAACTGTAACCTGTGTAATGATTTACTTGACAACTTCTGAAATTATCAATGCTATGTACTCAAGGCACAAAATGGTGGACATGGCACTGCAGGTGATGTGTTGTTAAAATGGTGTGCTGTTGATGCATGATCATATCTACTTGATGATTGGTATTGACACAACCAAAGCTTATTCCTACATGTTCTCCATGTGTGAATAATTAGTCATAGAAACTATATATTGCTCTGGTGTCCCTGGTTTCACACAATTTTAAGCTACATTTTGCGACATCTGATGCATTAAGCCTTGATTCGAGGTATTTAATTCAGCAACTGTCTTAAGTTTTTCTCCCCCTAATCTTAAGTTCAGATGCAAGCTGCATGATGATTGTAGCATAAGAAAAAGGAATCTCAACAGCTGATTTCTTGCACCTACATGTTGGCATATACACCATAATGACACAAACAACTTAGATAATAGTTCCAGGATAGGTCTTACAAAAGTGGTCTACGAAATCTCAAGATACGATGCATGAGAAAGAACCAGGAAGCAGGTCCAAGCAAAATAATAATGGCTTAAACAGAACAAAAAAAACTACAATATTAGAAGAGATAATGAATCCTTGTGATGAGTCCCTCCTTATCAACATATGCCTCCTTTACACTAAATATAATATATCATTTAAATCAGACATGGATAAATCTACAATATATGAAAGGAACAGAAAATGCACATGATTATATGGAAGCACATTTTTTATGTTTAAAGTTCATCGGACAAGGCACATTTGCAAAAATGCTAAACTTACTGTAAACCTTGTCGGCTGCTTGCAGGAAATGCAAAGAAAGAAGACCATAATTTAGAACTGGGAGAGACCAAACCCTGATAAACACTAGTGGTACTGCTGCATTAATTTTAGAAATTGCATTAGCTGTAAAACAATACAAAACATGCATGGATTAAAAGTCATTCCTGGCTCTAAGGGCCCCAGAACAATTTGACTCATTAACTTATATTAGGTCAACATAATCTCGGCTGTAAGAGCTCATGACAGCTGATTGCCATTCTTGTGTACCTTTGGTGTTATTCTGGCACTCATCTCAGGGTGCATCCTCGAAAGGTATCTTCTTTGTGTCCCTTTGAACAATTTCAGCCATCACAATCTTGATCGAACATCCAAAAAGTGCCTCCAATAAGGACCTTAAAGCCTTTCTCAGTACGTTTTGCGAACTTGTTAAAACCATTTTTGTTAAGTCAGCAGCTTGCATCATTTGCCACACCTCCAACCTTGGTTTTGCTTTCAGTTTCAACTTCTATCTGATCTTTTTTGTTTGATACTTGTTGAACTCCCGCATCATCTCCTTAACATTTGGGGTCAAAAAGTAGCAGCATCATGCCTGTAATCTGATAACCACTTTACCAGCTTCAAACAAATGAACTTGGATAGTCAGGTAGAAAATAAAGAATGTGGAGTCCTGAGATCTGCCTACCACATCAGGAGATGGAACAGAAGCAGAAGTATCAGCGGTGTGTATGCCATCACTAGAATTTGGATGCATCAATTTATTATATACTTCCCTGCCAAACTGTAGATTCATTAGGAAAAAAGTTCCAAAATTCATATTCTATGGGCAAAGGTATGACATTTACCTTCATACTCAAATAGCACAACATATTTAGACTATTGATGATAAAAAATAAGGGGTAGAAGACACTTTACAAGAATATGAATCTTCAGCAATATTCACAACACAAATAAGTGTTTTTTTTTTCTGACACATTAATACACAAATGTTTAGAAAGTATATAAAGTGGATGAAAAATTTTGTTAAATATTGGCTTCTCTTGCAAGCTTAGCAAACTCAAAAAAAATTTGGTCCATGCTAAACTGCCAAAAATATAGTCTATGATTTTATGGCTGCAGAGCATAGATGGCACTAAAACCATATTAAACATAAATGAAAAATGTTTCTATATCTGCTCTATGAAGGAATCTTAAGCATCATTTATCAGAATTTACTTGTCAAAGGAATGAATTAAGGTGGTTTTCCATTGTCTAAATCTTCCATCACATTGATGTCCTCCCGTGCCGTTATTTTCTGGACATATCCTGGACAAGAATCAAACTAAAAATGAGATATTCAGAGTCTCAGACTATAAAGTGTTTGAAACATCTGTGTCATGAAAAGGGAATCTTCTGTTATAATAGAATTAGAAATGTCATGGACTCATTCAAGAATAGAAGTCAAGATGCCTTTTAGAAAGAATATATCAATGAACTTCTGTGAAATGATTCTACAGAATTTGGCCAATTATCTCAATCATGGAATATCAATGAGAAAAACATCCATGTCACTAATGGATTCCCTGCGACTTCTGATTTATGGATGAGTCAACAATCTGATTTGCGAACAGAAATAGAAATATTGTATAATAATTAGTAACATATAACTGCAATAAAATTAGATATATAAAATATATTAATCAACCACAGAGCAAACAAAAAAGTAACATATTCTTGAGATAAAAATGGCAACTGTACCAGAAATACTATGGCAAGAATTTTTTGTTCACAATGATTATGAGCCATTCGATCAGTACCCGTACTTTTATTACTGCAGGATTAATCTTCACCCTTCACTGCACGAACATGTAAATAGGCCATTGTTACCTCCTATCCTGTTACCCGAAAGAAAAATGTAAATCCTTGCCTCCATCAACACCTCTTACAGGTCAACTGTTGTCCCTAGGTTTCTTAACAACATAAAAGAAGGAACAAAGACAGAAAAGCTTGTTTTAGTAATGGTCAAGATGGAGCAACTCATCAAACCTCGCCACGTCTACTTCTTGGAAAAAGGGATTAGCTGAGGCTAATATGTAAGAAGATGAAAATGCACATTGGGTCCAGGCAAGACAGAGGAGTTTAAAATGGTCGTATATGGCTGTTACCAAATCAAAGAAAGTTTTTACCCAACTCCTGAAAGTTAATTTTAATATGAGACATAACTAACCAGATTGTGTTTAATTTTGAAAAGTGCTTCATGCCATAAAACACATTTGGAACAAACTTAATAAAGTTTTTGATGTCAAAGCATGGCACACAAGGTTCTAAATAATTCACATTCTTTAGAAGCATACACAAGTATGTTTCTCTGTAAACATCCACTAAATAGAGAAAACACAACCTTAGATAGAAGGTCACTTCTACTAAATTCTAGATTTTTCTTTAATTGATGTAGATACAGTACCAGAAGAAACCAGCAATTTACTATGAATAAGGAAAAAAATGTCATGACTCATGACACATTTGATGGACGTAGAACAAAAAAAAAAAAGATGTTCTATAGGTGCTTGTTGGATTGTACCTTAGATCTATATCATCAATCTAGATCCCTGTAAATTGAGAATTTTAGGAGAAAATTTGTATATTCAATATAGGAGCTCATGACTAACAATTAATCGAAGCAGTAATGACAAACCAAATTAATAACCATATTGCAACCCAAAATGTGCAGAAATTAACCTAGTATTCCACTGCCAAATTCTCATGTAAGAAGGCAATCCCACATCATCTAACAACCATTGACTGATTCCAAATCCAATAAAACTTTTGCTTTCGTTATTCCATGAAGGCATGAATGACAATTCACTGAGGCGAATCAAAAAATGATCATTCAGTCATTGGCACTCAAGTGGAAGAGATTTACCTATCAAATTTGCAAAAGAAAAAAATCAGCATAAAAGAGTAGCTGGACTTGAGAGATAATGTTCCAATTAAGATTCTCAGAGAAAAACTCCAATCTGAGAAATGTAGAACTAATAGATGCATGCTTGTTGGTTTTAGTCAGGTCTCTCCTGCATCCACTATGAAACTGCCGCATTACTTTATGGTGTTAAAGACAGAGACCAATCAAACACTACTGATGCGGTATCCTGAACCAAGCCAGCTATAGAAATCATAAATAGTTCAGCAGCAACCCAGTTGAACAGGCAATTTGCACGGATGAATAAAAATATCAATTTTAATAATTAACGCGGCCTCTTAGAAGAATACAATCAACTGTAAACCAAAATGAATAAAATCTCAAACACATGTACGAAATGTACGAACCTATTCCAAGGCAAGGAACGCACTTGCAGATCCTCTCCCGCCCCCTTTTGTTGTAGTAGCTCACCAACCCCGTCCCCTGGCAACTCCTACACTTCCCGGTCCACTCGTACACCACTTCCTTACAATCCTTCCATAGCAAAATGTCAAAGACCAGTCAGATCCTCACGGTTAACGAATCAAGAAGGCAAATCGAAGGACAAAACAAGAACAAATTGCAACCTCGATACTGGGATCACACTGGAGTCTGCGGTCGATCTCTGCGGTGACACCGGAGAAGAGTCAGGGTAGGTCATCGGCAGCGGCAGGGCGTCCGAATCGATGGCCAAGTAGCTCTCCCTCCATCGGGCGGGTCGCCCCGGGGCCGGAACCAGTCCGAGGAAGCGTCCGCGGCTGCGCGGCAACGGAGGAGGCAATGCGAGGGGACGCGAAGGAAGAGGCGGGGGTAAGGAGTTGGAGAGAAGGTGATTAGGGTTGGTTAGGGCCATGGCAAGCGAAGCGGGAAAGGGCTTCGTTTCCTCCTCTGGCATCTTCAACTGTCGGACAACGGGAGGCTTCTTTATTTTATAACCGTTGGATCGGATACAGTTGGTCGGTGATCTTGATGAACGGAGATCCCGAACTGAAATAACCTCTCCGAACTTGTAAAGTTATAGTACGTACTTTTTAGACCCACCAAACTTGTACCATTATATTATTGGAAAGGATATAGGACCCACCGCATATGGCTCACATGTTTTGCGTTCTCCACACGTGAAGGGATGTCAACTTTTGAGTGATTTTTCAACGAACCAGATTAAAGAACCCCGTCCGCGTGATTCGGGAAGGTTGCGACAATGGATGAAGGACTAGAGAATGAAAGCAATGAGCAAGGAAGCACGAGTTGCATTGACACGGGAAGGTTGCGACGGCACGTAGAGGCAACGCCAAAAAAGATACAAGGAAGTATATTTTCAGGATTACAACAAAATACGAGAAGAAAAAAATAAAAATAAGAGAAAAAAAAAGCGAAAAATAAACATCTTCAGAAAAATCGATGCTCGATGCATTGATTATATTACAGAACTTTCAGGAGTCGAGCTGAGGTGTCGGCTCAACCTGTTCTCGTTCGAGTGCGCAAGTCCGTCAACATCGGCGGGGATCGAGACCTCCTGCGTGGGTTGACGCTTCCTCGGTGGTCCACGTCCTGAGCGTCGATCGATTTGTCCCTCGGGTCGTCTCAGGTATGACGATCTTGCACACAAGCCTCTTCGGGAATGGGAGGGGTGACCCAGTGAGGCCCCTCCGATGCCCAAGTTAGGGAGAATCAAGAATTGCCCTCCCGGAAAGATGAAGTTAAGAGTTCTGGAGAAAGAGAGAGAGAGAGAGAGAGAGAGAGTTTTTCCCCCGTTACTTGTTACCGAAACGGGTGTTTTATACTTGTGGGAGGGGAGCTTGTCAGTACACCCAGCCTTACCCTTATCGTCCCTCGGGGTATGGCCGAGTCGTACGGAGGACATGCGGCTGCAGCAGCATGGGGCGAGAGCGTGGTACGTCATACTACATTAATGAGCGTGGAGCCAGGCAGTGTCGTACCCGGTCACCTCCACCTTGGATACCAGATCGACTGTCGACCTGGTCCCTCGGGCTGACATGGCTTCCTCCGAAGTGTTATTGTGACTGTCCGTATGACATGGGCTTGAACGAGTCGGACCGGCCCATTAGTTATCCTACAAGATTATATACGTGATCTTGGAAACCCTTCTCTGATCACTTCTGCTGGACAGGCTTGTAGTATGTATGACTTGACCTTTATTAAATGACAGAGCTAAAGACCAGTAGAAAGATCGAGAGTTCTCTATTCAAACTCAAGCACCACTAACTTCGCGTTTTTTCATGAACTGTTCTAAAAACGTGTTGACCGTCATGCATTTATTATCCTGATTCCTTGAAGAAGAAGTGCCCTTTTCATGGAACTTTGTCTTTGTCTTTTTAGTAGAGCCCAATGATCTTTCTTACGCTGTTCTCAAACTACAGCAGTACTCATCATACTGGACATTCAGATCTGATGAGCAATAAAGTATGCATGCAAGAAGAGTCTACTATAACGCCTCCCCCTTAACCAAGTGCTCGATCTCCTCGTCTTGTGATCTTGCTGGTTGTCGAGATCCAGTTGCCGCTTCAATGGCGACTAGTTTAATATCGCTGTGATCTTTGACTGCATCCGGGTTATCACATGCACGCGCGCACTTCGAAGTCCAAAGGTAAACGAGGCCTTGCTTCTACCCCAGTGGTTGACTTCACCCCCCGAGGAAGATGAAGTTTAGGCGAGGAAGCTACTTGATCGACTAAGAAAACCAAGAGAAATCGTAGTGGCATGGCCACTAGGCAAGGATACCAACGGCTGGAGGGGGAACGAGGAAGAGAGGACCATGGATTACAATATTTAGGAGTGCACTTGCCGTGTTCTGAGGTTGGGATAAATAAGTAAGTCGGCTGAGTTCCTCCTGTAGGCGCTCGAAGGCGATGGGGGTGAAGCGCAGCAGGATCAGCCATGGCAAGATGGAGATGGCTGGGGATTCGGAAGCCGAGATGGAGAGTAGCAATAGTTCCAGGAACTGGACGTCATGCGCAGTCGTCGCCTGCTTGATATATCTGCCGCTGTTGGTGCTTCTCGTTGGAGCTTACAGGAAGCCGTCCTTGGAGTGGCTTCGATCCGTTGGCTTTACTGCGGAAACAGGTAACTAAATCCTTGTTGTCGAGGCAGATCGAAGTCTTCTTGCTTGATGCAGCACTAAGTTTTGAGTGTTCAGGGTTGAGATCAGCGAGCTCGTCTCCGCCATTGCCGGAGCCAGTGAAGGACAAGCTACTCGGCGGCCTTTTGAGTCCTGGATTCGATGAGAGCTCCTGCCTGAGCCGATACCAGTCCGTGCTGTATCGTAAGGCGTCACCTTACATACCTTCGCCCTACCTCGTCGACAGGCTGCGGAAGTACGAAGCTCTCCACAAGAAATGTGGCCCGAACACCGAGCTCTACAACAAGTCCATAGAGCAGCTGAAGTCCGGCCGGAGCACCGGGCCGTCGGAGTGCAACTACGTTGTTTGGATTCCTTACAATGGCTTCGGGAACAGAGTACTGACCATCGTGTCTGCCTTCCTCTATGCTCTGCTCAACGACAAGGTTCTTCTGGTCCACGTCCCCGAGGACTTCGCCGACCTCCTCTGCGAGCCGTTCCCTGAGACCTCGTGGGCTCTGCCGAAGGATTTCCCGGTGGAGAAGCTGGAGAACCTCGGGGTCAGAACTCCGGAGAGCTACGGCAACATGCTCCGAAGTGGGGTCATCAAGAACGACATGAGATTTGCTGCCAACCTTACACTGCCGGCTTACGTTTACCTCCACCTGTCCCACGATTACAGCTCGTTGGACAAGATATTCTTCTGCGAAGACGCTCAGCAGATGCTCCGGAAGCTGCCATGGCTGCTGCTGAAGTCGGACAACTACTTCGTGCCGGCGCTGTTTCTGGTGGAGGAGTACGAGGAGGAGCTGCGGCGGCTGTTCCCGGAGAGGGAGACCGTCTTCCATCACCTGGGCCGATACCTTCTCCACCCGACCAATGTGGTGTGGGGCTACGTCACGAGGTATTACCAGGTCTACCTAGCGAAGGCTTACGAGATGGTGGGCATTCAGATCAGGATCTTCCAACACGCGCCTGTCTCTTTCGACACCATGCTCAACCAGATCATCAATTGTTCGAGAAAGGAGAACCTGCTGCCGGCCGTCAATCTCGAGGAGCCCGGCGTGCCCCCAAAGAATGCGAGAGAGAAGGCTGTCCTGGTGACCACCTTGTACTCCGGCTACTTCGACAGGCTCCGGAACATGTACTACGAGCACTCGACGGCCACGGGCGAGGTCATCGGCGTGTACCAGCCGAGCCACGAAGAGCAGCAGCACACGGACCACCAGAACCACAACATCAAGGCGTGGGCGGAGATCAACCTGCTCAGCTTCAGCGACGCGCTGGTGACCACCGCGTGCTCGACCTTCGGGTACGTGGCGCAGGGGCTGGGGGGGCTGAAGCCCTGGATCATCCCGAGGCCAGCGGAGCGGAACCAGGACTGCCTCCGGGGCTCGTCGATGGAGCCGTGCTTCCACTCGCCGCCCAGCTACGACTGCAAGGCCCACAAGGACGTCGACAAGGGGGCGGTGGTCCGCCATGTGAGGCACTGCGAAGACCTCGACTCGGGCCTCAAACTGTTCGACTAGCTCACTCTCCACCATGTGTTCGACACAATTACATGGACGCGCGACAAATATGGGGATGTCTCACTTGTGTTTTCTTCGGAATAGATTGCTTATATGTAGCACCAATTGATGCATTAAGCCACTGACGATTTATATTCACGTAAAGTCCATTTCCTTACACAATGAACTTACTATAATATATAGGAGGTTTGACATTCTAGAGATCATTTCGGACAGTCAACATATGAACTGGAATAAACTCCCCACTAGCAACATACTATCCCATATAATTAATTATTTTTAATATTTTAATCTTTATACTTTCAAAAGTCATATTAATTTTTTTATAAATATTTAATCTTATTGCTCTAACATAATCCGATTCAATAGGAATCATGATGTTATTCTCATTACATAGATCTAAGGAAATCAATATATATATATATTTGTAGCGGACAATATATAATATGAGAAAATATTAATAATATTATTAATTTAAAAATATTATACAATATATCACACGTATCATCATTCATGTGATTGGCTTGCAGGGCACCTATAACCAACGGTAACCATTGAAATTCTCAGCATGACCTAACGAAATATATTTTTTATTTTTATTCTCAAGTTTTGTGTTTTTTTCTGATATCTTGGCAAATGTAATATTTTTAAAATTCTTAAATGATCGATTTTTTTATTTTTGTAAGCTTCATACTTCTTCTGGTGCAAAATTATTAATTTATCATGTCGAAAACCTGTTAAGTAGACTGTGTAAGCAACATCTCCCAAAAATTCTTTAGGAATTATTTTTTCCTTTAACATGCATCAAATCATATTAAGTATAGTCTTTTGTTTTTTAAGATGAATTGATGTAACATTTCATTATTTATATAAAAACTTTGAAATTTATTTGATTGATATTCACCACATATATCTATTCTTAAATATTTAATCTTATAATTACTTTATCTTTCAACTAAATCTTTAAATTCTTTGAATTTATTTAAAAATTATTTCTTTTCCTTTAATATGTAGCCACAAGTTTTGCCATTATAATCATCAGCGAAGGTAAGAAAATACATACTTCCTCCAAGTGATATTAGGTTGATAGGGTCATAAACATCTGAGTGCACCGAATTAAGTCGATGTCATGCTCTTTTTATCCTTCTGACTTTGAAAAGCTTTCTTTCTTGCTTATCTATGATACACACTTCATATAATTTTGATGGGTGCATTCGTGTCACTATATTAAACTTCTCTAGAATTTCTAGTATCTCAAAATTTAATTGAGCATATGTAAGATGTCATATAATGTAGAAATATCCTCAATATCAATCTTAAAATAATTTAAAAATATATAAATGTAGAGGAAGCATTATGTTCTTCACGGTTTTCACATCTGAGATTCATGTTTTATTCTTATCACGAATTAAAAGAGCGATATTTTTTATCTTAATATTATAACATTTTTTAAGTAATTGTCCCAATCTCATAATATTATTTTTCATATCAAGAATATAATAAACATCAGAAATATATAATTCTTTGTCATTATTAAGTCCAAAAATAATTTTACCTTTATCCTTTTCTGGTTTTTGAGACAGATCACCAAATGTAATATTTCTAGAATAACTTGTATCTATTTTCAAAAATGTTTCTTTTGTGACATGTGATTTGAAGCTCTTGTATCTAACAAAACTTGATTTTTGTCCTTTTATTTCTCAACAAAATTTATCTTTATCACATTGATTGTTAAAATTATAATAATATTCAAAAGAGTAATGTTTATACTTTTTTTTAACACCTTTTAGAATATATGACTTATCCACGGCCTCGACCACGTCCTCGATCATAACCTCGACATCTTTGGCTAGAATTTCTTCATCACCTTCATTGTTTGGAGATTCTTGATTGGTCAGATTTCTGCCATCTCTTCTTTTTTGTCCATGACCTCTTCTTTTTTGAAAATTTGATTTACCTTTATTTTCAAGAGTAAGTTTGGTTTGTAGTGCTTGCTACAATTGTCTTTTCCTCTTTTTATAATTGTTTGTTCATGAATTTGAAGAGAACTCATAAGTTATTCTAAAGATATTTCTTAATCTTTAGATTCTTCAATTGCAACAACAATAAAAAATCAAAATTTGGATCTAGAGATCTTAATATTTTTTTCTATTACTCTTTGATCACTTATTTCTTCACCATTTGGTCTCATTTGATGAACAATAGAAATAATTTTTAAGAATTAATCAGAAATAGTTTCAGAAGTATCTTGCTATAATTTTTTAAACTCGATAAGTAAAACTTATAGATGAAGTTTTTTTTTACCTTATCAACACCAATAGATGCTTTTTGAAGCATTTCCCAAGCCTCCTTTGAAGTAGTTTCTAGAGGTATAATCTCGAATATTTTATAATCAAGCCCTTGGTAGATTGTGAATAAATTTTTTTTCTCTTTCTTCCTTCTATCTTTAAGTTGTTTTATTACTACTGCATTCATTGCAACCTAGAATAAACTTCATTTAGATGCATCATATGTCATAATTTTTTTTTGTTAATTTAGGAATCTCGTGTTGGATGGTGCTTGGGAATGAAGTCATAGCTTAATGTGGCTCTAATACCAAATGTTAAACTTGATATGAAGAAGGGATAAAGCTATTACACAAAGGAAGAGTAGATAAGGATTGATCTTTTATGTTTCTCTCAAGACTCTTTGCAAATTTCAGAAACTCTATGTGTTTCATAACCAAATGCATGCGGTTTATAGAGTCGCTAAAGATATATTATATTAATATACTTAAAATAAATCACTTTATTTCTAGAAACCTTTGTATGAACTAATAGTCAAATGACTTGTCCCTCCGTAGACATATTTATTTTGATGTAATAAATATTTTTTATGATAAAATTATCATTTTATGATACTTGAACAAGTTTAATTCAATAGGCTTCTAATATCAAAAGATAGTTTTGAGTCTCCAACCGAGGTGGGTGCATTGGCACTACTTCTCAAGCTATAATTTGTCAACCCATCCATAGACCAAAGTGCCTTGTTACCTAATTCTTTGTAGGGTTGGATGTGATTTATGAGATGATCGACTCCAAGCACCAATCCAACTTAATCGAATCGGCATATCATCTTTCGATACCTTAGCATTGTTATACATTTCAAGTACCGAGGCTAAAGTATCACCTCGGCCTGGTCGTGCACACGTACACATGAGCGTTTGAGGATCCTTCGTTGGCATCTGAGAGATGTTCAAACTCTTCGGGATGTTGGCCGGTAGGTTGGGAACCTAGGCAGACACCTCATGTCGGGGTTGAATTTCGGTCCATGGCGGAGCTATAACCGTCTGATGTCTACTGCGGTGTTTTGACAGGGGAGAGGAGGTTGCTTGCCCTTGGTCGAGGGACCTCATTAGGTCAACCATTGAGGATTTAGCTTCCCTCTTTTGCAAATGCGTCATGTTGGAAAACCTCCACGGGAGCATCATATGCACAACAAAATATCAAAACAAAATTGGTTTCCCACGTATATCAAAATCGTTGTGCAAAGATTGGTGCATAGAAAAAACTACAAAATCAAAAATTGCATGATATGAGAGATTGCCTACCCAAGGAGATCATATATCCCTATTTTTTCATATTCAAATGGAGAGGACGAAGGAGGTCAAACGTCCTCATCTCTAGTGGTATCCACACAATGAATTGTTGTAACGATACTCCTCTAATCGCAGCCCCAAGTCTCACAACTCTTACACTGAGGGAGGAAGGATAATAGAAGGGGGAGGCCAAAGATGCAGCATATGATCTATGTGCCTCTCCTCCTATTTATAGTGAGTCACCCATATAACCCTAATGGATCCTATCTCAGTGGGTATTAGATCTCCATCTAATTACCTCTAACCTTGGATTATTAGATCTATATCCAATAATCTCCTTTGGCCTATAATTGACCCTTATGCAAAGAGCCCATCAAAGTAGGGTCTCATCTAATGAGAATAAAGACTAATTGGATAACTCATATTCAATCCTCTATTCGCTGAATCATTCACCATATGTGTATGACCCTCTAGGGCCAATACCGAGATAGTCATGAGTTCTACATGCCAGAACTCCTTCTGACTCGATGAATTATTATCTCAAAATAATTCACTCAACTAATCGGCTATAGACGTACTAGGCCACTACACCATAGTCCCCAAACGGTACAGGAGATATTATCCATCGGACATGTCTGTCCTCAGTTACCATATTTTTATAATCTCTCATTCATCTAATATCTTAAAGACTATATATTAGGCATGGTACCTGTCAGGCCACATACGAAATCTGTCTAAGTCTCGCTCTAATCGGATTTTTTTGAAAAGCTTATTCTCTCTCAATCCGACCAACTTAATCAGGGATTTATCTGAGCGAGAGTATACGGGATATTCCTCTCATAATACTGAGAGTGATGATCTTCTATTGACACTTAATAGCCTTCATAAGGTTGACTATTAATCTCAATAACCGACTGTACCATATCTATAACTTTTCAAACTTGTAAGTCTGATGTCAAATAGAGGAGTACTTAAACAAGACATCTTTAGTATCTCAAGTCTAAGGACCAGATACACAATTGAGACTACGAAATCACTGTCTAATGTCATATATCATTAACTATATAATATTTTATAAACAGATTAATCAATGAACTCATTATCTAATGAGCACTTGTATTGTATCTTTAGTGTCTCCACAAAAGTGATTCAGCAGCTTCTATCATATGGAATAAGCACATGTATTGTATCCTTAGTGTCTCCACACAAGTGACTATGAGACTAGTCGCCTCCATTATATGGATAGGTATACAGTATGTCGGTCTATCCGATTATCTCAATGTCCCTCTCGAGCAACCTATGACCGGGATTATTTAGGATATATGTATAAATACGAATCAATCTCATTATCATAATCTCATTATGATCTGCTTCTCATTACATAAAACTAAAGACATCATAATATATATATTCAATAAATAATATAATATGAGAATATATCAATAAATAATAATACAAAAAGACTGTGCAGCATGTTACACGTGTCATCACTCACATGATTGGTTTGCAAATCACTTGTAACCAACACGTCTTTTTATTCCTCGACTTGTTCTATAATCGCCTATACCTACACTAAGGCTGTGATCGGTGATGTGCCCCCCCGACACAACCCCTACGATGGTTAAGTTAGCCATGAATCACCTTATGTTGTCTCTCTTTTTTCTGTGTACGAAGGATCCCCTTGGCATTATTGCCTGGGTACCTTTTATACTACATAGGGAGGCAAAAATCATACAAAAAAGGTTAATGCACGTGTGTGGTAGGTTCACACCGTATGTTGGTCGATGGCTAAACCCCCTACCTGTCTGTTTTATCCCACTACAACGCTAGTTGCCTTTGTTGCATATTTGTAGCAGGCGTGATTCTCCCCTGGGTCGTTGTTTGAGTTGAAATAGATTCTCCTAATATGTAGGAGACGTACAGAAGGTAACCTTGTGGGGGAGATAGGTGGTGAGGCCTGAGCCTAGCCCCTTGAGCGATGGTCTGAGGCAACGTTCCTTTCTAAGACCTTAATCTGAGCTGAATCGACAGTGTTTATGGTAATTAATCTACCGAGACGGCCCTACTCTCTACTTTCTGAATGGACCCTGATATGAGGTTTTTTGTTTACAGCATCTTGTTTTGCTTTGTCCTTCGTCCCCTAGTCATGAGGCCCCATGAAGTTTTTTCAACTGCCCTTGTGGCTACCTACGCTCACCCTAGTGCAACAGCCCAGATGAAAGAGGTCTGAGTTTTAAAGTTTGATCTAGAGGAGGCCCTGATGAGGGACGGGGAGGCAAAGGACCTCCCTTTGACCAGAGAGGACCAAGTGGCTAAGGGCGAGGGTGCGCTCCCCTACTCTGCCGAAAGCGACTTTAACACATATGGGCATCAACCGTCCATCGTTAGATGTTGACAAGCCCTGAATCTGGCTGAGAGGGGTGTATCTGCACTTTGCTGTCGGGCAGTAACCTGAACAAGGCTCCTCCTTTCATTGGAGTTGATAATTCTTTTTTATCACATACAAAAGCCTTTATAACATGCTTGATTTATTGTATGCAATCTGATCCGAATTTTTCTGATTAATAGAAATGGGTCATTCTCTTCCACTTTTGTGTGTGGGTGTCTGACGATGAGTGGTGTTGCGTTGGTGTTGGAGTCTTGGTTCTTCTAGACAACGTATCCTCTTGCAAGGAAGAGGACGAGGCTATGGCCCATCGAATCCAGATTAGGGGTATGCATACAGGCGACTCAGCCTGGGTATTCTCCCAGGTCTGTATGTGGTGTTGTGCACTCAAATAACGCTAGCCCTCCTTCTAGCACCAAAGAATGTTATACATTTCATGTACTAAGGCTAAAGTATCGCCTCGGCCTGGTCCTACCCGCATACACATGGGCGCTTGAAAATTCTTCGTTAGCATCTGTGGGATGTGCAAGCTCATCGGTATATCGACTGGTAGGTCGAGAACCTAGGCGGACGCCTTATGCTAGGGTTGATTTCCGGTCCATGGTGGAGCTAAGTCGTCCAGGGTTTGCTGCGGTATTTCAGGGGGTTACTTGCCCTTGGTCGGGAGACTTCATTTGGTTGGTCGCTGAGGACTGAGCTTCCCTCTTTTGCGAGTGTATCATTTTATTTCTCGACTTGTTCTTCAATTGCTAATACTTACGCGCTCCCCCCCCCCCCCCCCCTCTCCCGATGTGACCATTCCGATAGTTAAGTTACTTATGAATCTCCTTGTATTCTTTTTTTTTTCTGTGTAAGAAGGATCCCCCTAATGTTATTGCTTGGATACCTTTTATACTACATGGGAAGACAGAAATCATACAAAAAGTGGTTAATGTGCTTGGGTGGTAGGTTCGTGTCATATGTTGGTTAGTAGCTGAACCCTTGACCTATCTGTCATATCCTACTGTGGTGTTGGTTACCTTTATTGCGTATCTATAGTAGGCGTGATCATTCCCTGTGTCATTGTCTGAGTTCAAGTAGGTCATCCTATTATATATGAGACATACAGAAAATAACCTTACGGGGGGAGGCAGATGGTGAGACCTAAGCCTATCCCCTCGAGCGGTGTGTTGAGACAATATTTTTTTTCGAGACCTTACTCCAAATTAAATCGATAATATCTACTTGATTTTTTTAAGAATGACATAAAAATATACATTACACAGACCAATATGTCATATCAGACACGATGTTCTGGTAAGTTGGGGGGGGGGGGGGGGGGAATTCTTCTACCACTTCTGATGGCTTTTAGTCTTCTTTCAAGCTGTGACATGATGTGATGCTGACTCAGTCGCTTGTCTCTGAGGAACAGATAATGTTTCCTAAGTTTAATCCAATGTCAAATTCATGCTTTCTGGTAGTCCTATCAGGTCATGGCAAATGTTGTCATAAGCTTTTGGGGAGTTTGAGAAATGGTGTCAAATGGCATGCTCGTATGAAAACTGAAGCTTCTTGCTTGATTTATTGGGTTTAAAGTTCATGATGTAGAGATCATAGCTACCGAGCACTTGAAGCTTTCACCAGCTTAGATGACTCATACTACTTCCGCAAGCATTGTTGTTGGGTAAGATGGAATTGCCTGTGTTCAGCATGTAGTGCTGCAACATCCTGCTGAGTTGGGAAGCAAAAAGAAGATGGACATCCTGATTCAGTCTAAACTTTCTTCAACTGAAGACCTGTGACTCCATATCCATATCCATATTTCACGCAGTGCTGTTGCACCATTCGTTCATCTGGACTGATCTCATGTTAAACTCGTATCCTCTCAGGTTTCTTTTCTCCTTCAGGAACGTATATGATAAGAGAAGGTAGTAGACTGAATCATTCATTCATGTTTCTTTTCTCCTTCAGGAACGTATATGACAAGAGAACGTATATGATCTCAAGTTCGACTCATATCCTCTCAGGTTTCTTTTCTCCTTCAGGAACGTAGATGATAAAAGAAGGTAGTAAACTTTCTTTTCTCAACTCATACGAAGAGAGAAGAGAAACAGATCCATTCATCATTTATGGTGGCCACGACAGGCAGTAGACTCAGCTAGCAGTCCAACCTGAGATCCAAGAAAGACGCCGTTATTTTGTACCAATGGAAGTCTTCCTCCATTAAGCTTGATCCCGAGCAACATCACCAAGAGGAAGGGATGGGCCTGTTAGATAAACGTGTTTTCATGGATGGCATTAATGATGATGATAATGACTATGACATGATGGCATCTCGTTGATCCTTAGCCACATTTTTTTTATTTTATAGAAAATAATTAATCGATTGATTTCCTGAGTCGAGGGGCACCTCCAAATGATTCAAGCTATTGGTCGAGACATAATAATTTTTTTTGTATTCTACGGTGACAAGACAACAAGAGATGCATGGGACAGTGATCAAATCTTTCACATCATCTTACCTTTTGATCTCCATCATTCACTTTTTATTGGTCGGATCAATTTTATGTTGTGTTTCTGATTCGACATCGACGGACGGTTCGATGGAACCACTGCATGTGTTCAGTCTCCACGCAGCCTGGGGAAGAAGACGACGACGACGGCGACATGCCGATGCTGCACATGCACAGTATTCTACTGTGCTGCAGCAGTCATCACCCGTCCTTCCCTCGATCGGAATCCGTCCTCGGGCGTTCTCCCAGGCCCAGGTGTTGTTGCCATGGCAGTCCGGGCATGGCCTCTGTCGCGTGGTCGGCAGCCACACACGGAGCTCTGTCGGTGGCCAAGTCGCTTCGCTTGCAGTACCCCCTTGCGTTGACGTCGGTTGTCAACATATGGGCGGAGCCGGCGAGAGCACAGGAGTTGGCGGTGTCAGAGCTCCGCCCGAACCTCACCGTGTGGTCGAGCATTACATCGAGAGGGAACAGTTCCCGACGTTCAACTGTTGCCCAACAGTACTGCTTCATCTTTGAGACGTCAACGACGGCTGCATCACACCCGATCTCCGTCGTCGAGGTCTTCCAAGTCCTCCTCAAAATCCTGCTCCACAAATTAAGTTGGGATCGTCGAAACGCAAGCATCCTCGCCCAACACGGAGAAAGCAAAGCTTGTCATCTGCTACAGTGGTTGATACTACGTGAGGAGAGCAGGAATCGCAAGGAAAGAGAAGCTATTGGTGCCCTCATTTATCTGCAACAGTGATGAACTCCACAATATATCCGTAGTTCCTCTCGTAATCTCAGCCGTTCATCTGATTTATTATTTATGATGTCATTTTAATTTTTTTAAATATTTCTAAACTATCTTTTTTATAAATAAACATAAACACTCTTTTCTTCTTCCTCATCTTTATTAGTTTTTCTCAAATGATGTCACCTATTTTGAATAATATAAAAATATATTCATCATTTTTAGTGGTCACCCTACGGACTGGTCCATATGGTAGATACATTAGTTCAAGTGGATAATATTTTTTTTGATTCATTTATAATATATTTTTATGATATTATAGTGTTTTTATTAAAAATGCTAAATGCACTATGAAGTCATTGAGAAACACCATTAGTGATATCAAATACCTTTTTAGTTGTTAAATCATTTCGATATCATATTTTTTTAGATTTATAATTGTTTGATTGAGATTTTTTATTATTTTATATTTTTAAAGTAAAGTATAATATTTTATTCTGATTATTAAAATATTATAATAAACTAAATTTTTATCTCATTAGAATTTATGAAATGATATGACATATCTAGGCCTGCCACTCCATGGGGCCCCAGGATTGTCATTGTGGATTCAACTTGGCATGTCGAGCCAACTCCGCATTGTAAACTCGAGATAAGATAATTAACTGCATGTCATCCACTATAGCGGCTCGTTGCACCAACTTCACCCGAAGATATAGAGGGGATGTAGCCACGCATCCAATTATATGGAGAGCAAGGAGTAGCGTCGAACAATCCAGGCAACGTTAATGCCCAATGTATGGGTCAACTGTCTTAGGCGCACGTAAACATTAAAAACTTACATACGTTATGCCGGTGATTATAAAACTACCTTGTACATCAACCCAAGATAATAGATATAAAAATCACCCTTACAAACAATAATGGGAGTCAAACCTAGACACTTAGAGGTTATTATTCCCTATTCCTCTCCCCCTTTTCTCTTTCGGAGCTCCTGCTCATACTAAGTATCAAAATGGTCGAGTTGAGTGACCTCTTTGCTCGACTCCGACTTTTGTGTAGGGCACCAATAGTTAAGAGGTAGGAGTGATCCTCTGCCACACCTAGAGAATTAGTTTGAGTGACCTCGCGATCGGTTCTCTGACCAACTCGCTCTCTCCAACTTGAAGGTAGCGTTGACAATTTAACGCACTCAGATCGGACCAAATCGTGTTGACACTTCGACCCCGACATAAAGAATATTAACTTGAAGGATATTTTCAGTATTATATGAAATAAAAAATATCATTTAAAAAAAATGAAAATAGGAAACACTTATGAGGGGGAAAAAAAAAAGAAGAAGCAAAAGAGACCCTTTTTCATATAATCTCCCTAATAATTATTATTGGGGACATTATGAAATAGACAAATCCGTAGGTAATCGGATGGTTCATGAAGGAACGCTCGAACCATCTCGAGTCTCGACCGTCGCCATCTCGGCACGTTTTGTCGGCACATCAATGATTTGGACCGGTTTGGGCTGCGCTCCTCATCGTGTCCAACCCACCACCGAATCTGACTACATTGCCTCCGTGACGGCAAGTCTAATTGGACTCGCAATTAATTGAGGCGAACACGAATCGAACTCCATCGGCGCATGGCAACCTTTCTCTACTTAAACCCTCCACCGCTCGCTCTCCCTCTGCGAATCCTCTCTACGACTCCCTCGAAAGACACAAGCAATGGTGGGAATGGCCTTCCTTCTCGTGGCCATTGCAGCCGCTCTCTTCATGAGGAAGCTCAAGAAGAAGTCCCAGAACAAGCTTAAGCTCCCGCCCGGCTCCATGGGATGGCCTTACATCGGAGAGACCTTTCAACTTTACTCGCAGGATCCCAACGCCTTCTTCGCCACCAGAGAGAAGAGGTCCCAATTCCTTTCTGTCGCATACACGTTACCGGAGGTTGTTTCCGGTGAATGGGGCTCAGTGTGGGGTGGGGGGCGTGTTGCAGGTACGGCGAGATCTTCAAGACGCAGCTGCTGGGTTGCCCCTGCGTGATGCTGGCCAGCCCGGAGGCGGCGAGGTTCGTGCTGGTGACGCGAGCTCATCTGTTCAAGCCCACCTACCCGAAGAGCAAGGAGCGGATGATCGGCCCATGGGCGCTCTTCTTCCACCAGGGCGACTACCACATGCGGCTGAGGAAGCTCGTCCAGAGCTCGGTGGCGCCCGTCGCGCTTCGCGGCCTCGTCACCAGCGTCGAACGGATGGTGGTCTCCATGCTGGAATCATGGGTTGGTCGGGAAGTGTCTGCTTTCCATGCATTGAAGGAGGTCGGTGGGCTTCGGCCTCTCGCGGGTTTCGGGGGCGAGTAATGCGTGCTCTGAGCACTGATCTACTTCTCTCTTGCAGTTCTCCTTTGATGTGGGCATCCTCGCAGTCTTCGGAGGTCATTTGGACGATCGGTACAAGGCGGAGCTCAAGAAGAACTACTCCGACGTCGACAAGGGCTACAATTCGTTCCCCACCTGCATCCCTGGGACGCCGTACCAGAAAGCAATCCAAGTAAGCGAGAACGGAGTTCATGTAGCTTTGCTCTTCGTTGATCTCCAACCTCTCCTTCTTCTCGACCCAGGCAAGGAAACGGCTGGGTAGGATAGTGGGCGAGATCATCAACGAGAGGAGGGGGAAGAAGGGCGTGTGGGAGAACGATCTGCTGGGCCATCTCATGGACTCCAAGGACGACAAGGGAGAGCTCCTGACGGATGACCAGATCGCCGACAACATCGTCGGCGTACTGTTCGCGGCACAGGATACGACGGCCAGCGCCCTGACGTGGATCCTCAAGTTCCTCCACGACGACCCCAAGCTTCTTGAATCTGTCAGAGTACGACAGCCGAAGCATCAAATCCTCCACCGATTCGGCCTGACCTGACCTGACCATCGTTGTCCTGCAGGCCGAGCAAATGGTCATCCACGAGAGCAATGGAGGTCGAACCTTGACATGGAGCCAAACCAGAAGCATGGTGCTAACTCACAAGGTACGTACCCTAAAACATGCAATGCGAACCTGTCTCCTTCACACAAAACGATGGAAATGGGTAACGCTGCTACCTTCCATCGTGGTGTAGGTCATACTGGAGAGTCTGAGGATGGCGAGCATCATCTCTTTCCCTTTCAGGGAGGCGGTGGCGGATGTTGAGTACAAAGGTACCATGAAATCGCAGTAAAAAGGTTCCTTGTGCAGAGCTCTGTGCTTTGGTCTGAATCCAGCAAACATGGCCGTGGAGTGCAGGGTTCCTTATCCCAAAGGGATGGAAAGTGATGCCTCTATTCAGGAACATACATCACAACCCAGAGTTCTTCCGAGACCCATGGGTGTTCGACCCCAGCAGATTCGAGGTACTTGTTCATGGAATTCTTCCTCTCAACACGGCCATCGTCCTCCTTCAAGCTCTCCTCCTCTCTGCAAGTGCAGGTTGCTCCAAAGCCCAACACGTTCTTGCCATTCGGGAGTGGAGCTCACGCCTGCCCTGGTAACGAGCTAGCCAAGCTGGAGATGCTCATTTTGATCCACCATCTGGTGACCAAGTACAGGTGAGCGAGAGGCCAAGCGACACCTCCATGCATGCATGGAGGATTCATTAGCACGTACGGAGCTGAACCCAACGTGTGTGTGTGTGTGTGTGTGTGATGCAGGTGGGAGATTGCGGGAAGCCAGGGAGAGATCGAGTACCGTCCTTTCCCTGTTCCCAAGCACGGCCTTCCGGCCAAGCTGTGGAGGCGGCGGCAGCAGCAGCAGCAGAGCAGGCCGCCGCCGCCGTACCCGTGCGCGATGTGAATCTAATGTTGCACTCCATTTAGCTTACTTGGCTTATGTGTCGAGATATATGCATAGTTATATGTACTAAAGTTTCTATATTTTCATCCAATGAGAAGACATGGCAATGTCCTGAAAAATTAATGCTTTGACTAGAGTGGAAGTTGGATGAATCTTCCATTAAAATCCATAATGCTCCACATATTGTCAGAAGTATTAGATATGGAAGATCTAAGAGCAAATCTGGAAATAACTTTTTCCTATCACTTTCAGATCGTTGCAGCAGAACAAACCAAATCGATGAGAGCTTTGACCTATCAGTGCTGCTGATGCCCTCATGACTAGGTTTGGAGTACATGACAGGTTCTGTGGAGCCCTAAGCATTGAGATACAACTCTCTAGTGAGTTCATGAGGGGTTAAGACTTTGCATCTGACCATGCTTTATGTCACCATATACAGCCAGCCAAGCACAGATGAAGTGACCTGCTCCTGTTCCAGACTGTGTTGAGAAGACAAGCTCTCGAAATCAGAAGAAGACAACTCAATAATAAATAATAAATCCAAAACTCTATGTAAAACTCTTTATAGAATCATTAGAAAAAATTCTACAAGCAAAAGATTTTGTTTTACCTCTCCCTCACATACAACATAATTTATTTACAACAATGAATGCTAAATCATAATTTATTTTAAACTTTTTTCTAATCAAAATTTTATACTAATCAGTAATTTGAATCTAAATAAGAATTGAAAGATAATTGACATTCCAATGAAAATTTGTTGGCCTCAAGTTTTTTTATTTATATTTTTAAATACTGTGTTCTGGTGATGGTGTTTGTATTTTCACAGGTTTTCATTCAACATAAGCCATTCTCACATGTTAACTAACATGCCATAGATGTTACAGAAACAAGAATTATTAGTAATTAATGAGCAATACAAGTTGAAAGTATCCTCATAAGGCTGAGACTCTTCATTATGCTTTTTATTTTCAGCCAATAATTAAAAAAAAACACCATTTAGTTGCTCAAACATGTCCAGTGTGATCTAGCAATGAACAATCACCAGAGAATGATCCAAATTTGAAGTCTATGCAACATCATAACTTCACACCTTCACATTTTCCAATCAACATTTCCATAACACAAAAAAAAAAAACAGAGACCAACAAATGCAAGCAGGTCCCTCCAAATTCTCAGTTATCAAAACAAAATAGGGTGTGAATAGGAGAAAGAGTGGAAAGCATTTTTGGCAAAGGTGCATATGGTAATAGAAAACAAACAAGTAGTTTTAAACAAAAATTTCTGCAGATGGTTTAGAAAAGAAAAGGTGCTGCACAAGCATAGGCAGCAAATAAATTACAATGGTCACAACTTATAACCTAAAAATACAAATAAAAACTGGTCCTAATATGAGGAAGAGGACCAAAAGGTTCAATGGAAACATAACATGCAAGCATTTTCCAAGCTGCCAAGAACTATGTCAGCAGTAATTCTTAGACACCTAAATTTGCTTTTAATTGTACTGAGACCATTTCTTCTAGGCAGAACTAACACACAGATTCTAGAGTCTATCACAAGCAGGAGCATTCATTTAATAGGCCATGTTCTTATTTCTGTCACTTGAACAAGCACTGCCAACAATATTCTTGAAAGAAACAGAATGGGCAACAAAATTATCAACGACTACATTTCAAATGCAGGAAAGCATTGAGCACATTTCAGTCACCCATCTGAAATCTTAAAGCAGATGTACTAGAATGAAAATAAGAATTAGCTTCAACATACAGCACATTGCAATTTAAGGAAGGTAAACAAGTTGTTAGCCTCGGTTGTTTCCTATAAAAAGAGAATGATCAACTATAGACCCTAGCACTTTGCAGAATTGCAAGTTCAAGGTTATTTACTACCTGATTAAATATTATGCATCAGTGGAACAATGAACAGTAGAAGTAAGTGATAAAAAGAGCTCTTGATGAATAAACAAAATAAAACGATAGCTCAACATTTCAACATCCTGCAATGTATGAAACATTAAATAGTGTGATGTACCTTAACGCAAAATTCAGATTGCTGAATCAGGTATACAATGAGATGCCTAAACAATAACTTTGATCTAAGAGATGGCAGAGGCTGAATGGAAAACATGTAGCTAACTAAAAAATGCCAACACTTGTTATGAAATCAGAACATATTGCAACATAAATACTACTTTGCACTAAAAGTTTTCAACGTGCTTGGCAAAGCAATTTAAAAATGCCAATTTTTGCTCATATGAAGTTTAATTGGCATCATTCCAAGACAGTCTAACAGTCAAAAAGCACAAGAACATCCAAATGAAAAAAACCATCTTGCACTGTGTTGATGCTCTACTCCTCCATCTCAGATCCCGAGGCACCGTTACTCTTGTTATGCTTCCTTGCATACCTCTGATTCCTCAGAAACTTCGGATCCATCTGAAATAAAGTATATTAAGATCATCGATAAGCACCGAAAAACAATGTACATATACATAATAGAATAGTTCGTAGGTACAAATTAGCTAATTCAACTGGCTACATCAAACCTAAAGATTGCAATAAATAGAACGGAACCAAAAACATCAAGCAAAAGACTAAAAATCAAGCAAAAGACTACATCGGAAAAGGGTCAGAGGAGGATAAAATATTGGTACCCCTTTGGTGGAGGTGTGGCGATGCTTCCGAGGTTTCTTGATCCCGTTCTTATGGGCTTTGAACGACTGGTTGTGAGCGGTGTGGTTCTTCGACTTCGCCATTTCTGAACCCCACCCCAAAAAAAAGTTTCGAAAAATTAGAATCTTGATCAAATCCAACGCAATAAAAAAATTGCAAGCTAAATCTCAAAGAAAACTGAAAACTGAAGGTAGAATAGATGGAAGAGGATTGAGACTAAAACCCAAGCAGCCGGGGAAGGAGCGTCTCTTCGATCGCCTTCGTTGCCGACTAGGGTTTGATACGGAGCCCAATCCCTTCAATAGTTCCTATTATATTTAATGGTAGAATGACAATATTGTCCACCTACTGTGGTAATATTTGGGCGTATTTTATGGGCTTTACGTGCTTATGTTGGCCCAGAACTACTAATATGGGCTAACAATTGTTATTTTACATCCGTGTCTATATCTCGTATGAATTCTAAATCCGCACCCGATTAATATATTATCCGATCCGGATAGAGCTATTGGGATCGGACCCGATAGCATCCCTAAAAGGGGGTAACAGCAGCAACGCCGGCCAATACAAAGAGGTCGACATGAATCGGGGAGTGGGAGGTCCGCTGCTCTGCATCGGCGATCTGCTGAGCGACGTCGCCGAGGACGGTGACGCCATCGATGGGGAGGGACGAGAGACCGATCTCCTCTCCTCCGCACCCGCCGGGCTCCCTCCTTCTCCTCATCTTTTCACACCATCTCGAGATCTCGTCCAAGTGTTCCAGGTATTTTTTTTCTTTCTGGATCAATCACTTTGAATCTTTTGGCTTGAATTTGATTCTGATGTGGGAAGTAAGATCATGACGCCTGGTCTTTATGAGGCGTAAATCGAGATGATGTTATTGTTTGATGAACGGAGTTTAGAGGAAGGATGTTGAATGACCAATTAATCAAAGGTTGGTGAATCAGCAGGAGGTTGAGTTGAATTAAGGAGAAGATCTTCGATTTATTTCTATCCTTTCTACTTTTGAGTGAATTGAGGAAAAGCTTCTAAATTCTTTTTAATGTGTCATACCCTAACGTCTTTGTTTCTTTGGTATATGAGATTGGAAATCCACTTAGAACGCACATCCAATATCAATGAGGAACTAATTATGATTATATATTAGTGTTTTTAAAAAAATAAAAATTAGAATAAATTTCTACTACATTAAAGTGCATACAAGAAGCCCACACGTATATTGAACCTGAGACCTATCACTTGTGTAACAATGTACTAATCAATCGGATGTCTCAAGTCTTGTAGTGTTAAGTATGAAACATTACTTATTCATCATTAAACATATAAAATAAACTTTGCCAGGATTACACCTAGGTATCATTTTTGCATCATTGAATGTGATTTGACCTTTATCCACAAGATTTGGGGAAAAGAATGTGGTGCACCCTTGCAGATAGACTTGATGTTTGCATGAACAATTGTGCTGGTTATCTTGTATCGAAAACATGTTCCTTTTTTGTTTGTTAAGTTAAATTGTTCCAGGGTTAGTTGGACATGCGGTTGGCATGTTGAGATTTATGCATAATAAATTCCAAGTAGCAATTTAATCTTGTTAGTAGAATGATAGTATGTTTTCAAATACTGGCCATAAAATTCCTACAAACACATTGAATTCCAAGTATAGAAAAATCATTGATGTGATGAGTGTGATCAAGATCTTATGAATTAATAGTCCAGGTCAAAACAACTCTAAGCAATCTTTCCTTAGGTTTACAGTGCAATATGTTAGTTTAATTTATCAAAGATGCAACATGATCTGTTCATGATTTGTTTATTGGAGTTTTAATTTGTTCAGAAATATTCACCTTTTAGAATGAGATATTTGTTATTATTTGTCCTGATATAGTATTAAGCTATCTCATCTTCTTCAACAAGAAATAAAAATATTTTTTTAAAGCTAAAGTTGGAGTAAATACTAGTGGGTTCTTGATATTCAAGATTAGTCTTCAAATATTTATGGTATTGTTTCTGGGACATTTTAGATTGTTTATTTACATTCAGATTAAGTAATTCTTGATTCATGTTTATGTTTCAAATTCTTCATACATCAAATTTTTTTATTAATTTTTTTCTCTTTTTTTGTTATATGAATCTTCTATGGTCATTCTAACAAATAGAAACAATCTTAATATCTATTGATACATGACAAATCCAGTTTATATCATCCCCATCAATGGCTTAGCACACGGCTTAAACAACCAGTTTGCATCATGCAGAAATGAAGTTAAATTAGCTGAATGTTGTGGGCAATAGAGGAAGTTATGGAAATTATGAGACAGCAATTTTGCTCAACTCTAGATACATTTTTGAGTATTGAGCATGTGAAAGATTCATTATTACATTGATTAGACATGTATTATTATTCTGCTTAGTAGTATTCCCAGTTCTGGCTAGAAAGCAAGTATATCTAATTATGTTACTAAGATTTTTACTACATGAAACGTCTGTTAATTGGCAATACAAAAGAGCTATCTTTACCCTGAGATGGCCAATGACATTCAATGCTTTCAGATTCCATGGAAAGTTTTATATGGCTAACTACAAAATTGAGGATGTAAAGAATTTGGAAGTAAGAATGTTACTTGTTTCTTTAGAAGAATGTTACTGTCTATTACTTGTTTAAGCTTTGGTGTACATCTTGGCTACCTAGGCCTCTTCTTAGAGTTGTTTTCCTCGGCTATTCTCATTGCATTTATGGGCTATTAATTTCTCATAGACTGTCATGTTTTGTTACTTGGAGAAAGCAGGAAATTTGAATCTAAGATCAAACTGATGAAATTTCAATTTTGAAGTTGTAGATCTATTGACTTGTCAACTAACTAGAAGAATAAAGTTTACTTTAATCTTAAGCACATATTTTATTTTCGCGAGAACATTTATAGGCCCCGACTCTTATAAGGATAGAAAATCCATAAGGGAGTGCGCTCCCTTAGCAATTATAGAAATGATACCAGTGATTCGTTTAAGCCAGACTTGTGATCCCAATAGGTTTTGATTGTCAAGTTATGGATCACATGATTGCACTAAGATGAGATTTGCTGTCGAGATAATTTGGTATCTTTCGGCGCTGTAAAGGTGATAAAAAAAAAAAGTCCAGCTGACTGATATCAAATTAATTATGCCTCAGGACTCAAAGTAGAAATTCGAAGATCAGAGAAGTGTAATTACAGAGTAACATAAATAATCATGTTTACAATTAAATCCATTCATGATTTGCATGAAAAAAAAAATACTTATTTAGGAATTAAGTGCTGAAATATTCATATAACCAAAGTGTCAAATTTACATTACAGCTCCAATCTCAGGTGCATTTTTCCCTTTTCTTTCTCATAGAGCCTCTGCATGTCCTTCAGACAATAATGTACAAAACCATTATCATGCTTAGAGTTCTCTAAACCCTCGAGTAGCATAAATCATAACTGCATCAGATAGTCTTGCTGTTATTCCTTAATTTCCTATTATCTTTGTCGATGGATACTCGCGGAAAGTTAGTTCATTGGTCTTGTGTGCTTCAGGAGAACTACGATCAGTTGATCCAGTCATTAGAAGGGGCAGACCACTCATGGACAGCTTTAACCCTAAAGGTACCATATAGTCAGTCAGTCATATTTCGGAAGAACAGCCTTCACCCTTTGTTTATCTTCTACAGTTTAAGCTAAATTTACATCTTTCTCTATGTTCCCAGTTATGTGCTGCTCTGAAGACCGCAGATAAGATGGTGAGTTTTGCCAACTCTAATATCGGATCATTACTAGAGAAGGTTGCATTGCTCGAGAACATCATAAGGCGAGGCGATTCTGCAGTTGCCATGATGGAATCCATACAAAATGTGGAGACAGGTAAAACGAGTGTCATCAACCATTAATTCAGATGCCAAGAAGTACAGATTAGATGTAGAAGCTAAAGAAACTTATTTGCTGCTTGTCAATTATGAAGTTGAACTTAGGCTTTTTGAGAAGCAAAAATATATACAAAAACATATTATACTTTCTTGTTGCGGTGTAGCTAGTGATAAAACTACATATGCGAACTCTTTAGAATCTTATAAGAATATTTTTGATTTCTTACACAAAACTAACAATGTTTTCATAATAGTATCACGAATGATCGTCACTTAATCGTAATTCTTCGCTCAACAAATTGTTCATTGCTTTTATTTATTTGCATAGATATTTGGCAACATATTTTGTTTAAAAATACGAACATAAACAATTTGTAGTGTTACATAACAATCGCTCGTTACATAGAATCAAAACAACTTAGTTTTGAATCATTTTCGCATGTTGTGACGGCCGCACAGAGCTAGATGAGGTGTTAGATATGTATCGAGCGTGAGCATTCATAAAGAGTTGAACTCAACTTGTATCTAAAACCTTAGAAATCATCGTTTGTGAATTTACAATCATTTCGTATTTCGCTCTCTTTCTCTATTGCACTTCAAGATAAATAATGTTTTGATGTTTCAAGACTTAGACAATCTCAATTAAGTCCTGAAACATTAAGTAAGATTATTTTCGACTTAGGTAATTTTAGTTGAGTCTTCAAGTTTGGTGATAATAGTGACACACAACTTAGACAAATTTAACTATGTATGTGACAATAGAAAACTAATACCGGTGTATGAATTATGTTTAGCTTGCACCATCTGCTGTCCAGCTAGAGAGACCATTTACAAGCGTTTGATCATCCTTTTTATCTTATAAGAATATTTTTGATTTCTTGCACAAAAAAAACAATGTTTTCAGGATAGGGAACTAATACTGGTGTTGGTTGATGAATTATGTATACCACTTCATTGGAGTGCAGCACCATCTGCTGTTAAGACTCAAGCAGAGAAGAGGACCATTTGCTATACGCACTCATAAAATCCTTGCAACAACCATAGTCTGATTCCAAGAAGAACTGTGTGCAAAAGCAGAAGCAGAAAATATAAACATTATTCAGTTCCTACTAACTAATAAAAAAAAGCTAATCTTTTTTTGTTCCTACTAATAAATGAAAGTTGAATGGGAAGAAAAATGAAGATCTTTAACAGAAACATGGCAAATAAAGCAACACTGTGGGTTTTATGTTTCAAACTTTACAATAGTTGTTTGATTGTGAAAACAGATGAAAAGTAAATAAATAGTATGATAAAGGGGACTCGGTGTCCAGTTAGTGGAAACTCTGTATACCACATCATTGAAGTGCAACTCCATCGGCTGTCAAGCTGGAGAACACTCAAGCAGAGAGGAACATTTACTGTGTGCACACATAAAATCTCGACAACCATAGTTTGATTTCGAGAAGAACGGTGTGCAGCACCAAATACGACATTCTCTGCAACTACAACTACAGTTGGAATAATTACGCAGAAATAATGTCTTCTAATGCATGAAACACGAGCGCCTGCGAACCGAAAGAGGCGTAGATCTGCTAATTTGCCAGCCGATTAATTGCAAAGCTTGAAGATTACTGACTAAGAACGAAGTTAATTGTAATGTCCTATCAAAACGAGGATGCTGTTACGGCTTTGGGGGGAATGGAGAGAAATCGTAGGGGGCACGATCAACGAAAGAAGACCAAGATCTCAGCAGATCAGATCTGATGCCGGTCGTACCCACCAAGATCGGAAAGATAAATCAAAACCAGGACCAGTGGCCTCACCTGCATATTACACTTGACGAGATCGAGCAGGCGGCAGCCGTCGATCCCGCCGGTGGTGCAGGTGGCCTGGTACATGAGCGAGCACAGTCGGAACTTCCACGAATCGTCCCGATCGAGGAGGAAAAGGGATGAAGTCGAGACGGGGAGAAGGCGACTCGCCTGAGTCGGCAGCCGCCTGAGCGTCGAGGCGGGCGATTCCCGTTCACTAGGGCACTTTGATTCTTATTTATAGCCCTTTCATGGACGAAACTACCCATCGCTATCTCGATAATTTATTGAAACGGGAATAGTTGGCTGTTATTATTATGTCAATTACGTATTTTTTTAACTGAGAACCTAAAATATGTTAGAACAATTAAATGTTATGTCAATTACATATTTTTTAAACACGTATACAAAAACAATTGTAATTGACTTATCATCCTACGTGGAGTTTAAAATAAGTATGCTTATTCGTTTGACATAAAAAATAAAACTTAACTTATATGTTAATTATGATATTTTTTAATATAATTATTTGTTTATATCTACTTGAACTGTTTCACAAGATATTACTTTGGGATGTATTGTCGAGTCTAAAAGGAATAATCGATTAAGAAAATTTTGAATTTAAAATGAATCATTGATTAAGAGAAATTAAGAATGTGAGCACCTCTTGTTAAAAAAAACTCAAAATGAGAGTTATTTTATATAAAATTTCCTATGTATATGACAGGTGGCACATCGGTTCGGCCTGACCATGCCAGATCGAGGACCACATCGGCTCAATTTATCAACCTAGACACGTCGGTCAGAGGACCCCATGAGCAGTCACCTCGGTAACCTGTCAGCCTGACACGCTAGAATGAGGATCACATCGATCAACCTGGATCGATCGGTAGGACTGCGTCATGGTCCGGCCTAACCATGACACATCGGTAGGACTGCGCCAGAATGAGGACCACATCGACCAACCTGGACACATCGGTAGGACTGCATCATTTGCCTGGACCCACCGTCAGCAGTCACCTCGGTAACCTGTCAGCTTGACACGCCAGAATGAGGACCACATCGACCAACCTGGACACATCGGTAAGACTACGTCATTTGCTTAGAGGATCATACTTGCGGTCACGACCTTATCGAACGAAACCCCGGGAACCGGCGAGAGTAGCGTCCCACACAAAGTAGTACTCGCAGGTTAGCCGAAGGCACCGCACCCATTAAATACTTCGGTATAACCTTTCTCTACTCTATAGGTATAAATACCCCACTATAGTCCATAGAGGGAGGGGGGACTTTTTTCCGACCACTTCTCTTCAAAACCCTCGAGACCTTTTGAGTCTCGACTTCGAATCTTCATTCCCAAATAACTTAGCTATAAGAGGAATCTCGTTGAGCACAACCCCCCCCCCCCCCCCCTTCTCAAGAAGGCCTTCTTATAGGTCTCGACCGTTTCCCGAAGTCGACCCAACTGACCCCCCGACCCGAGGGGCTGCAACTGAATGAAGCCTAGTGAACTCGTCAAGCCTTCCCGAGTCTCTAGATCTAGCTCGGACGATCCTACGCACACGGACCGAACCGTGTCGTGCTGAGTCCTCGTCCACAACACCGAATCCAACAACAGTATATATTAATTATTTTAATACTTATTTCTCTGAATTTAATTTTGCATATGTATTCATTCTGAAACTATTAATCTTGTTTTATATATCCTCCTTCAAATTCATTATGATGCTATAAAATATTAGAAATATTTTTGTATTAACTACACACCTTCATGAGTGTGAGTCTGATACAGAGGTCAACATAATAAAAGTAATTAATTACAGAACAACATAACAACAAGTATTCATGAACACGAAACTAGTGCAGAAGATTACTGACACCAAACACAATAAAAGTAATCAAATTAATTACAGAACAACATAACAACAAGTATTCCATCCCAACAAAAAAAAAAAAATCATTTCACCCAATATATGCATAATGTATTACCAACTTTTTTTTTCCTGTCAAATCATTTAAATGATTGCTTCAAATTCCATGTTAACATCTGTAGAACATTGGGTGTTTTAACTTTTCCTTGAAACCCAGCAAGTTCTTAAGTCATTTGATCCTGAAGTTGCCCTCTTCTGCCCCCCTCTATGATTCCCTTTAGATTATTAAACTAATACTAAGATCATAAGTTTGCCAATCTGAATCTTGGTGGTTTTTCCTTGACTGATTAGGTTTTTTTTTCCTTGCAGCTGCAGACTAAACATTTTCAAGATAGCTGATGGAGAAAGCAGCAGTAATTGCCAATCTATGGTCCAACCACTGATCAGATCATCATTGTTCAAAGTGAGAATTAAGTGGAAGTTGTTGAGCTGTAGCAGACCAAAATACTTTCTGGAAAGGAAGGAAAGAAAACTAATGTTCAATAGCATTTGATCCATGAAAAAAGATCCATTCTCATAGTAATATTTGTCCATGTTCTTCCTGTGACCTCACCTCCAATGTACAGTAATGTTGTGTGTTCCATCTTTTACTGGCATTGGAAGGAAGTTTCATGGAGACCCAACAGAGACATCTGATCTTGATGGAGGTCTAAAAATATTATAGTGTTAGTCATCAATTTTTCATAAAAATCAAGTAAAATAGCTACTCTTTTGCTCTCCTTTAGAGTGAACTTCTACTTATGAAAGATAATAATCATAATTATCAAACATGTTACTGGAAATCAATGATAGAAAAAGACCTATATTGTGGATAATTTGACCTTAAAATTGACCTTTGCTGGCATGTTGAATAAATAAATCATTCCACATTCAATTTTTTCAGTACAAAGAATGATAAAATGGAAAACATCTTCCAACTTTCTATAGTCTCAAGCATCAGCCATCACTGACCAAGGATTGCTTGCAAACATTAATTCCTTGCTGTCAACCTCATGAACTTGTCCTATATATTTCTTTAGTTTATATCACATTGGCCTTGGTGTGCAGACTGATCAAAACTTTGATCTGGTCTCATCCCATCCATTTCCTGTGACAAATCTTGACTTCAAGATGTTTGCACCCAGTTCTGAATCAAATATAAGCAGGTTTTGATAGATCTCATGTAGCAACAACTTAACCAAACACTGCTAACATTCTAAAGCCTGTCAATTATCAGCACCTTTGTTGTTGAACCTGTGAAGAATTAATCACCAAATTGCTGATCTTTTTTTCTGATGGAAACAAGTTTGCTGATCTACAGAAATAAAATTGCATTTTTGGTATCCTCTGATTGCCATTGATAAGCAGATGATGATGATACTGATGTAACCATGAAAATTAAGCATAACCAGCGTCATCAAGGTAAGCCTTTTAGAAGCATATAAAAGAATTTTGTACTCTTTGGTGGCTTGTTAGCAGAGCAAACCTTCTGTCAGCAAAAGACAATGAAGCAGAACTTAGTAATCTAAGCCAACATCATTAGAACAAAGGATTCCTTTGCCCCCTTCCTAAGAATCTCTGTACTTTGATGATATCAGATCTTTCACTAAATCTAATTTGACACTTTGGGTCTCCACCAGTGGTAGGTCCTCATCCTGAAGCAGAGATGCAACAATTCTGATACTAGCATGACCAAACAATTCTTCTTTCTGGTGTTCAAAGAGAAGATGTTTCAAGAGCTTCCTTCTCATGAAAGGCAGGCAATGATTGATTAATTAGTGCCTGATGGGCATGGGAAAGACACAATAATAGAAGAAAAAAGAACATTACTGTCTTTTAACACCAACAATGCAAACCAACAACATGATCAAACATGAAAAGAAGACTGCAGGTCCCTGTCTTCTCTTTGGGATCTCATACCACCATGGTGCAGCTCCCAAAGCATATCACACACAAGCAATCCACTCAGACCAAAAGATGAAACCATCTCATGCAATAATGCCCCCACCATACTTTCTGATGAGGTAAAGGGGTGCAGCAGGCAGGAGTGGTTGAACCATAGGAGGAACTTTAGGTAGAGAGAGAGAGAGAGAAAACATTTATTCTAATGCCTTCAGCAGTGAGGTATGAGTACTATGAAATATAGAACATCAAGTGGGTCACCACATGCAGTGAGAGCAACTCTACAAAGCCTGTCATCAAAATAAACATGGGACCAAGAGAGAGAAAGAAAGGCTACTGCATTCCCATGTGCACTTGCAAACACAATCAACAGTGAGCACATGGGATCAATCATCCTTTCTGCCACCAGATTGCACTTTTGAAGTCCACAGACAAGTGAAAACAACAAGCACAAGAGCTGATGAACTCGCTGTGGGAGCACAAACTCAAATCAGAAACATGTTGATTTATATGCACTTTACATTTCGAGGAAGATCATAACTTGTTTTTGGAAGTTCAGATCAATATTGTCAGCCAATCTCCTATTATCTAACTCAAGGAAGTAGTTGCCGACCCGGTTGCTAACTCTGGGATTGGCTGGTTTAGTAGCAAAATGTACAATTGAACCAAATGCTGGAGTTAAACATCGGTATCGCAGAACTTGCCATTTATCCGATTCTGTACAGCTTTAATTGCAGCAACTCGAGCAGCGGTGGCTGCTCTATTTGCAGCTGTGACTGCTTTGTTTACTTGTGCATCCACCCTCGGAACCAGAATAGCATTTTCTGCAGACTTCCGAGCCGCCTGCGTGGAGACTTTTTCATGTTACAGGAAAAAGAATAGAGAGAGAGAGAGAGAGAGAACCAAAGGGAGAAAATTAGCAGACGAGTAACCATGTGATACCTGAATGGCACGCTGAACAGCAGGATCTGGTGCGAGAAGGGGGCTCTTGAGAACTCCAGAGTCCCAATCTCCGCATCTTGTGTCCCCATTACGAAATGTGTACATCCCAAAACCTTGTTTCTTGCCTTCATGCCATGATCCTTCATAGCAGTGACCATTAGCAAAGTGATACACACCAAAACCATGGATCTTGTCACCAAAGTACTCGCCGGCATACTTGTCACCGTTCCTACATCCACGAGAGCTTTCCCACAATAAATAGTCCATTACTTCAAACCCAGCAATTTAGACAGAAAAGTGCTGCCAATTTACAACTCATGTGATAATCCATAATAACTTCTATAATCGAACAAAACTTGCATTAAGGAACATTTCCTGATCATTCACAATTAACTTCTATACTCAAACTAAAAAGAACTTGATGCTAACACCGGAAAATCAGTAAAGGCAACTAAATCAGTTATAGCACAGTTTATTGGGAAAAAATGATAAAGATCAGAAAAACAAATTGTTGGAGAAGTATGAACAGGCTGTCAAGAATGCTTCACCAAAACAGAAGACCAAGACATTAAGATCAGTTCTTGCAAAGAATAGCACCACATGATCAACTAGAACCCAAAGTTCCAATCATGACACCAAGTGAAGAAAAATTGAAGGTCATGATGGCATCTTATCTATTTCCACCTCAAACATAAGAAGAGAGTAAAACTTTGTCACAGAAAAATTGACCCCTGCAGAGAGCCAGTGAGAAAACTAGACCAACCAACATAAACAATGTTAGTTACTACATTCCTTAGTGATAAACATAATATCACAATTTCACTACAATCCATGACCATTATCATCTAAATTGGTCCATGACTTCGTCTACAAGCTCCTGATATTAGAAGGAACCAACTTAACATGATTATGATATCCTTGAGCGTTGTTCCATATGTAATCATCCAGCCACTGAGTGGCTTCGCCAATTCTGATTCCTAAATACAAGACCTTAAATAATCCCAATTTCAGGATCCAGTTATCATTATCATCTAAATTGGTCCATGACTTCGCCTGCAAGATCCTCATGTTAGAAGGAAGCAACTTAACACGATTATGATATCCTTCAGCATCGCTCTATATGTAATCATCCAGCCACTGAGTGGCTTCGCCAATTATAATTCCTAAATACAAGGCCTTAAATAATCCCGATTTCAGGACCCAGTTATAACTATCAATCACTAACAGCCGGAGTGCAAACAGTAGGAGGATCAAAGGACAAACATCAAACATACCAAAAACAGTGAGCAGTAACATATTCTACATTTCAATTAATTAGTTGTAGATAGTAACACAGTAAATTTTCCACAACCAGCACCACAACAATTAATTGGCTTCAACACCAAGAAGTAAATTTTCCACAACCATCACAGTAGTGCAGCACAAAGAAACAGCACCATCAACAGCATTGACAACATATTCTATCTATCAATTAATTCGTTTCAACGATATTGCAGTAAAAAACCTACCTTTCACGGATCAAAGGGTTCCAAATGAATGGAAACAGAACAATCAATACCAAAGGCCCAAACTTTGTTCGACTAAATCGACGCAACGAATCAAAAAGAAGCGAAACTGAGCAAAAAATCTTGCCTGAAATGGTAGTAACCGAGGCCGTGCTTGATGCCGCACTTGAACTCCCCAAAGTAACTGCTCCCGTCGGAGCACGTCTGCATCCCAACCCCGTGGCTCTGCCCGCTGAACCACTCGCCGGAGTAGCTGTCGCCGCTGTAGAACTTGTACACCCCGAACCCATGACGGAGGCCCTGCCGGTACTGCCCCCGGTACCGGCTCCCCCTTGCCCAGCTCTCGATCCCGTACCCGTCGTACTTCCCGTCGATCCAATCGCCCTCGTAGCGCCCCTTGCCGAAGAAGTAGTAGACGCCGCTGCCGTTGCACCGCCCCTTGTGGAACTCGCCCTCGTAGTAGTCCCCATTGCTGTAGTACTCGACCCCCTCCCGGACGATCCGCCCCACGGCCCTCCTTTCCTTCCTCTCGGCGCCTCCGATGAACCAGTCGACGGATGAGGCCCGGCGGACCGCAGCGGTGGCGCCACCGCGGAAGAGGGCGGACCGACGGGCGGCGAGGGAGGCGGCGGTAACGAGCGAGGAGAGGAGGAGGACGTTGGCGAAGAGCGGGGAGTCATCGCGGAGGTAGAGGAAGAGGAAAAAGATGAGGGCGAAGGGTAGGGGGAAGAGGAGGAGGTGAAGGAGGTGGTGGCGATGGCGAGGCTGATGGCGGTGAGGGCGGTGGGGCTTCTCTTCCTCCTCATCGTCGGCGATGGAGGACAGGCTGTGGATGGAGGATCGAACGGTAGGGGAGCGGAGGAGGGACGACGGCGTACGGGTCAGCTTACCCTTCTGCAACTCCATCTCTTTTCTCCACTACTCTCTCGGCGTCATGGCGAAGCGAAGGGCTGAAAGCGTTAGGGATGCAAACGCTTTTGGGGGGACAGAAGAAAAGGTCGTAATCCTCACCGCGAGTGACGGGCTCTTCCTCGGACGAGTGCTGGCGTTGGATCCGCAACTGACGGCTGAGATGCAGCTTTCCGGACTTCATCCTTCAGCAGATGCTTCTTCTTACCCTTTCAAACCTACTCATTTTTTGTATCTCACTTATGATTGGTCGAACTCTGGTACCCACTTGAAATCTCAAGGCAGGTACATGATGGGGTAACGTTTGATGGAGACAAGCATTATTTCTTTTTTCCTAGGACTCGTCTTACATCCTGGGCTGCGGGACTATTAAAGCTCTGCTTGCCGTCGGATAGAGGAATGCCCCCCATGATTTCGGATCTTGATGCACTTTTCTTGCAAGCAAAATAATAAATACACAAAAACAAAAAGAGTGCTTTGTGATTAGCGCTAGCTTGATGATGATGTAAGCTGCTGCCTCTTTCCCCTCCACCCTTGAAACTTGTTTGCAAAGAAACATGACAAAGAAGACAGATCTCTAATTAAATATGAAGAAATTTGACAAGTAGCAAAGTAGGTAAGGTGGGTTTTTTTGACCATAATTGGCTTTAGCTTATGATCCATATATAATTTGCAAGAACAGGCCAAGAAGAAGTGGTGCTAAGATCAAGTTTCATGTAGATGTTCACAAGGAGACTTTTGACAAGATCAACATGATTAAGATATGAATGGAACTTTATTTATGAGCTCATTGAGTGTGACAAAGGGCTAAGTCTGCCCTCTCTTTTCTACCCAAACCTACCTCAAAAAATAGTTTGGACTTGTTGGTTGATGATTCCCAGCAAATTAGAATTAATCCACCTTTTGTTTATTTACAGTGCACTTGATCTTGATGGATGAATGCTATCAATCTCAGGGCTTTCATCTACTTTGGCAAAAGCTATATATTTTTTTTAAGATGATTCATGGTTACAGCATGAGCATGTATGAGTGTATCTAGATTTGTGACAATGAATTATTTAATATCATATCATGAACTTGATACCTTATCCAAAATTTTATATTTAAAAATAGTGCTATAAAAATGATTGAATGGATGTATATCTTTAGGACTTCAACAAATAAAGAAATTAATTATATGACTCGAACACTAATCATATATATATATATATATGAATTTTTTGCTAAATTCCATAGTCTAATGAACCTAAAGAGAATATAAATATTTTTTTCTTTTTTAGAGATGCATAATTGCAATGTACAATCCTTAAGATTCTCCTCAATATATATTCCTTTTTCTTTCTAAAGGATAAAAATTGTACTCTACCCCTCCTTTGTTCCTCCATTTCCATTTCTCATTATTCAGAATTTTATGGTTTAATTCAAGTCTTGTGTATTAGAATAGAGGAGCCAATTACAACTTCTATGTAATATTTCTTGCCTTATAGCTATCAGAAACTCAAACACCTATTAATAAGAAAGGGAGAGAAAAAATTTCTTCATATTTATTGTGGACTAAAAAGAGAATGAATGCAAATAAAGGGAATAAAGAGAGACAGAGAGAGAGTAGCAAAGTAAGAGGAAAGAAAAATGAATTTTTTTTATTCTCATAATCTAACATTAATGAATGAAATATTCAGAAAAAATATTATTATTTATTTATGCTAATTGGAACTTATTACATTACATCCATATAGCTGGGAAACCCAATGGAGCAGCCTTAAAAGATGTTGCTCCATCAGATTTCCTCTTATTTTTGGAACCAATTTGGCCATTTTTACAGCCTGCGATCTACTTGACTTCCACCTTAGTGAAAGAGTGATGAGAAGAGTAGTGCAGGAAGAGATCAGCAGAAGCTCCACAGATGGATGTCAGCTTCCTCACTCCACTCCTCAGCAGGAGGAGCAAAGAAGAGAGATGGGTTAAGCATGTAATCCCTGCACTTGGGTGACTGGAAGAAGGTCTCGAAGTTGATCGAGTCATCGATGGGAGAACCCTCCATGGCTGATCCATCGCCCATCGAACTTGAGATCAGCGTTTCATCCTCTGCAGTATCTGATGACACCGACGGCGACACAGCGTTCGTGGCAGCTGCGGCAGCCACTCTTTGGATGGACTTGGGCGACATGACGCGATCCGGGAGCTGCGGGAGAAGAGAGGCCGGGAAGTTGAGGCTGGCGGCGGTGCCTCTCAGGCAGAGCAGGGCCGCGTCGTAGGCTCGAGCCGCGGCCTCCGGCGTGGAGTAGGAGCCCAGCCAAATCCTGGTCTTCTGGTTTGGCGCTCTGATCTCGGAGACCCATGAGCCCCAGCTCCTCATCCTCACACCCTTGTACTGCTTCTTACCTTTGACTGCGGCGGCACTGCTCCTTTGGACACTGTGATCGAGTGCCCCCCTACTCTTGCTCTTCACCATTGACGGTGCTGCGTCTTCTTCAATCTTTTTGCAAGGATGGGTGTGTATGAGGAGAGCTGCAGCTTATTTATAGATGAGGGTTTTACTGATGCATTAAAACCGGGCGAGGAAAGGAGAAGAATCCCTCAAAACGAGGATTCTGTCATTGATATTAATTCATGTGTCATTAATTTAAAGAGTGATATGATTGTATCTCACAGTCCTGGATTTTATGATCGTATGCATCAGAAGAAGAGTATAAGCTGCACTTGTGATTGGACTGACATGGTCTTCTTCTTCGGAGACAGGATGGATCAAATATACAAGACTTGCATCGACAATCCAAAGGCATAGATCTCCAATGCAAGAATGGAAACAGTTGATGAACTCTTGGCATTCACAGGATTAGGTAGCTCACATTATCCAACGTGGTTCACAAGAAACACTGGCATCCTCAATCATGGAATTGCTTACTTCAGGCTAACTAGTAGTATTATTTTGTAAACCATCCTCCAATTAGAAGACTACTAATTTTTCAATTTATGGCCTGCGATCCAGCAAGTGATCTGACTGAGTGATCTACTTTGACCCACCAACTCCTGCTTTCACATCTGATACAGATATATCTACAGAGGTGAGCGAATTTTCCAAAAAAAAAAAAAAAAAGTTTTTGTCTTTGAAAAATTCTTAACATAGTTCTTCTCATAAAGCGCTTTTGATCGTATGAGAATATTATTATTTCACCTCTATATCCATCAGACTTGGCGTCGCCTCTGTCTTGCATTGCCACCCTACCTCTCCTCCCGAGCCCTTAGTCACAGTCCTCTCTTTCCTCGATCACAACCTTCATAACCCCTTCGTTTACACCTTTGGCACTAGCTGCTAAGGTAAAAGAGGAGAGTTAGAGCAACGAGGGCCGGTGGCTAACTATGCCATGGCCGAGAACAGTAACGGATTGTATTCGCAAAAGTATTTTATGAATTTTTTTAAGAATTAGAGTGCTCTTTGAGAATTTTAGAGAAATAGAGAGTTTTCAGAGGATTCGCTTGGACTGGTGCAGTCCAGCTGAACATGAGGCATATGATGTGAAGCCATCGTCACCACGTCAAGGTTTGTCTTCTTCTTCCTGATACAGTTGGGGTGGTGTGCAGGAAAGGGGTGGAAGAAGCCATGGGAAGCTTGAAGATTGTGCTGAAGAGGAAGCTTCCTGGGTTGGACGGTTGTGAGAGCGGCGGCCGGTGACGGTGATGGGTGGGGACAGGAGATCGGAGCTTTTGTGGTCTTCTTCCAGCTATCACTCAGCTGGAGCTCTACTGGCTTGCAGAACCAAACGCGTCGATGGATCGCATTCGACGCGTCGATGTGCTGCTCTTTTCGGAGATGGGAAAGGTTCTCCTCCTTCCTCTCGATCTGACGGCACGAAGGAATCGGCTTGTTTGCATGGGTTTTGGGTGGTCGATCCAACGTCGCATGACGCAGGTTTCGTACCTCGCGATCAAAGAGGGGACGACGTTTCTGTGCGCTCCGTATACCACCAGTGCGACAAACTCAACTTCTGGGGTCCACGGTTGAGGTTGAGATGACCTCACGGTGGGTTCCACGTAGAATCCAAGACGATGGTGGGGTACCTTTGTTGGGTCCCTACACCTTATCTTTTGAATTCCGACCCGTTTAAGACAGGATTACCGCATTCATTAGTCAGATTTAAAAGCAGAAATATAATATTTCATATATCAGTTTAAGGTTTTTTGATAAAATATTTATATGTTTTTTCAAAGATAAAAAATGATGGCGAAATGCAAACCCATAATCTCATAAAATATTATTAAGATTCTCATCAGCCAAACTAATTGGCATCTTTAAGTGTTATATTTTTGATTTGGTCATGTGATCATAGTGCTCATACGATGGAACGATGATGATAATTTATTTAATATTTATTTTCAATAATATATATATATTTTTAAGGTGTATATCTTTATTAGATTATAAATACTAATCATTTACAATGTAATCGTGATACAAAGGTATCGTATGACTAACACAATGGGTCTCAGGTAAGGCCTGTCAGCTCAAACTGATACGGATTTCAACCCATTTAAAAGAGATTAGAGTATTCCCTAATTTAAATTTAGGACCAAGAAAATATAAATATGATATATAGGTAATTAGTTGGGCGAAAAATGGATAAAGATAATTTATTAATGCCCCACCATTATCTTGAATAAAGAATTATTTGCAATCCTTTTTTTTTTTTTTTTTGCTATTAACAACCTATGCTTACTGATAACCCTTAAAAAATTAATAAATATAATTTTATTATTTACATCCCTCAGTTATCAAACTACCTTCTGTTTTCATTGGCCGCTCCCAACTCCGTCACTCGAAGAGAGAGACATGACAAGATCCAATAAAATCCCTGAAAAAACAATGAGTAGACTTTCTCTCGAGTTCAAACAAAAAGAAAAAAGAAAAGGAAGAGAAAGAGAAAGAGAAGGAAAAATATGAGTAGGACGAGAAAGAACAAGAGAGAGGTATATTTTAAAAAATATTATTATTTTTATATATATATAATTATAAATAGTAAAAGAGTTGTGAGTTAAAATCTCCTTTAAAAAATAATACAGTTGAACTAATGCTTATCTGATATTGGATTCATTAGGTATCAGTTAAGCAAATCCAGTTCAAATAAATCGGATACAATACAAGAATTGAAATTTTCATGCTATTCCACAACATAATCTCCACAACACAAACAGAATCAAGTAGCATAATTTTATGACAGCATACAGATCAACTCTGTTTCTTCAGGATGGCATGACAACCTAACATCAATAAGCCACACCAAAAAATTTTCTATTATGTAATTTGACATGAGAGATCAGGCATAATAAGCAGAATGCAAAGCAGCAAGACAAATGCTAACCTCGAAAACTATCAAATGTGCCACTCTGACAAACTTTGGTGACAATGCTGATTACATTGAGCAAACAGCTGAATCTGACGAGCATTACCAGATACATTAGAAGAATAATACACATTAGCATAGCTCAGGAACAAGTCAAATGGAGGCATTCAACTGGAAAGGAAGTAAAGGAACAGCTCATCCTCACATCAATAGCCTTGAAGTGCTCCCAGCCCTTTGGGGAGAACCTCTGTTCAAAAGGAAAAGAAGGTAGCCACCTTTGCAGCTATAACTTGGTAGTATACTATCTATCTTGTATTTACACTTGTTGAGGTAACTCAGATCAGTCGTCCCGCCATGTTCTCGACTCTGACGGGGGAACTTTCTACTTCAATTCGCAAACTCCATTAGCAATATAACTGTTTTTGATGCAAGCTACAACAAGCATATGGCAGCTGGACTCCAGATGCTGCTGATGCTCCAATTATAGAGCAGTATATCTCATGCTGCATGAACCACTTCATGTTCGTGCTGGATGTGTTATCGTGGCCCACATACAAGTTGAAATATCAAGAGTCCCAGTAATCCAGTCAACTCCCAGAAAGCATGGGTTGCAGCTTTGGCTAAGAAGTAACGACATAAGCGAAAAAGATGAAAATCTTTGCTTTCATCTCAAATAAAGCAGAAATTTTAGTAGACAAAGCAATATCTTAACCACTGGCCCAAACTAAAATAATAAAAGAAAAGATTTCAATATACAGAATAACCACATCACCCTTCATATGAACTAACAAAAGATCAAGAATTCTGGTTGAAAAAACCGTATCGATCCTAATGCAAGATTACAACTAGATATGATAATGGAAAATAAATTTTTTTGACTTATTTAATGGTTATTTTTTCTTTGTGCAATGAGTTAGTTAATGATGGTTTCTCATGCCTCCCAATTCCCAGCCTAATCAGCTTTTCTATCTTCTTTTATTTCACGCGATACAATCAATTGCTTTTTTTTTCCTTTTTCTCTTGGAAAGTTTCCCACCCTCAAAGAAGAGAAGTCCTAGTTAAGAGAGGTCATTCCTAAACTACACACACTGGCTTCAGGCTTAAAATAATAGGACTCAAGAAAATATCAAACGTCTTAATAACAATTGTTGACATGCTTCTATCTTGTCTCAAACTAGTGAGCAAATATCAAGCATCTTAAAAACATGCATAAAGACCATCTTATCAGGTTCTCTGTGTTGGGCAAATGCTTCTAAATGACACCAGCAAAAGCTTCTCAAAGAGAAGAAAAAAGGACTTGCAATACAAACATGAACTTGAGATAAACAAAGAACAAGTTATCTCATTTCAATCCCGGTTGAACATCACGGTGTACATAGACATATCTTAGGACACAAAAGGATACAAGTCAAAAGACACGTGCCATTAAAACTTAACAGAGTAACAAATGTAGAAGATTCAAATGACACAAAGCAGTTAAATTTTTTGCCAGTTCCAACGATATTAAGAAAAAGAAATTAATTTAGAATTTTATCCACGATGACTTATAACATAAGACTTGTCCATATGTAGCTATATTTTAAGCATCAAATAAGAAACAAATCTGTAATGCTTTTCTCTAAATGAATTACCATGTCAATTAGTTAGCAAAAACAACTTACAAAATGGAGAGGATGATGCATATGATAACAAAATTGCTGGAGACAATCTGCTACCACTTCCACTGACTTGTACAGGCCTGGAAGCATAGCTAGCTGCAGGTGATGATGGTGAGTGTTTAGAGTGCACTTTGGGAGTTGGCTCCATTGCTTCGAGACTTGGAGGATTGGCCAAGCGTCGTAAATAGCCAGGAAGAGTTGGTGGATCAGGATGAACTGATGGACCAGTATTTGGTGCAAGAGATGGACAAGGAAAGCAGTTAGTAAAAGGATCAACATTCCTTCTTGAAGGTTCAGGTGCACTTGCAGACGGAGAATCTGGCTGGAAGCCATTTTCTGGGGCAGGTGCATATGCCATTGGATTTTTTATTGGATAAGTGTGACAACAGAAACATGGAGGCTGTCGATCGTGGTTATCTGATGGAACAGGAGCAGGAGAGAGAGTAGGGTTCGAGGAAGCAGGAGGTTCAGGGTAAAGATTGCCAACAGATGGAGAAGCAGATGGAGATGGACCAGGAGCCATTGAGAGTGAGCGTTCAAGGTATGATGATAATTGCACTTGCTTTACTTTTCCAAAAACAGAATTGTTGAGGCCAAGATTGTTTGCATTGGGGCTTGTGATAACCTGAGCTAGTTGTTTCATTCTATCCGGTAATAGACTACCGCTCCCCATGTCTGACAAAACAGAAGCCTCAACAGTAACTGGTGGTGTCACCGTGGAACCATTTATATTTGTCAGCTTCACGTACACATTCTGCATTGAAAGAACATATTTAACAATTTGTGTTACAGCTAGAACATTAATTTCAAAAATAAGAAAAGCATATTGATGGGCACCTCATAAGACCTCAAATTCAATCCGAACTTAAGTTCGTCCTTCAAGCGGTCAATGTTCTCCAGAATCTCTTCAATGTTGTTATTTAATGTGAAGTCAAATAGGATTTGAGCTATGTCCCAAACAGAATCTGACTGCAAGGGTATCACAGTTATCCCTCCAGGAAACTTTAAAAGTTCCAAAGATGATGGATGCCCAAAAATTGATGATGTCAACGATATATTAATTTGCCGAAGGACCAGATTTATCAAAGTTGATCTCAAAATACTTAAAGCTGGTGAGCTTATTGAGGCATTTTTTGGGTCAGGAAGAAAACCAAAGACCACATATGTAGAGTTTTCTGGATCCAGCGAATGCATGGAGATAACTGAAACCTGTTTTGATGATAAACTTCATTAATGTTCCAAATAATGTGAATAATGATGAAAGTTACAGAAATAAAGTGAAAACAACCTTAGTATTTGGAATACCAAGTTCCTCAAAAATGTCATTCTCCAATCTTGCAGCATTAGTAGCTAGTAGTGAAATTGGTTTTCGCAAAACAAGACTTGCCTGGATTTCAGCTGAAATGAAACAAGGTAACCATTTACATCTGATAAGCATATAAAGCCCTTCCATGTTCAAGTAACTGAATAATAACAAATAAAACAGGCTGCAAGAGATTACCTTACGTTACCACATCTATTTACATGTTTTGCATAACATTATGCATTGATTTGCACCACCTCTCGACTACATGGTCACACTATATGTATTAGTAGGAACTCAGAAACATACTCAAAATGCATCAATTAGCACAAGGTTTCAATTACAGCTTTTGGTTTTATAAAGGTACCATCTGGTCAAGGTTCTACTCTTTGGCCAGGCACAATAAAGAAGCAAAATCCACATCATCTGACACAATAGATACTATTACATAGAAAATATTTGAAGAAAAACCACAAAAAATTGTCAACTCAAATAGCTAAATTTCCTTGGCAAGAGTCTCAGCAGGAGCTGATTAAATCATGTCTGTAATATTCAAAATGGCATGTCCTGTTTTGCTAAAAAATATGTGATATACAGAATGCTGAAGTTAAACACATTCAAGTTAAGTCCGGTCAACAACCATAAGTTCCCACAGAGTTCTAATATGTAGCTGCATATATAGATACAGTCACATGACTGCCTAAGGGCTACTTCATATTTTAATACCATGATAGCCATGATAAAAAATTTAATATCGTTGGTATGTCCGTATGTGTATTGATTTCTTACAACTATTACAAAAATGCTTTCCTAAATGAATATAAACATCATCTCATATATTCTCATATTAGCCATATTATGTAATCACCCAAGCATTAGCTAAATAATATTATATATTCCTTTCTTTCTATTTAATAAAGGGTGTACCCACGTGGCTCCCGCCAATGTGGGATCTAGGGAGGGTAAATCATAAATGTATGTTACATCACTTTTAAGTATTTAAGAAAGTTATCTCAATAACTCAAACCCTGGTCTCCCAAGTCACAAAGGAACAACATTACCATTGCACCAAGGCCTGCCCTCTCCTTTTCTTTTATTTTATTATAATTATTTGAATACTTAATATAACCTGCATATGCAGCAGCATATGCTAGAATTGCAATGTGTACGGCAACTACAAACTTCATCCAATTAAAACTCAACCCTGGGTCAAACTTACTATCTAGGTACCCAAACCCAGTTTCAATGGGTAAGCATCCAGAAAAATCTGACCTGCCGCCATCCTAACATATGCATACTCTGGTAACCTTTCCAAGTGTAAACCATCTGCTTTAGCATCCTAGCAGATAGATTAAATATGACCTACTGGCCTTGTGAACCTCGACCAACCAAGCTCATCTACATAAATTGCATCAGCAACATTAGTTATTCCAGAAAAACAATCTTGAGAACAAACCCATCCAAGATTCTCCCTAATCACACAGCACCCACCTAAAATATCAACCTGTCAGTTTTTTAAGCAAAAAAAAAGAGGTCAGGCTATCTGACATCAAGGCTGGAAGAAACCATGAATGTTACAAAGATTATCATGCTACACAAAAATGAAGAAAAAAACACAAAAGAAGTAAAAGAAAGATGGGCAAATTCTCAGAAAAAAGCCACTAGTTTTGACAACGAGGGGGGTCGCAGGCGACGATGAGGGCACGCAGGTCACATCACCTCCTTCCCCGCCTGCAACCGACGGCGAGGGGGCCCTGCAGGCGACAACAAGGGCACGCAGGCTACCCTTCCCTCCTTCCTCACCTGTGATCGACGACAACAGAGTCGACTAGCAAGGGAGGCGGCTAGGGTTGGCGTGACCAACTCGTCGGCCAGCACAGAGCTGGCATGGCCAACAGCGAAGGCAACCAGCTGCCGGGGTGACCAGGCGTAAAATCATCATTTATGAAAACAAGATTTTGTATGGGAATTTTTGAAAGTTGGGGTGCTCTGCAAGAATTTTTTGAAACTAGGGGCTCTCTCCGGGAATTCGCCAAGAAAGATTCACATAGAACAAAAATAAAAATAAAAAATATAATATATCCACATGCCAGAACTATTCTTCCAATAGCGGGTTTGTATCTAGTAGAAATCTAGCATTGTGTTTTTCCCTTGGTAAATCTTGACATCAAGTATGTACATTTTAATCTTAAATTCACTCCACAATGGATTATTACATCATTTATCATGTTCCAATAAATTTGTTTGACCATCTACATTCACATCACTGGGACCAATTACAGGAAAGGTAGCAACTGTTTGTGTTATGAAACAACAAAATACCATGTTTAATCTTTATACACCCTAATAAAAAAGAAACAGCATGCTGTAACAAAATCCTGCCTCTGAAATTTATAAATATATTACATACAACTACATCTTGTGCTCCATCTTAAAGTTAATTTCAGCCATCCAGTTCTCTCCAGTGACAAAACAATATAAAACACATCCAATGTCAATGACCAATTTGCATATAGTTCCCTTGTTCCTTTTGGCGGAAAAAAGGACTTTTAGGTCCATTTCATCACTCGCAATCTTGAAAATTTGCTTTCTTTCCTTGCAATGATACATGAAGTCGTTCTTATGGTTCAAGAAACAAATTAATCATAATATTTGAAGGCAATGAATGTTCAGTTGTCTATATAGAAGAGTTATGTAGTCTCTAATTTGTGTTTTACATTATGACTTAAGAACATTGATGCATATTAATCATACAATGAAATTTGAACAAAGAGAAACCGAATATAGATATGATATACAACTTCAAACTCAACTTGAAATTTGTTGTGATTCTAAAAAGTATCCTATGTAGGTAAAGATAAATGGAATAGAGTCGACAAGTAAATTGTAAGCAGAACATGGCAACATTTTTCTCTCGTTAATGCCAAATTGCAGGAACCTAAGAATCTGGATGAACTCTTTATACAGGGAAACAGCTAATAATACTATCCGCAAAGCCAGAAACCATGGTCATCCTGACCTGCAAAGTAAAAAAGATCTATCCTAATCTACAGCAATATGCATACCCTCCCAATCTTTTCTATAACGAATACCTCTGCAAGAATTGGAAGACAAATCCCTACTAAAAATCGAGGAGACCGCAGACTTCCCATCAAGCAAATTCAGTTCAATCTGCTTCAGGAAAAGAAGCCCTAAATTCTCGAACCCCGAGATCCAACGTATCCCCCAAAGCCTGATCAGGATCACGAACACGCTTCAAATCTCATAGGACGCACCTAAACGACCAGAAGGCAACCCGCCAGCACAAGACCGAGAAAGGCATCGTGAAAAAGGAGCTCACCGTGAAGGCTGTCGGGGTCGTCAGGGACGAACCCGGACCGTCGGCTGTGGAAAGGAGGGAACCAGAAGATGGCAGAGAGCAGAACGCAAGAGCCGAGGGCCAGAACGACGAGGCACCTCAGGGAGACAGCCCGGCGGATCCCGGCGTCTCCTCCGCTGCCGCCCTCTCCTCCGGCAGCGGAGTTGGCGAGGACTAGATCGGCTACCTCGACGCGGACTTCCTCGGGCTTCCCCATTTAGCGAGGCATCGGAAGCCGCCTCCCCGAACGGATGGGAGGAGAGCGATTCGAGCAGTAGTAGGAACACAGTGAGTTGAACAAGAAAGGAGAAGTGGGAGAGGCGGAGGAATTTGGAGACGAAGAGGAGGAAGCAGCGGCTCCCTCTCGTCTTTTGGGAGGGAATGGAATGTTCTCGGCATCATTATTTTCTTTAAAAAATATTTTTATTTGATAAAATCATGTAATATATATATATATACATATGTTAATATTTTTTGAATATTTATCTCTCTAATTTTTAACTCAAAAAATATATATAATATACTCTTAATTGATAATTGAATGATTACTATTCGATTACTACTATAGCTCCAATTGACATGAATTTTCTCTAAAAATATATATAATATCCTTGCTCTCTCTCTCTCTCTCTCTCTCTCTCTCTCTATATATATATATATATATATATATATATATATATATATATATATATATACACACACACACTATTGTGGTTAATTTATTTATCATTTGACTAATGCTTCAAATTCTATATGGCATTAATACTCTTTGGAAATTTAAAATGCATATAAATATATAGAAACACCCAAAGGTAAACACATGGACTGCACTCCGTTAGATCATGACAAATTGGCCCCACTCGCTCCTTGGGAGGGTTGACATTTGGGTTGCAATGCCAAATTGGAACCCATGCTTCCGTAAACAATAAGTAAGAATAATAAAAGATATCATGGTCATGAATACTATTTTACTTTTTGTATATATAATGTTTCTTTCTCCAAATCATGGCCTTATTAATAGGAGAATTAACCAGTCTAAGCAGGTCTCAACCACTGCCACTGGTTGCATAAGTTGCGGGTTTATCTTCTCAACAAGGATTTTAAAGAAATTAAAATTTTATATGCAAGGATAAAAATGAATTAATTATTCTAGAGTAAATAAAGGAAAGCTGCCGTATAGAAGAAAACTGGGTATGAATTATTGACGAAAGCTTGAATTATTCCTCACTTTCATCAACTTTCATATTCACCCATAAAAAGAGACTTTAGCATCTGTCTGTGCATAATAGCTTTAAGTCCAAGCATTTTTAGACATAATGCTTGTCATGTTCTTGAGAGGGATTGGATCTTTATTATTGGATAGATTAAATTATTGCCATCAACGCTTAATGATAACAAAGAAACACTAATGACCACTGATAAGATTCATCCACAATTTTGATCTAACGAAGAAGAATATGGAATCAATTCCAAGCTCTTTAAGCAAATATTAAAATTAGAGTCGAATAAGTTTCTGGTGTTCACGATTACAATTTAATCAACCATCAATGTCACATAATGATCCACTATATTTGGTCAAAAATAAATAAATAATAGACCACATTTTCCAAGCACTAACACACACACACACACTCTCTCTCTCTCTCTCGCTCTCTCTTTGCATACAAATTTGCATGGTTTATTTACATCAATTAACTATTATTTACCACTAAATTACTTTAATCAGAACTCAGTAAGAATAAAAATATCATAAATAATGCGAGTATTTTACATATCCATTTAATACAAACTAACTAAAGCTAACTATAGTTAAATGTTATTAATTAGAACGAAAGTTACATATATGAAGGAAAGTATGCAAGAATAAATATGTGATTCCGCTAAGTAATTAACACGAGTGTCACCATTGATGGCACTCGCATACCAAGCATGAAATAACACTGCAACCAATGAACCAACATGCATGGCACGGGGGAGGGCATGGAGAGATGTTACCACCCCAAACATGAAATTAAATTTTAACAGATGAATTTTCTGCTTGCAAATCCCTGTGTGATCAAACAAGAGAGTTGGATTCCACTAAATTAGTAATCTTTTGATACAAAAGGTTGATCAATGTATACAATACATGTATTTATGATTTGACCACTGGTAATATAAATTGTAAAAGAGTAATGTCACTGTAGATCAATTCATACACTACAAATATGGTGTTAAGCATACAGAATCTGACATGTAAATAATGTATTTCTTAAAAAAATATAAAGATAACATTATTACACAACTCTTATAAATGGAGTATTTACTTCGAAAAAATTAGGGGAAAAGAATGAGAAATTATGGATAGGAAACTTACCCAACCAACAGAGCAGTAGAGTAGTTGAGCAATGCTTGTCTCCAGCTTCTTGTAGGTAAGAACTTTGGCTGTAATTAATCTTTTGTTAATGCACCAAGACTGACATATGCCCACCCAGTTGGGTAACTTCTAGACTCACATTTCTCTCCTAACCTAAAACCATTGAAGCTTTGTCAATTAAGATTTAAAATCCTCAAGTTGAAAGCTGGACAAAATTTCTGCTGTTCACTTGATGCATATTGACATAATTTGTGGATATTGAAAGTTTAGGACTATTGGATATATGATATCAGGAAGTCCAGATAACTCCCAGTTTCTGGTTCTGTTCTCAAAACATGTTTTCCATCAACTGTTCTTATAACATATATCAGCAGTCTTCTCCTGATTTCCAGAACAATTCCATTTATGACTGGACCATTTAGATACAAAGGTCCCACTGACCTTTCTTTTCCTTAAAGAAATCCATCCATATGTGTATATAAATAATATATGTTGGGAAGATACCAACCATGCAACTACTTGGAAGGTCCCACCTATCAGTAAAAACCAACCACCACCCAATTTTTTTGTTTTTTTCTTGAGTGACATCTTTGCACCATTTCATACTCAAAAGCTTTGCTTCTCTTATTGGCTTTAGATCTCCAGCCGAGGTTTCATCTTGTGGAGAAATGCCACCTGCAAAATTGTCTCATCTAATCAATATCTACCCTGCTCTTTAGTCTGGTAGCTACAAAGACAAAAAAAAAATCACACTCACCAAATAAGCGAGTAGCTGTCGACCATCTCCAACTCTGACGTTTGTAGGCTATGAAATCAGATTCAATCAGCTAGCAACAATAGATGAAAGTAACCTTAACAATTTGCGTTAGCAGTGATTGTTCTGCAGCTTATAGTCTATACCTCAGAAATGCAGGTTCACCATTGAGCAACATCTGTATTGGTAAATCTCTGACATTGCATTTACATACTATTGTGATCTTAAATGTCATGAAACTTTTGAAGTCCTGTGTAGCAGAATATGAACAAACTTTGTGGAGAAGACAATACTGGAGATGGCTAACCATCCAAGAAGCCCATAGCAAATCTCTCTCTCTCTCTCTCTCTCTCTCTCTCTCTCTATCTATCTATCTATCTATCTATCTGTCTGTCTATCTCTGGCATTTATAATCTCATATATGGTGATTCGGATTGCTCTAGATCATAATAACTGAAAATGTTCATAATATGTCTAATATAGTTTTTAATTCCTGGTTAAATTACATAGAATATGCTCCCTAATGTAGTAGACTTGGATTAATCTTCTTGGTTTATTTATGTTCAGTTGTTGATGTAGCTGAAACCAGCATTTGTGACACCAATAGAAAATAGACACAGTTTTACTATCCTCATAGTCATACTTAGCTCTGCATTTAGTTCAGGTTTAACGATGGTTAAATTGAAGGGTACTAATATTGTCAAGAAGAAACTGAACCCAGATAATCAGGACTAAATTAACCCACTCGATATAGTGAAATAAAATAACAATCTCGTTTCTCATTTCCTTTGCTAATTCAGACAACCCTATTAGCTAGCTGCATCCAACCAAATAAAGAATAATTAAATTTAGTTAATCAGGCCAGAGTAATTTAACCATGCTTATCAGCTAGAGTTATTTAGTCATGTTAGCAAAACCGATTTAAATTTGTACTGATCCATCATTGACCTAAGAGGTCAATACATTGCAGCTGAAATTAACTTTCCATGGAACTATGAAGTAGCCAGTTTCTGACAGCTAAAACTAATGGTTGCCAACTTATCTCTGAGATACACATTTCAATACTATTATCATTTCATTATTCGCCCAAACAAATTAGAAGCATCAAATATAAACATAATAGTCAACATATGTGAATCTATCACAAGATAGATTATAGATAGTTCAATACTATTTTAATTTAATTATTTTCATGAAAGCACCATATATACCCATAATGGTCTATATATGTGAGCCTATCAAATCTGGTTAGGTAGCAAAGGAAGAATGTTTTACCCTCATTATATGATAACCAGATTGGCACGTATTGATATCAATTGTTAACATGTGACTAATCAAATTACAAGAAAGTTTAAAATGATGTTTGGCATTGTTCTTACTTATATTTAGAAAAAGGTAATATTACATTTATTTTCCTATTTTATTATATAGCATCTAATTGGCATGTAACGTTATCAATCCAGAGATTGCAAACTCACTGCAAAAAAGCTTTAGATTAAGTACATGAATAGTTGCTGATGTTTAAATATTGTCCCGACAGCATTAAGTTCCGATAATATTAACTTACTGGTCATTTAAACGCCCTGGTGTATATTATTTGTTGATTATATTATTTTAGTTGATAAGAGTTCAAATGAAGTTAATCCCAAACTAGAGTTGTGGAGACCATCTTTAAAAACTTGAGATTTTAGATTAAGTAGAACTAAAATTAAATATATGACGTGTAATTTTAGTAATAATAGTAAAAGAGAGGAGAATATAGTGAAGCTGGATGAGCATGAAGTTTTATTAAGTAAAAAGATTTCAGAATCTGGAGAGATTAATGAAAATATTATTGATCAAGTAAAAACATGATGGTTAGAATGGTGGACATTAGGAATCTTGTGTTGACCATTGGATATCTTTTAGACTAAAAGAAAAATTTTATAAGACAATTGTTAGCTCAACAATACTTTATAGTTTTGAATGTATCTAAGAAGCAATATATACAAAATGTTTATATTGTCAAGATGAAAATATTGACGTGCATGTGCCGAGTAATTATGAAAGATAAAAGGAACTTTTTCATTTGTAAATAATCAGGTGTTGCTTCAACAGAGAATAAGACAAGAGAGAATTGTTTAAGATGGTACGAACATATGATCATGGGACCTATAGATGCTATAGTTAAAAGAGGTGAAATTATTAATATTAGTGGTACGAGATAGATAGATAGAAAGTTAAAAAAAAAAACTTTACATAAAAACAATAAATAAATATTTAAATGCTAATTTTAATCTTCATGATCTCAACGAAGATAAAAGATTCATATAGTCAAATAGTTTGGAATTTGCGATTTTATTGCTGTCGTTGTTCATCTCAAAGGCAACTGATTGTAAGAGTGCCATGATAGAATGTAAATGCAGGAGGCATGCATTTAGAAGCATTTAAACAGACCCTCCAAAAGATTCATAAACATTTAATTGCTACATAAACCCAAACTAGACAAGTAGACCTTAAAAGATCTGCAAAGTAAAACAGATACTTGTCATTAATAAATACCACAGTAACAATAATTCACTCACACGATACTTCGCTACACAACAACCAGCAACTCATGCAACAAAATTAAAATAACTTGAAACACGATGCTGATCCCACACATGCCTTACTACTAGCCAACAATACCAGGGAAGGAGAATTCACAAGACTAGTTAGAGCACTACAATCAACATGAGTGACTAAGTAGCACTTACAACAATATTCTAAGTTCTAATTAAACTAAAGAAGAACTATGCAATACGTTAAAGGTCATTAACCTGAAATATAAGCTACTACCCTTATCCCTAGTTAGAACACTATGATCAACATGAGTGACCAAAAGAAGTAGCACTTACAACAATATTCTAAGCTCTAACTAAACTAAAAGAGAACTATGCAATATGTTAGAAGGTAATCAACCTGAAATGTAAGCCACAGTCCTCAGCTCTTGTGGGCATCCGTCAGAAGCTCAGATATCTCCTTCAACAAATCGAGCCGCTTCGCCCACAACTCCATCTCGGCCTCGCGCTGCTTCCTCAATTTCTCCTCCAGCAACTTCCCCTTGGAATCATCAATTAGCTTCAGTTTCTTCTCCAAGAGCATGCCCGACAGGCACCGCCCGTACTCCGCCACGGCTTCCTTGATGAACGGATACTTAACATCCTCCCTTCCCACATCATCCTCCTCCTCCTCGGTGGCAGCGGGGGCCACGTCCCCGTTTCCGTCCTCCTCAGCGTCCCCATCGGCCTGCTTGGCCTCCTCGCCCCATATCTCGGCAGACAGCTCGCAGATGCGCCGGTCGTGGGCGGTGACAACGGCGGAGGAACCAGCGGAGGCCGAGTGGACGAACTTGCTCTTGAGGCGCTTGAGCTTGTAACCGACCTGCTCGGGGGTGAGGTGGGTGGCGATGGAGGTCTTGATGGAAGCGAAAAAGACGGACATGGTGGGCTGCTTGGGGAGGGCGCCGGTGCGGGAGCGGAAAGCGAGGGCGCCCTCGAGGAGCGCGACCTCGTCGGGCTCCGACCACACCTTCATCTGACGCAGGCCGGAGGAGCTCCGCCCGCCAAACTCCCGGGGCTTCCTCTTCCGCTCGCTCCGCCTGGACATGGCCGTCGCGGCGGAGGCCGGCTCGTCGGGTCCTGGGAGGGGCTTCGAGGAGGAAGGATTCAGGGGGGGCGAGCATCCACCGGGGTCGCCGTTGGTCGACGGTGAGTCCTCTGTGGTTGGCGGTCGCGGATCGGGCGGAGGAGGAGCAAGAGGATTTGGGGCTGTCAGGGTAGGCATTTCGAGCGCTCGTCACGCATCCCCAACCGGTCACGACCGTCAAATAGTCCAAACGGGTCCGGCTAAGTGTCAAGTCCGGTCCGTGTTGGTTCGTCCGCTCCAGTGGTAACCGACGCTTTAAAGGAAGGGCAGTATTCGCCTGTCTGTGCCGAACACGAAACACATACTCCTCCCGCACAGATAAAGCTGTGTCAAACGTGGACGGTGGGACCCTTATTTTGAGTGAGTTAAAAAAGTGAGCTCCCTGTTTGATTTCGTACACCCGAAACATAATAAAAACATCGCCCACCGTGGGGCTCGAACCCACGACCACAAGGTTAAGAGCCTTGCGCTCTACCTACTGAGCTAGACGGGCTTACGAAGCAACACAAAACATAATGTATATAACAAATATGAACAATAATAACAACATAAATAATGACGGAAAAAATTAGTAGAATATGTGTCATAATTCACATAATTCAATAATAAATGAAATACATATAAAATTAATTTTTATTCTGATCAGAAGGATGGAAGGTTGCAATGTTAAATGAATTAAAAGCACATTTTAAGGCACTTCTATTTAAGAAAGAAAAATAAGTAAGAAAATGATGTAATTTATTTATCAATCAATAATTGATTAATAATTTATTGGTAAATATTTAAAATAATTCAGATGTCATGTACTATCTAATGAAACAACTACATTGAAGAACGACAAGAATACAATAATCATCTATCAAATGAAGTCGAGGCACCATCAAGTTTGTGGAATAATAAGATTTGGGTTGTAAATAGTCATGATTTCCTAATAATTTGATTTGAAGAAGAGGAATATGGAACGTAGGCTGTCGTGTAGTCAAATTTATTATCATTGGAAGTATGAGAGTTGATCTGACAAACGCTGACATGGTCGCCACATCATCATACCCTCGGACAGCTGGCCCGTCGATGTGGCCGACCCGACACGGGCAACCGACCAGATGCAAGTATGGGGGGCGCCAGTAGTCGTACAGCCGACCTGACGCAGGTAAGGTCGACACCCCCTACCTGCAAACGCACGCCTCATCGCAAGGACGGAAGGCGTGGTGGAAGGGTACGATGACATGGTAGGCCATAAAAGCAGTAAGGTTACCAGGTACGAATGATCTACGGCACTCACTATAAAAGCTCCTGCACCTCTACGGGGCAGGGAGAGAAAGAAAAAAGAGGAGGAACCACTTAACTACTTGACCGTCGGAGGGGCCACGTCGGGAACCTACCTGACCCGACCTTCTTGCAGGAGTCAGCGACCGACCCGAACTGAAGTACTTCCTCCCAACCCGAGCTCCACCATTCCAGTAGTTGACTTCCCGAGCCGAGCTTTGAATCACCACTCATCCGACCGAGTTCCAACTCCGTACCAAGAAGACTACGGGCGAGCTAGCGCACACGAGCCTGAACCAGCAATGTTTGCTGAACCGACACGGGGGAGGAACGCATCTACTAGGCAAGCACAAAATTCTCCCATAACATTTTGGCGCTAGAATGAGGGCCCATGTCGTCAGAACGTCCATTTGGGGACTCGGGTACGGAGCACCACACGGAACATGACCACCCTCGACTAACGGAGGAGGCCACGGCAGCCGTGCCGACTCCCAATCGCTTTTGGAGGATGATGACTGACCCAGGGTTCCTGTCACCCGCATCAAACCCTGCGTCGTTCATGGTCACGACAGAGGCTTTCCTCGGTCTCACCAGCCAAGTCCAAGCACTAGCGGGAATGGTCCAGACCATAATCTCATACCTACCCCAGCTCGTGCATTCGATTGCTCACCAATCGGCCCCTCCGGCGGCACCCCCGCAAACAGAGTCACCGACGGCCCCAGACCGGGGAAACCCGCCCGACATAGAGGCGCCACAGCCTCGGGTCGCCGAAGCCCGCCCAGCTTCCCCGACCCCGACGGCAGCCCGATCCCAAAGTCGCTCCTACAATCCAGCACAAACTGAACTCGACCTCGACACCTTATCGACCGACACCACTGACTCCCTAAGAGAGCAAGTCCGCCGAGTCCATCAACGGCTAGACGAAGTCCAGAAGGAAGTCCTCAAATCAAGAGAGGAGGTTGGGGAAAGTTCTAAAGGAGGTTCCCCATTCACTCCTGACATACAGTCCAAGCCTCTCCCGACCACCCTCAGGGGGTCGGCCAGAACCTGGTATTCTCGCCACAAACCCGTGTCTATACCTTCATTCAACTTGCTAGCAAAAGAGTTCGAGCTGAACTTTTTGGCGAGCGCACGCCCGAGGCCAACCACGGCCTCCCTCCTCGGGATGGCCTAAGGGAGCGACGAGCCTCTCTCCCAGTTCGTAGGACGGTTCACATCGCAGGTTCAGGGAATCCCCGACCTCCATCCATCCCTGGCCATCCAAGCATTCCTGACGGGGCTGAGGCCGTCAAGGTTCTTCTGGTCACTGATCAAGCAACCGCCGACGACTCTGCCCGAGGTGTTACAACGGGCACACCAGTATATGGCGGCCGAGACGCTAATAGTTGGTAAGCGGGATGAGACGAAACGCTCCCTGGGGGAACAGTCTCGTGGACATCCGGCGCCACCTCCGAAGAGGAGGGAGGACAGGTCGGGCTTGTTGCCAGCCTAACCCCCCACCCCCCCCCCCCCCCCGATCCCCCTCAATTCAACCCGAACAGAGATCTTCTTCCAAATACGGGAACGAGGGCTCTTAAATGCACCAAGCCCGATGAAGTCGCACCCCGAGCGGCGCGACAAAAGAAGGTATTGTCGCTTCCACAGAGAATACGGTCACGACACCGAGGAATGTCGTAACCTGCAGTACCAAATTGAAGACCTTATCCGATGCGGCCACCTGCGGCGATATGTCCACGAACAACCCTCGCTCCCAGACGGCCGGCCCTCCCAAGGCTCATCTCCCCGACCTTAGGGCCTGGTCGAAAAGCAGATCGACGTCATCTTTGGTGGTCCGGCATCAGGCGGCAATAGCTCCACGACGCGAAAAGCTTACACGTGATTCGAGGTTGGAAAGAGGTCGCTGCATCACGAGGACCTTGACGTCACATTCAGGTCGGAAGGCGAGGAGCACTCATCCTACGACGATGCACTAGTAATCTCAATCTGCATGGCCAACGCCTATGTCAAGAGGGTCATGATCAACACGGGGAGTTCGGGCGACATTCTGTATTTCAATGCCTTTCAAAAGTTGGGGTTAACCGACCGAGATCTCGCCCCTCTAACGTCTACCTTTACAGGATTCACTAGGGATTTCATCTCTCCCCTAGGAGCAACCACGATCCCTGTCACGTTCGGGGGGGAACCAAGGTCGAAGACTGTTGGCGTCATTTATGGTTAAGCTCCCATCGGCGTACAACGCCATCATTGGGCGCCCGACCTTCAATCGGCTCAGGGCGGTCGTGTACACATATCATTGGATCCTGAAATTCTCGACCCGAACTGGGGTCGGCGAGGTTATGAGTGACCCAAGAGAATCCAGGTAGTGCTACTTAACGGCAACAACGTTGTTCAAGAAGCCGAGAACTGAACCAGTCGGTACCATGCCCCCAGGTCCGGAGGAAAGCGCCCGAGACACCCACTCGACGGAAAATGTCTTAGAACTGTCACTCGACCCGAACCGCCCTGATAAACTGGTGAAGGTCGGATCGGAGCTCACGAAAAACCAACAAGTTTAATTGATAGATTTCCTGCGGAAGAACGACGATGTCTTCACCGACTCCCAGCTCGTCGCAGGCCAAGTCAACGGAGCGTTTGAGGCCCGAGAAGTAACAATAATCAAGTACCTAGCCGAGGCACGACGGATGGCGGGTCGATTTCAAAGGTGTACCATCACCAAGGTACCTCATAGCGAGAACGCGCAGGCAGACACCCTAGCCAGGCTAGCATCCTCCTGCGTGACCGATGGGCCTTCCGGAGCAATGGTGAGGACCATCGGGCCCTCCGTCAATTCGATTGTATTGGCTATTGACGAGAGAGACGGAGGTTGGACCGACGAGATCCTTCGCTTTAAACAAGCAGGAATCCTCCCCGAGGACAAGACGGCTGCCCGAAGAATCATAAGGATGGAATCATAGTACTGTATCATCGATGACTGCCTCTATCGGCGAGGCTTCAGCCGACCCCTACTTCGCTGTCTGAACCCGACCGAGGCGCAAACCACCTTAGCTGAGATCCATGAGGGAATATGTGGGTACCATGTCGGTGCTCGCACCTTGGCACACAAGGTCCTCAGGCAAGGTTACTACTGGCCCACACTACGAAAGGATGCCCAAGCTTATGTTCGAAACTGTGAGCCATGCCAAAAGCACGCCCAATTCTAACATCAACCGATAGTACCGCTCACGACTGTCGACTGCTCCTGGCCCTTCGCCCAATGGGGAATGGACCTCCTCGGCCCCTTCCCCTCGGCCTCGGGACAAAGAAGATTTCTGATAATCGAAGTCGACTATTTCACCAAATGGCTCGAAGTCGAGCCATTGGCCTCCATCACCGAGAAAAAGTCGAAGGGTTCATGTGAAAAAATATCATAACCAGGTTCGGCCTCCCGAGGACCATCATTACAGACAACGACACGTAGTTCAACAATGCAAAGTTCAAAACATTTTGCCAAAGCTATCGCATCCAGCTGAAGTTCAACTTGGTTGCCCATCCCCAAGCCAACGGACTGGCCGAGGTGACAAACCGAGCTATTCTTGAAGAGTTGAAAAAAAGGGTCTTCAGCGCCACGACCTCTTGGGTAGAAGAGCTCCCAAGTATTCTATGGGCGTCGCGAACGACTCCGAATACTCCGACGAGGGAGTCACCATATAGCCTGGCTTTCGGGACCGAAGCCGTGCTACCTCCCGAGGTGGTTTTCCCGACCCTCCGAGTCCAAACCCAGCGTCAGGAGGAGTCTGACCAACAGCTCCGTGGGAACCTTGACCTGTTGGAGGAAAAGCGTGTCGATGCCCATCTCCGAGCATTGGCTTATAGAAGAGTTGTCGCCAAAATCTACAACCGTCGGGTACGCCCCCGACACGTCAAGACGGGCGACTTGGTGCTCCGAAAGATCGAGGTCAGCGACCCGACCCGGTCCCGCGGTAAGCTGACCCTGAACTGGGAAGGCCCCTACCGGGTTATCGATGTCATCCGAGACGGGACTTATACGGTGGCAACAATGGAGGGTCGGGTGCTGCCAAGAACTTGGCACATCACAAACTTACGAAAATTCTACGCATGACAATGTCAGCAAAATGACCCGACTTGTATTGCAACTTGTATTGATTAGAAGCACAACAATATCAGCAAACAACCCGACTTATATTAATTTGAAGCAAGTACAAAAGAGGTCGGGAACAAAATTAAGGACTTCCCAACCCAAGTTACAAGCTTAAAGAAAAAAAAAAGAAGTCAGGGCTCGGGAGGCGTCGAGTCGTCAAAATCTTGATGCCTTTCCATCGGTACCAGGTCGTCCTCGGGATGAATAGTGAACGGGTCTTCTTCGACGTCGGCGTCGGGATATCGAGCGCAAAAGGGAGCCAGTGCCACCCGATACCCGTATTCATATGTGACTCGACCCATCCGCTTCAGCCCCTCTTTGAAGCCGAGGGACCCCTTGTACCGGGCGACTGGTTGCCCTGGCAGTTCAGCTCGGGCTCTCTCCAGGTCCTTCACGGCCTGCAGCAGCTCGTCGTCCATCCTTCGAGCCCTGGTCCGGGCCTCCTTCAGCAGCTGCTGGGCGTCGCCCAGATGGCCCCGAACCGCCTGCAGCTCCTTCTCCGAGGCCTCGCGTCTGAGGAGCTCTTCGGCTTTTTCCCCCCTTTATCTTCTCGAGCTCCTCCCGCAGCACGGATGCGCGCTCCTCGGCCTCGACGATCGCCTCTGGTCCTCCCTTGGACTTCAGAGCGTCAAGCTCTTCTTGTAGCTGCTTGACCCGGTAGTCCATGAATGCGATCAGCCGACCCGCATCATGAACTCGGTCAACCAGCGCCATTTGGAAATGTTGGCTCTGCATGAAAGGATGACTGTTAGGATCCACCAAAAGAGTAAAACTCACGTTACCAAGGCACGGGTCGGAAAGCTTACCAGAACCATCTCCTTGGCGGCTCGGGCCATCATAACTTCGGAAGGGAGCGTGTACAGCTCCCGCGCCAGTTGGGGATGGAGAAGTCCCCTTCCAAACTCCTCGGCTGTCGACGAGTTGTTCCACACCTTCGTCAAATTCTTCAGCCCTTTCCATCTAGCCTTCAGCTCCTTCTCGGGGTCTTGATGCCCCAAGTCGGACATTAGTAGGGCATAGTAGCCATGGTCGCCCTTATGAACCTTTATTTTGAAAAGGTCTTTCATTGACCTCGGGCGCTCATGGACCGGTGAAACGCCCCCCTCCTCGGACCCAACGGGCGCCTCGGGCTCCTCCGGCAATGACGCGGGCTCCTTACCCTTGGAGCGGGAACGAGACTCTCCCTCGCCGACACGGGGCTTGTGCTTTCTCGTCAGCACTTTCGTCTTCTTCTGATGCCTTCCCGCATCTTCAGCCTGCTCAGGCGGGGGGGGGGGGAGCTGGCCTCTTCGATGAAGCCCTTCGAGCCTCCCTCGCAGGAGACGCGCCGACCTCACGGGCGGTGGGGTGGGTCGGAGGAACCTTGCCACCAGTCACTCTGGGCATCCCAGCAGTGTTTGCTAGCGCACACGGGCGGTGGGGTGGGTCGGGCGAGCTAGCGCACACGGGTCTGAACCAGCAGTGTTTGCTCAATCGACACGGGGGCGGAACGCATCTACTAGGCAAGCACAAAATTCTCTAATAACAAGAGTATTTTTACCTCTTCACTTAAATGAATTTATAAGTTATTGATGGTTGTATATGTAGAGATGCTATCTTGGCATAGAGTATACTTTTCAGAGATTTACTGGTAGTCATATTAATTAAAGTTAAAACACTAAAATTTTCCTAAGAATAAGAATATACCATATAAAAAAATAATCATACATTTGATCAATTCGATTCACCAATTAGAATCTTATACCATTAACTTATTATTTGCCATATAAAATTGAGTAAAGAAAAGCTAATACTAATGCCACATGAAATCCTCATGTTTAGTTTTTATCAATGTAAATATTTTTAAAAAAATATTAACATTTTGAATCATGCTATTTTAAATCACATATCGGTTGGTTCGGTTCCATTTAGACAATTTGAAATAGATCACTCTTCAATTTATGAAATAGTGTAACTCGAGTATAACTAATGCATGTGATATATTTTTCATCAAACAAATTCAAAATTCTCTAGAACTATATATTACAAGATATTTAGTATTTTTTTAATTTTTATAATCCTAGGATGAATAAAATTTTAAAGAGAATGTTTCTAGGTTAAATCGATTCTTAAATGTAACTCGTTGAATTTTTATTAATTATATTAAAATTTCCAAGGGTGATATGATAATATGTTTAGTATTTTTTTATTTTTATGAATTCAAAATCATTAATCTTTTACATAAGATAATTTTATGTTAAATTTATGATAAGTGTAACTTTTTAAATTTTTACCTAACCTGTCCAAACTTTTCATGTACTACTAAGGTGAAATGCTAATATGTTTATTTTTTATCTTTATATAAATTTAGGATGATTAATTTTTTAAAATGATGTTTTTTAGTTAAATTTATAATCAAGTGTAACTCTTTGAATTTTTACTGAGTCTATCCAAATTTCTTTAGAATTACCAGAGTCAAATACTTATATGTTTATTATTATTATTTTATTTAAGAATATATGATGATATTTTTATATTTAATCTATGATTGAATGCAACTCTTTGAATTTTCATCAAACATATCCAAACTTTTCTAAAACTATTAGGATGAGATGCTAATATATTCATTATAATCTTTTGATTTTTATATAAATTTAGAATTAGTAATTATTAAAATAAGACATTTTTTATGTTAAATCCGATTAGTTTTCATCAAAAGAATCTAAACTTTTTTACAATTAATACAACTTAATTCTAAGATATATAACATCTTTTTTTTATTTTTATTTTATAAGTTTAGAGTGATTAAGTTTTCAAAGATGATATTTTTGGATTGAATATGTAATTGAATATAACTCGAGTTAATTTTTAACAAATCAATCCAAAATATTTTAAAAACTACTATCACATTATATTTAGCATAACATTTTCTATTTCTGATGGATATAAGATAATTTTATATAAAACTAATATTTTTTTTTAATATGTTCTATGAATGAGTGTAACTAACAAATTTTTTAGATAATTTTATATAAAAAATAATATATATATTTTAAATAACTTGACTTTTTTATATAAAAAACAATATACTTTATGAAAAAGTGTAAATTGAGTGAATTGCTAATATAAGGAAACTTGGAGGAGGAGGAGGAGGAGGAGAAGAAGAAGAGGAGGGGTGGAGCAATGCAAGAGTAGAGGTAAAAAAAAAAAAAAAAAGGGAGGAAGAGGGGATGAGAGAGGTAGACGAGGGAGAAGGAGACTGGGAGGAGGAGAAGGAGGGGGTGAGGGAAGTGGAGAAGGGAAAGGGAGAGGGGGAGGAGGTGCCGGTGAAGGTGATGTGAGAGGAGGAAGAGAAGGAAAAAGTCAAATGGGGGGGGGGAAGCAGTAGATAGAGTGGAGGGGAAGGAGATGGGTAATATGAAAAATAGGGATAGTGGGATAAATTTATAAAAAATAATAATTTAGAATTTTAAAAGGAACAAATCAACTATATAGATTTTTATTGAATTGGTTTAGTTCGATTAATGTCAGACAAATCGGTTCAACCTAAATAATCCAAAGTAAATCAGGGTCAACATGCATTAATTTTTTTATTTTATAAAATATATTTTGGTTATTATATAACCAAAGATACCCCTTGGTCAAAATCAAATATGAGAGTATCATCTAATAAAATCTTATTATTTGGAGTATTTTTAGGTAATTTATGTAAAAATAATAATAATTTTTAACTATGTTATAAGTATTTTAATTTGTAAAGAACCAAGAAAAGATAACTTTTATTGTTTTTATTATTCTATAGTCATATGATATTAGTCCCTGTTTTGTGTCATATCACTATGTAAAAAAATAAATAAATAAAAATAAGAAGTGAAACTAATAACAATAATAATATAGTCGAAAGTCCAAACTATTAAGATCAATTACATAATTTTTTATTATTTAAATATATAAATATATATATATATATATAAAGAGGATGAGGAAAAAAAAAAAGAGTGAATTATGAAAGATGAGGTGATGATAACAACGAGTAATGGTCTCAAAATAGTGCAAAAAGGGAGAACACACAACAATAATCAAATGACATAATAGAAAAAAAAAAAGCGTATAACTTACGAACACTAAAAGGGGCAGTTCGGATCATTTACTCATTTCAAAAGAAAATTATGATCTGATATATAAATACATAAGAAGATAAAGAAAAAAAATAGTATAAAACTTATTTTTTTCATCATGATTATACCTCTATAATTATTTTTTGTCATTTTATTAAAAAAATGGAACGAGGTTAAATTTGAATTCCATGGTTCAACCTCTACAATTCTTTTTTCATCATGTAATTAAAACTGATTTAGTATAAGAAAAATTCTCTAGAAAGCTCCCAATTTTATATTTTTCCTGCATAGTGCACCTCATATAATACCTTCTATAATATGGTAAAGTGTTTTTTATTTCAAAGTTAGGGTCAATTCATCTCAATTGGGGTCTAATAATAAAATAATAATTTCATACTTCAAAAGATTGAAAATAATTAAAAATAGAAAAATAGTCATTTAGACTCTTATTTTTAAGATTTTTCTAAATTTTTTTTTTTTTTGGATTAGGTAAAATCAGAAACTTTTCTGAGGAATTTACCCTTCAGTATATTATTCATATATTTATATTTTAATATAAGTAAATAAACACAGTTTCAACATCATTAATTATATGTAAATAAATAATATATTTAGTATATTATTCATATATTTTTAATCGTTGATCCAATGTTCCGAGAGTTGATCTGTACGGTCCGGTTCACGTCGTCATAAGAAACTGTTGGGTGCCTATGACGTGTCGTAAGGCGAGCCGGACCGGGTTCGACTTGGATTAGCGTATCCGTGCCATCATTAGGCCCTTCGGCATGCGTCTTTGCCAAAGCTGATAACCGGCCGAAGACGCAACAGAGCTCAGGCGGAGGGCGAGGAGAGAGGCGATGGACAACCTGGGGTTGATGTGGGAGATCATGGGGCCGGGGATAGCCGGTGCCGTGTTCGGCGCAGGGTGGTGGTTCTGGGTTGACGCCGTCGTCTGCAGCGCCGTCAAGATCTCGTTCCTCCATTACCTCCCCGGTGAACCCCCTTCACCTTCGCCCCCCCCCCCCCCCCCCCCCCCCTCTTGATCTCTTTGGCCGTGTCTCCTTGACTCGTTAGATTTCGAGTTGACCCCATCTGATGACCAATTTTCAGGAATTTTTGCGACGCTTGCGGCTCTCATGTTCAACTGCGTCGACAAGAACGAGATCGGCTACGATTATTACTCACCTTATGGAGAGACCGAATGGAGGTATGATTTTTCTGATCTGATCGTCTGTTATCTTTGATTTTTCCTGTGGATTTAGCTTTGCACATGTCAAAGTGAAAAATCGATAGGTTTTGGACAAAAATTGTGGGGCTTTGGTAAGTGGGAGTCTTAATTTGGGTGATGATGCAACTCAAATTGTTTTAATTCTAACAGCCATGCATCTGATGATGTACTTGCTGCCTCAGTTAATTGAATCATATTCTACCAGTGTTAGTTCTCTATGATCCATGAACTCCTATTCAACTAATGTTAGTTTCCTACGATACACGAAAGCTTTTCTGCTCAACATGTTTTTTTAGATTAGGTTAGCTACATTCAGTTACTTGGAAGAGTAGTTTTCGAACATTAACTACAACTTACTTATGGCTGTCAATATGCAAAAAATCTTATGCTGGTTTTGTTATGGGTTATGATCTATAACCACATAATGTGTCTAAAAGCCACTCTCTCATTGTTGAGTTAGATCATGTGATAACTGTTATTATGACGTCCTTCCTAATTTTGTGTTGTGGTCGTGGAAATTCCTTCTCAGGAGGCATGTTTCTTCATCTATATTCTTTGTCCACTTTAGTGGACAGAAGATTGTTCTTTCAAGAGTTATTCATAATAGATTATTAACTGATTGCGAAATATGAGAATTTCTATGACTTTAGGTTCTAAACATTCCAGGATCCCGATGTTCAGAAGATGTATATTTTTTATTTTTTGTTTAGAATGATGGTTATTACTTCAGGTGAATAATGAACTGGTCAAAGCCTGTACAAGACTTATTAGCTCTGGCTGAGGAATTCCCATGACATCTCAATATCTCTTTTTAATTCATGTGAGTGAAGGAAGATGGTAGGATATTTGTAGTTCAGCGTGAAGGACTTAGAAACGAGGTTGTGATACTTGGAGTGACAATTATATTCAGTTTATAGAAGTAATATGAGGAGTTAAGGGAAGAAAAAGAACATAATAAAAAGTGAAGAGAGACTACAAAAATTGGCAAGCGTTTTATCTGCATAATTGAGATTTCAATTTCCATTGACTTTTTATGAACTCTTTGATCGGATGAAGTGGCAGCCTTGAAGCCAGCATACACTATACAACTTTCCGCTTTTGGTGTTTGGTGCACTGGAAGTGGAACGGAACAGAGAGATCCACCTTTAAAAGGAACTACTACTTTGTTCTTAACTTCATCTTGAAAGATTGAATTCCAAAATTGGGGAATTGAAACAAAATCTGGTGAGCAGCGGCACCAGTTTGGTTTTTAAAACCAAAATTGGAATATTTTCAATTTGGTTCAATTAATTCAAAAGCCAAATAAACTTACTCGATGTGATCTAATGTAACAAACTAGACTGTCTAACATAAACTGATAAGCCAAAGGTGAATCCAATAGAATTAAACCCAAACCAAAATTGTCAAACTGGTTCAACTAAGAATTACACCACAATAAACAAAATAAATCACTGAATCTTTTTGGGAAGTTGACTTTTGTGATAAAGAACAATTGTGCTATCTAACTTGTACAGATTAAATTGCTATATTCAATCTTCATTTAAATTAGACATGAGAATTTCAACATACTAGTGTCAGTGTAACATTATTCTACAATTAGTTTTGTTTACTGATTGTTCTTCTAACTTATATTTATCCTCACCTTATTTCCTTAGTCCTGTGCATGTTTAAATTCAATCTCTCAGTTGGAATCTGAAATTTCCTGTAGATATAACTTCATTGTTAATTTGCCAGTTTCTGGTAGCTATCTCACCCTCTTTTTAGGCTTCCTATCTCATTATCTATATCTCAATCTAATCTTGATCATGATTTTATCTTCATTTTGATTTTGATATTGGCCTCAATCCTTTTTCCAATTTTCATTTTTGTGATATTTCAAAATGCTGTAGAACACTCATTATACTGATGTAATTGCAACACTCCACTATAAAGCTGAAACTTCTTATCGATCAATTGGGACATCCTAGGTATACTTTGAGTGTGCTGCTTAAGAGCTTGCTCGTGATACATCATTTGACCATTGGGCTTATGTAGGGCTTATATTAAGCATACTGGAAACTTAATGTTGTTACAATCATCTGAAAATAATTTATTTTCAGCCTTAAAAAGATCAGTGTTGATTTGATGTGCATTGAAAGCTGAAATATGAGGTTTAACTTTGTTACCGTTTGCCCATCTTCCATGAAAGGTTTGTAGCATTTGAATAATCAGTGGTTGGATATAAATAGGAACAAGATCCATGTTCTTGAGATCTGACATAGTTTTACGCTGATTGTCAGTGACCTAACCCGACACTTGATCCTTTATCTTTTCTTAGAAAAGAAACATAGGAAAAGAAATATTTTTATTCGTGAATAACAAGTTGGGATATCAATTTTGTTGTTGTTGTATATAAACAGGGTCAGATTTGCTTTCCTTGTGGTCGCTACTGTAAATTTTAGTCTAAATTTTAGTTGAAGTTGTCAGTTTGCTGTAACCTTTTTCAATTTATTTTGTTGACTATTGGGTCTTCCAAAAGATAGCTCAATGACGGAGACATTGAATAGGTGTTGAAGAGAGTGTAAAGTCACATCTCATGTTGTTGCAGCATCAATGGAGGAGAAAACAGTGAATAGGTGTTGAAGAGGATGTAGGGTCACATCTTATGTTGCTGCAGCATTCTTTTTCCTCTTCTTCTTCTAGCTTTCTTCCATGAAGCCTTATGATGCAGCATCTTATGTTGTTGCAGCATCAATGAAGGAGAAAACAGTGAGTAGGTGTTGAAGAGGATGTAGAGTCACATAATATGTTGCTGCAACATTCTTCTTTCTCTTCTTCTTCTAGCTTTCTTCCATGAGGTCTTAGAGAGTCACCATTCTTTCATGATTGCTATTTGTTTTCCTTTGATTCCTTTTTGTTTACTTCATACAATCGGATTTTGATTCAGAATTCTGTTTTTCCTCATTCCTAGTTTCATTCCCATGTGTCTTCCAGGAATCCTCACAGGTCAATAATGTTTCATGATTTTTATTTATTCTCCTTAGTTCCTCATTGCTAACTATGTTCTTTCTTATCTTGAAAGAACATAGGACTTGTATGACTCCTATGAATTAACCATCTATTGATTGCATATTGATCCATCCCAATTTAATTAACAAGCAACATTCTTGGGAATTGCATTTGGGTGGCAGTATTTGTTTCAGCATGTTTGGACTCAATGAGATATTTTCTAGGTTTTTCATTGTTCTGCGACTTGCAGTTGATAGAATGCTTTGTCTGAAAATATTCTGTTCTGCTCCAATTTCATTTGAAGGAGCATCTAGTGTTCCACATCGTTTCTTTATGACTGATGGTTAGAATGCTTTTTCTGATAGGTGACATCAGAATTCTAATTTCTGTATACGTCTTTAGGCTTAATGCAGGAATTGACTATCATACTTATATAGATTTCATTCTGTAGCTGGGTCATGCACAAACCTTTCTTAGCAGATTACTCTGCTTGATGTGCATTAGTCCTGATCATGAAGCTTAAATGGAAACTGAAGCTTCAGATATTGTTCTGCTGAGGTTTTCATGGTGGTTACATGCAACTGCATAATTTTAATACTAATTTTGTACAGTTAAGCCGGTGGACTGTAAAGTATATTTGATTACTTAGGAATCTCCAATAGTTAGAGACAGGGTAAGTGTGAGGAGGCATTGAGCATGTGAATAAAGTCACCTCATTGGCTTGGAGACTTCTCAATGGTTATCCTGAATGAGGAGAGCAGAATGTGAAGTTTATTGCTGGGAAGTGACGTTCTTCTTGAAGCAATTGTGCAAATGACTGTTTTTGCATTAGTTCAGAAATGTTTGAGCACTCACCATCTATAGCAGCTGTCACAACTAATCAAAACAATGTCTCAAAGACTAGATACCATAGTTGACCGTCAAAAGCCAATGTGATATTTTGGTTAATAAAACATTTGCCTCACCCTGTAATTGCTTGTGGAATATGTTTAATTCCTTTGTTTGCTGTTTCATTTCATTCTATGTCTTAATTTATTTTCCTGGAATTTGCAGGGTGAAGCTCTGGCTTTTTGTGGCGTATGTTGTGTCATTTGTTTCTTTAGCGGGGGCAGTAGGCCTGCTTGTTCAAGATGCACTCACGGAGAAGGCCCCCTCGGCGTGGACAGGAGTTGCTGGTGTTTTGCAGTGTGTGTTTGTTTTGATAAGGTAATCTTCCTAAAACATATGCACATTGGATACATGGAATGTAACCTGTCACTGATGATGACCTTATTTGCAGTGGGCTGATATATTGGACTTGTCATTCCGAAGATTAAGCGGTAAGATCAAGAAGAATGTTCTCAGTAGGGTTTGTAATAACATGGATTTTTCTGTGGGAAGCCCTGTCATGAGTAATTAATTAATGTAGAATATACAAGTCAAATGGTTCACTTAGAAGTCGTATTGCAACAAGTATTTTGCCTCCTAAGAGTTTGATTGTTTGCATACAAGGCGATTACACGTGTGTATGTGTAATTAGTAGATCTCTATATGTTACAAGCTAACTTGCAATTTGACATGCTGCCAGTGTTGCCCTTCTATTAGTTCTCCTCATTCGAGCATCCACTGTTAAATGCATCGCCTTTTTTGTAAATTGCAAGTAACAGCCACATATGCATGCATGTATGCCAACCGCAATAGATGCATTAACGTCACCTTACAGCACGTCCTTACATGTAGCAGTCCGATGCATGATGCCCTCCGTAGATTGTACAGTTCCATATCTGAAACCCTCATGCATCAATCACCGAAGGCCACCATACATACTTGCATAAGGACTCAATAGGACATGTTTTAGCTGTGCATTTATGGCCATGGAAGTTTAACCCCATCTTTGACCTATTTGAGACTTTTGGGCGGGGCCAAGAAGACCAGCCCATGACGCCCAACCCATGGGAGAGAGGGTGGGAATCTTCCGTTGCTTGGCACGGGAATAATGCATCGGTTTGCACTCTTATCAACACACGTTAATTTATTCGCCTTGCGGTGCCGAATGCCTATCGTCGAGGTCGTCGGATGCGGCCACTCTCGTGTTTCTTTCCCTTTTGTATTAAACAACATCGAGAACGTGAAGGGCGCACGAGCCACAACTAACATTTCGCTAAACCCAATCTCAAGACAGGTAAACGATGAGAGCCAAAGCAAAGTGACAAAAGAATTCCCTCGTCTTCTTTCCCTTCGGGTCCGCAGCAGACGCGAAAACGAGAACGAACACAATAAACGATACCGGAGCTCGAAACCCTAACCCTAGCTTCCCCCACCCGCCCCCGGTTGCCGGCGACCTGGCCTCGCCCTTTCCGGTTTAGGGTTCCCACGATGCCCAGCTGCCGTCGCCTCGTCGGCCCCCGGCCTTGAGCTCCGCGCGGTGCCCCGGGCTTACGATGATGAGTAGAAGCTCAGTAGATGTTCCAGCGGAGGCGGCCGTGCCCGGCGTGGATCTCTTCGCACAGGCTCGGAAGGCGCTCTCGGTCTCCTCCCCCTTCGACCCTGAGGAGTCCGCCCCCCGGGTCCCGACGCTCCCCTCGGGCTTGGCCTCCTTCCTCTTGCGGGGTCCGGACAGCCACAGGAATCACAAGAAGTCCCACGGAGAGCCCGCCGAGAAGCCCTCCGGGCACGGGAAGTCTCCGACCGTGTGGGATGTGACTGAGGAGTTCTTCCGACCGGTTACTCTGGCTGATATCGATTTGTTGGGCCCGAAACTCCCGTTGTGTCCCGGCTTGCTGGATTCGTGCTTCACCATGCCGGTGTTTGATAATGGGGTGGAGGATGACAAGAAAGATAGTAAGTCGGATACTTGTGCAGCTGAATTGAGTTCCATTACATTCCCCAAGAAGGAGGAGGTGATTTTGGGGCAGCAAATTGAGGAGGTGGAGAAGGTTCAGGCAGCCGAGGAACTTCCTCCCATGGAAATAGATGAGGTTGTGACGTCTGTTGGTGATTCAATACCGATGCAAGCTGTAGGAGATGATGATAATCTGTCTTTGCATTGGCTTTTGGGGTCGAAGAATCGATTGGTTCTCTCGGCTGAGTGCCCCGATAAGAAACGGAAGCTCTTGGATGGAGATGCTGGCTTGGATAGGCTGTTACTGCTTCCTCGTTCACACACAGGAGTTGATCTCTGTGATTTCTGTTGCTCCATAGAGGATAGAGTGAAGAAAAATAAGTTGCTTCGTTGCCATTCTTGCAAAGTTGTGGTGCACCAGAGATGTTATGGAGTGCATGAGGTTCCAGAGGGGGTTTGGTTGTGTGCTTGGTGTAAGCATTTGGAGACAGCTGGAATAGTTTCAAAGAGAGACGGTGATGACCTCAGTTCAAGGCCATGCTTGCTTTGTCCTCAAGATGGTGGAGCACTGAAAACAGTGAGAATGGATCCTTCCCTTAGCCCAAGTGATGATGCTGCAAAGTTTGTGCACTTGTTTTGCAGCCTATGGACACCGGACGTATATGTGAAAGACACTTGGGCAATGGAACTGGTTACGAACATGGGAGGCATACAAGATAAACACAGGAGGTTGGTATGTAATGTGTGTAAGGTGAAGCATGGTCTATGCATAAAATGCAGCCATGGTAAGTCTTCCTTCTAGGTTTTTTTATCTTCCTTTTTATTCTGGTACACCTTTTAGTGTCAAATTTCTCTGTGGTTTTTGTCTGATTATGTGGGTGGTAAATCAGATGTGTCATTTTCTGTGAGCTTTCCTGTTTGTTTTGGTTATGTGGGTGGTAAATCAGATGTGTCATTTTCTGTGAACTTTCCTTTTTGTTCTGATTATGTGGGTGGTAAATCAGATGTGTCATTTTCTGTGAGCTTTCTTTTTTGTTCTGATTATGTGGGTGGTATTATTTGTTACTATCATTAGTGCCATGTATATTTACTTTATTCTTATCAAAGTCTAGCTTATGAAGTGCTAAGATCTATGTTCTCGAAGTGGCCATGATATATAGTCACTCAAGTGCTTCATAGTGCATAATAAGTATACAGCCAGATACTTAGTAGTCAGTACCCAATAGAATCTCAGAACAATTTACATCAATGAGTACCAAAAGAATATGATGTAATTTAAACAATAAATAGGACATAAACCAACTCGAGCTATATAATTATGACAAGATAGTTGAGGATTTTATGAAGTAACTTAATGTTATGATGGTTTTAGATAGATATTAACGAAGTATTGTCAATTGTCATGTGGATGTACCACAGCTTAGAAACCAATTGTTGTAGATTAGTTATGAAATTGCTTAATGGGAAGGAGGAAGAGACATAATGATCTATGTTGTTGCAGAAACTGCTTATTTAGCTACATAATGAGTCAACGTGGACTGCATATGTGACCTCATGTACATTCCTAATAAATAACAAGGCTCACATAGGCTTATGCAAGGTGGTTTTATGACAACTCACATGCAGCTTCTTGAACCATAACATTGGTAAACTGGACACAATGAATACTTTTATATGTGGGCCAGTGATAATTGATATTAAAATTATTAATGTACTCACTTCTTAATAAGTTTACTTGGTTTACAGTTCTACAGTTTACCAGTTATGATATCTGGTCCAGTTGGGATGTTTCAGGAACATGCAGAACATCTTTTCATCCTTTGTGTGCAAGGGAGTCAAACCATCAGATGGAGATATGGGGAAAGTTTGGATGCACTAATGTAATTCTTTCCTTCCCTACCATATTATCTCTGGACTTTGCATCTTATGGCATGTCAAAGCTAACCTTTTCATACCTGATACTTATGTAGGTTGAGTTGCGAGCTTTTTGTTCAAAGCATTCGACTATTCAAGATATGGGTGGTGTTAAGGACACAAAGAACCTTCTATTGGCTATTGATGATAAGAAATTGGTACCAAAGCTTTCATCTGCTATTCTACCTACTAAAAAGTTACCAACGTTACAGTTTACTCCCAATAAAAGAGATCAAAACATGATGCAAAATGAAATTGCAAATTTGAACTCAGAAAAGATAGTCCAAATGAAGCCTGATGAGCAGGAGGCCTTAGTTGATAGGCTTGATTCCGACGGTGGTCAAGCAGGTACAATTGCAGAGATGGATACTGATGGAGCTGTTGATAGCAAAAATATTAAAAGAAATACCTATGATGTCTCTGCAATTCTGAGAAAGGTTTTTGTCTGGGAAACTTAAGAGTTTCTACTTTATGTTTTACAAGGATGCAATTTCGGTCGAATGCTGCCACATAAATATATTAAAGATTTTCTTTGTGCAGCTAATTGATCAAGGTAAAATTAATGCCGATGATATTGCATCAGAGATGGGCATCTCATTGGACTCCTTACAAGCAGCTCTTATCGTATGTGTGAAATGCATATTTGTTCACTTGCTTATGTGCTTTTTTAGTTTTAAATATTTTACAAATTTGGCAGGGAGAAACAACATCCTTTTCACCTGGGTTAAGGTTGAAAATCATCAAATGGCTTCAGAATTCTGTACTTACACCAACTTTGCAACGATCAAAAGTTAGGAATAGTCCTGTGATATCATCAGATTATAGAGTCACAAAGTTTGATGGCCTAAATGATGATAAAGTAGAAGATCCTCGAAATAATCCAGGTGGTGATGTCACAGGTGTTGAAGTATCGGATGCTGTTCTTGTTAAGTTGTTGCCACCACGGAGAAGAACAAAAAGCAACATCATGATATTGAAAAATAACAAAGCATTATGTTCATCTGGACTGGCTTCTGTTCTGGAAAACAGTAATGGGAAAATAGTTGATGAAACTGATGACATTCAAGTTGTCATAAGCGAAGATATGAAAGGAAATTTTAATGAGAGGATTTGTTCTAGTCTCCTTATTGGATTGTCAAATGCCCAAAAGCCTGTGGTGATGGTAAAAACTCTAATTTACAAGTTCAAAAATATATTGCATTTGTTCTTAAGTATTATCTTTGTGTTGATTTTACTTAAGAGAAGTGTGCAAATTCTGGAATGTTTGTTTGCAGTTCTTCCATGTCCATCTTAGTTTTGCTTCATATTAACTATTTACTGTTGTGTAATGCATTTAAAAAATTTTCTTGCATAATTTGCCTTCAAAGTATTGATCAGGTTTGGTCCAGTTTTCAAGGGCCTAGACCCAACAGAAACAGTGATTTTTCAGTTTGCTGCAGTTTTGAATAAGGCTCGCATGCTATTCAAATTATTGCCGAAATAGAAAACCCATAACCAGTTGCACTCATTGCTTCAGACATTATATCCAAGTTAAATTTCTCTCCAGTTTTAGTTTAGGTAACCATTACTTGTGGGTTTTAATTCACTGTGTAACAATAGTTTGCCTTTGGCAAGGAATTGGAGATGGAAATGCATTGTAGATGGTATTACATATGGAGAGGCACAAAGGGAGGTAGTTTGGATTTGAAATTAATCTGGTTAATGAAGGTTAGTAATGGATGGTGCCGTTGTGCTTGATGAGTTAGGTGAGTGGCATTGTATGATAATACCTCAACTGTGACACAGATAATGCTTTGTCAATTAATCAACGTTTTCCTACACTGTCATTCTAACATAATCATTTTGCCCATTCATTTACTTTGAGAGAAAACCTAGTTATTTGCTAGTAAGGCAGTGACAGGTCAGCTTGAATTGCTGATGACCACACACAAGTTATGGGCTGACGTTTAGAAAGGTTTTACATGGATTACAGTTTAGAAAGATTTCTGACCTTGTTGTATATCTGTGTGATGATGCACACCATCAATCAGTTACAACTTTAGAGCTGATTGTGAGCTGGCAAGTGATTTTTAAAACAAATAGTACACTGAAAAAGGTAAATATTTTAATATGTTTTCTTAATTGAATTGGAGGTTAGTCTTATGGAGAAGGAAGATAGGGTAGGTGGCAGCAAGTAGGGTGGTGCTAGGGATGTCAATAGGGTGGGACAAGGAGTGCTTCCCCCATCCCTGTCTCCGTCTCATCCTCCATCCTTGCACCATTCCCCATTTAGATAGGTCGGAGGGGGGGGATTGGGAATCCCCATTGGGGGTGGGGAACCCACTTGTTCTCCATATTCTCCTAATTAATCCATTCCATTTAAAAAAAATAGAATTATTATGAAAGCTAACTAACAATATCAAAATTTACAAATAATAATAATTGTTGAATGTCGAATCCATTCCTCCGAAAGACAGGTCGCAGGGAGGGGGGTGTTAATATTGTTTCATCTGATTCAATCAAACCAAATAGCTCGCAATTGGCTCACAATCGACTCAATCAAGCTCAATGAGTCCGATTTAAATCAAGTGGGCCAGATGTTCGGGCCCAAAGTCTAGGCTCACATATTGATGGGGCGGAGATGGGAACAGGGACAGGGTGGGAGTTCTCTACCCGTCCCCGCCCCATATCTGCGCAGGTAACAAAAAAAGACCCCATTCCTGCCCATTGGTGGCAGTTCCCTGTGGGCATAATTGACACCACTAGCTGGAGCAAGGGGCTTTTATGGTGTTTGACTGGCGATGCTGCAGTGGGGGCAAAAGAGCAGGGTTTGAGAGTCAACAAATAGATTGGGTAAAGGGGTAGCATTGGGCACAAGAAGAAGACTGAAGAAAAGTTTTCACCATATCTAGCTTATGCCCATGCAACTCTATTCCTCTTGTGTTTGGGCATGACTAATCATATGGAAGCAGAGAGAGGTGGATGTGGACCATCTATAGGAGAATACAAGACAGAGTTAGAGATTTGGAGACTCAGGAAATCGGTTGAGAAGTCAAATCTACTAGGCAATATTTTTAAAGGTTTATAGTTGTGATTTGGTTTTAATAAACAAGATAGCTAGCCGTAATTATAAACCATAATATGAAAAATTTCAAAGCCCAATCCTTTTTTATGCTTAAATCAGACCAAACTATATTAATCCCATATCGAATGAGGACAAAGACTTAGATTGAATTATAAGGGCCTGAGGGAGTACTACTGTGAGATTGAAAGTATTTTGGGTTAGTAGTCCAACCTTACGAAGTTAATAAGTCAGTTATCTCATTAGGTTGGTTTGGACCAAATGCTGTCAAAGCCAACCTGGTATTCGACATGGTGAGGAACTCTAGTAGCAAAGGATTATCCATAAATGAGGCTAGATAGCATGTTATGGCGTGACTCCACTATTGGGTTAGGCCTCACATTTGGTAAGGTTTGATTATGAGCTATAGTAGGTCATTGATATTAAACCTTTAGATGGGGGAGATTGTAACGTCTAGGTTTAGTTCTATATCGGAAGTGGACAAAGACTTAGATTTAGCTGTACTGTTGTTAACTTGGCTTATAAATATTTTGGATTAGGTTTAGGCTTTTGTTAGTCGCAACAAAGTTAATGGCTCAGGCATCCCATCGTGGAAGCTCGACACAGGGACCCACCTTGAGTTGGTAGACACCGTCATGGATAACTGATAAACTGGAGGTTTAGATATGTGGGTAATTGTAAGAGATAGTGGATTCAAGCTTCTGAATTATCTCTAAAAATAATGCGTTCATGTTACTGGATCTGCTATCGCACATCCTGGTAGATTGTGATATTTTAGTCCTGCATGTTTGATTAACGTCCTTTATCTTTGAACGAGAGCATATTCTCTTGCACATCATTTCTGATTTTGATTTCCAAAAAATGATAAGTAGGTGTTTCTCCTTTGAGCAATAGGACATATAATGCATTTTTGTTCATTGATGAGACACATACTGTTACAAGAATCTTTAAAACATGTTAATTCTCCAGTTACAGATAAGATATTTAATGTCACACTTGGTTCTCAGTGTCTCAGATAGGCATGGGATACTGGTTCTGATTGGCATGGGATGTGTCCTTTGCCAATTATGTGCAGTCATGTGTCTCAGTTATTTTGGGAATTTGGCTCTCTGCACGTGTTAGTGCACAGCATAGCAGTGCTCTGCAACCCTTGGCTTGTGTAACCCAATGGTTACTTGCCCCTGCCTTGAACAAGAGTGTATAAGATAACCATGCAGTATGATGCAATTACAGTGATGTTGTTTTTCTTGTCAAGATGTATCATTAGTTTATAAACTGCTTATAACTAAGAATCATTAGATAAAGTAATACTGTGGCAAAGTATGCTGAGATGATATTTATAACTTCATTTTTTTGGCTACTGTTTTGACTTTACAAATTATTGTCGAAACTTCTTTTTGGTGTAAAATTAATTTGGCTTTTCTTTTTTCTGATAACAACTTAGTTCCTCATTCTGAATTTACTTTTTTATAACTTGATTTAAAATATTTTTCTTATGTATGTAACACTAATTTCAACAGGCTATGGAAGGCACATCTAAAGCTGAAGATTCTGTCCCTTCAGATCCAAATCAAGGGCAGAAAAGTATGTTGTGCCTACACATTGTCCTATCGTTTTATTTGTATCCATTCATTTGTCACTTAGTGTCTCCATTCACATTATCTTGATTGTTGGAAAATAAGTATTATCCTGTGCAGTCATAATGATGATGCTTTTTGAAAATTGATGCACTTTTTAGTTTATTGCAAATAAGAAAGAATTCTCATTTTCTTGTTTCAGAAAAGAAAATTCTACCTGGAGATTGTGACATTATTGTTGGAAGAATGTTGTTGGGTTTTGTGTTTTCCTTTTCCTTAGTCATAGACATTATATTTTGCAGCAATAAGTTGATAGCCCTCTTTTTTGGGCAAAGACAGGAGCCCTGTCAACTTATCTCATTTAGAAGATGAAATAAGAGAAAGGCTGCATGACAAAAAGAAAAGGGACTAAGAGAGGAATGGAGAAGACCAAGATAAGATGCAAGATTTAGAACAAGCAGAAAATATTAAAGCCATACAAGTGTTGATGCGAGACAATTTTAATACATTTATCATTTTAATGAATTTTATTAGCGTAGGGGTATTTTATTAATATTGTAAGTTGCTAAATGCCAATACATTCCATAATCGAACATTAGTTATCAATGTTGTCTAAGGAGAAAGAAAGAGAAAGCCAGCTAAAAGAAGACAAGTCTTAGATTGTTTGAAGACTGAAGAAAAAGGAAGGTCATAAGTCTTGGATTTAATTGAACATGTCATTTTAACAAGGAAATTTTTCTTGATTGAGGAATTTAGAAAGGAGGAAGCCTATAATCATATATTTAATCAATAAGGAAGATTGACTAATAAAAAATAAATATGGAAATACATCAGTAGTGCATTTATTTTATCAATCATATATTTCCTCTGTGGCATAAACAATTTGCTAAAGCTTACGCTGAGGGCTCATGCAGTTCCATCTGTAGCAAGTGTCAGGTCTAAGCTTTTATTGGAAGTGTTAAAACATCATATTGATCCAAAAACATCTTACGTTCTGCTTGGTTAAGACATCTTTATAAGTAGAAAGAGCTAAATTTCTATCTGCTTATATCTAAATTTTGATATGGCAGTAATATGATTTTTACTGTATATTTATGTATTGGAAGCTCACTGAGATAGTAAACAGCGATTTATCTGATGCAGACAACAGGGCAAATGGTATTGAGGAGAAAGTACCGTTTTTGCATTATGAGGGAAACCGAGCTGTTGATACTAATACCATGACTCAAGATACCATGCAGAGTGGTTATTCTAAGTACTATGGTGAAGTTGATGTGGTGCCTTGTACTAAATCTTATCTTGAGTAAGTTTCTATTACTATTTCTTGAATATTTCTCCAATGTAGCTTTTGAAAGGGTCAATCTTATTGATCACCATGGTGGCACTAGGAAGATAATTGATTTATATATTTCCTCTTGAACTTTTTATATATTTGACTTTCTGGTTATGCAGAAATGGTGGATTTGGTTCTGTTTTTGTTGTTCATCCATTGATCAAGAAAAAGTTGTTGCACATGCAGAACTCTGAACTCTTAAAGAACATGCCTACAGATTCATTCTCTAATGGTAAGTCCTCATAAGGAGTCTCTACATCCAAGGCATGATTACAGTTTGCATGTTCTTTAAGTCATAATATTTTGTTTTATCATTGCTCATCTGTAGTTGACAAGGAAAATTATATTTTGTCTGCATATGCAGCTAAGTCTTCGTGTTCTTCCTGTGTCCAACAACGATCGCTTTGTGCTGCAAGCTGTACACTGGATGATGCAAAAAAACTTGGTCAGCTTTCTAAAGCTAAAAGTGTCGGTGTCTTGGACCTTTCCCCTGAAGATGAAGTGGAGGGAGAAATAATTTACTTACAAGCTAGGCTACTTGATAATGCTGTTTTGATCAAGCATAATTGTGGTAGAGCATATTATAATCTATATTTTTATCATTTTGCTTATATTATCCTACCTGAAGCTGTGTATGTGAAAATGTGATATTGGTACAACTACAACATATATTGTGTCTTATTAGCACAACTATAAATTAAAATTTTATATTTGGAAAATTGTTTAGCTTTATTTCAGTAACTGTTCAAGTAGTATCTGTGATTTGTTTTATTTGTTATCTTTACATATTATTGTTAAATTATTCTTTTTTGCTCTGTGCAGAAGATTTGTTGTTGAAGATTGTTGAGAATCTCACTCATGAACTAAATGCATCAAATAAACACAAATGGGACCTAATCCTTGTCAATCAATTTCTTCGTGAAATTAGAGAAGCAAAGAAGCGAGGAAGGAAAGAGAGAAAGCATAAAGAAGCTCAGGCTGTACTTGCTGCGGTTACTGCTGCAGCTGCAGTTTCATCAAGAAACTCTTTATTCAGGAAAGATTCAAATGATGAGACTGTCTTGGGTACCCAGGAGGTGAAAGATTTACCTCTCTTGTTGTATGTTCATACAAATGATCTGATTTCTTTAATTATTTTATTTTCCTTTCTAATAGATTCCCGTAAAAAGAAATGCTGCAACTGGTATAGCCGGGTTACACCCCCCATTGGTGCCTCGGACAACGGAGGCTTTTAGGTCAACCTTTGGTAAATTATCATCAGCCAAGCATTCCATGGCTTTCCAGATGCCAGACTTTTTAAAAGACAATGCCCTGTCCTGTGAGATTTGCATGCGAACTGGGACAATATTGAACCGGGTCTTTGTCTGTTCGAGGTGCAAGGTAATTGATATGTCGTCCATCTTTGTGATGTCTTGGGATATTGATATTAAGGCCAATATACCTTGCAGGTTGCAGTTCACTTAGACTGTTACCGAAGGCTTAAAAATCCAATTGGATCATGGAAATGTGAGCTATGCGAGGACATGTCACTGCCATCTACTAGCCCTCAAAGTCAAACAGACGGCAAGGGCACATCTGCTGTTGTAGCTCAGTGTGGCTTATGTGGTGGTGTAACTGGTGCTTTGAGAAAGTCAGCAGATGGACAGTGGGTTCATGCCCTCTGTGCAGAGGTAATAACGTTTTATGGTGATTTTTTGATAAATTTGTGAATCTCTTAGCCTACAGTATTTCCTTATATACGAAATTGTTCCATTTTAGTGGTTGTTGGAGTCAACTTTCAGAAGAGGGCAAGAGAATCTGGTAGAAGGAATGGTAATTTGTTATTCTATAGTTTATTATTTGTATGTTCTTGCTCAGTACATCTATTTTCTATTATGCACCAAAAGGAATGTACACAAGCAAATCCTGTGTCGCATCAATTGTTTGGTTGTGCTCACTGTTCTATGTAACAAGTGGAAATGTGGAGTATGTTATCATTTATTTGTTACAGGATACCATCTCCAAGGAAAAGGACACTTGTTGTATCTGCCATCGCAATGTTGGTGCATGCCTGAAGGTCTGCTCTCTTTTTTAGTATGATGGAGCATATTACAAATCAGATATCAAATTTGTGTCTTGACTATTTATTCTGTTCCTGATGCAGTGCAGCTATGGACACTGTAAAGTTACTTTCCATCCTTCTTGTGCTACTAGTGCTAGATTTTACATGAATGCCAAGGTCACTGATGACAACATACAACATAAGGCTTATTGTGGCAAGCATAGCATAGGGCAGAGGGAGGTAATGACATTATTCATATTGTATATCCCCTAATTTTTGTATAACTTGAGTGGACAAATTGTGTGCTTCATCTGATCTTCTAATGATTAAATATTTGTTCAAGAAAAAGAAAACATTCAGCAGCTTATATTCCAGTATGAACAACAGTGTCAAAATAAAGAGATTAAAAAAAAATCAAAAGGAAAGAGAAGAAAGTACCTTAATATTCTTAGGAGAAATGGAAGGCAGATCTAAGTCTCTGTCAACATATTAGTTTCTCTCTATCTGAGATTTTTATCATTTGCATGCTCATTTGCCCCCAAACATAGTGTTTAACTATATTTCTGAGTCTTCTGACGTGATCTATTTGGCAGGCTGACCACCAGCAATGTGGTTCTGAAGACATTAATAGCTTAAAACAAATACGGGTGAGAATGTGCTATATCTTGAATCAGTTATTTTAGGGTTATTGGAGAGCTGTGCTACTATATGTTATGGCTTTTGATTCATATCACAAAGTGCTGCCCTTATTATTGTTTTTTGCACCGAAGTAAAACCCTTCTGTTTCTGCCAATATCAAGATCTTTTCATGAAGACTCTTTTTTGTATAATCTAGAAACCAGGACAGATATGTTGATAGTTGGATTGATGAACAAATTGGCATAGTTTGCAACCTTGATTCAGCTTTTAAACTATCAATGAAAAGAAGTTAGAAGTTGTGAAATGATCTAGTCTACGATGCCAGTGGTGTCTGTTTTGTTGAAATTCGTGTCACTCACTTATCATCATGCTCGATAGGCTAGTTGCATGAAGTGTTGTATAATCGGAGAAGTTAGTAAATTGTACACTATTGTAGCCAAGTGTATAAACTTGTCATTTATTTTGATTGCTTTGAAGTTTCAATTGTTATCTAACTAATCCTTGTGTTTGACTTATCTGTCTACAAGATCTCAAGGTCATTGGCAACAATGTGCAATTTTAAAGGATATAACCAACACAACATTCATAATGTAGTTTTTTTTTTATTTTGTATTTCCTTTTGTCTTTTAGAGCTTGTTAGTGATTTAACAAATGTCTATACTTTGAAGTGATGGTATAGAGCATGTTCTTGCATAACACTGTTGTGTATGGTGTTGCTTTTGCGGGTGATGATGCAGCTTTTCGTTATTCCTTGTAAGATCCTTTTGAATATTATGAGTACTGAAAGTGTTCAAGATTTTTATATAGTTGTTATTTTCAGTTCTTAAGCCTACATAAAATGTAGAGTTATTCATATCCTCTTTCGGAAGTGATATTTGATCGAAAAGGTATTGTTTATGTCAGCCGTCTTGAATAATTTTTTGTTTGTGCTTTTGATATTCTTCAAGGAAGAGATAAATTGCATAATAAGTGTCTCAGGATAAGTTTAATATATGAAAGGACAAAGTCATGAGAAGTGGAAGATTAAGGAACAATTACTTTTTGTTGTCTCAAGGATATTAGATTGCAGTAAAGAATTTGCAGATGGACTCATTTTGTAAATGTTGTTTTTTTAAAGTGAAATTGTATCTACTGGTTATATATGCCTTGTAATGGAATTAACAAAGATGGTGGAGAACACAGAAGACATATGTAATCTGAAGATTCTTCAAAATATATAGACATGTTCATCTTCGTTTTTATTATGATTTTGTGTGGCATTTAGTTGTATATGTGTGAGAAACTGAGTGGATATTCTAATTGAGGTTTTACTACAGGTTGAATTGGAAAAATTACGTCTTCTTTGTGAACGAAGTATCAAAAGAGAAAAGTTAAAGGTCACCATCTTTTGCTGACTCCTCTTTTGTTTTTATCTTTTCTCATGTTTGATGATCTGTTATTCTAAAGACGGCCTATCTCGACTGTGTTCAGTTATTTCTGTTACTTTTCAGATATTTTTATGGTCTATATGAACTAATCCATGATAGCTTTCTGGTCTTCTACAACCGTTATTTTGGAACTAGTTGAATGCATAATGAATTGCCTCGCCAGGCCGAAACATCTGGCTTTGGCAAGCAAGTTATTAATATTTATCACAATGGTAAATAACTTTTGAGGAACCATGATTGAAGTGACATATGCCTAATCCAGGCCCATACAGTGATCCATAACACTATATGCTTTAGGTAGCTATAGGCAAAATTGCCCTTCTTCTTTTGGCAGTCTTAGTATCTCTGAATTGATATCTTCCTCTATATTCTTTCTTTGAAGTGGTACAAAAAACAAACTTCTTATTGCAATCTATCCCAGACGGTCAGACATGGTGATAACTAATATGTTATATTTGGGAGTAGCCTTGAGCATAGGTTAATTGATGTTCTTTACCTCCTTTGTAGATGCTACTCCTATCTCTTCTATTTCAGGCATGTCTTGGTTGGTAATAACTTAGATGTTTCTATTTATCAAATTCATATGATAATATTTGATGCTTACAAAATCATGATTTTCTAAATTCTATATTTGGTTATAACTAGAATAAGAAAAGGTCAACTCGCTGAAGTAGCCTCAGACAGTGTTTGCCATTTAGTGCTGATCACATGACAAGTATACATGTAATATTTTCAAGGCCACTTCAGAAATGGCCTTTGTACATTATGTATTGGTTAGTCAGTTAGATTAGGCAAATTAGGACCATATTGACCAAGGTCTCTAACTCCCTTGAACAATGTCGTGTCATGCATACTGGTTGATGGGACTTTTTCATCCCATATCATCATAAGACACAATCCACGTCACTGAAAACAATCTGGGGTTCCTTTTTTCAGCCAAGAGGGAGGAGGAGAGAAGCAAGAAGATGCAAGTGCACTCAGCTTATGAGCCATGCACTGTCTCACTTCGTGGTCGCCACTTCCTGATTGTGGCTCCAAAGTGCAATTGTGGCATGGCGAGACAGATGGGGGGATCAGAATCTAGTGATTCATAAGAACTAAATTCTTTAAGCTACAGAAATTGAATATAGGTGAAGAGCACAGAAGAAAAGAGAAGGAAGTTTAGGGAAGAAGCAGAAAGAAAGAAATTAGAAGAAAGGAAAATATCTCCAGAAAGTGAGAGGATTTAAAATAGTAAAAAAACGATAAGAATTAGAAATTTTCTTAAAATATATTTTTTTGCAATAGCAAAGTTCATTTGGTTATAAAGCGCTTTATATGTGTGTGTGTGTGTGTATAGCAACTGGGCAAATCCAAACATGGAGTAGCAACTATAGACTACTCTTCTCGTACTGCATATACAGAAATTTATTGTCCCATGTCTCCATACCTGTACCACATACCATATTGAACCTTGATCCAGGTTTGGTCCAAATCAAAATTTGAGATTTGATTTGCACGTCATCTAGTTGGCAAAATAATGTACAGCACTGCTCTCTTCCAGCAAAATGAGCATGTAAGATGTGCCTTACCTGTCTTAATATGGTTTGAGGTTGTCCTCAGTTTTATGCTCATCCTGTCTAGGATTCTACCTTCCATCAGGATGGTCTGTTGACTACCACTCAGCCATGGAAGTGCTATGCTGAATGTTTGGTATCAAGCATTTTGCAACAGGATCAATGTGGGACACATCAACACTGTTTGTAACGGTGGATAACGAGGAAAAAAGTCTCAGTTGAAATCTTTCTCCTCTTCTGTTTTCTCCTCTCGCTGAGCAAGGAAAAAAATGGCATTGGAGAAAGGGGCTTTCTTCTACTTCACTTGATTTTTGATTAAAATATTTGTAAATTTTGTAGAAGAAGTAGAATTTCTCTATCATTTCCCTATTTGTTCTCTCCAATTTTTTTAATCTAAACGGAAGAAAAATATCTGTGTTTAGTTTAAAAAACTTGGCATAACATTAGCATAAACATGCATGAATGGGGCCAGTGTATCTTTTTTATGCACTATCACCTGGGCACTTCAAATTTATCTAATTCCCTCTTACTAGATACCTGGATACTTGAAGATGCCCTTGACAAAGGGATTTATGATACCAGGGGCTATTATGTAGCAGACCTAGCAAAATTTTGAGACTTTATCGATTTCATCATCTAACTTGACTTTTAAATTAAACCTCATCTAAAATGTGTGCTAAATTGTCCAAGTGGTAGTCAGTACATGCGCAAACATATAAGATGCTTAATGCCACTTGCACACGCTAAATGTTGTCATCTGTCATTTTAAATTTTCATCTCTCATCATAAAGTTTATTTTTTTCATTGTTAGTGGACTCCTGGATGCTAAGAATCCAATTCTATACTGACTTCCATCTATATTAGGGTATGCATATTCAAGTCGGCCAGTTCCTGTTCGTGTGTGAAAGGAAGTTGCAATGAAAGTAGTTGCGCAATAATGTAAGTCAAGGCAAGCGGAAGAAGGCTATCAATCAAGGGCACAGAAAGTAGGGTTGATGCGAAAAATCATGGAAATTGACCTAGCTATTAGGCAAACCTGGGTTGCTACGTTTTTTCCCAGGGTTTGGTAAAAAGTTGATAGAAATTTGGCCCTCTATTAGGGAAAATGCCTTCACAACAAAAAAAACCCGGGTTTCGTCAACTTTTCATGAAAATTGAGTGCTCCATTAAAGGAAATTGGTTTATTTCCAAAAAACACAGGATTCCAGTTCTATTTTTTCTTTCTGTAATAGGTTTTTGTTTTTCTAATAAAGCTTTCATTTTTCAAAAGACATGAGATGAGTTTTGGCTTCCTTACCTATAAAAAGGGATTTACTGAACTTATTGAAATTGAACAAATTAAGACCAAGTGCAACTGCTTAGATGGGCACTTAGCCCCATGGGCAACCGCATCTTTAACACCACTGTATGCCACTGTATGCAACTAATAATTCTCTCGTTTTCTTTAATATGCTTTATTTCTTCTTTGTGTACGAATATTATTTTACTTTCTGTATTTTAAACCATGTTATGTGTGTATATGACTGCAAATTGATAACTAAGCTTTTAATTTCTGGATTAGTGATAGATTATTACTCAAAAATCATACACAAGGGCCAGCAAAGATACAAATTATTTACATACCCAAAATAAGGTTCTTCATATGCATTCAGTATTCAATAGACAGCTGGTATCAGATCATTCCAAGTTATATGTTGTTTAAGGATCCAACTAGGTTTAAATTGTTTAAATTAATCTTTTTAATTTTTAAAGTTCACATCATTGGTTGTAGTTTCTCTTTGACGTGCGTATGGTTTATTAACTAGTTGAATTTTGACAGAAAGACTTGGTTCGTTGTTCACATGACATACTTGCTTCAAGAAGGGATTGTGCTGCGTACTCAGTGCTTGTAAGGAGTTCCTTCCAATCTGGGGCCAGTTCGGAATCTGCTACAACTTCTATAAATAATAGGTCCTACAGTGGAACAATCCAGAGATCAGATGAGATCACTGTAGACAGTTCTGTTTCCAGGGAACACACAATTAAGCGTTCCTTGCATAATAAGAACTTTGATAGAAACACTGATGACAGCTCCACATCACAACTATCATTCAAACGAAAATTAGCCGATAGGGCATCTTTTGCTGGTAAGCAACTTCCACGAAAATCAGCATCTAATGCTTTTTGGAAATCAGCAGATGGGGAAAATGGACCTAAGGCAAAAAAGGTGCCAAATGTTATACTTTGATTTACTTAACAGTTTTGGGTATAATTCTAGTTTTTTTAATCATGTTATTTTTTTGTTGCAGACAGAGACATTCCAGAAGGAGCTCGTCATGACTTCAGACCAAGCATCTATGCAGAATCAGCGTCTTCCTAAGGGATATTTTTATGTTCCAGTTGGATCTCTTTCCAAAGAACTGCCACTTGAACAGGATTTGGAGTCTCATGAGCTACAAGAGCCTGGTGGATAGGTGCAAAGAGGAGTGAGTTGGTTCTTTCTTTTTCACTCAGTGCCAGAGTGGTCCAGTGTACAACTTTAAAGGCGGATGCAGCTTGGTTGATGTGCTGATGTTGCAAAACAGCAAGGATGGTGCTGATGTTGCAAAAACAGCAAGGGATTGTCGATGTATTTGTACACGGAGATGCAGCCTCAAGGAAGAAAATTTTGATGTATATCTATTGAAGATCAAATGTATGTAGTGTTGGAGTGAGTTTTCATAAATGTATGATCTGGCTGTTACTGTTTGTTGACTGCCAGCTGGCTGCCTGCCATTAGCTACCCACTTAATGGCCACGATGGAAGCTTGGCTCTTTAATGCATCTGTATATGTGGGTATAGGATCATTTAGGTTACAGGTTTTGTAGAATTATTTGTACATTCTTCGCATCTCAATATTTCTTAGGACCAGTGTACTTTTTTCCAGCGTTTCTTATTTGTGTCATCATTCAGACGTTGCAGGAAAGAGAAATAGGATGGTCAAACATCAGATCAGCAATTGTTAAGTGTAGAAAATACACTGTCATCATACTTTCACATGATGCAAGAATCAATCATCAGGCAAATGTAAGCAAAGCTAGCAATTATTTGTTATAATGTGCTCAGGTGTGCATTCTTAGGTTAACTTCATATGCCAGTTGCAGTACTCCAATTGGTTGGTTATTAGTTGTTTTTGTTCTACCCTCATAGGAAGGTTCTGTTATCTTGCTGCTGTGATTATTACTATTTCTGGAGTTACAATCTGCCTCTTTTTTATATGCAGCAGTTTTGTCTATCTGTTCCACACCAATTGCAGGTTCCAGGTCAAAAGAATCTTCAGTGAATCTCTAGCAATGAGTTGGTGCCTCCTGAATTTGTGAATATTAATTCTGAATTTCATCAAGTGTTTGGTGAACATGTGTGTTGGGGATAATTCTTTGGAACAGTTAGAGTGAGGTAAGTACTGTGCTCATTTAACTAAATGCCCACTTTTTAAGTTCTTTTTCTTGTTCTTTGGTATATAGAGTATCATTTAGCTTGTTTCTGAAATCACATCAGGGGCACTGTTGACAAAGTGGTTTGCTGTGTATTGATATACCGATTCTGATTGTAGATGCCATTGGTTTCTGTTCAATCAAAATTTATCCTCAACTTGTTATATAGTCCAGCCAGCTATTCAGTTTTTTCCTTTTCCTTTCTGTCAATGTATCTTTGGTTAGGTGTTTTGTGCAGGTTGGACTCTGCCTGGCATTTCTGATATTTATATGGAACTCGAGAGAGAGTATTATATTATAAGTATGAAAATTTCAAATTGTGGAGAGCAAGTCTTAGTGCCGTGGTAAGCTTTTACTCTGCGACCTAACTGATTTGCATCATGGATAATGTCTTCCACCTTGTACGAGTGCAGGGCTATGTATTGATGCTTTCGTGATTCTCTATTGGTGGATCTGTCGTGAACTAGACTGTCCTTTCACTTTGGCAATCTTTGATGTAGGTAATATCTAAGTTAGTTCATGCATGATCCTCTATCATGCCTGTGTTGCTTGGATTAGGATTGCTGATTTGACTGTTGTAGCCTGTTATTTTGACAATCTTTGCTGTGCAAGTAATTCCTAAATAGGTTCCTGGTTCATGCATGAACTGTAAACCCAGAGTTATGCCACAATCTTTTATGTCATGTGTTTACTGTTTTATTCTTGCTTCAAGTAGGGTTGTTAATTTGGCTGACTTGGGTTTATGGCTTCTGCAGCTAATGTTCACTACTAATTTGGTGGTATTGTTGGTGTCATAATCTTGCCATACAAACTAATTAGCAATTCACTACTGATGCTTAGCTGTGGTTTCAGAACACAGCCCTGGATTCTGCCAGATCTTGCTGGCTGACTACTAATTTGGTGGTATTGTTGGTGTCATAATCTTGCCATACAAACTAATTAACAATTCACTACTGATGCTTAGCTGTGGTTTCAGAACACAGCCCTGGATTCTGCCAGATCTTGCTGGCTGACTACTAATTTGGTGGTATTGTTGGTGTCATAATCTTGCCATACAAACTAATTAGCAATTCACTACTAATGTTTAGCTGTGGTTTCATAATACAGCCCTGGATTCTGCCAGATCTTGCTGGCTGAAACAGACTGATTCTGTCCCCATTCATGTCTAATGTAGCTTTTGGGAACTTGATTAAATTTTGTGGGTGTATTGTTATTTCGTTCTCGTCCACCTGTTATTGATCCATGGAAATTGGTGTGATTGGTCTTCTTCAGCTACCAGTGGAAAACTAAATGCAGCTTGCCCTGGTCAGAATCATGATAATATGATGATGAATAGTGCATTCTGATACTGCAGCTATTAGGTGTTGATGAACTTTGGTTCTGCTGTCCTTTTCTTAGTAGTTTAAGATAATTCTCTTTCTTGAAACAAATTGGTGTAATGGACTCGCTTGTTTTTGGCTGATTACTGCTTTCTGAACGTTAAATTTCTTGTGCATCTGATATCTTAGGTGTATGTCTGCTCCATATTAGCGAGCTTTCTTGTGCATTTGAGCTTTCCAAATCAGTGACTTGAGTCGATCTGCCTCGCTCATTTCCTGGGCATGGAAGCCTCTCAGTCTGCTCATTCTCTCAAGCATAGGGTGAACGAGGCTGAAGAATCTGATAACTGCAATGCCATGCTCGCTTCTGCCTGTCTGCTGCTATTTCAAAGAATGGTAAGTCAAACAGATACTATATGTCGAGTAGTGCCAGTCTCATCTGTCCCTGTTTAGGCTGTACTGTGCATTCTAAGTAATGGTTTTGTCACCATCTCTGTCACCAGTGCGCCATATCTATGCTTCATTCCCATCGCCCTGTGTGTCAATCTTCTTCATCACAGCTTGAAGTTTGTAATGTGGTCCATCACAAGGATGGAATCATGAGGTTTCTGCATCACAGCTTGAAGTTTGTAAAGTGGTCCATCACAAGGAGGGAATCATGTAACAATGGCACATATTTGTAGTTTAGGTCTCTGCAGTCTTATATAGACACACTCTGTTTATAGGTAGGTCAAGCAGTTGGACGATTGGTTCCATATATGATATTTTAAAATATGAAAAAGATAAAAAAAAAATGTTTTTTTAGTAAAAGAATGTTCAACATTATAATATTATATATATTATATATATTAAAATAATGATAAAAAAGAAGAAAAAAATATATTTGCTGACAGTAGTGTTAGTGTCTGTGTGTGTGTGGACTCGCTTGTAGTAAAATAAATATCAGACAGATAAAAAAAAAATGAAAACCATTTTGCAGCTTTTATGTTGGAAAATCAATTTTAGATGTGTTTTTTATCTGAGTTGTAATTGTATATTTGTCTTTGCTTTTTATGGAACGTCACTCACTCACCATTATTGGATATAGGATGAGCAAATGACATTTTTAAGTCTCCATTAAGAGGGTAATTTAAGAAATCAAGCATTAATGTGTTTTGAGAAAAAAAAAAATTACATTGATGAAGTCACAATAACTTTGGATATTTACATCCTCGTTAAGGAAACTTAACATCGAGCATTAATGTCTCTTAGAATATACAGATGTGAAACATACAATGTGATATTTTTTTCTTCTTGATGTGATAGGAAATTGAGATGTAGAAATGAGCAAAAATGAAAGAGAATATATAAGAAGGTAGATCATAGTTTTCACTTTCATTCACCTCTCTCTCTCTCTCTCTCTTTCCTTTCTTTAATGTAAGGCTTCACCTTTATTTTTGGCAGTTAAAAGCATGAGCTTAATGGTCATTTAGTGCACTAACACTATTGATTAGACTAATAACATTATACCAGGATATTAAACTTCCAGTTAAACCCACTAAAAGCTAATTAAGTTATAAGCAATATCAATTTATTGGTTTAGGCAACTGATCTACATGTTGGAAGGTTAGGAAGCAGACAAAAAAAAAAATTAATGGCCCAAACAGTTAGAATGAGGAATTTGATTTAACTGATTTTTTTTTTTTTTTTTAAAAGGAGTAATTTGGTATCATATATGATTTTTTTTAACATATAATGAATGATTAATTTCTTAAAAATTTGGAATTTCAAGAAGCAAACAAAAGCAAAAATACATTTGGATTTAAATAACTAATTCCCTTGTCATCTTACACTTGCCTTTGGTAGAATTTTTAGCATTTAGTAGAATGAATTGTGATTGAGAGAAGAAATCAGCTCAAGTTCTTATGCTCAATGATTAGTTGGGAGTTTTAGTTTGTCAAATGTTCATCAATGCACCCCACATTTCAATCAATTAAGGAGATGAGGCTCAATCTAAATGTAGGCCTCAGCCACCTAACATATACTATCAAGGGGTGGGGCAGCTCATGTTTGAGGAGAAGATTCATGCACATCTGTGATCCAAACAAAAAAAAGTAAGAGCTTTCTCATGACACATGTTGTTCTCATTTTGATCAATTGAGACACACCTAACAAGTTTCTCAATATTTCCATCTCTAACAAAGAGTTTTATAATCTCTAAAAAACATGCTCATGGCTGAGGTAGTTAGCAAATATATATTTTTTATTATCTACGTGAAGTATCTCCCAATACAACAATAAAAACTAAGCAGATTGATTCATCAAGTTTCTATTAAAATAGTATCTATACACACACACACACACACATCATTTGTTGATTATTAGGGGCATCCTAAAAATATGAGTCAAAACATGAATGATAAAGACAAATAAATTTTTTATATATATTTTCGTTGTATATATATATATATATATATATATATATACACATATATTTAAAATTCGAATATTATTTTGAGAAACGACTTGACTCACGACAAGAGGGGAAATGCTCTCTCTCTCTCTCTCTCTCTCTCTCTCTCTCTCTCTCGCGTACCCCTACCTCCTTAATACGCATTCCTTGGTGATTCCCCTTACACATTGGTCTCACCAACCTCGGTCAAAACACAGTTGGGAGAATTCCATGAAGGAAGCAATGGTCGTTCCAACCCACCCACTTCAATTCAAAGGATGATGATGAACGAGGAAAGGAGGAAGAAGAAGAACTCCGCTTGACCACCCCATGAATGGGAATGAGAGGGTGTTGATGTGTGCGTGAAGGCACGTTCGCCCATGCCAACAGCGGCTTAGATTCCCAGATCCAAATAAAGAAAGACGCACCTTGTGTACTTTTTCGACTTCGTTCTCCTTCGCTACCCTATTTCCTACTCGTTCTTCCGAGTGGGTCCCGATGGGTTCCGGCTTATCACCAATCATAAATTCGGGTACAACTGGGGTAGTCGTGGGAACGAGTAGGAAAGGCTTCGTCGTCTGTTCCGACAAAGAATGGACACGTCTTATTTAGCCTGCTCGATTCGCCCCTCCCCGTCGGAAACGCCTGAAATCGATGAACATGAATCCAGCGAAGCCACGACAAAAGCCTTCCGGATCCCGGTTCGTGCCACCGGCCTTCGCCTGAGATCAATCCACGAGGTTGCACCGGCGTCATCCCCGGGACCCCATTTCCTCCGCCGACCTCTTTGAACCGAAGAAGAGCAGCGGGGAGGAGGGTGGGATGAGGGGGCGGAGCGGTGGCTGCGATCGGAGAGTGTCCGCCCGATGGATCTTCATCCTCTGCCTCTGTAGCTTCGCTCTCGGAATGCTCCTCACGGACAAGTCTGTCAGATTCGCGTGCTTTTGGCTCTCCTCTTGTGGCAAAAATTTGATTTTGATTCCATCGAGATCGTGTTCTTTGGTGTGGACAGGTTTTGGGCGGTCCCGGATGTCAACAACCCTATCGTCTCGAGCAGGCGGAAGAAGGAACAAGAGCTGCAGATCATCTCGGAAGATTGTACCACCAAAAGAGTCTGTTTTGATCCTCAATAGTTTCATTTCTTTTGGTATATTGTAGATTTGGGGGGGGGGGGGTTTGGGAGCTGAAAAATCGGATTTTGATTGCAGAAGCATGCGGACGATAAGGATGTGATGGGGGAGGTCACCAGGACCCATGAAGCCATACAGTGCGTAGTATATGATTCTTTTCGGAGTTGGATGGTTTTCTGTGACCCTCTTTGGGTTTCTTTTGAGAACTAAAGCTTGCAGGATGTGTGGAATGCCAGATCTTTGGATAAGGCGATCTCCACGTTGCAGATGGAGCTTGCTGCCAAGCGGAGCGCCCGGGAGCTGATCAGCGAGGACGGCCTCCCGTCGATCGATGCCTCCGGGCGGCCGCGGAAGAAGGCTTTTGTGGTGATAGGGATCAACACCGCATTTAGCAGCAGGAAGAGGAGGGATTCGGTCAGAGCGACATGGATGCCCCAAGGTAGTTTTCCTTCTCTAAAGGTGAAATCTTTACTGGATCTAAATCTCCACATACATATATATGTATATCTGTTCAACTGAGTTTTGTGATTTTTTTTTATTTTTTTATTTTTGCTACATTGGGAGCTTTTTTTGCTAGTCTGATCTTTCATTAACCATCTTCTACCTTCCTCATTTTGGGTCGGATTAGGTGAAAAGCTTCAACAGCTAGAACGCGAAAAAGGAATTGTTGTTCGTTTCACGATTGGCCACAGGCAAGTAAAAGAGGATTTTTGCAGTTATTTCCTCTTAATCTTTTGTAAAAGCTGCTAGTAAGTTACAGAGCTTCTATCATCTTGTTCTGTTTTTGCAGTATGTTCTGTGCTAGTGAAATCATTGTGTCAACATCCTTTGTTCAATCTCTTGGGATCCGCAGATGCAGATTTTAAATTCATCTTTGTGGTTGATGCTTTTGTAATTGTTTTCAGATGCTTGGATTTACATATTTGCATGAGCATGCCACATGCTGAGAACTGATCTAAACATGTTCTTCAAACTCTAATACTCAGGGCAAAGCCTTATAACTAATTCAAGTGGCACTTCTGGATATAGCTTTTGCGGATGGTAATAATTTTCACTAGACGGATTAAAGTTAGTGTTATCTTTGTAGAAGTGGATAAGTTGTTCTTTTATACTATCATAATACCATTGAGGGATGCAAATTAGACTATGGTTAGTTTATTAAACAAATGAACTCTTGATAGTTTGACAATCTGATAATTTAAAGAAGGAATTTTTAGCATTTTTTAAAACATGGATCAATGGATAAACAAAGGTTATAATTTTTTTTGAGCTGTCACTTAGGAGGGAGAAGGAAACGATTTATACTGTAGTTGTTTTATTGAAGCCAAATAAGAATTAATGTATTAGAAGGAAGGAGGAAAAGATCTATACTGTACTTGTATTAATGAAGTCAAAATCGGAATACTTGTATAGAATGATTAAGAAGTTTCTCAAATCCTGTTCCAGCATGCATCAACTTATATGATGAGAGAAATTTTTTTTTTCTGAATGCTTTTTTAGGACAGTAGACATGATAAAGCACCTTGATTTAATTAATTGAAATGCCTTTTTTTTAGTACTAGAATTGGAAAGAAACACGGAGAATAATATTATTCAGCCAATTGCTTCTACTCGAGCATGGATCACATTTTTGTCTTTAAGCCTAGATGACAGCTTCACTTGAATTCTAGAAACAAACACTCTATACTGAAACAAATTAGAAGAAAATAGAGAAAGATTTGGAAAAGGCAGAATATTTTATACATGGACAAAAGGGACAGTCAGAAAAATTGTACCTGCTGTCTCTGTCCTCTTAATTTAAGATATCAAAATTTACTGATGCAGTGAGAAATTATGGCCAAGACTAAACAAGAGCAAGGTTTTAAGTTCTCATAATCACAAAGTACATACGAAATATACTTGCTTCAGACGAATTTGTGATACTTTCAATTTATGTTTTTGAAAGCCAAAAACTTGAAGGATTGTTCAATATTAACAATTTGTTCAATAGAAACCTGGGTATTCTTCATATTGTAGACCAATGCACCATTATCTATATTTTACTAGCATGCGTTCCCAATCTATTCTGAACTTTAGGGAAGCAGGTAAATCTTTGCTTAATGAAGTAATTAATTCTTATCTTGGTTGTTTGTGACAGAATTTTCTTTCAAACTGTATTATCTGTTCCTATTTATTATGGCAAGCTAATCATATCCTATACAGTCCATTTCATTCTTCTTAAATATGTTGCATCATATAGTTTTTTCAGATCCATCATGTTTTCACATTATCCTCTTTTTAAAACAGTTTCACCTGAACTACAGTGAGTCCAGGAAATAAATGTGTCTGGTCATTAGAAAGCTAAAACTTATAAATTGTCATTTTTTTGCAGTGCGACATCTCACAGTATTCTAGATAAGGCTATTGATTCAGAGGAAGCTCAGCACAATGACTTTCTCAGGCTGGTAAGGCTTTTTCTTTTGTTTCCATGCTTTTTGCAAATAATCATTCTTCTCTGAACCGATATGATGTTTGTATTGTAGGCACATGTGGAAGGTTACCATGAACTTTCTGCAAAAACAAAAATATTCTTTTCCACTGCAGTTGCCATATGGGATGCTGAGTTCTATGTCAAGGTGGATGATGATGTTCATTTGAATCTAGGTGTGAAATAAAGCTCAATAAAGATCCAATATTATGCTTTCTAGAGTATTCATTGGCAATGATATATGAAAAAATTATTTCTGAAATGCAGGTATGCTAGCCACAACTCTTGCTCGACACAGATCGAAGCCCAGAACCTACATTGGATGCATGAAGTCTGGGCCAGTACTTTCTGACAAGTAATATTCTTTTATCCTCACTCGACCGAGTGTGATCCTCCTAATGTAACAAAGTTTCTTAAAGTAGCATTGTAGAAATGTACATCTCTGATTGCTGAATATGTATCTTAGAAATGTGAAGTACCATGAACCTGAATATTGGAAGTTTGGAGAAGAAGGAAACAAGTATTTTCGCCATGCTACTGGGCAGATATATGCCGTCTCGAAAGATCTGGCTACTTACATCTCAATCAACCAGTAAGGATAATTATCTCATTAGTTGCTTGGCCTCTATATGGTAGCATTCTAATCATTGAGTCACACATGTCAGGCCAATACTTCACAAGTATGCCAATGAAGATGTATCACTAGGCTCATGGTTCATCGGACTGGAAGTGGAACATATTGATGAGAGGAGTATGTGCTGTGGAACTCCACCAGGTTTGTTTCTTCCTAAGATACAAGAACTGAAACAACATGAGAGACATTTAACCTGCATGATGGTTTGCTCCCCTTTCTCCAGACTGCGAGTGGAAGGCCCAGGCAGGAAACGTATGTATTGCATCATTCGACTGGAGTTGCAGCGGTATATGCAAATCGGTGGAGAAGATAAAGGATGTCCATGAAAGATGTGGTGAAGGAGATGGGGCTGTTTGGAGTGCTTTATTCTAACCGGGGATTGATGTTAGTTTGACTATTTACAACTAGGGAGAGGCATCTCCTGACGGAAACAATGAACATTACAAGCAAGATCGTATCCGACGATTAGTGAAGATCAAGTTTCCTTGCAAAAGACCATAAGATGAACGGGCTGTCATCTCGTCAGTTGGGATATTGAGGTTGCACTCGTGCTTCTGGTTGATTCTTGATCGAAAAGCTTGTACTGCTTTGAGGAACGTGATTGGACGGAGATGAAACTGCTACTAATGCGCACAGGAGCTAAGCTGTAGTTCTGATGTGTATCCAATGGGATTTTTTGTCACTCCTAAATATAAGAATTCTTTAAGTTAGTCGATTGTTATTTGTTCTCATATGTATGGTGTCTGCTCGGTATGAATTTGTTGTAGATGCACCGCCACTGCCGAACGTCTGTAGGAAAAGCTACTTCTTCTTCCATTTTTATTTTTGTGATGTGGAGTAGTTGAAATGTTATTGCTGCTGCTGTGAAGTGATTTAGATATCCAAGTCTTGAGCCAAGGTTCTAAGAAGGCTTATTATAGGAGCCAAGGTTCTAAGAAGGGTTATTTATTATAGGAGCTATGATGGACTCCCAAAGCAGATGTGTTATAGTAGTAGTGGTAGTAAAAGCCATGTTGTTGATGAGAGAAAAAAAATGTTGCTATCAAGAATGAAATTAGAATGTATTGACATCAATGTACATGTCTTTTCTACAGAGTCTTTAAGATCAGAAAACACATCAATGTACATGTCTTTTCTACAGGGCCTTTAAGATCAGAAAACACATCAAAGTTGAGATTGATCCATCCAGAGTTTGCAGATGTAAGTTGGATCTCTTTCCTCCTAACTTGGTTGGGTTAAATGGTAACCCAACTAAAATATATCAAATCCTTCCATGAGACTCTGCCTCATCAGCAACTCCTTGAAATGTTTCAGTCAAGACAAATTAACTTTATTGAAGACACTTGTAATTAACAAGCAAATGCAAATTGTAATCTACCCATTTTAGAGCAACCTCCTTGTCAAATCTTATTATAATGATAGATTATCTAGCCAAAATGCTTAAAATTGACGTGGTAATCAATTCCACCAAATGTTACTTCTTTTCATCCCTCAAAATAATATCCAAACCAATGACATCAAAAATTTTCCTTTCATATATATCTCTCTCTGTAATTGAACCTAATTGGGTCAAATGGATCCTTCACTTTGGTTGATTGAGTTCTCCATCAAGGATCGGAGAAAAAAGTTGCCATTTGAGCTATGATGATCATGATCCACTAAAATGAAGTCTCCTTTTCAAGATTTGACTAATTAATTTTCATTTCAATGACAATATTAGCATACATGATGCTCATAAACCTTAGAATTTACACCAACATATATATATATATATATATATATATATATATATATATATATATATATATATATATATATATATATATATATATATATATATATATATATATATATATATATATCATGACTATCTATAAAAATGACTCTAAGGTATGTATTTTAAGGATTCGCCTGCTCGATCTTATTGATTACTCTGACCAGTTCGATCGATCTTAGTCTTTGACTATGAACTTTGCAAATTGATTTGAACGTCTGAGAGGCCGTTATCAAGAATACCTTCAACTCATTATTGCAGGATCGACACGTCAAATAATCACAAATAGAACCATATATAGTCGTAAAACGAGCCTCGATGAGATCCAACTTATCTTCCCAACTCAAACAATTAAAGTAAAGGTTTTGAGATCGAACACAACCTTCGTTATTTACCATTAGAAAACATAAAACAATTACCATCCATTATCGTTGATGCTGACAAGTGATGGAGAAGAAGTGCACTTGCATTTGTAATAATCGCTTCCAACACAATTTTTATTTTTCTCCTTAAGCTGTAATATCGAAGAGTACATTGCAAGATCTTTTAGCATATGTATCAAAAGTCTTGGGAAGTTAGCATCAGGTTTCTTACTCCTCTGGAGAAAAGAACTCATGGTTGGAGTTCTCAAAAGTTCTTTAGCCTCTTCTTTGGACTCATGCCAAGGGACATGAGACACCATGCATCTCTGATCTCACCCAACATTTTTAATGTTTTTTTTTTTTTTTTGTAGTTGTATGCTGAACAAAATTACATGTACATCCTCTAGAATTTCTAAGGTTTGTTCTTGGATTTTGAGTCATAGAATTCATGATGGACTCATAGAGGTGGAGTACTAATGATTTAACTTGCCTCAACCACTGATAAGAGAACTATGCTTTTCCTGCCACCAATGGTTAATATTCATTTTGTTGATAAAACCAATTACATTATGTAATAGAGGAATGGAATTATGAGTAATTCATACAAAGAAAAGCATAAGATTAATCATCGCATATTACCTCGAATTTCCAATCAGAATATGACAAAAAAGCATAAGATTTCAGGCTGTAATACTCATGAAAATAACAACTGGAAAAATTAGACATGTAAATATAGGTCTTGGCAAAAGTCAGATACATCAGACAAGCTCACCAATGAACCAATGCAAAATTTGCTTGCCAGCTTAGACAGTTCAAGAAAACTAAAACAGGGAGTCGGAAAGACCCAAAGATAGGCCGAACAACCATAAAATGTGGCTTAATGGACTAATGAAAAAAGCCTCAGAAGTGCTTACAGAAGGGACGTAGGCAGGCGAAACACCAGGTAGCGAAAATGTTCCTGGCACCGTAGAGCTCGGAGTTGTAATAGTAGCACCTGCCTGGACTGACGATGGCGATGGCGATGGCGATGGCGATGGAATGAGAAATGAATCATGGATTACTGTGGTCGGTGGGGGTATGACTGGAGGAAGCTGATGTTGCTCTAAGAAATTCCAATTGGAAAAATTATGCTTTTTTCACACTTGAAATCACATGAAACAAGCAGTAAAGGCTCATGGGAAGAAAGTAAAAAAGATTACCTGGACACCGAGGCTGAAGAGACGTGGTTAACCTGCATGATGAATAAAAAATCACATACTTTGCTTTATCATGAAGAAGATGATCGAGATCAAAAAAATCCTAGAGCCTGCTTACATAGTCGCGATAGATCCATTTACAAAGCCACCATAATTACAAGAAGTAACATTGCAACCAGCGGTAGTCTGCTGGGAGGTATAGTTTCCAATCATAAGATTGCTGTTGCTGCACTGCATGCTCGAACATGATGCTGATAAGGATGCTGGTGAACAGTACAATCTGCAAGAAATTGCAGTTAGTTTGAAGTAGAAAAAAGGGGAAAAGAAAAGCAAAAAAGAGTGCACAGGACAAAGAATTCAATGAGCACCTGAGATTTCCTGGTCCACAACTGCATTGAACACAGTGGCTAGCAGTAATGGCATAGGTCCCATTAGCCACGATCAGGCCATAGTCCAATGCATAACTTGGAAACATCGATGCACATGCTATATCATCGGGAAATAAACTACAAGCTTTAGTACTGAGAATGCTATCGATGACAAAATTTACATGCATCAGAATTAAGGGGGAGAACCACTTCCAAATGTTGTTTTTTCATATGAGTTGTACATCACTGAACTGTTGGAAGACAGAAATCACATGTTTGACTATCAAAACCTAGAAATTACATGTTGGCTTTTTCTAATATGGACCTGGAAAATCATATATGACAAAGTCAGAATATTTCATGTCCGTATGTGCCAAAGTCATTCATTCTTGTACACCCGCCGTTTGACATAGATTATGTAATGCAGTACTTGGAAATAAAATGGTGCATGAAAGTCAACTACATAAGAGATACAGCTCTTTGCTTTATGAGAATCTAATCTGACTTTCAGACTTATGGCTTAATCGAGTCAGTATGCAATGGCAATAAAGGTCAGCTGGCTTAGAGCAGAAATTGTGATATTTAAAAAAAAAAAATCACAGAAGCTTCTAGCACACTCGATCTCGGTGGCTAAAACAGATCCCTTTATGTTCCTCAAAAGAGGAACTAGGACAAAGAGAATTACCTCTCCTTAAAATGATCTCAAGATTCGTTGGATTACCATATTCCATGAGATTGCTTTGACAATTATATATTGAAATCAATCCCCTTCCTGTTGATATTTCTTCTAATCCAAAAGCTATAACCTTCCTATCCCAACTTGTTCCTGATTGTGGTGATTGTAGACAGATGAACTTTTCTTGTGATTCGCCTCGGAATAAACTTAATGACTTTCGTGAAAATAAAGGGCCTCTCGGTATACCGATTTCATGATTAAATTGTATTACTTGCATTATCCGATATGCCTAAATTATTATCACTTGTCAAGTCAGACACTTCAAACACACCTAAATTTGATTCTGGAGTCTGTTGCCATCAACATGCTTTAATAAACTCCAAAATGTAGTAGAAGAGAAACTCTGCATCTCGCTAGACCATGGATATTCAGATCTATACATGGCATCCAGCTCTCTTAAAATCTCATTCCCAACAAAATGACATGCATTCTAATACGTGAAAACACACCCAAAGCTCAATTATAATGATACGAAGGCTAACACGGTACAAGATTAGCAGTTGAACACTGCCTTTGCTTTAGCATCCGAAACAGAGACCTCTAGTTCTTTATCCTTTTCATAAGGAACATGCTTCCTTGTATCTTTTGCCACTGGGAAAATAAATAGTCAGACAAATGACAGAGTGTCCATCTTCATCAAGTCAGACAAAACTCTCAACATTTTAGTCGATAAGTTGCTACTTTTTACGGCTGAATTGTCACACTCATTCCAAAACTTTTACCCTGTCAATGGCAAACACTCAGGCGTTGAGGCAACCTTACTGTTGCTGCCGCAAATGTTTCACAGCTTGTCTGCCTCCCACACTACAAATAATATTCCTTCAACTCGATGAGCGAGATTCATACTAAGTTACAGAAAATTCTCAAGCCTGTGGGCGAACTCCCACATTCTAACAATGAAAAGACTTATAATGTGTCATTTTAGTATGTGTAGAAGTCTGAAAAATCAAGGCTTTATGGCTTCAAAAGAGAAGTATATGGCTTTTAACAGTTCCTCTCTTCTAATATCCATAGTCCTCTAAAGATTTAAGTGTAGATTGATATGGGTTCTTTACTTGTGCCACCTCAAGCAAGCATTAGACTAACCTTATGCACATAAAGTAGCCTCATACATACAATAACAAAGTGCGTCTTCTTCTAACCTGGCAGCGGTATGGCGAGTATGTCACCTGGCCGGACAGAAGGGCTCCCCATGGCGTTCACGTTCATGATGTCAGTTATGGTGGTGGAGAAGCGGGCGGCGATGGCGGGCACGGAGTCACCGGTGAGAACGACGTAGGAGAGGTAGACGGCGGGAAGGTTGTTATCGGTGGAGTTGAAGCAGGTGCAGGGGAGGGGGATGACGAGGGTGCGGCCGACGTCGAGGGCGGCGGGGTCGCGGATGTTGTTGGCCTCCCGGATCTGGTCGGGGGTGGCGAGGCCGGAGTAGACGGAGGCGGCGATGGAGGTGAGGGTGTCAGCAGGGCGGACGGTGTAGCGGGTGGAGAGGGACCGGCGGATGCCGCCGGAGCAGGAGCAGGCGGCGGGGACGCGGAGGAAGAGGCCGGCGGGGAGGATGCGGTTCTCGACGCCAGGGAAGGAGACGTCGATGGCGTTGGCGGCGAGGAGTGCGGCGGAGTCGGCCTGGAAGAGGGCGGCCAGCTCGGAGACCTTGAGATCGGCGTAGAGGGTGTAGCCCAGCAGCGCCGAACACGAGGCCGTCCCCGTGCACGGTTCGATGGTCGACTTGGCCACGGCCGCGCCCGCGAGGATGGCGACGGAGAAGAAAAGCAGCGGCAGAAGAAGAGGCTTCTCCTCCATTGCTTCGCCGATCTTTCTTCCTTTCTTCTCACCTTTTTTTTTTTTTTTTTTTTTCTCTTTTGAGGCTTTGCTTTGTTGGGCATACGTTCTTCTCCTTTCTCTCTCTTTTAACGCCTCTCTCTCTCTCTCTCTCTCTTTCGGTTCTCTTTTATTGGGAAATGGGGTCTGCGTCAGTTGCAGCACAGCAACAGGAAGACAGAGGGAAAAAGGTGGGTAGTGCAGTTGGGAAATGTGAAGCAACGGTCGGCAAATATAGTGTTAAGCGTGGGGGATGTTGTTTTTATTTCTTTTCTTTTGGTTCTATTTCTCGAGGGAGGGAGGGTTCGTTTTGATTTTTTATATTTAGTTTCTACTGGAATTAATTTTTTTTAATTTATTATTTGGGTTGGGTGTAGTAGTAGTATCTTTGGTGTGTGTGCGAGAGGGAGAGATAGAGAGGGTTTCTGAGAGGGGTTTAATTCACAGATTTAATTTGAGAGAGAGGCTTAAATGTCGAGTGAGGGAGGGGATGACAGTGAGATGGGCTTTGACAAAATATGCTTGCTTGATGTCTATTTGTTGTATAAACAAAAAAAACCATTCAAACATCTGAATGCCTCCGAGACCCGTCTGTGGTGAATGACGAGAGCTGCTGCCAAATTGAAGTCATTTGTCTTCCCTTTTATTTCCAGTAAATGAGGCTGCTTGCCAAGTCAACAGCTTTGTGGCGGAAGTGGTAAAGGAGCCAAATAAGTTACAGCTACCATCACGTACGAGCTATCTAATCACACACTATTTTATATTTTCTCAAAATATATATTTTCTTAATTAGTATTTTTTTTTATTTTTTTTCAACAGTTTAGGGCCATCAAACAATATATTTTAATAATATTTTTATATATTTTTAATAAAAATATTTAAAAAAACACTATAGGTGACATCATATTTTAGGATAATAATTGAGATTAGAGCACTCTTTGGATTAGGTTTTACAATAATATTATGATGCTCAAAACATTATAAAAACTAATTTTTTTTATTTTTGTTTAGATAATATTATTCTTAAACTATCATAAATATTTATCTAAAACCTAATATGACATATCAAAATAATTTTTAATATATTTTTATTTTATTGGATATATTTATAATATTATAACTATTTTTTAAAATATTTTTATTATGATGATCAAAGTACTATTAGGATGAGAAGGACCAAACATTCAAGTGCTTTTATTGAATTAAAGGAAACTGTTTGAAAAAACCAAAGATGCCTTTTTAGGAAAAACTAAAAAAATCTTTTCTAGAAAAATCACCACAAACTTTTAACTCCAAGCAACCAATACTTATGAGCAATTTACCAGAAAAAATCCATAATTAATTTTTAATTTTCAAATTTTAACCAAAGTCGACCCTAAGATGTTAAAAGAACAAACACACCCTTGTTCTTTAAAGATTATTTACATGGTCTTATAGACATTGAGTTTTAATCCATCCACCATTACAAAATTCACTTTTCATTTCTCAAAAGATCAACATTTCAATACCCAGTGATTTCATTAAGCAACAACAGAAACCTTACCAGAAAGGTTTCAAAGATTGCAAGCCATAGATCCATGAACTGAAGCAATTATATCTTATTCTGCACTTTCAAATTCATTTTGGCAGCTGAAGGAGAGAAAAGAAAAACCAATTGATTTTTTTCACCAACCTATATTTAGAACAACTAATTTATAGTCCCCAAGTATCAATGAGAAACTCACTCCAGAAAACTTGCACAACTTTTCAGATCTGAAGCAGGATGCGCTCAGTCTTCATGCATCTTCACCAGACAAGTTGTTCGCATACAGATCTGTTGGCACAATCTTTAGTGGTCTTCGTTTCTCGTACTGATAAAAAGATGAGAAAAACAAAAAGAAGCGACATAAGCTTTTAAGATATAAAACCACAAAACAGGACCAAAAAAAGAGACCATGTGGAGTGACAAACCAGAAAAAGTCCTAAAACTTTTACCTTCTTAAGGAAAGCATCAATCTCCTCCTCTGTCAGAGCTTCCTCCCAAGCATTTTTATCCCATCCAAGAGATTGCAAGAAGGCTTCTTCTTCTGGGTCAACTATGGTGTCCGAAGATGGATTGGTTTCTCCATTGTCGGCATCAAAACTCTCGAACTCATCAGAAGCACAAGAATCTCCATTCAAAACATTTCCATTTTCTGTTGAACAATCCAATACTGATGGGAGGCTGTTCTTTCTCACATTGACAGAAGTGATTTGCAAGTTGTCGACTTCCTTCTCCAAGCTTGATGTCAGTTCAGTAGAGCGGGCTTCTGGAATTGCATGTGGACTGGTCAACGATTTCTTCCTCAGTAAATTGAAGAAATCATTCCTATTCTTTGATTGAGAAAGAAGTTTTCTTTCGCCAAGTGAGATATGAGTTACAGCACCATTCTTGTTGTCAACTTTAAAGCTTTGGTCAGTTTGTCTCTTGGAAGGAAGAACTGCAGCAGTTGATGTCACACCAGTGGTGTCCATAACTTTGCCAATACCGGATCCATCTTTGGCAACATGAGGGACGCTATTCTTCTCTCGGTTAAGAACATGAAAATTTCCCACTTGAGCCGTCTTTGCAATATCAGATCTAGCTGATGGTCGGAAAGTATGGCTCACATGTGATTGCTGGCCAACCTTAGCAAGAGAACTGAAATCTCCGCCTCTTGCTATCTTTGATCTTGTCTTTTCTGAGGAGCTGCAACTCTGAGGGCAATAAATGGTCATGAGCAAATTAAACTTATTTGAGTCAAGAAAGGAACCAAACCGTTGCTGCCTCCATGAAGAGAAAGACAAAAAAAGGTGGGGAATGAAAAACAAAAAGAAAGGGCTGCAAAACCATAATACCTCTTGTACGCTATCATAACCAATCATAAAAATTATCTTTCTGCTTATTAGCTGATCATATCCAATTTGCATCTCACAATGGATGCATATTGGAAGTCTAATGTCTTGTGGCACTATATGAAGTTCACAATCTAAGAACATGAATATTTCAAAAAGCATGTTGTCCATGCTCGATACATATCCATATTATAAATCAATGTTTGATGTTCCATGCTAGATGCTTCATTGAATTTTCTGATTGTTAGACCAAATACCAAAAGATCATACATATGAAAAACTTGAAAAGACACTTAAAAAATGAAATGATAAATCCTAAATGCATTCTCTAGATGAGGGACAAGATACCTTATAATATTATACTTTTTCATTCTCTATATTCCAAGCATTATGTTGGTAAATTAGCTTTTCTCCCTGTTGGATATCTTAGAAATTCTTGTTAATTATTTGTTCATGTATCATGTAATGTGACTACATGTTCTAAACTTTAACAAACATCAATTATTGATATTATAAATAGTTAGTCCAATTCTCACCTCAGAAACTCAGACATACTTTTCCTCAAGACAAAGCAAGAGAAATACTCAATAAATGCTTACCGCTTCTAACCAACCAGTGCAAAAACCTAAACTCAGGTCTCTACTTGGGTGTTCTTGTACGACTTGAATCTGACACAACATACTCATATCAGTTTCTCTCTGTCTAGTTTGCTTTCCAGATTTTCCTATTATGACACCTCTAAACTACTACTAAGCTCTCAATTTCATCCATGATATTAATATGCTGAAAAATTAAAGATCGAATCTGGCAAGACCATTAAATAATATTAACTTCATCCACAATTTGAAACTACCTCAATGATACAATCTCTGTCCATTTGTTGTAGCTTTCCAACAAATTATCCATTATGATCACCAAATCCCTTGTTTTCAAAAAGATTTACTTTTATATGAAAGTCCATTTTTCCTTTTCATCAGCTAGAGGATTCTTAATAAACTGCCAAATATAAGATAATTTAGATTATACATTTTTAATATTGTGCTGTGTCAATGCCTAGATTCTAGATGCAGTGACTGACAATTTCGAAGCAAAATTTCACATAAGAAGTCTAATTCAATCTCTCTCTAAATATATAAACCCCTCCCCTTCTTTTGTTACAGAGGTTATAGCTGCACAATGATCCCCAAGATCATAAAAAGTGACCTTACAAGTAAATAACACTGCAACAACTGTTCTCCTGGAAACCATTGAAGCATCTAACTGGCACAAAGATTAGGGTTCTAGATGTAGGGATTACGACATTTTCCAAAAAAAAATTCATAAAGAAGTCCACTTCCACACACACACACAAATATAAAATTCCCTCCCTAAGTTTAGTTATCTGGCTCCATAGCTGCACAAAGATTCCCTCTTCCAAATTCAACTAAGAGGTCATACAAAGTGGGCACCACCACCTCCTCCTTTATCAACTTCTCTGCCTCCTCTCTCACTCTCTCTTTGTTGGTCCGATCGATATTGACCAACATTGACCCATACACCCTCTCTCTCTCTCTCTCTCTCTCTCTCTCTCTCTCTCTCTCACACAGTGCCCCTGTTGCCTCAACTCCTCTTCTCCTCCTTTTCTACCTCCTAACCATGCCTACACTCAGAATTGGTATTGGTACCCAACCAGTATGTCGATTGGACCAAGATTTTAATGCTTGATCTTAACAGCCTGTTGAAACTTTAAACAACATGCCCAGAATACTAATTAATCAATTCTATTAAAGTCTCACTAGTAGACCTTCAGAAGCTGAAAATATTCTTAGACGACCACAATAAAACCTTCAATCCATCAATTTTTGACCCAACCTAAGTCAACTTCAGAGACAATGATGGCTTTCATCTTCAATCATGGAGAAACATATGACATCGATCACATTAAACCTCAGCATGTGGAGAAAAAAAAAGATATGATAGTATGGCTGATGGTATCCCTATTGAGGTTTCAAAAAATTTAGGGGACAAGGATGTAGCTTGGTTAACTAGCTTATTTAACAAAATTATGAGATTCAGAAGAGTGTATGATGAATAGAGGAATAGTTTTTTAGTGTCAATTTATAGAAATAAAAATGATAAACAAAATTGTTTAAATTATAGAGAAATTAAAATCATGAGTCATACTATGAAACTTTGGAAAAGAGTTACCGTGAGTAGGATAACACTTGAAACAATTATCTTTGAAATTAATTTGGTTTTATGCCTAGAAGATCAGCCATAGGAGCTATTTATTTATTAAAACAATTAATGAAGAAGTATAGAGAAAAAAAATTGCATATGATTTTTATTGACTTAGTAGAGAAAGCCAATGATAGGGTTTCGAGAGATTTATTATAGTGTGTTTTAGAAAAGGTGTATCCACTAATTATATTGATGTTATTAACGATATACATGATAACGTAGCTACCAGTGTCAAAACTATAGGAATAGTATCTATTGAGTTTCCTATTAACATAGGATTATACCAAGGATCGCATTAAGTCCCTATATTCGATAATGGTGAACTTACTAGTCACTTACATGAGAGACCTCCCTGGTATATGTTATTTACTGATGATGATAGCCTATGTGGAACTAATTATAAACTTGAGCTATGGAGGCAAACCTTAAAAGCTAAAGGTTTTCGATTAAATGGGACTAAAACTGAATATATAACATATAGTTTTAGTGATTCTAGAAATAAACAAAAATAAAATTAAAATGGATGGACAAGAAATCCCTTTAAGTAAAAGTTTAGGGTATTTTGGATTAATTATTCAACAAGATAAAAAAAAATCGATGAACATGGCGAGGGACATTAAGAGTCTTGTGTGATCATCATATAACTTTGAGATTAAAAGAAAAAAATTATAAGACAGTTGTAAGACCAACAATGTTATATGAATTTGAGTGTTAGGCAATTAAGAAAAAAATATACAAAAAGTTTATGTTACTGAGATGAAAATGTTAAGATGAATATGTGGAGTTAACAGGAAAGATAAGAAAAGAAATACTTTTATTTATGAACAATTAGGTATCGCTTCGATAGAAAAAAAGATGAGAGAAAAATCTTTTAGAATGGTATTGTTTCAATAGAATATAAGATGAGAGAAAATTGTTTCAATAGTCAGAAGATGTGAAATAATTAATATTAGTGTTACAATGAGAGGTAGAGGATGACCTAAAAAGACCTTAATAGAAACTACAAATAAATATTTAAATACTCTAAACTTGACTAAACATATGATTTTTTACATATCTCAATAGCGACAAAAGATCAATGTAGATGATCGTAAACAATTGGGACTTACAGCTTTGTTGTTGTTGTGGTATAAATCTAGAACATGACTCCAAAATCAATTTTAGATCCTCTACTTTCCAGAACTAACTTGAAGGACAAATATACTTGTTATAAAATTGCATCCGTTGTCGACTAGCAACCCCCAGCATCTGAATTTTCAGTTGAGCCTATTTTACTTAATTAGATCTACATCGAGTCATGTTTAGCTTTACATTTATGTTTTTTTCATTTGCTTATATTTGGGTTATTTATTGAGCCTATTTTAAGTTGTACCCAAATCTTGAGTTCTTATTTTGGATAAAATTTGGGTTGGCGGAATCTTGAGAACATTAGGAAGCAAGGAATGATCACCAAACCCTCTTTCCTCATGTTCTTTCTTTGTAGGCTTATTCTCCTTAAATTGTAGAAAGCCCCAGTTAGGAGTAATATCCTATTAGCATTCCAGTAGAGAGTGATGCAAATCAATACAAACTAGCATCAGTCACTATGTATCCCCTTGGTCATGCATTGTCATATGAAGCAATTCAAAATTTTCTAATCAAGTCATGGTTAGACATGAAAAATGGAGCTGTTGGAAATGCATGGAAAATGATTAATCAACATGATATAAAAATTTTGGAGAGCTTTAGAAATATGGAATCCGATATGAAAGTCAAAACAAAATGGTGAAGTGAAGAACAACTTGCACCTCTTAAGTACATAACACAAGTTCTTAGAAAGAGATGGGATCACTATAAAAAAAATAGAAACTCCTAGTATCCTGCCCGATAACAAAATATATCTCTTTAGAGTGAGGATCAATTCAGAAACCACCCTGCCAACACACTGTGGAGTGACCAAGTTTGCGATTTGAAAGGAAGTTGCAAGTCACAAAATGAAAAGGAGTGGTAGTCACATATTGCATGATAAGAAAAGAAAATACAGCAAAGGAAGAAGTAGAAGAGAGAAAAGGTACTGAGAGGAAGGAAAAGAAAGAGGAAGAATAAGAAGTGGTATAAGTATCTCCGTCTCTCCTTTTGTTTCCTGCACTCCAATAGTTTTTCTCTTTTTCTTTATATTAGTGCAGGCCAGTACACAATTAAGTATGTTGGCACCATATACTAGTCTAAAATTAATGATCTTGTTACTATTATGTAAAATAATTTGGCATAGTGCTTTGAAGAATTAAGCCAAAACTATGAAAGATCCAGAGAATGTATACCAAAAAATACACCTCAGTAGATAGGAAGTTACAGAAGTTCCACTCTAAATTTAAAAGATTAGTGAAAAAAGCAGCTAATAATAAAAGGAATCAAGTTCCATTGCATAAGTTGAGGATCTATATTGTGAATTTAATTCTTCCAATTTTCACTTTCATTCTAGACTCATTCCAGCCTTGGGAATAATTTGGAAGATAGCTGTCTAGTTGCATGAGCTAAAGTGAAACCAATATAATTTATCATTCCACATGCCAGCTGACTTTCAACAATGTTCATTAATCTAAAATTTGAACTGGAATCAACGCTAGAATTTGGGACAGGGATTGGAACAATTTGGTCGAATAGTCTAGATTGGACCAATGATAGGTCTTTGTTAGTCACCCTTATGTTGGCCAGAATCATCCTGAAAGCAATTGGAACTGGAACTAAAAATGATTGAAAACCATCCTAGTCCAGCCAAAATTGATCGAAACCAACCAACTTGGTCAAACACATGCAATCACCAAAGGGTCATCACACTCAGCTAATTCAGACCAAGTTTTATCATTCCAAATTCTCCGCTATCCGGATGTTTTAGCATTGGCTCTGGCCGAGCAAAAGTAAATAGACAAGTCCCACTTCCGCTCTTACATATCCACTTGATAACTAGCTTCAGAATAGGCATGGTGGGATCTACAAACCTTGCTGCTAAGTTTTTTAACAGATCCATTTACATAACCACTTGGTTGGGAACAGCATCGCTATCAATGTTTGTATTTACAGAATTCATCACAAGCTCCTTCATCCAGTATATGTCATGGTCAAACATTCCTAAAATATTGATCCAAACTCTTACTTTACTTTACATGGTTGATAGAACAAATAAATGATACTTATCATCGAAATTAAAGATGCAAAAACTTTTCTAAGTACCATAGGGATTGTGTAGCTAAGCACTCCCTCGATAATTGTGATTAAGGTCAATCAGGAAGCTCGATCTCAAAGAATATTCATCTCACTTGAGAGTTAAAATAATGAGAAGTGAAGAAAAGCAACAATACATTCAAGCAATAGTGTTAAAATAGGAAAATATGTCTTGCCAAGAAAAAAGGAAGTTATCATACCAAGGCTTTAGGCATCGAAGGCGTCATGGGTATCAGTTGCTTGCACTTTTTAAGGGCAAGTTCCTCAATCCTCTGAGTGTCAACAGTTAACTGTGAAGCAATTAAAGAAAGAAACTAATGCCGTGCTAATGAAATCACCAAGCAAAAGAAACAAGAAATCACTATCTTATTCTATAATTTACCTGAGTGTTACCAACTTGGGATGGTGCCTGAGCCAATGCTTCTGCCATGTTTAATCCTGACATAGTAATTCCTGCTGCAGGTGCCTGACATGTGGGAGCAGCTTGTGGGACAGGTGAGATTACGGTACCATTAGTTTCAACTTTTACTGGTACTTCTGCCAGAGCTGAAGTTCCAAATATGACCGGAGAAACAACGGGAAGACTCTGAACAGCAGTTCTAAGGCCAAGAGGTGAAACATCACCCGTGTCTGAAAGACCATGCTTCCCTTCAGCTCGAAGAGATGGAAAGTCTTTCTCAAACGAGGTTTTACTAATGCTGCCACTTACAGTTCCCACAGAAGGAACCATATTATTACCACTACTTCCAAGTTTTTTAGGCCAGGAGTTGACTTGCCTTCCAGCTATCATGGACTGGGAGCGCCTCAAGGCATCTTTTTCAGCCCCAACTCCAAGAAATGAATCACGATGATCGAAACTATTATCAACCAAAACTGACTTATTTTCCCTCTCACGGGAATCAAAATCCTTTTCCTGGTTTCTATCTCGAGACCTTCTGAAACTACTGTAAGCCTGTGATTTACCAGAGCTGCCTTTATCATGAATAGCAGAACCATTCGAGCTCAAACTCCTTAGCAAGTTCCTGTCTTGGTCGCCAAGTGATTTATCTCTCGAGCCAAGCCCTACACCATTTTCACCAGCAGGAATAAAAGAAATATGTTAACAGGAAAGATCATTATGACAAAACTGCAAGAAAGGTATCAGTCATGTGGAATAAGAACTACCGGAACGTTTGGAAGAGTTGGATTGCGGGGCATTGTTGGAAGTGCTCCCGTTTGGAAATTTATACCACTGTGGAACCAATGCCGGCTCACCTCGGTCCATTTTCAGTCCAGACCATTATCTATATACAATTAAAACCTTCTAACTTTGGATCCAATCTATAACCAAATGAATATCATTTTCCTGTACAAGATATGCTATCAGAATAAGTCCAGCATACTACTTCCAAAAGGCGAACCCTTGGCTTCAAGTCGCCACCATGGGCACAAAATTAGCGGTCATCTCAGGGGCAAGATTTAGTCTAACAAAAACTTTAAACTGCAAAGAAACTCCACAGGGAAACACTAATGCTTAAACTTGAAACCCAGTACTTTCAAGAGAAGCAACGTTTGCAAATTTCAACTATCCCGCTAAATTAGCATCACTAAGAGCAAGACTTTACTCTGCTGGAAGCTTTAAGCACATACAAAGCCCTCTCCAGAGAAATGCGAATGCTAAAGCTTCAATGCAGTTCTCCAGAAAGGTCCAAAATTTGTAATAAGCGTCACCAACAGCGACAATTAGTCCGTCTGCCTGAGATTGTAAACCGCACAAAAACCCTCCACGCGAATGCTTAAGTAAGCTTCAAGATCGAGTCCTACCGAGACGGCCAAGATATATACGCTTCAAACACCCATGGGATGCCACTATGACCAATATCCAAGCAGAGATCGCCTCGAAAAACCCTTCAAACGAACCACAAGAAGGGAAGAACCCTAATGATCAAGAAGGGGCAATCACCCATAGAGGCGGCCAAAAGCCCAAAAAACGGCGCCGAATCAAGAACGGCAAACCCTAGACTCTGAACAAAGGGACTGAAGCGAAAAATGGGGAAGAGGGCAAGAAAACGAAGGGGCAAAAACTTAGGGTGCACTCAAACCCTAAGGACGTCGGATTGATGCCCCCAGAGGTAGAAGAGAACGGAGTAGAAATCCTTACGTCAGGAGGATGTTTTCTACGAACTCCCGGCCGTTTCGATCGATCCGGCGGCGTCGGCGAGGAAGGAATCCTCTCTGATCTCTCTAAAGAAGAGGAAGAGGAAGAGGAGGAGGAGGGATGGAAAGGGGGCAACTGCTTGGTTTATTGGTCGCGTTCTCTGTCGATCTCTACGCTCGCTCTCTTTCGTTCGTTGTGTGCGCTGCTGCTATCGCTCGCAATGTTTCGCGCTGTCTTCTGTCTCTCCTTCGGCTTGGGAAAACCTACGACTCGGTGGTGGCGATGATGTTGCTCGGTTTGGGCACAACCAACTTGGCACGGAGCCTCGTTATGACGTCTCAATCTTGCCATAGATGCGCGGTTTGATTTGGTCCGGTTTATACTTACAAAACGTCGTGTCGAATGGACCAAACCAAACCACAATTATTTCAAGTATTCCAACCATTATCTTTATATCTAATTAGTATTTTAATTAAATTTCTAACTCTTCAGAAGATCGAAAATGATAAAGGATCGTAACTTTATAATAATAAAAAATTATCTTTCAGAAAAATACAATTACTTTAAATTTATGCCCTCCTCCTTCGGAAAAATAAAAACTTCACTTTCTTTCTTTACGATAAAAAAATGATTATAAACTTTTTTTCTCTCTCCGCCCAAAGTATAAAAATGTATCTTAAATGAGAATTTTTTTTTTTTTTTGAGGAGAACTACTCTAAGTCATGTTCGAAGATATCATATTATTAACTTGAGCGTCAGATATATCAGATTTAAAAATATCGTCGAACCCTAGTCTTTATGCTCAAACATCTTGTAGCCACATATGGAGTATGAGCCATATCGAATTGATCAAGATGTCAACGATATTTTATCCTAATAATATTAATTTTAATTCTTAGTAGATAATCTAATATACAAATTTATATGAAGATGAGATTTTTGAGACAAATAATCAGAAATTTATTAATACAAACAGCACATTAATCTTTTTTGAATTTTTATCTAAATTCGATCAACCAAATGTTGAAGGCTCGAGATGACTCGATAAATCCTTAGGGATGATATCGACTAGCATATATATATATATATATATATATATATATATATATATATACACGTTGACTATTGATAACAATGTCTTCTTGAGATTAGATCTGATCGTCATCATTTAACTTTTACAAAGAAAAGAAAATAAGATAGGTTTTTTTAAGATTTGAGAAACAATTTATTTATTTAGATGAGCAATGAACCAAACTAAACTAAGGAAGAATTTATTTACTTTACTTGGGTCACAACTATATTTCCAACATGTCCACCTTCGTAAGCTAAAACTGTAAAGAGCTAACTTGCCAAAGTAAATGCACCATTTCAGTAATTAGATGGAACAAATGACAGTAATGTAGAATTAAAAAAAAAATCAATAATAGATTGCATAAAATGTGCATTGAGAAACAGTAACTTAATTCTTAAGATGCTAAACAAACTCATGGAGCTAAAGATCATGAAAAAAGAGTTCAGCATTGGGCATCAACCAAGAGATGATGTGCTGAGAATTTATCCAATTTTATGGAGTTGCAGCAAACAAGTGCTCATAATTCATCACAATCACAACATAAAAATCAGACACTCCAAATGCCCTTGAACTCCAATCAGAATAATACACTAAGAAAATAATCATCATGATACAACTCCAACTACACCCTAACTTGAGATGTTGTATACATTGTAGAATCAAGATATATCAAGGAGCACACCTTTTCATGAACCACAGATATGTCTCCAACATGTCTTTAGTCTTTGGAGAGAGCTAACTTTTTCTCTCTCTCTCTCTCTCTCTCTCTCTCTCTCTCTCTCTCTCTGATAAATGCAGCTTCTATTCTTTAATCGAAGATGCTAACGTACTTTACACTAAATCAATACGATTTGATCTTATCCAAGTGTGTAAGAGCGTCGATCGTAACTCCAATATGGTGAATGAGAAATACAATCATGATGAACCCCTTCAACGGTCAAGTTAACGGAAATTGGAGCTTAAGTAGAAAAATCATGGTAGTCCAATGTGTTCCCCCTGGATACTATTCATCATGATGGCTTTTATACCTCCTGCTAAGGAGATCATTGTACAAGGATTTTTAATGACTGACGATACCACCGTACGTTGACGCCTCAGGAAAGCTGGACCATACTTTGGGCGTCGATGCCATCTGGGCGGCATCACGCCCTGTCACGCTTTTTGGATTGTGGGATGGACCGACGACCCATCCGCTAACGTCGCTCGGGCTACGTCATACCTTGTCATACTTCTCGGATGGTGGGTCAAAGCGGCGATCTATATCGAAGTCACGGTCCGAGCTAACATCCTCATGGAATGGGTCAACAAATTATAAAGAAAATCTAAAATGAAGATGGGAAGACCGGCAAAAAAAAAAAAAAAAACTGAAGCACACAAAATAACTTCCAGCAAATCGGTCATCAGATCCTTTCCCACCCAACATGTCCTTAGAAAGATTTGTATCGAAGCTACAAACTTCTGTTGACAAGAACGATAAAAATGCCACATAAATAGTTGCACTGCAGCTACTATGGAACATCACCAATGTTCCAAAGGAAATGATACATTGTATAAATAATCAAACTAGGAAATCGATGCATTATTACAGGAGTTGTGCATTTCACCTCCATTTGATTCCTTAATTTGTCTTCTTTTAAGATTGGTAATTTTATCTTCCCCCACACATTCAGAACTAAGGTCTAACTAGGATAGTTACATGTATAACTATTTGATGGCTAGACCTAGCTTAGGTCACAAAACTTAACATTAGATAAGATTCATGATGTGTACCTTTCGATGCTATTTGAAAAAAAAATCTCTATCTAATTTAAGAAGGTATCGTTCTCCATATCCGAATATTACAGTAACATTTGATACTCAAGGATAACTAGACATTCCTCTCTTTCTATCTTTTCACGTGATCATATTTTAGATAGGTTGAGAAAGAAACCTTAATTTCTCAATTGAATTTCTTTTTTAAGATTCTTTAAAAATTCTGTTTATTTATAGATGAGAGCAGAAGATCTATGATAAGTTATTAGAAAAATTAACTCCATCAATACATCGCCTAAGGAATCATGTTATAATATGAACTTTATTTCTATTAACTAATATATATCATTAATAATTAATTATAATTTGTTATGTAGTAGGATATCACAACATAAACATCCTAATTTGATTGTCTCACTTGTCATTTATTACCTTGAATGAATATGAAAATTTAACTCTGATAATATGATGATTTTGCCATGCCATTGTAGAAATAGTACGTCAAACTTTTCGATCTAAAGTGGTTTTTTAATAGTGAAATATGTCGGTCTAGTTTTAAATTTAAACAAATAAAATGTGTAGCTTTACTTGATACTGCTGACTGACCAAGAAAATATATTTTATTGATAGCTTCTAATATATATTATGGGATTAATAAAATCCGCGTGTTTACTTTTTTGTCGGGGCCTGCGCCGGTGTTGCGCACTCCACACACACATCACCATTTTCCAGAACGCGAGCGCCGCCATCAGTGTTCCCGCTTCACACCTCTGTGATGTAAGCATCGTAGATATATGGGGTCAGTTTCCTCCGCTACTGTGCCTCCCTTCTTCCTCGATGGGTTCTATTAATATGTATGTAAGCCGTCTCCATTTCCCTCTCGTGCTTGCTAACAGAAGAGTCGAAGCTCCTCTTGTTTCCTAAATGCTTGCTCCTGCCATGGCGGCGTCTATCGACAACCGACGGTTTGGCGAGGCGTTTGTGTGCGGCTGCAGCTTCCCTCCTCTCCTCCCCCTCGCCTCCGCCAAGGAGAGAGTAGGGTGCGGCGGCGGCCTGGACGACGAGGACGAGGATGAGGAGATGGCAGGGTGGAAAAAGAAGTATGGCGGCAGCCACCACGAGGCGGAGCCGGCGGTGCGTGACCCGAGGGACGAGGGTACCGCCGACTACTGGGTGGAGCGTAGCCCATCCCTGATCCGGCTTACCGGGAAGCATCCCCTCAACTGCGAGCCACCGCTGGGCCAGCTCATGCACCACGGGTTCATAACCCCGGTCCCGCTCCACTACGTCCGGAACCACGGGGCCGTCCCCAGGGCCGACTGGGGGACTTGGACGGTGGAGATCACCGGCCTGGTGAAGCGCCCGCTCCGGCTCACCATGGACGAGCTGGTCCATGACTTCCCCCCGGTCGAGATCCCGGTCACCTTGGTTTGCGCCGGGAACCGGCGCAAGGAGCAGAACATGGTGCGCCAGACCATGGGGTTCAACTGGGGCCCGGCAGCCATATCCACCGCGGTGTGGCGCGGCGCCCGGCTCCGGGACGTGCTCCGCCGGTGCGGCATCAGGGACCCCAAGGACGGCGCCCTCTTTGTGTGCTTTGAGGGAGCGGAGGACCTCCCTGGCTGCGGCGGCGGCGGCGGTTCAAAGTACGGGACGAGCCTCAGGCGTGAAGCGGCCATGGACGCGTCGAGAGACGTCATGCTCGCCTACATGCAGAACGGCGAGCTGCTTAAGCCGGACCACGGATTCCCGGTGCGCATCATCATCCCGGGCTTCATCGGTGGCCGAATGGTCAAGTGGCTCAGGCGCATCATCGTCGCACCGCAAGAGTCCAACAGCTATTACCATTATAAGGACAACCGCGTCCTTCCCTCTCACGTCGACGAGGAGCTCGCTGACGCCGAAGGTATGGGATCGCCATTATCTACGCATACAAATCATCCCCATCAATGACTTCGACTATTATTTATTTCTCCGTAGCTTGGTGGTACAAGCCGGAATACATCATCAACGAGCTCAACATCAACTCAGTGATCATCACGCCGCGCCACGACGAGATGCTTCTCGTCGACGACTCTCCCATCCAACAGCCCTTCTTAATGAGAGGTTATGCGTACTCTGGTATGTCGATATACTGATTACCAAGTCAATTAATTTGATATGCCTATTTCTTAGTAGGATATACACAGATAAGAAATTACAACCTCAGATCGTGATGTCATATTTTATAAGAAGATCGCATCATCTACGAGACATCATTCTTTTAAGACACTGTATCCTGCATTTATGACATTGTCACATTCGGCGGTTTGGTTTCCCTCCCGATGTTGCATTTTTGTGATGAGGAAATAATCGTAAAAGAAGATAATGTTAGGCAAAATAAATGTGCATTGTGGGCATTCTACCCAAGTGATCAGAGGTCACATCGTCACTAGATGGCGAGAAGCAAAGCTTGGATCGGGCACCATGGTGGATAGAGTTCGCGGAAGGAACTTAGTGTCCTCTGGGTTTCTGTCGAACAGGTGGCGGAAGGAAGGTGACACGAGTCGAGATAACCTACGACGGTGGGGAGACGTGGCTGCCGTGCGCGCTCCACCACCCCGAGAAGCCCAACAAGTTCGGAAAGTACTGGTGCTGGTGCTTCTGGTCGGTGGCGGTGGAGGTGATGGACCTGCTCGGCGCCAAGGAGGTGGCGGTCCGCGCGTGGGATGAGTCCCTCAACACCCAGCCCGAGAAGCTCATATGGAACGTCATGGTAACCCGTTCTCGCTTTCCAGTTGGTTTATTGGCTTTGGTTCTCAAATGGTGGTGGTGCAGGGGATGATGAACAACTGCTGGTTCAAGGTGAAGGTGAACGTGCGCCGGCACAAGAAGGACGAGATCGGGCTGGTGTTCGAGCACCCAACGCAGCCCGGGTACCAGTCGGGCGGGTGGATGGCGCAGCAGAGGCACCTTGAGACGTCGGAGGTGGCGTCGATGAAGAGGAGCGTCTTCACCCCCCGCATGAGCACCTCCCCCGAGCGGTACGCCATGTCCAAGGTGCGCGAACACGCATCCGCTGCCTCCGTCTGGATCGTCGTTCATGACCACGTCTACGACTGCACCGCCTTCATCAAGGACCACCCCGGTGGCGCCGACAGCATCCTTGTCAGCGCTGGCAGCGACTGCACCGAGGAGTTCGACGCCATCCATTCCGACAAGGCAAGGGCCCTCCTCGAAGCCTACCGCATTGGCGAGGTCGCGCCCTCCGGTAATACCTCCGAGGCCTCCCTTCCTGCCACCATCCGCGAGGTCTCGAGGCCCCGGGCTCTCGTTAAACCCCATGAGAACGTGCAGTGCAAGCTCGTGTCGAGGAAGGCCGCATCGCGCAACGTTCGCCTCTTCCGCTTCGCGCTCCCCTCAGCGGACCAAGTGCTGGACCTCCCCGTCGGGAAGCACATCTTCCTCTACGCCACCATCAACGACAAGCTCTGCATGCGGCCGTACACGCCCACGAGCCCCGTCGACGAGGTCGGGCACTTGGAGCTCCTGATCAAGGTCTACTTCAAGGGCGAGAACGCCAAATTCCCCAATGGCGGCCTCATGTCCCAGCACTTGGAGTCGCTGCCGGTCGGCTCCACCCTCGACGTCAAGGGACCGTTCGGCCACATCGAGTACACCGGCCGAGGCAACTTCCTCGTCCAAGGCAAGCCGAGGATCGCGAAGCGGCTCGCGATGATCGCCGGCGGGACCGGAATCACGCCGGTGTACCAGGTGATCCGGGCGGCGCTGCAGGACCCGGAAGACCACACCGAGATGCACCTGGTGTACGCCAACCGGACGACGGAGGACATACTGCTGCGGGAGGAGCTCGACGGCTGGGCGCGGGAGCACCCGGCGCAGCTCAAGGCGTGGTACGTGATCAGCGAGGTGAAGCAGGGCGAGCGGTGGCGGTACAGCACGGGACGCGTCACCGAGAGCATTCTGAGGGGGCACATTCCGGTGGGCGGCTCCGACGACACGCTCGCGCTCGCCTGCGGGCCGCCGCCGATGATCCAGCTTGCCGTGGTGCCCAATCTGGAGAAGATGGGCTACGACACGGCCAATTCACTACTACTGTTCTAAACGCCGTCGACCTGGGCTGCAGAACTCCTCCTTTCTCTATCCTACCAATAAGAACGCAGCAGTGCAAGAAAGCTATAGTGGAATCTTTCATTTAATTGAACACCATTGATGGATACTTTTTGGCTTCAAAAGCCTTCAAACGATATGCTAATCATCCTGATTCCAGATGTCATGATTCTCTACGACCAAAACTGGATGCTACCTGAGCACCAGCAGAGAAGAGACAAGATTTGTGATATATCTAGTCATGTTTCACACCGTCACCGACGAAGGCAGACCCGAGAGAGCTCTCGACGCAACCGACGAATGAAAGCCTCCAAGGGAGGCCCGTCAGCTCTCATCGCTGCCGACAAATGAAAGCCTTCCGTGGGGGCTCGAAGAGGCCACGGCCCTTCGATGCCCCTAATGGCTGCAGTTACGTGAGGGTTGCACTTCCTGCATGGCTTTCACGTACCGCACCGCCCGCCCCTCCTCGCTTGGCGGCGGCTGTGACCTTTCGCTCGCTCTAGTGGCTCATGGGGGGTGGGGGGCGGGGCGGCGACAGGAAACCGACGCCGAGAGCCACGTGAGCAAGACGAGATGCTTTCCTCCGTTACCACGTGGGTCATATGGCGGTGGGTCTGCCAATGCCACGGCAGCAACTTGCGATCGCAGTGCCGTCGCCTCATGAGCCTATATATCATGCACGATAACGCTACAAATCCCCTCTATTTTATTTCTTCCTTTACGGTGGGCATTGGGATCATTATTGGATTGGACTCGAAATATGTGAAAGCACCAATCAAAATAGTAATATTAGAACTGAAATAATAAATTTCAATCAAAATTCTGGATGTCCGGCTGAAACCAATTCAGAGCCAAACCAAAAGTACCTATTAAAACATTTTTTTAAAACATTCTTTATTCTTATTGAATCTCCTTTGATTCTTCAACATTATAAATCATGCAAAATTACATACTACTATAAGACTAATACAATAACATAATATAGTTTAAATAAATATACTATAAATAATAAAATATCTACCCTAATTCATACCCTCCATAAGATTATCATCCTAGGTTACCTTAGCAATTACTAGTCAGAAAAAAACTTAGGAATATAAGCTATAAATAATATTTTTTTTAAATATTCTTTAATCAAATTATGTAGTACTGATCAATAAAAATAATCATAATAATTATTAAACAGAAGTTTTAATAAACACAAAAACTCAGATGATGAAAATAATCATGATAAAACAAAAAATCATGACTTTATATGAAAATAAACATCATTTCATAATTAATAAATAATATATGCTTATGAATAGCTAGCTATACAAATATCTATGAATAATAATAGAAATTTATGTAAAAAAATTAACCAATATGTCATATGAAAAAACTATAAAAATTCATAGTATATATTTTTTAAATGACCTAAATGAGCCAAAAAAAAAAATCTTATTTAATTGGACATCCCAAATTTGAGCCAATTCAAATTGGACTAAACTAATTGGGCCGCGCACTCAACAATCAACTGAATCAAATCAATTAAAATTAGGTTCAAAAATTTAATTAATGCATGTTAAATTGGTCAATTCACTAGTTGGGGATATAAGAAAAAAATATTTACTTTTTTAAGGTTAACAATATAATGTTGTCAAGATATATATATATATATATTGAAAATATATAATTTTCGAAGGACGGGAACTGCCACAAGAGGACATCAATTGTAATTAATAGATTTCATAAAGGCAAAATTGACGTTTACAAGGATAGGATGGAAACCCTAAAACCTTCACCCTTTCTCCGGTCGCTGCCGCACCACAGCAACCCCTCCGCTCACTTTCTCGTGCACCCTCCTCTCTTCACTTGCGACCAACGTTGCTCGACGACGTAGTAGTTTCATCGTTCACTGATCATGGTGGATAGCCACACGACCTCCTCTGCAGTGTCGAGGCCACCGGCGCCACCCACCACCCCATCGGACCAGCAACCTTATTGTTGTCCAACAGCACACGGATGCTCGTCACCCGCATGACATTGCCTAACCGTGCCATGGACGACGGCGACAAACTCATCACCACCAAGTGCTGTAGCGACTACAGATGATGATGATACATGTGGTATCACACTCGACGCCGTGCTGTCGCCTACAGCTCGTAGCCCTAAATTGAGCTCTTGTCATGACACCTCCGGCGACCGTTCCCTATCACAACCACACACCAACAGGGTCGGACCTCCACTCGTTCGACTGCTGAACATAGCAGCCGCTGGCTGCAACAGAGGCTATAGCCATGCAACAGTGCTGTTGATGGCAGTGTTGCACCTCTCGTCATTTGTATCTCTATGTGAGGAAATTTGCATGGAGTTAAGATCCGATGAATGACGATGCATACAACTGAGCTTGCAAAACAGGGACGCAATGTAGACAGAACGTTCAAAGTATTATGCAATCAAAATCTAACGATACCTTTTCGTAAGCGAAGAAGGATGCCAACAAATAAATCCAAATACAAAACATATTTGATATATTTTTACAATCTAAGGTATTTTGATTTCAAAAACTATAATATAATATAATAAAAATCATAGATCATAGATAAGAAAAAACTTTAATGCCAAGAAAATAAACATATAATAATCATAGATCAAAGATTAGATATACATACTTTTCAATGTCATTCAGAAAATCTTTTCTGATCTTAGAATATAACGACATTGATCTACAAAAGAACCATACTCTTCTCATATATTTATATCTTTTAAAGATTTATATGAGCGATGGAACAAGGACTAGAGGAAGATGAGAATAGATATATAATCTTGATTCCCTCGTGAGAAGATTTTACTGTAGAAATTAAGGCGTCTATGAGAGAGTTTTGATAATAATATCAATGCCTTATTATAAGTATATAATCAAAAGAATTAGTCGAGATCTTCCTCAAAAGAGGTAGGACATTATAGTCTACATGATTGCTATTATTATCACATGTATAAATATATTATCTCTAGGAGGTTATGTCTATTTATATGTAAGAATAGAGAGAATAGGGTAAATAATTAAGAAAGACTCTTCTATCAAGGTATCTCATAATCATATTTAGAATTTAATTAAATTTATAATATTTCTTACCTAATTAAATTTATAATCTAATAAAGCCTCTCATCGACGAGGGTTCCATAAAGCTGTTGTTATCCGTCAACTACTTGAAACTAAATCGAGATACTGATTAAAGTTTCACCAATCTCACAACTCACTATCCATTAAACTAATTTCCAAGGTTCCATAGAACAAATTTGAATAAATCCAAATTAAATCCAAATATAAAGTAGAAACTCTATTAGAAAGTTGTTGAATCCCATAATTTTCTTATGAAATTAATTGATAAGATTATAGAATAATTTACTTTTAAAATAAGTGATGCAGTAAAAACTTCAATCATGAACATGAATCATCACAAGGTAAATTATAAAAGTAGAAGAATCAAACATTGGGTCGGAGAATCATCATGTTAGAGATTGGACGTCGGGCTAAACAATTTATCGATATGCCAAAGGATAAACTTCACGCCATGAGTTTGGGCATTGGGCTAGTAGAATCGGGTATTATGCCAAAAGATCGAATGTTGTGAGAAATCAACATGCTGATAGATCGGGTGAAATGTCAAAGGAAAGGACGATATGTCAAAGATTCGAACGAAGTACCGAATGATCAAATAATATGCCAGAATGCTAAACAACGTGTTGATTACTTTGTAATTATGCTAGATTTATGATTAAGTGATTAAGTCTTGATCGAGATTATTTGGTGTCAAATTAAGTTGGTATTAGGTCGAAACCATGTCAATTTAATTAAGAGCCCATTATGCCTAAGCCAAGATCTAATTTGGCTTGTTGGAAGGCTAATTTGGTGACCTAAATTAAGCCTGAGTGATGGTACCACTAGGCCCAAGCGGTTGTACCACTCAAACTATTGGAAAGCACTATTTTATGATTTTCTGAGACTTTCGATAGAAGTACTATCTATGATCGGTGGTGGTACCACCAAAGCCCAGATTCTCGGGCTTTGTTCGGTGATAGTATTGCCTAATGTCGATGGTTGTATTGTCGGTACCTCGAAAACTTATGGATTTAAATTTTTGACTTATTTCTTAAGCCTTTGGAGGTTTATAAACACCTTACTTATACTTGCTTGATGCAAGGGTGAACAAGAACGAAATCTTGTGAATTGAAGTGTGTAAACTTTTTTGAAATTGATTGAGTCTCTTCCTCATTGAGTTGAGAAGTTATTCTAAGGAGGTGTGAGATCTTTTGTAAAAGAGTTAGTATAAATATTCTCTTCTTAGCCTGATAGAAGAAGAAGAGTTGTAAAAAGGTTTTTGATCTTTGTCCATTAAAAAGAAGATCAGTAGTGAAAGTCGGTGGCCTTGAGGGAAGAAGAATCAATAGTGGACGTAGGTTGAAAAGATCAAATAATTATAAATCGATTTGCTTTTTCTTGCTTTTGCTTTGTCATTACATATTGATTTACTTATTCACTACCCTTATTTACAATTTTAGCTAAACATGCTTCCGATATGAATTTTATCTATTATTGACAAATTAGATTCTTTTTTCTATAGTACTAAATCACCCACCCCCCTCTTACTGCCATTACAATCCTAACAGTTGGTGCTATTCCGATTCATATTTTTATTCAAACTTTTTTGAATCAGAACCTTTTTGTCATAACATTAATTCACACGCCCCCCTCTTAGTGCTATTACGATCATAATAATTGATATCAAAGCCTCTCAGTTCAATTAGCACTCAAGTGAGATTTAATATTTTTTTATGGCAAACAATAGGATCACTTTATCATTCATCCTCCTATATTTAATGGGATAGACTGCACTTATTAGAAAACACGAATGCAATTTCTTTTTTTTAAGGATTTTGATTTATGGAATGTCGTTGAATGTAATTTTCAAGAATCTTCTAGACCGAGGAATGAATGAAATGATTTTGAGAAGAAAATATTTTCTTTAAATATGTTAAACTATGAATGATTTTGTGCTTTAGACAAAAAAATAAGTTTAATCATATTCTACTTGTAACACTGTATATGTGACAAAAAATAAGTTACTCATCAAGGCATGTAAAAGAATCTAAAATTAATCATTTGGTACATAGTTATAAATTATTTAAAATTAAGCCAAGCGAAATAATTGATGACATATATACCCATTTTATGGATATTATAAATAGTTTAAAGCTCTTGATAAATGTTATACTAAATTTTAATTAGTAAATAAGATTTTAAGATCTCTTTTAAAAAGTTAGAATCTAAAAGTAACGACTATACAAGAAGCAAAAGACTTGAATAATTTTCCTCTTGAAGAACTAACAAGATTTTTTAAGAACCTGTGAAATGACTTGCAAAGCACACGATAAACAAGAAAAAAATCTTCTAAAGAATAGGAAGGATATTGCACTTAGAACCAAAGAAAACTAATTGAGCAAAAGCTCAAATGACGATGATAATGACATTGCACTCCTTACAAGTAGACTTAAAATTTTATGAAAATGAACAAAACTTATAAAAATAAAAATGAACCTAAAATGAATACTATAATACGTTATAAATGCAAAAAGCCATAATACTTCAAAAATGGGTATCCATAACTTAAGAAGAAGTTATCAACTCAAAAAAAGAAGAAGAAGTTACCTACCCCAAAGAAAAAAAAAATCATCCAAGACAACTTGGGATGAATCAAGTGCATAAGAAGACGAAGATTAAATCAATAAAAATAAAGTGATAAACTACGCATTGATGGCCTTTAATGATGAGATATGCGACTCTCCCAAAATATCCTTATCATATAATAAATTACTTAATATATTTCATGATTTATATTATGAACTTAAAAAGAATGATAAGAAATATAATTCACTAAAAATGGATCATGCATTACTTACTAATGAATTTGATGCATTAAAAATTATAGATGTCAAATATATATCAACATATTATACTCTTTGCTCTAAATATAAAGATTTAGACTCATTTAAAAAGAAAAATATATTATTACAACAAATATTAAAAAAATTTAAAATTTAAAATAAAGTATTAAATATTATTCTTGCTAATCAAGATTGTATATTAAGAAAGAAAGTAATCAACTTGGTGATTAATAATACTCAATAAAAAACTAACAAAATTTGTAAAAGGATCCACACTACATATTTCACTTAAAGTTAAATATAATTTTTTGTGAAATTTGGGTCATTATGCTTATATATGATCTTTTAAAAATATAGCTCTCATAAATTAGTTTGGGTTTCTAAAGAAATCATAAATGATTTGATGCCAAAAGTCAATAAAAAAATATTTAACCACGAAGGACCCGTAGTTAAATTGGTATATAAAGCAAACATCTCTTTTTTGTATGCATGTCTCTATAAAAGAGCTAGGAGCAAAGGATAGTACCTCAACATTGGATGTTCAATGTGTTGAAAAATCTAGCGAGAGCATCACATGTGCAGTGGAAGAATGAAAACAAAACAGATTTTCCACGTATATCAAGTCATCGTGAAAAGATTGGTTCATAAAAAATCTGCAAAATCGAAAGTATGATACATAAGATATTGATTACATAGGTAGATCGTATATCTTTGAAATTTCAAATCTAGATATAGAGGATAAAATAGATCACCTTGGGTTCTCCGAGGACATCAAGTCGGACTTGGCTGACTTAGACACCATGGGCTCTGTGAGTGTCAAGCCAACCTATGCACCTTAGGCCCACATCAGGCTCTCTGAGGAGGTTAGGACCTATGCACCTCGAGTTCACCTTGGGCTCTCTAAGGAGGTTAGGTCAAACTTAGCCAAGCTACACACCATGGGTTTACCTTGGACCCTCTGAGGAGGTCGGGCCAGACTTGATCGACTTGCATATATTACACTTACCTTAGACTCTTCGAGGTGGTTAGTTCAGGCTTAGTCGACCTACACACCTTGGTCTCTCTGAGGAGGTCAATTTGGTTGACCTATGCGACTTGAGCTTGTCGGGTCAGACTTGATTGACCTGTGCACCTCAAGCCCACATCGAGTTTCCTAAGGAAGTCAAGTCGACATTGGTCGACCTATGCACCTCAAGAGTTTAGTGAGGTGATCATCTCTAGAGACATATGCCGTGTTATTATTTGACATGCACCCTTATGGGTTGCATCTTTATTATGAGATACTCACCTCAGAGGATGCCTTGAGTATTTTTAGAGGCTCACCTCTGTTGGGGCACATCAGTGCTATTGAGATACTCACCCTTGATGAGGGTGCATTAGGCATCTTCAAACACTCACCCCCATAGAGGCGTGTGGTGTCGTCGAGATGTTCACCCTTAAGGAAGGCGAATCGAGCATCTTTGAATACTCACCCCATACGTGTGCCATTTAGATGGTCACCGTAGAGGAGGGTGCACCCTATATCTTCAGATGCTCACTCTCATAGGAGTACGTCGAGTGCCATTGAGATGCTTACCCTTGAGGAGGGGGCATCGAGCATCTTCAAATGCTTATCTCTATAGGGGCACATTTGTGCCATTGAGATGCTCACCCCCAATGAGAACACATCAAGCATTTTGGAGCTCACCTCTGTAAGGATGCATATGTGTCATTGAAATACTTACACTCGAGGAGATTATATCAAGCATCTATAATGCTTAACCTCATAGGGGCGTGTCGGGTGCTATTGAGATGCTCACTCCCGAGGAGTAACTTTTTTAGATCGATATAATTAATGCACATCCATCAGTTTTCATTACATTTTTTAGCAAATATAATGTTAGTGATCCATTTGGGGTGAAAATAAATTTAACACCTAACCACATGTCTACTTCATTATTGATGGCTTGCTAGCAATCAATAGTAAACTTATGAAGCCTCTACTTCACTAGGTGCAACTCCAGTGAGATATTCAAGTGATGGCCACTCCTATTTCAGCTTTTATGTGACTCCTCGTGCTTGCCTAAGACCATCGCTTTAGCGATGATGTATTGGTTGACCCTTTGGAGTGTCTCAAATACTATCATCAATGTCTCTCTATTAACAACCAAAAAAGTTAGGTCAACCTAAGTCACAATATAAAGGTCTATATGAGGAATGGGCATTGGCTATGCCTCATATCTCACTTGTAAATCGGGTAACGAAATCTAAGAGTGTTTCTTCATCTTCTTATCGAAGTCCCAAGAGGGCTATTGCTAAACATCATAACATACATTTGTTAATAAAATATTGCTCCAACTCTTTTGCTAATTAAGCTAATTAAGAGTGGATTCAAGTAAGTGTATCACTCTCATGCTAGGCCTCGTAGTGTGATAGGGAAGGTGCGACAAATCAATGTATTTATCATGCCATATAAGGACATCTGAGCATGATAGGCTTCAATATGCTTGGGTAGATCACTACAACCATCAAATGCCTATAAGGTCAAAAGTCAAAAATTAATATAGATAGATTCTTCTTGGATCTTCTGAATGAACGGTGATTAACTCGAGTTGAGTTTGGTCAAATCTTCTCCCCTAGATAGTTGAAACTCTAGGGGAGAAGATTATATGGAATGTGCCTCCATCTTGGGTAAGACATATTAAGAATGGTGAGATCTACTAATTTTATGATTGGAGGTTAGGCTGTTGAGGGCTCGATGAGCCTTGGACGTTCTTGGGGTGTCAATGCCACATTAGGTTAAGAATCACGATGAGTGGTAGTAGTGTTGTGGACTATGATAAGGTTGGAGTCATTACTGATTAGATCGACTGAGGTAGGAGAGGGGCAATGATCTATATCATTTTTGTCAACATTTGTACTTATTGAGTGAGATTCAAGAAGACCTCAGTAGGGACAAACATGTGGGTCAGGGTTGTCAATAGGGGAGAGAGGCTTGGATTGCTGAACAAATGCTAGTATCACATTAGAGTTTACACTGAGATGGAAGTATGCAGGTTCAGAAACACTGACTGCTATCCCTCGTGAGTGAAGGTACTCTGAGTCGAGAGTGGAGCCTCCTTGTTTTAATGCTTGTTGAGTGGGCTAGTGGGCTGACGTTCTTGTGACATGACCTTTCTCATAGTGCTAAAATATTAGGAAAAAATAATATTCATGTTCATGTTAGCCCAACATGCCTCAACTATATATCAGTGTGCTCAGGTGCTCCAATGATAACTTGAATGGAGACCAAGGTTGGGAGTAGATTTTTCAATCTGATACCTCTAACACATTAGTTAATCCCGAGATGAGGTGAATTAAAGTATAAGTGGTAAAAAGTTGACTTACTTCGATACTTATATCGAAGATAAGCTTTTATATTAGGTAAAAAGAGAAAAAAATATTTTAAAGAATATTCTTTGAGAGTACAACCCCTAATAACTTTTAATAGTCCCTCTTCAACATTTGTTCACATAGAAGATAAAAAGGAGGGAGACAACTTGTAACCGTCTATTTTGAGAGTACAATCCCGTATCGTCTACATTTGTTTATGCATGCAAACAAGGGGGTAAGTCTTATCTCTCCTATGCTAACTTAGTTACATGTAGACCATACTTAGACGATAATTATTCTACCAATACATATCCTTCAAAACTTATATAAATATCATTGTAGTTATTCTTTATCTATTAACAAAATAATATTAGAACTTGAAATACATATATTCTTATAACTTAGTAATTTTATAGTCAATCATTTAAATTTAATTTTTAATTGAAACTATTAAAAGGATATTTAAGTATTTTAAATTTTATTATTTTATAAACTCATCAGCATAATTGTTGTTAAGCCGAGTAACATATATAAAGAATTTAAATACATGAAGGTATAAGTATGGCAAACTACTTGGAAAGATATATGTACTATATCAAATTTTAGTGAGGCAAATATTTTATTTCCAAAAAGATAGATATGTATAAGACTTTAAGCACAGTTATGTAAAACCCCCTTTATTAGTGTTATTATCATCATTCTCAGTGTCTGTTTACAACCCAGCGGTAAAAACCGTGCGCTGCTCCGTGTGAACGTATTAATTGTCCGCATTACCAAAATTGCCCGCATCTGTGGGTACGCGTCAGAGCAGATCCGCTCACAGGACATGCCAGATATGGAAACCCGGAATCCAAGGGTATCCAACACTGGACAGGTAAATATCTAAAAACTCTGGTTTAGATTTACCGACAACAACGGACCCCAAACATCCGACGCCACACGGAATCATGAGGGCGTCGCGACGGTGCCATTCATGGGTTGTTTGTCTTGGCCGGCGTAACAATACGTTTGACACACGATTCCCGCAGGTGGTGCTTAGCAAATCGAGCACGAAAGCCGGCGGTCGCCAGAGCACGCAGGCCCTTCTTCCCCAGTCGAGACGCTTCTCCCACACGAGCATCGGAAGCCCGCTCATCTACCCGCATCCTGATTAGAACAGCCTCTGCTGGGCGGCGGCACCTGACACCGCCGGCCTTTCTTTGCCGCAAAGCATAGTGCTGCCCCCCTGCTCTGTCGATCTTCGCACCTCGCCCCACTGAAACTTATTGCAAGGTGTTGCTGAGGCCGAGACAGGAAGGAAGATGGAAGGGAAGAGATGATGATGATGCCCGTATCCGGCTTCAAGTATAAATTCGTACCTCCCTGTTAGCTTTGTCGTTGATTGGTGATGGGTTGGGTGGTGGCCTTGGGTGCGGTGGTGATGCTACTACTGCAGCTGGTGGTGACGAACTGCTCTACTTCTTACTTCGCGAAGGACGTCGTTCACGGGGTCGCCCGCAGGGGCGGGTCCAGGGAGGGCCGCAACAGGAGCAGGATCGGCGGGGTAGAGGAGGATACGGGGGATTGGAGAGCGGAGATTCTGTGGCTGGCGCGGCAGCCGGAGGCCGTGGAGTGGGTGACGGGGGTGAGGAGGAGGATTCACCAGCACCCGGAGCTCGCGTACGAGGAGCTCGAGACGAGCCGGCTGATCAGGGCGGAGCTCGATCAGATGGGGGTGGAGTACCGGTTCCCGTTGGCCGGGACCGGACTCGTCGCCACCATCGGCACCGGTGGCCCGCCGTTCGTCGCCCTCCGGGCTGATATGGATGCTCTGCCCATTCAGGTTTACCTGAATCCCCCTTTCCTTCATTTTTTTGATTGATCGTTTGAGTTGAAGCAATGGAATTCCTACCTTAATATTACACAGAATCTACTGATAGTTGAGGTTTTAGGAATTCTTGGTGCTCTTCTATGAGGGTAATAGTTTGTCACTCTGTAGAATAATTATGATACCAAATTTTGATTCTACTTTAAAACGTGTAGTTCAGAGTTCAGACAACAACTGTCAACTGGTGATGTTTTTGTATATCCACCTATGGTTGATCTAAATGTATCTTCCAGTCGGTGTGGACTCCACTGGTTGAAAGGCACTCACTCGAGTTCTGATGTAGCAAATGACCTTCTAACTAGTCTAGACTTTTGGACAATGACATCTTCCAGACAGTGGGCTTAATCTGTTATGACGACAAGATTCGATACCAACTCAATCTTCCATTAACATTTCGGACAATGCATGTATTGTATTTGATTACCACAGAGAGCCGTAGAGACACAATGTCGGCACAGGAATTTTAAATGAGTTGCACGCGAGTGATACATAATTCCTTAGTAAATACATATGGTGGACCTGTTTTATGGTTTATGATACATTTAATTCTGCATTGTTTTCTTCTGATCTCTTTTTGATCTGCTTTTGATTGGTGCATTTCTTGTACATTTTTTTGCTGTAAAGTATCAACACTGATTCACTTTTCTTCTCCCCACATGCTTTGTCTCAGGAAGCTGTTGAGTGGAGGTACAAGAGCAAGGTTCCCGGTAAAATGCATGCTTGTGGGCATGATGCACATGTAGCTATGCTCTTGGGTGCTGCCAGGATACTAAAGACACGTGAGCATCGTCTAAAGGTTTTTGTCCATGCTTAAAACTTCATACTCTTATGAGTACTAGAATGACTGCAACTTCCAGAGTTTGTGATTGTCTTTGCTCGGTAAATATCATCCCGGTATTAGGAAATATCTGTTCATGACTTTAATATGTGGCTTAGTCTTTTTTTGTCGCCTGTGAACAGGCTTCACTTAAACGACTAACTTCCTCTAAATGCCATGACCTTGCCAGAAAATTAGTTTCACTTACTGAAGGTAAGCCTTTCGAGATCCAACGGTGTTCCAAACTTAAAGGTGTTACTTTATTTCTAGGAAGCACTAAAGCTATTCTCTCAACTCATGCAATTCGTGTTCTAGATTAAAGGTGTCACTTGATTTATAGGAAGAGTGTTACTTATTTTCAGACCATTCTGATGGGCGCAACAATACAACAATCGACTCTGTATATGACTGATTTAAAGCTTAAAGATATGGAATGGTATAGGTATATCTGGCACGGGCGTTTGAGCAATAACAGGATTTTTCGCCCAGCATGAGTGCCACACAGCATCCCACTGTTACAAACTCTACCATCCGTAGTCCAATCGGTCGAAGATAAAAGAATATGTTAGGATATGTTGAGTATTGGCATGATGATAGTGGAGCAATTGGTTGTGTGGGTTAGCAGCATGGAAGAAGAAGGAAAGGAGCAACCAGGGAGGGTTTCATAGATGGAACAATATTTGGATTTTGAACTATTGGATTTGGCATTGTTTTAGATCAAGTCTTTGGAACTCCAATTTCAGTAGTTATGTGGCTTTTGCCACTAAGTTTCAGCACTTCTACACAATACCGTGTAATATGAAAATATATAAAATCTTAAACAAATCAAGATAACTAAAAAATAAATTGTAAACCCATGAGGGTCTCACCAATGTCGGTTCTAGGAGGGGTCAATGAGCACAACCTTAATCTCTAGATCTCTAGATTTTGAGATGTATGTTTAAGATGCACAAAGGAGTAAACTTATCGATGCACCAAGACCTGCTCTCCAATCGAGATAACCAAAAATAACTGCACAAGATATATATATATATATCATCTGGTTAAATCCTTAGATCATGCCAAAATTTCAAAGATTCGACTAGTCTGATTTCTAAAGCTGAGTATTTTGAGATTAGAAAAAATAAATACACTATACAATTTATAATATAAATTCAACATGAAACTTTCATGTTATGATGTTATAAAATGAGGAATGAAGAATATTTTGCAGAAAGACATTTCATTTTAAATGTAAGTTATGAGAATATGTACAAAGCTACATCACAAACAACTAAATATAGGAGATTTGTTCTTTTTTTGAAATTCCTAATCATTTTATTACTTGCTATATTTTGAACATATTTTTTCCTCAAACTACATATAGCTAATAATTTTTTCAAATAACTTAATATTTTTCAAATATATATATATATATATATATATATATATATTTGAAAAATATTAAGTTATTTGAAAAAATTATTAGCTATATGTAGTTTGAGGAAAAAATATGTTCAAAATATAGCAAGTAATAAAATGATTAGGAATTTCAAAAAAAGAACAAATCTCCTATATTTAGTTTGTACATATTCTCATAACTTACATTAAAAATGAAATGTCTTTCTGCAAAATATTCTTCATTCCTCATTTTATAACATCATAACATGAAAGTTTCATGTTGAATTTATATTATAAATTGTATAGTGTATTTATTTTTTCTAATCTCAAAATACTCAGCTTTAGGAATCAGACTAGTCGAATCTTTGAAATTTTGGCATGATCTAAGGATTTAACCAGATGATTGACTGTTTTTTTTTTTGTTGATCTTAATTTTCTACCATTGCACACATTAAAGTGACAAAAATGATTCATGGTCGCTTCATATCTCACCTTATTACAAAATTAATCAAAAAAACTTCAAAAGTGAAATTTTATACATCAACTGGTTGAAATTCCAAATTGATGGTATTCCAAATTATTGGTCACTGAAAACAATCCATAAAAAGATTTCTGAATCAACACAGCTTTTTTCTCCAAGTGCTGAAGTTTTCTGATGTTAGTTCCTAAAGTATATGTCCTTTCAAGCTTTATTGTGAAAAGACTTACTTCAGTGTCACAAATTTCTGCATATCAGTTATAGATGTTTTCAGCCTAAGTTTTCAAAAGTTAGAACAAATAACAAATTTGTTTTGCGATATCAAACGCCGAGTTGGTTCAATTATAAGTATCAAAAGATTATGTACACTAAAAAATTTTGTATGTAAATTGAACTTATATATGTACAATTTAGATGAATACCGGTGCAAATTTATTTTGCTTGGGCATGAAACCTAATTGCTCAGGCCCTTCCTTTCTAAAGATATCCTTGAGTATCATGAATGCATAACAGCCCAATGTAAAGCTAATACTAGCTGCATAGATTCTGACTGTTTCTGTTGCTGTAGGGAACTGTTAAGCTACTTTTTCAGCCTGCCGAAGAAGCCGGAATAGGTGCAAAGCGGATGATTGAAGATGGCGCTTTGGAAGATGTGGAGGCTATATTTGCTGTTCATGTATCACATCAACATCCTACTTCTGTCATTAGCTCCCGGCCTGGACCTTTGCTTGCTGCATGTGGCTTTTTCCGAGCAGTAATAAGGGGACGAGAGGGGCATGCTGGAAATCCACACCATTCAGTTGATCCAATAGTGGCTGCCTCAGCTGCGGTGATAAGCTTACAGCACATTGTGTCCCGTGAATCCAGTCCTCTAGATTCTCAGGTCAGATTTCAATCTCTTTTATGTATATCATCTATAAGTTTGTTCACCCTGCTTCATAATCCCTATAAAATGGTATGTGCTTAAAGAATTAACAAAAATATCAGTATAGTTTTGCCTTCTTAGTTTGTCTTCCTGCTGTTTCATTTGATTTATCTTTTTAATACTTTGCCTACTTGGTTGTGCTTTCAATTTAACTCCCATGTTTTTACATCTGATAACATCCAATTCGTCCTGCCCTTTATCTTTATTTATGAAACTGATGTTAATCTGGTCAGCCAATAAATTGGAGAAAGTTCAACTTGGTTCCTCCCTTTCATCATGTAGCATTTTTGGTTTCTCAATCAAATAATTGATAATGTTCTTTGGGTGGAACAAATCTACATTAGTTTTATCAATATTGAGTCATCTGCTATCTGATCTGGAAAATATTTGATTGACTTTGATATCATTAGAAGCTATTAGTATCAGACAGAATTATTTCTATCCGCTGAAAGCTATGCAGGATTCTCAAATGAACCATTTTCTGCATTCATCATAGTTCCATCTTTTATTTCAGATCTAAAATGTCAAGTTTTTCAATCTTGGCCACGAGTATCCTTTTGATCATCCGTGTTAGTATAGAGACTGGTGGTATTGATCCCGTGATCATCTGTACAAAATAGAACCGGAGCTTCCAGGAAAAATTACGGGCAGTTCATGTTGGAGTCTGGAATTTTTATATAGGGACGTTGGCCTTAACAGGGAAAATATCGGTAGAAGATCCATATACTCTAACTGGATTGTTGAAACAAGTCTTGTTCCTGTAAGTGAAGAGGCGTTAAACTTGACTGTTTGTGGTTTCATGAATATGATAGGGGCTTCAAATTTGACGATATGCATGGAGTGAACAAGGAAACTTATCTCAAATTCACGTTAAGGTACATTGTAGAGTACTGAAGAAAGTCTTGCTTAAGAAATAATTAACGGAAACTGCACGTAGTGGGGAGCATAAAAAGCATGTGATACTTCTTGCAACATCTCCTCGGCAAACTTTGTGTGCCATTCTGGATAATTTGTTACACTCCTACAAACAATAATTAATCTTAGATATTCACTAGTAATATGGTTCAAATCATGCTATTTACTATGGTGGCATGTGTAATACATCAAAGGGATGACATTAAACATTGGCTGCTCGAAGCTTAGATGATGTTGATACTTGATCTCCAAGGCGCTTCCGTACCATATTAGTTAATCAAGTCAAGTTATCCTTCCATGATAAAATCAACCTATTAAGACACCTTTTATTTCATCTTCTGTTACTTTTTGTTAGTGATGTTAGTGTTCTTTTTTTCTTAAACTCCCTTCGGTTTGTTTCAGGTGGTCTCAGTGGCCTCATTTAATGGCGGCTACAATCTTGACATGATTCCTGAATCTGTAAGTCTAGGCGGAACTTTCAGGGCTTTCTCTAATTCAAGCTTTTACCAGGTTCGGCACAGAATAGAAGAGGTTGGTGTTCAGATAGATACCCTTGTAATTGTCATAGGCTTGGTTGCCAAAACTTACTGTGGTTGAGTAAGAATGCTTAAATTAGTCCTCATTCAGCTCAATGCACTTCTCCACAGGTCATCCTAGAGCAATCTAGTGTCTTGAGATGCACAGCTTCCGTGGACTTCTTCGAGAAAGAAAGGTTTTACCCACCTACGGTTAACGAACAGTCCATGTATGGGCATGTGAAGAAGGTAGCCATCGAATTATTGGGTGCCGATAACTTCAAGGTCGTCGAACCGACAATGGGTGCAGAAGACTTCTCTTTCTACTCTGAAATGATTCCAGCAGCCTTCTTCTACATCGGTGTAAGGAACGAGACGCTCGGATCGGTTCACGTACCTCATTCTCCCTATTTTATGATCGATGAAGATGTTCTTCCAACTGGTGCTGCCCTCAATGCTGCAATTGCTGAGAGGTACCTTATCGACCATTTTTAGATTTTACGACACCATCAGATGAATCATTGCACACGAGCGAAGCGGCGCCAAGTTATCCACTTCTACTTGTGTTTGCAAGATTTGAGCTGGAGGAGAGTGAGAGTTGTTGAAGTGTGCTTCTACTTGTCTATCATACAGTGTAATTTAAAAATACCTGCTGATTCACAATAATTTTTTGCTCTTCTTGTCTGAAATCGTTTTACACACAAATAAAGGTACATAGATTGAAATGTATATATATATATATATATATATATATATGAATTCATTGACATAGTGCTGTCAGCCTTGTGATACATACAGTGGTGGTTTATGGTGCTGTGATGACTGTATTTTTTTTTCTTAGCAATAAAAAGGTGGAAATGAGTTCTAATTTTGGATTCAACATATTGGATTGGAAATGAGTTGGAAATATATACGAAATATCCAATAAAAAATATTTTCCATTAAATCAATTATATTTAATTATGGATGGATCCTAATTTAGAGAAATTACGACTACAATACTTTCTTGAGACAGGAGTTGTTCACAAATCGCTAACCGCTCGGTTCACGTGCGCTCAACGTGACCTTCTGTTGGTAGCGATGAGAAAGGTATATATCGGATTCCGTTTTATATCCCGTTCTGCTGTCCTCTCCTCCAACAGTCCCCTTCGAACCCTTCAGCGGTAACAGCACAAGTCCGTCGCCAACAGAGAAGGAAAGGGTGGAACACGTCTTGCCCACCGGCCATGGCGGGTTGGATCTCCTCCAAGCTGAAGGTCGCTGAGTCCCTCCTCCAGCAGGCAAGAACGCCTCCTCGTTGTCTCCCCCTTCTTCCAGTTCCGTTGCACTAATCTATTGCTCCTTGTCGTCCTCAGATCGATCAACAGGCGGCTGAGTCACTGGGCAAGAGCGAAAGCTCCCGATCCGCTTACGATGGCCTCCCCCAAGAGATCCCTAAGAAGGCCGATCCGTCTCGCCCCCTCAAGTACCAATTGCCCACGAAATCATGGCCGTCTCCCCCGCCGCCGCCCGATATCGGCAGGCCAGTCTCTGTCCCGCCGTCTCCGGCAAATTCGGAGCCTTCCATTACTGAAGGGGATTGGACCGAGCTCCTCAGCTCCGCCGACCCGGCCAGCTCCCTTCCCCGCCCCAACGGCGGTGCCAAGAAGCCCGCCGCCTTGCTCTCGCCCGTCGGCAAGGGCGTCCGCGGGGGATCTGGCGGGTTAGTTAAGCCCGCGAGGAGATCTGATGTCGCTGCTTCCGAAGGTGAAACCGTTAAAAATGTTTCCGGAGACAGGGAGGAACCTTCCGAGTCCGCCGGCCTTCGGCCCTCACGCGGATCTTCCAGTTTTTTGGATTTGACGAAGGAATTATTTAAGCAAGAATTTCAAGGAGGTGCTGGTGATCGTTCTCGGGCTCTTGGATTGGATATTGATTCGAAGAAGCTAGATGTGAAGGAGGGGGTCGAAGTTGGTGATGACAGTAAAAGTAGGAGCAATGAGGAAAGCAAGCCTGCTGGCATTGCCTCAAGAACTTCCAGTTCTCGTGATGAAATGAGAAGTTCTTTGGAGAGTGATGAGGAATCCAGTGATTCCTCTTCTGCATCTGATTCAGATGAGGAAGAAAGGCTGAAGAGGGAAGAAAGGAGGAGAAGGAAAGAGCAGATCATTGCAGAGAGGATAGAGGCAGTTGCTGCGGCGGCCATCAGACAACGTGAAGATATTGTTGCCAGATTAGAGGGTGAGAAGCAGAGTTTGGAGAAAATACTTGAGGAGCGCGAGAAGAAGCAAGCGGAAGAGGTCTTGTTCTTGTTATGTTGTTTACTTTTCCAACTTTTCATGGTTTTTGTACTCGAGTAGTATACTATTTGGGTACTTACTGCTACTCTTCATCTTCTCATTTGAGAAAATATTCAAACATATCTTGCTAAGTAAAGCATATTCAAATAATAGCATGATATCATGTAAATACAAATAGCTTATTCTTGTTTGATGCAATAAGGACTTTCTAGAAAGAGCAACACTAAATATGAGCATCCCAACCAACCTTAAGGTAGTCATGTGTGCTTTTTGATGAACCATGGAAGAATCTATTGATTCTACCGATGCTTAATTCTTTCTTGTGATGATAAAGATGCGGACAAAAGATGGCAGAAGTGTCTTTTCTATAGGTTTCAATTTCTTTGTAGAATTATGTAACCAGTGCTTCAAAGATAATCTTTTACATGTCATTGTTGTCATTGTCTATACACTTTTTGATAGTGATGATCCATCAATAAAAAGGTTTTTGATGGTTAGGAAGATGTACCTTATTGAGTGCAGTAAGTCACATGCAATCATGGGGCGATCCTCTAATTACTTTGATTTGAAAGAGTCTGGACACTGGGGGAATGAAATTTTTTACCTAAAGACTAATGAGATTTTGTTTTATTAATCATTGATCAGGCACTATCTTGTTGTCTTGCATCCCTAAATTCAAAGTAGTTGGAATGTGCCCATCTTCGGGATCTTCTGTAATCATTTTGTACCATATTTATTTTTTTTCCTTTTTGTTAGCAGGCCTCAGAATTGCAGATGAGCATGATTGAAGCTATGGAGGCTGTTGAAAAAGAGAAGCAGAAGCACAATAGTACAATGATGGAAGCAATTGCCCAGTTAGCTGAGCTTGAGGTTTTGCGACTTTCACTATAATTGCATATATTAGCCTCTTATGCCTGAAATTATTATAGCCTCATTCCATCTACAGATCTTGTTCTATGATCATACTTTTGAATAGTCCTTGCTAAGGGCAAAAAGTTTATTGCAGACGACGAATGCAGAGCTTGCAAGATCGCTGGCAATGGTTCAAATGCATCTAGAAAGAGCGGTACGTTTCCTTTTCTACTTGGACACCTTGACAATTCCTGTTGTTTATATTATTCTTGGCTATTCCTGGAGCATGTGAGAGTTCTATTGATTTTTCATTTTACTAGCGTACCTACTAATTGGAAAATCAGTTAACAGAGGAAGATTTATTTGCTGATTGTTATAGGGAAAAAAAGTACTATCATAAATCTTACCTTGTTTTACTATAATTCATGACACAATAGTCATTTTGTCATGGAGAGTGTTAAAATTTCCTGCAGTTTTTTTGCTTCGGTTGAAATATAAAACACCATACTGTTTACATTTCAGTACTTTTATTGATTTTTACTTCCATAAACATAATTTAATTTGTCACTTATTCCTATTCTTGATGAAAGGTAACCCGGGTGGGAGAACTCCATCAACAAGTTGAATTAAAAGAACTGGCTCTAAAAGGTAGGCCTTCGTCCAGAATATGAATTCATTACCTTTTGCTTTTACTCATTTATGTCTAGATTTATGTAATGATCATGCTCATAATATTTTGTAATTCTGTACTGTTATTAAGATATTGAGTATGCTTCTATTAGAATAACTTGTGAGAGCTAGCTGATCTAGTCCATTAGGAAATATCACATTATTCTTGATAAGTTGTCAAGGTATAAAGCTTTAGTTAACTTTTGCCAAACCAATACCATGATCCGTGACATAGCAGTTTGTGGTTTTGTGCTGTGCAAAGGTATGCAGACACATCCTTTTGAATACTGTGGGGATCCCATGCCATACCATGCTGTTGAAACATTACATGCCTGGGGTGTTCTCAAGAAAATAAAATCCTTGGTAACCGTCAAGAGAGAGTAACTATTTGGAATTGACTATAGTCAGCAATGATGTTAAGAGGTTAAGTGATGGTTGTTGCAGATAATGTGATGTGCTATATGTGATGTACGACCAAGAGTCAAGAAGATTAGACATATTTAACTTGAAACCAATCGGATATGTTATGTACGACCAAAGGGTTCAACAAGATAAGTCATGTATTTTTTGAGACCAACTTTTTGAAAATTCTTTAGAAAAAGAAGTAAATATATAGCAAACAATACATTTAATTTTTCCAAATTTATTTTAATTTAACTCATAACCCTTCATCAATATCTTCGCAAGATGCTGCCACTTCTTTTTTTTGCTTCACGTTTATTTGTTATCTTTTAATTGTTTTAGGATTCAATTTATATTTCGTGGAAAATTTTTAAGGTTATCTCGTACTTAATGCTCTGAAAATGCTTTGTAGGACTCAATAAACTTGATTTTTACACTTCTGGCTTGGATAGCTACCATTCTTTATCTGCTTGTTCGTAAACCATTATGTTTGGTAACTGCAGCTCCTTGTTTTTCCTCAATTGTTATGTCCTTTTGGATTTATGCACACCTGTTCATACTTCATAATGCTGCAGATGTCCATGCCAACATGTTACTTCATAGTGGTCCATAATACTTCATAGGGCTTTAGATGTCCATGGCTAACATAACTTCTATTAGAACACATTACCGTTTTCTACATTCTTAGAATTCTTAAATTTCTGAAAGCAAATATTCTCTTAAGAATTTAATCTGGCTACATACCAAATTCATTTGCAAATCAATTTTGCCAGTTAGAAACAAGTGTCTGCTATGTGCTTCTTGATATTTTCTAAAATACAACTATGAACAATTTTCTTAACCATTGTCATGTCACTTGTTCATAATGAGTTTTGGAAGGACTTTCCGATAATGTATAAAAAAAAGCAGTGGATCTATAATGAGAGATTTGAATGCTCTTGATTTAACTTAAGGACATTGCCTTACACAAATCTCAATGCTGGAGAACAAAGCCATATTTCAAAAAGGTTGAGGGTGTTCACTTCGATGTCAAATATTATGACGCCGTAACTTTTGTTGTGGACTAGAATGGAATGAAATAGTTGAAACACAAACCAACCTGTAGGGGCTCATGTTGGTCAGCCAAAACCTGTTTGGTTGAGTTTTCTATTCTTTTTGTTATTTTTGGATGTATTATCTATGTCTGTAGTTACTGTTTTAGATCAATATTATGTCACATCTTGAGGTTCATTATCATTTTTGTGTCTTATTTTGATTATAGTCAGGGTACATAAGAGTCTTAAGGAGTCATAGAGAAAGTTCTAGGAGACTTTATACATGATCTTTAGGATTTAAAGATACTCTTGTTTCTTAATTATCTTATTTTACTATTATGTGTATATGATCTATTGGAAGCCCTAAAGGTTATATCCCAGTATTTATTTCATTAATGCAATAGAATTATCATAATTTGATAGTAAACTCTTTCCTCTCTCTCTCTCTCTCTCTCTCTCTCTCTCATTTTCATGGGAGGCCACTTTGTCTCAAGTTGGAGAATTCTCTAGTAGGAGAATCATTTTTCTTTCATCAATTGGTGTCAGAGTGAAACAATCTTCCATGAAAATATTAGAGGTCTATTACATCAACAGTGCCTATTGCAATCTTCATAATGATCCCAATCATTATATATTCATTGACCACTTGCAAACTTCTTGTTCTCGTATTACAAGTCTTCCTATAATCAATACAGGAGTACAGGTTTTCCTCGGGAAGGTGGCAAGTTTGTTAAATTTTTTGCCACTCTCTTGCAGTGACAGGCCTCTTGGAATATTTTTTGTTGCCCCTATCTGATGACAGAGTAATTTATAAGCAATACTCCTGGCAGTTTTTCATGGAATCTCACCATAGCAACACCACCACCAAATAATTTTTTTCAAGCATCACTATCCTGTGATGGTGCCTCCGGTTGCATGGTACATTGGTACCTCACCTTTGCTTAATCAAGAATGCCAATCTACACTAGCAGCCATCATGTCAGATTGGTCCCCAATGATGTAAAGTTCATAGGAAAAGAAAAAGTTTCAACACCTGTTCCCTACTGAGTGGTTACAGAAATATTAAGTCAAATCCTGAAAACTCAATGCCAATTTTTAATAATTCACCATTAATGATCAAAAGTTCAAGAACAAATGATATCGTCTAGCCATGTTGCTGTATTGCCACAGTCCGTCAGATCCATTTGAGGGAGAGCAATTGGACTCCAAACTACCTCCCATGAGGGTCTGCCCATTGGTCAGTCCTAGGCAAGTGCATTTTTATTGATTTTTATATTTTCTATTAAATTAGATATATTTTTTGTTCATAGTTTTTGTTGTAGTTTTAGGTTGAGCTTATAGTCATATGTTAGATTATATTCTATGTTTTGAGTTTTATTTTGGTTTTAGAGAGGATTGAGAGATTCCCTAAGGCATTCAAAATCTTGTTTAGAGAGTTCCAGATGTGTTTTAAGATATAATTTTTAAATTTCGTAACTCTTCTCTCACATTTTCTCTAAACTCTTCTCTCGAAAGTTGTCATAGTTTATGATATATTGGAGCCCTAAATGCTATAACCTGGTAGTAGGTTTTTGTATGCTATAACTTATTGTCATAGTTTTAGTTGTAAATTGTCTTCTCCCTCATCCTTGAGAGGTCAGAGAAGACTTGATGAGAGGGTCATATACTGTTGATGTCATCCTCAGGTGTTACTAGGTCAGATGAATGGCCCCAGTAACATGCAGTTTCCTTTATTTCTTTTTTTATGAAACTCATATGCGTGAATGGACTTGCATTGTCCAGGACAGGATATATTCTTGCCAAGATGATGAAGTAAATTTCGAAGTTCGTATTGCTGCATGATCTACATCAGATGTAGATTGCTAAAATAATGTGTATGTGTATTTAGCAAGAATGAGTTGAAACTGATAAAACAGTGGGTTGTGAAATTTATGGAACTTGGCCTTCATAATAATCTTTCAGACTTAGCTAGTCACTGGTGTCCAATGCTTGGTGGCAATGGACTTCATGTAGCTGTAACAGTTTACATGTTTTGTGCAGCTTTAGGGATATCTGTTGATTGTAAAAAGCATGATGTTTACCTACTTTTCTTTAATTCCCTGAATGATACTTGTCCATCATTGCATATGAAAAAGTGAATCAATCTTGTTAGCCATTAGTGTGAACTTGCTTAGTTTTATTAATCTTGTTTTTACTCGTGTAAACCAGCTATCTCTTTAATTTTTGCAGAACATAGAAGAAATCTCTCTAAGAGTCACCAGTGTGGCCCTTCTCTAGAAGAAGTAAGCTGTCTGCAACTTAAATAGTAGTACGTGCATCACATCAGGAATGTTGCTTTACATGTAAAACTTATGTATTTGGCTTTATGTCATTTCCTTCATCATATAAAGTACAGCAGAAATCTATATCTAATATATTTTTTTCAATTTTGTCTAGGTAGAATCATTAAGAAGGTCTCATTTCAAACAAGAAATTCTTGATGCTGAGTACTCTTTTACATGTGATAAATTGTCGAAGTTAAAGGACAAGGTATTTCATTTTCTATTACCTGCACGCCCTCTTAACTATTGTAGCACAGTCTGGCACATGCTTAAATCTCTAACGGATGCTACATAATTTCTAGCTTTTTGTCTAGCATATCAGTTGGTTGATATTTTGCTCTCGAGTCTTTGTGGGGGTTTCAATCCCGAGACTTGTATAACTCATCTCTATTGTGTTAGCCACGTTTCTTTCTCGTCAGCATTTGAGATAACTTTTTAATTAGTTGATTTTAAGTATGTTGTTGCATGTTCTTGATGTAGGACAAAAAATTAATAGGCCATATAAAGTTCAAGAATATGCATTATTGATTATGAAGCATGGATATGGAAATGTCAATACACCAAGCTAAAGAAAAGATAGTAGACAATATGGTAAAAATGTTAAAGTACATGATATCATATATGGAAAAAGTATTACCCATCTTCCTTGGAATCAAAATGTATATATTTAGCAAAAGCAAATTTCTTTAAGGAGTGTCGACGAATATTCCTAATATATATGATGTTTTTAGTAATAATTTAAAAAATCGAGTAACTTAAGGAAGTATTTGACACATTTTTAAGTATACTGCAAGAAATTATTTGGCATGTAATTGATGTGGATACGAACAGTTAAAAGATATCATTATGCATAGATTATTAAGCATGATTATCTTTCATCTCAAAGTTACTCCTATATTCTGAGTTGGTCTAACCCTAAGATCCTGGACCAATGTCTTTACTCACATTGATCAAATATTAATACAAGGCTTGTATATTTTGCACCATATAGCCACCAAATAGTGGGTTAGTTTGGGCACTCCTAACTTACACTTTACACATTAATCACCCAGGTACTCAAGATGCCTCGGATCACTTTCTAGTGAAAATCTAGCCCTGCATGAAATTAGTTGAAATTTGTGATCATGAGATGTGACTAAAATTAATGTTGGCTATTACTGACTCCGTACAACCCTCCTTATTCGGGGTTTTAAATGAACAGTAAAAAATACAAGTGAATTCCCTAAATTAGGTTCTCTTCCTAATTATTTCTTCTAATTGTTCAAAAGCAAATTTATATATGTAAATTATATATTATAATTATTAACTGGGAAGGGTTTTAATTTGGTTATACATTCTATAGAATTTGTACTTTATTTTTTATTAATTTAATTCCCACAAGTTGATTTGTGCATTTTGCAGGTCCAGAATAATATGGACCAAACTTTGTTGGGTTGAGCACTCTTATGTCACAAGTTAAATCAGATTCTTGCATTATTCTTTTTGTTGTAGCTGTTTCCATTTTGGAACAGGATTTCATTATCTTACACCTTTGCTACTTGATCAAAATTTGTTTACATAAGTATCTTTGATCTAATGTTCTTCAGTTTATTTATTTACATTCTACTTTGAACTGTGAAGGCAAAGACTTTGGAAGAGAATATTGAAATGATGCAAAGGGATATTGTGCATCCAACTGAAGTTGAGGTTGAACTTAAAAAAAGGCTTGACCAACTAACTGATCGCTTAATACAGAAGCAGATGCAGGTTTTCTCTCTGCCCATGTTTCTACTCTTTTAGCATGGTTATATTTATTGCATAATTGTCATCTTTGTTCACCTACAAGTTTCTAACATATTTCATCATTCTTGAATATCACTCTGAAAAAGCTAGTTTAGATACTAACTTAAATATATGAAATGACACTAAAATTTTTCTTCTATCCATGAATTCCTGTTATGGACTTGTAGTTGCCCTAATAACAGCCCAAATTGGCCATTGTTTCTTTTATTAGAAGTTCTCCCAGATCCATGGTGATATTAGGCCATAGGGGGAAATTGTGACAAAGACTTCATTTTGTTCTAGATTTCTGGGACTCCCTACAAATGATGTATGCAATTTTTTTTCTTTACTGTCTTTTCTGAAAGTGAGTGATGAAACTCAAGATGTCATTGTGTCTGTTAAATAAATAATCAATTGCTAGTAACGGGTATGACAATAAGGCAGTCGTTTTTCAGATTTGGACACAAATTGCATACTCAGGAGGTTAGAAGAATAACACTGGTGTACAGCAAGTGGCGGTGGAGGAGGATGAGAAGAGGAGTACCTCCGATGTACAATGAGCGGCACACAGTGCAGATCATGGGAGGGCGCTGTGGGAGTGGGGGTGGGGGGTGGGGGTTTTATGGATTAAAAAAAGGAGAGAACTAACTCCCATCTAGACCTAAATCACAAAAACCAACTGCCTGAAGAGGCCCTCAGTATAACTTAAGAAATTTTCAAATACATTTGTGAAAAAATCTTCCTAAAATGCTGAAGGACCATGAAATACTCAACCTCATCTTAAGTATCACATGACTAAGACCATAAACCAACAGCTGTGTGTCAGTCTGTATCCTCAAAATTCACAGAAACACCAGTAATGAATTATTGACCATCTTGGATTCGTGGTCTAACGATAGATTTAGATTCTTATAGCATGAATAGTTGGTTGAATAATTTATTTTGCTGATGCACCATGAATGAATGTCCATCGATGATTACTTCCACTACTGCACCCATTCTGTTTGGATTGATTGTTATAGAAAATATTTACATACACATTGGTCAAACTCCAATTCATGCAAATGAAAAGACTGAAAGATCGTTACACTAGAGTGATGGTGGAATAGTTGTAGCTTAGAGCTTCTTATTTCAGGGGAAATTCTTTGAGGACCAATGGTGTCATCTTTGATGCAGTACCAAAGTTCCTGATAGAAAAACCATCAAAATTCATGTGGATTCAAAACATTATCTCAACATGAGGAAGTCAACATCTAAATGTTGTAAAAAAGAATTCTATCTGTGATAAATATGATTACTATCCATAATTTTGAGGCTATCTTTTGTTTAAAAACATCTTTAAAGCTGTTTGAATCCCCTTGAATCTCATATTTCCCAAGTTTCTTCCCCAATGCTGCAGACTTGTGACAAATTCTGCCTTCCACCAAACACTGTAAGAAGTGAGCTGAGATTTTCACTTTGTATTATGATGTGATAAGATCCGTATTATATGATTATGAAGCATTGAAGTCTTATTGTTGGTCTACCACATGTTAACATGCTAAATTGCTGCTTACCTTAAAAACTTTTTACTACTATTAGCTAATCTGACCATTTAATGCCAACACAATGTAGTGCCTTGAAATATGTTTAGTTGATATATGAAATTAATGATCTTGGCCGGAAGAAGATCTATGATCTACTGACACCATGGAAGTTAGCATGTTTGACTCATATTGGTGTAGGACGCATTATTGTGCTAACATAATTAGTATGTATTAGTATGTCCGTCCCATATAGTTTATGGGAAGACAATATGACCAACCACAAATACTAAATTAGTTTGCATCAGACTAGTGTACTACATTATGAAAATGTATATTGTGAGCTGTGCAAGTCTTATGATCAAATTGTTTACATCTGATCAGGTGCTCATAATTTGTACCAAAAATTTGAAAATCAGATCTAATTTTTGTTTGTTTTATAAATTTTTACCATCTTCTAGAGTGCAGAGTGCTTAGGTTCAAGTGAGACTTCCACCTAGTATATATTTATGTTGAACTTATTTCATATCGTGCTTCTATGTTGACAAATTTGCATTAAACATGTGAACTAAAATTTATTTTACATGTTAGGTTGAGGCTCTTTCCTCCGAGAAGGCAACTTTGGTGCTTAGGATTGAGGTATGTCTGATAAACTGCATACATAATGTATCCAAAAATATAAGATACTGATGCAAATGATCTCCTCCAGACTGTTTCCAAATTACTTGATGAAAGTGGGTTTTCGCAGCAAGCAACGGGTTTTGCAGACAACCATGAACTTGCTAGTTCATTAGAAGCGATCGATATTGAAGCTGGGACACAGCAACCATCTGTTTCGGCACTAAGACCAGCAATCCGCGACAAAATAAGAACTGGCCAGAAGCAATTAGGATCAATTATTCATCAGTTGGATTTTGTTTTTTCCATTGGTGTCATTTATCTGAGGAGGAACAAGAAGGCCCAGGTTTGCTCATTGCTTTATCTCTTGTGCCTCCATTTGTGGGTAATTTACATACTTAATTCCAATTCCCATGTCTCAGACAGCGCTAAATCTGGTGCTGTCTACTCTTTAGAATCCATCAACACAACTTCTAATTCGTGACATCCTGCTTTTTGTTTTCCTGTTCGTGGGTCATGATATATAGCAGTTACAGTCAGAATATTGCTTAAAGACCTCTTTGTTCATTCTTACACATCTGAAGAATGAGACCTGTCGACGATACTCCGTTGTACTACAGGCTTTGATTAAATCTTCTTGTCAAAATTGTTGCACAGTTATTTTTGTCACTTAAGTTTGTATCGGCGGCATATAGAAGAAGCCCTTCTAGTTTATATTCTTTTGTTGGTGGGGAAAGAATGGCGTCATTTATCGCTGGGCTCTCAATTCCTTTAATATATAATAATACATCACAAGTATTCGTATTTTTCGTTTGTTTTTTCCTTTTAAATTTATTTCCTTAAAGGGAATATGTTATCATCCTGACGTCACGGTTCAGGTTGGGCTACTGAATCGGTTCACCGTCCGGTCCGATTTTGGAAAACATGGTGCCGGCCTCAGTTTTATATAGAGGCTGATGCCTATGGAATTCGCCGAGGATGCCACTTTCAAGGAAATTATCTATGCCTAATTAAATTCTATGTCGGTTGAAGTCATTTCATTAATTTGATTGATCTGCGTTTTAAAGGGTCCCAACGTAATAAAAAAAATTTAACCAAGTATAAACATTTTATTGTTAATGAGAATAACACAATAGCATATGGTCATCCGTTATACCATAGAAAATATAACGGAGAAGATGTCAGTGACATGAATTAGTCTTACAGCCAGTTATAAGTGATGGGACGTTGTGGTGGTACGTGTCAGACCACATAAATTGGTATCAAACTGCGATCTTAAATATATTAGCAAGCAATGGAGTAATTCCAAGTGACACGAAACCACAAGATCCGTGACCTCAAGCCCTCACATAACAAGAACCTTCATAGCAGTGGAGTAGAAACAAGTGCAAGCCAAACAAGCAATGGCTACCAGCGGTATATGTTGTAGCCGAGTGCAGTACCACCTTTACTAGGAAGACGAGTGGAGGAGCAGCGGAAGGAGACAAGGTTTAGTGTTGAGGGCAGAAGGTGATAAGGTAGCTGGCGCCAGTGCAGGTGAGAATGCTGGTGGGATCGTCGTAGGCGTAGGAGTAGGCCCGGGGGCACGCCGTCTTGAACAGCCTCGAGTAGGCCGTCGGCTTGCATTGTTGCGGGCTCCCGAAGCTGCCGGTGCAACAGTACCGGGGGGAGCCGAAGGCGGAGCACGCGCTCTTGCACGCCACCACACGGTTGCTGCGGCCGGCGCGCACCGCCAGGCCCGCCGGGCACATCAAGTTGAGGTCTCTGACGCAGCCGGCGCGCCCGCACTGGCCGCTCCCCCGGAACGGCGTCAACGACATGCCCAGGTTGTAGCCGTCCACCAGGCTCACGTCGTAGAAGTCCTGCTTCCGGACCTGCCCGAGGGTGATCTCCGCCAAGGTGGCCGGCGGAGCGCCCCCGACGCCGTTGCAGTAGAGCGCACCGTCGCAGTCGCCGGTCGCGCAGCGGCCGCGGCCGGTGGCCGGGTCGAAGGCGCAGCCCTGGCGGCCCCAGACGCGGCCGGACCACTCCTCGGGCAGGCGGAGGGAGTAGGCCTGGTTAGGAAGGAGCCGGAAGCCGCCACGGGCCAGCACGGCCTTACCGGCGCTGGGCTGGATGCCCGGCCACACCGTCTCCCTGCATTTGTTGTGCAAACCCAGCGTGGTGGCCGAGGACGGACCGGCATTGTCGAGAGCCAACAAGAGGAGCACTAGGAAAGAGAGGCTTGGGAGCCTGGAATCCATGGCTACTGCGGCCGGTGTGTGAGGCTTGAGATCAGAGAAGGAAACACTGAAATAGCAGACGACGAAGTGACAGCAACCGAGGACGAGTGCAGTCAGGAGAGAACAGTTAGAGCAGCAGAAAGAGCGGGACGTAATGATGGTGGGGTTACAGGTATCCTTTCCTGCTGTAAACAACAGAGTGATGAGAAGCTTTATTTACAAAGCGGAGGAAACAATAGAGGTCATCGCACGGTAACAGTGGAAAGAGAAGGCCATGCGAGCCGAACAGATTACTGCGGGCTTTTGCACAGATTCCCTCGGCATGGGTGTCGCCTTGTCTGCCAGGAAAAGCTCTTTCTGCAACAATGTCATCGCAACAGAATCCATCCTTAACACCATCAAATCTAACCAAAACTATGGATGAATAGTAGTGGAGGAGGCCCTGAAATCTGAGTCTTCATCACCTGGTGAGCTATGAGACAGCAGAGCACATTTTTACCTTGGAAGACAAGCAACTTGATGCTTCTTTTCACCTCAAAGAAGTGGCTTCATGCTGAAGCAGGACAGCAAATGCTAACAGTACATGTTGCTTTTCCTATTCAACCAAATGTTATCCTTTTTGGACGTAATATATATATAATGCATGATGGGTTGGATCAACCTTTGGCTTTTTGATATGTTGGGTCCTCAGACATCCTATCAGGAATTACAGCTTCTAACATCTAATTCCATGAACAAGAGAACACCACTAGAGTGAACAAGACACTAATTTCCTCTAAGAAAGAATAAAAATAAATGAAAAAAATTAGAATTTATTTTGCTTGTAGTACCTGAAGTTAATAAGCCATTGAATATTCTTGTAGTTACCATTCTAATATGATGAAAATAAATAAAAATTCATTTAATTCAGATGATATTGCAGGAAAACTGATTCAATCCCAACATAGCCTAACAAAGAATCAATAAACAATAAAGATATATTCTAATATATAAAGATTTAGGTGATTTGATACTCTGTTTATTCTAAGAAAAAATTACAATCGGAGAAGCCTACTTTGTGAATTGACAAGGGCCCAACCAAGCCTCATAAACCCAATTTATCAGCCCAAGCCCGGCCCATATGCTGATCTATATATATATATATATATATATATATATCATCACCATCAGATCGATTCAGTTTAAACGACCTTCAACATTAACTGAGTTAACTGATATCACCCAAATTGCTTATATTTTAAGAACCGAAAAGATGATGTAATTTATTTTGTGCTGCTTTCTCACTTCAAGACTGAGACGTCAAAGTGCCAATTGGTAGGATGCCGTTTGTGAGGAGGAAGTGCCTGTTCATTGATGACCCTTTAATGCTGCGCTCCATTGCGTGCTTGAATTGGTCGACAGGAGGAACCCATCCATCAACATCTCCCGCCACCCTTCACAGAAACCTCACCAGCTTTATCCCCCCCACCCCCACCCCCACCCTCCTCCACCGCTGGTACTACCGCCCATGGAGCCTCTCTCGATGCCATGCCGCACCAAATCCCCGACCCGGTCCCATTACTCGGCGTCATTACGTCGAACAGAAGAAGCATCGCTGAATCCCGTCAGCCAAAGCTATGCTGTGGCCATGTCAAGCCCTGAAAGTACTACCACCAACCACAAGACACATGGATCCAGCTATCGTTCCAAGAGCTTCCATGGCGTCGTCGATGGGTCACGAGGTGCATAAATGCATGCATGCACGCGGTGGGCCGGTCCCGCCCACGTGGGCGCCGAGCCGGCGGCCATCGCCTCGCCCCGCCCCGCCCCGCCATGGGAGACGGAGCTATGATATCGCCATAAAGAAGAGAGGCAGCAACACGTTGGTCGACATCGGAGACGTTGCACAGAAGTTTGCCTGCAAGAAATGGGGAGAGAGAGAGAGGTGGTCCATGGCGATGGCGTCGTGGTTTGGTGAAGGTAATTGTGGCGGTGGGACACCTGTGGTGGTGGGAGTAGTACCAGTAGTTATAATTGCGTGGAGACGCCGACGAGGAGTCGCTGTTTTAGGTGCGGGCGATGTCCGCCACTTGCCGGTGTCTGGTCGGCCGTGGGAGGGGCAGCAGTACCCCACCTCTCTCTCTCTCTCTCTATATCCTCTTCCTTTTGTGCTGTTGTCCCTTATCCCGTTCTTTTTTATCTTTGAACTCTCTTTTGCCTGTTCTTCATCCAAAGTTGGATTAATTGTGCTCCACAAGCAAGAATATTTAGAGAGATAATACTTGTCTGGTTAGATAAATAAGATAAAATTTCGTATAAGATTGAGTTATAAATTATTATTATTATTATTATTATTTCCATAGTGATGTACTAAACCCATTTACCAAGTTATAAATTTTCTTTTGATATTTTCATTTTAATTTTATATTATTTGTAGCTGAGTTTTCTTTTTTTTTTCTTCATTTTATCATTGGATTCAAATTCACAACATTTATTAGATGCACAACAACTGATATCCACTACTATGTGGATGCTATATAATTGAATTGTCACATAACTTTCATTAGTCAAAATTAACATAATTGAAAAAGGATGCTTGAGATACTCAAATTGATTAGTGCATTGTTACACAAGTAATAAGTTTTGATTTTGAGTCTAATTATGTGTGTTTATTTGATGTGATGAAATTTTTTATTTTTTTATTATAGGTGATAGTAATAAATTGCTGAATCCTTAATATATATATATATATAGAAAGACAAGAAAAAGATGACATTTGGGATGGGTGTGCAAATAGAAGATTCCTCAAATTGGTATGCATTGTATAATCTTATTGTTATTAATATCCATATCAGCCAATTGAAAAAGAGACATGGACATGGCCCTTTCAATATCTGAAATCATTGGTTCTCTTAATGATTGCTTTTGTAGCTTCTCCACAGTGCAAGCAAATATTGATGAGGTGAAGCAGGACACCATTTCTAATGATGAGGTAGAGAGGAAGAGATCAACAAATGTCATAAGGGATTGACCCACACAGAATCCAATTTGATTGAAGAGTCTTTGAATGGTTGGAATTATAATGATCAATAATTTTAATTTGTATTATATTATTAAAAACCCATGTTCATATAATTCTACTTTCATGTGGTAGGTTTATTTTAAAATTGTTTATAAAACTTTCAATTGAATTATTTTGAATGAGAATTAGAACTTTGTCTCAGCATTTGTTTGCCCATAGAGTGTGTGATGAGTTGAGCCACAAAGAACACCCTATTTGTGATGAGTTGGACATTGAATTTAATGTAGATTTCCAAGCAACATAGTCTTTTCTCAAGAGCAATTATGAGGTGGATGGACATCATTCATTCAATGAGGTGCCACTTAATTTCCTCTACTTATATTTGAACCACAAATTAGCACCAAATATATTAGTTCATAGTACAATTGACAGATAAAATGAGACTAGAATTTACTTGTTTTATATTATCATCCAAAGCTTTAGTTTCTCCATCAATAATTATTCCACTTTATGTGTAAGATGATGGATGACATCCATCTTATTAAATATTTACTTAGAGTTCTCCACTATATTGTGAGTTTTGAATATATATATATATATCCCTTAAAAAAACCAGAAATTTGATCATTAATGTAACATAGTATTCGTTTAAATGAACATTTTCTATTTCAAGTTTTCTCCAACTCTAATCATTTAATATATATATATATATATATAACTCTTTGTAGAATCTATTTATTTCGTTTGTCTATTATCTTCGAGCTAATTATTATCTTTAATATTTCTATATTTATAAAAATAAAAATATTAAAATCTTTATACCGGATTAAAAAGATACTTTTAGAGAATTAAAAATCAAGAAGAATTTTATTGGAGTAATGTGGTTAGATGCTTCATTTTTGGGATCTCGATATAACTTGAAAATACTGAGACCGTGATGCTAAAAGTAGCTAGTTATAGAGGAAAATATGTAATTAGTATTTTATCTTTATTTCACTAAATATCCTATTTATTCAATAATATTTGCTAAAAATCTAGAAAAATATGTTCATGTATTCTCCTATTTCAGTGAGGATTGGATGAGTGCATGTGTTCGACTAAATGCCCGATGAGAACACTTGTCTTTTGCCGGAGGGCGGTGAAAAGGGCATTGCAAATCCCGGATAACTCGGGAGGAGAGGAAACACAATCTGTCATTTAGGTACTACGAAGGATTCGTCAGTGCAGAAGTGCGAGTTTAATGGTGAAGCAATAACCTGAAAGGTCCACCACCTCCGGTTGCCGTCCACGCCTTTCCATGGCCCTTGGTTTCAGTAGATCACACCACTAATCTTACCCCAAGGTGGAAGAAGCTTAGCAACCTGAAAAGAAGGGAAGCGAGAGGAGGCAGCAGTCCTTTTCTTCATGGATCGATTGCGACCCAAGATGAAGGCTGTCGCAGAATAAGTGGAAGGAGTCGCCGTCAAATCCATCGCTCAGGCCTTCTCCTCCACTCCTTTTAGCTCCACACCACCTACCTTTTGTTCTGAACCACCGTTGTTGTCCCAGCAGAAACCTCAACCTCATCCTCTCTCCTCTCCTTCCGTAGCTTCTTATCATGGGAGGAGGGGAGGGGTTTGACTTGGTTACGTTCGTTCGAAGGAACGCCAAAGACTCTACTCCAAAAACACACACACTGATACGTACGTGCAAGGAAATGATGCACCGACTGTCTCTTTCTTTCTTTTAACCCTTCCTCTGTAATTGACAGGTATTCGGAACGAAAACTAAGGCGAGCGCACAGAACAAGAGAACAGAAAGATTGAAATAGCACATCATTTTGTGACATCATCATATCTCCAAAGCAAGAAGAATCGCATCTGGTCCGATTCGGATTGAGCTTTTGGGTCTGCTTCGTTAATCTTCTCTTGTCTTCTGCTGCCAATTCCTGTAGTAAGAAAGATTACCCACTCTCTGCAGATCAGAGGCCCAGTAAGATGTAGTACACCAGCGTGATTGGCAGAGCAATCAGCATCCCAAATATCACCCTGCGGCAAGTTGAGAACACCAATCAAGCACGCGGAAGAGTGAATGTGTGGCAGAGAGCAGGAGAGAATGTTTGCAGAGCTCTGTACTCACGCTGTGCTGAGGATATCGGCATGCAAATTGTACTCCTTGGCAAACACGAAAGGGACGATGCCTTGCGGGAGTGACGCCTGCCCGGAGTCCAGGCCATCGCCACCGCAAAAGAAGGAAAAAGAAGAGTGAGGCCACCGTGGGGTCAGAGGGCAGAGACCGGTGAAGATGGAACGGGAGAGGGGAGGATGGTACCTGCACGATGGCGATGCGGAGGAGGACGCCGCGGAGACCCACGGCAATGGAGGCGGCGGCCATCACAGCTGGGCCTGTTAGGAATCTCACGGCCATGGCAAAAGCTGCCACCGAATTCCCACATGCTATGATCCTCGGCTGCAGCGCCATGAACAGCCCTGACCAAAAGAAATCCCATCAGGAGATGGTTCTCGGTAGCTAAGTAGCGCAAAAAGATAACGTCGAACTGCTGGCGAGCATGGCAGGGGATGAACAATTCGCAGTAACGTGTCTTTTCTGCCGCATGAAGGGAATGGGAAAGGTCGGAGAAGGTTACTGACCCAGGCTGAACATGGCCATTCCGAGGCCTGCGTCCGACAAGATGGAGATGGAGCCCGATACAATGTCGGGCATGTTAACTTGCCATCTACAGGACCAAATAAATAGGGTTAAGAAAAAGGAAGGAAGCGAGCAGTAGTGCTGCTTGCTACTGTAGATACGTCAACTCAGTAGTATGGGAGTGTGACATGGGGATGTTACTTGAAGGAGATGAGAGACCAGACGACGCCGATGAGGCTGGAGTAGGTGTTGGGGTTGCGGATCAGCTTCCTCCACACCATGATCAGGATGAGCCTCGTCATGACGCTCGTCGGTGGCATCGTCGTCACCCGCGTGAGCCCCGCCTTGGCTGGTCCCTGGACCTTGTCGTCGACGGCGTCGTGCCCGCAGTCGTCCCCTTTGTTTCCGAAGCTGAAGTCGTCCCTCTCCAAGCAGTCCGCCGGGTTCTCCTTCCGCCCCTCCACTGATGCCGTCAAAACCAAATTCACAGCTCGGTAATGGCTATAAGCTGAAGAAGTTGGTGAGAACTTGGGTTGATGGAATACTTACTGCCAGGCGAAACGGCCACCCGGACTTCTTTAAGTGCCGAAGGAACGGCGGGCGGAAAGCCGTACTCGTGGTGGTGGTTGTTGCGGCCGCCGAAAACGTCGGAGACGGGTGAAGCGCTTGAGCTCCACACGAACATGTGAAGATCCTTAGTCCCACCATCCTCCGCCTTGAACACGGGGGTTTGCCCGTTGGCCTTTTTGGACCCCGTCGCCACCTCCACCGTCGTCCCCTTGGGAGCGGTAGGCGCCGCCGGAGTGAACACTGAGGGATTCGGAGCTGGGTAGTGCGGCGTGCCCGCCGTCACCGGCAATTGGTAACTGAACTTGGACTTGGCAGCCGCATTGCCGGCGGTGGCCGTTGCGGTGGCACTGGCCACTCCATGCTCCTCCTCGTAGTTGGAGGGCCGCGGCGTGGCGGCGCCTTTAGTCCCATAGACGTCGGCGGCGCCGAAGTTGGAGCTCCGCCCGACCATGGAGCAGAAGTCGGTGTGGTTGAAGCTGGAACCCCGGGGCGTGGGGTTCCTCGACGACTGCAGCGAGTAGATCTCGGCGTTGGTGAGGTTGGAGGGACGGGGGGTGGTGGCGGAAAACCCCATGGACCGCCGCGAGTATAGGTCCGACCGTGACGCGTTCGACCGCCGCACCGTGACGTGGAGCTTGCCGTCCTCCTTGACCTCGGCCTCCGTCTCCAGCATGTCGCCGTGCCCGTCGAGCGACGTGACGTCGGAATCCACGGTGATGGACGCGATGGCGCCGGCGGTGTCCGGGAACTGCTCCGTGATCAGGATCCGAGCGGCGCGGTACTCGAACAGGAACAGCATGAGCGTGTACCAGATGATGCACTGAAGCACCACGATCTGGACCATAAGGCTGCCGGAGTAGCTGCCGTACATGCCCTTGAGCAGCGGGATGCCCATGACGAGGGTGTTGGGCAACGTGGACAGGGAGAAGATGGTGATGGTCCACTCGAGGGAGCCACGGCGGCTGAGCCTGCTCCAGGCGGCGAGCATGACGAGCACCATCAGCTTCTGCAGCGTGTCCGCGGCGATGAACCGCATGTTCATCTCGTATGGGTTGTTGGTGGAGATGAAGTGGAAGGAGAGGAGCGGCACCGCGAAGAGCGCCACGAAGCGGTTGATCCCGGAGCACTGGTCCGGCGTGAAGATCTTCCACCACTTCACCGACCCATACGCCAGTATCATCGCCACGTACAGCGGCACCACCGCCGTCATCACATGGTAGAAGTCTGCACCCCTAATCATCTCGTCCTCCTTTCTTCTTCTTCTTCTTCTTCTTCTATATGCTTGCTTGGGGTGCCAGGAATCCAAGAGGGGGAGGATTATAAGGAGAGGAAGGAAACAAGGAGATAAGGTGGCGTCCTAAGAGTTCATGGCATCAAGAAGCATGTGTTTTTGCTTTGATTTGTGGAGCTGAGGATTAGCAACAGGAGCAGCAACAGAGAGAGATAAAGGGGGAGAGAGAGAGAGAGAGAGAGCGGTTCTCGAGAGTAGAGCGCTTGGGAGGGAGAGAGCAGCCTCTTCCTCTTCCTTTCTCTCTCTCCCTCTCTCTCTCTCTCTCTCTCTCTCACTGCCCGGTCTCCAAGCATGGACTGCCTCTTTCTTTATTGACCCTTTCTCTCAAACTCGCTACTTTTTGCTTTGGACTTTCTCTCGTGGCTTTCCACCTCGCACTTGCTGTTTCCCAGTTGCCTCCCTCTTTGAGGATCTGAGGAGCTCGTGGGAGGTGGGAGGAGGGAGGAGATGGGTGGCGTTGGGAGCCCTCAGGCTTTTTTGCTCTTTACTGCCTTATAATAATACTCTCTCTAAATCTAACACTCCATCTTATTCAATTAGACGACTCTGGCTAATGTTTTTTTTTCTTCTTTTTGTAGCCACTACAATTCAAAAGAAGGAAGACGACGACATGGGAGGCGCTGATTGAAGCCAGCCGAGGCGGAGGTGGTGGGTGAGGGTGTTCGCGTGGGCCGCTGCTGACGCCTCAGTCCTAACAAGATTTGCTTTTTATCTACCACCTATTCATATACATGTATATATTATATTATATTATACTATACTATACTATACTATACTATACTGTCAGCTGAATATTCTTATTTTTTTTCTTTTAGATCTTACAGCTTTATTGAGCTTAAAATTCCTACAGATGATAAAATTACAGAGATTAAAAAAAAAAGGGATTATATACTCTCACTCGGAAGTCTCAACTAATTTAACTGGTAAAAGAACAAATCAATAAACATATCCTAAGATCTTGAATTCGAATAGAAAACTCGTAAAAAAAATATAAATAGTATCAACAGCACTGTTACAGAGGGGGGGCTGAGGCATCTTTTCATCAGCCTTTGTTAGATGGGAATTTTTTTCTGCTGCACCAGCTTTAGGGGACATGGAAATATGGAAAGGAGAAGGAGAAAAGCAAAATGCCCATAAGGAGGCAGTGTTTCAGATGCCTTTGCATAAATACCTATTAGATTCTCAGATTTCCTCAATTTGACTTCGTAAACACAGTGATAAACTTTTTTTCCATCATCCTGTGAAATATTTAATCAATTTTGCATCCATGAAATGAGGGATTCCAAGAGCAGAGAATCCTGACTCCATTGCCATCTATCTATCTATCTATCTATCTATCTATCTATCTATCTATGGTTGAACCTAAGTGATTCTTAACGGGGGGGTTTTTTTTTTTTTTACTTGGAGCAATTCTAAGATCATCGATCCTCCAAGTCTATATAGTTAGTGTTCAGGAATTTGTAGATGAACATGAGCTATGAGTCTTTGCCAAAAGTTGATGAACCTGCTGCCTCTTCCTGTACAGCATATATATGCCAAGGCATTTAAGCCAGCAACCTGTTGTTGATGGAAATGCTCGAATCTTTACTCCAAAGCATAGCATCCGTCCAGAATTTGCTGCATGACCCAACCCGAGCACGGAGAACTCAGCAGGCAAAAAGAGAGATGTTGAGGAACAGTTAAAACCGGGGAACTTTCTTCTTCTTCTTCTTCTTCCTTTTTCCTTTTTCCTCTCTCTCTCTCTCTCTCTCTCTCTCTGTGTACAATACATGTTGGATGCAGCTACTGTTGCTGGGAATAGATGCAGTCATCTATTTGTCGTCATGGAAGGAAAGCAAGAGAAACATTGTCCTCACAGAATAAAGGAAGAACGATGGATAAAAATGGAAGGATATATATATTTTTGTGTGTGTGTGTGTTTGCTTGTCCCTGAAATCGATGCTACAATGACCGTCAACAGACATGCTCGACGTGGGAGAGCGAGAAACAACCATCCGATGGTACGTTTGTCGTCGCACACATCACCACCAACGGAGGAATTGCGTCGAACATGTTCGATACGTTTCCTTTGCAGTTTGCTTTGGTTCTCCAGAATTGGGCCTTCCCTACCAGAAGAAGATTCGATGAATAAGCCCAGGCCATTCAATTCAATGCGAGTCATAAAATAATTGTCTATCAATCAATGTTATACTTTTTTTTTTATAATGTATCATAATAATAATATTTTTTTAATATAGTTCAAAATATTCCATATGATTTATCTTATTAAGATAATCATATTATCATATCCAATCATAATATTATATACATATATAAATAAAAATAAATAAATTTAATTACGTAAATAAGAATGTCGATTATAATGTTTACTCAAACGTGTATCATAATATCTTTTATAGATTGTTATTTGGAACACTTTTAGTCTATAGATCGTAAGTGAATGGATTAATAATCGATAAAGTAGAATTTAAATTCTTAATTGATATTAATTATTTCTGAACTTTTTTTTTTAACCATCAAATACTTTATACCATAATACATAAAACTATTCGACTACTTATCGTTCTAGGACCAACAAAAAAAAAAAAGGACATGCATATGTCACAAAGTATTTTCAGTAACTTGATAATTGAGTCTGATCACACCAAGTCCCCAGATAAAATTTTCTGTAAATTATCCCTTCAACTAATATAATAATATATTACTTTATATTGATAACCTCAAATCATATCACAAAATTAGTTTTTATTATTGATAATATAATAAAATATTACTTTATATTCTTTCGTATAAATTACATTATGAACTTACTATTATTAAGATAATTTACAGAATTAGAATATAGAAATATCTTCAATTCAAAGTTGATCTAATTTCATGAATGAGAGCATATAATCCTTCTTTCTTTCCTTTCCATATATCTTATTTATTTATTTATGACCTTTTAGTGTTTCATTCCTAAGTAACTCTAATATATACATAGTATTCCGACTATAAAATTAATATCACATCTAGTTTTTCTAAATTCAACCAAAACTTGATTGATTGAATTTAAATCTAGTTAAGCAATCAAAATATAATCATGGTCAATTTTGATCAAAATATTTGATTAAAATATAATAAATTAGTTAATTTATTAATTAAGGATATAAGTTAGAAAATTTTAATTTCTAAAGGGTAAAACTATAATTTTATTAAGGATATATAATATATTTTTTATTTATAAAGAACATAAATGCAAAATTAAATTTAAGGATACAAGTTAAAACAAATTAGATTTCAAGTGGTAAAACTATCCTTTTTAAAATAAAAAACCTAATTCTTATTTTTTTTTTTCGCAGTCGCTATGACGAGGCATGCGACTTACGAACGTTGCCTACACATGATGACCTATGACCGTTGCTCTAAGCACGGTTGTCTTTATACTATTAATCTTCGATCATCGTGCATTGTTGTGATGTCGGGCCCATGCGTGGCTATGCACACGTGCCACTCGGTGGCCATGATGAGGGTTGGTGGGTGTGCAGATGTGCCCACACTTATGCCCAAGTAGTCGTTAGCCTTTGGCATTGAGTTGACGTTGACCGTGGCCAGCAAATGTTGCCGCAACATTACAATAGCTATCGCAGTCGCAACACTACTACAATCACTAAAGCTGTTGCAATTATTGCATGGAATAATGTTGTTGTAGTCACGCATGTAGTGGCAATGCTACAACCACCTTCAATCAAGACAAGCTAGTTGTCTCAAGGCTATCGCACCCCTACGATACTTCCGTTGTGTACACAACCATTGCTCGTGATTGGACCAGCAAGCACCAAAAGTCATCACACTCAACAATACTATCATCAACAATAAACTGTCGATAGTGGTCAATCGATCAAATACGATGAACCTTATATCTCCTGCAAGTAGCGAAACGACATACTAGATAAAAAAGGAGATCGACAACACTAACAAATCATTTAAACATCATAATTAAAATTGAATAATTTTTTTTTCACACGAAGGTTGCTATTAAACATATCTTAAAATAAAATAGATTTAAAATACTTCTACGATCTAAATTATTTGATTTCAAAATATGGATATGATACCAATTGTAAATATAAAAATCGTAACATACTTTTATTATCCCAACAAACTTTAATGCGAGAAACTGAAAATCAAATAATAATTAATTAAATATACGATACATACTTATTGATGCTATTCAAAAAGTCTTTACCTAATCTGCAAGCACACTATCATTGAATTCGAAAAATATAGCAATATCGATCTATAAGGAGAGCTAGACTTACATTTTCCCTCTTCATATCTTTCACAAGACCATTATGAACGATGGAATAGGGATAAACTAAAGATAAGAGAAGATATTCTCTTAATGACTTGTTTCATATTTAGTAGGTTTTATTATTATTATTATTATTTAAGATAAGAACAAAAGGTCTAGGATGATAGTTGAATAGTCAATCTCATAGAGATCATCATCTCCTAAGATATCTTATCATAATTAAAATTTTCTTTTATGGATCAATAATTATAATCAAAATATAATAATATCTATAATAGAATCACATAATAAATAGGAGAGAACATAAATCCCTTGCAATAAATGGACCTTATAGTTGGCTTTTGATCGAGAAAAAAAAGAAGAAGAAGAAGAAGAAAGGTGTGACCGGGAAGGATGGCTGCAAGTAGCTGCTTTGGACAAGGAGATGGCGGGCAAGCCTCAAGGCTATTAGTGGACCGGACCGGCCCAATTGTTCGTGGACCGGTCCGGTTCTGTGTGGCCAAGATCGACGAATCGCGCAGTAAAGCTCCATCGATCTCAGCCTCTGTCTGTGTCTTACAATTCTCTTCTGGAGATGGAAGGGAAGACTCCTTACTTGTGAATCATGTCAGCAACTCCAACCTTGTTCCAAATTTTGAGAATTCCAAGCTCTGAGATCGTGCCGCATGGCCATTATCTTTGCCCCGTATCCATCTCCTCTACCCACTCCCTGCGTTTGCGTGTGCAAATTCCACGCCCACAGCAGCTTTGTGCGCCTTCGCCTCCAAAGAATCCATAAACAAAGCACGAGGAAGCCAAAGCACTGGCCTCGCTGGTGGGTTCAAAAGCAGCGGCCGTCATGGCGTAGTGGGTCGTGTGGAGCGCATTTTAACGACGCCACCAGTACAAAAGCACAAGAACAAAAGTTAGGAGTCGCCCCATACCCTACGGGTGCCTCACCTGCTTATAAAAAGGGCACGTCTCAGGCTCTCCACTTCAATCGCCTTCTCGTTGCGAGGAAGGAGTTGAGCAGTGATGGCTCAGGGAAGGGGCAGTGCGAGCGACGTCGTGGCCCTCGGGATTGCACTCCTTTGCCTTCTCCTTCTCTGCGAGATCGGTGAAGCAGCCGTGTACACTGTGGGGGACAGTAAGGGATGGACCTTCAACACCGTCGGCTGGCCCAAAGGCAAGCGTTTCAGGGCTGGAGATGTGCTCGGTGAGCTTAGCTGGTTAATTGTCTTCCTCTACCTTTAGCCCATGTTCGTCGCTGATCATGCCGGGGTTGTGGTTCTACTCAGCGTTCAAGTACAGCCTGACGGCGCACAACGTGGTGGCGGTGAACGCCGCCGGCTACAGTAGGTGCACGACGCCGAGGGGGTCGAGGGTGTACAAGACCGGGAACGACCGCATCAGGCTGCGTAAGGGGACGAACTACTTCATCTGCAACTTCGTGGGGCACTGCCAGGCGGGGATGAAGATTGCTGTGACGGCAGCTTAGCGGTGGTAAGCTATGTGTGCGCGACTCGCTCTACGTGAGTGATAGTGTCATTGGTGAGCAGCTTAGCGGCTTCGGCTTCAGCTTCATGTCGCGTGATCGATAGACATAAACAAAAGCACCGCCTGCTTTGTTTTTGCAGAACTGCAGAATGTAGTAGTGATTGATTGCTGTGATCTACTCTGGTATGATGATAAGGAATAAATTTGGTATATGTCATACTTATTTATTCATATACGGGTTGACTGTCTTGCTCTTTGTAAGGATAAGTCAATTGTTTGACCTATTATGTAGATATCTTTATTTTTGACTTAGTTGTCAACGTCGAGTCTATTTAAACTCTCCGAGTTAGGAGTTTGAAAATAAAATTAGAAGACACATGAACACTATCCTAAATATATTTATTTTACATTTATCGAAATAATCACCCAAGATATAATTGGAATGTAGATTTTAGAATGAATAAAATCAAAGAAGATGTAACACTAATGAAGTTGAGTTGTTTAAAAGTTATAAAAAATGAAGTATTTATAATATGTTTTCCACTACGATCAACGCAAATGCATCAAGTGTGAGGGGTCATGGAGTAATTAATGTGCGGGCATTACCCTCATGACAAAACAATAAAAAGGTAGGAACATTTTTATATTTTTTTTAAAAAATAAATAACAAAAAGCGAGAGCAAATTAGTAAATTTAAAGTCAAAATAATAATAAAAAAAAGTAGAGGTAAACTTATAATTTGTGATGTTTTCATTAAATACTCCGGTGTGAAGAATCAATATACGAGCTTAAAACTTGAGCAGTGGCGCGTTGAGTCTGATATGATGTTAGGAATCTTAAAATAAACTTGACGACAAAGTTAACATACATGAAATTGAGACTATAATCTTTTTATAACTTCGGATTTTATCTAGAATCTCGTTTCAGAAAGATTTTGTCAAAATATTTAACACCTATCGTTCCCACAAAATTTACATATGTCATATTATTATTAACGTCCATCCAAAAAAACACTAGTTAATCGTTTCCGGTGATGGTTAATGTAAGTTTGTTTAAGTTAAAGAAGTAAATAGAGATGTACTTTAAGGATAATTGGTATTAATTAGAGCTTCAAGTAGGATATAAACTTACAATGACTTGTGTTAACGAACCTTATGCCACGGTCAATGTGTCAGCATCACTTGACTCGGTACGATTGCGCAATGTCATATGCGTGGGTCATCGGGTAGTTGGCACCTGGTCATTCATGTGGGTCACCAGGTAGTCGGCACCTGGTCGGGTTGAACCATCGCTTAGCGGACCACTTCGGGGTGGACAACAGCGAGCCTCTTCTGCTCCCTTGGGGTTGCTCATGCACAAAGGCCGAAGTTGGAGGTGTGTTCTCGACTTGACACCTCTAACAGCTAAGTCAGTATGTGGTCGGTGGAGTTGAAGAAATTTTTTAGTGAAGTCCGACCCCTGGCCCTAACCTGAAAGTCAACTTTTATACCTTTCATGTAGGGTCGACTGTACGTAGTCTCTTGATAGCCACCAACTTGTTTGTACGCTTTGCGAGGCTTGAGGTGTCCTGCTCAGCTCCGTACCATGTGTTGCCGTCCTGTGAGTTCTGGTGCGATGCCATCTCGCATTATTCCGGGCGGCATACGTGGTGTGGCGCCAACCGACGTGATCCCAGGTGGCCCTTACGACTCAAGATTGCCTTGTGCAACCTCAAGTATGGCTTCGGGACATGGCTTGCTGTGCCAAGGGGTAGCTCCATAAACTGCCCTATCATCTCACTAATTTTAACTCTAAATCTAATCCACCCAAATTCCATTATCCATATTGAAAGGATTCATATGAATATGAATGAGTACCATTCATATGATATGATTTTTCATCTTTTAACTTAGCTAAATGTATTGTTTTTTTCGTTTTCTTTTTTCTTGGCAGTAAAATTGCAACAGAGGGAAGAAACGAGGAAGCATAGTTCAAACGATCATCATAAGAGTTTGGTGGCTTAACCTGGCTGCAAAATGTTTGCCTATATAGACATTACGCATTTTTGTTAGAACTTATACCACAATATGGAGTCTGTAGACTGTATGATCAGGAAAAAAAATATTCAGTGTGTCCTTTGAGGTGGATAGTAACTCAAGCAGGTATCTTATGGATTTTTTAATCTATTGCATATATTTGGATTACATTTTTGGTGCATTTTGTACCTACAGTAATTGTAAAATCAAACATGTCTACCTTGATAAAATGAAGGGCTTTCCTCTTCCTTACTGGTGTCCTCTACAGCAGCAATGAACATCTCAATGTATGACTGTGGCGCTCATTTTGAAATGCTTCATATGCATGAATAGTTGCAGTCTTTCTTTACAAATGAATCATCACACTGTGTTCATGAAGCATCGATGCTTAGCATTTTACACTCATTTGATACTCAAAAGATATTAATTTTGTATCTTATTTTGCATGATAGGAGGATAGTCTATTGACTAGATGAAGTCATAAGACACCATACCTTGGCCAAAATGCTGAATACTCTCCTTTAGTCTCAAAGCAAGCACTATAATATAAGAAAATTTCCAAACGGACTTCTGTACAATTTAAACTTACATAATATATCATCATCTGAATAGGAGAGGGAACTTTAAGTTTTCAACCATAGGAAATTTACGGTGGAAGCAGATTTACTGAGGATGTAAAGACTCACCATATATCAACTTTCACCCAAGAAAAAGATCTCTCAAAAGATTTGCTATCTTGTTGTTGCTTGCTCATGTAGAAGATTTACCAAAACACAAAAGCTTCAAGAGGACTATATCTTGTTCACCTATAATTATACTTGATCGATATCAAACAAAATAAAAAAAACGCAAGCATCCTGGTGTATACCTAATCTACCTCTAGTGCCTTCGGTGGGCATTTAACCGAGCGACAACCGCCTCTGCATTATAACCATCAGCATCGTCAATGAGAACAGGTGATGAGTGTAATAACGATGGCATCCTCAAAGTCTGGAAAATTTGTTACCAGGGTTTGGCAGCAGTAGGTTCTTGGAGAGGTTGGCACGAGTGGAGTCGAACCCTTCACTTGCAATTTTGAGACCCTCAGCACCATCCTGGACTGTTTTTAAGAAATGTTTGCAAGGCCATAAACAAATCAGAATGAGAATACAACTGGTAAAAACCATTGCACAGAATCAAACATGTGATTCATCTGGTAACTGATCGAATCGCGGGTCCATCACTTGTCTGGCTCTTGCACTTCGATACTGTAATCGCTCGTGTAATGCCTCTGACATCTGGTCAAAAAATTCAGCATCCCATCTCTGGATCAAGAAGGGGTCTTCTGCATAGCATATGTATATAGATGTAACTGCACTTTCGATAACGACTACTGCCAGGCCCACCTGTGAAAACGGAAACAGAAGGTGCACTCAGTAAAATGCTTTAGTATAGCTGACCTTTATACAAGATATTTAGATCATCAAGAGTGGCCGCGTCGACAAGGGATGAAAGAAATGGAAGAGGTTGTTTCTGTTAAATAGTTTCTTTCTGAAGTTAAAAAGACTAGATTCCAAAATGCCTTGTTGGATTATCGTCAATGTTCTAGCTGTTGACCATTGTAAGTGGACTACCAGTATAAAGTTCCTTATTAGTAGAACTCACAACTATCAACTGTTAACATTGTCAGTGGACTACTATTAACTATATGCCTTAACTTTTAGCCTTTTAGTGATCATTGATTGTTATGTTGATGGAAATATTAGTGGACAATTATCATAAACTGATAATTGCCATGAAAACACAAACTTGATCAAAGAAAAGATACATAAGGCCTGACTAAGTTAAATTAACAAGAACGCTAACTCAATAATGCCTTCTATAATAAGAATGCCATCATTAGGGAGTCAAATTAGGAGTCTGAAAATAATTTTGCTCTGAACACTAAAATTTAACTAGTTTCTTAAAGCCTTTATGATTAGTGCAAGTCTGATATCAAAGAAAAACTGAAGTATGATGCAAGGTGGACAACTCACCAAAATCATTCCCATCAAAATAGCGGTAGAACCAACCATGATCAGTTTATCACTCCTCTTATACCATGTCCAAACTCCTGTACATGTTCCAGTAATAAGCCCACCCAAAATAATGCCCATCAGAAGAACTGCACCTGAACAATCATAGGCAACAAGAGCTTCAATGCCAGTGGACTGGAATAACTCCCAGGCATCCCTGGCTGAGCTGTTGAAGCCTTTACCATTAACCGCAATCTGAAAAAGACAGCAACATAAATAAATGCTTCACTAAAAAATTTGATGCCAGATAATGCCAGACCTAATTAGTTAATTCAACTACTAAAGCCAGAAAAATTTTCAATATATTATGCCAGCAAAAAATTAAGTTGCAGGTGAAAATTAAGCTTCGTATAGAAAAAGGATAATCAGAAAAAAAACATGATCTTTTATAAAAAAAAATTTATTAATTCAATCTATGCTAAAGGAAAGATCTTATGCTAAGATGTCCCTAAAAGAAGTTTGCAATCGTATGGTATTAAATAATTTCTTCAACCTTTACCTGTAGTACAGAAAAAATGAGTTATTCAGGGCAAAACAATCCAGGCTGATCAATAAAATTATAAGGGCAAAAACTAAATTGCACAAATCAGTGGCAGAATAAAAAAAACTCGGTCATACTTTGTATATGTTCACCATTTTAGCATATCTGCTGATAAGATGATTTTTAGTTATAAAGTGCTTAGCTTAAGTTGTTAAGTACCAAAAAATTGTGCTGTCAACTTTTACACTCATAAAAATACAACTCATGTAACAACAGATATTTACAGACTATAGCCTCAAGTCTTGGAAATATACAAACTGCACTAAGGCTGCAAACAGCATCAGAAGTTTGGTACAAGGAAAAAGATATGGATAACTGGTTTTCCTTGGAAATGCCGTCTCTGTTCTTTCATTCAGCAGGGAGTATCTAGGTATATAATCAACTTGCATATTTGTGTGAAATGTTGTCGTTAGTTCATTGAGAAATCCACTGAAAAAATAAAGAAATCATTCTTTATCATTTTAAGAATAAAGATAATTTTGGTCTTTTTCCTCTGTTTCTCATGCTGTGAAATTCCAACAGAATTATTTTTTTTCTCTTCTCCAAGGAAAAGTCTTTATATGATTCTTAAAAATAGCCCAGAGGCACACAAATTAATAGATGTTGTAATAGATCTAGATAAATTAATTTACAGGACACAGGGAAATTGCAAGATAGGCAAGAATGCTAAAGCAACCAACCTCAACATAGGCATACTTGTTGAAGAAGCGAACTAGTGTCTCCACAAGGTGAAACAAGAAATCAACACAGCATAGGAGACATTCATTGCTGCCAATCTTCGACCGAATTCCCCGTATCTAAAAACATTTGATCAAACATATTACAATCAGACTGATAAGTAGCTACTTTGTATATCAAGAACCACAAGAACTGAATAAACCTTCTATGATAACCATAAATCAACACATGAAGATCCTACACAAAGTTAAGAATATAACCTTCCATCGCAATGTTCGAATTGCAGCTGTAAATAGTGAACCATAGCAAATGCTACCAAAAGAAGTTGTCACAGCATAACGTAGTGACTTCAAAAGTGGCTTTGAAGGCATTGATGCTGCACTTACATTACCATGCATGAGAACAAGGAAGACCATGCCAGATACTATAACATGGACTGTGTTGCAAAATACAGCACCCGTCCAAAATAAACTGACAGAAAATATCTGCAATTATGGATAAAGCATAAGCAAATCATTTGTGTGTCGTTAAGCAACAAATTTCATGAATTGGATAAAAAACTTGCCAGCTCACCACAAGAAGCCACCAACATCCACTGTCATCGAAGCTTGAAGCAATAACCCCAGATATTCCAAATGACCATAATATCATCCAACAAAGCATAATTATCATAAAAGCATAAGCTACTCGCATCAAATCAGGAATAGCCAAGACCATCTTCACAGCCTTTTGTAGCACTAGCATTGTGAAAGGAAACCTAGTGGAGAAAGTACAAAATTACTATTAACATCACACGAGAAACTTAAAAACAATGTTTATGTGATAAAGCTAGAAGTTGCATTGACATCTTTTTTACTTTATTCCCAACTAATGCCTTTTTTTATTAAGTTTTAAATTACTAAACCAGGACTAAGTGTTGAAATCACCAGCATTTTTCTGTATGTTAAACACCCTTTAGAGCATAAAGATAATAACAAACAAATATAAGCAAATTAATTAGCACAAATGATGCACACAAACAATAAAAAAACCTAAAGAAATTAAGGAAGCACAGATTCAACTTCACTGCAAACAGAATGGTACGACTCCAGCAGCTTTGCAATAAACAACAAGCATTTCCTACTTCAAGCTTTCACAATTCAAAGTAAAATCTGGGTCATTGGCAAATGTGTGGATGTCAATGGAGACATCAGGGAGCACTGAAGAACAAAAATGCAACAAAGGACAAAATCCAATTTCCTGAACTGAAACATCAAGGCACGTAACCTTATGTATCATCACACCTGCTATGTGCAGTTGCTCCTTGATTCCGAGCAATTTTGGTCTTCATTTCATGATAACTTGTTCCTATAGCCCATAAAGACCTAATTTTGTGATATCTCTTCACCTTAAAGAGGTCTATAAACAGATTTTGATATCTAGGTGGTGTATCAGCTTCAGCTGACGACTTCAAATTCTTATTAACATGTACCATTTGCTCCATCAAGAACTTGTGCTGATTAAAATTCAGATCTTAAATCAAGCATTTCAAGCATAAATAAAAGAATCATATAATTTTTTTAAATATTTAGTCATTCAGGTACTGTCTCAGTTCATTAAAGTGCAGAATTTGAGTGATGCCAATTAATTAATAGTTGCATCAAGCATTGTTTGATGCTTCAGGTACATGCCAGTGTACTGAACGATCCGAAACATGGTACATAGGCACATGCATGGAACTCTTTCAAAATTTGGTATATCCAAGCCGCTGCCAAGGCACTAGCCTCACCCATGAATTAGTGATGTCATATATGAAAAATATATTATATCTTTGAATAGTTTTCTTGCATTCTTCACAGCAAAACTTATTGCTTATTAGATGAGAAAAGGGCAGCATGGTATACAGAGCTCTCACCAACGTGGAACATAAGGAGGGCCAACATATTTGGTTATTAAACCTTATAAGCAAGGAGGTCATTTCTGTGAACTTGGACCATCAACATATGTCTATTTCAATTTATAAATATCTGGAACACTTATATAATTTACATAAGGCTTTAAGACATGCTGAATCATGACCGAAAATATAAGTTGAGTTTTTGATTAACTGCTTAACATTTTGTATATGCATTTGAAGTATTTTGGTGAACTTTTGCTATTTTTATGAATTACTGCTATGCTTACTAATAAATACATAAACGGCAATCATAGATTGGTTAAATCATACAAAATATACTATTATAATATATGCATAAATGGCTATATATATATGTGTGTGTGTATATATGTATGTGCGTATATATATATGTTTATGTATGTATATATGTATATATATATATATATATATATGTATATATTTGTTTATGTATATATTTGTTTATGTATATATATGTATGTATATACATACATGCACATATATATATATATATATATATATATATATATATATATATATATAATATCAGATGCCATGGAATCGTCAAGTTCTGTCCTACTACAAGAAGATTTTCCAATTAGACATGTCCTAGTTGTACCCTAGACATGTCCATATCAATATCTATGCTCAATAAATTAGTGTCTATATTTTCCTATATTGTTACTTTTGCATTTACCTGCTACGGCAGCAAGATTGAACTCATAACATAACCTATAAGCATATTTGATTATCCACTTTAACATAGGAACAATAACTAGACACTAGATATTATGCAATGCACCCAAACAGAGAATTAATTAGCAGCTCAAAATCAATTCAGAGACCATATTCTTAAAGCAGCTTGTTAGAAGCAAGTAATATATTTGGAATAATATGGCTTTTCCATCTAATAGGGCGTATTTTGCCCCGTCCAACAAAGACTTCCATGTCACCTTCCCAAAGCCGAGTAGACATATCCGACTCAACTCAGACCAAGGTCTCGGGAAGAAGCACTACCCCGGTCCACCGCTCAAGGAGCTTCGATCGACATCAGTAGACAAATCGATGGTCCACTCCTCAACCGAGAAGCACGACAGCGTACAGCTCTGCACTAGCGCCAACACGCATTAAACAACCTCGTACAAACTCTTCTCTCAGCAGACAATATAAAAGGCACTCAGGTAAACTATAGCAGGGGCTCTAGGGGGGACTCTCATCTGCACAACTTACACCCTAACACTTCGCCTCGTTAACTTGATCATGGGAGGGGCCAAGTCGTGGCGCCCCCATCGCCCAGCTGAGGCCTTGGTGCAGGACGCGAAGGACTCGCTAGGGGACAGGCGAGTCGACGGACTTCGGATGAGTAGGAAGGCGCCCCCTGGAACTGACCCCTAACCGGATTCAACCGTTGAGGCCACGTAGATGCTCCTGCACACGCGGGTCAAACCAAGCCGAGATGACACCTCAATCTCCGCAAAAAGGACTCCAACATTATTTTGGTGCTAGAATGAGGGCCCATGTCGCAAGAGTGTCCGGAGCCACTCGGCTACCCGGGGGAACACCTGAGCGAAGGGACCCACGTTCAAAACCTCCCTCCCAACCTTAGGAGACCAATCCCCGCTCTGTCCCTCATGGACGAAAATACTGCCTCCCAGACTCCGACTAGATACTGAGATTGTTCCCCAGGTGGGGGAATGGGACAATTGGACATCTCCATGAAGGCCTTCCACAGACTTGTGCAGCAGGTCCAGGCATTGACGAGAATGATCCAGATCATCATTCCTCTCGTCCCTCGGCTTGCTCTGCTTACCCCTCCGTCGCAAGCTCCATTGCCGGTATTGGATCCGCTACAAGCGCCTCCAGTGCCCCACATGCTTCCTCCTCAATCTCCTCCGAGCCTCCCACCCCTCGAACAACTAATCCCAGGGGGGCTCGGCCGAGCGAAGAGTCGCCAGCAGCCCTTCGGCTGTAGCCTGAGCAGGGCAATTCGAAAACTCGCCCACGTCATCAGGGTCACTCTGACCCATATACTCTATCATCAGACTCCACAGATTTGCTCCGAGTCCAACTGCGCCATGTCACCCGACGGCTGGACGAGGTCCAAAAGGAGGTATGCGAGTCGAAGGAAGAACATAGGACGGACCCGCTCGAAGGATCATTGTTCACTCAAGAAATACAAGATAAGCCCATCCCCGTGAGCTTTAGGCTTCCTACGTTGGAAGCCTACGGCAGGAGCGCGAACCCAGCTTAGCATGTTACCGCCTTCCAGGCACAGGCATTGTACGACACGTCTGACACGCTGATGTGTAGGGCATTCCCCATCACCCTTCGAGGCACTGCTCGGATGTGGTACAACCGACTAAAGTCTTACTCGATTTCATCTTTCAACCAACTGGCGAAGGAGTTCAAGTCTAATTTCTTGGCTAGTGCTAAGCCGAAGACCTCGGCGACAACTCGCATCAGATTGAGCTAGGAGGATGAGAAGTCACTCTCACACTTCGTCTCTCGTTTTGCCACAGAAATCAGGGTAGTACCTGATGCTCATCTCTCCTTGATCATGCAGGCATTTCAATGGGCTTACACCATCCAAGTTTTTCTGGTCCTTAATCGAGCGACCTCCGACGATCGTCCCGGAGATGCTCTAGCGCACGAACCAGTACACGACCGTCGAGGCGCTGGTGGCAGGAAAGCGTGAGGACCACAAAAGGCCTCGCACCGAGAAGTCCCGAGGGCAGCCCTCGGAAACCATGAGCAGGCGGCTTGACCAACTAAGGCCGTCATATCCAAAGTCTCCACCACCTCCACTGAATTCCACTCGGACGAAATTTTTCTCCAGATCAAGAGAAAGGACTACTGAGGTCGCCCAACCCTCTGAAGGGCCCCAGAGATCTGTGGGACTAAGCGAAGTACTGTCAATTCCACCGGGATTACGGCCATGACACGAAAGATGGACATGACCTCTGCAATCAGATAAAGAAGCTCATTCGCCATGGTACCTCGAGTGCTATGTCTGGAGGCCTCGAGACCCATCCCCTCGACCGCAGGGGCCCATCAAGAAGCAGATCAATGTCATAGTCGGGGGCCCGACATCCGGGGGAGATAACACGTCGGTACGAAAGGCTTACGCACGAGCCATTGTGGAGAAATGCCCTCGCAAAGCCAATGAGCCCTAGATCTCCTTCGAGGCAAGAGAGGTTGAATACCCCGATCACAACGACGTGCTGGTGATCTTGGTCTGCATCGCCAACGTGTTGGTAAAGAGGGTCATGATAGACACCGGGAGCTCCGCGGACATCCTGTACAAGGATGCCTTCAAGAAGCTCAGATTGACCACAGCCGACCTATCACCGATGAGCTCTACCCTCACTGGATTCATAAGAGACTCCATTGCCCCTCTCGGGACGACCGTCCTGCTAGTCACCCTTGGCCAGGAGCCCCAATCCAAGACCCTAATGGTAACCTTCATGGTGGTAGAGCTCCCAACTGCATACAACATCATTCTCAGGAGGTCGACACTAAACAGGCTGAAAGCGATCGTCTCTACCTACCACCGCACCATAAAGTTTCCTACCAGAGCTGGAGTCGGAGAAGTCAGGAGTGATCCGGGAGAATCAAGGCCAACTACCTGACTACGGTCGCATTGCCAAAGAAACCGAGAGCCGGTCATCCAACCCATGCCGAGATCACCATGCCTTCATCGTCCTCGGACCAACCTCTGGTGGACCCTTGGGAAGCCTCTGAGCGACCCCCATGGCCAAAGCCCGCCAAGCAAATACTGGAGCTCCCCTTAGACAAAAGTCGTCCTGACCGGGTCGTTAAGGTCGGATCTTCGCTTCTTAAGAAGGAATAGGCGCGACTCATCAACTTCCTGGTCGAGAACGCGGATGTCTTTGCATGGTCTCCAAAGGATATGCCTTGCATTGACCGTAGCATTGTCAAGCACCGCCTCAGCATTCTATCCGGGGCAAAGCTCGTGAAGCAGAAGCCCCAAAGGTTTGCTCCAGATTGGCAGAAAGCAATTAGTGACGAGGTAAATCGCCTCATGGAGGCCAGGTTCATAACTGAGGCCAAGTACTCAAACTGGCTCTCCAATGTAGTGTTGGTCAAAAATTCTAATGGAAGTTGGAGGATGTGCGTTGACTACACCAATCTTAGCCAGGCATGCCCAAAAGATTGCTACCCTTTCTCGATAATCGACCAACTAGTTGATCAGACATCCGGACATAAACTCCTCATGTTCATGGATGCCTTTTTAGGATACAACCAAATACGGATGACCCCCGAGGATCAGAAACATCATGGACAAAGGAGTTTACTATTACAAAGTGATGTCATTCAGCCTTAAGAATGTCGGGGCGACGCACCAGAGAATGGTCAACCAGATGTTGAAGCATCAAGTCAGGAGAAATATGGCAGTCAACATCAATGACATGATTGTCAAGAGCAAGGTCACCGAAACCCACTTATGAGATCTCGCCGAGATATTTTGGACTCTTTGAGAGTTCGGGATGCGTCACAATCCGGCTAAGTGCATATTCGGAGTGAGCTCGAGAAAGTTCCTCGGCTTCATCAGTCATCAACAAAGGATAGACGTTAACCTCGAGAAGGTCCAAGCAATAATCGAAATGCAGCCCCCTCGAACCATCAAAGAAATGCAGTGCCTCACGGGGAGACTCGCCTCGATTAATCGTTTCCTATCCTGAGCTGGGGACAAGTGCCTCCCCTTCTTCCGAGCGCTGTGGCGTCAGAAGGACTTCTAGTGGGACTTGGAATGCTAGAGCATGTTTGAAGATCTGAAGGCTCACCTTGCCCGACCACTGCAGCTCACCGCAGCAAACCCCGATCAACCACTCGATTTGTACCTCACCGTATCCGAATATGCGGTTAGCTTCGTCCTCGTCCGAGAAGACAAGGGTATCTAGGGGCCCATCTATTATATCAGTCATGTCCTAACCGACCCCCAGAGACGGTTCCGCCGATAGAGAAACTAGCCCTGGCACTGGTATAGTTGGCCAAGAAGCTGCATCTATACTTCCAGGCCTATCTGATACAAGTGGTAACCAACCAACCTCTTTGTCAGGTCCTCGCTAACTTTGATGTCGCAGGGCGCATGCTCCAATGTTCGGTCGAGCTCGGAGAGTTCGACATTCAGTACGTCCTTAAGACGACAATCAAAGCACAAGCCCAGGCAGATTTCGTCTCTGAGCTAATTCCGGGGCTGGCCAACGTCCAGGATGCCAAATGCCCGCCCTGGACCTGTTTGTGGATATATCGACAAATATGGAGAGAGATGATGCAAGTCTCATCCTAAGGGCACACTGTGCCTCGAGTTCAAGGCGACCAACAACGAGGCAGAATATGAGGCCCTACCATTCGGCCTGCACTTGGCTAAGGAGCTTGAAGCTTATAGTAACTTCTGATTGGTGGTCAGGCACATACAAGGCCGCCACCCAATAATGGTAAAATACCTTGCCACTATGCGGCGACTAACATATGGTTTCCAGCGTTTTGTTCTAAGCAGGATCCCCCGTGAAGAAAACACAGGGGCAGACTCGCTAGCGTGTGGGGAGAAGGGAGCTACCCCTCGGGCGTCGATGTAGTAGCTGCTAGATCCGTTCAAGGCCCAGACGTTGCGATCGCCGAGACCGCCTCGAGCTGGGTAGATGATATCCTTCGGTACAAAGCGGAGGGGCACTCCCAAGCGACCCGACTATCGTTCGATGAACGGATGACTCCACCGGAGATCGTTCAGCATACCACTCCTTCGATGCCTCACACCTGCTGACCAAGGTCGTGATGGCTGAAGTCCATGAGGGCATTTGCTCCCATATCAGTGATAGGACCCTCGCATTTAAGATTCTTAGGCAAGGCTACTACTAGCCGACTATGTGCCAAGACGCGATGGACTACATTCAGAAGTGCTCACAGTGCTAGCGGAATGCTCGAGTGCACCGAAGATTGCACTAACCCCCATAGATTAAGCATGGCCTTTTGCGTAATGGGGGATGGATCTACTCAGTCCTTTCCCCCAGCACGGGGCAAAGAAGATTCATCATCGTGGCCATTGATTACTTCACAAAGTGGGGCGAGGCCAGCCATTAGCCTCAATAATTGAGAAACAAGTAGAGAAGTTTATCAGAAGAACATCATCACCTGGTTCGGCATGCCGAGAACCATTATCACCGACAGCAGGATGCAATTCAACAATGTGAGACTCAAGGAGTTTTGCATGGCCTACAAGATTCATCTCAGGTTCAGCTCGGTAGCACATCCGCAGACCAATGGACTGATCGAGGTAACAACCACGCAATACTTGAAAGCCTCAAGAAGAGGGTCGCCAACACGTAAGGAGCATGGGCCGACGAGCTTATGAGAATCCTTTGGGCATCCCAAACGACTTCGAAGACCGCCACGGGCGAGTCACCGTACAACATAGCGTTCGGGACTGAAGCGGTGCTACCCCCAGAGATGGTCTTCCCGACGCTCCGGGTCGAGCAATATGAGGAGGGGGCCTCAAAGGAAGGTCTTTGCTGCAACCTTGATTAGCTGGAGGAGCGAAGAGCCACGGCTCATCTTCGAACGCTGGCCTACAAGAATGCAGTGGCAAGACTCTATAACTGGAAAGTGCGCTCCCGACCAATCAGGGTCGATGACCTGGTGCTAAGGAAGACTGAGGTCAATGACCCGACACACTCCCGGGGCAAGTTGGCCTCAAATTGGGAAGGGCCATACCACGTCATCGAAGTAGTCCAAGACGGGACTTATCGTTTGACAACCACAGAGGGACACCCTGATAGAACCCCAGAAGGAGTTCTATAGATTTTGACCCTTGAGGGGGATCAACCCTTGGAACGCTGTAGGGGTTCCTCCCTCCTAGATTCGGAACAAGACTGAAATAAAATTGATAATTGCTTGATTCAAGAAAGGGGGCGGCTACATCTTTAAATAGGGATCAAAATCATAGCCTAAGGGGGTGCTTGCCTAAGTAACATTATCTCTTTGCCCCTCCTATAGCCAACCTACCTTAATAGGAACAGGGGACGGCTAGGTTGGCTCTATAGCCGACCTAAGCAGGGGGAAACCCTGGCCGACCAACCCAGTAATGGAGGTGGCGGCCACTAAGCCCTAAGGGCTAATCTAAACCCTAGCCATACTCCTTCATAAGATAGGAATGACTTTATTATAATCTAGCAGGGTTTTATTGACTACTTCTTAGGGAGATTAGGACTCAACCTTGCTGGAGTCCTATCACACCCACTCCCCAAGACCTGGAATATATCTAAAACCTAAGAAGATTCTACACATGAATGACAAAAGGGCAAGACGAAAGTGCCCGACATACGGCTCGGGGTAATTCCATTGGCTCACCCGAGAAACAACTTGGCACAAAATCACAGAAAATGACCCAATCATTCACAACAACGTCCCGACAAAGGGCGTTGCAAAGGGCGAGTCAACCTCACGAAGCAGACAAACACATCATAAACAAAGTGTGGGAGTTTAAGACAAAATCTTATTTATATCAACCGAGAAGGCCCCAGCAAAGCCAGTTACACATTTCAGTCAGATGTATCACAAACAATTCAAGAGTCTGAAGGGAAAAAAATTATTTATATCGATCGGGAAGGCCCTTGCCAAGCCAATTACAAAAGACTTCTACAACGATTACAAAGTATTTTTTTTACATTGTCAGAGGGTCGTTGTCGTCGAAGGGGACATCCACCTCCATCGGGACGTTATTGTCTTCTGGGAGAATAGCGTAGGGATCCTCCTCAACCTCCAACCTCGAGTGCTTGGTTCGAAAGCGCGTCAATGCGATCTTATATCCAAACTCATACTTAAAGCCTGGCGACTCCTTATATTGGGCGATGATTGCCTGCGCCTTCTCGGGGGCCGCATTCAGCTTAGCGGCAAGGTCATTCTCGGCCTTCTTCCACTCCGCTAGCGCCACCAAGAGGAATTTTTCTGTCTCTCGGTTCTTCTCCTCGATCGCCTCCAGGTCCTTCTTCAACCCTTGGAGCTGCTTCTCCAGGGACTTCACCTTCTTGAGGGCCTCGACTTTCCCGCGCTAGACCTTGTCCAACTTCGTAGTCACCTTATTGGCACGGGCTTCGACTGTTGCAATCGCCACCGGCCCGGATTCGTCCTTCAGCTTCTAGACGTCGATCCGGAGCTCCTCGTTCAACCGAGAGAGATTATCTATGACTCTCCCAGATTCACGTACCCAGTCAATGAGACCCATGGCAAAGTGGTGGTGCTACACATAGAACTTGTCAGTCAACAAGTCAGAAAGATCGGTGCAAGCGAAGAGAAAGGAGACAATCGCCTTACCGTGGCCAAGTTCTTGGCGACATTCTCCACCAGCTCCTCGGAAGGCTGCATTCCTACCCCCAAGGGCCTTTAGGTCCCAACCTTGGTCTCGGAGCTGGTGTAGGGGAAACTTCCTCGGCAGGGCCGGTAGAGTCGCCGACCTACTTCAGCCTCTTAAGAGGAGGTCCGACTTCGACGGATTTGGCCTTCTCGGCAGGAAGCTTAGCGACAGGATGGGGCGCCTCCATGCGGGGGGGTCCAGGCAGCGACACCTACAAAATAGACCGAGCCGTCTAAGACAAAAGATGTGAAGCGAAAAACAAAAGAGACGCGCGGAGTGGGTCGTACCCTCAGGGGTCGGACTAAGACCCGCCGCCTCCAGCCAAGCCTCGATCATCGACTTGATCATCGTCGAGGAGGAGATTCCCTCAGTCGCTCAACTTGCCCTACCTCGACCTTTGAGGGAAGGGGAGGGGAGTTGTCGACGTCTCGGCCGAACCACTTCGAGCTAAAGCCCCAACCCTTGAAGGCACTAATAAATAGGAACCAGGTCTTCCACCCCTTATTGTTGGAGGGCGCCCACACACCTGGAAGGCTCTGTGCCCCTTGTCGAGGCAAAAACAAGTCGGAACAGGGTGAGGGTCGGCTCAATCTACGTCAACCCTGCATTCCTCAATGAAAGTGACCATGTAACGCCACGAGTTTGGCGCGACTTGAGAAGGGGAGAGCTTCCGGTGTCAAAGGCATGAGATCATCAAAGGGTGTAAGGGGAATCTCACCCCTACCTCTAGGGCATCAACAAATAGGCTAAACCCGTTTGGGAAGGGATCGAATGGGTGTTGCCCAGCCTCCAGCGCGTGCAGATCCACGTTGTCGGGGATGCGATATGTAGCCCTAATCTTGGGCAAAGGAGATTGGGTAACGACCGAATCCTCGTCGTGCTCTTTGAGCATGGCCTCTAGGACCTTAGAAGACTTTTCGTCCATTGAGGACCATGACTCAGAAGGGGAGTAGCCCCCGAAGTTGCTTCCCCCACTAGAAGATGGAGAAAACCGAGAAGAAGGCAAAGGAGAAGAGTGGGGAGAAAGGAACTCAACTGCCGACTAGCGAAAAGTGACCGTGGATGGTGGTTAGAGACACACGAAGACACGGACACCGGGAGATAGCAGACCCCCTCTCAGACTCCTGGGTTTATAAAGACTGACCAGGGCCGCAAGAACGAGGCATGAGTGGCCTCACGATCTCTAGCACTCTGCCCAAAAAGGCCCTTTAACTGCCCGATGTAGGGATAGAGCGACACCTCAAGATCCCGAGGAGATCCATAATGAATGGGCATAAAAGGCATAGAGGAACCGCTTGGGAAAAAGGTGAACCACTATCGAAGCCACCAATCGCATTATGACAGCTTAGCACCACACCATCACAAGGCGTCGTCCCCTCCTACAAGCAAAGAGTATGACGCACCTACGTTTGCCTCGAGATTCAAAATTTTCCGCCCAGTCCATGCCGGCTTCAAGTCCCGGCCAATCATGCCGACTTCAAGTCTCGGCCAGTCCATGCCAGCTTCAGTTTTGATCGCTCCATGCTAGCTTCAAGTCCTGGCCAATCATACCGATTTCAAGTCTTGGCCAATCCCGTCGGCTTCAAGGCCCGGCCAGTCACACCGACTTCAAGTCGTGGTTAGTCCCACCGGCTTCAAGTCCCAGCCAGTCCTGTCGACGTCAGTCTTGATCAGTCCATACCGACTCGACCTCTTGGCCAGTCCCGTCGGTTTCAAGTCTCGGTCAGTCCTGTTGGCTTCAAGTCTCAGCCAGTCCTGTCGGCTTCATGTCTCGGCCAGTCCCACCGGCTTCAAGTCCCGACCAATCCTGCTGACTTCAGTATCGGCTAGTTCATACCAACTCAGCCTCTTGGCCAATCCCGTCGACCTCTCGGCCAATCCATGCCGGCTTCAAGTCCCGGCCAGTCATGCCGACTTCAATCTCGACCCAAAAGCCAGCACTCCAGTAACAAAGCCGACGATCAAGCAAACCTACAACCACGAGCCGCACGCCCTCGGTTCTCTCAAGGCGCGACTCTCTTTCGGGGGGGAGAGAATATGGCTTTGCACCTGCGGTAGAGTCGTTCGTTCACCACGAGCCACATGCTCGGAATAATATGGCTTTGCACCTACCTAACCTATTTTGCATCAATAAAACATGGCATCTAATAGGGCATATTTTGGCCTGTCCAACAAAGACTTTTATGTCACCTTCCCGAAGTCGAGTAGACATATCCGACTCAGCTCAAACCAAGGTCTCAGGAAGAAGCATTGCCCCGATCCAACAATCAAGGAGCTTCGGTCGACATCAGTAGACAAATTGATGATCCGCTCCTCACCCGAGGAGCACGGTAGTGTATGGCTCTGCACCAGCGCCCGTACGCATTAAACAACCTCGTACAGACTCTTCTCTCAGCAGGTAGTATAAAAGGAACCTAGGTAAACTATAGCAGGGGGCTCTGAAGGGGACTCTCATCCGCACCGTTTACACCCCGACACTTCGTCTCGCTAACTTGATCGTCGAAGGGGCCAAGTGGTGGCACCCCCACTGCCCAACTGAGGCCTTGGTGCAGGACGCGGAGGACTTGGAAGGGGACAGGCAAGTCGACGGACTTCGGACAAGCAGGAAGGCGCCCCCTGGAACTAATCCCTAGCCCGGATTAAACCGTCAAGGTCACGTAGACGCTCCTACGCACGCGAGTCGAACGAATCTGAGACGACACCTCAGCCTCGGCAAAAAGGACTCCAACACCATCCAAACCACAAAAATATTGCATTTACAGAGCACAGTGAATATTGGTGGCACTATTCTAACAACAATTTTACAAGTTATCATACAGAGGTCAGAAATTGATTGTCCTCTGATGATATGTGGTAGCACTAAGCAGTTGCTACTTCACACGGGTGGTTTCCAATTAATCCTCTATCAGGACCAATTCCCTAAAACAGGAGGAAAAAGATAAGTACGAGCGCAAAAGAAGGCAAACCAGAAATACCTGTCCAGTACCGACATGACATACAGGAACTGCAGCGCCGCGCCGACCGCAAAGACCACGCCCCAGAAGAAGTGTTCTGTCCAGAAGCACAAGACGCTGACGACAGCGAGATAGGTGGTGAGGATATGGATAGACACCTTCATCATCTGGCTGGCTCGGATACGCAGCAGCGACAACCACGCCCACGCCAACAGCACGCTGGTGCCGCCAGCCACCCCGTAGAACGGCCAATACGTCTCCGTGAGCTCCGCCGGATCGGTTTGCTTCAGGTACTGGACAAACGCAGCCTGGCTGAAGTTGGCCGCGCCAGTGAGATTGGTGAAGCGATCGATGTTGAGCCGGTCGGCGCGGTTGAAGCGATTGATCCCGAGGAGAGCGAGCGCGAACCCGAAAACGAGGAGGTGGAGGAGGAAGACGCAGAGCCAGAAGACGTCCCGCCAATGCCTGCTCGGCTGCCCCGCCGCGGCGGGTGTCGGCGGCGGCAGCGACGGGTCGCTGTTCTCTCCGTTCTGAGAGGAACAAAAAAACCGTAAGCAAGAATGCGTCTAGAAGAAGACGAATCAAAAGGGGGAATGAATCAGGAGGCGAAGTCACCTCCTCGTGGCCCTCGTTGTCGATGTAGGCGGGATCGGCACTGGAGAAGACGGATTGCCGCTGTGGCCGTCGCTGCTGCGAGTCGCTGAGGCTCATGCTTTGGTAGTGACGGAAGGAACCGGAGAGCGAAGCGGAACGGGGGAAGAGAGAGAGAGAAAGGGAAAGGGGAGGAGCGGGTTGGAGAGACGAAAAGGGGAACGAATGGAGTAACGGCAGAGCAACCAACCGTTGGGAGGGATTAAAGAGAGAGGAGACGGACCAAATCAACCCAGATATGAAATGTGAGGGTCCCGATCTTATTTTTATTTGCTGCATGAGCCAAACGGTGCCACCGTCCCTACAAGGCCGTTATAATTATTAGAGAGCATCGCTGTATCGGACGTGTACAACACGGAGATGTGTACATTACGTATACCCATACCACAATTTACAATTAGGTCCCTGAACTTTGATTCCGTGTCCAATGAGTCCTTATACTAGCATCTGCAATAAGAAGAAGAGACAGACATAAAGGACGATAGACTTTTGGTGATATTTACAAGTATAGCTTCCTTTTTCTAGCAACTGTAAAAGATTAAGAAAGCTAGTCTCCCATGAGTCTATAGTTATCAAAACCCCACCACCACCCACCTGAGAACGGAGTCTTGGAGAACGACCTGATATGGATCAAATACAAAGGATGAGCGAAAAGATCATCATTTTACCTTAGAGCAAAAATATAGCATCCATTGCTTTCGTGTAAGTGGTGAGTGATGGGACGTACCGGAAACCAATATTCTCGTACTTGACATGAGTACTGGTAAATGCATCTCAAGAGGTGGCACTGCACAACATAAAACTAGAAATAAACAAATGTATCGGACAGCGCGAGGTAAAGAATAACATTTTTGGCACCTCCATTATTTCCTGTTTGTTCTGCAGATGCCTGGTAACCTCTTCTCGTCAAAGTCTTCTTGGATGAGCAAACAAAAGACTGGTAGACAATATGATCAAGCTTTAATCATCATGTGTCACATACGGTGCAAGGAAAAATGAAAACAAGCAAGGATGTAATTAGTAATCCGAACACATTTAACGATAATATATGAACAAGATGCTAACAGAATGGCGTATTATCTTCATCTCAATCAATGTTATTGAACTACTGGCGCACATAATAATAATTGAAAAGAACGATCCTAGGAAGAGGAGACCAGTCACACTTACCTCAAACAGATACCTCTTGAGTTTTAGCTTCCAAGCCGGTGGTACACCTGGATGATGGGGGAACTCTAACCCTCATTTCATGCATGATAAAAGTCAAAGTCAAAGGCCCAATGCCAGCTAATTAAGGGAATTAACGATTATGCATCACCGGAGTAAATAAAGCAGCTAAACAATTTGCATTGATGACACACATCATCCCATGTAACAAACTACTTGGGCTTGGCTACATGAATTATCACCTGCAATTCTTTCCCCATAGAGGTACACACATGATACTTAAAGGTCTAAGATATTACAGTCACAGGTTAGAACAATAGGGGTTCAGTAGCAATGATAAACATTCTCTATGATCCAAAATAGAATCCTTACAATTGATGTTTAACCGTGGCATAAAACTAGAGTGTAAAGTAAATGCATGCACCAGACTAATTCCAAAGCATAGCACCAACAAAATAAAGAGGAAAGATCTTTTGGTGACTTGGTAGAAAAATGTAGCCCATTAATGGCGAGGAAAGCCACGAGGTTCATCGGATGCCCATGGACCAGTACCATAAAACCCTTTCTCACTGGCATAACCATCACGAAACAGTGCTGGGTAGCCCATGTCTGAGCTTGCCTTATGCACACCATAAGCACTAGAGCCTGCAGAATAACAGAGGCTGAATCATTCATAATGGCATTATATATTAACACAAATACCACAATGAACTTACCAGGTCCCCTTGCTCTCTTCTCCAGCTCTGCTCTAAGCTTCTCAACCTCCCGAGCCATGGAAACAAGGTTTTTCTCCATTGCTTGTCTCTGCTCTATTTGCTCAGCATTTGCTTTCGTCTCATATTCGTATGTTGTCCTATTATCACAATTCCAAATAACATTGCTAAGAATAATGCAAACCAACTAACCAACTTCAATATTAATTGTTTAGGCATTCACATATTGTTCTCCTTTCCAATTCACCATAAGCAAAAGTCATGCGGGTAAGATCACAGATCACAAAACTGCAGACCTGGCTCTAATTAACTCCTGACGAAGGCCATCAATTTCAATTTGTAAAGTTGGCAGTTGCTGATTCTCGGTCTGCAGATGTTTCAGATCTTGTTGCAAAGCTTGAACCTTTCCAGATAACTCTTGTCGTAAAGCATCCAACTTCTGTGCTTCAGATTTTAATTGTATAGCCTCTTCCCTAAGTGGCTCACGAGCGCGAAGTTCAGCCTCCAATGGAAGACCCCTCTGGATCAATTCCCTAGACTCAAGTTCTTTATCTGAACGAAGCTTGGGTATTGCCTGACTTGCTTGAAGGAGCTCATTCTTAACAAAATCTCTCTCTCTCCTAAGAGCAACATTTTCTTCCATCAGAAGCCGATTATCAGCTTGAAGCCTACAAATTTCATCATGCCTTATTGCTAGTTCTTCCTCGACAGGATGTAGAGGCAATGGTCCACGTAATGGAGGGCCATCACGGAAACCATGAGGCCCCTCATTCATAGGATGACGGGGCATACGATTTCTTCCTGCCATAGATAATCCTGAACCGGGGAAGAAAAAAAAATACTATAGTTGTTAGTACCTAACAGCAAGTTACAGTAGAGCATGGCATGAAAGTATAGAAATTGGGATACCATCATGCAAGGTTCACAATCTCATACCGTACTGACATATCGATCAGTTGTCGATACGGTATGTACCGAGCTGTATCAAGCTGTACTGAGCGTACAGACACATGGTACACTTAAGTACCAAGCTGTACCAAATGTACTGGTCCTCTTTCAGACCGGTACATACCAAGCGGTAAGATACGGTATTGCAAACCTTGCTATCATGTACAATAACAACAAAAAGCTGTTAAGTCCCAGCTATGTGGGGTCGTCTAAAACTGGCCTAAATCAGCCACAGTTTACAAAAGGGATCAATAGCAGACTAAAACATTAAAATTGTTGAATCACAAAAAATCACATTCATTTCTGTTTAGCTACCTCAATTTTCTACTGTGTCCAACTAAATCAGCCACAGTTTACATAAGGGATCAATGCACAAACATGGTGCTAGCCTTGTATAATCATGTGTACAGATAGGAGGACTAATTATGCAGAACACCCAGCCAATTTTGCTAAGAGGAATAGTTTTTGTGGCTTTTTTCAATACCCTCAACTATTTCCCAAAAAAATCTTCCATGCTTTCAACCTAATCCTCATGAGAAGTGAGTTTGAGAGGCACCTGTACTTAGTGGTTTTCTTGCAGCTGCTGTGCAGACCTTCCCCTATATTTTTTGGTGAAGATGACACATTAAAAGAAACAATGAATTTCTATAAAGTTCAAAGAAGATTGTAGTAAGCCAGTAAGTCAATTTTTGGTTGAATGTTGTACCATCCAAGCTGCTAGTGAATCTTGCTTATGCCTCTTTTAAAAACTCTTTTCTAGTTGTATTGGATATAGATGGTGTATGCTAATGCATACTCTGATGGATGAGGAAGGAGTTTGTAATCCCAACTCCTATGAATCATACAATTAATTTTCTTTTAAGTGAGGTGTATTGCATTTAGATGTCGAAAGTGTTTGCAATTCGCATACTCTAAGAAACAAACACAGCCTTCTCTGATTTGATTCATCTCATGAACTGAACTTTAACTTACAAACTAGCATGATGGGTTTCAATTCTTCTCAATGGTCTTCTAGGTTTTCTTCTCTCCAGTGTTTGTTTCCTGGGACACAGGGCCAAATGACAGTACATATATAAACATAATAAATGTTAAACATCTGGCAGATAGTAATTGAAGCCTAATTTATATGTCACAATTAATTTAATACCTGACACTAAATTGTTTAACACAATAATTATGACCAAACTTTTGTTGGAGGGATGTCGACTTTGATGTATACATGTATGCCAGCAATGCCCTCAATATCTCAATTTCAGTATGACAATTCACTTCTACTACAAGTGTACCAGTCCATAGTTAAGTAGGGTTTTAATTTAGAGTTTAGGCAGAATCAAATTAATTTTCTTAAAATTTGGGAATTTATGTGAGTCTTGAGGAATGGGATGAAAGCCCAACTTTGTGAATAATTTTAAATATATATAATTAAAAAGGGACTGAGTTCAGAGTCAGTAAATAGGAATCCAATTTTGGATGAGAAGGTGTTTCTTTAGTAGTGATCATATGTATGATTTTCCTTAAGATTAGCTCATCCCACTAGTTATCTTTATCTAGGGTCCCAGTTTAAATAGAATTAAAATATTTATGAAATAATAGTAAAAAATCACTAATGAACAAGAGGATTTTTTTTCAGTAAATTTAGTTAATTACAAGACAATTTTAGCCATAATTAACTGGCCTTAGCTGTCTCTGTAACATATCTCTAAAGTGTCTTTAACCTCTCCATTCATGATATTGGCTGTATGCTGTATCACAGGAATAAAACTATAACATATCTCTAAAGTTTGGACTTATACTGACTCCAGTTTCTTTTCTAACCAAACCTAAAATGGATCTTCTCACAGATGCTCCCTTTGGTGCCTGTTTAATCCTTTCTCTTTCTATTTTCATTCCATCATCAAATTTCATTTAGTTTTTCTCAAGTTTCAACCTCTGTTCTGATCTTCAGGCTGAGGTTGGCAGAGAGGACCCATTCTTCACTATCCATCACATAAGCTAAATAGAAAGAGCATGCTGACGATACTAGACATTTCTTTATATTTTCAAATCCGCAAAGGAATTTCATGGAACAAGTATTCCTCCCAAATGCAATTTAGTGAGAACAAGCATTCATTCCAAATACAATTTAGTGAGAACAACCATTCTTCCCAAATGTAATTTCTTTATATTCTATCTATAATATGAGCTCCTAGCACAAGTAACCTTTTTTAAAGATATTTTAATTTTTGGTTGCTTCAAGCCTGTCTTTCAACTGAATTTTTCTAAACTTATATATATCATAAATGATTGCCAAAATATCACTCACTTGCTCCTTTTAGAAATTCATATATTTTCTCAACTTTTCTTCATTTTTCTTGTTTCTAATATCTAGAATTGAACCAAAATCACCAGCACCTCCCTGAAACCATAGAAATGCCTCTATCTGGTTATTAATGAAAACCAAACTTCATGGATTGCATTAAAGAAAACTTATGAGCCATAATATGATGTCAATAATTAGTTCCAGTTTGCCACATCCAAAACTTCATATAATTTAGACCCACAACAGTAGCATACCAATGACAGTTCTAATGCTGAAAATTCATAGTTGGTACCATGGCTATATTATGTATACCCATAAGAATGTCAATTGTACTTACAGGTGTCAAACAATGATTGATGAGTAGTATTGCATGACTACTACTTTCATTGATCTACAATATGTAGGTATCAATACCAAATGCCATGGTGGATGTCATTGTCATGAGTGGTTTCACAAAGTTATCATCTTGACAGTCAACTGCAACCACCTCCATAAAGCACCATAATGGTATTAGTAGGTTGCCCCCACTAATAAGGTATGGCTTGTACCCTTGTTTCATCATGTAAAATACTTTAGGATTTTTAGAATTTTCTAGAACAACAACAAGCATTAATGTTCCCACTATCTGGGGTCCGCTATAAAATGTCTCTAAAACAACTATTATCAGAAGAGAGGGCAAGCAAAAAAAAAAGGAAAATATTACAACAAATATATAACACCTAAAAGTCTTTGCAGTTAAATTTGAATTTTATGTACCGATGCAAATAAAATGTTGTAACGGCACACCATAAAATAAACCAAGGTTCGACATTTCGAATCATATCATCCGGTATAGGCGCACATACCGATCCGCCCACTAACCGGTACGCGGACCATCCGCTACCAAGCAGTACACCGATTGGGGCTGTTTCCACCCCGTTACCACCCGAAATCGACCAGTAATAGTTGATTTCGATCGTCCCAGCCGCTGTCGGCTGGTAACGGTCGATTTCGACCGTCGCTGATCGATTTCGGGCAATATCAGCCGAGGGAGAAAGAAGAAGAGTGAAAACCTGGAGATCCGACGATGCTCTCCCGATCCCGATCCGTCGCCCGCGAGCTTCTCAACGCTTCACAAGGAGAATCTTTGGCGATCACGGGGAGAAGAAAACGACGCGCGACGCACGAGCTTCTCGCCGAGGCTTCGCGGGGAGAAGGAACGAGGCGACGTCGCCGAGCCTTTTTCTTTTATTTTTAAATTATATATATATATGTATATGTATATGTACCGAGCAGTATGCCTGGGCATACCAAGCGAACGATATGCTTGGGCATACTACTCGATACAGGCGTATCGTACCATACCGAGCTGAGCTCAGTACAACGATACGATACGGATTAGGGAACCTTGAAATAGACATCCAAAAATGTTCTACAAAATAAAAGTTAGAAAATAATTCCCATTAATAAACATTATAATACTTCACAGATGTATAGTGTAAGCACCATCTTGAATTTATAATAGCATTTTGTGGTTAGCATCCACGAGCTAAACATATTATGACTCTCAAGATAAATTCTAAAATGGCTAAGAACAACAATGCAGTATCTTAGAAACATTGCAACAAATAGCAGAACATTTAATAACCATGTGGATTCTCTAAAAGACTGAAAGCAAACAAAATAACCATAGAATTCAGAAAACCTCTGGATCACAGTCAACATTAACCATGTGGAATCTCAAGAATGTTGAAGGCAAACAATGTAAGACTCATGCTGTTCAAATCTTTCATAAGATCAGTCTACAGACAAACATCAAGAACAAATACAGTGAACTCATTCTTTTTTAATAGCACAACACCAATTCATCAGACTTAAACTTAATTCTTCGCTGTCTACTTCTTTCCTTTTCCAGTGCCTTATTTTACCATTCTTCCACATTATCATCAAGAATCAAGCCCAAGAACCGACACTGTGAAAGAACAACTAGAACTAAATAGTAGCACGACTTGTTTAATCAAGAGATATTTTTAAACCCTCGAACCCTGTTCGACGACAGGAAATGGCAAACATGTCAGATTAGGACAGTCCAAAAATCCTACTTCCGGCGGATGTCAAGTATGCCAAAAACTGGCCTACGAAGTAACCTCGCCACAAGATGCTGATGAAACTAGAGAAAGAAATCTTCAGCACACAGACCAAAAGGATCCAGATGCAAAGTAAAAGAACATGTAAAAGAAAATTCCAGATGCACGGATTTCGCCCTCGGAAAGCGGATTTGGGGAAGAAACCTTGGAATCGACGACTCGCCGCCAGGTGATCCCCTTGGTGGCCTCTCGCGATCGAGCAACGTCTCCAGATGCGGGTCAGTCCAAAACCCTTCTCCCCCTCCTCTCTTCGCTCAGGTCGATAACTGAGACCGAACTAACGATAATGCCCTTCTCTTCTTGGGCCGGCCCAACTACTGGTTATTCTGCAAGCGCACAGGTTACGATTCATCAGGCGCAATGACGAGAATGCCCTTTGTTGCTTGAGTTGGCCAAGTGCCATTAATTTTGACTTCCAGACTAAAGTGTAGTACTTACTGCTTTAGGATGCATCATAGGGAAATGACGAGAATACCCTTCGTTGCTTAAGTTGACCGAGTGCTGTTGATTTTGACTTTTCCGGACTGGAGATCAGTACTTCTGTTCATCCCTGTGCTACATCTTTCTGAGTCTGCAACCTCTCCATTGTTCGCACTGTTTCATCTCGAATCAGTCTTTGTGCTACTTCATGCAGGATTTGGCAGGCAAGGAGTCTTGATCTGTGATTTCACTTTGAATCTGAATTGTTTCCTTGTGTTTAGGTTGAGTTGAAACATGCTCAGGAGTCTTTTCTCCTCTTCTCACTTCCAGACTTTACAAGAAATTTATACTCAAAAATGGATTATATTATGAAGACAATGAACCTTTTTTTTTTATATATATATTTTGTTGAAGGAGCAAAGTGTTCTAAATCCATCCATGAAGTACATACATTTATGAAAATTTGATACAAAAAGGGACCAAATTGAGAAGACAAGATTGCTTTTGGTGTACAAATGTCAAGTAAACCAGGTTGCTAATCCAAATGAGATAAGTTTCTTATTGGATATCACTTTATTAGTTTCCTGGAATGGATTTTGCTTTGCCTAAACTTCAGAAACTTACAGAAGTTTGGAGAGAATTGGCAGTATAATCATAATTCCAAGAGAATGAACATAAAGAATATGGACTCTGTTCCAATCTATCAGCGGCAAATATTTCACATTTAAGAGTCATAGCTGAAAAGCTGGGTGGAAGGTCAAAGATAATACCCAAAAATAGAGCTGGCTTTAGCTCTATTTTATCAATGCCTATGAAACATATATAATACCCAAATTTCCAATGCCTATGAAACATATATCACACTGTTGTGACATTTATAATACCCAAAAACCCAAGTGGTGCTTTGGCATTTGAATCATTCCAAGTAGGCTCCCTTCTTTTATTTGCTGAAACAGCATCTCTGTTCCAGGATTCATCATGCAGCAAATGATGTTTTAGCATCAAGCTCTTTGTTCCATGAGAGTACAAAATCTTAGCAGTCAAATGATGAAAGAAACAAATCCAAGCAATGGATTACTTAAGCATGTTGTCATTATAGTCAACGTAGGAGCTTTTTCTAGTTATGGGAAGGAAAAGAATGAGTCCAAACTATTGCATGGATGACATGAGATTTCCTCCTCTGCTTTCTTTGATCAAGAACTGGCCAATAGTCTTCAATCATCCGACTAATTGCTGCACAAGTGTTCACACCCGTGAAGACTGCTTGTGGTTGGTGAAAGAAGACCAGCAAAGCTGCTTCCTTTTCATGGCAAGGTGAAGACCACACCTTCGTTCTTAGTTGCAGAAAAGCTTAAACTGGCACATTAAGCATGTGCCAACAGGCACAATCTATCCTTTCTTAATCCTCTTTCTGACATGATCAATTCCAAGACACACAAATCTTATTGTTTTAATCACATATGTGGAAGATGGACCAAGTCCAAAGGAATTTGAAGTTTGCATGTATGCATGCTCACTTTGGCATTCTTTGCTTGCTCCCCATTGCTACCAGACCTAACTTTCTTCTTGGAAGAGGAAATTAGACTTGGTTACCTCTGATAACTAGTTCATGGACGTTGCTGCTCTCTAAACCCTTGATTGGTGAAGAAGCTTTCGGAAGTTAGGCAGGCATGGAAGTTCCCCTGCTCCTCTTTATCACTGAGCAGAAGTAAGTGGAAATGGTGAAGGAAGTCATGCGTGGGTGGCTGCAAGCATGATCAAGAAAGGAGGGTTACATCCATGGACAACAAATGTCCATGCCGGTAGACATCAAGTTGGAGTCAGCAATGACCACTACAAACTAATTTCCACAGATTGCTGGCGGTATCTTTGAATTATTAAGGTTTACAAGATAGGTTTCCGGCATGCATGAAAGGTAGACAGCACCTCTCTGCTTTGAAGAGTAAGCAACACCTGGCCATCTTCTGATAAGGGATCGAGGAAGGTAGGCAGCTGTCAGCTTTGGGTATCTGACCTTACACTGATCTCATTCCATGGGGTCATGCAAGCTTCCAAGGCATCAACTCCAAGATTGGCGCCGTCCCAAGACAAAGAGCTAACGAACTCGTCGTCTTCCCCGTTGATCACGGGCTTCACTAATTCCCTTGACGCTTAAGCTTCGTGTCATGCTCTCCTAGGACATGGTAGTCGTTGAACTGGGCTAACTGCTGTTCCAACAAAAGTAGCTTCTTCTTCTTCTTCTTTTTTTTCTTCTTGTCGGTGTGCTTTTGATGGAACCTTCTTCATTGATAAGTTGAAGAAAGGACACGAAGAAGCGATCCAGTGGAGTTCTACAGACAAAACACCTTCTTTTCCAGATCTAATTCATTTTAGCTTTCGTTAACATCAACTCATGTAATCTTAATTGGAGATTTAAATGCCCTCCATGAGAACCTTCTTATCCCTTGCTGTTCCTTGACAAACCTTTCATGTCAATCTCACTGTGGACCCAAAAAGTGCAACTGTGTCAAAGAGTTTCAGGAATTTTCTGCCAACATTAATGATGAACCCAAACAAGTCACTTGTCATAGATTTCGTGTAGGTTTCTTGCTCACACAGAGAGAGAGAGAGAGAGAGAGAGAGAGAGGTGTGTGTGCACTTGAACCATGACTTTTTTTCTGGATCAAGCCAATTCTAATTTTTCACGTTTGTTTCTAAAATTTCTCAACCATGAGTTTTATTTTCTGGATCAAGACAATTCTATTTTTCGTTTTTTATCTAAAATTTCTATGATTATTGTCACGCAAAAAGTAAGTTTCCATTATATTGTCATGCACATCATGAAACATATGATACGATGCTAATTTATCATGTTCATTAATAGGCCAAAATTATTGTTCACATTTTTTCTTCAGGAAAGAATAAGTTATCATTGTATTAAACATAATTAAAATATTTCGAACCAATGTTTCTTCCCACTAATTTGGGGTGCTCGGAGCTGCACGCGCTCTTTAACCATTTGCGAGCCATCAAATCAAACCCCTTAAGTGCTAAGAATAAGTTGGGCTCGCCCGATGTGGATAGGAATCACATCAAAGTGGCTCGACGTCATGTCCCAACCGAGACAGCGGCAGGACCCGGTCGAACCGGATCATGTTTGACTCCAGAGGTGAGGAAGTCAACCCTCAGCCGAACTCTAAGGGTCAGCATGATGCTTGAGATTAACACCTACTGTGATGTAGGGTAGAGATTAACCCTCATTCGGATAAGATTTATTCGTACATGACAGAGGCCCGATAGTGATCGGATAGCAACTAAAACCGATGTGAATTGATCGATTCGATGGGATAAAGATGAGGATCATTAACTTATTACTAGATGAAATTATGAGGAATAATTTTTTTTTTTCAAAAGCTTCTTTAAATTTAGAAGGAGGACGAGTGCCAATTCATCTTCTCAAATCATATCATTTTATAAGTTCCTTATCATTATATCTATATCGTTAGTAGTTGATACTAAAATTTTAAATTCAAATATCATATTAATCACTTATCATTTGAAGGAAAAAAAAATTATGTTGATAGTCATAACACTTACAACTTAGAACATCTCACATACATGAAAATTAATTTAATATACACAAATAAAAAGGTGATAGTCATCACAATTGCCGTTTGAAATCTTTGAATTAATCATCCCTTTTGGTGAGAACACATGACTATGTTGAAAAGTATGGCTGTCACACTGGAATTGATCGCAAATTTGTTCTTTGTGCTATTGCTGATCCTAAGCCTATGTTTCAATAGCTTCTTTCATCCATCCACTGACTCAAGACACCTAAATCAATAATCCATTCAATGCATTCATATAGATATAGATAACAATGGTCTTACTGCATTCCCTTTGGCTCCGTGATTTAGATTTGGTTGTCCTCTTATGGAGCTTTTGTGAATCACACGGCTCCCACGATTGTTATTGATGTGGATTACAGTATTCAAATATTAATCTTTTGATGTGCGACATGCACTGATACATGAACATAATGTCTGGTTTATTTTTATTTGATAGTTAAGTTCTTTTGTTAATTTTTGCACCAAAAAAAATCATCAAATAAATTATGACTTGAAACAAGGAAAAATATAACACTGCAATAAATAAATACCAATGTGAAATTTTTTTCAAACTATGGTGATCTAAAACAATGGTTTGATTTTGACTAATAGCGGTAAAAGTTTGACTACCAATCGTCGAATTCGAAACACGGTTGTCGTATGAAATAATGAATTATAACGGTTCTGATCTCGATGCGCGTAACACAACCTATCGCTCCCGAATCACTGTTACACAGAACCGCCGTTATTTCGGGCCGTGACGGCTTATTTCCATCATAATTATGTCAATCATATATATATATATTTGTTTTTTGTATATATGTGACAAGAACAACGCAGAACACATCACAAATACCAACAAAAATACGATTTTGTTTTTATTTTGCTCTCCTTCTTTGACCCTTGTCTGTCTTTCACTCTCTCTCCTCCCAACCTCCTCGAATCTGCCGACCACTACGCCTCCCTTTATATTTGCCTCGCTCCTCTCCATTCACTCCAGGAACGCCTAACGGTAGGAGATAACGCAACTAGGGGTAGAGCTGCACGGAGGGAGAGGGAGAAGAAAGTGAGTGGTTGAGAGAAGATGGGGAATAGTTTGGGTGGGAAGAAGAAGATAGCGAAGGTGATGAAGGTGGACGGGACGACGTTCAAGCTGAAGCCGCCGGCGCAGGCCGTGAGCGTGCTACGGGACCATCCGGGCTACACCCTCCTCGACGCGGAGGAGGTGACGCGGGTCGGCGTCCGGGCCATGCCGCTGGAGCCGGACACGTCGCTCAAGCCCGGAAAGCTCTACTTCCTGGTGGAGCTGCCCCGGGTACCGAACCAGCGCGCGCCCCGTAGGGCCTGGTCCGGGGCGCTCCAGGTGAGCGCCAAGGAGCGGCTGGAGAGCCTCCGGCTCACCCGCCGCTCCCTCTCCGACCTCTCCCTCGCCACCCAGTCCCCCTCGGTCGAGGCCGAGGAGGCCAAGGACGGCACCGTCCGCCTCAAGATGAGGCTGCCCAAGTCGCAGGTGGAGAAGCTGATGCAGGAGAGCAAGGACGCCGGGGAAGCCGCGCAGAAGATTATGCAGCTTTGCGCTGCCAGTGATGGTGCCACCCCGTCGGCCTCATCAGAGCCGACGACGCCGACCGTGAAGGCTGGACGCAAGGAGGTACGCCCTTCTCTCTTCCTCTTCTCCTTTGCTCCTCCTTTACTTTCCATGGCTCGCTGGATTGAACTACCGATGTTAATTCGTTGGGTTTTCAGAGTTCGATCAGCACAAGTATACTTCCATATCCATCTACGAACTTATGGCCAGTTCATACGCTAAAGGTTTAGACTTTCATGCCAAAGTCAAATTTGGCCAACTCACAGAAAAAAGTAAAACTCACGGCTTCCATGTGGATTTTGTGTGTCGCGTCTCCGGAGGAGCATACCATTTCGTTGTACAGATCCGTAAACAAAGGATTAGATCAGAATCATGTTGTTTTTAGTTGCATGCCTGTAAGTTTTGAATCAAAGGGTTTGGTGCATATAAGCTGATAGCTATAGATGCATCCTAGTCCAAGTAATTAAGCATTGACTAATCCACCATCAACAGTCCTGGTTTCACGGCCGACCGTATAGTATGTTTGACCAATCCTTGGCTCATCAGGCTGGCTTCAATCCTCCAGACTTCAGCCATAAACTTACAGATTTCCGTGCCATTCTCCTACCAAATCTATCCGGTTCATCATACAAACATGACAGTGCAGAAGTCAAAAGAAAAGAAAAAAAAAAAAAGTGTAAGAAGCTTTCGGATCAGTAGATCCTCCATTTCCTTACAGTAGTGGAGCTTCTATATATAAAGAAGTGCCAGAAATAGAGCATTACAAGTAGAGAGGATGGATGATAAGAAGCTGATGTTAATGCTGCGCACGTCTCTCTCGGCAAGCCGTGTCTGCATCCTCTAAGTCATTTTCATTAGTTTATTGCCTTAGTTTATAATCAACATGATGGCCCATATGGTTGGTGTATTCGCAGGAGGTTCGTCTCAGTCAATCATAATTGTGTTCTCCACTAACCATGATCTCCATCGGCACCTTCCTTTAAGAAATGGAGAATGGTTCCGACCACATGCTTAGTTGCTTGCTTGCCGGTTTACCATTATTCTACTCGATTTCTTTCTACAGTAGATGGCAAACTCGACGAGTTTACAGACCGCATTCGCTGATATCAACTCAACAATGAAAAGAAATGAACCAACAAAAAACGAGTAGTTTTCACTGGAAGTTCTGCTGACAATTTCTTTGGTCTCTCTCAATCTTGCAGAAGAGGACGAGGTTCGTTGCACTGCCAAATGAGATCATCGCGTGAAGTGCAACACTTCATCAACCAAGCTGGTCAACGAGAAGAAGCAGAATCACTAGATCTTGTAGTAGTCTTTGTCCAAAAGAAAAAGAAGATGTGGTGGGTAGGAAGAAGAACATGAGAAGCTGCGTAGGGCTTCCTATCCCTCCCCCCCCCCTCCCCACAAAAGTAGCCCGCGTTTGACATTTGTTATATGGTGCTTTACTACGCTTGAGTTGAGTGAATGGAATTCTTGCATCAACACTTCCTCTTTCCTCTCTGTGTGCTCGTCTTGGACTTCTTCCAACATTCTCCAACAGGCTTTAGGCAAAAAGCGAGCTGCCAAGGTGCTTTAAAATGGGTGCCAAAGTGGAGAATATTTAATCTTTACACACACACAAAAGAGACAGTAATTTATTTCTTGATGTGACTTCCACGTAGTGCTTCCTTCTCTCGATCAGAGAAAGAGAAAACACAGCACAAGGATGACAAAGAATTCTGGGCTAATCGAATCGGGTCAATAGTTCTAAAACAAATCACAAAATATTTTTTAGAAAAATCAAAAATCAAAATAAAAGATCATTTCACTTCAAAATAAAAAAAAAGAGGCTCAAAATCGATTGGGTTCCGATCGATCTGTGACCACTCCACCAACCCAACAATAAAAAAGAAATTTAGGATTTTGTACAGACATGGCAGGCCCAATTCCTTTATTTTAATTTGCTTGCCACTCGTCGCAGATGGTGGTCAGCTTTGCCCGCCCGCCGGTGATTACTACTCGAGTGGATGGAGTTCATCTGTGGATAGGATTTAGATGATAAGTGCAAGCAAACACATCCATATTGCGTTGGAATTTAATATTAGATCGATTCATTTTTTTTTAACAATTTAAACTTCTATCACTATTGATCATCCAATTTATAGTTCGAATCCCACACGATATTGCATGTGTAGAATTTATACAAGGTCAAACTAGCCGAGAGACAACTTCTATTGATTAAAATTAAATATATATCTTTATAATTAATTATATTTAACATTTCGATATACTTATGAAAGTAAAATATTTAATTATATTATTTTCATAAAAATCAGTCTTTCTTATTTTGTAAAATTATCTTTCTTATCTTATATAGAGAGAGATATCAATATTTTATTTTTATAAATACATGAATCTTTATATATTTTTTTTAAAAAAATATAAAAAATAAAATACTAAAAAAAAATTAATTATAAGAAAATCTATAAATTTTATCTTAAAAATTGATTGATTAATCGGACAAGTATAAGATTCTTCTTGTGTCCATGAAATAAATGTAAAGCATACATGTTGGCATGTATCTCTCACCAAATTTGAATTGATTTGAATTTGGGCATTGTGAATCCTTTCTTTTACTCATCTCAATTCCTTTCCAAATATATAGCCTCGAATCTTGCTGTCTGCTCTGTTCAATATAAACTAAAGCGACAAATAGCAATGCACAATCGATTCAAAGCTCTTCTCTTCGCTAACGAGTCTCCAAATTCCATCGGAGCCGAATGGCATTTAATGTAAAAATGATGAAAGATAGACCCATATTTATTATATAAGTAAAACAAAGGGCGTATTTTAAGTGGAAAAGTTGACGCGATTTCCCTACCACGTCAGCAATCCGTGTGATCTCCTATCCCGCCACTCCCCACAATCCGATCCCCGTCACATCGCCTCATCTCCGCCGTCCGTCCTCTCGTATTCTTTTGTTTCTCGTCTCGCATCATCCCGAAGTAATTTATTATTTATTTATATTATTTACTTTTGTTGTTATTAATCTTCTATTTATTTTTCCTCACCTCAGAGAAACCCACTGAGGTCTCTGTCTCTCTCTCTCTCTCTCTCTCTTTCTCTTCGTCGTCGTCGTCGTCGCGGTCACCGTCGCCATGGCCACCGAGGAAGCGAGCAAGCCTCCGAGTCATCCTCCTTATCCTGAGGTAGTTTCCATTCTTTTGCGTGGATTCTCGATTTCGGTGATTTTGCCCCGCTCGATCAACGATTTTGTGGTCGATCGGTGGTGAACTGCAGATGATAATGGCAGCGATCGCCGCGTTGGGGGAGAAGGGCGAGACGGACGAGTCCGCGATCGCCGCTTACATCGAGTCGGCGTACCAGGGCTTGCCGGAGTCGCACGCGGCGCTGCTCTCTGCTCACCTCGCCCGCATGACGGATGACGGGGAGTTGCGTTTCGTCGACGACAACTACGTGCGGCCGGACCCTGCCCCAGCCGCGCCGCCCAAGCGGGGCCGCGGCCGGCCGCCCAAGCCCAAGCCCGATCCCGCGCTTACCCCCACCGCCGCCCCGGCAGCGCCCCGACCGCGCGGCCGGCCGCCCAAGCCCAAGGACCCACTCGCCGTGGCCGTTGCGAAGGCTGCCAGTGGTCTCCCTCGGCGCAGGGGCCGCCCACCAAAGAGGGTGAAGGTGGCCCAGCCGGCTGGCGCCGATGCTGTGGCCGCGCCTTCTCCTGCCGTGGTAGGGGTGAAGAGAGGTAGGGGTAGGCCTCCGAAGGTGAAGCCTGCGGTGGATGTCGCTTAACCGAGGAAGAATTTGGGGGAGGGGCGGAGTATGGAAACAACTGCTACTGATCGTTCCAAACTTGCTGTTTGCTTACTGATTTGCTTCTGTAGTTGCTGTTAGGCTACTTAGGATGAGATGTCCGGTTGTTGACTCGCTGTAATGCATATGTACATTAATGCGTGATGTAGTTGTTTACTGTGCTATTGAAAGTGATAGACTAAATTGGGCAGGGAGTTTCCTTCGTTTGCTTTCTTTTCTTGAGGGAATGTTTGACAGACATTCTTTACTTTGCTTTCGATAATTAGGGAGAAAAAAATGTTTTTTTTTTGGTGATTTCAATTTGGCAAATCTTTATTTTTTTTCTTTCTATTTTGGTGATGATAGATCTTAAGAAGGATGTGCATTTTAGGTCCATTAAGAGGGATTGTGTTGCTTTTCTTTGGCTGCTTGAAACATAGTTATATGATTCTATTATGCAGGTGCTATGAGAGGTGTACCACAACAAATACAGGTGGAGAAGTATTTTTCCTTCTTGTGAATTTGGTGGAAGATGAAATCAACTTGGTAAGCACAAGCACAAGCATTTTCTATTGCTTAGTTTTGGTTGGAGAGATATCTTCCAAATGTTGAAATCATGCATGATGGTGCTCTACATTTTATTTCTTGTTCCTTTTTAAGATATTTTTTTGTTCACTTTTGTATTTGCTATAAGCTTGAGTATAGTGCTTGTCTTGTAAGACTTGGTGTCATAGTCTTTAACTCTGGAATCATCCCTGCCTTATTGTTCCTCTTGATATTGAGTCCTTGCAATGTATAGTTTTGATCAGGCTATGAACAAAGCTAGTACACCTAATATTACTAACAATTGCTCCTAACATGTAATTCATTTGTTGCACATATAAATTTCTGTTTGCTTTTATATTTGCCATTGTTTAGTTTAGTTTAGTTTAGTTTAGTTTAGTTTGCTAAGTTATCCTACCATTCTTATCGTGTCTGTTGAGGTGTGCCATTATTGTACTTTCCACTTCTAATTATTTTTGCAGTATTATGCTTCCCTTTTATGTTTGATTTGTTCTTTATATTTGTTTCTTTATATGACGAATTGAGAACAATTTCTAGATGAAACTTTTGAGAGATTGTTAGATATACTGTGTTAATCTTATTGAAGCAGTTCATCTTCAATTTGCTTTGCACCAATATTTTTTGGTGTGTGCTCATGTCACATAATAACATCTTTTTCTGTAATTAGTTTTTGCCTTTTGTACATCATCTTAGTCTTTGATCGATACATGCAAAAATCTCCTAACGAGAGATTGTGTACAGGACCAAGGCATGCATGGTTCCTTTATCTGCAAGTGATTGAGGTCATGAAACCCATTTCTTGGATTGCAACACTTACAGGAGTGTGATTTGGAAGCTTTAAACTTTTAATTGCAAAAAGCTTCCATTACTTGTACTAGTGTTACTTGTATTGTTGGGTTTCTTGAAAGTGAAAGATGATGCATTGTTTCATCTCTTTCTCTCTATTTTGTTCCTTTGATTTGTTGCCCAATCGACAAGATGAGTACATTTTTAGTTTATTGTGATGGATCATTTGATTGAAGTATATATCTGTACTCATGTGATGGTGATTAATGTATGTCTATCGAGCAGTCTTCTAGCAATAATTATCATGAAACATAAGGCTATGGTTTAGCTCGGATCAATATAGACTAATTTACGTATGCAGATCGTTCCATTTCGGACGGTTTGATCTGATCTATTGAGAAAAAAAAAGATTACAAATCCTATTTTACTCGATCAAATCAATTATTGGATTGGTGTTTCCTTTTCTTTCTCGTTCGTTTTTTTTTTTTTTTCTTTCATCTCCGACCACCAACTGGTACGAGATGGAAATCAATCATATCAAACAATGATTCAGCTTACCAGTCGATACCAGTATATTAATCGATCAATCAACATGTTGATGTACGATAGTGGAGTGTATCAATAGATTAGTAGATACTACTAATACCATTCTCTTGTTGGATCAATATATTATATCATGATACAACAAACCTTTTTTTTTTTTTTTGGTAAGTATGATACAACAACAAACCTTGATATCAAATACATCTGGTATATATGATCGGTGCTAGATAAAAATACATGATATCAAATATATCTGTAATCATTAAGCTATGAGTGAGGTATCCAACATCTGATAGGTGGAAAAGCAACAAGAATTTTTACCATCCATCTAGATGGACAGATTTAGTGAGAAAATATCATGAGGGTGGTTTGTAGGAGAGTGACTTCAGACCAGAATGGGGACGAATCAAACTAGTTGAGATTTGAGTTTTTCTGAGAAAGTGACACTTCTGATCATCCACCCACTTTATTTCAACAAAAAGGAAAAAAGAACTTTTGATGCGAGAATGTGTACATAAGTTAGATTGACGATGATGAAACAAATCAAGAACGCCAATGTGCTACTTTTTATTGATACGTCATACGTATCATCAATTTTGGCCATATTTAGCAGTTGCAAGAAGCAAAAGTTTGAAGTGGTGATCAGAAAGAGAGGGAAGCAACAATGAGAAAGAGAAGGTAGCAGGAACGGAGGAAGGTATGGAAAGTAAGAATAGAATCCCAAATCAAGAGAATGATAGCTCCATGACAAGTTTATGGCAGACAAAATAATCCCAACCTAACAGCAAAAATGCCATAAACACTCTCTGGTCGGCACATAAAAGGGCTTCAAATGGAAATGTGAGACCTTAAAAATGTTTCACAAAAAAATGTCAACAAATTGGCATAATATGTAAGAGAAAATCTCTGGATCGAAAATATGGAACAAGCAACGGTGAAGTTCCAATAGACGAACAGTTATAACTTGAAAAGCTCTCTTCGGTGATAGGAAGCGGTGCGATGCATACAGAAGACTGACTCCTGATCATAATTGATGAGAAAAGAAATGCTCATGGTGTACTCGCCTAGGCTTTTCCAGCTGAGCCAAATAGGTGCATCTTCTCAGCAATCACAGCTTTCATTGCTTCCTTTGCTGATGCCATCAGATGAACCAAATCTTTATGGGGCTTCCGCAGAGCATCCAGGTAAGCACTCCGGACTTCTGTGTTCACGTTGAACTTCCGAACACCCAGAGCTATGCACTCCTGTTCAAGGAAAACAGACAAGGTTAATACATACTGCTTCGAGTGTTTTTATTTTGTTTGGTGGCATTACCTCATTAACTTGGTATACTAATGGAGCATAAAATTATAGATAAAGAGGAAAACTATGTGATGCCATGATCTCATGTACAATATGTATTTACCTCAACGGCTCATGTTCTAAAAATAAAAGTACCATGTAAACATATGAAGAGCTTTAGCAGAGAAATAAACGGCATGGTCATCAGGTTCACCTAGTGATGCATCATACCGTATTATCAATGAACCAATTCTCTTGATGTAGTGAAAATGGAAACCTGCCAAAATCATTTACAACAATCCAGATAATGGTCCATAAGAGTAGATTGCCCGATTTGGAAAGTTAAAACTCCCTGGTGGTTATAACTTAGCTGGGACAAGGTACCTAGTACATGAGGCTCTCGTCAAAGTGGGGTCTGAGGAGGGCCAACGTACACAGCCTTATCTTTAAATATTAAAGGAGATTGTTTCCGTGATTCGATGTCACAAAAGAGCAACCTTACCATTGCGACATGCAAATATCCAGCACACAATATCACAAACTGCCTTGTACATTTATGTTGCTTTTGAATACTATAGATGAAGTTTAGATTTTCCACAAAATTTTAGTTTCTACCTTAACGAGATCACTTGGCAGACCGGATGCTCCATGAAGAACTAAATGGACCCCTCTGTCTAAAGTCAATGCTTGAAGTTCCTGTCAGAGAAGCAACATTATGTCAGTAGAGAAGCAACATAAACTAGTGTTCAGATCCATAATTTTCAATCAGATTATGATTATTACTGAAACGAAACTATCAGCAAATGAAAATATCACAGGGTTTCTGTAAGTAATTTGGAAAGTACATTATGTCAGTAGAGAAGCAACATAAACTAGTGTTCAGATCCATAATTTTCAATCAGATTATGATTATTACTGAAACGAAACTATCAGCAAATGAAAATATCACAGGGTTTCTGTAAGTAATTTGGAAAAGCTGAAGACGCCAAAGTAAGGTATTGATACAACAGCTCAACCACTAGAACAGGTTCACAATGTGACAGGTTAGCTTCTCCATTCAGAAAGAAAGAACAAAAAGGGATGAAAGAAATGAAAGATTTATTTGATTTATAAAGAGCTTCGAAGCTTATCAAGGGACTAGTCCCCAAGCACTGCACCAAACTGCACTAAGTAATAATTTTGTTACAATACAATGCATTGCATATACAACGGAATTCTTAGAACTTGGTCCTTGGGATGTTTATATGAGCTTTCTGTTGCTTATCAGCAAAAAACAGGATGTGCGACACAATAAAAGCCTGTTCCTCGATTTACTAAGAAACTGAAACATGACCACTTTGCCTGTATTTTCCTCTATGATCAAAATATAAGTACACTGTACACCTGCAACATTGCTTCCAGTTATTAGATGCTAGCAGAAAGTAATTTAACCTTGGTAACAAAATTCCGAATATACTGGACACAGGCTGGGCCTCAATTTTCAATCTAAGGATCTAAAATGTGTAAATATTACACGATTTACCCATCGATTGAGCCTCTTGCAGAAGCTTGAACTTTACAGAACTTGTTTTAATCATGGGGAAGTGGAAGCAAGAGCAGGCCCATGGAAGCTAAAGCTGGACCATCTACACCACCTTATCAAGACTCATCAGTTTGTCAATTGACCATACTTCAAACCCACTTGCAATAATCAGCTACAGATTGTCTTTTGGCCTTAATCCTCAATGACATGTTTTTCATAGGACACCATTCTTTGCACATACATTAGCACCCTCATCTAATTCATTTTTATTTTGTTTAAAAGTTTGGTGTAAACAAAATTTGCTTGCTATTACTGCTTTATCATCAATCATTTTCAATTTGCAAGAAGTGGGTGCCTAACCCATTATTACCTGATGTAGGTTTTACTTTCAACAAAAATGTTTCTACATATTAAGAAATTAGTGAGAAGACTTACCCATTCATTTATTTTGAGGTAGAGCCCAAGGTTTGACTTACCGGTCCATACCGGTGTACCGAGTTTATCTCGGTACAGGTATAGTACTGGGTGGTACACACAGTGTGTACCATCCAGTATATTAAAATATAATATAAATATTTTATAATATTATATTAAATATATTAAAAAGATTAATAAAAAAAGAAAAGGGGCGACGTTGCCTCGACCTTTCTCCTCGCGAGGAGACGGAGGCGACGTCGCCTCGACCTTTCTCCCCACGCGGGGAGACGTTCCGTCTCCTTGCGCGGGAGAAAAAGTGCCTGCGACCCACAAGCGACGATGGCGCGCGGGCGCTGGCGACCCGCGGGCAACGACGGCGTGCCGCGAGGATGGCGTAGGGAAATAGGTACTCCTCTTTTCTTTTTTTCTTTTTTTCCTCTTCTTCTTCTTCCCCTTTCTCCCTCAATCGACCGCCGACGGTCAATTTTTGGCGGAACCGCCCGGTAGCGGGCAGTCCGCGTACCAGCAACCTAACGGACCAATATGTACCATCCATACCGGGCGGTACAAGTCGAAATTGCAAGCCTTGGTAGAGCCTATTATGACCCTAAGAAATAGGCCCCAAACAACTTAAATAAGTGCATGTTTATAGTCATGAGAACCTCACAACTAGTTATTCAAGATAATGCATAAAATCATTAATTTGGAATGCAAATCATTTGACGTAGTCAATACCATCGTCTGAAGTTTTATTTGTAAGCAAACAATGCTGAAAATAAAATTGGAAAGTTACTGACCTTTAGCAAGTCAAGTCTAAGATTGGGACCACTAGATGGGTATTTTCCATGTACATTGCCAATGCAAACAGCTAGAGCGTTGATTCCAGTATTATCAATAAATTCTCGAGCCTGAAATGCAGAGACCAAATGAGAAATAAAATCATAAGTGAGATTAATGTGTGACTGCCGAATCCTGCAGAAAAATGCACCTGCTTAACATCGGTCAATCTAGCTTCATAATCTTCAACTGTCAAGTCATCTTCAGTGCCTGACAACTGCCCAAGTTCAGCTTCAACAAGCATTTCTTTAGCATGTGCTAGACGCGTTATGAATTTTGTGCATGAGACATTCTCTTCAAAAGGAAGATGAGAACCATCAACCATCAATGAATCGAATCCCTGAACAATCAACCAGGAGATTTGAATTTTGAGGAGATTCAAGTTGATGTTTCAAGAATTAATACTAAATTATAACCTAGAACTCGGTGCTCGAGGTGTATGCTACAGAGAGTCTTAGAGGTAAATGGGACCTACCAATTCAAGAGCTTCAAGTACCTCAGCTTTTGAATTGCCATGATCAAGGTGAACAGTAATTGGGACCTGCCATTATAAGATTGTGAAGTATCATCTATACTCTTGATCTAAAAGGACAATTTTTAAACAACAAAAAGCTGATGAAATAAGTAATCATATTATGGTGGTTCCAAGAAACCCATTAAAGGCAATTAGTGTAATATAAAATGTGTAAAGGGTGGCCCATAAATAACCAGATCTAGTTATTAATACTTCTATGAGGAAACTTGATCAACATAAGGAACATAATTAGCAATAGCATAGGTGACATAAATAAGGTAGTACACAATTTTGGTTGACATGCCAAAACTTATAGTTGTATAACATGATCAATTCAATTGCAATAGTTGCTTAAATTCCATAGCTTATAGTATCTAAAAATGGACCATGCTATCTAAACAGAATATGTTAAAATTAAGGTGCAGGATACATGTCACAATTGGTATCTAGGACTACATTCCTATGGACATTATATTAAACCAGCAACTACAATGATATTAAATAATAAATACTAGAGAAAAATATTACATATGAGACTAATCGAATTATCACAAATAATTTCCTGAACAATCACCACTTTTCTTCTCAACAAAAAAATTAGAAGTAGAGTAGTGAAATTTAACTGCAAAGTGTGCACTTACCCTGGCCTGTTCGGCAGCAGAAATGCAACATGCAACCAAAGGAACTCCGCCATGTTTCAGAGCACCTGGATGAACCTGGGAAGCAGAAAACTATTAACATATTTGCAGCAGCCAAGACAAAGCAATCGTTCCCTATTTTCCTTTTTTTATCATTTTCTCTGGAAGTCACACCATTGATAAGATTACATCTAATTTACAATTGACTAATGCTCTAAAAAATATTTAAAAGGCAATGATGAAGTACTATAATAAATAGAAACCATGTCAGAAGAGGTTTATAAAAATATTAAAAAAGATATAAACTCTATAATATAAATTTAATCACAGAGCAGAATATAAAAAATAAAAGTTCTTAGAAACTCATTTTGCAGCAGAAGCACTCAACATCTGAAGTTATAATTTCAAGCGAAAAATATAAAATTGGTTCTGCATGGTGAAATTGAAACTTAAAGGAACCATTACATATGAAACAACCATGCATATATTCTAAATCAGTAGATTATATGAGATCAAGTTATTACTTGATAATTTGTTTTCGGAGACCTTTAAGGATTTAATTTTCTATTGTAGTTATTAGTCAGGAGCTTCATTCTAATAGCTGCATCAATGGGCATCTGCATGAGATATCAGTGGTTTCTAGATATTAGCAGGAGATAGCGACATTCATCCTGGGGTCACGCGATGGTCACATGCATACTTAAGTAATATTATTTAATTATGACATATTAGATGTGAATTTATATTGTAGGAAATAATAAGCAATCAAGGGATCATATTAAAAAAATGTCAGGATACTTGATTCATGATTTCTACTTGTTGTTTGGAAACTTTTTTTAGGAAAGAAAATATATAGCAGCCTTATTTTCTCTCTTCTGCTATCTACATTCTCTTGTTTTCTTCTTCCATAACTGTTGCATCAATGTTAAGAATGGGCTATCTTCTGATCCTTGAAGGTTACCAATGACCAGGTCCTCTATTTCTAAGGGTGGGTTTTCTTTTAATCATGCATTTTATCATTTATCACGAGCAAATGGTTGACATCACTTGTTTTTATAATTGTGTTTTTTTTAATAGCAAATATTAGAGGACAACCAATGATTTTTTTCTGATATACTTGAAGAACATTTCTGTAGAAGTACTAATGTTTGTACTTCATATATTCCTTTTTGCCATTTTAAAATCAGCATTCTGTACCTGCAAAATGGCAGGACTATTTTCAGCCTCAGCAGCTGAAATAACCGCTTCAACACCTTCAAGATTATACACATTGAATGCTCCAACAGCATATCCACCCTTCTCTGCATTCTTGATTTTAAAAAAAAAATTGTTAGTAACTTAGTATAGCAGTAGATAGCAAGGTACATTTCATTATAATAAACTTACTAGAAGAATATCCTTTGTTGACCTAGAAGGACGAGCCCAACTTGTTACAACATCAGCTATGGCATTGTTATCACCAACATTACCTGTTACATAACAAGAATAAATATTATTGAAAGAGGTCAGCATTATGGTTTTATGTACCATTAGAGATGTAAACAACCTGGAAAAACAATATATGGAACCCCTGGATGATGGCTTTCTGGACCTAGCTGCCATAAGGGGACGCCAGCCAATGCTTGTCCAATTACCTTGGCACGCTTTGCTTCTAAAGCTTTTGTAGCAATATCTGATGAAGTAATTCCACCCTGAACACGACGAAGTACAAGAACAACCAGAGTTAGTTATATAATCCCTTCCACTAATACATAGAATTTATGTAATCCTTGCATATTATGTTTACTATCTGAAGCAAGAGATATCTTCTTCATTCTAGTGAAATTTAAACAAGCAGGGTAAGGACTTAATACAAAGATATACACTAACTAACAATGTGGGGATCTTGAATTATCTTTTGAAGTGGATTGGTGTCTTTTACACTGAGTGTTATATATGTATCATTTCTTACAATGTCTATATACAAAAAGAATTACATAAGGCACGTCAAACTATGTGTTTTGTTCGATACCAGCAAAAAGATAAGTTCAATCTGCTAGCAGGTTCAAGTCAAGCATATTTTTCAGCAATCAAATGAGTTTGCTAACACAAACCATTATTCATGGATGTCTAGATAACAAAAATGCATTGATGTTAGCATGTCTAACTACTGATAAACAGTTAATCATTCAAAGCACCATTTGTCTTAAACATAGACATGCTAGTTAACCTGAAAAAAAGGCTCTTTATCTATGGAGAACGACTAGGCAGAACAGAAACACCATGAGGTTATGTACTTTCCGAAACCTGACAATGTTTTTCTTATCTGACAACAGGTTGTAGTTAATGGCATAATTCCACAGATTATGACTTGTTAGAAAACCTTAAGGATGTCATGTTGTTTCTTTAATGCCATCAGTTGAATTAAAAAAAAATGCAGGAATCCAACCTCACTATACAGTAAAAAAAATTTCAATTTTAACTCATAATTACCCAAGTTACCACATAAAAGCATAGTGATCGCCATTCAAACTCAGTCAATACCCGCTGCCCACCGCCCCCCAGCTCTCCTCTTCTTCCTTCTCTTTCTCGATTGCATCCCCTCCTTCCTTTCTCTTTCTCCTTCTTCCTCTTCCTCTGCCACCTCCTCTTCTTTCGTCCTCTTCCTTCCTCTACCGTGCCTTCCTATTCTTCCTCTTTGTCTTTGAAACACTGATACGTACCAAGTGTTGGTACACAAGTAATGATTAGGGATTGATACGGGTCCGATATGTGAAACAATAATCCTTTATTCTAAACCATATAACTTTGCCAATAGGCTTGGGCTTTATAAATATTTGAGGTTGCTTGTATAAGTTCTGCACCTAATCCAATTGTCTCAAAGATGATGTTAAACATGAACTAACAGCTTTAGTTCATAAAAGTTCGATCAAATCAGCATTAGGACCCATCTTATGCATTTTTTTGGTTCAATAAACTATGATTCATTTAATATGCAGTGCCACTTTTGAATTTAATTTCAAGCTGACATTATGCTTTTAAAGTTCTGACCAAGGTTCGCCAAATCGTACTGTACCGGTGTACCAAGCTCAGCTCGGTATAATACGGTACATCGGTACCAAGCGATATGCGCAGGAATACCGCTCAATACGTATATAATAATAATAATAATAGTAATAAATTTAAAAAATAAAAAGAAAAAGGATGACGTCGCCTCATTCCTTCTCCCCACGTGGGAAGACGTTTCTTCTCTCCGCGCTGTCACGAACAAAAAAATAAAGAGGGTGCTCAATATAATGCTCATGTATATTCGTGTCTTTCGGGTTTTGTTCATACTTTGTACAGCAAGTAGCGAACTAGCAGTAGGCTTGGCAGCCCTAGTTTGGTTAACTTTCGTGGTCGGTTTCGGCTTAAAAATGAGAGTTGTGTCATGCTGACACTTGTGGAGATTTCGGTCTGTAATGAACCATGATCCTTTAGAGCTTGTGTCATGATTTATGTGCGACAGTTCAGAGCTTGTGAAGTCAATGGTTGTAATTTGCATTGGCTATAAAAGTGTTTGCTGAAATGATTGCTTGTGGATCCCATACGAAATGCTTTCTTTATCCCATTTTCTCTTTTGTAGGTCCTAAGCATAGGAGGTTTCAGGGAGGCTGACATTTGCGGATGGACACGTAATGGTGCCGCACGACTTAGGCAAAACCACCTAAGTTCATGACAATTGGTATCAGAGCGGGGCAAACACACGTAGAAACACTTGGCATGCAAACGTGGGGGACTTAGCTAGGCTGCATGGAGGGCAGCCAACATACGCGACCGTTTAGGGAAAACGGGCATTGAGATGTAGGGAAAGGAGTTGCTCAGAGGAGCGGACATCCAAGATTGACATTCAGAGGAATGACCAACTCTTTGCATGAGAGGCACCACAAGGACAAGCAAGCTAGGAAGAATGCCCAGCGCACAAAGGTTGGGATGACTGAGTTCGAGCCATGGCTTGACGTTGGTAACCAAACTTGACGGTGCTCAAGGCAAGCGGGGCGCTTAGTAAAAGATGAGACCGTGCAAAGTGGGTTGTGTTGCACAACGACCGAAAGAGTTGTGCAAAGCTCACAGAGTTGAGGGGAATTACTAACTCGAAAAATTCAGTACTCATGCAAGGGCTTGTATACGGACGATGGAGTGTTCATAGCCAATCTCAAGGCGAGCGAAACTTGGCGCCATGGAGCATTGGAACTTTCTCTTCAGTATGGGAAGGATACGTCCGTAGGAGGCTGAAGTGTGCAATAAGTTCAACATGTTGCTAGGCCTTGGAGGGTGCAGCGAGAGCTGTATTGGTGAAGAGTCACAATCTAACAAGTACATTTGCGAGGGCAGAACAATGCACAGTTTGTTTAGCAAGGTGGAGTAGTCTAAGGGGATGGTGGTCTCCGAAACTTCCAGAGGAAAGAATACGAAGAGAAAAGTTACTCCAACAGGATATATATCCAGGAGGGATAAATCTTGGTTCTCTAGAGGGAGAATCATATGTAGCGGATCGCACGTGTTGAGGAGTACCTCAAGACAACAACTCCATAAAGCTCAACAGACCGAGCGAGTGGCGAAGAGTCGTCGCATGATCTCGTGTGAGGTAATTTATCGGTGGATGGATTGCGAGATCAAGTGGGAGAGTGACCCATGGCAACATCAAACAAACGCACACTTAGAGCCGATGTGGAAATTGGGTCAATGGAGGGCTAACCCGTGGAATGGTGGGCGTGTGGGCCACCATCAACTCAATGCAAATCGAGGGGTGGAGCAACTTGGGTAGACCTTGGTGAAGTGTCCAAGCCGCATGAAGGGAGTCGACGTAGAAAATGGAACATGGAGCGAAGGCATGAAACTTTCCTTGAACATAGGTCAAGGACATGAACTCTTGCAGAGGCAAGAGCGGGATCATGTCATTCCATGGGTTATTCATTTTAATGAAGCAAACTCATCCTGCATAGTGTCAAAGACGAAGGGAGCTTTAAGGCATATGCACCTTATCTCAAAGAAGTATTTGACGGAGAAGCTAAGGTGACTTAACTTACGGAGGCGAAGTTGGGGTCAGAAGGCCTTAGCACGGGGCAAGAGGACGCAAAGGCGAGTACTCTTGAAGAATATACCAAAGTGTTATCATTTGATTTGTCATGAGGAAAGCAATGTGCAAGGAAGATTGTGCTGGTGGGGATAGAGGCCCCGGATCCAGACAATGGTGCACCAAGTTCAGTGTAGTCTGTGAACTTCGAGAGCTACTAGACGATGGACTATCCTAGAGCTATGCTTCGTTCGGATGTGACCCGAGAATGGGTGGATGGAAGTTATTTGCCAAAGGAGTGAACACAATCAGAGGTGGCCGAGGCTCTATGATGTGTTGGCAAAGGCTACACATGGAGAGATCGTAGTTCAAGTTCATCATACAAGAATTTGAATGCAATGGAGATATCACTAGGAGGCGAGATAGTGCAGTGGATCATAGTGGAATAGTTCGAGGCAGTGCAACACACGCGGGAGAGGTCCCGTGAGGGACTTGATCATGCAGACGTATGATTAGGAACTACTGGAGTTTGGTTAACAACACAACGACAAGAAGGGCTATGGATTCAAGGAGTGAATTGCATGGTACCGCAAAGGCGGGTCTTTTGTGCGTGCATTGAATTTTGCATCGGATGAAGGCCTTCGTCATCAGCATATAGGGGTTGTGTACCATCGAGGGAGCATTCCGAGTGCAAGTATTAGTGAGTCCCATGAGGGGACTTGATCATACAGAGGTATGATCGGAGCGGCTGGAAAGTTGGACTGCTCCAGTGCTCATATTCACTTAAGGGAGTCCGACAAGTCAGAGGACAAGGCCAAGTAAGCAAACGTTGCTACCAAGGAAGCTAAGTAGAACAGAATCGACATGAGCCCTGCAATAGGATGACAGAAGCCATGTATGGAGTTGTAGCCTATCTTTCCATCGACCAATGGGAACTGCTCGAAGAACACAGAGGTGTTAAAGTAGGTGGTCGAAAGGGGCGAAGAAACGACGACGAGTCCAGAGGGGCTCAACTGCCCAGAAGCTAAGGGTCGATCAGAATGGAGGTGGACTCGGAGGAGTACAACTGTGTCGGAGAGGCAGATCTACTGATTGCGAAGAAAGGGACGTAGATGTAAGTCAACGGATAGTAGTGCCATGGGCTTAGCAACACCATGGTACCGCAGAGGCGAGACTTCCGTGGAGTCATCAATACCTTGTTCTCATGAAGGGAGAGCGTTGGTCATGAAAGAGGCTGAGGAGATGGAGAATGCAGAGACAAACTCTAAGTACGAAGACAAGGCTGAAGGGTAGAGGTCAAGGAACTTCATAAGACTGGTGGCAACGGGCTTCTCATCAAGATAACTGAAAGTGGGGAACTTCGGGTTGATGTAGGAGTGCTCAACCAAGGAACGAAGTAGGCAGTACGTGGTGTTGTACCTTTTCTACTCAGAGGAGTAGGCGAAAGATGATGAAGAAGATGGTATAATCCCAAAGGCGACCAAAACTATCAAAGACTAGCTCCAAGTTAAGGTAAAATTTTGTTCTTTTCGGGCGAAACTTCTTGCATTCCGGAAGTTCGATGACAGAGAGAAAGTGAATCACAGTTGCTAACTCAATGTAAAGAGTGCAAACACTTTGGGTGTTTCGGAAGTGTGAGCAAAGAGTGGGTGAAGACTAGTAATCAGCTTGATGCATGAAGTACAACCTCGAGGAGGCGGGCGAAGTCAAGTAACTTTGCCTTCTCAACTCCTAAGGGAATGGGCGAAACAAAGTACCCTAGTTCTCTTGTTTATCTAGCAGAGGAGTTATGCACAAGTTCAAAGACCCTTCGAAGAAATCTAATGGAAGACGAGTTGTCAAATCCTCACTAATGGTGATCGGTGCTACTGAGAGTAGATTGTCCGCCCAGTTTAAGCAGCATGAGACGTTTGAGATACTGGTGCAAAACAAGAAAGGTCTTTTCCTTGATCAAAAGGATTCGCAAGAATCAATAAGGATCAACACAACTCAACCAACCCTACACCAGAGTCAGTCATTGGCGAGTTGAAGCAGCATGACGTATCAAAGTTCGATTATGCAACAACAGTGGCGGAGAGCAACTGGGAGCTAAAAGACGTGTTGCAGCCAGAGTAGAAGATTGAAAATTCAGCAAAAGGCGAGGAGATGTAACATCTGCAACGGCTTCGACGAGGACGTCGAAGGAATAAGTGGGGGAGAATATCACAAACAAAAATATAAAAAAGGTGCTCAATGTAATGCTCATGTATGTCTGTGTCTTTCGGGTTTTGTTCATACTTTGTACAGCAAGTAACGGGCTAGCAGTAGGCTTGGCAACCCTAGTTTGGTTAACTTTCGTGATCGGTTTCGGCTTGTAAATTAGAGTTATGTCATGAGGACACTTGTGGGGATTTCAGTCTGTAATGGACCATGATCCTTTGTGTGCGACCGTTCATAACTTGTGAAGACCATGATTGTAATTTGCATTGGCTATAAAAGTGTTTGCTGAAATGGTTGCTTGTGGATCCCGTGTAGAATGCTTTCTCTAACCCGTTTTCTCTTTTGTAGGTCCTAAGGGACCATAGGAGGTTTCGGGAGGCTGACCTTTGTGGACGGACACGCAATGGTGCCACATGACTTACGCAAAACCAACTAAGTTCGTGACAACACCAGGAAAAAAACGTCTTCTCCCCTAGAAGCTCGTGTGGAGAGAGAGAAGAAATCTCTCTGCAAAGCCTCGTGCATCGCATGTCGTTTTCTTCTCTTCGCGAAGCACCGAGAAGCCCGTGAGCGACAGATCGGGATTGGGAGAGTAGTGCCGGATCTCCAGGTTCTCCCTTTTCTTCTCCTTCTTCTTTCTTCCTAGGCTGATATTGCCCGAAATCGACCAGCGATGGTCGAAATCGACTGTTACCATCCGATTTCGGGTAGTAACGGGGCGGAAACAGCCCCTATCAATGGTACCACCTAGTAGCGGGTGGTCCACGAACCGATCAGCAGGCGGACCAGTACATACCGCCCATACCAGGCAGTATGATTCAAAATGTCGAACCTTGGTTCTGATAGTTCATGTTTCAGAAATTTAATAGCTACAAACAATCTGTATGATGATGACATTAAAAATTCACCACTTGCAATAATAGTTAGCAAAAAATAATGCTGTACTAAGGAGAAAGAGCTGTCGTGATGTTGTGATACAACAAAAATAAAATGAATACTTCTTTTATTGTGTGTGCTCGGTACCTTGGCAAGGATATAACGAGGACGAGTAGTAATCTGTTGAACAATAGCAACCAGAGCAGAGCTGACTTTAGAGTTGATTTCTAAGCTTTCTTCAGGAGCTGCATAAGAGATTAAAAACTTATCAAAGACAAAAAACAGGGAAATTTTATCTATTTATCACCCTTTTAAACAATTTAACATGACTCCTACATCATAATTAGGACAGAATTTAGATGAGAAGCATATACAAAGACATGAACTGTGAGTGATGCATGGGATGATCAAATGGTTTTCATAAATCTCAAGCCTAGTAATGAGGCACCATCATATGTATTGCAGTTATGTTGTTATGTTGATATGAATGATGAGTTACTAATTCATAATGCTTTTTATTTATGTAGTGAGCATTTCATTTCGACCTACTGTTCTTAGCTAATTAATAAAAAACTGAGATATGTATTGTGAGTTCCAGCCATAACCATACTTCACGCTCATCTACTTGACAGCTTCTTAGGATGAGGATTGTAAGCAAGGGATAACCTTCTCAAGGTCTTTGCATTTGGATGTGAGACAAGCCTCTCAATGACTGAAATTGTACAAAAATAGAAGATACAGGAAGTCCAATATCATGATTGTTTTTTCCGTGGAAATAAGATCAAGTTATTAATCACTTGATGGCAAAACTCAGCTGACAGAAGATGTACAGTGGTGTTTTGGCATTCAAGATGAACTGGAAACATATTGCTTGTAATTCAAGCTCTTCCTAGGTTGGCTGAATTATTGTGAATTATTAGAATTTTGGGGACTCACCAAAGGCAATATCTTTTTCTCGTCATCATTACACTTCTAGAGAACCTCTAAATGAACACAGTTGTTCAGAGAAGGAAATTTGTACAAGAGATTGACAACTCTCTACAGTACCCATATATGTATCATGCACCTCAGTACCATGTGTCTGTAAAAGGCATACACCAGAATGAATCTATTTTTCTACATAAGGTCATATCATGTGATACCGCAGGCATATGTAAAGGCATGACAGAACGTCATGCTGTGTCAGCCAGTGACCGACTTAATATGGCAATTAATGCTAAATTCTCGCAAAGCGACTGACCGTAGAGGATATTGAATCCAATAAAATCAGCATAAGAATTTCTGGCAGATATCATTTTTTTAACAAAGACAAAAACCATGAACTCCCAATCGTTTGGCTTCAGATTCATGGATCTATATCTGCCAGAACTTATTGACAATATCATTGATCAAACCAAGGTTCGCCGTGCTACCTGAAACGGTATGACATGGGCTGAACATATTGGTCCGACAGGGAACCAGCACACGAACTATCTTGTACCGGACAACCTATTGTTGGGAATATACCAGGCGGAATGGTCGAATCCAACCATTACTGACCTATACCAGTTGAAAAAGGTCAGATTTCAACCAATACCGATCAAGGGTTGAGATTATCTCATATATCCCGATACGTTTTCTAATTATTTTGAGGGTGGCGCACGGACAGAGTAGTATTTTATGCATGCCACCCAAGATTTAGATCTTGAAGCTTGATGAGGTACTAGTTAGGTTTATACACCGAAGCAGAAGGGGAAGGCAATCGATGATTTTGAACAGATACGACAGAGCCTATACAACATAGACATAGAGAGGAGCTCGTCGTATTCCTAACCATTGTATTATGGAAGATCTTATGGCCAGCAATAGTATGATGGAAGGTTTGCAATACCGTATCGTATCGCTCGGTACGTACTGGTCCGATAGAGGACCGATTCGCTCGGTATAGCTTGATACTTTAGTGTACCATGTGTCGACACGCTCGCTTCAGCTCGGTACGTATCGTACCGACAGCTGATCAATATGTCGGTACAGTACGAGATTGCGAACCTTGGTATGATGATAGTTGATCATTTTTCTCTGAGTAATAATATGATGATTGACCTTATAATAGGAGCAACAAATCAGTGGTGAAAGTAGAAGTTCCAACGTTCCCCAATATCTGCACCAATACCTGTCACAGTCGTCTTGCCTTAGAAGCTGCCTCGGACATGTGTGATTCATGATGATCATATTACGACTATCACCACATTGATGCATTAATGATATACGGTGTATCCGTAAACTATGTCGTGGGATTAATTTCAAAATTGGGTCTGACAAATATATCATATTGATATACATATACATAAGATCGAGGACCTTAATCCAGAGTCCATAGAGTCCCGTCGTTCTTTTTGGTAGTAGAACTAGGTATATCCATTAATCAATCCATTTATTACTTGATTCATTTGAATCTTAAAGTTTAACTCGTAATCTAATAACTTAAATTATTTCTTTGTAGATAATTCAATATCAATAGAAGGACGGTCTGGAACAAGTCACAAAGCTGCTCCACAAAACCCGAAAAAGATATGTGCTACTATTCCTTCCTAATTTGGAATATTTTTGATGAAATTATACTAAATTTACATTTAGTTCCAACTTAAAAACCTTAATATAAGCATTTTCTTATCTTTTAGGTAATTTCAGAGGGGTTTTTGGCTTTTTTCTTGTGCCATCGACACGCACCGCCGTGTTGACACTTGGCGTGGTGGCTCAAATAGGTAAGTCGAAGCTTGGATCAAACCAGGAACCACCATATCTCTCTATCTTTTGAGGCAAAAGCAAATTGACTCTTTTTAGTTTCTAGTAAAGTTTTTACCACTATTAATTCCAATTGAGTCACCTTGTCTAGCCAATGCATGTTGTTTTTGCTGAAAATGAATCCATTTCCCCATCACTAAGAAAAACATCTTAGAAGTATCCAAGAAGTATCGATCATGTATAGTGATGTGAATCAATTTTAATCATGTGAGAAGGGATACTCAAAGGAAAAAAAACTAAAAAGATTATGTGACATCTGATGAGGACAGGCAATCAGCATGCATCTGAAATACCATGGCATGTAAAGAAACCTTACAGCAAGAAAGTTCTTCCACCTTCCCAGCCAGTATATCCTATTATCAAGACCTTAATGTTTGCATTTGTATGCAATAAATTGTAGCTGATCATTTTCTATCATCGCTGATCGTTGTGCAAATGATTATCAAAATTATTACAAATTCACAAGTCACAAGCATGCCCACTAAATTTATATGATTGTTTTCTAGAGGCATATACTCTGATTTTTAACCATAATACAACTTCACTGTTTGTCAACATAATTATTACTTGTAAAAAGCAAAGTTCTCCTTACCGAGCAATAAGGCCCCGTACCGGGCGGTACGTACCGGTCCGCTAGGTTACCGGTATGCGGACCACCCGCTATCGGGCGGTACCACCAAAATCGGCCGTCGGCGGTTGATTGAGGGAGAAAAAGGAAAGAAGAAGAAGAAGAGGAAAAAAAGAAAGAAGAAGAAGAAGAGGAAAAAAAGAAATAATACCTCCTTGCCCACGTGCCGTCACCGCCCGTGGATCGCTAGCACGCTGCCGCCGCCCGTGAGCCGTCGCTGCCCTCGCTTGCGATTTTTCTCCCGCGCAGGGAGAAAGATCGAGGCGACGTCGCCGATTTTCCTTTTTTAATATTTTTAATATATTATATTATATTTTAATATACCGGGCGATATGCACTATGTGTAGCGCCTGGTACTGGTACCAATAATATGTTGGTATGCCGGTACAGATCAGTAAGTATACGTTGGTAAAAGGTAGAATATCAAATTTGGTGATTTCTCTAAAATAAAAGAAATATAATGCATACATTCTCAAAGATAGAATTCTGCTATAAGAACAATGAGCTCATAAAGAAGAAATAAAAACAGAGAGAGAAAGCGAGAGGATAATGCTGACATCTTCCAGTAATGAGTTGCCGGCTGGTCATCACAAGAGTGTCTTTGCCAGCTTTAAGAGAAGCACTTGCAACATTTGCTACATGATTGATCTCTTCATCTCTTTCTTGAATTGATTTCATGGAAATTTTATCAACTGAGACCTGCTTTAGCGAAAAGGTCCATTAACCCAAAGACACAAACTAGATGATAGACAACTAGCATATGAAATAATTTGCAGCCTGTGTTTATGCTAGAGGAAAAAACAATTCATACAAGAAACTCAAGAAAACATATGAAACTCTTACACATAATCTACGAACTTTTCTTGTTTCATTAGAAAAGGGAACTAACCTCGATACATTTTAGTTTTGGGCCAAATTGTGATATAAGTGCTTCAACCTGAGTATGTAGCCACAACAAGAAGAGATCAGAATTAAGTTAACTGAAATAAAATAATCAACACAATAGAGAAACGGAAAAGTCAGACCTGCTTTGTCGTTTTAGGCACATACGAGCCCACAATGATGAGGCCACCACTTGTGTCTTTGGTTATGCCAAGATCACTTGGGCGGACGGGAGGTCTTGGCTCTATTCCAATTCGAGCAGACACAAAACTTGCAGCAGTTCGACATAAGAAATGTTTTCCTTTTATTTCAGCCTGCATAATGCTTAAGATGTTAACGAAGAAGAAAAAAACAACTACATTTAAAAGATTTGGTAAATTAGCTTACTTGCATCATGCCTGCAGAAAAAACAGAAATGTCTCTTTCACTTGCAGCATTTACAATGCATATTGAACCCTATCAAGCGTATCATGAATTTCTAATAAGTTAGATATAAGAATTAATTTTATTGCAGTATTCATAAGACAAATTGCTTTAGGAATCCATATGAATTTAAGTATGAAGACAATAAAGAAGTAAATAAATGCACTTAGAAAAGATGTTCCTAACAAAGAATTAAGATCTAGTATATCAAAAACAAATTATACAGTTTATGAGTCGCATGTTAATATTCTTTATACCTTTTGCAGATTACAAAGATGCTCACAGATAGCAGCTGGCCCTCCTTTACGCAAGAGGTTAATAGAAACTGATGAAACATTGTTGGCTGGAATTCGTCCTTTTGTTTTCTCTTCAACCCACTATTATTTAGATGAAGAATCAAATTTACCTCCTTTGTTCTAACAAAACTTTATGTTGATAAAATAATGTTGAAAAGTTCCTTTCTTTACCTCTCTCAGATTGGAAGATCTATAACCAAATGCGGCATCTTTAGCAAACTCAGTCTCTCCAGCAGGAACAAGCCTACATATGTGACCAAGATGAGGCTGAAGGAGAGTAGGAGAGAGTGATGATTTTTAGAATTAACAATTCCAGTTTGCAAATTCATGATGTACCTATCAGCATCTGCAACATAGTGGATATCATCAATAGTGTAACGTCCTCCTTGTAGAAAGAAAGGACAAATGATCCATGCATCCATCTCTCCTAGTACTGATACTACTGCATCAGCTTCCTGGAAATTTTCTCAGATTTAGACAATATATGAGAACTATTGTCATATTGTGCATGATTAGCTCAAAAAAAAACACAAAAGAACAACAAAGCATAGTGTGGTAGGGTAAAAATTCATCCACATGGTAAACATTGTAGACTGCCTGTATGATGCTGTGCTGTTTACCATCATATTGCAGGTGTGTGACAATGGCACAACATGACATGTGCCTTCTATGTTTTATCTCCACGAGTGCAAAACACATGCAAATGTACAATAGAGAGTTTTATCGGTGAAACAAACAACAAGAATTGAAGCCTTACCTCAGGAAAGTGACCCCGAAGAGTTGAATCACCTCTTAGTACTATAGTGAAATCAATGCCCTTCACTGCTTTAGCTGCAGCTTCTACATTTCTACAAATGTGTTTGGTCAACAAAATAGCCTGTGGAATGTCACAGGATGGATATTACTCTCAGAAGAAAGATACCCTAAATTTCATAACTGTGATGCATATTTTCTTTGATAACAAAGAGATTGATCAATAGAAGTACTGAAATGTTGCAAACTAGGTATATAGACCATAATGCTTTTGTCAAACAATACCTTCTCAGTGGTCAGAGATCGTGAATTAGTTAAAATGAAAAAACATGTAGGCCTTTTGTTGAACTGTTCAACAAGCATCTCAATGTTCCTACATTTCCAAATTCAACAAAAAGTAAGGCCAGCAACAATTTATGTGTAACAAAAATATAACCAATGTTTGTTTCTATCGACTCATTATCCTTGACAACAAGTCATCAAAATCTGGAGTAAATGAATCTGAGAATCATGAGATTAACTGTGACATGATAGCCTGGAAATCTTACCATTCTGTCAAGACTTCTATGTCATGGACAGTTTGAGTTCCAGTCGGATCATCATCTAAGACCACTAAAACTTTTGATTTACTTTGACATTCCATTGAACTAAGATATTCCAATGGATTCCCGGGCCATTCTGGTGGGAAAGACTTGAACATATCTACTTTACTGATAATAGGCCTTTTGTCTTCAACTCTAACACCAGTTAATGTTTCATATACCTGTCAAAGAACAAGGTTTTATCAGATCAAAGACATAACCTAGAAACTAAACTTTCCTTCCACTAGATGTAGACAGGAAAGAACACACTCATGCATTAAAAACGTAATACTTAATACAAGTGAGTATTTCAGCATATTGCAGCATGGAATCAAGTCAAATTTCTGAATATCAGTGAGTTGAGGCCTGAACAAGCTATACTTGCACTAATGAAAACATATCTATTTGGTTGCAGATTTTTTTATTGAAATGGAGAAGCTCAGCTGCAGGCTTATTTCATCAAGGAGATGAAACAAATTTAAGGGAAGAAGTAGAATACCCAACAGAAATATACAAGAAAAAAGAAAAGAGAAGAAAATGTAATTAAAACTACATAACGGGATGATACTTTATCCACAAAACCATCAAAATATGCAATTTGGAAGAGGCTGAAAAATGCTTGGAATCCTTTGAAACAAGTATGGGTGTGCTAGGAATGATCATTTTAGTTGTTAGAGGCACCCATGAAAAACTATGTTATTGCTTTCCTTTCAGACGACCCAAAAAGTTGCAGTGGAGTTCATCTCTTGATCTTCTCTATCTGAAGGTCAAACAACTTTTTCCACCATATCTGAGGGGCTGGTACAGGTCTCAATCAGCCCCATTGAATTGGAAAACTAATTTCCCATGGTCAATTCCACACATCACATTTAACAACAACTAGAGCTAGAGTAGCACCACTCATAAATAACATGGAAGTTATTTTCTCCATTGATGGCAATTAACTTCTCTTTGATTGTCCTGCTAAAACTTTTATTTATCTAGTAAAGTTAAGAAACTAAACATAAAAAAGAACAGAAAATAAGATGGAACTTAGACCACCAAAAATTTATACCTTGACAACAGCAGCATCATCACATCGACCCCAGCCAGACGATGAGCCTGCAACAAGAGATAGCTCATATAATCAAAGTTGAATAGTTAAATAATGATAGTGCTGTATGGCCACCATTCTCTTAGATCAAAAGGAAATGAATAGTATAATGCCAGATAACTTTGATACATTGGTTAAAATCTAAGCTGACCAAACAATATAAGTGTTATCTAACAGTATAAATCAGTAATGGTTGTCTTTATAAAAAGTTATTTTTGGACTTTCAGGTTTGGAACTGAACTGAGCACCCATGACAGACACGTCCAGGTTCCCCAATTACCCAAGTAAAAAGGGGACTCCCAAAGGATTATTTGATAAGGACTCTTGACAAAGGAAGTAGTCATATCATTATAAATAGGTGGGAGGTGAGGTTCATCCTCTCAAAACAAATTAGTTATTCTTTCCTCACTTTTCCCGTCTCTTCCAACCATTAGTGCCACCCTAAAAGAGGCTGTTATGCTATGAAAGAGAGATCCTTCCAAGGCACCATGAGTGAATGATGTTATGTAGTATGTACTTTGTTTCTTACTAAATAAAGTCAATTAAATTGCCTTGTTTGTAGTTGAGATATTCAATATGTAGAAACCTATAAGAGGAGGGTGGAGAGGTGCTTCCGAGGCAAAATTTGAATTAGCCCATATCAACCTATGAATTACAATAGAGCTCTAAGTTAAGACCGAAAAATAGGGTATTGTTTTCATATGCCAAGTTCTCTTATCTTCTTCTTTCCTTGTTCCACATCATTTGACATTAGAACCTTATTATGCTCTTGGACAACTTTCCTCTTCTTATGAAAAGTAGAAGAGGTAAAGGGCAATGCTGTGGAAGAATGACTAGATATAAGAAGATAAAAGGCTGAAGGAATTGAATCTCTATGAAATAGGTTGAAGATTATACCATGTGCTGTGAACATCAAGGAACTCCTGGCCCTAGAAGTTCAAGTTATAATTATGCAAGTGACAAATCCAAAGATGTGAACCTCTTAGCATTTAGAAGAGTTATGGATGTGTATGCTATGGAGAAGTTTCTCCATGCAAATGACAATATCAAGGCTGATTTGTCAGAGTTACAATACTGATCTCAACCTGAAGAATTCCTTGATTAGCTTAATGTCATTGAGAAATATTTTTAGTATAATGGGATACCTAAAGATTGAAAAGACAAATCCAATTACTAGAAGAAGATGGATCCTTACATCTCCCGTTAAATCCTAGTGCTGAGATGTGAACACGTTTGCACAATGCAAATTTGATGAGGATAGTATGACAAGTCTCACTAAAAGGAAGAGAAGGTGCACGATAAAAAGCAAAGAAAACACATCCAAGTGGGATGTTACCGAAAATGAGCTTAACCTGATAGAAAAAGTTGGTGAGCCACACTTGATAAATAAAGTGGGATTTTAAGACTGGAGCTTTCATTCAATACAATTCCCTACAAATATCAATCAAGAACAGGAAAGAAAGAATCAGATGTATCTGTAAAACCATCGTCAACTTTACACCCACAAATAGAAGTTGACAAAAAAATAAGTAAAAAATAGAAATGAATTCATACAAGATCTTTCACAAAGATATCAACTGCAGAGTACGGTGTATAGTCATTTTCTAACATGTGAGGGACGCGATTCCCAAACATCCTGAAAGGAATCAATGATGCAGTATTTTAGTTACTACAAGATACAAGCATAACAATCTACTTAAAGATAAAAACTCAAAATCATTTTAGAGGACGATCTAATCATATACCAACAAAATAAATAAACTATGTGATTTTATTTTGACAAATTATGAACAACATATATTCATCTAGTACTGACAATGATTTATTTTATAAATTCAAAAAATCCCAAAATTAGACATCCTTGTCAGTAAAACCATCATCATCCTCAATAATTAAATAATATGACAATGGTAAAACTCCAATATAGGGGCAGAAGCATCATAAGAAATTTTACTACTGGTGGCATGAAATGCAACATTCCATTTTCTTACAACAGGCTGACACTTAGTGCAGCTGAAATTTTAATACTTGATCAGTAGCATTTTTATCACCTACCCAAAGCCCCATCCCAACAAAAATTGTTGCTAATGTAAGAGTAGAAGAACCACTTTGATGATCAGAATATAGTAGTGAAAATGTAGATGTTGGCACAGCATATCAATGGTGAGAACAGAAAATTGAAATGGAGCTGTTTCATCATTATCAAGCAAGAAAGAGATAGTTTTCCAACAATGATTATGCAATAAGACTACCATGTGAGGAAGAAAATAGAAGGCCAAAATTCTTATTGTCCTCTCGTACTATGCCTTATTGTCCTCTCGTACTATGCCTTAAAATCAAAATCACTTCTCGTACTTCTAAACTCGTCTAAGTGACCCCTCATAATATGATTTCACATCAAAGTCAGCCCCCGTGCTTTAAAACTCATCTAAGTGAACCCCCGTACTATGTCTTAAAATCAAAGTCACCCCTCGTACTTTAAAACTCATCTAAGTGACTCCCAGTACTATGTCTCAAAATCGAAGTTTCCCCCGTAATTTAAAACTCGTCTAAATAACCCCTCATATTATGGTTTCACATCAAAGTGGCCCACTCTATTAAAAATACGGTTATACCGTTAGGTAAAATAATTTAAGGGATTATTTTTATTTGAGGATTACAACTAAATAGTCCTAAATATCTAATCCATTTTTCCCTCTCTTTCTTTCTTCTACAACTAAATAGTCCTAAATACTTAAAACCAAGGTTTGCAATTTTACCGGGCGGTACATATCGGTCCGCTAGGTTGTTGGTATGCGGACCGCCCGCTACCGGGCGGTACCGCCAAAAATCGACTTCGGCTGTCGACGGTCGATTGAGGGAGAAATCAGGTCGATTGAGGGAGAAAAGGGGAAGAAGAAGAGGAAAAGAAAAAAAAGAAGAGAAGAAGAAAACCTATCGCCTGTCCTTGCCCGTGCACCGTCGTCGCCCTCGACCGCGGTTCGCCGGCGCGTCGTCGCCCGAGGATCGCTTGCGCTCGTCGTTGCCTGCACCCATGCGAGGAGACAGAACGTCTCTCTGCGCAGGGAGAAAGATCGAGGCGACATCGCCTTTTCTTTGATTTTTTAATATTCTTCATATATTTTAATATTATATTATATAATATTATATTATATAATATTATATTATAAAAATATTATATTATATTTAATATATCGGGCGGTATGCACTGTGCGTACCGCCCGATACCGAAAATATGTCGATACACCGATACGGACCGATAAGTCAAACCTTGCTTAAAACAATTAAGTGTATAACAAATAAAAACTATCATCAATCAAGCTTAAAGTGTAAAATAAATTCAAACATTGCTGAAAGTTAAGACCAATTTTTTCATGACTTTCCAACCACTTAATACCATTGTATTAATGTTCAGGGGATAAAATTAATAAATAATGATAGTACGGGGGTGTATTTGATTAACATATCATAGTATAGGGTTGTCTTTGATTTTTTAAGTTTTTTTCGCATAGTTTGACTATATTGAAGAAACTCAAATAGACCCCCACCCAATTTTAAAAACAAATGTTGTTACTTTTTTTATTAATAGAAGGAGTTTGTTTAACATCTATAAAATAGTACGGGAAGCACAGGGGGTGACTTTGATCTTGAGGCATAGTACGGGGAGTTACTTAGACGAGTTTTAAAACACGAGGGGTGACTTTGATTTTGAGGCATAGTATGGGAGGTGACTTTGATATGAAATCATAGTGCGAGGCGTCACTTTGATGAGTTTTAAAGTACGGGGGTGATTTTGATTTTGAAGCATAGTACAGGGGGTCAATAAGAATTTTGGCCAAAATAGAAATTAGATTTAGTTTCAGAATACCAAGATCCCAAACGATTTAAGTCTATACCAGTCAATTTTAAAAAATGCCAACAAAAATGTATCTTTGATTCTTTATTATATGAAATTTCTTGAGAAAGTTAAGCTGAAACAAAGAGTTATATTGACCTTTCCTTACCATATGTGATTGGAAGCAGAACCCAATCGACCCATTTTATTTCACTTATGCAGAAAAGTAATGTATTCAATTCAATGAAAACTTCTAAATAAGTGAAAAAATGGCAAGAACAAACCATGAAAAACCTCCTGCATGCATTATAATTTCAAATAGTTCTCTGGTTTTTAATCCCAGCCGAGCTCCAAATGCCATTGCTTCAGCTGCTGCAGCTATATGAACTCCAGCGAGCAACTGATTAACCATTTTAACAGAACTGGATAGAAAAGCAAAGGTTAATAAGTTCCTTATGTTTACTCTCTCAGTAGTTGTAAACTGTCTGTAATACAGACTCTATATAATATATATCATGATTCAAGATAATAATATGTTCTTATTTAGGCTACAAATAGTATGCTGTCAGCATGACAGAATCGAGAAGACAGAAAAATAAGCTCTTCACATCCCTATCCCTTTATAACTTTTGATAGAACAGAATCCCGAATCCCTTCTCAATTTTAATATAAAAGAACTTTTATTTCACAAGTTTAATAGAGTAGAACTCTTTTCTCGAGGTATAATTATAAATAAATGAGATAAATGTTAAATTATTGAGCTAACTTTTCCTATGCATTTCAAGTTAGAAAGCAATTACCTTGCCGCTCCACATCCACCTTGGATGACATAGAGCTTCTCACTTAGTGCTGTAAGACATACATGTTAAGTATCTGCATCCTTCCAGATATTTCAAAACAGAAAAAGAATGATTCTGTTTCTAACAATGACCAAGTCAAAGAATTATACCTGAAAGAACATTACCAGCGCTTGAAAGAGCATCATCAGTGCCTGAAGCCATAATCTAAGTATTTAAGAAGAGAAAACCAACAGATAAGAAAAACTTGCACTTGGACTTCCTGATATGCATCATTGAAGGAAATTTAGTTAGCATAAAGGCATCAAGAACTAAATTTTACCGTAAGTGTTCCTTCAGCTGCCCTTTTAACACCACCTGATACTGGTGCATCCACCAAATTGAAACCCTTGTTTTCATCTATGAGAAAAATGTAGCCTTTTAATGGAAGAGCAAAATATTATGGATTGAAGGTAACAATACAATAACCAGGGTGTTCGATACTATTAGGAATGTAGGATGTCGACTAACATATTCATTTAGATTATCAAGTTCTTACTGGTGTAAGGCTAAAGAATTGGGAGACTCGACTACTGTTGGTTAAGGCTCAAAATATTACTAAACTCTAAAAAGGCATCGTGGAAGCATCTAAATATGAGATGGACCTGAATGATTTTCCATGTGAAGTGGCACAATCTATAAAGCCTTAAACCAGGCATGGTATACAAATACGACATCCTACAAAGACGCTGACATGATAAATCTTATGAACTTAACACAACATGGCAATTAATACATGTAATTCCTTGTGCACTACGATAATTTTATCCTTCATAGCTCATGTTGATGAGTTATGCTCATCATATATCAAATTAATAACAAGCAGTAACAACCATTCATATTGGATTAGTAGGCATTCAAACACAAAGATTCCTTAATGGATCAATCTATGTTGTCTCTTTCAATGCATTTATTTATCATTTTCTAGGCTTGCTCCAGACCTAACTTATCCACTACGACCATGCTACAACATTATGTGTATGGCTTATGGAGCCATATTGTGCGATTACTAACCCTTGGATGCTCCTCAGTTAATTTTCATTTCCATCCTACTTTCTAAAAGTCTTCTCAATGTTTCCACCCAAAATGGTATAAGCAGTATTTATCGATCCAATAACTTGCAAGCGGTATTTTATCAGGCCCATAACTTATTGGTATGAGCACTAGGTAAACAAGATGGTATTCCAAAACTCGATATTTGTTGGCTACCGAGTGTTGGTACACAGATACAAACTAATACCATATCAGTCTAAGTCTTGTTCAGAGTATCAATCAATGACATTGTAAACCTTACATCTTCTATTGAGGGGATTTAATAAACCTTAGTGGAAAACTTAAGAAAGATAGCTACTTTTCTATTCCTTCGTTCTATCTTAATGTTGTCTAGGGGTGCCCTCATCGAGTTTAGACAATATCTTTGAGAATCTAATATGAGAAATGTAATTTTTGGAGTTTAAACAAAATTATTCGAGAATCTATTTGCCCTCTAAAAGTTAAGAGTCTTTTTCTATGCCTTGCTACCAAGGATGGAGTACACTTGCTGACTTTCTATTTAAAATGAATTAAAAATGTCCATAAAAAATGCTCTCCAACTAGCTGATGTCCAGAAGCTTCTCTCCTGAGTTCTTAGTTCTACAGGTCTCCCATTCACCACCATCTATTGAAGTATAGAGGCACTTACACTTTTGATTCTTTTCTAATTTTAATTTTTAAAGTTTGTAACAGTTTTTATTTATTATAATTTTATGTATGTGAGTACATATAAAAATTGTAGCATAATAAAAACAAATTATATATAAATAAATAAATAATAATTTTAAATGGAATGTTAGGGGTAGATGCAACAGAATGCTATCACTTAATTGACCTTACATGATCTTTCTACTATATGCCACTTAGCAAATCATTAGTAAAAAAAGGTCACGATAGCGGCTACGTATAAGCACAAGTGAGTAGATAGTGCAGTCTGAAATATCCCTCATTTTATGACATTTCATTAGTCATTGTCTCCTACATACCAAATGTCAAGCTGTTAGGACCAGATGGAGAATATTGTTAACGCATGATTCACATTCAACAACTTTTTCATTATATACTAAGTCATCAACAAATATCAAAGTTTGCTGAAGGCAAATAAAGTGTCAAGTGTCAAGCTGTTAGGATCACATGGAGAATATTGTCAACACGTGAATCACATTCAACAACTTTTTCATTATATATATCAAATCATCAGCAAATATCGAGGTTTGCTGAAAGCAAACGAAGTGTCAATATAAAAGAGCTTACAGCTTACTCAATTATAGAGAAAAATAGGGGAAAACAAATTCAGGAATTGATTGATTATATCATGTTCAATATTCGATTGAATATGTATATCCATGGTACAGGAGATTTTGATGCTATATCATAAAGCCATTTTCTCTTTAGAAACACATATTTCAACCCAACGTCAAGGACTTATGACAAATAGACAGCAGGGTAGAGAAAAAATAGACCTAAAGAAGATAAATTGGATTTGTATGGTGAAGATTGGAAAGATGGAAGTATTCATAGTTGTATTACAAAATATCCTCTGAGCTATGAGTAACTATTTTAACTTTTGGAACAAAATACACCTCCAGAATAGTTTTGGGTAGGGAAGGGCATTTGGGCCATTTAACGAGCCAAAATATCGAATCAATCAGAAGGATAAAAATATACACTGAAGAAAAGTCAAAGTTTTCAGAAGTTTAGCTTGAAACTGAACAATTTAAACTTTCAGAAGATTTAGGAACCATAAGTTGTAACTAAAATCAGTTTGAGCCACAAAATACAAACTCTTTTAATTAGATTATAAAAGGTGCATAAATAGACAAATCTTCATTCTCTTTTTAATTTCGGTCACAATTTAATAAGACAAATCTCTAATAAGGCCCACCTTTTAAGCGTTGTTCAAGGCCAATCAGGAACCCAGGGGAGACCGTCGAAGAAACAATAATGGTTGCTCCAGAAGGAAGTGCTGAAAATAAAACATAATTAATAATGTCCAAAAGCTCCATTCACATGTGAAATAAATGTTCTTTGTTCTAGTAAAGTTATACTTCTTTGCCAACAGGAATTACCTGAAACAGAACCGTCATTTCCATACAATACATTTTCAGCTTGCGATTCATTAGCAACCATGATTATAAGCACTTCTACATCTGAGACATACAAGGTAATAAATTAAGTGTAGCTTGCTAGTACTATAATTGTACTAACCAAAAAAAGACAAGGAACAAGTTGCGTGACATAACATACAAATTACTTATGATTTTAACAAACAACGGCATAAAGAAAAAGTAGATTGCTAATAGACTCAATAGTCAATACCATATCATCCATAATGAATCAAGATCCTTTATTTTGCAACACGAGATCCATAAATCCGGATTCCTGATGTAATGTGGATATAAATGATACAACAGGAACAAAGATTTCCAGAACATTCAATCTCTGACCAGAAGAATTGTTTTCACTCAGTAAAGACACCTATTGCACCAGTTGTTATGCCAAATTATCAACTTAGGAAATTCTGAAACAAACGATTTAATATATGAGTTTTATCTGTTACATATGTATCTGCGGACCAATAAAATAACAAGTCCATAATACTTTATGATTGATAGTTAAGTAGATACTTTTATCCTTTCCTTCAAATGGAATGGTTGAATTGTGGCAAACATGACATGATTCAGCACCATACAACACTTCAGTTAAAATATTCCAAGACTACATGAATAATGCAAACCTACTGTCATGCTCTATATATGTGTTTTATTAACCATCTTTGTTTTCATTTTAACAAAGCAGAGAAAGTTGAGATACTGTTAGCTCCAAGTCGAATGAACCATTATCAACTAATATATATTGTAACCTGTTTTTTTTTTATCCCAATGAGCATATCTTATGAAACTAATTAAATTATAAAATTTGGCCAAGATGTCTCTAAATGCAAAAAACTTGCATGTAGTATTAGATATCTCATGTATCTAGGAGTGAAAGAGAGTCTTGGTAATGATTTAAGACCAAATCATACATTTTGGCCAAAATATCTCATTCAGGGAACAAGAATTTTGTATCTGCTTACCCAAAAGGCTATTTTGTTAAGATGGATGGATGATTTGCAGATCTGGTATGTATATGATGGTTACTACATCGAGAAAAATGAAGGAATACTCAAGGAAAACAAGCTTGAATACATTGATTTAGAAAGGTTTGTGTTCTATTATTCCTTGCAAAGCACAGCAACTGGGAAAGAGCTATGCAACCTGATTTGAGAATACAACTTAGTTCTCAAATTAAGGGTAGCATGCTATATTTCTCCCATAAAGAAGCTAGAAGACAGGTTTCTTTAATTTAAATTACATGCAGGATTGCATAAACACCAATTCTACTTCTCAGATTTTACATCTCTAAAGTCTAAATCAAAAAGCAAAGACTATGATAGGCCTTATAGTTGACAGACTTATGCTGGCGATAGATCCCTTCCCTTTTTGCTCAAAATGGTGCATGGATCATGGTTTGATGTTTTGAGTTTTGAGTTTTGAGTTGAGTATAGGGCCCATGATCATATCCCAGCATACTTGAGACAAAAAGATGCTAGCATGCACCGCATATCTTTTTTTAAGATTTGAATTAACACGGTATTTTGGAGACACATGCCATATCCGTGTCGCCAACCCGACACACCATCGGATCGATTTGTATTGCATGGTATGTACCAATCTAACTGAAAAAAAGAACATGACATGAATAGCATAAATGTTGAAGAAGTTTCACCAAACTGAGCCTCAGTTCATATAAGTAATCAATGTTTGCAAAACCACACAAATATCTTTTTGGCTGACCAAATGAATTTTGGTAACTCGTAGCTCCAATTCCAAGATAGTATAAGGTAAAAATAGATTAGCAAATTTGAAAGATCCAGTGGGTTGTGTCAAAAATTAAATATTGAAGTTGAACTACAGCAAAGAAACTTGAAATATAACACTTAACATGTAAGAATTCTTTTTGGTGAGAGAATCCTTGCAATTAAACAACTAAACATAATTGATATATTGGAGTTGAACAACTAAACAATTAAATATTGGTGTTGAACAACTAAACAATTAAATCCTTGCAAAGAAACTTGAAAACAACATATAACATGTAAGATTTTTTGCTTTTTTTAGGTGAGAGAATCCTTTGCAATTAAACATCTAAACATAATTGATATTATTGGAAATGATAGGCTCAAAAAAGTCTAGGAAATTGATTCTCTGAAAGACAGCTGAACATAGAAAATTAAGACAACAATGTAATAAAAGGCTAAGATCTAGGAAATTTCTTCATTCCAATATTGGATTTGCATATGATGCAGATATCAACAATACCCTTTGATACTTCCAATGGAGAATCACCAGTGGTGCCACCTAATTCTGCAAACCGGGATAATGTTGGCTTGTATACCTAATTTACAAACAGAAAATTAAAACCAAATTATTAGAAAGATCTATGAGGATAGCTTATACAAATGATGAAAACTTATTGAATTGCAAGAACATTCATGGATTTACGTCTAGCAGCTGATCTGCATTGTCCACAGAGAGACAGTAAAATGAATCACTTTAAATGAACATAACCAAAGATATATAAGCTAGCACATAGTACAGAGTGAACCTTTTGCATGCCTTGTTTTATTTACAAAAGTAATAGTAACTATATCATGATTATAGCACAAAACATTCAGAAAACTCACAAAAAAGAACAGCCAATTGTCTATTTGTGGCACATTCATATCATGATCGATTTTCAACAGTCTGAAACACCAATCTAGCTATGAGAATTTTAAGTGTAAGAGATTTAGTGTTGCCAACAAAAAATCTAAAAATTGCTAATTACAGTAGATCCAAGTACCTAACTGACACGAACAACTTCATCACATTAGTTTCATCCAGAAAATGCACAAAGGATAAGACAATACACAATATGAAAGTTTCACTCCACTTCTAGAGTAACATCTCATTATATGGAACAAATATCATTTACCAGGAAATATAATTAAAATGATGTACTCTGACTCAAAAACAACCAATTCAGATGTACATACTTGAAGTTCTAGCAGCATGAAAAATTTGCCCAAAACATAGGAATAAACTAATTATTAATAACTAATATACAGTGTTAAATGTTCAAAATCAATAGAATCCTTACATCGTAGGCAATAACATGAAAGTTTGATCTTAACAAATGGGCTGCCATACCAAATCCCATTGCTCCAAGGCCTATAAAACCAATTTTATTCACTGCCTTTGATGTTGGAACAAGTTCATCAGCGAGTTGCCCTGGGCTATAGGACTTCTTGTTAGCTGCATCCTGGATATCTACTCCATATATTTGTTCCCACGTCTGAGCAAGAACAGAATTTGAGCTTTATAGAATCAGATGAATGAGCATTGCATGCAAAAAATCCTTGAGCTAAAATTAATAGTTTATCGATTGAACACAAAGAATAGAATGACCTTCAATGGTGCAGCAGAAGAATCATCTCCATATTTATGTGAAGAGCCTATATATAATTCATGGCAAAAAAAGCAAGAGTCAGTGTACATGAGGTACTAAGAAAATACTGTTACTTCCATTAATACCATGTATTAAGTGTTGATGCGCCACAGATAGTAATGGAAGAGGAAAGGTAACGGATTTCGCCATGCCCATCACAATACCCTATATTTATTTCAAAGAATAAGAACAAATTAACCCAAACCATACAGGTCACTGTCTATCATGGTAAACATGAAGATAGCAAACAAAAGAGGAAAACACCAATATCAAAATTTCCATTTTAGAGTTAGTCATTAAACAATATATTACAGAGTTCAAAACACATAAAGCATCTTAATGTTATTTTTGAAGTTTCTATCTCAACATCAAAAGATTAATATGGAGTTCAAACCAAATGAAACATGAATAAGCAAAAAAAGAAAAATCAAGATTAAGGTAAGCTGTATCCCTAGCATTGGGCTATAAATGATCATTACCCTAATAATTAACAAGAATTCTTCTATCTGCGGATACAGTTAATTTACAATATTCTGCAAAAAAGAACCCTAACAAATAAATAAAATTAAATAATTCATATTCCTTACAATAAAAAATGGCACTGTATTAAAAAAATGGAAGTTAGTTCCATACAGCAATAACTTTTGGGTTTGAGCAACAAATAATATTCCTACAACATGATTTGACATGACAATGTCTCGAAACCTGATTGCTTGAAACTTGAAATTATAATTATTTTGTAATCCACTGCTGCCATATTATTTTATTAATGCACTACATCAAAAAACATAAGTCTAATACTTATGACACCCTCCCAAATTAAAAACTATGCCTAAAGTGTGAAATTTAATTCATCTTTAACTTTATTCAGTTTAAAACTTTAAATCCATATTTATAATCAGAATATCCAAGCTAAATCATTCTCTTCAATTGAGATAAAGTATAATATACACACTTATTTTTGCTGCTTGCCTTTTTTCTCTTTCACAACTAGTCATTGTGAAGGCACACAGATTCTTTAGCAGTAAACCCAAGGTTGTTATATGTAAATGCAAAGCACAAATCACTCAAAAACATCATGGAGTAATTCAAAAACATCCAAGATTGGTAGTAGCCTCATGCCCTGGATTTGCCCATTTTATCAAGCTATGTTAGAATTAGCATATGCTTGATACTTCAAAATCATAGCCACGAGGCCACAAGGCCACAGCTTTATTATTTGTATTAATCAAATGAAAAAATTGCATGACTACCGTTCGACTGCAACAACTATGTTAACTAGCATGGTTTGAACAGCCATACTAGAAAGCATTACTTAGTGTCATGGCGTGTTCCTTGCAATAATTTACACAAGCACATTGATACCTTTAGTTAGTCAGATATCAACTAGACAAATAAAAAACTATATAAGCCAGATAAGGGCCTTGCAATCATAAATTCATAGGAATACATAATAATTGCAAGAAGCAAAAGTTTATGCCTATATTATCGCTTATGCACACAAATAACTATTATTTCATTACACATTTGAGCGTTATCTATTCAGAAGTACAGATTTTGCAACCCATGCATATGATATCTTAATTTTTAAAAAGAAACTCCAAATAACTAGTGAGAGTTAAAATAAAATATGATGCAAAAAAAGACAGTAAACAGGTTGAGATTCTCACAGTATCTTTCACCAAATTATTCAAATAATATGTGAGCAATTGGTCAGCACTCAACAATTTGGGGATTATATCTACAAAGATCCTGCAAACACAAAATCCACTAATGAAATTACTGCAGATTGGCATAGATGAAATGTTAAATACTAAAACTATTATGTTACAAGTTGCTCGGCCATGACAATCTATAAATCTCTGCCTCAATGCAGTATAGTGAAAAAACATTATTGTAGTATAAGCCTAAAACATTATTATTTAAGCTAAAAACCATATTAGTAATAAGAGATACCTAATTAGTGCTTTGTAGTTTGTAGTTACTAATTAGTACCCCTACTTATCAAAAGTTATTGTTACATAAGAATATATAGATGATATCTTAAATTCTGCATCTGCTTCATTTCCAACTGTGTAGATTTTTTTTTTGAAAAAACACACTCTAAAATCTCATTTTCCCTAGACGTACTATTTTAGGCATGTCCAACTCCAGTAATGTTACTTTCATGTTATCCACAATTCCACATCTTCACCAAGTTATTGTGATCTCACACAACTCTGCAAATTCTCAAGTCAAACCAGACATGTCTCTTGCAGAATATGAAATTGAATCCAAGCATAGTATAATGAAAAATATATGAACCAAACCAAATCATCCATGTTTTTATGTGTGGTTTCAAAATTATAATTTAGAGATACTATAATATTTATAACAGTAAATTACAAAAATAATATTGTATTTCATATTGAGAAAATGCATTTCAATTATGCTTTTATGTATACTGTTTAAAACAACAAGAAGCTGTAATGTCCCAACCTATTTGGGGTCAGCAACATGGATCTTAACCCGCCATTGACATTTCTTTTATCATTTAAGAACCATAATTACAAGCTATATGTAAGAATGAATTTTATTGTTTTCATATATATAAGCAAATAGTAATTACTTTAATAAATTTGAGATGGTTATTCCCAGCTGAAATGGACTTCAATTGGTAGTTATTTTTCTCATGTTTTTCAAGTCTTTAATACAAATATATCACAATAGAGAAAGAACCAAATAAAATCAAATGTATCACTTTGGTTCTAGTTGTCAATTGGACTGATTCCTTTAGAGAATACACATCCCTAATTAGATCAAGCCGATCTGAAAATATTTTTTTTTTAAAAAGGAAAATACAGATTTTCATCAATGCACCAAGAAAAAAAATTAATTATATATCATATGCGGCCTCTTCAATAGTCTACAAGTGTAATGGTAGGCAACCATAAAAGTAGTGTTTCAACTGAAGTTCCCTTTCCATATACCATCTTTCCTAAATGGCATGTACCAAGAGGTAGTCCAATACAGAGTGCATGATATCCTTGAAGATACCCATTGCAGTACATTGAAGCAGCATTTAAATAGTTCAGGAAAGGAGTAAGAAACAAAAAAATTACAAGAAAATGGCAGAAGATAAAGGAAAACTTGAGAACTAAATTAGTCTTAAACTCTTAATCAAGCTTCAACTTACCAGTTCGAGCCGGCATGTCAACCACTGGCCGGCATGGCACGTTCCGCCCCGTACTGATGTGCCGAGTGTCAGCACGACAGTGCGTGCCGACAACTAGTAAAAAAGCCGAAAAAACCCCTCCAAAATTACCATAAAAATAGAAAAAAACTTAGATTAGGGTTTTTAAGTTGGAACTAAATATAAATTTAGTATAATTTCATCAAAAATATTTTAAATTAGGAAGGAATAGTGGCACATATCTTTTTTGGGCTCTTAGGAGCAGTTTTGTAGCACATTCTGGCTTTGAGGAGCAGTTTTGTGGCTCACTTCTCGTTCTCTTTCACCAATGTGAAGAGGAATAGCATCTCCAGCATAAGGAAGATCCCCTAGGTCAAAATGTGGCCTCCAGAGCTGAACAACATTGAGTCAAACTACTCGATGAACCATAGACACCCAACCGTCACAAAGTTGGGTGTGGAACTTTGAGAGATATGTGCCATTATTCCTTCCTCATTATCGCGAGCCCAGATGTGAGTGAGAAAGAGTTTGAGAAAGTAGAAGAGTTTGAAAGAGTGAAAGAGGGGGAGGAAAGGGTTTAAAACCCTTTCCTTTGGTTCAAACAGTCAGGTAGACCGCTTGAAACAAGGCAATCTTAGCCCTTATTTGGTATCGACCGAAATCCAACCATGACCAACGAATACAAGCTAGTAACAGTCGGATTTTGATCATTCCGCCTAGTACATACCCCATATCAGGCGATACGAGGTACCCAACAATAGACCACTTAGTACAAGGTGGTCGGCGTGCTGATTCCCTGTTGGATCAGTACGTGTTGCCTGTACCATACCATTTTGGGCAACATGGTGAACCTTGGTCTTAATTATGTCAATGAATATGCTTAAGCTACTAATAATATCCCAACTATGGTTTTTAATTGGGCTTTCGGACCCATACAATCCGGGCTAGCTTGAACCATGTTTGCTGATACATAATGAATTTTGGAAAAAGGAAAAAAAAAACTAAAACATAAAAAAAAAGTTGCTACTCAGTACAAGACCTGTACTGAGTAGTAAAATCCCTTGATAAGGCCTACTGGGTAGTACAAACCTTGTAGTAAGTCGTGCATGCCTTCTACCAAGCAAACCACCTGGTTTACCTTGATTCACATGCCAATAGGCTATCGAACCAAGTATTTGGGCCCACTACAATCTCCTTTTTCAAATGCTTAGTGTCCATGTCAAACTAGTCTAAAATTATTCCTTAGTTGATGACACATGTGACTGATAGCACCACAATGGTGGCTCCAGACTATGACAAGCCAGTTGCATGGTTCACAGGTAGTCATTCTTACTAGGCGCACCAATCAACCTTTTAGGTAGGATAGATCCCCAACCAACTGTTACCTAATATCCAAATAACCTGATTGAAGAGGCTCTTAAACAATTATTACCCAAAATGGTTTAGCACAAGCTTTTAGAATTCACCCATCTAGTTTTATACATCAAACAAATTTGTCATCTGCTCATGGTATGGAACTACTTAAATTAACACCAAGAAATATTATTTTCACTTTTCAACGACTCAAATGCCATCTGATGTAAAGTATAGCAAGTAGCATAAAATGATCCCCTTTAAAGGCAAATACCCCTTCCAGATTAGATCGACTCACATAATACCCTTTAAACTAGGATTCTTAGATCTTCTAGGACCTCTAAGACTTTATCAAAAAATAATTGATTGCTTACAACAAACTTAATTGACCTCCAAAACTACACACAGATTTCACTGATAAGTCATAAAATTTGGGGTAAGCCACCAATTTTTTACATGCTAGCATAGCACATGCAATGCCCTATGCCTTCTCTGCATAACACAAGCCAGTCAGCATCCATGGTTTAGGTTAAATATTAGGGTACTAATATTTCATGGGCACAGACAGAACATACCAAGAAAAACTCAGTCATACTTTATGTTCATCATTTTAGCATGTCTGCCTATCAGGTAATGTTCTCTTAAATTCAACGAGCAGTAACTTTAATAGCAACAAAACTAACAACACTATTAACCAAGGTTTGACTTACCGATTCATACTGGTGTACCGACATATTGTTGGTACCGAGCGGTACACATAGTATATACCGTCCGATATATTAAATATAATATAATTTTTTAATAATATAATATAATATAATATAATATAATATAATATAATATAATATAATATTAAAATATATTAAAAATATTTAAAAAATCGGAGAAAAGGGGCGACGTCGCCTCGATCTTTCTCCCCACGCAGGGAGACGTTCTGTCTCCTCGCGCGGGTGCGGGCGGCGACGGACACGGGCGATCCACGAGCGACGACGCACCGACGAACCGCGGGCGAGGACAGGCGCTAGGTTTTCTTCTTCTCTTCTTTTTTTTCTTTTCCTCTTCTTCTTCTTCCCTTTTTCTCCCTCAATCGACCGGCAACGGCTGAAATCAACCGCCGATGGTCGATTTTACGGTCCGCGTACCGACAACCTAGCGGACCGATATGTACTGCCCGTACCGGGCGGTAAATGTCGAAATTGCAAACCTTGCTATGAACTATTAAGCAGAAACAGTCCAGTACTAAATAAGACAGTTGATCACACGTGTCCGATTAAGGTGTTTAAATACAAGCAGTGCCATTCATTGCATGCAGGCACGATGTGTCTACAAACCATTTTCAGATGGCCTTGAATATAAGCACCTTGTTCAGTTGTGTCCAATTATCAGAATCTTCTGCTTTCTAATGTTCCTTTTTAAGTGCATAACCAAATTACCACATTGTAATGTGTCATCATGGGTACTTTGCGGAAAAGTTAAGGGTATTGGAGTCACAGCTGCACCTCATGAAAACACATGCACAATCATGGAAGAGACAAATGAAAAGCAATGGAAAATAATAAACCTGGCTGCCTATAGCATGCCAGCATCCACAGATGTGGACTCTATATGGGCTGACACAGAACATAGAGTATCCCTGCAGCATAGCACATATATCTTAGAATCCATGGTATAAGTAGGGACGATGGAAGAGTATACAATGCACCAAAGAGAGGATGCAAGACCAAATACACAAAACTATATCATAAAGTGAAAGAAGACCAATTTAGTTAACAAGAAAAAATATGACTTTAAATATAGTGTAACTACCATGAACTTCCAGCAGCATTTGAAATTATGTCATAGAGAACCATTGGATGAAGTCCTGCTCTAACTCCAAGATATATGGCTTCCACAGAAGCAACAAGATGAATGCCCTCTAGAAGACTATTCACAGCCCAAATCTTACTACAAAAGAATATGGATAAACAAGACAGTCAATAATTAAACCAAAAAGACAAGATAAAAGACACATGAAGAATTTGCTCATTAAAGCCCTGGAAAAAGAAACCACAAGAAAAGCACTTACCTTCCAGTACCAATTTCATTATGACAACAATAGACCTTTTTGCTAATAGCTGTTCAAGTGACACATAGTCAGATATCTTGAAAAAAGTATGATAATGAATGAGGCATCATGTTAGTCATATATTTCACCTGAGAAGAAAGGTTGAATTTTTTCATTTGTACTTTCACATCCAGATGCAACAATCTAGAATAGCTGAATGTCAATAACCTCATCTAACATATTGGATAAAAGTGTTTAACATATTAAATGCCACGCATATAGCTCACAATATTTTTTCCATTCATCTCCTCAGAAACTCCACGGAAAATGTGTGCATCAATAAAAGCCACATCTCCTACCTCCTCTGCACAAGAGAACAGCTAATTAGTCACAGATAGCATCTTTAAATTGTGAAAAAAAACAGAATCATAACTATAGTAGAAGGTGATACTTCTAATTCACAGTTCTTTATAAAATTACCATTACAATTTCTTTTCAGTCAAAAACTCACCCAAGTATCCTCTATCAAGGAACATCCTCAGTGTGATAACAGCAACAATTGGTAAAAAAAAAAGGACAGAGAAGTATATTTAGGATATACATCTAATAAAATGTTTGAAAACATCAAACAGAACAAGATGCACGCAGAGCAACAACTCATGCACACTGAAGATTAGAAAAAATTTCATAGGTTAGGATTTAGAGAGAACTTGGCAAATGTTCCATCCATAGCATAAATCAAAATGAAGATATTTTGTCAAGTATGCTCTACCAAAGTTGCCTGTACTCTGTACACTAGATAAATGAAACTTTCAAGATCTCATTTCTTTGGACCTGTGAAATACTTCTCTATCTTCTGAGTATGACTTGGAGACAATGTTGATCGAAAGATAATGACTGAACCTTTGCATAAACCTACAAAACATGAAAGAGTTGAAAAGGCAATAATAAATAAATAAAAGAAATAAGCTCAGAACCATAATGGGAAATATATATATAAACCTTTTGTTACATCCTCCTCTCCATAGAGAACCTCATGCAATTCATTCACAGAGGCCATAATAATCACAAATGTAGCACCTACGCAAAAGAAAAGAAATTCAGAAAACCACTAATGATGTAAAGAAAAATGGGATCTGGAAAACATGATGTAAAGAAATTTTTGGAATCTTAAATACTTTAAGAGAAATAAGACCTTAAGAGTTTTTATGCAGCCTCATGTATTCTCATATTTTTATTTACCAGATGACATATTGGTCCTACTTAAATTGGGTGACGAGCCATGGGCACCAGAATTATGCTATTCTTTTAATATTCACTGAACCAGTGCAAGGAATAAACTGATCAATTTAACTAATGTACTGCTTTACTTATATATTAGGGGCAATATCGAGTGTACACTAGCATAATTCCAACTTACTGCATTTATCCTACTAAAGTTGCATATATCATTCGCCCCCTCAAAGTATCAGATGCCTTCTAAGTAAACATGTCATAGCCTCCATTCTGGAGTTAGCTTTAACTGGATGAAATACTGTGACCTATTTGATTAAGTAACCAAAATATGGTCAAAAATGATACTGACCTCATGTATGCAACAGATCATCCACACGTTTACCTTGTCCCTACTCTTGGAACGTAGAGTGTTTGTCTCCCTAGTAGAAAGTCTGGGTTTCAATCCCCATAATTTGCACCTTGTGCATCAAATTAGTTCTATTTTGAGGAAAATTTATTCCTCTCTTGTGATTTGAGAAGGGACCTTCCCAATTCCCCTTCTTAGAACGACCATATACATGTGTTTCATCGGATTGTTAGTGATGATGTGTGGCATGTGTCAACCACATGGCACCAAAGTGCAACCCACACTAAGATGTGTCATCCACATTGTGATGATATGACATCCACACGGTGCATCGGGAGTGTGAATGCCACACTGATTTCATGTAATTCTCAACAGCTTATTGAACTATGCCATGTCACTGTCAATAATAATGTTCTAAAACATTTGGTTTTATGCAGTGAATATTTCAGATAGAGGGTCAAATAGTCATTTAATCTTGTAAACAAAGTTCCAAATGCTGGTCAAAATGGTACATACTAATTGGCATTTAACACTATAACCGTGGATCAATACTATATCATATAACTAGTTATCAATTGGTATTCCTTTTCTAATGTTTTTTTTTTTCCAGCTACTGGATGGCACAGGTTGGTATATCAATACAGCACACATCCATATCTCCAACTCTTGGGGCTTCAATTTGATCCATATTGATACACCAATTCAAATGCTTCACACCTCAGCATCTTACTTTCACATTTGATGCCAGAAAAATTATTGAAAACAAGAAGTAGCAAAACCAGCACCCGTATTTAGCTATCATAACCAGCGTAGTGAATAAATAGAACTGGTGTATAAGGCCTCGGAATTTATAGCAAAAGCCAATAAGATTTAAGCACTGACCCCTTGCTGTCTCCATAGGACTTCGACACTTCGCTCCACCCAACTCCAAGAACCCATTCATCAGAAAGGACTCGGTCACCTGCAACCATGCAACGATCACTGATAAAACAACCAAAGCTGGCAAAGTTGGGCCATTTAGCAAGACAAATCAAGTCAAGAACAAGTTATTGGTGGTGGTAACAGATCCTTAAGGCAAACAAATAGTGTCAGGACCTCGAATCCCTGAAGGCGAAACCCGGATTTGACAAGCAAGGAAGCGATCTCCAAGCTGAGCTCGTCGAGCCCCACGAAGCCAACTACGGTCGAAGACGCCATCGCAGATGATGATGATGATGAAAGCTCCAATTCCGTCGGGATTGGAGAGAGGACCGAATTTAATGGGGAAGGGAGGGGGGCGTCGGAATCATCATCATCAAGGGAAATCACAACTGTCCATTTTCGTGGGTCATCATCCAAGGTCGTTCTGGGCCCCGCTACTGTGGCCAATGCTAACCAGCGTAAGCAGACGGGTCCCGCGGGTGCCCGCCTGCTATCAATTCTTTTATAAAGTCGCGGGGCCAGATTTAGTGGATGCGTCGAATTCGTGAACCGATGCATGCCACAGCCATACACATCCTCTATATCATAGTTTAACACTCACATATATATATATATGGATGCGTCGCGAATCGATACATGCCACAGTCATACACATCCTTTATATCATAGTTTAATACTCATACACACACATACATATATATATTCCAAAAAAATAAAAATATATATAATTAGATCCAATAACATGGCTTGTATGGAATTTATGGCTTCTTTAATTTGGTGGCTGTCAATTCTATCTTCGGCTCTTACGCGTCCGCTGACTCGGTATCGAGATATCACGCACCGATCCGGATCATGTGGTAGGACGGTCACGGTTGATGGCGGATCGGCTGTCTTGCCGAAACAAGAAACCAAAAAGTTAGCTATTAAGATTATGGACTCACGAAATAACTCGTGGGGTCCACAATTCTGCCGGTTGTCACATCGTTTTGTTTAGTAAATCCTGCAGGATGCGACACACCCGTCGCTGTCGCTTTAAACCGTCTACGTGTTGGCGACGTGTCGGGAGCAGCTTTTCAGATAGATTAGCAAAGCCGATTGGAATAAGACAAAAGGAGGTAAACGTAATTAACTCTGAGGTATACGTGTGTACAGTGCTGGTCACGTGGCCACTTGTTCTTGGCAATGTTCCGCATGACGTTGCACGTGTCCTGTTTGGGTGATGTTTATTTTATTTACTAACTAATTTAAATTTCGATTATAAAATAATCGAACATGATTTAAATGACTCGAAATTTATACATGTACTTGAAAAAAGTCCAACTTATCAACTTAAATATCAGGTTCAGTTCATATGGATTAGGTTCGGATCCAATTAGTAGACATTTTCGATTCCGTTTTTGGTTTTGGTTGAGATATTAAGAAGACAAAAAATTTGTGATGAAATGATGTAAAACTACATTAATAATACATCTCTTTCATGTTTAACAAATTTTTTTTTTTAAGGATTCAATAAAATAATTTAAGGGTTAAGATTCATTTTATTACATGTGATTTTGATCATATACTATTTAACTCCTTATCATTTACTTATATTTAAAATAATTTTTATATTTTTAAAAATATAATATATAGGTTGCTCTTATTAAGTCTGAGTTAATAGATATGCTAATTCATAATAAACTATTAATATAATGATATATAATTTATTATTTATTTAAAATATTTATTTTAGCCATTATGGTTTTCATCGTGGATCATTTAAGCCCTTATAATTTTGCTCGCATCTAAGATAACTCATATATTTTCAAAAATATAACATATAAGACCCTCCTATCAAATCTGAGTTAACATACATTATATTATGCTTACATGACATGTTGACTCATAATAAATCATTAATATAATAACACGTGTAATTGAAATTAAAAAATTTGAGACCACTATCAATGGCGGGAAGAAACATCGTTGTGGAATTGACCTTAATAACAAGCTCAGAAACTTTCAGACCTGCCTTAAGTAGGTGTTCGTCGACCAATCTGATGCTAGGCACACAACGGTCTCCTGGTCCCTCTTTCTCCTCTTGGGTGTTTTTGTCTCCGTTACTTCTCACATCGTCTTCTATTACACCCCATGTCATATCTATGGCGTAGTAGTTTAGCTCTCTCTCACCTTTGCCTCTAACCTCTCCTACTATTGTCTCTTTGTCTTCTTCGATCGCTTCAACCTCCGTCGCTTCCTTTTCCTCGATAAAATAATTTTTTTAACTTAAATTACACATGTCATTATATTAATTATTTATTATGAGCTAGCATGTCACGTAAGTAAACTCTAACGTTTGTCAACCCAAATTTGATAGGAGGGGCTTATATGTTATGTTTTTAAAAATATGAGGGTTATTTTAGATACAAATAAAATCATAAAATCATAAAATCTTAAGTGGTTCATGACTAATACCATAAGGGTTAAAATGAATTTAAAAAAAAATTACATATATTTATTATATTAATAATTTATTATGAGTCAACATGTCACGTAAATAAACTCTAACGTATGTTAACTCAGACTTGATGGGATAGACTTATATACTATGTTTTTAAAAATATAGAAATTATTTTAGACATAAGTAATGTGACTAGCGATTAAGAAATTGAGATATTGCATGTAACCATTAGAACTATAAAGTAACAATCTTATCGAGTTAGCTTCTTTGTTTAGTATCATATTGTTTATCTAGTCGGATTGGGTCTCGTTTAACATATCGATTGAACGTGTATGATGTGTCGTTGGTTGCTTACATATTAGGCTCCCTATATCATATTTAATAATAATAATAATAATAATAGATAGGTAGATAGATAAATAGATAGAATGTCATTGAATTATATTTGTGTACCTAATTTTCTATTCAAATTTATTCCAAATTTAATTTAAGTGTATCTAAATCAAGTTTAATCTGATTAGAAAAAAATAAACATTAGAAAAATGAATAATATTGGGATAAATGAGGCATGATTTATATTCCTAACATCCTCGTTGACGTATAGATAACATGCTCAACACAATTGATTGACCTCTTTTTTTTTTTAATAAGTGATCAAGTTAGGATTTTAACATGAGATCTTTTACTCTCGTATCATCTTAAGTTTTTATTTAATAAGATTACATTTATAAAAATATATACCGTAATAACTATGAAAGCCTCGTTTTAGAGAGTCACAATAGGGTTGTACGCATCCAAATTCTTATTCCAGAGGATGCAGAAGGTTATTCACATGATGAGGGAGGTGACTGTAGAATTGACCGACTCACCATCGTGTTCTCAAAAGAAGCTTCCTCGAAGGCTTTCTGCTAAAGATGAGGTAATTCTGAATTCTCAAGATATGTTTTTGTTTAAGGATGTACTTTTATTCAAAGTGTGATCTTTCTAAGGGCACTGTTAACATGGCACAAATGGGGGTAACTATTATTCCAGGAATTAGCAGAGCTTGTTCATAAAGTTCATCTGTTGTGTCGACTTACAAGAGGGAGGCTTGTTCACAATGCTTGCAATGATTCTCTGATTCAGGTTCTTTCTTATATTCTGCAATCTTTGTACATAAAATAAGTTTTCTGATGTTTTGCAGGCTTCTTTACTTTCACTTTTTTAAGGCAAATCTTTTGTCTTTTTTCTTGAAACCCAAAGAGGAAGTTGTCTTTAGATTTTGACTTTAGATTTTAAACTTCATTTTTAATCTTTAGATAGTTAATGGAAAATCCTTTGTGAAGTTAGAATCTTACTTCACTTGCCTGGCTTCTCTAATTGACTGCAGCAATTTGTTGAAGTAGCTTCTTTAGTATCTTTTATGTTAAGATCATATCCAAGTGTGAAAATTATTAGGCAAGATCATGTTAAGTAGGTCTGCTAAAAAAATTTCACAATCAATGAATCGCCTGTTCTAATTCTCAGAGTAAATGGAAGCATTTCTTAGGAAAAGGAATATATATGACATCAGGATGGACTCCAAGTTGATCAGTAGGTTATTGACATTGTTTGATGAAGAATTATGAGCCTATTGTGTAATAAATAGTACTTTAGTTATTTGTGTTCTTTACAACCACAAATGGTATTTGGCTTAGTTGAAATCTAATTATCTGAAACTCTTTGAATTTTTGCAAGCATTTCATATATGTAAATATAAATAGAAACATATGAGTTGAAGTTAAATCTGGTTTGTGTGATTTAATCTGCTGTAGTGAAGATATAATTTTTCTTTTCAGATTAATCATGACATTTAAATTTTAAAAATGAACATTTAAAACTCTTTGACCAAATCTAGAGTGCACATTGCATAAATGTATTGTCAAGATGATTGACTTATTATTTAACTATTTCATTGGGGATTAAATAGGACGACTTTTCATTAGCAAAACATTTGGCCAAATATCTACGTTATACAAATACAGAGTTGTTGACGTGAAATTACTTTTGAATGTGGGGGCTACACAAGCTTCAATCATATTTCTGCACGAGACATGATAAAATTATTCTATATTATTGAATCTTAGATTTTGATGATAAAATTAATTGATAGGTTATTGATCTAATATGTTATATTAGAATTGGTATAGGATTAACTACGACAGAGAAAGTTACAATCAGATGTTGGGCCAGAGTCAAGTCTGGGGCATCGACCGGGGTTCGGACGATGCAGTGAGAACTCGTCGAGAGATTCGCTAGGAGCTCGCCGAAGGAATCAGACGCTTGTCGGGAGTTCGCCAGAAGCTTCCGAAGGTATCAGAAGCTTGCTGGGAGTTAGGAGGGTCTTTATGGTAACATTGATTATAAATTAATTAGTCATAGTTAGCATCATTAAAGTTTGAGTCCGAATTGAGTATGATTTAGAAGGAATCCAAATCAACTCAATGAGGCAACCGGGTCCACTAAAATGATTTTATTGAGCTCAGGTTGAGCTCCTAAACAATTGGTTGACCAAAGGATTGGTCAACATCAGGGTCAAGTCGGAATGAGAGAAGTGGAGGGAACCACTTTGCCAAAGATTCCAGCGGGTAAACAATCGGTGAGCGACGGTTAGACCACCCGCACCTTGGTTTCCAACGGTTGTCAGCGGCTGAACTGCTTAGATGGGTGACTGAACCATCCGTACCAGGAATCTCGGTGGCTGAACCACCCAGACGGCGGTTTAACCGCTCGTACCCGGATCTTTCGAGATTGGTTGGATTTTGGCCTCGATTTCGAAGCCAATTGGGGGCCTATAAATATCCCAAATCTTCTTGCATTCCATACAATAATTTGAGAAAATATATTCTGAGAAAATATCGTATGAGAAGTGTAAGAAAAAGAAAAGGGGAAGCGAGAGAGCTTAGAGTTATAAATTTATTAAGTCTCTCTTGTAAGCAAAGTGTAAGGGTTTTGTCTTCACCTAAAGAAGATCGGTAGTGGACGTCGGTGTGCCTCAAGGAGAACTCGGGAGTGGACATAGGCCAAGGTTTGTGTCTAACTACTATAAATTGTGAGTTTCTTCCTTGCTTTTATTGCTTACAAATTTTATATTCACGCTTCACCTCCCCCTCGGGAGTTTTTACTAAAAATTTTGAAAGTGGTTTTTTATCTTGATTCAAGCTAAAAGATTTTAATTAAAACAAGATTTTTACACTTTCACTAATTCACCTCCCCCTCTTAGTGCAAATTGATCCTAACAATTGGTATCTGAACCACGTTTTTCTCATTTGGTTTAACACATAAGAGAAATGGCTCTTTTTCGTATTAACAAGGGTCAATGCATCACAAGTCCTCTCATATTTAATGGGATAGACTACATTTATTGGAAAACTCGGACGAGATTTTTCTTACTTTATTTAGACTTAGATTTATAGACTATTATTGAAAACAGATCTGAAAAGTATTCTCTTCCGATGAACGATTGAAATGATTTGAAGAATAATAATTTCTCTTTAAATACCAAGGATATAAATGCCTTGTTTTACGTCTTAGATAAAAATGACTTTGATCGGGTTTCTTATTATGATTCGATTTTTGATATATGACATGCATTAGAAATGATACACGAAATCAAAATTAATATAAATTAATCAATGAATAAATTATCTTACAAAAATGAACTTGAAGAATACTTTTCAAAGAATATAAAGGAATTTGAACTGAGCATAACATATGACTCCTCGAATGAAATCTCAAGTGATGAGGACTTTGAATATTTGACAAATGAATCAGATAAATTAATAAATATAAATCATAAAAACAATCTAATTATGGAGAAGAACACTTGGAATGCAAGAAGTCAAGACACTCCGAAAATGAAGAGCACAATCAAAAGGAAGTGGAGAACCTTCCTCTTATGGCTATCAACAACGAGGTAAGTGATTCCTCCCAAGTCTCATTTACTTTTAATGAATTATCAAATATTTTTCATGAGTTTTATTATTAATTTAGAATGATTAGCAAATCTTATAAGTTGGTTAAGAAAGAGCATGATTTTTAGTTAGTAAATTTGAATAAATGCATGATACATCATCATCACATAATTCATGTACTAAATATGAAACATTGAATGATGCATCAATATCATGTTTTTCTCGTTCTATGTATGAGTCTCTAGAGGTAATTAAACAAGAAAATGATATACTATAACAAAGAAGGCTTAATATAGACAATGAGTCTCTAAACATGATCCATGTTGGTAAGGGTCATATTCATAAGGAAAATATTGGTATTGTGAGTGAGACTCATCAAAATCCAACTATCCTCGTTAGAAGACCCATATTATAATCTTTGGTCAAAAATAGATGTAATTTTTGTAATAAATGTGAACACTTTACTTATAAGTGTTCATTTAGAAATTATAATCAATATAAATTAATCTGGGTTCCTAAATGAACCATAAACAACCTCAAGCCATTAGAGAAAATAGGAAAAACATATCATAAAGGACCCAAACTCAAATTGGTATCTAAATCAAAACCTCTCATAATATAAAGTTACCTCGTAACAACCCTAGAATCACTAAAACTGTTTTGAAAATAGATGCTCAAGATATATTACTTAAGATCTAACACTCTTTCAAGCTCATTAGCCTAAGTAATAATAAAATATTATTAAAATAAAATTATGGGTAATGAATCTTTGGATAACTCATTAATCTTGATTGCTCTAACCTTGGCATACTAGTACAAAAATGAATTAGAGGCTTTATCTAAATTCAAATTTATGAATAAAATATTTTGATGATGATTATTATTGATTGATAGAATTTGAGCATGGAACAATATAGAAAAGGAAGAGAAAAATCATGCTTCATTATCTAGTATTTTTGAAAAATTGATAATGTATTTAATGAGATTGAAATGAGCATGGTAACTCATTTCACTAAGTGTAAAAAAATATTAGAATTAAAACAAATTCTTGTTTGAAATATTTTATTGCAATGATTTTGATGAAATTTTATTTTTAACTTTAAATGACATTGCATTTTTTAAATAAATTTCATAAGTTAAAAATAACTCAAAAATAGGATAATTCTTCTTGAAAATATTTTTATCCTATCAACACTTCAACAAAAGATAAAATAATATAATTATTGTTGAATCTTGTAAACTATAAAAATAATTTGATGATTATATTATTATTGACTAAGTTTGTGGATGAGTTATGATTGGATGATGATTCTTGAATTGAAACTTTAAATAAAAATTTCTATATTTCTCATTTTAGAAAATATATATATTTGAAATACACATGACAAGTACATATCAACTCTTTTTACTAAAGTCTAAAAGAGTTAGATACACTTAAGATTGGATTAAAGATAAACCAAATATCATGTTTGAAAATATATTATTGTAATATTTATGATGATTTATTTTTAAAATTTCTCAATCTTTATCTTAAAAAAATTTCAAAAAGAGATTAATGAATCAATTTTATTATTTTTTATGAATCTCTTGAATTATGAAAGTGATTTTGATGATTATATAATTTGAACTTGAATAAGTTATTTTCATGATTTTGGCAAGTTTAGAAAATGAAAATTAAAATCCTTATATAAATCTAGAAGTTTATAAATGAATCATAAGTTTATCTAAACAATGATCTTGATATTTGAAATCACTTATATAAATTAAGATCCTAAATTTTCATATCTTATTTTGCAAAGTCATAATGTATTTAATGAGAATGAAATGAGCATGGTAACTCATTTCACTAAGTGTAAAAAATTATTAGAATTAAAATAAATTAAAATTCTTGTTTGAAATATTTTATTGTAATGATCTTGATGAAATTTTATTTTTAACTTTAAATGACATTGCATTTTTGAAATAAATTTCATAAGTTAAAGATAACTCAAAAATAGGATAATTCTTCTCGAAAATATTTTTATCATATCAACACTTAAACAAAAGATAAAATAATATCATTATTGTTGAATCTTGTAAACTATAAAAATAATTTGATGATTATATTATTATTGACTAAGTTTATGGATGAGTTATGATTGGATGATGATTTTGAATTGAAACTTTAAACAAAAATTTCCATCTTTCTCATTTTAGAATATATATATATATATATATATATATATGAAATACACATGACAAGTCCGTATCAACTATTTTCACTAAAGTCTAAAAGATTTAGACACACTTAACAAAGAAACATCATTGGATTAAAGATAAACCAAAGATCATGTTTGAAAATATCTTATTGTAATATTTATGATTATTTCTTTTGAAAATTTCTCAATCTCTATCTTATAAATTTTTCAAAAATAGATTAATGAATCAATTTTGTTATTTTTTATGAATCTCTTGAATTATGAAAGTGATTTTGATGATTATCTAATTTGAACTTGAATAAGTTATTTTCATGATTTTGGCAAGTTTAGAAAATAAAAATTAAAATCCTTATATAAATCGAGTTCGTTTGAATAAGTTTATAAATGAATCATAAGTTTATCTACACAATGATCTTGATGATTTGAAATCACTTATATAAATTGAGATCCTAAATTTCAATATCTTATTTTGTAAAGTTATGATCTTAAAATTTTGTAGTATTGTATTTTAATTGACAATGACTAAGGTAGAGACAAAAGTGATATTTTTTGGATGAGAATCAATTTACTAAATAAAAAATTAGGAATTTTAAATACATCAGATTTGCATGATTGGATTTTCATTTTACATGAAATTTGAACACATAAGATTTTTTGGTACTTAAAGATTTTTTGAATACATCAGATTTGCAAATTTATTAATTTAAATCATTTCTTTTGGTACTTAAAGATTTGATTTTATAACATTATCTCATTATACTTTTTGATGTAATTTAAATATGGATGTTAATAAGAAATTATGCAATCGTATTTCTTTTTTAACATCAATAAAGGGGAGATAAAAATTATCAATATGATTAGAATCAAATTGAATATGATAACATTGAATGAGAAACAATTTACTTATAAGAAAATTTAGAATTTTCTAAATACATTAGAAATGTATAATTCATAATTTGAGCCTGATGTATTATCATATTTTTCTTTAGATTTCTTGGATTTTATAAATTACACTTCTTATCAAAATATACATGCAAAATACTTGATTAACAATTTAAGCTATCATGTTTTCTATTGGAATTTTTGATTCTTATTATCAAATAACAATTGATATGAATTAAATTATATGGGTAGATATCAATTCTTGGATTTTAGAATTTAAATCTAAAAGATTGAACCCTGTAATATAATGTCTTACACTCTCATCCCTTGCTTCTTCTTTATTAGGCAAAGAAAAGAAATAAATTTTTTCATAAAAAATTTATGGGGAGCAAAACTTTTTAAATTGAACGTCTTAAGAGAAGCAAAAATTTTGCTTAATCTCACATTCTCTATGTTTTTTATTGATTACAAAAACAAAAAGAGGAGAAAATTTACATTATCTTACCTTACAAATTTATTTGGTACGCTTGCTTAAAATTACATAAGATGATTTTAAATGCATGAATAGCTCTTAAATTTTTGAATCTCTTTAAATATTTTGGAGTTTTGAGCTTATCTTTGAAATTCATGTATGTAAATTTAAAAAATATACATAATGATGTATTTATAATTCCTTATTTTCTTCTTGTACATAAGAGAAATAAAATTTATTTATGACTCATGTCATATTTTACAAAGATGGAGCAAAAACTCATGTGTCTTAAAATCCTTAGTCCCATATTTCATTTTTTTTGTTGATGACAAAAGGGGAGAAATGAATATTGATAACTTATGGGGATATTTTTAAATATTTTGAAATTTATGAAAATCCTTGATGAGTTGATAACATAATAAATTAAAAGTAATTTTTGTTGATATATGAGTATCATCGAAATATGTTCTGATTGAAATATTTATTACTTTAATTAACTTGAATTCAAGAGTATGTGACTCTCTTAAAGTTAAGTCTTTTTTTGTTGATCGCTTGAATTTAAGAGTGTGTGATTCTCTTAAGTTTAAGTGACATAGATTTAGAGAAAAGTTAGAATTAACTCTTGTCATCAATTGATTGTCATCAAAAAGGGGGTTCGGACGATGCAATGGGAACTCACCGAAAAATTCGCTGGGAGCTCGTCGAAGGAATCAGAGGTTTGCCGGGAGTTCGCCATAAGCTTGCCGAAGGTATCGGAAGCTTGTTGGGAGTTCGCCGAGAGCTAGCCGAAGATGATCGGGAGCTTGCTAGGATGACGTCGGGAGTTCATCGGAAGAAGACTAAGAAACTCGTCGAAAGATCATCGGAGGTTGTCGAAAAGCTTGCCAAGAGTTAGGAGGGTCTTCATGATGACATTGATTGTAAATTAATTAATCATAATTAGCATCGTTAAAGTTTGAGTCCGAATTTAGTGTGATTTGAAGGGAATCAAAATCAACTTAATGAGATAACCGGATCCACTAAAAAGGTTTTAAGATACAAATACCTAGAATACACCAACGTCAATAACTTCATTCAATATTATGGATAAAAGCTAGTTAATCTTTGTCTAACATATTGAAATGCCATGTGTATATAGCTCACAACAATTTTCCATTCAACTCCTCATAACCTCCAAGAAAAACATGTGCATCAATGAAGGCCAAATCTCCCACCACATCTGCACAAAAAAAATAGCCAATTAGGGACAAATAACATCTTTCAATTATGAACGAATAAGAACAAACTAACCCAAACCATACAGGTCACTGTCTATCACGGTAAACATGAAGATAGCAAACAAAAGAGGAAAACACAAATATCAAAATTTCCATTTTAGAGGTAATCATTAGACAATATATTACGGAGTTCAAAATAATGTTATTTTTGAATTTTCTATCTCAACATCAAAAGATTCATATGGAGTTCAAACCAAATGAAACATGAATATGCAAAAAAAAAAAAAATCAAGAATAAGGTAAGCTGTATCCCTAGCATTGGGCTATAAATGATCATTACCCTAATAATTAACAAGAATTCTTCTATCTGCAGATACAGTTAATTTACAATATTCTGCAAAAAAGAACCCTAACAGATAAATAAAATTACATAATTCATATTCCTTACAATAAAAAACGACACTGTATTAAAAATGGAAGTTAGTTCCATACAGCAATAACTTTTGGGTTTGAGCAACAAATAATATTCTTACAACATGATTTGACATGACAATGTCTCTAAACCTGATTACTTGAAACTTAAAATTATAATTATATTGTAACCCATTGCTGCCATATTATTTTATTCAATGTTTGACATACCGGTCCATACCGGTGTATCGATATTTTCTTGGTACCGATATGTTATCCGGTATTAGATAGTACACACAGTGTGTACTGTCCGGTATATTAAAATATATTATAATATAATATAATATTAAATATTAATATACTTAAAAAAGAAATAAAAAGGAGTGACGTCGCCTCGATCTTTCTCCCCGCACGGGAGACGTTTCGTCTCCTCGCGCGGGAGAAAAATCGCCCGCGCGCGAGGGCAGCGACGGCACGCAGGCGAGGACGGTGCGGGGAAAGGAGGTGCTTCTTTCTTCTTCTGCTCTTCTTCTTATTTCTTCTTTTCCTCTTCTTCTTCCGTTTTTCTCCCTTAATTGACCACCGACGATCGATTTTGGTGGTACCGCTCGGTAGCGTGCTGTCTACGTACCGGTAACCTAGCGGACCGATACGTACCGCCCGTATCGGGCGGTATAGATCGAAACCTTAATTTTATTAATGCACTACATCAAAAGTCATAAGTCTAATACTTAGGACACCCTCCCAAATTAAAACTATGAGAAATTTAATTCATCTTTAACTTTAAGTCAGTTTAAATCCATATTTATAATCAGAATATCCAAGCTAAATCATTCTCTTCAATTGAGATAAAGTATAATATATACACTTATTTTTGCTGCTTAGCTTTTTTTCTCTTTCACAACTAGTCATTGTGAAGGCACACAGATTCTTTAGCAGTAAACCCAAGGTTGTTATATGTAAATGCAAAGCACAAATCACTCAAAAACATCATGGAGTAATTCAAAAACAGCCCAGATCAGTAGTAGTCTCATGCCCTGGATTTGCCCATTTTATCAAGCTATGTTAGAATTAGCATATGCTTGATATTTCAAATCATAGCCACAAGCCCACAGGGCCACAGCTTTATTATTTGTATTAATCAAATGGAAAAATTGCATGACTACCATTGGACTGCAACAAGTATGCTAACTAGCATGGTTCGAACAGCCATGCTAAAAAACATTACTCAGTGTCATGGCATGTTCCTTGCAATAATTTACACAAGCACATTGATACCTTTAGTTAGTCAGATATCAACTAGACAAATAAAAAACTATATAAGCCAGATAAGGGCCTTGCAATCATAAATTCATAGGAATACATAATAATTGCAAGAAGCAAAAGTTTATGCCTATATTATCGCTTATGCACACAAATAACTATGATTTCATTACACATTTGAGCGTTATCTATTCAGAAGTACAGATTTTGCAACCCATGTAATTGATATCTTAATTTTTAAAAAGAAACTCCAAATAACTAGTGAGAGTTAAAATAAAATATGATGCAAAAAAAGACAGTAAACAGGTTGAGATCCTCACAGTATCTTTCACCAAATTATTCAAATAATATGTGAGCAGTTGGTCAGCACTCAACAATTTGGGGATTATATCTACAAAGATCCTGCAAACACAAATTCCACTAATGAAATTACTGCAGATTGAAATAGATGAAATGTTAAATACTAAAACTATTATGTTACAAGTTACTCGGCCATGACAATCTATAAATCTTCACCTCAATGCAGTATAGTGAAAAAAACATTATTGTGGTATAAGCTTAAAACATTATTATTTAAGCTAAAAACCATATTAGTGATAAGAGACACCTAATTAGTGCTTTGTAGTTTGTAGTTACTAGTTAGTACCCCTACTTATCAAAAGTTACTGTTACATAAGAATATATAGATGATATCTTAAATTCTGCATCAAACGCTTCATCTCCAACTGTGTAAATATTTTTTTTTGAAAAAAACACACTCTAAAATCTCATTTTCCCAAGACGTACTATTTTAGGCATGTCCAACTCCAGTAAATGCTACTTTCATGTTATCCACAATTCCACATCTTCACCAAGTTATTGTGATCTCACACAACTCTGCAAATTCTCAAGTCAAACCAGACATGCCTCTTGCAGAATATGAAACTGAATCCAAGCATAATATAAAGCAAGGTTTTACTTATCGATTCGTACTGATGTACCGAGTTCATCTTGGTACCGGTATGGTACTGGTACCGGACAGTACACACAGTGCGTACCACCTACCACCCGGTATATTAAATTATAATATAATACTATATAATATAATATTAATATATTTAAAAAAAGAGAAAAAGGGGCGACGTCGCCTCGATCTTTCTCCCCGCGCGGACACTGGCGACCCGCGGGTGGCGACAGCGCGCGAGCGACGACTGCGCACAAGCGAGGACCGCGTGCGGGCGATAGGTATTCTTTCATCTCCTCTTTTCTTTTTTTTTCTTCTTTTTCCTCTTCTTCTTCTTCTTCCTTTTTTCTCGCTCAATCGACCGTCGGCGGTCGATTTCTCCCTTCAATCGACCGCCGACGATCAATTTTTGGCGGAACCGTTCAGTAGTGAGCGGTCCGCGTACCGACAACCTGGCGAACCGGTATGTACCGCCCGTACCATGCGGTAAATGTCAAAATTGCAAACTTTGGTATAAAGAAAAATATATGAACCAAACCAAATCATCCATGTTTTTATGTGTGGTTTTAAAATTATAATTTAGAGATACTATAATATTTATAACAGTAAATTACAAAAATAATATTGTATTTCATATCGAGAAAATGCATTTCAATTATGCTTTTATGTATACTGTTTAAAACAACAAGAAGCTGTAATGTCCAACCTATTTGGGGTCAGCAACATGGATCTTAACCCGCCTTTGACATTTCTTTTATCATTTAAGAACCATAATTACAAACTATATGTAAGAATGAATTTTATTGTTTTCATATATATAAGCAAATAGTAATTACTTTAATAAATTTGAGATGGTTATTCCCAGCTGAAATGGACTTCAATTGGTAGTTATTTTTCTCAATGTTTTACAGCTCTTCAATACAAATATATCACAATAGAGAAAGAACCAAATGAAATCAAATGTATCACTTTGGTTCTAGTTGTCAATTGGATTGATTCCTTTAGAGAATACACATCCCTAATTAGATCAAGCAGATCTGAAACTATTTTTTCAAAAAAAAGAAAAATACAGATTTTCATCAGTGTACCAAGAAAAAAAATTAATTATATGTCATATGCGGCCTCTTCAATAGTCTACAAGTGTAATGGTAGGCAACCACAAAAGTAGTGTTTCAACTGAAGTTCCCTTTCCATGTACCATCTTTCCTAAATGGCATGTACCAAGAGGTAGTCCAATATACAGAGTGAAAGATATCCTTAAATATACCCATTGCGATACATTGAGGCAGCATTTAAATAGTTCAGGAAAGGAGTAAGAACAAAATAATTACAAGAAAATGGCAGAAGATAAAGGAAAACTTGAGAACTAAATTAGTCTTAATCAAGTTTCAACTAACCAGTTCGAGCCAGCATGTCGGCCACTGGCCGGCATGGCATGTGCCACCCCGTCCTGGTGTGCTGAGTGTCAGCATGATGGTGTGTGCCAACAACTAGTAAAAATCCAAAAAAAACCCCTCCAAAATTACCATAAAAATAGAAAAAACTTAGACTAGGGTTTTTAAGATGGAACTAAATATAAATTTAGTATAAGTTCATCAAAAATATTTTAAATTAGGAAGGAATAGTGGCAAAAATCTTTTCTGGGCTCTTAGGAGCAGTTTTGTAGCACGTTCTGGCTTTGAGGAGCAGCTTTGTGGCTCACTTCTTGTTCTCTTTCACCAGTGTGAAGAGGAACAGCATCTCCAGCAGAAGGAAGATCCCTAGGTCAAAATGTGGTCTCTAGAGTTGAACAGCATCAAGTCAAACTACTCATGGAACCATAGACACCCAACCGTCACAAAGTTAGGTGTGGAACTTTGAGAGATATGTGCCACTATTCCTTCCTCATTGACGCGACTCCTCGTTGTTACAAGCCAGATGTGAGTGAGAAAGAGTTTGAGAAAGTAGAAGAGTTTGAGAGAGTGAAAGAGGGGAGGAAAGGGTTTTTAACCCTTTCCTTTGGTTCAAACAATCAGGTAGACCGCTTGAAACAAGGCAATCTTAGCCATTATTTGGTCTCGGTCGAAACAAATATTTTTGATAAGAATAGGAAAGGAATGATAGGGCAAAACACATTTTGACAAATCATATTTGTCTATATGATTTATTTATATACAGAAAGCAAATCAGCATCAACAACCCCCTCTTACAAATATTGACTTATATTTTTTTCAGAACAAAGTAATTAACAAAATAGTTTAACCAACATCATCTATAAATAAGTAAACATGTCTTGCATCAAGATATCTGTTTAATGCAACACTAGAATTGTCCTGCCACATAATTCAAAATTATTTATTTTCTGGAAAAATTCACAAATGTAGTCCTTCAGAATTGAATTGCCTAAAGATAGTGAACGCAAGCAATATCACAAGGAAGCCTGTGGGATAAGAAATTCACATTTATCTTAAACCCTAACTAGTAAAACTCTTCTACATGATTTTTCATGATCTTCCGGTGGACAAACTTATTGTTTCATGAAATGCAATGACAAGTTTGTTTAGCACGGGAGGGTAAAGGTATGCAAGTCAGGTAGGGTTGTCAACCTTATCCATAACATGATACAAGGAGCACAATTACTGACTGGGTTAAAGAGTCACCACAAGATAGAAATTGATGCTAGATTCACATTCCTCACAGCTTCATGTCTCTCATTGAGCCTCTTGCAACAAAAGTTCTGCACTATCGTTGGCTCTACACTAGAAAGTTTCTCTGAGCCTCAGGTTCACAGCCATCACAAATGGAACTTATTAAATATATCCCTCCGATCCTCCACCATTTACCTATTATTTATTTTTAATGGTCAGAATGCAAATATACTCATTTTTCTTTTTTAAAATATGACATTAGGAAGTATGCAAATGTACTAATTTCTCAATGCCTAAATGGTTGGTCTTTCATAAGTGGGAAGTGCCTGTTTCTTCCATTGGGAAAAAGAAAAATGAAAGAAAAAAATCGATCTCTACAATGTGCTATAAACACATACCGGAAAAACAAATGATTCAAGCAGGATCAATCATGACAAGCTAATCTGATCTCGTATCGGATTAACTAATTCAAAATCCCCAGATTTCTCTAATAGCCTCACTGCCCATGAAAGCCACAAGATAGCATCTGCAATCTGCTCCTGCTTATGAGTGTCTAATCCCTTTGTCTTTGCTGGTGGGGCAATGATGCCTGTGGGTGGTAGTATAGCCCTTCAAGCTCAGTTGCCAGGCCGCTAGTTTCATGCGCTCCGAACTTAGAACCCAAGTGCTAATTCATTTATTTATTGTATAGAATTACTGACTCACTGATGACTCCGGAATCACTCCAACTCCAGCAGCAGCAGGGGCAGGTGAGGAGAAGAACATATCCAATGGATTTGTGCCACTTTTAGGGGAGGCAATTGGTTGTGGTGGTGGTGGAGCTGAAAAGCTCTGACCTTGCATCTCAATATGGACCTTTTTCCGTCGAATTGCCATTTCAGAATGTGCCGAAAGAGAAATCACCGCCAACAGTTGTGCCACTGCTCACATTGGATGAGTTTACCGATAACATGGTTGCCTTGGCAAAGGGCTTTGGTCCAACAAGAGCCAGCGAATCAAAAGGATCACTTTTAGCACTCATCGATCGCATTCTACTTGTCGATGCCGTGATGATCTTAGGACCAGGCTGACTGAACAAAAGATGAGGATTTGCTTAGAAAATAAGTAGATTCCCAGCTGTTGGGGTCTCATAGGGGTACTATTCACCACGAAAGAGGCGGTCGTGGTGGTGATAGTTTGATCTCGAGAGTGAATCAGATGAATTACCCATCGAGGAGGCCTTCCTTGGCGGCGAGGAGTTCAAGGGGATGGGATGTTGCTAGACCCGCTGCGGCCCTGGACAAGGGCAAATCCAACAAGATAGAAGAAGAGATTAGGTTCTGATTTCGGAATCCCGAGGCGTGAGGAGGCAGGAGGAGGAGGAGGAGGAGGAGGAGGAGCTACGGATGCCCGTGTCTTGCCGAAGATTAACAGTTACCGACCATGGGGATGGGGGGCATTTGAGAGATTGCCATATCTAGCAGAAGAGCGACGGTGGTCCATGACGGCTAGGAAGGCCGGTGCAACCAGGCGAGGGCAGTCGGCCTAGAGGTTGCACAGGGGATAGATTTCTACTCCTTGAGGGCGGCGACAGGCGGAGCCGCCGAGGCCGTAGACAAATTGGTAGGTGTCGAACGAGGGGCGCCGGTGGGAGCTATTGCCGTTGTAGGAGTTTATAGTGGCGAAGGACGATCCGATCACCGTCGGCACAGATGGTATGATCGGGAAAGCCACGAGGGCAGTCTCACAACCACAATCCACTTGGCACCAAAATTTGCATTCAGTTATAACACCAACCTTAGCATCACAAGAAATATTAAAAAACAATTATAAAAAAAATGAAAAATATACTTAATCTCAATGGTTGTAGTAACACAATTATTACAAATAATATAAATGGCAAACACAAATCATATAAAAATAAAAACACCCCTTTTTCATAAACATCACAATTGGAAACAAAAATAAGGCAAGGCCAGATACTAGAGAAAATTATAAATGATATAAAGCATAATATTTGCATGTCATGTATCGACTAAATATCTAATCTTACGATCATCTCTTTCTTTGAATCTTTAACTTTGTCACAATAAATGAACTCATCAGTCATACACATACAATCCTAGTTGGTGTTAATTTTAAATAAAATTGTAGCAAACATTAGAGTCTATAAACTAATTTACTATGAGAAAAAATGAGTATAATTACAATGGATAAAGAAACATTTTATGGATATAAAATTTATGGCTATTCTGAATCTATTATCCAACTAAAAGGAAAGATCTAGAAAAAATCATTGATCGTAGAGTAAAATTTGACAAGTTCTGTATGATAATTATTTACACTTAAGATAAAAAAAAAAAACCTAAAGGGCAGTTAGGAAACATGTATAAGCATTATCTACATACAAAATGAGAATATTGAAATGAAGATGTATCAACTACCAGAATGAAGCTAGCCCTTAACTAATTGTTATCAGGAATAATTTTTGGGGGATCGAACAAGTTATAGAACTATTAGAAGAACAATAGTTTATTATCTCAACAAGCTTATAAGTCAGTCTGCATAAACATTTCTAACAAAAATATTGGGTTGCAAAGTAGCCAGAATACTACAGCACGGCAAAGGATTCTTTCAAATTGCTGAAAGAAGAAGGAAAATTTATTTATTTTATTATGACTAGAGTTCTGAATAAAGTTTGTTTGAGCTAAGATTAAAGAAAGTTTAATCATTTCAGCATGAACAAACTATACTCAGAATTCCAAGGGATGATAAATGCAGATCAAATACGGAGGATTCCTTGGAATGTGAATAGACATCAACTATCAACCACTTCTAATAAAAAAAATAGCAAAGGAGACAATAATACATAGGACAGAATCCTTGCTTCTCAAAACCAGCAATATGTAAAATACGTAACAACAATAAGCAATTCAGGTTGATATATATTCCCAGGATCATGAGAAGATTTTGACTGAGGAATGATCTAATCGACCAAGACCGTCTAAGGGTTAGCAACCAACCAATTCCTGGTTCTTTCTCTAGGTGAGCATGATTTGAACTCCCAGAATTCAGGAAGGAAGGGGCTACGGCTAGAAGGAACTCGACAACACGTCTTCTTCTTCTTCAATCGCTCAACCAGAGTTTGGTCTCTAGGCTGGCTAGAATTTAGGTTGGCTCTTTGCTGCAGTGCCACCATAGTAGGTCAGGGAAACAAAAGAAGAAGGTTGCGCCGTATGAGGTTGTGAAGCTTTTTTTTTTTTTTTTTTGGCAAACGTAGGAGAAAAAGGTTGCTGACGGCTAGTAGGATCTTCTTCTTCTCTTTTGCTTCTTCTTATTGCTAAAAGGCTTCTTTGGGAGCTATTAAAGTTGGCAATAACCTGGAAAAGATGTCTATAGTAATGTGGCCATAGGTAGGAAGAAGGACTACTGAACCTAAACATACTCATCTGTTTCTTTCCCTCCTCTCTTCTTAGTTTAGGAGTGGCTGAGAACTCAAGAGGAGGCTCTACTTTGATGCCTTCACGGCGGCTTCATCTTAAAATGGATATAATCTATTATTTTATGAGATGATTATGTTTTCCCATGAAGGATAGGTTGGATGATTCTACTTGAGGATTAGTGAGTCATTAGACATAGTGAATAGATCTTTTTCTATGATTTTTAATAAACCATATTTTTATTGCTGGATACACATCAACCAATCCTCGACATGCAGACTACTGCTCACCCAAAATACGAAAAGTCTCCTTCGATGTTTTCCATCTCCACCAGTCTGCACCCACGGAAGCATGCCGGGCTCTCATCCGCAGTTGTTGCAGTTGCAGCTGACCGGCTTCAAAGAACATAAGCGGCCGGGCTCCAGGCAGATCATTTCGTGACAACAACTCATCGTCTCGCACTTGCTCGGATCATTGGTAGAACAACATCGACAATCCTTGCACTGTTGAATAACAAGCTCGTGGCCAGGGAAGGTGTCGAGAGGTCGGAGTTCGACGGAGGAAACAGGTACGTAGTCATCACCATTGGAGTGTGTTCCTATCTCTGATGCTCCTGCATCCAAGCGTCAAGAAACAAGTCAGTGTAAATAAAAGCTATACCTATGTCGTATCAGAAGATGAAGGATGATGACCTCTATAGGGGATAACAGAGAGCAGGAGACCAAGCATCAGAAAGACCACGTTGTTGCCCATGGCAAATAGGGAGCTCTTCTTTGTCTTGCTTGGAAGAGAATGTTTGTGACAGAACAATCTCAGATGGCCATCTGTGATGGGTATCGAGTCCTTATAAAGATCATCTCTACCTTGGTCACGCAGCATCCGAAAAGATTTGCTATAAAATATTAATATTTCATTTATATGTGCACGTATCATAGTAATTAATCAACATATCCTAGCTTAATTAAGGATTGTGACATATCAGGAATACGAGATTTTTTTGATCCTCAATCATATCCTTGCAAGGTTAAGCTTCTATCATGTATGTCAATCTTGAAACTATATTATTAGAATTCGTTATGAGCAAATGATTTTGTGAGGACGCTAGCTAATTGGTCTAAAGTACGATAAAGTAAAAATCGACAATAATATATTTCATTGAGAGTGAAATATTGGATTTGAACATTATAGGTTATATCAATATTATCACATTAAATTGTTGGAATAGACTAAGAGTTGACTCTAAGTTAGTGAAGCAAGTTGGGGACATAATTGAGTTCTATAACAATAGTGACTATGACTTGATACTCAAATTTCTTGGTAAATGTGATGCCTAATATTGATGCAAAAATTTCTTATAATTATCCTTCACAGAGTTTATATACACTTTTAGAATATCTATCATTAATAAAGTAATGTGGTCTATGAAAAGATGCTACAGTTACATATTGTGTTGTGTCGATTGCTCTGATATATTTTTTTATTTTTTATGCTTTTTGTAGGATGTGGTTTTGGTGCTTTAACATAAACATTTCGTTACTTATTTGGACATGACACCCATGCAATGGTATGTCATTACAGACTTTTATTTCGAATGGCCTGAGATGTACCGAAGATGCATGCACATATATAAGATATATTTCTAATAAAAATATCTACTAGAAATTTACCCAAAAAAATATAAATATAAATGCAACATAGTTCCAATTTTTAATCAAGAAAGTAACACTATCACTTTATTGCTGGATACATATCGACATGAGCAGACTACTGCTCACAAAGTGAACCCAAAAGGAGACAAGTCTCCTTTGATCTTTTCCATCTCCACCAGTCTGCACCCACGGAAGCGCATGCCAAGCTCTCATCCGCAGTCGTTGCAGTCGCAGCTGACCGGCTTCAAAGAACATAAGCGGCCCGGCTCCAGGCAGATCATTTCGTGACAGCATCTCATCGTCTTGCACTTACTCGGGTCTCTGGTAGAACAACATCGACAATCCTTGCACTGTCGAAAAAGAAACTCGTGGCCATGGAAGGTGTTGACCACGTCGCCGAGAGGTCGGTGTTCGACGGAGGAAACAGGTACGTAGTCATCACCGTTGGAGTGTGTTCCTATCTCTGATGCTCCTGCATGCAAGCAACAAGAAGCGAGTCAGTGTAAAAGCTACAGCTATATCGTATGAGAAGATGAAGGATGACCTCTACATGGGATGACAGAGAGCAGGAGACCAAGCACCAGAAAGAGGCTGGCGTTTTTGCCCATGGCAGCAAGGAACTGTGAAGAGGTATAGAGAGAGAGAGGGAGCTCTTCTTTGTCTTGCTTAGAAGAGAATGTTTGTGACAGAACAATCTTAGATTGCCATATGTGATGGGTATCGAGACCTTATATTGGTCATGCAACATCCGAAAAAATTTGCTATAAAAGATTAATGATTCATTTATATGAGGTACAATGTAGATAGAGATTGTCCTCGATCATGTGCATGTATCATAATAATTGATCCACATATCCTAGCTTAATTAAGGATTATGACATATTAGGAATACAAGATTTTCCTAATCCTCAATCATGTACTTGTAAGATTAAGCTTCAATCATTTATGTTATATTAGTAGAACACCTTATGAGCAAGTGATTTTGTGAGGGAGCTAGCTAATTGGTCACAAGTAAGAACATAACACATACTTAATTGACATCTAACTACTTGATCGACATCTGACTAATTGATCTATGACAAAGTAAAAAGTCAATTACAATATTTTTCATACAGAGTGGAATATTGGATCGGAACATCATAGGTTATACTAATATTATCATATATGGAGTCGATCAAGAGCTAACTCTAAGTTTGTGAAGTTAGTTGGGGACATAATTGAGTTATGTAATAGTGATAGTGATAACTCGATATTCAACTTTCTTGATGAATATTATTTTGTTTATTAAAACATAACGTATGACAATATAGATGTTCTATTATCAAGATTATCAGTCCAATCCAAACAGCATCAACTAATGTATGAAGATGAAAGAATGAGTATTTATGAAAAAAATATTCATAATTGAAGGGATGTTGTGACTACGCATGAGTGCAAGAATTTTTTATAAAGATTGAAAAGGTTGAAATAACAAAAAAAAGACAGTGTGCAAAAACTAAATAATTCATAAAATATCAAAAAATTTCTAAAATAAAAAAGGAAATATATCAATGTGGATCCAATGAAAAAGTATCCTAAAAAATTTAGAATATTTTAGAAAGTCCTATTTTCTGATGCACTATTTGTTGACTTTGGCCAAAAATAGTGTAAAAATATTCCATATCAATCATGACTAAACATGAATGCATTTAATGGCTTGCCATAAGCGCATTTTGTTTTAAAATAGCAAATTACTAGAATATTTTCATATGGATCTAATTCAAAGATATTTTCTAAATTTCATGATATTTTTTTCAGTTTTACTATGTGATGCATTGTTGACGGAGATCAGAGTACTACCGCACTATTATGATAATAGTCCAAAAGAACGCACAATGCTACATATCGCTACATTGGAGTCATATATATATATATATATATATATATATATATATATATATATATATATATATATAGTTTTATTAGATTGTAATAGGATTTGAGCATTAAACACATTTGTATTGGGCTTTTGGATTAGACTTATATGAGTCTTGAAAGAGAAATGTCATGCATACATTTTTAAGTGCACAAAGTATTTTAGAATACACACATATCTTTATCCTATGAATCTCTAATCTATTCTTTTTTAGAAAGTATATATAAAGATGGACACTTGTTCTTGTCCTATGGATCCCTATCCATTTCTCTTCTGGAAGGAGGTATGTCTTACTCATCCAAGAAATATCCATTCTTATAAAAATATTATAACGAAATAATAATAAAATAAAATATCATTAAATTTGATATTATTTGAATCAAAAGAATTATTTAAATATTTAAATTTTAATATGATTTGGGTACCTAGCTTTCTTTTCAAACATTCTAAATTTGATTTAAGTGTATCTAAATACAGTTGAATCTGGTTAGAAATAATCTAATATATATATAAAAGAATGATATTGAGATAAATGAGATATGATTTATACTCTTAACATCCTCGGTCACGTATGGGTTACATGCTTAAGCCCAACACATACAATTTGACTTCAATTGATTGATTTTTTTTTTTTTGAACAAGTGATTAAGTTTTAGGATTTAAACATGTAATCTTTTACACTCACATCATCTTAAATTTTGAATTAATATGATTATACTTAAAAATTATATTGTTAACATAGTTTTAACATTAATAGTATTATCTATAAAAATAGATCCTTAACTCAAAATTAGAGGAGGCACCTTGGTAATAACTTAAGTATTGAAGGGATCGACTCAGAAAGCTCTTCTCGACTTCGGTCTTTGTGTAGTAAATAAGTTGGGAAAGACCATGCTCCATTTCATATAACTCCTCGCATGCGGATCAGGGTCACATTGTGTTAACGAAGATGTCAACGATATTTTTTTCTAACATTTTAGTGCTATGAGAGCTTGATATCATAAGAGAATCCATAGGCCGACCCTGTCCATGAACATTCGAGTGAGGCTCCACCTCACCTCCAACCCATGATACTTTTACTCAAATAGGTCAGTAGCTACACTTTCCCTATATAGATACATCCACCTCATCATAAGTACCAATACAATAATGACATTCATTCGATGACCTTAGAACCTCATATCTGAGAGTGTCATGGAGCCATATACTTATTCCTACCTAGGCATTCTTAAACATTACCTAACAAATGCAAGCATTAATCGACATAATACATGCTATTACCCCACTTCTACCTCAATCAAACTAGCGGGTGATGCTACTGCCTTAGCCACCGTTGATAGTTTGGCAACCATTGACATTGACATCTGCTAGGGTCCTCTTGCTCAATGAATTGCCAACATCTCATGGGTATTCAAGACCTATTGAGTCACCAGTCGAGGGAGCACTCGGCTCCCTGACCACAGAGTTTAGTATGCTACCTCACGACCGCAACACTCTGCTTGAATCTAAGACCCACTCAGTTGATTTAATGAACTTTCTAAGGATCCAACTGCAACAAATAGATTGGTGCTTGGAAGAGATGCATAACAACTTTCACCAATCTAGGGATTATGGGTAGATCAACTCCACCTCGGGTCGATCAGCATTTATTCTAGATATCCAAGACGAGCTGATCCCGAATAACTTCCACCTCCCATCATTGAAAATCTTTGATGGGGCCACTGACCCAGTGGAGCACGTCGTTGACTTCCGAAATCAAATGTCACTATATGATACTTTGGATGCCCTATGGTGCTGCACCTTCCCAACCACCTTAAGAGGTTCAGTGAGAGAGTGGCATGCTTGTATAAAGCTGCTCTCGATTAACTCCTTCACTCAACTAGCAAAAGAGTTCGAGCTCTACTTCCTTGGGAATGTTGCCTGAGGCCCACGATAGTGATGCTTCTCGGACTAAGACAAGGCGAGTATGAGACACTCTCACACTTCATCACTTGATTCACCAATGAGATCTAAGGCATGGATAATGTTCACCTCTTGCCCATGATTCAATCCTTATGATAGGACTAAAGTCCTCCGACCTCTTATGGTGATTGGTGAGAAGAATATCAACGATAGTACTCGAAGTACTTCAAAGAGCCAATCAGTACATTATCACATATGCAATGGTCTTGAGCAAGCATGAGGAACCTTATAAGAGATTAATGCAAGAGCAACCATAATCCGCCCCCACCCCTAGGTCACCACGATGGAGGAGAAGTGAATTACTTGATCTGCCTTGCCCGAGGTTTGAACTAACCCCTCTGAACTTGATTAAAAATGAAGTTTTCTTATAAATAAGAGAAAAAAGCTTATTAAAAGACACCTGATCGATGAGGACTCCACTCAGAAAAAGAAATAAATCTGAGTATTATTGTTTCCATCATGATTATGGCTATGATACGAATGACTATCACGATCTAAAGGAACATATTGAGGAGCTCATACAATGATGGCACCTTGGGTGGTTTGTCCAAATAGGGACAAATTGAGAGATAAATCAACGTCATCACTTACCAAAAATAAATAAATCAACGTCATTATCAACGATCTGGTCTCAAGAGGAGATAACACCTCGGGTTGTAAAGCTTACACCCAAACCATTATTAGAAAGCACCGTAGGACTAAAGGTGACCAGGAAATAACTTCCAAAAAACAAGAAACAAAGTGTCTCGACCCAAACCATGATAACACCTTTGTGGTCTCTATGAGAATGGTTAGAGCTCGTGCAAAGAGGGTCATGATCGATACAAGTAGCTCTACTTATATTTTCCACTTCAACGCATTTCAAAAACTTAGGTCCACTACTAATAACCTCACCCTTGTGGCTTCCTTACTTCCAAATGAGTCTATGCATCATATTCCAAGATGAGCCATGCTCTAAAACAGTTATGACTAAGCTCATGGTGGTTGATATTATCTGAGCATACAACACTATCATAGACCGACCTACATTGAATAGACTACATACCATAGTGTTTACTGGGGAAACCTTATTAGAAGAGCATCACATGTGCAGTGAAAAATAAAACAAAAATGTCTCTCATGTGTATCATGACATCATGTGATGATTGGTACATGAAAAAAATCGTAAAATCAAAAAATGTATATTGTGTGTTAGATGTCTTACCTAGGGAGAGCATATATCTCTGAAGAACCAGATTTGAATGAGAGGATGAAGGAGGTCATATGTCCTACTCTCCAGCAGTATCCACACGGTGGATGTAACGACGATGCTTCTCAGATTGTTATGGGATCTTCCTCTTCAAGATCTATCACCAAAGGAGGAGATGGGGCTAAGAGGGGCAGCCACCAAAAGCTCTAACCTATGAACCCTTTAGCCCCCTCCTATTTATAGAGGTCCCTATCAACTTAACTTTAATGGATCATACTCTACTGGGTACTGGATCTCTATCAACTACCCAAGTCTCTTAAATTAATGGATCTATATCCAATAATCACTTATGAGATCTCATAATCCAATAATATATGAGCTTATTGGATATCTAATAAAATAGGGACTCCACAAATATCTCATATCTGAATCTCTACTTGTTATAATATCCATCATATGTGTGTGACCCACTATGCTCAATATCGAGCTGACCGTGAGTTGCACCTGTCAGAACTCCTTCTGACTTAGTGAATTATTATCTCATAGCAATTCACTCAATTTATCGACTATGGATGCATTGGGCCACTACGCCATAGTGCCCAGACAATACTAGGGGATATAATTCATTGAACTTATTTATCCTTAGTTATCGTGTATCTATAATCCTTTATCTATCTAATGTCTTAGAGATTGTATATCAGACATGGTATTGTCAGGCCTCATACATAATTTATCTGAGTTTCACTCTAATCAGATTCTCTCAGGTAACTCTTACTCAATCTAAACCACTCTAGCCATAGATTTTCTTAAGCGAGAGCATATGAGATATTCTTCTCATGCTACCGAGAGTGGATGATCCTTTATTGACACTCAATTACCTTTGTAAGGTTGACTACCAATCCCGATAATCAGTTATACTAAATCTGAAACTTTCAAACCTGTAAGTCCAGCGTTAAAGAAAGGAGTACTCAAATAATACATCTTTGGTGTCTCAAATCTAAGAACTAGACACACAACTGAGATTATAGAATCATTGTATGACATCAAATATCATTAATCATTCAGTATCCCATAAGTAGATCAATCAGTAAATTTATTTTTTAATGAGCACTTATATTGTACCCTTAGTGTCCCCACACGTGCGACTATGAGACCAGTCGCCTCCATCATATAGACACGTATATAGTATACTGGTTTATTTGGTTATCTCAATATCCCTCTCAAGTAATCTATGATCGAGATTATTTATGGTTTATGTTTAAATATGAATTAGTCTCATTATCGTGATCTTATTATGATCTGATTCTCATTACACATAACCAAAGACATTAAAATATATGCAACAAACAACTTAAAGTGAGAATATATTTATAATAATAATAAACAAAAAGATTGTGTAGCATGTTACACGTGTCATCACTCACGTGATTGACATATATGGCACCTGTAATTAGTAGTGTTGGCCTACTGCATGATGAGGTTCTTGACCAACACCTGTATTTGAGAATTAAGGAGCAACCTGAGGGAGTCCTGATAGTGCTACCTCATGGTGATCTCCTTGCCTAAGAATGTTCAACCCGAGGTACCACCTATGGGCCCCCGAGATCTCACCAAGTCCCCTCCACACCCAGAACCAATTGAGCCATTGATTGAAACACCCCTAGATAAGGCTCGCCCTGATTGGGTTATCAAGATGGGAGCAATATTCTCATATGATAAGTGAGTACAACTTATCAGCTTCCTCAAGAAGAACACCGAGGTGTTCGCATGGGCATCAAGGGATATGCTAGGAATTGATCTGAATGTGACCCAACATCATTTAAATATCTCTCTCAAAGTGCGCTTTCAGAGTCGGCTTAAAAAAACTCCTCGGAATCAGTGTAGACTAGAGGGGGATATATGCAAATCCTAAAAATGTATAAGCCATACTGGAGATGCACCCACCTCATTCGGTTAAAGAAGTCAAATGGCTAACGGGGCAAATGGCGACACTAAGTTGGTTCTTATCCTGATTAGGTGATAAGTACTTGCCTTTCTTTCGAGCTCTTAAGGTTTCTTATGAAAGAATGTCAGGATGCTTTTGAAAGACTAAAATGTTACCTCACCCAACTACCATAGTTGTCCTCCGTTTCGAGAGAAATTTCAATCTCTATCTCATTGCCACCGACTTGGCCGTTAGCTCTATGCTAGTCCAAGACACCACAATAAGTCAAAGAATTATCTATTATGTCAATCACATCCTAAAATAGACTCGAGGAGTGATACCCATCTATAGAGCGACTAGCATTTGCACTAGTGCTCGTGGCAAGAAAGCTTTGTCCATACTTTCAAATGCATGTTATACAGGTCATTATTGACCAACCACTCACACAGGTTCTATCTCGATTTGATGTATTGGGGCTGCTTGTTATAGGTGCCCTGTAAGTCAATTACATGAGTGATGACATGTGTGACACACTGTGTGATCTTTTTGCTTATAATTATTATTAGCATATTCTCACATTATATTATATGCTGCATATATATTGTAATATCCTTGTTTCTATGCAATGAGAATCGGATCGTGATGAGATTACGATAATAAGATCGATTCACCTTTAAACACAGATCTTAAATAATCCCGGTCATAGGTCCTAAACACGGTCGCTTATAGAGCGATGCCCGCAGGGGTGACCGACTGCAGGGTGGCACCCGCAAGGGGCAGTCTCCAGCGGCCAGCCCTACCGCCAGCAAGGGCAGCAGCCGCCCCTTGGCAGGGTGGCTGCCGACGGGCAAGGGCAACGGTGGTATAGAGGGGGCAAGGGGGGGTTAGGGCAATCCATTAAAAAAAAGACTATCTTGCCCCTCTAAATTTGGAAATTTTCAAGATCTATCATATGCCCAGAATACCAAAAATACCCTCAATAATTTTGAAAATTTTGAGGACTGTCATCCTATCCATAATTCTGAAAATGTCATTGACAATTCTAAAAATTCTGAGCATGTCCTAATTTCTAAAAAATAATTAATTAAATAGTTTAATTAATTAATATATATATATATCTAGTAATCCCACATATAATGTGATGTATGATGTGGATGGACAATCATGAGCCATGTGTTGTGATGTGTATAATTGTGATTATTATTATTATTGGGGCCTGCGAGCTTTTGTTTTTCTCGTTTATTATTGGGCATGCGTGCTTGTGATTATTTGTAATTACATGGAGAGGCGCAGCGGGAGCATGGATGTGACAGTGGGACCCATGATGTCATGGTAGGAGATCGCGATGCATGGTGATGCGACGATCCGACAGAATCGATGATGACGAGATCAACAATCACAGGGCATGGAGATGCATCGATGCACATAGAGATCATATTGTGAGTGATTAAGCCCGTTGGCTCGGGCTTAATCATATTTTGTGATGGCTCATGATCATCCGATGTGGCTTGCATTTGTGATGTGTTATACACCTATTAGATATATTAAATATGTATGTATGTGACACAACATATTAGGATACCGATACGAAGCAAAAACCCCTCATACGATAATATTAAGTCGGTAAGCGTGAGGCAATAAGATTAACCAACGTAGTTTTCCATTGTTATATGAAGAAATTGAATCACGATATAGGTTGAGTCCCTCAAGGCTCACCTATCTATGTGATCGAGTTCTTGCCTACGACATAAAGATGTCACTGGTGACCTGAGGACATGGTATGCTTGGTCAAGTCCCTTGAGAGCATATCATCAAATAAGATTCATATTGTAACGATGGTGATGACTTAACTGAATATCATGGTTGGTCGATTCCCTCGAGACCATGATGATTCGGAGGCCGAACATGACGGGAATCACAAAGAGTTCGCAAGAGTTGCCTACCTTTTGGGCTTAATGTAATTGGTCGAGTCCCTCGAGGTTGTACTAAGATGCTAATTAGATCTCGATCCTCATTAGGAGTTTGTCAGAGACTTTCGTCTTATGTATCGAGGGTGTCGCGTGATTCGCTAAAAAAATAGTGGGAGTACATTAAGATAGAAGTCCATATCTTAATTAGTATTTTTTATAAAATTTGTATGTTATTTATTTTTGCTATATCTTATTTTATTATAAACATGTCGCTTGCAAACCCCCTACGTGGCATAATTGATGTCAATCGCCTCATTGGTCCAAACTATACGGATGGGCTCCGTAATTTGAGAATTGTTCTCATAAAAGAGAAAATCATATATGTCCTTAATACGATTGTGCCCATGCTGGAGGAAAGGACAAGCGAGAATGAGATCGCTCGCTTTGTGAAGTATAAAGATAGTCATAAAGGATAACCTGTATGTTGATCATATACTTCAGTCCCTACCAGATTCCTTTTCACAGTTCGTTATTAAATTTAATATGAACAAGTTTGAGGTGACTCTACTTGAGCTCCTTAATATGTTGAGGGAAGTTGAGAGTACCATCAAGAAAGATAAGTCCATTTTCTATATTGGTGAGACCAATAGGAAAAGGAAGGCTAGTAAGACCCTTAAGAAGGGCAAGGGTAAAGAAATATCAAGTAAGACAAAGGTTACCAAGAAAGACCAGGCAAAAGATAAAGGACAATGCTTCCACTGCGACCAAGATGAGCATTGGAAGAGGAACTGTAAGGACTACCTTTCAGATAAAGTGAAACAGAAGCTTGGAGAAGCTTCAGGTATATTCATGATTAGTATTTACTTATCGGATTTTCATGATAACACATAGGTATTGGATACCGGGAGTGTTTATCGTATATACAATTCGTTGCAGGTTCTAGCAAAACATAAGAAATTGGCTAGAGGCGAGATGAACCTCAAGATGGGCAATGAAGCAAGAGTTGTAATTGTTGTTAGAGAAGTCACTCTACATCTACCTGGTGGAGCTATTATTGCATTAGATGCATGCTATTTTGTTCCTTCTATTATCAAAATATTATTTATATCTCTTGTTTGATAATTAGTGGATATAATTTAGTTCTTGAGAATAATAGTTGTTCAATAATTATGTGATGATGAGATCATCACCAAAGGGACCTTGATAAATGGCTTATATGTGTTAGACACTTCTCCACACATCATGCATATAAATACGTCTAAGAAAAAAAGAGATGAGGTGAACAATGCATACCTATGACATTGTATGTTATGTCATATACATGAGGGAAGGATTCAAAAGTTGCTGAAAGATGGATATTTAGATCTATTTGACTATGAGTTATATGCAACTTGCAAACCTTGTCTTCATGGGAAGATGACCAACTCTCCTTTTAGTGGAATTGGAGAGAGAGCCATCGAGTTATTGGAACTCATACATAGTGATGTATATGGTTTCATGTCGACTCAGGCTATAAGTAGTTACTCATGCTTCATTACATTCACTGATGATTTCTCTAGGTATGGACACATGTACTTGATGAAGTACAAGTCTAAGGCCTTTGAGAAATTCAGGGAATATAAGAATGAAGCAGACGACTAGTGGCATGGGAGAGTGAACGCGACGGGCCAACCAAACTGCAACACCCCTGATGGCAGGCGGCTGGCGACATGGCAGAGCAACTGCGATGGGCCAACCAGCCTACAGCACCTCTGGCAGTAGGCGATTGGTGACGTGTCAGGTATTGAAGCAATGATGTGGCCCGCATACAATGAGCTCCACCTATGCAAGTATAAATACCCCCAGACCACCACTGGTCGGGGGGGGAGGGGGGACATGATAAAAACCACTCTCACTCAATCATTTCCACCCCTGACTTGATCGTCGGAGGGGCTCGGCTGAGCACCACCAGCTTGGCCAGGGCCTTTATGCAGGAGGGATGTACCGACCTCTCACGGAGGAGCCGTCCCGAGATTGGGACCGAGGTGTCACGTCGACAGACCACGGAGGCGAGCTTGCGCACACGGGTAACCTCAGCGGGTTGACTCATCATCCCATATTACGAGACGACCCTAACATTTTGGTGCTAGAAGAAGGGCCCATGTCGCAAGATCGTTTATCCCATCTCTTCCCCAACCGGGCGGCTGAGGCAATCCCACCGACTCCTACTGTCGCAACTGTCCCTTAAGCCGTAGTCGCACCGTCGGCTCCCCAAGTGGGACTAACGGATGCAGGGTAGTCCATGCTGACTCCTGACGGATACTGGAGGCTATTCACCGATCTCGGGCTCACCTCTCCAACCCACACCTCGTCCCAAATGATTCCGGCCGAGGCCTTCTCCGGTCTAGCCCATCAAGTACAAGCCTTAACTGGGATGATACAAGTGATCATCCCCCACATTCCCTAGTTAGCCCAGACAGCAGCTCCACCTTAGTCGGAGTCCCCGTGGCCCCCAATCAACCAAGGGGGCTCTCAAGAACATTCGATGCCAGCCCGACCTGGCCCAGCAGCGTAGGACCCGCCAGAAACTCGATCGGAAGCCCCTTTGATCATTCCGGAGAAATCAACCACTCCATACCTCGGGGTGGAGCACACCTCACAAGAGCCTGACACGTTATCATCATACTCAAGTGACTCGCTCTGAGTATAGCTCTGGCGCGTGAACAGGCGGCTAGATGAGATACAGAAGGAGGTCACGAAATCAAAGGAGGAAGTAGGTGAAAGCTCCAAGCGAGGCTCGCCCTTTGTTCTCGAGATACAAAACAAGCCAATACCAACCAGCTTCAAGGAAGGGGAAAGGTCAGTGTACTTCTCAAGTCACATCCTCAACGACCCAGAAAAGCGATACCCTCTGGTTGACAAGCTGGTCCTGGCACTAGTGATGGCCGCAAGAAAACTCAGACCATACTTTCAAGGGCACCCCATTAAGGAAATAACCGACTAGCCACTTCGTTAGATTTTATCTTAATTCGATGTCACAGGCCACATGCTGAAGTGGTCGATCGAGCTAGGGGAATTCGACCTCGAGTATGTGCCCAGAACAGCCACAAAAGCACAACTCGTTCGACCCGCCCTCAGCTTGGAAACTATACGTAGATAGGTCAGTGAACGCCAAGAGATGAGGCGTCGGCCTCGCATTAGAAAGCCTGACAAGTTAAATTTTTGAGCAGACCTATCATGCCCCCCCGAATTATATCATAAATCAAGAGGTGTGACCATGTCATAAATTGATAATATTATCAACAACATAATCCATCCAAGATCCAGACAATCATTTGAGGATACTAAGCATAACATGCAGAGTCATTCAACCACTTTCATAGAAACCTATGCATATTATAATCTCTTCATATTCTCTTAAGGAATCACAAACCGATCCAAAACCAATACGACTAAATATAATCCACATTCATAAAGTCCACCAATGCGATAAAATCCATATGACTTTAGAAAAATAACCATACACCACCACTTCATATATTATACAGCAAGTTTAACATTCAAGATCCCAAACAAGAGGGTAGTTTTAAAAACATTACATAGTTATCCCTCTTCAAAATATGTCTACAACTTTACTTTAAACCCAAGGTGTACACATACAATGCTAACATATTGTCAAATGAACATTTAGCCGAAGAACTTCTTACTTTCCCATTGCATTAGCCCGTATCAAGTATTTTTATAAATGCCGAGCTAACCTGAAGAAGATTAGATAGCAACAGAATGAGCTAAGAAGCCCAGCAAGTATCAGGTTCAAAGCAAGAAAAGATGTTTTCAAGTTGAACCTGATATAAGAGTGCAAGGTAGGGAATACATAAATCTTCACATATAGCATCAAATTAGATTCACAAACACAAGGTTCATCTCGTTCGAAGCATACATGAATCCATAATAATTTGGGAAGGTATTTGGAGCATATATGACAATCAAAAGCATTTTGGTATATATCAATGACATTTAAAGTTGTTAGGGGCATATCAATAATACATGAAATACTTTGGAACATGTCAAATGAACAAATATCAAACTTAAACTCGTATGTCATATTTGAAGTTGGATGAATATTATAGGCATAAGTATGTCAAGCATCATATTAATGGCAAACGAAATAATTTCGAGCCTATCAGCAAGAATACAAAATATTTCGGAGCATATCAAGGAGGTATATGATATTTTTAAAAGTATATCAATGGTGTATGAATATTCTCAAAAGCGTATCAAATGAACAAGTAACGAACAGGAGCTCAAATATCATTCAGACATAACATTTATTTCATTCTTATCCAAATCACACAAATAACTCAAAAGTAATACTTTGGATATCATATCAATAACATAGAGGGCGAAGTGGGACCATAAACATAATGTGAAACATCCATCGCTGAATGACCACCAAACATAAGTCTCCTACGTCTAGGAGCTCCATCCACCCACGTCTGAGTGAAGTCATAGGGGGTCGACAGAGCACGTGGGCTCTAAGCATAACTCTCTTTACCATTTCTGGCAAAGGTTTACATTGTCCCACAAACACCGGAGTACAAAATGACATGAGCAATAAATTTAGCATATATCGGAAGCACATGCGAAACAATAAATCATACATGCGCCTAAATAGAATAATAAAATATAACATTGATTAATATATAACATATTCTGATATGTAAGGAAGTCAAGGACAAGAGCATTAGAGATTTTAGTTTTGAAATGGAAGAAGCAAGTATAGGCAGAATTGATACAATCCCTATTCTGACTGAATTCTGAAGGCAAAATATAAAGTAATTTAGATGATCAAACATGCTCCAAATTACTCAAGAAATAAGTTGTTGAAAAGATCAATCAATTTATTTTCATACGAAATAAGTTTCATATAAATTGAAGATCTCTAGAAAGAGTTATTGATGATTTTGCAACCAAAGGTCCGGAATCACAGTCTTTGTTTTGCAGAATTCATATAGTCCATCAAAATGAGGTTTTGACCGTCATTTCGACTCCAAATATTCAACAGAAAGGTCTGAAAGCTTATTTTCTAAAAAATTAAGTTTCACATAAATCAGGAACTCCAACACGACGATATAAGCAATATAGCGATGAAAGGTCTTAAGATTCAGATTTCTATTTTACAGATTTTGTATACTCAATTGAAGTAAACGTTTGGGCTAGCAAATGAACTCCAAATTCTTCAACCTTAGGTCCAAAAGAAAGATATTTGAATCTATTTTTGAATAAACTTAGTTTTGTCTAAATCCGAGGTCTATACTAAATGTTACAGTAAGAACAAGATAAATAGGTCATAATCATGATAATATTATAGATTCATACTTAGGCTGCTAACAAAAGATTTCGGATTAGTTTCAGAATTTTCTTAATAAATCATGGCAAAAAACAAAGATACATTTCAGTAAAAGAAAGATAGAACAATTGACTTTGAATATTTTAGTCCCAAAGATGTGGACTAGATCACAATCTCAAAAACCCCAAATTTATTCTTCTTCTTTTCTTCTCTTCTTTCTCTTATTATTATTCTTCTTCTCAAGTTCACGTTGCAGCCAAAACACTCCTTTTTTTCTCTAATTGTTAATTGTTTAAGCTAACATATGTATTAATAGGTGGCAACCATGCATGTAATGTACTTATGTGTCACCCATGCACATATACAAGTGGCACTACTTTAAACAAGGTAGTGACACATTTACTCACCATGTTTTTTTTAAAAAAAACTTAATACGAGTCTTTTATAATTCATTTCATATTTTTTTTTAAGATTCACACTTAGGTCCTTAGCAATTAAATTTTAATATAAAATTATTTAATCAAGAGAATTAATAAATAAATCCTTAAATTTTACAAACGGGTCATCATAAATAATTTAAAATATATCATTATAAATATTTCAGAAATGAGAGATATTGCAAGGCCCTCCGCCTCGATTTAAAAGCCATCAATAATGAAGTAGAGTACGAGGCATTGCTCTTAAGGCTAAGGTTGGCAGCAGAACTACAAATGGAGGAAATCGAGACCTTCACCGACTCCCAATTAGTCGCAGGGCAGGTCCGTGGAGAATTTGAGGCTCGAGATGATACCATGGCAAAATACCTGGCCGAGGCATGATGACTGATCGACACCTTTCGTCATTTCACTATCGTCAAGGTGCCTCGGGTCGAGAACTCGTGTGCAGGCTCTTTAGCAAAACTTGCTTCGGACCAAGGCACCAACGAGCAAATTGTTTGACTGACAAGGCTCGCCCGACCTTCCATCAGCGCACTCGAGGTGGCGACGGTAGAAGTGGAGGAAAGTTGGGTCGATGAACTTCTCCTTCCTGACGGGGCAACAGAGGCACGTCGGGTGAAGCAGTCAGGATCTTGGTATTGCATGATCAATGAGCGCCTCTACACGAGAGGGTTCAGTCGACCTTTGCTTTGGTGCCTGTGCTTGAATGAAGCACAAACGACCCTCGCCGAGGTAGACGAAGGGGTGTACGGGGAGCACATCGGCGTCCACACCCTTGCTCATAAAATCCTCAGGCAGGGCTACTATTGGCCGACGATGCGCAAGGATGCTCAAACCTATGTACAAAAATGTGAGCAGTGCCAACGTCATGCTCATGTACAACACTAGCCGATGACTCCCCTGACGACTTCTGACGCGGCCTGGCCATTTGGCCAATGGGGAATGGACTTACTCGACCCGTCCCCCCTGCCTCGGGGTAGCGAAGGTTACTTATAGTAGGAGTCACTATTTAACCAAGTGGGTCGAGGCTGAACCGCTAGCCTCGATCACAGAGAAGCAAGTCAAAATTTTCATTTAGAAAAACATCATCACCAGGTTCGACATACCCAAAGTCATAATCACGGACAATGAGACGCAATTCAACAACTAAAAGTTCAGGGATTTCTGCTAAGGCTTCAACATTCAGTTCAAGTTTAGCTCGGTCGCACACCCCCAAGCCAACAGGCTTGCTGAGGTAACCAACCGAGCCATCCTTGAAGGCCCGAAGAAGAGAGTTATGGGCACTCGAGGAACTTAGGTAGTCGAGCTCCCTAGTATCCTGTGGGCTTCAAGAACAACCCCGAAAACACTAATGGTTGAATCTTCATTCAGCCTCACCTTCGGAATCAACGTGATCTTACCTCTCGAGGTGGTCTTCCCGTCATTCAGAACCGAGCATTATGAAAAGGCACCTCGGATGCACAACTACATGAGAACTTGGACCTGTTGGAAGAAAGGCGGGCTGAGGCACATCTCCGGGAACTCACATACAAGAAAGTCATTGCAAGGCTCTACAATAGCATAGTACGCCCTTAGCAAGTACCCACGGGCGACCTCGTCCTGCACAAGGCCAAGGCAAGTGACCCAAACCGAACTCAGGGTAAACTAGCACCGACCTGGGAGGGTCCTTATCAAGTTGTCAAAGTTGTCCGAGAAGGCACTTGCATTCTCGCGAACTTAGATGGCAAACACTTGCCAAGAACCTGGCACATATCCAATCTATGAAAGTTCTACGCATAAGCCATGAACCAAAAGATCGTTTTGCATTAATTGAAATGTGCGGTTACAACAGTTATCGACTACAAAATCAGTGAAGTCAGGTCGAGCCGTGAGACTGAGGTCGGGGTTACATGCAGAACATTCATTTCGACCTACCACTAAAGGGGGAGAGAATATCCCCTAAAGTACAAAAAATGGTAAGAAAACTCCCAATCACTCATCGGGACAAATGAAGTCGTCAAATTCCTGATGAGTCTCCATTAGCACCAAGCTATCTTTGGGCTTCTCAGTAAATGGGTCGATGTTGACCTCCAGGTCGGGATACCGGGCTTGGAGACGGGCGAAGGCGACCCGGTACCCGTACTCGTATGAGACTTGCCCCATCCGTCGTAGTCCCCACTCGAACCCGACCGACTGCTTGTAGTCGGCGACCCTCTTTCTTGGGAGCTTGGCTTTAAAGGTCTCGTTCTCCCTCATCAGTTTCAGCAGCTTGTTGTCTGCCTTCTGATAATCCACCTTTTGCTCCTTAATCTGGCAGTGCCTCTTCGCCAAGCCTTCCCGAAGCTTGTTTAGCTCCTTGTCGACCTGCTCCGACTGATAGGCTAGTTCTTCCAACTCCGACTTCAGCTTGGCGTTGTCTGCCTGAAGCTCGGCCACTTGCTGCCGAGCGATAGTCAGCTGCTCAGGGTCCCCCTCCATCTTCAGCTTAGCGATCTCCGCCTCCAGGTGGGACGCCCGGTTCCCCATGATGGTCACCAAACAACCCGCATCATGGACCCTATCCAAAAGGGCCATATGATATTATTATGCCCTCTAAAATAAAAAAGGGGGTTAGGGACATAAACAAAGAAAGGCAATGACTTACCAATGTGATTTGTTTCGCTGCATGGGCTATGAGGATCTCGGACGACAGGATGTAGAGATCCTTTGCCAGCGTCGAGTGCAAAACCCCCCACCCGAACTCCTAGGCTGCTTGGGAGTCGTCCCAGACTTTGGCCGTGTACAAGAGGTTCGGCCACTGAGCTCGTATCATGGCACTCGGATCCTTTGGGGCCCAATTGGCCATTTGAAGGACGTAGTAGCCTTCATCATCCTGGCGGACCCTTGTGTCACACAAATCCTTCATCGACCTCAGTCAGGGGTAGGAGTGGGATGAACCCTCAGTTTGAACCATCAACCACTTTTCCCGAGCAGCCCGTTGGGAGCTCCCCTCACCATGACGGGACTTGTGCTTCCTCACCGCTACCTTGACCTGCTTCCCGGGTCAGCTAGCAGCCGCCTGGTTGGGAGTCGGACTCCCGACGAGCCTCTTGGTCGTAGTCTCCACACGGATTTCCTCCACTTTCGATGGAGAGTTTTCGGCTCCAGTAGCCGTAGTGTTCTTCCCGCTCGACATCCTAGGCTTTCTGCACAGGGCATTCAGATCCATGGCACCTGCATTCCGACCAACAAGTTAGGGTTACGATAATTAACACACATGCAACAAAAGCATCAAAAGCATATATACCCGGAGAAGCGGGACTCAGCCCCACCTCGACCAACCGTAGCTCGGTCATGTCCCATATTGCCCGAGAAAGGGGAAGAATCCCCTTCAGCCTATTGACCATGATAAACTCCTCCTCGGACACTAAGGGGGGGATGTTACTGATCGAATGAATCGACCAGTCAACTTTGAAGCCCCAACTTGGATTACTGATGAAAAAGTATCGAGCCTTCCAACCTTTATTGTTGGTCGATGCACCGCTAACCTTAAAATCAGCCTGAGTCATCAAATAGTAACCTCCTGACTTTTGTAGAGACGAAAACAAGCGAAAAATAAAGTATGGGTCAGAACAATGCTTGCACCGCGACACTCACCAAGGAAGGCAATAAGGTAGCGCCACGAGTTGGGCGCCATCTGACTTGGAGAAATCCTCCACCACCTAAGGCATTCCACAATAGTGGGATGCAAAGGGAAATGTCAACCGACCTCCAATGCGTCCACCGAGATGCTTATCTCGGAGGACTCGGGATTATAGGGCCGCTGCTCGGACAGAGGAGCCCGCAGAGCATACTCCTCCGGGATGCTATAACATTCCCAAATAGACCCAAGGGTTTCCTCGTTTATGACCGAGACAACGTCATGACATGACTTCATGACCTCAAGATCCCTCTATGACTTAACGTCTACTGGGGAAGGTATCCCCGAACACAACAACCCTGAGATGCTAGCCTTGGGACCCTTCGACCGCGTCCCTTCCGAACTGGCGGAAGGAACGACCTCGACACTAGAAGAACTCGAGGAGGACATCCGACCTAATAAAGGGGATGAAGGGAACGGAGGAAGAATGATTAAAAAAGCTAAGATGAGAGCGAAAAGGGTTCAAGAGCGCAAATGAGGCCTCTGGCCATGAGAGATGGGGTTTATAAAACCCCTGGGCGGTGTTCCGCATGCCCGAGGCAGAGAGAGAACTTTGCCTAGGGAACCCACAATATCAATAAATACGGGTCCGCGTCAGGAGTCGGCCATGTCAACCCTAGTCGACTGCCGCAGGAATTGTACGTGCGACATGCAATAGACTGAAGCGCAAATCTGCGCACATGCAAACCACGAGAGCCGGAACTCCGGTGTCCAGAGCACGTGCAGTACACAGCCATGTAATCTTAGTGCCCAATCATGCCTAAGTTGCATACCTCGGCCACCCTCAGTCCAATCCTGCCTGAGTAGCACACCTCGGTCACCATCAGACCAATCGTGCCCGAGCTGCATGTCTTGGCCACTACCAGTCCAATCGTGCCCGAGTTGAATACCTCAACCACCATTAGTCCAATCGTGCCCGAGTTGCATACCTCGGCCACCATCAGTCCAATCGTGCCCGAGTTGCATACATCGGACACCATCAATCCAATCGTGCCCGAGTTGCATGTCTCGGCCACCATCAGTCCAATCGTGCCCGAGTTGTATACCTTGGCCACCATTAGTCCAATCGTATCCGAGTTGCATACCTCAGCCACCATCAGCCCAATTGTGTCCGAGTTGCATATCTCGGTCACCATCAGTCCAATCATGCCCGAGTTGTCACGTCTCAACTACTACCAACCGGATCATGCCCAAGTCTCTCTTCTCGACCGCCATCAGTCCAAAATGACCAAAGTATCCGGCCCAGCCATAACAAGCCCACGGTGCCCAAGTCGATCAACTCGCTCGCAACATACTCTAAAGATCCTAACTCCACTACAATCCTTTCCAGGTACACCCATAAGGAGATAATGAAAAGGATTTTTGCGAGGGGGAGAGAAATGATGGGGCCAATAATGGTCGGCCCATCAACACCAGAACATGACACCCCCACCTCGGCTACGTCACAGTGTCGCCAAGTTGGACGTACGTCGGGAGTCGACCCGGCCTCGGTAAGGCTAATTGGGAGACCCGAAACCCTGACCTGTTTGCAACGCCTCTGACGACAGGCGACTGGTGGCATGGCAGAGCGAACGCGATAGGCCGATAAACCTACAACGCCCCTAACAGCAAGCGTCTGGTGGCACGGTAGAGCGAACGCGACGGGCCGACCAACTTGCAGCGCCTTCGATGGCAGGTAGCTGGCGGCATGGCAGAGCGAACGTGACGGGCCGACCAAACTACAACGCCCCTGACGGTAGGTGGTCGGTGGTATGGCAAGCAACTGCGATGGGCCGATCGGCCCGCAGCACCCCTAGCAGTAGACGACTGACGACGTGTCAGATACTGAAGCAATGACGTAACCCACATACAATGAGCTACACCTATGCAAGTATAAATACCCCCAAACCACCACCGGGAGGGGGGACGCAGTAAAAACCACTCTCACTCAATCATTTTCACTCCTGACTTGATCGTCGAAGAGGCTCGGCCGAGCATCAACAGCTTGGCCAATGCCTTTGTGCAGGAGGGACGTACCGACTCTCACGGAAGAGCCAACCCGAGATCAGGACCAAGGTGCCATGTCGACAGACTATGGAGGCGAGCTTGCGCACACGGGTAACCTCATTATGTTGACTCATCATCGCACATTACGGGACGACCCCAACAACCTACAATTTCAAGATTCCTATAAATAAAAATCCATATGAGTTAAAAGATTTTATCTTTATTTATCAAGAAAACACAAACACAGATTACATAGTTCGTGATAAATTATACTTTCTCAATCTATTCTAACTTTGTAGCTTCTCTAGCTTATATATTATTCATAAAATTTTATTTCATTGAATTATGTACATAATCTTCACGTGTGAATTTGAACATGAAACCTATTATTTATGCAACGCACTATCCAATCGGGATGTTCAATAGATACTTTCTAAGATTTTTAAAAAGATTAATCATTCAATAACTCAAACGTTCTTCTACACAAAATCTCCCTTTCAATGATTTTTTTTAATTATGGTCACTAATTATAATAAAGTATTGACATATTATATTACCTGTGAAAGTTTTCAAGGGTGATTCTGTCGTTCGGAAGTTATAAGAAAATAAATATTTGGACGGCTCAGATCAACCCACAGTAGCATGATTGACCTGCCGGCACTCACACCCTAAGATCTCCCGCGCGGCGAACTACCAACCATGAAAGTTGTACTCGCTCGTCTTCTGAAGAAGGCAGAAGGAAGAGGAGGAGAAGGTGAATGGTTTTGGAGATGCGAAGGCGAAATCAATCCAAACGCCGGGCCGAAACACCACCCGGTTTGTTTCCCAAACCCTATTCCCTATTTTGATTAGTTCGGCGCAGAAACCCTCATTTGTCGATTCGTCTCCGCAGCCCAGGATGATTCCGAAGCGGGAACCAGTTCTGGCGCTAAATCTAAGCGTGGGAAAGGTTTTGTAACGATTCTCTGTCATCTTCATCGATTCATTTATTTTTTGAAGTGGCGTCGTTCTAGTTACTATTTACCTCCAATTTGCACTTTTAGGTTTCCTAACCGCTAGATTGGAGCAGACGATATCGGAAAAGGCAACTTCTCACACAGCTTTGGGCTCGAAACGGCGGAAAGAAAGTGTCACTTGCCATGGGGAGCCCGAAGAGAAGGTTGGCCCATTTCTAGTTCCCCCCCCCTCCCGCCCCCCCAAGGTTATAAGCATGAAATGTTGTTAGCTACGCTTTGGAAGCTTTGTGTGGAGCCTTCGGACCGGTCATTGTGGAACCACAGATGACTTGTTGTGATATTTGATGTTTGTTTATGCAGAGACGAAAGGATGTGTTATATTTGAGTTGTTTTCTTCATCTACTCAAGCATTCATGACTACTAAGCAATTTGAGTTATTTATCTGCTTCATTGATGAAAATTTGTTCTCTTTTATGTTTGTGGTAGCTTTCTATGGTTGTTTGATTCAGTATTTCTGAATGGTGAGAGGATGATTGAGTAAAACACATTTTGATAAGATTAGGCACCAAGGCATAAAACTAGTATTTGTATTGCATTATGGTCCTTTAGGATTTCATTATTCTATAAAATTTATGCCATAGTTTGGGTACATACTAATGGAAAATATTCAGTTCCCATTATCTCAGGTAGAGGAATCAGTTGGAAAGAATAGCGGAAGCATAGATACTAAAGATTGTGTTCATGAGTTTAATCTGAAGGGTTGTAGTACCAGGAATGGTAAAGGAAGCACATTGGTAAAAGAGGGTGATGCAGAAGACATTTCTTATGATGCAAATGAACTAGTCTGGGAAGAGGGTAGCATTCCTGTTCCAGAGAATCTAGAAGGTTATTCACATGATGTTGTTAGGGAGGTGACTGTTGAATTCACTGACTCACCATCGTGTTCTCAAAAGAAGCCTCCTCGGAGAATTTCTGCTAAAGATAAGGTAATTCTGAATTATCAAGTTAGGTTTATGTTTAAGGATGTACTTCTATGCAATGTGTGATCCTTTTTAGGGCACTGTTAATATGGCAAACATAAGGTAATTGTTATTTCAGGAATTAGCAGAGCTTGTTCATAAAGTTCATCTGTTATGTCTACTTGCAAGAGGGAGGATTGTTGACAATGCTTGCAATGATTCTCTGATTCAGGTTCTTGTATTCTGCTACATGTAAATCTTTGTACATAAAACAAGTTTTCTTTTAACTTTCAGATGTTTTGCAGGCTTCTTTACTTTCACTTTTACCAGTCAACTTGCTGACAATAGGAGAGGATCAAAAACTAATGGCTAACAGATTATGTGCCCTTGTAAATTGGGTAAGGGATACTTTTATGAGTCTGAATATTATACATAGCAGATACTACTTGACATTCTCACAAATTATGTATTTCTTCCTGCAGTTCAGTAAAAATTTCCGTGTAAGCAGCCAGAGCATTGATAAGGGTTCTTTTAGTGCAAATCTTGCCTTTGCCCTTCAAACCCAGGAGGGGACAGCTGAAGAGGTGTTTTATCTCTGTTGCTAATTTTTATGTATTTTTTATTTAATGATTCTGGTCATTACTTTAGATCGTGAACTTCATTTTCAATCTTTAGATAGTTAATGGATTTTTTTTATGAAGTTAGTATTGCTTCATTTGCTTGGTTTTTTTATTTGACTGCAACAATTTGTTCAAGCAGCTTCTTTCATATATTTTATGTTAGGATCATTTGTTTAGAGAATGAATATATATGACATCAGGATAGACTCCAAGTACTAGTATACTGGTAGGCAGGGATTGAAATTTCGTATTGTACCGGTGTATCGAGCTTTGCTCGGTACGATACGGTATGGCATACCGAGCGTACCTAGTAGTACATGTATATATATAATGTATATAAATATATTTTTATATAAAATATAAAAATTATTTTATATAAATATAAAAATAATATAAAAAATCTGAAAAGGAGGCGTATGCTGCCTCGACGATGTCGCCTCCTCCTTTTCTCCTAGTCGCATCAGAAAATCAGAAGAACGCGTTCTCCATCTCCTCATCTGTGGCATTTGACAAAGACATCGAAGGACGCAGACGCCTTCGGCCTTCGACGAAGAACGGGGCGAAGGTCGCATACGTCTTTAGCCTTAAGCGAAGAATGCGGCGATGAGCGCAGACGTCTCTGGCCTTCGACGAAGAAGAAGCTGAGCCGTCGTCTCGTCGTTACCTCTTGGATCGGATCATTGAGGGAGCACGTCGTCAGATTGGGAAGCATCGAGGTTCTCTTGATTCTCCCACTTCTTCGAGCACCTTCTCTTTCTTCTTCCTTCCCTCTCGACGCTTCTTCTTCCCTCGCAACTAGGCTAATACCACCCGACCTGTTTCGAGCGGTAACAGTCGAAATTTCGGCCATTACTGCTCGATACCACCCTGTATTTTTCGTATTTTGATCATTACCGATATAGGGCTAGATCAGTGGTACCACACGGTAGCGGGCGGTTCAAGTACCAGACTACTGGCGGATCGGTACGTACCGCTTGGTACAAGTGGTATCATTTGAAATTGTAATCCCTGCTGGAGGGTTATTGACATTGTTTGATGAAGAATTATTAATCAAGACTAAGAAGTACAATGCAGGTAAGTAGACTTTAAATTTGAAGGTCATCCATGAGCGCATTCATGTTAGAAGTTTGAAAGCATTGTAGACTAGTTGACACTGAAGAATAGAGATCAAGGTATTAAGTCAACGATGTAAAGCTTTTCTTTATTACCATGCCAGTCTGCTAATGAGGAGAGCAAGAATTTGAGACTTCTCCAGTTATTATTTTATAAAACTTTATGATCAACTATTTTCCTGAACTTTGTCATATAAATGTAAATAAAAGAGGGTTTGCCATGCATTTTAGAAGGCTGTTTGGTAGAGTTGGAAAGTTTACCTTTTCCGGTGCAATTTATTCTCACAAGTCATGAAATTGGAGTAATCCTCCTATATCCATGAAGACACATAAAATGTTTAAGAGAAGGTGTGCTGACTGCTATTGATAAGGTATAGGTGTCAAAGACTGGCACAGATACAGGTTATCACAAAAGTTAAACATTGGGTGTGGTGAGGAATTGACAGTTGCAAAATGAAGTGCCAAAAATAGAATTTTGTGATATTGATACTTACAGAGGAAGACTCCATGGTTATTTCAAACTTAAAAGATGAAGCAAGAGCAATGTTACTATAAAGAAGAAAGAAAGGTATAACAAAGGCCAACCGGAAAAGATGTTTTCTCTTGAACATTGCATAACACCTCCATCACTTTGTTGTTATTGGCCATCAAAGAACATTATTATGCTGATTGTTTTGATGCCCTTGAACACAATTCTTAATATTCAACTGTTGTTTTCCTTATCTTGGAGAAATTATTATTAATCAAGGATCTGAGTAAGATATTGTCTTTTTCTTCAACTCTGGTGTCTCTTACTACAGTCAGATTCTTAATCCATGGTCAGGCTGGTCTAAATTAATTTTATAATCTGTCTTAAGTATGTCACACTATTATTCTATCTGATCTTTGAATTGGCAGTGGACTTTATCTCATTGCATAGGTCTTATATATCTATAGGTGATTTCTTGGTCAATGAATAACCAGAAAAGTGAATTGAATGTAATTTTGGTTCCTCCAATGCAATTTTATGCTCCTTTTCTAGTGCCATCATATCTTTTCAATGCTTGCCTGAAGTTTAAATTTATATAAGACAAGCATTGTGCTTTCTTTTTGCTCAGCTATATATATATATATACATATACATATATATATATATATATATATATATATACATATATATATATATATGTATATATGTATATATATATATATGTATATATGTATATATATCACTAAGGATTTTACATTTGAGTGAAAGAGATAGGTAGTATGTGGATTTTACATTTGGTCTATTTACTTTAAGAATTGCATGAAATGTTTTAATAGTTGGATTATTTGTGATGTAGGTTGCTGCATTGTCAGTGGCCTTGTTTAGAGCTCTCAATCTGACAACTCGGTATGTGGACATGATGGTTAAACAGTCAAATAGGTTATGTAATTTACAATTATCATTTGTTATACCACAACTTGAATATCTTTTCTTCCATCTATAAGTTTATCATTTCATAAAGTGCCCTTTTATCTTTCTCAGAGCTGTCAGTTGAGATTAATGTTTTTATGGGAGGTAGAGGAGGGTGAAAAAAGAGGCTTTGAAAATTATTTATAAAACTTACCCTATTATGCTTAACAGAGATTATTGGTGAGAAAGGATATGTTGTATTCAAATCTAGGATTAATATTTTTATAATTTGGTTGGATCTAAATTATATTTTTATTTATTAATTTTTTGGATTTTTTATTTGGAGGTTTGAGTTTATGTAGTATTATCCAAGGTTTGACTTACCGGTCCGTACCGATGTATCGAGTTCATCTCGGTACCGTACGGTAGTGGTACCGGGCGGTATGTGTACCGCATGATATTAAAATGTAATATAATATTATATAATATAATATTAACATATTAAAATATTAAAAAAAGAGAAAAAGGGTCGACGTCGCCTCGATCTTTCTCCCCGCGCGGGAGAAAGAGCGCTCGCGACCCGCAGGCAACGACGGCACGCAGGCGCTGACGACCCGTCGACGGCGACGGCGCACGAACGAGGACCGCGCGCGGGCGATAGGTCTTTTTTCTCCTCTTTTCTTTTTTTTCCTCTTCTTTTTCTTCCACCCTTTTTCTCGCTCAATCGACCACCGACGGCCGATTTTTGGCGGAACCGCCCGGTAGCGGGCGGTCTGCATACCGGCAACCTGGCGGACCGGTATGTACCGCCCGTACCAGGCAATAAATATCGAAATTGCAAACCTTGGTATTATCTATATTTCTCACTGGAAAATGATAATAAATAAGAAAGAAATATGATTCTGGATAAGGTTGGACTAGGAGATGGTAGGATAGAGAAGATATAGTCATTATCTTATTCAACCTTATCTAGTCATAAATGAAGCCTTAGATTATCGAACATGTAGAACAATGTCATGATACAAATTTCTAGTGATCCGCAGCCTTCGTCCTCAAACATGGCCCCTGTGAAATGAAAACAAAATACTCCATTCTAGCTCTATTGGGTCAGATCAAGTCTTGTGCACAAATTTCTAGTGATTCAAGATTACTTAGTGGCTCATCTTAATGTTTGAGCATATTTGGTCAAAATTGATGGGTCAATGAGGTCAACTCCTACTCCTAATCTGCAACAATAGTCTGATTGACCTTTATCCATTTGGAGGGTTCTAAACTAGGTCCAAACTTGATTTGATCACTCTAAATCACACCAGGGATGAATAACTCAAACGAGAAGGTTTCTTAGGGGTTTGAGACTCATTGGAGACACCGATGAGTGTCAGTGGTGTGGATAAAATTGACAGCTAGCCGACTGACATTTCTCTTTTTCATAGTCGGATAAGGATTCGGTAATAGATTGGTTAAGAAATATGCAGTTTTAGATGGAGTAGATGAGTTTTGTATCAGCTGAGGAGAGTCTATAAACTGGTATCATGTAGCATATTTTCTAGAATTGGAGTATTGCATTACGCAACATTTCATCTTCTAGAGTTCTCTACCTCTCTTCCCTCTTTTCTTCTCCTACTTTTTTTCTCAATCTCTTTTCCCTCTTTCATCTCTATGTCTACCTTGGAGGCTTCCTTTTTCCATAATGTAATAAGGCACTTGTTAGGAGACAAATTTTCATATTGGACAATGGTATGATGAATTTTTTTCGAGTAAAGAAACTGTGGTTTTTCATGTCTACTGGTATTGCTATTTTCTTTATCTATATGATGGATATTTCTTCTAATTTCTTAGGATCATACTATCTTCATTCTTTGAGTATTGCTTTCAGCTTTATTCTTGTTATTATAATTCACTATGTCCTTCTCTTCTCACCGTTTTCATTCTTATTTCAAGATTAAATTCTTGTAATTATTTGTTACGTTGTTATGTTGTCTTACGCTTGTGATTGTTGCTATATCAAATTAATATGTGGATTTGCATGACAATGTTACTCTATTTTGGATGATCTCTTAACAAAGCAAGTTTGAAACCTTTGAGATGCCTACTTCTTACCTTGAAATTCATTTGTGGTCTTTTACCTTTATGTCATGCCCCGACATTTGAAACCAACAAAAGAGTATGATTTTAAATGATTGCAGAAATATAAAGCAGCATCAATGCTAAATATGAATCCAAGAAAAAATTTAAAGATCAAAACTAGTGTGCCTCCATTATGAGACTTTGATATGTTTAGTGCAGCAAAAAGATGATTAATGCATTCCAATCCAAGCGAATTCAAGTTTTCAGTTTGTGAATGTAGCTTAGAGTTTTTATTGATGAAATTAGTTGTATTTTAATAATTTTTAAATGTTTAATAAATATAGGATGAGTCTTATATCAAAATTTGCAATAATGCTCAATATGGTTTGGTATGGGTGTATTTATCGGTCCGGGAACCTACCAACATGAAAACATTGGTAAACAAGTGGTACACCTAGTATGTCTTGTATTGCCTCTTACAAGACTTGTACCACCCAGTATGCTCGGTGCAGGGACTTAGGGGCCTGAGGCAATAAATTTTTCATCCTCATTTTGAAACTCGGTGTGTTCCAATGCACTGAAACATGGTATGCTGGTATGAGATCTGTTGTGGTTCTGAGCAGGACCACTACAGGTTTGCTAGCCAAATTAAAATCCTTGCCTTATATTATTATTTTGGTTTTTATTATATGCTCACTTGAAAAAGATGATATGATTAGATTGGAATCTTGGTTTTAAAGAGTTATAGATGTATTTGAGCTGGGAAAAGTTAGATTTGGTCCTTATTTTATACAATCATTTTTAGTCTATAAATAAAGCAGTAGATGGTGAAATTTGTATGACAATGATACAATGAACTTTTTGGATGAAAGAAATAGCATTTCTTTACCTTTCTACTTTTCCAGGAGGGCAAGTGTTGGTAAATGGTAAGGTTTCTCCGTTGCAGCTTAAGCGAGGTTCAATTTGCTTTACTTGTAGAGGTAAGGTGTTGATATTCACCCTTCCAGGTTGGGATTTTAGTCATGAAAACGGTCTCTATAGTTGTAGGAGTAAGGAATGATACATCGCCTATCCCTAGATCCCAAATTGGTGGGTCTTATGCACATTGTTCACCCTTTTACAATTTTCTTGTTTTCCTTGATGGATATTTCTTTTGACTTCTAGTTTTCTTTTTTCAATATACATTCTATTATTATTTTTCCCTTATAACAGAGTTAGTTTTCTTTTAGTTGGTCCCATATGAAAAAAATGGAGACCTATGATAATGCATGCTTTTGTCATTATCTAGTATAATATGCATCACAAATATAAGTCAATGAAGTAGTACAATGAATTATTAAAGACAATTAAGTTTTTAAATTGGACTGTAAGATAAGAGAAGCAAGATACTTTGGATGGGGAAAAGACAAGGTGTAAGGTTTGAAGGAAGAATTAAAGATGAAAAGATATATTATCATAGAGCAATAGTAGAAAAGAAGGCCAAAAGCTTTAAGAAGTTAGTATATTTTTCATCAAAAATTCATCATGAGATTGTCACACAATTTTCACCTTCTAAGACTCTATTTGTAGATTTACTAAAACAGACATATAAGATCATTAACATCTCCCAGTTAAAAATCATCTAGGTACTTCTCAAAGATAAGACTTCTATCAATCAAACAAAAGTAAATCCCAAAAAATAATAATGTCGTACAAAAACACAACTAATTATTGGTTAAAAAAAACTTTCCGACAATTCCTGAAAAATGAAAATAGACTAATCTAGACTCAGTCAAACTAAGAAACCTAGCTTTCCGAAGATTAAGATGCTCAGATTGCTGGGAGTTGTTGTGTAGTGGCTTCTTCTTGTTGTTTTCTATTCCACTTAGGTTTGATTTAGTTGCAAAGTTCTAATGATCATTTTGTTGAAGGCATTGGCAAATGAATTTTGAGATTTTGTTAATGATTCTTATAGTACCTAGGTTTATGTTTGGTAATATTGTTAATACTGTTATAGCATAAACCTGTTGGTAGTTGCATGCAAGTGAATAAGATCTTGGACTGGCTAAGCTTGAACAGTTCATGGACCTATACCAAGTCATGCCGGTTGGCCTCAGCCTATATCATACAAATCCTGTGCTGAATTAAACCTGTGCCGGTCTCTAATGATCTGTATTTATTGGCATGCCACAATCCACTTTGATATGAGGTAGACAACTAATTCTGGTTGGTAATCTCATCCAATTGGCATGTACCACTCATATCAAGGAGTATAGGTTGACATGGAAATACATGATATTGTCTACTGACTTTAGATAGTATACAGTTTTGGTTGTTGCAGTTAGGCTAGAGAAGCTAACTGATATCAGAAGATGAACTTGGGAATTTGATGCATCTTCACTGGATTCTTGTTGACTTAGAGAAGCTTTCTGTGCAGGACAAGCTTTCTATCCATGACAGATAACGTTAGATGCACTTGATTATTATAATGCAACCTTTTTATTTTTTAAGCACTTTGCATCAGTTACTAAAGGATATGCTTTGCTTCAGGTTCGTGTCTATTCTTGATGTGGCTTCTCTAAAGCCGGATGCTGATATAACTGGAACCACAAAGCAAGATACAGCAAGCATGGATATGAGAATATTCTCTCCTTCAACTTCGGTCTTGGCCCCTAGTGCAGTTAGTGAAATAACTGGTGTTCATTTACTGAATAAGAATAATGAAAACTTGGAAATATCTGGTAAGGATAAGGTTGATGAGGAGCAGCAAGGTTCAGGTTGCAAGGAGAATTTGCCTGAGGTTTCCGCAGCTGCTTGTCCTTCTAATGATCCAGTCACTTATACTTCAACCAGTAGAATGTGCAATAACAAGTTTAATTGTCAGGACACAAAATCAAAAAGAAAAGGAGATATGGAGTTCATGTTGGAGATGGAAATGGCCATTTCAGCAACCGCTGCAGCTGTTGCAGAGAACAAATTACATTCTGAGATTGATGAGTCACTTTGTGCAAGACTAGCTTCTTCTGTGAAAAAACCGACACAAAGAAGTGCTGTAGATCCCTCAATTTCAATGCATAGTAGCTCTGGTGCAGTTTGGTCTAGAAGGACTGGGCCTCCTTTGTACTGGGCAGAAGTCTATTGCAGTGGAGAGACTTTAACAGGAAGATGGGTGCATGTTGATGCTGCAAATGCTATAGTTGATGGTGCAGAAAGGGTAGAAGCTGCAGCTGCTGCTTGTAGAAGACCAATGAAATATGTTGTTGCTTTTGCTGCAAATGGTGCTAAAGATGTGTCACGCAGGTGTGACCTTCACTATTTCTTTCCTAAAATGGACCTTTCTTAGCTAAATATGATCATACAACTCAAAATACATATATATCTAGCAAGGTTCGCAATTTTGACTTGTACCGCCCGATACGGGCGATACATACCGATTTGCCAGGTTACCGATACGCGGACCGCCCGCTACCGGGTGGTTCCGCCAAAAATCGATCGTCGGCGGTCGATTGAGAGAGAAATCGACCGTCGGCGGTTGATTGAGGAAGAAAAAGGGAAGAAGAAGAGGACAAAAAGAAAAAAAGAAGAGGAGAAGAAAGAATACATCGCCCGCGCTCCGTCGTCGCTCGTGGGTCGGCCGCACGCCGTCGCTGCCAGCGGGTCGCCCACGCCTGCAGCCGCTTTTTCTCCCGCGCCAGGAAACGGAGCGTCTCCCCGCGCGGGGAGAAAGATCGAGGCGACGTCGCCCCTTTTCTTTTTTTTTATATATATTTTAATATTTTTAATATTATATTATAAAAATATTATATTATATTTTAATATACTGGGCAGTATGCACTGTGCATACTGTCCAGTACCAGTACCGATAATATGTCGGTACACCGGTATGGATCGGTAAGTCAAATCTTGATATCTAGTCAATCTTCATATTATTATTAGGGTTGAGAAAAGTAAAAAAATTCAATTCAAGAAATTTGTTTCTCTGAAATTAACTGTATTACTTGGTTTCCTATAGAGATATTGTTTACGCATGATTTTTCTGATTGCCTTCTTTTTTCCTTTCTCTTGTTTCGTCTTGCTCTGAGCCAAGAACAGTTGTATTATCACTCATACATGAACAAAGAATGCACCAAATACACACTCATTTTAGGCAGTGAATTAAGCAGATTGATGATGCCACAATGTCATTACTTGTTGCAACTAATCGGTTATATTAAGAACAAACTGAAGACTTGACGGAAATGGTTGTATATCCCATTTGTGGATTATAGCCATGTTCTTGGTATGAGCTGAAAGGTATACTTTGCAATTAAGTGGATGTGTGCCAAAGGTACAGACCAGGTGGCTTTTGTATAGATCCATATGTGTTCCATGCTGGTCAATGCGATTGGTACAGGTCCATGCTGGTTCAAGCTGGTCAGTGGTTGTTTGCTTGCACCTTGGTCAGCTGAGTCATGTGCTCATGAGTTTGCGCGCCTACTCTTAGGTCATGTTTCACACGTTCTTAACACTTGCATGTTGAACCAGGCTCATGGGGCTTTAGACTGAATGTTGGGTTGATTAAGCTCATGGTGGCTCAGACGAATGCCTGGGATGCCCAGTGCCCAAATGGTTCATCTTGGATAGCCTGGGTGCTGCAGATGAGGTTCTCATCTGAGCAACAGTAAGTTGAAGGCGCCTCGATAAAGCACATTGAGGTGCTCGGGTCTCAATATCATAGTGCAACCGCCTTAATTCAACACATTTGTCTCTTGTGTTTGTTTTCAATGTCTCACAAGCTTGTGATATTTGAGATTTATATTATTTTATATCACCTTGATTTCTTTCTCTGTGATTGTAAAGCTACTGTTAATATGGGCCTTTGCCAATCAGTATCATGTTGCAACCTTATGACTTATGTCACTTATGTTTGTTTATAATGCCTCACAAGCCTGTGATAAGTTTGCATACAAATTATTAGATTGAAATCTGTACAAGGAACAACCAAAAAATCCTAACTGCTATGCTTTGCTGCTGGGAGAGGAACTTTGGTATGTATAATCATTGGAAGAGAAATTATAAAAAAAGAAGAGATATTAGGTTTCTTCAAGAGAAGAATAGTCATTATTACTGCTGAAAAAATAGAATAAGAGTGAGAAGAAAGAGAGAGGGGCTAAACTACCATCCACATGGAACAGAATACCCATTCAATATTGTACTGCAACCGGTTTCGAATAATGGATCGGATGCTTAATTATATAGAGTCTATATATATCCATACAAGACCATCTACACTAATAACAAGTAGTTATTTAACTTAGTACAAGCCAGGACACTTGAAACACGAATTAAAAAAAATAAAAGTTGAAAATGCTAAAAAAAATTATTACTTAAATTTTAAATAATTATATTCATAGGGGTAATGTTGGTCCTTTGCTATGTGGGTGACCAGGTTTTACCCATGGAAATAATTTCTCTATTTATAGACATAACACTTTCTTCTTAGCGTGCAACATCTGCTAGAACTGCTTTGGGTAACTGCTCTCAATTGTGGTTATATGGCATAGATTTGTAGGGTTGAAACTTGATTGGATATTTTGTTGGATATGTGAGAAAGAATTACCCTCTTTTTGTATATACCTTTATATGTGAAGCTTCTTGATGCCTCTCAAGGACTTGTGGGATGCTTAGAAAATAGCATTGTGAGGTCAGTCTCTATTACCAGTATATAAAAGAAATCAAATTTGAGAAATCCCGTTTTTAAACAACTACCCAGTGTTTTTACAGGAAGTTGAAACTTGAAAAAATGTGCTTCTTATAGATCATGACATCCACTTAACTGTTTTTCAGGTATTGCATGCACTGGTACAAAATTGCTTCCAAAAGAATAAATCCACAGTGGTGGGAAGCAGTATTGGCACCACTAAAGAAGTTAGAATCAGCTACAGCTGGAAGTGTGGTTCAGTTGGAGGAATTGCAAGGAAAGGCTCCCTCTGATCGAGAGAAGAAAGTGATCAATTCTATTGAAATGAATTCCAGAGATAATCAGGTTACCTCTCAGAGTCCCCTAGAAAATCCATGTGATGCTGATGGATTGGGTAAGAAAGTGTCCAATCTTACCAAGTCAATGGCTCTTGAGGCTTTACCTAACTGCCTTGGGATTGCATCAAGGGACTCTCTTGAAGATATGGAACTTGCAACTAGGGCTTTAACTGAACCTCTTCCTACAAATCAATTGGTAACTACATGAGAAACTTACAAGTAATAACTTGGTGATATGTGAATATAGCTTTTTCCTAATGCATTGTTATGCAATGTAGGCCTATAAAAATCACCATCTTTATGCTATTGAAAAATGGTTGATGAAGTATCAAGTCCTATATCCAAAAGATCCAATACTTGGTTATTGTTCAGGCCATCCTGTATATCCTCGGTCTTGTGTCCATAACCTACAAACGAAGCAAAAGTGGTTACGGGAGGGCTTGCAAGTTAGAACTAGTGAAATGCCAGCAAAGGTGTAAAGTGTAAATTATCAACAGGATTATAATCCAGCTGCCTTCTTTTATGTAAACCTAATTTTTTTTTCTTTGTTTCCAGGTAGTGAAACGGTCAAGATATTTTGTCAGTGGACAGACATCTGAAGTAAATGTTCCCAAAGAGGATTATGCCATACCATCTGTAGAACTTTTTGGGATGTGGCAGTTGGAACCACTAAAACTCCCCCATGCTGTAAATGGTATCGTGCCAAAGGTGATAGTATGATTCACTTTCTACTTAAAAAAAACCCTAGTTTCTTTTTCCTTATCCCTTAGCTTAAAAGTGACCTTATTTGTGTTTCTCTCTTTTGGTTTTTTAGTCATTATAAATTCATTGGGTACATGGAGTTGCTTCTGCAATTAGGATAAACATTAATTATTTGGAAACCATGTTTATAGTCAGAAATCTTGTGTCTTATATGATGTTGCACTCATGTTTATAATGCGGATTAGGTATAATTTAAATTTCAGATGTGCATTTTTTTAGTCTTTATTACTAATCTGTATAGCTACAATGAGACTTCAACAATCTCAGATGCTCTTTGCTATTATCAGTCATCATGGTGAAATTTTTTACTGAATTTCTAATTTGATTAGTTAGTACCGCTATGCTTTATATTGTTTTACTTTTAGTTCATCACTTTGTAAAGAACTTTCAATATGCTCACACTGATTGATCGATCATTCTGTCATTTCAAATCCATTTATGTAATACAACATGTCTTCGGAGGACATATTGTTTGTGACATTAACTAAGATCCATCGTTGTTTACTTGTACTATTATTTTTCTAGTACTTCTTTCTAGATATGCAGTATCTAGCTACACTCTATCCATCTTACTGCCCTGAATTTTTTTGGTTAAATATTTGGTTGATGTCTTAGGTAATTACTGACTTTTTTTTTTATGAATATCTATATAGAATGAGCGTGGTCAAGTGGAAGTATGGTCTGAGAAATGCCTTCCACCTGGTACTATGCACTTGAGGTTACCCAGATTGGTTCCAGTTGCAAAGAGACTGGAAATTGATTTTGCACCTGCTATGGTTGGATTTGATTTTCGAAATGGCCGCTGCATTCCTACATTTGATGGGATTGTGGTTTGTAGTGAGTTCAAAGATGCTATTTTGGAGGTAACCTTTATCAAGTTCATCTGCTTCTGGTTCTTAGTTTAATTTTAAAACTTTATTTGGTTTTACAATCTGCAGTCACCACATTCCCAACTTTAGTCTACATATCCTAACATACATGTTTTTAAGGAGAAGACCTCTCTAGACTTCATTGCTCACAATGTTGATGACTTTTGTAACTTTATAATTTTGTAACATTTTTTTTGTTATTGAGTTTAATAAAGAGCAAGTTACATGTAATTTGCCAATTCTGACCAATGTTATTTGATTTTTTGACCAGACTTAAGCACCTTGATTGATTATTATATCATGTAACTATCTCAAAGTGGTCAAAGACATAAAGTACTACGTTTTAGCCAAGGTTTGCAATTGTGGTCCGTACCGATGTTTCGACCAATGGTTGGTACAATACGTATTTAGGCGTACCGATGGTACACTAGGTATGCTAAAACAACACTAAAAATAGCTCCAAAAATATCTGAAAAATAGATAGAAGCTATATTAGGGTTTTTAAGTTGGAAATAAATATAAATTTAATATAATTTTAATAAGAAAAATCTAAATTAGGAAATAATAGTGACATATATCTTTTTTGGGCTTTGAGGAGTAGTTTTGTAGTACGTTATGAACTATTCTTCTGTTAATATTGAATTATCTATAAAGAAATACTTTAAATTGTTAGATGTGAGTGAGAATGAGTTTGAGAGAACTGAAGAGATTAAGAGACTGAGATGAGTTAAAAGAGAGGGAAGGAAAGGGTTTTTAAATCCTTTCCTATGATTCAAACGGTCAATTTGACCGTTTGACATAGGGCAATCTCAGCCCTTGATCGGTAACAATCGAAATCCGACCATTTCGACCGTTACCTCCCCGATACAGACCCGTATTGCCCGATACGTGGTGAGGTTATAGTACCGCCTGGTAGAGGGCGGTCCGCGTATCAGTCCCCTATTGGATTAGTACGTACTGCCCGTACCAAGTGGTATGGGTCGGTATTGCAAACCCTGGTTCTAGTAATTGTCTGTTTATTGTTTACTTAATTTGTCTTTATAAATATTGAAGAACCAGTATAGAGGGTTGATAGGCTACAAGTACAATAAAATTAAGGACCTCATGACCACGTTATGTACTACTGATGTTAGTGCATCACTAGAAAGAAGTAGGAAGCACCTCTACAAAGAACTAGCATCTGCTTCAAAATCTTGTCATGTCTTGTTAACATAACTTGCTAAACTCTTGCTGACTCACATCAGATACTTGAAACATATGGAGGCATATGTGTTGCACTTTGCTACTGGTTCTGACTGATAGTGTGCAGCTTAGGGCACCTTGATACTTAGTAGAGATGTTGAATAAAAGCAACACAAGTTTTGGATTTTGAATTACTATTTATGTGATTACCTTATTTGTTTCTTTTTGGATTCGAAATATTTTTATGAATTTTGTTATGTGAATGATTGTTATTCTGCTTTAAAGTTACATAGAGAAACTTTACATAGTATCTCTTCATATATAAAACTTTTGCAATATGTGGTAATTTAGTCCTTATTCATTGCTCATGCCTTTTTTGTCCTTTTAGAAGATGTCTTGTTGGCTTTCCTTGCATTCATGTGGATAATATTGCAGCAACCGACTGCTTGCTGCAATATGTTTACATCTATATGTTTATTCTGACTCATACACCATTATTTTCTGTTGGAATTTTCTTTTAAATAGGCATATGCAGAAGAAGAAGAAAGGAGAGAATCTGAAGAGAGAAAGAGGAATGAGAACCATGCCCTTTCAAGGTGGTTCCAGCTGCTTTCCTCCATTATTACGAGACAACATTTGAAGAACTCATATGTGGACTCATCATCCACACATGAGACTGTTAGCAATGATCAAAAGAATAATAGAAATGTTTCTCAAGAAAATAATCCTCATGGCAACATGCCCTCAACCTCAGATTTTTGCGATGGACCTAGTCGAGAATTAAAACCTGTTTTTCCATCCGATCATGAACATGAACATGTATATCCTGTGGAGTACCAGAGCTTTGATGAAGAAACGTTAGTGTGGACCAAACGATGTTCATGTGGATTCTCAATTGAAGTAGAGGAATTTTAGCAGATCAATCTTGCACTTGTAAGTTATTCTCTGCTGGAAGTGTAATACTTCTCTAACTAGGTTATTGTACTATCAGAGCCTTTTTGACATTGTTTCATGTTACAGGTTCAAAATCCTTACTGTTCAGTTTTTTCAAGAAAGGAACAATTGGATACCCTACATTAAATTGATTCCTCTGCTCTTTTAACTCAACCTCCGCCAGTCATTAGTAATTAAGCCATTCAAATTATAATATTCTCTGAATTATTTCATGCATTGGTGATCTATTTTGTCAATCCATCCTGCTGAGCTCTCAGTTTCAGTTTTGTTTAATACCAATCCTAATTAACACAAGCTCTCATATACGAACTCCAGAACATGTTCCGTACAAAAGAAATGGCGCTTTAATTTGGTGCCTTGTTGTGATATTTGTTTATCCAACCCTTGAATGATGTCATGGTCAACAACAAGCTCTAATGTTCCAATTATTTATAGTTGACATCAAGATCTTTTCCTGCGATTGGGCTTCGTACAAGGTTCTCTGCTCATGATTAGAGAATTTGATTATATGCTTTGTCCCATATCATTTTCTTTAGTATTTAGTAGTTTAGTACTTTAGTTTTATGGGAAACCTAGTCCATAAACTTTTCTTTTCCTTTTGCCTTCATTGATGGTTATATTTTTATTTGTGTCTGTTAATGTTGAATAAGTACATTTTGTAACCTTATTAGTCATTTCTTTATGATCGCTATTTTGCCTTTTATGATTAATTAGAATGACCTTATTGTCCATTTTGACTTGCTTTTCCCTGTAAGCAGCTGCCAAACTCATGCTATGCTATTACTCCTGTACTATAATTAAAAATTTCCAGTATAAATTTTGGTGTTTGGAAACCAAATAACTTGATGGATGTTGAAATATCTTTCCTGCTTCATTTGTCATAAAAAATATTATTTTTAAACTTAATTTCTTATTGTAGCTATCTGATCTGTATTTTTGTCATTTGTTTAGATATGTAGTGATTGGCCAAAAAAAATTAATAAATATAATTCTAAGCTTTTTGTGATCCTAACCTAAGAAACCATATGACCTCTCTTTTGAAAACTTAGTGCACTATTGAGATTAACAAAAATAGAATAAGGTTGCTGTTGGATATAAACAGAGCAGATGATTGTAAACTAGCCATTGGATGCAAAGTCAGATTAGAGTATGTTGTTTAACTGAACACATCAAAAGTGCATCGTTAGAGAGGATTTTGGTCGCAGAAGAGTCTATGGTGATATGAAGTGAGATTAGAAGATGTTATTTAACTGAACACATCAACAGTGCATCTTTAGAGAGGATTTCAGTCACAGAAGGGTCCATGGTGACTCCTTTCTAAATATGATGCCAATATGGCCATCTCTTTGAGTCCATGATGACTTCAAAATATTTTGGCTACATTTTTTTGGACTTAGAAAAATGTACTTCTTGCCTAGCAATTTACTGCTAGATTGGGAGAATAGGTGGTGGAAAAATAGAAGATGAAGAGAAATAAAAATTACAATCACCTAGCCTAGATTGTGAGAACAGGTTGTGTAAAACAGAAGAGGAAGAAAAGAGGAGACTAGTCACCTAATCCTAGATTTGGAGAATAGGCAGTTAGAAGAGGAACAAAGGAGTATAGTCATCTGGATTTGGAGAATAGGTCATGGAAAACAGGAGCAAAAGAAAGTGGATTGAGTGCTTTGCAATTCTTACATGGTGCAATGAGGCTAGGAGCACATGGATGCATGTCGTGTTCAGTTCAAAACACTTGAAAGCTATTTGTGACTGTGATAAGAGATGGCATATAAATTAATAGAAGCTTAGTTGGTTTAGCAATGTAGGATTGAAGCCTCTCTCACAGGTTATATTTGCTCCATGTGCGAGACACAAAAATCTAAGAAACCTTTTGAAGAATCAAACACCTTAATTTTTTTTTAAATAAACAGAAGCTTTTCAGTAGTTTCGTTTTAAAGATGAGTTAGCTCTCATAGGGAATTAAAAAAATAGAGGACATAAGATTGAACTTTTAGGGCTGGAAAATGATATATGCTTTGGACTTTTTTTACTGCCATGAACTGGACATATGGATTGAGTAACTTGTGGCTTTTGTGTTTTTTGTTTTTCAAATTGGTATTCTGGAACTTTTCCTTGCTCATCAGCTTTTATGTAAAATTTACTTTTTTTTTCTCTCCTAGTAGGTTGAAGATTCTTATTCTAGTTGCTTTAGTATAACTAGGAGATTCTTGGAAGAAATATGGGGTTCTACTTCTGGTTGCAAAATTCTGGGTTTCAAAGCGCACTGTAATACATTTTAATCCAGGTTTTGAGGACCTGGTGAGATCTACAACGTCAGTATTATCTGAGGACCAAATACTACTACTACCTAGCCTCATGCCTGAGTTACTGGTAATTGAAACTCGTTTGGACAATTTACTGCATCAGTCCAGGACCTTATGTTGCATTACTTGAGTCCCATTGTGAAATAAACTATCTCATAGGTCAATTGAACACGATGAATTATTGACTTCAGCTTTAAGGATGATTACAGATTACAAATGGTTACTTATACTGTAGACTTTATAGCTTGGTGAATTTTTATTATCGAATCGTAATTAGTGCTATTTTTAGCACAATTTGTTTTTTGTTTTTTCATCATCTGGTTAGTTCAGTTTCAGCGGGAACAGTAAAAACTGGTAAAAGTTAAAGCTATTGAGTTCATAGTTTGACTACTAACCTCTTTATTTGATGTCTTCCAAAATTTAAATATCTTAAATATGAATTAGTTCCTTTTGGTGGCTCGACCAAATACCGGTGTGTTAAAGAAGACACCAAAAATACTGTGTTAAATATTTAAAATATTTAAATATCTTAAATATCTTAACCATCCTTTCTAAATCAGCACTTTTCACACGGTTAAAGTTTGATTTCTTCAGTCATATGCCTCTTAGGATATGCAAGATTTATGTTGGTTTATTCAGAAAGGCCATCAGGTATATATGCATTCTTTAGAACCCATATCTGTTCTATTTTGTTTATAGATTTTGGTGAGCTTATATGGGTTGTGTAGTCTTCACTTTGATCGAATGTGCTTAATGGCTTTTCTTCCATTAATTTTTTTAGCTTCTGCTTCATGTTCATGGGAGATTATAAAAGCTTTTAATTTGACAAGTTTTTCCAGATGATAGTGCTCATTAAGCCGACCATAGTCAGGATAGCACCAGCCATCTTTTGTTGCTGAACAGCATACTTTTGTGAAAGGACAAATGAAGAAAAGTAATCTCAATCATCAGAAGGATGTCAGTCATCTGTAATATACAGTCCTTTCTTTTTTCAACCTTGTCTGTGCAATTTATCCAACCACAGTAACCAGAAAAAATGTTTGACTTTTTGGAATTTTCATTGGTATCATGTACAAGTTATTACATTCATTCCACAACTACACCCTGTGTTGCAAGTAGTTATTAGATTCTTCCTGTGCACAAGGACCTACTGAACAGCAAAGCAAGGGGCTAAGTAATGGCCTCTTTATTGCTACAAACAGCATACAAGTAGTTCGTCAGTTTTTGTCCTTTGACAGTCATCATTGAAGCTTGTGGATCATTATTAAAGCTTATCACCATTCACCTGTGGTGGATGGATGTACTGTTACAAATTTCAAGCTTGTCCTTTTAGTAATCAAACACTCCACAGAATAAAAGAGAGCTTTGTATTCTAATGCATGGATCATGTTTAATGTCACTTGTTTTGCACACATAGGAGTATTTATACCATAGTTGTCAAAAGTGGATTAGACCAATTATCTGACTAAAAAAAGGGGTATGTCTTTTCTTAAAATTGGCTTTGAGTTGATCCAGCAGGTTTTCTATGAACTCGCATGAACAGGCTAAGTCAAGGAAGGCTGGTCTGGTTTTATTACTAAGCATAATAACTGGAACACCCTCAAGGAGAGTACAATATGTCGAAACCAAACCCACTTCTGCTGTCCATGAGAAATGGATACAATGGGGTGGGATCAGATCTTTATTGGCTTCTTTCTTCAGTCGTTGTTGCCCTAATCTCATGGTCAAAAAGGAGAGAAAACAAAGTATGGGCAAAGAACACGACAACGAGATGACGAAACAAGAATAGAGGCATGATAATTGTGTGTTTCTTTTCTTTTTTTTTTCTAAGTTTGGTTTTGTTCCTGAGATTGGAAGAGATATTATATATGATTTCTGTTGATTTACTTAATTCCTTCTGTTTTATGTGGTATTTTTCAATTGGTATTTACTGTTGCGTGATTCATTGGAAGTATCTTGATATCTGGTTCATGATCAGACCCCCATCTGTAACACCGATCCCACTTTTAGTCTTGGATTGGATTGAGAAATCATAGGTAAGAATAAAATACTTTCTAGGATTTTTTCCTGCTCTAAGTATAAGAAGCGCTTTGGTGAAGATGAATGTGATCTTTTAGGGTGTTTAGATGTTGTCAACACTGTAATATCGTTTCTCCTTTCTGAATGATTCTTCATTTCATCTACAACCTTTAGAAGTTTGGATCGTCATCTATTAGTTAAGATATTTCACAGGAATAAAATTGCTCTCATATTTTTTTCTCTTCAAGCTGACTTTTGTTTGTGAACTTGCTGCCTGTAATGGATAATCTCTTCAAGTTGAGTCTTCTTTGTGATCTTGCTGCATCTGATGTATAATCTACTCTTCATTGACTACATTCTACATACATTATGTATTCTGGATGCATGTTTGCATTTAATACTTAAAAGTTCTTAAGAATTTATTTCATTTAACATAATAAATCATAAGAAGCGTGTTACTTTTATATTAATTAGTTGATCATTGATCGTCAATGTTTGTTTAATCTTATTAGTTAATATTCTCGTTCTTGAATATTGATATTTTTATATTGTTGGGCATAACATTTTACTTTTTCCATCTATTTTGTATGTTTTTAGTGACTAAGTTTGTCCAAATTTTTCCGATTGACCAATTAACTATGTTATTTATAATTTGTTTTTTAATTGATTAAACATATGACTTTGCTGATTGACCAATTAGTTCAACCAGTGACTCGAGGTTTAATCAAGTCAATGACTGGCTCGTATCTCAAAACTATGATTTATGTGAGTATATTACTTCTTCAACCTATATATTAGATGGTCATGATATGATAGACTCAACTATTAATGTTCAATAATGATATATGGTAATTTTGAGTGATACAATTAGTCCCACGACATTAAGAGATAACTAAAGTATGAGGGTGTAGGAATTGATTCCCTTTACTTGAGTGGAATCAACGTTTACTAGCGTTTCTCCAAGATTATTGTTAAAGACCAGAACCCCAGTGGCCGGAATCCATTCGTCACTGCCCAAGAAGTTGCCGACGGTGAGCTTACAAGCCTCTGATGCTCTCCGTATCAGTGTCGTCACCGGCGCTGATGTTCGTTCATATACTCCCCGTAGCTGTAGTGTGCTCGGCGCAAAGCTTCCATTCCACCGGAGCTACCCAGCGGATCAGCCAGGTTGCTCAACGACGTCTTCATGAGGACGGTCCCTCGAGTACTTCTGCCATGGCCGGCCGAGGTAGGTCTTGAAGGCGCAGTAGTGGATCGATATGGCCGTGTTCTTGTTGGGGTCGATGTCTTTGTGGTTCCTCATGTTGCAGCTCCGGAGGGCGGCTATCGTATCGTCGAAGATGAAGTCGACGGCGCCGTAGATGAACTGCCGCTGCGAGTGCACATAGAGCCCTTGAATCTGCAGCGGCAGAACACGGAGAGGTCCGACCCTGACCGGAGGGCGACGACTTGGTTCTTCTCCGGTCCGGCCGTTGCCGGTGATGGCTGCAACCACACGGCTGAGGAGATCAAGAACGAGGCAGTCAAAAATGAATGCATGCATGGGGGGACGTCGTAGTGATTGGATATGGCTGGAGAAGTCCTTCAGACAATTCCGACCATGTCCATCATTTGTTAGAGCACTCAACATTCAACACCAAGATTACAGCCAAAAGAAAAGGTATCCACATTACTCCAATTCCATATCTAACACCAGAAATGGTGAGACTTGATTCAAAGTTACATGGACGAGTTGCATGAAATCCTCCGTTTACGTGGAATTAGCCTAAGTGGTGACAAGAGAAATGTCGCCGACTCACCGAAGGTTGCAGACCTGAAGGTTGTTGTGATGCTGCCGGTCACGACGGTGGCATCTCTTCCGTCGCCAAGCAGCATCAGGTTCGCTGTCGACCTGTTGATCTCCACCGTCTCACTCTGCAAACGCTAGCTTTCACATAGATCACGAACCCGAGGCACCGTTTCGATGATAGGCGGAAGCTGCCACGGCGTTAGAGACGATCTTGAAATCCTCGGAGCCGTCCAAAGTCATTACTGGTCTAATTAGTTACCTTCGGTCTCTATACTTTAAAAAATATATATATTGATATTTCTAAAATTAAAACATATAGGTCTATTTTTCATAATGATATCAGTTTTCCGATGAAAACATAAAAAATAAAGGGTAAAAAAGTAATTTTAATATTCAATGACGGATGGTAACATCGATATAGGCATAATTGCTTCGCTGCCTCTGACGACGATAAGGTTCGCTTTCACCGTAATGACACTCACCTCAAAGAGGAGCGTGTTATCGGCCTCATCGTCGTCTGCCCTACGTCGTTCTATATCTGCATCGACGCTTATACAATTGTCGCTCGAAAACTACGTCAGCGTTAATGCATACGGTGGTGATCGCTCCCCGTTCCTCCGGTATCCCATTCTCATGGGAGTAATACTTTGAAATCCCAAAATCCCTCTCCCACCCCATCACAAGTGAGGATGCCTCTGCCCACCCCCACCTCCGCTTCCCTACCCCAATCCACTTCCACTAGAAACTCTCCAGCATGCGTAATAAGCCCTCCACCACCTCCCGCGACCCGTTCTAGGCTGCGCTCGTCCTCTACTCCAATGGCCTCTCGCATGACAACGACAACATGGGCGAACTTTGGTTAGTGTCCGACATCACACCATAGAGGGCAGTGTCCATTGCCGATCGGTTATGACTCTTTGACTTGTACAACTCCTGCAAGGTGGCGTGCTCTATTGTGGATGCCATTGTCCGTCTCCTTGGATTGGATCATTAGGTATCCTCGGGCACTGGCTCAGCCCAAACCACATCTGACACATTTGTATCGGTGTCGGCGTAGTTGTCGAGTGTTACTACTCTACATTTACGTCGACGTGATGTAGATGTTGAGCGATTCTTTCGCCACTCGACTGCTGTATCGATACCGATGTCGATGCAAAGTGGTGAAAGTGCTGCTCTATGAGAAGTGGTGTCGGAACTAAGGAGGCAGCAGGGGAAGCAACAAGAGCTCCAGCGACCTTAGCTTCGAGTCGAGGCTGAGATCCACCCAATGGGTCAACGATAAGGCGGCCACCATCGTTGTCGTAGATGCTTGAGTAATGCAGCAACGTCAATGCGGATGTAAAGCCACAGAGGGTAGACGACGATGAGGTCGGCGATGCACTTCTCATGGAGGCAAGTAGTGTCATGGTGAGAGCGGACCTTAATATCATCAAAGGCAGCCAGGCAACAATACCAATGTCGACTCCAACGACATCGTCGTCTACCATCGAACGTTAAGATTATTTCTTTGTTTTCTTATTTTCATCGATAAAACTGACATAGTTAGTGTCAATGGACTTATATGTTTTAGGCCGAAATTATTGTTGACTCCCCCGTACTATGTCTTAAAATTAAAGTTACCTCCGTACTTTAAAACTCGTATAAGTAACCCCCTGTACTATACCTTAAAATCAAAGTCACTTACCATACTATGATTTCGCATCAAAGTGGCTCTCTGTGTTAGAAATAAGGTTACGTCATTAGATAAAATAGTAGCCAATATTCTTGTTGACCTCCCGTACTATGCCTCAAAATCAAAGTCACCCTCCATACTTTAAAACTCGTATAAGTGACCGTCCGTACAATGATTTTGCATCAAAGTGGCCCCTTGTACTATTTTGTGAAAGTTAAACAAACATCTTTTATTAATAAAAAAGGTAACATCATTTATTTTTTAAATAGGGGGGTGAGGGGGATAGCCAAACTATGCGAGGAGAACTTAAAAAATCAAAGACACTCCTTGTACTATAATATGTTAACGTGTAGGATTGTTACGATAGTTTACTTCTTTTAAGTGTGACTAAATTTCTTCAGCACATCCCTTAAAACTCAAACATCTCATTTACAACTAATCACATAACCTACAAATAACAACAAGATATAATCAATTGATTGAACTACCACAAAGTCAGAAATCTTGCCAATTAAACATGTCATACAAATATCTTATGTATCCAACTATTAGTAATCCAACAATCATGTTAAGTGGAATGTATATCAATAGTAATCCATCTCATATACTCTTATATCTAACATAAGGGGTCATTTTGATGTGAAATCATAGTATGGATGGTCACTTATACGAGTTTTAAAGTACGAATAGTGACTTTAATTTTAAGGCATAGTACAGGAGGTCACTTATACGAGTTTTAAAGTACAGGGGTGATTTTGATTTTGAGGCATAGTACGAGGGTTACTTATACGAGTTTTAAAGTACGGGGGGTGATTTTGATTTTGAGGCATAGTATGAGGGTCACTTATACGAGTTTTAAAGTACGAGGGTGATTTTAATTTTGAGGCATAGTACGAGGGATCAACAAGAATTTCGGTCTATATTTTATTTTCTTAATTAGAGGGATGTTAGTAAGACTTTTTAAAATATAAAGACTGCAATACTAAAGGTAACTAACTACCGATGATAATATGTAATTAGCCTATCATCACAATATTGACTATTATTGACCAGCTCTTCGACCGAAGAAGCTTACGATCCTTGCCTTAGATCCGTTTCTTATTGGTTTTGATCAACTATTATTGACAAACAACCTATTGATCCTATGTAAATCTCATATTCATGAGAGTCTCGTGTATTTATTTACTGAACACATGAGATGTGTCAAGTTGTATAATCTGATATTAGATATAACCTCGTATATAAGTTATAGTTACTAGCAAAGGTTTCTAATGAATTAAGCGGGAGAAATTTGAACACAATTTATGTAGTACATATTAAAGCACATTTCATTAAATATATAGGTGATTGCTGTATATGATTTTGGATCCTTTCTTTTTCGTTATATTAGCTAAAATAGATCAAACTTTTTTTCTTCCTCGTTCTTTCTAGGTTGGGAACATTAATATTTTTGTTGGTGGGATATTGTGGACCACTCACCACAAAAAACAAAAAAAACAAAAAATTATGCTAGTTTATGGATAATTAGCGTTTATATATGAGTTCTTCGATGTATACTTTAATGCCAAACTCAAGATATCCTTTTGCATAATAATCAAGAAAGGACTCGGATTCGAAAGCAATACATATATGTGGAAGAAGTTTTGCCAAATGCAAAATGTGAGAAACATCACTTGTCATCTTTGTCATTAGAGTAAATGTAAAAGGGGAATTTGTGATAAAGTCTTCTTCTTTTTTTTATGCACCTCCATTAAGAATTTATTTAGGATATCCTTTGGAATAATAAAAAATATCATTATCTCTTATGTTTATTACATGATCTTGTATTAAATTAGATCATATTAAATCGAACTAGTTCTATCTTCTTTCTCTTATTTCCTCCGTCCTTATTCTATCTCATTTTTTCTATGAGAAATATAAAAGGAAGGAGAAAAGAAAGCCTTTAGGTTAATCTGAATTGGTTTTGATTTTTCTAAAAATAATTAAGATAAAAGAATAAAATTGAGATTTGCAAAAAAAAAAATCTCAAATAAATTCTCGATGGAGGGATGTCATCGGGAAAAAAAAAAGTTGATAGGCTGATAAAGCATCAAAGAACAACTTTGCTTAGAGGAGTTGACAAACGAAACTAAGCGGAGTAGAAAATGTTATATAAAATGGAGTTAAGCATGAAAACGACTAAGAAACTACAGCATACCAACGTGCTGTAAAGTACAACTTCTCATCATTAATAATTAATTATATGCTCCCACATTTCCCTTCAAATATATCATGTCATGCATGCCAGCCTCTCCGAGGGACAAGTGGAACAGCTCAAGAGCTTTAATTATTTTAATTACAGAAAAAAAAATTATTTGTTCCTATTATTTCATCCAGTTTGCATCTGTGTGAACTACTGGAACAGATGGTGTGCTCTACCAACCTTCATCAACTCCAAAATGCTCTACTTTTTTGTTTGGGATTTTGAACTTTTTTTTCTATGACTGAAATATTCTTCAACATCAAAAAAGGTTTCTTTATGACTCATATTGCAGCTGTTTGAATGCAGATATCATATTTTAGAGCGAGAATTGGCAACATGCAAATCACTCTTTTCGGGCAGTTTCTTGTGATGTGATCTCTTGCATTACTTTCTATGATCCATTAAAATTTGGTCGCAGCAAAGATTGGGAGGATCTGCAGATGAGGCTTTGAATGGTGCAAGAATTGATGTACTATTATTCTCTCTGCAAAAAGATCACACGATTTATTGTTGTCAAATCATAAGAATATTTTGTTCATCTAAGTCAATGAATCATAACAATATTTTGTTCATCCATCTTGTCAAATATTCAATCAACAATCATACCTATGATGTTGTAGTTATTGAGGTGCTGTGAATAATTAATTAATTCCTTTTATGATATGACCAAATTATGATAAATAAACTTTATTTAATTCTAATACATAAAATTTTGTATTGCTACTAAAAGAAGTAAAAACTTATTTCACTGATATCCAGTACCAATTCCACAAGAAAACATGAGCCCATCTCTCTCTCTATATATAATGAGATGCAAAGAAACTATATAGTATGATTCTATTTCAATAAGGCAATGCATTAAGAACACTGCATTAAGAATGATTTAGTATGTAATAATTCTATAATGAAATCAATTTAAAATTAGTACTCATTCTATCTAATAAAACTCAATGCTAGCTGTGTATGACTAACCTTTCCAAATAATGAAAAATGCAACTGCAGTATATACAATAAACCCTTGCTGAAGATTTAACTTAAAGAATGTGTCAACTTTTGTCCAAATTCTCAACTCCCAATCATGAATTGAGTTGCCTTATGAGGAGAAATCTGATTACCAGAAGCCTCCTAACTCAAGTGAAGAGGGTCTGACCTGATTCCTGCATTGCTTTGCTAAACTTGTAGAAGACCTGAAGAAGATTCATCTTAAGCTACTCTGACCAAAATGCCAGCAGATCTTGAAGAATTAGAGACAGATTTTGATTTGGTCAACACTGAACTGAAGGCAGCTATATTGTTGTCCATATAATACAGCACAAGATACACAGTTGGTGGTCACCAAAGTACAGAAACAACTAAATGTATTGGAAACTTCAATTCATGTCCATATAATACAGCACAAGATAACATACAGTTGGTGGTCACCAAAGTAGAGAAACAACTAAATGTATTGGAAACTTCAATTCATGTCCATATAACACAGCACAAGATAACACACAGTTGGTGGTCACCAAAGTACAGAAACAACTAAATGTATTGGAAATTTCATGCAGCCCCACAAGAAAACTACTTCAATGGTTAGCTGTTCACCTATGAGAATGGAGAGGTGAGCACAAAACCATAATGAAGCTACAGAATCTTCCACTATTTGATTGAAACATACATAGAATGTAATTACAACAATGATCAAGAAGCATCAATCCTAGCATCACTTTTCTACCATCCAATAAAGTTAAATTACCTGAAGATGAAACAACATGAAGAGTCCTCATGGACAGGAAGGAACTCATTCTCAGCATCAAAAAATAACAAATGTAAATAATAACATGAGATTTAGGATGAAGAAGAACCACATGAACAGTTCCAACTCAAAAGGAACGGGAGGAAAATAATAACCATCTACTTACTCCCAGGACAAACACACAAACAATCCAATTTTGGTTCATCCATGGAAGAAGATGCCTTGAAGATGATCGGAACAGGTGACTCGATCAATCGCCAAAGGCGGTGCCCCCTTGCTGCTGATTTGCCATGCTAGAATTGCTGCGGATCCCTTCGATCCGGGCTACAACCTCCGACATCGATGGCCGGTTTTCTGGGAACTGCACGGCACAGTCAATGGCCAGCTGCAGCAGCTGCATCATTTCCTCCTCCGCGTTCTGATGCCTCAGCAGTTCAAGATCAAAGACCTCTGAGCTCCATTTCTCCCTGGCGACCGATTGGACCCACCTGGGCAGGTCGACGCCGTCCTCGTTGTGGAGCGCCTGCGTCGGAGGCTTGCCTGTGAGCAGCTCCATGAGAAGCACGCCGAAGCTGTAAACATCGGCCTTTTGGGAGACCTTCCGGACGTCCGTGACCTCCGGGGCGCGGTAGCTGGCGGCGCGTTGATTGGGCATCGCGGTGGAGCCCAGGCTGCTCAAGCCGGAGTCGGAGACGCGAGCCTCGTTCGATTTCGAGAGAATGATGTTGGAGGACTTAATGTTGCCATGAGTGAGACCAGAGCCCTGCAGGTGTATGAACTCGATGCCCCGTGCTGCTCCAAGAGCAATCTCCAGCCTTGTCTCCCAGTCGAGAGGGGTGCGACTCGATACTTTATTTCCTGCCATGGAAGACGGAATGAGAGCATGAGTACTTAGCTTGACAATTCTTCGAACACATTAGAAGGAGTAAGTATAAGGAACAACGGCACTGTTCGAGGAAATGCATTGCAATACCAAAGAAGAAGAAAGGGCTCACCGTGAAGGATGGAGGAGAGGCTTCCGTTTGGCACGAGTTCATAGACCAAAAGCTTCTCATCCTTGCTGTGGTAGTAAGCTTGGAGGGCCACCAAGTTGGGATGGTCCATGGCGCCGATGGCCTCCATCCTCTCGCGGAACTCCTTCTCAGGGAGGCTGACGTCCCTGAGGCGCTTTACCGTTACCACCATCCCCATCTCCAGCATCGCCTTGTATGTCGTCCCGGCCGTCCCTTTCCCGAGCACCTCAGCCGATGCCCGCAGCAGGTCATCCAGGTCGTATATCCCCTGAACCTTCCCGATAAACACCAGCTTCCGGGTGCTTCCACTCGCCCCTCCAGCCACCGCCGCAGGTACGGCCGCCACCGGAGGTGGCCCTGCCACATTATCCGCCGCCTCTCGCTTGCCCCTCAGAGCCATCTCCGCCTCCGGCTGCATCATTCCCCCTGCCTTTGGCCCAGCCTCGTCCTTTTCCCGCTTTCGGCAGCAGAGGACCAGGAGGAGGAGGAGAACCAAGAAGCCGACGGCGGAGCCGATGGCGATACCCGCGATCGCGCCGGCAGAGAGCTTCTTTTTCCCGCCGCCATCGCCGTTGTTGCTGGGGATCCATGGGGAGGGCGCCGGCGAGCGCGAACCCTCGCCGAGACAGGGGACGAGGGGCCGACCACAGAGGGAGTTTCCTACGAAGGAGCTCGCTGGCAAACCGCGGAGGCTTGCGGGGATTGACCCGTTGAGCTGATTGAAGGACACATTGAACTGGAGGAGACCCGGAAGCCGGAGGTCGGGGATCTCGCCGGAGAGCCGGTTGTCGTCGAGGAGCAGCGTCGAAAGGCCAGTGAGGTTGTTGAAAGCCACAGGGATTCCTCCATCGAGGGAGTTACCGGCGAGGTTCAGACGGACGAGCTGGCGGAGAGAGAATACGCCGGCGGGGATACCGCCGGAGAGGCGGTTGTTCTGCAGGTAGAGATATCGGAGGTTGGCGAGGGCCGCGAAGTCCGGTGGGAGGGTGCCGGAGAGGAGGTTGTAGCGGAGGCTGAGCGCGCGGAGCGCGGTTAGATTGGCGAGGGTGCCGGACGGGATCCGACCGAGGAGGTACGAACCGGGGAGCCGGAGTTCCGTGACGCGGTTGGAGGCGCAGGTGACGCCGTACCAGGCGCATGGCGAGGGTTCGGAGGCGTTCCACCTCCGCGTGACGCCGGACACGGCCGCGGAGAAGGCGATGAGCGCGGCGCGGTCGGAGGCGAGATCGTCGGGCGCTCCGCCGCCGAACAACGAGCAGAAGAAAGATAAGAAAAGGAAGAGACGCAACAGCGAGCCCATCGAGCGGCGACCGAACGCCATCATTGGGTGGTCAAATCTACTGAAGCTCATCAAGCCATAAAGTAGTCTTCTTCCTCCCCTTCTCCTCCTCGAACTCGAAGACGACTTCTATGCTCCGTCGGAAGCCGGCGAGCGAGTTAAGGGCCGGCATCTAACATTAAATAAGAGGAACACAGAAGAAAGGGCAAAGGACGCTAAAACCAGGGATTAATTTGAATTAATTGGTCGGGAGAGGTTATGTTGTGCGGGACCCTGCGAGAAGGTCCACGTAATCCCGCGCTTTCCCTTCGGTAAGATCCGGCCGTCGGATTCCAGGGAACGCCTCGCGAGACATCTCCTGAGTATGACACGTGTCAGGTTTGGCCAGGCTTGGAAGACGTGGGACGTGGTTCTGTGTGTCGGGGCGGCTGATATATTTTGTACAACGCCATCGATTACCCGTCGGCGACCTACTTCGTGATTGGTACTATGAAGGCTTTCTAGATGGGTCCCATTAGCCGGCCCGCGTTGCCGGGAGGGTAGGCTTGGAAAAAGATTTGGAGCAATCAATTGGGATTTTAATATATTATTTCCTTTTGTTTTCTTTTACTTGTGTTTATTTATAAGTACAAAAAAAATTATTTCATCCGTAAGTTTTAGATTTAGCTGATAAGCATCAACATAAGTTACCAAAAAATTTACAAATATATATTAAATTAAAAATTGTTAATATCATGGAGATTTGAATATTGAATGCCGCTTAATGTTCTTATAATCCTATTAATTTTAAAAAGAAAATAGGTTATTTCTAGTAAATTTTAAAATATAATTTTTATATAAGTTTGAAATTTATATACTGATGAATATATTATCTCACAAAATTGATATATTATATCAATTTGCATAATTTGATTGACTATAACATATTAGGTTCATTGCCCCTAGAAAAATGGGAATGGGTCAATATTTGAGTTACCATTAAATTGGATGATAGTTCACATTTTACTGAACAAAGTAGTGACTATTGTTCCATAAATCATGGAGATAAATCTTCAGGACCTCAAACTGCATCAAGAAATCATACTTGTTCTTCTTTTTGGTCACATAAAGAGATCTTTTTCTTCATGTTCCTTTTGCACTTTTTTGCTTTTGCCGAAAGTGCATGCAATGAGCATGATAAGAGACAGTGAAGAAAGCTTCTTAACTTTTGGCAGATTGGCATGGCTGGATGGATATGGAAAGATACTTGGAAGAAGAAAATTTCTTTAGAACAATTATGGTGGACATGTTTGTTAAAAATAATAACAGAGAAATAGTCTATTACATGTAGTGGTGAGCCTCCATGAATTGACATTAGAATAGGGACACTTAAAATTGCCCTTGTCATGTTTCCATAGAGAATTTCTACATATGAAATGAGAGATAGAGAGTATCAAAATGGGGGATTACAAGAATTTGTGTGTAAAAGGCAAGTTTGAGTTCAATGAACAAGGCAGTGTTAGGGGGTTTCACCTTATAATTTATTTTCCAGCAAGATAATTTTTTGCATTGCAGGATATCTTCAATGTGATATAGGTCTAAACCTTGAGGTATCTACAGTCATCATCATCATCATTAGTTGATTTAATTTTCTAGTACCTTGATATTATTTTTACACAAAAATTAAAGCATTTAGAGTTGTATTATCTAAATAGGTACAAGTGTTCAATGTAAAAATGTTCTAACTCCTAGACATAGATGAACTACATTTATAACCCATAATCAGTTAATAAAAAAAAACTTATGATTAAACTCCTAATCAAAATTTAATTTTGTATTCGATTATCCTCTCCTAAATTAATTTTGAAAAATGAATGTGTTCTATCTATCTTTATCATATGATCATGTACAAAACTTCATCTGCATCAAGCTGTTATATATGTCAAACTTTTCACATTGACATTAGAGTCCTGTTTAGAGTCTAATTTTTAAGCCCAACTTAAGCCTATGATCCAAAATAAGCCCAAATTGAGTCCTCAATAGAAAATATCAGTTTTATCTTGGTTAAGATATATCTTCATCATTAATTTTTAAGGCAACTTTAGGAGACCATTAGAGTCCTATTTAGAGTCTAATTAACATCCAAAAGCCTTTATATAAGAGTCATATATGGGATATGCTAGTGTTATATATTTATAGTCAATGCCATTTTTTTGATAGCTATAAGGGCTTTTATAGAGAGACAAGATTAAGATTTCATCCCTCATTTTATATGTAATGATAATTTCAAATGTGAAGAAAAAAAAAAGATGAAAGTCTATGAATAGAAAGATCTGTAAGCCATAAAGACATAGAAGAATTGAAGCTGTCAACAATACAACTTTTGTAAGTTATGTGCAATTTAGTCTATTTTCTGTGTTCATTGTCTCCCTAGCTAGATGTTGATGCAACAAATTCACAGCCTTGTTAATTTAATTAACACTAGAAAGACAATGGCTACTATATCCAACCATTTTTACATTTGAAGTTCTCTAGCTTATGTTCCATCCAAGTTTATAAGTCTTCATTGTGCTAAGCTTCAATTTCCTTGTCAGATGATAGAAATATGTCACTTCTCTAGCTTACCAGCTATACTCTTTCTGCCAAACACAACTCCATATATGTTTTGTTTTAGTGGATTATTGTTATGGTGAGGATGTATATGCCCACCCACATTAGCCTCTCTCTATCTTCTTGTTCCTACCATGCATGTTGTCCATGATCTACTCTAAGTTGACAGCACAACCAACTCCAGGCATGAACTTGAGATTGAGATGCCACCTCTTGGACTCTACATAAATCCCTCCTCTTCTCCACCACATGAACTGGAGAAACAAGTGCAGGAGGAGGAGGGACAAGGTCAAGGAGAAAAGTCTAAATGATCAACAAATGAATGCATGAGGATTTGCATCCAAGACAAGCAGTTCAGTAGTCATCTGCAACTAGTTCTCTTAAGATTATTTATCAGGTTTGGGGGCGACTTATGGTCAGGTGTGGGCATGGATGATATATTGTTTCTTTAAGACTTCCTGGTTCGATATGTTTGATAGTAAGATGACGACCCATGCACTTCTTTTTTTTCTGTTCTAATGGAAGGTAGGAAGATGGGGCTAACCAGTAATGGCAGCAGTGCCCACCACATTAGCTCTAAATGCTGTAGCCGGAAGATTTTGGTGGGAATTCATGAATGCATTAATCAGGTCCCATCAACAGTTCAATTTGTTGGCCAAAAGATCAAACTTTAACTTAGCTTTCACGTTGTTTTGTGTATTAGCGTGCATGCTTGGTTCTGTGTCTGTGTGAGAGAGAGAGAGAGAGAGAGGGAGAGAGAGTGTGTGTGTGAGCAGTATGCAAAAACATCATTCAGAAAATAAATACAGAAATATAAGTATATATATATATACATATATGTGGGTTTCTTTCGATGCACTCAGCAAGGAGGCCATTTTATGCCGTTAACAATGCAAGGAAATATGAAGAACCTTTTAACTCATCTATAAAAAAAAATATCTCTCGCCTATTTTAGAGTACTTTAGTTGTTCTAATTTTTTTATAGTCCTCCTCTCACTAAAGTTAGTATCGAAGAAAAATTATTAGAAAAAATTTGATGTCTTTTCGTGAAAACTACTTATTAAACATAGATGTAATGCTAAGAAATATATTATCACAAATACTTCCCACTTAATTATGGATTAGAGAAATAAATGCATAAACTATATCATAATATCCTATTTGATCTAAGACATATAGAATAATAATATTGATGGGAAATATAATATCAGTCAATCATCGCTCGTCATATAAGCATCACAAAAGGTTCGTAGGAGGAAATGGTTCAAACGGCATGCCACCCGCTTGCCCCGCTCAAATAAGAGTCCAAGGGAAAGTTCAAGACAATAATAATATATCTTCCCTACGAAATATTTATGAGAGTCCAAGAGACAACTCGAAATTGTTATAGACCATCTATCATGCGAATGATTCACAAGAATATTTGATCTTTCTAAGGTCAGATATAAAAATATACCCGAAGGAATCAATTCGGGAAGCATCTTCCAACTTCATTATTTGTACAGGTAATATACCGTGAGGAGGCACATTCCACCTCACACGACTCTGCGCATACGAATCAGGATCATGTTTGGGTGATAAGGACGTCAACGATATTTTTTGTTAATAAATATAATTGTTTTGGTTTAAAGATATAATTTAATATTAATATTTTTTTCTATTCTTTCAAGAGCCAATTTTTTTTATTAATTACATCAAATCTTCATTATTAGCATTTTTATTTCTTAATTGAAAATTGATATGAGAGTTTTTCCAATACATTGCATAGGTAAAAAAGACTTCCTTAAAGATTTGTATACTATTAAAAATGACAATAACAAATTATGAATAATGATAAAACAAAGGTTGATCAGTAATAAATCCTAATGTATGAATAAAAAAACATTCTGTATATAAGCAATCTTTGCATTAATAAATCCCAATCAACAGCCAATTTGCTCATAAGATTGACATAATTGAGTTGGTTGAAATGATTGAGTTGGTAAGCAAAAGGATATCCCATTTGGTTTGATTAAGATTCAAGCAATCCCAAGAACATGAATCTGTGTCACCTACCATGATACCCTGATCCCTATCACAAACCACATACCACCAACTCAAGAGACAACAAGAACATGCTCATCCACCTCATAGATTAGAATAACTCACTAGAAGATACAAACTACAATGTGGATTATTTGTACATGGAATATTCTCCTTCATACTCATGCAAGAAAACCCAACATTTATTTACTGAAAAGAACATCATAAATCTACAAGAAAATAAAGGAAGGTAAAACTTGGAGAAAGGTCCCAAAAGCAATTGTCTCCACATCAACTTAGTCTTTACCTGCAAATGGACCAAAACAACACATGTTAGGGGATTTGAATTGGATGATAATATGGATCAGATTGAGCAGGAGGATGAGAGTGACCAGAATTTCCAGCTTTTCTGAGGAAGGCAACAAAGATTATTATGAGTGCAACTCCTGCAATGAGCCCAATGATGATTGCCAGAGTTTTCCCAACCTGATTACCTGAAGAAAAGGTTAATTGCATTGGAAGTGAGAAGGTAACAGATAAAAGATGATATACCTCATTCAATTTGTAACATATTTAAATTTTCAACTCCAAATTTTAAGATCTTAAGATACACAGATTTACACAGTACTAAATTTTGGCTGTACTCATCTCTTCTGAAAATTTGTATAACAGATTTATTATTTTTATCAAGTGAAGTTTATGTACAGTTGTGCAAAAAAGCCTTCTCTTTTTTAATGTTTTATCCCCTTAATCTTTTGTTGTCATTATATGTAAGCTATAGTATGTTTTATATAGAGATAGAGTTGAATTAGAATCTTAAACAAGGATTACTACTATTTCAAGATAAATTTGAATGGTTCTAAAACCTCCATTGAGCATGTTCTATAATATTCAGAAGGTTCAGAAACTAAAATTTACAGAAATATGGTTTTCATGGTCATTAAATCAGCAATGTCCAACAATATAATGAATTATTGCTGAAACATTGTCACTATTAGGATTAATAAAGCTGGAGCAGGGGCTACAAATCCTTGATATGTAGAGGAAGGGATTAGACTAGAACAAATGTGTGGTCTTCCAATGTAGAAACTCTTGTGTGGACCCATCCATGCTTTGAATTGATCAATCTGCTACCAACCAAGTTTTATGGTTCATCAGTCCAACTTTGAACAAATGGAACACCAACTCAGGGCAAATCATGTTAGGATGTACAGTGTGTAAACTCTGAAATTGAGAGAATCAATGGACAAATTACTGTTAATGAAGTTAATGGAACTCCATACATTTAGTAGAGACTCTTAAAGGACTTCAGTAATTGAATGATGATGTGATCTGAAGTTGATTTGTCACAGAGAATGCCAATCTATGGTCCAATTTCCCTTTTGGAAGGCATGAGGTCAGCTTAGAGTGGCAAACACTGTATTATCAAAGAGAGCAATGAATATTGCTGTTGCATGCATTAATTTCCACCAAGTCTTAAGTCAACATATGTATCATTTCAGGATCAATATATACAATATAATGACTGATTCAAGAGTAGATAACCAAGATGCATCTGTGTAGCAAACATGTTACTCCATTGTATAGGGATCCACAACTAATTAATTGTGATGGATCTATTTGAACCCTCCAAGCAAATTATTGATAGAACACAAGATCATGGATTCTCCACTAGGATGTTTGCTAGTGAAATTAAAATCATTTTATGGAAGAAGATGGTCAGTGTATGATCTCATTGCTACACTAAAAATACTAGCCATTACAATAACTACAAGTAAGACAGAGACTATGCAACAAAAGTTGATAAGCTTAAGTCACAAACTATACTAAACAAGCAAATTTATGGTCAATTTTCATCACAATATCACATCAAAAGACCATTACAAGTATATAATTTAGTAGACTAAATTCCAAAAACAGCGTCGGTGATCAGAGGAAGGAGAGCTTACCGTGATTGTTGGTATCGGAATGGTAGACTCCATTGGACCAGTACTTGGCGTAGCACTTGCCGAGGTAAGCATCGCCGGAGACGGCGAACGCACAGGCGGCCTTGAGCTGCGCCACCGCCGCCGCCACGCAGTCGTTGCACTGCTTCGCGCTCTGGTCCCCGACGCACTGCGCCATCGCCTGTACGGAACCGGCGGCGCCGACCCTGTAGCTCCCACCGGTGAAGCCCGACGCCAGGCCGGCGAGCGCGGCGTCGCGCATGCCGAGCACGTCCGAGTTGTACCCTCCGCCGCCGGCGACGGGCCCGCAATTCTTGCGGAGGACGCCGGTGTCGGGCTTACCGACGAAGGAGTCGTTGCCGTAGCGGAGGAAGCATCCGTTGAGCTGGACGGCGGCGCCGGCGGTGAAGGGGCAGAAGGCGGAGAGCTGGGACAGCGTGAACCGGACGCAGGAATTGCAGTCGGAGGAAGAGAGGTCGCCGCGGCACTGGAAGAGGCCGTAGACCGGGGAGGAGGCGACGACTGAGGCGGAGGTGTAGTTGGCGTAGGAGGAGAAGGTGGCGCCGCTGGCGAGGGAAGACAGTAGGGACTCAACGTTGAGTTGGTAGGGCGAGCCGGGGGTGTACTTGAGCTGCGAGCACCCGGCATAGACGAAGCCAGTGTAGTCGTCGGAGGCCGACGTCGTCAGGGACGCAAGAGAAGCGAATACAAGGACGAGCAAGAGTTCAGACATCTCTTTCTACCTCTGTGTGTGTGTGTGTGTGTCTTCTTGGTAGTCCAAATGTTCTTATGCAAAGGAGGAGTGAGAGAAAGTGTATGAAGTGGAAGGGTGAAGAGAGAAGAAGAAAGGCCATAGTGGGGTTATATATGAAGAGAGGTGAGAGAAGGAATGAGATGGGGTGGTGTGTGGTTCTGAGAACAAGAACAACAGCGAGGTGAATGTTCTCTGACGGAGAAGGTAGGAGTGGTGAACTGAGGAGGAAGTACATATTGGCATCCTCAAAACTTCACTGGTCTGAGAGCATGGGGCCCATCCCTGCTCACAGATGATCCTGACCATCCATCCAGTCAAACCCACATCAGTAATGTAGATTGACTTAAGGTCATCTTCATCTAATCTTTGCTCCTATAAGGATTTTGTAGATCCTAATTTGAAATCTTGGAACATGATTCTGGATTTTGTAGAACAACAAGCAGTTGTTCTGTAGTTGATAAGCTCTGGTATAATGTACTTTTTGCAACATATATTTCCAAGTATTTGTGGAGGCCTTGCACAATCATTCAATCATGATGACTTTGGAAGGTCGAACAATATGTAGTCAATCACCTAATGCATAGACTAAACCACTTAAATATGATGTTAAATGATGAATGTCCCAAGTACCAACTAATCCACAAAAACAAAAAGACATTGACAAAGATGCAAGCATAGCCAAAACTTTTGTTTGAGCACATAGGTGTGCTCTTGCTGACACACTGTTTTTGTGAATGACATGGGAGCCATTATAGAATGCACAACTTGGACAAAGATGATAGGCTTCAGAGACCCAGTTGTAGAAGAACAGTTTGGATTCTGCTTGGAGACAAACTGGCAACAGTGTGTTCACAGGATGAAGCTGGTGGTGCATCAGACATGATTTCTGAAAGTTGACTTGGAAGTCTCTGTTGTGGTTGTGATGTTTCTGGTCTTTCTTTTTGTTTTTGTTCATTGTTGTCACTCTTGTTTCTCATATTCTCTTCTTTCTGGAACAAAAAGAAGTCTGAGAATGCAGAGAAATAATATCATGAGTTCGATAGATCATGTGCAAAATGTTATTGGCTACAACATTTTGCCAAAGTCAAATTATGTATCATCATATCCTTGTGTTAGTCAGCATAAGAAGATGATCAACAGTGTCATAAAAATATGATGCTTCAATTATCCTAAATGGTGTTGGCAATTGTTATTTAGATTAGGTAGAAGCTTGTAGACCAAGAAGTTTATTTTTATATTCTAGCCATTTATTTTTATCTCATCAAACACAATCTAGTGATGGTGATTTGGACTGCTATCTCATCCAAAATTCAACAATAATGGAGGATGTGTTACTGCAAGAAGTGGGAAACAGCATCTGATGCATGGTGATTTGGAACTGCTATCTGCAGCAATTCATAACCCATGCTGTAAAACATCAAGTGATGCAACTTGAAAGGTGATCCAATTATATCAGGTTTTGAGTGTTGTTGATAGTTCTGATACCATTAGATTAAAAATGATAAATATGGTTGCTTATATTGAAGACTTGTTGGTACAATCTGCTGCAACATTGTCATCAGTGAAAAGTTAGTCAGAAATCCATGACCCTGACAAAGTCAATCATACATAAGTTGTCTTCTGTGTTCTTGTTTATCTTTTGAGGCAGAGCTTCCTTTGGCTCTGTTCTTTTGGTAGTTTATTGGGTAAATTTTTTTTTGACATGTATGCCTCCTTCCATGCAACTGATTGGAGTCTTGGGCGTATAAATGTTCGAAGAACTTGACTGTGTTCTCTATCATAAACAAAAAGCATTACTGCCACAGTCCATGGTGATGTTTTTGGAATTCAAACACTCCATGTTGACCAACATAAGTCAGTACCAGCTTGGAATTCCTCCCTGAAGGCATTCCAAGGCTTAGAACAGCACAAACTAGTAGTAATAAATGGAACAGATCATAGTCTTCAAGATGTAGATGATGTGTTGGAGACGTCAAGCTTGTGCATTTACCTGTCTATTGCATGGGAGAATAAACTTCTCCTTAGGTCTTCTCTTGTATACTTTTCAAATGTTTGTCGTTGTAGATATGGTGTTCTAGTTTTCCAAGAAAGACAGGTTCCATTCTCCCCCGTTCCAGAAGTGTTGATCAAACGACAAGTTTCCAACTTCTTGGCCATGTTCAAACTTCATACCCTCCCCTCACTCCCTCTGGTATAAATGGAATGTGGATTTCAAGAAACAGGGTCAGGGCAATGGAGAACATGCATCAGAAGAGCAGAGGAGAGCAGCGGGCACACCGTGTTTTAGTTCACATCCAAGTCCGGAGGATCAAGCAAGAGCAGGAGAAGATCAAGCATCGGCTGCAGGCTGAGGTAGCGATGAAGCCTGTCTTCCGCGGGCCTTCACCGTCGCCGCTAGGCCTGATTCCGGCCGCTGGATCGAGTAAAAACTAGTAGAAGATGTGCAGCAGAAGAGAACCTCTTCTGCTTGTTTTGGTCTCTGTGATCTGCTTGTGGCAACTCCTTGAATTGCACATTATGTCTCAATATTAGTATTTTAAATGGTAGCTATTAATGCACCAAATCAACACATAATAATTTTCTGTCATCTTGCCAAATTTCAATGTTTATATGCAAGATCAGAAAATAAAAACTTGAAAAACCATTTAATTTTAAGATTTAGAACTCTCAGTTTTTAGTAAATATTCGACAAAGCCAAACTAATAAACATGTAAAAACACAAAGTTTATCCGATTACACAGGAAAAAGGAGAAAAATGTATATTAATTAACAATGCAAAATACAGGGAAAAAAAGAACTATGAGAAGTGTTAGTGTCAAATTTGGTGCCCGCTCATTGGATTCGGCCTGCCTCCGTATCCGTTGAGTGAGCACTGCTGGTTCAGGCCCTTATGCGCTAGCTCACCCACGGTCGTCTCGGGACGGAGTCGGAGCTCGGCCAAATGGATGGATCCCCCGTGTCCTACCCCGGAGGTCGGCTACTGGAGTGGTGGAGTTCGGGTCGGGAGGAGGCACCTCAACTCGGGTCGGGCGTCGACTCCTGCAATGAGGTCGGGTCGGGTAAGTTCCCGACGTGACCCCTCCTACGGTCAAGTTAGTATAATTATCGATTTTACGATCCCCCTGCCCTGTAGAGGTCCATGAGCTTTTATAGTGAGTGTTGTAGGTCCTTCGTACCTGATAACCTTACTGCTCTTAAGGCTTATCATGTCGTCGTACCTTTCCACCATGCCCCTGGTGCTTGCTGTGAGGCGTGCGTCTACAGGTAAGGAGTGTCGACCTTACCTGCGTCAGGTCGGCTGTACGACCACTGACGCCCCCCATACTTGCATCTGACCGGCTGCCCGCATCGGGTTGGCCACGTCGGCGGGCCAGCTGTCCGAGGGCACGATGATGTGGTGGCCATGTCAACATCTGCCATATCATTCTTCCCCCCCAGAAGACCTTCTCGAGGTGCCCGGCTAGGGAGCAGGAAATGAGGTCAGCTGCTAGCCTATGGTGGCGTTGGACTAGTCCCGAGTGGGGGCTCAGGGACTGGTTGGACCGAGCGGAGCTCGGGAGTTAATCGGATCGAGCAGGGGCTTGGGAACTCGATTGGAGCGGAAATCGATCCGATCGAGTGGGAGCTCGAGAACTTGAATGGTGTAGGAGCTGATCCGACCGAGCATGGGGGCTCGGGAACCTGAATGGTGCAGGAGATGATCAGACCGAGCGTAGGGGCTCGGGAATCTGAATGGTGCCGGAGCTGATCCGACCGAGCGTGGGGGCTCGGGAAATTGAATGGTGTAGGAGCTGATCCGACCGAGCGTGGGGGCTCGGGAATTTGAACGGTGCAGGAGCTGATCCGACCGAGCATAGGGGCTCGGGAACTTGAATGGTGTAGGAGTTGATCTGACCAAGCATGGGGGCTCGGGAACCTGAATGGTATAGGAGCTGATCCGACCGAGCGTGGGGGCTCGGGAATTTGAATTTGGGATCTTGCCGAGAGGGTGGTCTCGGACACAAATCCGGGAGGTTTGGTTGAGAGAATGAATTTGGCACAAATCCTAGGGATTTGGTCGAGAGGGTGAACTCGGGCACAAATCCTAGGGATTTGGCCGAGAGGGTGAACTCGGGCACAAATCTTGGGGATTTGGCCGAGAGGGTGGTTAGGTTCCGGGTGATGCTCCGCACCCGAGTTCCCAAACGGGCGTTCTTGCGACATGGGCCCTTGTGCGCTAGCTCGCCCGTATCCGCTTAGTGGATTCAGCGTGCCTCCGTATCCGCTGAGTGAGCACTGCTGGTTCAGGCCCTTGTGCGCTAGCTCGCCCGCGGTCATCTCAGGACGGAGTCGGAGCTCGGCCAGATGGATGGATCTCCCGTGTCCTACCTAGGAGGTCGGCTACTGGAGTGGTGGAGTTTGGGTCGGGAGGAGGCGCCTCAGCTCAGGTCGGGCGCCGACTCCTGCAAGGAGGTCGGGTCGGATAAGTTCTCGACGTGACCCCTCCGATGGTCAAGTTAGTGTAATTGTCGATTTTGCGATCCCCCTGACCCGTAGAGGTGCAGGAGCTTTTATAGTGAGTGTTGTAGGTCATTCGTACCTGATAACCTTACTGCCCTTAAGACTTATCATGTCGTTGTACCTTTCCACCATGCCCTTGGTGCTTGCTGTGAGGCGTGCGTCTGCAGGTAAGGAGTGTCGACCTTACCTGCGTCAGGTCGGTTGTACGACCACTCTCCTTACCTGCGTTAGGTCGGCTGTACGACCACTGACGCCCCCCATACTTGCATCCGACCGGTTGCCCGCGTCGGGTCGGTCACGTCGACGGGCCAGCTGTCTAAGGGTATGATGATGTGGCGGCCAGGTCAACATCTGCCATATAAAGAAGCGGAGGAACATAAGAAAATTATTAGTATTAATATCCATCATAAGCGTAATCTGAACTCTATTGTATATAAATAGCGGCGATGGATCTAAGCCATCCAATCATTTGGTCCACGTGTTATCGGATCCTTCTTTGCTAGATATGCGGAGGTGTCAACCGTGTCCCTTCGTCGCGGATCCGAACCCGAGTAGGAACCCGTTTCAACGGTAATAAAACCCCTCTAGGGTTGGGCTTTCTCCCAACGAGTCCGTCTAAACCCCAGCCTCTTCCTCGACACATACACACCCCTCTTCCCCGGCGCCTCTCTCCATCTCTTCCTCGTCGAGCTCCGCTTTGGACGAACCGGCCTCCGTTGTCGCAGGCAGCCGCCTTTGTCGCAGAAGAGAGGCGAGGAGCGTAGGTGTCCGCCATGGGAGCCACGTCGAAGTCCGACTTCCAGGCTCTGCAGGAGCTCTTCCGTCCCCACATCGAGTCGTTCGATTACTTTCTCGATGAAGGACTGGAGAAGGCTTTCCTCTCCATACGGCCCATCGAGATATCGGACCCTCACGCCGGAATCAAGCTCAGAGATATCCTTTCTAAAATCCTCAATTTATTCGTTTGCTTGTTTCTTGTTATTTTTGGCCAATTATCGTGTTCTATGAATGGGTTTTTCCTTGACGTGTTTCGATACTTTCCCTGGAGAAGCCGCAGTTACTTCCTCCGATGAGGGAGGGGCGCTTGAGCGAACCCTTGTTTCCCCACGAGGTGTGTGATTTTATGTTCAAGATTTTATCTTTGGTGTCTTTATTGAGTTGCGAGTTAGTCCCCGCCTCTTGGATGAAAGCAGTGTAGGCAGGCTCGGATATCTTATAAAGGAGATTTCAGGGCGCTTGTCTGTTTTCAGTATGACGAAGGAGTTATTGTCAGAGAAAGCATCAATTTTGGACATTTGCCAATAATGTTAAAGGTATGGTGTAATTTCTCTCTGCGACATAGCTATTCTCATATTTACTAACAATTCTTTGGTTCCTGGTATAGCATGCACACACACCTATAAGCTTAGTCAAGAAATAGGAATTTATGATTTTTCTCAGAGACACAGCTATTCTCATATTTACTGGCTATTCGTTGGTTCCTGGTGTTGCGTGCACACACACATATAAGCCTAGTCAATAAATTGGAAGTTATGATTTTTCAGCTGTGTGAAATGTCTTGCACACAAGGAATGCAATTTCGATCTGTACCGCTCGGTACGGGTGGTACATACCGGTTTGTCAGGTTATCGGTATACGGACTGCCCACTATCGGGCGGTACCATCAAAATCAATCGTTGGTGGTCGATTTCGGTCGTCGGCGGTGATTGAAGGAGAAATTGATTGTTGACGGTCGATTGAGGGAAAAGAAGAGAGAAGAAGAGGAAAATAAGAAGTACCTCCTCTCCCCGCGTCGTCCTCGCACGCGCGCTATTGCCGCCCGCAAGCGATTTTTCTCCGGAGTGAGGAGACGGAACGTCTCCCTATGCAGGGAGAAAGATCGAGCAACGACGTTGTCGCTTTTCTTTCTTTTTTAATATTATATTATATTATAAAAATATTATAATATATTTTAAATATCGGGCAGTGTCGAGATAATCTCGGTACATCGGTATGGACCGACAACGTTTTACTTACCGGTCCATACTGGCGTATCGACATTTTGTCGGTTCCGGTACCATGGCGATACGCATAGTGCATATCGCTTGGTATTATTAAATTATTATAATATAATATACATATTAAAATATTAAAAAAAAATAAATGGGCGATGTCGCTGAGGCGACGTTGTCTCGGTCTCTCTCCCAACGTGGGGAGACGTTTCGTCTCCCCGCGCAGCGACAATAGTCGCCCGCGGGCGGCGAGGGCGTGCGGGCAACGCGCAGGCGAGGACGGCGGTGAGTTACTTCTTCTTTCTTCTTTTCCTCTTCTTCTTTTCTCTTTTTCTTCTTTACTTGATCGCCGACGGTCGATTTCTCCGTCAATCGATTGCCAACAGCCGAGATCAATCGCCGACGGTCGATTTTAGCGGTACCGCCCGGTAGCGGCCGGTCCGTGTACCGGTCATTGTTGGACCGGTATGTACCGGGCGGTACGGGGCCTTACCACTCGGTAAGGAAAACCTTGTGGTCCGGTATGTCAAACCTTGCTTGCACATCTATAAAGATAACAAAAAATGACTAGATTACATTGTTAGTGTTTTGTAAGATAATTTATGGACTTTTCAGTCCATCCAGTAAAACATAAATTGTTAACTTAGCTTGAGGTGGATTGTAGGAAATTATGAGTCTAATTGAATACTTAATGGACTATTGCAGCCTGAAATTCTTCAATTTTGAGAAAATTCCTTTGAGGGGAAATAGGGATGTTTTTGTTGCATTCCAGCATACATAAGCAGGAAGGACCAAAAAGCACTAAATGAAACTTTTAGGGGGTCTATTTTGTTCATTCACTTGTTATAGTGTGCTTGCTGTTGTGTACTGATCGTGCATGGCACGGGAACTTGTCTTCACCTGACACATGCATCAACTGGAACATGATATATAAGTTCATATGCGTTAAGATTGATATATAAGTTGCACATGATACTTTAATCCTTAATGAACAACAATAGTGTTATATTCATGTATTTTGTGCATTCTCAAATCAATCAGAAGGAAATGAAGCATGATTCATGATGTATTGCATCTGGAGAGTCATATCAGTTGTGAAAGTCTGTATCTCTCTTCTTATCTCTGAAGGTTTTATTGATACCTATATCAAAGAAGTGCAATGAGGATATATTAAAAATTAAAAAATGAGGATATATTTTAATTATATAATCACAATACCTAAGTAGACTACAATACCATATTAAGGTTCTCCCTAATCATAGTTTACCTCTGTTAGCCTTTCTGTTTGTTATTTAAATTCTTGGGCAATATATCTTATAAAAAATTACCTTCTATGTTTTTAAGTGTTACATCAACATGTATTTGTGGTTGCAGTCGAAACTCTGCCACTTACGAGGTGCTGACCCACAAAAACTGGTTGCTCACAAGGAGGAGGCAACTGAAATGGGTGGGTAGGTATATTTCATAATTTCATCGCAGTGTTATTTAAATAGCTTATTAAGAAATCCTATTGGAGTTGAGAAAGGAATGTGCACTGGACCATTGAAATTACTAATTGTAGCGATTACATTTCCAGTTTCTTGCTTAGTGATTATGAACTTTTGAATGGTCTTACACTGTGCAATCCTCTATAAATGAGCCTTTGGTGGTGGCACCTCAAAGTGGGGGAGATTATGATAATGTAGGCTACAAATATGCCTACTACCGTTATGTTGGGTTTATGCAATTTTGTCTCCACACCTGGGTCTTCAAATTATTGGGTCAGTAGGTCTATTGAGTTGGATCATGACAATTGATGTCAAAGCTTATCTACCACCAGATATGGTGAGTAGGCTCAAGTAGTAAAGGATTATATGTGGATGGGACAAAAAATGTCTTAAGGCATTAAGCTTGCAATAGTTGCACATCTTTTACCAGGGAATAATTTACCTCATATTGGACATGAGAGGATGATTGTGATAGTATATAGTTTTGGGTATGCTTTGTTTACCTCATATTCTTTCTTATTCACTTTGTTTAGAAATTAACTGCCCACTAGTTTCACCATATTCCTGTAGTGAGATGGCTATGACCTCACTTGATCCTTTACTTTTTATTCTTGTTTGCTGAACAATTTCTGAAATGTTTTTTGGTACTCCGTAGGTATTTCATTTGCAATGGACTGGAGCGTCTTGTGCGACTTTTAATCATACAAAAACAAAACTACGTGAGACACTTGTTAACAAACTCTTAGTTGTTATGAGAATCAGTCTAATCCTTCAAGTTCTTTTTGTAATTAATAAAAAACAATGAGTGTGTTAGGAATTGTGTGATTTATTATTTACTCACTTCTGTTTTTTGTAGATTGCTTATGTATGATTGTTCCTTTTGTGTTTCAGCCAATGAGCATGGTGCGCAAATCATTTCGTAACCGAGGACCTGGATACAGTGATAAAGCAGTAGTTATGAGGTGCTAACTTTGGGTTTTCATTCCATGATGTTCAGATGCATCTTCACATTGCTCTTCTGTAAATACTTTCCACAAAATTTATTTGAATCAGTAACAAGTGCTCTTTAACTATGTTGCTATTTTATGATATCCATATGATCAAGATTCTTTTGGTTCATGTATATTGTTTCATATCAAGGTTCTCCGTTTCGATTTGTACTGGGCGGTACGTACTGGTCCGATAGGATACCGGTACGTGGATCGCTCGCTATCGGGTGGTACCGTCGAAATCGACGTCTCTCTGCACGGGAACGTGGTGACGCCTCGTCTTCCCGCGCAGGGATGAGGCTAGGCGATGCTTCGTCTCCTCGCGTGGGAACGAGGCTCCGCCTCGTTCTCCCGCGAGGCAAGGCGACTCCTCGTATGTTTTCATTTTTTAATATATATTTATATAATATAATATAATATAATATTATACTGAACGGTACTCATTGTGCATATTGCTTGGTATCAGATATTGTACCGTACCAAGATAAACTCAGTACGCCGGTATGGATCAGTATGGCGAACCTTGTTTCATATAATATTTAAATTTTGCAAAGTTCTTATATTCTCATTAATAAATATAGCCATTAATCTCTTTAATCATAACTTTCCTTGCATGCTATTAGAACCAAGTCTCAAGCAATAATGTTGTCACGCTTTCAATCTCCCAATGATCTCGCCATAAATTTTGAGACTTGATTCTTATCGCAACTTCCTAATCAACTTACTATAACATAGTTGAAAATAACCTGAAGACCACCTGTTATACAGATACTTGAAAACATTGACCGGAAATACAACTCATATTTGTTTATGTAATTGACAGTTGAGACCTTGAATTTACACACAAATTGAAGCGACATATTGTGAAGACTAAAAGGATTGTAGTATGGTTGGGACACAACTGTACTACCTAGATTTTGATTATGAAATTGATATAAGGAATTATGCAAGACTATTACAAAAACACTAGTTATATATAAAATTATGTTGATCTGGTGATGTATGTGACATAATTTATGTTGATGGAAATAGGCAGAAGTTCAGAATAAATAAAGTCACTGATGTGGCTTGAACTAAGGTATTGGTGTAGCTTGATTAAGTTTTACTAATGTTGTAATGGGGAAAACTTTCTGAAACGACATCTAGAGATAGTGATACAGCATGTAGAAAATTGAAATTACTGGAAAAGATAAATAAAAAAGAATTTCAGTCATGAAAATAATTATATATATATATATATATATATATATATATAAAGATGAAATGATGTAATCATTTAAGATGGCCTTAATTTATTAAATAATTTATATGAACTTGAAAGACAAGTTTTATTTATTCGATCAGTGAAACCAAATGTTGTAGAGGAAGATAAAAAAATCTATTTTGCTAGAAACATTATGGAATAATTTGTTGATTGTTGTTTTATTTGATTTCGCTCTGATGGAGTTTAATGGTGGCATATGATCCTTGTAGTTTAAAAAATAGTTGGGAACAGTGGTTTGTTGTCATTATCTTCATATCATTGCTTGAAAGCACAATCACATCTTTCAGTTCTTCTGACATATTCACTGGAATATCATGCACTGTGGCTTCCTGAAATTGAACTCTCATTGAACAAAGTGAACAGTTGGCATTATGGTTTTCGTATTATTAGAAATTTATCTTTGGCATGCAGGATTCCTCTTGTTATGGAGGAACAAGTTTTTGTAGGGTATAAATTTTTTTCACGATACTCTTATTTCTTGTAGATGTGTTCGAGAAGATCAATCTTCTGTTACACTTAAGTTGTATTACCTTGAAAATGGAAGTGCAAGACTTGGATTTTGGTAATAATTTATATGTAATTATTTAAGTTAATTTGCCAAATTCTGGACTGTTGATACTAATTTATTTTAGTTGATCATTTAGGATAAGAGGAAGGGAATTCTTGCTTCCTGTTGGGATTGTTCTGAAGGTGAGCTACCATAGACTTTAATCGCATATTTTAAATTGTATCGTCTTGTAACTCAACCTAAGGCATAAGAAAGATGGAGTTATCTACTCCGTTTTGCTTCTTCTGTAGAATTTGTTCTTACTTCTGTATGGTCCTTTAAAAACTAAGAATTTTGCAATCATGTTCTTTAATTTAGTACTTGCATTATGCTTATCTTGTTTTCCAAAACATCTTAGATCATAATTTTGGTAATGAATGGTTGGAAGTTTTTCTCTGAAAGTTTTATGTGATAGCAGGGAAAGTGATTCAGGGAGTGCAGCTTTTGCTTTATTTTCATCACCTTGAGTACAGATTAGGAGGTCATTGCAACTGATATGGATATGACAAGTCCGTGGAGGCATCTTTAAGAATCTTGGAAATGAAAAAGAAATGCAATGACAAGCATTGAAAAATATGACCAAATTGTCTTTATCCTTATAAAGAACAGTCTGATCCTTAAGTATGATCTTAACATTACTATTGCAGGAATGCCCTCATTCGGTTTTACTTTTTAATAGATCAGTTCAGGGCTCTTGTCTGGGTGGAATAATATCTTCCCTGATTAGATCATATTGAACATACATTTGAGTGCACATGGATTCTGTTGGGATGGGCATGTACATATTGTAGTCCTCTTTATCTTGGTTTTTCTTAACTACCTACTTCTCATGCAACTATGCAAGTGTTGCTAGTTGGCATTTCCATGTGTATCATGAAGGTGATTGCTGTCTATTATACTTTATTGTTGCTTATGCCTTGTACTTCTGCTAATAGATGTTTGTCTATAACCTCTTACCTCTATATTTGCAATCTGTATTTAAACTGAAATTGTCTTATTTATCCCCCCCTTTTTTTTCTATGCAAATGCTCATTTTCTCTTTGCTTCCTTAAATAGTTCCACTACAACATACTAAGTTGGTTTTTGACAGGCTCTCGTTGACACAAATGATCATGAAATTTTTGTGAGCTTGACATGCTGTTATAATGATCGATACCAAAGAGAAAAAGGTGCTGTTGCCACTCAACTTATTGGTGAAAGAGCTCAAATAATTCTTGATGAAGTCAGAGATTTGTCCCTTTGGACTCGCTCTCAGTGCTTAAAGCATATCGGTATGCTTTGATTCCTAGAGCATTTTTCAGGTTTGTGCTTTTAAATAATTTGTGCGTGTTATTTTGTAGGAGAATACTTCCGACCTGCCATGGATGGATTCGAAACTGAAAGTCATACAACTGTAAGTTCAGCTATATTGCTACCATCCACACCATTCTTTATGCTAGTTATCTTGTATTGTTGTCTTTACATTTTGGCCTTGCTAGTATAAACTAATTTGGTTATGCCTATACTATTTCCTGTAGGTCGCAGAAGCTGTTCTTAGAGACTATATCTTTGTTCATCTTTCAAGCAACCATGACAAGTTCAATTTACTAATGTTGGTTCATACCTCTTACTCTCATCCTATATTGTCCAGTGTGCTTCCTCTTGTTCTGGATTTTTTTAACCAAACAGTATGAACAAGTATTTTGCCTAATCCCGTGCTTGCTTAGATTTCTGCTGCAGAAACTTTATGCACTTGTGGACCAAACTGCTGCACCTGATAATCCTGATGCACTGCAAAATCAAGAGATTCTGTTGCCTGGGCACTTGATAACCATTTATCTTAAGGTATACTGCTTATGGCTTTAAGTTTCTATGCAAATTATCATCTATAAGTAAGGTTTTACATACCGGCCTGTACTGGCGTACCAACATTTTGTCAGTACCGGTATGGTACCGGTACTGGGCGGTATGCACAGTACGTACCACCCAGTATATTAAATATTTTATAATTTTTATAATATAATATAATATAATATAATATAATATTAAAATATTAAATATATTAAAAAATCAAATAACTCGGCGACGTCGCCTCGATCTCTCTCCCCACGCGGGAGACGTTCCGTCTCCTTGCACGGTGAGAAAAGTCGCCCGCGGGCGGCGAGGTACTTCTCTTCTTCTTCTTTCTTCTTTTCCTCTTCTTCCTCTTCCCTTTTTCTTCCTTAATCGACCGTTGACTGTCGATTTTTCCCTCAATCGACCACCGACGGCCAAAATCGACCGCTGGCGGCCGATTTTAACGTTACCGCCTAGTCCGCGTACCGGTCAGCTGCCGGACCGGTATGTACTGGGTGGTACGGGGCCTTACCGCTCGGTAAGGAGAACCTTGTCTATAAGTACTTTATTCATGTCTTGATGTCGTTAAGTTGGAGTTTTTTTCATCAAGCAAAATGCAGTGGTTCAGTTCTGGCCGATCATGCTCCTTATCATCTATTGTTAGGGTACTGGACTTGGCTACAATGTTATATGTTAAGCAATTTCCAGAATTGGAGATAGAAAAAAATCTTGAACATCTAATTCATGACTGCCGTATATTCTTCTCGACTTAGCTGATGCTTAGCTGTTTACTGATAGGTCTATATGCTGATACTGATATAATTCACTCTTCATGTGGAAGATCCAGATGAAAACTGGCTTTCTTCATAAGCATGAGATGAAAGAGTAGCTTTGTCTCATATGATTGATTTATGTATTACTAGCTAGATTACATGTGCTTATGTAAGTTGTTGGCAAGTAACAGTTTAATAGTAATTCTTTTGTTGAGTAGATGAATCATCGACAACAATTGGAAGAAATTTGTATGGTACTATCTGAAATGACAAATACCTACATCTAAATAGGAGCTACGTCAAGGCAACATATACAGTCTTAGATTAGACCAAGGTTTTACTTACCAGTCCATACCGACATATTGTCGGTACCAATACGGGTCCAGTACGGTGCATACCACCCGGTATATTTTAAATATAATATAATATTTTTATAATATAATATTAATATATTTAATATATTAAAAAAAGAAAAGAAACTCGGCGATGCTGCTTCGATCTTTCTCCTCGCGGGAGGAGATGGAAGGCGACGTCGCCTCGATCTTTCTCCTGTCGCGGGGAGACGTTGCGTCTCCTCGCGCGGGAGAAAAAGCGGGTGAGGGCGCTCGCCCAACGACGGCGTGCGGGTGACCTGCGGGCGAAGGCGTTGACAGTGCGCGGGCGAGGACAACATTAGTTTTCTTCTTCTCTTCTTTTTTCTTCTTTTCTTCTTCCCTTTTTCTCCCTCAATCGACCCGATTTCTCCCTCAATCGATCGCCGACGGTTGAAATCGACGGTCGACGATCGATTTCTCACTCAATCGGCCACTGACGGTCGAAATCAACCGCCGACGATCGATTTTGGCGGTACCGCCTGGTAGCGGATGGTTTGTGTACCGGCAACCTAGCGGACCGGTATGTACCACCAGTATCGGGCGGTACAGGTCGAAATTGCAAACCTTGGATTAGACAAACAAGCTCTTGTTTCGTTGTAGATTGTAGAATGAAACTGATTACGAAACTATTGTTTTCAAAATTTATCTTTTTTAATTGCTTCTTAAATGTCTCCATTTGTTTGACATTGATGTCCTAGTTGAGTTGTAACTGATAATACAACTTTATGTAATTATTATGTGCAGGAGAAACTTCAAGATTGGTTGAAGAAGTCAAAACGTCAACTCCTTGATGAGACAGCAAAGAAGGAAAAAAACATTGATATCAAGAATCGTATGTTAGATACATAATTTTGCTTTGATTTATTCAATTTGCCTTTTTTACATTGTAAACTATAATCCAACAAACATGCTTTTGAATATTCATGCCATTTGAAACAATGCTTACTTTCCTATTCACGCTAAATAATGTTATTTTGGATGTTTTATCATTTATTTGGTCAGCAAGTTCAACTTGCATTCAAAAACAGAATATTTTGCACACGGGTGGTCATCTTATTGTACTCATCCATGTATTATGACATTCTTATCTCTTCTGCATACCCCAGTGGCCCAATATTTGCACATCAAATATGGACTGTGACTTGAGATTGTATTTAAGTAATTATACACTTCTAGAAAGAAATTTGTGGGAACTCAGAGGGAAAATTCCACATTTTTTCATGTTTTCATTTTTTTGGTGTGGTGATTATGATATCAAAACAAATGTGCGCCATCATGTGGTCTAATGCAAATGGGTTGGTTTAACAGCCAAGATGTGTTGTTTCTCATGAAGCAATAATGGCCTTAGGTCTTTTAGGGTAGAGGTTATGGTGAGGGAGCATTTAGACTTTGCTCTCACATGAGAATCCAAAGATTTTGGGTTGTATATGTACTTATGTAGAGAAATCAATAAGGATATTCTGAAAGATGGAAAGTGTGTTATCTCAAATAATCTCACTATGTATATGGGTAATGATATGAGACGGTAACCGTATACATGTCATTACCACCTGGACATTTGGATTTGGCTCCTCAAAAGAAATGTTTGGGAGTTTATCATAGTGACTTATAGGTTAAGGTGTTACAGATGTACTTGAACGGTAATTAGAGGTCTTGCACTTGAATGTTGCTATGTTTTAGACACATTTATACTTTTCATAAATATGGATTACTATGGTAGTGGTACGGCGGTATCTACGTATGACACATGTTGACTTGAGGAACTTACATAATGGGCCACATAATGTTGACTTGTTTATGTGAGGCTTCTGTTGAGACATCCTAGTGGTTAGTGCATTGTTTGTTGCACATTACATGTCAAATTTGAGTGCATGTTTGAGCATTTTGTATTATGCACTTCTCGGATAAAAGTAGGCTGTGGTATATCAACCAAAACATACAAGTCCAATATAAACTGGCACTGACTATTACAGTTTAATATAGGTCAATTCCCTGTTTTGGCACAGGTGGTCCCAGAACTAGGTTAGTGCCTCTAGTAATACACCATCTAATAGAGAATATTACATATGGACTCATCCACTCTGCCTGGCCTATTTAACAATACTATCAGTTTTACCAACATTACAGGATATGCCTGCCGCATATTGATGTTGATAGACCTTTTAAGTCCCATGCCCACTAATGTGGTTTTAGGTTTGTAAGGTATGATGCCATACTATTTTGGTACTTGATCATATATAATTTAGTAATTATGTACAATGTTAATATTCTTAACTCTTCATCTACTATTCTGTTTCTCATTGAAATATTATCCTCACGATTTTATTATGTGGTCTTAAATGCTATTGTTATGATAAAAAATAACTTTTTTAGATCAAAGCACTTGAGTGGACCAGTAGCTTTTCTGAGTGTAGAGACATGGTATGATTCTTTGATGCTAGTTCAAATTTAGGAGAAGCATCCAAATAGCAAAAGTAAGGAAGAAAAAAATGGAATTTGATTGCTGGCACAGGTAATGAACTTGTTTGATAGGTTGTTGTAACTGGTGTCAGATTGATTATTAAACCATTTCTTGTAAGATGGCTGCATTCGTTTGTCCTCTGAATTTTCTGCGCCAACTATTCTTTGCCTAAGAAAACCAATTTTTAATTAGCACAATTTCAGGATGAAAAAATAAATCAAATGTGTTATAATTCTTGTAATTTTTCAATGACCATATTATTAGGTTCTTTATCACTGTAGATTTTTTTGTGCTTTCTCCTTGGACTTTCTTGTTCCTTCTGCTTTGGAGTCAAAAAGTTTTAGAGCTTGATCCCTTAGTATTTTCATGAATCTGCTTCACTGGACTTTATCTTTTGACTTTTGATTCTCAGTGTGTTATCTCCAACATTCTTTTTTTCTTTAATTCTAGATTCTATACATCTGCTTCATTGAACTATTTAAATTTCACATGGATATTGAGACAGAACTTATGTCCTGTCTCTATGTGATCAGACTTTATGCTTTGATGCCGACATTTTGTATTTTCATGAATCTGCTTCACTGGACTTTATCTTTTGACTTTTGATTCTCAGTATGTTATCTCCAACATTTTTTTTTTTTAATTCTAGATTCTATACATCTGCTTCATTGAACTATTTAAATTTCACATGGATATTGAGACAGTTTTCTTCACAGAGCTTTTTACTAGGTAGAACTTATGTCCTGTCTCTATGTGATCAGACTTTATGCTTTGATGCTGACAATTTGTATTTACAAACCAGTAACACAGGTTAAGAAATTCTTTAGTCGTAGCTCTTCAACTATTGGCAGGGCTATTGAAAGTATGTTAAAAATCGGAAGGCTAAATACGGCATCCGGTTTAGATTTGCCTCAGGTGCGTACTTTTGGCCATCATCGCTAAATCCCATTTTTTATGTTAAATTTTGTTTTGTTTGACAGTTCATTTTAATTTTGGTATTGTAAATTCTATTGTGAGATAAGACCTTCTGGTCATGTGACTTGTTTTTTGTCATTGCTTTTACCTCAAGGACATTAAATTAAGCACATACGTTTATGGAAAAAATAGTCATTATGGCTCTTTCATATTCACCTTTTAGGAGCTGTGTGCCATCAATTGTATCATACACTTATAAAAGGTGATGAGTTGATATCCTATTCTGTTGATAATTATTTGTTTAGATTAAAAGACTCAAATTATCTGGGAAAAGAAGAATTATCAAGGGATGTGGTTTCGTCACATAGGAACTAATTTTGTTCAGATTTCTTTTTTTAATTAGTATAGTAATAAATATGAAGTATTTGAAATTTGGTAATGAATTGTTTTCTCATTGGATGTTTGCTTTTTTTAGTATGTATTTTATTCAATAGTACAACAACAACAAAGGCCGTGAGTCCCAATTATTTTGGGTCGGCTACATGGGTCTTTTATTACCATTGAGATGATAAAAGTCATATGTTTAATTAAGTTAAGAGTATTCAAATTTTTATTTATAATTTTTATTAAAGCCTTATTAGGTGTTCCTCTCTCTCTTTATACCACAATTATTTCATATTTTGCCTCATGGAACTTCCTGTCCATCCAACCTAATTATATATCTTTTGCTTTGTCTATTCCTAGTATTACTAAAATTTCATTTTATATATTCAGTTTTAGTCATATTTAATAATAAGCTTTAATTTTTAATAACTCGAGTTTAGAATCAAATCTGTTTAGACTCTCATCGACTAAGACAATATCATCAGTAAATAACATACACCAGGGAGTCCTATCCAATATCCTTTAATAAATTAGAAAGTTAGGAAGTTAATGCCGATCCCTGATGTAATCTTATACTAGTGGAAAACTCACTAAACACACTCCCTATAGTTCTAACACTAGTAGTTATATTATCATACATATTCTTAGTAAGATCAATTTAATTAGTGGATACACCATTCTTTTTTAAAACCCACAATTATAAATATGTATATAGGAATTCTGTGGTAGGCTTTCTCTAAATCAATAAAAATCATATACAAATAATTTTTTTCTATTTTTTTGTTAGTTATCTTAATAAATTAATAGCTTATATTATTGATTCCAGGCTTATTTTATACAGTGAATGTTAAAAATTGCAGTGATCATATTTTGTGTATGCAGGGATATCTTGGTTATGGAGATAATTGATGAATCCTATAATTTTTAAGTTTTGTTTGTTTTTTCATATCTTGTATACTGGTATCTTGTTTTCAATTTGTAGAGAGAAGGAATGACCATTCAGGCAGAGAGGCTCAACTTCTTTCGATATCTCTCACATTTTCGTTCTGTTCATAGAGGTGCTTCTTTTGCAAAAATGCGCACTACTAGTGTACGGAAATTGCTGCCAGAGTATGTTATCTCACTTTTTTTGTCTTTGGATGGTTACAGTTGTTTACTATATATGTCATATTTTGTTGTCCATTTTGTAGGTCTTGGGGATTTCTTTGCCCCGTTAATACACCTGATGGGGAGCCTTGTGGTTTGCTAAACCATATGACTTGTGCTTGTCGTAAGTTCATGACAGAAACCACAATACATGTCTTCTACAAAGTCAAGCTTCTAAGCAATAGATTTGTATCTTGATCTACCATTTGTTTGTGGCTCAATTATCCTTTAGCAGACTACTGGATGTCTATCCTTCAATTTTCTTCTTTATGCTCTGGCCTGAAGCAGTAGTAGGATGTCATGTTAACATTATTTTAATGCTTGTTCTACTAACGAAGAAAAAAATATCAGTTGAAGTGGTTTATAGACTTATACCGACTGGTATTTACCAGTCTGATCATCAGTATAGTTACACATGATCCAAGACGTATGGGCTTGCATATACAGGCACCACACTGGTCTGACTTGTTACCTGAACCAATATTGGACTAAGATTTAAATTCGTACCACTAAATGTTTCATTTGTTTTGTTCTTAAAAAAACATAATTAATCTTTCAAATACCATGTTTTTGTTGTAATTTAAACACTATAATTGTGCTTCAGGTGTTGCATCTTTCTATGATTCAGAAGGAAGAGTCAAAGATTTTCTCAAGATAAGAATGTCCATATTATCTGTTTTGGTTGGGATTGGGATGACACCGTTGCTTCCTAAGCTTGAGCGGGCTGGGCCACCAGAAGTTCTTCATGTTCTTTTAGATGGATGTGTTGTAGGATCTATTTCTTCTGTTAAAATAGAGGAAGCAGTTGCACACATTCGGAGTCTAAAGCTGTCTGGCATCTGCGGGGTCTGTCTTCTTGGATTTGTTACTTATATGCTTGTTTGGATCATTTTATATTTTGATCATGGTAATTGCAGATTCCTGAAGATTTGGAGGTTGGATACGTACCTTTAAGTTTTGGTGGGGCATATCCTGGCTTGTATATGTTTACTAATTCATCTAGATTTATTCGACCAGTTAGAAATCTTATCCAAGTGACTAATGGAAGTAATAATATTGAACTTATTGGGCCATTTGAACAGGTAAATAGCTAAGTTATTGTTTGCTTCTGTAGATTTCTGAAAATGTTCTCTTTATTTTAGATGTGTACAATGAGGACAAAAATATTTATAATATTCATTCATTAGGCATTTATGGAAATAAGATGTCCTGATGGTGGAAATGGTGGAAGAAGGGAATTTTTTCCTGCAACGCATGAGGAAATACACCCGACTGCAATACTTAGTGTGGTTGCCAATCTTACACCCTGGTCTGATCACAATCAAAGTCCCCGAAACATGTACCAGTGCCAGGTCCTCTTGTTACTGACATGTGAGCTATCATTAAATTGAGTTGTTTTTTTCACACCCTGATATACCCTGTACTTGCTTTTTCAGATGGCAAAACAGACAATGGGTTTTTCTGCCCAAGCCCTGCAATATCGTGCAGATCTGAAGTCATATCATCTTCAGGTTTGTCCATATAACTCTAATTCAAACTGATGTTATATCTGACAATAAGAGGAACTGCATTATTCACCAAGAGCCATAATACTAGTTAGAACTAATTGCTTCTGTTACACTTATCTATCCTCATTGGAAGACTCTTATTAGTATTTTTAGTGGTGTTTCTCCTTTTTATTCAAAATAACTCCTTTTTGGTCAGCATACTTGAGAATATCAAGAAGCATAGCTGACTCAAGCCTAGTTCCACTGTTTTCACGCCGTAGAAATTTTATTTGATGGCACATTCCTCTGCTCTATAGTAGCTGAATTATGTGCTTTTAGATCTTCATATATATATAGGATCAGGGTATATGACTGTAAACTGAAGTAGCTTGAAAGTTCATGGTGTGTACTGTGTAGGCTATAAGGTATCTGTGAAACCATTTTCTCCTAGTTAAATAACATATTAAGCTGTCCACAAACTCACAGGTACAAAACGTTAAATAAAGAAAACTTTTGTAAGGGCCTTTTTTGTCTTCTGCTCTATGGGCAGCATATTAGAGAGATGTATGTCTTGCTATGCTTCTGAATGTTGGAGAAATTCAAGTAGAACACTCATTCATTATGTTCAAAAATTATAATGATGATCTGTCATTTTTTCTTAGCCTTTTAAATTTCTTACGACACTATTCTAGATACTTAGCAGTGGTATCAACATCATGTGTTTATTTAACTGTTAGTGTTAGTTATTGGATAATACTTCTTTCCCCTTCGTATGAGCTATTTTGAATCTATGACCCATTTATTTTTTCTATTGAAATTTTGTTTGTAGACTCCTCAATCACCAATTGTTCGGACTGCTTCATACAGTAAATACTGCATGGATGAATTCCCGACAGGCACAAATGCAATTGTTGCTGTCCTGGCTTACACAGGGTAAAGCTTTAAACTAAATAAATGTTTATATTTTCTTTATTCGCAAGTTAGTGCTTAAGCTATTTCCCCCTTTCTTTTAGTTATGACATGGAGGATGCCATGATCCTGAATAAGTCATCTGTTGATCGTGGGCTATGCCGTGGGCACATATATCAGGTTAGTTTCATTCAGCATCTTTTTTTTTTGTTTTATGACGTACATGTTTTATATGACTTTATATGGACTCTTCTTGTAATGAGAATGTTTATGTTCCAATTTTAAAGATCCATCTACATCCTAAGATTTGACAGCTAGCATATGTATTTTAAATCCATTTATTATATGGACCTCTCAGTCTCTTTTGAGGGGACTCTGGTTTTCATCATTGTTTACCTATCAAGATTCTTGTTTCTGCTATGTAGCTTGTAATAATCAAATTAGGTGTTCTTTCTGTTGCCCTCTAGCAATATAAATTGGCTAAAGCACAAAGAAGATGGTGAGCAAGGATGAAAATGGTGTATCTCTAATACATTATGAATGAAATTTTTAATTCTTGCAGAACCATGATATAAAATTTTGTTATTGAACCTCATGCTGGTTGCTAGCCAGACTGATTGGCGCATATTGACATGCCAATACACTGCATGCTGGCATGCTGACCAGCCCTGAGATGGGTTTTCTTTTTTGGGGGGGGGGGGGGAGGGAGGCTGCATATAAAAAACCCTTCATAAAGGGTTTTTAGAGAGAGAGAGAGAGAGAGTTTAAATTTTCAATAAAGGGTTTTTTATATAAAAAAAACCCTGGACTGGATCTGAGACACTGCAAATGCCAATATTTACTGTCTGGTTCATTTTGGTCCAATTAGTTTTGCAAACCATATGTAGAACCAACCATACAAAGTATCGAAGAGATGGAAGCTAAGAACAAGACATACTATCATTAGTTTTGCCAACGGTTTGCGAAAATGTGCATCCATGCTGTACCGACTGGCATGCCACTGTTCTTTGAAACGAGTAGAGCTAAAAGGGGGAAAATTAGCTAATACTGATGATGGAACTGAGAAACAGGAAAAAATAATAAAACCTTTATCGGAGCCACACAAACAACCTTTCTACTTCTGCGAGGCTTACAAATTGTAACTCTCCAGCACTGATGAAAGTCTCCACTTTTTTATCCTTGGATTTGCACTATATTATATAGTATACTATGAAACAACAATTAAATCCATGTACACACTATGATTAGTTGCTTCACTTTCAAGATCTGCAAACATAATAGTTGATCATAGGCTTATTTTTTCAATGGCTTGTACAAGTTATCCAGCATAAATACTATTGTCTATGGGAGTATGATATTTATGATCTTGATCAATTGAGGAAATTATTTGAAAGGGACCTAACGCCATCTTCAAAGGATGGTGCTCGGCCAAAAAGTAAGGATCAGAGATATCTTGTGTTCATTAACTAAAAAGGGCTTTGGCCATGCTTCTTTACAATTGGTCATACGTATGGTATATCTTTATGGACTATTAATATTATCACATTATTTGGATATATATGTCTAAGATGTGGTTATCCTCCCTTTGGGGAGGGAAAACAACCCAGTCCTAGGTAGCAACATGGTGCAAGCTACCCACTTCAATCACACAAGAAATGCTAGAAGGCGCTTTGGGTTTTCATGACACCTTGAAGAGAATGATCGTGACTTAGATCCATATGGCACCATAAAGAGATTGTTTGTGCACCAGATATCCCATGTTGGGAAAAATTTTGTTTACAGTAGACTAAATATTATACCATGTCAATGCTTGGTACAAGTCAGTATGGGTCAAACTACAAATTCTAGTTTGGATCCATTCAAACCCTTTTTATATTTACCTTGGAAATGAATCAACTTATTTTTTAAGATGTATAATGAATTGTAAATGAAAAATTGATTAGTTAAAAACTTCTGGTTGTGTTAAAATTAGCACATGATGCATTAATTACATATGAAGATGCAATCTAATACCTTATTAGTAGAGTCACATAATAATACCAAAATGTGTAGTCTTAGGTTGTTAAGGCTAGATGTTGAGATGGCAATTTCGTAGGTCCATGCATTGTATTAGATGTTGAGCACTAGAGCTGCCACCACTATGCTACTGACGTTGGTTATTTGGTCGCTCACATTTATCATATTGTCTATTGTTAGGTTTATATTAGCTTCTTTTACCTTAGGCTAATTAACAGTTTATCATATGTGTTGAGGTTACATGTTGGAATGAGTTGAAGGTAAATTCACTTGGAGGATTATTAGATAAAGAAAGCTTGTGCATTCTATTCATATCATGTAATTTGTTAGGCCATTAATGAATACTTTACTGTTTTCACCTATATGGTATCCACCATCATTATACTTTATGCAGACAGAGTCGATTGATTTGGCGAATAAGCATGAAAAGGAAGATCGGCTTTTGGAAATCTTTGCTAGGAGCAATGACAGGAAATTGAAGTCTTCTATTGATTCAGATGGCCTTCCTTATGTTGGACAGGTGATCATTTCCAACAATTAAGTTACATTTTTCAACAAATTACGATTGTAAATGTTTTAAATGGAAGCAATGTTTTCTTTTTGCAGACCATACATCCAAGTGAGCCATTGTATAGCACTTATAATACCTTAACGAGTTTTACAAAACCTACTTTGCTGAAGGGTTCAGAAGATGTGATCATTGACTATGTTGCTGTTGATGGTACTGGCTCAAAAAATTACATGCAAAAGGTAGATGTACAATTTTTAGGCCTAGCTTGGATACTGTTCAGGATTATCTGTAAAATTTTAAACAGAAAAGAGACAATGAGCAAAACAACCCCATTGTCTTTGACTTGGAGTATATCATGATTTCATTTAAAGTCATTTTGCTAGCTGAATAATTTGTTAGCTATATATACATGTCTATTTACACACTTAATCTATTGAAATGATTTATGCTGAATGTCTCAATCAGTTATGTTCATCTTCCATAACTTCTGTATATGGTAATCATAATTAATGAAACAAGCATTTAGTCTTAAATTTTTGAACAGAAAATAGTGTCCCAACATATATTGCGAATGTTCATATGAAGTGATTATGGTATATGTTTTCATGAGTTTTTTTATGTTTCATATGATGCCTTAAACATCAGCAATTGATTTTCTGATGAGAATGACAACAAACTGATTATTTTATGTGATTCTGTTCTGCTCAATTGCATGTACTCTTATGTTTAACTTGCAAAGAGAAAATTGCTCCTTCATTTTTAAAACTGTATACTCAAGAACCTAGCATTTTTCCTCCAAAAACAAAAGCTTTTTTTGTGCTTATCATATGTGTTTAGGATGTTAGGAGCCAAAAAGTCAATTGTTATTGTGAATGTTGACATTCTTATTAGACATTTAAGCACATGCTTCTTTTGTGAATTTGCTTATAAATTATTAATGTCAGGGTTGACAAGAGGTGATAAAAGCAGAGCTAGATTTGATTCTTTTTCAGCTAGAAAAGGATCAGTGATTATATGGATATAGGCTTAGATCAGGTGAGAGAAGGAGAATGACTTAAGTAACCATACGTAACTTGTTATCAGTTATAGGCTTAGATCAGGTGAGAGAAGGAGAATGTATCAATGTTCCTCTCTCTCTTTCATACACACAGCAAGAGAGTGTGATTGCTTTATTGTCATATCAATATCTGTTTCAAAAAGAAATTTACATGTCCTGTAAGTATCTTTATTTTTTAAAAACTATCCTCTCTTGTGATTAGTATCTCCTCTGACTCTTGTAATTAGCAGTATATAATGATAAGTGTGAAAAGATATTCACTTATGAGTTATGGCAACGTAAACTGTTATGATGGCTACATTTGCTATCCTTTATGACTTGGAATTAGCATTACTTATAATTCACTTATATAATAATAAGATATTCACTTATGACAACATCAGATATTTCTGCATGTCAATAGTCAAAAGATCACTATGTTTCATGGTTCGCATTACTGGTCCGTACCGATGTACCAATCAGCTGTCGGTATGGTATGTATCAAGTTATACCGAGCTATTCCAAGCATATTGACACATGGTACACAAGGAGTGTACCAATGTACCACCCATATAAATCCTTTATCAGTATGTACTGCCCGTATCGAGCAGTATGCTTTAGTACGTCAAACCTTGCTGTGTTCATTATATTACTCACCAATCTGTTTCTTAAGGTGAAGCACAAGTCGAAAAAATGAGAGATATTAGCTGTAAAATTGGCAGATGAATAAACAAATAAAAATATAGAAACAAATTAAAAATAACAAACCTATACTGATATCCTGTGGCTCCATTAGATACAAACTTATTCTGCTTTCATGAAATCTGAATTATTACAGTTTCCAAGGTAGATTTGACTGCATGCCATTAGTATATTTTTGACATTGAAACCACTGCCCTTACACTTCAAATGATGAGCAACAGCAGCTTAGAGTGCAGAATAATTATTTGTTTTCCAGGTTAACATTCGTACTCGGCGCACCAGAAATCCTATTATTGGTGACAAGTTTAGCAGCCGACATGGGCAAAAAGGTGTTTGCTCTCAGATGTGGCCTGATGTTGACATGCCATTTTCTGCAGTTACTGGGATGCGACCGGATCTAATCATTAATCCTCATGCGTTTCCTTCGCGTATGACTATTGGAATGCTTTTGGAATCTATTGCAGCTAAGGTATTGTCCTTTTGATCATTGCTTATTCTTGTACTTGATTGCAGCGGAATGAATTTTAATATCTTTCAATAGGACATGATGTCCCACCTGTATGATAGTTCTACCATTACATTGAAGTTGTATACTGTTTTTCATGAGACAGCATGGGATTAGATGGACTGTATATTTCTGTAGGAGACCTGTCTACTATGGCATTAGCGTCGGACGTGTCCTTTTGATCTGTATTTATTACTTTTGTATACTTTAGGAGTTCATATTGCATCCACTACATTCATTTTGTGGACTACATGTTTTCATTTTTTTATCCTCTCAGGAAAGTTTCTAAGTCAAGCTTATAAGGAACTATGCTTTCCATCTTCATCATGATGGATGATGTAAATTTTAATTGTTATTTTGCTTGATTAGCTTTTCCACTGTATTTTAACCTATTCTTGGTGTTGCTGCATTTTCTTTCTGTGGGTAACTTTGCAGGGAGGAAGTCTGCATGGAAAATTTGTTGATGCAACCCCTTTTTCTAGATCAGTCTGTAATGCAGATGAAGATAAACCATCCAAATCAAGCTCTGTGGTAGATGAATTAGGTCCAATGCTGACTTCTTATGGTTTTAACTATCATGGTGTAGAGGTCCTGTACAGTGGAGTTTATGGTACAGAGTTGACTTGTGAGATCTTTATTGGGCCTGTTTATTACCAACGACTTCGGCACATGGTCTCGGATAAATTTCAGGTGACCTGTCCTCTGTCTGTAAACCTATTAATAATTGTCATTTGATGATTTTGTGCATGATATAATTGCTATTTGGTTCTTACTGTCCTCGATAAACGTTGGTAGGTTAATTACGTTCCTTTTGTAATTTTATTCTTGCTGTTACATGGAAATCAGCAAACTTGATGACAACTACATATGTTATATGAGGCATGTCAATATTTCCCCTGTTGCTGAATAAATGATTGTTAATGTTATCATACTAGTTTACCTTTTAATTGAGGTATACTCGTTTGATAGACCATGTATCATTTTTGAGAAGCATAATATTGTTTGCTTACTATATTTGTGGTGGGAAGGGGACAACAAGGGTTTAGCATTCAGTCCAATGCCGATTGGTGGCTGGTACATATTGACGTACCAATGCTTATGCATACCCAAACCAGACAGGGAGAGAGGAGAGAAGGGTTAACAGAGGAGGACGAGGAAGAGGAGGTGAAGGAAGATGACGAGGCATAGTGGTAAGAGGGGAGTTGTGATGCAGATAAGTAGGCGGTGGCAATATGGGCAGGGCGGAGGAGATAACAGTGATGCTGTGTGGAGGTGGTGAATGAGGGGGAGAGAAATAGAGCATAAATGAGAAAGAGAGACAGGAAGAGAAAAGCATAAAAGAGAGCTATAACAGAGCTGTCAAAAATAAAAAGAATCTTACCAGTACCAGGCTGTTCATACTGGACCAAACCATGCAATATCATTCAATTTGCATCTCAGTTGACTGTTGGACCAATGAATGCTGACCTGTACCAAATGCTGAGCCTTGGACAAACTACAGTCACCAGGAAATCAGCTTATTCGGGTTATTCTATTTGAATGATTTTAGTGGTTGACTGTGCTACATAAAGTTAGGGTGTTGATAAATGTAAAAAGCAAGCTAGCTTCATTTTATCATGAGAAATTCTGAAAAGCATAAAAAGCAAGCTAGAATCTTCTGATCCATTCTTTTGGTTCTGATAAATGTGGAATTGTGGTTCTGATAAATGTAAATCTTGTCCTGACTCACCACTTTGAGACAAACCAACCCGATCCACTTACTATGTGGGTTGGGTGTGGGCCAAGAATTCTTGACCTGTTGTGGTTGAAATCCGAGGCGTACCGATTGGTACACCTCGATAACGATCGAAATCTAGGGTGTATCGATTGGTATACATCAATAACGGTCGGATTGCAACCGTTACCGCTTGGTACAAACCCTGTATCGTCTGATATAGGGTCGAAACACCAGTAACGCCCGGTAGATGGTGGTCTGCATAACAGTATCCTCTCGGACCTGTACGGACCGTCCGTACCAAGTGGCACATATCAAAATTGAGAACCCTGCTGCACAGTATAGTTGCTTGTATGTATCCAATGAATTACTAGGATATGGGAATTTCTCACACAAGTATTTAATTTAGTTTGGGCTTGCTTAGTATTGAATTGGGATCAAGAACAAAAGGGTTCTCTGGAAGAGGTAACAATCCAAAAATACCAGGGTGTATTGCGGTATGCCTCGGTAATGGTTGAAATCCGAGGCGTACCGATTGGTACACCTCGATAACGATCGAAATCTAGGGTGTATCGATTGGTATGCATCAATAACGGTCGGATTGCAACCGTTACCGCTTGGTACAAACCCTGTATCGTCCGATATAGGGTCGAAACACCAGTAACACCCGGTAGATGGTGGTCTGCATAACAGTATCCTCTCTGATCGGTATGTACCGTCCATACCAAGTGGTACATATAGAAATTGAGAACCCTGCTGCACAGTATAGTTGCTTGTATGTATCCAATGAATTACTAGGACATGAGAATTTCTCACACAAGTATTCAGTTTAGTTTGGGTTTGCTTGGTATTGAATTGGGATCAAGAACAAAAGGGTTCTCTGGAAGAGGTTCATGCTTCCTTTGTTGAGGTAAGAGCAAATTATCTGATTTGAGATTTCATAAGAATTGAATTAGTCAAGTCCACTATTTCGTATACCGGAAAAAGGTATGATAGGGCAAGTTCAGGATTGATTTCCTATAATGGATTAGATCGCACAAATAACGTTGGGTGGCATGCCTATTCTGAGATATATCATGAGCCAAGATGTTATACAAGATTTAGTGAAACTCTTTAGGTGGATCATTTACAATCATAGTGTCTGCTAGTCTGGTTTGTCGACTTGTAATATTTTGTGAAATATCAGCTGCATTGCTTCTCTGTATGGTCCCTTGCAGACTCAATAGGCTTTACATTTTGGAACAGCATGCTTAATCTTTGATGTGATCTATATATATGCTGTTGAAAATTCAGTTTTCTAGATGAGTGGTCTTAATTACCTTATGTTCTTTGGTATTTCTTGGTTGCTCCCATTTCGTAGCATCCTTGAACTTGCATGTGGTAGGCTCAAATAGTTTGCATTTATGTATTTAGGTCCGCTCGACTGGAACAGTGGACCAGATCACCCGGCAACCAATAGGAGGACGGAAACGAGGTGGAGGTATTCGTTTTGGAGAAATGGAACGAGATGCAATTCTTGCTCATGGAGCTGCCTACCTCTTACACGATAGGCTTCACTCATGCTCCGACTACCACATAGCGGATGTATGCTCCTACTGCGGAAGTGTACTGACGGCCACTGTAATACAACCTCAGAAGAGATCAGTGCGTGAAATCCACGGTCTGCCACCGGCAAGAACTCCCAAGAACTATATATGCCAATCTTGCAAAACAGGCAAAGGGATGGAGACTGTGGCAATGCCCTATGTCTTCAAGTATTTGGCAGCAGAGTTAGCAGCAATGAACATAAAAATGGAACTCCAATTGAGTAACCAAGCAGGTTCATGTACATAAGTATTGTAGTTAAAGTTCCCAACAATTTTCCCATGGGAACCACTTCAAGCTAGGGTTCTTTGAAGCATTGAAGATTCAAGACATTGACACTACGTTATTTAACAATTCAGATGAGAATTGAAGTGCAAGCTGAGTTTTGCTTTTGCTTAGGATGAGCAATGAAGCAGAAGCTAGTGATACTAGGAAGAGCATAACAATCAAAGCCTTGTACTAATTTATATATGACAAGTCACATAGTTGAGATCATTAGTGCCCTGTGCCATTTTGATGCTTGTAACTTTTTTGTAGTTTTGCTTAGAGGTGAAATTATAGTATGAAAAATGACTCAATTGAAATCTGGTTGGGATTTGTACATTATGCTGAAGTTGACATTAGCTACATAATGTGGTGGACAGCAAAACAAATAAACCTTGTGAGTTATGGAAATATCTCCAGGATGTGAACTTGACCTCTGTCGCCAGATATGGAAATATCTAGTAAATTTCTTGAACTAGTGGAAATTTAAGATCAAAGATTCAGTAAGTACAAATCCCAGTGTTCCAGTGCGAAACATGAGATGGGGATGCTTAGAACCATGTTCAAATTTTATAACCTTAAATTTTCTTGGAAGCATTCATGACCCTCTAAAATGGACTCGATATATATATATATATATATATATATATATATATATATATATATATATATATATATATATATATATATATATAGTGAGCTTTCTCGAAACACACTTTGAGAGAGCTTCCAGATGAATCAAATGACATGACTTCCCAATCTTGTGATGTGATCTATCAGAATGTTCCATATAATGAATGCATGACAGCTTCCCAATGATGCCGACGTCTGACTTAGATGGTAGTCAAAGCCATCAAGTCTTCCGGTCTCTAATTTTCTTCATGAGCATAACAAGATCGATATATAGATCGCAAACAAGAAACTTGTTACTGTAACAATAACTTCTTTTATACAATTGATGATAATAACCCAGTAATGACGATGAGACACTAAAACATAATTTTGCCACTTTTTGATGTGTTTCTACATTGATGTAAACTGAAACAACACATACGACTGATCATGCCACCATCTCATTTGACAAGCGTAATTTGTTCAACATGATATAACATGAAAAAGGGAAAGAGTAGAGGCTTCTTGATATGATTGATAAAAGAGAACATATTATTTCCCATGAGCGTGAAGGAGAACATTTATTTCACTTTCCATGGCTTTTTAATTGGACACCATGCTTTCGCTCTCCTTCACAAATCCATCCCCTGTCCACTCTTTATCTGATTGCAAACCCTTCCTCACAGCTTTCCTCTGCCTAATCGCCTGCTGCTGCCGCTTCACCAAATCGGTGTGGGTGGTGAAGTACTGAAGGGACACGCTGAAATAAAGAGAGAACTGCAAGTAAGGACTTCAAATTATAGAAATATACAGTATAATGATTCGATTTCGATCTCATCTTTGTGTGAGGATACTAGGTATATTACATCAGGTAAACATGTATATACGATGTGCATATCGATATCCCTGTACAATATATGAGTGCACATCGATATGTTCTATCCCTGAACAAGTGTGGAACTGAATAGTTGCCAGAGCAAAAATTTGGAAATCTTCTCTCTCTAAATAATGTAGATTATTGACTATTTGTCCTTCTCAAGGGGGTCCAGCTTTGTAAAGACTGGATTCTGAGAACGACATATATGCAACTTTGTCACATAAATGTGAATGAGAACATACTTCTCAGCCTCCCTCCTCCCTTTCTTGTGTTGCTTTTGCATGTATAGGTGTGTGCTTCTTATATTTTTCCCATTATGTTTTGCTTTGTCATCATGGAGGCAAAGGGTAAGGAGCTTGTATATTTTTCCGAAGGACCCATCGGTCTAGTTTCTTAAATGCTATCGGATACGGTTAGCACATTAGGACTAACCGGTTTGCAAGAGAATATGCACGATCTAAGGGTATCAGCGTATTTGCAATACAGGTGCCAGTTTTTCAAATATGCAAGGATTGCACGCCCTATGACGTTGTTTCTAAGTGTTGGATTTCCATATCAAAGTATAGTATTTTTAATCAAATTCAGTTAGATGTCAATTTAAAGCACAGTAAGAGCCAAACTACATATTTGCCTGCGAATTAGGACTTAACAATTAAAACAATCACAGAAGTCATATGTGACCCTACGCTGTATTCTTTACAGCATCGAACATAGGTTTCCTCTAAATAGAAAATGACAATTTTAAATTAACAAAACATCCATAACATCAAACTTTAGCATTATCACATGTCAATTACCTTATAAAAGAATCAAAACATTGAAATGATACAATAATCCGATAAAATCTGATATAAATCAATATCACATTAAATGTTATAAATAATGATGAAATTTCAAGAACTTTGTAATTTCTAGATATTGTTAGTCTTGTTCAAAGATTCCACTTAAAAGAAAAACTCAAAAGATTGAATACATGAATAGCAGAACAGAATTAAAGCCTTGTATGCATTCATTAAAAATTTATGAATCTTAAATATCTTTTATTCCTCCTAATATCATGTCACTTCTAATAAAAGAAAAAACAGATCATACCCTCTGAAATCTTCTATGGATGAGAAGTTGTGTTTCCTCATAAAATCCTTCAGCTCAGCACAAAGCTTGTTGACAAGGCCATAGCCATGCATCATTACACCTGTGCATACCTATGATGATAAGAACAGAACGGTTAGCAAGCCATCAGCATGCAGGTAATGTAAAGCAGAACACCAAAATAGGAAGCTGAAATGACAACTTCTATCGAGTCCTGTATTGATTGGAATACAGCTAGCAACTTCAAATGGTATTGTCATCCATACATGCTTTAATTTTTTTCCACAGCTTCCTGAATAAATTTCACACAACTGATTCTAAGGCCATCAATGGTGAATGATGTCCCAATATTAAATAGATTCAGTTCATATGTGAAAATCATACAAGATCATTTAAAATTGAAGTGTATATAAAGCCCACATAACTAAATTGTAAAACTGGGTGCCTGTATCATCTAAAATTCCACAACTTAGGTAAATATTATTTGAAACTTCTTTCCATGAATGATCCAGTATTGAAGCATCCAGTGTGTTTTCAACATAAAGAGGAAGGCATTGAAATAACCTACAAAAAAATAGGGAAGTAGATAAAGGTCAAGAATAATTTAGTATATACAGCCTTGTACTCTATCTCTAAAGGAAAAGAAGGGACTCATTTCAAGGATACTGCTTAGCATCAATAAAATGAAGATATACAGGGGTATATATTCAGCTACAGAATGAGAAAACATCATGGGAGATCTTAAGTCTAAATAGAACCTTATTGAGCTATTCAATTTAACTTGTGGGCAACTGAAGTAAATTAATGGCATACACAACCAAATATTTCTTTAAATGTTAACCTGAACAGTATTTGCTCCAAGAAGAATAAACTCAGCAGTATCACCACCTGTCTCAACTCCTCCGATCCCAGAAAGTGAACAATCTGTATTACCAAATTCTGTTTTCATCATTTTTGCAATTTGCATAACTTTTCCAAGTGCAATAGGATGGACAGCCCTTGCAGAGTAGCCACCAGGTGTGGAGTAACTGTACAGAGCAAAAGGAAAAAGACACAGAAAAAGAAAATATGAAGCTATTAATAACACCAAGTGAGGCTATGATTTGTCCAGTTAAGTAGCTAACCCTTCGACACAGGGTTCAGGACGTAATGTATTGAGATCAATCCCCATCACGCTCATTATTGTGTTAATTGCAGAAATACCTTCGCATCCTGATTTCAAAGCCACCCTAGCTGGCTGCATAAGGTAATATACAAGTTGTTGAGATTACTAGGCCCAAAAAGTAAATATATAGTAACTTTTGTCAATTTGGAGAAACATCTGAACCATTTAAATAGGAATTCACAAAAGCAACTTTCTGATGAAAGTATGCTTCCAGAGATCATAGTAGCACAACAAATATACTTTTCACAGTTATAGCTGGAATAAAGCTGACACACTGAAGACCTTGTTTAATTTTCCTTATGCTACAGTAACACAAGGTTCCTTTTTCATGTATGACTTATGGAGTAGCAAGAACCAAGCTGACACATTAAAGATATTTTTTAATCTTATATCTTCATTATGTGTGCTTACCTTTTCCTGAATAAAAAATTTCATGTGCATGTTCCATGTGAAAGAAAATCCATATTACTGCCATATATATTTGGCAAGCTTTAAGAGCTTAATATTTCTAGCAAATTCAAAGGAGATCCTATTCAGTTTTCGATTTTTTGACAACTTCTTAGAACTTCATAAGTTGTAACTTTTAAGATCAATTATGTAAGATTCCTTCACTTGTGTATGCCCAAAAATTAGCAAATTCATCTTGCTAGTCATACCAATCACACAAACAGAAATTTTTAAGGATATTAATAAATAACACAAAGCCCAAAGGAAGCACTTTTGGAAAAAGGTGAACATTGTGCATACCATAAAAGCAAGGGGAAAAGGCAGAAAAAATCTAGGATCAGAAAATTCTTATTTTTGAACCTGTTACACATAAGAAATAAAGATACCTTAGCTTTCTGACTTTTGAGCTCACTATTTCATTTAAACCGGGAACATGTACCCAAGATCATAGGCTGCTGAAACAATTGGAGGAACTAAACACATTTTTGCCTTTGACTTTTTCTTTAACTTCACGTTAGATGACACTGGTACATTAATATCTAAACCAAGGTCTGACTTACCGGTCCGTACTAGTGTACCGACATATTGTCGGTACCAGTACGGGACCCATACCGGGCGGTATGCACAGTGCGTACCACCCGGTATTAAAACATAATATAATTTTTTAATAATATAATATTATATAATATTAAAATATTAAAAAAAAGGGGGCGACATCGCCTCGATCTGTCTCCCCGCACGGGGAGACGCTCCGTCTCCTCGCGCGGGAGAAAAAGCAGCCGCGGCCACGGGCGACGACCGCGCGTAGGCGACCCGCGGGTGGCGACGACAGGTGGGCGAGGACGGTGCGCGGGCGAGGTATTCTTTCTTCCCCTCTTCTTTTTTTTTTTCTTTTCCTCTTCTTCCCTTTTTCTTCCTCAATCGACCGTCGACGGTCGATTTCTCTCTCAATCGACCGCCGACGGTCAGTTTCTTCTTCAATCGGCCGCCGACGACCAAAATCGACCACCGACGGTCGATCTTTGACGGAACCGCCCGGTAGCGAGCGGTCCGCGTACCGGTAACCTGGCAGACTGATATGTACGGCCCATACCGGGCGGTACAGGTCGAAATTGCAAACCTTGATTTAAACTATGGTCTATACCAAGGTTTTACTTACCGGTCCGTACTGACGTACCGACATATTATCGGTATCGGTACGATACTAGTACCGGGCGGTATGCACAGTGTATAACGCCCGGTATATCAAAATATATTATAATATTATATAATATAATATTAAAATATTAAATATATTTTAAAAAAAAAGGGCGACGTCGCCTCGATCTTTCTCCTCGCACGAGAGAAAAATCGTGAGCGAGGGCGGCGTTGGCTCGCGGGCGAACCGGGGGCGAGGGCGACGACGACGCACGGGCGAGGACGGCGCGAGGTATTCTTTCTTCTTCTCTTCTTCTTTCTTCTTTCTTCTTTTCCTCCTCTTCGTCTTCTTCTTATTCTTCTTCTTCTTCTTCTTCCCTTTTTCTCCCTCAATCGACCGCCGACGGTCGATTTCTCCCTCAATCGACCGTTGATGGCCGAAATCGACCGCGGACGATCGATTTTGGCGGTACCACCCAGTAGCAGGTGTTCTACGTACCGGTAACCTAGCGGACCGGTACATACCGCCCAGTACGGGCGGTACAGATCGGTATGAAAAATCTTGGTTTATACTTTATAGTTTAATTTGATTAGATAGATAAGTATGAGATGACACTGTAAGTCATATGTAAATCCATAAGCAAGAGGCATTGGATGAATCAAAGGTGTTAGTTTGATTTGACAATTTGGATGAACATCAGATGACACAATTATATTTATGAATATCTAGGATAGCCAGGACTGAGAGACATTGGGTGATTTAACAAAACCAGTTGCTATTTACACATCCATACTCTCACAATATATCCTACTTCAAAGTTCCATCAAGTGATGACATAGTTTCACAAAAAACTTCAAATAGCTTTCCGAAATACAGCAAAGTACTAACAACAGCATGGTCCTTGTTGTGAACTACTTTCCAATCAGAAACTAGCCAAAAATTTGACATTCAATAAATAAAATATACCTTTAAACAAATGCAAAACCATGCATGAAGTTAAATAATTATTAGATTAGTCTACACCAAATATCCTATTAAGAAGCATAATTAATATTGTTATAATCGAATAGCCATTCATCAACAGCTGTAGAAAATAATGAAGAAACAGTTGGCATCATGAAATTATATTCGATGAATGCTATCTGCAATTTCTCTTCATTCAGGAAAAGATAATAAACTAAACATCTGACCTGACTAATATCTGTTATGTTTGGAGTCATCTTTGCCCACACAGGTACAGTTGCTTTTTCATTTATCCATCCGCATACTTCCTCCAGAAGTGTACAGTCTTGCCCCACTGCAGCACCCATCTTCCGCTCTGGCATCCCATGAGGACAAGAAAAATTGATTTCAAGGGCATCCTGATTGATAGAAGGATTAACAAGTTAAATTGGTTCATTCTAGATTTTCAAACATCAGACAGAAAAGGGAAAAGAAGAAAATTACCACTCCAGTTGCCTCCACTCGCTCAATAAGTTCTTGCCACGCATCTTTATTATATTCCTCCATAATTGAAGCAATAAGGATTCTATTAGGATACTCTTCTTTTAGTTGCTTGAACTCATTTAACATAGTTTCAAGAGGCCGATCACTGATAAGTTCAATATTCTCCCATCCAATAATTGGTCCCTTTGCCGACCCATTTGATCCTGCTCGAAGCCGAGCATAACGAGGAGTCACATTCACTACTTTTGCAGCATCCAAGGATACCTGGCATGGAAAACACATCAATTTACGATAAAAAGAGGGAAATCACTAAGAAAAATTACAACTTTTCGTTTACAAATTGAAGAATAATACTAATATTAACATGGAAAAAAGATGTCACCAGTGTGAGCAGATGGCTTGAAGAAACTGTAAAATTAACTGAGTATTTCTTATTACGATAATGGAGTTGAAGAAGTGGCACTAGTTAGACAGTTTAAGATACTAGAAGCGGCACTAGTTACTGGCATCAAGGTTTAACATACAACCTAAACTAGCCAGTTTGGACTGTTACTTATCAGTTCAAAGTCAACCCCAATGCAGACCACTGCTTATGCCTTGTTTGGTCCAGAATGGAGTAAACCACCCAGTCACTGTACGGTGCTTACCAGATGATAAACATCTGTGTCTAACTGTTACCATAAAATTCCATGACAAAATATCTATGTGTCACAAAATATCTGTACCAGATGATGAGCTTTTGAATTGTGTTTTTGTCATAAAGGATTACAACTTGCTGGTAAGCCATATTGGCTTGACATAACTGGAATATATAGAGAAATAGAGGGGAGAGAGAGAGAGAGAGAGAGAGAGAAGTAAATAAAAGAAAAGAGAGGATAACTAAGCTTAAGACACAATGGAGAAAGAGGAAGTTTCTTTTGTGTTCCCTTCTGTCTTCCCTCTTTCTGAAAGATGATGTCATCACCCTCAATCCCATTCTTCTACACGTATTAGATGGAAAGACATTGCAGGCATATCTATCGTATCAAACCTAGAAATTGCGGTAAAATGTTCCTTCCTATATTGTAATCTTGATATATAATACAAAACTAAAAAACATAATTTTGTTATCAAAGACGTGGTATTTGTCCAACAAAATAAACCAGTATATCTCCATCTTCAATCCCTGATCTAGTACTTCATGTACGTTTTGCTCAATATCAGGTTCCAGCTGCACAAATGTGTCAGCCATGCACTCCAAGATCAGATCCCACACGCAAACTTACACATATACAGAATCCTTTTGCGATACCACCAATTTCTACAGGATGTGTCCAAATTACATATTAAAGTCAACCAGCACAGAATAGCTTACATCATCTTGCTATTTAGCTTCCTTTCCCGTTTCTCTTCGCTTTTGTTTCATTGACGACAGCAAACGTACAATGCGCTCAAATGTCGCCTTCTTCGAAGATCTAAGAAGTGTACTAACAAAAAACAAAGATGCTTGAACTAGAAATTGGCTGGTCAAGAAAACCCCAATTAGTTGGATGGATCATTCAACTTCCAAAGATTAGTACAAGAATATTACTTTTCTCTAATATATTTATATAAAAAAAAGAATCTGTATCCTGAAACAGAGAATATAATCAAGATTCAAATCTAATATCAGGATCAAATTCGATGGCAGATATAACCCGAAAACAAAAGAAACCATATACAAAAAAGAGATATTTTTAAGGAAGAAAAAGGTCAAGAACTCGGCTTTGCGACTCGAGTAAAAAAGCAAAAGAACCGGATCGCACCGTTTTGGCGATGACGGCGCCCCACCCCTCATCGAAGGCCCTCTTCATGACGGTGTAGTTGGTCCCGGGCGGCCCGGACCCGATCACGAAGGGATTGGGCATCTCCAGGCCATTTACTCGAACTCGAAGGTCCGGCTCGCACACGGCGCCATCGCCCCCAATCGCCGCGGTGATCCGAACCGGGCGGAGCCGGAGATCTGGCCGAGCAGCCGCCCTCCTCGGCCGCAGCGACAAGCTGCTGCTCCCCGCCGGCCCCCTTAAAGACAAAGTCGCCATTTTGGATCTGCAGGATCAGGAAACCGATGCCTGGGACGAAGCGAGACGAAGGGCTCGGACTTTTGTATTGCAAACGAGATCCATCCTCTCCAAATATGCCTTTTAAATGAATACCTTCAACTTCAACATCATAACCGTCAATATGTACGCCAACCGTTCGTGATTGGTCGGCAAAAACATCAAATTCTTAATAGACCACAAATAATAATTGGAGCCGATCCTTACTCGTGATTCAGCATTCAATTCTTTACTCGTTCAATCAAAGAAAAAAGTCGCTGGCAGAGAGTTGTGTGCACGAGACGGAATCCTCATCTGTATATTCATTCATTTATTTATTTATTTGCAATAATTAAAGTGCAAAGATTCTGTTCACCATTATTCTTCATCCAGCTTTCGTAACTCATTATAATAAAAAAACTCTTATTATGATCTATTGTGTTACATGGAAGCAAATGGTATGGACACCTGTAGATAAAAATAAAGCATTACTATCTAATTAATATAAAATATGAATATAATTAAGAGAAGTGCCGCCGTGACACGTCCATGTTGCATGTTCTTATCTGTATATATATAGGGTTATATATATATATATATATATATATATATATATATATATATATATATATATATATATATATATAAGATTAAGGTTAATTTTAACTATTGTACTATTATCATGTATCATTTAAATCTTTATAATTTATTTATATTTAAAATATATTTTTTATTTTTAAAACATAGTATATAAACTTTTTTCTATTAAGTCTGAGTTAATAGATATTAAAATTTAATACCGTGATATTCTAACTCGTAATAAATTATTAATATAATGATATATATAATTTAATTAATAAAAAATCTATTTTAACGTATGTGATTTTGGTCATCGATTACTTATGTCTTTTATAATTTTGATCGTGTCTAAAATAATATTTATACTTTCAAAAATATAATATATAAGTCTCGCAAGTCAAGTTTGAGTTAAAAAATATTATAATTTATTTACGTGATATATTAACTCATAATAAATAATAAATATAATAATACATGTAATTTAAATTAAAAAAATAAAATTATTATCAATGGCGGGAGGATGTATTGTCGTGGAATTGACTACCACTAGTACCATCGAGTCACTATTGTTTAGTAAGGTGTTGTACACAAGTCTCAGGTGGATGCACATTAACTAGTCTAACGCTTGCCACGTAATGGTCTTATGGTCCCTCATCCTTTTGAACGTTTTCGTTTCAACTACCTCCCACATCATCCTCTCCTATACCCCCGCCCATCGTGTTTACGACATAGTGATCTAGTTCTCTCTCACCTTTGCCTCCAGCATTTGTGATATCTGTCTCTTTGCCTTCGTCCATCGCTATGACTTCCATCGCTTCATCTTCCTCCACAAGATATATATTTTTAACTTAAATTATATATTATTATATTAATTATTTATTATAAGTTTACATATAAACTATAATATTTATCAACTCATACTTGATGGGAGGAGCTTATATGTTATGTTTTTAAAGATGTAAAGTATAGGAGCTAAAATAGTTTTTTTTAAACTTGAATTATATATATTATTATATTATATTTTATTATGAGTCAGTACGTCACATATGTTTGTTAACTTAGATTTGATGAGAGGGATTTATTTATATACTATATTTTTTAAAGTATAATATTTGTTTTAAATAAGATTAAATCATAACACCTTAATTGATCCCTGACTAATATATATATATATATAATCATAACACCTTATTGTGGATCGATTCAATCCATATCCATAGGTGAGCCAATTTGACTTAGTTATAATATTCTTGAATAAATTTAGGAGATAAATTATTGTGATCTTATACATGGGGAATTATGAAATGGTCCATCGGGTGTAACCAGGTACATATTCTATATATTTAGTGATATGCGCATCTTAAAAATTATGACAAATAAGAGATGTTATATAAAATATATATATATATATATATATATATATATATAGAGAGAGAGAGAGAGAGAGAGAGAGAGAGAGAGAGAGAGAGAGAGAGATTTCATAGTGCATGGAAGCCCACAAAGGAAAGCCTAGAAAGGGACTTTAACACCATAATTACCTCCAATTGGTCTGAGTATATTCCCAAAAACCATGATTAGGTTACAAGCTGCAATATGCTCCGCTCTTGTAAGTGTTCATGTTATGTTTAGATTTTGAAGTCTCTGTGCATCCATCTTAATATTCTTATCTTAACTATATAAAGGATATGATGTGCCTAAAAATAATTTTATATATTTTAAAAATAAAATATTTGATGATCACATAAAACTCCTAATACCTCTTGCTACTTTAATAATATAATGTTAAACTTCACAAATAATATCTTTATTAGTCACTCCTAAAAATATTATATCAAACAAAATTTAACATATATATATTTCCAGGCTTATTATCTTCTCTTTTCATTGGTACTCTCTTTACCTAATGAAACCAATTTGTATAATGGGTTGACCAAATCAATGTAAGAAAGAAATATACATACGTTTTTATATAACTATATACTCTTTTTTTTCCAATCAAAATTTATATTCATCTAATATATGGTTAATTATAATCAATAATACTACTGTCATGTGAGATTCCACACACTCTTAACCTTCATTTCCAGTAGGAATGGCCTTCCAAACTTGCATCTTTATATTAGGAGTGGCCAAAGAAGCCACTAAGCTAATATAAAGCCATCTCAAAAAAAAAAAAAAAATCGATGATTGCTGCTATAATGGTAACTAAATCTTGCAATGGCATCATTTGCTGTGAAAAATTATATACATACAGTGTTTTCTAGTTGCAATATTTTCTTTATTTTGTTCAATAGAATGGTGTCACTACTAAGTGAAATGCCCTGTCGAAGCTAAAGCTTCATAGTTATCTAAAGATATAAAAGCTCAGATTGACAATTATAAGTTATCTTTTGCATAGATTACCTCATCTGACATTGACATCAGTTCTTATCTAAAACCATATTTTCTTGGAGCATGTCCATTCACTGAAATGCATGGTATCTATTGTTCATCTTAATATATATCTTGCAACCAATTGTATACTTTAGTAACTCTCTCACTGTATCATCCAAGAGACCACATCATCCGGCAAAAAAAAAGAAAAAAAAAGAAAGCCATTATTAGTATAGGAAATGTTGTGGAAGCAACACAGAATTAGGACAGACAAAGCAATCTAAAACAGCAGTTATCAGAATATTAAGATTGGGACAAAGATAGGGTATAGCACCAATACACTCTTTGTTTAGATAAAGTGGCTTATGTGGATGCACAACTTGCATGAGATGGTGACAGCTTTACAAGTCTGCACTAGAATACAATACAATGCAAGAAATGACCTCTAAGAGATGTATCTTTATTAGTTTCTTCTCCCTTGGATTGTCAACTTCACTCTGCAGTTTGGTTTCACTTTAGTAAAATACTAAGAGATGCCTTGAAAATGTTACTTTGAGATGCATTATTTTACAGCTTATTTAGGTCAAGTTCAGGTCTGTTTTTTATTTTATTAAGCTAATTCATTTCAGGCAACATTGCACCAACCATTCCAACTTAGCTCGACCAGTCAAAAAAAGAGTGTTCTTGAGGGATGATCACTAGCTGCGACGGCAGTGTGGAAAGGGACAGATCAAAGAAGCAACCCCACTCGACTCTTGAAGAGACATGCCAATGTATCATCCCTTGGAATACATGGGAATTAAAATAATTCTAATGGTGTATATGAGTCAACTAGACTGAGGTGCAGCTCTCCGAGTCATTTCAAGTGTTTCAATGCATACTGATCTCGTATGGATAAGTCCTTATCAAATTATCCTCTTCCTTTTCTTTCTCCTTTTTCTTCCGAAGACAAACTCAGTGGTTTCAGTGAGCTCATGGTTTGCAGATTTTAATGGCTTTCAGCAACTGCAGACTTTATATATCGGCATATAAGCCCACCGAATGGGGTAAAGCTTCAAGTGCAGAAACCGAACATGGGGATCACATCATCAGCATTGTGCTTCAGAAAAGGCCGATAGGTGCATCGAGTCATGAACACCAGGAAAAAGGCAACTTTTTCTACCAGTGAAAGAGATGCTCAACTGCAATGCAAATGGCTGCTCCTCTTGTTGACTTCCCAAGTATGGAAGCTACACTTCTGTCCAAACCAAGAAATGTTTTTTCAAGTGATGGATCATCTCATCTGCCTCTCCCTCCCAAGAAGAGATGGCCAAGACGTGCATGGGATGTAGTTCTACAGTGGGGTATCACTTCTTTAGCCAGAGTGGGTGTCTTGTGGTCAATGTACACTACGTAAAATACCAAGTTAAGAGTCCAAAGTAGTATCTCCAACATCTCATCTACTTCTACTTTTTCTTGTCACATATATCACTTCGCATAAGATCACATCTTATGGACTCTTAGCCTTAAGTTCCTTAAAGAAAGGAAACATAGTCGGAGAAACCTTTGAAAGAGAGAAAGAGAAGAAAAATAGAAAGAGTTCATAGCTTTCGCTTGTTGCATTGAATCGATTGGCAGTATCATCTACAGGTTGATATGCTCGCCGACAAGAGAATGCTTGATCCAATGGGTAACTTGGTTGAAATGCTGAGGTTTAATTATTTGTTCTCGCACTTAAATGATACATGCATGCAACGATAGCATGGTTGATAAATAATTCTTTCTTTTTAAATATAAAATTTGAATGTAACATACAATCTTTGTCTCCATGGCCATCTATGAACAGAAAGAAATGCAAACCCCAATGGAAGAAATCACTTTCGATTTAATTTTTTTTTATTAATCAATATTTGCAAACCATGTTGAGGTAATTTGATCAAGCAAGTTTTCAGTATCATTTTCTCTCTCCATGCAATATAGATTTGGCACTTCTACTAACTTAGCTATTAATATATATTTTATAATCTCCTCCTCCCATTAGCCCCACGCAATATGATGAGAATGAGACATGATTGTCGAATGTCCTTCCCAATATTAGTTAGATAGTGGTCACAAGTTAAGCATGGTTTGATACTAGATTACAGGGTGTGGTAAGGACTACATATAGCCTCCACCGTAGAGAAGGCGATAAATGAACACCAAAGTAGAAGAGGAAAAAGGAGGCAATGGTTGGATGAGACAGTAGAAAAGAAGGGAGAACACTAAAACGTAGTTTACAAGTTCAAGATACGACATCTCTTATTATATATAGTTCGCCTGTAAGCAAACTCGGATCACACTTGTGATAGAATATTTCACTTGAAGCTCTAAGGAATCAACTCCTGACATGGGAATGATGCGTCTTCTGTACCAGTGACTTCTTGTTTAAGGAAATATGCAAACCCTTGTTTAGACATGTCCTTCATACTAGTGGCAATTAATGACATTGTGCTCATCTCCACTAAGATCCCATTACAGGCTCCAAGTGTAGGTGTTTCCCACCTGACCTAATGAGATCCACTATCGCCCTCTTTCTCTCTCTCTCTCTCTCTCTTGTTGGCACTCATAAGGTCTTTCTGTAGTGAGGATTTGAGTGCATTATTCTATAATGAGGTCTTGCATGCAATAAGAAGTATTAACTAAGTAATCTACTACTCATGCTCGCTCATTACTTGTGCCGGTCCGTATGCCACTGATCAATAATATATGGAAGGAAGTATCCTCCATCACTCGTAAGTCTCTCTCTGACCACATATTAAGTTAGAAGAAACAGTGGGTGAGTTTGGTTTGTCATTTGGAATGGACATGGATAAATAAAAACCAGAAAACATATCATTTTATTTGGTTGAGACCTTTCTATAAGGACATAGAAAATGATACTGTGAAGAATGAGCTATGTTTATGAAATATTTGTGATTGTGACACTGTTTGAAAAGGTAAGCATTGCTCCATAATTATGGTTCCATTGGAGAAAGAACCAAAAATATCAAGCAATTGATCGTAAGAAAACAAAAGCATTATTGTCAATGAAAGCCAACTTTTCAACTTGTGGACACCACAAATTGGTGAGAGAAAGATCAAATAACTTATATAGGGCAACACAAACCTTAGTGTACTCCTAATTCATCCTTTCTTCGTTGTTGCATAAGAAAGCAGTAAAATCACGATGAATTTTTTTTTTATAGAAATGTTAAATCAGATGTTAAGATTACATGACTAAATATGAAGGGAAAATGATCCTTATATTCAATCAGTACATCCATTATATATAGTGGTGCTGTTGTCACTATTGATAGATATGGCACAACAATTTTTTTTCTGAATACATATGACATTGACATATATGAAATTTGATTTTTAGAAGAAATCTTTAATTTTAGATTTTTTATATTTTTTTATAGAGTACTCTAACTTTAATTTTTTTTTAAAAACATCTCTTTTTTTTTTTTAAGAAATGATCATTTTATCCTTCTTGATTATCACTCTCGACCTATCGGCCACACTCTTTTGCTCTACGCCTAACAACTCTATCCGCTGGCCCTCGTCATCCCGACATCACCTAAAGCACTCATGCAAGGTTTTATAGTTCCCTCGCGCTAAAGTTCGTTGTTACTTGTAGCCCCTGAGCGAGTGCCCATCACCCTCCTTTATCACATGGGGCTACTCCCCTCTCTGATGGCAATTCCTTCTGTTGGCCCTCATTGTTTCGTCATTACTTGTAGCCCTCGTATGAGGGCCTATCATCACCCTATAGCTCTCGCACGAGGGCTAGTTATCCCCTCAATCACACATGAGGTTACCCTTTTCACTATAGCCCTCGTGTGAGGTTTGACCACCCCCCTCCATCAGGATCATCGCACTAGTTCTTGATGATCACTATTATCATAGATAAGGGTCGACGGGCCGAGTAGCTACGTGTAGGTGAAGGCGTGGATATGATCCGAGCTATAACAAGTGTCATAAATAATTTTTTTTTAATATTACAATGATTAAATGATTTATTCACATAACTACGTATGTTTGAAGCTTGACATGAATGATTTACATAATTTATTCATTAAAAAAATACTTAGAGATGAGATTATATATATATATATATACTTATTTATTAATGCTGTTACTTTAATATAAATATATAGAAAATAAATACTTGATAAAATATTAATATCATAAGATAAGATATGCCGCAAGTGCATTGGAAGCCTTGTTCTCGCAGCAGCCTCCCTTAAACTGCGCCCGGAGACCTATTTTAGTTCATCCCTTTCTCCAATGGCGCGCGGCGCGCCTATAAATTCTCCATATTCTTTAACCTCTGTGTCCTCGTTTCACCCCATCTCTCTCTCTCTCTCTCTCCCTCCCTCCTAATCTTTACGGCGGAGGAGGAGCCTTCGCCTCGCCCTCCAATCGAGATCCGCCCGCCATAAAGGTTTCCGTTCCGATCCGACCCGATCATGGAGAGGGAGAGAGCACGGGCCCGATGGAGGCGGGCACTGGCGGCGGTGATGGCGCCCCGGCCGGCGGAGGCCGAGGAGGACGTGGCGGCGGACGAGGAGTTGGAGGAGCGGATGAGGTCGTCGCGCGGCAGCCGCTTCGCGCTCCTGGCGTCCGACCTCCGGCTCGGCATCGCCTGCAGGCCCAGCGGCGAGAAGCTCCTTGATCGCTTCGTCATCCTCCCTGATAACCGGTAACAACTTCCCCCTCCCTCTTACTTCGCCCCTTCCTTTCTTTTTTTCCTTCTATCTTTTAGTCTTAGATGAGTTTTTCCGATCGCTATCCACGAAATGGACGTCGACGGTAGCGTTTATGATGGCACTTCAACGGTCGGTTAAAAAGTGCATCATCTCAACAGAACACGAATAGTAATGCAAATCGATGCGATCAACGGATTGGCCAAACCCTGGCCCTTTCATAACATGTGAAAGAAGAACTCAAGAGACTGGCCAATGAACCTTACTGAAGTCCCCTTGTTATGCATCATTATCAACTCGGATTGCTTTGAACTTTCTGGCAAATCACGATATAAAGTGTAAAAACTAGTCACGTTCATTCACCGAGAGTTGAATCCAGGAGCGTCTTATCCATACATGTCAATTGATAGACACACAAAGGTTAGAAAAAGAAAAGTATCAGTTTCACACATACATGTCATGTGTGAAAGAAAACAAAAGCATAGATCTCAATCGACTCTACAGAGTCAGCTAAATTGATAGTAAAATAGAGTTACAATGGTTGCGTGGTGTGGTTTGTGTGTAGTCTTCCAGCTGGTGGAGATGTTCGACGTTTGAAGTTGATCAGAAATTTGTCGTGTTGCCACGGTCCATGTTCTTGTTAAGACCTGTTTAACTTAATACTGTAGACACGTATATATATACTTCGCTCTATGGCTTATACTCCGCGATCCTCGCAATTTTAAAATGGTATTACGTACTGGTAGTGGTATAACGTCTACAGCTACTCATCGCGGCTTCGGCGACCAGCGCAGAGCTGCCCCGTACAAGAAGTGCTTGTCCGGATGTTGGTACTACCTAAGCTGTCTTGGCCATAGCAGGGTACATCTAATTTGCAGACATGGCTACTTTTTATTGGAAGCAATGGTGGGTCCCTATGTACTGTGGATCTCGAGCTGCCAAACCACGGGGGCGGATTCAAGTTTCCAACGGTGTTATGGTTACTCGCGGTGAGATTAGATGGTCGGTACAACTGGCCAAGGCGCTGATGGTGGCGGTGCTGGTGGTGGTGCAGGTGGTACCAGTTATGGACGCAGTTCATATTGCTGTGGGCGTTGTACTCGTCCTTCTTCACGCCGATGGAATTCGGTTTCTTCCGTGGGCTTCCGAAGAACCTATTCCTACTCGACGTCGCTGGACAGGTCGCCTTCCTCGTCGACATCTTCGTCCAATTCCTCCTCGCCTACCGGGATCCCCACACGTACCGCATGGTGCGCAACCCCACGGCCATTGCCTTGCGGTAATCTCTTTTTTGTCCATACTCCTTATGCATTTGGATTAATAACTTCGGAAACAATTTTCATCTGAGGTTTTCCTGATGTTCTCAGGTACATGAAATCGAACTTTGTTTTTGATTTACTCGGCTGCTTTCCATGGGATTATATTTATAAGGTAACCGTCTAATTTCATTTCTTTGCTTTTGGTTCAAGCAGATGATGTATGACGTTTCTGCCAGCAATATTTCCATCGGATTGTTTTTTCGCTTTATCTCTAACAAGGGTGTTTTTGGGAGCCCTTTAGGACGTCGATCAGTCTTTGGAATTTTCTACTTAGTCACAAGATCATCAATCGGCAATGATTCAACTATATGAAAAAACTATAGCAAAGGTGTACAAAAACTTCATGCTCACCTGCATCCTCAAAACCATTATGGAAATGAATGTGAAGTCCTATTAGATTGAATGCATGTCTGTCTGAATAATAAGGACTAGACAATTAAAACCAAATATAAAAGCTGCTACTAAAAGAAGAAAAATAGTGTAATTAGTTTGTAGTACCTTTTTATAAATCTTCTTGAATGCTTCTGGAACTAAACATTGACTCAGATTTATTCAAGTTATTGTCAATTGACAATTAAGGAATTTGGTTGATGGGAGTTATTAGAATAACTTTCAAGCAGATTTTTGAATAATTTAAAGCTTGCATATTGCTAATAAATTGGATTAAGGGAAATCTGAATTGCAGAACCATAATTCAAGCCAGCAATTTTGAAAACCATTCCTTTTGTATTAGCTATGTTGGAAAATTATCGAACCTGCAACTCCAAAGACCATTCCTCTTCTATTAATTGCCTTGAAAATTAAAGGCATGCCAAATTGAAATTGGGTGCTTAAGGGACCTTTTATTATGTAAATAAAATAACTGGCAGGAAAAAATGCTAGTGAAATATTTGAATTGAGCATTCAAGTTTTGAGTTTTGGTTATTATTGAAAAAAATGTTTGGCACATTTATTTTTGACTTTTTGGCACATCTCCATATTAGTTGACTTTCATGATTGTTTTCTATTAACTTATTATTAAGCTTGAATGAAAGATGCATTTTTAGCAAACCAAAGGTGAATAAGTGCTATATATCAAATTCATTAAAAGAAAAAGGGATGTGGTTTTTACATTACTTTTGATGTCTCAAGTAACTTACTTTCCTTTGACCCTTCTACTTTAGGTTGTTTTCTTGCATGTATAAGCTTAGTCAAGAGTTTCTATTATTCAATTTGCTCATACAGGCTTCAGGAAATAAAGAAGAAATAAGATACCTACTTTGGATTCGATTAACTCGGGTTCTCAAAGTCACAGCATTTTTTCAGAAGATGGAGAAAGATATTCGCATTAATTACTTGTTCACAAGAATTGTTAAACTTATAGTTGTGGAACTCTATTGCACACATACAGCTGCCTGCATTTTTTATCACCTAGCAACCACTCTGCCTGAATCTATGGAAAGTTATACATGGATAGGAAGCTTAAAGCTGGGTGATTACAACTATTACCATTTCAGAGAGATTGATCTTTGGAGGCGCTACATCACATCATTATATTTTGCCATAGTAACCATGGCAACTGTTGGTAAGTATTCGTCAACATTTTATTTAAGAAAAATAAATATAAGTAGGCAATTATGTGTTTCACAAATAATAAGAGAGGCTCTATTACTATAGGTTATTCCTTTCATCAAGAAACAGTGCAATCATCTTCTAAATAGACATACCAAGTTGCACTCTGCTAGTCTTGTTGATTAATATGCAAAAATCAATTGTTAAGTTTTTGATTTAGAACTTAATGTTGTTTTGTGGTTATCCTTACTAGTTTTATGCTGAAGTGTGTACATGCAGAACCAACCTTGTGCTTACAAGTATGAAGTTTGATATTGTATTTTGCCAAAAATGTTCAGGAGCATCTATTTGACGTATTGTTATCTCATTCTGAAGTAACTTGTATTTCTGGGCATCCCATATCTTGCTAGCCTCCATTTCTCTTTTATCCTACTTGGACATCAGAGTTATACAGCTGTTTGAGACCCTAACTGCTGCAAGTCTTTATGTTGATAACTTGACATGATTCATGAATTCTCGTGCATTTTCTGATACAATTAAGCTATAATTTGCTTATGCAACCAAATTATTACATTCAATATACAAATGGACAGTTTTTTGTATAACTAAACTAAAGGTTGCCTATGTAACCTAATTATTCACGTTCATAGTTTGTATGGACAAGGTTTTGGGCATTTGAGCAGTTCATGTAGCTTTTTTGTCCTTTAATTCTCATTTTTTTCTAATAAATAAAATTTCTCTAATAATTTTTAATTCTAGCTGATGAAACTGTAATATTTCTTGGTTGGATCTTTGTATTATAAATTTAGATTAATCTAGTCACTTAGTTAAAACATCATTCTATGGAACATTAATTTGTTCTGCTGTGCTGGCTTGGAATTTGAAGCACAAAACTTTTCAGGATAATAATGAAAAGGAGTACAAGAATAAACATTGTTTGAAGATAAATTCTAACGTTGATCTCTAAAGTTGGATGTCTAAAATTAAGAAGAAAAGAGCAAAGGTGTCATGTAATTTGGAAACTGCAAAAAATATATCAGATGAATATTATATATTCATATACAAATATGTATGATATTTGTATGTGAAATCTTCTTCTTTTCTTACCATATATGTTCTCCAAACACTAGCTTTGATGTGTCATCTAAGACTCATCTAATTGGTATTTATGATCTACTTTACAACTGATTGTCATAATTTTATATGATTTTTTTCTTTCTGAAATTCTCAATTTTTTTACTCTGATGGTGACAGGTTATGGAGACATACATGCAGTCAATCCCAGAGAAATGGTATTTATTATGATCTATGTCTCTTTTGATATGATTCTGGGAGCTTATCTTATTGGTAATATGACTGCACTGATTGTGAAAGGATCAAAGACAGAAAGATTTAGAGACAAAATGAAAGATCTTATTCGATATATGAACAGAAACAGATTGGGGAAGGACATACGTGACCAGATCAAAGGACATGTGCGCTTGCAATATGAAAGCAGCTATACTGAAGCTTCAGTTCTCCAAGATATTCCAGCTTCAATTCGTGCTAAGGTGCATATGACAAGAATCCTTGGACCATTATGAGTAAAACGGTTACAACTCTTCATTCTATCTCCATTTTCTGGTGTTTCATGTCTACCTTGTTACGTGATACTTATATATCTTTATGGACTTTTGAGTCATAAATTTCTTAGTTCCTGAACTGTTAGTACGGAAAAATTTATCTTGTATTACTAATTCTTGTATGACTTTGCAGCTTACCAGTATAGCATATCCTGTTCATATTGTTGAAAACAATGAAAAAATAATTTATAAGTTCTAGTAGAACTGTTATATCATTCATCATATCCTTTGTTGATGATGTTGATGTCTTTGCTCCCTACCTGATTTTTTGTGATATTTTGTAATAACAAACTGATCCTTTTTTTTGCAGATTTCTCAAACTTTATACAGACCATGCATTGAAAATGTTCCACTCTTAAAGGGATGCTCATCAGAATTCATAAATCAGATTGTAAGCCTCCTCTATCTTGTTATTAAGCAAGTGATTTTATAGCTAAAATTGTCCACATTATGTTGTAATTTCTGTCAATAAATCATTCATATAAATACCATGTTCCCTCTTGATGGCTAAAATATGTACTTGTTGCCTTCATGTCCCCATGATATTTTTATTGGCTTTTAGAAGATCGCTTCATAAAAGACACTTATGATTGATTACTACTCATGATGTCAATTTTATAGGTTGTATGATTTTTAACATCATTGATCGTTGGAGAATCACATGGCAAACTAAAAAAGGTTCTTGATTCACCAGAAGGCATTTTGATATAGTGGGTGGACCTGTGACTTAGGCTTCATGTACCCAAATTATAAAGTCAGCATCCCACATGCAGGAGCAAGGCTTCATAAAACTCACCCTTCTAGGACCCACTTTAGTGAGAACCTCATTGAACTTAGCTGTCTTTTCAGTGAGATTCACAAGGACAAACAAAAAGAAAACAAAAACTGCATACATCTACCTTAAGATTCTCATTTGTACGAATTGTAAAGAATGACTGGCCTTACAAGTTACAATTATTTTGCAAAATATTTGTTTTAACAAAAGGTCAAGTGAACATAGTGCAACCCTCAATACCCTTTCCGCTTTTTCCACCCTACTATCCATCAATCTAAAAGATAAGTTATTGTCTTAGTGTTAATAAATTTGTATTTCATATATCCAGTCTTAGTCTTACTTAGTAAAAAATCTAAAAGTCGGTTTTACTTTAATGAACATAGAAAATGTTTTAATTCACTAAATTAGTGCATTTAGTTCCATAATCTTAAGACAGAATAGTTGGATTCTAGAACAAATCCAATCAACTCCCAAATTTGATCTAACTCAGGTCATGTAAGGGATGCATCGTATCAACATTCTGAAGCTTCCTCAATTAGCCTCTTTTTTTTCTTATGTCTAAGAATGTACAACTGACCATGTATTTAATGCAATCCTGTTATAAATACTTTAAAGAAATTATGCTTCATCTTGTGTTGCAAATCTTCTTCCTCTGAACGTAACTGCTTTTTCTTCTTCAATTTTATTGGTTGGTGATTTTAACACAATGAACTTGGAAGCCCTTGTCTCATGTTGTCCAAAAATAGATTGTTCTTCTGGATTATTTCAATTAAAAAGCAATATTTAATTCATTGATATGATGTTGCAGGTAATCAGGCTACAGGAAGAGTTTTTCCTTCCAGGCGAACTAATTCTAGAACAGGGCAATGCAGTCGACCAGCTATATTTTGTTTGCCATGGTATTCTGGTAACAATCATAATCTATGATTCTGTACATCATTCTTCTCTTTTAGATATTTTATTTGTTAGGGTTCAACTTATGGTCATAGTTAAGCAGGAGTTCTAATTATATACATTAGTTAGCATAGTAAACATTTCTCATTTTGAGTGTTTATGTATTTGTATAAGCAGTGTACATAACTTTTGTCAATGGTGTATACCAATTTTCACTTTGGCAATTCACAAGCCCTAAAGGAGCGGGGCTTTAAAATTAAAAGATCTTTTTTTGATCGGACTGGATCAAACTGCTTGAAATGGGGTGGCTCATATACCAGTTCATGCCTGGACCACTATATACTGATCAGTATGGACCAGAACAGGCAGAATAGAGTTCTTTGGGTTTTTACAAACTATAAAATTCGGATTTTCTGAACCATTTATATTTGCTTGTTCATAAGATTAAATGGATGCCACGGAATGGTTTCACAGGTTGAGGTGCAATGTATTTTTTTGTAGGACATGACATTTTGTGGTATTAAGTGGCATTTGATAAATAAAGATGATCATATAGCAAATGAAAAGTTGTTCATGAAAAGGAATAAGATGGACATAATCTTATTTTTTTTGTGAGACCTAATAGTATTAAAAGATGACACCTTGCCGCACATGAAAAGGAATTAGTATAGCATTAAATAAGCCCCATGTTTGGATTTTATTAGGCAAAATGTGGGTTTCTTTCTCTTCCCACCCATAAACATTAGCATTATATAATAAAATTGGATTAAACATGTACAATTCCGAGTCCAACTGAGAAAATTACATTATTGACATTGCCTCATCTGTCTCTTAACACTTTTCTTCCGCCAGGAAGGAATAGCGATTGGTGAAGATGGATCAGAAGAGACTGTTACACAATTAGAGCCCAGCAGCTCATTTGGAGAAATTGCTATTCTTTGCAACATTCCTCAGCCTTATACAGTTCGTGTCTGTGAACTCTGTAGACTCCTGCGTCTTGATAAGCAACTTTTCACAAATATTCTGGAGGTGTATTTTGTGGATGGTCGGACAATATTGAGTAACCTTCTTGAGGTAAAGTTTTGTGCACATTACTGTCAGGCAATTCTTTGTTTGAATCTGTCTTCTGCTTGTTCCTCTACATTTCTTTGCTAGAATCTTCATATCCACTAATTTCTTCCACAATTCTTTAAATGTTTATTAATGGAACATTTTTGTACATGGAAGGGAAATGAATCTACTTTGCGTATCAAACAACTGGAATCGGATATCACATCTCATATTGGAAAGCAAGAAGCCGAACTTGCTTTAAAGGTTAATAGTGCTGCTTACTATGGAGATCTGCGTCACCTAAAAGGTCTGATAAGAGCGGGAGCTGATCCGAAGAAGACAGACTATGATGGGCGTTCACCTTTGGTATGAATTAATGGAATACACTTTAAAACATTCTTAGTTCTATATTGCATACTAATCATTTTCTTTTAGTGGATTATGATTAAATATGTATTCATGTTCTCTCTTCTCGTTGATTATATAATTTAAATGGCAAGTTTTTCTAGTTGCTTGGTGACTTTGGTCTTTCATAAGTTAACAGAAAGAGGGATAACATCAGCTGGAAAATCAACTCAAAGCTGAAACTTCCAGTTCCCCCATTCCATTAATTATGTAACATCTGAAAGACCTTAACACTGGAGAGGTAGATAATAATTTCAAAATGAAAAGTAGACCAAGAAAAACTACAATGATATCTGAATGTTATCCTTTTTGTTTTAAGCTTATTAGTTATGGAAAGACTCTCTGTAAATAAGGGTTACCTCAGTATTTCAGATGGTATTTGTCAGGATTGCTCATGCTTCTTGAGTTCTTATCATTAAGTCACCATATTGACTTATGTTGGTTACCTTGAAATATGCAATTCTTTTGTAATTTCATTTTTAGTGTTTGACTTTAGCATGCATGACACAAGGAGGATGATTGTACCTGTATGTATTAGAGTATTTCAGGGTGTAAATAGGGACATACCAATTAAAACATGTATCATTAACATTGATCATTTTGGTTACTATCTTTTATGAACACAGGAAGAAAGTTACATGTTTCAAGTTGAAACTTTCAACTGTCATGCAATGACTATTTTTGATACAAAAGAGTAAAAGACCATTACTTACTATTCCATATGATTAAATACTTGATAGGAGGTCATGCAATATTTGCATATCTTTACTTAGGTTTTGTATGAATCCATTAACTCTATTATCCTGCCCAGCATCTTGCAGCTTCAGGAGGGTTTGAAGACATCACTATATTCCTTATTAGAGAAGGCGTAGATATCAACCTTTCTGGTACCCCTTGTGTACATGTTAATTTACTTTACACAAAGCATCTTTGCATTGCTAATACTTATACACTATATATGTCATCAGATAACTTTGGAAACACGCCACTGTTAGAAGCTGTGAAGCATGGTCATGACCGGGTGGCTTCTTTACTCCATAGTAAAGGGGCCAAACTAGATCTTAAAGATGCTGGCAGCCAACTTTGTGCAGCTGTTGCAAGAGGAGACTCAGATTTTATTAAAAGGATTTTGATTTATGGAATAGATCCAAACTCAAGCGATTATGATCATCGTACACCACTCCACATAGCTGCTGCTGATGGATTATATTCTATTGCAAAAATACTTTTAGAAGCTGGGGCAAGTGTTTTTGCTATTGACAGGTACTGTCTTGATACATAACATTTTTCTGCATCTGTTTGATATGTGCACGTCAACTAAGTCCCTTTTTATTCAACTATGATACCTTGTGACACTCAATGCTTTATCAATAATTTTCTAATTTCTTTCACCTGTCAAGATCAAGGATTGCAAAACCGAATTGTATCGCCCATACCAGGCGGTATGTACTAGTTCGCCAGCAAACCGGTACACGGACCACCCACTATCGGGCAATACCCTTAACCTAGCCTCGTATCCGATGATACAGGGTTGTTTTTGACCATTACCGCCTGAAACAAATCGGTAGCGGTTGATTCGATCGTCATGGCTTGCTACCAGGAGGTATCAGCCTGGCTGCGATGAGGGAAGAAGAAGCCCCGAGATAAAAGGAAGAAGAAAGAGAAAGAGGGAGAAGAAGAGGGAGAACCTCAGGACGCTGTCGCCCTCTAACGACGAGGTGGCGACTCAGCTTCTTCTTCACAGAAAGCCGAGTCCGCGGCCTTCGTCTTTGTCGAACATCACAGATGAGGAGAACCTCGGGATAACACTGCCCTCTGATAGTGAGGCGGCAACTTCTTTACCGCGGTCTTCTCCTCGTTAGAGGTGACGAGGAGAAGAGATCGCGGAGGCTTCTCCTCATCCATACTGGGAGAAGAAAACGAGGCAATGTTGCCTCCTTTTTTAAATTTTTTTATGATATATATATATATATATAAGTGTACCGTTTGGTACGCTCGGGCATACCGCTTGGTAAGCCTATACCATACTATATCGAGCGAAACTCGATATACTAGTATAGTACAAAATTATAGACCGTGGTCAAGGTAATATAGTGTCAGCATCATTTTTGTGCTTCTAAAAATGGTGTATATTTAAAATTTGTTACTCTTGAAAATATTTAGTCAAACATAGTCATAGACAAAAATGGGATGGAGATACATAATTTTTTTTCCTTGCAAGTGTATAATGTGGTACAAGTATGAGTACCATTATTAACACTTATGGTATTGCTATGATATAATGTAGCACAACAGGTCTATAATATTTTCCATTTAGACAAGCTACTACTAAATTTAAAATATTGTTACTCATGATATTGGTCACTCTAAACACATGGATCATCAAGAAACTTATTCTCTTGAATAGAAGTTTGGCTTTGAAATAAATGATGGACCTCATATCTTACTAAAATAATGAATAACTTTAGATTGCATTAACTCTTAATCTTGTCTGCCTAGTTGTACATCATAAATTCATTTGCACAAATTAATTTGTAGTGCCTAGCACATTTTGTGGTAGCTTCTAGCAATTTGAATCTTGATCTCAATTATGTCCGAGTTATTTGTCATTTTATTTATTTTAATAAATATTGAATATTTGAATATACCCAGTAAATGTTCCTTTTATATCTAAGTCATGTGTAGTTCAATACATTATGTATATTGTCGAGCCCCTAGTTCTCACATATCCCTTATATATTTGAGTAAGAAAATGAATCCAACAAGTGTCCTTTACAGTGCTTTGAACTATTTCAGTCTCTATTATAAAAACACATCCTTCTATGAAGAATGCAACAAGTGTTTTATGCATTATCTAATCTGTAAGTGTCCAATCCATGATACATATGGTTCTCCACATGTCTATTTTATAGATGGTAATCTATTTAAATCTTTTTATACTTTGAATCTTGAATATGCTCCTCTTTTACTAAAAAAAATCAATGAAAATTATAGATCTGTGATGCTATATCCTCTTTAGTAGGATGTTAGGAGCATGCATAGGATCATTGATTTTGATAGTATTCCTATCAAGAAGTAAACATGAAAACAGGAGAAAAAGCAACAGCAATCTCTGAGGAGTTTCCAACATCCAAGTCAAAGGTCAAATTCAACTTTCTTTCTTGAACAGTGATTGTCCATGAGGCTACACAGATGTAGGATCCAATTACATTGACTCTATGTAGAACTAGGGAATTTAAACTAGGTAAAACCATGTATTACTCTATCCAAATCTAATAGGAAAAAACAATTTAAAAAATCTGAGAATAATTAGCACTTGAGGAATTAATATTACCTATCTTTGGTAATAACAAAATAGTGAGAAAGGTCTGTCCAGAAAACACTAAAAGGACAGGAAGGAGGTTTTGAAATATGTTCCCGGTTCAATTAAAAAACTAAATATCTGCAATTCTTCCTACATTGCTCTCTTTTCTGGCTTTTCTTATCATTGAGTGAACATTTTGTGTCTATATACGGAAATATTCTCATCAATTTAGATATTTGTCTAATTCATTCATGAACACAACAATGCTTCTTTCACTTTTCATAAAGCAGTCTGACAACACCATGCAAAATAAACAAAGTAGGTTTTTCTTGTAGAGAAGCAAACCATGTACTGCAAATCTTGGATACTTGTTTTTGGATCCTATTCTTGCGGTAATTTCCCAAGTGTTTACTTGTCACATATATTATGCCAAAGCTTCATTAGAGACATCAAAACTCTTATTATTCTTTTGATGAACTGGATTTGGCATTCAGTATGGATCTCTCTGCTATGCGTTTCTTTACTAGCAGTCTCTGTTATGAGTGTAATCGTTAGTTGCCAAAATTGCTGAACTGTAGGTGGGGAAGTACTCCATTAGATGAAGCAGTAAAATGTGGAAGCAAATCGTTGATGATGATGCTGGAAGATGCAAAACATGAAGAGCTCTCCAAGTTTCCTGATCGTGGTACACAAATTCAAGGTAGATGCACTGCAGCTCTCAAATACTTTCCACGTTGCTTCTCAGATCTTGCATTCTCAAAGCCGATTCTTAAATTTAGTTCTACATTTTAGAATAAATTGCTATCTACCCTAGACGTTTAATTTACATCCACAACTAATGCCAAAATTGGTATGTATCATTATTCCATATTTTCTGACCGATTAATCCCTGATTTATGTATTTTTCTGTAATTAACTGCTTGGCATTTTATAAATACCCCTAAATTTTTATCTCAAGTCCCGTGTGCATTATTGTTTATACGACTTGCACCAACATTTTTTACATGTACAAAAATGCTATCTGTTGACATATTCTTATCATTCTTTTTGGACTCAGACAAAACCCAACGCCGAAGGAGATGCACGGTGTTCCCTTTCCACCCATGGGACCGAAAAGAAAAGAGAAAGGAGGGAGTAGTACTGTGGGTACCTCTCACCATGGAAGAACTCATCCAGTCCTCGCAAGAGCTGCTAACCTGCTCAGGCTCACGCATTCTATCAGAGGAGGGAGGGAGGATATCTGATGTAGCCATGATATGTGACAACCAGAAGCTGTACCTCGTGGCAGATTAAGACACTGCTACGAAGAATAACCAGCTCAGTTGCCATACGTTACTAAAACAGGTGAGATCAGATTCTTTGTAACAATTTTTACAGTTGAAATCTTTCAAGATTTTGTGGCTGGCTATGGACGCGAGAGTTTGGAGGGGCCTCTAATGATCGATATCTTTGCACATGTTTAAGTCATTAAATTAAATTTCTTGTTGATCATCATCTAGTGATACATCAGGATGTGTGATCTGACATATACACTCAGCCGTCTTCAACAAAGGCATTGAGTAACAAATATAAACTTGATCATCTAACATTTCTAAGCTTGATATTTCAGGTACGCAGTGGTGACAGGAATCAAAGACAGTATTATCAACTTGTTCAATTCAAGGCACTGAAAACAGGATAAAGGAGACAGGATTTGCGAAGAACATGTTGAAACGTATGATTGATGTTGTAACGGTGGCTGAAGAGTGAGCGAAAGCGTGGACTCTGAGGTGGATGGAAACACACCCGTAAACCATATGTAGGGATAGCAGCGGAGTGCTTCATTTTGGGTGTTCGCACCTGCCTAAGAGTTAAATTAGTGTTCTCATTAATCTATGTTTTCAACGAAAATTAGTGTTCTCATTAAAATCTATGTTTTCAGCGAATATGTCGAGTAAAATAAACACTCAAATCGGGTGGGTTTAGAATTGGTTCACGAACTGTTCAGAGTTCTAAAAAAAGATGTGATGAAACTTACCAGTTCTTTATTGGTGATCACTCCTAATTACATAATGCAAAGAACACTGAATATATATATTCTTCAAAATTTGTGTGTCCTATCATTTTTTATCCGGTCAAACTGACCTAACTTGATTAGATTTTACAACACATATAAGAGAAAAAAAAAAAAACTCTTGTGATAATGTGTTACAAGAGCTAATGAGCGGACAAAAACACTTCTTATAGGATAAAAAGTAGAGTTGAGATCTATTTTAGTCCTTATAATTTCGAGTATTTAAAATAATTTTTATATTTTTTAAAAATATATTATATAAATCATTCCCTTCAAATTTGAGTTAACATATACTAGAGTCGGTTTATTTTATATGTTGATTTATAATAAATTATTAATATCATAATATATATAATTTAAGTTTTAAAAAGGATTAACATCTATTTTAGCCCTTGTGATTTCGACTATGGACCATTTAAGTCATTATGGTTTACTCGTGTCTAAAATAACTCCTATATTTTTAAAAATATCGTATATATACCCCTCCCATCAAGTCTAAGTTAACGGATGTTAGAATCTACTTAATTGACTCATAATAATCATTAATATAATTATACATATAATTTAAGTTTAAAAAAGGATTAAAGATCCATCTTGTCGAAGAAGAGGAAGTGACGAAGGTTGTAACAACTAACGAAGGCAAAGTGATAGAGGTCGAAGGCAAAAATAAGTGAGAGCTAGACCATAATATCGTAGGCACGGTGGGTGGGGGTACAGGAGAGGACAAAGTGAGACGTGGTGGAGATGAAGACACCCAAGAGAAGAAAGAGGGACCAAGTGATCACTACGTGCCTATCATCCAGCTGGTCAATACACATCCAACTGAAGCAGAATTAAAAGATCCAGAGCTTGTTGTTAGCGTGGGAAAGACTGTGTGCATAGGAGACCTTGTTAGGCAAAAACGACTTGGTGGTGCTGTTAGTTAGTGGTCGCTTCCACGATAACGCCTCATCTATTTATAAGCTAAGTTTTCAAATCCTAAATAAGTTTTCAAAAAAAATCTTAAATTATATTAAACTTAAATTATATATATTATTATATTAATAATTTATTATGAGTCAACATATCATGTAAGCAGACTTTAACGTTTGTTATCTCAAATTTGATGAGAGAGATTTATAAGCTAAGTTTTAAAAAATATAAGGATTATTTTAGATCCAAATAAAGAGGTTTAAGTGATCTATAACTAAAATCAATGAGTCTAAAATGGACTTTAATCCATTTTTAAATTTAAATTATGTTATTATATTAAAAATTTATTATAAGATAACGTATCACATAAGTATATTTTAATATATGTTAACTCACGAAAAAGGTACTTATATGTTATATTTTAAAAAATACAGAGGTTATCATTTTAAAAAATACAGAGATTATCTTAAATATGAGTAAACCATAAGGACTTGAGTTACGCATGACCAAAAACCACATGCACTAAAATAAACTTTAATCCTAAAAAATATTTAAATTTTAACTAAAATACCTAAAATGTATTTGTTTATCAAATCTAGTTTAATTAATTAAAGACAAAATATATTTGGAAAAGACTACTAATCTCATTACTATCATCGCTTATAAAATATTAAGTGACATAATAAAAAATATATATTTCAAATATGATACTAATATAATATATTTAAATTAATCTTTAGTCGTCTAGGAGACGTGCATGATATGTCCATATCATATTTGAATCGAGTAGACTTCATAATCTTCATTAACCAAACAATAATGATTAAACCATAGCATCATGTAAAATGAATAGTAGCACGAGAGAGCAATACTTAAGCTAAACTTAATAGTAATACACTACACATCAGCCAATTAAAAAATAAAAAAATCTTATCGGATTCGGATCAAGAAATCGGGTTACCGGTTGATCCACAATCCGATTCACCGAGCCGAAAGGCACGCCGGGGAACCGCAAGAGGTGTTCGTGGTAGGGTTTAATTGAGCGTCCTGTCCTCCCCGGAGCCGTATACTCTCCAGGAAAGAGGCCGCGACGGCGATGGCCCTCGCTGTGGAACGGGAATTCATCGGCGCCGGCTGCAACCGCATCGTGAACAATGTCTCCTGGGGCCGTTCGGGCTTGGTGGCCTTCGGCGCCCAGAACGCCGTCGCTATCTTCTGCCCCCAGGTGAGTTGACTACTCCGTGTCTCACTCTCCTGTCCTCGTTTAGTTTTCTCGATCGCTTTCTTTTGATTCTCATTTGTTCGGTCTCCTTTGTTGTGGATACGTTGCAGAGTGCTCAGATATTGACCACGCTTCCTGGGCACAAGGCCGTCGTTAACTGTACTCAGTGGCTTCCTTCTAGAAAAGATGCTTTCAAAGGTGTCACCTTTCTTCTTTTCTTTATATTATGATGTCCTTAAGTATCATAAGGATAAACTCTCGGTATTTCTTTGTGTGCATGACAAAAAAAAAGGTAGGCAATTCATAACGCCAGTAACTATTTTGTTTGTAACCGAGCAATTATTAATTATTTAGAAGAAATCTTCAAATTGTTTACTTGATTGCCTGACAAATTAACTTGTCTAGACATTTATTTACTTCTTTTTGTCCTTATAGTTTCAGAATTTTCAGCTGAGATCTTCCAGTTAGTCGGACCAGCTTTGTGAAGGCATCATCTTTTGTATATCATCAGTAAATTTAGCTTTTCTTGTGATAGTTTTAACTTTTAACTCCTTGGCTACTAAAAATATCAGCAAGCAGCTGAACTTTTTGGTGATAACTGGTTAGTATTAACATGTATTTTTGGTCTGTTGGGTCAGTTCTTTGCTGACTATCTACTAAAGTAGTGAAGAGATATCTAGGACCTATTTATTAGATGGAAAAGGATCTTAAAATTGTGAAGGTTGATGTAGCTTCTGCATTTTTTTGGTACAATATATACAAAGAAAAGAGGATCCAAAGATTTCTTAAGACTTTCCGCCCAAAGGGAGGTTGTGTGAAACTAACATATCACCATGCAGGTCATTTTTTGAGCCTCTAATGCCACTTTGTATGTTCTGAAAAGAATGCTAAAGCTGTTGCTTAGATAACTATGTTGATTAGAAGGGAAAATTCCTGATTTAAAAGAACTGACAAGAAGGATGGTGCCCACCTTTTGTTAGTTTGGAAGCTTTGAATTAACTTGTTTTTGGAGGTCCAAAAAAGGGGTTGCCTCAGACACCTTTCCTCTACCCAAGGGGAAGAAGGGGGATTATACACCAGCTTTGAGGCCGTCTTCAGGGGGAAGGACTATGGCTTTCTCAAGCCAATTGTTAGGTCACTGGGTTATTCAAATAAGTTGCCTTTTCCATGGTTTACTCCCCTGCATTCTGAAAATTTGAGGATAGCTACTCTACTCACTGACCACCAGCACAATCCATGGTTTATTTTGATTTAAAAAAAATCCTTTTTTATGAATGTAAACTTACCCATTTTTTTTGTTTACTTGCCGACAAATTTTTTATGGAGAAATGAATGGAAAAACGGATATAAATGGAGATGAGAACTGAAAAGATGAATAATTTGTGTACTTAACTATTCTATGTTTTGTCCATCTTTCTCTTCCGTTAGGACTATTTATTTTCAACTGAACTATCTTCTTTCATATTTGTTATTTTATAATGCATTGTACGCGATTCTTGCATCCAAATGCTGAAAGATTATCTTGTAGTCAGATTGTACAGATGATTTCTTAAAGACATACGTGTCTAAAAGTGCCTTTATATTTCTTTCTTTTATTTAAATGCACCTTACAGGAAGGAGAATCACAACTTTGTCTGGTCATGATATATATTTCTTAAATAATTCTTGTGGATTATAAAATTACTGAAAAATGTTTGTGACAGTTCAACATGCCGAGGTGCATTATCTTCTGTCAGGAAGTTCTGATGGTGTCCTCATTGTATGGGAAATGGACCTCAAGAAAAGAGAGGTATTCAGTTAGATAACATTAACATTATTCTGTAGATATTGAATTTTGAAGCATCTGTTTTTCTCCTAATTTCTGCTTTGAAGACATTAATATTTTTGTGGTCACTGTCAAGTGTTGCCTTGTTGTATATTAGTCCTTTACTGTTTTTAGTCATTCTGGTTTGCACCTGCCATGCTGAACAGGTATCTCATTGCTGTTAACTGATATCAGTCAGAAATAAACGATCTAAAGGCTTTTAAACTGAGAGGGAGGAACAAATGTACATTCTTTTCTTCTGTTCTTTGTCATGGTTGCCAAAAAGTGAAAATTCTTGGATACTTGAGCTTTGGAGTAAACCAAATTGATGTTATATATAACAAACAGTAGACACACAGTGGCAAAGGGCTTTCATGGCAAATAGTATAGTGGTTGCTATGCCAGGCATCACAAGTCTAAAGCAGATAACTAACTTAAATTATGATTCATAGTTTCATACTATTAAAAAAATCCTGTAATTTAATATAACAAAGATTTAAATTCCAAATGTCCACATTAGAGGTTACAAGCTTTATTTGAGTCGTTGTATTATGATAATGAAATGGAAATTCATTATATCAAAATATAAAAAATTTAATTTTTAACTTAATCAGGGTAGAGTTTTGGGCCTTGTAGAAGAGTGTGGTGGAGGTTTAATAGTATAGTCATTTATTTTTTAAAGAAATATTTATACTGAATTGGTCATCAAGCAATCTTTATGTGCATGCAATGTAGCAAGCATTGACCACTAGAACATTATAGCGGTCACCATAAGTCGAAAACACTTTAAGGTGCTATTGTATATGTAATATAGTGCTTGACCCTGCAAATTGTTGTAGGGGCTACTTTATAGAAAATGATCAAATTGGTTTAACTTAAAACCTGTGCAATAGTTCAGGGCCAGAGCCAGTATGGTATATATTCAGGAAATTATGATAGTTGTCCTAGTTTTCATTGAGAAACTTCTTTAATCTTAATCTTAGTCACTGTTTTCAACTTTATTAAAATAAATGCTGGTCAATGCACTGTTTAATATCTCTTTCCATCTTTTTCTATTATTTAAATGATTCTAGTCTATCTAATTGATGTCAATTAACTAACATCATAATTTACCTTTTCTTTCTTATGGTTTATTCTACAGTGGAGAAGTATTTTACAAGTATCAGAAATTCATAAGAAAGGTGTTACATGTCTAAGTGGCCTGATAATTTCCCAGACCATGGCAATGTTTGCTTCTGCTTCTTCTGATGGTCTTGTTGTTATATGGGAATTGGTTCTCCCATATGCTACTTTGCGTAAGTTAATATCTATGGCTAAATTATTTTTTTCTAGTGTTTATGGAACTTAATATGATGCATAATAACAAGAAAGCACATCACATACTTTCTTGATGCACAATGATTGTAGAGTTCCATTGGTTGATTTGGCAGCCAATATGCTCGGCCAGATCTGTGAAAGCAACTTTGGTTGCCTGACTGCCCTCTTACCCAGAATCTTGACTTGCAAGACTATGGTAGGGAAAGGAAGCAAGTCATAGTAGGCAATAATGCATTTTTGTGTCATTGGTAATTCTTTTGGCCTGGAAGTACTGAAAATATACTGATAATGAATGTCTTGATTTTTAGCTTACCTTGGTGCCTTAGTAAAGCTGCAACTTTGCAACATGGATGACTAGGGTAGAGTCATTGGAAAAAGTCTCTTAGCTTGCTTGCCAGATCAAGGCTGCTACATTGGCCATCCCTTGATCCCACATTGGCGGGTGCCTTTTGCACTAGGCTGCTGCTTTTAGTTTTATGGATTTTGTTACGATTAATGATTTATTCATTACCTTTCATCAATATCTTTTGACTAATTGAGTTCTTGCATGATCATGTGATAGGTGACTGCAAAATTTCTTGCTTGGAGTCTCTTTCTGTGGGTTCAAAACCTATGGTTGCACTGTCTTTAGCAGATTTGCCTGGAGAATCAGGGCATGTTATTTTAGCAATGGGGGGACTAGACCAAAAGATTCACATTTACCTTGGTGATTGGAAAGGGAATGTAAGTGAAGTTTGTCTGGAGTTTTCAGTTTTTCTGATTCCTTTTTTACTCAAATTGATAACTGATGCAATTTTTACACATTCAGTTTGTTCGTGCTTGTGAGCTAAAAGGCCATACAGATTGGATCAGAAGTTTGGACTTTTCTTTACCTGTTTGTTTAGATAGTGAAAATGAAAGCATTCTCCTTGCGAGTTCCTCTCAGGACAGAAGCATACGCATATGGAAGATGGCTATGTGTCTTTCTTCATCTAATTCTCAGGTGCCATACAAGAAGGACGAAAGAATTGACTTGACATCATACATTGAAGGCCCTTTGTTTTTGGCTGGTTCTATCAGTTACCAGGTGTCTTTGGAATCTTTGCTTGTTGGGCATGAAGATTGGGTGTACTCTGTTGAGTGGGAGCCTCCATTTATTAATGGAAGTAAAGCTCACCAACCAATGGGCATATTGTCAGCATCTATGGACAAGACAATGATGATATGGAGACCTGAGAAAAACACTGGTATCTGGGTAAATGTGGTGACTGTTGGTGAGTTAAGTCACTCTGCCTTGGGCTTTTATGGTGGTCACTGGGCACCGGATGGTGAGTCAATTCTTGCTCATGGATATGGTGGATCTTTTCATTTATGGAGAAACACTGGCATGGATTGTGAAAATTGGCAGTCACAAAAGGTCCCCTCTGGTCATTTTGCTTCTGTATCAGACATTGCATGGGCCAGGAATGGTGAATATTTACTATCTGTTAGCCATGACCAAGTTAGTAATTTTGCTCTTCATGTAGCTTTCTGAATGTTCTTTGTCATCATTGTGTCAGTTGCATGCTTAGCTGGTTCTACAAGAGTTATCATTGTTTAGTTCATTAATGTCATGTCAATTCTTTATTTGCAGACTACCCGGGTTTTTGCTTCATGGAATAGCGAAGGTGATAAAACTTCTTGGCATGAAATCGCTCGTCCACAAGTTCATGGTCATGATATTAATTGTGTCGCCATCATACAAGGGACTGGAAATCATCGGTTTGTTAGTGGTGCTGATGAAAAAGTTGCTAGAGTTTTTGAGGCTCCTTTATCATTTTTGAAGACACTTAAGCATGCAGTCCAAAAATCTATCTGCTTTGAGGATATTAACGAAGATGTACAGATCTTGGGGGCTAACATGTCTGCTCTTGGATTATCACAGAAGCCTATTTATGTGCATGGTGAGGTTCTTTGCCTGATCACTTGGACCTAAGTTTAGTCAATAGTATTGCTGGTTCATGTAGTTGGTATACCCATGCTAAATTGTGGTTCCATTTTTTGGCTGCCTGGTCTAGAACAAATCAATTTAAGAAATGTAAGGGTGGCTAGAAGCTAGTTTTAGGCACTTAATAGGTGACCAAATAATATCTGGATTTGGGCTGATTTCTGTAGCTGACTAACATTGTGGCTTGTAAGTAGTGCCACTTAATTCCTCAGAAATGATTCTATGAGGGGTGTGCATATTCATCTATTGTTAGGCTGCCGATTTGTGGAATTTGACTATCTTTTTTTCAAAATATTGAATATTTATGAATAATTTTTGCATTTTACTTCCGTGGAAACTCATAATATTGGTTTTCTTGTGGTTTTGATTGTCTGTTTAAGATCTAGAACAATCGCCCATGGTAATACCAATACTATGGGATATTACTCTGTATGAGTGGTACATGTCAGTTCGACAAGGGACTGGTACAAGCAATATATCGGTATGCCCCCATGTACTATGTGTTGGTACGCTCAATATGGCTCGGTACATACTGTACCAATAGGTGGTCAATATATCGGTACAGACTACTAGGGCGAACCATGGGTGATATATATGTATCTTATAGTCTATTAAGTTTTAATATCTGATTTTCTTTTTTTTCTTGTAATTGTTATGCCTCATGCAATTTCATTCTTTTCAGTTGCTGTGACCAAACTGTCGTAAATGCATATCGACTCAATCCAGCATCCTTGGTATTGTAAAATGTAAATGATATTATTGCATCTTCTGATTGCTAGTCTCAGCATCCAACTACATACCAGCATACAAAAATGAATACTACTTTCAGCCTTCTTCTATCCAGTTTTTCTGTTCTAGGATTTTGTACTCGTGTTGTCCGTATATCTTTTTTATTTATATTGTGATGTCTGAGTTATAGTTGCGCCTGATATTATTGTGTTGATGTGCAGCTAATACTGACACTCCAGGCAGGCTTCAGAGTGATGCTTCCGACTCTCTGGAAACAGTTCCTGATGCTGTGCCCACTGTTTTTACAGAACCTCCTATTGAGGAGCAACTATTATGGCATACATTGTGGCCCGAGTCTCACAAACTTTATGGTCATGGGAATGAATTGTTCTCTCTTTGCTGTGACCATGAGGGAAAGCTGGTTGCTTCTTCATGCAAGGTATATTCATGTTATTGATATGATCTTATCAAATATAGGAAAATTGTTCCTATTAAGCTGTAGTTTGCTCATTATGTTGTTTATTAATATTTGGAACAATGACAACGGGGTCCCTGAAGTTTGAGTCAATGTTTTGATTTTATCCATCGACTAATATTTAGTCAATTTGATTCTTATTACTTTCAATTCAATATCACCATTGTCCCTCTACCCCTCAGGTTAGACCACACGGTTAGCCTTACTGTCAAATCTGATTGAATTATTCTGTTTTATGGTGTGACTAATCATCTAGCTATCATTTTAAGATCAAATGATCTTAATTTGGATTGGCTGACCTGATTTAAGATTGGTCCAAAAATGCATGTTTCTGATCTTTGATCAGCTAGTATAGTGTAGCACATAACATGGCTTAAAATATTGGTTATCAGATCCATACCGATCCTTGGGTGGACCAATATGCGTCTGGTACGGGCCAATATACTGATACATGGTACATCAGTATATTGGTTTACAGCGATAAGGGGAGAGGAAAAATAAAATAGTAGTAGGAGGATGAGGAGACAGGGATATCTTGAGCAGGTGGGATGTAGTGAGTAGGGGGCGACGAGATAGCACCGAGCAAATGAGAGATCTTACCTAAAAGATAGTGATAACTATCAAACTTGGCTCAAGCCTTCTTTGGGTGAGCTTACCACTTTGTTTATGCAGATTACCGAGTGGTAACCTGGATACTGAACTGGACTGGGGCGATAACCTGGATAGCGGATGGAACTGCACGAAAAACCCTGTTCTGCATGTCGATTTAGCCTTGGACTAGTAATACTGCATGTTACGTATCGATTTATGGCATTTTTAACCATGCATGAGTCTAGATCTAGGATACCGGGTCTGTATGAGTCCCTGGTTGTAATGCTGCAGGTCAGGTATTTACTGGCATACTGACATACTATACATCGGTATGTACCATGGTACCAAAAAGAGGGGAAGGATGAGGAGGAGAAGAATAAGAGGAAGGGGAGAAGGAAAATAAGAGGAGGAAGAGGGGGAAGAGGAGAAGATGAGAGGAGGTCAGGAGGCCAATGAGGAGAGGAGCACCCCGCGGTGATGAGTGGATTGAGGGAGGAAAATACGAGAGTGGGGCCATTGTAGGAAGGGGGCTTACCTAAATACTTGGACTGTGTTAACTATTGTGAATCAGCTAGTAAGAGGTTTTAATAGATTACCGTATGGTAACCCCTATATAGGTCCCAAACCACCTAAAAGGTGGCAGTCCACCTATCATTCTTCATTGGACCAGTAAACACCATCTGGTACAGACTGATTGGGGTGATATGTTGAACATTGTACCAAGCATTTTCTTTGAAAAGCTTTGGATAGGATAAAAAGAGAAAATGTTTTTTTAAATAAAAAGAAGCTACATCAGAGGAAGTGGTTAATTAAATCTTAATTCTGGTGGTCCACCATTGCCGGGTTAACTACTTCATACCACATTTTCTCTAAGGTTCTTGATTATGATTTGGATGACATTTCTTGCTTTATCCAGCTCAAAAATCTGGATTTTATGGTTTGAACTCTCTTGCATTTTATACGGTTCCCCCATAATCACAATGTATTTTTTGACTTTTATGATGCTTTTAACATAGTTAGAAATTGTGAATGGTTTGTTTTTTCATCTGTTTAGCAAGTAAAATAGTTTGAACTCGTTCTTTGGAAAATATTTTTTTCCCATAAGTTCTATGTGCTTTTGACAAATGACTCTTAAATTGACATTTTAATACTTGATAGCTTTTTCCAAGATTTTCCATACCGATCTGTACCGCCCATATTGGGCGATACGTACCAGTCCGCCAGGTTACCGGTATGCGGACCGTCCGCTATCGGGCGGTACCGCCAAAATCGACCGTTGGCGGTCGATTGAGGGAGAAATCGACCGTCGACGGTCGATTGAGAGAGAAAAAGGGAAGAAGAAGAAGAAGAAGGGGAAAAGAAGAAAGAAGAAGAAGAGGAGAAGAAATACCTCGCGCCGTCCTCGCTCGCACGCCGTTGCCGCTCGTGGGTCGCCCGCGAGCCGTTCTCGCCCGTACGTCGTCGCCGTCCATGGGTTGCCCGCGGACGATTTTTCTCCCGCACGGGGAGAAAGATCGAGGTGACGTCGCCCCTTTTTTATCTTTTTTTAAATATTTTAATAGTTTTTAATATAATTTTTTTAATATATTTTAATATACTGGGTGGTATGCACAGTATTGGTACCGTACTGGTACTGACAAAATGTTGGTACACCGGTACGGACCGGTAAGTAAAACCTTGGCTTTTTCTTCATTCAATTCTTTTACTCAGGTTCTATCTAATACAACACCAATGTTTATGATAAGTTTGTTTATGACACTAAATTCAATAAGTTGTTTTTAACAGACTCCATTGTGAGTTGTCTATACTCATGGTTTCAGCAAAGATATATATTTTATTTTCTATCATGCAGGCGCAGTCAGCAACTGTAGCAGAAATATGGCTATGGCAGGTTGGATCTTGGAAACCAGTTGGTCGCTTACAATCCCACAACTTAACAGTTACACAGCTGGAATTCTCTCATGATGATGCATTTCTTTTGTCTGTTTCAAGGGATCGACATTTTTCCATCTTCTCAATTGGAAAATCCAGTATGTTTTTCTGATTATTATTGAAGATATATGTTTGCTTTTTCAATCTGTCTCATAGCTAAACATTGGATATAAGTATTTCAATATTGACATTAGAGCTTGTCAGCTATAAAACCAAATTGTCTTATATCGAAACATTTAGGGTTGATGTTGACCCTTTAAAATATTGCTGATTGACTAAGGTTAGTAATATGCGAGGCATCTTAAGTTATTAATTTCTTGGATTAAGTGTCTGTACATACCATGCCATATTGTACAAGATGTTAGTTATTGTCGGAAGGTGTTCGGTTACATCTCATGGTGCTGCAGCAAGCGTAACCCTTATGTTAGTCATCACCAAAAGTCTGGAACCATGAATAGACTGTTGTGCTGTTAAAATACTGGCACAAAGGAAAGCTGAGTAAACCACATTGATTACCTGAATAGCCAGTAATTGCATTTACAGAACATAAAAGTTTTCCTTGAAAACCATTTCATAGTTTATATGGTTTGTAATGATGGTCAACCCTTGAGCCTGTTTGGAGTAAATCAGAAGTATGGTCTATTACATACCTAATTTGAAAAGTGAAATAGTTTGGGCCTGTTGTTGAATGCACGAGCACCACGGAAGGCTATTTAATCTTCCTTTTCCCATCTGAGACATATTCTTTATTCATTTCAGCGTAGATTATATGATAACAGCAAACACATATAAACATCTGAATATACATGATAGATTTTGTTTCTTGATTATTATTAGAAATCTGTCTTTACACACATACTAACATTCTGAGTTGCTTTTTGTGCAATTTTAATGACTATATAGGAAGGCAACATATGCTACTCAATTGATCACAATAGACTTTCATGGGCTTCTTAACCATTACCGTCTGTAACTGTTACCAAAAGAAAAATCTCATCAGTCTCATAATGTGATTCATATTTATCTTTTTAGTCTCATAATTTGTAGAATCTCCACTAGCCTCTGGTTCCTTAATCTTTATCTGAAATAGTCTCTTATATTTATGACATGTTAGTAACCTCATTCAGGTGAACCTTATATGTTTTGCTGAACAGATGAGATTTTATCCTTCTGTGAATTAGGGGAAACCGGTCATCATCTGATTGCCAAGCGGGAGGCACACAAAAGAATAATATGGGCGTGTGCATGGAACCCATTCGGCCATGAATTTGCAACAGGGTCAAGGGATAAAACTGTCAAGATCTGGGCTGTTGATGGTTCCTCTTCTGTGAAGCAGCTTTCTATCTTGCCCCTGTTCCATGATAGCGTTACGGCTTTAGCTTGGGTGGGCCGTGAACACTCCATTAACTCTGGAATTCTTGCTGTTGGCTTGGATGATGGTCTCATCGAACTTTGGAGTGTCTCCGGTGGAAGAACTGCCGCTGGTCGTGACTCAGAGCCATCAGCATTTAGTGCTGTTCTTTCGATTCGATTTGATCCTGTCCTGTGCCATGTTTCGACGGTGCTCCGTTTAGCTTGGAGGGAGCGATGCACAGGTGATTCAAGCGCCATGGAACTTGCATCTTGCGGAGCGGATCAAAGTGTTAGGGTGTTCAAGGTCTGCGATCGTTGAAGATGCTTGTCAGGTATACTAACCCCAATGTCTCATTCTGATCTGAAGGGAAATACAGCCCCACTTTGCTGGAACACGTAAGGTTTCATGAAATGTGTTTCCAGCTCTTACGATTTTGCCGATGGTGGGTTATGCATCATGTATTGTTGTCTTACTATTGGTTGTGCACCCAAAAGTGGCAGCAAGAATGTTAATTTACCTCCTCCTGTAACCAAAAATGTTTGTGCAGGTCCTGTTAAGACTACCATTTGTTGTATTAGCCTTTTTTTCTCTCTTTGATGAATCAAAAGTTTCATTGTTAAGGACACATTTCGATGTGGATGACCCACTGGGATAACCGGCCGAGTTCAGGTCAAGTATGTCCAGTATGATTCAATCAGAATCAGATCTGAAAGGCAAATTAAACTTATTTTTTAAAAATAATGTAAAGGATTTCTTGATCCATCTCAAACCTAATTTAGGTATTATGGCCCTTGCCAGCTTCGTCATCAGATCATTTGTTGCTTATTGGTTTTGATTTCTTGTACAACTAAATTGCTTGAGGTTTTGGTTAGCTTGAATTTTTTGTGTTCTTCACCAGATTTGATTGCTTGCTGAACGGATCTAAAAAGGCTAAGATATTCTCACGTGAGGCTGCTGCGGATTGATTGCTTGCGATCCAAAAAGCTAAGATAATCTCATTTCTCTCGTGTGCTGGATTGATTTTTTTGGCTTTTTTTAATATAGAATAATAGTCTTCCATGTTAGGTTTTTATCCAATGATGTTTCCTTTAATTAATTTTTATCCAATGATATATTCTTTAATTAATTTAATAAAAAATATTATCGACTCTACACTCGTTGCCGTCGTCGGTATCACCTCCGCCGACGAGGAAGGGTGACGGGAGGAGGAGAAAGAGAAAAAGATAACCCAACACCTTACAGCAACTCACATCCCGTACAAAATGGCATCAAATATATAACCAAACTTGTCATCGGTAAGAAATGGAGAAGAAGACGAATAAAAAGTAAAGAAGACGAAGGTTGGCGATCCAAGCTGGCCCTCCGACGGTACTCCCACGTCGACCTGCGACTTGATTGACGCAGCAATGGCTTTCTTTACTGCCTGCGATTACCAGTGCCACTCGACGCGGGAAGATCCTGTCCAATGAACGTCGCAGCAATGACGGCTCGATGAGTGCCGACTGACCAAAAGAAGGCGGGGCCGATGTTTGATAAGCAAGTCGAACTTGCCTTCGTTAAAACCTGCACTTGGAGAGGATCCGCACGAGGAGCCTCACATGGCGCAACGACAAAAGCAAGCCCCGTCTTCGTCACCGCGGGCACCGGGCGGCCTCCCGTGACCTCGGACCTCGGGCCGTCTCGTGTCAGACGACGCCGGGATGGGGGAGGGAGGACACGAGCGTCCTTCCGTCAGACCACCGAGGCCATTCCCGTCCTCTCCCAACTTTCCGCCGGTGGTCAACGCGCTCCCCATCTCCGGCGTCTGCCAAATTCCCAGAAAAGCGCCTCAACGAACACCCCCGCCCCCCCTGCCCGAGTCTTCCTTATCCCCAGAAATGACGAGACCGTCCTCCACGTCGTTCCCGGTGGCGGCGTCGAGGTCGAGGGCACTGCGGTCATTTCGAGCTCCGCCCGGTGGGTGGTCCCCCCCGCAGCCCACCACGGTCGGAGGTCGCTGTCGGGGAGATATGGGATAAGCGATTCCGTTTGCTACTTTTTCTTCGATGGGCTCCCCTTTGCGAGCGCAGTAAAGGGAACCCGCAACAGTATTTAAGCCCTAATCCTTTTGAGATCGAGCAACTCATCCGGTGCTGGTATTTAGCCTCCGGACTGATCCAAGCTCCGCATTTTTGGCACTCCCCAGCTTCTCTCGGCTTCGGCGCCGTCGAACAGGCCCTTTCGAAAGCCGCGAGACGAGAGCTCGGGTTTGGACCTCGATTTTTGATCGCTGCTGGTGGAGGAGGATCAGGGGGAAGCTTGGGAGGAGTCCAGCTGTGGCAGGTGATGGCAAAAGACGCCATTTTGGAAGCAGATTGGAGCCAGTAGCGTCGAAATTCTGGTCCCGGACGTAGAAATCGACGGCATTGTGGAATCCATCTTGATCAGGTAGGCTGCAACAACCCTCCAAAGTTCGCTGATAGAGGGGGGGGGGGGGAGAGGGATGAAGGAGACAAGAAGAAAGAAAGGATACAGAAGCAGTACATGAAAGGGAAGTGGGTGTTCCGGACGGAATTGGGGAAGCGGCATGTTGTAAGGCGAAAAAATTGTTTAATGACAGCGTATCTTGCGATAAATCTGCGATTCAACTGTGTCGGGAAAGGGCAATGTTTCGAGTATTTCCTAATCTTGTCTCCCAATCCTACTCCGGGGAGGAAAAGGAACTGTATTTTATAATGCCCTTCTCCCATACGATTCCTTCTTTCTATGTTTAAAGCTGTTCTTTTTCTTCCTTTAATATTTGGAGAACAGAGGATATAAGAGGAACGTGCTGTGTTGTTGTCGCTAGTGCCAAGCAGCAACTCTACTTGCCTTCGCTGCTTTCTATATTTAACTGGAGGGAACGGAGAAGAGTAGGGTCTCTCTCTCTCTCTCTCTCTCTCTCTCGCTCTTTCTCTCTGGTTCATTGTCTTTGGGATAAGTGAGCCTTTGCTTCTTTTGAGAAGGCCATAACCACGCCTTCATCCTCTTTCGCGCAAATCAACACAAGAATTGATGTCGTTTGCTTAGAGCTAAGTGGAGGTTAGGCGCCTACTTTTGCTGCAGGGTGTGGTGCGGGAGAAAGGAGATCGAAAAGGTGGGAGTTTTGCAGAAGTTGGTGGGGCTTTGGGGTGGGAAAAGATACAGGCAACGGACGGAGATGGCGGTCGGAGGGAAGAGGAGGTGGTGGTGGGAACGGAGGGCGGCGGTGGTCGCGGGCGTGACGATTGCAGTGAGCGTGTGGGTGGGTTCCCATTGCTACTTTCGGAGGGAGAATATGGCCAAGGCGGAGGAGGCTCTGGTGAGCATGTGCGAGGAGCGTGCGAGGATGATCCAGGACCAATTTGCAGTAAGCGTCAACCACGTCCACGCCCTTGCCATCCTCATCTCCACCTTTTACTACCAGAAGCAGCCCCCAGCTCTTGATCAGGTGAACTGCCCTTATCTTCATCTCTATATTTGCCAAGCAATGGGTTTTATTATTGTTGCTCTGAACTGGTTGGGCTTTGTGGTTGTGTTTCTCCACTTGGTTGATTCTTTGGTTTCTCTCAATTATTTGTTCCCTTAGGTAATACAAAAAAGATGGTTATACATATGTTTCTCTCATATTTCCACTAGTAATATGTTGTTCAAGTCATATTTGTTGATTCAGGAACAATGTTAATTTCCACTTTTTCTTACTCTGTCAAATTGTTTTGGTCTTTTTTCTTCCTATGTTTTTGCTGTAATATTTGTCTCTTCATTCCCTTGTGATGCTTAACCAATGTCTGATGGTAATTCTTTGTGTTTGCATGGAACAATGTTCCTTCTTGAATCTTTGTTCTTAACTTCCTATGTTTTTGCTGTAATATTTGTCTCTCCATTCCCTTGTGATGCTTAACCAATGTCTGATGGTAATTCTTTGTGTTTGCATGGAACAATGTTCCTTCTTGAATCTTTGTTCTTAACTTCTTGAGCATTAGTGCTGTTTCTTGATTTTTAAGTTTCATTGCAGGAGACATTTGCGTACTACACTGCCAAAACAGCATTCGAACGGCCATTGTTGAATGGGGTCGCATATGCAGAGAGAATCATTCATTCCCAACGGGAGATATTTGAGACTAGGCAGGGATGGACGATCATGACCATGAAAAGGGAGCCATCACCCATACAAGATGAATATGCTCCTGTGATTTACTCTCAGGAGACTGTCTCTTACATTGAGGCAATTGATATGATGTCCGGCGAGGTTTAGCATCTGACTGATATAATATTTAAGTAATGCCATTGCTACCTTCACTTCAGGTTACTTATGCTTTATCGCAGGAGGATAGAGAGAATATTTTACGGGCTAGGGCTACTGGGAAAGCTGTTCTTACGAAACCATTTAGGCTGCTTGAGTCTAACCATCTTGGTGTAGTTTTGACATTTCCAGTATATCGCTCTGGCCTTCCTGAGGATGCAACAGTAGAACAACTTGTGGAAGCAACTGCAGGGTGAGATAGCCCCTCGTGTATAGCCTGATTACAGTTATTTTCTGCATGTCCTTCCATTTATTTTAGTCATTTTGACTAGATGGTACTTGTTAGTAGTTAGTTCCAAGTCTGATTAGATGGCTTATAAGTAGATACACATTTGCAATTTGATACTGGAGATCTGACAGTTCTTGAAGTATGTGCTACTTTGGAACTCAAAAAACTTGTTGTCAGTTGCTCATCACCTTTCTTGTTTGTTTAAGACTTCTACCAGTCTTAAACAAAGATCCTGGTGAGTGTGTGTTTGTTTAAGTACATCTTATTATGCTAGTCATTAGAAGTTTAGAACAATAAGCATATGTGATCATTATAGTTAAACATCAATTGTTAAGAATGTTTAATATGTTGATGCTCATCTCTTCCTTAGTAAGTTAAAATGCACTAGGTACATTCTTTGCAAGTTCATTATTGCCTCACGAATGATCATGTATGTACAACATAAGAGAAGAAAAAGTTTATTTTCTACAATTAGAAAAGTGGGTAGCCTGTCATCAGTTATAGTTTACAAGTTTAATCTTCTCACAAAATGTTTCAATGTGCACGCAGCATGAATGGTTGTTGCTTCACATTAAGATTTCTCCATCATGACCTGTTGCCAAGAGACCAAGTCATTGGATCGTCTCTGTATGCAGGGATAAGTTTGTGTGCATTTATCTGTATACCTTTTCATTTAGCTAGCTCCAAGATAATCATCCTAATGCCGAAAGATTATTCTCATTCTCCTTTAATTTTATTTGCTGTGAGGTTTAAAATATGCTTTTGGAAAAAAACTGATGCTATGGTTTACTAATTGACTGTATCTTAGGCAGAAAAGCCTTTTCCTTGCTTTCATGCTTGACATAATTTCAGTTGGCAGATATCTTGGTGGTGCTTTTGATGTCGAGTCACTTGTGGAAAATTTGTTGAGGCAACTAGCTGGAAATCAGGAAATTACTATAAATGTTTATGATATCACCAATGCTTCTGAACCCTTGATAATGTATGGCCCCCAAATTCCAGAGGGTTATATGCCACTTTCACATGTTAGCATGCTTGACTTTGGAGATCCATTCAGAAAGCACCAGATGCACTGCAGGTTAGAATTATTAATTAATTCATGTGCACAAACCTCTCTCACGCTTATGCATTGCAAAAATAATTAAATCTTTGAGCAGGTATAGGGAAAAACCTCCCCTTCCATTGTCAGCCATTACAACACCATTTGGTATTTTTGTGATCATTATGCTTGGAGGTTACATAGTATTTGCTGCAAAAAATCATTATGACAACGTTAAGGAAGATTGTCGGAAGATGGAAGAGCTGAAAGTTCAAGCAGAGGCTGCAGATGTTGCAAAATCTCAGGCATGACATTCTTTTTTATCAAGCTCAAATCCCTATTCCATTTTCATGGATCTAAATTTTCTCATTTTCTCCAATGACAGTTTCTTGCTACTGTATCACATGAGATTAGAACACCCATGAATGGTGTCCTAGGTATCTTGATTTCTTGCTTTGTACTGAGTACTGACATTTTTTTGTTTGTGAGTGTGGTGTCTGCAATCTGCTAGCTGGTAATCCAATCATTACTGTTCCTTTATGCTAGGAATGCTGGACATGCTTTTGGATACAGATCTGAATTTAACTCAAAAAGATTATGCCCAAACTGCTCAAGTTTGTGGAAAAGCATTAATATCACTGATTAATGAAGTTCTTGACCGGGCAAAAATTGAAGCTGGCAAATTAGAGATTGAGGCAGTTCCATTTGACTTGAGATCAATCCTTGATGATGTTATTTCATTGTTCTCTTCAAAATCAAGAGAAAAGGGCATTGAAGTAAGTCTAGCACCCTTTAATGTTCAATGCTTGATATATATGATTATATTCTTTATTTTAGTCACCATGGAAGCTATTGCTTCAAATCATTCTTCTGGTTATCTATTTCCTGATGGCTTTTTGAGATTGAATTGACCTAGTATGGTGGCATAATTCCTGACTGGATTTACATGCATGCTGCTGATCTTCTTATTCTGCTTTATTCCATGTTGGCTGATTGTAGCTTGCTGTATTTGTATCGGACAAAGTTCCAGAAGTTGTCACTGGTGATCCAGGGAGATTTCGACAGATAATAACAAATCTGGTGGGCAATTCAGTTAAAGTACGTCCATTCATGCCAAGTGATGATTTCATTTGCAACTTTCTATTTGTCACTTGTCATATACTAGCTTTAAAACTTCACAGGATATTTATTTGGAACTTAACTGTCTAAATAGAAATTTGATGTCAGCAATTTTTAAACTAATTTTTAGCTATTTGAGTAGAATTTTGTTAATATGATTATTCATTTATGTCCTGCCAGTTTACTGAAAGGGGCCACATATTTGTCCAAGTTCTTTTGGCTGATAACTCAGACCTTGGAGCAGATGGAAAAGTTTATTCTGGCTTAAATGGGCTATCACAATCAGAAAAGGTACAAATCATGTCTGATTGCACTTTTGATACTTTAAGTGGTTTCGAAGCTGCAGACACCAGAAACAATTGGGAAAATTTCAAGCTTCTGCTTTCAGATGAAATGTTTTTGCCAGAGGTCTCAACATTTGATAAAGAACCTGATATTGTCACCTTGATAGTAAGTGTGGAGGATACCGGGATTGGGATCCCATTACGTGCCCAGGATCGTGTCTTCACACCTTTCATGCAGGCTGACAGCTCAACATCCAGGAACTATGGAGGAACTGGTATTGGCCTGAGCATTACTAAATGTCTGGTTGAATTGATGGGTGGACAAATTAACTTCACTAGCCGGCCAAATGTTGGAAGTACATTTACATTTACTGCTGTTTTTAAACGATGCAACAAGGATGCAATTGCAGACACAAAGAGAACTCTTTCTGAGGCTTTACCTACTGGATTTAAGGGAATGAAAGCATTTATAGTTGATGGAAAGCCAGTAAGAAATGCTGTAACAAGGTATCATTTAAAGAGGTTGGGCATAGCTGTTGAGGTTGCAAATACTGTCAAGATGATGCTTAATTCTTTGACCAGACAAAGTTCAAATTTTAGAGCTGGGTAAGTCTCAAACATATGCTGTTGACCATAATTTGTTTCTTAAGGCTGAAAGATGATATAAAAATTGTTTATTCCATTCAAGAATTGCCATTTTTAGCATAACATGCTTCCCATCATACCAATCAGCATGCCCCTGTGCCACCTGACACATTCCAAAATGTCCTAGTCATATGTTGGGAACTCTAGGAATGAGCCAAAATGATGTGTGCTGGTACCATGTCATTCTCGCTTCTACATTTTGTTGTGCTGACATGTGCTTATCAACATGATAGCCCTTGCTTTAATGTTTGAAAAATTTCAGTCTTTACCTACACATGCTTCAGCAAAGCCCATGTTTCTTTTAATCTGACAATCCTGCAAAACTGCCTTGGTGGTTTATCTGCTTACCGCTGCCCATAATTATGAGTATTATGACTTGAAAGTAAAACCGTATTGTCTCTATTCTGGAAACCATTCTCAAATGAGCTTATCAAAATTTTTCCCATTTGTTGTTTTCATATACTACAATCTCCTTTGACTAACATTTTTGTTTTCATTCTTACTGCAACCAGGAGACAACCATACATTATATTAATTGAAAAGGACTCATGGTACACTGGTATGGATGTTTACTTGCATAATCAGTTGCTGTTGCTTAAGCAGAATGATTGTGTACTAGAACTGCCAAAGGTCATACTTTTGGTGACTTGTGAATATGATAAAATGAGTACTGGTTCCTTAGTTGATACTGTAATCATCAAGCCTCTAAGGGCAAGCACTGTGGCAGCATGCCTTCAGCAGGTGCTTGGAATGGAAAAACAACAGAAGAAAGAATTGTCCAATGGTCCAACTAATCTTCGCAACCTGTTAGCGGGTAAGAACATATTAGTGGTTGACGACAACAAAGTAAATCTTAGGGTTGCTGCAAGTGCTCTTAAGAAATATGGGGCAAGAGTCGAATGCGCTGAAAGGGGGAAAGATGCCTTGTTGCTCCTTCAACTGCCACATAAGTTTGATGCCTGTTTCATGGATGTTCAGATGCCTGAAATGGATGGGTACGCATGAATAATTATTTTTATGAGTTACAATTTCCATTTCTTAAGAAACCATGAAAATACTTTCTATGCTTGTCTTTTTAAGGGTTTTAATGTTTAATAATAGTTTTCATATATAATTTCATTTGGGCCTGTTTGTTTCCTAGGTAAAAGGTAGTACAGGTTTGTCTTTTCCATGAAAGGAATAGGGAACGAAAATTTGTTTCTCCCTATTTCCTTTCTTGTGTTTGTGATGCATGAACAAGTTATTTTTTATTCGGAAAAAAAAATAGAAAAGTCCGAAAAAGGAGGTTTTGTTGCTTGATATGTTTTTTTAATCTGAAAACAAGGAGTTATTTTCTCCAAAAATTTGGAGAACTCTTCTATAGATTTTTTATGTTCTTGTCAAACAATTCTTCTAGTTAATTATTATGGCTTGATTTTGAAATTTTAGCTAGTATAGTTATTTGCTTGAATTACATTATATTCAAGGACTTGCTATTTGTTAATAGGATTTGCCATGAATAGTTTATTAACCAAGTGCTATTTACTCCATGTTATTGCACAAGTTATAGATCATTTGTGTTTTTTCTACTTATCTAATATAATTTGCATATCATATGTTTCAATTCCCTCCATAGAAACTACAAGTGTACTTTGTTGTAATTTCATATATTGCAAATTAACTTGCCATTATATACTTGATCTAAGATATGCTTTGCCATCAATAACAATATTTAATTATATTGCTTGAAATGTATCTCAATAATTGACCCTTGATTTTTTTTGGTTTATCTTATTTTTATGTTTTTAAATATAATTGAATATGTGTCAACGTATGCACTCATACTATGCAGTGACCAAACCACTTATATACCACTTTTGCTTTAAAATCTTCCCTGGACATACATAACCGGTTGGGGTTAGGGTTGTAAACCAACAGAGTTTTAGTGAACAAGTTTCATATATGCTTCATTGAATTGGACATGAGATAAGGATCATTTTAAAGGAGCTTGTATATAAACATTGGGGCTTGTCTCACTGATGCTTGTACAATTTGTGTTAGCTCATGGAGCTTAAACAATAATAAACTCGTGACACCATCTTTTTCGGTGTCTGGACCACCATGACTCTATGGCATATGCAACTGTTGCTATTGCCATTTCTACAGTGACTCTTGGTGCCTACAAGCTTTACAATCCTGTCGAAAGCATTAGTCAGTGGGTCGATATAGGTGTTGGCATTGATGTTGGTGGCAACAATGGATGAGAGGAGATAATAGGACCAATGGAGGCAAAGGCTTTAGGAAAAGGAGAAGGCCAAAGGTTTAGAAGTGTTGGATGTTGCTGCCTACTTGGCTTTCGATGTTAGACATTGGCCAGGAGAAGACACACCATCATCTCGATCAATATCCAATGACTCCCAAGGCAAATCTATAGAGGTGATAGATTCCTTCTTTCGGAGATTGGAATGTTCCCATGCACATTGGAAATCCATGTGAGAGGACAAGCACACTATCACACCTCGACACCCGTGGTTTAATCCTGGATGCAGCTGGGAGAGAGATTGAAGAGAAATTATCTGAGGAAGAAGACGATATCATGATTTTTTAACCACATTATGCCCCCTTCCTAGCCTCATATGATCAGACTCATATTAGTATAACCTCAACTGGAATCCTATTCTAATTAGGATAAGAATTCTATTTAGACACAAATTTATTAAAAGCAAGGTTTTACTTACCGAGCGGTAAGGCCCGTACCGCCTGGTACATATCGGTATGTGGACCGGCCGCTATCGGGCGGGACCGCTAAAATCGACCGTCGGCGGTCGATTGAGGAAGAAAAAGGGAAGAGGAAGAAGAAGAAAGAAGAAGAGGAAAAGTACCTCGCCCGCGTGCCGTCGCCGCCCGCGGGCCGCTTGCAATGGGGTTAACATGAGATGTTATAACCACAACCACACGTAAATGAATGATCGGAACTCCCTTGGATATGAAAGTGACTAAAACACTACTAGTTTGACTTGAGTTGAGATCAATGGATGCAAATAATTGAATATATGAATTCCAATATCAAGATCTTGTTAATCCCTAACTAAGTTTTCAGGTTGTCAGGTCTGTCAACCCCCATAGTGTGATGGGGTTTGCATGAGATGCTTTGGGCTGTGGTTATACTACAGCCACACGTAAATGAATGATTGGAACTCCCTTGGATATGAAAGTGACTTAAACGCTACTAGTTTGACTTGAGTTCAGATCAATGGATGAATAATAATGGAACATATGCTTAGCTTGTAATCATTGTTAATCCCCCATTAATTTCCTCCATCTTCAATATGTATATGTCATGGGAATATTATGTAGATTTTACTCTTTAATTTAAAGAGTTGGGATCCATTAGTTTGGGTGAAACACCTTGGGCATAAATTTAGTTTTTGATTTCATGAATCTAATTCACTTAGGTATTACATAATTTCTGGTTATAGATTTTAGTATGTTTTTATAGCCCTATTAATTTAGTTTTATGGTCGCCATTTTTATCTCGATTTTCCACCTTAAAGTATCATTTGCATTTTTAACATATGTATTAACAAGAAAAATTCTATGCATGTTGACATTTACGTATTAGTAACTTTTGCACTGACCTGTGTCTAATACCTAAACCAGGCAATTTAATATCTTAATTTGGACCTTTTTGCTTTCTAGTCATTGAGTTTCCTCCATTATCCATCTTGTTACATATTTTCTGGTAATAAGACACAAGAAATCAAATTAAAGCCACTAATCTGTTCGACAGAATTTTCAATTGCAAACATGAATAAGAGATCAGAATACCCTATTACTTTCAAGGATTTTATACATATCTGAGATTTATTCACCTCAAATAAAGTCACAAATCTTCCTGTAAGATTGTGTACACACACATTGCTTGTGCCACTCAGTTAACAGAGCCTAAGGTCAAGTAAAGAATATAAAGTTACTAATTTATTCACTTTCCAACTCTTTGATGACCTTGTTAGCATAAATTACTTTGAAGCAAAATGAACCATACGAACTTATATATGCATTATATGAGATACTGGTATTCAATTAAAAAGTAGCAACATATATTCATGTACATGTTCCTATATAGATGTACATGCATGTATATACTTGTCTGAATATATATGTATATATAAAAGGAGAAGAGCCACCCAAGAAGGGTTTCTTATATATTAAGATAAAATAAAAACTGTAATAATTGTATTAATATGAGTGAAGAGAATTGAAGACTTTTTACCCATATCTATATATCTAAATTGAGTTGGCAACACAAAGGCAAGTCACATAAGATGAATTAGAGACAATCTTACGGGAAGATTTATGAATGGCACCAGACAATGAGGTGTTTCAATCTCTTACAATAAGAGAGCTAGGATACCCTATTACTTCCAAAGATATCATACATATCTGAGATTTATTCACCTCAAATAAAGTCACACTTGAGATTGCCATTGTAAGAGACAATCATATAGGAAGATCATACGATGATAAGATTTATTTCACCTCATTGTCTGGTTGTATATAGAGTCATAAGTTGTCATATTGAGTCGCCTCATTGTTTCAGCAATTCTCTACAGATGAAGAGGAAATTAAACAAACTACCAAATTATAGGAATATCTTGAAATCAGCAACTTGTCCTTTTCTTTTGTTTCCTTTACTGATAGTGTAACAAATTCATGAGGGAAGGTTTATTCTTCAGGTTTGAAGCAACTAGACAGATACGTTTGATGGAGAGCAAGGCAAATGAACAAATCAGTAATGGAGGAGCCAGCAGAGAAGGAGAGGATTCTATGATAGTTGAGTGGCACCTGCCGATTCTGGCCATGACTGCTGATGTGATCCAGGCTACATACGAGGAGTGCTTGAAATGTGGAATGGATGGTTATGTCTCCAAGCCCTTTGAGGAGCAGCAGCTTTTTCAGGCAGTTGCCAAGTTCTTGGTATCAAAACCCAGCTCAGATTCATGACAAAGATTTTCTACAGAGAGTTATAAAACGTGGTGCATTCTACACACAACAAGATGGTGTTTAGTGGTGATAGTCCATAGAGCCATTAGTAGGAAGGATAGTGTGTGCAAATGAGTAAGGTGGGCTCAGCAACATGTTCCTTGGGATGCTATGTTACATCATCGCTCCTCCAGCAGTATCTGACATAATTACCCCCCCCCCCCTCTCTTTTCTTTGGAAGGTGCTTGTCCTTGAAGCATATTATTGATGATGGTGGAATTGGTAGAAAACAATTCGTGGCCGAGATCAAATGATGTAACGTTATGGAATTGGTGGGGTTGCCTTGTTTTCGTTTTTGTTTTTGTTTTTTACGATGTTTGGAAGTGTTTTTTTATGGTACTCCTTAAAATATTATTCTTTAAAAGAAAAATAGGGCATATGTTGCTCTCTAGCTTCACCAGAAAATTTTGTGATATTTGAGCAGCTCCAAATTTGACATGTTGGATTTTTTTGTTGCAGTATTTGGATCTATCTGTTGGGATATTATCAACTTATCCTTTGTGACAATATCTGCATTACAATTGTAAGGTGTCTGAAAACAATGTTCATCAAATGAATTTATTTGCAGCACTGATAGCATATCAGTGGGACCAATGGAATCCTGGAATCCACTAGATGGCACCTGAAGACAACATATAGGTTCCCATTCTGTAAATTTTATTTTGTCCATGATATCTACTGTAGACTTTATTTTGCTCTCTTTGTAAAATATTTTAAGAATTTAAATATGATCTTTCTATATGTTCCATGATACATGTGTTATCCTCTGACTATTTATATTCTTTTTATCGTGATAAAAAGGGTGGTGGTACTATTTCTATGATTTGGACAATGTTGGGAGAATGTTGTATGTGGCTTTTACTACTAACCAAGAAGCTGTTTCTGTGATTTGGACAGGATAGAAATCAATGTGTTTTCATGTTGATATGCTTCAGGTAGAACAACTGTATATATATCTGGATGGATGTAATGGCTATTGCTCTTTGCTCAAGTCTTTTGGAGTCAAGTGTGTCATTACAACTCAGTTGGACTTTTGGAGATTTATTATTGCAGAATTGCTGCTAATTGAAAGATCTGTTCAACAAAAGCTATATGGACTTTGGCATGTGTGGATGTTAGTGTAGATGGAACAACTTCTTTGCAATCTACTAGTTCATGATCATTGGTGATTCATAGTCAACTTAATGTTGGCTTTTAGATACTCTTTTGATCAACCTGGTTGACTCTTGGTGGAAATAAGTCTTCTCCTCACCCTTCAGCAACCATATGGGTAAGAGAGAGCACAAATGACAAATGTTGCCTTCCTCTCAGAAATATTAGTGTCTCCTCTTCAGACAGGTACTGATCAATCAATCTCAGTGGGTCTTTCTCCTTTACTGTGTCATTATAATTCCAGATTGAGTGCTGTGCTAAAGAAGAACATAACATGATGGGTTTTAAGAAGATCCAGTTAGCAAGATGAATGACAATAATAAATCTGTTAATTCTCAACCCCCCATGCACTATCAGTCACAGAACTATGATTCTAACTAATGATATAGAACCGAAAGAAAGAAAGAAAAAAAAAATAAGAGATTTTACGGCTTCCGCCGATCAATGTATGTTTTACATTAAAAAAATAATAATTTATTTTCAAAAAAATGTTAGATTATGTGATCCTATTTAATTAAGTAATATATATTATGGATTTTGAATATGGTTGTTGGTCAATAGAAAGGAAGTCCAATTAAAGTATGCTTCCTTAGGAGATGTGCTTTAAATGAGAAACTCTCCTAATTAATTATCCTAGACCATCGTCTTTATGGACAAGACCTTCTAGATATACAAATGAATGGGAACATGAGAGAAATGAATGATTATGAGAATAACAAAACACATGAACATAATTGAGATATTACAGATCTTTTATCTATCTTCCTTTGTCACGTGTACTAATCAATTGAGATATCACAGTTTCTCTCTCGTATTGTTTCCCTAATCCATCAATCATTATGGTCTTGAGAAATGATAGGAAGAGAAGAGAAGAGAAGATGAGTCTAGTTCTCCTTGCAAATTGATATTATTGTAGGTCTTGGATCTGATGATGATTCGCTTGCAGATCAGATAAAAGTTTTTTTTTTTTCTTCTGAATAGCAACATAAAAAGGTATGTATCATAATAATCTTTTAGATCCATTGTTATTTGATTTTATATTCTGACATTAAAATTTTTTCATATTGCAGATAACATATTATCGATTCTATGCTAAGAAGAGCTTGTTTTTATTTCCAAGCTAATGTTTCATCACTAAGACAGCTTGTTGATCTAAACATCAGAATAATTTCATGTATGTGTATATAGTACACACCTAAAAGAATGAATGATAAGCATAGGAAAGCAGGTAAATCTGTGGACTCATATCATATGGGCATCAATACATGAACAAAGATATATAGTATTTAAAGAGTATCTATCTATCTATCTATCTATCTATCGAGAGTGTTTAATTAATCACAGATTGATTTCTCTAAATGCAGGCATCAAAGAAACGAGTTGTGAGTCAGATGTTCTTCAACCCAATGGATGATGATGCATCAGAGACTTCTCACGAGCATGTTGTTGGGGAAGGAGGAGCAAGGAAATAAAATATTATGATATAATTAATGAAAACGTTTTCAATTAATAATACGACGTAGTATTAAACATGAGGTAACAGAACACTAACAAGATTATCTTCAAAAGTAATCACTCTCTGCTCACTTGCTTCATGAACTAATGTATTATTTATAGAACATAATAGTAACTACATCGCACCACTTTCTTCGTTCCACTATCTCACTATCTCACTCATCATTAATAACTACCTCCACTAACTTTTAAACTATCTTCACAAATTCGAGCCACTGTTCCTAAAATATATTAACTAATAAGTAACTACTATGAATCAATTATTAACACGAAAGATAGATGGAGGAGAAGATGACCATCGCGGGAGACCTAATCATCTTACGCCGGTGGGGGGAGCCCACATTACCCCGTAAGAGGGAAGGAATTGGGCAGTCTCTCATTCTAACCTTTGAAACCTGTCGTCTTCCTGCTCGTGATGCCTGCCGCTGCTGCTGCTGCTGCTGCCTTTTGCTTTCTAATGTTTCGCCATTCCTGAAACAAACAATAATTGCACAACTCACAAGTGATTCAGAGGCAGCTCAGGTGAGACTCGTCTTCATGGAGATGATGGGCAACCAAATGCTACCACCATCTCTCACCTCGAATCTATCTATATATATATATATATATATGAGTTATATTTTATATGATAATTATCCATAGTTAATAGGGTCTTGGTACGATGATCTACCAACTATGCATGTGAAATCAGTCTGATATATAATTTAAAAAAAAAATTTATTAAGATACTTAATTGGTTATTTAAGAAAGGCAATGAAAGATAGTTATTCTATATACGTTCGTATTCCGAACTTTTAATTAAAGGCTCATTTTGAGCTCTTTGAGTCCTCCACCAGCCTCTTTCATCTGATTGATTGAACAAATGAAATCTTGCTGAGCACATTACATCCTGACATAAATTTTATATATAAAAAAAAAAAAGTCTCAACGAAATATGTAATAATTTTCTAAAAAATCATATTATATAATTAAATAAATATGTAATAATTTTACATGTAATCATTGATTATTTTTTGAAAACTCATTATGATTATAAACATATTAAAAAAATATAAGTATTATATTTTTATATATCTTATTAGTTTATACCAACTAATGGTCAATAAATTTTTTTTTTATAGGACTAAATATACACTTAAAGTGAAGGACTCATAACCCTCCAAGAACTAATTTGATTGTAATTGGTATGACCTCCTAAGGTCATAAAAAAATTATTTATTCTGAATATATCTATACAATTTCTCCTTTTGGGATTCTTGAAACTCAAAAGATTCATTTGAAAATAAAAATGATCACAAAGCATATAAATTGTTGGTTCTCCTACTCCTCAATCAAACTAAATATCCTTAGTAAATTAAAGATGATCTTGAGCTAGCTAGCTTTCTATGTAAATTAGCTATATTATATATATATATATATAATATAAAAATGAGCAAAAAAACATATATTGATTGCTTAGGTGCACGCACAATCCACAAGTTCCACTAGTCATTGAAGTAGAGAACAAAAGGATACTTTTAATGAAATTTTAATTTGAAAAGAGAGAAAAAAGAGAGATTGGGATGTGCCTCATATTTTATAACATTGATAACTATAAAGTGAATTCAATTTCGGAAACACAAATCTAAAACAAAGGGAAGATTGTTTTTTATCTTTGTTACATGTATTTTGCAACTTTTTGAGAGAATCGAGGCCAATCAATCATATTTCTTTTTCTTTTCCTTTTTCTGCTTTATCTTTGATTAGTAGCCTTCATAAGTGCTCATAATTTTGTCTATGTGACTTGAGATGTTTAAAACTATGCCTGCCAAGGGTGCAACAAATCAATCTTCCCCATTATTTTTTTTATCTATCTAAAGCACTTGTACCATAAATAAAAGTATTACATTTATGCACTCATATGCTCCCTCCTGTGTTGTGATGGCCACTACTCCATTGATGCAGCTACTTGCTGTATCTTCTCCATCATCATATCATTCTCATTCATTTGATGCCTCAGAGGGAGATGGATAGGTTCATAATTGAATTGAAGGTAGGTGGTGGAGATTCCAGTGGTTTGGTTGCACACTGAGTGCAGTGTGTAAGACTACTTGAAATCTTCTACTCTTTAATAAGTGGTCAACTAAATTTTTAGCTTTACATCAGAATGATTTTTCAACAAAGAAAACATCACCAACAATTAATACAGATTAATAGGTTTAAATTGTAGAACTATACACTTTTTTTTTTATTTAAAGTATTTGAAAGATGATGTAAATTATCATTAGGCTCTTCAAGATCATAGATTATATTTCAACCTTATTTATATTTGTTAAACAATATGTGATATAGAAAACTGAAATAAATATCAAGAGAAAAAATCAATAAATATTTTATAAATTTTGCCACTGTAAGTAACTCTAGTGTAAGGGAAAAAAGATCACACACACACACACACACACAAAAAAAAGATTTATAGCATAGACAAAGCCTTACTTGTCCCCACAATTTGTCATGTTCAATCCAAATGTACATGTTATTAGGAGGAAAATAACAAAAACACACTAGAGTTTGATGCAAAATCCACATAGTTAGACAACTAAACTTTTTTCTCTCTCTAGTTGTGTCTGAGTTGCTGCTTTTGTCATAGTTTAGCTCCATCACACTCTTCTCCAAAGTGCCATAAAAGCTGATGCTTGAAGTCAAAACTAAGCTGCAACTTGTGACTGGCTTGCCCACTATTTTACTGCTCCAATTCAATGATATCTACTGATGACACCTATAAAAAAAAAAGACAAAAGTCCACAGCAACACATCATGTTCTCCTCTCCCCAATTGATTCATCTTCAATAACATTTCCACCTAAATCCATTATAAAAACTCTAGTTTATTCAATAATTTGCATTTTTTTACTCTGTTTCTGTTTGCATAATTTAGTTTTCTTTTAAGTTATTATGTTAAGAAAGCAAGAAAAGTGTTGTCTTGATTCCTTCCTTTCACTTCTATAAGACTTCCTTGTTTCCACCTAAATCCATTACCAAGTCACTATTTTATTCATCAATTTCCATTTTTACTGTGTTTCTGTTTGCATAATATATCTTTCTTTTATAGGTATGATATTTAATCTATTTTTGTAAAGAAAGCAAGAAAAAGTGTTTCTTGTGCTTGTTTCAGAAAACAAAAGAGAGAATGTGGGGAATGATTCCTTCAGTTTATCCTACATCTCACAGTTCCAATATTACAAATATAATATATATATATATAATTTTTATTTTTTAGCAAGGAAAAATTCTAAGCATCCAAAGAGCAATAAGAAGAGAACTACTCTTCACTCTCTACATTAGAGGGCAGCCTTTGCTTACACTTTCCGCTGAGAAGAGAGAGAAGAAGAAAGGAGGCACCTTTCTCCTTTAGTTTGAACTCGGACGAAGGGGAGTCAGCAGAGATAGAGGAGAGATGGTGAGCACACTGTTTCCTTCAGCTTTCTTCTTCTTCTTCTTCTTCTTCTTCGTCTGCTCTCCTATCTCCCTCTTCTTCTGCAACGCATCTGCTGCTCTTCTGGAGAGCCTCCCGACTCTGTCGTTCGAGGAGGGGTACACCCAGCTGTTCGGTGGTGGCAATTTGATCCTACTCCGCGATGGGAAGAGGGTTCGCATCTCCCTCGACGAGCGAACAGGTCTTCCACCCTCTGCTTCCCTTCAAAATCGCACCTTTTGATCTTTTCCATCATCTAACAAGGGGTAGTGCGTTCGATTTCTGAACGCCTCAGGTGCCGGATTCGCCTCCCAAGACCTCTATCTCCATGGATTCTTCAGCGCCTCCATCAAGCTCCCTGCGGACTACGCCGCCGGCGTCGTCGTTGCCTTCTACGTATGCCTTCCGTATCACACCCCTCTGTATAATTATTTTGGCATGTCTCATCTTGTTTCTCTTCAACTGTAGATGTCGAACGGGGATGTGTTCCCGAAGACCCACGACGAACTGGACTTCGAGTTCTTGGGAAATATAAGGGGGAGGGAGTGGAGAGTTCAGACCAACGTCTATGGAAACGGGAGCACAGCGGTCGGAAGAGAAGAGCGATACGAGCTCTGGTTTGACCCCACCGAGGATTTCCATCGCTACTCCATCCTGTGGAACCACAAAAGAATCATGTAAGAGTCTTCTGCTACAATCCCTTCAGAAACGTACGTGGATTTCTTGAACTCAAATGGTTCGGATGTGCAGATTCTACATTGATGACATCCCGATCAGGGAAACAGCGAGGAGTGAGGCCATGCGGGGGTGCTTCCCCTCCAAGCCAATGTCTCTGTACTCCACCATATGGGATGCCTCCGGTTGGGCTACTTCCGGCGGCCGCTACAAGGTCAACTACAGATACGCCCCTTACGTCGCTGAGTTCCAAGATCTTGTCATCCATGGCTGTGCGGTGAACCCCATGGATCATTCTTCGGCTTGCGAGAGGCCTAGTGCGGCCACCTACGGCTCATCGACCATGTCACCGGAGCAACGAGCTCAAATGGATGGTGTTCGCCGGAAACACATGACCTATTATTACTGCTACGACCGGGATCGATACCCAATCCCTCCAGCTGAGTGCAAGACGGATCAGATTGAGACGAGGCAGTACTATGGGCCGGATGGTGTGAGATACGGTGGCCATCGGCGCCGCCGCAGGGGGGGCCGGCGCAACCGTAGCTCGGTGGCACAAGCTGATGCTGCACAATAAGTCCTCTACTGTCTCCTCTGCTGTATAGTGTGAACCATCTATCATGTAGAGAGACTTTTTAGATCAGAATTCGCCATTGGTGTTTCATGTTTGGTCTCCGTTATTGTTTGCCCTCTGTAGCTTTGATGCCATTGCCCTTTTTTGTTGAATTTTTCTCACATTTATTTATTCCTGGCTTGCTTATTGATTCAAGCAGTAATGATGTCACAAATATACGAATAAAAAGCATTCTCATATCATTCATTTACTTCCTGGAGAAATTGAGCATATCACAGAACACAACTATATTTTTGAATCACATTCAATCCAAATGGATAAAAAGTCCATGTCAACATGTTTGGATCAATGGGACTGTTTCTGAAAAATAAACAAGAACATGGACTCTGCTAACGCTATGGTGGTTCTCCCAGCCACTGCAAGCAAACATGGTCTTCGTCGTTTTGTTCAGGTTCAAGAGATTCTGTAAGAGGTCTGAGCAGGGAAGGATGTGGGCCTCTGGCTGGGTCTTAAGCTGGAGAAAAAGAGAGCGGAATAAAACACAGATTTGGTTGCTTCTCAACATGAAGATGAACTGCACTTGGTCACTCAAAATAGAGCTTGGTGGTAATAAGTGCAATGAATCACAAGCTAATAACAATATAATATGGATGGGTATTATATTTTTTAGGATGATATACTGGTAAAAAAAAAATGAGAATAACTATGCTAGATGAGATGTTGCACAAACAATAATGTCATTGAGAGATTACCAAGTTCCAAATTCTGAAAGCTACAGCCACAGAAGAAGGTGAGAGTGTGATGCTGTTGGACCATCAGAGGAATCTGAAAGTTGTAATATCCAATGGTGAACATGTCTGGAGGGATAAACCTACAAGCAAACAAAATAATGATAAGAAATGAATAAATGGCTTACTAGCAGAAGAAATTCAAATTGGAAAAAAAATAAACTGTCGGGATTTCCATATGAACTTCAACTATAACTTTAATTTTATAAGTGATGTTCTTTATTTTCTTTGTGGACCTTAACTCTAATTCTGATGTTATCCAGTTGAATTATGCTGCAGAGTGTCCCTCAACTTGATGAAATTGCTAACCATTATTTTGCCTTCAGTTGTCATTATGTTTTCAGGGTGATAACATTCTAGATACAACAAAAGAGTAGAACTGATTGAGAAGTCAAAAATAAATAAATAAATATATATATATATAGTTCAAGCTATGAAAGATAAACTTATGCACAATGAAATGGTTGGTATGTCATGATCAATTATTTGTAGGGAAAGTGATGATAAATAAGAACTGGCAATATCATTTATATTAAATATTATAAGTTCACAAGATAACTCAGTATCACAAATACACTTATGGACATCTAAGACATTAGTTTCCATGTGTGAGACAAAGCAATTGGTATACCTAAAAGCAGTATTTGGAGAGATGACATGATTCCATTGGCACAGCATATAGCCATGAAGATCAATAATAGTATTGGAAGACCCTGAACTCTGAACTGAATAATATTTGAAGAAAGACAACTCAAGCCTGCAATTGAAAGAAAATTGAGTTCCTTCAAATCACATAGCATCTGGACATTAAAGAATATATATATATATATATATATATTATGCAAAAGAGTAGATGTCAATTTTAGAGCTGTTGTGAACCCAAAGAAAATAGTTGCCACGAAATGCTGAAAGAGAAGTCAAAGGAAATAAAATTCAACCTTCATAGTTCATAGGTAAATGCATACAAGGACCATAATGTAACTGAGAAGGCAAAATATCTTAATGTACTTCCATAACTTACATAAAAGGATGCAATGTCTCAACTACTTAAGCACAAACATGTAGATCATTTTCCAAGCATTGAGCTATAAGGCAATATCACTAGTACAGTAAGGCCAGTCAATTTTTTTTTCTTAATTCTGATATTATTTTCTTAGACTACTTATGCTTTTTGAATATAAACATATTTTGTACTTGAAAAGATACCAAGTTAACAAACAACATCGAGTCAGAGTCTCTCCATAAACCAAAATAAGTTGCTGCAGCACCTTTTTGCAACTAGCAGAATCCATCCTCTGTCCACCTGGTAAACTCAAGGATATTAATTACTACAGAACCCAACTTCTTGATAACAAGGCTGTGATGTCAACAGTCAGCGAAAGAGCTGCATGTCAATTTTGAAAACTTCAGCTGCATAAATAACATAAATTATGATGATTATGCAAGTAGAAAAAAGATTAGCAAAAAAGAAGCATAGACAGGCTTCTATCTTAGCAGGTCTAGACAACTTTTTGAAAGCAAAAATATATTAGTCCTTGGATTATTTGAAAGCAAAAAAAGTCTTGCTACACTCTTGGAGTACTTCCTTCTTATGGCAACTAGAAGGAGCACAGGGAGATGCGAAAAAGAATGATGCAACCAAATAGAGATGAAAGGGATGCAAAAATTGCAGCACTAAGGAGACAAGTTGAAGAGCTTACTATGCGCCTCCAACGTCAAGAAACCCATAGCTCTAGAGGCTCAAGCTATGGTTATTCAAGTGATGGATTCGAAGACATGAATCCCCTTGCATCCAAAGAAGCTGAAAGAGACTCCATGGAGAGGTTTTTTCATGCAAATGATAATATTAAGATTGACTTGTCGGAGTTCCACGGTTGACTTCAACCTGAAGAGTTTGTTGATTGGCTTAGTGCCATTGAGAAATTCTTTGAGTAGAAGGAGATACTCGAATTTGAAAAGTAAAATTAATTACCACAAGACTTCGAGATTATGCTTCAATCCAATAGGACAAGGTGCAAGAGGTACGCCTTCGAAAAGGGAAGATGAAATCTCAGCTTTGTGAAAATTTTCTTCTATCTGATTATGTTCAAACTCTTTTTCACAATTTAACAATATTCAGCAAGATAGAAAAACCATCATCAACTACACTAAAAATTCTACAAGTTGATGGCCCGAAATAACACTCAAGAGATGAAAGAACAACTTATTGCAAAATATGTCAGTGGCCTACAAGTTATGATTCAAGATTAAGTGGAGATGCAATGACTATGGAGGTCATCTGATGCCTATCAAATTAGCACTAAAAGTTGAAGCAAAACTTGCTAGAAGTGGAGCAAAGAGTTAAATAAATGTTCATTTACATTCCTCTTCTAAAGTTGACTTAGCTCGTTATAATGCTAGTTGATCAAAAGCTGTGAAATCATGAAAAATGCATCCAAGCTAACTCCTGACGACCGTGGAAGACAATCTAGTCGCACCAGTCACCTTCCTACTTGCTTTAACTGCAAACAAATAAGATATTGCATGAACGAGTGCCCAAATAGAAGCTAATGCACGAGTCAACTTTGTCTAAAAAGATGTCAATGAACAACTTGAAGATAGTAGACAACCAATATATGATGAATACCCTAAGGAGGCTTCTGAAGAAATTACACCCGAAGAAAGTGAATGCTTAGTAATCCAGGAGCTTTGCTACTCCAAGAGATTATTCTAATGAAGAATGGTTACGAAATATATTTTTAAGACACGCTACAAGTCTCAAGGCAAAGTTTGTTCTCTTGTTATTGATGGTAGTAATTGTGAGAGCCAACGTTTTAATTACCGGTCCGTACCGACGTACCGACATTTTGTCGGTACCGGTACCATGGCGGTACACACAGTGCATACCGCTCAATGTTATTATATTATTATAATATATATAATATTATATTATATTATATTATATTATATTATATTATATTATATTAAAAAAATTAAAAAAATAAATGGACGATGTCGCCTTGGTCTCTCTCCCCGCGCGGGGACGATAGTTGCCCGTGGGCTGCGAGGGCGGCGACGTCTCGCGAGCGACCCGCGGGCGACGAGGGCACGCGGGCAGCGCGCAGGCGAAGACGGCGGCCAAGTACTTCTTCTTCTTTTCCCTTTTTCTTCTTCAATCGACCGCCGACAGTCGATTTCTCCATTAATCGACCGCCGGCGGTCGATTTCGACCGTCGACGATCGATTTTAGCAGTACCACCCGGTAGTAGCGGTCGGTCCGCATACCGATCAGCTGTCGGACCGGTATGTATCGAGCGGTACAAGGCCTTACCGCTCGGTAAGAAAAACCTTGGTGAGAGCATTGTGTCTTAAGATATGGTAGACAAGCTCAAGCTCAAGACAAAATCACATACTAAACCATATTGAATTACATGGTTCAAGAAAGGCAATGAGCTATGAGTTACTAATCGATGCCTTTTTTTTCGATGGACAAAAATGATAAAGATGACGTGTGGTGTGAAATAGTACCAATGGTTGTTAGACATATACTCTTGGAAGACCATGGCAATATGATATGTGTGCTAGAAAGAACACCCATACTTTTAAATTTAATGGAGTTAGAATTGTGCTTTTGTCATATAAAGAAAGTTTTCTCCTAAACCTTTAACTCAAAGGTAGGGAAATAACTTTATTAGTTTGAATAAGTTTACAAGAGAATGCGAAAATAACTTCCTAGTGGCTTGCCTGTTCGAGATATTCAACATCGAATCGATCTAATTCCAAAATTAATTTTAACAAACAAATCTCACTACCAAATGAATCCAAAAGAATATAAAGAGTTAAATAGATAAGTTATGGATCTACTGCAAAAGGATTATATTCGAGAAAGTTTAAGCTCGTGCACCGTTCTATCTCTATTGACTCCAAAGAATGATGAAACTTGGCGAATATGCGTCGACAGTTGAGCTAACTAGATTATCATCAAGTAAAGATTTCATATTCCACGTATAGAGGATATGTTTTATATGCTTGTTGGTTCTCAGATATTCGCTAAAATTGATTTTCGAAGTCGTTATCACCAAATATGTATTTAAACCAAGAGATGAATGGAAAACTGCTTTCAAGACTCGAGAAGGTTTATATAAATGGCTAGTTTTGCCATTTGGACTTAAAAAATACTCTGAGCACCTTCATGCAAGTAATAAATAAAACTCTATATCCTTGTATTGGGAAGTTTGTTGCTATTTGATTTGATGATATTCTTATTTATAGTCGCAACAAACTTGATCAGAACTATCTTATCAACCTTAAAGGCAAAAAAGCTACATGTAAATATTAAGAATTGTTCCTTCATAACCTCTCGCCTTACTTTTTTAGGCCTTATCTTAACCCCTATAGGTATCCAAGTGGATGCATAATATGCCAAATTTTAAAAGGGTAAACTTAGAATCTTGGTGCATATACTTCTTTACCAATTCCTAATGTTCCTCGGAAGGCATTAGTATGAATTTTGTGATTGGTCTACCAAAAACTCAAAAAGATATAAATTTTATCTTTGTTGTTGATTGATTTTCCAAATTGGCACATTTTACTCCTTAGAAAAAGGTTGTGGATGCTTCTTATATTACTAACCCTTATTTCAATAAAGTGGTAAAACTTAGTGGAATTCCTAAATTTATCACATCAGATAGAGATATTAAATTTCTTAGTCATTTCAGAGAAGTTTATGGAAGCAATTTCGCACCAACCTATTATATAGTAGTGCTTATTATTCTCAAACAAATGGACAAACTGATGTTGTTAATAGAACCTTGGGTAATTTGCTACGATGCTTTGTTGCAAAAAGACCAAAAACCTATGAGATCTCATGCTACCTCGTGCTAAATTTGCTTATAACTGTGTGGTTAAGAGTTCTACGGGCAAGAGTCCATTTAAGATTGTTTATGATCGTATTTCACCTTATAATCTAGACTAGGGATTTGAATACCGTACCATATCGCCCGACACGGGCAATACGCACCACTCCGCCAGTTGATCGACATGCGGACCGCCCTATCACGAACAAAAATATAAACAGGGTGCTCGATGTAATGCTCATGTATGTCCGTGTCTTTCGGTCTTTGTTCATGCTTTGTACAGCAAGTAACGGGCTAGCAGTAGGCTTGGCAACCCTAGTTTGGTTAACTTTCGTAGTCGTTTTCGGCTTGTAAATGAGAATTGTATCATGTGGACACTTGTGGGGATTTCGGTCAATAATGAACCATGACCCTTTGTGTGTGACCGTTTAGAGCATGTGAAGTCTATGGTTGTAATTTTCATTGGCTATAGAAGTGTTTGTTGAAATGATTGTTTACCCATTTTCTCTTTTGTAGATCCTAAGAGACCATAGGAGGTTTCGGGAAGGCTAACCTTTGCAAACAAACACGCAAAGGTGTCGCACGACTTAGGCAAAACCAGTTAAGTTCGTGATAGATGGTATCAGAGCGGGACAAGCACACGTAGAAACACTTGACATGCACACGTGGGAGACCTAGCTGGGCTGCGTTGAGGGCAGCCAGCACGCGCGACCGTTTGGGAGAAACGGATATTAAGATATAGGGAAATGAGTCGTTCAGAGGAGCATCCAAGATTTGTATTCAAAGGAATGACCAACCCTTTGCGTGAGAGGCACCGACAAGTAAGCTAGGAAGAATGTATAGTGCCCAAAGGTTGGGATGGCTGAGTTCTAGCTACGGCTCGATGTTGGCAACCAAACTTGATGGTGCTCAAGGCAAGCGAGACGCTTGGTAAAGGATAAGACTGTGCAAAGTGGGATGGGTTGCATAGCGACTGAAAGAGTTGTGCAAAGCTCACAGAGGTGCAGGGAATTGCTAATTCAAAGAATTCGGTACTCATGCAAGGGCTTGTATGTGGACGATGGAGTGTTTACGGCCATCCCAAGGAAATCGAAACTTGGAGCCACGGAGCATTAAAACTTTCTCTTCAGCATGGGAAGGACACGTCCATACGAGGCTGAAGTGTGCAACAAGTTCAGCATGTTGCTAAGCCTTGAAGGGTGCAACAAGGGAGTATTAGTGAAGTCACAATCTAGCAAGTGCATTTGCGGGAGCAGAACTATACACAGTTTATTCAGCAAGGCAAAGTAATCTAAGGGGATGGTGGTCTCTGAAACTTCCAAAGGGAAGAAGGCGAAGAGGAAAGTTACTCTAACATGACAGATATCCAAGAGGGATAAGTCCTGGTTCTCCAGAGGGAGAATCATGTGCAGCGGACCGCACATAGTGAGAAGTACCTTAAGACAACAACTCTATAAACCTAAATGGACCGAGCAAGCGACAAGGAGACGTTGCCTGATCATGTGGTAATGCATTAGTGGATGCATTGAGAGATCAAGTAAGGGAGTGACTCATGACAATATCAAACAAAGGCACACTTATAGTCGATGTGGAAATCGAACTCAACGAAGGGCTGACTCGTGGAATGGTGGGCGCAAGGGCCACCATTAACTCAATACAAATCGAGAGGCGAAGCAACTTGGGTGAAACTTAATGAGATGTTCAAGCCACATGAAGGGAGTCAACGTAGAAGATATAACATAGAGTGGAGGCACGAAGCTTTCTTTGGATAGAGGTTAAGGACATGAACTCTTGCAGAAGCAAGAGCGAGATCATGTCGTTCCACAGGTTCTTCATTTTGATGGAGCATACTCATCATGTATAGTGCCAAAGATGAATGGAGCTTCGAGGCACATGCACCTTATCTCAAAGAAGCATTTAATAGAGGAACTAAGGCGACTCAACTTGCGGAGGCGAAGTTGGGGTCAAAAGGCCTTAGTACGTGACAAGAGGACGCAGAGGCGAGTACTCTTGAAGAATATGCCATAGTGCTACCATTCGAGTTGTCATGAAGAAAGTGGTGTGCAACGAAGATTGTGCTGGTGGAGGATAGAGGCCCAGGATCCAGACAATGGCGCATCAATTTCAGTGAAGTCTGTGGACTTCAAGAGTTGCTAGGCGACGGACTGTCCTAGAGCGATGCTTCGTTCGAGTGTGACCCGAGAATGGATAGACGAAGGTTAATTGCTAGAGGAGCGAACACGATCGGAAGTGGCGGAGGCCCTACGATATGCTGGCAGAGGCCACACATGAAGAGATTGTAGTCTGAGTTCATACCATAAGAATATAAATGCAATGGAGATGTCACTAGGAGGCAATATGGTGTAGCGGATCATGGTGGAACAATTCGAGGCAATACAACAGACGCGAGAGAAGTCCCGTGAGGGACTTGATCATGCAGAGGCATGATCAAGAGCTATTGAGAGTTTCACTTTGGTGAACAACACGAGGCAAAAAGGGTTATGGATTTAAGGAGTGAATGTCATGGTACCGCAGAGGCAGGTTATCCATGTGTGCATCGAATTTTACATCGGATGAAAGCCTTGGTCATCAATATATGAGGGTTGTGTACCACCGAGAGAGAATTCCGAGTGCAAGTACCAGTGAGTCATATGGGGAGACTTGATCATACAGAGGTATGATCGGAGCAGCTGAAGAGTTGGATTGCTCTAGTGCTCATATTAGCTTAAGGGAGCCTGGCAAGTCAGAGGGCAAGGCTGAATAAGTAAACGTTGCTACCAAGGAAGCTAAGGAGAATAGAATTTACGTGAGCCCTGCAACAGGATGGCGGAGGCCATGTATGGAGTTGCAATCTGTCTTTCCATCGACCAAGGAGAATTGTTCGTAGAACACAGAGGTGTTGAAGCAAGTGGTCGAAAGGGGCGAGGAAGCGACGACGAGTCCATAGGGGCTCAACTACCCAAAAGCTAAGCGTCGATCAAAATAGAGGTGGACTCGAAGGAGTGTCACAGTGCCGTAGAGGCGGATCTACCGATAGCAAAGGAAGGGATGCATATGCAATGCAACGGATAGTAGTGTCATGGGTTTGGCAACGCCATGGTACCGTAGAGGCAAGACTTCCATGGAGTCATCAATCACTTGCTTTCATGGGAGCACTGATCGTGAAAGGGGCCGAGGAGGTAGAGAATGCAGAGGCAAACTCCAAGTACTAAGACAAGACTGAAGGGCAGAGGTAAGAGAACTTCATAAGACCGATATTAATAAGTTTCTCATCAAGATAGCCGAAAGTGAGGGACTTCCGACTTATGTGGGCAACTATTTCCGGTTGGTTGTTAAACTCCTGTATTGTGCAAAGATCCGATAGTTTCTTACATAAGCATACGCACATTTTACTCTTTAACATTTGTAACTTCAATGCCTCACCTTGGCGGAGCCTGGTTGGACTACTATAGCATACATTGCCATAAGATAGTGCTCATCCAATATGAGACAGATATAACAGGAGTGTGAAGTAAAGGTGTAAATCATTAAATAAGCAAGACAGATAGGACCCAGATCTGGTCTGACCTTATACAGCAACTTCACTGGTGGCTGTAGCGCCAAACAGCAGGTTCTTATGGCAGAATCAATATACAGCTACAGAGTTTTAATTGTTATGTTTGGATGATATGAATAGGGGCTATTGATGTTGCATCAAGATTATACTGTAGTCCAAATAGAAATTCAGCTGTCTTCTTTAAGTCTCAACAGCAACTGATAAGGACTTCAAAGATGAATATAATTTCCAGCAGGTAGGAGAGAATCACTTCACTTCAAAAAGAAAAAAAAGGAGAAAGAAGAAGATTACTCACAGTCTCAATTCTTTATACCACACTCTGATCAGTCATGTTCTCAAATGATTACAGCACACTTGCATTATCCAAGGATCAAGTTCACCAACCTCACTGACCTGAAACATTATTGCATGCATCAACAAGTTTAAAATTCACAGTGATCAAGGCTTCAAGATAGCCAAGCTTTATCTACAGAAATCCTATCAGGTTGTCCTCGACATAATCTGGTTCTACAGTGAACCAGGCCATAATAGATAGGATATCCAGCTTACTATTTTCTTACAGTTAGCATCAGATAACCATTAAGTGGTGAGTAGGGTCCCCTAATCAGATCATGCTCCAAATGTCATTCATATTTTAGTTTGTTCTTGTACAAGAAACCAGTGCTATCTAGTTTCACATGAATGGATTTTCCTGCAAATTAGGCCAAATCATCCATTCTACTCTTGATTGAGTGCATATTGACATTAAAATGAAAATTAATATTCCATCCTTCTTGACTGTTCCACTCTATAAACATTTAAAGGATTTTAGCATTTTCCTAATTCAAAATATAATCATTTTTACATTCCACTACTTCTTCTGCAAAATGCATACATATTGGAGATCTATATGCACATAACAAACAACTCTTTAAGTTTTTAGTTATGTTTGACATTACATGCCTTTTCTGTTTTCCTGTTTTAACAGTTAAATTGTGCAAAATACAAATAAAAAGTATGTTTAGTCACAAAACTTTTGTTTTCCTGTTTTTAGAAATTGATACAGAATTTTTCACAGTTCTAGAAGTAAGAACTTTCCAGTTCTAAAATTTACAGAAACAGAAAGAATTACATCGCTACTGTATGCTTCAAATTAGAGAAGGAAGTTGTCGAACAGAGATTTCTTGGCATGCAAATTCAATCGGTGTATCCGAAGATTACAAGGGTCCTCTCAAAATCATCTCCCCTTTTAATCCAACCGCCTATCTGATTTGGTCAAATCAATTGTTTGAATGTTTTTCTTTTTGTTCAAAAGTCAAGAGGATCAAGATTTAAAAGGTGGAAGATGCTAGCTAGGTTTTAGGTAAAAACTTTGTCAAATCACTGCAAGATCTTGAGATCAAAGCCCACCTTCACCATTTACCATTTGCAAAAAAGAAAGAAGATTTAAAGGGTGAAGTAAAATGGACAATTTAGGTCCGAACCTTCATCGGTTCCATATGAGGCGTCTAGAATTTAGGGACTTTGCATTCTATTTATTGAGCAAAAAAAGGTATTAGGGTAGAAAAATGCATCATACAAGTATAAAAACATGATAATAAATAAACTTTGTGTGTTCAGAAGTACCAAAAATATAAACAACACCGGACGCAAGTGCATATAGAATGTTGTTCAATCCCCACTAATTAGAAAAAAAAATTAAATAATTTCAGGTCCCACTGGGTGTGAAGAAGCTCTCTTGCTTAGGAACTCATACACAAAAGGACACAATGGAACAGCCAACAACAAGACCACCTACCAAAAAAGAAAACAAGAATTATTTTTTTTACTCCAATTTGCACTCAATTTACGTTTTACTACACATCTAAATCCCATGTACATAATGAACGATCATCGGACACATCTAAATCCCATGCACATAATGAACGATTCATCGGTATCTCAAATAAAAATCCATAAAAGAATCAACAAATTTCATTAGAACAAAAAAATGTAAAGAAAATTCCAAACTGAAAAACCGAGAAAATAGCAATCGGTTTCGTTTCCTCGTTCAATATAGATAACCTGACACAGTTTGTGGGTAAAACTGTCATTGTTGTCGATGACGGCGACGAGCCTTTCCTCTCTCGCCTCCACACCCGCCATCGTCGCTCCTCAGGATCATCGAGCCGAGCTTCCGAAGAGACGGACGGAATGCCCTGAACCGCCCACGTCAAGATCAAATCAAGCAATCGAGAAACCCAAAGGCCAAAACCAGCAAATGCCCGAACAAAGGGAGGAAGCCACTCGTACCCGGAGATCGAGGGGGAAGGAGGGCCGATGCGCGGGAACTCGAGAGGCGGCCGGAGCTTGCGGTGGTTCGGGGAGGGGAGGATTAAGAGTTCGGTTCGAAACCGGGTCCGAATTCGATTTCTTGTCGGGGCCGGATCCGGATCCGAATCCTCTACTGTATGAGGAGCATGGTTGTACGTTTCTCTGCACAGCGACCGAGACTGCGTGCCACTGAATGGCTGTCTGTACTGTCGGGGGCCACACTATTGACCATTGACAAAGCTTCGTCTTGTGTTTGCTGGCTCCGCAAGAGTATGATTCCTCCACTGTAGCCTCTTCGAGGAGAAAACAAATATAATGTGATGGCTGTTATGTTAAGAAAAGGCAGCACTGTGTAAAAGCTAACTAAACTCTCTAAGTTTGCGCTGAGAAATAATTATTCAATGTAAAGAATTATTGTATTATTGCCGTTCTTGAATTAAAAATTATTTCTTTGGTTAAAAATGGTTTCAATTTACTTTGGTTAAAAGATGATGCAGACCCATGACATGTCTCAAGATTGTTGAAAGCTTTATGTAGCTGTCAAGAAAACCAAACTGTGATGAACTACAAACTATATTTTTGTACATGTGTTGTGAACAAGAGTAATTTAGTTGGTCTATTTGCTTACTTCAAGAATATTTTGCATGTAATAAAGTTACATCTGATTCAACGAGTAGAAAAAGAAATAAAAAATGTTATAAAATTTAAAGACTATAAATTTTAATGAAGTGTTTTAAGGATTCATCTTTAAAGTTTATCAATCAACAATATCACCAGTAGAAAAAAGATTGTTTCTTACATCAAATAAAAAAAAATATCAACTTCTTTAATGAAAAGACGATATCATATATTATTATTATTTTATACTTCTCTGTTATAAAAAAAAAATAATATATTGTCCTTGTTCGTCATCTCTTTGGAAAAGAAATTAGATAGCAAAAAGTTCATGGTTCGCTAGCAACATCAAACCCTAACTAGTTCCACAGTAATATGACTACTATTTGACTTGGGAATTAGAGTTTTGAGTCAAGAAGAAAACTTGTTTGTCCCGCATGGAAGTGATGATATATGGCTCCAGGATAAACGAAAGAGTTGCAGGTAGAAAGAAAGCCATGAGAAGGAAGAAGGAAGCAATTGACTGTTGTTGGAAGCATGTTCTCAGAGGAAGGAAGATGGAGAAGAGTCTGAGCAGGCCATTTGTGCTTGGATTCTACTTGATAGTTCATCTTTTCCAACCGAGCTTTCGGGTGCCGAAGCAAGAAGCCATGCCATCTATTTGGATGTTCTTTCTGGATTCTATTCCCAGCTTGTGATCATCGTTTAAGATCCTTGGAGATAGTAGTTCATGAGAAAGATACAGGCATAGCCGTCCAAACATATTCCATGAGAATAAGATGAACAAATGAAGACAAGAACAAGAAAAATCCATGTGAATCAGACAACTTTTGATTCATGTCATCAGTACATATGCTTCTCTTAAATCTTTAGAATGCTATTTATTCCTAGTTCTTATTGCTCACTGACCTTGTCCTCTCGATGTCCACATCCTGAGAGAACTAACTCTATGTGGGATCACTTACCAGTTAAATGCAAAAGAAAGGAACATATTTGACTTGTTGTCTTATGCATTTTGCAAACGCCAAGCCTTTGTCACTCCATGATTCTTCCATATGTTTGTGATGGAAATCAACTGGCCACATCAAACATAGAGTAATTAGGATAATGTGGGTCAAGCATATCGACGTATGCAAATAGGTAAGTGGCCAAATAAAATAGGTCAACGAGGTTTCTTCTTTCTTAAACTTGACAGGATTAAGCTGTGTGTGTCTGTATGTATTTGAATCTTAAGTTTTTGACGTTATAATACTTCTTGTATTTGACTATTTATTTTATTGTCGACTGTCAAGATCAATAAAAACACAAAAAAAAAAAAAAGGAAGAAAATACAGGGAGGAGGGTGTTGCTTATCATACGACCATCATGACTTCCTCTTTGTCAGAAAAAGAAGTAGAAAAGGTATATATATATACACAGTTAAATCATAAAGCAATGGATTACAGAATCATTTACACGTTCCTTCCTCTCTCTTTCTCGTCATCTTTCACTCTTCTCTCCGACAATGAGGAGTAATAATGGAACGAGGGTGGAGTACTGCTGCTATCTTGCTATCTGTCCATGTCTGATTCCACATTTAATGCTCTTTCTCTTTCTAACCTTCTTCCTCTTGGGTTCTTCCTGGCCTACGTTATTCTAGTTCTGGAGAATCCTGCTATTTCTTTCGGTTGAACATTTAAGTTGGTGCTTTCTTTGACAACCAACCTTCTGAGAAATCTTCACAAGACGGAGATAGTGTCATTTTTGGCACTTGGCGTTACTTGTTTTGAGGGAGAGTTGTTGTCGTTGGGATTGGGAAAGAGATACTAATCCTTCCTTCCTTCCTTTTCGTCTTCCCTCTTTCTTGGGAAGAGTTGACAAGACAAATGCAAACCATTGAAGTCCTCCATTTAATTATCTCCTCACTTCCCATCACTGCTTGCCTTTCTTTGGTGGAACAAAAGGTCCTCCTCCATCTCTTAAGCATTGCAGAAGGTGGTGAGACTAATAGGCTATCCTCCCTCCCTTCCACTGCTCAATACTGACACATATATACCAATATATCTCCTTATGAATAAATTGCTTAGGATGGACATGTTTTTTTGGGGACTCCACCTAAATGATACCATCATGCGGACGGCATTTGATCCAGCCAAGACAATGGTTGGTCTGCTTCTTCCGCCTGAGGTTGTGCAGTGACTCAGGGAGAAAGAGACACGCTATGTTTGCTGGGTCGTTCGGAAGCCTAGCAGTTCTATGAGTACGTTGGCTTAAGTGCTTGGACGCAGATCGAGTCCCTTCAAGCTGAGGAAGGGGGGGGGGCGAGATCAAGGACTACAGTTGAGTGGTATCCATCCTGGTGGAACTTTACATGGCCAAAAGAAAAGGAACAGCTGCGGGTTGTCATCGTAGTACAAGTAATGGTAAGCTACTGCAGCTTACATGTGATGGATCACCATCAATCAACTATCATGGACCCATTTGATCGTTGCGGTATGACTTGTCTACGCTGGCATGCATGAGGCCACGGGAAGGAGTTCGACGGAGAAGTCAAAGCAAAGGAAGAAGACAATGGATTTCCGGGCGGTGTATAATGCACCCCAACCCAACATTCCACATACTACGTGAACAAGACGATCAACTTATAACCAGTGAGAATAACTATTTCTCTTGGCTGTACACGGACTTCTGTGACAGGTACAGTCTCTAGGGTTTTGGAAGCGCTCTCGAGGCTTTTCCTAGCTAACACACTGTTGCTACCTTCTCTCTCCTCATGCTCGATCGACCAAGCAAGCAGAAGGAGAAGGAGAAGGCGTGCAGGTTCTCCTGTCCCTCGGAGAATGACATGCGTTAAAATCAATTATTCCTCAAGATAAGAGCGAAAGAAGGCTGCAAGCGTTCCACATTTCCTCTCCACTGTAGCTGACGGTAGCAGACAACCATTTGCCGACAGCATTTCCCCCACCATCTTGTGTGATGTCTATTCAGATTTTTAAGTGGCCGTAATATTCAGTGATACAGCCATGGGTCGGTCAACATATATGCCAATTTAGGCTTGGACATGGGCACACTCGTTAATGGAGTTTAATTACCTCAGCCTACATATGAGCTGCAAGCGAGGAAGGATAGAAAGAGAGAGAGAGAGAGAGAGGATGAGGAAAAAGTAGGACATTTATGATGGGGGCAGTGGGTGTCAGTCAAAATATAACTGCGAGATACCTTCCAATGGACAATGCAATTATATATTGATGATAGCTTCGGTCATTCACCTTGTTTCCATTCCCTTGTCCCACTCTCTCAGACCTCTCTCTCTCTGGGGCATATATATAGAGATGTACACAACTATTTAGAAGCAGTACAAATCCCTGTTCCTTAATGGGATGCCATTTTTTTTTCTGGGGACAATGCACAGTGTGCTTGGGAAAAAGTAACAAGGTTGCTAGGCATTAAATGAGGGGTTATAAATGACTTGGAGTCTGTAAAAGAAACATTATTGTTCCCATTGACTTGTAAGACAGAGGTTATCTGGGAAAGGTAACATGTCACAGAAGCTGTATCCTTTCCTTGGTGCTGTCTACAAGACAGTAGAGGAGTCAACATGGGAAGAATAAATGAACTCTTGAACAAGAATTCTTCTCTATCTAGTTTGATTTCAGACAGAAGAATACAGATCCAGTCATTCAAATACAGTCTAAATCCAAATCTGGATATATTCAAATATGGACTCGAATTCAAAGATGCTGGCGATCTGTAAGAATGCGACACTTGAAGCAGTCTCACAAATCTATCATCCAAGCTATACATACTAGTGTAAAACCTATATGAAGAGAAGGCAGATAGATGTTAAGTTGATCAAAGTAACTTATTTGCACAGTAATTTATTTCCTTGGTAACTCCACAAATCAGACTTTAGAGTTGACTTTTCACTTCCTCTGGAGAACTCTCCATCAAATCTCTTGAGACATCAAACACCTTAGCTGAATGACTAGTATACATAGTAAGAAAGTCGTATCCCAATAATATATCATAAATACAGATGTTTCAATCACATATGATACTGATGTGTTAGTAAGATCATATCTGCTATAATAATAATAATAATAGTCAAAGTGTGTTTTTGTCTTTACGATGACCATTCCATGGGGGACAAAACATTCAGTCACAGCATGTGTTTTCTGAAGCTACAACAGGAGGGGTGTTAACTATTTGGATGGTGGGGTGAAGGAGAGCAGAATCTACGGAGCATTACATTCTCCCAGATGTTCTTGAGATGTGTATGCAGTACAGCTTTAAAACATCACAGAATACTCTCGTATTCATCCATCATTAATATCATGTAATGAGTTCTTCGGCTCTCGTGACCTCCGCGAATCTCTCTTCCCTTCACATCCATCACATTCCTTTGCTTTCTTCCAAATCAGTCCATTACTCTCTCTCTCTCTCTTTCTCTCTCTCAAATCCCAACGTTTAGAGCTCAATTATTAAGAATGTCTGCATGGAGACTCATGGCATCTGGCGATAGGTCTGCATGGATCCGTATGCAAGATAACAGCACATCTACTACACAATCTTGCCTCACTTTATCCTATTCACTTCTCTCAGCAACCCTGTGGCTCTTCTTCCCTTTCCTGAGGAGATTGTACACAGGTATCAGGAGATTGCACACAGGTATACCACAGCACTGCTTTGGCGTGGGGGCTAATAGGTGTACGTGAAGCTTTAACTTCGTTTCCTGTGAATAAAGACATCCCATTGAGGACTCGAGAGGAATATAAATTTTTGCAATTACTTAGAGCACAGCAGTGAGTTAACCATCTTTTGTTTGTTCATACATTTTTTAGTAAATTTCATGAAATTTAAATGTTGAATGCTACATTCTCTTAATTACATTGACATCTATTTGAAGTCGTATACATTACTCGCTCATCCCCATAAAGCGTTTTTTTCATTATTTACTATCATTTTTTTTAAGACATTCTGTTCATTGTTTAATGAAAAATATAAAATATCAGTTATATTACTAAAAAGAAAGTATTACTGTTATTAAAAATATAAAATATATCATAAAATCGATGTAAAATTTAATACAATTCCTACTTATATTCACTGAAAAAAAAATTAATTTTTTTTTTCTGTGAGATCAATTACAATATTCTATAATTAGGAATATTTTGCATTCTCTCTAGAAATCTTCAAGAGTATGATGTTTAAACACACTAGAGACAAAAAAAAAAGAATCTAAAATATTCCTCATATCTTATTCTTTTTCACTAAAATCTAAAAATACATGAGAGTCTTAAAGAAGAACCAAATCTGAATTGTCAGGTTTTCTTCCTTGAGGAAATTTTTTTCTCATACTAAAATATTCCTCTTTCCCATACTAAAAAAAATTTTATTCATTGAAAAAAATCCTAAGATATTGACCAATTCCAACACATCATTATCAGGTAGCTCACCATGCATTGCTGCTTGTGTGACGTCCTCAAGTTGTTGAGTTGCATTACATATCATTATAAAACAAATTATGTGAAAAATCCATACTATAAATGTGTAGAAAAAGGAGCATCCAATTAAATGGACACAAATTTCATTAAGAAGGAGAGAGTTACAGATAACTAAATGTACTATCACTGGGAAAGGATGGAAATTTGATGACATGACCTGCCAACTACCAAAATAAGTCATCAAGTTGCCAACTTTACGTGTTAGGATTAGACATGTCTAATTAATACACTCATTCTGTAGTGTTTGCACCAGTGTGTTAGCTGGGCATACCATGTCACTCTATAGGAGGTACATTAATTTGGTGCAACCCATATTATTTATGATTACAGTAATATGAACTAGTATCGATGGGAACCTAATGAGGCTGTTTTTTTTCATATCTTTCGGAGGGAAACTAAAATAAAAAATATTATCTATATGATAGTAAACTTATGCCTTAATCTTGGACAGCATATAGTAAATGGGTGAGCAAGGCAAGAATGAAAGCGAAAAAGAAAAAAAAAAAAAAGGTCAGAAGTGGGAGCTTCACTTTCTCTGACAAGGAGGTGAGCAATGAACTGTGAGGTTCCAAAGGGAAGCATCTTTTTATCAGTGGGGATGCATTAGAACAAAATGCTTTCTTTCCTTGGGACCAGATTGGTGTGAATAAGGATGTGGCGCTTTGGAACAAATGCTTTGAAGCAAGTGAAGCCATGACTTAACTGCTTGCCTTGGACATGGTTATCACTTGCAGCTTAGACCTCCTCTTAAGAACTCAAATGGATAAAGTATTAGCATATCTGACCACAAATGGGTCAAAAGATTTAGTTCATCTATGTCAATCAAATAATATACATGCATGTCTGTATATAAATACAAGGGGTGGAGGCATCACTGTCATGAATTGAATTTGAATTTTGTGGACATTTCAAATCTCATAAATGCACCACTCATAGGGTTGGGTTCACCAAGGATTGATTGCTATAGGTGTTTTTATTATTATTATTATTATTCTCATGGCCTGCTCAAAACTTGGGAATGTGTTGTTTTCCCTGGAAGTAGTAACTCAAGACTTTACTTTGTTTACAGGAGTTTGTGTGCAATGTAATGTTGCTTCAGATTTTGTTTGCTCCAATCATCTCTCAAGGTGGAGCACTCTGTGGCAGATCCATTAGCTCAATGTTAAAAAGGCATAAAGAAACTAATTCTACTTTCCAACAAGCAAAAAAGTCTTATTGTAATTAATGCATGTCATAGGGGGTTTGAAAATTCCAGTCATGAGGAAGGAGGACAGGGGAGAGTCAACTTGGTGTGCAGGAGATCAACATGTCAAGATGACAGACACAGCAGTAACCCTAGAATGATCAAAGTGCAAGAAGTTTCTTTTGACTGACTTCCTGATCACACAACCAACTTTGTTTGGTTGGGTACCTGAACACCATCAATCACAATGTGATCAAGTATTAATAAATAGGTAAGAGTAGTGCTGGTATCTGCAGCAGTATCTTGCTCTCCTTGGCAAGCCTTGTGCATTCCTCAGTCAAGCAAAGCTATGGCGAAGTGGTAGTAAGTACATCATCATCAACAGGCTCTTCCAGTGTATTTGACAGCAGGTTATCCCAATTAAAGCTTTGAATAGTTGCGGCAACAGTGGATGCACACAGCTTCAGTGCATTTTATGTTTGCAATAAAATTCCACAAGTGGGTGTAAGATCACATTTTTGGCATAATTGTTCTCTGAAAGGAGCAGACTGGAAGAGGCAATAGCGCTTTATCAAATTCATGGAATATTTCCAACTTATTTCTTCTCTTGTCTAATCCAGTTAGTGTGTGTGTGTGTGTGTGTATATGAGCGAGATAGAGAGAGAGAGAGAGAGAGAGAGAGAGAGAGAGAGAGAGAGAGAGAGAGAGACGGCTCTCTCCCCGTCTTTTTCTCGGTTAAAAAAAAGGGAGTGAGAAAGAGAGAATTTTACGACTGTCCGCAAGCGCAGGCTGTGGGGGAAAAGGAGGAATCCCCGCACGAGCTTCTCATTTCGCCTGTCTTCCTTTTTCTTCTCTCCATCTTTTTCCTCGTCTCCTCTTCATCTGGATGAAATGGAATACTAAAACAACTTGGATGCTTCTCTTCCAGGACTAGTCTTTTTTGTCCAGATGACAGTCATCTCCTCATATTTACTTCCTTCACAGCCACAACCCAAATCCCTTCCCAAGCGTCAACCTTTGTGATTCCTACCCAGTACTGCTGAATTCACGCTCATCTATCCCTACAAAGGCCTTCGTTTCAATCCAAGCACAGAACTCAACCAGTTGCCCTTCTCTTTAATCTTAGGGTACTCCTCCTTGGTAAACCTAGGAGCACTCCGAAATCTCTCGACACATCTTTGTTCTTCGCTTTCTTCATATATATATATATATATATATATGTATGTATAGATCAACTAGAGTAGAGAACAAATACAACACAAGCTCCAAACCCTTACCGTCCTCCTCTTTCCCTCTCTCGGGAAAACCAGATCCTCCCCTAGCTCTTTTATTAAGCAAGAAAAGAGATCGAGTCTTGTACTGCTCTCCTCCCTCACTTTCCCCTTCTCCGGACAACAGCTAGAGCGGCTTCGATGTTCAATTGTTCCAGTTGCATGTAGTAGGCAGAAAGGAGGAGAGGAATGGATATGCCAGCTGAAGGAGTCTTCATGGGAGCTGCGTCGGCGCCATCGCCGGACCTCTCCTTGCACATCAGCCTCCCAAACACTGCTCCCTCGGTCTCTGGCAGCGGGATAGCTATTGACCATGGCAACAGCACCATAGAGCTTCGCCAGGCCGGTGGTGGTGGCGGAAACAACGCCTACACGGAGCTCTCCCTCTCATACCCTTCGGCAGCATCGCAGGAGGAGAGCTCGTGGCAGCAAAGGAGGTTATCAGTGCGACAGTCGCCGCCGTTCGACCACTGCTGCTGCAACCGCTCCACGCTCGATGGCTTGATGGAGGGGTCGAGGCCAATCAAAGGCATCCCTGTCTACAACAGCAGTGCCTTCCCTTTCCTCCCTTTAGATCCCAAGTATGGGTTACCCAACCGGGTCTCATCCTATTGCCCCCAGTGGTCCTCCTCCCTATACTTGCCATCTTCCTTGTCTCCGCCATCCTCCTCCTCGTCGAGCTTCTCTTCCAATTTGGACATGATGCCGTCGTCCTTGCTTAACCCGGTCGGCGGCGTCTCAGCATACACCCGAATGGTCACGCCACCGACAAGGTTCAATGGGTTCTCACCAGATCTATTGATCAAGAACCATTACCAACACCACCAGCTCTTCCAACATCCGCACCACCACCACCACTACAGCAACCAACTTGGGACCAGACCCTTCGATTCCTCGAACAACTTGATGCGGTCGAGGTTTCTGCCGAAGCTCCCGGGGAAGCGGAGCATGCGCGCGCCCCGAATGCGGTGGACCAGCACCCTCCATGCGCGCTTTGTCCACGCCGTGGAGCTCCTCGGCGGCCATGAGAGTAAGCAGTTAACTTGATATGTCTCTCTTATGGATAATATGCCGTGTGATGGATAGATGTTCTCGAAGTTTTTTTTTTCTTTCTTTTTTTTCTGCTTTGATTTCTTCTGACACTTTAGGGTGTTAAAGCTAATCGAAGAGATTAATCGTGGTTGACGTATGCTTAGGGGCTACACCAAAGTCAGTACTTGAGCTCATGGATGTCAAAGACCTCACTTTGGCTCATGTCAAGAGCCATTTGCAGGTACGCTCGCCACAATAATCGTGTATAACTTACCTCCTCCAAGACTTTCCTGGATCCTCTCTCTCTCTCTCTCTCTCTCTCTTGTTTCTCCTATCATCTTATCTGCGTACGGCAGTCTCCTCTGCGAGAAGCAGACACATCTATTCTTTCATTCACTCATTCAGTCAGTCACGCATATCACTGCATCCGTTGGCTACTGTGCCGAATGAGAGAGAAAGGAGGAGAGAAAAAGTTGTCATCATTTCACAATAATGCAACACCAAACTCGGAGTCCGCAGCATCAACGTAAGGCAGAAAACAAGAAAGAAAAGATCCCTTAAAAGGAAAGAATAGATATCGGCACTAGGATTGCAGATGGGTCTTCCCCTCCCTTCTTCTTTTTCTTTCCTCTCTTTCCTTTGCCGTCTCGTGAGGACATGCTCTTTTCCTATATGATGCTACTCTCTCTCTCTCTCTCTCTCTCTCTTGACTGGTCTATGCCAACTTTGCCTCTGCAGATGTATAGAACACTGAAGACCACTGACAAGCCTGCGGCTTCCTCAGGTAATTCACGCTGCTTAGCCCTCTAAGCTCAGTGTGATGTCTGACACAATGCTCTCTAATGAATTTTTTTGGACCTGAATGTTGTTTCTTCTTACTCATTCATGAAGGTCAATCGGATGGCTCGGGTGAGGAGGATTCAGCTCCAAGCAACGATGATGTTAGCTTCGGACGGCTGGTGGAGCAGCGAGCATCATCAGCAGATGGAATCAAACCCAGTCATGGTTTGGACTCCCTTTCAACCATTACCAACACTGTTACCAGGTGGAGTAACTCACCAAGGCTAGCTCTACCTTCTCTCACCTTTGCATTAGATCTTTTACAAAAGATGTAGTTTAACTCATGAGCTTGGGATTTGGTTGATGGGGATTCATCATCATCATCATCTACCTGAAAAGAAAAGGGGTCTGATGGCAGCTTTTGCTTTTGTCTTCCTTTTCTGTGATTGAGATTTCATGGGTAGATATGGTACTCAACTTGGAGAAGTTAAAAAAAAGCAAAGACAAAAGAGGAAAAGAAGTAAGACACATAAGTTCAAAAATCAAATCAAGGAACAGTCAACTTTTATGGTGCCTATGTGCAATGGCAGTGTCAAGATTTACCCTAGGCACTGATGCATTGTCACATAGGACCAAAAAAGACCTACTATACTACCTCTTGTTTCAAGCATCCTCCTCCTCCTCCTCCTCCTTTGGCTTTATTACATTATACTATAGTGGTGGTTCTTCAACACCTCTTGACCTTTTCTTTATTTTATCTTTCCTTCCAATGCATGGCTCTGATTCCAGAAATGCGTTTTTGACCTGACATGCACTAATACCCAGAAAACAATCTCTTCCTTCATCTCCAAATTAGTATCTCCTGTGGCTGCTTTTGCCTTGTTTGGCCTGTTAAACTCTCACACCTTTTCTTCCCTCTCTCTCTCTCTCTCTCTCTCTCTCTCTCTCTCTCCCCTCCACATTTCTCATTAGCTCTCCTCATTGCAACCTTCTGACTCAGTATACCATTGCCTTCTTTTTTGACTTAATTCCTGGAGAACTGAATAATAATAATCATAATAATAATACATATTAGAAATGTGACTACTGCTGAGCTTTGTATTATTTATTGATGCTCATTATTACTACCAGAGCTGCTTTTAGTATTCTTCAAGCTTCTCTTGTTTTTGAGCAAACTTGTAGTAGTTTGATTCTGCCTCTTTTGCTTTCAGCGGTTTGCTGGTTACTTGAGCAGTTCTGATTACCTCTTTCTACTTGAAAACAAAGAACACACACAGTAAACATTGTTGTGAAAAATCTAAACAGAAGATTGCTGAATGATGTAATGGATCAGAGTTATCTGTAGCATATATTGGATCCTCATGCACTTTTTATCTTTAAGAACTGAGAACAAACTCTCTCGGTTGGTTTGGCTTTCTTCATACACCTTTATTCCGTGTCTCTAAAGTAAGCTATTGTCATATCATGGAAAAGGAAAGCAAATCTATGATGCAAGTAAAGAACCAAACCGTAGATAACTGGTATTTATGTCATTAAACTTAGCTTCATGAATTTTTTTTTTTTTTTTTTTTTTTCTGAGGAATGGCTCTGGACTTAGTTTTGCCAGATTTCCTAAATGGAGTCACATCATATATCTGATATAGGACATGGATAACTTCAACAATAGAAATATAAATAATTATTGTAATCGAAGAAGGAAGGAGATTTGGGTAGGCTAAAGTAGAAAAATCAGTTGGATGTTCTTCCAATATACACTTCCATGGAAATGTAATGCTAATCTTCCGAAGCTAACATATATTATGCCTGCATTTGGATTTCTAATTACTGAGATTATGGCTAAAGTAACTACTTCTTAAGTCCTCAAGGGTTCTTTTCATTTTCTCATTCATCTTTGTTTGTTTAAATTCTGCAATCATTTCAGAACTCACTAAAATAGTTCCGACCATATTCTCATAGTTATGAGATATTTATTCTGGAAATAAAGATTATATCCATCATAATTTCTGAATTCTATATTTTGCTCATTGTTTGTTTCCCTCCTCATAATCTCCTATCCATATGTCTTAAACATTAAGCCAAAGTTTACCTTCTTGTTCTAATTTTGACCATCGAACACAGAACTAAACCCAAACCTGAAAAAGTATCGGTAATCAAATCGAGATTTAGCGAGTCTATTTCTTAATGTATCATTTTGCTATCTAGTGGGTGTAACTTATTGTTTTTTGGTGAGAAAAGTAGTAAGCAAATTTTTTTTCAGCAGTTATTTTCTTCTTCTTCTTCTTCTTCTTCTTCAAAGTTAGTAGAGTTCTAATTGTGTTATAACTAAAACAAATCCATAAGAGAATCAATCTATCATAGACTGGAGAAAAAGAAATAATCAGAGAACAATATAACACTGCAAAAACATAATTATGTTTTTCCCTTGTTTATTTCTCTTTTTTCGCTGAATCGAACATGATAGATACTTGTTATAAACTCCATAAATATGGCTGTTGAGACTGCTGAAAAAGAGAAAGAAAGTGAGCTTGTCAGATCACTGTCTTTGTTCCTTTATTGTTGCCTGATGAAACATTTTGATTGATACTGCTGTAGCTTCATCAGAGATGCATGGGAACAACCAAGTGCTAGTGACATAGATGAACTGAGGCCATCAGAATTCTCCTCGGATACTGAGGTTTTACCTTCTGGACTCAAATATGTAAGATTCTGCAAAGTTATCACATTGTTCTTGAACTTTGTGGGATCATTGATGGTCATCAGGAACTCAAAAACCCTAGCTTGGAGTTCACCTTAGGAAGACCGGACTGGGAAGGGAGGAAGCATGTTTGACACACTGAGCATACGCACCATTGTGAGCAGTACAAGAGGTGGAATAGAGAGAGGGAAAGGCGACATCTATCAACTGTGAAGATACAATGAAACAAAAGTACTATGCAGCCTTCTCTTTTTTGCTTTCTCTTCCGTTTGTGGCTGAGACGAGTAGAGCTGGAGTTGGTCATGGTAGGATTCTAACATTTACACATGGAAAGTGGGAAAGAAGGATAAAAGCAAAGCTGGTGTGGTGAAGCAGCGAGCAGCACTGTGTCATCCTCTTCTTTTCTTTTGGTGCCTCAAACAACGTTACTATAGCCTGCAGCAACTTCTTACAGGTGTTGTTGCCATGGTTGACTGTAAGAAATCTTTGACCCAAACCATTTTTCTACTGCTTCAAGCAAACCCGCATGACATGATCATGTGGATCCCAAACCATGCTTTATTTATATTAAACAGTGATGCAGACCATCATCTAATCATCAATTCTATGCATAATTATCACATGATGAGAATGTTGATGTTGGAGGTGATCAGAGATTACATTCTCGTATAATATTTCATAAAATATTTTATCCTTTTATACAAAGTAAATGAGGCTTGATTTTTTTATTATCTGTACTCTTAAATTTTGAGTTACTAACTTAGTTATTAAAGGGATCAGATCAAAAAATCTATCTTGATCTTGATTTTTAGTACAAGTGATACCTTAAGAGTTGAGGAGGTTATCATGATGATGTGGATGACTTTTTTCATTAATATTTTTTATACTAAAAAAAATTAAATAAAAAGCTAATAAATTAATTACATTACATCCAATAAAGTGGGTGAGATGAGATGAACCGAAGTAAACAAATGATATCTTCTTACAAGATTATTGACTAATATAATTCAGATTAAGTCCATCAAACATAATGCGAAGAAGCTAAACAAAAGGAGCAAAAAAAAAAAAAAAAGGAAAAGAGGATAATGGCATACGTGTCGTTCTACGAGAAGTTGGAGGGCATATGAGTCAAATCAGTTCGATCATATTGGTATTCCACAACGGTACACCGGCGCGGTCCGGGTCCTCTGTTGGGACCCACGAAGGCGACGGCTGCGATCTCTCCGGCGGTTGGCTGAGGATGGGATTCCCGGAATGCCCCTCTTCCCCTTCGTCGAAGACCACCCACCGCTCGGTGATCACCGTCCCGGAACGGCTTTCTGCCCTTCTGAGTTCCTCCTTCGGAACGCCGCCGAGCAGCAGTTGCTCGAGGTCGGTGATGTCCTCGTCGGGGATGCTCTGCACCGCGGGGATCTCTGCCGGGCTGATGACACCGAGGGTGCGGCAGAGATCGAGGTAAGCGGAAAGCTGCGAACTTTGGGCCGATGCTCGCTTTAGCACCCTCATTCCGATTTCTCCTCTCCGTCTCCTTGATTCCGACCGTTGATCATGAACGGGTTTGGAAGATGCGTGGCCGAGGATGTCGACGAGGAAGTGAGCAACTCCGTTGCAGATGCTGCTGTAGACCTCCAAGATTTCGATCATGACACAGCCCATGGCCTCGAGGACGAGCCCCACCTCCATGCCGTCAGCGTACGGCCGGATTTGCAACAAGAGGTCGAGGAGGGTCTGGAGGCGCTCGAGCTCAGCGAGGTCAGCGTCCGGCTCGGTGTCATCCTCGTCGCCTGGTTTCGCCGCGGGGCTGGTCGTAAAGGTGGCGCCTTTGACGGGCTTGTTGTGGGCGGAGAAGACGGAGCGGTGGTCGAGGAAGCGGAAGTAGGAGCGGATGAAGGCGGAGAAGCCGCACGAGGAGGAGTGGTCGCGAAAGTCGGAGAGGTCGAACGGGAGGCGGCCGAGGCGGGCGGAGAGGGGCGCGTCCTCGGAGCAGAGGAGGAGACCGTGGAAGAGGAGGAGCGACTTGAGAGCGACGGCCCAGGAATGGGTGCGGGCGGCACGGTGGGCCAGGGACCACATGAGCGGGTCGAGGAACGACGTAGGGGCGGCGCGCGCCCACGCGAAGACGCGCCCCGCGCTCTTGTAATCAACCGACCGCTCGTCGTGGCTCGTGGCCCGGATCACCGTCGCATCCACCTCCCGCCCACCACGGGCGGGGCAATGGTGGTGGTGCCGGACGCTGGCCATCCTCGTCATGCATAGGCTGCCTTTATCCTTCGCGGCCGCCGCCGCTCGGCGCCACCACTCCCTCGGCGACGTCATGGTGCAGGGTGTCGCGCGCCGATCTTTGAATCAAAGATAAGATTTTTGCCGATGTGGGGGACTACCCTAGATCGAATCTACAGCTTTCTTCTTTTTTTTCTGGTGGGCACATTGGAAGGTAGCAGGAAGGAGACGGCATCATAGGAGGAGAAGAATGGAAGGCAGATGAACGTGGGTGGCACGAAGGAGACACAGAGAGAGGAGAAGAAGAAAGAGAAGACCAGAAGTAAGTGGTTGGTGGGGAAGAGTAGGGTGTGGTTCTATATTGACTGGATTTGCTCGTCTTGAGTATTCTTTTTGCTGCCCAATTGGTGGAACGTCAGGAATGGAATGGTCTAAACATGGCCGAGCAATGGTGTTTCTGTAAAAGCATTTGAAGGAATAGAAGATAGGAATTGCGATTACAGAGCTTTCAGCCATAAAAAAGCAACGAAGACTGCGGCTTCCCATTGCCTGACGACCATGGCAAAAGTAAACCCCTAAGACGAAGAAAGAACAGAGGAATCCAAATCTGATGCCGAAAACACAGGGGAAGAGTTGGTCGAATGAACGTTTTGACTCATTCATGGCTTTCAGGGATGCCGTTTCCTTGGGAAAGCAGAACCTTCAAAGACCGTTTCGAAGGTTTTAATGGAGGATTAACGATACATGTTTGCATGCCATGCCGAATTCCTCGACCTTACCAAATAGTTGGTAAGGCAAGCATGTCGTTCTCGCATCGGCCACAGAGGAAGACCGGAGGGACGTCATCCTCGTCCGGAATCCCCACACAGCGAGTGTGCTGCCAAACCTCACAGATGTCGCAGCAGATCATCCGCTCTCCGTCCTCCTCCTTTCCACCACAGGGGCAAACCACGATCTTACTACCACCGTTTCCACCCTCGTACATCTCCTCTCCGTCGGCCTCCTCCATCCTCCCCTCTACCACGATGCTGCTTCCTGACGGCATCAGTTCATGGACCAAGTCCGAGTCCCTGCACCTGACACCGACGATGGAGTCTGGAACGAAGGTCTTCAGTCCCCAGTACACCGCCCCGAAGTGTCTCCCCACCTCCCTCTTCAGCTCGCCGATGGTCGCGCGAGCGGGAACCACCACTGTTTCATGTGGTGGCGTCCTCTCCACGTCGACTCCATTCATGCGGATGCTGCACGAAAGCTTCAAGTATCCATCGCTACCTTGGGCCTTCTCAGGCGGCGGCGGTCCCTGTTGATAGTCCTTGACCAATTGCTTGGTGTCCATGACCATCCTGACCGCCACCGGAATTGCATCGAGCATGCCGGTGGCTGCTGCTGAGCTCGGTTCCCTCAGGATGTGCTTGTACAGGTAGAACATGTCTCTCATCAGCTGCGCCCTGGTGAGCTGCAACCTGATCCTCAACTTGGAATGGTTACCTGAAGCTTTGCTGTCATGGCCAGTGAACACACTGGATATGTCCTCCAAGCAGTACTCCAGCACTTTGGTGATCGGATTCACGGTGCGACGAACGATGTAGTTGCCGACAATGTGATTTCCCAGGGTTTTCAGGACGTAGTCCAGCAATCCCGTGTCGCCGATGTGTGCCCTCGCAGCGTCTCTGATCTCCTGTCTGGTGACCCACCTCAGCTCGGAGTTCTTGAGCTGCTCCACGATTACTCGAGCCGCCATCTCCACCCTTTTCGTCGACCACCTGCACGACGCTTCAGCGATGGCGGCTCCGTGGTAATCCATGGAGTGGGGCGGAAGGCGCGTCTTCAACTCGATCATGAAGCGGAACAGGTCGCCTAAGGTGAGTAGCACTTGGTTGCAGAGCGACTGATACTTGCCGACCATCACTGGGATTTCATGACCGAAGCAAGCGAGGTGAGGAAGAAGAAGAGGGAGAGGAAGGGCGTGGAGGGCATCCACAGAGCGTCGATACATCTGTTCGGTGACTCCATAGCTTCCGCGACCAAACCTGTATCCCCATCGACCGAACCACGGCTCGCCGTAGGCTACACCATGCACCAATCTTAGCTCCATTTTACCCTTCGTTGATGCATCGATTACGCTAATCTTCCTTCAAAAGTTGAACCAACTCGTAGAAACTTTGTGGATTAGCGTGCAATTGAAACAAGTGCAAAAGAACTGATGCTGAACACAAGGAAACTACCTACCTGACTTGCAATGCTGTGCATATCCTATCCCACAAGTCCATAATCTGATGACCGGAAAGGAAATGGGAGCCACCTTCGAAGCCATTGATGCGAAGCAGATGCCCAAAACCATTGGAATGCAGGATTCCATGCAACAAACAGCAGTTTGTGTTCACCAGCTTCGATCCTGCTGTAGGTTTCGTTGACCACTCTGCATTGGAGTGCAGGCTTATGGTCTGCACCTCCGATACAGTGTCTTTGGTGGGCAAGACAAAGTGAAATCTCTTGCTGCAAATAATGTGGTGACCCCAACCTACTCAGATGATCTCCCGAGGAGACAGCATATCACATATAAAGCTCATCATCACTCAGAAAAATTTCTGGCTAAAAACCTAACGATTTATGTTGTTAAAGGTAAATATAAAGTTATGGTAAAGAACCGAATGCGAATTCATATCTGGAGTTCCGACGGTACCAACAGAGACGCAGTAGCGACATCGACGACGGCAGGTTGATGCTCCTACGTCCTCTTCCAAGACAAACAGTCGAACACTTGTGGGAGGATGGCGATGCAGTTCGAGCTGAAAAGAATGGCACTGCAGCTCTCCTTGTGCTACAGCTTCAGGGTGGGCAAACATGAGGAGGGCTTTAAGTTTGTCCTGGAACGAGCCGGTGAGAAGATGAGTTGAAAAATTGCCTGTGTCACAGAACGAGTCAAACCCAAAGCTTTGCTCCCCTCTCCTCCTCTTTCTTGCACCTTCGAAGGGGATGCACAACCTGGCCATGAGCAACATCCTTGAGCTGAAGCAGCCTGGTGGAAGTCTATATGATGTGTTTGTTGGATGAGAACACAGAAGCCTGCGCACTATGATCACACACTTGGTGCCTAAGCAATTAATTTTTATGATTATAAAAAAAAAAAAAAAACATATGGATTTGTTCTTATGAAATTGGCCGAATGGCTACTTGCTTTCAGCATGATTGAATTCTAAAATCAACAGAGAAAAGGTGTTGTTATCCATGAAAAGTTTATAGTTGGCACCAAGATTGGGGAGTTCCATATCAAACAGATGGATGAAGAGTGGAGCAAATAGAGAGGCTTAACAAATGCATCGGATTGTGATGACTTGGGAAGTTTTAGAGTCCCATCTGAGGTGTTTATTAACATTCTATTGAAAAATGGAATGCAATGCATGTTCTAGAAACTTGGGGTGTATCTATCATATCTTATAACACAGTTAGGTGGCTTGGATGGAGTTTGTGAACTTGTGCAGAGTGATATTTAAAGAGTGCAAGCAACATTAATATTGAGGACAAGGCATGGATCATTGGTGGTTCAGTGCCACCAATTAATCCATCCATCCATCCATCCATCCATCAACCAAGGAAATTGTCAAGCTGTATGGAGTCAATCCACCTTTGGTGGAGATAGTAAATTTGGATCCCGCAATTGCATCATTCATTAAGGTGTGTCACTCGACGACGACATCATCGGAGAGAAAATAGCTTAATCCAATTTTGCCAAATATACAAGAATGACACAAGTAGATGTGGCATCTTAAAAAAGGCATCTTACTTGGATCTAACATGAAAGACCAGCTTAAAATGTAATTTAGCTGAAGATGTGAATGTTCCTATGCTGGATGCTGTCGGATAGTAGTCGAGATATGGTGGATTCCTTCAATCTATCTATGCGAGAGCTTACTTTGCAGGTTATGATGATCTTATGTACAGATGCAAGAAATGGGGTTTGCTGTCAATCCTCAGTAGACCGCCAGCCATATGTTCGAGTAAGCCGAATCTGCCCAAAGAACAACACACCTTAATTCACAGCAGGAAGGGAACTGTGGTGCACATACATAATTGAAGTTTTACCTGGGCAAATGCATAAATTGCTCGCAGAATTCGGGCATAATCAGTCCCCAGCATTTGAATCACGACGTCTGCCAGAAAGGTCCCCCACATCCTGTACAAAAAGTAAGGCATCTACAATTTCAATCATGTAGCGTACGAGTGCTATAAATGCATAAACACAGGATCATCTTCGCTTAAAAATATAGCTCGATAACTTGGTAAGCTTTCATGGCAAATTGTTTAATTGGGATGAGCCTGTGTGTATACAAGTATGTATTTGCATCCTAGTTATCCTAATTCCAAATTTCAAAAAACGTGAAATTACAACTGTGAAATTGCAAAACATTGATTCTTCAAATTTGTTATATCTTTCACAATTCAAGCATACTTGGTCCATCTTTCTTGGCTGGGAACATCAGTGATAAGTACTAAACAGAAAACAAGAAATCATTCTACAGAAAGAGTAAATCTAGTGAGGGCTCTTTTGTTTCTTGCAATTGCTTCTATGTCAGATTCCTTCTCGAGGGCCGCGGGGCCATCTGCAAGTGTCTAGTTGTCCGCATGTATGCTGATTGCAAGCGATGCCACACATGGTTATTATTCCCTCTAGTCAAAATTTGCAAACTGCTAGACATGGCCAAAGCGAATAAATCTTCTTTTTGGTCCCATTTCTGAACCACCAGGAGTCACCACCCTCACTTTTGCTTGTCTGATCTACTGAATCTAATGTCTGGCTCTCCATCTCTTGCTTCTTCATGTGCATATTGTTTATGATGAATCACCTATCTTTTAGCATATGTATGTCTAGTGTTTTGGAGCTTCTAGGATTTGTGATGCTATAACAATCCTTGTGAGCTTATGTCTGTATTTTTATTTCTTCTGAAGTCCTTGTGAGCATGCTGTCTCAGCAAATAATGGGGAAAATGATAGAGGTGCTAATGTCATATCTAATAACCCATGTAAAGCAGACCTAGCAATTAGAAGCAAGTCACTTAATTCTTGTGCCCAAAACTATATTTTTTTAATTGTTCTAGTCAAGGTTTGTCATACCGGTCCGTACCAACGCATCGAGATTATCTCGGTACGGTATGGTACATGGTACCGGTAGGTACGTACAGTATATACTACCTGGTACATTAAAATGTATTATAATATTTTTATAATAAAAATATTATATAATATAATATTAATATATTTAAAAAAAACTCAGCAATGTCGCCTCGATCTTTCTCCCCACGCAGGGAGACGTTCCGTCTCCTCGCGCGGGAGAAGAATCGCCCGCGGGCGAGGACGGTGCGAGGAAAGGAGGTATATATCATCGTCTTCTCCTCTTCTTCTTCTTCTTCCCTTTTTCTCTCTCAATCGACCGCCGACGGTCGATTTTGGCGATACCGCCCGGTAGCGGGCGATCCGCGTAGCGATCAACTGTCGATATGTACGGTGATCAATTTTGGTGGTACCGTCCGATAACGGGCAGTCCGCGTAGCGGGCAGTCTGCATAACGGTCAACTGCCGGACCGGTACGTACCGGGCAATACGGGGTCTTACCGCTCGGTAAGGCAAACCTTGGTTCTAGTATAGAACTATTGAGAAACATATGTACAAAAAGTTTGTGTAACATGTCTAACTTCAAGAACAGTTCAGATATTTAACTTTTTAGTATAGTTCACCCATTTAGAATTCAAAGATGAAAGGCAGTAGTTATCATCGATATAAAGAAAAATCATCAAATCTTTACTCAAGTTGCTTTGAAGAATACAAAATAACTCTCACACTGGTCCTAGGATCATCATCACGCTTCTAAGTCCGAGATATCTTGATGCAGCATGAGCCAAACCCTGCATAATAGATGTTAAGCAAAAGGTATGTGGATAAATTTAAGTGTATCAAGTGTTAATAGATTATCTAGCTAATGTCTTTGCTTGCCTAACTAATCAACACTATTAGAGTGGGAGAATAAATCATGTCTATGCAGAAGTAATGAAAGGTTGACCTGTCTTGCAGCAAGCTCAGCTGCTTTTGACTCCAGGTTGATAGCAGCCAATTGTCCACCCTGACCACCACCACAGACGAAACGTTTATTGTGGAAAAGTAATATAGGACAGCAGAACTAGAAGAGGTAAATGTTTGTCCAAATTCATGATAACCACTGAATCTTAAGAAAAGGAAATTAAAAGTCCAAAAATCTCTAGCTATTGACATTTATTCACAAAAACTGCAGGGTTCTTGCTTTTTTGATAAAACTAAAGCCCATAATTCTCCCATTCATAAAATTATCCTTTGATACTCTAAAGAATAACATTGAGACAACAATAGTCATGTTTGCATAATATGATGATGAAGAAGTACCAGAAGAAAAGCATCACAAACAGAGGATGCTTAAAATTTGTGCAAACAATCAAGTTCTTTTCTCATATGCAATATTGCCAAGAAAAATGATAAACAGATTAATAAAGCCACTAAAGTTTCCAACTTGCTTGAAAGCTTTTTATGCGTGCGTGTGCACAACTTATACATCCATATCTAGTTGTTTATATATGCGTGAAAGCCAGCATATTTGGTATATATGTTTAACCGTATAAACATAAAAGGCATAGGAACCTTAAACTTCCACATTAAATTTAAATATAGTGTCAATGCTAAGTCAGAAGTTAAAAGCTCCCATATATTAGATCTACAGTTAAATTTCAGATGCTGAACAAACGAGAATTAAGTATATAATAAAAATGAAGATATTCTTAGAGAACTTTCTTTCATAATGTGCATAATAAAACTAACACAAATCTAGATATACAAGTGTGGCAGAAGTGCAAGCTTAACTAAAAGATTTATCAGATCTATTTATCAAAGATTAAGACTTCAAAATCTCATCTGACAAATTTTTTGCATGATGGTGTATGGGAGCCACTTACCAAGGATACGAATATATCTGAAATATCAATTTGATGATGGTGTATGAGACCCAGTTTTACCAAAAGTTAAGGATTTGAATCCTCGTCCGACAAATTTTATCAACTAAAATACTGGTCTAGTGATGGTGGTATACCAAAGTCACCAGCTAGATGAACTTAATGCATATCTATTCATATTTTGTTAATACAAAAGGACACTGCATACCCGCTTAATTATCTCATGCTTTATCTCATAGTTGGCAGCCTCCAAAAGCATCTTACCAGAAAATTTCCTGGCCAACTAACATATAACACAAAAAAAGAGAGATTATGATAATAATATGGAGTCAAAGACAAAAATGTTTATATGGCATCATGATAAATGCATGCATACCAACTGATATATCCTTGTCACAGTTAACATTCCACATCCCTAATAAAAGATAGAAAATCTAGTTAGTTAAAATACAACAAGATAAAACATGTAGTGATAAGGCAAAAAAGTTTAAGAAAGTAAACCTTCATGACTGCGTGTTGAAGCTCCTTTGCCCCACCTCTCAATGCCCCAAGAGCAAGGACCTTCCATTGACTTAGTCCAACTTCAAGACTTCCATGGCAATTCGAGAGTTTTTTGCCAACTGATGGAAGAGAAACAGGATGAATCTCCTCACTGAAATCAGCAAGTAATCCAAAGGAAGGTCTATGTTACACCCAGCTACTATGTCATACCAATATCAATGCAGGAGAAAAACACATGATAAACCTTGGTATCAGCCTTGGACAAATAGGATACCAGGCAGCATATTCTTAGCCAGAAGCACTTATCTGATACATGAATATGTCATGATATAGAAACAAGGATCACACAAGCACTCATACTTCACCAAAAGAAATTTATTCTCACTTCTAGATTATCACAAACTTAACCAGGCTTTAAGATGAAAGAAAAAGGACAAATGTCATCATCTACGTCTGCGTTGTAAAGTAGATCAGGCCTTTAAATCCCATCATAGCAGATGCAACCTACATGTCACAGGTGAAAATAGTGATGGAACAACTTACCAAGTATATTTCTTACACCAGTCCAATCAGGGACCAAGAGGAAATTTTCCTAGTTTTGGGTGGCACACACAAAAGGACATTTATATCAATTTTCACATTTACAATTATTTTTTACCTTTTTTATTAAAACTAATCTCAGATCATCTATCAATACTAGCTTTCAACTAGTTCCAGCAGTTTCAACTAAAATGGACTGGAACAAATTAAAAAGCCCAATGTTGTAATAGTCATTTACCTTCTCTTCTAAGGTGGCAATGCCTCTTTAGTACTCTCTCCAACCCCCAACTTTTCTCTCTTCTTTATCCCACAACAGAAATCATTCCTCAAATTCCACAACCCATTAAAGAAAGATGTTGTTGGTTGATTATTGATGAGGTTCTCACTGTAAGACAGAACTTTATTCAGTGAAAATATTTCTACTGTTTCTGCCTTTTATTCATTATTTTTTCAATTTGTATAAGATCACTAGTGAATATCTGGCATATGCCAACCTATCAAACCAGTTTAAGTGGTGGCCAATGGAACACTATACCCAAGAAACTAATCATTGATGATGTAGCCTCTTCGCCTGGTGGGTAAGGCTAGTAAATACCACTCACTGCATCCTGAGAGCCTTGCACACTGAGCTGCCCTATTCCATATAATATAACCATATCCCAGACCAAGAACTTTATCCTCTGTCACTATTTGCATGTATCTAGATCATGATGCCAAGTGTGGCACTAAATATTTGTCCCTAACATCTAATGTTGCAACCGTGATAGGCAAAGAGCTAGTCACCTAGAAAGTCATCTAAATGTGACTGCACAGCTTGACTAGTATTGATCAGATGAAAAAAGAACACCTGAAGATCCAAAGCATATCAGATTAAAATCCTTAATATTGACATACAATTGGAGCATAATTAAGACATCCTCAGATATAAACTAATGCCAAGATACCCAATTGTCTATTATAGCTATTAAGACTCTTAATTACATAGGAGAAACATGTTAAACAAGTCTAAGTAAGTGAGGTTAAGGATTAAAGAAAAACTGATCCACCCAAGGTTTCTCTGGGGCCAGAACTTAATTAAGTTTGTGTCAAATCTAAGCTGTCATATTAGAGTTCAGCTTCTTAATTTGTGTTCAGTTCCTGTCCTGTTAGATCATGTTATTTAGAAGGATTACCTATAGTCCCTAGTATGAAAAGGAAATGCCAGCAACTTATTTTCTGGATTGGTGGCTGGCTGGGCTAATAAAGAAGCCAGCTTTGTATTAGGATGTCTTATGCAAACCCAAAGCTTTGGCTGACTGTTTCATGGGAAAATCTGCATGAAAGAATTGATTTTACAATAAATAGTCATGCATATGTACGTAAAACATCAGTTGGAGAAACTCTGTGATGCGTCAGTAAATACTGGGTTTTGAAAAAATAGTTCATACGACAAGCCAAATGTTTCAGCTCATTTATATCTTTTGCTTTGTAAATTATGGTGGTTATAGGACCTGTGTTTTTCATTCAACAAGCTATATATCAAGCAACAATCATAAAAAGTTTAAGAAAAGCTTCCGTAGGAGAACCCAAACATGATGTTTTTCAATCTCCAGATTAATGCACAACACAAAATGGTTCCACAGACAGAGACATTTAACAATACACCTTTTAAGAAATGCTGCATGACAATGAAAAAAATGCATCCACTGATAGAAAAAGTTACTGGGATTGTAAAAGTCTTGGAAAGTAGATGCATATAGTTATTTTTACTGTTTCCATAACCTTCTTTGGTTAGAGCCTTCCATTCAACAATTTTCATTTATGTTCATTATATGTTGCAGCGGATCAAATACTACTAACTACAGTCACTTGGTCCAAAAAGAACATATCCATGAAAGTATTTGCAGTCATTTAAGGCATTCATCATTTCAACATCTATAGTTTCATTAACAAATTCACATATCTTTAACTTCCATAGCCAAAAGGAATGGTGGCAAGTACCTCGAATATTCACTCAGCAAGTGGAGAAAAATTTCTACTTCAAGGTCCTCTGTTGACAATTTACTTGAGCAAGGAATGCCAAGTTTTCTTCTAACTCCAAGTAAGATATTTCTGTAGGAAGGTCTCCAACCCCTTCAAAGATAGCAACAAACAATGGTGTAAATGTAATACAGGATTCTCACTATAATCAGGGACAAACCAAAGACTCAATTTGCACTGGAAAATTTACGCCAATTGATTGAGTTCACCATAAAAACAATAAAATGAGAACATACATCAAAATCTAAGAAGCAAATAACAAGTACATGACACTGAATTCTTGAAAGTTCCTAACCTTAATGTTGCCCGAGCATCTGCTGCAAGGTACAAGAACTGTGACTCTAGGTGTTCTATAAAATCTTCTCGTTCTTCAATATATTCACCGTTCACAGTGAAATCAGCATCTCGTTTGCTTGTGATAGATTTTAATAATGGGCTGAAGAAGCTGCAGCAGATAAACCTTAAATTTTGTTCAAAACAGGAGATTTGAAGGTCAATAGTCAAATACTTAATTAGCACCACCAGGAGCTATGAAAACTGAACATGTGCTGAGAAAAATAGGCATAGTATACATGCCCTCATATGTATATTTTTATTGGAAGATTGATATCCTTCAAATTTCAGAACATCAATCTGCTTGCACTGGTAAGGTCGTATATATTGATCCTCCCTAGACCCCATAGATGGAAGTCTCGCACACTGGGTGACCCCTTATATCCCTTACAGGACTCATAAGATTAACTACCAATTAAGCCAAAGGTACTGACTGACTGACAATAGGTTCAGCCCTCCTCTCCCCATTCCCCAAGATGTGTCCCACCTTGCCTCAAAAACTTAAAAAATAATTCTTTGTCTTTGTAACTTCTCTCTACATTCATGACATTTATAACTAGATAGGGTAAAACTGTGTTAGGAATCTCATACCCTCTGACTAGTGCTTCTCTAGTTGGACGAAGAGAAGAAGCTCTCCACTTGCAAAACTAAAGGAAAGTGGAAGATTTTATTAGTGGTACAGATGTCTTAGAGATGTTCACAATCAACTATATATAGGTTGCTATTGCCAAACCTAAATGCAAACCAATTATAATATTGTTGTACTAAAATTCCCTATTGCCTTTTTGTCTAAATCCCACATCTGGGAAATCTTTCCCAGACAACATACTAAAAAATTTTATTCTCCCTAGACACCTGTAGATATTCTCCTAGAAGCCAACGACTTAGAAAAGGTTGCAGTGCCGTCTCAGCAGATAAAAGTCTGATCAACACCATCCATCTTATCTGCCAAAAACTAAAGGGCAACTTGGTCCGAGCAGGTCTAGTTGGTTGGATTGAATCTGCAACCTCATGAATCGACTGACCTAGCAGGTTCAATCCAACATTATAACTGCTTCACATGTATCATCTACCACACATGTGGGCCTCATCTTCAGGGCTAAGTATTGAGGGTATATCATATATCAGTCTACCATAGGAGTAAACGACCGGGTTAATATTTAGAAGTTTCTAGCTCAACCCAGTTACAGCCAAACCAAATTTTTACCACTACACTTCTAGGTACATGAATAGCTTCTGAGGTCTAAAACCATGAGGAGCACATTTTTAGCAAATTCAGAAAGCGTTTCAAGATTTAGAAATCTATACATGAGATTAATTATTTAACACTAATTAGGAGCAATTTTATCACAACTCAACAACTCAAGATGGTATTCATTGGCCACAAAAGGTAGATTCCAGGAAACCTACATTTCCATATAGTTATTCAAACTCTAGCCAAAGAAAAAAGAAGTGTGATTGAAAGGGAAACTGATCTTGGGACAGCTCAATAAAGTATTCACCTTCAAAGAGGGCAAGATAATCACTACTCAGATGTATACTATTTCTCGCATGGAAATTCTACATTGTTTCTGGTAAGAATTTGCTTGTGTGCCAACTTATCTCAAAAGCTTAGCCCAATCTACACCGGGTGAAATAACATGGGGCATGCCTTAATCTGATAACATGATAAGATTTTAATTGGCTGACCACAAATCCCAAAAGCTTAAGCTATTAGAAAAGCGCCCAACTAATACATAAACTCTCAACAATTTCCAATAAAACCACATGTAACGAACCAAGAGAGTGAAATTAGAGCAAGCGAATCAAAATTATTTTGCTGCTATCATGAAATAGTAATTAGATCAAACTTCCATTACTCGGTCGAACATACAAAACCAAGCAAGCATATATATAGATTTAAAGCACAAATTGCACTCCACATGCAAAACCTTCTTTTTGTTTTTCAAAACTCCAAAAATAATTTTACGGAGAAAGAAGTGGTCACACAAAGAAAACTCACCTCGGTTCGAACAGAATGTGCTCTAGCTCAATTAGTTCAGCATCCGTCGCGAGTTCAAGCACCAACCTCAGTTCTGGATCAAACGTCTCTGCATAACAAATGTCAGTAAGATCCAATCTTTTGTGATGTTCTTCCTCGTCTTTAGAACAGAAATTATAAAGAACAAAACTTTCAGGCAAGGACGGAGGTTACCTGCTCTTCGGGCTGGTACTGCTGCCTTGGGAGGGCACAAACGGAGACCGGGACAGCCACTTGGATCCCCACGGCGAGGAAAAGAAGCGATTTGCCGGGTCACCGCAAGTTCAATCTACAAATTCCATTTCGACAAAACCTAGTCGGTTCAGCGGATCCATCCCCGATTCGTATCAAGCGAAAGATTAACATGAGATGGAAGGACTAACCCAAGAAGAGGAGGAAGAAGATAGGTCCCGTCTAGGGCTTGAGGCGGTAGCGAAGGAGAAAGAGGAGGGGAGATGAGCGGAGACGGACAGCATCGGTCTCCGCCGGGGCCGTCCCTCGCACTCGCAGTGAGCCCCGAGCGACGGGGCAGCCGCGGCTTATATTAGGATATGGGCGATTTTTTTTCTTTTAAAAAATTATTTATTATTTTCATCATCACTCACATGAAAAAAAAATTATTTTCTTTTTATTTAAAGGTCAAATCGTTGTCCACATGAAATCCTTGCGTCAAGATTCGGGATGTCGACTTTGATGATCGTTTCGCAACACAAAGCAATCGACTCCAATAGAACATATGAACCATTCTTAAGGATTGCCCATCCCCTTTTTTTTTTTTTTTTTTTTCTTTATCTTGTGTGCCACAAAAATTATATCACCTATTAATGAGAACTTTATCGCTTGCCACCATCCGTTCAAAATCAAATAATTCAACATCAATTCAAACTTAAAAACTTAAAATTTTAAATTATAGGCCAAACCTAATATATATAATCTAATTTTTTTTTTAAATCATTAACGATACAGGTTTATCCTCTTGGGGTCTTATGAATATTTTTGATATATTTTTCTATTCATATGTGGGTTTAGGATCTTCCTTTTACTCGTAAAGATTTAAGCTTCGAGTTTACATTTTTTATAATGTTACGAGATGATTCATTCATCCACATCTACCCCTAATGGCATGATTCGTATTTATTCAATCAAATTATAGCCTAATTAATCTTTTTTATTTACTCAATCAACCTAGACTTTGATACCATATTAGAAATTTTATAATGCTAAGACTGAATTAAATAAGTCATGATTAACATATATCAGATCAGATATTGATTGAACTCAAAAGTTTAAACTTCTAAGTTACGATCATGAATCCAACAAAATAATACCCCTTTGATGTTAAAAAAAATATATAATTTTGATCAATCAACAAAATCAATATATTTTATTTAATGCAATAAAAATATTTAATTTCTCACACAAACTAATTATTTGGATAGCTAGATTCTCATATAGTTTAGACATATCTAATATAGTATTACAAGACCTCTTATATGCTCCAACACATTATTGATTGACACACACTGAAAATATTCATCAAGAAATTATAAGTTGAATCTTAATAATATATAAATAGGGAGATAGACAACATCTTGCATAATCTATTATTCACCCTTAGATATCTAGAATGTTCCAATTAATAGTCTCTTAAGAAATCAAGAATCTTGAGCATCTCAACCATTGAATCCCAAGAAAGCTCATGAGTAGATCTTCTCGGAACTCACTTTTATCATAATAATTTATAGACAAAATAAGACTATGCTATGTCCTTAATGTATTTTTTTTTTTTTTTTTTTTTTTTGTTATCGAGATAGATGTAGATTGTTCACATCTCTTTATTAATTATGTTGGATGACATATTACTTCAAATCCTATAGTTGACATTACAAATCAACATGGATATATAATATTTAGGATCCCTACCCATAGTATTGGAAATAGTAAAAGTTTGAGTCTAATCTTTATGTAAGATAACATGCTTGTGAAAGTGCTCAAGTCCACAGGTAAGAGGATTCATAATAATATATTTTTCCATTGTCTTGTACAATTCCATTGATGTATTATGGCCTAAGCATTGGCATCATTACTTAAAATCCTATAGTTGACATTACACATAGATATATAATTTTTAAGATGTGGACACTAAGGATTGGAAATAGAAAAGTTTTGAGTCTAATCTTTATGTAAGACAACATACTTGTCAAAGTGCTTTTAAGTCCCCACATAAAGAGGATTTATAGAAATATTTTTTTGTTGTCTTATACAATTCCATTATATGTATTATGGCCTAAGCTTTGGCTAATAAATACATCGTTAACGTGTTGTGATTCTTTATTCTTCGAGCGTTGCATGCATGCTAGAATTCATCGTAAAAATCTTAAGATATTTTTTAATAAAAAAAGAATTATAATTTTTGAGATATGGACTTTGTTCCTTGGAATATTTTTGTCAACCATAATAGTCCCTTCATGTATTGTTCGAGAGACTGCTCTCCAGTATAAAACTATATCAATTTATGGTTTTAGCACTTTTTTTTTCCTTTTTAAAATTCAAAAACTGAAGTTTTCTTGCTTTTTTTTTTCCTTTTATTTTTGCCTGAAAATTTTGGAAACAGACACAAAGACCTGAGAATAGTGATTGAACCCTCTGCGGCTTCATCCTTCTTCCTTACCACCACCGGACCTTTATTTCCCTACAGAGAACAGCCAACCAAACCAAATCACTGTGGCTTGCTTTTTGGCCTTTGCTCCACGAAATCGCACAAGAAAGAGACAGAAGTGTGTGAGGCAGCAGGTGCATGGGTGGGGGGGGGGGGGGGGGCGGGGTGCTCAGTTCATGCTCCTGGCTTCTCTGATAGCCATGCACAACAAGCCCAGCTTCCACTCGACCGGAGAGACCCCATGGCAGAAGAGGCTCTGCGGCAGTTACACGAGTAGAGGAGGACACAGTTTACTGCCAGCTTCGCCCTTCTTGTGAGGAAACATGAAAGAGGAATCTAGTTAACGCTAATGGGGGAAGAAAAGAGGGGCTCCGCAGCAGCCTCGCCTGCCCTCAATGTCCGCCTACGTCTGTGGCCACCACATGAGCTCCACCGCTTACTAGAATCCATGGCGTGTACTGGCACGCACTGCCATAGGCCTCTAATCATGCACCCGCTTCACGCCCTTGCATGGCCACCACCACCCCCTCCCCCGGACACAGCAGAGCTGCACCTCTCTCTCTCTCATAATGGATCCCATACCCATCGCCTTGTTCTGGCCTTTTGGGTGGCAGTGTGTACATGCAGACAGCTGATGGCTTTGGTTCTTCTTTCCCTGCCTTCATCTCCTGTCAAATCTTCACAAAAAACCATCCGCAAAGTGAACTGGATTGTTTCAAGAGCCTCGAAAAAGGACAGTTGATTGGTCTACAGCATGGAGTGCTCATCGCTTGTCATTTCAAACCAGAAGCGAAACTTTGAGTTAAGCCATTCCGTTAGACCAAGATGGAAACATAACCTGTCGTTGGCGAAGAACACATCTTATTTGAAATCCGAGTATAATTAAGGGAAAAGCACCGCAGCTTATAGTTTAGTGCGCGATCCAGACAAGACTCGAGGGTTGTGACTTTACTGTGGAAGAGGAGTCATCACTGAATCTATCAAATCGGAAACAGGGTGATGATGATCACCAGCAGCAGCAGCTGCAGTGCGGCCATTCCAATCCACCACGCGATGTGGGGTCGGTGTCCCGCAATCATTGCTTCTCATGAGAGTAGCCAACACCTTTCGACACAGCCAGCGTTGGAGGACATGTGGACAAGCTCTCATTCCGGTCTCAAATGGCTAGTGGGGGAAGGTGAAGCACCATTTATTATTGTGTCGAGGAAAATTTTGTTCAAACCAGCTTGACTTCGGGGAGGACGACAGGATGCAACTTTTGATATCGACTCCCAACCCCACCGCCTGCCTGCTTTCTATTCACCATTTGTTCTGGCATGGTTTGTCTTTGTGTTCTCAGCTGGCAATCGAGTCCATCCTCATCCATAATTTAGTAGGGTTTAGTTGAATTCATGAGTTGTTTCTTCGACATGCATTTGAATTATATGGGTTAGGCATTTGTGTTCTTCCAGCTGGGCTTTGAACTCTTCCTTTGAAACATATTTATCAGATTCAGATGCTGACTTGTCTTCGCTTCTTCCGGAGGTCTCTTCTGCCACTGTTTCTCTAATTGTTATTCTCTCTCTCTCTCTCTCTCTCTGTTTCGTTTTATTCTCTCTTTTTCTTCGTAGAAGGTGAATCACCCGACAGTATTCACTTCAATGGCTTCTGCAAGTTCTCTCTCACTAGATCATGATGTTCTTCGGTCGAACAAGGGCCCGGTGATCTATTCACTAGAACACCACTTGAAGCTTACATGCAGAATACTTCCATTGCATCCTCCTGTGGAGGGAGAAGCTAATTAAGTTCCTAAACATTATGCTAGCACGTATCTGAAACTTCCATTCTCTCAAGGTGTTAGAACGAAAATGATCTCGAGAGGTGATCAGAGAGAGTAGATGAGAGCCAAAAGCTCCCTTTGCACGAGATATGTACAATTATTATGAGGAATGCATGCAGTGGCAGCAGATACATCATCATCGTCATCCCTTGGTTCTTATGATTGTTATGGTACCCCTCCCTCGTGTTTGGATCCGTGTGAGGCTGACGACCACCTTGCCGGAGAGGCCAGGGCCGTCCGGCGACACACGGGGGCCCTGCGCGTACTCCCCCACCGGGTGGCGCACAGGCCGCCTGGGACGCATGAGAATCCTGGCGTTGATATCGTCCAGCGTCACGTCGCCCTCCGCTCCCCCGGGCTTCACCACAGCAAAGGGGTACACCACGCTCATCTTCGTTGTCGTACTGCACTGCCGTCTCTCGCATTCTGTCACACCCACAAGAATTAGACTCTGTTAAAAGAGTGTGTTGCGTGCATGCTCTTGGTTCAACACATGTATGATTCAGTTACCTCTCAAAGTAAGCGCTTTTACTTTAGAGCTACAAGGTTTCGTGTCTCTTGATGACTGAGGAGGATCTTTTCCATGTAGCTCGTTGGAGTTCTGTGGCTCTTCGGAGGAGGTGGAAGAGGAGAGAAGTGGCTCTTGTGAGTGCTGCCGAAGACCGGTGACTTCTGGGTTGGCCTTCAGCAGCACGTTGAAAGGAGGGTCATCTGTGTGAACATGGAGCAATTAAAGGACTTCTTCCAGTAGAATTGTTACCTGGGATGAGGACATAATTCTCACTACCTGGGATGAGGACATTATCCTGCAGTATGTAGCTCAGATCATGCAAGGAGGGATCGCCATGGCAGCTTGAGTCCCAAAAACCCTACAAACGGAGAAGGCGGAAACGGGAGAGTTAGGAAACACTCGACTCAGCGTTAAGAACCATATATAATTCGAGTCTTAATTACTTGAAGAAGATCTTGGATGCCTTCGTTGGTCGTCGAATCATGAACGGGGGACGACGCTGCGAGCCGCCGCCGCTTGCACCGGTCGCTCCACTCGGCCACCGCGTCTTGCAAGTAACCGGTCGAGGCCTGCGACGACACTGGCGACTCCATCTCCATGGCTATCGATGATCACCAAATCAAACATCAGTGCTGTTGAGCTAAAAAACCATGCCAGCGTTTGCAGAAACCAAAGAAGAAAAGGGTAGTACCTACCACTCAAAGGCACGAGCTGTTCATGGAGATCTCCTACTCCAGAGGTGTGTGGATCCCAATCCCAGGAGGGTTGGTGAGGGAATAGAAAATGGGTGTCCATGGCCATCATATCTCAAGAACAATTCTGCTGCTGCTGCTGCTGCTGCTGCTGCTTCTCTTTCTCTCTCTGCAAGGAGGAGGGAGGCGGTGGTGTTAAATAGGAGGCTTTTGGGAAAAGGGGCAGCCAAGTTGGATGATTAGAAGCAGTCAGTCAATGGAAGAGGGAAGCTCAAAAGGTGAAAGAAATAAAATATTCAAAGTGACGAACCAAAAGAAAAGTTGTCTCTTTCTCGTGATTCGTTATGTTGATCTTTTTTTTTTTTTTTCTTTCTTTCTTTCTTTTTTTATTCTTCTTTTAAACTTGTGGAAAATTCTTTTGGGTGGGCAACTTTCTTCTGCTCAATCTCGTGAATTAATTAATTGTGGTGCAAACTTTTCTGGTTGATTCCCAGGCTACATAATTTTACGATCTTATAAATATCAATTATATATATAATATTATTCATTCTGGGAAAATATGAGCAAACAGAGATGCTGTCAGTTTATTATATTTATTAATTTGGATTGGAAACATGATGGGATCGTGGGATCCGAATGATTTGAGTATGATATATATATATATATAAGAGAGAGAGACCCGAATCCTCTATGTATTCTATTGTCATAGTAATGATGTATAGATGAGTTCGATTAGAATTAGACTCACATGTATAAGTATGGTATAATCAAAAGCTAGAATGTTTTTTTAATGGTTGAGATAAACTTAAACTAGCGTAATTGAATTGCACAAAGATTAAGATAGAATGGAATTTTTTGATGTGATCCGTATGATACTTAAGTTAGTATCTCACGAAAGAAGATTAATTTTAATAAATAATAACTGACTTTAATAATTATAATTCAAATAGTTTTTTTATAGCTAGTAAATCCAAGTAAATATTGTATTATTATACAAGTGGAATGGTTCCCATAGCACATCATTTTTGGGGCAGAAACATAATATTTATTACCTTAGATCAAAGGGAATATTTGTGATACAAGTGAAATTTTCTCTTAGCCTATAGAATTTGGGGTACAAACATTAATATTATTTTGGAGTAGCAGCCACATAGAGTAGCGATTATTATTTTTACTGTTGACTAAAGTATCATATGTCAAGTCATGAGTAAGGGTGAATATTTTTCATATCATCATTCAATCTCTTTTACTAAGTTGACAGTCATGTGTCAAAGTTGAGGCTGAGAACCAATTATTAATTTTTTAATGTTTTCCTATAGGATAGTAGGTACGTGAATTATGTTGTAGATGAGTAGGTTATTTTGGTTTGAATTAGTTGAATTTTATTTTATTTACTTGAACTGCATTATTTAATATGAAATAAGTACTGCTTCATGAGATGATTTGATTAAAAATCTTTGTTCCAAAAAACTAAAGAGGATTTTAGTAAGAGCAATGAAAACAAATTTGAATATAGATTTTTTGTGTGTAGATTATAACGGAAAAAATTAAATCAAAAGTGTTTGTATATAAAGGAATAATATATACAAAAAAAATTATATTGTTAAGATGAGAATATTGAAACGACAAAGAAAAATAAAAAAAAATATTTTAATTCTTAAACAATTAGGTATGGCACTGATATAGGATAAGACTAAAGAACATGAGAGACCTCCGAATATGATAGTCTAAAAGATCTTAATAAAAATTATAAGTAAAATTTTGTAAACTTAATTAAATATATGACTTCTTATTATCTCAAAATTTTTGTTATTGTTTGATGAAAAAATTATTAAAATAATTTATCATAAATAGTTGAAGCATTACAATTTATTATAATTGTTGCTATAAAAAGGGTAAGAGAAATAGTTTATACACCTTTTTGTGAAACACATAATTCAACAAAAGGAATGTGTTTTATCATGAACAAAGGCATTGTTTATTAATATAATGATAATGCACGAAATTAATGTTAGCTTTACGAATGTATTAAGAATATATTAAAACCAAATTAATGAATAAAAAATAAATTATAATATTTATGATATCTAATCCCTACGACCCACCTTCTTACATGACATATGATAAAGGGATTTGTATGTATGTATCCATTGGAAGTTTGAAAACAGCATACTTGCTACTTGGTATATAAAATACAATGTATAATCCTCAAAATATTGAGATACTCAAATTAATATTATATCATATTGGTTGAAATGTATTCCAATCAATTTGATTTTTCAATCATCATCATCATCATAATCGAACCAAGATGTTGATTGGAATCAAGATTAAATTGAACCCAAAAGCTAAAGCTAGGGTTTAGATAACCCATCCATGATGGAAGAAGATATAGAAGAATAAAGCCACAAAGGTCTCCATAAGACAAAAAAAGTACAGAGGCTTCGGCTTGCACATACATAGTGCTGCAGCTACTGGTATCACTTTATTCCCTCTACTGCAAATTTTATTTTTTTTAATGTACAAAATAAAAAGGGTATAAATAAAGACAAACTTTTTTTTGGATTTTATGGTACCGATTCATTGTTTTTTTTACCTTTATCTTTTTATTTTAGTGGGGGGAGGTTAGGAAGATTAATAAAAATCCTTGACAAAGGTGACATAGCAAGACAAGTAGGACAACTGTAGAGTTACATAGATTGTGATGTGGATTATTGGATGTATGCTGCATTGGGAATGAAGGTAGAAAGTTATAAAAGGTTGACATCAATTTGGATGGATACCCACTAAAGATGACCACAGTACATTTGGTAGGTAGGTAGCTCAGTATGGAATTAATTTTAGTGGAGTATGGATCATTCATGCATCATAGCTAATTTGACATGTAGTGTGTGTGTATGTGGGTCTTGTTTTGGGGTACATACATACATGTACTTGAATGGATCCAATTCAACTCACTCATGTCTAATTTGATCAACCCAACACCACCCCCTTTTTTTTTTTTTTTTGGAAAATTTTAATACAAACAATTTTCTACTATGTTAAAAATATTTGATGTTTTTTTATTTATAAATTATTCATATTCGGATGGGGTGAGGAAAAACCGTAGGATCGATCGATTCTTTACTTGACCTTAGTTCATTGATTCACCCAAACAGGTCCATGGATTCATAAGAAAGTGATTTGCCGGAAACATGGTTCATCCATGGAAATGCTGATGTCAGTAACGTGGAGGCATTCTATTGGCCCTGAACCGGGGTCCCATAGGAATGGGAGGTCCCTCTTCCGTGGGTGGTGGCTCGACCGAAACATAGTATCGGTTGGTGAGAGAGACGCTTTTGGCAGAATCTAATCGGACCGACCATTTAGATGATTTGGATCCGGTGGGGCCCCTGATGACCGTCACGTGATCTCAGCCGTTCGATCCCAGGATCCTTGTCGGGTTACCCTCAGTAGCCATCGGACTCTGGGCCCCATCCGTATGGTGGTCCCCGTCGTGGGTCCCGCATGGCCATCCCTTCCGCTGAAACTGTGTATGATCTGACCGGTTGATGTGACGTGGGGGGCCGACCCCTTCGCGCCGGCGACCGAGTTCCTGCGCACCCGCGTGCCCCGGCTACTGTCCACCGCAGGATCACGATCGCACAGTGGAGGAGGCAGCGCGGGGACCGCCGGAGAGTCTCGTCATCTCACGAGACGTTGGAGAGGAGCGGCGGTGGGGGAGCGATCCATTTGGCTTTGGCGCTCGGCAGCCTTGCCGTCGTGGGAGGACGCCTCGCGATTCGTGCGGTGCGGCGGGCGCGGGTTTCCACGGTCGGAAGTGGAGCCGTTCCGTTGCCCTTTATTTTTTATTCCTATGTTCTTTGACGGCAGCCGCGCTTAGCCCACCGATTTCGTCGTCCGCCTCTTTTCGCCGTATGGGATTTGGCGTAGGTGTATGGCTCTCAAGATCCCACGCTCATCGACCAACCGAGGAAAGCATGCTCGACGCACGAATTTTAAAGATGGCATGATGGATGCAGAAGAACAAAAGATGCTCCATGGTGGCAGCCGGAGCTGCTCCAGAGAAGGAGAAGTTGTCCACCATGAACACATCGGGGGGGGGCCAACTTAGCGGAGAAAAGGGCGACACAATCATCTCGAACGAACAGTGTCAGAAGGATCCAAGCTGAGCCGCGAGAGACAAAAAGCCATTTGCCTCCTGGTCATTTAAACCTCCCCCTTCGAGACCTTCAAACCGAGCAAAAAAAGATCGAAAAGAGGGGAACAAGCGTAGCGGTGAAGGCTCAGGAAAGCGGTACCCTTTTGCGTTTGCGACGTCATTTCCCCGCCGCCCCCCCCCGCAGACCTTTCACCGACGAACACCTATCGGGACAACGAAACAACGAGATCAGTGTTCCAGCCGGGGGAAAAAGGATACTTGCATCATTCTGCTGCTAGGAATGGAGATCACAGCGACATGTTCGCTATAATTCCATGTTACTTCAAAGATCATACGTGTTGAAACGAATTGGGCCGAGACACCAAAGATTTCTCTGTCGGTTCTCGCGTCATCTTGTCGGATACAAGGAATATTTAGTCTTCTGACACAGTGGAGGAACTCCTCGTCAAGCCCATTGGAGCCTGGAACAGTGATGAACACCACGAATTGGATCTAATTGGGTCGGGGGGGTCATAGTGTGGCCATGGCTGAGCTGACAAAGTTGGCATAGATTGGTTCCCTTATCCCCCTTGTTTATTACAGTATATTTCTTTTTGGCACGTCATGTCGTTCATCATTGGTCTGCAGCGAAGTAGGATATGATCAGATCGGAAGTGCCGGATGATGCACTGCCTCACGTTTTTATTTCCAAAGTTAAATAGATAAATAAAAGCGAGAACAGTATCCAACTTGTTTGGAGCTTTTAAATGCATGCAATGATCCATCGAGTCTGGTAAGCTTTGGGCATCATTTGAATCGAACAAACTCTACCAACAGATAGATGCAACGATCAGTAAAATGAATTCTATATGATACAAAACAGCGTCTGATGGAAAAGAAAACGATTACAAGAAGGAACCCAATCAAACAAGAACACCGCCGTCGGAGGGCTTCAAGACTTCCGACGACGCCACCAGCGGAGGCACGGCAGAAACAGCGATCGCAGGATGCCCTTCAAAACATCCCCTCGCCTAAACAGAGGCTTCGCGCCGGGTTTGTTCGCCGGTGGGCGTTCGGGCCCCGTCACTGCCGCCATGGAGAAGAAGCGAAGCCGAGGAAGGATGACGTGACGGCAGCGGAGAGTTCTTTGGTGGATTGTTTCGAGCTACCTACCTATCAAGCAGGAAATTTATACTGTCTCGAGCGAGCAAAGAAGCGTCGATCCCACGCGTTTGCGCACTTCGACAAAGCGATATCACTTCCGTTCAAGCTGATGAGTTGACGTCGACACCAAGAGTTTGCCTTAGCTATCTACGCGCTTTTACATCGATCCTTAAGATTAGATAAGCTGTAATATAAAGAAAGATTTCCCATGGCTTTCTTTCGGATTTTTTTTTTTATTTTTTGAATTCAAACGAGTCATGATAGCTTGACTGATAGCTTCTTCCTCTTTCTTCTCGTCATTCATGCTCTGTTCTTTCTCGCTTCTCTTTGATTCAGTCGCTATCTTTCCACTCTAAAAATAAAGTGCAGGTGAACCCAATTTATTATTTTGTCAAGTTGCTAATAAATAATAAATGTCAAAATTATTATTGTCACTCTCTCAAAAATCAAAATCATCTTTCATACTTTAAAACTTGTTTAAGTTAATCTAGTACTTTGATTTCATATCAAAATCATTCTCGTATTTTATAACTGATCTAAGTAATCCCTTATAATATGTCTCGAAATTAAAATTATTTTCTGTACTTTAAAACTCGTATAAGTGATCCCTCGTACTATGATTTTGTATCAAAATGAGTATCTCTATTAGAAATAAGATTACGTAGTTAGATAAAATAATTTAAGAATATATTTTTATTTGATAATTATAATTAAATAGTCACAAAGCCGTAATTCATTTTTTCCTTTCATTCTTTCTTTTTCAACCTCTGTTGGTATTCTTTTATGTAACTATGATCTTTTATCTTTCTTTATCAACCTCTGTCGGTATTAGTTTGTTTGTCTTTTCATTGTATTTCTACCTTTTTTTATTTTTTCTTCGGTATTAATTTGTTCGTCTTTTATTTTCTATCTTTATTTTTTTTTTCTTTACTTGAGATCTACCATTTATATAATTTTATTGAGAAATAAATTAAAGATAAAAATATGTGTATTTTTTCTGGATCAAGCGCTATATTCTGATAAATAAATAGATCCCCCCCCCCCCTCCTCTATTTTAAAAATAAACGTTGTTACTATTTTTATTAACATAAGATTTATTTAATGTCTATAGAATAGTATGGTGGTTATCTTGATATAAAATGATAGTACAAAAGATCATTTAGATGAGTTTTAAAGTACTAGAGATAATTTTGATTTTGAGACATAGTACGAAGATTCATTTAAACGAATTTTAAAATATGAAAGATGAATTTGATGTGAAATCGTAATACGAAAGATAATTTAGATAAATTTTAAAATATAAAAAATAACTTTAATTTTAATACATAGGATGGATCAACAATAACTTAGAATATTAATAATTAAATAAAATTACTTCTAAAGTCACCAAAATTATCATTAGTAGCGTACACCAGACGAAACGCATGGGCCCGCCGGGGACGGAGGGGAATTCCGCGGGGCCCGCCAAGGGTGGTGAGGGAATCCGCCGGCCTGGCGATGCTGACGTAAGCGGCCAGTTCGTCATCGAGTCCAGAGAGAACCGCGTCATCCGCTTCTCGGGTGGGTCAGTGCACCGGGTGGTGACGTGAAAGGCGACGTCACCCGTGGGAAGAGGTTAGATTACACCGAGTTAATAAAATTTTTTTTTTTTAGTCTTTACATTAAATGACATGACGTTCACATATGAAAGGGAAATCTGAACTCTACTATTTATATAACAACACACAACATATCTCAATCTGTGGAACTTACAGAATTTTAGTAGGTTTTATTACATTTTGCAGTAAAACAAAAAGGCAATTATGGGGATGGTTTTGTTCTGTCGTTGTTCATACTCGATATCATCTATCACTCATCATAAGATAGCAGCGGGAGAAGACTCGGGTATCTGCTTCCCGCCGTCATTAGGATACCATGGAGTGGAGGCTGCAGGAAGAGCTCCTTCGTTTCCCCTTCTTCGTCTCCTTCTCTCTCGGTGGACTCCCCGGAGAATAATAGTCAACGTTCGTGGCGTTGCGGGGGGTCAGAAGGGAAGAAACAGAGGAGGAGTCTCTTGATCATGCGCCGGAGCACATGACCCCTTTGAGGTACGTACCGGGGACGGCGGCTCCCTGATGGCATCAGACTTGGCTCACCACCTTCGAAAAGAGAAGATTAGGGTTGAGAGGAGGGAACTCGAATGGAACTACCTCTTCGGAGGTGAAGAGGAAGCAGAGGGAGCTGCTGTCGTTCCGAGTGTCTCCTCCATGCCAAGATATAAGATGCATAATGGAGATGGAATATATGCGGTCTTCCCGAGTCGAACTATTCTGTCGGTTTAGTGGGCTCTGCAGCATCGCCGGCGGCGGGACAATATCCAGAGCAGAGTCGGCTCCTTTCTCAGTGTTTTCTTTCCCAGAAAAGACTCTCTGCATAGGTTTGGATGGGAGTGAGTGATGCAGGAATAAACTGTGAACGAGTGAGAACAGGGGATTGAATGCACTTGTTCTATAAATTTTAAGTAGTATCACCACACCATCTATATTTATGGTTTTCAAGTTTCATATTTGATACAGATGTAAATTTTCACTAAATCTTTTATTTCTAGTGCATTGTAGCTGTCAGTGCATTGTAGATGTGGATTGAATGCACTTGTTCTATAAATTAAGTAGCTCCTCCTTTCCTTCTCTCCCCCTCTTTCTTTCTTCTCCTCCTTCCCTTCTCCTTCTTCTCCCTTCCTTCCCTTCTCCCTCACAGCCACAGCCCTTTCCTCGTCCCTTCCTCCTCTTCTCTTCTTCTCCCGCTCCCTCCCTTCTTCCTCTTTTCCTTCTCTTCTTCTCCTACAGCCGCAGCCCGGGCCGTAGGCTCCTTCCTCTTCCTCCCCTTCTCCCTCACAGCGCAACCCCCCTCACTTCTCTTTTTCCTCTCCTTCCCTTCGCCTCCACAGCCGCAGCCCTCTTTCCTCTCTTCCTTCTTCCCCTTCTCTTCTTCCTCTCCTTCCCTTCTCCTCCACCGACGCACCGCAGCTCCTCTGTTTCCTGGAAACAGAGGGGGCGGTGGGATAAAAATCGCCTTTTTTTTTTTCTTTTTTATGTCACTCTTGCAATCTACTTCTTATAACATTTATATTTACACATAGATCCTCAGAAACATAAAAATTACCTCCAATGCAGATTTTAATCCTTTAAAATTCACACAACTAATCCAAATATATACGTAAGATTAATATATCTCCACGGCATCAATCATATCATGGCATCATATCTAATTGAACATATAAAACTATTTTTCATCTCATATATTTGGCTTCAAACATACCTATTTCTACTCGACATTAAATATTAAAATAATTTAACTTTACATTAAAGTCCATTAGCATACTTTGGCCTGTTATATTGTTCTTAAATACCAACACAACCAGATAACCTTGTAATGACAGTGATATAGTGACAAGGTATAAGTTAGTTACCTGGTGTCGATCACCTAACACATTTCCGTAGATATGAACAATTTTGCTTGGAACTTAATTAGAATGCGAGATAAATACAAATAATATATATTATATTTGCCAAAGAATTATTTATTTATTTATTGTGAGAATTTAAAACCGCAACTAAAAGAGAAAATAATCGTGGCAAGAATTATATTTGTTTTTATTTCCAGAAGGTTTTAAGTTCACATTTGTGCTTCAGCAGTCTCCTTCCTTCCCACTCTTTCCACCCTCCACGAGAAGAGAAAGGATGGAAGAAACTATGCTGACTTGCAAGCACTTGGCATCATTCTTCCGCCCCATCTCCCTGCGTCTTCCTCGCTGCTCACTCTGCTTGCAACCGAGTGCCGACCTAAACTGGGTGATCGAGCAACCGTCGCGAAGGAGCGCCGAAGAAGCCGCAGAGAAAACTTCCACAGAATCATAGAACCCACTTCGTTTTTCGTACCCACCTATAAGTAGTAGTAACAGGAGAGGAAAAGAGGTCCTCGAGGCCGTAATCTCCTAGCGATGACAGTCTGCAGGCATGGCGAAGGAGACAAGCCGGGTCCAATCTCCAGACCGGGCCACCAGGTACTGAAGAGGATCGTCAAGTGCCTCATGGGCTTCTTAGTACCGTCGACTGCAGCAGAGGCGAGGTCAGCTCCCGTGCCGGTCCTCCGTCGCCAGGGAGAAGACAAGGGAAAAGGCTGCTCACTGAGTAATCTTACCATTTGAGGCGATACAGTGATCTACTACCTCATGCATGCAGATACAGCGAAATGTGTTCAGCTTACTGCTCTCTAGCTTTTCTTCTCTCTTAATATATATATATAGGTCGTCTCCTTCGCCTCGAATTAGAAAAAGTCGATCCTAACGAAGCAAATGAAGACTACTGGATGTATGACTCAGGAGCTTTGGATTTGAATGAACAGGTGATACAAACAAATGTTTCACGTATGCTACGAAACAGATTTATTTTGCTCTTCTTTGAATCTTTTTTGCCCCCCTTATGCAATAGTATATGTTTCCTTTAAGCTATATGGTAGTACAGAGCTTATTTAATCGACTCCCAATCGGCTTATTTAACATACAAGCGGAGTATAACAGTATTTATTCCAACGACGAGTGCTCCTTTAGACTCGTTAGCGCTTGGGAGTCAGCTGAAGGCAAGAGGGATATGTTTTTTTTTTTATTTCTACACCATATCCAAAGAAGTATCTGTAAACTTCAATTCGCTTATGAGGAGGATGAGCCCTCTAGTATTCTTGTTATGGCGTCGTAAGCTCGGCGATCTGTTCATTAACAGCTCTTTTCTTCTCCGCGTCTCCCTTCTTTCCTTCACCCTTCCTCTTCCCGGTTCATTTGCCCGGCCGATGAGGACAAATTCGGCGTACCAGTGTTTCCTCAACTTGAACACCACAACAATGGGGTCACAGAACCCGATTACTGTGAGCTTCTTCTGCTTCATGTCCACTGATACCGATACAGTCCCTGTTGGGATGAAAAGATATACGTGGTTCAAAAGTCGGGTTTTGCACAGGAAAAGAATGGTGAAGCAAACTGTGGCTTTACCTTCAACTCTGCGAACTGCTTTCATTGCCTTGTTCTTATCCTGGAGTTCCACTTTCAACACAATTTTCTGCTGTCATACCAAGGAATGAATCTATTAGCTTCAGAAAGAAGAAGAGAAGCGGAGAGCGAGGTAGAGAGGGGGAACTGGTAATTGCATCGTGAAACTTGTTTCGCGATACTAATAAGATGAGAGCATCAGAACTGGAACTCACCCTCTCTCTCATATGCGGCCATCTTTTAGCCCTCTCCGCCGAGTGTTGAGATGAGGAACGAGGCGTGGCGTTGCTAGAGACGGAACTTTATCATATATATAGACCAGAGGGTCATGGGAAGTTGCGAGGAAGATGTGCGGAAGCTGCTTCGGTTCCTTCGTCTTTGAAAGGTCAGCTGCCACGCGGGTTCTCGAACCAGCCATGCTTTCGCATGCATACCGACCGACCCTCTTCTGGAAATCGAATTGGCCGACACCAGTCTGACAATAAATCTGAGAAAGACTACTTGCTTACCTTCAATCATCACTGTGGTAGCTTTCCTTCGTACCACGCCTCTCGTTCTTGAAGGAAAGTTCCAATTCTAATACATTAAAGAAGAAGTTTTGCTGCTACAGCAATAATTACCACTTCCTTTTGTTCTTTTCCTTGGATCTCTAACAGTTGCATTCCTCGGTGTGATTGCAGAAGGTTTGTGGTGAAAGTGGACGTCCACGATAACAAGGACAAGAAGGTGGCAATGAGAGCAGTTTCCAGCCTTCAAGGTAACCAATCAGACCTCTTTCTCTTGGCGTCTCGTCATCTTCTTCCTCGTGATTTTGTATCCTAACAGCGATCCATTCGATATCCATGGACATGAAGGACCAGAAGCCGACTGTCATTGGGATCGTTGACCCCATTAGTGTGGTAGGCAAGCTGTTCTTGATCAAGTTTATGAGCAGAGAATGAACTTTTTATTCATTTATTTGTTTTGCGAATCGGAGGCTTTCTGTGGTATTGTAGAAAAGTGGAATATGTAATCTAATAAACGATTTATTATGATCATGGAATTCACGAGTATCTCAATTGTGCTTGGAAGTTACCAAAACAAAAAGAGACAATAAATTCGACTGGAAACTTTGTTCCTAAACTACTTCGCTTTTAGAACTCTATTCGATCTATTTTATCGTCTGTATTTTTTTTATTTTTATCCAGACTATGGGATTGGTGATAAAAATATATTATACTTCACCTTGAGGTGATGACTGGTTGAAGGAACATAATAATAATAAACGCTTGACTCAACTACAAATTTGACTATATTATTAGATCTATTAATAAGTGATAAACAACCATGAAGCATATCATTCATGTAATAGAGTGGCTAATTAATTGGACCCCTAAAAAAGCTAGTATTGATAATTGAAAAATTATTTAGCAGGATTTTTTTTTCCTCTGGACTTATCTCTAACTCTCCAAAATGGCTTGCAAAATGAAGTTTTAATAGATTCTTTCTCTTTCTTAAAAAAAAAGAAAAAATGGAACTCTTCCTTGTCAAGTGTGAAGGCGGTTGGTTGACCAAGTAAAATAAGATCAAGAAATTGGAGCTTGACTATTAAAGTTGAAATGGTCAAAGTCACGGGAAGAGATGGTTTGACCATATGTGTCTGAAGGAGGTGTGATGTGGTCTCACAACACCCACTGCCATCAATAAGCCTTGCTGGGATTATTTCTTCTCAAAAATAATCATTGATTAAAGAAAAAAATAAACAATCAATTACCTCAATAACTCATAATAACAAAAGAAATTGTAATCTCACCTCCCAAACCTCATCGATCTCTTAGTTCTAATTTATAAAACCCAAATAGTGTCTATATCTCTAACTTGTTCATGTCCATGGATATCAAATCGATCCCAGCTATGATATAAAAATCACGTTAAAGTTCATGCACGAAAACATGGCGTACGTGGTTCGAAGGTTAAGTAAAGAATGGTGAGGTGAACCAAGCTTTTACCTTGATGGCTGAAGACTACTCTCGTTACCTTCTTCCCTCATCCTTGTCATCGTGGAGCTCCGCCTTCAACACATCCTACTGCAACCAGATCAAGTAATATTATTTGGAGACTGAGACTTTGAGAGAGAGAGAGAGAGAGAGAGAGAGATGATAAGAATTTATACTGTGAAACTGCAACTTGGAACGTTAGCACTCTAACTTGAGTAGCGAGATGAAGAACACAGAAGGGGAGAATGATTCGAGCTAAGCATGTAACAGTCTCTTACTTATACTGATGCTGCGAGCAACCAAGTCTTCCTTTACGAGTCAAGATGGTGAGAGGAAGCTATTCTTCTTCTTCTTCTTCTTCTTCTTCTGACGCTTTCAAGTCCTAATTTTGTGCCAATGACGAGCTTATACTAGTCAACGCTAACATACTCTCACCATTACACTAACATATTTAATCTAATCTTCCATTAAGTTGATAGTAACACACTAACTACAACAGTCCTCGCATCTTGCGTTTTACGCGTATCATTCATTTTAGCATATCATATTTTTCCGTATATAAATCTTAATACAGTATGCAAATCAAGAAAACAACCATCTTGATCGTGATCGTAAATTACTAGTTTGAATTTGAAGAAAATTAATATGTAAATATCAAAATATATTTTTAAAAATATCATCGGAAAATAAATCATGTATAGCTTCAAAATATATCGTTTAAAAGAACAATTCGTAGGATCCGATTTAGACCCATTTTATGTTCTGATGAAAAAGACATCTAAAAAAAACAATACATCGATATGTTTAGGTGTAAATTAGAAAGGAATACGAGTAATAAGTAAAAGATGAATTATAAAAAAAAAGTCTTTCTTTTTTATTCTATTCGGAGATTATTTTTATTTTTAAAATTTCTATCATTTCTTGCATGGTATCTAGAATAGCATCGGCTATATATTCTTTGTTTCTTTTTTTTTTTGTATTATCTGGAATAAGTAGATTACATGAGTTATAGTGTTTTCAATGATTCAAAAAAAAAAAAATTAATGTAACACAGTATAAAAATATTATAGTATGTTTGTGTGGTATTACATTCTTCTCCTCGTATTATTGAAATATATAACACGGTGTAAAAATAGTATTTTATAAACTTTATATTAAAATATTATGTTACAATATATTTGTACTATATTATAGTTTTTTTTTTTTATCATTGTTGAAAACATGATAACATAGTATAAAAAATATTATAATTGGTTTGTCGGTAGGTCATAGAAAAATGAAAGAAAAAGAGGCAAGTGGCTTGCTATCGAGTCAAGAAGAAAAGTACACAAACGACTCGAGAAAAGTCAAAATTAATTAGCTTATTATGGTTGAGAGTTATAATAATTTTATCCAAGTAGGGATTAAGGAAATCCAGTTGTAGGTTAAAATTAATACAAATCAACATAATTCTTCTCACTAAGATTTCACATAATTCCTTCACATACATTAAAGAAATTTGGACAAGATGATCTGAAAAAACAAGATTAACATATGAAAGATTTATCGCCATTTCAATTAAAAACTTAAAATTATTAAGTTGTGAGTACATATATATATCATCATCAATTTTCATTCTTTTTAATCTCTCGTCGCATTTGAATATTATAATTTGATCAAATCAGACAATTTCTATTAAATAATAAAAAAATCAACACCACTGTGCAACCAAACCCCAAGTCGGATGTATCGGTGATAGCCATCGCGTCCGTATTATAATACATAATATAATGGAAGCAGATGTCTGCATCACCAATTAGTTTCGAGAGATATAGGTGATGTGGCCGGTCAAAGCAAGCTGACCTCAGCCTACACGTCCCAGCTCTCGAGTGGGTCCCATTTCTAGACCAATTGGAGTTCGCCACGTCCGCAAGCGGATTCGTACGCTGTCTGGCTCTGGACTGGCGGTGGGCCGGCGCTCACGTCATCTGGAATATTTCGGACCGCGGAAAATAATAAAGATAAAAAGAAAACTGAGGTCGGTCAACGGAAGACTCAGTCATGCACTTTGTTTGGCCCACTGTTTGAATCCGTGGTATTATTATTGACTTGGCCTGCGTTGACTTCCTGTAGGCGGTGGTGTGTGAATTGGGTATGTATCCTTTTCGAATTAGTCCGTCTTCGCTCGCTCATTGTCGTCGAAAATAAATAAGCATAAGCTTTTGGGATTTAATCATTACTCCATTAAATCCTTTAATCGTAAGCATAAGCTCCCGCAGTCACATCAGATCTCTTATGGGAGAAGGCTTTTATGTCGGGTTGTGGCCAACGAATACCATCCCATCCCATCATTATTATTATAGTATCTAAAACTTATCCATATAATCTATTATATTTACACATCATATGTGTAAATAAGATATTTTGACTCGAGTCAAATTTTTTTTTTAAAATTTTGGATTCCGAAACACAAAATTGAATATAATAGCCAAAAGTAAGGGGTTAGAGTCGAGGTATCGAGCAAAAAAAAAAATTTTGTGATGCTTAAGTCGTTAAAATAGCACTTTTTTTTTTTTTTTTTTTTTGTGATGAGTGAATATTAGATTTAGGTTGAGATGAATGTTGAAAATAAATACACATATCATCCAAAGATTAATGAGCATTAAGATTGTGCAAGGAATTGTCAGAGCCATAATTATAGGATAAAATATGATATGTTTGACAATTGCTATGTTATCATACTTTGTGTATCAAATTGGATGTGATAACCTAATAACTAGATTTATCATTTAAACATGACAATTAATGAGTATACTCTCATTATCACACAATCTCTTATGACCAACTACGCATCATCAAACAAATATTAATTTAACTATTAGAAATTAGACAAGTGATTGACTAACTTCTCCCCTCTTTTGGGACATGACAAAAGATCAATTTCATCTTATTAAACTCCATTAGTTACCCCCGTGGTAGTAATTGTAAGGTGATAGATATCACATATCTATATATTAAATATTTTAAATCCAAATTATTAGTTTATGAAGGTAAATAGAAAGGATTTATGTTAAAAAGGTGTAGGGGGGCGAATGAGCCATTCAAGGAAAAAGATATATTTTAGAATTCATGAGATCGAAAAAGACCAATTGAGTCAACTAAGTCATCGTAAAATGATTGATATAAATCAGGTAAAGAAATAATTATGTTAAGCGTTTGTTGGCCCGATGCAGAGAGTAAGCAGTCAACTGTTCCGGCGGCTGCCATAACCCATTCGGCACTAAAACTTCCGACTTGGAAGCGTCAGCGAAGACGGAGAAGAAAAAGAAGAAGGGAAGAGCCCTCCTCTCACCTTCCTCACCCGAAGGAGACTTTGACTCGCACAGGACGAAGACTTGGCTGCCCACACCACTATAAATCCGAGACTTCCCTCACACCCTTACCTCACATCGTTCTCCCCAAGACAACCGGTCATCCCAATACCGTGTTCATCTCTCCTGTCAGTTCACAGTCCTAAAGATGTCAGCAGAAGCGAAGGTAGGTTCCAGATCTGACGTCTTCTTTCTTCTCTACCTCGCTCTCTCTGCGTCTCTTCCTTAACTGGATCTGCGTTGAGGCTAATATTTAGATGCATTCCTTGGTATGATGGCAGAAGGTTGTGGTGAAAGTGGACGTCCACGATGACAAGGACAAGAAGAAGGCAATGAAAGCAGTTTCCAGCCTTCAAGGTAATCATCAATCCCACCTCTCTCTCTCTCTATATGTGTGCACCGTACGTACTATTTCTTGCTCGGAAACTTATAATTAATTTGTGCGGTAATAGGTATCGATTCGATATCTATGGACATGAAGGACATGAAGCTCACCGTAATCGGGATCGTTGACCCCACTGCTGTGGTGGACAAGCTGAGGAGGAAACACTGGTGCGCCACGATAGACTCGGTCGGCCCGGCGAAAGAGCCGGAGAAGAAGAAGGAAGAACCCAATAAGGGGAAAGAGAAGGAAAAGGATCTTAATGAACAGATCGCAGAGCTCGCCAAGGCGTACAAGACTTACAACCCTTGTATGACCACGTACTACTGTGTGCAGAGTGCAGAGGAGAACCCCAATGCTTGTGTGGTTATGTGATGGCAGAAAGAGTTGGGTCTTCCAATTTATGATCAGAGGAGTTGTCCTGTAAATGATTGGTTGGGTATAAGAAAAATGATCAAGATATATAATTTATATAGGGATTTGGATGTTTTAAGATATTGAAGTATTTTTATTGGTCTATACTCAGGGTGTTCTTCTTCCTATGTTGAAGGTTATTTTTGACTGATATCAATCTATTGAGGTCAGGTTCTCTATTTGTTAGTGATTTGGAGTACTTTTGCTGCAATTTAGCTCTTCTTCATAAATTGGTGAGCATCTCAATTGTGCTTGGATTGACCAGTTAATTGGCACTGCTTCTTCTCATTTGTGGACACAGTTGGTGGAAATATTAATTTATATTATTTACACCTAAAAGTTGCATTTGGACTCGAGGCTTTTCCTTCTCTGCCGCCCACTCCTAACAAGTCTTCCCGAGGACGAAGTCAATGAATGACTTGAGAGCCTTGCGGTGGTCTCTGCTTCTCCAAGAGAACAAATAGATTTAAAATAAGATATCAATATGAAAACAATATTAAAAATCTCATTTTTTTAATCAAATTAATGTTAAAAACTATCAAATAATAGTAGAAATAGATTTTTAAAAAAGAAATCGAGATGGAAAATAATATTATAATTTATAAATAAGGGAATTATTAGATCCGATTCCAAAAGAAAAATATCAAAATTGCACCCATTTAAATAAAGCTATATTCACTTTTGGTGAGCAAGTGGAATGATGCTACTCAAAATGATTATAGATATAACTAACTATAAATATTTGACTACTACATCTCAACATGTTTGATTCGAATCAAAATTGGGTGATTCCAACTCGAATCCAAAGACAATTCCTTTTCGATTTGGAACTAACAAAAAAACAAAGAGAAAAACCTAAACACACTTTCAAATGATAAATTTATCTTTTTTTAATAATTTAATAAATAACAACTAAGTAGACGAGAATTTTAAAAAAATAAAAAAATAAAATAGACGATTGAAAAACTAAAATTGAAATTGAAACTATCTCATCTAATTTTGTATATAACTTGGGCTGAAATAATCAGTTAAAATGAAAACATATGTAAACAGACTAACAACAGAAAACAAATATGAAACACACATCAGACATAAATAAATAATGTTGTAATTAATTTCCGATACAGCTTCAATGTCTAACACACTCAAACCAGACGAAATAAAACTTAAAAAAAAAAAAAAGAGGGACTTCCATATTTATTTAGCAAGCAAGCCATGGCATCCATCATGGCGACGCGCACAGCTTTAAGCGCCAAACCATAACTAAACCACACGCAAACCCATTCATTTATTATTATGCTTGGAAGAACAGAGCGGCCTGCGCTCAGCAAACACCGCTGGTCTTCTTACGATCCACCAATCGCTTCCAGTATCTGGCGATATCCTCGTGCGTCTGCTTGACGGTCTTCTTGAGGACGACGGCGCCGACCCCGTCGGGCTTATCCTCGGCCTTGACGTGGGCGACCATGGTGGTTTTCGTCCACCGGTTCTCCAGCTCCGTCAACACCTTGTTGATGTCCGTCACGAGCCGCTCCGCCAGACTCCGGCTGAAGTCCTCCCTGATCACCACGCGGAGCACCGCAACATGCTCTGCGTCGGCGGGCATGGTGTACGAGGGGACGATCCATCCGAACCTCCTCAAGCTCTCCGAGACGTCGAACACCGTGTACTTGGCGCTGTCCTTGAGCGAGAATGCCACGAGGGGCACCCCCACATCCTTGGATACGATGTCGAACGTCTCTGTTCCCTCGATGCCCGCCTTCAACACCTTGGCATTCTCCATACAGTTCTCCATGATATTTCTAAAACCCTGCCAAAACCCAAGGAGTCGAGATGCTTCAGAATAATATGTAAGAAGACATATTTTATGGTAAACTGATCTAAGAATTCTCTGATACTCTCAAACTTTGAAGCAGAAAATAGAATCTTGACATTAATGTAATGAAGAACAAATGTAGGTGTTTTAGATACCTCAAAGCCCAAGCGTATGAACTGGTAGTACTGTGCAATTATCTGACTAGATCCTGCAAGAAAAGAAAAGAAAAAAAAAAAAGACAGAATAGTTTTGCCATCAACGATTTTTTTTTCCATACTAAACATCACATTCGGTGGAAGTAAATGGTGTGCCTGCAATTTATGATGCATAATAAATATACCTTTAGAAAAGTTGAGAGTGAAAGTGGGTTGATCTGCACCAAGATAATTAATATGGAAAATAAGCTCTTCAGGTAGATCCTCTTTGTTCCTCCAGACAACCCAACCTACTCCCGCATAAACCAAGCCATATTTGTGGCCGCTGACATTTATGCTCTTCACCAGAGGAAGCCGGAAGTCCCACTCTAGCTCAGGATAGAGGAAAGGAGCTATGAATCCCCCACTTGCAGCGTCGACATGGATGGGCGTGTCCCACCTGCACATCATATCATGGGACAAAGTTATTTCTTCCATAGATAAAGGCTCAATGATCTCACATCCTCCCATTGTCCAACATTTAACATTTATAACCACAAGTGACCATTCTTTTTAAAAGATAACAATTACACTATGCTCATGGCTCTTTGCCACCTCTAAGGGCAGATAGATGTAGCGGAGCTGATATGAGCCATTGCCACAAAATTATCAAGAGCTGGGAAAATAAACAAACTGGTCGTGAGTTCATCCTCAAGACCAAAAAATGGACAAAAGAATGGTCGATCAACTACAAAACACAAAGGCTTATGTGAGTGTTGTGTGGCAGTCAGATGTAACTATATAAAGACCAAATCAACTCACCCAGTTTCTTGGTTTTTTTCTGTCAGGAGATCATTTAGCAGCTTAACATCTTCAAACTCTCCAGTGAGAGTTGATCCCAAGATGGCAGCAACACATATCGTGTTCTCATCAACCATTTCCACTGCCTTGGCAGGATCCATTACATAGTATCCCTCTTTCAACCTCACTTCCTTCAGTTCAACTTCAAAATACCTCGCAAATTTCTCCCAGCACACCTACATATCAAATTGATATATATGAAATAAAATTACAAATGAATAAAGTTGGTGATGGCTTGGATACTCGAGATGAATGAGCCAAGGATGCTACTGCTACCTGAACATTTGCACCAGTAACAATGTTGGGTTTGTCGTAAGGCTTCCCCTCTGCCTTTTTTTTGTGCTGCCATTTCCTCTTGAATGCAAGCCCCGCAAGCATTATTGCTTCCGAGGATCCCACAGTTCCAACTCCAACAGCCGTTTCATCTTCCCCAATTGGGGCATTGAAAAGGTGGGCTATCATATTTACGCAGCGATTCTGCAAAAGAAACCAATACCCATAAAATTCAATTGGTAGCATGATTATTCTCATATCCAAAAAAAAAAAAATCATATATCATGTATCATGGTAAGAATTATGCTAAAACTTAATCGACAAAGCAAAGGAAAATTCCTGCAATACTAGTAGAATCAGAAAGAACATTGCAGTAAATCTACTGCAGAGTTAACAACTCCAATGTCAACAACTTCCAACAATAACAACAAGGTATTGTTCCAAGTGTTGGGATCAATTGCATCCTCTATATGGAGAAAAACTAGGCTTCCAAACTCTTATCCCATATGATCCAATCAGTGAACCTGATTCTTTTCTCAATTGATTTAGTTAGCACTGCGGTGAAATGGAATACAATTCCATGGGATCCTTATAAAGGGTTAGCTTGAACCTTGTTGAAACTAATCAACTGATAACCATTGTCCTATTGAAAGATCTAAAAGACCATCCGAAGGGGCAAAAAAAAAAAAAAAAAAAAAAAAAAAAACGTAAGACCAAAAGTTCATCGCCTCTACAGGGATCCAATTTGCCCAATTACTCTGAGACAAAAAGTCCTCGAACAACAATTTGCTCAATTTTCATTTCTATCATTGCTCGATTACCTTTACCTTTCTTATTTGAGGTTCTCTCCCTACCCTGTTACATGGAATTCCCGAGTAAAACCACTGGTCCAGAAAAGAGAAGAACAAGTGTAGAACTCAGCAGAGGATTGCTCTCAAGGAGGACCGATGTCAGGAAGCGGTCCTCCTGATACATTGCCGTGTCAATGTTCTCTCGACGACCAGAGGAACGAGGATTATTATGCAGGAGAAACGATCTGATCTACCAGATTGGCTTTAGATAGATAAAGCAAATAGAACCAAATGATGTACCCAACAAAGAGTTGAGACTACAAAGCAAATCGCTGCCTCACCTGGAGCTCGGTGGTGACGGGGTACTCGTCCATGTCGACGTAGTTCTTGTTGACGGCCGCCATGATGAGGCGATCGCACTCCGGCTCCATCCACGTCGTCACGAACGACGCCAGGTTCAGCCGCGGGTTCCCGTCCAGCATCAGCTCGTCGTTGATGATCTGGTACGCCGCATCCTTGGGGATCGAATGCTCCGGTATCCTAAACCTGTCATCGGCGCCGGCCAAAAAATCACACAAAAACAGGATCAAATCCAAATGACGATGATCATAACCATCAAAGAATTAAAGACAAATTAGAAACCGGGGAAGAGCCTCGCGAACGTATCGCGAAGCGAATGTACAAGCGACCGAATCATCGGCATCAGATGCTACCGCCGAGAGAGACATCGGCTAGAGACGTGTCTTCCCCTCTTCCTTGAATCGCCGGTATACTTGGATTAATATAGACATGAGTGATCCCTACGGTTTCTTTCACGCATTTGTTGCGGAAAATGACGAAGAGAAGGAACAAAAGCTTGTAGCCGAAGGAAGGCGACATGAACCTGGGAAGAGATGCCCGGACGTATCTGGAGGCGAACGTGGAGTGCAGCGACTCGCCCGTGTCCAATTTCGTGGTGGTCACCGCCATTCTACCAGGGTGGTCGGGGGTTGGGGAACAACGATGGGTCTTCTCGCCGATCACTGGGTCAGGAACGCTTAAAGCGTAAGGGCCTCAGGAAGGGGCGGCGAGTGAGCCGGCGACGCGTGGTGGAGATTGCGCGTCCCCGGCGCATGCCGTGGTGCCTCTGACGCGTGGTTTGGGGACTTGGGGCTGTGGAGGTGACGATAACAGTTACAGTTCACTGGCATTGGAGGAGGATGCTTTCTTTACGTCTAACATTAAGATTCCCGAACATATAAATCAAGAAATCTTGGCCGTCCATATTTCGATTGGGGGGATAGTTGTAGTCGAGAGAGGGAGGTGACGATAACGCTTAGATAAAACCAAGTGGTGAGCGTTATAAGTTAAACGAGCATTAAGATTCCCAAATATATAAAGCAGGAAATCGTAGCCGTCCATCTTTCTGCCCACAACCTAATGATTGGTGACGTTAACATATTGAGTTGACAAGGCGGATGAGTGTCAAATTAGTAAATGACATGGCGTTTCGGGTCCTTTGTCAAACTCTCCATATTAATAGCGTATATAAATAAATTACGTAGGTTTATATATTTTTTCATCAATTGGACTAATCAACAATGTTTAGTTTTTAAAAAAAATATAAATAAATCGTAAAAAAAGAAAAGGTAACGACAACTTGATTTGTAAAGCAATTGTTCGTTAGTAAGTGATTTTAACAATTCTTCAAATTCTCATTTTAAGAATAGAAAATGTTTTTTTTTTTTGTTTAAGTTTCATCCCATTAAAAAAAACTTTAATTCTCGAGTGACAACGACACATGACGTGATTAAAACTAAACATTCTTTTCAAACGTTCATAACTAAGAAAGATGGTTGGACTATGAGATGCAAGGTAAGGGATGGTTTAGATGAAGAAGGGTCATATTAATCAATGAATTAGATGTGAGAATTATATGTGTACGAGAATTCTTTTGGATCTTTTGAAAGTTAGTACAACGCGTAAAGACTCATTCGAATCATTAAGTATTATTATCGACATCATTGTGATGTGTTGATTGAGTGTTTTTTTGAATGTGACATGCAAAGTTGTCTTATCGTATGATTTAGTATTGGATTAGAACCAATGTGACAATTATATGTCCACATGTCATTTTTTTTCATATCAATTGTTATTAACTAAGTGTTAAATTATTATTTTTATATGTTCAACTAAATAACTAAATTATTGATTCTGTTATGAGCAAAATGATATGAGTGATGATGTGTGATCGACACCACCATGTCATGTCATTGACATGGTATGATCATGTGACTTGCTTGTTGGCACTATAAGGCCTATACATTTGTCTCAAGAAGTAGATATCATGGTATCAATTGACTTAAAAATCGATAATGATGCCACTAACTCCATAACTCCACCTTAGACCCCATGTGACCATTGTTAGATTACGTGGTCGTTTTGAATTTGATAAGATGTATAATAGTACTAATTGGATTTTGATGATAGATATTAGTCAATATAAAAGAAGTCTATAATATTATAGTAGAATTTCTTAGGGGATGTACTTGATGAGATAAACTCTTCTAATAATTTATTATAAACCATCTTATCTCGTCTATAAATAGACAGGATCTCCTGCGAATCTGAATAAAGAATGCAATTGAGAGATTACGATTTTTCTCTCATCCTCCCTAAACCATAAAAAATCGTGATCCTGTAAAAAGATTGGAAGAGAGGAGGAGTCTCTAGTTCTCCTTGTAGATCGACGTGACTCTAATATTCAGATCCAAAGAACGACGCCTTTACAGCTCAGACATAGATGTTTTCCAAATGACACAGAAAGATACGTATCGTAAATCTGATCTAATGTTATTTGATTTCAATCCTGATATGAAAGTTTTTCACTTATAGCATATTATAGATTTAATGCTAACAACTATACCCTTAGTCTTGTAGGAATAGCACACCATCTCAGTGACGGGGGTGACTAGTTGGCTGAAAAGTATGGAACCTCTAGGCATCAGTGCACCCACCATACATATAAGTGAAAAACTAAGGGTATAAGAGATATGTAACTATCTCGGTGAGCTGGGCCAGCTCATTATTTACCTCAACTCCCTACATATGCAACTGTAATTTTCTAGGCATCCTTTAATTAAATAATTGTAGCAACACTACGGGACCATTTTGCCCCAATCTATACCTTCTCTATATATTATTCAGGTCACATTAATAATGAATTCACCTACCAAATGATTATATATATATATATATATATATGTATATCGTGTGACTCATAATTTAAAGATTGAAATTTTTTGTGTAAATTATTATCTAATATAATATATACTAATCCTAATCATATGAATACAAATTGATTTGAACCAGTCAAAATTAAAAACTTCATAATTAGAAACTCGGCCTCCTCCATTCTCTACTTGCTAATTTCATGTTTCCAAGCTGGTTTTGATGATTTCTTAGTGTTTCTCGTAAACGACCATTCATAGTGCATAGTGAACAGGAAACAAACATCAACAAAGCAAAAAACTCAGTACAACCCGAGAGAGAGAGAGAGCAGATGTAATGCGGAGGATTCTTCAACGCCATTCTCAATATAACATAAGGTATGTTCTTAGCCAATTCTTCTACTGAAGCCCGCAAAGGGCCGGAATTGACTCTAAATGAGCAATTCGGGTTCAATAATATGGAAGTGGGCTTATGAAACACATATACCCATTTCGTTTCAATAAACATAGTTACCCGGATTAATTATTAGATCAACTTGTCCTACCCAATTGTTGGGATCGTCTCGCAACGTAAGGTGACGGATCACCCGGATGAGGTCTCCCGTGTGCGCAAGGTCGCCTCTATGGTCTGGTGATGTGGGAACTCCACTCCACTCTTTTGGCGGTTTCCTCGATCGGTCGGCGGTGTGTCCTGCAAAAAGACCCAGGCTGAGTTGTTTGGGCTCGGCCGAGTCCCTCCGATGATCAAGTCAAGGGTCGGTCGGATTGAATGACGAGATATCGTTCTTTTTCCTTTTCCTCCGACCCACGATCATAGGTGGTCAGGGGACATTTATACTTACATTGGTGAGTTGGTTGTACGTGGGCCATGTCATCGCTACAGTGCTTGACAAAGTCGCCAACTGTCCATTGTCATGGGCATTGTTCGCTGGTCGGCTCCTGCGTCTACCCTGCCACGCCGCCTATCGTTTGTTGTTAGGGGTCAGGGGGCACTGTTCACTGATCGACCTGTTGTGTCTGCCCTATGATGTCGCCAGCCGCCTGCTGCCATGGGCCAGGGGCATTGGTCGAGGGTTGGTCTCGCACGTCGGCTTTATTGTGCCGCCCGTTGTCAGGGGGGACAGTTAGCTGGCCACAAGACTTCCAGAGGATCCTCCGAGATCAGGTCGAGCGCGTGACACAGGCCCAACATGGCTGAATCGTGACGTGGCTAAGGTGGGGACGTGGTGTTCTTTGCCTCGTTGGATTGACTATTATTAGCCCTATCATCAATAATTAGTTAAAAGATATAATTTTTTTTTGAAATTATATGTAGTACTAATTCTTTAAAAGAAAACTAAAAAAATATTAAAATTAGTAAAAAATAATCTTAAATATAAAGGACAGAACTTTTATCTAAATTAAAGATCACATTATAACATTTAAAAATAGTTAGATTATTCCAACCCAGAATAAATTATCTAATTACATGAAAAGAAATATTTTATATAATATAATCAGAGTGAAACGGAGATTAAGTCAATCAGAGGGAGAGGAGCAACACTAATTATAATATTTCAATTAATTCTATATCTGAAATGAGCAAAAATAAATTTGACTTATATGGATCTTATGGATGTACTATTATAAGCCTTAGCCTAAGCATCAATAATTTAGATTCGATTAAGTTGACAAACCCTAAGAGAGGAGAGATGGAGACAAAAATGGTGCATCTTCTTTGGTGTTAGGGTAAACAATTTTCAATAACATATAATAAAAAAGATTTAAGCATTACATATAATAAATGGGGGGATTCGAAGTTTTACTTCTCCATCCTTTAGCAATCTCTACATCGCTACCATCATTTATCGTTGATCATCTCGATCAGGAATCAACCCAACAACCCAATTATAAGATGAGAAGTTGAAAAAATCAAAGGAAAAATTACAGGTCCGAGGAAACCTCATGACAACTACAAATATTTGGTTTCTGATCTCTGGTTCTTGCCTTTGTTCCCAAGCAATCGCGAACGACGGTGATCGCGGAACGACGATGACAGCTCTGTATGATGATAGAAGGTGGTGGTGTTCTTCAGCAGACACACTGTGCTCCGCTATCAAGTAAAGGATCATTCATTCACCCACGCAAAGTATAAAAGAGAGAGAGAGAGAGAGAGAGAGAGAGAGCGAGAGAGCATTGGTGATCATTGGATGGGAGTTTTGGTCAAAGAAACAACAACAGAGATGCAATGGAAGAGAGAGGCGAGAGCTGATAAGATGTGGGCGGCGGTGGTCCAGTCCTCCTCCACCGCCCGCTGCATGATTGCAGGATGCATGCCCTCCCAAGGCATCTTCTTCTCCCTCTTCGTAGGGTTTGCTGACTCAATCATTGCTCGACGGTGTCATCATACTTCCCTGCTTGGGTACCAATTCCATGCATGATTGCTTTGAGATCGCCGGTCGTCGCTCTTCGTACATGTGTTTCGACATAAAATATTTTATCCATATAATTAATACATACATATTTGATCGAATAAGATCCGCGATATCACATCTTTAGTATCTTAGCTTTCCATTCGACTCAATGAAAACAATAATCATTAGCCCTATATTTACATATAAATCTTTTTCTAATAATATTTAATTATTTTGTGTTGTTTGTGATTTTTATTTTCAATTTTTTTACATATGATAATAATATATTATCCACATGTTTATCTTTCTACAATTTTCTTATTTTTGCATATGTTATCGGTGGACAAAGAAATCAAGCTTATATATATATATATATATACGTGAGGAGAATTCGTAAACCAGCTTTGTTATTTAATTTGTTAGCTACCAATTGATGATGATCTAAGGTCAAAATAAATCTAGAGACTTTTCCCACTTGTTTTTCTGGTATTACACCTCCATGTACTGATCACGTCCTGCAGAGAGAGAGAGAGAGAGAGGTTCGCCATTGGTGATGACGACGAGTTGCGACAGAAGTGGAGAGAGAGAGAGAGGAGAGAGAGTCACGAGGTAATTGACATGGATGATGGTGATAACGATGATGAGGCGAGAGAAGAGAGAGAGAGAGAGGTGAGTGCCATGATTTCTCGGCGCGTGTTCCCCGATTGACCACACGAGACACAGACAGGTGAGCGAGACGACGAGGGCGAGAGTTTGTAATATCCAAGAAGTCTCCCTCGAGTCCCCACGCCCTTTCATGCACGCACAGCAGATGACATCTTGAGCATTGAAGGAGGGGACGTACAGTATTCTAGATGGGGTTTTGGAGAAGCAAGTAATGATCGCGAGGAAGACCACCGCCCCCCCACCCCCCCTTGCTATGGGATCGAAAGCGTCTGCTTGCTTGTTCGCATGTCGAACGAGAACCGGAGAGCTGCTTTCCTGTTCTGAACCACTCATCAGGTTCGTTTCCTACGCTGCTGCACGCCGGCAGTCCCGTCACCAACGAGTGAGCGAACGGGGCGGAGCCCACAAGCTTCTCCTTCCCCCGCGCAGGACTGACTACGTGTACCGCACACGGTACGGCGGACGTTGGTTGTCCTTCCCCTACGCCGTCGCCAGCCCTGTGACCTCCGTCGGACGGCCGGTCAGTAGCTCCCATCCGATTCACTGCATTCGACTGCGATCTGTTCCGAGCAGCTAAGAATCCTAGTCGCGTAAACCAGTGGGATCCACCTGGTCAAACTAAGAATCCTAGGCGTCCGCACACGTGTCAGCCTCGTCCTCCTCTCGATGCGTGCTCGTTGCACGTTGAATCCCGACGTGGCCGAGTCAACCGAGCTGTAGCCACCCGATCGAATCACCCTCAGCTACAATGAGAGGGAAAGATGATTGAATTATTGGGCACTAATCTTTCGTGAATAGTCAATTTTGCCAGCAATATGAGTTTGATTTCTAAACAATGACAATGATCATAATTATCTTGTCTTCACCCTCATATATATATGAAATTTAATTTTGGACGTCAATCCAATATAAAATATGATCCCGTCTCATTCATCTTTCTAATCATATTTAGAAAGAAAGATAATTTTGATTAATTGTTGGAGAATCTTGAGGACAAAAAATTTCTATATTTATGCATTTCATATCCCATATCTTAAAGGATCATGCATTCCATTTTAGTTTATTCCAGCAAAGGATTGAGATGCTTAGTGCTTCATGGCTTGACGTAAGAAAAAGAGGCTATAGAAAAAGGAAGACTAGTCATTCACTCTGTGAATGCATTCAATGGAATTAGTCATCACAGGAGTTGTAGATTGAAGAAACTAATCGATGCTGATAGAAGAAAGGAACAAAAAAAAAAGAAAAAAAAAGAGGCGGATGATTTGATATCGTTGATGGCATGATTAGTGCAGTGAGGGCCACATCAACTGTTCGATGGAGAAAGGAAGGCGTCATCAAAAGAAAAGCCACTACTTGACTTACAAATTTGCATTCAGATTAGATGAGACTTATGGATCCACTTATCTTAAAAAATAATTATCAATGCTTTTCTAGTATTACCGATACCATGCCATCACCTTATCGTCATTAATTTATTTATTTTACTATGTTATCAAATACTTTCTTTGACAATATTATAATATAATATGTTTGCAATATATATATATTTGTCGTCGTCGGAGTTGCTTTTTCTTGTGTTGCGGAAGTCGTCCTGTGGATTGGCTTCTGCACGTCACGTGTACTTTTGCTGACCGTCGTGACGTGTCGGTCAAACTTAGATTGGCCTCCTCGTTCTATAAGACCACCTCAGTTGAGCTCTCCCTCGGTCCTCGCGTCTCTCCTTTCCGTGTATTGTGTGTGCGGAAGCGAGATGGAGCTGGGACTGAGGATGGGGGAGGCGCCTGCGCGGCGGCCTTTACGGGCAGTGAAGGCGGCGGCGCGACTGAAGGATTTAAGCGGGTTGGATTTGATGCTTGGGATTGGTCGGAGCGAAGAGGGTGAGGACGAGAAGGGAAGAGAGGAAGAAGTGGAGACGGAGGAGAAAGGGCTCAACCTCGAGGCGCTCTTGCCTGCCCCACCGAAGCGGTCTTCTCCTCCACTGCTTCGGTGCCGATCGGCGACCGAGACCAGTAAGAACCTATCTTTTATGTGTATTGAAAAAGCCGGACGTGAAATTTGAAATGTAAGTGATTGAAAACAAAAAATGGTTTTTTTTTCTCCATTCTTCTCATAAACTAAACTCGCTGCTCTTCTTTTTCTTTTGTAGCCAAGAAGGAATATGTTTATATTTTCTTTAATGATCGAAAGATATGGAATTTGATCCTTTTAGGTTGTTATTTTCCAGTGTTAAGATTGCAGCGTCTTTGGAACAGGAATCTGCAGAAAAAAAGTCATGCTGTATCATTTTTATGAGCATTTACAGCAGGGTAGTGATGGAGACGGATTCATGTTCTTTTAGGGAATTCCGAAGCCTATATGCGGGGGCTGGATGTGAACCGGGCGCCGTCGGCGGAGGAACGGGCGTCGTCCTCGTCGTCACCGAACAGCACCGTCTCCTGCTCTCAGATGGACTTCTCCGCCCAGCGAGGCGGCGTCGAGAAGGGCGGAGGCGGCGGGGTAGGAGCGGCGGCGGTGGGGAGGAGGGCGTCGTCTCGGGTGAGCGACGAAGAGGAGAACGGGTTGGTGAGGAAGAAGCTCCGGCTTTCCAAGGAACAGTCCAACTCTCTGGAAGAGAGCTTCGAGGAGCACAGCACTCTCAACCCGGTAAGCGATCCAACACCCGTCAACATAAATCCTGTAGCCCAAACGAGAAGGATAACACCGTTAAATCTCTAAAAGCATCAAAATCCAGAGTAAAAATAAAAGCTTTTCATTTAGTCCATCGATCTTTATATATTCTTCGACGCTGTTCTCGATTTCAGAAGCAGAAACTTGCTTTGGCCGAGCAGCTCAACCTGCGGCCTCGACAAGTCGAGGTCTGGTTCCAGAACAGAAGAGCCAGGTATTCCTCTTCTTTTACCTCTCCTTTCTCATTCAAATCTTCTACTTTATATGTTCGAAAGCCGCGAGAAATCCCATCATGCGTTTGAATCTCCATGCTTCATTCCTTCATCGACAATAACAGGTCGAAGCTGAAGCAGACGGAAGTGCACTGTGAGTACCTGAAGCGCTGCTGCCAGAAGCTGATGGAAGAGAACCGCCGTCTCCGAAAGGAGGTAGCGGAGCTGAGGGCCCTCAAGACCTCTTCCAACGACTTCTCCATGCACCTCCCGGCCACCACCCTCTCCATGTGCCCTTCCTGCGAGCGCGTCGCTCCCACCCCCACCTCCAACTCCGCCTCTGCGGCCGCCGCTTCAGACCACCGGCCGAACTCCTTTGCTGCCCTGATCTCGAAGCCTCGTCCATCCTCCCTGGCCGTGCAGCCTGCTCCTGCGGCGTCTCGCCCGTCGTCGCCGGCCTCCTGAACACTGGTCGTCGAACCACTGGGCAGCGGCTGTAGCTCGCCAAATCATTGTAAATTTTTATAACGTGAAGGGCTTTCTTGTCATTTACCTTGTTTTTCCTTTTTTGGAGCTCGTGGAGATTTTATGGCTCGTTTTCTTCAAATTTTTAGAGGGAGAAAAGAAATAAAAATGCTTCTTCTAATTAGAAACAGTTGTATTACAATTGAAGTATCTATTTGCTCTGAAAACATTTGTTATTGATACCTTTTATCTTAATTTCTTTTTCTGTATTTTTTTTTTGTTGTTTGTAGTGACGCAAATTACATGACCAATACAATAATTTTTTAGAATTTATTATTCATATTATATTTGTACCGGAAGCTTCTGGAGACGTACACGTGCGGCAGCTACGTGCATATTTTTATCGTCATCAAATCAAAGCACACGTTTACAAAATATTAATTACTTCCAATTCTTGATTAGAGTTTAATTATTATGATTATGGGGTATATATTTTCGAAATTATTACTATTACATCAAACAATCTATTTTTACTGGTAAATTAGATTGATTAAATATAATTTATTAGTGAAACATTAATATTGATTATAATATAATATTAAATATACAGTACACATCCTAATTAGCTCATAATTCTAGGAAAAGACTTAATATATATTTTATATTTATATAAATATTTTTAAATAAACATTAATGTTGATTATAATATAATAATTGGATAACCATTAATATACACTTTAATATTGATTATCCATATAAAGATAAATTTCTTCTATCACTTTAATATTGTAATTGAAGATCTTATATTCTTCATTTGTATGGCTTAAATCCAATAAATCTAATTGAACTTAATTTGGCCCTTGATTATATTACCTAGAAAAAAAAATTAGACCTCATCATGATTCATGGAGCACTTAATTATTTTTTTTCCTTTTCTTTGGGTGTTGGATTGAAATTAATCTATATAGGAATCTTAGTGGAACATGAAAAAGAAAAAGAAAAATGTTCATATGAATTGAGAAAAATGAAAAAATGTCAATATGAACAGTAAAAAAAAAAAAAAGCCAGAAAACCCCTATCGGAGCTTACTTGTCCAAATGTGTTAGCTCAGCAGGTAGTAAAATGATTTCTGTGCCTAAATGCACTCATCACCATTAAAAAAGAACTCTCAAAAGAAAAAGAAAGACCAATGAAATAAATTCAGGTAATAAATTTTTTATTTCTAAATTTTTTTCACAGGATTGACAGTATATTCTACATGACTAAAAGGTGGCTAAAAAAGAAATGTGTAGCAGAGATGAGGAAGATCATAGTAATGCAGCTTGCTGTCTCTCCCTTCTGCTACACACAACACATTATTCCTAAACTTTCTTCTACTTCCAGGAATCCACAGACTCCACTTTTTGATCCCTACTTTGGTTGCTTGATCTCCTTCCCAAGTTTGCTTCTATTTGTCATAGCATTTGATGCTGTTTGATGAGCAGCTGTGCATAGAGCAACTCATTCCATGAATCCGGCACTCCAGGTAGGCACCAATGGCTGCAATCCTGGTATTTCTCCGGATCTCTCCTCTCCTCCTCCGTCATACTCTGCGTCCGGTAGATGGAAGGGTGAGCATCCTTCCTGTAATCTGTCATTCTTGTAATGTTCAGATACGAGACAGGAGTCTTCATTCCCTTGATTACAGATTCCAGCAGCGTCATCATTGATGGATATGTCGAGAGGTATTCATCGTTCCGGATGGGTTCTGTCTCTTGGTCACACTGCCCGCCGGAGTTCCACTGCCCCCCGCTTCAAGAAAACAGAGGATTAGATCAATGGAAATTGAGCATTCGAGTCGCTCGAGGAGCTGCAGGAAGTACCTGAAATGGGAGGTGGAATAGCCCCTGAAGACGACCAGGGATTTCTCGCGGTTCACATTGGTGTCCACCCACTTCGCCCACGTACTCAGAGCTTTCCGCATCGCTTCCTCCACATGCAGGTCACTGTAGATGTGATTGCCTTCCTGGTAGTAGTCTTTCCTGTTCCCAAACCTCTGGTTTCAGTTGACCGTAAGAAGAAGACATGAGAAGGATGCTAGATTTGGGAGTGTCACTGCAGGTTACCCTTTGGCGGTCTTCTCATGAGTCCACCAATGCCCTGTGTTGAAGATGATGACATCGGCATCTTTGTACTTGGAAGATGATCGCTCGACGATGTCGAGCCGAAGCGTCTCCCTTTTCTTCCCTTTCCTTACTGGCATCTCCCACTCCTGAACCAGAAATGGCGAGCGGAAGAACTCCACGGAGCAGTTGTACTCCTAAACAGACAAGTACATCTCCACCGTGATCACCGTAAGGATTGTGAAGAACCAGGAGAGCAGCAATTAACTGGGAAGAGAAAACAACCTTGAAGAGGATGGAATAGGAGCCCTGTGTTCTGAATTCTTGCCTCCCGGACGCCTCAAAAACCTTTCTTTTATCTTTGACAGAGTGCCGGAGAGCGCAGACCAAAGCTTCCCACATGTTTCTGTTCAATGAATCGCCAACATATACCAGCCGCTTTCCTCTCAATCTCTCCAACATGTCAGTCGCATTCAACCTGATCCAAAATGCAAGAGAATGGATTCACGGAAGTTGACATAAAGGAATCAAGCACATCAAAATCTCAAATTTTTTTACACCTCGGAATTTGACAGTCATCGGGTTGCCACCGGAGTTTCTGATACGAGCGATCAGGTCTGCCATTATGGTAGCAGTCGAAAGGTTCATCGATGTGAGGGCATGTTCCCTCAGGGTAGAGCGGGTAGGAGTTGTCCTCCACCCACATTCCTTGAAAGATGTCGCAACCTTTCATAGCACTGATCCATTCAGCCTCTGCAGAGCTCGAAACCCCCTTCGGATGGGCAGTTCTGGTACGGTTTCGAGTTGAGGCCAGCCCACTGCTGGAATGGTTGTTCGCTGCATCTCCATCTCCACGCTTATGGAGAGTGGCTGTTGATTCTTTGGGAACTCGATGTCCTTTTCGAGCGCCTCCTCTTCCCCTCTGGTTCTCCGCTGGTAAATCTCCACTTGGGCCAGCAGCATCCCCGGTTGTGGTGTCGTTCTTGGTTGCAAGGACTGTATCATTCAGAGAACCGACCCCAGTCTTCGTCGGATTTGGCGCCGTCGAATCACCACCGGTTTTTGGAGGACCAACTCCAGACGTGGGCTCTTTCATGGGAGGGACTCCACTCCCCGCCTGTTTCTTCGCTGCCAAGACCGAGCCGTTCCCGGAACCGACTCCATCCTTCCCCTGATCATTCGTCGGAATCCCGTTTCTGCCGTTCGACGTGTGATTCTTTGTAGAATCACCACCTTCCGGCAACCTGATCTCTCCAACCGTCTCATTCGTCTTGGTCACATCACTTCCCCGCGACCGAATCTCGATTCGTGGCCGATTCATCGCTTCCAAGATGCCACCTTTGTTTGCCCCGGCGCCATCCACCGGGTTGTTCGTCCTCCCCGAAACTCCATCGTCACGCGAACCAGCCGCGTCTTCCTTATCATTCTTCCCGGAAACTCCGCTTGCATGCACCCCCGCTCCCCCATTCGTCCGATTCGCCACCCAAACCCCGCCCTTCTGAGTCCCACCTCCGTCGGCACTCATGTTTTCCGTTAAAGGCGCCACCTTTCTTGGCGACAGCGACGAAGAGGAATTATGAAACACGTGAGGGAAAAGGGACGATATCTGAGATTGGTAGGTGGCGGTGGAGACAGAGGCGGAGGACAAAGGGTTGTTAAACCGAGGGGCGGCCTTCGCCCGGTGGTAGAAAACAAACGTAAGCCGTACAAGCAACAAAGGCCAAAACGAAGGCGAAAAGGCAGACCTTCGTCCTCCGGGTCCTGAGAAGGGGGAGGAGGGCCATTAAATCGGAGACACCGTTCAAGCTCTGCTTCGTGGCTTCCTTCATGGCGCAGAAGAGGGCAAGCGGAAGACGACGACGATGAAAAGAAGGAAACCGTTATCCTTATAATCCTTCAGGCCTCTTTCTAGCTTTAGGCAATGGAGCGAGGAGGGAGGGGAAATGGAAAGCGGATGCCGGAGCAGCGGGGCACCGGAGGGAGAGAGGGAATGGAGGAGAAAGCCCGCGCCTTGGTATTTATTGCTATTTAAGGAGTTTTAAGATTGGCCTCAAGGTTTCCGTAATATTATTATTCTGCCATTCTCTATTTTATCTTTCTTTTACATCTCAATTATTTAGTCCAGAATTGAATCCAAATCTTCCGATAGTATTATTGGAGATTAATACAAAAAAAAGAGAAGAAAATTAATCCATTTTTATATTCTGATGGAACCCAAAAAAGGAAAGAGAAAAAAAATAATAAATAAAACATGGTATGAGAGCAATAATACAGAGATTTTATTCTCTTCTCACTGTCAAACGACAGCAATAACCTTCTCCCTCGCTGCCTATCGGCGGCCACAGCCTCCGCTGCCGCGTCTACGGCGTCCTCTACCGCATCTCTCTCTATAAGAGAGATTACTCTTTTTTTTTCTTTCCACTGTCCAGCGACAGTTTTATCACTTCTCGGCAGCGACCGCTACCCCTTCCCCTCCTACGGTCGCTCCTCCTCCGACACGCAGCAAAGGCCACAAAAGAAGCCGCATCACGACGAGCCGCAGCATCACCACCCCTCGCTTCTCCGCTCTTCGCACCCTCGCCAAGGCCCCGTCGGTCGTCCGCCTCCGTGTCCGCTGCGACCTCATGGATATCCCCGTGCTCTCCCTTCTCCGGAGAGAGGGTGGGTGCGGTTCCCCTCGACCTCAAGTTCGCCTTCTCGGAGACCTCCCGTGCCGTCGTCCACCGTGGCCTCGTCGCCAAGCAGCAGAACCAGCGCTGCGGCACCGCCTCTATCCTCACCACCACTGATCTCGGCTCCTCCACTGCTCTCCAGGGGAGCTGCAACCGGATCTTTGTTTTATTGACGAAAAAGAGCACTCTTTCCTCTGTTTTTATCAACCCCGCAGCTAGAATGCTGCCTCTGCTCTCTCTGCCGAGAGCACCTCCAAGGGCTACTGCCTGCTCCCACCATCACTTCCGCCTCCGAATATGACAGTGACAGCTGCCGCCACTCCCGCAGCCCACCTTCCTAGCAACGCCGTTGTCCCTTGCTACAGCCCTCGTCGTTCCTTGCTGTAGCACTCTGCCTCCCCTGCAATCCAATCGCGGACATCACAGCCGCGTCTCCAAGGACTAGTGCTGCCTTCAGTAGCAACACTCATACCCTCAGGAGCAGCACTCCACGGTGTCGTCTTCTGCCTTGCTTGGCATTCTGCTGCACCCTTCTCTCTTTCGGCTTCGACGCTCCCTTTGCTACCTCCCCTCAGCCGAAGGTTACGCACAGATCTGCGATCGATCTACTGCGTCCCCTTCTTCAGCCGTGTGTGGCAGCCTCTAGAGCCCGATGCACTGCAACTTACCCTGCTGCTTCCCCTTCCTGGCGAACTGTAGTGGATGCCCGAGCTATGACGCTTTGCACCAAATGTTCCTATCATTTTGGATTGGTTCCGGCAACACCGGCGTGCTGCCCACGCCTGCAATACCATAATCACCCATCTGCATCCAAAAGAGGTAACCCTGTGGTTTGAAGTCTTCATTTTCGGTCTGTGGTTTGAAGTCTTCATTTTCGGTTCTCGTCTACCTCTGATGTTCCTACTCTGTTTTCTGCTAACACTTCCCTTTCCCCTTCGTACTCCAGACTTATTTCTATAAATACTGTCTCTCTAATCCCCTTTAAATTATCCAAAGGTGGTAACTATGCATCATGGTGAGCTCAATTTTCTAATATGTTATTTGGTTATGATTTATTGAGTTACATTGATGGTTCTCTTAGTTATCCATCAGCATTAATCTATGTTCCTAGAGAACCTTACTCAGTGCCAAACTATGCATATAAGCTATGGTTACGCCAAGATCGCCTTATTCTCCACGCAATGCAAGTCATTTGTTGATGGCTCTGTCGCCCCGCTTGTGTCTTCCTGTGCTACTGCTGCGAAAGCTTGGATCAAGTTACAAACTACATTCGCGAATCGCTCGAGGACTCGCATGCTTAGCTTACTCTCTAGCCTTATGCACTTAAAGCAGGAAGAAAGTACTATTATCGACTACTTACAACATATCAAAATGATTAAGGTCATCCTCTAACCGATGAAGAGGTTCTCGTCCACACACTTAATGGACTGGGTGTAGAATTCAAGGAACTGGCAGCGACGCTTTGGGCTCGCGACTCTCCATTCTCCTTTGAAGAACTTCATGACAAGTTAACAGACTTTGAAGCTTACCTGAAGCGTCGCGATATGCCCGCAGGATCTCCACCGGGACCTCCTATCACTGCTCAATTTAACCACAAATCCAAATGGTCGAACCGCAAATACAATAAGCAAGCTTCGAAAGGTGTGGCCAACTTACCTCCTATGGGCATAATACTACCTGTTCCCCCTCCATAGTCTCCATCCTTTAACCATCGTAAGAATACTTTCTTCTGGCAACGTCGTCCTCCTTCTGCATTTCATCAGCCTGTCGTTTGTTAGTTGTGTGACAAACTCGGTCACTCTGCTTTGCTGGTCTCGACCTCGTCTTCCAGCTCTATCAAACTTGCCTCAAGTGAATGTCATGATTGCTCCATCTACAAGTTCCCAATTGGATTGTAGATTCTGGTGCTTCCCACCATATCACTTCCGATCTTCAGAACTTATCGATCCACAACAACTATGACGGCAACAAAGACATTATCGTCGGTGACGGTGAAAGAGTTTCAATCACTTATACTGGTTCTACATCGCTTAATTCACATGACACATCTTTCACACTTAATAATGTTTTATGTGCACCTCACATTAAAAGAAACATTATTTCTGTCTCTCAATTCTGCCAACAAAACCACACCTATATTGAATTCTTTTCTGATTATTTTATTATCAAGGACTTGAGCACGGGGGCATCCTTAGTTCGCGGCCCGAATAAAGACAACATCTATGAATGACCGTCAGCCTTATTCCTCACCAGACCTACTGTGAACTCCTCCACTGCTGCTCCAGTCGATATTTGGCATCAACGTCTTGGTCATCCCTCGACCTCTATTCAACAAAAATTGCTTTCTAGCTGTTCTATTCTTGTTTTTAAATCTAGTAATGTCATTACTCATTGTGATGCTTGTCTTAGCAATAAGAGTCGTCAATTAACTTTTGGTGCATCTTCTATTTCATGCTCTAAACCATTTGAGGTTGTTTATACTGATGTTTGGGGTCCTGAATCAGTTGTCTCCTTTGACAAGTTTAGATTCTATGTTATATTTGTAGACTACTTTATAAAGTATACATGGCTCTATCCTCTTCGTCAGAAGTCTGGCGTCCCTACTATCTTCTCCAACTTTAAGAACTTAGTCGAGAATTGCTTTCAGACTTTCATTAAAACTATCTATTCTGATGGTGGGGGTGAATATCAAGCCCTTGCGTCTCAGTTGTCCGCTTGTGGTATTCAATATCTCAAATCCCCTCCATACACTCCTCAACTGGTTGGTTCTGCTGAACGTAAACATCGACATGTTGTTAAAACGGGCCTGACGATGCTTCATCAGACATCCATGTCATCCACTTTTTGGTCTGTAGCATTTCAAACTGTTGTTTACCTTATTAATCGGATACCTACTCCAATTCTACAATATCAATCACCATTTAAAAAATTATTTCACAAACGCCCTAATTTGCAGACATTAAAAGTATTTGGTTGTCTATGTTACCCATGATTATGTCCCTACAATTCTCACAAACTACAACCTCGTTCTCGCCCTTGCATTTTCATTGGATACTCTCTAGACCATAATACATATCGCTGTTATGACTCTCACACTGCTAAAATCTTTTTTTCTAGGCATGTCACTTTTGTAGAGTGTGTCTTTCCCTTTCGGGGTCACAAGCACTCTGTCATCCCATTGGATTCTTACGACACATTTTCATCCTCTCACGTATCTCCGTTGGATCCACACTCTCTTGTTACCTCTGTTCCGTAGTCTTCTCTCTCCTCACCTCTGGCTTCATCTCTTCCTATACAATTGCCTCTAGAACCATCTCCTTTATCTTCACCTCGTCAGGAAACCTCTATAGTTCTTGAGCCTGACTCAAACAGCCACAATCCTCCTACTTTACCCCCCAACCCTACTACAGCCTCTCGGCATCCTATGCAAACTCGCTCTAAGAGCGATGTCTTTAAACCATGTCAAGTTCTTGACTTACATACTAGCACTGAGCCATCCTTCAACTCTGTTGAACCAACTTCTCTTTCTCAAGCCAAAAAATCTCCACATTGGCGTACAACCATGTGTGAGGAGTATGATGCTCTCTTTCATAATGCTACATGGACCCTTACTCCTTCTAACCTCACACAAAATATTATCGGGTGTAAGTGAGTATTTTGAATTAAGCGGCATCCTGATGGCTCGATTGCTCATTATAAAGCACGACTTGTGGTCAAAGGATTTCATCAAAGATATGGTATTGACTACACTGAGACATTCAGTCCTATCATAAAGCCCACTACAATCCAGATTATCCTAAGTTTGGCAATCTCCAAAGGCTGGTGCTTACGCCAACTAGATATCAACAATGCATTTTTACAAGGGACTCTCACTGACGATGTCTTCATGGAGCAACCTCTAGGATTTATATGTCCTCAGTATCCATGACATGTCTGTAAACTTCACAAGGTCATTTATGAATTCTGTCAAGCTCCACGAGCCTGGTATACTGAGCTTGGTCACTACTTGTCCCCAGTTGGCTTCATCAACTCCAAGTCTGATGTCTCCCTATTTTTACGTCATCAACATGGGGACACCATCTATCTTCTAGTCTATGTCGATGATATTATTATTACAGGTGACAATCCTATGGAAGTTCAGGCGTTTATCATACAATTGGCTGCCCGATTCTCTCTTAAAGATCTCGGTAACCTGAGTTATTTTCTTAGTGTTGAAGCTATGTTTACATCCTCTGGCCTCTTCCTTTCCCAGAGAAAGTACATCCATGATCTGCTATTAAAGACGAACATGCAAGATGCAAACGAGGTCACCACTCCTCTATCTACTACTAAATCACTAAAATTATGTGATGGCACTCATGCTACAGATCCTACTCAGTATCGACAGGTAGTTGGCTCCTTACAATATCCAACTCTTACTCGTCCAGATGTCTCCTTTGCAGTTAATAAGTTATCTCAGTTTATGCACCAACCGTCTACTTTACACTGGACTGCTATCAAACGTATTTTACGTTATCTTAAGGGGACCATCGATCATGACATTTTTCTTCGCAAGCACTCTCCCTCTCAGCTTCATGCCTTTGCCGATGCAGATTGGGCTGGTAACGTTGATGATAGAACTTCTACATCAGGGTATATTATTTTTTTTGGTGCTAATCCGATTAGCTGGAGTTTTAAGAAACAAAAGATGGTTGCTCGGTCTACTACTGAAGCAGAATATCGTGCTATTGCCACTGCTGCTGTCGAACTTAATTGGATTATTAACTTACTTACAGAGCTTCACATTCACTTTGCTTCTACGCCTGTTATCTATTGTGACAACATTGATGCTACCTATCTTTGTGCTAATCCAGTCTTCAACTCTCGCATGAATCATATTGCTATTGATTTTCACTTTGTAAGTCATCCGCCAGCAGCTTCGTGTTTCTCATGTCCACACGGCCGATCAACTTGCAGACTCCCTCACGAAGTCTCTGACTCGCAAACTCTTTCTCTTGCATCGATCCAAGATCGACATCCTTGACAGAAGCTCGATCTTGCAGGGGCATGTTAGCTGAACAGCTTTGCTTCTATAACTAAACGAGAAGATCTCGTTTAAGTTGAGGAAAATCCTCCTTCAACTCTGTATAAATAAGCATTACAACAATGAATAAATCATATCTTTTGTTCCTCATCTCTATCTCAAACAGTAAAATCTATTTGGAATCAATATTGTCAAATTTATGAACCAATCTCTAATATAAAATTAATTCAATCAACATAATCTTGTGCTAAGTCACTGTTAGTCCGATACTAAGTTAGGCACATAGTTAACATTATATATTTGTAATGAATTATTATTGATAATGATATATAAAAGAGCCAAGTTGATTAATTCAAAAAATAAGCCCTGACGTCTCATTAAAATGATAATTTTATAGATAATTCAACAAACGCTTAACGTAGAAGAGAGATAAGTGAGGAAAAAAATAATAATGATTTTGTAAAGCAAACAAATAGTTAAAAGTCCATAAACAACTACTCAATGAGTGTCAAGCATTTTAGCATGTCTTATAGATTTTACGTGCCAAATTATGAATTCAATTAGCACTTGCACTATCCTAAACCCCTATCTAAGCTAGTACCACCTAGGTAGTTATATCTAGGGTACTGAAATGATTGACGTTTCGTGCCGTATTGTGACCTGTAAAAAATAAGCTATGACACGTGAAGACTGGACCATTCTAGGTTAGTTTTGTTGATAAGGGATCATTTTGTAGCTCTATAAATTATTCCTACTTATGATTTTCAAACAAATACATCCAAAAACAAAATACAATATGTTGCCAAATATATGTATAAATAAACAAAAGTAACGATGGTTCGTTAATGAAGGTGTTGCAGGTGTACGACTATTGTCCATGACATCATGTTCGAATAATGTTTGACGACGCTACGAAACTACTCCTGTGAAAAGAAAATTTTAGTGTTTATCATCATAACGACCTTAGTTACATCAACTCGATGAACCTATCTCACTTCTTTCTCTATATTTCTAACTCAAGCATGAGAAGATCATTTGTCAGGTTATAACACTCATTATTTCCTCACAGTCCGAACTTATTTGGAATTGTCTAAGTCATTAAGTATCATTGCGTTATTCAACCACAAATGATTAGTCTAGTTATAACCTCGCTTAGGTCTTAAAGGATTTGTAAAAGAGCCTAGTTGATTAGTTTAGGAAACAAGTGACGAAGAAATCTTGGCGTCTCATTAAAAATGATAACTTTATAAACAATTCAATAAATACTTAGTATGTCAGAGAGGAAAGAGAGAAAGGAGATAATAAAGATTTTGAACGACAAATGAATAGTCTCAAGCCCACAAACGACTGACTCCTCACCGAGTGTCGGGCGCTGTAGCAAGTCATTGTAAACTTTATATGCGAATTTGTAAATCTAATCAACATCCAACACTATCTGAAAACTTATCCAGTCCTATGCCATCTAAGTGGTCGTAGGGTGATGAGATGACTAACATTTCATATCGCATCATAGTCTATAGAAAATAAACTGTAACACATAAAATCTAAGTTGCAAATTATTTTACTCATAAATTTTAAATAAAAATATATAAAAATAAAATATAATGTCAAACATATGTACTAAGTAAACAGAAACAACGAACGATTTAGTGTATTGGGTGTGCGATGATTGATCAAATAATATCAAACAAATTTATGAAACATTTCATGAAATAAATCTTTCTTCGAGTGTTCATCGTTATCGAACGACCTTAGTTACATTTAAACCCATCTCGCTTCTTTCTCGGCATCTCTAACTCAAGCACGGGAAGAACATATTTTGGATGACATAAGGAGAAATCAATTGGGATTTAGGTTGGCACTTAGAAAACAACAGTGAATGATTTGATTGAATCACAGATGAAACATTTATAATAATTGTCTTTCGAATGGATGTTGGAAATCTACCAAAAAGGGAGACTCGATCGAAGGTGTGTAGTAGTAACCAATTCAATGTTGTTGATGAACTTATTATGAATCTACGAGTACGAAAAGACTCCAATTTCTTTGAAATAATTCGATTATATTAATCTATATTATAAAAATTCGATAATATATTTTTATTGCTTGATGTTATTTTTTTTAAATAGTTATTAACAAATAATATCTCTATATTTGTTCAACGTGTGAGGGGGAAGAAATAACAAATCCTCGAGGATATTTTGGTGAGGTGGCGACCTTTGGGCCCCACCTTCTCGTCCTCCTCCTCTGTTTCTTTCCCATGTCGATAAGCCTCCCCAAATTTACTACAGACATCAGAGCACAGTGGCCGCCGCCATTTCTCTTCTCTATCCATTCACAGACTCCCCGAGGAGGACCATTTCCTCTTTGATCCCATCCCCTCGCAGATGCTTCTGCTCGACCTCTTCTGCAATCCATCATCGTAAAGGCGGCGGCGGCGTCTTCTCCCACCGGTATCCTACCCCCAGCCCGCTCACCCTAAAGATGGCAGCTTTGGGTCCGAGTTCCTGCCTGCTGTACCGAGAGCTCTGCCACCGGGAGCAGGGGATCCACCCGTTCAACGGTGGAGGGTGCTCCTTGGTGTCGGTCGGCGGCGGAGGCCTCTATTCCTCGCAACCGGGGGGTGGTAGGAAGAGGATATGGGGAGGGGAGGTAAAGATGCGAGGTTTTTGGCAGAACGTGTCGAGGCCGACGTCCATTGAGATGGAAGCCATCACCGGGACGGAGGATCTCGATCGGATACTTGCCCTTTCCAAGGAGCATTCTCAAGCGATAGTCATCGACTGGTTCGTGATGAATTCTCACTCTTCTCACTGTAGCTCAGTTGGTTCTGCTCGTGGTGGCTAGGGTTGTCGAACAAGCCAAAAAGCTCGTCGCTTGGTTTGAAATTTAGGTTGCTACGAGTTCGTTGGTGTGGCTCATTCTGATTTGGTCCTTTTCCGATCGTTTAGGCTTTTGATTTCAGCTAATGGATTTCTGATATCAATCTACCGACATCACTCTGCACATCGGGATTTTAATTTAGTATTCAATGAGATTACTCCCATTATGATATCAATCAATCAATCCTTTGCACTTCATTTTTGTTCCTGACACACTTCAGCTGTCTAACACAAAAAAAAAAAAAAAAATTGAGTTCCTTACTTTCTTTAATATGCAAGTGTAGTGTTTGTTTGTCATCTTCTAAATATTTCTCAAGTTTTAAAGAATCATTTTTTGTCGCATTTAGCTCTGCTAAACCTGTCGATTGTATCCTAACTCTGGAGCATTAGCTAGATGTTATTGATTTTTCAGCCACTTAATAGACACAAATTCATGTTAACATCTTTATAATTCAAGCATTGGGATACAGTTTCAAGCTTTTGGATATAATAATGAAATTTCTATGAGATTACTCCCATTATGATATCAATCAATCAATCCTTTGCACTTCATTTTTGTTCCTGACACACTTCAGCTGTCTAACACAAAAAAAAAAAAAAAATTGAGTTCCTTACTTTCTTTAATATGCAAGTGTAGTGTTTGTTTGTCATCTTCCAAATATTTCTCAAGTTTTAAAGAATCATTTTTTGTTGCATTTAGCTCTGCTAAACCTGTCGATTGTATCCTAACTCTGGAGCATTAGCTAGATGTTATTGATTTTTCAGCCACTTAATAGACACAAATTCATGTTAACATCTTTATAATTCAAGCATTGGGATACAGTTTCAAGCTTTTGGATATAATAATGAAATTTCTATGAGATTACTCCCATTATGATATCAATCAATCAATCCTTTGCACTTCATTTTTGTTCCTGACACACTTCAGCTGTCTAACACAAAAAAAAAAAAAAAAAATTGAGTTCCTTACTTTCTTTAATATGCAAGTGTAGTGTTTGTTTGTCATCTTCCAAATATTTCTCAAGTTTTAAAGAATCATTTTTTGTTGCATTTAGCTCTGCTAAACCTGTCGATTGTATCCTAACTCTGGAGCATTAGCTAGATGTTATTGATTTTTCAGCCACTTAATAGACACAAATTCATGTTAACATCTTTATAATTCAAGCATTGGGATACAGTTTCAAGCTTTTGGATATAATAATGAAATTTCTATGAGATTACTCCCATTATGATATCAATCAATCAATACTTTGCACTTCATTTTTGTTCCTGACACACTTCAGCTGTCTAACACAAAAAAAAAAAAAAAAAATTGAGTTCCTTACTTTCTTTAATATGCAAGTGTAGTGTTTGTTTGTCATCTTCTAAATATTTCTCAAGTTTTAAAGAATCATTTTTTGTCGCATTTAGCTCTGCTAAACCTGTCGATTGTATCCTAACTCTGGAGCATTAGCTAGATGCTATTGATTTTTCAGCCACTTAATAGACACAAATTCATGTTAACATCTTTATAATTCAAGCATTGGGATACAGTTTCAAGCTTTTGGATATAATAATGAAATTTCTATGAGATTACTCCCATTATGATATCAATCAATCAATCCTTTGCACTTCATTTTTGTTCCTGACACACTTCAGCTGTCTAACACACAAAAAAAAAAAAAAAAAAATTGAGTTCCTTACTTTCTTTAATATGCAAGTGTAGTGTTTGTTTGTCATCTTCTAAATATTTCTCAAGTTTTAAAGAATCATTTTTTGTCGCATTTAGCTCTGCTAAACCTGTCGATTGTATCCTAACTCTGGAGCATTAGCTAGATGTTATTGATTTTTCAGCCACTTAATAGACACAAATTCATGTTAACATCTTTATAATTCAAGCATTGGGATACAGTTTCAAGCTTTTGGATATAATAATGAAATTTCTATGGACAATTCTTCGATAATCAATCAGAGAACAAAACTGATATTTTGGTGTCTTCCAAGAAAGTAAAGGACAACAAGCATGAAATAAAAATAAGTAGAAAAGTAGAACATAATTTGTCAGGAAGTGTATGTCATTGAACTCACCTCCATAGTCAACTGCAGCATGGTCATGCGGTATGCTTTGGTTTCCAGTACATTAGTTCATAATTCAAGTTGTGATAAGAAAAGAAATAGAATGTAATTTGTATATAACTATAAACAATAACTCTTTAAATCATACCTTGGAAGGCTTTTAGATGACTTGGTATGACATTATTCTTTAAACAAGCCATTTAGGTAGTTTGAGCTCACCTTGGAACTATATTACATAGGCAAGTTTGTATTAATAGAAGATGAGCCAAGTTTGTTCTAGACCTAAGGTCATTGTTGCTTTGCTCATATTCATATGAAACTGCAGCTAAAATAATCCAAGTTCTTCAACTTGACTGCCATTCAGGCTTGTTAGCTTACTGGTTATCTTTGCTCATATTTATAATATGCTTTCTGAAGCAGTGTAGAGCTGCATGATCCTAGTTGTTTGGATCTACAACCATCCAAAGAGTTCTCAAATGTGATCTTGAACTTCCATCACTACCTAAAGTTAAATTCTGGGTGTGCGCCCTGAAAATGAGGTTTTGATTGTTAACCAGGCTTGTTCATGTAATTATGTGCTATGTTAAAGAGAAGGCTTGTTAAGCTAAAAGAAAGAGAGGGAGTGAAAAATTTAGAAGATCATGTTTCTCTGTGTTTTATGCAGAATTACGATTTCAGATAAATCTCTTATATAATTGGTTCTGTAACTATTACATTGGTTTTAATGGCTTGACACTACCGTAAATGCTGTTTGAACCAGGATGGCGGCTTGGTGTCGGAAATGCATTTATCTGAAGCCCAAGCTTGAAAAGCTTGCTGCAGAATACCATCCGAGGTAAACAAATATATCCACCTCGCCTACTTCCATCTCTAGTAGAATTGGGTGCAGAATAAAGAACATGCAACACATCTCAACTTGTTATGGTTACCGCTATTTATTCGTTGCCGGCTGTTGCATATCAACATCTAACGAACAGGAAGCTGAAATAAGTTTTTTTTTCTTTCAATTATAGTGAAACGTGTGGAAACAAGCAGCGCTGGCTGTTGTATACATAGATCAACCATCATTAAGCTTGCTGTTGTACTAATTTTTACAATCTTGATTTCAAAAAAAATTGGAGCAAGATTCTCAATCTTCCCCGCCTTTCTGATACCATGAATGTTTTGCCAATGATAACAAAAGCTATAGAGGCTGATTTTCTACGTTTAAGCAAAAGGAAAAGTTGATATAAAAAGTTTAGGCATTCAAATGCTATCATGTTTAGTCATTTAAGGTCAACTTTTATCATTTGCAGGGTTAAGTTCTATTTTGTGGATGTTAACAAGGTCCCTCAAGCATTGGTTAAGCTTGGAAACATCTCGGTGAGTTCATTATCGACACTCGTATCAACTCTTATACAAGCGTCGATCAAGTTACATGTTGTATATTTTGCTCAACTATAACATATTCCTTCTGTATATATATATATATATGGATGGAACTGATGTTTCTTGGGTCCTTTTTATTCAGAAAATGCCGACTATTCAGGTGAGTGAAGCTCTTGTTCATTCATTGTTCGACTCGGTTGTTTCATTTAAATAGCTAACGGGATGTGGGTCGACGATGCAGCTATGGAAGGATGGAGAATGGAAAGCTGAGGTAATTGGGGGACACAAAGCATGGCTTGTTATGGATGAGGTCCGGGAAATGATCCAAAAACATTTGTGATGTGTGGTAGCTCATCTGAGCCTTCTTTGTTACATATATACATACATATGGATGACCAGAACTCTCTTGTAGTCTCTCTAGCTCATGATGTTATATCAAGTGTGGCTAGCTTATATCAAAAGTAACCTTTTTGAGTACTCTTATTTCAAGTCATAACCTATGTGGTATGTTCAAAATTGAGTCAATACGAGGTTAACACATTCACCATTTAATGTCTTTTAATCATCAAAACTCAAAACTTTAGCAGCACATTCATGGGGAAAAGTTATGACAAAATCTTACTATAATTTTTCAGTTCCTCTTATGCTGAGGTTTACAAAATGAAGTCTTATTGGGTGCATGTCTGCCACAAATGAGATCACAAAATCGAGTCAAGTCTTGCTATGTAAACTTTTAAAATTCTATAGGTCTATTATTTGAAAAGAATTGGAGCCTTGACAAAAAATTATCAACAATGTATATATTTGAAGAGTTAAAGAATATATTATAAGTGCTGGGGAAAGAGAACAACTCAGAACAAAAGAAATCAGATAGATCACACACTCTCGTTCTGTATCCATGAAGAAAATTAATTTTTTCATCATTGAAATCAATTATATCCCCACTCGAAGCCACCATTATACATTCTCATATAAACCTTGAAAATTTTGTATATTTCCTCTCGGTTCTCTCTAGAAATACTAGATGGTAACTTCTCTAAACACAAACTCAAAAGCACAAAGAATATTATTCAGATTTTGTTCTCTCCCATCAAAACCTAAAAATACATAGAAAATTTATAAAATAATCAAATCATAATTTTCAGAATTTTTTTCGTTCATGAGGAGTCCTTAACTTCTAAAGACACTTGCCAGTCCTCTTAATAAGCCTTCTTTGCATAACAGGGCATGAAAGAGCGTTCTCCGATTCATGGAAGAGCATTCTTTAATGGCTTCTTTATCAAATACAACAGAAACAAGAATAACCAGAACACAGGTCTTCTCATATTAATAATGATGCAGCCTATAAGAGGATAGTACAATATATAATTCATTATCAAACACAAGCTTCACAACCTACGATATCCAACCTCCATATTCCCACACAAAATAACCACATTTCTTGAAGAAATTTTTTTGCATTGATCTAGAGCGAAGGCATGCAAGCTTTTCTCAATGGAGCAAGGACAAGGACAACATTGAAGAATCACTTACTTTCGAAGCTTTCAGCAAAGTAAAAGTTTCATCCCTCCTACATTACTTGGAGACAATTGAGTTGTTCCTTCATGGTTGACTGATTAGAGCCCTAAGATAGGAGGTTCTCAGCCTTGTCTTTGGCTTAACCACACCTGCTTGTGCCTGGAATGTTCTATAGGAGGCCTTTGCACAAATAAGAAAGTTCAATTGACAAAAAAAGAAATGATAATTCATAAGAATCAGTATTTTTATAAATGTCAATTTAAAAGTAATGATTTGACAAGACAAATGAACCATAGATTATTGTTTTCAGCTCTTATAGGTGTTCTTAAGAACCTGCTTTGATTACCTGTTCACGACTGAGAGCTTATACATGGGAGAAACCACTTGATATTTAAGAGACGTAGCGATCCTTGCCGTCTCAGTATGAAACATACCTGCATCCTGCACTCAGAAGTAAAAGAAGTCACTGGAACGCCATAATAGTTAAAAGATGCATGAAACTATGACGCAAATATCTAACCCTGGACCTTTAGATGCATGCATTGTTTCTCTCCTGTTACATAACATTCATAATTAACATAATGTCTTAAGCTTATTACATATCCAAGCACCATAATAAGTAATAATATTCACAGCACTCGGCAAATATAAGTTGAATCAATTCAACATTGCACTAGTTTGATTGTTACATATTAAAACCCTGAAGGCATGACATTTGGTTCTTTACACCACCCCACCAATATGTGACCAGGGGTGTTTCAGCCAGAATTTGGTTTCACTTTCCTTTTCTTCTAAACAACTTTGCATATACAGACTGATTCTTCCTCCCAGCCAGCTCAGGGCTCAGTTTATCATCCTCTCTTGATCAACACTCCTGCTTCTCATCGCCACTCATCCACTGTCCGTAGTCCTCGATCGGTTATCCCTTTTTCTTCATTCTCCTTTTACCCTCTTCTCAAGTACAACATATATGTCCTCACCTAGGAGCCCTACATGAGGATTTCAAGACTGTTGCAATATAAAGTCCAGTACCTGAACCAAACAATTACAAAACTTTTGATAAGTTTGCCAAAACATTATCTAGATACTATACATATATGTACGTATATATATATATATATATATGTGTGTGTGTGTGTGTGTGTGTGATGCTTATGGTCTCCTCATGTCAGGAATGCAACAACTACACATGAAAGAGAGTTTTTAGGGAAGAACTTTGGGACACAACATTAACAATATAAATGCACAATTACATATATCAACCTTTTTTCCTTCTTCACCAGCACCAACCAATGTAGTTATCAAAACCAGAGCGAATTAGCCGGAGGTCTAAATTAAAAAAAAAAAACTGAGAACACAGACCCTTGGTCAGCAGTCCAGTTCGGCTACTGGATCAGAACTGCCAAAGAACCAAACAGAAACAGCTCCAATAGACCATTTGGCTTTAAATGGAAAAAGCTAACCAATCCGATCCAGACTGGACTCATTTTGAAATGCCCTAAAATAAACACTCTTCTTTGTTGTATTTGTAACGGTAATTGTTAGGGTAACTATATCCTTTTAGATTGTTAACATTAAAATAAATAAAACTAAAAAGCTTTTCACGACCTTGGAGTCCAGAACTAAGTTGTCATCTTATTCTTTTTTAAAGCCATATATCCTTTCTTAATGTTTAATTTTGGTGTATTTTTCTTTATTTAAATTTCATATCAATTTTCTTTTATCAAGTATGCAACCCAACTGATTTAACTCATCAATCTGACCAGTGATTGGGGATTACTATGCAAACCAGCATGGAGCATGTCATTACCAAGCAAATCTTGGATATCAATCAAGGAATTTCTTCCACAGGTCATCTTAAGAGTTATCAAGAAAAAAACAACTTGCTCCTTATAGTTCTTAAACTCACGTTACAAGATGAATTTCTTTCATCTATGACAAAATTCTATCCCATCATTAATCAAGCCTACGACATGAAAACATACACGAAACAGAGGTCATCTAAAAGCTTTCTTAAACAAACTAACCAGTTTGGATTTTATACATTAAACATGTAACACATGCAGCCAATTAATCTTATTAGCAAAGGTTAAATCTTCCTACATGAAAACAGAACAAGTTGCCTCAAGTCATGCTTTGCATCAGAATTTTGCAAAGCATGAATCCAAAAAGTAAATGCAAGTACCTCTATAGCTACAATATCTAGCACCAAAAACTTTGTATTTAACAAGTGCAAATTTAAGACAAACCATGCCCATTGTTTGCAGATTGATAATTTATTAATATGTCTACATGTGCAAAACCTCAGGAATTTTGTTTCTATATCTTCAAATTGAATTTCTCAATCTCTAATGATTCTACACATGAAAGAACAAGTTTTTAACTTTTTCCCCACAAGATCTACATATCCTTTTCATGTTGTGATTGAATTTTGGATGATGATTTATATGCTTAAATTTCTGAATTTTAGTTAGGTGAGACATTGATAACAACAAACAACAAAAACAAAAACTTAACCTTTAAAGCGGTTGTTCATGGAATCAAAAGCTTAATATCTGCATAACAAGAAAATTGCTAGTAAATATCCCATTTGAACATAAAGTTGGAATTTAAAAGTATGAGAAATTTCACATGTTAAAGAAGACATTATAAAATAAAGAATAGTAATTAACCTTTTGTGTTGTTGAAATTAATAACATAATCAACACTCCAACATGGCCAGCGAACTTATGTTGCAAACAATACAACAAGCACAACTGACAGATCACTGCTTTTGCATTGCTTCTTCTGTCATATGCTGAATTCTACTTACTAGGCACAAGCCGACTATAATACTCGGTAAAGTCTAAACGAAAGAGGAGAAACTTCAAATCGACATGTTGCTGAATGGGCAACTGAGAGATAAAATCATCAAGTGATGCAGAATACTCTTTTGCAATCTTGTCCAAGTCTTCACCCATTCTCCCAAAAAATTCTCCAGCAAGTTGCACCATGGCCTTCCTACCCCCAACAAACCATGGACCTGCCCCCATCATTTTTGTCCTTGATTTGCTCCTCCCTCTGCGAAAGGTATCAAGAATAAACTGAATCAAAGAAAGAAAGCAACAACCGTGAGCTATCCACAATTTCATAGAACAAAAAAATCCATAGTCACCTGACTTGCAACTCAAATATATGCTCAAACCACCTCTCTGCATGGCTACGAAGCCGCAATATAAGATCAAATAGAACAAAGAGAATCCTAATAAGACCTTGAGATCGCTCTCCTAGAAGAGACTTCTCCACAATTGAGTTGAGATACTTCTCATGAGCTGCAAGCAGATCATCTAAATCTTTTGCAGCATTCATTTCTTCTGAGAACTGTGACCATGAAACCTCAAGGACCTCAAACATTATATAGTACTGAAAGTTTGTCACAAAATGGTTCATCTCATTCCACAATACTTGGCATCTACGTAGAACAGAGACAAACTGTGTTTTAACTGCCGCACCTTCTTTGGTGAAAATACAAGAAATTATAGAATTTGGTTTCATCATCTTCCATACCCCGATCAATGCATGTTCAACGCGTTTTAGCTTCCACAAAAAATTGAAAATCTTGAGGTATTTCTTCATGACAGATGCTGTAAAAACTGTCTCCAGAGGCACCCTTGCATCATACTCCAATGAGAACACATCCCATCCTCTGTCACCATCACCATGATCCATCATCTTTACCTTTAAACGATCTAAAATATCACGATCATCATACTGGGAGTTGGATGCACGGATTGCAGTCTCTAGCAACCCTGCCAACTGGAATGAGCTGATTGTGTTGGCAGGCTCTGATAACTCTGGGCCCACAACATCCATCAAGTACTGCACAAAGTCACCCTGGCCAAGAAGCAAGTATCGCTTGATTGCCAGGCAATGGTCCTTGAACCGATACCGCCTGTGAATCACATCCATCAAATGACGATCAATCCTCTTAGCTGCCTCTATGACAAGTCCTTCCAGAGCATGTGTCTCCCCATACACAATCCCACCCCTCGTCGTAGTGGTCCCAACATCAGCTGCCGCTTTGGTGGCAGCATCAGCCCAACCATTGTCCTCACAGCAAACTCTGAGGAAATTGATGGACTTTCCTGTCCTCAAGATCCTTTGTGCCAAAGAAGGAGAAATGAAAGAAGGCAGCATTGCAGACTGGATTTGATAGCCTTCTTGCCATAAAGACTCGGCCTTTACAGTTTGGCTTTGTATGAAGAACTCAGCAAAAGTGTCCTCCAACTCCCCTTCCAAGACCCAACTTCGGACCATCTCAAACAAAGGCGAGCAGACCCTTCGGAGCAGCCGGCCCATGAACTCCTGTACCAATGGATCCCCATGCTGTGCCCGTCCGTGTATTGCTCCAGCCATTGCTCCACCCCTCAGAGCTCGACACCCATCCACCAGAACCGCCATCAATCGCATTTTAACTATCGGTTCGGCAAGCCAGACTGCAAGACGTCTTAAAGTAAGGTAATTCCCGGGCACTCCAGAAATGGAGCCTGGAGTGGGAATCGGATTCGAGGAATGGGATTCAAGCACTGCCAAAAGCTTGTAATAGTCGGAAAGCTCATCCTGGAGAGCAGAGCAGAAGGCCTGTCCAACTGTACCAACCTCCTCAGCCGGGAAGCAGCTCATGCTCTCAGTGATGTAGCACCTTACCTTTTGGAACAGCCATCCTAGTTCACAAAGCTTACGAACAATCGTCCTCATGGATCTTGGCAACTTCAACGACTCCGGAAGATCATAGCAGTCTGATGCCTTGTCGAACCTCACATACCGGCCATTGATCCCCTGGCAAACAAAGAGGATATCCCTCACGAGGGCCGATTCCGAAACCTCTGTCTCGTCCATGACCAGATCCGCATACTTTTGAAGTGCAATCTCACGAATGTTCTCTGGATCCTTAGAGACGAGGAGAACGCCGCCGGATGGGGGTAGAGTTTTCTTGGCCGCCGGAGGCAGTTGGTGGCTGGGCTGAGGGTCTAGGGGAAGAGAGGGCAGGCCGGCAGTCCCCGTAGAATGGAGGAGGGGATCGCGTCGGCGGGCATCGGAGAGGGACTTGAGGAGGTAGAGGAGGGCCCAACGGTTGCGGACGGCACCCGGGCCGGAGGAACGGGCGGAGAGCTCGGTGTGAAGGTCGGCGAAGGCGAGGGCATCAGAGGATCGGCCGGAAGCCGCGAGATGGCGCTTGATGGACTCGGCTATGGCGAGCTCATCGGGGGCAAGGGAGGGAGCCATGCGGCTGGAGAGGAGGCGATGGGCGAAGCTGATGGCGCGGGGGACCTCGTCGGCGACTGAGGAGGGGGAGTCGACGGGGGCTACGAGGCGGAGAACGAGCTCCTTGACGAGATCGCGGGTTTTAGGGTCGTCCATGGCCACCGGCTACGGGATCTCCGGCACCTAGGGTTATATCTCACCTTTCTTTCTTCGTATGAAAGGGTATTATTAATTATTCCTTTGGGCGCCGATAGAGGGAATCATTTTGAAAAGGCTTCCGGAGTTGACGGTGGCGCGCAGGGACGGAGTTAAGAGCAAAGACCATATACTTTTTCGTCAACCCACATTCTCACTACCAGCCGATCAGACACCAAGGACCTGCAGCGGGGCCCACTTTTCCCTCTCGGAATGACAGAGGGGTACAGTTGTAGGTGGATCCGCTGTAGAAATGATTTCCTTTGTTTATTTTTTTCGAGCTACATGTTATTAACGGCAGTTTATTAACGGCACGTGTGAACATAAATTCATCGTAAATTTGAGTTAATCCATCTTAATGGACTCCCATACTTATTCTTCGATTTATTTTTATGATTAAGAAATATCTCAAATTAAATTTAATTATAAATTAAACAAATAAGGTCACACAACAGAAACCCCACCCGTCCCAACGGACTGTTTCTTTTATTGAGGCCTCGCGATTCCACCGAGCGCGAGTCGGTAGATGCGGCCGCAAGAGATGAAACCCTTCTGTGGTTTCGAGAGCCCGGCGGGGTGGAGGGAAGGCGGTCGAGGAAACGAAGCCGACGGCGGATGTAGCGGCGGAGGCGGCACCGGCACCGTCGCCACCAGACGAAGCCAGATGCAGAAGCCCCCTTTCAGAATCGCGAAGGACGATTCCAAGCCACTCCTCCGCGACCCCGTGAGTGGGATTATCAGATAGTTCGTCTTTTTGCTTTATTTCAATGGCTTGGTTCTTTTCTAATGCTTGCTTTTGGTCTATGGCAGATACTGAGATCGGACCCCATCGAGACCGAGCAAGCCGTGCTTCGGCTACCTCCTTTCCCGCGGGGCACCATATGATTCATCCAATGGGTAATTTTCGCCTTTCTTGTCTCGTGTAATTTGGACTGCTTTTTCTACTGTTCCATAATAAAGACAGGGGTTTCAAATTTACAATTTAATTTTGCTCCTTTTAAGATTTAATGGGTTCCTTTCGAGGCTTTTTGGTGGAAAAAAATTTTGGTTGGTAGAAACCGTATGGTAGTTTTCATATATCTTATTTTTAGTATCTCCTGAGAAAATATGAGATGTCTGTAATTTTGAGTTATGAAATCTCCTATGTGCTAGTTCTCCAAACTTTGTGAAAGATTTAAGAATGTGTTTCTAGCTTTTTGTGAATACAAACACCAAGAACATAAATTCTCTCATAGTGTGTGTTTAAAAAAAGTTCACTTATTTGATTCATCACTCGTTGCTAGGAATTTTTGTTCTCTTTCCCTCTCTCATCTAGAATTTCCTTGAAGAAGCCACATATCGAGCATTTTGCTGATGGAATTGGTACGTGACAGTGATTGAACTTATAATTTAATAATAAAAGAAAAGAATGAAGCGCAAAGGGTGAAATTAAAGAAGGAAAAGAAGAAAACAAAATTTAGAATAAGGATTTGAAATGGGACACAAGGAAACCATAAGGAAAATAGTGTAAGGAAAGATGTAAAGCTGTCACTTGCTCAATTACTGAGCAAGTTGATTCTACAAACACATTATCAATATGTACATGATGCCTTGGAATTCGTTTAATGAAATCTGTCTATAAATCATGCAAACAAACATGTTTGTGTGATACTTTTGTCAAACAATTTGATCTGCAACAGATAATCAATTTTGAGCATATACAAGACAATATTCTTGTTCGTGGAAAGAATGTATATCTGCATTATGATTCACTGATAATGCTGTTTGATAGATGGAGAGAGCTAAATGTTAGATATCTCATAATAAACACCAACAAAATGGTTATGCTAATTCATGCAAGATTTTGTTATCTTCATATCAATTTCGAAAAGTTGATGATGCTTGTCCGGTGTCCACTGTATGAAAGGTAGAAATTCTTGCAAAAATCCACCAACCTTGTCAAATGATATATGTATGCCAAGGACTCATATGCTAGTATATATATGGTACAATCGGATGCCCAAGACACAAACATAATGATAGAATCTATTTTATAATGTATTAACAAGATTAATATTGTCACTATTTACCACTAGGGTGGAATCTAGACCTAATCCAGGATTTGCATATCATATGCCCATGACTTGACACAATCTAACCCCATACTAAACTCTATGGTTAGAACTTCATTTGCAGTCATGTTAAGATGGATTTAGTTGTACAATGATAAAAACAAGTGGTTAACCAATCTGATGACACATAATAGAAAAACTCTAAACTCTCTATCAAATAGAAGAGTAATTTGTCTAGCAAGGACCACTGTTTTTCCTGGATCGGTAAGAATTGGGGATCGTTGTTTCACTCGGATTAGTACGAAATGGGCGATACATATCGATCTGTCACAAACTTAGCTTGTTTTGCCTAAGTTGTGTGACAAACTTGTGTGTTCGTTCGTAAAGGTCAGCCTCCCTGAAACCTCCTATGGTCTCTTAGGATCTACAAAAGAGAAAACGGGTTAGAGAAAGCGTTTCACATGGGATCCACAAGCAACTATTTCAGAAAACATTTTATAGCCAATGCAAATTACAAACATAGTTTTCATACTCAGAACGGTCGCACACAAAGGGTCATGGTCCACTACAGATCGAAGTCCCCACAACAACTCCCATTTATAAGTCGAAAATGGCCACGAAAGCTAATCAAACTAGGGTTGTCAAGTCTACTGCTAGCTCATTACTTGCTGTACAAAGCATGAATAAAGATCGAAAGACACGAACATACATTAGCATTACATCGAGCACCTCTTATATTTTTGTCTGTGACATTCTCGCCTACTTATTTCTTTGATGTCCTCGTCGAAGCCATTGTAGATGCTGCATCTCCTTGCCTTTTGCTGAATCTTCAATCTTCTACTCTAGTTGCAACACGCCTCTTGGCTCCCAGTTGCTCTTTGTCGTTGTTCTTGAGTAATCGAACTTTGATTATTCATGTTGCTTCAACTCGCCAATAACTGACTCTGGTGTGGGGTTGGCTAAGTTGTGCTGATCCTTGTTGATTCCTATGGATCCATCTGAAGAAGGAAACAACCTTCCTTATTATACACCGGTATCTTAATCGTCTCATGTCGCTTTAACTGGGTGGATACTTGTTGGAGCTTTAACGAGCATCGCCTCACAAACTTTGAAGTTTTTGAGGTCCTTTCTTCACAAATTTTGTCCAACGATTCTTCAACTTAGTTGTTGCTTCCAAGTAGGTTCGCATCACTTCCGCTTTCAGTTGATATTCTGTTGGGAAATGAAGCAGACAATCTACTTTCAGTAGCATCGATTATCATTGGTGAGGATTTGACAACTTTTATCTTTCATTAGATTTATTTGAATGGTCTTTGAACCTGCGTAGAGCTCCTCTGCTGGATAAATAAGAGAAGTGAGATATTTGATTTTATCAATTCTCTTGAGTTGAGAAGACAATTGTTACTTGACTTTGCCCGCCTCCTTGAGGTTGTAACTTTATGCATCAAGCTGGTTATTAGCCTTCATCCGCTCTTTGCTCACACTTTCGAAACACCCAAAGTGTTTGCACTCCTTGCATTGAGTTAGCTACTGTGATTTACCTTCTTATTGCCATCGAACCTTCGAAATGCAAGAAGTTTTGCCCGAAAAGAGCAAGATTTCATCTCAACTTGGTATAAGTCTTTAATAGGTTTGGTCGTCTCCATCATCTTTGTCACCTACTCCTCTGAGTAGAAAAGGTACAGCACCACGTACTGCCTATTTCCTTGGTCGAGCACTCTTGTGTCAACCCGAAGTTCTCCACTTTTGGCTATCTTGATGAGAAGCTTGTTGACACCGATCTTATGCAGTTCCTTGGCCTCTGCCGATTCAGCCTTGTCTTGGGACTTGGAGTTTGCCTCTGCATTCTCCACCTCCTCGGCCCCTTTCACAACCAATGCTCTCCCTCCATGAGAGCAAGGGATTGATGACTCCACGGAAGTCCCGCCTCTGCGGTACCCTAGCGCTTCTAAGCCCATGACACTACTATATGTTGCTTTGCATTTGCGTCCCTTTCTTCTCGATCATTAGATCCGCCTCTGTAGCACTATAGCACTCCTCCGAGTCCATCTCCATTCTGATTGACGCTTAGCTTTTGGGTAACTGAGCCCCTCTAGACTCGTCATCGCTTCCTCACCCCTTTCGACCATCTGCTTTAACACCTCTGTGTTCTTCGAGCAGTTCCCTTTGGTCGATGGAAAGACAGACTGCAACTCCCATGCATTGCCTTTGCATCCTATTGTAGGGCTCGCGTCGATTCTGTTCTCCTTAGCTTCCTTAGTAGCAACGTTCGCTTACTCGGCCTTGTCCTCCAACTTGTCGGGCTCTCTTAAGCGAATATAAGCACTGGAGCAGTCCAACTCTCCAGCCACGTCGATCATACCTCTGTATGATCAAGCCCCTATATGCTGATGACCAAGGCTCAACCAAGCAAAATTCAATGCACGTACGGAAGACCCGCCTCTGCGGTACCATGACATTCACTCCTTAAATCCATAGCCCTTTTTGTCGTCGTGTTGTTCACCGAAGTGGAGTTCCCAGTATCTCCTTATCATACCTTCATATGATCAAGTCCTTCACAGGACTTCTCCCGCGTGTGTTGTATTACCTCGAATTGTTCCACCATGCTCCGTTGTACCATGTTACCTCCTGGTGACATCTTCATTGCATTCAAATTCTTATGGGATGAACTCAGACTACGATCTCTCCTTATGTGGCCTCTGCCAATACATCGTAGGGCCTTCGCCACCTCCGATTGTGTTCGCTCCTTTGGAGACCTTCGTCCTCCCATTCTTTGGTCACATCCAGACGAAGCATCGCTCTAGGACAGTCCGTCGCCTGGTAGCTCTCAAAGTCCACAGACTTCATTGAAATTGGTGCACCATTGTCTGGATCCTCGACCTCTATCTCCCACTAGCACAATCTTTGATGCGCACCACTTTCTTCATGACAACTAGAATGGCAACACTGTGGCATATTCTTCAAGAGTACTCGCTTCTGCGTCCTCTTGCCCTATGCTAAGGCCTTTTGATCTTAATTTCGTCTCAGCCAATTAAGTCGCCTTAGTTCCTTCGTCAAATGCTTCTTTGAGATAAAGTGCATGTGTCTCAAAGCTCTCTTCATCTTTAGCACCATGTAGGATAAGTCTGCTCCATCAGAATGAAGACCCTATGGAACGAAATGATCCCGCTCTTGTATCTGCAAGAGTTTATGCCCTACCTCTGTCCACGGAAAGCTTCGTACCTTCGCTCCATATTCCATCTTCTAAGCTGACTCCATTCATGCGGCTTGGTCACTTCATTAAGTTCCACCCAAGTTGCTCCGCTTCTTGATTTGCATTGAGTTAATGGTGGCTCTCATGCCCACCATTCCACGAGCTAGCCCTCTGTTAAGTTCGATTTTCACATTGGCTCTAAGTGTGCATTTGTTTGATGTTGCCATGGTGTCACAAACTGTTGTCGTGCACTCGCAGCATCTTTGCTCAACGAACTATTAATCGCTTTTGTATGCTTATATAGATGTTTGACAGCCTATTTTGCCTTAGTTTTATGTGGTTTTGCCTGAGAACTATAATCGAAAATAGTTTGTAATGCAACAGTGCGATCACTCGCCATGCCGAGCCAAAACTGCCCAAAAAAGCTTCGTTTTTACGTGCTACATCCTAATTTTTGTAGATCGTAGTGCGGTGTGAAATGTCAGCCATCTCAGACCCCTAGAACCCCTAGTGTGGCACAGCGCTGGATAGGGTTTCGGTATAGTGTCGGGCGTTGAACATTCTTCACAAGTAGAGCTTGTCTTTGCACCCGGCACTCGGTGAACCATTCGTTCAACCTTCTAAAGGTTTCTTTTTCTCCTTTATCTCTTTTCTCTCTTGCACTCAAGGTGTTTGCTAAATTGCTTGTAAAGCTTTCCTCTTCGCGAGATGTCGGGACTTCAAACTAATCAACCTTCTCTTTTGCAGGTCCTTCGGGACCGACATGAGGTTGCAAGATCATACGATGACTCATCGCCGCTCGCTCAGTCCATTGAGCTTTGTGGAGTTGTTGTCTTGAGGTACTCCTCAACATGTGCGGTCCGCTATACATGATTCTCCCTCTGGAGAACCAGGACTTATCTCTCCTGAATATCTATTCTGTTGGAGCAACTTTCCTCTTGGCATTATTCCCTTTGGAAGTTTTGGAGACCACCATTCCCTTGGACTACTTCGTCGTATTGAACAAACTATAGCTAAGTTAATAACTATATTTATAGAATGTGTGAGTGATATTATTTTTCGTAAGCCCTATAGCATTAGCGAGTTTTCAGTCCGCCCCTATACCACATTAATTCTTTTCATCAAAGCTTCATTTCGCTAGCTCTTTTGAAAAGAATTAATTCCAAAGAAAGGAAGGTCGTCATGATAGGGAAAGGCCTTGCCTTATTTCCAGTAAAATAAGAGAAGAAAGAGAAAAATGGGCCAAATTGCCTGCATGCAATTTGAACAATAAACTTACCTTCGTGAGTTAACAACTATTTTTCTATATGAGACGTCGATGAATCCCTTTATTGGAAATTATTGTGAATGGAAAATGCATACATCGAGTAAAGAAAGACGAGAGAACGGGAAATTGAGTACCACTACTTACTAAAGGATTACTAAATGCAATCAATAGAACCCTAAAAGCGGGGGAAACTGTAATACAAATGCACTTGTTAGATTGCGACTCTTCAATAATACAGCTCTCATTGTACCCTTCAAGGCCTAGTAACATGCTGAACTTGTTGTACACTTTAGCCTCCTATGGACATATCATTCTCATGCCAAAGAGAAATTTCCAATGCTCCATGGTGCCTAGTTTCGGTCACCTTGGGATGGTCACAGATACTCCATCGTCCGCATACAAGCCCCTGCATGATTGCCAAATTATTCGAGTTAGCAATTCCCCTCACCTCTGTGAGCTTTACACGACTCTTTTGATCGTTGTGCAACCCATCCCACTTTGCACGACCTCATCTTTTACCAAGCGCCTCACTTGCCATGAGCACTATCAGGTTTGGTTGCCAACATCGAGCCGTAGCTCGAACTTAACCATCCCAACCTTTGTGCGCTACACATTTTTCCTAGCTTGTTTGTCCTCGTGGTGTCTCTCATGCATAGGGTTGGCCATTCCTCTGAATGTCAATCTTGGATGTCTGCTCCTTTGAGCGATTCCTTTCCCTAATCTCAATGTTTGTTTCCCCTAAACGGTTGAGTTTGCTGGTTGACCTCCACGCAACCCAGCTAGGTCCCCCATGTTTGCATGTCAAGTGTCTCACGTGTGCTTGTCCCGCTCTGATACTAAATGTCACGAACTTAGCTACTTTTGCTTAAGTCGTGTGGCACCCTTGCGTGTCCGTTCGTAAAGGTCAACCTCCTCCGAACCTCTTATGGTCCCTTAGGACCTACAAAGCCGAAAACAGCCACGAAAGCTAATCAAACTAGAGCTGCAAGCCTACTGCTAGCTGCTACTTGTACAAAGCATCAATAAAGACCAAAAGACACGGACATACATGAGCATTACATCGAGCACCCTGTTTATATTTTTGTCCGTGACAGGTCAAGGCATGAACCAACATGTAGACCACCCCCCATTTTAAGCGGTCCTCTCCAACCCATTAAAATGAGTTCTGTCCTACCCTTTAAATAGAACGTAAGCATGTCTCGCCTCATGTTGTCGCTTGTGCATCGCCGACGGATACGTTTCCCCCTCTTCTCCCTTTCCTCCTTTTCCTCCACCACCTCCTCCATTCTTCCTCCCTCCCTCCTTCCTCCCCCTCTTCTCCCCTTCCTCCTTTTCCTCCACCACCTCCTCCCTTCTGCCTCTTCCTCTTTCTTCCTCCCTTCCTCCTTCCTCCATTGCCCCTTATGCTTTTTTTTTTCCTCTTTGAAACCAAGATTCAATGTATCAGTCCATACCAGCATACCGAGTTTATCTCGATACGGTACGATACATGATACCAAGCAATACGCATAGTACATACTGCTTAGTATATTATAATATAATATAATATAATATTAAATATATTATAATATATATTAGAAAAAAATAAAAAAGTCGGCGACGTCACCATTTAGGGGAACCGGTGAAGAGCAGCGCACGAGGTATTTTTCTCTTCTTCTCCTTCTCCTTTTTCTTATTTCTCCCTTAATAGACCGCCGCCGACTAATTTAGGCTGTACCGCCCGGTACGGGGTCTTACCTCTTGGTAAGGCAAACCTTATCTAAAACATTGATTTGTACCGGTGTACCATGTGTTAGTACATTGGCATTGACTGATATGTACCAGTCCAACTAATTTTTCAAATCAAATAAAAATATTTATTTCATGGACAAGCTTTAGAGATGATACAAACAAATTTAGATGCATTTATCAAAACAATTCATAAAGTGAAGTCTAACAAAACTGTTGATCATTACAATTTAGAATGTGAATCTTGAACAAAATTGAATTCCATTATCAAGAATTAACCATCGAGTCAATCTAGCCAGACCACTAAAAAGTGAAAGGAATAAAAACAATGAAGAGAATCTATGCAAGTTTACACCTTTGCCACCTATGACAATTATGTCAAAGATTCTTTGATGTTGCTTTTGATTTTATTTTGCCAAATGCCAGAAAAAAAGACAGTAGAGGTTTTAAATGGTAATTAGACAATTTTGCTATTTAACTGGTAGTTGAACAAAATTGTTGGCCTTCTGAAATGGATGAAACTCCACACTGAAGGCCAACAGTGAATCAGTTCAGAGCTTGAGAGATGTCGTGTGTAGTAGTTACGTTTGGGTAGGATGTTAGATTGTCTGAACAATGGTGGTCAGTTACCTGCCGGATATAATACAATGAAAAGTTGTTGAGAAAAAACTTTTATGTAGTAGAATATACTATTGGAATGCAAGTGATATTCATATTAGTATAAAGAATCATCAGAGTACTTTCTACTGTGGGTGCTTGGTTTGGGATTTTATTGTCTGATAGTTTTATAATAACTTTATTGTAGCTCAAGTTTCATCAGATGATTGATATTTCCTCTAACATCTAATTGTAGACGGTTTAGTACTTCAAGTATGCTGAATGAAACTAAGAAAGAAGTGAAAACCATTATTTGTTTTAATAATCTTTTCAATCTTGTCCTACAACAATAATGTGATATTTCATAGATCATTTTTGCTAGTAGAATCAAGTATCCTCTATATAAAAATTTGGATTATTCATCACGCATGTTGATCCTGGTTTATCCTAGTTACTTATATCATGTCAGGCCATATTAGAGCAGGTTAAGCATACTTGCACACACACACACACACACACAATTAAACCTGAGTCTCTATTTGAAGCATCCCTTGAAGGAGATGACTAGGGAGTGGATATACAGGGAGGGGTTACATCAACAAAGCTGTGAAGTAGGACATTTTCATAAAAAGATAGTTTCATGAATAATTACATTAATCCAATCATGTATTCATGTATGAAGCTGATATTTTACCTTGAGTATAATTTGGAGAATTGAGGTTGCATCTTGGGGACCTATATGTAAATTACTCAACATAAGATGATAAATTTTGTGTAGTCGTTGACCATGAAATCTACCTATTAACTTACTTGAACATTGGATTTTCAAAAGTGGGGAAAAAAAGAAAAAAATGGATCTTGTTGTACATATTACTTTATTAATTTAATGATCTAATTTGGGTTATTAAAAGAAAAAGTTCAAAACAGTGTTTTTTTTACTTACCTGCCCCTACTGAGTTGTTCTTTCTTTTTGTAATCTTGTTATTCCCTTACGGTTTATACTCCACGGTCTCTTTCACTTTTACACCTTGAATGATTATATCTCATTCTACCATATGGAAGATTATGAATATTACAAGTGTCATGGAGATGGAACATAAGGCACTGTAAAGATGGGTTATCAGAATGGCCTTTAAAAATTGGCATAGGTTTGTTTAAAAACCCATCCTGTAGGTGCATAGAGCCTATTAGAAAAAGTAAGATCTTTTTAAGATTTCTGCATAGGGAGAAAGGCTTAAAAATTAGGTTTTTAGAATGGGTTAAAGACTAGAGCTGTGGTTATTATCTGCCCGAAGTATCAATACTTTTGCATTCATTTTAGCTGATCTTGAAATATATAGTAAAAATTCATGAATTGATGTACTATACTATCCTAGATGTTTGTTTGCTACTAAATGTTTGATATGCATATCTTTCTTCTACAAGCGGGAAACACAGATATTGACACCTTTAATTGATTTTTGTTGTTGTAGGTTATGGAATCCGAAAAAAATAGCATGGGAAAAAGGTCATTGTGTTTTATTTTTTTACTTTTCCAACTTTGCCATGTAGAACTGCCACATTTTGTTGTCAGTTTGAAAAATCTTGTATGGCATCAGAACAGGATTCAGATGTTCTGATTGCAGTGCTCGTAATCCATGCAGTTCAACTGTGTTAACGTTATGTGTTACTAATGCAAGATATGATGATATAATGTTAAGGTAGGAACATAATTGTTTCTAACTTCTGTTGGCTCCATTTTCCAAGTATATCAGAAATAATAAAAATAATCACATGTTTTGATGACCCACTGCATTTGATTTTGTAAATCTTGTGGTATTTTATCATTTGTTTTAAACTATCTTTATTGGTAATCATATTGATATGTGTGTGTTGCGTGCAAAACATATAAGCTCGAGTGTTAACTCGGTTCTCATCAAGAGAAGCCTTCAATTTATTTTTGTGGTCAGATGAATTATTTGATGCAATTTCCTTAGTGAGTTTGAATCAGTGATCCAAACACTGACTGAAGTCCAAATTAATTTGTCTCTCCTCAATAGTTAACATAGTATAGAGCAACGAATGATGATGCTTCATCCAAACTGATATTAAACAGGTAGTATATTGGTTCGGGCATCAATCGGTATGTGGATCCAAACCCTGTTAGGGGTCAAAGGTCATAGTGCAAATGCAAATCCATGCATTGGTGGTACGTATCGGTCCAAAGCTACACAAAGGTCATGACACGAATCCTCGTCGATCGAAACAATGGACCGCTCTTATCTTGGACGATCTAAGTTTGATAAAATGAAAAGGAAACTGTCATGACCCTAATCACTTTCTCACTCATGTTGCGACCTCATCGCGCATCGCCGCCTTTGCCCGAATTGTTTTCCATAGGTAATGTCTCTCTTCTTCTTCCTCTTACCTCGTGCTTCATCCTTCTCTTCTTCTACCATATCCTCTTATTCCTCCATCATGCCCCCTTCTTTTTTCTCTCTTCCTCTTTAAAACATGAAAACATATCAGTGTACCAATATACTATATGTACCAATTCAACCAAATCATCAAACGATATGTACCGATCCAATCCAATCAAATCATCACCAATAGGTTCGGTACTCAAAATGATGATTCCTTAAAATAGAGATATCTTGAAAAGAGGAGAGAAAATTGATAGTCATTACAACCCAAGTTGGATCATCTCTTCGCCGAAGCCCAGCGGTCTATTGCTTTTCCGGATCGGCGTGGAGCATCTCCGGTTTCTTTACTTGAAGATTTACATGCTTCTTGTCCCATCTGTGCTCTGGGGCCGCATTGCCTTTCACATCCTACGATTGGCCATATAGCCAGCCACAAAGGCAACCTCAGACTCTGGAAATGTGTTAGTAGGTGTGTCGAATATCTAATGAATTGCTATGACTGAACCAATTTTGTGGGTACCATACCAACTACTACAAGGAACATGATTGTAAAACAATTGAAGGATAGAAATTATCACGAGTCTTTTGAACTTCTGATGCTCCTGGTTGGAGAACAGATGGAAATCCCAGCAATTGGAGGAGACGTGAGAATTTTGTCGGTGAAATCAGCAATGTGATGATAAACACATAGATGGACAATTTTCCACTTGATCCAAAATGATAGGTATCACCTCTTCACAAGTGCTGTTCTTTTTGTTAACCCAGAGTAGCTTCTTCTTTTGGTCAGTGTGGACAGGTATCCAAGCCTTCCAAAACCTACAAGGTTTTTATTCACTGCACAGACGATCAAGGTAAGCATGGTTACAAAAAATGTCCCAAGTTACTGAAAACTTATGGCTATTCTATAATGGCCAAACAAAACCCAAAGATTCAAGCAACAATATGATTTTACTGATCTCAATGGCATTTCTTTCTTATATTTTAATCTCTCAATATTATTCATTACATAAAGCTATACAACTGCATCAAAACCATATATTTCAAGTTCTGATCTCTGTTTGCCAAATACATATTTCTTCATGCCTTTATCTACTGTTTCACAAAATTTACACCAACTTACAAACCTAACCAATTAATTCTTAGATTATGAGAGCAAGTTTCTAGAGGTCAAGTTTTAGGTTATAAAAAAGGCAGTCTAGGTGTCATGAATGAGTTTTATGTTCATTATGTAGGGTTTTTACACAGTCCATGAAATCCAAGAGTTATACATAATAATAACAAAAGTTCTCAATAATATTCTTGTATCTTCTCTCATGAGTTTTACATAATAATCCACGATTTGTAATTACCATTAACTACTGCACAATAGTATGAACGAAATATAATGAAAGGGAAATGCTGTTGTAATGTCCATTTTGCATATATCTAAAATTGACATGCAAACATTGTTGCATGTGGTTGGAGTTGCAGTAATTTCAGTATCTTCTGTTGTATTGGGCCAGTGAAGTAGGATGTACAGTAACTATTCTTTGTTGTTTGGAAGCTTGAATCTAAAACTGCAAATAAAAACCCTGTGCTTAATTTTAGCTGAGAAAGTTGCCATTACCTTGTAAATGAAATTAGAGATTGAAATTACTATATATGATATGAATGGAAAGTTACACAGCTTTGACCACCTTCGGCAACCTCAACTTCTCTCCTAACTTGTAACCACATCATATCAGCACCTGATAACCACATCATATATGCCAATCATATCATATCAGCACCTTAAGTGTGACAACGCAAAATCTACCTTAGTCCTAAAAGCACTGTGTTGCAGGAAAGCAACCAGATTTGCATCAAATGAACTGTTAAGCAGAGCAGACTATTGTCTGATCAGCACCAGAAATATGTCAAATTCCAGATCAGCTATACACAAGCAAGTAGAATGGATTTTTTTCAACGTTGTTTTTATGCTTTCAACTTTCAAGTTTTTAAACAATACGATGGAGATCATCAGAGGTTCCAGTATGTTCAAGATCTAAAGACCCACTTTGATTAGTTTCATTACAGATCTCCCAAGCGTTAAAGTTTACAAAAGGCACAATAAGAAAAAGCACTCATCTGTAACAATATAAAATTGGCAGTATTGTGTACATTTTCCATGACTCCTACAATTTGATAACAGATTTAAAGAAACAATAACAGAAACTTGATATGTTCCTAAGTATAAGAACATTTCAAATTTTTCGAAACAAAACAACCTTGAAACAGTCTTGTCCCAAAAGGATATACGCAGAGAAAATAAAAAACATGGAGTACCACATTCCATGACAAAGATATATAGGTATACATAACAAAAACAAAAGGCAGTTGATCATGAAAGCAATTTAATAGACAAATCCAGACCCCATATTGGTGAGAGCCTTGAGCACCAAGCTACCTTTTCTTTGGTACCAAAATGACCAAAACATAGACAGTGAAGAAATAATAATTCGCAGCATAATGTTTATAAACAAACTACAACTCACCTAATTCAGCAGCTTTCATAGCAGCAACTTTGCTGAATTAACATCATTAGCAGATTCAGCATCATTGATATATGAGTTCATAGTCTCAGAATTTACTTTCTCATGTGTCTCCTTAGTCTGTTTTGAACTAGATGATGGCACTTCATCAACAGCATTTCCTGATGTTAATGATAAGGATAAACAATTTTACAAATAGCTTATGAAAATTCATATGCAAATGATAAACAAAAAAGCAGGTTTTTGAGGTAGTCACCATGTTCCATGTGACCAGCTATTTTGCTTGTCTATCATCCCTTGGTGACTATACAAACTTCTCTCAGTCTGAAGTTCTTTTTATTCAGAAAAGCATACCACCTTCCCTTTCATTATATTTCGTTCTTAGTACCACATCCTCCCATCCATACAAATCCATCTTATTATTGTTGTCAGCTTTTTTCAGTTGAAGTGCATTAGTATCCTTCTCTTCAGTTGAATCTTTGCCATATTCCCTCAATTCCTCATGTGACGCTACCTTATCATTCTTATGACTTTCAGGATTCCTATGATAATCGTTTTTTAATCTTGTGATTCTCTCTCTCTTTGCTGGTCCTCCGAATCCTTTTCTTCAGTTGAATCTTTGCCATATTCCCTCAATTCCTCATGTGACGCTACCTTATCATTCTTATGACTTTCAGGATTCCTATGATAATCGTTTTTTAATCTTGTGATTCTCTCTCTCTTTGCTGGTCCTCCGAATCATAATCTCTACTTAACCCTACTAGTTTATTTCTAGCATCAGCTCTATCATAATCATTCATAGAATTTCTTTCGCTATTCTCATTTTTATGTTCTGAAATCTCAGTTTCATCCTTAGAATGAAGTCAACATTTTGCCAGTTGTCTCTGTATTTATCAGATGTTCTCTCATTTTTTTGTATAATCAAAATGACTATCGTTCCTCGGTTCTCGACCAGACCTTGATGACTGCCGATAATTTCTATTATTGTCATCAATATGCCTGTAATGCCTACTATATCACCATGTCTTCTGCAGTCATGGGAATATCCATATGAATGCCTCTCAGAATGCTTCTGAGACTCGTAGCCTCTACTGGACCGGCTACGACTAGAATCCCTTTCTCTCTTCCAACATCCTTTTTCCGCTGCTCATCAGATGTCCTGGTCCGATCTTCCTTGAGATGGAAGGACTGCGGTCGTGCTCACGTCTGGGACTGCCCATTAGCGACAAAAGAAACATCTTAACTAAAACATTCTCACACAATAAAATAGAAATTTTCAAGCATTCAATAGGAAGAAACCAATACAGGCAGAAAAATGTAGGTCTACAGAACATCGTGCTTTAGTAATAAATATTAAATTCTAAAAAATATAGGTTCTCTCCACAACAGCAAAACTATGGGGCACTATGTTACAAAACCAGACTATTAAGCTCTTTTATGAATATGTCTTCTATATCCAACCATAGCTGATAAAAGAAAGTCAATAAGATCCTTCTAGCCACTGTCTTAGCTAAATGTAGCCACATAACCCAACTATCGTGAATGCCATGCCTTTCCAATATATGTTCATCAAGCAAATCTCATCTCTGAGATCCTACATAAGGCCTAACTAGGCATCGCCTGGATGAGCGCCTTAGTTGAGGAGGCATTGGGTTATCACATGCTTGCCTGGCTTCATTTGAGTTTTCGGCTCAATATACATTCCACCTACCATCCATGCATGACCATCTCCTCATCTATCCGCTCCATAAATACCAATTAGATCTTACATTCGTGCAAATAAATTTGTCAAAAGTCAACTAGATCAACAAAGATCACACTGTCTGGTGTGTATTAACAACAATCCATAACATCAAAGTTCATCATAATTTGCAAATAGCGATGATCTTATTTCTCCAAATGATATTGATGATTCAATAAATAATTGATTGGGAGCTAGTGCTTACATGCGAAATGCAAGAGATAATATGGTATTTTATCAATATGAGTTCTTACAACCTAACATAGAATAGGTCGGCCAGTTATTTTCCAGGTCATATGCACACCAAACATGAAATGAATTGGGCAAGGATCAGATTACTGGTTTTCCAACGCAAGCAGTCAGTCGAGTCCAGTTCTTACAAAACTGTAAATGTATTTTTTGTCTTCTCACATTGCAAGGTACTTGTACATCTAAATATCAGTTCAGTCCATGAATGAAACACTTCCAGCACAACAAAGGAATAGACAACCAAGAAAATGTCAAAGGTGCACCAAACAGTTCCAATTAATGTTTGTAATTTGAAACAACAGGATTTAGATGTACAAAACTTCTTAAGTAAAAAAATAATAATGACATCTATTTTACACATTTTAGAAGAAGAGTCGATCATTTAAATTATACATTTTATCTATTTACATTGTATTAAGTGTCCACTCATGATCAAGAAACAGACAGTAAATTACCAAGAACTACTTCACAGAAGGAACCTGATCCTTCTTCTAATGAGGTGGAGGAAACACAATCAGGCTACTATCAGCCACTTGTTTAAAGTACAAATATCCATCCTGTCTTACCAATCATGTTGTCCATATTCCTAAATCCTCCTTAACAACAACACACATAAGTTCCCACTCACCAATCAGTAAGAGTTAGTTTACATTTCCAAGATCCTATACAGCAAGTACCTTAAAGAACATCTGTAAGGTTGGACTAATAAAGCTTAAAGAACATACAAAAAGATTAATAAACCAAAAGTGAAGTCATTTCTCTTACTTAGTAACATCTGTAAGAACAAAAGTTCACAACCAATAGATAAAGTTGGATTAGTTATCATCCGATGAAGGTGAACCCGATCTACAAACGGGTGAATGGCAGCGATCCTTCCTATTAGCTGTATCACTTGTGGGTTTTCTGAATGATGGCTTCATATCTGATTTACTGTAGAATGATTTAATTGAGGGAGACACCATCATTTATCACTCAGGTGCAAAGTGCAAAAATAATGAACAAACAGAAAAACAAAAAATAAGAAGTTCATGCATCATGTCGTGAAGTAAATAAAATTATGACATAGGCGCAACTGATTTTCCAAGTTAATCACTTCAACATGGTCATGGAAGCCACAAATAATGAAGAAAATAGAATCACTAATGTTAAATTATTGTGATCCATTAACTTCCGAATCATTGTCAGCTTACTTTGAGGAGTCTGCATGAACATGAACCTATTTAGGTTGGTTACCCACTAGGATTAAATCATAAATGTGTATATATATTTAGAATGGATAAGCAAGTTGTACACTTTAGAAACCATCTAGGGAAAGAAAAATAGCTGAGTGAGTCAGAGAGATAATTTCCTGCATTACTAAATCATTTGTTGTGTTTCAAAAAAGAATTACCGTCAGAGGAGCTTCTTGATAATAGTGTTATGCCAAATCAAGAAATATAAATGTCCTTCAAATATATCATACAAGCGTCTTTCTTATTTTTATCATGAGAAGGAAAACCTTATGCATGAAGCAAAATTGCGGCTTAATTCATCGAAAGCTGTAAAGTTCTTTTATCTACAAGAGAAGGTACTTACGATGTGTTCCATTACCACCAAGAACAAAAGAGGGAACATCTCAAAGACAGTAATAAGATCCAAGAACATAAAGAGATGGATGGCAATCTAGATAAGACTACTCGCCCAAATTTTACACTAAACCGAATCGAGACGGAAGGTACCAAATCAGAAGAGAAGAAAGAAAAGAATCAATTGCCAGAGGGCGGCCTGCTAAGAAATTGGATTAAGAGAAAAACCGTGGAGGAGATACCTCATCGAGGCGAGCGACGCGATCAGAGATGACAGATCCAAACGGGTTGCTATTTCTTTAACGTCCTCGATTCGCTAGGGTTTCTAACCCTCAATCGAACTCGTCGATCGAATGGGGGAGATGGCTGGCTATATGCTCCTTCCCCACTTTGTAAAAGTTGGGTCGCATGGCGGTCCGATCAACCAACCCGACCGGAAAACCCGGAAGCCGTTCGCGATGGGCCCGAAGATTCAATCGGTCCATCTAATATATTACACCAACAAATATATATTTTACTATTTTCATGTATGGATAATTATTTGCAATTAATTTTCATCATTAATATATACACACAAATTCTTTACGTATAAATATATATATATATATATATATATATATATATATATATATATATATATATATATATATATATATATATATATATATATATATATATATATATATATATATATATATATATATATATATATATATATATATACATACATTCACATGTGGATTAGATAGGCGATGATGAAATTTTTATTTACTGTGTAGAAAATTTTTCCATTAAATTTTTATTCACTGAAACTTCTCTATTTTTTTAATTAAGTTTCTAAAAAAAAAATATTTTTCTTTACTTGTTGACTGCACATACTGTATCTTTCAATTATATATTTTATAATGATATGGAACGATATAAGATAATATAAAAGGCATGTTAGAGCATCTTTATCGGAGTTGCTAATGACAATTACAATTTCTTATATAGCTGCAAATTGCTGAGTGGGTTTTGCTCCTCAATTTTTGTCAAACACATGTAGTCAAGATTCTTCATCGATTTTGTTGGAATTCATTTAGATCAAAGAAACTTTACAACCACTTGTGTTGGTGGGGCTAATTAGATTCTTGGTTTTTGGTTTTAGTGGTGATTGGTGATACAAGTTGCAATATTTCTAGAAAAATAATGAAAATTTTCTTGTGTTGTGCATGCACGACATGATACTAGACATGTTCAAATGTCAATTAATTTAACCTATAATCGACCTTTGTGCTGCGCAATATTTTTAGGGGTATAGTTCTCTTATGGTCATCAAATTGTTATAAAAATAATTTTAATCATCAACTTGATGTCTAGATTTATGAGTTCATAGAGATGTGACCTGGGAATCTCTTCCAAATTTAACGAATAATTGTATCCCTCGTCAACCCGATATAATAAATAAATAGATAAATTTTCGAGCATTGTTGTAATTGAAAGAAATAAAATAATTCATTCTAAGGGAATATGGTATAAAAAATAAGTTAGGTCGAATTGATTTCATTATATTTGCTTAACTAAAATTTGAAATGGGAAGCGTAGTTTTTGAAGGAATAGATTGAAGTTAATGAACATTAAATAGATTTGATCAGATGCATTGATATGCATGAGGCTCAGATAGGAAGGAACAAATTAATTTTAAGAAGGACATACATTTTATTCCAATTTATTTATACATCTATTTATTCCTTCTGATTGGGGTGCTCTTTTTAAGCTACTGATGAGTTGCAGTTGATACAGTGTGACTTGCAGTATAAGTGGTGGAGCTCACATTTAGAGGAAACCATTCATTAATGGTCTGTAGCTTTCTTATAGCAAAATGTACCACTGTGTCTCAGATTGGTGTTGTTTGCTCACTAAAGGAGTCTGACCCACCATGCAGCCAATCAAGTGCTTTCATCTTCTACCTATCACACAGTGATCAAAATTGAAGTTTGAAATGTCCAACCATGCCAGGTTTAAGTACAGTAGGATAATTATACAATGACTGCAGCAAGAACACATGGATCTACTGCATGTACTAGTGCACCTGAAATAACAAATCTAAGGAAACCAAGTCTATGATGGTTTCCATGATCTTGTTTTATCATGGTTCTTCTGTAAGTCACATAGACCTAAAGAAGCAATGAGTGCTCACCACCAAGCATCTGATTTCTCAGATCCTGTGGCTTTTCCATTTCTGTGGTAGTTCTTTACTGCATGTTTTCTCATGCAACTGTAGTGCAGCACTGAAGAATAAGATGAAAGATAAGAGCATGACAAGTCTTTTAGAACAATTCTGAGAATCAATATGTTCTCCTACTTAAAATGGAGCAAAACTAAACATGTTTAAAGAACCAAAGACAACATCTGGCAACCATTTCAATATTGAGTATGTTTAAAGAATACATCAATCCTCATGCAAGTTTATAGCAAATTTCTCTGGGTCAGAAAAGTGATAACCTAACTAGATGGATCTAAAACCACAAAAAGGAAGAGAAAGGAACCCTAAGGAATGCAGGATATTAGTTACAATGCTCAGTGGTGAATGGGGCCACTTTAAGCTGACACTTACTGAGCCAGTGTTGCAATCATATGTGGTGTCTATTCCTATATATATCTTGCATTCGGCTAAGCTGTAAACACTGAACAGTTAATAACACTCGGATTCTAAAATATTATAATGAGAGAAGAAAAAAAAAAATAGTAGATGCAATGACTCAGAAATCTTGAAGTTTTGGCCCTTCTGCTGCTCACAAAAAAAGAAAATTACTTCCATATGTGAATCTGACAGAATTAAAGGAAAAGACACCCTACGGAGTAAACTGTATGAGAGATGGTAACGAGTTTGTGAGATAAGAGAGGCAACAAGTAAGAGAAAATTGCAATTCATTAACGAACTCTTTGATATCCGATGCTTGATGAACTACAAATGCAAATCCAAACTCAAACTGTTCTTGGAACCACAATCGAAGCCACCTTGCTCATTTGGGGAAGCCAAAGATGAAGAGGAGGAAGAAGAAGAGCCGACGCCACCCCCAACTTCCACTGCTATCTTCCTTGCGTCTCTTACGAACGAAGGCAGTGCGGGGGGATGGTCCCCTTGCAAGCCTGCCGTACTGCCATGCACCGGCATTCTCCATGGCCCCGGCAGTGGGCTACCGTTTATGAGCTGAGATGCGGAACCAAGGCCGCCGTAGAATCGAGCCGCAGGGTTCGTGACCGGGCCGGTGTGGCTAGTCCATGAAGGGTAGTGGGTCGGGGGTGGGTGGTCGAAACGGGCGTCGGAGGGGAAGGAACTCAGATGGCGGTAGTCGAGGTAGCCGTAGACATGGCCGTCGGCGATGAAGCTTGGGTGGTGGTGGTGGTAGTGTTGGGAGGCCATAGCCGAGTGGAGATGGGTGCGCTTGGCGTGCTGGCGCTCGCGCTTGTGGGCGTTCTGGTGCCCGCCGAGGGCTTGCGACGTGGGGAACTTGCGGCAGCAGTAGTGGCACTCGAACTTCCTCGAGCTCTCGCCACTGTCAGTCAACGTGGTGGTGGTGGCGGCCGCCGGGGTGTTACTGGTTTCAGTGGTGGAGGAGGGAGGGTCGACGGAGGGGCCATCTTGCGATGCGTCTGGATCGGTGGCGAAGTCGATGCCGAAGAGCCGAATGGCAGGGCTCGTGTGGGATGTATTCTCGTGAGCTGGCGCGGGGCGGATGAAGGGCAGCTCGGAGAAGGAGTCGACGCTCACCTTCATGAAGTTGTGCGTCTCTTGCTCACCCATCGCCGCCGTCTCGGAGCCGACTACTCCGGTCGACTATGCAGCTATGAGAAAGGGAAGGGAGTATTAATTTGTGCTGCTCCTTCTCCGGTGGTGGTGGTTCAATTAGTCATCGGAGAGTTAATAGAGATGGAGAGGAGTAGAGACGAGAAGAGAGAGGGAACCAAAACATGGAGGTGGGACCCGGAATTGGTGTAGGGCTGACAAGGGATGATGCTAAACTAAAGAGGCTTTTTGCTACTCAAACAACTTCCAAGTACTACCCGCTGCTGTGACTCACTGCTTCATGCTACTACTACTACTACTACTACTACCACCAACTTGAACTCCCATCACCTCCAACCTTCGTGTTCTCTTTTCTCATCTGTACACGCCATGAACTTAGTTGAATGCCTCTCTCTCTCTCTCTCTCTCTCTCTCTCCATCTCTGTGTGTGTTGCTTTGAACAGAGATTGGTAGGTGGCACTGGATTCTTTATGGCTGTAAGCTTCTTTGTCTGAGCGCTGTAAGTGGTCCTGGCTGTGGCCGTCTCCACCACCATGGACTAGAACGGCGAGTTGCAGTAAGTTAAACATGCTTTTACTGGAAACGTACTCTCTTTTCACCTACATGTGTTCATGTAGGACTGTGACGGAGGACTACAAATTCCTTGTCTTAAGATCAAATAAATTGATTCACTGGAGGACCTGTTATATATATATATATATATATATATATATATATATATGTATATTCACCACATTTCCCAAGTAGTCAGTGTCGAATAAATGCACTAAACTATCTTCCGTCTGAAGATAATAACATGACAACTTACGGAGCTATCGGAATGCCTTCTGCTATCGGAGCATGCACTATCAGATTTCAATGTCACCGAGGGGAACAAAGAAGGATGACAAGGAAGGAGAAGCGATTACTGAATCCAATATGGCGAGCGGTCACGTAACTGATAACGACTCGACATGCGTGGTGGATTCACATAACTGTCACGTAGGTTGCTTTTCTAAGAATGACACTTAACCTAGATTTTGCAAGCAGGAAGAAAAGATGTGAGGGACGGATGGGAAACGGAGGGTCGGAGATGGCTGAGGAGGGAGGGGGGGGGGGGGGGGGGGAGCCCAATGGTACGGTGTCGTTTTCAGGGGAATGGTAAATGTGGGAACCATCATCATCAACCTTCTTCCCTTTATTTGCTCTCTTTCTCTTTTCCCGAAGACACAGTAGTAGCCTTTTTACAGCTCGAAAAAGGTTCGGTAGCAGTGGGAAGCAGTTATCCGGCGTTGGGTAAGTAGGTTTTGTGATACCGGAGGCGATGTTTGAGCCGCTCTGCCGTCTGGTGTACTTAGGTTTAGGCTTATATAGTAGTTTAATGATCATGGCATTGCATTGAACGGCGCCTGTGCGAGGAGAACAGCGAAGACAAAGACCCTGCGAGTTCAAAGACGAATTATTAATGCATGCATCGGCTCATCATATATGGATACAAAATTGGGTCCCGTTTCTTTACGTGAAAGCAACAAAAGAACGTTGGTCCGTAGTGATTTGGGATGCAGAGATGAACTTGAAAATTAAAAAAAAAAAAGAAAAAAAAAAGAAAGAAAAATTAGAACTCAAAATATTTTTCAACCCAATGACAGTAATTGGATTGGCTCTGCAAGATGGAAGTAGTGACTTGCTGTCACTGAAACCAGAAGGCGGAAAGAGACAGAGTCGAGTGCGCGAGTCCTCCTCCCGACGAGGAAAAAGAAGGTTGGTTTCATGAGATCCAACGCAGTTGGGCAAGAAGAAGGCAGTCGAGACTCCAGCTAACAATTTCTACGGCATGCAGGAGGAGTGGAAAGAGCCAAGTCTAATACTGGCAAAGGATGGGCCTGAGAGAAGTCAGAAGGTTCCTGTGGGAGTACCAACCAAGTGAAATCGACTTTGTATGCATTCTCTACAATATTAACTGAACGCTTTATCTGCAGAGTTGCTGTAATTCCTGCATGTCTCACCAATTTTGTTGTCACTCCCTCCTCCTTCCCCCACCTTCAATAACTGTTTTCTACCCTCCTCCCCTTACGGCTCCCTCACCCTCTTGATTGCTCCACAGAGACAGATCACTGTCCGCCAACCTTGGGCTCCTCGCTTGGCACCAAACTCTCAGCCATGTATTAATGGTGGCACTGTCCCAACGAAAGCCACTCTGCTGTCCCCCCCTCCACCTTTGTGTCTCCAAGAAAAATTGCCCGACTCTCATGACACCGACTCCTGAGGTCATCATCATCATCCATCCATGGTAGGATACAAATCACTCACTACATAACACTTCCTGAAGCGAAGTCATTGTTAGATCTGCGTGAGGCGCTCTGGGGGACCGTCTTCCGGACCCCTCGAACTGGAGTTGTCCCAGTGTGCTGTGCTGCCGACCTCAACTTGAGAATTCATGGAGTTCGGCTCAGGATGCCGCCTTCTTGCATGGAGTGGAGATTAAAAATCTTCTTCTGCTTGGGCACCTCTGCGTCAACTCGTTTACAGTGTCGCAACCCATGGATCAGAACTGCAGCAGCAGCTTTAAGCCGCAGGACCGGAGATTAGATGGGTAACCGAGAGGGCTTTGGATACTTAAACTAGGAGGCCATGGATGCACTTGCTGGAGCACTAGAGAGGTGTACAGTACCAGAATTCGAGGGTGATTGTTCCCTCCATGTAACACTCATGCCAATGTCAGAATTGGATAGGGCCTAGCTCTTAAAGACTTGGTGGTCTTCTCAAGACATGGTGTGATAGTGCTGTCGGGAGATCTCCAATCTTAGGACCACCGAGTGAATTAAAGAGTTGGGTGATAGGAGAGTAGCAAAGAAAAGATGGAGAGGGGGAACATAGGAATTCCTTCTATATGTTTGGCAATCAATAAACAGGAGGTGGAAGGAAGAGAATCTTAGGACATGTAATATGATTGGTTCTCCACTATACATATAAACAAATAAATGCATTTATTTATTTATTTTACAAAGTTGAGGTTCAGATGGAGTTGAACATTCCTTTTATCAGGTTGATATGACCAGTCTCACTGGCTGGACATCGAATTCCTATGGCTCATGAAAGGGATTGCTTGACGGAGGAAGTGAATGGAGAGAGAGAGAGAGAGAGAGCAGAAGCCACAACTCCCAAGGAATCACAAGTTGCTCAGTGATCACACCTCATCTTTGCAAGACCTTCTTCAACAGACCACCAGGTTATTGAGATGCTGCTGCTGCATCTCAGTTGCAAGCATGGGCATAAAACAAGTTGAGGAGGAGGATGTGAACCAGTCTTGATCAGCTTCATCTTCTGGGTTAATGGGGACAACAACAAGGCAGAGAGGTCTGATGTTAGAGGACTGATGGGTTCCCTCCCTTAAGGGCCCAGAATGATAATGGGCAGTAGAAGAAGGCAAAGCATGGTTGGAGTTAGGACCACTGCAACATCCCAAGGTAACAACAACAGCTCAATCTAGTGGGGGAACTTTTAATGACAGATTAAGTTCTTGTTGCTTGTCTGCAGTGGGATGCTCACTTACAAATCTGACTTTGAAATTGATGTTGGTGCATCAACTGATTCGTTTAGCCAAATAGAATGGGAGCACTGAGATCCAAGAAAGGCTACAAAAGCAAGAAAAAACCTGTGAGTCTGCTAAATCATCTGCCCATTCAGTGTTTGGCGGAGTCCACAAGCTGTCCAGGCCATGGCTTGCAGCAGTAAAATTATCACTACGAGAGAAGATAAAATGATGCAGCAGAGAGATTAGATTACAACTACGACCGAAGGAGGAACAAGTTACTCCGGAATGATAGATAGCAAAGATACGAGTGCATACATGTTTGTGGTGGTAGCAAAAAGTTACTCTGGGGGAAGGAGGAACAAAGAAAGGCAAGCCATTGACACACACTATAACTCAGGTGTAGGTGAAGGTTAGAGAAGCAAGCTCACATGAAGGTTGGAGGCATAATAAGTTGGATTCCTTGGAGACGATGGTCCCCTTTTCCCTTTGCTACTGAGAGACATGGGGATGATGATACATCATAGCGAAAGGGTGTAGCAGTGTTCTTGTGAACCACTCGAACCCTTTGGAGTGATGCAGAGGAGAGGACAGATGCTACATGTGCTGAGGAAGTACTCGAATGTTGTAGCGTTTCTTAAAACACAGCTTACGTTCCAACAAAACTATGTACTTCATTAGGTTAACAGCCTGCTGGGCAATGCAAAGAACGCAGGAGAAGTATTCCTTATCTGTGTGTAAGTGATGCCAAAGGCATCCTGCTCATCAAAGAGGGAGGGAGAAAGGGAGAGTCCATGCCATCATGGTAGGCCATGTTGCTTGCCTTCATAAAACGACCCTGTGAACATTATTACAGGTGGTCCAAAACAGGAGAGGGGAGAGAGGGAGAGAGGGTGTGGGTGTGGGGGACGAACTCTTCCCTTGCATGCTTGTGCTCACCTTGTCTCTTTCTTGCTTGCATTGTGTTCCTAAAACATGCTTTTCTTCTCTCTCTCTCTCTCTCTCTCTCTCTCTCTCTCATTGCAAGATGGTGAGTGGGGACGAAGACGTTCACTGGGTTGGAGGAAAACTGCAGTTCAAAAAGCAATTACACTGTGGCAACATGGTTCAAGTACCAAACCTTGTTCTCTATTTTGGAAGCCTTCAGGTTGTTCTGAGTTGTGATATTTGAGACAAACCATCACTTCAATTCTCTGCTAATTAACATCACTTTTAATTTCTCTCTTCTGTTCCATATAATAATTTTTTTTCCTGTTCATGGATACAGCTCTTCTGCCGCTTCTTTTTCGATTTCCTCCAATCTCTTGACAAGACTGGTCACATTATCTCTAGGTTAATAATCAGAAAATATATATATAATTTGTTACTATTGTTTGTTAATAAAAACCCTTTAGTTTTGAAGACTGAATGTTTCTTTTGCTAAGACAATTTGTTCTAACCCTATTATTCGATAAGGAGAAAATGATAAAGCTAGGACATCAACTCATGCTGGATTAGAAAAGATCGGTTTAAAAAGCTTAGTCCTTCAAGTTTTACCGATGAACCTGATCCTATGGTGACTGAATAATGGATGATATGAATAGAGAAGATATTTAACATCTTAAATTGTCCTGAAGATTAGAAGATTCTTTTTGTCAAGGCAAGTGTTTATGATATGTATATCAATATACTTGAAGCAAAAAAAAAAAAAAATGATAAAAGTTTATTTTAAATAAAAAATAACTAATATACATATAATATAAATAAAATAAATATTAAAAAAAATGTTTGAAAATTAAAGGTGTTGGCTAGCCTAGTTGATAAAAACTTTGACATATTATTGTAAGATGGTAAAGTTTGAATCCGGCATCCGTCATTTACTTTTTGAAAAAAAATAATTTTATTCGAATTAATTATTGATTAAATTTACTTTAACTTATGATTGTAAAGTCACTTAGTAAAGGGTGAGACCAAAGTATTTATGCTTTTATAGTAAGCGAAACATTTATCAATATCTATCATTCTTCAATCACAATGGTTGATAACACACAATCATATAAAGCGTGATTTATTTGAGAATCAAATGCCTCCCTCCATGTTTTGCGCATCCCTTTGCATTCAAACAAAATGGTGGATGAGGTTTGAAGTAACATAAAGACTTGGTTATTAAATATGAGTTAGTCAATTGAGGGTCTCTCTCTCTCTCTCTCTCTCTCTCTCTCTGTAACTGGTTCTATCTTCCTTTTTTTCCCTCGGGGTTGCTTCCCCTATCTCTCCGTGGCCATGTAAGTAAACATTCTAATTATCTTCCTATAACCCCCTCTTGTTCTTATCACAGCTCTTTTGCAGCATGAATAGGACGGGGAATTGCACCTCGGTGCACATACAAAAAACGCAGGTATAGAAAACTGAAAAGGAACTCTCACTAATCCAGCCAGGACCTCAATATTATATGATCAGTGGTGGTGGTGGTGGTGGTTTAGCTCGCTACAGTTTATGGTGAAAGTGAAAAGGAAAAGGGAAGATTGATAAGATGAAAAAAAGGACGACATGGTTCTACTGAATCAGAGTCGATTAGGGAAGATGTGAACAGCTTGCGGTGTCGCGCACTATACTGTTCAGGGAGTAGATGAGGGAGGAGGAGGTTGCGGAAAGAGCAGACCAATGAGAAGTGAGGCAGAAGAGCTTGTGGCGCCCGTCGGTGAGCCCCACAACCAAAGGTCGATGGAATCTACCCAACTGGTGGTGAGCTGGCTCGTGGTTGGCACGCTGTGGAGCAGCTACCCCGTGCGGAAGTACAAGGGGAGGGACCACTTAGTGGGGCCTGCCGGACTCGGGTGTCCCTTGTCATTGGCTCAGGCCATGCTAAAACGAACCACCCACCCACCCACATTTCCCCACGCGTTGCACAAGGCTCCAGAATATTTTAGTTAAACTTTTTATCTAATACTTTTCTTCGTCATATATTGTGATTTATTTTTAATTCAAATTTAAGGGAACTGGTATTAAAAATAATAATAATACTAGTACGACGAGGATTTCACTAGAAAAGATCCTCATTTTCATGTTTTGTTTGTCAAACACCACACCTTTGGGTTTTTTTTTTCTTTCAAAAAATATCTTTAATTTTAAAAAAAAATGTAAACCATCTCTTAAAAATCTTACTACCATAGGCTATAATATTTTTTGACCTATTATAATATTTTGGTCCATAAAACTTATTTAAAATGAAATCAAAACATACTCATCATAGTAGTCTAGGATTCAAATACATATGTTTAATTTATGAATAACATCATACAAATAAATTTTGAAAAATTTATTAATTATCATAATAAAAATATTATAAAACCATAACACACTAGAAACTTCACATCTCAACCAAGTTAGCTAGAAACTTAGTTTCTAAGTATGATACCATAATACTCTACGACCAATGATAAGAGACGGTATAATATCACTTGTAGTATTTTTCTTTTAGTAATATTTATAATATTTTAATAACTTAAGAAAAATACTATTAAAAAACCCCTATAAACAAACCAATGATATAAAAAAAAATAGATATTTTTTAAATTAAAAATACTATTTGGATAAAACTGATAGGGGAGATGCTATTTAGAAAGAACTCATTTTCTTCATAAATCGCCCAATATATTAACTATTTTACCCCCCGGATATAAGAAAAGGCTTTGCTTCTTTGAACTATTGGAAGACCAGTCCTACACAAAATACGCTACTGCCACCTAACGCTGTCCGTAAGGATAGAGATATGGTCTAATTCGACGTTGGGACCAGGAATTACTGTTACTGTCATGCAAGGCTGGCCGACAAGCACTACCACATCTGTATCAGCTGTCACCAATGATTTCAACAACCTTTTGACAATGTTTATGAAGTAAACCTCTATTTGGGAGGGTGGTAAATGAAATGGGTAGCATATTAATAAAACTAAGGTAACTGATAGAGAATATAAACAAAATTTGTACTCAGAAAGTGAAGGAAAAGGATGGAAAGAGAACTCCAACCATACCATATAAAGGAAATGTTGCTTCGACATATTAAAAAAAAAAGAAAAGTGCTGGTCCTAAGTATGGATTTTAGACCTCTCTTGAAGATTGAGATGAATGGGATTCTTCGATGTATCGGGTGGCTCGTGATATTGTATAGTGTGATGCACTTGAAGCAGCATAATAAGACGTCACGGTGAGCTGAGTAAACCTCGGAACAACGTAAGCTGAATAAATTGAAGAATTTGTTAGAATGACTTGTACTATAAAAAAAAAATGCAAGAAAAAGCAATATTTAGCTGCATTACTACCAACAACCTTATCTTGATTCCACTACAATATTTTAATATGCTGAAGGATTGTTACCCCTTGGGCTTCTCACAGGAATCCAAAAAATGAGCAGTTATGATGCGTGTATATTAATTGCAATTCAATTAATATACACGCATCATAACTGTTTTAATTGGGGTGACATGTCTTGTATGTGAAGCAACAGGGACGCATGCAAATGACAGGGATATAAAGGACGCTATATAAAGTTCCAGTCAGCTGCCATAAGAAACTTGGAAATCACAAGGATAAGAGCCTTAGAAATAACAGCTTTCCTAAACACACTATGCAGTATTAGAATATTTCAACACTCGTATCACTCAAAATAGAACTCTAAACACTACCACAATATGCAAAAACAATTATGAAATCAGGATATATACTGCAAAAGTAGTAGAAACTCCATTTTAGGCCTAAACTCAACTCAATATAACCTAACTAGAATACTGTTTAGGCTTGCCTATACTAGATTATGATTTTTCCTATGTGAATATGGCTGAACTAAGCTATCAAAGGCTTAATTAGGTTATTTTAGGCCTCTTGGACTACATGAAATATGAAGAGAGCAACCTGACCAACAGCAGCTTGACTGCATGCCAGTATAAATGTCAGGCAAAAGAACCATAGGCAAATGCCAGAGTGCTTGACATCAGCGTACTCTGTGCATGATGCTAGGTTTGTAATTTCCATGTTGGGTGTTTGGTACAAGTTAGACACTTGAAAGTACTAAGCTTTTCTTAGCTATGACAATACACGTTGAATACCAAATCTAAGCTGCTGCAGGCTAGTAATTGTATTTCATGGGCAAAATTGCTACAACTTCAGAGAGAACAAGTGTTACCAAAATTCGCTTTCTAAATATTGAAAACACTAGGGACAATGAAACATGAATTCAGAGCAAGATAATTTCTTTAGGATATTGGACGTAAGAAACAATAGGCATATTATGCTCTTTACCTCCTAAAGATGCACTAGCTCCTGAATACAACAGCAGCGGAGGCATCTGGGGCAAAAAGAAAATATCAAATGAGAATGTCATAAGAAAATAAGATGAACAAAAAAAGATAGTATATATTCCTTCAATCACACTATCTCAATGTTAGCAAATACTACTTCCATAATGAAAATGGGTTAGTGTCTTTCCCACAGCCAAAAAAGCAACAAAGTTCAAGGAGACCACTTTCATGCAAAAGATTAGTCATTATCAATCTCCCAATAGATGATCGATGATCCATATACCCAACTAACTAATAGCAATGTTTTGAAAAGGTCATGTTAGGAGAACATGAGGACTGAACAATGTTTGCAATTGTCAAGTCAATAGGTGGATAATCATCTTCAACTTAGATTTCGGAGTGCTATACTATAACATAGATCTCACTCTAAAGCACCAAAAATGTGATCCTTAAAGTGCATCAGTAGTGCTGAAACTCAGCACGCAGATCAAACTTGTCATGAGAAAGATTAATTATAAAAAAGTTCTTATGGTCTATTGACGTGTTGCTGGTCCCACTATGGGTGAGAGGTCTAGCTAGGAAGGAAAAGGTGATCGATGAAATATGATGCAGAACAGCATATCTTCAAAAAGATACTTTTTCAAAATATTCACAACTAGAGCAAGCAATCAAATAAGATAGCAAAAGCAATGTCCTCAAAACAAACCATGGTGTGATAGCAGTAGAAATACTGTGTAGTTCATTTGCTATAATCAAAGATATGTGGTTCAATTAGTCTATTAAGAAGAGAAACCAAATAAGTACAGAAAAAAGAATATACAAGCAAATTCAAGGTTTTAAAAACTGACCATATCGGTCAGTTAAACCCAGTTCTACTAGTCCAATGGTTGACCAGTATACCAACAGAGCAATATTGCTAGCATCAATCAAGAATTAAGCTCACCACCATACAAGCTTATCGTACCGAGCTTACAAGGTGGTAAGCTGTCTGGTACCAAGTTGTACCAAGCAATGAGACAACCACCCGATACTCGTACCCAATGTAATCTTTTTTTCTCTCCTGTGCAGTTTCTGCTTCTCCCAATCCCCACTGCATCAATGTGTCCTCGCCTGCTCCCCATTGCTCCGCTTTTGCATCGCCACCTCTCTTCCACTGCATGGTACAAGTGCTCTCCCTTCTATTCAAAGTGGTTCGACCTCTATTGACAGTTTGGACACTATATGATACTGGTACTATACTGGTCCAACCATTGACAGATACTGCTATCAGATCATGATTATAATGCTTGGCCAAATTAAATTATTAACAGACATATAAAGGTGGCACCAAAATTAAGAACTTATTTAAGTAACACTTAATACAAAATTATTAAAGGCATATGTGACTGATATCATATAATTATGGACCATGAATTGGCCACCAATTGCATGAATCCGATATTGCAAAGGATGCTACCTAAGAGACTTCATGACTTGAACAGCATAGTTATATACTTACTTCCAGAAAATAGCTATAACATGAACTTAGTTACAAACAGAATCATACATCTATGTTAATTAGCTTACCATTAGCATTCCTTTTGATTGCAACACATGTCATATAGTAAGTGTGCATTGTCATGAATGTATGACTCTGCATTATTAGATCATTTTATTAATTGCAAAGCCATGACATGTTAAGAACCATATGACGATCGAATGAGGATGACAAAGATATCTGTTTTGCTTCTAGAAACAGTTTGACTGTACTTGTATTTGGCTAAATAAAAGAACTACAACCACCTATTGCATTTACTATGACAGATCATTTGCATGGTTGCTTGGAAAAAGCTCCAAATTTGAAAGTGCACAATGGAATGTATGTATATATGGATATATAAATATGTATTAGTGCTTCCACTTCATTAAGAACAAACAAGGTAGTATCGAGAAGATTATTGCCAGATATCAATCAACTAATATACATAGTACATATAAGACATCCTGTAATAATTCACAAAGGATAGAAATTCCAACAAAGTTGATTAAAAGAAATTATTACCACAATAAGAAAATGCAACCATTTGGGCCCCTTTACATGCTTCTGAATGAAAGGAATCCCTATCAGAAATACCCAGAAAACTCATTTTCAGAACAATCTCAATCGCTCAATTAAGGCAAGGGACCAATTAATTTTTTGAGAGTGGAAGCTAATATCACTCTACCTCTATTCATACCATGGACAGCACTAAGCATCACACCAACCCCTGAACCAGCCTACACAACACATAATAGTTGATATAAATCAAAGTCAACAGAACAAGGCAGCATATGCATGATCTTTAGAAAAAAATTCAAACAGGTCAAAAAAAATACAACGACGAGAGAGATCGATACCACAGAAGTTGCATCATTCAAAACAGAGTTGATGGTCCATTCCTCTTTTTCCTGCACATTTCAGAAGTACTTGTAAGTACACAAGAACAAGAAAAAAGAATATAAATTTAAACTAAAACAGTATGAACTGTCAATAAATTTAATTTTAATGCGATAAACACACATTACATAAATAACGGTATTCAATAAAATAAGAGTCAAACACCAGAGGAAGAAGGAGAAATACAGAACTGAGTTAGGGTTTATGAGAGAGAGGCAACGGGGGCAACGAGCAGAGCCTAAGCCAGGATTAATCGTGGGGTCATGGTGCAGATTGCCTCTCCGGAGCTTCTCCTCGTATACTTCTCTCGTCCCCATCTCCAAAGACCTCAGAACGCCTGGAATACGAAACATCAGTCATTAACGCTCTTCTAATCTGAACCACTCAAACTTTGTTGATGGAATTGATGGAAACCGGCTGAGTGAAAGGTGAGGGAAACAGGAAGAAGAGATAGCTTACCCTAGATGGCAAATTCACGGCGATATCGCGGCTGGGAGATGGAGAAAGGGGGGCTTTCGGGGGGGGGAGGAGCGGTGGTAGGAGGAGGCGGCCTGAGTGCTCTATCTCCCTCTGCCAGGGAGAGAGAGAGAGAGAGAGAGAGAGAAGGGCAGCTGATGGGGGGAGGAGCACGGCCGAGGGGCGTCGGCAGGGAGAGAAACACCGAGAAGGAAGGCGGGAGGGCGCCTTGCACGGAAGCAGGATCGTCACCGGGCACCTTCCACGAGAAGTCGCTCGCGGGGATTAGGTTTCCATGGCGTCAGAGGCGTTTGGTTTTGATCGGGCTTGATTTGGTTTAGTTAGCCCAGCTTGTAGTTAGAATACGTCGGATTGGGTCCGAACAAGGCAGATTTGGTTCAGGCGCCAGCCTGGACCCCGGCCGCTCTAAACCGGAGTCCGCCATTTATCATTTCTTACTTATTTCACATCTAATATCTTTCCCCTTTTTACTCCACATAAAAGTAAAAAACATGTTCTTTGTTCCCTCAATGCGTCTGTCCTATATTAGATTAGTATCTGTGCATCATGTTCTTCATCAACAATACCCTACATGTTGCTGACAAATGACATAATACAATTTGTTCTCTCTCTCTCTCTCTCTCTCTCTCTAAGAGAAGGATGATGCATACATGTTTGCATAAAATTTACCATCATATTGTAGACAAAACCGAAAAAAGAAAGATATAAAGGAAACAATTTTAATTTATCACACCAATTGACTAGCTTACTAAATGTTTATAAGGAAATCCAATTCAACAATATTTTTATAATTAACAAACTATTCAATGACTCGACTAAGCCAGTGGAGTAACAATTTCCTGTATTCGCTTGAATAAAATGTTTAGCTAATTCCACATTTTCACCAAAGTATTGTTTCTTCTTCCAATTTCTCTAATTCCACATCAGGTGTGGACAAGCTTGCAGATAAAATTTTGGCTTAAAATCCTTGAATTAATATCAGTCTAGAGAAAACTAAAGTTAAATTTTAGGAATGGTAATTTTTTTACTGGGTCTATATTTCAGTCACTACCACTGCAACTAATTTATCGTGATAGTAGAATAACAATTATTATATACTATGCCACGATAAATTGACAATGATGACTTTTTTTGTAAACAAAAAGGTATGCAAATCAAATATCACATTTACCAAACTGATACAGACCTATGGCATTGACGCTGCTAATGAAAAAAACACATACATTCATGATAAAATAATCCACTGAAGACGAGAATTGAATGATTTTGTGCCATTAAACAGAGACTTGGATTTTTTTTTATGCAAACGATTTTGAGTGTGATAGAAGTATCTATCATATTCTATCGAACCACATCTCACTTCAAAAGAGCAAGTAAATTCTTAAAGGAACTCAGATGGAGAAAACTAGAGACGAGAGAGGAAGAATAGAGAGAGAAAGAGGATAGATTTGATAATAGCACTTACGTGTTCATATATTTATAGGAGTTAAAGGGAAGATAGTAAATCCCATCATCCTATGAAATTATCTGAAGATAACTCTAAAACTCCCAAATACAAGTATACAAGTTTAGAAAAAAGAAAAAAAAAAAGGGATCCTAACATATGATGTATCGTATTAGGGTCTTTGGACGTTAATTTAACTCTGGCTGGGCTCCAAAATTCTTATAAAATTGTCACTAAAAATAGTGATGGAAAAAATACAAAAAATTGCTGGACAAGTTCCTAACTCCGAAGCATAGACACCTCGGCTCTTCTACTTCAATGACCTTGATCTTCCATAGAAACACAGAGACTCTCAAGAATATTTGATTATTTGATTCGAATATATAATCAAATTGCTTTAATAACCGATCCACACAGAGAGAAGAGGTCTCATGTTGACCAACGTGATATCACGGATAAAAATATAAAGAAATTGCTCAATGTAATGCTCATGTATATCCGTATCTTTCTGGTTTTGTTCATATATAGTAAGTAACGGCCTAACAGTAAGCTTCACAACCCTAGTTTGATTAGCTTTAGTGGTCGATTTCTGCTTGTAAATGAGAGTTATATCATGTGGACACTTGTGGGGGACTTCAGTCTGTAATGGACATTGATCCTTTGTGTGCAACCGTTTAGAGTATGTAAAGTCCATGATTGTAATTTGTTATAGCAATATAAAGTGTTTGCTGAAGTGGTTGTTTATGGATCCCGTGGGAAACACTTTCTCTAACCCGTTTTCTCTTTTGTAGGTCCTAAGGGATCATAGGAGGCTTCGAGGAGGTTGACCTTTGCGGATTGACATACGATGGTGTCGCACGACTTAGGCAAAACCAGTTAAGTTCGTGACATTTGATATCAGAACGGGACAAGCACACGTAGTAACACTTGTCATGCAAACGTGGGGGACCTAGTTGGGCTGTATGAAAGGTAGCCAGCATACGCAACCGTTTGAGGGGAAACGAACATTAAGATGTAGGGAAATGAATCGCTCAGAGGAGCGGGCATCCATGATTGGCATTCAGAGAATGGATAACCCTTTGTGCCAAAGGCACCACGAGGACAAGCAAGCTAGGAATAATCGTAGCGCATAAAGGTTGGGATGGCTGAGTTCAAGCTACCGCTTGACGTTGGCAACCAAACGTGATGGTGTTCAAGGCAAGCGGGGCGCTTGATAAAAGATGAGACAGTGCAAAGTGGGATGTGTTGCACAACGATCGAAAGAGTTGTGCAAAGCTCACAGAGGTGAGAGGAATTTCTAACTCGAAGAATTCGGTACTCATGCAAGGGCTTGTACACAGACGATAGAGTATCTATGGCCATCCCAAGGCGACCGAAACTCATTGTCATGGAGCATTAAAACTTTCTCTTCAGCATGGGAAAGATATGTCTGTCGGAGGCTGAAGCGTGCAACAAGTTTCGCATGTTGCGAGGCCTTGAAGGGTACAACGAGGGTTGTATTGACGAAGAGTAATGCATCTAGCAAGGGTACAATAAGTTTCGCATCTAGCAAGTACGTTTGCGAGGGCAGAATAATGCACGGTATGTTCAGCAAGATGGAGTAAGTAGTCTAAAGGGATGGTGGTCTCCGAAACTTCCAGAGGGAATGATGCGAAAAGAAACGTTGCTCCAACATGACATATATCTAGGAGACATAAGTCCTAGTTCTTCATAGGGAAAATCATATGCAGTAGACCACATATATTGAGGAGGAGTACCTCAAAACAACAACTCCAAAAAGCTCAACGAACCGAGTGAGCAACGAGAAGTCGTCGCATGAGGTAATACATTGCGATATCAAGTGGAGGAGAAATCCATGACAACATCATACGAAGGCACACTTAGAGTCGATATGAAAATCAGACTCAACGGAGGGCTGACCCGTGAAATGGTGGGCGTGAGGGCCACCATCAACTCAATGCAAATCGAGGAGCGAAGCAACTTTGGTGGAACTTGGTGAAGTATCCAAGCCGCATGAAGGGAGTCAACGTAGAAGATAGAACCTGTAGCGAAGGTACGAAGCTTTACTTGGACAGAGTCAAGGACACCGACTCTTGTATAGTCAAGAGTGAGATCATGTCGTTCCATGAGTTCTTCATTTTGACGGGACGAACTCATCTTACATGGTGTTAAAGACGAAGAGAGCTTCGGGCACATGCATCTTGTCTCAAAGATGAATTTGACGGAGGAACTAAGGTGATTCAACTTGTTGTCACGGACAACAATATAAACAAGGTATTTGATGAAATGCTCATGTTTGTCCGTGTACTTCGATTTATGTACATACCTTGTACAACAAGTAGCGGGCTTGCAATAGGCTTAGCAGCCCGAGTTTGGTTTGATTTATGGCCAATTTTGGCTTGTAAATACAAGTATGTCTTGTAAGCATTTGTGGGGGACTTCGATCTGTAATGGACTATTATCCTTTGTGTGCAACCTCTCTGAGTTTGTAATGTCTATGGATGTAATTTGCATATGGCTATATGAAGTGTTTGCTTGAGTAGTTGCTTGTGGATCCCGTGGGAATTGCTTCTTCTGACCCGTTTTCTCTTTTGTAAGTCTAAGGGACTCTGGGAGATCTTGGGGAAGGCTGACCTTTGCGAACGGATACGCGAGGGTGTCGCACGGCTTAGGCAACACCAGCTAAGCCCGTGACATTACGGAGGTAAAGTTGGGATCAAAAGGTCATAGCACGGGACAAAAGGATGCAAAGATGGGTACACTTGAAGAATATGTCATAGTGTTGTCATTCGAGTTGTCATGAAGAAATCGATACACAGTGGAGATTGTGTTGGTGGGGGATAGAGGCCTAGGATCCAGACAATGGTGTATCAATTTCGAAGTTTAGGGACTCCGAGAGCTAATAGGCAACAGACTATCCTAGAGGATGCTTCGTTCAGATGCAATCCGAGAATAAGTGGGCGAAGATGAATTGCTAAAGGAGCGAACACAACCGGAGGTGGCGGAAGCCCTACGAAGTGCTGGCAGAGGCCATACATTGAGACATCATAGTCCGAGTTCATCCCATAAAAATCTGAATGCAATGAAGATGCCACCAAGAGGCAACATGGTGCAACGGATCATGGTGGTATAGTTTGAGGCAATACAACACACGCACAAGAAGTCTCATAACGGACTTGATCATACGGTGGTATTATCAAGAGCTATTAGGAGCTCCACTTCGGTGAACAACACAACAACAAGAAGGGCTATTCAATGAGTGAATATCACGATACCACAGAGACGGGTCTTTCGTGTGTGCACATCGAATCTTGCATTAGATGAAAGTCTTGTTCATCAGCATATGAGGGTTGTATACCATAGAGAGAGAAATTTGAGTGCATGTACTAGTGAGTCCCATGGGGTAAGAATTTTGAGTGCAAACACTTCAAGTGCTTCAGAAATGTGAGCAAATAGTAAACGAAGACCGGTAACCAGCTTGATGCATGAAGTATAACCTCGAGAAGACGGACGAAGTCAAGTAACTTTGCCTTCTCAACTCTTAAGAGAATGGTAACCGAGTACCCAAGTTCTCTTATTTAGCTTGCAGAGGAGCTATACACAAGTTCAAAGACCCTTTGAAGAAACCTAATGGAAGACAATAATTGTCAAATCTTCATTATTGGCGATCAGTGTAACTGAGAGTAGATTGTCCGCTTCATTTCCTACAGAATGTCAATCGAAAGCGAAAGTGATCCGAACCTACTTGGAAACGATAACTAAGTTGAAAAAGAATCGATGGGCAAATTTTGTGGATGACCTAAAAAACTTCAAAGTCTGCAAGATGATGCTCGTTAAAGCTCCAACAAGCATTCACCAGGTTTAAGCGACATAAGACGTTTTAAATACTAACGCAGAATAAGAAAAGTCTTTTCTTTTATCAAAAGGATCCACAAGAAACAACAAGGATCAGCAAAACTCAACAGACCCCACACTTGAGTTAGTTATTGGTGTGTTGAAACAGCATAACGGATCAAAATTCGATTACTCAACAACAGCGACAGAGAGCAACTGAGAGTCAAGAGGTGTTGTACCCAGAGCAGAAGATTGAAGATTCAACAAACGGCTAAGTTCGTGACAATGAGGTGGATTTATTGATTTTGAAGCAAGTAAGATGGAGGTAAAGCCTAGGTCTTTGATTGAGTCTGCCAACAAGTATTGTTAAGGTCAAAGATGAAGTAAGATTAAGTTGTAGTCATGAGTATTGCCTAAACAACTTTGTGGCTGAAGTGACCAAACCTAGAGTTCCAAAATCATCCAATGATGATGGTTGAAGCCAGAATAGTTATTGGGAAATAAAAAGGAACCCATTCTGATGCAAACTGAATCCATGGGAATTGATGATTTGCATGCTTTGGTCAAAAAGAATAATAGAACAAAATGTTTCTTTTGCCACCAATCTGCAAAACATTTTGCAACTTGCAAAAGGAAGGAGGTCAATGAATAAAGATATGGAAAATTAAGCCCTAAATTATGCAGATAGTTGGTATTTCTTGTCACTCTGAAACCAGAAAATGTCAAATACAATACTGAAAAGAAAGGCAAGACACGATCTCAAAACAAAACCTTCAATCTCAGTCAGTCATGCAACCCAAATTTCACAATCAAATATTGAATTCTGCAAGAGAAAAGACCTCAGAAAACAGAACCCATGGATTGAAATGCATTTGACTGGAACTACTCCAAAACTCAAAAGCAATATCTTATCAAAGATTTGTATCCTATTTTCTTTGAAGGGATTAAAAAAGAAACAACCTTAATAACCTACACACATAAAGAAGGAAAACCAGTTATTCATATTATACCTATTATCATATATCGCAGCCCTCCTGCTTCTTCGTGGACAGACGTTTCAGGAACTCATACGTGGTAATCATGGTGGTTGTAGACATCGATATTGAAGCCCACCTTGGCCCTAATCCTCGGTAGCATGCGCTCCACCCTCCCTCCCTTATAAGGCTCCTTATTGTTCGACCTATGGTCATCGGTCCCTCCTTCCCACCTTCCATCACCTGTATCCTCGTCTTAATCGTGTCCAGAGGCGTTGTCACTAGCGCGGACGCACCACCTGCGATTGCAGCGCTTAGCCCCTGCACTACCACCACCGTCCTGTACTCAGGCTTCACAGCACCACCGCTGCTATTTCCATACTCCTGCTCTTCAATGCCAAATCGTAGGCGACAAAGATAGTACCCAATTCCACTCCAGATTAGCTTTTGGGACAGAGAGTAGGAAGCCCACCAAACAGCATTTGAGGGGGCGCATGTCAATATAGACATGCCGAACCCTCTGTAAAGCCCGCGAATTCCGTCGCTCGCGACGATCTTCCGGAATGCGTCGATCCCACCGTGGTACTTACAAGCGAGCCGGTGATGGCCTTGGACCATCAGCCGCTGGCTGATGACATCGATGGGGGTCCACACCACCTGTGCTGCGACGGCGGCGCTCAGTCCGGCGACCGCGCTGGCCACGGCGGAGGCAGTGGTCTCGGAGACGCCTAACTGGATGGTGGCGGTGCCAACGGTGCTTTTGGTGACCTCCAGGGCGGCCAGATAGAGAGTGCGGGCGGGGACGGTGCCGGCGAAGGACGTGGCGAAGCCACGGTAAAAGCCAAGGAAGCCCTCCCTGCGGAGGATGGCGGCCGCGGCGGCGCAGGCGGAGGGTGGCGCGGGGTGACAGACCTGAAGGCGGGTTTTGAGGACGACCGCTGGGTAGAGGGCGGCGGAGACGGCGGAGAAGAGGGCAGCGCCGAGGACGAAGAAGCGCGACTTGTCCAGCATCTCCCAATCGATTTCAGCAGGCAGGTGGAGCTTCGCCACCTCCTCCCCCTCCGCCTCTGCCCCAGCCGCCGCCATCTCCGCTTCCTCCGGCGGCGGCGTCTCCAACTCTGGCCTCGAACCTATGTCTACACCCTCTCCTCCATCTCCACGACCAATACCGAGCAAAGAGAATCTAACCCTAACCTTGTTCAATCAAGCCTCAAAGGACGAGGGTTAGGGTTCCAAGAAGGGCACGAGCAGCTCTCCGGACAATAAGTGACAGACTACGGCGGGCGTGGCGGCAGGAAGCACTGAAAGCATCTCCGCCGTCGTTCGCCACCGGATCTACAATTAGGGTTTGCGTGAAGGAAGCGCGAGAGGACGAGAGGGCAACTTTCCTATCTCCACTCTTCGCTTCTAGAGACCAGTGTAGAACAAAAGGAAGGGAACAGATTGGATCAGGGGGGCAATTTTGGGTGCAGAAATCAACCAAGAATGTAACTAACTACATATATATATATATATATATATATATATATATATATATATATATATATCTATATATATTCCTTTCAAAACTGATTTTTTTAATTAATCATATTATATATCTAAAATATACGTAATACATTTAATTTAGATAATTTATTATCTAATATAAAATTAATACTGCTACTAATACAATAATAAAATTAAAACTCAACTATTACGAGTTACATAGCTGGATCCTTTGTCTTCGTTGTGCTTTGTAAGGAATTATATATTTAGTTAATTTTAAAATATTTATAATTCTATTTATAATTCTTATCAAGTTTTTTTTTAAAAAAAATTGATATGGGAATGAATCGTTGACGTCCTAATTAATCTAACATAGTTTGAACCTTTATACACAAGATTATTCGACATGTCTCTGAGATGGAAATATCGAACTCCCGAGATACCACCTGTACGAAGAATGAAGTCGAGAGAGTTTTTTTGACCTTATCATTTCGGCGCCCAAGTTAGTAACCTAAGAGTTTTCATTTTGTTTCTGGGTTCTCGTGAGAGGGATCTTATGTGCGACATCTAGTTTGTCCAGTATGTCAAGTTTATATCTCTCTGATTGGTTCTCCAATTTCGTACATTACATGACCATCAATAGGGTCGCTGGTCACGTCTTGAATTAATGACTCTTGTCCCTTGATAAGGGGGTCATTCCTTGCTAGTAAGCCATCGGTAAAGGATCGATCCCTACCAATGTTAACATGACCCTCCTAATGAGTGTGGAGGCCACAAGCGCTACTCATGGGTGATCCATCTCCGACTTGCCCCTCGTATCGTTGAGGGGCACATTTTGGTCGAACGAGGTCATGTTTCCTAACTTCCATGTCTCTTCCCAACCTAGTCGAGTTTGTCGACTACCACGGCTTAGGTGAAGGACAAGGCCAAGTTCTCTGACCTCCACACCTCGGTGATCGCCGTAGGTGAGGAAAGGGTTAGGTTTCATGATCGCCATGACTCAGGCAGAGTAGGGGATCAGGTTTCCTAGTCTCCACACCTTAGGCAAAGGCATGAGTTGAGTTTCTAAACCTCCACGCGTCTATGGAGGCAAGGGTCGAGTTTTCCGACCATCGCATCTCGAAGGGAGGAGGGGATCAAAGTTTCCAATCTCCACACCTTAGGGGGAGGAGAGGGTTAGGTTCTTAACCTTCACACCTCAAGCGAAGGCGATGGTCAATTTTCTCGACAACCACAGCTCATGCAAAGGAGGCGATAGGGTTTCCCGACCTCCATGGCTCAACCATGATCATAGGTGAGGGGAGGGATAGGTTTCTTGACCCTTGCACCTCAGGTAGAGAAGATGTTAAGTTTTCTAATCTCTACACCTCCGATGAAGAAGGGGATTGGGTTTCTCGACCGCTTTGCCTCGGGTGAAGGAGGGGGTCAATGCTCAACCTTCCTGCCTTAGGCATATTTTATTTTATTCCTCTTGTTATGGTGGGTCAAATTTTCCAACTCATGTACTTGGGACATATTTTGTCTTGTCCCTCTTATCATTATAGGTTTCTTCTAACATAGGTCGGTTCTATAGACTTATGCACCTGGGGTACATTGTTATGCGCCTCACACCGTGATGAGTTTCTTCTAACATGGTTTTATTTTTTCTGACTCATGAGCCTTATGCCCATTTTGTCTTGTGTCTCTTACTGTGACAGATTTTTCTAAACTTTTTTGACTTATGTATCTCGAACATATTTTATCTTATGCCTCCCGCCATGGTGGGCTTTTTTTGACGCAAGTCATGTTTTCTCGACTCATGTGTCTTGGGGCAAATTTTATCTTATGCCTCTCACTATAGCGAGTTTCTTTAAACATGAGTCAGGTTTTCTTAACCACATGCCTCGGGCACATTTTGTCTGATGCCTACAATTATGACGAGTTCCTTCTTAGGTTGGTCAAGTTTTTCTAGCTCATGCATCTTTGACATATTTTATCTTATGTCACATATAGTGATGGGTTTCTTCTGACACGACTCAGGTTTTTTTGACTCACGCACCTCAGACACATTTTGTCTTGTATCTCTTATCTTGGCAAGTTTATTATAGCATTGGTCAAGTTTTTCTGACTCATGCATTTTTGACATATTTTATCTTATGTCATCTATGGTGATAGGTTTCTTCTGACACGAGTCAGGTTTTTTTGACTCATGCACCTCAAGCACATTTTGTCTTGTATCTTTTGCCTTGGCAGGGTTTTTATAGCGTAGGTTAAATTTTTTTGATTCATGTGCCTCGAGCATACTTTGTCTTATGGATTCCGTCATAGTAGGTTTCTTCTAAAGTGGGTTGGATTTTTTTAACTCACACGTCTTTGGTATATTTTATATTGTGGCTCCCGCCATAACGGGTTTCTTCTAACGTAGGTTAAGTTTTTTTGACTCATACACCTTAGACATATTTTATTTTGTGCCTCCCGTCGTGGTAGATTTCTTTTGACACAAGTCATATTTTTTATCAATCACTTTTGTGCTCTCTAAGGTGCTCCTTCATTAATCGATGTTCTCACATGGACACTTGTCTTAAATGTGAGAGGAGAGAGATTATCCTGGGGTGTATTAGACAAAAAAATTTAACCCATATAAAAAAAGACCTATCATGGTAGAAGACATCGGACAAAATATGCTCGAGGCATATAATGTAGAAAACCGAAATGAAGGCATAAGGGAAAGAATGCCCAAAGTAAGGAGGTTGAGTGCTGACCCCCTCCTTCGCCCGAGGTAGGGACATAAGGGAAACTGACTCCTTGCTTCACCTGAGGCATGGAGGTTAGAAAACCTACCCCCCTCCTATGCCCAAGGTGCAATGATCGAGAAACATAACCCTCTCCTTGCATGTGGTCATCGTTAAGCCGTGGAGGTCACGAAACCTGATCTCATCCCACCAATATGTGTTTCTTGATGATACGAGAAGTAGGTTGATGATGGAAAGCCACCGATAGCGCTCGCAACCCTCTAGACTTGAAGGAGGGTTGGGTTCACATCGATAGGGATCGATCTTCTACTGATGAGGGCCCATATGCAAGAAGCAACCCCTTATCGAGTGATAAGGTCATCAATTGAAGACGCAGGTGCCCCCGACCTTGTCAACGTCCACCTAATGAGCAAAGTTGGAGAACCAATTGAAGAGACATAAGCTTGATGTGTCGTACGAACTAGACGATGCACTTTAGAACCCTCTCGTGAGAGTCCCAAAACACGCCTTGGGGAGTGGAGAGGACAAATGATATGAAAATATGTCATCAACTAATCATCATTCAACACGTGACCGCACGTGGTGTCTAGGATAGAAGGAGAAGACAAAGGTCACTCTCCACTCGTATGCCCACGTGGACAATGATCTAAAACAAGGGATTATGAGATGTTCCCCCCTTATCACCCACATAGATAAGAGGCCATTAGGAGACTATAGGAGGCAGTTAGAGGATGCCTACTAACAGAATATTTTATAAAATATTTTATCCCTTTACGATCATATATGAAATCTAATCGTTAACACATTAAAAAGGGAGGATAATTGTTTTGATTACTTGTATCTCTCGACCTTAGTCTTCGTGCAAGTGGCATATCGAGAGCTCGACAATTTCACTTCGAAGGCACATCGTACAACCTTATGCATATGAGTTCGTACCATATCGGAGTGACTAGGACGTCAACGACTCATTCCTATAACATCTTTTACCCTATTTTTTATCATTAATATTAATTATTTTATCTCTTTTAAGTACCACATTCGAAGATCAACATCCTCGCCCTAAAGGTCGAGAGCAACCCCTATGTCGGCTCAAGAGGTCAGCTAAGCTACTTCGTATCTTGCCTCTCCCTCGCCTCCTAAATAAAAACGGCTCGCCTAGCTGCTTAAATCCTTTAATCAGCTGATGCTACTTCACTATCCTAGCAATCGTTCGTGCTGGCTCGCTTATGAGCTACAGAGACACTAGTGGTGGCTATAACTCCTACTGTGTAAGACCCTTACGTGTATTAATAAACTTTTCTAATCATATGTATGTTGATATCATCTTAACTAATTTTTTTACACCTTATCTTTATAGAATTAATACATAGTTGTATTAAAAATATTATTTTTATATTTGTATTACACATACATCTCAGTATTCTTATCTCGATCATATAAATATTATATATATATATATTTAAATCTATAAAATAATAAAAAAATATAATAATAAAAATTTATATTTTGATAAAACTTTTTAAATTCAAAGTGGTTGGGATAAACCATACTAATGTAGATAAAAATGCTATTTCCAAATCGTGTAAGGATATATATGTGAAAACAAGCAAAACAAATAGGCAAAGAGGGAACGCAAGGTTACCGGGTGAAAACGGACAGGTGTTGGGGCGCGTGTCAGGAAGTGGTGGGGGGGGGGGAAAAAGGGCAGCGGTTTGATCCAGGTTTGGACGTGTAACCGCCAGGTGTAGGTCTGGCGTGTTACTTCATCGCATGTACTACATAATTAAAACCGTCAGAGGAGGTTACGTGGCGCGCTGCGACACACGGAAACTGGGTCGATGTGTGTGTTGACCACGTAACCGCGTGGGTCCCGCGCTTACATGGGGCGCAGTGACAGCATCCGACGGTTGTCGTTTCGGATGCCGAGTCAAGTGCCACATCACCCGCAACGTATCCACGACTGTGGGTTACCGATGAGTAGTAGTCGCTCCTGTGATCATCCGCGACCGCTGCACGGATTCCGAGGGCGTCTCCTCTGGCTATATTAGTTGAAGCTATTGCTTGAGCGAGCTCAAGGCGTCGAAGGGTTCTGCTGTGATATAATGTTCTTAGTTACTTTCCGATCCACCCATCAACATACACTGACAGCCATCTCGAGCCAATTTTGCGCAAGTATGCTCTCACACAATCCTCCTGCATATTTAATCACACAACTTAAAATATAGCAAGTTCTTATGACAACAAAGTTGCAAACTGAAGCAAAGAAACCCAACCGAAGCTTAAAAAAAAATGATGGGAAGAACAGCTGTTATCGTAGATACTGTTCTTGTATCCTTGCACGGTTCTCCTCCCACCATAACCTCGCGTGCATCTCTCCGAACCTCTCCCGGCTGCAAGATTATGATGGCATTAAAATAGAAAACATCACACAAATGGAAGGTAGGAAAGTATGAAGGTTAGGAAAACGCTCATGTTAGAAATGCCAATTTAAATGGTTGCAGCACAAGCATCCAAAGATGAAGGTTAAAAGGAAGAAGAGTCAGCTGAAGGGAATTAAAAGATAGGAGTGAGTCTGACCTGAATCGGACACGGCGAAGTTCTCTGATACCTCCAGGTAACTCGCGAATTGTGATGTAGACACCAGGTTCATCCTCTTCCACCCATTCCCTCTCTAAATCACTGGCATTGCTAACTGATGCCGAGAGCTCCCCGTATGGATCCAACTCCCCAGCGGATGAGCTGGTCCTCCGTGAAGCATCATCATTCATGGACGATGTTTCTGTAATTGACCCGCTGATGCTTGACAGCTTTGGGGTTGACGTGAGGCCACCAGAGTCATAGTAGCGGCATGCATGGCGGGTGTGGTGGTGATGGCCATGGTATTTGTAACCTGAATGTTGTTCGAGAGAATCAGATGATGAGTAACCCATCCCACCATCACCGGTTAAGCAGAGGTTGCGAGGCAGCCGCTCTTTGCTGAGTGGTGGCGTCACCGGGGTGTCCTTTGAGCTCTAGCAAATGGTTAAATCAACGATGAACAGAAGGCCTCAAGGAAATAAGAGCACGATAAGAAGTGGAAAACACCTCATCCTCGGATCTTGGTGGTGTCGGAAGAGGCATGGCGGCGTGGCGATTGAATCTATGGACGTTGTACAGCTCCACGACCTTGTCGTAGTTTTCTGCCCACCACCTCTGGGCTTGCCACTTGTTAAACATCTCTCGGCTACCAAAGACAAGATTTAATCGTGAACCGGGAATTCATTAGAAAAGCTTAATTAATTGTGCAAAAAATATAATTCTGTATCATACAAGAACATTAAGTTATCAGCAGTGGACAACTGTACCCTCCAACAAGAACAGGAAATAACCTGGATCTAGTGATAGCATCCATACCTTCACAAGCCCACCAGTTTCTCCAATGTGATGAAAGCAACTCCCTTTTTCTTTTCTTTTTTTAATCTTTTTTGACGAATAAATTCTACCTACCAAGTTCGTTCTAGTCAACACTTGAAGTTTGTAATTATTTAGTTCAAACAAGATGGACTGGCCTTCATGACAAATATCTGTATCCACTCCATGATGACTTCCATTAATAAAATTACTTCTAAATCAATATCAGATTCAAGCATTGGGGTCTGTGAAGTGCAGAGAAGCAATCATATGCATTGGATTTCTTTTTGCTCTGCCAATTCTATAATGCAATAATTCAAAAAATACATGGAGAAAAAAAGCAACACAACCGCTAAGAAACTTGCTATTGAAGAATTTGTAGGTTTTTCATGTTTTCCTAATGGCCAAAATGATATCATGGCACATTGCACCATCAGAGGATCCAACTGCACCTAACTTTTCAGCATTCAGACAAATCAGATGGTCAAACATTGATATGTTCTTCTGTAAACTATGTACCAGTTTCAAGCAGGCCATATGCATGGATCCAAACCCAGTGCCGACATAAAACACAAAACCTTCCCTAACCTAATCCGCTAGAGACATAATGATCAACAAACAGGGTGGAAGGCATGATGATGGCATCTGAGACCCACAGGTGGGCGTGCGTGTCTGTAGTTTCAAGTGATAGAAAGGGGGGGGGAGGGAATCCCCAGCTCATTAAGAGAATTCAATGGCTGTCACGGTCGACAGAGTTCATTCTATAACAGCTACATTTGCACAAAGCTCAAGCACAGTGGGCCATCAACCCCAACGAAAGCGAAGCAAGTGGCTACTTGCTTGTTCTAAAGCCTTCACTCACACGCCGGAGGAAGGAGAAGCGGCCTTTCACCGTCCTTCTATATTTCGATCCGCCGCTAATTTACGAGACAAAACGAACTAAAGAACAAATTTGGAACCGGGAATGTACGCGAAACGGAACAAAAATCCATCCATCACTCCAAAGCACGAATCTCGAGATACAAAAAGTTGAGGCAGCACAAAAAATAAAGCTGCGATGCTTCTGTAAAAGTATGTAACTGACGAAAATACTCGCTGTTGTTCCATCACGATTTATGGCGTAAAATTTCGGAAAATTTTGACTCAAGTTAGTAAATATTAAAGCAGAAATAATTTCTCATAAGCAGCATAGCGTAAATTAATCTTAAAAAAAAAAAAACAGATTTAAAGCAAGAATTAGTTGATTTAGCAAAAGGTTTGTTTGGTGCCGCTCTATCAATGATGAACACGAATGAGATGAGAACGGAAACGGAGTACCTGAATCGGATCCTCTTCAGGTCGTTGCCGCCGTGGGGGAGCGAGAGGAAGGTGATCAGAATCCCGGGCTCGACCTGGGCCACCCACTCCTTGGGCTCCTCCTCTTCGCCGTCCTCCAGGAACGTCGACGCCGCCGCCGACGAGGCCTCCGTCCAGCCGCTCACTGACGGAGTCCTCTCGCCGCTGGAGATCTCCTTAATCTCCCGCCCCATCAACGGCGACGTCGCAGTCCTCGGAGTCCACGCAGCGCTGCCGCCGGTCTTCCAGTCCGATCCCGACGCCGCCTCCGAGCAAACGTAGTCTCCGTGGTGGTGGCGCCGTCCGTCCTCCGGCGCCCCGCCGCACGGCTTGCAGTGCCGATACGCCCCCGTCGCCTTCAACGCCATCTCCTTGATCTGATCCGAAGAAGGAAAACTTGAGATTAGGCCAAAGAACCGAGAGGAAGCCTAAAATGGAACAAAACCACATCAAGCGATCGGCCACCTGGGCAGTGAGGTCTTTAATGCCCCGACCTGCGCTGGGCGTCGCGGCGCCGATGGCGACGTCGTCCTCCTCGGGGCCGAGGTGCTTCGAGCAGGCGATGCACGTCAGCATCTGGGCGACGCAGAGGGATCCGCCAGGATAGAAAGAACCGAAGCGATGTGAGAGGGAGGCGGGTCGTGGGGGGGGCTTTTGAAGGCGCGGCGAGTTCGTCAATGGCGGCTTAGCGTGTAAACGGGAAGCTTAAAAGTTCGAGATTGCAGAAGCGTAAGGAGCGAAGGGGAAGTAGGAGATGCTATTTATTTTTATTAATAGAGAAAAAAAAATATGTAATTAAATTGACGCAAAAAAAAAAAAAAAAAAGGTTGGTTAGTTACCGGCTCTGTTATGGTGGGGCCCGGTATCCGCAGAGAGGAAGGAGATAAGGGAGGGGAGAGAGCAGCAGGACACGTGCCGGGAGTGCTTCGAGGCAGACGAGGGAATTAGTCATTTTATTATTATTATTTCCCATTAATCCTAAGGCAAACAGCGGATTCTTAAGAAAGGACCCCACGTTTCTCATGTGCAACTATTAGATGTAGATAAGGCGAAAATTAGATTCTTAAAGACATCAATTAACTTAGTTCATAAAAATTTGAACTTTGATAGCACAAATGCTACCATCAAATCTTGCTTACTACATCCATGGATGTGTCAATAAAACGTTAGTAAGAAATAGTGAAGATTCACTCAAATATCTAACTTAAGTAAAATATTATTGGAAATATCTATAGAAACTTTTTTATAGTGTGATATTGAATATTTATTAAATTAAAACTACGATAAATGTTAGGAACTATTATTATATGTATCATTCGATCATCAATGTATCATCAAATTATGAATTGGATCATATAAACTACAAATATGAGAGAATAGATTTAATAAGCCAATGGCTCTGTCAATACCAAATAGCCAAACCCTAGAGCTGAATCGACATCATGTAGATATCATATTATTTAAACATATCGATCGAGTTGAGGTGGTGGTCGTTGCCGCTATCAACTTCTTACATATGTAAAAACAAAATACATGATCTGTTTATTGAGTTAAAAGCAATTGTGAGCTTTTGGATGTAAAAAGTCTTTTGATCATACATTTCATTGGTGGAATACATTCCTTTTTTTTTTTTTTAATGTTCCTTTAGCATGTTTGTGGAGTATAAATACATGAATTAATCATTTGCTGAAGACAAGCATGGCTGGGTTCACGTAGCAAACACTTAATCATCATCAATTCTTTGTGGCACTTCTCGTGCGAACCATCATCCCTCCTAAAGCGATTTCACATATAGATAGATATATGCCAAATGTAATAAAGAGAGAGAGAGATGCTTATTCTATTTCCTTTTGGTTGAGTTGTGGATTTTAGTAAAGTAATAGAGAGGAGTTTTCATTTAAACAAATTAGAATTTTTATGTCATTCAAATAAACTAGAGTTGATATGCAATGATCACTTAGAATAGTTTTCCAAAGCCCATATTAGTGCCTTCAAGGAGCCAATCTCCTATGGCCCAAGAGGGAGGCCTTCAATTGGAAAGAGTCAGGAAAAATTTTGTGTCCAATAATCTCATATTTTGTTTAAAGAAAAGACATTTAAAGAAGATAGGATCAATGGTTTCATAACAACTGATGAAAGATAGAGAACAAGACTGGTGTTGTCTCAAGTTGAATTTTTGAAGTTTATCAGTGGTAGATAATCTTTTATTTTAGGAAGATAAAGATTTTTTTTTTTTTTTTTTTTTTTGCATGGGCACAAATCTACTGTTTAACATAATAAATTTTATTGTTTTTGATTGCATCTTTATCCTTATCATTAAGGCCACAGTTTTCTTTCTTTCCTTCAGTTTGATGGTCGTGTGCTTCTTCTCCTCACTACCTCTCGCCGCCACCTCCGGCAATGTCGTGTGGTTCAGGTCATCTAGAGAAAGCTTCTTTACTTGTTGGCTCTGACACGATCTCTCTTGTCTTCCTATCCGATCCTCTCGACGTGTATGCCACGAAATCCCCAGAGAAACTTGTGGAGGCTTGCAATGTGTCACTACGTAGCTGCGATCTTCTTTATTGATCCTCTCAGCTCTCTTCTTCTTCTTCTAGCTTTTTCTCTTTTGTTTTGCTTTTGTTCTTCTCTTCCTTTCTTACTTGTCGAATCCTTCCTCTACTTCTAACAAAACCTCATCGGGACTGTTCTTAAGACCTACCTTTTCTGAAGGATATCAACAAAGAAGCTCCTTAGACCAATAGTCTATTGGTTGTTGATCGAGGAATACCAATCCGTTTGCAGTGGCATCTTGATCCAGCAAAAGCTGATCTTGAATTCAATCTCCGGCATTATACCAGCATTAATTAACAGCCTCATCCAATCTTTTCCACTCGGACGAAACTTGTATCGCTTCTGCAGCATTATTAGACTTCCAAGCTCGCAACTTTTGACGTCCTTTAAGAAAGCCTCTCTACCACAAAAAATATATATCCTGTGCGAGAGCCTTTTTGAAGGAGTTGGAGTCCACCGTGCATCCCTCTTATGGAGCATCTTATTTAGAGCAGCACATTGTCTCAAGCTCAGTGGTGCCTTGGATGGAAGAGGAAGAAGAAGGCTGGTGAGACCCTTTGACATAACTCACTGCTGCTTTGATGTGTGTGCGTGTACATTTCAAGTTTCATTTCGTGTGTCCAGATGGACAAAATAATTGATTAGTAAATCTACTAAACGGTAATAAATATAACCTTAAATTTTAGTAGCACAATTAGTTATATAATTCTAATTTTTCACAATGCTTCATTGATGACATGCCAATCAAATCCTTTCTCAACGATCACCCCAATGGGTTACAAAAAAAAAAAAAAAAAATCCAAAATATATTTTCAAAAAGGGGAGAACTCTTTATTTTTTTATTGATTCCTCCAAACTTTTTATTAAATTGAGAATGAGATGATTTTTATCAGATAATATACGGAAATGGATTTTAGTTGGATTTAAATTGGAGTTTAGAATTGCATATGATGTGGGATTCTAGTACCGATTAATTTTAGATACTAAAAAATTTATCATTTCTTACCCTAGAATGATAATAAATTTAATTCATAAATTTGGAGAAGTACAAATGCATGTTTTGTGAATTTTCTTGTAAGGGACTTTAGGATATAAAATATCTGGATATTTCATTTATATGATTTTTTGTGATTATTCTCAAATAGTTTGTAACTAGTAAATGGTGAAAATGACACTAGTTGGTTTTTTCATAAATATATTATTGCATAAAAAAAATCAATTGTAAATGACACTAGACATAGTTGATTCTCTCTTTATTTATTGATATTTTTATTTTATATTATTCATCAAAATTTCAGCAATTCCCAGAGACAGCACAGAATCAAAGGCTTTTTCGCCCCCCTTTTTGTTCTCTTTTGAATAAATAATACATGAAAAAAAAAATGCCAATCTCTATTTCATAGATTTAATGAACATCCACTATACTGAATTATTCACATAAGAACAGCCCGCCTCTTTATAAAGAATCCCTCTTTGGGTGCCTTTGGATTGAGAGATACGTAGTGTGACGTGGATCAGATGGACACGCTGTTGGGTACCCCACGGCACGTGATCCCGGGTCCCGAACTCGGCGCCATCAACTCGTACGGCAAGACGCCGGCGCCGCACCGGTTCCGCCTCGCCGGATCAGCGTTCCGCCTGGCGATCTCCGTCTCAGCCCGCCTCACCTCCGCCGCGAACTCGTGGAACGCCTCCACCATATCGCCATCCCCAGTCCACGTGTACGGGTCCGGTCGCTCCCCCAGGTACTCCTCGTCCAACGAGTGCGTCGACAGCGTGTCGATCACCGTCATGAACGTCGTCGCCTGAGTCAGGTTCGGAAGCGCCGACAGGAAGAACTTGGCTGGGTCGGCCATGAAGTGTTGGTACTCCGGGTCGCCCTCCATCGGGACGAGCCGCCGCATCAACGGCGGGCGGTTCGGGATGTAACCACCGAGCGGGTACTGGCCGAAGTTGAGAGCCGCGTGCTGGGCGGAGCTGAGCCAGATGAGGGTGGTGAGGACGGAGCTCAGCTCGGCGGGGCTCGATAGGCGCGGCCACCACGCTGCGTGGCGCTTGTCGGCGTGGCCGACGTTGACGGCCTCGGAGTACCAGCTCTGGAGCTCCGAGTCGGACTGCACGGCCTCGGCGTCGGAATAGTAGGCGGCGACATAGGTTTCCACCCACGACTGGATCGCGGACCACAGCAGGAGGCCGTCGGTCGCGTACGGGTAGTCCTCGATGACGAGCCTCAGGCCATGTGGCTGCGTCTTGTCCTCCACCGCCATGCCTCTGTCGACAATCGAGTGAGAAGAACGCCGTTAGCTAAATACGATCGTCCATAAATGTGGGGACGGCATGACACTTGCCTTCTGATGAGATCAGCGGGGAGTGTTTCCTGGTCGAAGCGCCAGTGATCGCGATACGCCGCCGCACTGATCTCCATGCAGACCGGACCGGGAGTGAAGCCGGACTCGATCACACCGCCGCCATTGATGAGGATTTGGCGAGCCAGGGCGTTGACCTCTAATGTGTATCTCATGTGGGGCTTCAACAGCTTGAAGATGGGATGCATCGCACTTAGTTGTCGATGAGCCGCCAATATAAAGGGCTCTACGGAGGCATGAGTTCTCAACCTGCAATTTAGTGTCACCGTCCTGTCAGGACACTCGTTCGCCGGATCGATTACGCTGGGATATAATCCACCGGGAACCTACCAATGATTCACAAGTTGGTGAACGCCGGCGTCGTTGGAGCAGACGTGCGCCTTGGCGAGCTGCCAAAGCCAGTTGCCCGTGGCATCAGTCGGCGGCGTGAGGACGCGCTTCGTGCGAGCATCCCCAGGTCTCACCGGCGGTAGACTCAGCTCAATGGCAATCGGCTTAAGAGTTCCCAACTCGGTGAGGAAGAAGATGGTGCGCGTGCCGTATGCTTTTCGCCCATCTTGCGCATTGATCCGATCAAGAAAGGGGAGGTAGACATCATGGAAGTCCAGTATAAAAAGCTTGTTCTCCTCCAGTGCCTGTCACGGTCGAAGATTAAAAAAAATGGAAGATTCAACACAACTGTGACAGGAACAGTGATTCCTCCAAGGTTAAACGAACAAGAGCTGCTACCTGTTGAACGGACGTGCCATTGAGATGGCTGGTGATGTGTTCTTCCCTGATGGCGGATTCAGGTGGACCATACACGGAAGGGTCAAGCCTACTCACAGGAGGAAACACCTACATGAAGAACACAACTCGTTTAGAATGATGAGTCGATAGGAGAATTCATTCGGACATCGTATCCACATAGATCACGTGGGGGGCTGTGCTCCGTCCCACTAATTACACGCAGTACACCACGCCTTTGTCCGGCCGCCGGATGTACCTTTATACCCATTTGACTGTAGCTTACAAATGGCATGGAACTTTGGGAAGGAGACGTAAAGGAGTACCTGAAGCCTTTCTATGTTGACAGGGTTGATTCCCGCTAGGGTTTGACGGGCGAACTCGTCGTCGCGCAGCCATGCGAACTTGTCTTCTGTTAGGTGGGTGACAAAAGAAAGAAGCAGGAGGGGGGTCAAAAAGGCATCCTGTTGTTGTCGTCCCAATCTTGGCTACCACAAATCTAAGTCTACGCCGAAGTCAAAAGAAAAAACCAGACAGTAGTAATGACTCGATATCTGCGACTCCACGGACGGCTTACTTGTGATTATGTCTGGCGTATCATATCGGAGTAATCCCTCGCTTGATTCTTCGATCTTGGTCACAAATGGGAGCTTGTGGAAGAGCTGATCTTGTAAGCTTCGCTTCAGGCGTAGGCCTTCTTTGAAGAGGTTGTCCAACTCATGGAAGGCCTTGAAGTCATGGCTCTCCGGGGAGAGGGAAGCGACCAGCAAAGGTACGAGGTTGTGGAGCACCGCCTTTCGAGCCCCTGCTTCAAGCATCTCCTGCTTGCCCTCCTCGAATCGCTCGTCGCGAGGCACGTACACGGGTAGTGGATCTTCTACCCTGCTCTCCGCATGTGAATCTGAAGAAGAAAACACAGAGGGCGTTCAATTTGATCTCGCCACCTAATCGAAGCACGATAAAGAAGGTAGTTCTGTCGTGGTTCATTGATTTAGATCTACGACCTAGAAGACGCGACAAAGGATTGTGTCGGATGGTCCCTGGTCACTCAGAGCAGCAAGATGGAAATGCTTCTGTCGTTTACCTGTGGTTGTTGGGGCTCTCCCCGTCCTCAGTCTCCTCGGGAAAGGCATCTTCTCTCCTCCGAGGGTCGGCCGGGCAAACTCGATCCCTTTGTCGGGGTTGCCCAAGTCGTTGTACGTGTCGTAATCGTAGATTCTATCGGTCGGCTTCCTCTCGCCATTGCCACCACCCCTCAGCTCCTTCAGCTCCTGCTGCCTCAGCTCCCTCAGTCCGGCGGGCGTCTGCGACGGCAGATATGGCTACACCAACCAAAAAGATGGAAGGGGCCGTCAGCACACAACGCGGTTCATCGACGTCGCGGAGTGAAAAAGGATGGGTAGGAGAGGACCTTGTTGCCGAAGAAGACCCTCTTGTTGGGGTGAACGCTGGTGGGCTGCACCCAAGAATTGCAAGTGAAGTGGACGGGGCCGCAGGCGAAGCCCTCCACCACGATGCTCTCCAGGAAGAACTCGCTCTGATGTCGGTTCAGCACCGTGATAGCTCCCGGCTCGCCGAAGCTGGAGTCCACCGCGAACTCCGCCGTGTAGACGACCCGCTCCGCCTTCGTGTTCTTCTTTTCGAACCAGCCCGTTATCGCCGCCCGGTTGCTCGTCTTGGGCTTCCCCGTTTCTGTCGGTACCCAAGACTTTGGCCATTAGAATAGTCGACAAAAAACCAAAAACAATCAATTTCTACCTGTCAACAGCAAGGGACAGGGAAGGATAGGCCTACTGGGATTCATCTCGGTGCTGAGGAGCTCCATCACAACATTTTTCCCCATCTTGTCCAAGAAAGCGTCCAGCTGGCTCGCGATCCTCTCCTTCAGATCCTCCTGCTTCCTCCTCCTCACCGTCACAGCCGCCCGGACCTTAAACCACACCGGCTTCTCTTCCGCCTCTGTCCTCACGCACCTCTCTGTCAGCACCACCGAGGCCACCGGAGATCTCACCGCTCTCCTGGCTAGACCAACCCTCTGCCTCGACGGGAACGAAGCACGGGAGAAGAGGAGGTCGCTCGGTCGGCCACCGGGGAACAGCGACGAGCTGGATGAACGAAGCAGAGTCGTCGTCGTCGTCGTCGTCCGGACCAGAGAGGAGCCCAGCATCTCCATGGAAGCTACCGAGTGCGTCTTCTTTGTCTATCTCCAAACTCGAGCTTGGTTATGAAAACAAAGGGAATTTGGAGAAGTAGAGGAGGGCGAGGGTCTTCTATCCTTCCTTTTGGGGGGAGAAGAGGGTTGAGTCGTTGCTTCTTATAGGGGACGTGAGAAGGCGGGGAGAGGGTGGAGGGCGCTGTGGTAAACCAGAGGCTTGAAATCCTCGCGCTTTTAGGGCGCCGGCACACGTTTTCCCGGTTGCCATAAAGAAGGCAATATGGGCTGCTTCGCGGCAATGATGGACGTTGTAATCGGTTAAAATGACCGCCGATGCCCCCTCATATAAAATGTGGCTTTTTCATCAGTTCAAATAAATAAATAAATATATATATATAATTTACGACTGATACTGAGAAATAATTTATCCTTTTGGCAACTGTCTACGAAGAAATTGACTGAGACATGGATCATCCACCATTGGTTAGCCATGGCTGCACCCAACAGTAACACAGCACAGCCTCTGTTTGATGTCGTGTCATTGTGGGGAAAGAGGAGGGTAAAATGGGCATAAAAGTTTGATGTCGTTGATTAGCCGCCTGTTTAACGTGCAAATACTTTGTGCTCGAAGTCATTCGTTAATTTGGACGGAGATCCGCGTTGACCGGAATTCTCTACGTGTGAAGTCAGCAATTAAATAAGAGCACAACCCAATCTGACGCCTATGGGAAAATGAATTTTTTTTTTTATCATTTTCTACCATTCATACAGAGGTGATCTGTTCAAATAGGGAGACCTCTTAGTGTCTTCCATGTTCGCAAGTTCTAACAAGTATATTTAATAATAAAAAATATATATAAATTTATTTATATTAATTTTGGTCAAATCCGATCCACTATTTCAAAAGGAAATCATATTAGAATCTAAACTCGGACGTACTCCCTACTCGTTTAAAACTTACGACGGAGACATGCGAAGCCCAGCAAAATCCCTCCAAATATAAATCTTTAAACGTTAAAAGTAAAATATTTAATATTCTTAATTCTAGTACCAACAATGATAGATTGAATTTGTTGTACAACCTTCTTGCTCGAATATGCTAAATCGTTCACGTGGGTCTTCGGGGGAAGAGGAGGCCAATGAGGTGAGGTCGATCGTCGATAGGATCTCGAGGCTTTTCCTCATCCTCGGGGTCAATCCGATGCGTTCCTGCACTATAGGTCAGCGTCTATCTAGAAGGGGGATTTCCGACTCGACCCCTTCAACGCTTAAGTTAAAAAAATAGATTATGCATTATTCCTTGTTCGCTCCGGGTTAAGGAATCGATATTGATACTTACGAAGATGACTCGATCATACATGGATCATTAATGATCGTCGATGCCTTATTCGACATGATAATACGGATGGTCGACACATACACCCTCGACGGCATGGGTTAGCTTGGTCCGAATCTTTGATGTGGGGCATCGAGCCATGCGGTCCCGGGCGACACTAAACTAACCATGCATCATCCGCTAGCTCGATCATTCTTGGCATGGGTCCATTTTGACTCCTTGGTGGATGTCATATGTCATGTTGGATGGTATTAGAATATTTCCTATCATAATTCCATATATTTTACACATCATGTCTCTTTCTATTATTTGGTTGCATACATCATGTCTCTTTCTACCATCGCCACTGATGGCCATGCCCACTGTCCTCTTATTATCGAACTCTTCCAATTGCTGCAGTACCCTTTGGAGAGAAAGAGAGAGATATGTCAATGTGAATGTGAATAGATATCCTTAGATAGGTAAAATGATGATGAGCTGAGGTCATTCGAGAGGAAACTTTCCATTCTTCCTTAGCTGGCTGTTGAATCTTCTTCCATGGGAGGCCGTGGAAGACAAAGTCCAATTCTACTGATATCTGAAAGCATAACTAATCCTACTGACTGTATTCCTATAAAGCTTTAGTTGATTCGAAGACTAATTATATCTATCAAGTGTGATAAAAATTCAACTAAAAAATTTAAATTTTTAGATTTTGGATCAAATTCCAATGGGGATTTTTTCAATCCATAACAATATGATACTATTCTTTTAGTCCCTCTTTCTTCGTCTTTCACAAATCGATCAATATATTCTAAAGATAATTTTGTTTTAACCCTTCATATTATCTTTCGGAGCAATATAATCTTTTTTTTTTTTTTTTATGATTTCAATAGAACAAGTTGCTCCATAGTTGTTTTCATCTATAGATAATTAATTGTTCTTTAACATCATGTGAGAAACATAATGCATTTCCAACGAATCCATCTATGACAGCATAAACTTGGCTATATATAATAAATTGGATGAACATAACTTGCGTCTTTCCTAGAGAAAAGTCCAAAGCAAAGATAAGCAAACGAGAGCTTCATGTCAAAGAAGGAACGAAGACTTCCCCATCAAAAGCCAATGTAAACAAAGACTTCTCTTTCTATTTTATGTTATCTGTGGATCTGAACGAAATAATTTAATTTCCTTGTACCGTGCACATAATTAATTATTCTGGTTGACATTATGGTTGTCAAGCCCTCGCAAGGATCGTCATGTAATGGTCAACCATCATCATAAATAGACTTGACCTTGTCCTTGGCTTCATATGATCCACATCAGTTAGTCTTGCATGCTGTAAACCTACATATCCAATAACATAGAAATCAAGCTTAGCTAGTAGTAGTTTCAATAGTATTTACCATACAAAATTAATATACTTATTTACCATACAAAATTAATCTTAACTTCAACACAAATCTCTTGTATATCTTCTCATATAAATTTCTAAAAATTTATCTCACCATATTTCTTCATGTTTTACTCATATGAGGTAGTTACCAACCCAAGACGAGGCATATATAACCAGAAATATTTTTTCTCTGTTCCACCCGTATTAATAGTGTTTGCATGATTAATGTTCTACAACTCAGGTTACATCAGTGCACACTTTGACTATAAATACATCAAGTCAACAGTCTTGCAGTTGAGATGGTTTAACTCCCAGTACTTATTGCTCATGTCTTTAATGGCGACGATGTACGTACGTGAGACATGATGCGAAGCAGGCAACCAAGGGAGCAAGATGGAGTTAGTCTCAGTCTGCACGCTTCATGACCAACACAAGCGTGGAAGAACCTGATGGCTTTGTAGAACGAGTCTTAGGGCGTAGCAAAGGATGACGAGTTGCATGCTGTTCTCACTTGCGAGATTGACCGGACCATTTCCTAAAGCGAATGCTGAAGCTTGAAACATTACCTAACCCTCTTTATTGCTTCTGCATGCCTTTCCTTCCATAAAGTGGGCAAATCTGACGAAGGTTTCTTCTCGTTCTAAGCTTTTGAACTTTGACGCTCCTTTCATTAGGTCATGGCTGATTGAGTGTCTTAGCATCCACGGGTTTCTGAGTCAAACAACATGCAGTCTCAAGTAAGAAACCATGAGCGCAGAAACGTTGGGAGCCAAAGTTAGATTGGTGAGAGGGGTGGAGAGGGCAATACATATGTGAGTGATGTGTTGCCCAATGGTGCTCAGGTCGTTCTGTCCTACTGACGACTTGCGTAGTCTCTCGCGCATAATTGTTTTGATCTCACCGGTGCGTGTCATTTTTAATCTCTTTCAGTCAGGAAATTTTGGACGATCGTCTCTTTGAAACTGTGAATGTTTTGTGGAAAATGGCATTTTGACAAGTCGTTTGCATAGAAAGTTTTTTACTTTCGATAGAAACTCGACATTAGCTTTTGAAAAGTTCGTGATTTCATCAGATATTTCTTCTTCTTCTTCTTCTTTTTGAAAATAAGGAAAATTTTGTTTCTAAAAGTTGGTGAACAAAAAATAAAATGCAAAAACAATTATGAAGCTACATTTTCATTTCTATATATTTTTCTTGCATTTATAACTTATTCTTTGGCAACAGATTCTTGCATAGCATATTGGAACTTTTGTTAATTTTACAATGGCTTAGGAGACAATTACTACACCTAAAATTGAAAGCTAATTGGGAATTCATGATATGAATATTACTGGATTTGCTCGGGAGGAAGAACTAGTGATGGCATTTGAAACTGTGAATTGTTTGTGGAAAATAACATTTTGATAAGTCGTTTGCATAGAAAGTTTTTACTTACGATAGAAACTCGATATTAGCGTTTGAAAAGTTCGTCATTTCATCATATATTAAGTCTTCTTCTTCTTCTTCTTCTTCTTTAAAAATAAGAAAAAAATTATTTTCAAAAATAAGTGAATACAAAATAAAATGCAAAAAAAAAAAAAAAAGGAAGCTACCTTTTCATTTGCAAAATATGACACATTTTTCTTGGGTTTATAATTTATTCTTTGGAAACAAATTCTGCAAAGTTTATTGAAATTTTGTTAATCTTGCAATTGCTTGGGAGATTATTACTACACCTAAAATTGAAAGCGGTTTGGGAATTCATGATATGAAGATTACTGAATCTACTTATTGCTAATAGATCAATTAGATTATTATTCGATTGATTGGGCTAAACTCGGGAGGAAGAAGTAGTAATAAGCACAAAACCATCGATTCTAGTTCTACATTTGCTTGAATATGTTTGACCAAAATTTTTTTTATTCTTCTAATTTTTCTATCTTTCCATTCATTTCTAATGGACCCCTCTCCCTTGATTCCTTTCATTCTACCATGAATTACCTGTAATAATTTACAAAACTGAATCGGATAATTATTCTGATAGCACCTTCTCCTCCTATAGAGATTTCTCAATTTTTGTGGTTAAAAATGAATAAACTCTTACCTTAATTAAGTGAATGAAACTAGAGTTACTCGAGTTAAAAAGCTATTCATTTATGAAACACATAAAATCTGACCTTTGACATGTCATTGTGTTACATGAGAGTAGGATAGGATTTATTTAGATTTTATAGATTTTTTAGTATTTTAAAATATATGTATTATATCTTTTAATCAATATAAATAGATGTTCTTCGTTCATTCCAAAGTACACTGGTGACTGTTGATTGAAATCAATTCTGGTATTCTCTACTATTCTTTTTTCTTTTTCCTAAAGTTCTACATAAAAGCCAATAATGATATTAGAACCTAGTTCAAATAAAATCAAAAGGGAGTAATCAATAAAAAAGAAGAAAATACTAGTATATCAAAAAAAAAAAAAAAAAAGATGGCAGGCCTTATAGTAAGTGTTCCTAAGTAACTTTTTTTGTATCTCTGTATCCTCAAAGGTGATAATTATTAGTTTTGAGCTATTAAAATAAAAAACTCTGCTTATTTCATAATGATTATGAAAGTCGGTAGAAAATGGTTTTGTTGAGTATGATCTACATGATTCTAAGATTACTAAGGATTAAAAGCATCAGATGAATAAAAATATGCAAAGAAATATAAAATCTCTCTATATGCTACAACAAGCAATAGATGATTCTTTGTTTCCCCGAATCATGATGACATCAACACCAACAGAAGTATGAAAGATACTAAAAAGTGTATTTAAAGTCACAAAAAAGTTAAAAATTTTAAAACTTTAAATTCTTCGTCGTAAATTTGATACACTTATGATGAAAGATTCAGAATCGATTACTGATTTCTTCTCAAAAGTTTATCTTTGTCGTAAATCAAATGAGATCTTATGGTGAAAATCTAAAAGATCAAACTGTAGTAAAAAAAGTCTTACGAAGTTTATCTTCAAAATTTAATATGATCTCTACTGCTACAGAAGAAGCTAAAGATACAAATACATTATCTATTAATGAATTAATAGGATCTCTTTTAGTTTATGAACAAAAAATGAACAGATCTTCAGATGAAACTTTGAAACATGTTCTTCAAATGAAGATTGATCATAAGAAGGATCAAAAAGAGAATTCAGAAATTAGATTTCAAGGGAGAGATAAAAAAGACAGAGGACGAGGCCGACCAAATGAAGGTAACAAAAAAACTCGAAAATATTTTTGTTGCAAAAAAATAGGACATATTGAAAAAGATTGTTGGTACAAAAATAAAAATCCAAATATTCCTCTATGTTCTTATTGTGAAAAATATAGATATCTTAAAAAAGATTGTTGAAACAAAAATAAAACTAACTATGACGAGGAAAGTAATGATGACAAAAGAGATGAATAAAATATTTTTTTATAGCATCTGATAGAAAATATTATAGATATGTTTGGTTTTTGGATAGTGGATGCAGTAATCATATGACAGGGGATAAAAGTTTATTTCAGAAGCTTAATTATTCGATCAGATCTACTATGCATATGGGAAACGGTAAAAAGGTTCAAATAAAAGGAGAAGGAATCTTTGAACACAAAGTCCGGTAAAAAAAATTTTGATGATGTATTATTTATTCCTGATTTAAAATAAAATCTCATTAGTATATGATAACTAATGAGAAAATAATATTATATTATTTTTATAATAAAAATGCATGATTTATGATAATAAAATCGGTAAATTGATAGTATCTGCAATGATGATAAAAAATAAGATGTTTGCCTTATTATTTTCAGATTTTGCTACTCCTACCGATGAATCAATATTATGACATAAAAATTATGATCAACTAAATTTATGTGGATCTATGCAAACTATCTAAGATGATGAAGGTCATAATGTTGATGACACACATGTATAGAAAAGAGATGGAGCTCTAAACTCAAAGGACAATAATGAAAGTACACATATAGGGTTGGTAGAAGTTTATGATGATGTGAAGAAAGCTAAGAGAAAAAAAGAAAGAGAAAGCTTCCGCATACAAAGGGATTCAATCCTATAAATACAGAGTCTCCATCATATCATCAAAGATGGTTTGGCTATCAAAGAGAAAAATGTCAAGAGAAACGATAAAATATTTCAGGTCAGAAGTTCTAAAAAATCTATAGACAGAGAAAAAATATAAGATAGCCATTGCAGCAACAAAGATCAGCTTGACGACGTCTTCACAAAAATTTTGACGAAGAAAATATTTGTTCAGGAGTTAGGATTAATAAAGATTTAAGTCTAAATCTAGTTTAGATGAGGATGTGATTAGTTTAGATGAGAGTAAGATTTATTTAGATCTGATATATTTTTCAGTGTTTTAAAATATATATATTCTATCTTTTAATTAATATAAATAAGTACTCTTGATTCATTTAAAATATATGTATTCTATCTTTTAATTAATATAAATAGGTTCTCTATTCATTCCAAAATACTGTAAATTGTTGATCTAAAGTAATCAGGGTATACTTTAATATTATCTACTCTTTTTCCCTAAAGTTAATCACAAAAGCAACACATTATTTATAATAAACATTTAGGTTTCATTTTAAGTTCTATCAACTCAAAATGTTAACAAGAGGTTTGGGGGTCATATATGAGCATAAAATGGAGATTAAATCTAGTTTTTATACGGATTGGAAAGATGGAAACTTGGCTTAAAGGAGTGAAATGACATGACTAAGGACGATCGTCTTCTAATCTTAAGAGCGTTCATTGTTTATGACTGAAATGATTTGGCTTCTAATAAAGTGAGGATAAGTCCTTTCTCCATAGTATATAAAGTTAGGAAATAAGTCACATTCTTTCTAGTTGAATGAAAAAACCAATGGGTGGTATAAGCTATACATCTATGAAGCTTTACACAAGCTGTGGAAGATATATATTGACAAGGAATAAATCCAAGAGTTAGTGTGATAAGGAATCCTAGTAATTCTAGTAAATAAAGAAAAATTGATCATTATGGTTTTTGGTTCTTTTAAAAATATCTTATATCTTTAAATTTTGATGAGAAAGATAGAAATATAAGAAATACTTTTGAGATGTAAAAGAAAAATATATGTTTCAATAGATAACTCAAGGGCTTTGTAATTAATTTCACATAAAAAATAATTTAATTTTTCTCCATGAATATAGGTAAGGATTTGCTCAACCACATTAAAATTTTATGTTGATCTCTGTGTGTGTGTGTGTTTTTTTTTTTTTAGTTTTGAAATTGTTTTACCTCAACTTTAGGTGTATTATTAAGTTGAGATTAATAGCACAATATTTCTATCTTTAGGATCCTTCAACTTACTAAGTTAATCATCGAAAAGAGTCTTTGATGTAATTTTTATAGGATCAAATGTCGATATCTTCATTTTTTTGTAGAACTCAAATTAGATCTACATATCGAAAAACTAAAATCTAAAGTAATAATGGGTTATTTAAGGCTTTCGATACGTGTAAAAAGGCCATAAAGATGCAGATAAATTAGCTTAGGAAGCAAAATAGACATTAAGAAAATAGAGATGGGAGTCACTCAGAAAACATTAGAAGCTACCGAAGTGTGTTAGTTTAGTTTTCAGCACATCACACCATCTTGAGTGCCATTGGCCACTCCTAAAGAGAAATGGAGGAAGAGGCACATCCTCTTAATGTATTTTTCGTATGCACTTCGTATTTCTATTTTTCCTTCTTAAGCTATGCATATAGTTATCAAATATTATTCATATGTTATTTGTGACATTCTACTTCTGAAACATGACTTTTGTTCATGTCTCCATGTCTATATTCGGTTTGAACAATGTTTGACTAATTAAAAGAGTGATTTTTTTTTTTTTTGTTGATCTTCTTTATAGGAACGATCGAAGATCAATTAAGATGTTATCGGTGATGTGTATATTTTTATTAAGAGTATGTTCATGCGCGAGATGTAAATTTAATGACTAAAAATAATATCAGATTTAAGTCACAATTTATTATTTTTGAGTTGATTTGCTATTTGATCCGATATAGGTTAATTCTGATCTGTTTGACTTAAATTCATCAGCATTAAAAAGAATTAATGAGTAAAAGAAGATTTTGATATTGGACGCAATTCAAATTGATAGGACAAGTAATGGGTCGTCCCAGCTCACCCAGGCTCACGTTAGGTCGACAATCACGTCGATATCTAAGGTGGAGGTACGTTCGCGTCAGCTCGGTGGCCAGGTCCGCATCCAAGGTGGAGGCATCCGGACGGCACGCCAGCCCGACTATCGCTGCACGCGCCATCAAGGCTGCGTGGCGCACCATAGCCTTGTGGCATGCCTCTACACCGACTGACCCGCCGTATGAAGTGGCCGCACCTAGGGTAACGGAGGCGGTAAGGCCTAGTTACCCCCCGTGAGTATAAAGCCCTCTCCTGACAACACCAGGAGGGGGTTACTCTCTCTCTCTCTTTGGCATAAATACTAACGCATTTCATAGGGAATCAGGACACTGACTTAAACGTCGGAGGGGTCACGTCGGGAACCCCCATCCTGATCAGACCTTCGTGTAGGACCCTATCGGTAGCCTCCGACCTGAGCTGCTTCCGAGAGAGTCTGCTCGAGACGCAGATCCCCGAGACACAAATTCGACCCGAGCTGGAGATCTCAACCCCTCGAACGACATGGACGAACTTGCACATATGGGTGAAACCAAGTCGAGCTGACACCTCGGCCACGATCCCAAAGTTTCCTAACACAAATAAATAAAAATTGTTGCATAAATATGTCAATCCTGATTTAACTCAAATCAGCCTGATGGTTGTTCGATCTAAAAAATTCGGCAATTCTTGCAAAATTAAATAAAAGCTTTCAAATAAATCAGCATTATTGTTTCGGAATCATAGGGTCTGGGTATATTAAAGCTTTATTTTGAGTCTTTGGTTTCGAGGATTAGATTAGCCATGGTATATAAGAGCCATTAACTCACCTCCTCAGGGCTTTTTTTTACTAGTATATTAAAAATAGAAGATATGATAAATAGATTGCAATACATAAAACAAATTTCCAACATTCATAGAGGTCATGATCATAAATTATCGGGTAAAGAAAAAAAAAAGAAAACTTAATTCTCCATTTACTAAATAAATTAGATATAATTCTCGATTAATTCATACGCTCTTTGTGACTGAAATCAGAATAATGTCAAGATAATTAATATGTTTATCTATAATTTATTTATCTACTTGATATATTTTTGTATATTTTCTCTATACTATATTATACACTTTATTTTTCGTATTTAATCAAGAGATAAAGAGTTCCAATGCAAAAGTAGGAATCAAAATAGATTTCGGGTGCAAAATGGTATAATCACAATTGATTCTACTCTTTTCCAGCATGAGAATGAAATTATTGTATCCAAAACATTTCTATTCCCTCCAGGAATAGTTTATGTGAAATCTTATTTCAAGCATTATGCATGAAATCTAATTGCAACCTTGTTAAAGCCAAAGATAGTTTATCTAAATCACTAACTATAGAATCCGGTGGATCCAATTAGGTAATAGTAACTCAGAGTTCTATTACCACTTGATCAAACCCAAAAGAAGATATTAATGGATCTGTCCGAAAAATAGTTTCCAAGCGATATCGGAGAAATAATCATCGACGCTTCATGAAGAAGTTCATAGTCTAGAAGTTTTATATTTATATGATCCAATGTGATTTGCGGACAATAGGTAGACGACCATTGATACATTAAACTTATTCGATCGATACATCAAATAACATCCGATGTCATGAGGTTGACTATGAAGATGCCAATGTTGGTCGATACTAACTTGGCTCTACTAGGTTAGCAATTTGGGTTGACGAAAAATAAAGCTCGATAAAATTGTTATCCTCATAATCATAACATTGATGGTTTATTTAATGTATGATCTTACGACTTATTAATGATCGAATGATGCATATAAGCATTCATGATATCTATCATAGCCTCAACCTAGCGATCGACCAACATAATATAGTAAGACCTCTCAAGTGCCATCCTTAGGAGATCTCTTTTTAATTAGATATTTTCTAACTTTTACATTTAGTAGAATCCTCATAATCTCATATTGACCTAAGAATCCGAGAAACATTTTCGGATACATTTCTGATACGACTTGTGTCGTTTCGGATACCTCCGACTCAATTTTAAACTCTAAACTTTGAAGAACAAGTTTGGTATTACTGTTGGGAAGATATTGTTAACAATAGTGAAATTATTATCAACTTGGCTCTACTAGGTTAGCAACTTGGCGTTGACGAAAAAGCCAGCTCGATAAAATTGTTATCCTCATAATCAGAACCTTGATGGTTTATTTAATGCATGATCTTACGACTTATTAATGATCGAATGATGCATATAAGCATTCATGATATCTATCATAGCCTCAACCTAGCGATCGACTAACATAATATAGTAAGACCTCCCAAGTGCCATCCTTAGGAGATCTCTTTTTAATTAGATATTTTCTAACTTTGACATTTAGTAGAATCCTCATAATCTCATATTGACCTAAGAATCCGCGGAACATTTTCGGATACATTTTTGATGCGACTTGTGTCGTTTCGGATACCTCCGACTCGATTTTAAACTCTAAACTTTGAAGAACAAGTTTGGTATTACTGCTGGGAAGATATTGCTAACAATAGTGAAATTATTATCAACTTGGCTCTACTAGGTTAGCAACTTGGCGTTGACGAAAAAGCCAGCTCGATAAAATTGTTATCCTCATAATCAGAACCTTGATGGTTTATTTAATGCATGATCTTACGACTTATTAATGATCGAATGATGCATATAAGCATTCATGATATCTATCATAGCCTCAACCTAGCGATCGACTAACATAATATAGTAAGACCTCCCAAGTGCCATCCTTAGGAGATCTCTTTTTAATTAGATATTTTCTAACTTTGACATTTAGTAGAATCCTCATAATCTCATATTGACCTAAGAATCCGCGGAACATTTTCGGATACATTTTTGATGCGACTTGTGTCGTTTCGGATACCTCCGACTCGATTTTAAACTCTAAACTTTGAAGAACAAGTTTGGTATTACTGCTGGGAAGATATTGCTAACAATAGTGAAATTATTATCAACTTGGCTCTACTAGGTTAGCAACTTGGCGTTGACGAAAAAGCCAGCTCGATAAAATTGTTATCCTCATAATCATAACCTTATGGTTTATTTAATACACGATCTTACGACTTATTAATGATCGAGTGATCTATCATAGCCTTAACCTAATGATCGACCAATGTAATATAGCAAGACTTTCCAAGTGCATCCTTAGGAGATCTCTTTTTAATTAGATAATTTATAACTTTGATATTTAGTCGAATCCTCATCATCTCATATTGACCTAAGAATCCGAGGAACATTTTTAGATATATTTTTGATGCGACTTGTGTCGTTTTAGATACCTCATACTAGATTTTAAACTTTAAAGAACAAGTTTGATATTAATGTTGGGAAGATATTGCTAAAAACAATGAATCGGGTTAATTTGAAATGACTTGAGTCAGCAGTAATTTCATACATTTGAATGAAATGACTAATAACAAGTAGAACCAAAATATTAATGGGAGAGTGACTCAATCAATGAATAAATGATGCTTAGGTCAGTAGTTCGAGGATGATGATGATGATGACAATAATAATCAATCTAACTAAATTAAGTCTCTTACAAAAAAAAAAAAAAAGGTTCTCCAAAATCCTATACAGATAGTAAGTACTAAAAGAAAGATGCTTCTCCAAGAAATTAATTTGTACACTTAAATAGTAGATGTGCTTTTCGTAGTCTTCAATTTTAAAATCAAGCTTATTTTAACATATGACATACACATCTTACATACCATGAAATAAAGAGGAAGATAACTCATAAGAACACCATCATCATCATCATCATCATCATCCTAGCTAGCTTAGTAAGTAAGCTCTTCCGAACAAGTATTACCAATGAATAAAAATACTACCTTTGTTTTTTTTTTTTTCTTCTTCTTCTTTTTACTACCTCTTCCATCACCCAAGGATTCAATAAAATGATAACAGTTATTTCGAATAATGGATCTAATTAAGCATATCATCATCCTAATCTCAATAGCCATCCTTGAGAATAGATCTTGATACAACAGCAAGATTGTTTCTTTGTAGTTTGAGAGATTAGGGTTCGAATATTTTACATGTAAGAATGAATACATTGATGACTATCTCTAAATTCATCTTGAAAGAAGATATTACTAAAAATGAGATGATTGTAATTAATTAAGAAGGAATTTTATTAAGCTATTATTGAAGAGATCATTAGACTTATAATCGAAACAGATGTCGAGCTAATTGTCAACACATTGAACAAAACAAAACCACCGATTATGCGTGGAGGAATCAAAATTCATAGAAATATTTTTCTTTTTTTTTTGTTTAAGAAAGACAGCATTGGCCATAAGGCCTATACTAAACAATGTGTTAATATATTATTTTTTTTAGAAAGAGTTAAAACAATGATAAATGAATAGAATGAGTCAATTAATTTTGTTGATGATGTATATGGTAAGATCTCAGGCTCAGATTTCGTTCTTATCAATCATTTATTCTTAATAAAAGAAATATGAATAATTATAAATAAAATTTGGCGATGAATAATGATAAATAAAAAAAAAGAAAAAGCAAGTTGAAGTCAAAAGACGGCCGTCGCTCGCTTTGCTCTTTTGTTCCACTAATCTCTTTCGTCTCTTTGTCTGATGAACCCAATACCATTATTAGATTTGTCGTCCTTATTTCTCTTTCTTTGCCGGCCGCTCCAACGTCTTCGCCATGCAAGTTCTCTTCTTCCTTCTTTGGGAGGCCATCGTTTTCTGTGAGGAGTTCACATGAATGACTAGTGTCCCAGCCGAAGCAGATCGATCCTGCTTGCTGCTGCAGCAAAACGAAAGGAAAAGTAGGAACGAATGCTCTGAAACAAAGCCACATCTTGTGGGCTCAGCGTGTTGACTTAATTGCATCTCTCTCACTTTTCCTCTCCTCCTTAGCTGTCTTATTACCTGCACTGTTCTTTCTCTCGTCGACATTATTGGCAGCATCTTTTAACCTTTCTGATCATCTGTATCTTTATTTCCCCAACACTGTGGAATTATTGGATCTGAGAAAAAAGTTTGTCGAGAAATAGCATCGCCAGTGTCAGTATCACTCATGCTGCTGACTCCTTTTTTCTCTTTAGACGTGGCCGAGTGCCATGCATTCGTTCTCGTGTTTTTGCTGCCATTTCATCTTCTACGGTTCTATGAGAATTGATCTTTTAACAGAGAACCAGCGGACCCTCTCATGAAGTTGGCTGCAGGAAATGAATCAAGTTTCAGAATTTAAATGTGAAAAAAGTACGGATTCTTGGTTCACAGAAAAGAACTCCCAATGAATCTTAAATGTACAATTAGATAACCTTTCTTTTTAGCATTATAATTTTACAGTCCTGAGCATTTTTGAGTTACTTTCCTTTTGGATGTGAACTCTCTCTCTCTCTCTCTCTCTCTCTCTCTCTCTCTCTCTGCCAAATATTATGAGGATTGCACTTGTCATTAGCTTGTGTAATGCCTAATCCATGGAGATCCTCATTATTATTATTATCATCATCATCATCATCATCATCATCATCATCTAAATAAGGTTTAGTTTGTATAGGTCCGTTAAGGTGTAAATTAAGGTTTTAACTCGAGTTTTTCTCAATATTCTTATACATTCTAATGGTAGTTGACCAAATATGAATTGTTTTTCTAATTGTTTCATTTATTTCAATACATGATTTAATTTTATGGCTGTTAAAGAGCCATTAATTAGTCAATTATATTTTATGGCTCTCAATTTTTCATTTTCTATGGACAACATTTCTACTTTTTGGTCAGAACATTTCAGAATTTACATCTCATTTTGACGAAAATATTTTTTTTATTTGTGTTTAGAACACTCTAAAAGTGGGAAATTTGACCTAAAATTTTGGATCAAAATATTAAATTATTAATAATTGTTCTAAATTATAATTAATATATAATGAAGGAATAATGATCATCGCAAGACATTATTGTTTACAACAAATATTCGTTCAAAATAAAGCTGATAACATAATTTTAATTAATAGAATTGACAATTAAAAAAATTACAGTTCAGTGGTGACCAACTAAGTGGTTATTTTCTACTACAACTCACATCTTCTGAACATTTTAGATCAAACTATGGTCACTAATTTTATAGCAATTCAACAAAAAAAAAAAAAGAAGCTAACCTTATTGTTTATTTCTAGTCTCATTCTTTCTGTATTTTTCATTATCCTTCACATCGAAAAATAATAATTATTCTTTGAACTTTTTTATGATGGCAAATTACATGATGGAATTGACATTTCATTTTTTTTATTTTAAATAAAAAATTTCTTGATATCATTCCTTTCCAATTCGAGTTAGCACAGTTTTCTAAGGACACATTGTTCAAAGGACACATGTTAGCCTCTAAAAATGACACATCATCTCTACTTATGTCTCCATGCATGGAAAAGTCGTGGACTATATTTTGCCGGAAAAATGAGAGTATATAATTTGGTTTCACTCGAAATAAATGAACCAGAATGAGTTTTATTCTTTAATCATATGAATTGAAGTGTTATATGTTTCTTCACTGGTGAAACAAAATCAAGTCATCTATAAATATTTCATGGAACAGTTTAGGAGTGAATAAATATAAACAAACTTCTATTCTCCTAAATCTAATTTCTCAAAATGATCAACTCATAAGAAAACAAGTAAATAGCTGAGTTTTTTCCCCCTTTAATTTACTCTTTCAATATCTTTATTACCTATCATAAAAAGAAGATAATTTTTATCATCTACATGATATTATTATTATTATTATTATTATTATTATTATTATTATTATTATTATTATTTTCGATCTAACATATCACATCAAAGATGACGAAAAGTCTACTAAATATATCACGTCAATAAAGCAAACATATTCTCTCGTCTTAGTTTTAAATACTCAATGATTTTTCTCTCCTTTTTCGAACATGATAGATATAAAAGAAAAAAAACTAAATTAGATCTATTTCACCAAGTGATGTTTACGACATAAAACTCGATCAAATGCAGCGAAGGTAATTACGAGAATAGGGCTTTGTGACATTAGACATATATATATATATATATATATATATATATATATATATATATATATATATATATATAATGATAAAAATAAGATTTCAGTTTAAAATTTTAAGATATATTACCAAAGTCTTTATCAGATGGATTAGTTAGAACGTGAGCAAATAACACAAATATGTGTCACGTGGTGGTGGAAGTACAAGTAATGGCGCTCACGTGCAACATATCCCCTCCCTCGTGTTTGCTCATCACATCATTGTTAAGACTGACAACCCAAACAGAAAGGAAGCTTTACTGTGATCTCATTTTCTTGGGCTCCTTTTGTTGCATTATTATTTTTGCATGATTGGAATCAGCAAACCTTTAGGACTTGTGTCACTGATCAAAATAAGTTAAAAGTTAGGGATTCCAAAGATGATGAAGTTAACACAAACTGTCTTCTTCTTCTTCTGCATTATTTGAGCAAGAGAACGTTTGGGATTCATGATCTTCTTCTGCATTATTTATATGTTAGTTCTTTTTTTTATAATAAAAATTGATGTACGAAAAATATGTAGTCAAAACAATCAACTGATAGCCACTGATATATTTATTCTCTAGAGAAGCCAAACGAGGACGTAAGTTAGAATCAGAGTTCTTAGATCCTGATATTGAATTAAATATTTGTTTCTACCTTAATTTTCTTTTTGTTTTACACAATCTTCCTCTAATATTGCTGTAGCACTCCAGTTATATGTGATGACGCTTCCTTCCTTCCTTCACAATACAAAGTTGACTACACTTGCATCTAGAAATCGTGTCCGAATCATGAAAAGATGACGACTTTATTACTCTCTCTCTCTCTCTCTCTCTCTGTCTGTGGGTAGAGCTTCTGCAGGGCTTGTGAGGGTGGTGAGTATTATTACATGAACAGAAGCAAGCGTGGGTACGTGAATCTGATGTAGGCCGGAAAACCTAGAGTCTCAGCTCCGTGAAACCGTGTGCCTGGCACCACCGTTTGCTTTCCCGTTCTCTACCGAATCTATCAGCGAAGCTAATGTGCCAATCTCAGCGGCCACTTGCAGTTCTGGGCGATCGGTACCTCCTCTGAAATCTTGGTGCACGGCGTCGCAGAACCACAGCAAGTCGTCGCCGACCATTCCGTTCATGTTACCGCCGTCTTGTACTTCGTCCAGCCTGAGCTGTAAGAAACAGTCGTCCTGAAAGCTGGGCACCAGTTCCTCCATGTTGAAGTCCTCCAAGAACCAGCTGGAAGGGTCGGCGTCTCGACGGACCGAGGAAGATGGGCTCCCATTGTTGGTAAGCTTGCAGGTGTGGTTGGTCGGTGGGTCATCCGGCGGTGACGGGAGATAGACCTTGGTGCACCTCACGGCCTTGGTCCGAATCACAGCACTGGCCTCCCCCGCTGCCTTCACCTCCTCCGATGACTCCTCTTTCCTGGCCTCCTTCCCTTTGACTGCTGGTCTCCCGACGCAAGTTGTGGGGGGCGTCATTTTCTTGCTTAGGTTTGTGTTCCAGTAGTTCTTGATTTCATTGTCTGTTCTCCCCGGCAATCTGCCTGCTATGAGCGACCATCTACATGAAGAGAACAACAGAACCACGAATCTGTAGCTTCCTGCAACCAAGGTTTCAGACGTCGTCCACGGAGAATGTTCAGGGAACTACTTACCGATTCCCGAGGAGCCTATGAAGCTTGATGATGAGACTCTCTTCGTCCTCTGAGATGTTACCTCTCTTGATATCCGGCCTCAGGTAGTTCAGCCACCGCAGTCGGCAGCTCTTACCACACCGCTTCAACCCTACAATCCATCTCTCTCTCTCTCTCTCTCTCTCAGGAACACAGATCAAGACATGGAATAATACACCGACATATAAAGCTTGGCTGCACTTACCTGCCCTCTTGGGGAGGTCCCTCCATTTACCTTCGCCATGAGTCTTGATGTACTCAGACAGCACCCTGTCTTCGAAAGCAGACCATGCTCCTCGGTTGAGTCCCTCCTTGGAGCAACATGGCCTTCTCCCCATTTCCCTCTCCCTCCCTCGTCGCCTATCACGTTCAAGCAGCAATGGCAGCGATATGGTACCAGGTTTCCTAGACCACGAAGACCATCCTTAAGCGCTCGCTCGGTGCATCTTCCATGGTGACTCTCGCCTCGAGGTAACACCGCATCATCTATATATGGATGACTGCACATGTAAAATGCTGCAGATGAGGGAGCAGTTCAACCGCAGCATGCAAAACAAAAGCCCGTTAATTATAGCTAATGAGGCAGCTTGGAGACGATGATTAGGAAGAACTATACATGCCTTTGTCATTATACAGTTCGGCCTCGAAACGAATAATGGTTGAATGGAAGATGGACGACCGCTGTCCCTCAGATTTAACCTCACGTTAACATGTGAGTGCATGCAGACATGCATGGCTCGTAATCTGTGTGAAGAAGTGTCTGATGGCATGGGAAAGCTCATATTTATTATTATTAATATTATGTTGCTGGTCCCAAAACTTGCTTTCCACGATAGTATGTGGCAGAATCGATCATTATATTAGTTCGGGCCCAGAAATCAGAGGAGAAAAAAAAAAACAATGCAAGCAAACTTGATCTCCAACTAACCAATCATGCACTAATAAATCACAAGTAAGTGAACTCTTTCTAACCCTAATCTAACGTATGGTCGACGACACAATTTAAACTCGTTTCAGAAGAAGGAACAGATGGGGAATATTCTTTTCCTCCTTTGATTGAAGAAACATTATTTATGAGAATCTCATAAATTGTAATTAATGGATTGGTCTCTTTCAGGAAAACCATGCAGTGCAAGCTATTTGAGTTGAGGGACCGAGCATGTAACAGAGGACTCTATGCTTCGATCATGTTCATACGCGTCTACTCTGTCTTCTTTCTCGAAACTTTGGATCAAAATAGTTGTGCCCAACAGTTCCAAAACATTCCATCAACCAAAACTTACTGTGAATGGCTGAAGAGGAGCGAGCCGATTAGACTTGCACGCCAAAGAACAGAAGAGATGGTAAGCGAATGCTACTTCATGAGGCGATAAAAAGTGATATAGGGTTTCCATGCACCTCGGCAAAGACCTAAGCTCAATTAAGCGCAGCCATTAAAGCAGCATCCCGGCATCTTGCACCTACCATTCAAACAGCTCGTGTTGCTTCAGCAACCCTTCCGAGTCTTCCTTGTGACTCACACGCCATACTATTTTATTTGTTGTTAGGTCATATGCACCTCAGTGATGCAGCGTTCACCAAGGACAACCTAATTGTAAGGAATACTGTCGATAACGACAACCCAAGGATGTACCTTAGATTCACAAAGCTACGTATTTGGGATGGAGGTCTTCTTTTACAGCAAGCAGTTCATACTGCCTAAAGCCACTAACAAGCTTAAGATATCATCAATTTTATGTTGCACCATTTTCCACTTTAATAAGTCTCTCTCCTATCGGGAGATATGGTGGCCATCACTTAAAATCATTCCGAAAAAATATTCCTATTAATGCTATAAAAAAAAAAGTCTGATTGGATATGATTTGAGTTGTGAAAATTAAGTTTCTTTTCTTTTTTTTTATCTTTTGATAGTAAGGAGGAAGCATAGAGGCTCGTAAGGGTTTTTTTCTAATAGATCATGTGAGAAGGTAAGAGAAAAATTCTTTAAGGTTTATGTGAAAGGTTATAGAAGTCGGATTTGGATTTAGGTTAGCTTAAGAAAGAATATTTTATTGCGTCGAAAAATTATCGAACAATGTACATGTGATATGCAAACCTACAACTTATTGTGATTTTTGAGATGGTACCATCGATTCAAATATTCTTTTTTTTTTCTTCTTCTTCTTATTATTCAATTAAAAATATTCATATAATATTCAATTTTTATTTAGGTTTGCATCATACACTCGATGTTATGTTTCTCTTTCTATCTATATTCATGAAGAAAATTAAATTCTTTATATTTGAAACTCTTGATTATAAATTTCCTTGTAAACTCTCTTACTTAAGTAGCAAAATTTTTTCATATATATTCTCTCATCTTTTTTAGATCCACCAAAGAGCATTCTAATAGTATTCAAAGTACATTCTCACATCTTGTTTTCCCACCAAGATCTATGAATACATAAATTATTTATAGAATAATCAAATCGTACTTTTTGATATTTCTATCAGAAAAAAAGTTCTTTCCATAATTTCTTATACTCCAAGGAGATTATCTTTAGAAATCCAAAAATATTTTGAAGCTTGTTGCCTCCAACACCACCAACTTTGATGGGTTATTTTTTTTTTTTGTGGTCATGGGCTCAGAAAGTGTCACCGATCAAATTGGCACGGATCTCCTAAAGATTATTAGTCTAACACGAAGAGCCTTTTTTTTTTTGTTTAACACCAACAAAATCTACAAAACAAAAGAACAAAAAATGAAGAGATAATTCTTTATGAACTTGGGAGATGAACGATGCGTTGTTGTTAGAGAAGATAAATATCTGTTTGTGTCAAATAGGATCATTGGATAATTTCAATCAATCATTAGATCTCTTGAGCTTTAGGTGCAGTCTCAAAGTTTATTAGAGATATGATGAGGAACTCGAATAGAAATATATAATAAATTGTCATCTGATAAACTTGTCATCGATAACAACATACACAACACAGGAATCACGAGACTTCATCTAAATTATCTTCAACATAAAACAAGAAACTCCTGAAAAAAATTCTTTACCGTGTTGTACAGTTTACAAGCCAACTGAGTCTCGATGGGGGGATAAGGAATACATTACATTGGCAAGAAATAGAATGGCAAAGAACAAAAAGAGAGAGACTTTAGAGATGAAGAGACAACTTGCTGCATTAAGTTTCGCCTCCGATGAGCCAAAAGGGACGAGGGCGGCGAAGCCGGAGCATGCTTCGGCGACATGCGTCAGCAGTCTTTAAAGAGAGCCATTAATGCTGGCGATAAGCTGATCCAGAATCATGGCGTCTTCCAGCGAGGAGCATTGACACCGAGTCTTTTATGGGCATTGATGCCGGCTTCAGTGGTCGAGCCAGTTGAAGTCCCGCAGATTGGTCGAGCTTGCAAGGACGAGGCCATCGCTTCGAGGCAGCAGCTGCAGTGAGTGGAAGAATACGGCCTGTGCGGGTTTCACCGACTGCTTTCTGACTCCATCATGCATTTATTCTCTCCCCGTTGGATCGATCGTATAGGATTTCCTTCTCTTTCATGGAAGTATGCATCTGAGAAAATTTCCTTGCAAACGCAAAAGATCGATCACGCCTTTGCATAAGATTGAGGATTCCGGTCATCTATATTGAGTCCCGAATGATATCGTACATGGTTTGTATATTTCCTTATCAATATAACAACAATTTCCAACCTATTAATCAAGTTTATTAAATTAACAATTTTTCGATCTTAATCGCCTTAATAAATCTTATCTATCGTCGTCGTTATGTCATTAGTAACATGAGAAGTGGTGTGATCCTTATTAGGTTCATTACATATCCTATTCTTCTTCGAATATTTAGACATTAAATCTTATTTCACCTACATTTTATAATTGTGGAACCATATGGTGACATATTATGAGCTAAACTCTTACATTTAGTGGTAAAAACTCTACGATGATGAGATGATGGCTCAACACCAATAGAATAGTTCAACTAAAGTAATAATCGATGACCTCGGGGTGTGAATATGAGCCGTTATCCAATAATTATAACACATGATGATCCCAGCATTAACCTCAACATTGACTCAATTTTTATCATGTTGCTTTAAAAAAAATCTCAACTAGATACGAGGAGAAAATTTTTAACCTTAGTTACTTTTAGCATCATCCAAATACTTCATTAACTTAGGCTTTTGATGGACTTTTATCACATGCTTTTGACATAGTTTTAATAAATTAATTAATAATCTAATATAAATATAAAAAAATATAATATGAATAATTAACATGAGAAGTGGTGTTATTTTAATTCCCATTAGATATCCTATTCCTCTTCGAATACTTAGAAATCAAATCTTATTCCACATATAATTTCTAATTGTGAAATCATTCGATGATATATTATGCTAGTTCGATTGATGCGTTAGCTAAACCCGTACATTTAGTGGTAACAACTCGACAATGATGAGACGATGGCTCAACACCAATAAGATAGTTCATCTAAAGCAACAATCGATGACCCCAGAGTGTGAATATGAGTCGTTATCTAATAATTGTAATACATGATGATGATCCCAACATTAACATCAACATTGACTCAATTTTTATCATATCACTTTTATAAAAAAAAATCTTAGAAATTTTATTTTGCAAGACTCGAGGAGAAATTTTTTAACCTTAATTACTTTTTGAATCATCCAAATACCTCATTAACTTAGGCGTTGGATGGGCTTTTATCACTTGCTTTTGACATAGTTTTAATAAATAATATAATAATATAATATATAAAAATATATCAAAATGATTTTGAAATAAAAAAGACCTTTAAATAAAATGTAAAAACGAATAATATTAATATAAATTAACACAAAAAAGTAAATCAATAAACCATAGAATACATTAAATAATATGAGGAATAATAATAATATAAAAATAAAACTAAGAAATCAAAGAGTATTATAACATAGTCTGCATAATATGTTGAAAACAAAAACAAGATATAAAATCCGGCATCAAAAACTATGCAAAATACAAAATAAAGTGTCACTGAAACTATAAATTATATCAAATTTATGATAAATGCAGAATGTAAAGATTTGGATATCGATCCATCCCAGGAAACCTGATAATATCAATCTCGATTCAATATTTGACGAGTGGGAAATAAATTGATAAAGAGAATAGAAAAGTTCTTTACATATACACATATTAATCAGAAGTGAGCTAACAGAAAACTGCCACCTGTACAATCAATTCTTTTATTTTTTAATCAAAGGGTTAAGAAAAGAAAAGAAAAAAAAAACACCAAATCATTAACCAATGACAACCACCAACCTAACTGTCCCTACCACCGGTCTCCGTTGCCGCCAACTATTTCTATATTTTTTTTTATTCCCCTCTTTTCCAGCATTTATTTCCTTCGCTCTTCCCAACATCATCATGATCTGCCAGCGTCGAAGCCGTCACCACCGCCTCCATCCATCTTCCCCCTCCATTAGGGAGCGGCGGCGGCGGGAGGCCGGGCCCGGGCGAAGATCGTCTGCCCGGGAGCGAGGATCGCGACGGGATCGTATCGCCTCTTCCGCTCAACGAACCGCGCCCAGTCCCTCCCGAAGTGCCGGACCCAATCGGCCTCGTTCTCGTAGTGGGGGATGTAGACCTTGAAATCGTAGCCCTTACTCCGGCAGCAGCCGATGATTTCCCGGTTCTGCGCCACCGCTTCCTCCAACGCGGCGTCCCCCGCCCGCGGCGCGATGAACCGGAGCAGCGCCACCAGGTAGAACACCTCGCTCTCCGGCACGGCCACCGACATCCGCGGGTCCCACCTTCATCATCATCATCAAGAAGAAGAAAACAAGCAAGCACACTCATTATAGACGCTAGCATAGCTGTTTCGCTGGGCCACCCGCGAGGGGGGGGGGGGCGGCAGAAGTATGTTACTTCCCGGGAATGGCAACCGAGTCCTCAAACGCCCCGCCCACCGAAATCCAAACCAGACCCAAGGAAAAGTAAAGAAAGGAAAGTAGAGTGCATTAACTTGCTCCGGAGCAACGGGTACACGAGCATGGGGCCGCCGACGCCCCTCCTGAGGACGCGCTTGAAGACGGTGCGGTCGAAGTCGGCGATGTCCGACGAGGAGACGAGGATGTTGAGCCACGGGTGCGGCGTGGCCCAAGTCCCGTTCGCCCGCGCCTCCTCCTCCGCCCGCCCCACCCGCGACAGGAAGTCCACGTAGCTCACGTCCGCCGCGAACACCAGCCCCCGCATGTACCGCAGCGGCCACATCATCTCCTTCGCCCGCTGCCAAATGCATATACAAAGATTAAAAAGGCGGGGGGCAAAAGTAATTCCGGACGGCGACAAACAGTGCTACCCCACGGCCGTCGACGGCTACAGCATTCACCCCCGTTTTTGTACGCAAAATATCGCCCGAGACCATTCGAGTGTGAGCCGCTCGTCTTGATCACCAGAGATCAAAACGAGACACGACCCTAATTGACTTCCGGATGGGCATTAAGGCGAGCAGGTGCAGGTCAGGCGTTCCAACGGGGGAAAGATACTACTACTCGACGGGGACGATGAGTTGTCTTTGGGAGCTTTCGTTGTATTCGCGGTGATGGCGTGTGTCCGTAAGCTCCTGGGAAGACGGAGCGAGATTACCCACCTCGTCCACGCCCGCGGCCCCGCGATGGTTGTGGTGGAGCGCTAGCTCGAGGCAGTAGAGGATGGGCTCCGACTCCGCCGGGATTTTGGCCGGCTCAAAGACCGAGCCGGGAAGGATCGGCACAGAGCCCCACCCGTTCACCGGGTCGGAGAGGTCGTTCACGAAGGCGAAACCCTCCACGTAGTCGAACGCTTCCGAGTCAGCCCGAGTCACTAGCCACTCAGCGTCCCCCGCGTACTCCTCGAATCCTTTATAAACCACCCTTATCCATCTCACCTGCATCGAAATGATGATGGACGGTTCAGAAAGCATATCAAACGCGGAAGGACGAAGCGAACGACGGATATAAGAGCGCGTAACGGATCGGCTTCTCGAAGGACCTTCGACGGCGGATCGGCGGTTGCTCACCATTTTGGGGGCGGGGACGAGAGGGATTCGGGCGCGGGTGATGACGCCGAACTGGCCGAGCCCGCCGAGGGCCGCGAAGAAGAGATCAGAGCACAACGAGGGGGAGCAGACACGCCGCTCGCCATCGCCGGTGACCACTTCAAGCTCCGCCACGTTGGCCACCTGTGGGCCGTGCCGGAAGGCCTGGCCGCTGATCCCCCCGTTCGAGAGGGTCCCGCCGACGGTGAGCCCCAGGTAGTCCGTCCACGACGTCGGCGCCATCCCATGGTTCCGGACGCCCCACTCCAGGACCTCCTCCCACAGCGCCCCCGCGGGGACGTCTGCGGCAACGCCCCCGCACCGGACTAGCTCCATGGGGGGCCCGAGACGGCGCATGTCGAGCACGACGCCGCCCCTAGCCATGGCCTGGCCGCCGACAGAGTGGCCGTTGCCCCGGGCGGCCACGGTAAGTCGTGACGAACACCTAGCGACGCAGACGGCGCGGACGACGTCGTCAGTCGTGGACGGCCTGAGCAGGGTGGCAGGCGGAATGAAGACCATCCTGCCGAAGTCCTGTGCGGCGAGGGCGATGTCTCCGGCGGCGGCGACATCGAGCTCGCCGACGTACTCCTGGCCGTCGTCGCCGGGCTCCGCATCGCCGTCAGACACGAGGCGCTGTTGCTGTTCGACGAAAGCTATCATGGTGGTAGGCATCCCAGCGCAATCGGCGCTTGCCCTCGTCTTTATCGTGTTCCTCCAAAGACCGTCTCTTGGCGGCGACGACGGAGTTCATATAGAGATAACGGCGACGTCAAGCACGACGTCACGAAACCTGGTAAATTAACTGATGTTATTAATATACTATAGAAAAAGCAAGAGATAATAAGAAAGTGGTTATGGTGAAACCAGAATCCGAATACACTTACCATGGGTGGGTGGAGAGATGAGATTGGGAAAGAAGATTACAGGATAATTTGATGACATAGAAAAGTGGATGGAAATTGAGGATGGGGAATAATTTATTATGGTAATCTGATTTTTTTTATCCAAAGTAAAATAATACCTCTTGTCACTGTTAATCTTGACCATCAAATGATAAAATTGATCTGATTTTTTTTTTTTTTTTCTTTTCGAAGTTGAGAAGGGATTCGATTGGGCATGAAATGTGATCCCCCTATGGCTAACATTGGAACTTAACAAGTGAAGACGTCCTCTCAGGGAGATATGAATCGATCTTGTGAAGTGATTTAAATGATGGCGAAGTTCTCCGGTTTTCCAAAATGATTATATTTTCTAATTTCAGTCAGATAATTTCTGTAAAATTTATATTGGACTATGTTTGATCATGTTTATCCGATTTATAACTTAGCGTCTATTCATATTTGAACGAAAAGGACCCAAGATTTCCATACGGTATTATATTTTTTATTTTAAAAAATATAAAAATAATAAAGAAGATGATACGATCAAACCTAACAAAGATTCACTCAAAATTTTAATTATTCTAATAATACTTTTTTTTTTTTTTTTGGAAGTTCGATGGTAATAAGAACTTTTGGATCTTGACCTTATTATCACCTTATATAAAAAGTGCAAAAATAAGAAAAAAAATATACGAATTATTATATTTATTTTCCTTAGAATTATGACCTTCTTCCTTATTTTTGCTCTAAAAAATAATATATAATGTCAAATAGTATAATCGTATAGATAATATAAATTTAGAATTATGAAGTTTAAAATAGTTAAAAAGTCAGTTAAGTATAAACAATAGGATAAGTGAAAATAGTAACAAATAAAAAATTAAAAAGAAACAAAAAAATTATATTATTTAAAGGTTAAAATTCTTGTTGACCCCCTCCCCCTATTATGCCTAAAAATTAAAGTCACCAATTGTACTTTAAAATTTGTACTATGATTTCACATTAAAGTGGCCCATAGCACTATTATGTGGACGTTAAACAAACTCCTTTATTAATAAAAATGATAATAATATTTATTTTTAAAATTAGGATATATTTGAGTTTTAGGGGAGGTGATATCGAAATTTAGTCATGAAGTAAATAATCATAAAAATTCTGCATATTAAGATTTTTAGAAAATTAATTTTTAATTATTTTAAATAATTAAGTATATAACAAATAAAAATCATCATCAATCAAGTTAAAATAATACTAAAAATTAAGAATAATTTTTTTCATAAATTTTCTACCACTTAACACCATTATATTAACGTTCAGAGGATAAATTTGATAAACAATGATAGTACGAGGGGTGTATTTAATTAATATATTATAGTATATATGATGTCTTTGATTTTTTAAGTTCTCTTCGGCTATTAAAAATCAACTAGAAACCACCCCCACCCTCCCCCCCTCTCTCAAATTTGAAAACAAATGTCATTACCCTTTTAATTAAAAGAAAATATTTATTTAACATCTACAAAATAGTACGGAGATCACTATAATACCAAATCGGTATGAGAGATGACTTTAATTTTAAGATATAGTACGGAAGTTCAAGAATTTTGATCTTATTTAAATAAAAACTTCAATCTATTGTTTCTTATACTAACTGTTTCTAATCAACCTTAATCTTAATGTTAATTTCGATTTTAAAAGCATGTGGACCATACATGATTTCAATTTAGATAGAATTTAATTATGAATTCAAATTGAGATTCAAACAACAACGAAATAGGAAGAAGATACGGCGATGCAAAGCATGAACAATACAAATTAATGATTCTTATTCCTTCTTGACTTGAAGGAGATGAAAACAAAATTCGATAGAGATGTAGGATTATTACAGGCAAACAAGAACCCATCTGATGAATTCTACTGCCTCAATTGGCTGTTGGGAAGAGTAAAAGGGACATTTTGAAATTTAAAGGTAATTGTCCAAAGTCTTAATTACGGACCCACTATATTAATGATGCTATATGCATTGATAAGGAGACTTAACTTGATTGGTACGTAGATCTACCTTGAGAAATATGATGTGATTGTGAATCTTCTCACTGTGATTGTGTTTGGTTGCCCAGGTTTGAATAGATTTAGAAATCTTTCAATTAACATGATAACTTACTGTTCAAAGAGACTTAAGTCAATAAAAAATTAATAAATATTAAGTTTTTAGAATGACTAATTTAAATTAGACAAAAGGTAATAAATACAAGATGATCTATGTAAAAATTGATACTATTATTTTGGCAACAACATACTTAAGGTTTTTTATAGTGTGATAGAAAGTGATAGGAGATTCAATTATGATCATTCGATCGTGAGAAATAGTTATGCTAAATTCGAGAATCACGAGCCATTTTAGATTCTATTTGTTGAGCGTCGATATCCACCTATTGATAGTTAGCGTTCTCATGTTGGTAAGATATCGATCACATATTCTCGAGAGCTTGCTAGGTGTCAATCGTATCTAATCATCTTAGTTATACTTTTTATTTTTATTTTTAATTTTATTTTTGATGATTTGATGCCCATACATACATCATTGACTTACATTTCTTTCTTAATTTTTATAAATCAGCTCACCTTTTATCCTTTATTCGCACAAGGCTCGTACCCTCTCACTATGAAAATTCATAATTATCGATGCAAAAGTAAGGTGATTTTGAATATATATATATATATATATATATATATATATATATAACTTGAAATATAAAAGGTTCATTTTGTTGGGATCGAGACAACTTTTAAGATTCCTCAACATATAAAATAAAAAAATATTCACAGAATCTTGGAACTTTAGGATCAATCCAAAACAGAGTCATCTGTAGCGAATGACTTCATGAGTCGAATTAAATTGTAGATATGTCTTTTTTTTTCGTCCAAATAACTTTTTGCATTACTTTTTGGTGTGGGCATCTCATCTTGAGAAACAAACAAGAAATACCAAAGTAATTTACAGTTTCCTAAGCACTAGAATGGGCAATAGACTCCCTAACCTACACTTGTTTTGAGCGTCGAATTAAATTGGAATTTAAAATGAGATTTTTTATGGCTGTTTCCGAAATGGAATTTAAAAATGTCCCTTGGAAAAATCCTAAAAAAATATTCTAAAACAAAGTAACCAATGATAATTAATTATAAACATGATAAGATGGGGTTGGTCTTTAAGATAACTTACATGAGAGCCCGGTGGTAAAAGCATATGAAATTTTAGTGTTTTCTAAATAATTTGTCATTGATTGAACGGGTCTATTAACGGGTGACACTCAAAAATTAATATATTATTAAAAAAATCATAAAAATAATACAAAATGATGGTAGGAGCAATGAAGAAGATGTAAGCATCTTTGTTGTATTTTAGTTATAACAAAATTTTGAAAAAATAATTATTATATTTTAGTTATCACAGGCTAATTAGGAACAAGAGCACCAAATCCTTATGCCAAGACACTACAAGGCTATGTTAGTAATATTATTCGATAGATATAGTTAAATGTTAAATCTAAAAAGTTATTGATAGGATAGTTTATTGAATGATGGAGCTTTTATAGTAGGACGAATGATCATGAGAATTTGAGGAGGAGGATTCATGGGAATATGAGTTGGAGATTTAAGACGATGACCCAACTTATCTCATAATTGCTATTGTCTTTAATTGTACTTCGAATCCAAATATTTCAACATCATTAATCATCCCTCCATTAATTTAAATATTCTTTGTTAATGAGATAACAAAATATTACTGATGTGTCGATTACGTGTTGTTAGGGTGTGGATAGTCCATCACATATCATCTCCCTACATCACCTTCTAAATTATTATTATTATTTAAACAACGGAAGAATACAATCCATCTACTCTACAGCTAAACATGACCTCGAGAAAACTTATCTAAATATCAAAGGAATAGTGAAAATATAACAAAATTCAAATGTAAAATGATAAATTCTACTTGTATATTATATTATATACATTCAAAAATTTCAACCGCTGATGAGTTGGGTAATAGCTCTACCGTCTGTGATATGAGATGATAAAATAAAAATAGAGAATGATTATAAAATTTGCGATATCGAAGCTATATAAAAGACAAAAAAAAAAGAAAAAAATCTATATATATATATAAGGTAATTCTATTGAACACGTAAATGAATCATATCGACCCATGATATAATATGTAGTTTTTTTTTTTATTTATAAAATTGAAAGTCCCACAGGAAAAGAAGTTTTCATGGTTGGTGTTAATGACATATGAAGAAGAAGAAGAAATGGCATTTGGATAGGAGTAGAAGTTAAATCTAATTCCATTTTAGATGGGATTAATATTTATGTTGCTTAAGGACAAACCAAAGGAAAGGTGATGAGGTTAGCACAAAAAACACCGGCCTAAAAGATGGCGATTACAAACTCAAGCGTACCTTTTTAGAACATTTTGTGCTCACAAATTCGACTACAATTTGGAATAAAGTCTTCACTGTGCAATCAATGACTTGCATTTGGGTTCGTAAACAAAAAGTAAGGGTAACACATCTGAAACCCTAATAAACTTAAGAAGACATATCTTGAAGCAATCGAACGCAAACATAAATCATCAAATCCACTTAGCTTTTCTAAGCTAAGTTTGTCATAAGTCAGTAGTCGTTCGATGGTTCTTAAAATATATCCTAACACTTCTTTACTACTAACAAAATAGCATTCCAAACAAGAAATACTTGTATTATATTATCTTCATATTTGTTATTTCACCACCATTGATATATCGATGATAATAATATTTCGTGGTTGATTTGGACGGTTCAAAATATATCAACCTCCGGATGAATAAGATAGTAATGTATCCAAGGGAACTTAGAGGACATTAACATGATGCTTTGTGACATGGATTGTATATTGTTTAATCGAGTGACGTCGTGTGTTTCTCAACCTAACGCCATGGCCCGGGGGTTAGCATGACTTGATCATATCCTGTGTGCATAAGACCGTCCATGTGGCTTCTCAGGTGAAGGTTGTCAATATCAAGTCAGGTCAAGATGTCATCTGTTGGGTCAACCCTGATGAGAATAAAACAGGAATAAATTTTGTTTCTGAATAAATAATAGCAAGCCGTCACACACAGCCGAATCAAACAAAAATCACAATCAAATGAACACCAAGATTTACGTGAAAAACTTCTTCAACTAAAAGGGTAAAAACCACGGGACAAGCCAGAGAAAATCCACTATCAAAATAATAAATATACAGATATCAAAGTTTCTTGCCCAAGCCCAAAGTAATAGGTGTTCGAGGTCTGACCCTCTGGCGCTAGCCAAGAGGTCGACTTTTATACCTACTGCCGAGGAGAGACCGTACGTGGTTCGTTAATGGCCACCGAAGCTCCAGGCAGTCAGCCCGTACACCTCGCACGGCTTGGATCGACCTACACGACATCGTCTCGCGCATTCACGGGTAGTTTCTTGTTGGGCGGTGTCGTCTCATACAACCTTGAGCGATGTGGGCATGGTCCATCGTCTCGTATGGGCCCGAGGTGTCGCATTGGCATGCGTGCACCATATCGACTCCGAGATGCCACGTCGACTCTATGGCTCTGAGGTGATCGTTGAATGTTGTCACGTGGGTGGTGCGAGAATATGCTATATCACTGTAGATATAATAATATTTTTCTTTCTAAAAAAAAAAAAAAAACCCCTACCACACGTAATCAGACGATGCTGCTTGCTCCACTGTCATATTCATCCTATACGCCGTCAACATGCAAAGCACAACATATATGCTGAGAGGTCCCTACCTGCCGAATTCCTCGTCTCCATCAAACTACTATCCATCACCACATCCATTCTCCTCCACATAACCTAAAACATGTAGCCCTGCGCATCTCACACTATCAAACAAAGGAGACTTGCACTAAGAGCTCCTTCCGTCCATATCAAACGGCCATCACGGAAGAGATCACCGTGCCCCAACAAGAAGCCACTCTGGGTTGCAGTCCTCCCACGGAACCCTCGACAGCAACGTTTGGAGGCGTCCACAAGCGTACAAAGACGTACTCTTCCATGTAAAATAATAATGGGGAATACGTCTTCTTGCATGGCTTCATCTCCTTTGGTGGTAATATCCATCCACCCACAAGTTTCTAATGACTTGAAACTTGCCCCTTGTTTCCTCCACCCAACCAAGGAATAAATTTTATCGACATCTCTCACCGTGTTTGTTCCAATGGCACTCACAATCGCATCGCATTCTTTGAATTCGACGTTAACATTATTACACCTAATATTATCGAAGGAGACATGTAGTAATCATTCATTCTCAACATGAAACTATGTATAACAGTATAAAACTATTCTCGAGGGGACTCGCGTTCTAATATATTCCGATCAACTTTCTGTTGATATTGCTAACTTAAGCTTAAAAATGGTTTTAAAAATCGAGCATGCTTCTAATGTGGTTTTCTAAATTTCAATTTAGTCTATCATCATCCTCATACTTAATACGGAGTAAGATTTTAATTGATTTTGAATCAATGTCATAATAGGTTAATCTTTCAACAACCTTCTTTTTTCCAAATCAGTTTACACAATAACAAATATAGTTTTTTTTTTCTCTTCTTTTTCATCCTTATAATTGACTTATGATTAAAGAAGGCTTAATTTTCTTTGAATTTATTTTTAAACCAAACCAGTCGGACATTTGGGCCTAATTTTTTCGATCTGATGATGTTTAGGTTTTATGGCTATGATTTTTATGGTGGATTATAATGTAAAATAGAGAAGAGCACTTGACTTCTTGGAAATATGCTATATATTGATTATATTTGATTGGATGTTTTCAGTATGATGGAGCACAAAGTATCGAGATGCTGATTTGAAGAGTATTATTCTACAATGGCTAAGTTTATTATATTTTTTTCTTTTATTATCAGAAAATAATGTCTATTTCATCATTATAATCATCTAAAATTTCTTTCATCAATTATGATATCAACTAAAGTCCATCCTCACATAAGAGACTTTATATGTCATAACATTTCTTTCATCAGTTTTCTTCCATCAATTAAGATAGATTCTTAAGGATCGAAGAAATCTCATATTCAACTGTGATCATGAACTTTTATCAATTCTTGTGATATATGTAAGTGTATATTATATGCATACTATATATAATCGACACCATATCATTATATCAATTAGGAGAGAAGCACATAACCATCTTTGATATCAATGTGTATCTTTAAGTGTGTTCCTCGACACATAGGAATTCATAATGTATTTGGCTCTAGAAGTATTAATATTAAGTCAACACCTCATTTCCTAAACTAACTTATGCATCAAAAAGATCTTATTAGATACCTGTCTAATATAGTTTTGTAAGATTTGACATTTTTAGATGCAAATAAAAAACGTGTGTGGAATAGAATCTCGATTGACTTCGAATGGACTTTCCAGTTGGACAATAAAAATTTTACTTAACATGAGGGAGATAAATATAATTTACTTAATAAAGTAATAAATTTTAAATTCTCATTAATATGTTTTTCAAACATAAATATTGTTTTATATTTTTCAAAATCTTTAAAATACCATATATATACGATTCTAAAATTTAACAACCCTAAAAAACACCACGCTAAAATTCAACAAATGCGTATATATTAATAAAAAAAATAAGACACTGAAAAAATTTGGAGACTATGCCATGTCAATTTCAACCACATAGGATGTATATATACTCTTTGCGAGCTACACGGAATTATGTCTCTATTCAAATGAATCGACCTACCTCTAATTACAAACTAGTGAAGTAAAAAAAAAAAAAAATCCTATTAGAAAAAAAATAAATAGCAAATGGGCCATTTCGAAAAATCGGCCCGGCCCGGCCCAGGCCCAAACTTGGCTGCGACACGGAGACGGAGACGGAGGTGGATTCTATAAATAGCATTATTAGCCGAAATGGGGCCATTTCGAAAAATCGGCCCGGCCCAGACCAGGCCCAAACTTGGCCTATTTGCGACACGGAGACGGAGACGGAGGCGGAGAATCCAGAGTCAGGCAATTAGGCAGCGAGATCGCCGATGGGCCGAACTGTGTCTTCAAACTGTTGGACGCACGCACGCTCTCCTCCGTCGCAGCGAGAGAGGAGAGGAGCTGATCGGGAAGGTCGAGCGTAAGGATTAGGCAGGAGAGAGAAGGCCGCAATCGGAACGTTGGAATCGGGTGAACTATCGTGATGGCGCACGAAAGACCCTCTTCCTCCCCGTCCGCTTCTCTCACCGCTGAAGAGAACAACCTGTAAGGCTTCCCCGATCCCTCCCCCCTCCCCCCTCCCCCCACCCCAATTCCTTTCCGCATTTCCTTCGTAGAAACCCTACCTCCTTCTCCCTCGATCGAGGTTTGTCGTACCTGCCGATTTGTAGGATTGGAGCCGAGGGGTTTTCTTGGGTTCATGGAGTTCAGGGAGAAAATTTTCGGGTCTTCTCCCTAAAAATTTGATATTGGTGTACCAGGATTTCGTTTGGTAGCTAGTGAGTTGGTGAATAACTACCTGATGATGAACTGCTGACGCAACTGGCCTGTTAAGTTGTTTAATGTCGTTTATTCTCCATGTTTTGGGTCTAAGCTTGTGGCTTTGACACCCCTCATGCATTAGCAAGATTGATGTAGTGCGGATGGTGATGCAAATGAGGTTCACGGTGTATGGAACCACTCTTGGCTTTTCTTTTCCCCCTTCTTGAATGATGTCAATTACTTGATCCTTATTAAGGTTAGATTTCAAAATTGCTACATTTTGCGTGATTGCAGACGACGGGACATTTCTGAGTATCATTTGTTCCAAGAAGTTCTTTTCTTATAGCTGTTATAGCTCAATTTTTTAATGTGTCATATAGGTTTCTTGACATACTTCATGAAGCTCCATTGTCCGGTCATCGGCAGCCTCGAGGCATCTTTGGTAGCGTCCTATATTGTGTCTTATTGGTAATTATTCTACTAGATGACTCATCTATTGGATAATATTTTTTTCTATAAAGCTGTTTTGCTTATGTGTTTCTTAATAGCTTCTTCCTCACAGAGCATCTTGTCTTGTTTGTTCTTACAGTTCTTTTAAATGAGAAGTTAGGTACTTAAAAGTTCATTTTATCACTTCTAGGCAGGATATGCTGTTGTAGCTGCAGCAGCTCCATGGATATTTCTTCTAGTACCAAAATTAGTTCCAACACTGCTCTGTAGTTGCAATGTCCTCCTTTTGATAATTACAGGTTTGGTATTTGATTCTTTTAATTATGTTTGTTCCTTCCTTATGTTCTCAAATCTGTCCATCTAGTCAACCTGAAGCACTTTGTGTTCCTGTCCATTCTGTATTTTCATGTGTCTGAGATTGATCTTTAATGTATTTTGTTTATTCTTTGTTTCTACTTCTCTTTTACCCAGATGTCTCTGTGCTTAGGATTTATTATCAATAATATGGATTCACGTTCACTTACATAATCCCACTTTTATTGTACATAATCCCACTTTTATTATCTGTCTACATTCATGTAATAGGTGGAATTTAAACTTCAATATGTAAAATGATTTTTGTAGCGCAATGGTGCAGAATGCTTTTAACAAATTTTTATTGGTTGCAATTGCCCATGCATCTTCCACCATGAAAATTCTTAATAACCTTGCCTCTGCCATGTGCTAGAAATAGTGTCGCTGGACTCTAAGAAGATGCCTAAAGTTCAATAGATAGACTCAAATAGGTGCACCTGTTTACTTAGAATATGATTGTGTGACCTTTTGTCTAATATTCCACACATAATCTCGTTCCTCACAGCTCCATTTCTGATGACAGTTGGAAAGGAGAGAGGAGGACCAAAGAAAGAAAATGAAGCTCACAATTCAAATAGAATCATTAGATGTCATCACGAGTCTAACTAGATGTTCAAGACTTCAAAATTGTTAGGTGGATGAATCTTATATGCATTTGTTATCAATATGTTGAAGGACTATGAAAGGACCTTTGGGAATTAAAAAATTCTGCAGATAAACATTTTATTTAAAGGAATCTTTTGATTTTCAAGTAGCTTTTGATAATTCTGAAAATGACTTTTCTTACAGAACTTGTTGATGATGTCAAATTGAATTTAAACCTCCTTCGCTAGGAACCTTGATGGATCTGGGTACATAGACCAAGGGCATTTTTTATTTAGCACCTTGGTTATGATGTCAAATTGAAAGCCAAATATCTGGGCATGCTACATACAATCTTCTGCTAGGAACCATGGTGGACTTGGCTACATAGATAACAAAGCATCTTTTGTTAAGCACAGTGATCTTTAACAGGTAGAATTGCCTCTGTAGGTATATAGACTTGTCATTCATCTCTTGTTTAACACATTGATAATATTTGCATTTACCATAAAGCAGATTTGCAAACTTTAGTGATCTTGTGGATCTAAAATTTGTGCAGATTTTCAATACTTTGCAATTAATAATCAATTGGAAATAAAATTCTCTAAAAGGTTCTACGTTTGTGATTTCTGAATAATATACTTTCTTGGAGTCATTATATTCATGGTTGATTTTTGACATGCTACAGGCATATTTCAACAGTATTGGGTTTACCAGGTTAAGAAAGTGCGTTTGCAGGTACATCTAGTTGCTTATTATATTTTCTATCCGAATATTCCACTTTCTCTTTACCTCTGTGAATGATTTCTTACTTTGTTATAGCTAGAAATGGTTATTAAATTTTAAAGCTTTTCAAGATTAACAATTCAAATAGTTTATGTGGTTTTAAACGGATAGGACTCCAGCAGGGTTGAGTCCTAATCTCCCTAAGAAGTAGTCAATAAAACTCTACTCGATTGTAATAAAGCCACTCCTATCTTATAAAGGAGTATGACTAGGGTTTAGATTAGCCCTTAAGGCTTAGTGGCCGCCACCTCCCTTACTGGGTTGGTCGGCCAAGGTTTCCCCCTGCTTAGGTCGGCTATAGAGCCAACCTAGCCGCCCCCCTGTTCCTATTAAGGCAGGTCGGCTATAGGAAGGGCAAAGGGATAATTTTATTTAGATAAGCACCCTCTTAGGTTAGGGTTTTGATTCCTATTTAAAGATGTAGCCGCCCCCCCCCTCTTGAATTAAGCAATTATCAATTTTATTTCAATCTTGTGCCGAATCTAGGAGGGAGGAACCCCTACAACGTTCCAAGGGTTGATCCCCCTCAAGGGTCAAAATCTATATAGCTCCTTCTGGGGTTCTATCATTTGGTATCAGAGCAACGATCTTGCTGTCCCTGTAGCCGTTATCCACGCCTCCTCTTCCCAAGCAATTCCCATAATTGCTTTTGACGTTGCCTCCATCGTCGCCCACCAAGCCGCAGATCCATCAATCTGCTACCTTCCTCTGCGTCAACATCAAAGATCTGGTAAAAACTCTAAAGCCCACACCTGTTGCTACTGCTATTCCTCTATCTTATACGTGGGAGAAGTTTTTTCAAAATTTCCTTGCTGCAAAATTTTACTGTCGCAAACGTTATTATCGTTGCGAAGGCGAAACGCTGCAGAAATTTTCAACTGATTGTTGCTTCTTGGAACTGAACTTTTAATCGCCCTTTTTGGCTGAAACTTTTATACAATTTCGTAGATCGTCTTAGCTTTCATCTAAGACCGATCTCATAAAAAAACTCCTTCTGGATTCGGACTTATAGCGCTGCGATTCTTCGTCGCACAGTGCTGAAATTTTACGACGAAGAATCTGCCTTCCGTCTATTGGCCTCTTGAAACTGAACTTTTGTTCATCCTTTTTGGCCAAAATTTTTATTCAATTCCAAAGATCAACTTGGCTTTCATCTGGGATTGATTTCTCGAAAAAATTCCTTTTGGAACCGGTTTTCTTGTGCAATCTTTCACCAGCACATAGTTCTAGAATTTTTACGACGAAGGATCAACCTTTCGTCTTTTGCCCTATTTCCCTACTATTACGTTGTTAAAATTTCGCCAAACTTTTTATTGGTATTCCCAACATCTAAACAAGGGTTTCTGCATAATTTCCTTGAACTTTCCTCTAGAAATTATGTCGAGAAGTCATCGTTTCTCCGACATAAAATCTGTTCGGCATGACTGCACATCACTGCACCTTTTTTTTATCGAATTCTATTGGATTTGAGTGCTGTTTTTTGTGGGATTTCGGACTCTCTTTTCCTCATCACCAAACCCTACCATCCTTACCAAAAACCCTTCAAAACCCTACCCTAAATCGAAACCAAACAGCCACCCAAATCAGCCCTAACTGCAGCCTACTTCCTTATTGATCCACCTACCTTTTTCAGCCAACTTTCCTTACCGATACACCCACCTTTGCTGCCATCTATCCCAGATCTAAAATCTATTTCCCTAACCTTCATCTACTGCTATCACAGCCCTAAAACCACACCAATTCGCAACCTAAACTCTATAAAACCGCAGCCCCAAATCGCACCCAAAATAGCCACAAACCGCACCAAAAAACCGAAGCCTTGGATCCACCAATCTTTCAGTCGCCCAATCTCCCTTATCCCTTCAACCACAGCATGCATCTTTCGCTGCCCAACGCTGCCAACAGCGACCTCTTGTTGCCATCATCCTTGATCGCAGCCAGCAGCGATCCTTGCGGCAAAAAGCTACCAGCAGCGATCTTTCGCTGCAATTTGTTTACATCGCAGCCCGCAACAATTGTTCGCTGCCAACTATCTTGATTGCGGCCAACAACAAATTGAACACAATAGCAGCCCTCTCTCGCTCTATACCATTGCTGCCCTCCTCTGCAACAGCCGTGTACATCGCTGCCCCATCTTCCTCCTATTGCAGCCGCACCCTTGCTGCAATCGACGCCACTTGCAGCCACGAAGTCGCAGTGCAGTCGCAATCGACATTGCTGCTGCCCTCTTCTTCCTCCACTGTCGCTGCTACCCTTGGCTGCCATCCTCCACTTGGAGACTTCACCCCCGCAGTCCCGACATTGTTGCCATTCACTGCCTTCAACCTGAAAATTGTAGCTACACTTTTCAGTCGGTTTGTTTGACAGGTTGGAGATCCTTACATCATGATATCGCTGGGCTTATTCGAAGCCAAATTGGAGGCTTTCGAGACGCGTATAAATGCTAAATTACGCACTCTCTTCGAGGGGTTTAGATTGGGCCGATCACCAAGCCCAAGAAGATCACAACATGGAGCAAATTTTGATTGCAAAAAGAACCCATCATAGATAAGAAGCGAGGATAAGACATGGCAGCCCTACACCTCGACGACGTCGATCTCCTTTGTACAACTTCAAGAAGGGCACCTCAATCAAGATGCTCAGAGCATGAGAGCCACATCCCAACCAAAAGCATATAAACCTTCAGCATCAATCAATTACAAGAACCTTGACGAAGAACTAACGAAGATTCGTCAAACCTCTACCATCCAAGAGTACCAAATCAGGTTTGAAAGGTTAACTAATCAAACTCGTGAGTGATATGAAAAACAGATATTGAGGACTTTCATTGAGGGCTTGAAGTCGGAGATTCAAGAAGAAGTTAAAGCGCGATAACCGTACACACTTAAGGTAGCCATCTCCTTTGCACGACTACACGAAGACAGGCTGAACCAAGATGCTCGGAGGACCAAAGCGGTCGCACGACCAGCAGCACAGAGACTCTCGGCCCCATCTACCACCAGCCGGTCACCTCAGCCGAAAAAGTTAACAAGAGAAGAGTTTTGTGACAGATCAACAAAGGGCCTATGTTGGCATTGTAATAAACTGTGGAGCCGAGACCACCATTGTAAAAAAGAGAGACCTCTATTGGTTGAGCCCACTGAAGAATCCAAACTCAAAGATATGATTCTCGAGTCCGAGGAGAAGGATATGAAGGAAAAACCACAATCAACCGCCCACACCTTTCATGCTCTACCACAGATATTGGACATCGATGGCTTCATCAAGCATCAGCTTGTCACCATCCTCGCCGACACCAGGAGCTCCAACGACCTTATGAATGACAAAAGAAAATAGGTGACCTTATGTGGGAGAGGAGAGAACAAAGAAAAGATGATCTCGACACAATGCTTAGAGAAGCTCGCTGAAATCTCAGGCACGTCCGCTGAACCGAGCCGACTCCTTCCTACCAGACTGCACGACCCCCGTATGTTGGTCTTACAAGGGGAACCACCAGCACATATTCGGCCATATTGCTGTCCACATTTTCAGAGGACCGAAACTAAAAAGATCGTCCAAGAGACGCGAGAGATACGGATCATTCGACCACAACCTTCCCTTGCAATGACACTTTATCTCCAAAAACTTTGCCTCTTTGTCTGCAGGGATAAGCTATTCTGAAGTGCCATATTCAGCTGAACCAGCTATGGGTTCTGATGCAGTGCTCCCTTATCTCGGGCTACTTCCACGACTTCACCGAGGAGCGGACCATGATGCTAAAAGTCTTCCCTGATGATGACCTCAGATCCACGGCCCACGATCGTAAGAAGGAACAGGAGAAAGACATCCACATGACCCCCACAGCCATGCTGCCATCTATATCGATGCTAGCATTACCTGAACGTGGCAATGTGTTCATACTTGGAGCAGACACATCCAGAGTTGGGATCAACATCACCCTTATGCAAGATGGTTCATGGCACGAAAGAGGAGTAAGCCCCAAATAATTACAATCCATGCTCACGCCAGCATATGCAAAGAAGAAATGGCCTCTCGACAAACTTCAGAATGGACGAAAAATTGAAGATCGAGTTTTCTTACACCTCCAGCCCGATCAGTAGGAAACTCGAGCCTTAAGGAAGTGGTCTCTCTATTTCTTTGGGCCTTACAAAATTGGGGACCACATTAGAGCCATAACCTGGAGATCAGATCCGTGCACCAGATCAAAATTACAGTTGATCCGTCGGGTATCCCACCTCAAATGGAAATTTAAAGAAGATGACTCAGCCCAAATCATTCCAACTAACACCCCAGCTGATGAGGAGGCCAAAGTTCAGTTGATAATAGCATGAGAATCATATGAGGAGCTGAAGACCCGATTCCCCGAGTTCATGGAACCTCAGCCTTGAGGACAAGGTTGATTTTAAGAGGGCGGGTTTGATAGGACTTCAGCAGGGTTGAGTCCTAATATCTCTAAGAAGTAGTCAATTAAACCTTGCTATATTGTAATAAAGCCACTCCTATCTTATAAAGGAGTCACTCCTATCTTATAAAGGAGTATGACTAGGGTTTAGATTAGCCCTTAGGGCTTAGTGGCCGCCACCTCCCTTACTGGGTTGGTCGGCCAGGGTTTCCCCCTGCTTAGGTCGGCTATAGAGCCAACCTAGCCGCCCCCTGTTCCTATTAAGGCAGGTCGGCTATATGAGGGGCAAAGAGATAATTTTACTTAGGCAAGCACCCCCTTAGGCTAGGGTTTTGATCCCTATTTAAAGATGTAGCCGTCCCCCCTCTTGAATCAAGCAATTATCAATTTTATTTCAGCCTTGTGCCGAATCTAGGAAGGAGGAACCCCTACAGTGTTCCAAGAGTTGATCCCCCTCAAGGGTCAAAATCTATAGAGCTCCTTCTGGGGTTCTATCATAAACCTAATGAAATGTGAAGATTGATTAGAGTCCAAAATTCAAAACTAAGTTAACTTAGATTAGGTTGTCTAAATACATTAGACTTAAATTTATCATTTTTCTGTAATTTTTGGATTTATTTTATGGATGTTTCGAACTTTAACTTGAGTGTTAGATTTTTTTTATTTTCTTTTTGGAATTATTTTTCGTTAAAATACCATGCAACAATCTTTCAACAGATTATATAATTTTTTAGTAATTTTTAGCAGTTTAAGTAACTAGTTAATTGTTATCCAAAATAAAACAGATTAGATTATGTAAATTTGATAAGTTAACAAATCAAGAAAATCAGTTGAACGTATTAAAAATAGGAGTTTAGCTAGAATCTTGGGTAATGTATGATTTATGATATTATTTTAGTGAAACTTTTGATTTTCTTTGTGGCAAAGAACAAGGTTATCTTCTTTCCTTGTGTGATCTACTCTTCCTTTTGATCATCATCTCCTCTACTATGGTCTCCTATCTCTCTTGCCCTTTGCTCTTGATTATTCTACCTGTTCCATCCATGCATGCATCAGTGTGGTATCAGATATACCACCAACATATTTTGCCATGATGTTACATCCCTATAAGATATTAAAGTGGCATTATGAGAAACTCAAATGTTTGCTTTGACAAATAGGAGTAGGACTTCCATGATTATAATGAATATAAACTAGAAGAGAAGTAGTGGAAACCAGTGTTTTAAGCCATGGGATATTCAAATAGTAAAACATAAAGGTCCTGTAAGACCTTTGTCTACTGAGGCGACATGAAGACAATTAAGGAAAAGTTGTAGCGAATGCTAAGAGACCTATGACAACTTGTGAAAGAGATTGAAGAAATCCAAGATCGAAAAAATGTGAAGAGAGTAAGATTGAGAAGAAAGCAATTGTGGCAGAATCTATGCCACTTGATGCAGTACTTTATGCCGTGGCCAAGGTGTCAGCACGGCTTGGTCCGATCCGAGTGCGCAAGACTGCAGCGTTGCTCCGAGTCGGCCAGAGAGGACTGGCGGGAAATCTAGTCGCTGGATCTCTGGCTGACCTTCCAAGATGTGGCGAATGGTTGCTCATGCCTCCTAGCTGACCGCGTCCTGGACAAAGGCTGGAGTTGGGCGGAGGGTCCCCCAACTTGACCCCCCCGATGCTTAAGCTAGTCAGAACTGGAACCCTAGGAAAAATAAAGAGTTGTGGTGTGGGTGTTGGTCCTCCCCCCAGTACTGTTCCTGGACGTGACTTTTATACCTGCCCTATGGGGTTGATGTATAGGATGGTTTTATGGTCGCCAACATCAGCGTTCGCGGGTGTTTAATGTTCGCTAGTGTCTCGAGCGGCTGGCCTGTGCATCTGGCACAAATGCCACTTGGATTGTTCGGCGTTGCTCCCTACTTCGTACATGACCGGATGTGAGGCTATGTTAGGCCCGTGCACCCTCGGGAGAAGTTTGCTTAGGTGGTCGCCAGAGTGGGTGTCAGGCGGCCGTCAGAGCGGGTGACAGGCGGGCGACTTGGCCCTGTTTTGCAGTGCTAAGTTGGGTTGGTGTGCCAGGTTGGCTCTGCCGTGGCGATTCAGGGCCTCCATGGAGTGGGAAACCGGGATATGCTATATCACCACTCATTCTGCCACAATTTTGATGTTGTCGTTTGTCTTGCTCATTGGTGCTTTCAATTTTAAGTTGCCTATGCTCACTACCCAAAGAGGATGATGGTGATGAGGGTTTAGGCAGTTGAGCTCATGTTGTTAGATAGGCTACCTGGGGAATGAGCCTGTCTAATAGTTCAGGCACCAGGTGGTGTCACCAGGTGACAATTTTAAGAAAGGCTATTTTCAGTTTTCTGTACACAAATGCTATTACTGAATAATTAACATTTCAATAGACCATGAGTCTGTGACTTCTGTAGAAGGAACATTAAAACATTCAAGAAAATGTTTGAAAACATAAATACATGTTTACAAAGCAAATAGACTCGAAGAAATAACGTACATATCAGATAAAGAATGTGTAAATGAATATATCATTCACATATGTACATCTCATATTATACATGAACAATAATTATAGATACGACTATTTTGGTTCTATAAATGTCATATATATATGTCATAGGTCTAGGTGAGCATATATTAGATGCCCTGACTCCTGAGGTCTATTTATTGCCTAGGTAATCATCAGTCACAACACTTACCGAATATCCTCATAATGTTCCTTCTGCCCACTCATATCTGAAGCCTTTACTTGTATCTCATCCCTCTCCACCACCTCTTATTGTCCCTCCACAAGACTATTCCCATTCATTCTGTGACTGTTGCCGTGTTGAGATTCCCAATCTGAGCAGCTTCACAACCAACTCAACCTGGCTTCGAGTCAGAACTGAACCATCTCAAGGTTTTGACGTTGGTTGGGATGGAATCTAAGCAAACATTAGAATAGGGTTACGTGGAACTCTAACTTGGTGTGCTTAAACCAAATATCATGTTCCATACTAGTTCGGGTTGGTTGCAAGAAATATTTGGAACCTCAGATTAAATTTCAGAAATTTGAATCTGCAAGTAAAAGTTAAGGTTATCAATTACTTGGAAATTAATTTAACATGTTTTTTCTGCCAAGTTTCTCATTTCTGGAAATCTTCTGCTAGTTCAAGAACTCGGAAGTTATCTGATAAATTTCAAATACTTGTTAGAAATAAGTTTTTGATGATAGATTGATCAATTGTCTGTTTGAATCTATACATAGTTTTAAAGTTTTTTGTTCCTTAAATTTGCCTACCTACTCGATGTGCTTCAGCAAAAGCTTCTCTCGAGTAATCTGAATAAAAGAGTACACATACAAACATTTAAGAACTTATAGTTGTTTTTTTCTAGTTCTTCAAAGTTGTCCTATCAGAAGCATCTAATAGCATAATTATCCATGTCTTCAGGGTTATTACTCTTTCAGCCAAAGACTGAAGCATATTGCTCGACTTCCATTTGCTACCATTACCTATGGTATGTATTCCTAATAGTTCGTTATATGGTTGAATGATTTAGAAATCTGTCATCCTGGTTTCATTAAACATATATAGTTGTAATATAGCTAACTGCATGCTTCAAATAAATCTGATGGTAGGCAGTGAATTTTATGAAGGTTGCACCTAATCTAATTAGGAATAAGTTGGGATACTTTCCCTTTGTCAGAACTGTTCAATGATTATCAAATATATCATATGGTCTATCCTATGTACAACTGATAAGTTGTACATCCCCTACCAATTTAGAAAAAGTAAGAACCTAAAATTTTGATACCCTATTGTTCTAAAAAACTTGCTAGACATACTTTCTATAGTTCGAATTCTAAAGATTTAACTACCATATATATCTTTTTTAATTTAAATATAATTAGTGGATCCATTTTTCTTTTTTGACACCCACTGTATTGAGGCACTCTATCATAATCTTCCAAACATAAAAAACAAATTGACTCTTGAAATGCTTGTTTTTTTGTTATATATTCAGTTACTTATTCTTGAAGTTCCATAGTGTGACTAATTATTTTAATTCTTCCATGATATAATAGTATTGATTATATCCATTATTCCTATAAATTGGTACCATAAAGTTGTTCACTAGGTTGGAATTAATATTTTAAAAAATTAATTATCTTCTTCTCCCATCCCATACTTCTCCTGTCTATTATACCTCTTGGAGACACTATCCTTAAAATAGCTCCATGATAAAAGACCATTTTGTTCAATGTCTGAACTGTTTCTTTGCTACAAATGACAAAAGATTTGAATTTACAAGAAATTTTGGGGGTGTTGGCAGCTCGACAGAGTGCTTGTGGGTTGTCCATGGGAGGGGGGTCATTAGCATGTTAAATTTATTGGTAGTGGGATGTAGTGAATAGGAAGATGATTTGGGAATCAAGTGAACAACACCCTCACATGGAAAAAGGTGTTTCCCTTTTGTTGGGTCAGATTGGGGTTTTGTATCACCATTGGTTCTGGTCAAAATTTAATATTTTCAAGATTTGATTTACCGGTCCGTACCGTTGTACCAACATATTATCGGTACCGGTACGAGACCCATACCGGGCGGTATGCACAGTGTGTACCACCTGATATTAAAATATAATATAATATTTTTATAAATATAATATTATATAATATAATATTAAAATATTAAAAAAAAAGGAAAAGGGGGGCGATGTCGCCTCGAACTGTCTCCCCGCACAGGGAGACGCTCCGTCTCCTCGCGCGGGAGAAAAAGCGGCCGCAGCCGCGGGCGACCCGCGGGCGGCGACGGCGCACAGGCGACCCGCGGGCAGCGACGGCGCGCAGGCGACCCGCGGGCGGTGACGGCAGGCGGGCGAGGACGGCGTGCGGGCGAGGTATTCTTTCTTTCCCTCTTCTTTTTTTTCCTCTTCCTCCATTTTTCTTCCTCAATCGATCGCCAACGGTCGATTTTTGACGGAACCGCCTGGTAGCGGACGGTCCGCGTATCGATAACCTGGCAGACTGGTATGTACCGCCCGTACCGGACGGTATAGGTCGAAATTGCAAACCTTGAATGTTTTATCTTTTAACTAGTACAATCAAGTCTCAATATTTTTGCGAGAAACTAGGTAGAATATATATCTGTTTAGACTTAGTTTAGTTGATAATTAAGGTATGATAGGATTATGTTTTATAAGATAAAATTCACTGTTATCGATAAATAATATTAGCTCAAGATTAAGACATGAGAATAAGTGCAAAGTTGAGTTGATGTTTCTCTCCTTTCTGCTGATGTAAAAAATTATCTCAGCTTTTGGGAGAAGACAATTCCCCTTATGCGGAAATGTTTTTGAATTTCTTTTTTGAAACTTCTGCACCTGATTGACTTGATTTATGAAGTAACAAAATTGACCTGACTGAAAATCTTGTTTCTTTGATGAAGTCTTAGGTCTGTCATCTGGTTATTAATCTTCTGTCGTTTGTGGTGTAGGAAGTGCACTGATGCTACTTGTATTAGTTTGGCAACCGTATATACACATATTATCTATATCAACATTGTTGAGGTAAAACGACTTTTGAGCTTCTCTGTAACTTACTTTTGGCTATCTAATTTTAGACTTGTTACTTATTTCATCCGATTTTGCATGTAGCTCTGTTTTTAGACTTGTTACTTACTTTTGGCCATTTACTTCTGGACTTTCTATTTTAAGTCCTCGCATAGAACTATAGTATAAAGAAAAATTGTGAGCAAAAACTTTGTGTTTATAGAAATTTCATAGACTCCGGTTTAAGACATGGAATGACCTCTCTGCTTATAAGAGCAAGATTAGCATGCATTAATTCTCTCTCGACCTCCTATTGGCGCTTGTCTTGTATAACGTGCTTGTCCTTTTACACGGGTATTTTATAGAAGATTATTACAATGCTCATATAGGTAACCATAATTTTTCACCATCAAAATGAAGATTATGATGAAAACATAATAAGAAAGAAGTAATTGCAAATTAAGATTGAAGGTGGTTTGAATGCTCTGTGGCTAAATGAATGCACAGTATAAATGCTCAAATAATAGCCTATTCACAAAGAAAAGACATTTTACTGTTCATCTACCTAATTAGGCCCCATTTCTGTTGACCAAAGGGTGACTTTTGTAAGATTTTTATATTGTTTGGTTGAACAGTGTTACCAGGCAAAATCTCAGAAATTTTCTGCAGGCCATTTGGCCAATCATCTAGTTAATCAAACCATTCGAGCCCATTCTGCAGCTCAGTAGGTCAACTATCTCTGGTCAACTGGACTTTTACTCGAGTTCAACTACAAATTAGTCATCTCGTTAGGTTCACAGTTAGGTTGCTCCAACAAAAACAAAGTTGATTAAATACTTGAAACTTCTACACTTGCAAAAAGATTATGCTAGGAACATTGCTATCTTTGTTTGGTTTATGATTATTGTTACGTAAGACTTGATATGCTCATCATTTCATTCACTATTTCTTTGTTGTTACCAAAACCTACTATAAGAACATTATGGTAAAAATACCAATATGCTCGACTTTAGAAGCTATTGGAAATAAATGATGTCTTAGGGCCCTTAAAATGGTATCACATATAACCAGTAATGAAACCTGGTCATGAAGAATTAGATTTCTTGTACTAATGATGCATTAAATGCTTCTCAAGATCAGATTACTTGCAGATAGCCATCCTAATTGGTCATCTGGTTCCATTGGAGATGGTGGACATGTTTTAATCTTGTAGCTGTGGCTCTCACATCTCTCATATCAATATCCTGAAGCAGTTTCTTTCATTACAAATGTTAGAAGAAAAGGATATATGAATAGTTGTTGGGATTTGCTTTTTTCCATGCAATCAACATGACTCAGCTTATTGGTATGTCTTGGTAGGTTTGCTAAATTTAAGATAATTATTATTTCAGTAATATAATTAACCATATGCAATAAAGTATCTGCTGCATAATTTCAGACATTATATTAGCATGGTTTTTTAAATGTCTTAGTTTTTCAATATAGTGGTCACAGCTGTACCATCAGAGGTAGTTTCTATACAAAATTTTCAGAACAGCACAACTGTAATGAACTTATTTGCTAATTGCTTGCAATTTTATATCCTGGAATATGTGCAGGATAATCATGATTGTCGAAGTCATCTGTGCTGGATGCTTTATGAGTGTATATATTGGCAAGTGACTGAACTTAGGCTGCTTTGCTCATAAATTTAAAATATTTTCTGTTCTTGAGTATCCTATTCATTTAATGCACAATGCTTTCTGTTATTACACATGTTTAGTCCCACGGTGTTTAGATATGTCATGAAATGGTATAATTTTTTTTTATAACAATTTTAGTCCCAAAATGGCTAACCATTCCAGAGTGCAACTCCTAAAGTAACAATTTTTTTTTACAAGCGCTCATATGGCTTTGTACTCTGGTTGTGAAAGTAGTGAGCAGTTATTGTCATTCCAACTCACAATCAGGAGAATAGCATGATCAAATTAACTTTTTTTATTAAACAAATCATCTACAAAAGTTGTTTTCACCTATATATATATATATATATATATATATATATATATATATATATATATATGCCTATAGGGCTTATTGTTATTGCCTTGGTCTTGTACCTGATCATCAAATTCTTTATGCAATTTTCATTTAAATTTTACAAAATTATGGTTTTTGCAGGGTGCATCCATCAATACAATTCTTTGAATGGTCAGCCTGATATATTGAAGTCACTTTACTCTGCGTTGCAACCATCAAGTTCTTTGGAGGATCTCAGGTTCAATTTATATTGGTTGTTACTCTGAGTCGTTTCAGATTTAGAAGAAAACTTATTTTGAGTAGCAGTGTCTATCATCTACTACTTAGTAATGAACATCCTTGTACTGCTTACATGTGCATAAATGCTTTTACAAAAAAATTGTCACCATCCAGATGCTTAATGCAGATATACTTGACTAAAATACATGCTTTCATGTCAGTTGTGAATATCTCACCTTTATTTATTATTAAAAGAGTCTAATCACTTCAAATTATACTAAAGATGTACTGCTACAAGACTACCATATGCATGTGCCTCATATTTTGTTCCAAGCATTTATTTCATAGAATTCTTTGACATCTCAAGCTCATTTCGCTGTTTTTTGGCCTGGTAGATATTTTGATGGTGGCCGTCTTTCGGACCAACAGATGGCACTGTTGCAGTACCAACGGGAAAATCTGCATTATTTGAGTGAGGAGGTACTAAGCAAATGACAATATAATGCTTGATTTATAACTACAAGCAAACTTCACAATAACGCCTTGTACGCTTCAATGTGATTTTGTTAACTTTAGGTGTTAGATTTGTGTAGAATAGATCTTATGTCATCATTATTTTAGGCTTTATCTGAAAAAAGTAGGATAAGATAAGATAGGCATCAATCTTAGATGAGTTTAAATTGGTAAAAGAATATATTATAGTCAGGGTTTGCAATACCGTACCGTACTGCTTGGTACGGGCGGTATGTATGTACCAGTTCGATATATGATTGGTACACTCGGTATAGCTCGATATCTTAGTGTACCATGTGCCAGTATGCTCGGTACAGCTCGTACCAATAGTTGATCGATGCACCGGTATGATACGGTATTCAGAACCTTGATTATACTATTTATCAATTATCATATCCATTATTAGCAATAGTTGAATTAATAGTATATAGATAAAATCTTAAATGTCTTTAAAATATGACAATGACATGATGAGTTCTAGATGAAATGCCTGGTTTGTTTATACCTTGTGGTCTTACTATTTTCTTTCTTAGCAATGGACAATTTCTTTCAACTCCTAGTGTTATTCAAATCCATGATCTCCAAAAAATAAAATCCATGGTCTCCTACTTTCTTATTCTCTGACTCCAATTTCATTGTTTACGTTATCTAATAGTAATTCATTACTTCAGCTTGCTTGCTTTGATTCATATGCATGTGTATTAAATTGGAGTATGGTTGTGGTCTACCACATTGCTCCTTTTTATATCAACATTTATAGAAACTACTTCTGAAATACACAGATAGTTTATGTAAATATTTGAATATAAGATTTTATTTGGAAGATGCAACAAATTAATCTGATTTTGAGCATTTATTATTGCTTCTAATTATCAATTTTCTAATTCATGGGATGTAAATTTTGTATTAGTTTTGCCCATTACCAATATAAAGATAACATAGAATCTTCTTGAAATAAATTAATTTGTTCACCCAGCAGGTATACAAGTTGTTGAGGCTACACGGTTATGTTTATTGAGAAAATTAGTGAAATAGAAAATAGCCACTGACGATTAAAATTGTATTGCCATCTACTACATTTTTTAGATGCATGAAGTGATTATAGGAATTCAAAGAATTAAAGGGAGATGGTGGAAGCCTAGCAAATGAATAACACTTACTTATCATGTTCATGTTAATTTATCTTACTGCATGTAATTTCTCCATTCAAGCATCTTCCTTGCAGGTTCTCCGTTTACAAGAATGCTTAAGCAAATATCAACGATCTGATGATGGAAGTACCCCCCAGGTTATCTGGTCTAATTCTCTTAATTTCCAGTCCTGATTTAGATCAATAGTCATGTCAGGCTTTTTTAAACTAGAATAGTCAAGCCATATATTGGGCAATCTCAGATAATTCTTGTTGCAATAGTGATTGTTGTAGGATATATCCAAGATTCTACTGACCTGTTTAAGAACAGATTGTTTGTAGTTCTCTTCAAGTCTTATTTGATAGCAATAGTTTGCCTATGCATTTTTTGTAGTATTCTACTGCATCATCCTTCATTTTTGCTGTCAATCATTTTATTGCCCACTCATGACAGTTTAGTTATTCAAATCCCTTGTCTTTTCTCAGACTAATAGGATTTCTATATTCGTCTAAGATAGTGAAGCAAGCACCATAAGGAAATTAATAGAAATTAGGTTCAAGACTAAGTTTTGAGATATCAGAATTCCTTCCTGTTCATATGTAATGGTGCACTTAAACCTCTGGAACAGTTCAAGTGTTCTATTTGTTTAATCTAAACATAAAAATGGAATCAATTTGTTGTTCCAAGCTTGTAAATTATTTGTCTTAATTTCAATTAATTTGTGCTAAAATTCCTGCATTTTGGGACTTTTAGCTTGACAAAAAAGATGCAATAGTTTAACATTTTCAAATTCAAATTCTCTGAGTGTCTCCACTGCAGATTTAGTTCAGGAGACTGATAACTGAACCTAGACTTTGACACACAATAAATTGGACATTCGTGATGAACGGTGAAACTTTTTTTCTTAAACCAACGGAATAGTGAAACTTTAGTTATTTCATGTGTGATCATCAGCAAGTCCCTCTGACTTCTTTTCTCAATCTTAGATAACAGCTTTCTTTTTTCCTTTAAAGATAATGGATGAAGTAAATTTTCTAGTAAAAAGGTCTATACAAGAGGTCAGTATCATAATATCAGTCAAGAGCTCAGTCAAGCAAGGATGCCTCCTATATAGTGTAGAAATGTTAGGAAGTGTATCTCTAGATGCATCAATGTGTCTGATAATAACTTCCTTTGGAGCCATTTGACTGTTTCCTCTCATTAAATTTTTTCCTTTACTTGAGGGGTGCTTGAGGCTTTCAATATTTATGATGCTATTCTATTGAATTAATGGTAACATGCTAGTTGATTTTTCTAGATTGCGTTAAAGTTGAGATATTGCAAAGATCAATTGGGTGACCTGCTCAAAGCATTTCTTCAAGTTCAGATGACAAAGAGAGTTCTGTACATGCCCACAAAATATTGTCAGTGTTAGCAGTTATTTTGTCTGCATGATAGTTTATGGTGGAGCAAATAAGGTCTCTAGATTCCCATTGTTTGCTTTGTTGAAGAAAATTTTCAAGTAATAAATTAGGAGATGGAAGTGGTCCTTGTAAGTGCATTTTATTGTCCAATTTCACATTTATTCTTTAGTAATATATTATTGATTACCTTTTAACTTGTGTGCAAGAACTTATCTGCAACATCAGTCATGTCTTAGACATTGTGATACCATGTGCAGTTGAGAAGTCTTTTTTCATCTCTCTCTCTCTCTCTAGCCTACAATTCATCCCTTTAAATTTATATACTGGCAAAATTTCAGCTATGTCAGCATATCCTAACCTATCTAGTCTGCTTGTTTAATTTATGTACAGGTTGATCTTGCTCATCTATTAGCTTCCCGTGATCAAGAACTCCGAGCATTGACTGCTGAGGTAAAATCATATGTATAAAGTTGTGTGCAGTCAGAAAGGTGTTATTTCTGCTTGCGACATTGATATAACGATGGTTATTAATCCATCTCTTAGCATTTAAGCTAAACACCAGATGTATCTTGAAAATGTCATTTATTTTTAAAATAGGCATGCAAATGAAAAAACTTTATCTTTTCTTGAGAGTACGCTGGCTTATACATGCTTTTAAGTTCCCTATGCATTAATTGTTCCTGACCTGTCAGAACCCTGTTTACTGTATCATACACAGTTTTCTGTGCTTGAATTATATATATGGTGAACTATTAATCACAATGCCTTTTAGTGGCTTTCTTTAGCTGTAATTGTTTAGATAGTTAGGAAATCAATTAGTCATTCACTATGCATATATGATTGATTTATAGTCTATTAGCATTGCAGATGAACCAAGTGCACTCTGAACTACGCCTTGCTCGTAGCTTGATTGCTGAGAGAGACTCTGAAGTCCAACACATGCGTGCAACGAACAACCAGGTTTGCTAACTGATCATGCCATCAAAACGCATCTGTGCTTCTACTTAAGAATTATGTATCAAGTTAAGGAAGTTTCTGGATCCAGAATATTAGGAGGAAAGAATATTGAAATGATATTGTTTGTGACTTGTAATGAGCCTACTGCAGTACGTTGAAGAGAATGAGAGACTGAGAGCTATACTAGGAGAATGGAGTGCTCGGGCAGCCAAGGTCCGCCAATTGATATAGTAATATCTACCTTTAACGGACACCATTATTTGAAATTAGCAACTCACAGTTAGTTACCTGTTGCAGCTTGAGCGAGCGCTTGAAGCAGAACGCATGTCGATTGTGGAATTGCAGAAGAGCATAGCAAAGCTGCGAAGCAAACCACCAAATCGGTTGGCCGATGAGCACCAAGAATAATTGCTGCATATGTGGGAACTTGCTTTCCAGTAGAAACAAGCTACTGAGTGGTCTGATCTGTACAGTCTACACGCCCGGAATGCAATTAGTGGAGATATTTTTGTTGATCAGACCAAAGGGTAAAAGAGAGGGGGATATGGCCAAAATGATGAATTGGTTCCAACATATGGCTTTTTGAGATTTTGTTAGTTGACATATGTTAATATAAAACAAAGACATATTAATATAAAGCATTTGGGACAATATGAACTTTACTGTTAGCTACCTTCGGGCTATGATGGATGGCTGTTAGCTCTATGCTCGCTTGTATCAGTATAAATGCAACTACGAACTCCCGTCTTTTGGGCCTCACAGCATTTGATTCCTTACCATCAGTCTCGAGTTGAACTATAGCGGACGCAAACTTTTCCAGAACTAAAAACAAAGAACTATAGATGCAACGACAGTCTTGGCTTACCCACTCTGAATGATGATCACTAGAAAAGAGCAACATAAGACTAACAAATTGGGAGCAAAGCACCTGTGCGTGTCCAAGATATGAATGGCAAGTAAATTGATATAATTGATAGTGCCACACCCAAACTTATAGGATTTCCTTGCAAGTACAAGTGTTCACTGATCCCCTTAACCCAGTCGCCGTGATACTGGTAGCCATAATTATCCTATTCAATCAGTCGATATTTACAACAAAGTTAATTTATAAAATATATTTAAGTAATAACACTGAGCTTTCCGCTTCCTCAACCGTGCCTGCCGGAAAGAGCGAGTCCCCGTTCATACATGCGCTGGATTTCTTCCCTATACTCTGTCAACGACTTGTCGGGAAGGGCCGGGGTCAGCTCCACGACATCCCCCATTCTGAGCTTACGACTCGGGTCGCTAACTGGCTCATGATTCAGTCTGGGCCTTAATTCTAACTTCACAGGGAAACTGGATGGAGATCCTCTCGAGCTTCCTTCCCCGGCTCTCTCCATCAAGTCGAATACAGTGGAATCTGCTGGAAACTCCTGCACGGACATCTGTAATCACACATAATATACACCTTAGTTATCAGCAAAAGCCTGTTTGCGGACAACTAAACGACGAAAACTCACCTTCTCATTTTCTAGTATTATAACATAAATGGGTCCATTATGGCCACACTGCTGCGTGTAGGAATAAGGGCAGTTATCGGAATGAGAAGGAAATTGACATGGTGGCCTGAACAAATTTGTGTGCCCAACTGATCTGCACTGTTCGGTCTTCATCGCCTCACATTGCCAGCTCAGAACCCATCTTGCCCATTCTACCATTTGAAGTACAAATGATGCATGCCTGCAGTTACCTTCTTTGTATCTCCAATGGGCTGCAAATCCATATTCTGCCTGCAAATGCATCTCCTTTGTTCGGATCTGAACTTCCAGAGGAAGCATTTCTTCGCTCAACACAACCGTGTGCAATGATTGATACCTGCAAGCAATGTCAAAATCAATTCACAGAACAATTATATTAAACTTCATCAATAACTTACCCATTAAATTTGGGATGAGTTACGTAGTCCTTGAATCTCCCAATAACTTTCGGCCATAATCGATGCACAATGCTCAATGCCTTGTAGCAATCTTCCTCTTTCTCGACTATTAAACGTAAACCATGAATGTCATGGATTTGATCCATGTTAAGTTTCTTCCTAGAAATAAGCATCACAAGAATCAGATTGAGAAATTACATAACACTATAGCTACATCAACTTCGACTTGCAAAAAATTGGTAAATAAAAATTTGGAAGGCGTACTTTGTCATTTTAGAGTAAATACTATACAAGCTTTTATGCCTCCCGGATAGAACATGATAAGAAACACCTTCATCTACCAGAGATTTTCCTAACTTCTGCAATGCGGATGCAACCAGTGCTTCATTTAAGGATTTCAAAAGCTGCAAGGATAAATCTCTGTGCTGTTCTGGATGAAGGTGTTTGAAACACAAAGTCTCTAATTGCTCCTTCCAAGTAGAGATTCCCAATCTACTAGCTAGGGGTGCAAAGATTTCCAGAGTCTCCTTCGCAAATCTCTGTTGTTTGACCATAGGTAATGCTTCCAATGTCATCATGTTATGAAGTCTATCTGCTAGCTTTATAAGCACTGCCCTAGCATCTGCCATTGCAAGGAACATCGTATGCAAGCGATCAGCCTCAACATATTTATTTGCAGTGTTGTTATCACGAGCAAGCTGGCTCAAGTGGCTTAACTTAGAAACCTGAAAAATGAGACAAGTCATTTATTATCTTAACCTTTTTTCCTGCTCCGTATGATCCTCTATAGTGACTCTATACACTGCACCAAAATCCACAGAATGGCCTAGATATTAAAGCCCAGACTGAGCATATTAAACTGCACCCAAATTCTTATTTCTCGAAGCATATTAGACTGCATAGTGAAATGACTAATGAACATTTTAGATAGTATGATAAGCTCTAAATTTCAATTAAGTTGGATAAACTGAACTAAAGGAACACAACATATTCATCATGACCAGTAGTCCTCATCAAGATATGAACGTTATATTTGATACTGAGCTCAGTGTTACGGAGCTTGACCACCACTGTTCATCTTGTTAACAACAAGATAACAGTTTTGCTTAATAGATTATTAAAGTGATGCCCCATAAAATAGACAACCACAAACGCAACATACCAACCCTTTTCCACATGTATCACCTAACATCTCAATATGTGGATCATCAATGTCCTGTTTTCATGCTACCCTTCTTTTGGTACCCAAAATATCATGTTCGATGACAATAATAAGTATATGAACACTTATGTCTCCCCAATCACAAAAGTAGCTTTCTTTCATTAGTCCTATGAGTTATAAATACAAGGAGAATGTCAAATAAGTTTTGGGATAAAACACGAGACAATAAATTTAACACAGATGGAAGCTAAATTGTTTCGATGCTTAAACTTATATTGGTGCACTTTACTAGGTAACTTTATCAAAATTTTACCAGGATACTGCTGAAGATTTACAAACATAATTAAGCAAAATGGATGCTAGGTATACAAAGTCAACCATACCGAAGCTTTATATATGAACTCTGATAAGCATTTTGCACGTTCATACAAAAAGATTTCAAATTAGAGTAAAGATAAAAAAATAGAACCTCTTCACAATAAAAATTGCATAAGAACAATCCTTTCTCACACATAAATGATGATCCAATGTGCAAAAAGATTCTCATAAATTGAAGAATATTTTCAACTCTACAACTGACAAGCACGGTAAGATGGTAAGCCGGAATTTAAAAAACAAAGCACAAGAGAAACACAATACCCCTTCAACCAGATCAGCAACCCCAGCTCCGAACATATGAAAAATATGATCATAATCCATAAACGAATCATCGAGCGTATCATGTAAAAGCCCTGCAGCAACTATCGTACAATTAGCCCCAATCTCGGCCAACAACACTGCTGTCTCGACACAGTGCTGCAGGAAAGGATCTCCACTTGCTCTCATCTAACATAAAGAATAAGAAAACCCAGATCATGCGAGGACTTATTTCTGGCTTTAGAATTCAAACACACAAATGTCGTGGATTTATTAATCCAAAAACAATAATAATAAAAATACTCATCAAATTAAAAAAATTAATGATCACCTGCCCCTTGTGAGCCTTTTCGGCCTCATAAAAAGCCTTGAGGACGATCTCCTCGTGGAAAATCTTATGCCTTGCCTGAGCCCCTGCTAACAATTCTCGGGCGTAGGGCTCACAGGTAGTTTCAGTGTCGTTCATACTGTCATCCAAACCAAAAGGCAACTCTTCGACAGAAACTGTGCCATCGTTTGGTGTAGAAAAGCTCGGGGAATCATAAACCAGGCAAGGACTGAGGGCATTCCGAATGAAACCCTTAAAGAGCCTATCTTTTCCCGTTCTCCAATCGCCTCCCATCCACTCCCGAGGGGTCCTCGCCAAAGGTGGGCTTTTGGAAGATCCGGTCCGGCTGCATGTCACCGGGCCCTGGAACACCGACACCGGGCTATGCTCTCGGCACTTGAACGGCGACGATGAAAGCGAGTAGGAGTACAAGCTTCCAAGATCGTCCGACCTATCGTGTCGGAAAGAACCGAGTTCGTCGGTGCTAACGAAGCCGGAAGCGGAGACGTGGCGCGAGGCGGCAGCCGCGGGGGCGGTGGACGAGAAGATTCGGGAGAGACCGCCAACAATCGGCTTCTGGGAGACGGCGGCTGCGGCCGAGGAGGCGGCGGAAGAGGAGGCGGCGGGAGCTGCAGAGCGGGGGTTGAGGTCAAAGTCCGTGGAGGAATGGGAGGCGGTGATCTGGCACGAATGGTGGTGTGTCGAGCAGACGCCGCTAGGGGGGCTCGCGTAGAGGGCGATCGCCGGCACTGACATGGTATCTCCTGAATCAAGCAAATCGACCTCTGTCCAAGAAAATTCAACCTTTCACCCGTATGATGCGTGGAAGAGGAAAACAGAAGCCCTAATTCCGACGAAATTTAAGCAACCTGATGGACGAAATCTCGGGTTGGTTCGTGGAAGGCCGACGAAGGAAGAAGAGTGACGGAAAGGGAGAGACGCTGAGGGAGAGGATTGAGATGGTGAATCGATCGATATCCGGCGCGCCCCCGAGAAGAATCTGGTCGCTCTGGGGGGGGGTTGGGGCTATTATTATTATTATTATTATTATTATTATTATTATTATTATTAGAGCGCTCTCATTCAGCAGCCACCAGTCAAGGAATGGTTGGAATGACCCAATTGGCCTTTTATTTGGATACAACTGTTGGGTTTGCATGAATTGGCTTTTCCCTAAATTGAAACAGGCCACAGCATTTTTAATCATCTAAACCAAATTAAGTCACAGACCCTTTATTAGTTAGTTAAATGGAATTTTGCTTTCCTTGCCTTTTTTTTTTTTTTTGTTGCTTGCTTGTTTGGATTTGGCAAAATTAATATCGGATTTATTTCCTCCTTTTCTGCTAGCTTAGATTTCGCCAAAATTAAACACCAAGTTTAATTTGTTGGATCGAGATTTTATTTTAAATTTTAAATCTACCAGTCAGATGCATCACTATCTTAGACATGAAAAAAATTATCTGATAAGATTTGAAATCCTGAAACAATATATATAAAAAATTATATGATAAAATTTTAAAACCTATTTTGGACTAATTATACTTTGTCCCTATAATTAACTATCTTTTAGCATCTCCATACCTATATTTTAAAAAAAATTAATCACATTGAGATCCTTATACTTGCGAGAGTAAAAAATTTTAACTCTTGCTTCAACAAAATCTCTCTTTTTTTTAAAATTATTTTTAACCCTATAAAATTATATTTTTAATCTTATATAAAGATCTCAATATTTTATTTTATAAATATAAATTTTTTAATATAATTAAAAAAATATAAAAATCAAGATACTAAAGATAACAATTAATTATACGAGATAATATTTAATGAGATTGAGATTGCATCACCTTTTATTATAAGGTAATCATAATGGGTTAGCCAAGTCATACAAAGCGGGATGTGCTTCACCGCTGGAAACCATGTTGTTTGTCCCCACAAAGCTACGACTCAGCTAAGCCACAGAAAGACTTGAATTCTATCATCAAGAAAAGAAGAGACGATCGTGACTCTTTTGGATGTTGCTGTAGTTTCAAGTCTCAACTCATACCAACAAGTATCTTAACTAAGATTTACAATACTGTGTTATACTCTCGATACATACCGATCCAATAGAAAATTGATACGCTCGATATCTTAATGTATCATATATCGAGATGCTCGTCCAGTACAATTCGATATATATTATAACAATAATTGATCGATACATCGGTACAAAATTACAAACCTTAATCTGAACATTCAGGATTCTTCTTATTATTCGCATATCACTCGACTATTATTCAATGCCATCTTGACTTCGATATTCACAAGTCCAACAAATTTTTTTGTGTAAATCATAACTTGATGTATATTGTAGCTATCACAAAATGTTCTTTTGCTTGTCTCCTATTCTTACTTAAGTTCACATTCTCAATAAACAATGAATGATCACTCATTTTGGCTTTATCAGAATGAGGAAAAATGTGATAGTGGAGTCGATTCCAACCTCTAGAAACAGAATTAGACACCTTATCGAGTATCAAATTCTCAACTGATGCCTGCTGCAGCTGGAAGCGGTTGCATATTGATGACGTCATAACAACGCGCACAAAGAGTTGGATGATCTGCAAATGAACCAACTTGAGGTTCATAGTTCCAACATCTCTCGCATTTCAAGCCATCCGCCTGAGAAACTCCAATCCAAATTTCACCAGTTCTTTGATCGGTGTAGTTGCCAGTATATGGTACGCTTGTAACCAATTCGGTATTTGGTGAATTTAGAACTTCAACCTGTAGCCAATATATAGATATGCTAGAATGATGTGTATAACAGTAAGGTTGTACTGACAGATGGCATCCGGAAAAAAGTCTGTTACCTGAGATGTTATAAAAATCCTGTGCAGAGCATCAGCTTCATTCCCAGCGGTGCACAATTCCTGCAATCTGCAGGTCACATCACCATCTGAGGCATGAAGATAAACCTTTGCTTCCAAGCTGGACCCAATCAACTTTCCAGCTCTAGCATTCTCCAGGACTTTGTTCACCTCTGATCTCAACTGGTTAACAGTACACTATGAATCACTAGCAGCCATGACAATAATATGTTCTGTAGTAAGAATCACACAGCCACCACATCAAGCTTTAGATTTTTAAAAATATATTTAACAGCCACAATGGAGGGTGAGCCTTGATGCCAAGGTTGCTAATTAGCAATCTAGGCATCCAGGTTCAAGTCAAGGAAATTGTTAAGCAAGCTTTAGAATATATTTAATAACCACGATGGAGGGTGAGCTGTGCCACCATGGTAAGGTTACTAATCTGTAATCTAGGCATCCAGGTTCAAGTCAAGCATATAACTTCTCTTCTTAGAGTATAGCTATGTACAATGATCCTCATTAGATGCGTATTGCATAATTCTGTTGACTGAGCTATCCGTGTTTGATAGCACTTTGACACAATTGAACATTTTTTAATCGCACGTAATTCCTCCATATTGTCTAGGCACTCTTCCACATTCCTCTCAACACATACATGTATGAGAATATCTCATAAAAATTATATCATAATTCTACATAACTAAGTATGATCTAATCGAAGGTTTGTAAGTCAACCAAGTACAATTGAATCCAATTCAATCGGATCATCATTTCGTGAAAGTATTAGGATTAACTGAGGTACAATCAGATCCAAGTCAAATTGATCAAAATAGCCAAGCTTGATCCAGTTCTCCCTAATTTCTCAGCCATGGTGCTGGATTACTGATGGACCCAGTGGATATACAGAGGTACAAAGAGAAAATAAAGTTAAAGAAGTTACTAATTTAATTTTAGGGTAAAGGAGAAGAGAAAAGAGGGATAAAGAGAATAGGAAGACAATGCGCAAGTGATATGAGCACATCAACAAAAGTTCAGTTAGTGTGGACAAAGAATGATACAGGGAAAAGTAAAGAAAAAAAAAAAAAAAAACATGTAATTCGAGGCCACAAGACCCATCAGCTGCACCTGCTCTCTGTTCGCCAACAGTATGGGAAGGAGATGAGGAGACGGACAGAGGGGAAAAGAAGTGAAAGATGGTAAAGAGAAGAGAGAAAAGTGGAGAGAGAAGGGACAGGGTATTGATTTTGTTATTGATTTTTTGAAATGTTAGCAGAACATATGCATAATTATTTTTGTTCCATAGTTTTTTGCAATACTTTCTGATAATTCCTTTTAATACTTTTGATTAAGTAGATTTTTTAATAAATCCTGACACACTAATTTCCAGTTCCTGCATGGGCAGGAGCCTTGTGGACAAGGCCACACCTATCTATACATTAATCCTGATAATCCTAAATCCAGATCTGAGATTGAAACCTCTTATTACTTGTATATTAAGAAGCTAATCCCAAACTTGCCTACGTTCTTTGTACATAATTATATATTTGAGCTTGTTTAAATAAATCCAGAAGGATTGTTTCCCTAGAAAAGACCCTCATTTTATGTTTTTCCAGAAGAGCTCCCCCTTTTGGTTTTTCCCAAACAGTGTCCCCTAATTCAAAAAATACTCAAACTACCTCTCAAAAAATAGCCTGTACTTTTCCCGTCCATTAAAGTGTTTTGACTTGTAAAAGTGTTTTGGCTACTAAAACAAAAACACTGTAAAGTCTACTTGAAACACTATAACTGAGCCAAATGAAATCACAACACACTAAAAATCATTTGATATATTATACTAGGATTTAAATAGGTATTTATAACAGTTGATGAACATCACCCGAAGAGGAACACAAAAATTGTTTGTTGTAGTGTTTTGGCCACCATAGCAAAAATCAAGGTTTGCAATTTCGACCTGTACCACCCGATACGGGCGGTATATACCGGTCCGCAAGGTTATCGGTACACAGACCGCTCGCTACCATCAAAAATCGATCGTCGATAGTCAATTTTGGCCGTCAGCGGCCGATTGAGGGAGAAATCGACTGTCTGCGGTCGATTGAGGAAGAAAAAGAAGAGGAAAAGAAGGAAAAAGAAGAGAAGAAATAATACCGCGCCGTCGTCGCCCACGGGCGCTTTTTCTCCCACGCGAGAAGACGGAACGTCTCCCCGCACGGGGAGAAAGATCGAGGCGACGTTGCCCCTTTCCCTTTTTTTATATTTTTTAATATGTTAATATTATATTATAAAAAATATATTATATTTTAATATACCGAACGGTATGCACTGTGTACTACCTGGTACTGGTACTGTACCGGCACCGACAATATGTCGGTACATTAGTATGGACCTACTAATGTCAATCCTTGGCAAAAATATTGTAAGAACCTACTTGAAAACTACATAAATGACCCAAATGGACTCTTAACCTCAATCAAACCAATTATAAGCTGCACAATATGATATCAGTTTTCAGTATCTCAAGAAAAACATTGTAAATGCTATTGAAAAAACACTATAAATGACCCAAATGAAATCAATGTTACAGTTTAAAACTCATGAAAAAACTAACAGAAAAATTTGGCAGAAAGAGTTGGTGATAGGGTATTTTGGGCATTTTTCGAATTAAGGGCACTATTTGGAAAAAAAATCAAAAAAGGAATGTTGTTTGGGAAAACCCAAAATGAGGATTTTTCCAAGGAAATTGCCCAATCCAGAATCTATTATTGTTTTGCTTCACTTGTACTTTATCCATCATATTTTGCGTTTTAGTGGAACTATAGAGTATCTGAGACCTAGAAGTGCTAGTAGAACTATAGTCGACACCATATCACTTGGATCTATCTGAATGTTGGTAAAATGTGACACCATATCAGGGGCCCACTGAAATCAAAGGCCATTACACAAGGAACATTCTTGTGAGTCAAAGCATCAACTTTGCAGCCAAACAATAATTTACACACAAGAATTTACATTCTTAGGTCGCATTGTATCTCACATATGCTTATCCCGTAGAAATGAGAGTGAGGACACCTTTCAGTTATTAAAATAACTTAACTGAGATAAGATATAGGCAGGTACCTTCATTTTATTTGAAATTCTAGGTGGCAAACATCTAAAAAAAATAAACCTTGAAATAACAAGTAGCTCTAGTTCGAATCTAGCAATAGGCAACAGATAAAAAAGTTAATCAGCAGTAATTAAAAAAAAGACAAATGATCTGCCATAAAAGTAACTTGTTTACTGTTCAATTTTTGGCATAAACAAGAAAATGATTGCTTCAATCTCATTGAGAGATGAAAGCATAATGATCCAAGGGAAATAAAGTTCAATTACCTATTCATTCTAATGCACTCCAGATATAAAGAAGGGGAACATATAACATAAAAAGGTACATAATGCTCCGGAATTAGATGAAATTTTTTTTGCACACCTCAAGGATTGTCTTCCAAAGATCAACATCATCAGCAGGCATCCTGAGCCAACTTTCATTTGGAACCGGCCATTTCAACTCAAAAACAAATTTCCCAATAGATCCGTCTCCTGTAATGTATTCAAAAGGGAGGTTTTGCCACACATCCTCAGCTAAATGTGGCAAAATTGGAGCAATTAATCTAACAATGGAAAGAAGATGTGCTGCAAGAACCGTTTGGCAACTCCTCCTCGTAAAACTGGCTGAACCCCTGAAAAACACCCATTCAGTTGAGGAACAAAAACAAGAACCAACAAGCATTACAGAGAAAATTATACTAGTCTATACTGAATACCTGGACAGAGGCAAAATGATAATGTCTCTAAGCTTTAACAATGTCAAGCATTTTTAGTTTATTTGAATAACTCCACCTCCATATAACAGGACATGTTTGTCATCTAAGTCTTCAGCAGCAAGTATTCATATACCACAAGCCACAACTACGTTGGTCATATATAGGCACAGCAAAGCACCATCTCAGCTAGTGCCAACACTGTAAAAATTATGCACTAACGCACATGACTCACTAGATTAGGTTGGCAACACCATAAAGAGATCACACTTGTGCATGGTGCTTCAACGCTTTCCCATACCAACTTTCCACATAATGTCAACTAAAGAAGTGAAAGAGATGACACACCAATGCAATTCAGCTGATTTGACCACAAAACTATTTTTGCTGATTATGAATCAAAATATCAGTCCGCTTAACATTCTTTGTCTACACGATGCACTTAAGATGAAAATTGAGCTTCATGATTCATCTAGTGATAAATCAAAATGGTCATAATTCTTTTGGATTGAAATTGTAATTCCCGTTCATTTCAGCACCTTTTTGCATTAAGTAGCATAAAATGAACTATAAAACATCAGATCAATCATATGAAAATACAGAGGCTGGAGAACCTCAACATATTCACAAAGCAACAAATTAATACAATATCATAGAACCAGAGTACATCCTGAAGGTGTAAAATGAAAAGAATCTAGATCCAATGTATGAGGCCTATGCTAGTAGCAGACTGGTACTAAAAGTATTGTGTGACAACCTGCCACAATATGCATATACCTCACATGTCAGATCACATGCCAAGACTATTTCCAAGTCAAATGACAAGCATACTGGTGCCTTCGACGGCATATCAAGAACTAGCACAGTATCAAATGCACCAGCGCAAAATTGGCTCGTTGTACATGGGTTTGCTATCCCAGTATTGACATATATATCACTGCATGACCAGTGGTTTGATGTCTGATTAAAATATTATGTAGCTCAAATCAGACATTTAAATGGAACATATACATGTCTACAATAGAAAAGTAACTGTTACAACCATACAATAATATGTCCAAAACATATCATTTTTGACAAGTGTGTGAAGCAGGTAGCCAGCAAACAATATTATGTCTGAAATTTCTTCCTACTAATTGTAAAGGAGTTATGAACACATTATTAAGAGTTAAAAATTTGATATGGCATGCTAAATTAAATACTTCATATCTAGCATTGTTCAAGAGTATAATCCAAGTTGGTATCGTACCCAAAGTAGTAAAGGATGTAAACCTTATCTGAACTCGTAATTTTTTTGGCTCAGTTTATAAGAATAGCTTCATTTTAAAACCAATTCTAAGTCATATGTGAGAAGCCAATCGGTTCTATCACCTACTCTATGTTTTCATCTTGGGTTGGGATCCCCTTTCACTTTTTTGCAAGGTTCCAATTCTCATTCATTTGTTGACAACTAAAGGAGGTGTTTGGGCCCACAGTTGACAGGTAGGGATCATCTTAAAAGATGATTCAGATAGGAGAATGGATGGTTTCAATTTAAGAAAACTGTCACCCTTTTAACTTATTTACCCTTGTAGGCTTATACTACCCTTCAACTTATTTACCCTACCTTGTAGGTGGACCATCTAGTCTAGTATGGTGGTGTACATCTTGTATCATCTTCATTCAATTGAGTTACACTTCCCTTTAAGTGCACTTCATGGTAGCTTTGAGAATTCTGAGCATAGGTTATAGACAACTGAATGCAAAATGCTGTAACAAAGAGTCCTAAAAAATCTACCAAAAAATCAACTGCATGATTATATCATGACCATACAAGTCTAAGAATAACCAATTGATAAAATTTTCTTCTGCCTACAGGCAGTTTCTAAAGAAAACCTACAACACTAGTCACTGTAATTGGGCCAAAGCTAAAAATGACAGTTTCAAGCAATTCGATACTGAAATAATCAAATGTTACTCCCTTGTTGAACAAAAGAACTACTCTCAAAAGATTGTAGTAAACATGAAACATATAACTAAAAGACAATAACCACAAGATGCTTCCGAAAAACTATAAGAAAGGCATACCCCACATAGAGTCGGTCTTTAGCAACATCAAGATAGAAATTTGACAGATCAACAATGGCAAAACGTTGAATGATCTGGAATAAAAAGAGAGATCAACATCAAACAAATTATATGACTTGTGAAGATATAGATCAAACATGGAGGACTGGCATGTTAAGAACTTAAGATGGTGATCTCATTTCAATTGAATGACATTTTAAAAACTACTTATAGAAAACGCCCATCAACAAATTGATGAATTAAAAAAGCTGCAACTTTCACGACTCACAACTTCAAGTCTTTGCTAAATGATGGTGCAAGCTTCCAGAATGACTCAGCAAGGATTTGAAAACCAGTTCTATTGATTAGAACAGACTGGTATATGGCCACCTGGTATACAGACGAGGTGATCTTGCCAGGTTCCTTTTGGTATTGGGTATACCACCTCTATGGTACCAGTATCCCTTTTTGGTTTTTAAGCTCCCCACAGCTCACTGTTTCATTTTAAATCCTTGGTCTCCACCTCCTTTTAGGCTGCCTTGTCACCTCCTCCCTGATGTCACCACCTCCTAATGCACTCACTCTCTGCTAATAGTGGTCCAGACCATACCGCTGGTATCAACTTGGATGGACACATGATAAAATACATGGTACCAATATCATACCATTCAGGTCACCTATCATTATCGTCGTTGGATCCAGAATACGATTCATATTATCAATCCTTAGTCCTTACTACCAAAATGAATGGATTATTGTTTAGTGTATGCATATGGGCCGCTAGTTAAATCACAAACCAAAATGTGAATAGGTAAGTAAGCACTAGAAGTTGATTACTGTCAGTTTTGATGGGGGCTGTTCAATTCTTATCTTATAGAAACTTAGTTTCAATAAACAGAAATTCCAAATATTATGGGAGTTGATTACTAGAAGTTGTATAATGCAAAAGCATAACTTGAGGACGAAATATGTTTACACTTCTATTCAAAATTACAATAGCAAACAATCCTTTTGATAGCATATCACATTACAAAATAAATGAAGACATGTAAATTATATTTTAAAACTTTGTACACCTAGTATAGCATCATATATATCCGTTGTTTGAAAGCTTGTCAGTAATTTTTAGCCATACAACAAACAATGGAGTTAGTAATGTCTAACCCATGAATCTGAAAATTGGATATTGTTAACTGGTTTACTATATATATATATATATATATATATATGTGTGGACCAGTATGCCATGGTATTTTATTCACTGGTATTGTTGTAATTGTTTTATGGACATTGTATTGACCAATAAAAACATGTTTGAGAAGAATTCTTGAGCAACTGGAACATTTTGAAATTTATTGATGATTAGCAGAGAGTTGGGCTGCTCCAACAACAGATTCATCCTATTATAGTGGTCAAAAGTGAGCTATAGTTGTTAAACTGAAAAAGGAAACACTTTACTAATTTTACCAGTGAAGCTGACACACAATAGTTCTTTTCTCACAGTCTGGAATTTCGAAGTGGCATGCAGCAAAGCAAATGCCTTGATCGTCTTTTCATATGTCTGAGCATTCTATTATTTTGCTTGCAAGTAGGACACTTCGATACAAGTTTGGATCTAGTTGTCTTGTTTGTCAATGCAACATGGTGGAATAGTCCTAAAAGTATATATGCCATGTAGTTAACTAATCCATTGCTAATCACAGGAGAGCAATTAATTAATTCTGCATGTGACACATACGCATAAGGAATGAATTGGTTTCGCAAATAATGAGTTGCATATAGTGAAGCAAAAGTACCTGGTATATTTTGTAGAACTGGTAAAGCTCATAACCATCCTGTATTGTCTTCACAACATTTTCAAGTTGGTATAATGCAAATTTGTCAATTTTTGGAAGATCATCATATGGAACAGAATTCTCTGTCTACATTCAACAGAAAACAATCTATGATTAGATGAGATTCATGAGAAAGAAAACGTACTAGGCACTAAAAAACATTCATAGTTATCATATAATATTTTCAAGGTAGCTATAACTGTCATCTTTGCATAAAAAGTTTTATCATTTTATAGATCAATATGGTAACAGTAACCAGGACCTCTTATAGGAGTATGAAACATTGTCATGCAGAAAATATTAATTTGAACAGATTGGTTTGACATGCAGTGTGCTTTATTAATGGAGGAATCCAGTGCATGATCCTCTAATCAATGTGGGATTTAGGGATGACCAACAAATGCAGCCTTAACCCTAGAAGTAGAGAGTGTTTCTGTAATACAAATTCTTGTCATCCAGTTCTCAAACAAGCAACCTTACAATTGTAAGGTGGTTAACCCTTGCAGTGTGCTTTATTAATTAACGTTGATAAGTGTCATCTAAACAACGATAGTCTCATTATAAATTAATCTTGGTTAAGGTGCTCTGGAAGGTAATAAAGAGAAATACCCAGTCAGAAAAAGGAATGGTGAAAGACCATTCCTTTTTCTATATATAACAAGAAAAGAATATATAACAGACAACTTAGACATACTTTCCAATCATGAAGATTTGACAATAGAAACCGCAATGTTCCTCGTAGTTTTCTATACGTTTCAGACATTTGACGGAGGATTTGAGGACCAATCAATACATCACCAGTGTAGTCGACACTAGAAACCCAAAGACGAAGTACATCAGCTCCATAACCAGGTTGATCCTAGCATAGAAGAAAGAAAATCATCAGAAACTTCAAATTCTTAAAGAAACTTTATAAGCAGGTCTATTAAAACAAACCTTAGAATTTTTTCCTCCATTAATTACAATATCTGGATCAACAACATTACCCAGAGATTTGCTCATTTTCATACCCTTTTCATCGAGTACAAAGCCATGGGTTATGACGCATGAATAAGGAGCGTTACCTGGAAAAGATAGAGGCAGTATGGTATCAATCTTATCAAATTAACTATCAAAATATATTACAGAGTAAGACTAGAGAGATTATAATCCTTCACAATTTCCAATGTCACTGAGAAGAGAACTCCTCCAGCAGTTGAAGATTTAAGAATTAAGATATTTGTCCTGTTTGGTCAAAATATCTCATTACAATAATCTAGCAACATCCGAAACCCCAGTGCCAGGCCAACAGCAGTGGTTGAGTATTATCGAATTGAACCAAGCTCTAAAAGACCATATCAGGCAACTGAACTGAGAAACCAATTTGGGCTCATCAATATCAAGAGCTCATCAGATATCTAACAAGCCTTTATCAGTCAAAAGGACCTGTTCCTTCCATCTGTCTATGATTGTGAGAGGGGACTAGGATTGGTTTGCAATGCTGCTGTAGCTCCAAAGGAAGAGAGAATGAGAGAGAAAGGCAGAGAGGAAGAAAGAAGAGATAGCCATCTGGGCCTCTGGGCCTCCCTCCGCAGAGCCTTGCTGCGCCAGGGAAAAGTAGCTCAAGTGCCTCATTTCACCTTTCTTTTGGCTTCCCTATTCTATCAGGCACGGTAGTTGCAACATCAGCTTCACACAGGACAATCCATTCTGGCAGCCAGTTAAACCTAAGGTGCTTCAGTGCTTAAGTACTTTGCCCACACTAATGAAAGCAAATCATCACATGAAGTCATCACCACATAAATTCTCAACGCTAGGTGAATCTGATAAATGATAAAAAACCATCCGAAGTGAAGAAAGTTCAAATAAGAAGTACTTGACAAAAACTTAAATACCTGTCGTTGCAATACTGGTTAATAATGAGCTTTGGAACCATCCACGATGCTGATCAGTACCTTCGAGATACAAATCCGCAGGAAAATGAAGGCCATCTCTTTTTCCTAACACTGCTGCCCAAGATGAGCCTACATAGGTAGCATACAGGAAACACAACAGAACCAAAAAAAGAAACAGAACAAACATTTCATATCAGTTGAAGAATAAAATGGTAAAGTAGCTAAAAAACTGAAACTCATGGATATTATATAATTACAGCGTAAAAGAAATGCAGAAGAGTTGCATTGTACTCCAGTTAAGCTAACTCATGAAGTAAACTGACACAAAGCTAATAAAGATCTGTTATCCCTAATTGCTGAAATATCAAGCAAAATTATGAACAAGTGATGAGATAAATCTATATAGTGCTGAAAGTACAGTGGTAAATCTGTTAAAATAGTGTTCATCTTTTATCATTTATTGTTTAATCTTGTAAATTATTTATTTTCATTTCCATCCCAAAACTATAATTCCTAAACAAAAAATGTTCTTTTTTCTTCGAAGGATCTCTATGCATTTGTCGTACTAGTAGCAGTGCTCATCTTATATCAGGTTGCTATCAAAGCAATTGACTACATAATATTGGTATCAGATCTTCCGATATAGAGAGATGTCTATCATTAGGACAATCCATATATTCAATCATTTGACTGGGTATGATTTCCTATGTAGTGGAAGTGTAAGACATGGGGATTATTTTGTCTTTTTTTACTTTATAAATATGTTAGTTTGGGTTGAGTTCTGCAAATGTAATAAATTGTGATACGACAAATCTTATGAAAACTACATTAGCTACCAAGATTAGAAAGGAGGTTAAGCTAAACATGAGAGTAATTGTGAACATATATTTGACTAAAGATGCTCTGCAAGGATAAGCTCAACTAAAGTTTATATTAAGCAACATAATCTCTCAAAGCAAAGGATCAAGCAAACATGGTAGATGATATACTCAGATACAGTTTTTTTGGTTATCCCTTGATTTATGAAATTAGAATTCTTTATTCATAATTTCATATTATATTTTTCTTCTTGTCCTTGGTGCTTTATAAAAAAGGAATGTATTGCTGAGATCATTACAATTGTAATACAAAATTATTACAAACTAGTTGTATATATAGAATGTTTTCCATATTAAGTAATAAATATGAGGGATCAAGGCCACATCCCTAGGAGTGATTCTCAGAAACAGTGTATCTAGTAGTTATCCACAGTGAACATATCCACCATGAGCTATGTGGAGATATGAGATCATCCTAGAGAGTTAATTCTTAAACCAGAATGAGATGGATATTTTATTCTTTTTCTCATAAAGTATCTTTCCTTTTTAATTCCACAACCAACAGATCCTAGAAAAAAAACATATGCTATTTGTTCGGAGAACCCTCTGCGCATTTGTCAAACGTCATGTTAGTATCAAAGCTCACCGCATATCGTCATGGTTAGCTAATGAAAGATCATAGTAGTGTTAAATTTAGTCACAAACAACTACAAGGGTGAAGGAGACAAGTTTGGCAAAAGACACTGGAAACTAATTTAGGCTTCACATTTCACAACATGCCATGGATAAAAATCTTGATCCATTACATACTGATCAGTGTCTGGACCAGAACAATATTAATATTGTACAGTGCACCAAAGTCGATAAGGACTGACACCATTTGATATTGGCTGGACCACAATAGAGATCGAGAGAGAGAGGACTAGAAAGAGAAGAGGTGGTGGTGTATGGGGAAGGCGTCGCATAGAAGTGGAGAGAACAAGAGGTGACAAAAGGAAGAGAAGATAGAGAAAGAGAAAGAAGGGAGAAAGGTAAGACAATTAGCAACAGCACAAATTAAACAAGATAGAGCAAGGAACAGATATTTAACCTGAATAAGAACACAAATTCACAATATAAACAAAGAAAAAAATTGCACAGATATAAGTAGATCCATCAAGGACCTTTTAGATGAGAAACCCTCCACAGAAAATTTATTCATCATTTGATTTGCCTATGATCCATATAGCAGAATAACATACCAGAGTCAAACCAAACATCCATGGTATCAGTTCCCTTATAGTATTCTGAAGCATTGTTTTGATATTTATGAGGAAGAAGTTCCTCTGTTGACATGTACCACCAGGCATCACTACCCTTCTTTGACACAACAGCTGAAACATGTAAAACATGGATCATGATAGGCAACAGAAGAACATTCAGTATGTTATATCGCTAAAACCATACCATCATAAGCAACACAAGAATAAATAAAATCCATAAAATCCTCATCAGAACTTTAAAAAGTAAATTAAGCCCATGACTAACTCAAACAATGAACAAAAAGGAAAAAACACTAAGCTCGCATTGTATGTTATGTGGGTAATATCAAGAAAGATATCTGTGATGCTTTATCAGAAGGAACCTTGTATGTCATTTATAATTTTGTCAGTATAAATTAAAAAACTTTTAAAATGTCAAGTTTTTTGGAATAGAAAACTCAAAATATTTATGAAATTTTTGCAGTGAGAAATAGTACTAAAGCATAGAACCATGTCTCTCTAAATTTATATTGAGCATCCACCCCTTCATCAAATCTTAAATTACAGAACTTTCTTAAATAATTTACCTCAAACTTATCAAGAATATGCAATATGGATATATTCATCTATCAGCAAGGACTGCCCCTATATGAAATAACAGTCTGAGGCCAGCCGATATGTACAAACTCACAATTCAACGACACAGTTAACTTGCTACTCAATAATCAATGCAGTCATACTTGCTCCAAACCCACTTATCCAGACCTAAAACAATTATATGCATAGTGACTAGTAACCCACAGTGATCATTGATCCGTATGGGGTTCGGATTTGACAATCTGTCGACTCGATACCACCTTTTGGATGGATGTTTCGGCAGAGAAATTACGTTATTGCTGCAATAAACACACCTTAGAAAAGGGTTTAATCTTGTTGTGAATTTAAAGTGCCTAAAATAGGGAACTAAGCAAAGAGTTCTTGAGTGGGGATTGCTCGGAAGTTCTTGCATGACAAGTGCAGATAGATTGCTCTCAGCAAGACACAGTTTGCTGCCGGTTCTCCCTTTCTTCCCTCTCACTAATCCGACAGCACCTTTGTTTGGCACTATAGAAGGGGTTGAATGTGTCGATTTTGCTGCTGTGATTCTACAAAATGCTAAGAAGTGATATTATGCAGACATTACTGATGCAATGGACATAATTTAACTACATCGACTACAGATAATGCATGAACAGTACAAATATCAGTACTTGCCAACAAAGTTCGCCATACCAGTTCATACCGGCATATCGAGCTGAGCTCAGTACGGTATGGTACCCCAGCACCAAGCGGTATATATAACATAATATAAATAAAAAAAAGGGGCAACGTCGCCTCGTTCTTTCTCCCCATGCTGTCACGGAGAGAAGAAATCGCCCGCGGGCGACAGATTGTGTGGGCGTGAGCGAAGAGCAGCGCCGAACTCTAGGTTTTTCTTCTCCCTCTTTTTCTTTCTCCCTCTCTCAGCTTATACCGCCCGAAATCGGCCGCCGATGATCGAAATCGACCATTACCGGTCGATTTCGGGTGGTAACGGGATGGAAACAACCCCAATTGGCGGTACCTACCACCCGATAGCGGGTGCTCCGTGTACTGATCAGCTGGACTGGTACGTACTGCCTGGTACGGGCGGTATCGATCGGTATTGCATTCCTTGCTTGCCAAACAACCAAAAGCTATAAGAAGCAATTCTGCAAAGTTTTTTACACAATACTATTTCCTGCATGAAACACATTACCTTTAACATGTGCAATCGTTTCTTCAGAAATCAGCGGTTCTTTTGAATGAACATGATAAAAAACAGGAATTGGAACCCCCCAAGTCCTTTGTCGTGAAATACACCAGTCAGAACGGCTAGAAGTCATAGCAATGATTCTGTTCTCTGCCTGGCAAATGTTTAGCATGCCATCAGGATCTACAATAATGAGATCTACTTATACAGTTTGCAAATATTTATGAGTATATTTCCATGTACATATATTTGTTGGACTTTACCATAAAAAGAACATTGTTCATTTTACTACTTTCATAAATGTCATAGAGACCTGTAAAGCAAGGTTTGAAGTCACAATGTGGTGATGTTGCAGCACGAAATGGGCAACGGGCAGGCTTATGCTATATGTCAACATGTGCTCAGCATGGCATGAATTCCAGTGAGGAAACAATGCAGGGATGCTTGAACACCCATTGTATAGTTCATGTATATCAAACACTCCTGTATGTTCTCTGTGAACCATGTGCATACCTTAAGTCCTAACATATCTGACAATCACATATTGACACTGTCTAATAAAGTACATGCACAGAGTCTGATAATTAAAGGGTATTTTACGTGTAACAAACATGAATATTTTTGCCCCAAACACAAACAAGATGATTTTTACTATCACGAAGCATCCATTAAATGATAAAAAGAAAAAAAAACCTTTAACCATATGTCAAGAAAAATGTAAATCAGCAAATAAAGAAGATGATAATGGAAGGCCATTAAGAAATCATTAAACAAAGACATTTTTAAGGCTTATGTGTTCTAAATGGACATCTTCCAGTACTATAAATGTAAAAATAGCAAAGAGAAAAAACAATAAAAAATTGCATAAGGTCATTTCCAATTTTGATCATCATATATTCACTGACTACCATAACATCAATAATCAAGGGTATAGTCAACATTTTGTTCATGATAATCATTTGGAATAGACCTTAAAGGAATTCTCAAGTTCCCAACCTTTTCAATGAGTGGCTTCTTCACAATTTTAATATTTTACTATTGATGTTCCAGGAATTTTACAGAATGAGGAAATAGCTAGCACAGCCACGATGTTACTGAGCATCTGAAGATTTTGCCACCACCATCCTTGTGACAGTAATCTAGGATTCTACAATATAAATTAGCTTTCATGTGTCTCATTGTTAATTCACCTTTCTAGAAACCTAAAAAGGACATTTCTTGCACCTTACCTAAATCAAGGTTTTCACATATGGGTCTAAACCAAGGTTTTACTTACCGGTCCGTACAGGTGTACCGACATATTGTCGGTACTGGTATGGGACCCGTACCAGGCGGTATGCACAGTGCGTACCGCCCGGTATTAAAATATAATATAATATTTTTATAATATAATATTAAAAATATTAAAATATTAAAAAAAAAAGAAAAGGGGGGCGACGTCGCCTTGATCTGTCTCCTTGCGCGAGGAGACGCTCCATCTCCTCGCGCGGGAGAAAAAGCGGCCGCGGGCGACGACCGCGCGCAGGCGACCCGCGGGCGGCGACGGCAGGCGGGCGAGGACGACGCTGGCGAGGTATTCTTTCTTCCCCTCTTCTTTTTTTTTTCTTTTCCTCTTCTTCTTCCCTTTTTCTTCCTCAATCGGCCGTCGACAGTCGATTTCTCACTCAATCGGCCGCCGACGGCCGATTTTTGACGGAACCGCCCGCTCCTTTTCCTCTTCTTCTTCCCTTTTTCTTCCTCAATCGACCGCCGACGGCCGATTTTGACAGAACCGCCTGGTAGCGGGCGGTCCGCGTACCGGTAACCTGGCGGACCGGTATGTACCACCCGTACCGGGCAGTACAGGTCGAAATTGCAAACCTTGGTCTAAACAATAAAGCATCTATCAGTATATAATATATTAGTCCAACAAAGGACCGATATTAGATTGTATAGGTCAGTACTAGCTGGTATGCAGTTTTTTCTTATTGTTTCAGTGATACCAACAGAGAGGTTGGTATACCATCTGATATACCAGCACTGTACTGGTCAGTGTCGAAGATGGTATTGGACCATATTTCAAATCATGACCAAGATTTCCAGAAATTGTCTCTCTCTTACAACTTTAGACCTCACATGGTAACAATTAGATTCTAGTTTATCTTCAGAAATCTAATATCATTTTGTTCACCATCTATAATCTACTATGCTTGCAGCCCTTAGACAGCATTAACCATACTATTAAACAACATAATACAGACGATAAGGAACACAGAAATTTTTAACCAAATTTCAGGGCATTTCAGTATATGCTTCAAGAACAGATATAACCTTGCTGTTATAAAGAAAATTTTTACCAAATTCTAATGCAGCAAAACTTTGATCTCAGATACACTAGATTCAATAAAATATTATGTAAGTACCTTAAAACACACTAAAAGTCTTAAAACTCACTATTCTGAAAACTTGAAACCATATGGATTTCAACATGTTTACTCCTTGACATCAAAGAAAATAAAATAACTGAGCATAAAAGTTATGATAATCTGATATCAAATAGATTGCAAAATAAATGCAAACAAATTAGAAGTGAAGGTGAGTATAACATTGGAATTAAGTAGACTGAAAAGCTGAATCTCGTTTATGCCTTATGATTCTCCAAACAGTCAGAATCAAAGGTTAGTGATACCTGTGCAGGAATCCAAGTTACTTTGTTAATTGCATCCATAGCCAACTGGCGGAACCCATCAACAGAAGCAAACCACTGTTCGGTGGCTCTAAATATTGTTGGTTTCTTTGTTCTCCAATCATATGGGTACTTGTGCTCTAAAAGAAACAGGAGTTCGAATAGAAAGTTATGCAAACTTTCACCTCAGCTACATAAAGGCCAGATCACTGCTTAAAATAAAACTTACTGTATGGTTCCTCTAGAACAAGCGATAGTTGTTCATCCAGGCACTTCACAACAGCAGCATTACCAGCCCCAAGGACTTCCAGACCATTAAATTCACCAGCTTCCTCAGTAAACCTTCCTTCATCATCCACAGGAGAAACTATAGGTAGTCCATATTTCAAGCCAGTTATGTAATCTTCCTGACCATGACCAGGAGCAGTATGAACTAATCCTGTTCCCGACTCTGTTGTAATATAGTCTCCGCCAAGCACCACAGGACATTCCTTGCCATTTAAAGGATGAACATACCTGGCATCATGCTTTCAATTAGACTATAACGAAAATAAAGGATCAAATAAATCACTGACACAATTACATAAGGCTTCTGACAGCACATTTATCATTGCTAAGATTTAAGCTGAAGGTCGTACTCATTTTTCTCTATGTTCCATCATACAGTAGTAGATTATGGCAATTCACATAGGTTCTCATTAAAAGATGGAGACATACTATGCTTTATGTCAAGTAACAACCTGCAATTCTCCAGAGTTGATCCCAGGAAAGCTTTCTTGACCACAAGCTTCACCCCCCACTTAGACTCAAGCATGGGCACGAGCTCTGAAGCCACTATAACGAAAGGCTTTCTTTCACTAATTTTCAAGAACCTGCCAGCCTTTGTTTGCTTCTTCTCAGATATTGTTGCTTCTTCCAAAGCATGATGCACTTCAGCAACTACGTATTCAAGCTTAGCATTAACAGCAACAGCTGAAAATTGCAAAAGATATTATTAATTAAGATATAGACATTGGCTCCCTACTACAAGAATCATACAAATTGAATAAGAAACTTAAGACCACAGACTCATGATAGCGATACAACTCTTTTACATTGCAATAAACTCTTCAACTCCGACGACATAATCCTCAGTAGAAACAGTAATAATTAAGATTGGAGCTGTTATCCAATGATAGTGAAATGCAAGAATAAAAATTTTATGTTACTTCTGACAAGTATTTCATAAGACTAAATCACTAAAGCATTGTCAAACTCAGTGCAATAATGATAATGAGTTTCTTGCTATAGCACATTTTAGCATTGTTCTCGTAGCATGGAGAAAATAAATAATTTTCCTTTCAATGCACAGAGACAGGAGAATTGGCTGCTCTTTTAAATCACATATTAAAGCAAAAGGGCTGGTATTATCATTCTTTGGGCCTCTTTGGCTGTGAAAGGCTCATGTACAATTTGGTTTGCAGTTAGAAAACTTGCAGATAACTTTTGGTTCTCTATGACAAAATATTACATGGGAAACGGCATTTCTCTTAAAAAATTAAATGTGTTAGTCCCTTTTCTTACATTATGGCAATTTGCAAGAGACAAAATACCATGACAAAGGAAGTCAATTGGTATTATCAGTCTGAGGAGAGATAGAGAGAAACCTAAGAAGACTTTACTATAATACACTTAATTTAACTAATGATATTGTCTAGTACAGAGTTCAACAGCAAGAAGATTCATGCAACAAATCCCAAATAGTTGGGACATAACAATTCTTGTTGCTGTGGTTGTTCCTGAACTTAACAAATAACAGATGATTACACAAATTGTAGATAAACACAACATTTCTAGAGTGCCAAACTGCTCAAACATTAAGCCTCAGTGCATGGTTCACCTTACTGGTCCATGCTAGTGTACCGACAGGTTGTTGGTATAGTACATACCGAACTATATCAGCATACCAACACAGTATGGTGGGGCATACTGATAAAGCGATATGTACCGCCTATACCAGTCCACTGTCGTACCGGTACATACGACCCATAGAGGGCGGTATAACGAACCTTGCCTCAAAGCATTTAGACTAGGATTTGCATACAAGGAAAACAGAAGCATTTTATGCTTCTTACAACACAGCTACTTTGTCTCAAGTCTCAACCATATTGGACGCATTTGGTATAAATATTAATATTGCACGTCTTTATTGTTTGTCAAATAAATTGAAAGTTGAAACTATCAAATTATTATATGCTTTTTTATACTTTGGATATACTTAAGAAAGTTCAGTTTTTCTTCAACCTTGGATAACTTCATAATGGCCAATATGGATCACAAAACTAGATATATTGTGCAATTTTATCATTCATATAATTGTAATACTTCATGAATTATGAGTTCATCAAGGTTTAGTTTCACAGCATGGGAGTATGCTGGTATGTGCTTGCAAGATGCATAATGAATTGTACTCAACATGGTCAATGTGCCATGCCAACATAGTGTAATGGCATGACCTGCCAACCAAGAAGGAACAACAATTCAATGCTATACATTGCTGGAGCATTTTATCGATGGATTAAGCATGCACATTGATAACTTGATGTTATCTATTAGAGTTAGCAATTACAAATTTTAACAAATTGATCATCCAACCTAAGTTTAAAAGGGAAGTATTTTCATAAAAGTAGTTGCAGGAAGAAAGATGGCATTCTTATTGCAGGTTTAGATTATACATCCATTGTTACAGCAAAGTGCAAACCAAGGTTTTAAATACTGGTCAATGCCAAGATTGCAATACCACCAGTATGGTTCGGTATGTGTCATATTACTGGTCCGATAGGTTATTGGTATATAGACCAAGTAAACCAAGAGGTTAGGACTTATACCACCAGATACGTGCAGTACAAGGCTGGTATTGTCCATTACAGGGCAGTACATGCTCTGTACTGTGTACTGTTTTTTTTAGCTTTTTCAGGCTTTTTCAAAACTCAATATGCAATATCATACCAACACTCAAAACCAAGGATTGACATACCGGTCTGTACTGGTGTGCCGATATTTTATTGGTACCGGTACCGGGCGGTATGCACAGTGCGTATCGCCCGGTATATTAAATATATTATAATATAATATTATCTTATATAATATTAAAATATATTTAAAAAATAAAAAGGGGCAACGTCACCGAGGCGACGTCGCCTTGAATTCTCTCCCGCGTGGGGAGACGATCTCCGCGTGGGGAGGAAAGAACCCGCGGGCGAAACTCGCGGGTGGCGACAGCGCTAGGGCAGCGCGGGCGGCAACGGCTCGCATGCGACCCCCTGGGCGGAGTCGCCGCTAGTGCGGCACGAGATACTTCTCCTCCTCCACTTCTTCTTCTTCTTCTTCTTCTTCTTCTTCTTTTCCTCTTCTTCTTTCCTTTTTCTTCCTCAATCAACCGCTGACGGTCGATTTCTCCTTAAATCGACTGCAAACGGCGGAAATCGACCATCGACGATGGAAATCGACCGTCGAAGGCCGATCTTAGTGCTACCGCCCGGTAGCGGCCGGTCTGAGTACCGGTCAGCTGCCAGACCGGTATGTACCGGGCGGTACGGGTCTTACCGCTCGGTAAGGAAAACCTTGCTCAAAACACCGGTATGGACCGGTATAATACTGGCCCGAGCCGTGACCGGTACACAAAATTACGAACCTTGTTATCAATATCATTCACCTGGAGTGTAAGTATCATTGAAAGAGTAGGAAAGACAGAAAAAAGAAAAGTTCTTCCAAATATGTTATATAAAACTTTTCAATGTATATGGAATATATATAGTATACACATCAAAGCTTCTCCTTCCTTTGCACAACTGAATACAAACATTAGCAAGTATTAACATCTACCGAGAAATAGTGCAGATATTTTTCAAAATAATAGTTCATAAATTAAACAAATATTCATTATACCTAATTATAGATAACAAGTCTAGACATTTTGAGTTACAAAAATCTTACCAGCATTTGCTGGAATAGTCCATGGAGTAGTTGTCCATATGGCCAAGCACAACTCTGGAAAGAATTCCTCAAGCATGTGACATGAAGGTGGAGGTGCACTAGTAATCTTGAATGTCGCATATATGCTCCTAGAAATGTGTCCTTCAGGATACTGTGAAGAAAAAAAAAAGAAAAAAAAAACTCATCAGAGATAGAATGGAAACAATGTGCCATTTGTGATGCATAGATATTTACATGAACTATAGGCCTACGTAGCTCCCAAGAGCACATACTAAAGCCACAACCGATCCTAGCAATTTATTCATCATTTTATCAATCTTGGCAAGTTTAGTCAAATACTGCTGGATCTGACTTAAATATGTGCAGATTTAACCAAGATCCAGCACGCCAAATTAAATTCATTAAAATGCTAGCCCATATAGATCCAATTTAAATTCATATACCAAAACAAACTCCCTCAGATCTAGACCAGATCTTTCTAGGTTGTACACTCACAAATCTAAGATATATTGGTACAGCTTCAGCCTAGAAAACGGCACACTCATTTTCTAGATCATATTTGCAAATTGCATTAATCAAGTGTAATTGTTTTATATATTAAAGTTGTTTTCTTAATGTTTATAGGAAATAGCTCCAGAGAGTCAATAAATTCTATATTCAGCATGAAAGAATGCTCGACAAAGCCACAACCAAGGTTTGACACAAGGTTCGACGTTTTGAATCGTACCGCCCAATACAGGCAGTATGTATCGATCCGCCCACTGATCGATACGCAGACTGCCCGCTACCGAGCGGTACCACCAATTGGGGTTGTTTCCGCCCCGTTACCACCCGAAATCGGCAGGTAACGGTCGATTTTGATCGTCGCCGACCGCTGTTGGGTGATAACGGTTGATTTCGACCGTCGCTAGCAGTTGTTGGGCGGTAATAGTCAATTTCGACCATCAGCGACCGATTTTAGGCACTATCAACCGAGGGAGAAAGAAGAAGAGGGAGAACCTGAAGATCCGACGCTGCTCTCCCGATCCCGATCCGTCGCCCGCGGGCTTCTCGACGCTTCGCGGGGAGAATCTTCAACGATCGCGGGGAGGAGAAAACAACGCGCGATGCGCAGACTTCTCGTCGAGGCTTCATGGGGAGATTTCTTCTCCCCCCGCGGGCTTCTCAGGGAGAAGACATCTCTTCTCCCTGCACTGGGAGAAGAAACGTATCCTAGCTGGGGAGAAGGAACGAGGCGACGTTTTTTCTTTTATTTTTTAAATTATATATATATATATATGTACCGAACGGTACACTTGGGCATACCACTTGGTATGTCGATACGATACGGTTTGGTGGACCTTGGTTTGACACATTGAAGCATATCGCTTGGTAGTACAACTCAATATATACCATACCGACAGCTAGTCGGTACATCGGTACAAACCGATAATGCGAACCGTGGCCACAACCATTAACAATATATTCGGCAACATGCAAACCAAGGCTAAACCAAACAATACGCATAGTACTAGGCCTACACTAGGCGATGCAGGACTTTTACCACTATGGACGCCTTGTATAGGGCTGGTATCAATTGACAGACTAGTACCACCTGGCTGGGAAATATGGACACGTTGATTTGGGCGGCATGATCGTGTCCGACAAGTAATGCGAATCATGGCCACAACAATTGACAATATATTCGACAACATACAAACCAAGGTTAAACCAATCATGCATAGTACTAGGCCTACACTAGGCGATGCAGGGCTTTTACCACTATGGATGCCCTGTATAGGGCTGGTACCAATTGACATAAGACTAGTACCACTTGGCTGGGAAGCACGATCACGCTGATTTGGGCGGCATGCTATGTCAGACACGGATTCGTCACTGACATGACAAGACATGTGTCCTATTGTATTTTTTATTTTTAAATTCGTTGGATATGGCATTCATGTGTTGGACTCAGTGCTCGCGTGTGGTGGAACCGATAAGGATTAGATTCCATTCTTCCTCACCGGTGAAACCTCTGCCCCCACCCCACCTATGGAAGAGGCAGGCTTTGCCCCCAACCCAAGTGCCCCCTAAACCACCACCACCCACAGACCACCTCTACTCTAACTCCCGAGTGAACCGGAGGTGTCAACCCTCCTTCCCCGACAACCCTCTTGTGAGTGACCCAACGGCCATCGTCGTGTCATGAGCTCTCGGGCCCTCCATCCCGAGCACCCCATTTGCGAGCAACTCGATGACCATCGTGCACCCTTGGGCCTTCGACGACTTCACCAATGTCCAACGAAGCTTCTTCCTCAATGGCGAAGCTTCTTCCACAACCATGCAAGGTATACTTTGTTTAGCTTTTTTTACTACCAAAAACACCTATCTTCAATTATTATTATTTTTTATTTTTTAGTTTTGATTAAATTGTTAACATATTATTAACCTATTATATTATTTTTATTTTTTAATCCGGTTTTTTATTGCTTTTGATTAAACTGTTAAAATATTATTAACCAAATTTAGTTTTTTACTTTTTAAAATCTGTGTTTTTTTCTGCTTTTGGATTAATTATTATAATAATTTGAATAAACTGCAAATATAATAATTTGAATAAAATATAAAGATTCTATTTCTTAATAGTAATATATATATAATAAAAAAATAATATATATATATATATAATAAATATATATATGTGTCCTCATCGTGTCTGTACCCTGTCGCCGTGTCCGTGTCCCATGTCCGTACTCATGCTTCTTAGCCACCTGGAACAAGACAGTAAAGGCTCTGCACCAGAAAATTTCTTTTTTATTTTTTCAGCTTCTTCTATTTTATTTTTCAAAACTTGACTCATTTTAGCTCTTCTTGTCTATCAGTGCGACTCCAAAATCCACATACAGAGAGAGCAGATGTGCCCGTATTAGCGTAGTAGCAAGTCTTTCTTTCTTTGGTGAGTTAGCCTTGTTTGTTTGCTTTCGCATGAGTTCCATATTCTTTTCTCAACACTAGAAACTTTGTTATAGAACTAGTCCACCCATTATGTGGGCCTCTATGACTAGACTCCAAAAGAGTCCGAATTAATTAATCCATAAATGCATAATGTAAGATGGAAACAGTGTGAAACATAATACTGAATTCAAAAGTCTCCACCTGACAAGTATAAAAAAGTTAACTTAGAGACTAAAAAGATCATCATCTAATAATGGTATAGTATAAATATTGGATATTCTCAGATATATATATATATATATATACACACACACAAATATATATATATATCCTTAATTCTATCATGCAGGTCAATGTCATTATGCGCCAGGTCTGTAATGTCTAAAATACATCAACAAAGAACATCCGTTTGTATATTTGATTCTCAGTACACTCTAGAGCTTATTTCGAGATGAGAAATTACATCAATTACTCTAAGGTGTATCATAGAAGTTGAGAAAATATTGCATCATGCATAATTATGACAATTGCAGTAAAGAAAATGATAATTGATGTTGCACAGGATTCAGAATATATCAACATGATTACACAAGCTTTCAAAAATACCTATTCAAAATTCCTACCTTACCTCCAGTTCAGCCTCTGCCAAAGCCGTACATGAAGATGGACTCCAGTGGACAGGTTTTCGACCTCTATAAATATATCCTCTCAGTGCCATTTGACCAAAAACTTCTATCTACCATGGAAAGACACAGAAAGAATGAATAGCAGATAGATAATGGCAATAAGATTATTTTACATTCATAACACTGGAGCAACAGAAGATGGTCACTAAACCATGCGCCTGCAATATCTACATCCTAAATCCTAATGCAGATGTAGTCATGCAGAACTACAAACAGAAAAGTTCTGATCATCACAAAAGAATTTCCACAACAAACTGGGTTTGTTAAGGAGAAAAATATAGATAGAAAGCCAACTATAAACAAGGCTTCCTTGAACTAGGTGTTGAATCCTGACAAAGACAATCTAGAAAATTTCTAGCTATAAGTCAATAGATGAGCCTCCCAGCTGGTCACGAGTTGTATAATTCTGTGATTTGTACAATTTAATTAGTGCTTACCAAGAAGTAATTGGGCTTAACTTGTATGAACCAACACAGACTTACAAAAGTAAGTAATCCTTTTAGCACATCTAGGAACCTAACCTGGCACATGAAAGGCACATTAAGTGATAATACTACAGACTTACAAAAGTAAGTAATCCTTTTAGCACATCTAGGAACCTAACCTGGCACATGAAAGGCACATTAAGTGATAATACTATACTGGCCCAGCACAAGATTGGACCATGGTACATCAGCTTGGTCAAACCCATAAAACTAATACCAACAGAAAACAGTTGAACATTTTGTAAGAATCCAGACTCAAAATTATGGAAGATAGTGGTGAAAGATACAAAAAGATACATCAGAAAAGAAGAAATAAGGAGATAGGCAAGAGAGTACACCAACCTGTGCAGCTTCATACTCTGGTGAAAGGGTTAGATATGGTCTGTCCCAATCTGCCCATACTCCGAAGCGCTGCCAGCTTGCAAGAGTTAGCAATATATACAACAAACATAGGAATCGAGATGTAGTACTTGTCTGAGAAGATCAGAAGTTTACAAAATGCAGTTACAAGATAGATAGAGAGACTAAAAAAATACCTTAAAAGATTTCATCTGAATGTTCACAGTATCTTTTGCAAACTTTGCAGCCTTTTGTCTCAACTTTAAGGGCTTCAATTCTCTTCTGGTATCTTCATCCATTGACTGCAGAACTAAAGCAATAGAAAATTGTCCAAAGAAATGTCACTTGCAAAAGAAAGTGACTAAAAGCTGAATATCATTTGCAGTCAAATTTAACAATCAAATAATCAGTAAAACAGAAGTATATTAACTGCAGTCCTAAGCAAGGTTTGCAATTTTGACATTTACCGCCCGATATGGGCGGTACATATCGGTCTGCCAGGTTGCCGGTACGTGGACCGCCCGCTACCAGGCGGTTCCGCCAAAAATCGACCGTCGGTGGTCGATTGAGCGAGAAAAAGGGAAGAAGAAGAAGAAGAAGAAAAGAAAAAGAAAAGAGGAGAAAAAGAATACCTATCACCCGCGCGTGGTCCTCGCCCGTGCGCCGTCGCCGCTCGTGCGCCGTCATCGCCCGCGGGTCGCGGGCGCTTTTTCTCCCGCGCGGGGAGAAAGATCGAGGCGACGTCACCCCTTTTTCTCTTTTATTTTTTATATTTTAATATATTAATATTATATTATATTATAAAAATATTTATATTATATTTTAATATATCGGGTGGTACACACTATGCATACCGCCCAGTACCAGTACCGTACCGATACCGAGATGAACTCAGTACACCGGTATGGACCGGTAAGTCAAACCTGGGTCCCAAGTACATATGCTTTAAAAATATAATGAGTGATTACAATCTAAATCAAGGTTTGCCATACCGGTCCATACCGGCATATCAAGATTACTCGGTATGGTACAGTACATGGCACTGGGTGGTACACACAATACATACCGCCCGATATATTAAAATATATTATAATATTATATAATATAATATTAAATATTAATATATTAAAAAAAGAAAAAAAAACTGGCGACGTTGCCTCGATCTTTCTCCCCGCGTGGGGAGAAGAATCACCCGTTGCAACGTCGCCTCGATCTTTCTCCCCGCGTGGGGAGAAGAATCGCCCGCAGGCGACAACGACGCGCGGGTGACCCGCGAGCGAGAGGACAATGCGGGGAAAGGAGGTACGTATCCTCTTCTTTTTTCTTCTCTTCTTCTTCTTCTTCTTCTTCTCTTTTTCTCCCTCAATCGACCACCGACGGTCGATTTTGGCGGGTACCGCTCGGTAGCGGGCGATCTACATACCGATCAACTATCGGATCAGTATATACCGCCCGTACTGAGCGGTACAGAGCGAAACGACAATCCTTGGTCTAAATGTACAATAGTTTTAAGACTTGTTTTGTAGTTGGTAGGAGAATTTTGATGGTGCACATCATACTATCATCTATGTGTTCTCACTATTTAGATGACAAGATGCTGATACAACCATATGATGTACTAGATTTATATGGAGGCAAAAGAGCAAAATCTTCCATCTATAAATATTGTCCAAGATATTTCCCGACTAAGTTTCTCCAGCCAAATTTTAACATGCCAATGAAGATGCTCTGAAGGTGTTCCTACCCATGTCAATCAGCAGTGACAACTTTGTTACAAAAACAAAGAAAGTCCATGTAACTCTAATACAATCAAAATTCAACATAAATTTCTAAATCATGTTTTCCTCCAATTATTCTCTTATTTTGTTTGGTTCCTTTTCCTTGTTTTCTCCACCGAACTTCTTGTCATCTAAATCCATGGAGCACACTCCTATTCAACATCAGGCTGGAAAACTAAGCCATGGTAAGAAAAAGGCAGTTATCAATCAACATGATACAAGGAATAACATCCAATAACAGAAACTAACCTCATCAAAAAATGGAAGCTAGGGCGAAAGGATAGTAGCGATTAAACAGCTAATGTTGAAAAAAATTGTTCCTACCTCACATGATAATGGCTATGAGTCTATGACGAACAATATGTTGGGTGAATGTTTACGGGCAAAATACCTTGCAAAATCATTCTTGGATTTACCTCTAATGCATACAATCCTAGAATGTAAGGGAAATTCACAAATAGCCCTAGGATAACACATATATGAGCCTCCATTACTGCCACGTTCAAAAGTTCACTAATTTTCATTTTGTTATTCCAATAACAAAATCAAGGTTTGACTTACTGGTCCGTACCGGTATCGGGCGGTACGCACAATGCATACCACCCAATATATAAAATATAATATAATATTTTTATAATGCTATATATTATATTATATTATATTAAAATATTACTATATTTGAAAAAAAAGAAAAGGAACGACGTCGCTACAGGAGAAAAAGCGCCCGCAGGCGAGGGCCGCGACGACGCATGGGTAAGGGCGTCACGTGGAAAGTAGGTTCTTCTTCTCCTCTTATTTTTTTCTTCTTTTCATCTTCTTCTTCTTCTTCTTCCCTTTTTCTCCCTCAATCGACCGCCGACGATCGATTTCTCCCTCAATTGGCCGCTGACGGTCGAAATCAACAGCCGACGATCGATTTTTGGCGGTACCGCCCAGTAGCGGGCGGTCCGCGTACCGATAACCTGACGGACCAATATGTACCGCCCGTATGGGGCGGTACAGATCGAAATTGCAAACCTTGAACTAAATACCACATACGGAACAAGAGAAGAAAGATGACCCTATTTTAGTGGTATGATGCATGAGTACAAGGGTGAAAGAAAACTCTCAAAGCTTGGACAAGTAGAAGTACCTGAAAGACCCAACAATAACATTCAAGGTCCCAACAGCTGTGAGGTCAGTCATATAGATCTTTTGCTACCAACTCTATGAGGATGATATCACTAGTCAAACTGAGAGTCACCAAGTTCCATTTTTATCATTAAAATAAAGTTCCTTTTGTCTTTTTTGGCCTATATTTACAGCACTAGTAACTCACTCAGGACCCTAGTTTTCTGACTCAATTATCCCAATCTAAGTTGAACCAAGCCAACTCAACCAGAACTAATTGTAAGAATATAGTTTAAGAAAAGAATGAGAGAGAGAAGAGGAAGGAGCAGAGGAAGAAGACGCTGACAATCTAGTTGAACTAGGCCTGATAAAACCGACGACAAAGAACAAAAATATTAATGTAGTAGAAAGAGGAAAGATAAGCAGAAGAGATGAGAATAGGGATTTTGCATAAGCAGGCCAGACAAAATAACCAGACAGTCGACAAGGTGAAAGTGAAGGGAGAGTCCTCATGTGATTAATTGGGTTTGTAAGTAGACCAGGAATGAACTAAGGTTCATGATCTAGAAAAGAAGCAACAAGATATTATAATTAAAAGGATATGGATGTTTTGTGTATGTAAAACATAGAGGTAAATTATATAGTTGTATAGCTTAGGATTAAATACTAATCGGCTGGTACATACCAATCAATAATTTACTGGACTTACCTATCACCAAAAGCTATCAGAAAAAAGGTTTAAAACTGAAAATTAGTGAAAGTTTAAATTTCCAGCGTTGAATGCAAAAAAAAAAGAAGTTTAAAATAGGTTTAAAAAAGTGTTGAATGGCAATTCTGAAGTTCCCTTTGTGCTCAACACAAATGAGTATTCAATAAGTCTGACAAGTGGGACAAGATTAGGGACACGCCATAATGCATGGGCTAGAGAACATAAAATCTATATGTGCAACAAAAATATAAGATTGCCTAGATTTTTCTGATGAACATTAAGGTGAACTGAGAATAAAACAGGCTGCCACCAAAATCTATGGTTCAAAACTGGCCATAATAGGCTTTTCTCTATACAGAACATAGAATTAGAAATTTGCAGTTTTCAATACTCTGACAATTGTGGCTTTGCATTGATAATAAAGTCTAATATATACTCTTCAGAGGAATGTATATCAACTTCTTTAGAGGTTATTAAATGAGCAAATCATACCAATGACAACTTGACAAAAACAAACTTGTTTAACTACCATAATTCACATGTTTATGAAGGATATAAAACATGTTAAGGTTGTGAAGCTTGCCTTTTAATTCTATAGGAAGACCGTGGCAATCCCAACCAGGAACAAAACTGACTTTATAGTTCAGAAGAAGCTGCAGCAGCAAAAAAACAAACTTTAAGATAGCATAATTATTCAAGTCACGATATCATGATAAATACAATCATAATTCATGAGGAAATATATTAATATATCTTCCCCAATAACACCTGCAAAAACAGAGACATGTCTGCATGCATACATATTAAAGTGGATAGGCATGTAGTGATTGTGAAAACAAGTACAGAAGGAAAGAACTAAAAGACTACATTTGATATTCCATCAAAAATTAAGGGGAAAGAATCATAAAAAATTTATTGGTGTGATATTTCGTTACCTCAACTACATTGACTATAACTTTTTTGCTACAAGTGGCCAAGTTGCATGCAAGTATTCTACTATTAAGGCCATAAATGGGTTGTTCTCAAGCTGATGACCCTGGCAAGCTTGCAAGCAGCTTGTGCTAAGCCCAAAAAATGAAAATGCAAATCACAAGTACAGCCTGAACCAAAACCCATCTTCATCAGGACAAGCTCGAAAAGTGTTTACTAATAAATTATTTCTACATGAGCTAAATATCCCAAGCCATTGACCTAAAACAGTGTAGTCAAAGGCATGAGACACTAAAAGGCCCCAAAGTGCCGAAATGCCAGTGGCGCACCCTAATATTAAAATTTAAAAAGTATATATCATGATTGATAAATATGATCACTAAAATAAAAATGGCACATAAAATTGCATTCATTTAAGCACCAAATTACATTGTCCAAATAATTTGTTGCCAAAGGAGGAGGAGATGGTGTTGTCGGGTATAAGAGGTGGATTGTTGGTAGTTGGGAGGGGAGCAGGGCAGAGGATGAGGAGGGAGAGTGGCACTATCAGGAAGAAGGAGGTTGTTAGGGTTTAGGAAGGCTCGGGAGTCAAGGAGAGGGAGCTATCAAGGTCAGGGAGGAGCAGAGGCGAGCTACTCGAGGAGGAGGTTGTCAAGGTTCGAGGAACCTCAAGGGGAGGAGGGGGGGGGGGGGGGGGGGGAGGAGAAGAAAACTACGATGAACAAGAATGAGGGAGATGGGTGTTGCCGTGGTTCGGAAAGAGAGTGATGGCAAAGTAGGGGAGGGAAGGAGATCGCACGAGAAAGAGCTTGTTGGAGATCACATGAAACCCTCTAGTTGGAGGAAGATACTACCACATAGCTCATCAATTAAGTGTTCCATGGGGGCAGGGGCTCGTGCTCATGGGGGTGGTTCGATCGAACCAAAATCAATGAACCTATTTCAGTTAGGCACAACCCAAACCTCAATTTGATGCCCCTTGGATCGTGCAACTGAAGGCGCTCGCCTGGACTAGTTACCTGGCACCCCTAGTTACTTTAATGATCTAAAACAATATGCTAGAATCTAAGAGAACTCTCGTACATAATATAAGATAAGAGCTTAGGTTTTTTCGATCTCCATCTTTCTTCGACATATTCACTTCTAAATGTGGCTCCTTTCCAATATCTTGAAATGTTTCCCATAATTCATGGTCAACACCACCCTCTCATCACCTCTATTCCTTTGCCATCCCCAATCATTGACAACTCTCTTCCCATTGAAAGTGATCTAATGATGGATTTATTATTTCTTTAGATATCTCTTTTTGAGCATCACTATCATGATTTGCAGACATAGCCAAATCACCAAACCAACCTTCTCTTCTAGAGTTCTGTACAAAACCAATAATGGAGAAATAGCTTCACCTCATCTATCCCATTACCATTCAACTTCGCCACCTCATTGTCTTTGAGCATAAAAGAAGCTGAACCAGATGAGCCCACACACTATCATTGAGCTTGTATCAAACTCAAACTGAGTGAAACAAGCCCTCAATTTGATTAAACACAAACACAAAAATCGGTCTGTTTGGTCAAGATCAGCTAATTCACACACCATAACTACTTGAAAGTACACATACAAATAATTACCTACTCCAAACAAGCCCACTTGTGATGGGATCTGCAAGGAGTAGGCAATAGTTGAAAAATGTATTCCTAAGTAACAGAATACTTGAAGGCAACCATCTACTATCCACTTTCTGTGAACACAAACCACTCAACCAAAACTGCAACCAAGCAAATGCGACTGCAACTGTGATCAAAGCATTTATAGTTGCACTACGATTATTTTTGCAAGTGTTTATAGCTGCAGGCAACTAAATGCACCCTGAGCGGCATGTTCGGTTGTCTATGTTTACTTTTACCATTACCAAGGCTGCGGTGCATTTTTTCTTCATCACTTGTAAAATGGGGCTGCGGTGCATTTGCAAATATGATTTTAACAGGCTGGAAACCAACTTATGTTAAGCTACCAACAAAATCACCTGCAGTCAAACTATTTATAGTTGGTTTTGCAAGTTCCAATTGCAGGTTGAAATGACAAAAGCAAATGCAAGCATTTGCAACTGATTTTTTATGCAACTTCCATTTACAAGCACCCAAAAAACTGTACTCCAATCATTGTGTGTAATTGGGCATTTGCAGTCCCAGCTGCAGACAATTAAACATGCCCGCTGCATTTTCAAATGCATTTAGACTTTCATCACTTGTCAATTGGGGCTGTGTTGCATTTGCAAATGCAAATTTTGCAAGCTTGAATGTGACTTATTAAGGTACCAACAAAACCACCTGTAACCAAACTATCTATACTTGGTTTTGCAAGTTTGGAAACAGCAAGTAAATTCCTTTAACCTAATTATTCATGATGATAGTTTTTAGTTAGGTTCTGGTCTCCTGATTATTTTACAAATTTGGATTATTCAACTTAACCAAATAATTCCTTAGGATAAAGTGCCAAACTGTCACGGACAAAAATATAAACAGGGTGTTTGATGTAATGCTCATGTATGTCCGTGTCTTTCGGTCTTTATTCATGCTTTGTACAACAAGTAACATGCTAGCAATAGGCTTGGCAGCCCTAGTTCGATTAAACTTTTGTGGTCATTTTCGGATTGTAAATGAGAGTTGTGTCCTGTAGACACTTGTGGGGATTTCGGTCTCTAATAGACCATGATCCTTTGTGTGCGACCATTCAGAGCTTGTGAAATCCATGGTTGTAATTTGCATTAGCTATAAAGTGTTGGCTGAAATGGTTGCTTATGGATCCCATGTGAAATGTTTTCTCTAACCCATTTTCGTTTTTGTAGGTCCTAAGGGACCAAAAGAGGTTTCAGGGAGGCTAACCTTTACGAACGGACACGTAAGGGTGCCGCACGACTAAGACAAAACCAGCTAAGTTCATGACATTTGGTATCAAAGTGGGACAAGCACACGTAAAAACACTTGGCATGCAAACATCGGGGACCTAGCGGGGTTGCGTGAAAGGCAGCCATCACGCACGACGTTTGGGGGAAACGGACATTGAGATGTAGGGAAAGGAGTCGCTTAGAGGAGCAGGCATCCAAGATTGGCATTCAGAGGAATAACTAAACCTTTACGCGAGAGGCACCATGAGGACAAGCATGCTAGGAAGAATCCATAGCACACAAAGGTTAGGATGCCTGAGTTCGAGCTACGGCTCGACGTTGGCAACCAAACTTGACGGTGCTCATGGCAAGCAGGACACTTGGTAAAGGATAACACCATGCAAAGTGGGATAAGTTGCACAACGACTGAAGGAGTTGTGCAAAGCTCACAAAGGTGAGGGTAATTGTTAGCTCGAAGAATTCGATATTCATGCAAGGGCTTGTATGCCAATGATGGAGTGTTTGTGGCCATCCCAAGACGACCAGAACTCAGTGTCATGGAGCATTGAAACTTTCTCTTCGGCATGGGAAGGATACGTCTGTAGGAGGCTGAAGTGTGCAACAAGTTCAGCATGTTGCTAGTCCTTAAAGGGTGCAGCAGAGGCTGTATTAGCGAAGAGTGGCAATCTAGCAAGTGTATTTGCGGGGTCTGAACAATGCACGGTTTGTTTAGCAAGACGGAGTAGTCCAGGATGGTGATCTCCGAAACTTCCAGAGGAAAGGATGTGAAGAGGAAAGTTGATCCAACAGGACAGATATCCAGGAGGGATAAGTCCTGGTTCTCTAGAGGGAGAATCGTATGCTACGAACCACATATGTTGAGGAGGAGTACCTCAAGACAACAACTCCATAAAGCTCTACGGCCGAGCAAGCAACGAGCAGTCGTCGCATGATCTCGCATGAGGTAATGCAATAATAGATGCATTGCGAGATCAAGTGGGAGAACAACCCATGGCAACATCAAACGAAGGCACACTTAGAGCCGATGTGGCAATTGGACTCAACGGAGGGCTGACCTGTGAAATGGTGGGCGTGAGGGTCACCATCAACTCAATGCAAATCAAGAGGTGGAGTAACTTGGGTGGAACTTGGTAAAGTGCCCAACCCGCATGAATGGAGTCAATGTAGAAGATGGAACATGGAGTGGAGACACGAAGCTTTCCTTGGACAGAGGTCAAGGACATGAATTCCTGCAGAGGCAAGAGTGGGATCATTTCATTTCATAAGTTCTTCATTCTGATATAGCAGACTCATCCTGCATGGTGTCAAAGATAATGGGAGCTTCGAAGCACATGCACCTTATCTCAGAGAAGCATTTGACAGAGGAACTAAGGCAACTCAATTTACGAAGATGAAGTTGGGATCAGAAGGCCTTGGCACGGGGCAAGAGGACGCAGAGGCGAGTACTCTTGAAGAATATGTCATAGTGCTATCATTCGAGTTGTCATGAAGAAAGTGATGCACAGCGATGATTGTGCTGGTGGGGGATAGAGACCCAGGATTCAGACAATGGTGCACCAATATCAATGAAGTCTGTGGACTTCGAGAGCTACTAGGCGACGAACTGTCCTAGAGCAATGTTACGTCCAGGTGTGACCCAAGAATGGGTGAGCGAAGGTCAATTGTCAAAGGAGCGAATATAATCGGAGGTGGCGGAGGCCCTACGATGTGTTGGCAGAGGCCACACATTGAGATATTATAGTCTGAGTTTCTCCCACAAGAATCTAAATGCAATAGAGATGTCACCAGAAGGCGATATGGTGCAGCGGATCGTGGTGGAACAGTTTGAGGCAATACAACACACACGGGACACATCCCATGAGGGACTTGATCATGCGGATGTATGATCAGGAGCTACTGGGAGCTCCACTTCGATGAACAACACGATGGCAAAAAGGGCTATGGATTCAAGGAGTGAATGTCATGGTACCGCAGAGGCAGGTATGCCATGCGTGCATCGAATTTTGCATCGGATGAAAGTTTTGGTCATTAGCATATGAGGGCTGTGTACAACCAAGAGAGATTTTTTAGTATAAGTACCAGTGAGTCCCATAGGGGAAACCTGATAATACAGAGGTATGATCGGAGCGACTGGAGAATTGGACTGTTCCAGTGCTTATATCCGCTTAAGGGAGCCCAATAAGTCAGAGGACAAGGACGAGCAAGCGTATGTGTCTACCAAGGAAGCAAAGGAGAACAGAATCGACACGAGCCCTGCAACAAGATGGTGGAGGCCATGCATGGGAGTTGCGACTTGTCTTTCTATCAACCAAGGGGAACTGCTCGAAGAACATAGAGATGTTGAAGCAGGTGGTCGAAAGGGGCGAGGAAACGATGACGAGTCTAGAGGAGCTCAGCTGCCCAAAAGCTAAGCGTCGGTCAGAATGGAGGTGGACTCGGAGGAGTGCCACAGTGTCGTAGAGGCGGATCTACCGATCGCAAAGAAATGGAGGCAGATGCAAGACAACGTATAGTAGTGCCATGGGCTTGGCAATGTCATGGTACCGTAAAGGTGAGACTTCTGTGGAGTCATCGATCCTTTGCTCTCATGGAGGGAGAGCGTTGGTTGTGAAAGGGCCCAAGGAAGTGGAGAATGTAAAGGCAAACTTCAAGTACCAAGACAAGGCTAAGGGCAAGGGCCAAGGAACTTCATAAGATCGATGTCAACGGGCTTCTCATCAAAATAGCTGGAAGTGGGGGACTTCTAGTTGCTGCAAAAGTGCTCGACCAAGGAACAAAGTATACTGTACTTTTTCTACTCAGAGGAGTAGGCGACAAAGATAAGGGAGAAGACAGTACAATCCTAGAGGCGACCATAACTATTAGAGACTTGCTCCAAGTTGAGGTGAAATTTTACTCTTTTCGGGTAAAACTTCTTGTATTTTAGAAGTTCGATGGCAGTGAAAAGGTGAACCACAGTAGCTAACTCAATGCAAGGAGTGCAGACACTTCAGGTGCTTCGGAAGTGTGAGCAAAGAGTAGGCGAATGCTAGTAACTAGCTCGATGCATGAAATACAATCTCGAGGAGGCGAGCAAAGTCAAGTAACATTTGTCTTCTCAACTCTTAAGATAATGGGTGAAACCGAGTACCTTGGTCTCTTATTTATCTACCACAAGAGCTCCGCACAAGTTCAAAGATCTTTTGAAGAAACCTAATGAAATACAATATTTGTCAAATCCTCATCAATGATGATTGGTACTACTAAGAGTAGATTGTCTACTTCATTTCCCAACATAATGTCAATCGAAAGCAGAAGTGATGCGAACCTACTTGAAAATGACAACTAAGTGGTAAAAGAAAACGATGGGCAAATTTTGTGATGGAAGGACCTCAAAAACTTCAAAGTCTACAAGGCGATGCTCGTTAAAGCTCCAGCAAATATCCACCTAGTTTCAGCGGCATGAGACGTTTGAGATACAGGCACATAATAAGAAAGGTTTTTTCCTTTGTCAGAAGGATCCACATGAATCAGTAAGGATCAGCACAACTCAACCAACCCACACCAGAGTCAATCATTGGCGATTTAAAGCAACATAGCAGATCAAAGTTTGACTACTCGACGACAACGACGAAGAGCAGTTGGGTGCCAAGAGGTGTATTGCAGCTAGAGCAGAAGATTGAAGATTCAACAAAAGGCGAGGAGATGCAGTGTCTGTAATGACTTCGACGAGGACATCGAAGGAATAAGTGGGGGAGAATGTCCCGGACGAAAATATAAACAGGGTGTTCGATGTAATGCTCATGTATGTCTATGTCTTTCGATCTTTACTCATGCTTTGTACAGCAAGTAACGAGATAGCAGCAGGCTTGGCAGCCCTAATTCAATTAAGCCTTCATGATCTTTTTTTGTTTGTAAATAAGAGTTGTGTCATATAGACACTTGTGGGGATTTCAGTCTGTAATGAACCATGATCCTTTATGTGCGACCCTTCAGAGCTTATGAAATCCATGGTTGTAATTTGCATTGGTTATAAAGTATTTACTGAAATGGTTGCTTGTGGATCCCGTGTGAAAACATTTTCTCTAACTTGTTTTCTCTTTTGTAGGTCATAATGGACCACAAGAGGTTTCGAGGAGGTCGACCTTTGCGAACAGACACGCAAGGGTGCCGCACGACTTAGGCAAAACCAGCTAAGCTCGTGATAAAACGTCCAGCCTTAATCATATTATATGTGACATATTATATTTGAAAACACAATAATATGCTAGAACCTTATAACAACTCACAAATGGAAAGCCACAAATCACAAGAAACTGAGGCTGACAAAATTACCTTGTAACGATTGATAATATCCTTCAGAATCTTATTTAAAGCATGGCCCATGTGTAGACTTCCGTTTGCATAAGGTGGGCCATCATGAAGAACGAAACTCCCCTGCCAGGCAGCCATACATCAACAACTTGGTCCAATTTTAGATTATTTCCCAAAACCACAAAAAAGAAGAGCAAAATTGCAAAAGAGTTAATCCAACAGAACTTACCCCAGTATTCCTATCCGCCACTCTCTTAAATACATGGTGGTCCTCCCACAGCTTCTGGATCTCGGGTTCTCTTACCACTGCATTTGCCCTGAGGCCAAAAGTTGTCTTGGGCAAATCCACTGTGTGCTTATACTTTCCCTCTTGCTTCGCACCTTTCCAAAACCACCATTCATGACAAAATTATACATAAGAAAGCAATATATCCAGTTAAAAATCACATCTTTCAAGAAGTTGGCTGACACAATATTACCACAACGACGAAAGTAGAATATCCAATATCATCACAAGTAATATTTCTTTTAAAACAGTGTAAAAAGCCAAGACCAATCAAAATCGCATTTTTTTTTTTTTTTTGCAACGCGTCAAAGATTTCGAGCAAGGCAACCTCGAAAGAAAAAGTAAATTACCCTCGGAAGCCTTCTTCCCCGCCATCACGGGTCCGCGAGCTCTCCGTTTCGAGCCGGAGCCAAGACAGCCTTCCGCGATTTCGGTGCAGAAAGGTCGGACGAACAGAACAGGCCGAAGAAGAGGAGCATTTCGACAGTGAAGCCCAATCCTGGGAGGCGAGACCTGCGTACAACAACTCGACGATTTACATGATTGGCTTCGACTACAGAAACAGAAAAGCTGAGAGAGGGGGAGGAGGCGAGTACGAGGGAGGAGGAGGCCCGCATGGTGAGGCGACTAGCTCCGGCGGCGGAGGAGCGGTGGAGAGGTTAGCGAGCCATGGCTACAAGAGCCAACCGCCGTTTATAGGGCGGAGGGAGGCGAGTGGGAAGGGGGATAAGGAGGAATAGGAGGAGAACCGGAGGGTTTGGATCATATGGACCTTCCGCCTCATGTCGGGTGAAGCGTTTGAGGACATGATTCGATTCGTGAGGCCTCTTAAATGGATCAGATCCAATTTGCGAATGAGACAACCCGACCCGTTTGACAAACCCTGTTGTAAGATTTAAGTTTGAATCAGCTTAATTTAGCCTTCTGGAGATTTTAATCGATCCAAATAATGCAAATTCAGAAATATATAAAACAAAATCTTATGACCACACCATTATCTGAAATAAATTAATTATAAATTTCTTTAATTTTTTTTATAATTTTGTATTTTCTCGATAATCGATTGAAAGAGAGTCATATTTACTACAATCATTTATGTATTATAAGCGTTCATATAACTAATGCAAACAATATGCTATAAAGATGGATCGGCTAAGTCATAAGAAGGGTTGAGCTGTAAAAAGGGGAATTATCCACATAGATATCCTAAAGATTAAGATGAAGAGCTTAAAAACTAAAAGTGAAACAAGAAATTAATAATTTAAAAAAATATATATAAACAATAAAAGTCGACATAAAAAGCCACAGAGAAATTAAACTCATCACGACTTTGTTCATAAAAAATTTCCTCATCTCACATGAAGAATTTTCTTGTTCATATACTGGTCTTTATCACTGTTAATAGACACTTTAGTATGTAAAAAGAAATAAAGTAGAAGGAAGATGATCTAAGACATCTTTCCTCACAAACTTGAATTGATCTCTTCAGAAGAAAAAAATTTCTACAAGTACTTTTTTTCTCTCTTCACACATCCAAGCTTCTAAGATACATAGAGAATTTGTAGCTTGATGGCTTTTTTTCTTTCATTATTTTTTCAAACATTAATTTCCTTGTCGATTAAGCAAAAAAGTTCCAAGATATCATCGATTAAGAATTCCTAAGACACGTATCAATCTCTTCCTTCCTTCCTTCCGTGCACATCCTTACAACAAGGGAAAGCCACGCAAGTCTGGTAAAGATGGTGGCGTTTCCAACAAGAACAGTACACTGCAGGGGCCGCTGACTTTTCTCCAGACCCAAGCAGGTGTGAGAAGTCAAAAGCAGCGGACGCTTTATCCGATTCGTCCCCGGAAACAAATCTGCGACCGAAATCTCTAAACTATCCGATGCACCAGCAAACAATTTGAAGCTGATTCAAGCAGTAGTTTTGACCAGCTAATGCTATGCCGCCAAAGTCGGCTCTTCTCGAAGCTGTTCTTTGTTATCTGAACCAACCACAAAGCTTCCTTGTAGATTGATGGAGATAGTCAACGAAGGTTTTGAAGAAACATTTCAACTTGGCGGTGAGTCAACCCGAAGATGACCGATTCACATCCACTTCAATCCATGGATTGTTCTGCGAGCAGGAGTCGAGAGAGTAGGTGAGGTCCAACTTACTCAGACGAGGTCTTGGGTGGGCATGGAGGAGTGTGGAATCCACGCAGAGCAAATGAGATCAATCACGCGGTGGGTTCGATTTGAACGGGCTCTGTGCTCACACGAGCGGAGGAGAGTTTTCTTTCTTGGAAGGGGGAAGGGATCCCATACGACGACTGTTCTGTGTTGTTGACGATGCAACGAAGCCCTGTTCGTGAGCCATGGTGGGTTTTGCCATGGCTCCCGTGTTACGACGCGTCCATTCTCGTGTTCTCCTCCGATTCAGCATGTCCACGTCAGTGGAGTTGCCATCGGCACCGGCGGTTCTTTGGGCTGTGGTGGCGGTGATTGGGCACCGCTTGGCTGGCAGAATCCGAGTGTTAGGGGATAAGAACTTGATTTTTATGATATTGATTTAGGTTCATTAAGATTAAAAAGGTCAACAATAGAGATATTTTGTAATGACTTTAAAAAAAAATAAAAAATTTTATTTTGATTTGCGTAAGCTTCTATCCTCTCTTAAGATGAGATCTTTTGCACTCAAATCTTCTGAGTAAATAAATTTTTTTTTTGAAAAAAAAAATAAAAACGCAATATGTTTGGTTAAACTTTACAATCAACATTCTCTTTCTTTGCGTTTGCAGAGAAAGGTGACCTGAACCTGAACCAATCCATGATTATATTTTTAATGCACGCATCCTTTTCCCACAATCTCAAGAAATAATGAAGAGAAGGAAACCTCAACTAACGTTGATGAAAGGACAGCCCACCTCTTCCCAATACGATGCTGCCGATTCACAGTGCATCATCAAAGATGTGATGTCGCTACGTTCGGGACGATCTAAGCTTTACGAGAGAGATGAGCACACTCTAAATCCCCACTTGGGGGGACTCGCATCTTTCTCCTCACCTGTACGAGCGTTGCAGAAGACAGTCTCATCCATTTGATCGAGAAGACCATTCGAAGAAGGTTGGAGAAGAGAGACACATCATATACGCCATCATATTACTCATATTTTCGATCAATTTAGTTGTGGCTTAGTAAACCACTCGAGATTCTGCAAATAAACAGTGTGTAGAATGAGTCTGTCGAAGTATGTTTTTATTTCAGACTTGTCATACTAATACTGAATACTCATCTCTCTCGCTCTCTCTTCTTTCTGCCTTGGCAAGGAGACGACAATGGTGTGAGTAGTTTTGTCTGACATTGGCCATTATAAAATGATCACTATCCGGCAAACAAATAGCCTGAATCAGACACTTCTTCCATTCTTTAAGAGAAACAAACCAGTTGACATGGGTGTCCACCAAGCAGCAGAACTTAGAACGTGCATCCTGCAATGCTTCTCTGGAGGGGTACAAAGTGGAAGTAAACTTGCTGTGTGGTCTGTGTTTGAAGCAGTCCATTGGGAGCTCAAACACAGATACTACTGAACATTTGTATTGATGAGGAACAGCTGCCGAGACAACCATTTTGATGGAAAAGGAGACCAACCAACCGAAGAGATCTGACTTGGGAAGAGAGGGTGCTCAAGAATAAGCCACCAAAGCGTTTGTTTATGATGGGCGACTAACTTCACCAAATCAAAGCAAATCGAATGAAGGTTCCTCGCAGGTGCTGTGTCAGCTTCTGGATAGGCGTACATGGCTACTTTTATCTCATGTCTTCCTTGAGAAAAGTGGGGAATGCCCCTCAAACCACAACCATTCCCTCCCTGTGTTTGAATCCTCCACAGATTTCCTGTGTCGTTGGTGCAAGTCAAGGGACACTTGAGTCATTTCTAGGAAACCAGCAGCAATATATGAATGAGATCAGATTGCTATAGTTGTGGCTACACTGTCCTCCTCCTCCTCCTCCCTGTGATTCTTCTGCCTACTGTTCTCCTCAGCTGCGATCCTTCTCCAAGATGGCCAAGAGTCCATGGAAGTCTTTCTTGATGAGCTGCTGGGGGAAGGGTGTGGAGAGCTCTGCAGCGAGATGCAGGGAGCTCCGAAGCAGCGAGATGCCCGGCGTAAGCGACTCCTTCCGCGCACCGTTTTCGCCGGAGGACCTGTCGTTGACTCTGGCAGGATCCAACCTGCTTGCGTTCACCATTGCGGAGCTGAAAGCTGTCACCAGGAACTTCTCCATGACGAACTTCGTCGGATCGGGTGGATTTGGCCCTGTCTACAAGGGGTACGTTGATGAGAAGCTGCGGCCGGGGCTCAAGGCGCAGTATGTGGCGGTGAAGTCCCTGGACTTGGATGGATCGCAGGGCCACAGAGAGTGGCTGGTGAGTACTAACACGATGATCCTTGTTAACGAAGCTTGGATTGGATTTCTCTGTTTCCTGATCCCCTTGTTCTGCGCGCGCGCGCGCGTGTGTGTGTGTGATTCCAGGCGGAGGTCATCTTCCTCGGGCAACTGCGGCACCCCAACCTCGTTAAACTCGTTGGCTACTGCTGTGAAGATGAGCACAGGATGCTCGTCTACGAGTTTATGCCTCGAGGAAGCTTGGAAAACCATCTTTTCAAGAGTAAGTCCAATTTGCTCTTCGATTCATGTGATGTTATGTTCGTATGATCCATGGAGTTTCCTCTTTAGATCTCAAACATCAATCTTTTTTATCTTCGTTTTTTGGTTAAGAAGATGAATTATTTTTTTATGAATTGAATTGTTCCACTTTCCTTTTGGGTCAATCATATGAATCGATCAGAGAGTGAGGTCAAATCAACCTTTTCTTTTTTTTTTTCGTATTTATGGATGTCTAATACCAAAGTGGACAGCTCACAGCCAGTGCATAAACATAAAACTAAGGAAAGCCACAAAACACATTGTTTTCAATTGTTTTCAAGGAAGGTTGGACTATCACATCACACTACATTCTATTCTCATCTCTGGTCACCAACTTTGTCATCCTTTTCATCCAAGTCTAAGCTTTATCTCCATTATGTTGCACAGGCCTTCTTGCCTCATTGCCGTGGTCAACGAGGTTAAAGATCGCAGTGGGCGCCGCCAAGGGGCTCGCCTTTCTTCACGAGGCTGAGAAGCCCGTCATCTACCGCGATTTCAAAGCATCCAACGTCCTGCTCGAATCGGTAAATTTCTTTGACCTTGAACGAGCAAAAAAACATAAAAATCTTTCTGCACCCATTAGTGCAAGCTTACATCATCCCACGTCGTTGACTTGGTATCACAGGATCACACGGCGAAGCTTTCGGACTTCGGGCTTGCCAAGGATGGACCTCAAGGAGACAACACGCATGTCACCACGCGTGTGATGGGCACGCATGGCTACGCGGCACCGGAGTACGTATTGACCGGTGAGATCTCGTAGCTGATTCGTAGTTTCCAGGTAGAAGATTACCGTGGCTGGTAGTCGAGTAACAGTCCATCGATCCCCTCCACAGGCCACCTTACAGCCAAAAGCGACGTCTACAGCTTCGGAGTCGTGTTGCTGGAGCTGCTGACAGGGAGACGATGCGTCGATAAGAACCGCCCCAACAGGCAAAAGAACCTCGTCGACTGGGCGCGACCTTACCTCAACAACCCCGACAAGCTAAGCCGCGTCATGGATCCCAGTCTTGATGGGCTCTATTCCACCAAGGGTGCTCAGAGGGCAGCCGCGATCGCTCACAAATGCCTGAGCCACACTCCAAAGTCGAGGCCTGACATGAGGAGCGTCGTCGAGAGCTTGGAGCCACTCCTGAGCTTGAATGACGTGCCCGTTGGTCCCTTCGTGTACGTTGCGCCAACAGAGAGAGTCGGCGAGAAGAAGGAAAAGGAGATGGAGGAGAAGAAGACGGAAACGGAGACGGCAGAGAAGAACCATCACAATAGGGATGAAAGACACAAACAACGGTTCCCGAACTCGGTCATCCACTCTGAGATCACCCTGCATAGGGATGGCAACAACTTGTATCGGAACTCCCACGTCCGGAGATCAGTGAGACAGAATCAGGAACGTGGAGCATAAACAACAACAAATGTTTGATTGCTTCATACTGTACATAGATTACAATCTGATACGACATTTTATTTAGTTTATGGCATCATTTCTGCAGATAATGTGAGAGTTGAAGGAAGTTTTGACATAGAAGATGTATGTACATTGGCTACACACTATGGTTGGGAAGACTAACTAGCGGAAGCGGCCATCAGCGTGAGAAGTAGCTGACCCTTTTGGTTTGTTGTGGTTGTATCATTTTGGAAATATATTGTGCCATAAAAATAGAGTGAAGTTAAAAAAAAATAAAGGATGGACATTGGATTCTGCAGTGGTTTCTGAGGCCTGCAAAATCTTTTTCAACTCTGTTTTTAATATCATATGTCAAGCATTAATTATATAATTAATGCTATATGTTAAGCCTCTAGATGGAATGACATTGATAAAAAAATTGAAGATTATCCTTATCCATTTGTCCTTTTAATTGGGTACAACAGCAACAACAAAACCATACTTTCACTTTCTTATTGAATGCGATTTGATCCTTAGACTTGTTATCGAAGGTCTTTGACCTAATCAAGTTAGCTAATACTTCACCTTCAAAAGTATGGAAAATGCCTAAATGGTATTAGTCAGTTAAATTTGCCATATATTGGCATACGTGTTTCTTTTCATTTGCTGATTTATTACAAGTAGAACATAATTTAAAAGGGTGAGAAGAGCAGTGCTATAAACATTCATAAGTTCATAAACATGACAATGGTTTTCTCTTCAAGCAGTCTGTTATCTGCACTGTACAATTTCATCTTACCAACAACACCGGTTATCCCTTATAAAATGCATATGTCCTCATAGGCCAAATCTACAGCATCAGCAACTACCTCTTCCGCCGCTTGGGTTCAGCCTGCAACAAGAAGGATGAAGGATCTGACGAATAAAAAGACCATGAACGAACGAAAAATATCTGGTAATTGATAGCAATCTCTTTTAAAAGTTTTGCTCCTCAAGACAATTGAATTTAACACTCCCAAAAAGTTTATCTCAGCTTTTTACTATATGAAATAGGAACCCAGCCGCTACTGCCTAAACTGGCTAGCTGTTCTTTAGAGGGTTAAATTGACTGGAGGCAAACACCAATGTTGGTAAGACGTACAATTAAGTTCCTATTACCATCGACCTACAATTTCTTCACAAATGACAAAAGCTCCTTTTTCACATGGATACAACAAGCAAGGATACTATGACTGCTATGCACAAGACCATTGCATGCACATGCCCCACAAAAGAAACCATTTCAATTAGCATCTAGTGCAGGATAGTCCTGAAGACAAAACTCACCTCAGTGAATTTAACATAGTTTCTGAACCAACATACTTGAAATTTTGATTTAATCTATAGATTTTGGCACATTGGTATGTTTCAAATTCTGTTTAGTGTACCTGAGGTCCAAATATGTACATTGACAGAATCCACATCAAGAATTCCCCTCCACTAGGTTATCTTCCCTAGTCCAGAATGCAATTATTTTGGTTTTTAAGTGCTTTTAAAGGTTTCATCATGATTGCAGAACATGAGAACAGTCAAAATTAAGAATAAATATCAAATCTCATATATATATATATATATATATATATATATATATATAACAGAAAAATATAGGTAACAAAATCCTGTTCTAATTTTCCCTCATACCTATGTCTAACTTATATATAGTTTCCCAGGCATGCTAAATATAAATTGGTATGTAGGTAAAAGATGGCGTGAGGTTCTCTCATGATCAATATCAGGTGACTCCTCGAATGGAAAGAGTATAGTAGCATGTGAATTGGATCTTTAATCCCCAGTATGTATACTTCCACCAATGAGCAATGCATTAAAATTCAATAACATAGCACATGATATCATATACAAAACCAAGAGAATTAATAAGATGCCTATAAGTTATGTGTACAGGAGAAACAAAGATTGTCATGATAACTGTCTTGAGGAAAGAAACTCCAATGTACTGTTTTGAGGTAACCAAACCTCGCACTGAAACCAAACCTTAGTGACGCCAATTAGAAGGTGCTTACAAAATTTTCATACTGCATAAGTTGTAACATTACTATCATGGATCTAATATTTTTCGAAGTTAGAACTTAACACAGTACAAGGCTAATGCATATGTACCATAAGCACATGGTAGTTGGATGCTAGAGACTTCTAAGCTACCTCGAAATCAAAAAGAGGAGTTTGGATAACAATCAAATTATAAAAAGAAAATTGGAACTTTTTTTATTATTTACTATCGTAAACAAGCATGCTTACATCAATCAAGAACTAGGGGCAAATATGTAATTATCATATTACCTTGGTTTCAGAAACAGGTGAAACTGGAAACCCATTCATAGATCTTTTGGCATCATTTTCAGAGACACAATCAGAGCATAGAAAGTGATCCAACTTTTTTGCTTGTTCAATTGTCATGCCCATGCAAGATGGATGGAACCTGTCCATATAATGATGTTTATTACCTCAGCCAAACAAAAAAACATTATTACAAAGGAAATATAACACAATATATAAACCAAAGGTTTAACAAAACAAACAAGCAAAAAGACAACAAATAATCTCTGCTCATTCTAGGAGCTGACAATGAAACAGATAAATCACATGCAACATCATATCATATATGCATTGTATTACTTGCTGCCTGTTGATGTTATAAAACAAACTTCTGGTCCAAATAGATTGAGTGGTTTGTAGTTCATGAAAAGGTACTGTGAAGATGAAACATTATTCGTGAAAACTCGAGCAACTTTGATGAGGAATTATGGTTGGCTAAAAAATGTATTAACATAATGGCAACTCATTGCTGGTGATCACTGTAAATAAAAGCCCTACAATTAGAATCAGTGGACATGTTTATTTATAAAAATCCTAGGGAGTGAGGGAAATCTTACAGAAGATTCTTGTTGGGAGTCTTAACAGCCTGGGTGACCAACTTCATCCCAATCGAGTGGTTACCAACTTTTACTAACTCTGGTATTTTTTAGACAAACAAGTTGCAAGCCTTAGGAAAGTTTTGGTAAAGGCTTTCAAATTTGCTTTCAAGTTCAACCTTCAATCAAGTTAAGCTCAATGTCTAAGCACCCATGAGCTTCATGTCTCAATATAAATTTGATAATTATCATACAAAGGCTTTTAACAAGAAAATGGCTTGTTTTACTACCAACACATAATGGACCAGGAAGTAAAGAACCACTAAGATAACATAAAATAAGTGATATCCTCTTATTTGATTATTGGTAATTGTCAATGAAGCTAGACAAGCTTTCTTTACATGCAATATGTGAATACTACACTTAGCTAAAGGCCTAATCCACTCAAAAATGCAGCAAAGAGAGAAAGTGGCAGTTAAATCAGCAACATGACAGTCTCCAAGTTTGCAGCATCAAAACACATGAAAATAAATAAAAGATGGGTTAGAAAAAAGAATCTTAGCTTGGTCATCTCTATTAAAAGATCATGCCTTCACTCCATTAAAAAATTACAGTGTATTCCAGAAGATGAATGACTATCTAATGAAGTTAAAAATAATAATGATGCGCCATATACTCCGATATATTGTATTTAAATCAGAAGATATTCAGGGAGAAATAAGGAAGAGCCAACCATGGCTTTAAGGAAAAATATTAGCAAAAGGACGATAATCATCCAGCAGCAACTGGTCATGACTAGACTAAAGTAGCCAAAGGCTTGTAGTCATCAGAGTAACAACAAAGAGGAGCAGAGCATGAAAGAATAGCTGAAATCACTTGCCAATCCTTGCATCCTTCACACTGGACCATGAGATCGTCAGGGTTGTATGGCATCTCACACTTGCAGTACCTGAGACACAAAATGCCACTTGACAAATGGATAGACAATTACGAGAAAGCTAAAGAAGAGTCCAAGGAATCAAAGAGAAATACACAGCGACACGGTCAGGAGTGAAGCCCCCAGTGGCCGCCTTGTACTCAAAGCGACAGAAGTAGTCCTCGGCACCAACATTCTCCAGCTTGGTGTAGTTCTTGAAGGAGTGGACAGTGCACTTGCCCTCAATAGTGTGTGCGCTCTGCACGTCATAGTGGTCGGAGAGAAAGAGCTCCTTGGCACCATGGAACTGCCGGCGACCACCAATGGACTCCTCGGGGCGGTAGTACCACCGGACGCGCACGCGCACATTGTTGCGGTGGTCCGCCTCGATCTTCTCCACCCGTGCCACGTACGGAGGCTTCTCTGACTCCGCCGGCCGCATCAACACGCAGTCCCCCACTGCAACCCCCCCACAAGCATATAACATTAGCAGCCAAAAAACGAGAAATAGATCCAAGAAGCATATCATCCGCATAAAACTCTACACAATACCTTTGACGACCTTGTTGGTACCCTTGATGGAGTAGGAATCAAGGTCCTTCTTCCCCGGCTTGGTCTTGGCCATCAGCTGCAACCGACAGAGGATACCAAATCAAACCACTATCCCCTTTCGTCTCTCCGCGGATTACGCTGGAACAGACGGATCGTTTGGATCTCCTTCTCCGTTGGTGGTGCTGAGATCGGAGGGGAGATGGAATTGACGGGAAATAGAAACCCTAGAGAGCGGTTGGGCTTCGACAAGAGTGGGGAGGTACAGACTTACCAACAAAAAAAAAAAAAAGTGTGGGATGTACAGGAGATGTCTCGTCGAGCGATGTAATTGTTTTCGCCTTTTGTTTTTGGTTGGGTTAAATAACGGCCTCGCGTTGCGCTTCACGGACTGCGGGCCCTACAGCGTAGTTATGCGGAGCTACGAATAGATTTGCTCTGCTGGATGGCAGCAATCATGCACCAGCTCTTCCTTCGTTCATGACTTCGTACGTGTCCTTTCAAGTGACGTGGTCCGAGCTTTGTGGACTGAAAAGGATATGTGGAGATAATTACATCGATTTACCCACAAAAGTCTAAGTTTTGAGCTTTCATCTTTGACACCGTTCATTCGAACGCTGGGCGTTCTTTGTCTTCAGCTTTTTTTGGCCTGCCCATCACACGCTATGGGGCACCGATGACTGTCTTAATGCAAACGGTGGCCTCGAAGATGGACCACCAGTTGGGGAGGTGTCGCTGGCGTCAACTTTCTGCTGACAGCTTCCAAAAACTGCGGAGTGAACGAGGTCGTGCTGGTGCTGCTACGCCTTACTTTGTCCCAGGTGGAGGAGGTGCCTCTTCATCACTGGTGGTAGAGGAGGTGGTCGAGGCGGAGACGGAGGCGGTGCTGGTGGCACTGATGCACTGGCCGGTGGTGGCGGCTGTGGGGGACTGGCTGTGATACCGACGACAGCGTCGGTCTACCAGGCGGCAAAGACATTAATTGCTGTCAGACGAAGCAACATGCTTCCCACCTCCCATGGCAGCGGCCGGGGAGAACAGTGTCACGGAGCTCCGCTCCGAAACAAATAGCTGCGAGGAGGAACTGCTGGAACCAACAAGACGCGATGGTTTCTCTTGTCCATCGACTCTTTCTTCCTTCTCAACAAGGCTGGAGGGATCCAATACATTGTGACGGTAGATGACATCCAATCCATGCTCGTTAACGACGATAATTCCCAGGTTGAATGCAGGGCGGCTCTTAACCTTTGCTGCCGGACCGAGAAGAATAGGAAAGCCAAGAAAAGAAGGCCGTAGAGGACCAAGCTACTGGCTGCAGTGATGGAAGCCGCCTTCTCGCCGGCGGCGGAGGTGTTGGTAAGGCGATGGCGGGGCCATTGGTGGAAGCTTCTTACAGTGATGACTTATTTGTTGCTGTTGCGTGGAACCCTCGATTTCCTCTTTGATGGCGAGAAGGCCAATGATGCCTGTTATTTGAGGTAATTTTCATAAAGTTGCTCTTTTTTTTTTCTAGAAAATTATGTTTACTTCTGAACATATTATTGGAATCACATATCTTCATGTCGCTAGTAAACAGTAATGGGAAAATATACAATCATAACAAAAAAATAGTAATAATGTAATTTTATGTGCTTTTTTATAAAAAAAATCCTTATTTAATTTTTATTTTTTCTTTATTTTGTTTTTCTTTTTTTTTTCCTCAATTGTCTCTTTTTTTTTTCTTCACCTTATTCTTCTAATCATTTTTTTTATAATTACACAGCTCTCACTTTTCTTCGTACGGAATTAGATTTTATCATATTACTAAATAGAAAACAAAAGTGGACCAAGATTATTAAGTTTTGCCATGCTGTTTTAAATATCATCTTTTATTTTTTTCCTTTATATTCAATTATTTTCGACGCTCAAGTCAATATCTTTCTAATATAAAAAATTATTTTTTATGTTTATCTCGTTAAAAGTGAGAGGATGGCCCGACAAAGCAAAGGAAAAAAAAATAGAGAAAAAGATTCACCTCAGATATTATTTTTTTACTATTCTTTTATCATCTTACTAGAGACATAGTGATATGCTAACTTTGTTAAATGTTCACAACCATTACTATTATTAATTTAGACAAAACTATTATCTAAATCACTCGATACAATCAAATCATCCCATTTGCATAAGGCATACACATCTAAAAAAAGATATTTATGATAAAAAAAATAGTGGTTTCATGCATTCACCGAAACGGTTGTGAGATGCATTGGCATCATGCTCCAAGATAAGATACTCAACACTTAATTTGGATCGAGCTTGTAAAAAGAAAAATAGATATAGTAATTTTTAATTTTATATTTAACAAAATTATTCGAATAAAAAAAAATATTTTTATATTGTCACGAACTTAGTTAATTTTACCTAAGTTGTGTGATATGCTTGTGTATTTATCTATAAAGTTCAGTCTCTCCAAAACCTCTTAAGATCCCTTAAGATATACAAAAGAAAAAACGTGTTAGATAAAATATTTTTTACAGGATCTACGAGAAACTACCTTAGCAAACACTTTATATAACCAATATAATTTATACATGTTATAAACAATTATATACAAAACATCAATTTCTATTATAAACTTAAATCCCCACAAGTAATTACATGACATAACTCAAATTTATTAATTAAAATAAATTATAAAAATTAATCAAACTAAACTAAGACTATCAAATCTACTATAAATCCACTATTTATTACATATAATATATATATAAACAAAAAAACATAAATAAATGTAAGCATTACATTTAACACTTTATTTATATTTTTATTAACACTAAAAAAACGAGTTTATAATGTTCTGTCTCTTTGTCTTTGATGCATTTAATTCTCTGAATAAATCAGCGAGCTATAAAGCAGAAGAAAGTTGACTTTTTAGTAGTACGACTTTTTACTAAAATTCATTGATTATGTCAAGCCTGCATGTGCATACGTCATAAGTCGACGGAGTCATCAAGAAATGCCCGACTCCGTTTCGTAACCCCTCACGCTACATGCCACGACCCACCACCAAACGCATTCTATAGTAATCGGTATTGGCGTTTTCCCCCACTGAAGAATCGTGGTTGCTGGGAAATGGAAGTTTCCACCCAGCGGCTGCGAGCTATGACCTCTTCTTGCTTCCCGTGTACGAATGAAGGCGTCGGCCGATGAAACCGTGTCCGTGAACGGCGACGACCCACCCAACTTCTTTCCGCACCAACAACAATCTCCTTTTCTTCGTTCTTCTCTTCCACGGATTCCCCCAAAGTCATCTCCAGCCTCGTTCATGGCCTCAAAACTTGGCCCGTGCCTCCCTCTCCTTCCTCTTCTCCTTTCTTCTTTGATCCTGTGTCTCGCATCGGCATCGGCGTCGACATCGAATTCTCCTCAGAGGCGGCTTCTAGACACCAATCCCCCACCTTCATCCCCCAAGAATATCCAGACCTTTTTCCCATCCCTTCCTTCCCCGGCCTTCCAGAATATACCTCTTCCTCCGCCGGTGGCCCCGCCATCGCTTCCACCAGCGCCTCCGCCGCCTGTGTTGAAGACGAGCAGCGGTAACGTGAAGAGGGCGGTTGCCATCACTGCGGCCAGTAGCTTCGGCCTCTGCGGCCTCCTTTTCGTGACTTTCCTGTTCTTATCGGTCAGGCAACGAAAGGTAGAAGCTGGCGATGGCGGCAATAGCACCCTCAACGAGCGCCTCCAGTCCAAACCAAAGCTCCAGCCTGCAAGAAGTCTTATTGTTGATGAGAATGGATTGGACGCCATCTACTGGCGAGAGTTCAACCAGAAGAGGTGCCAATACTGTCACCACGTATTGGATCCGTCCGGCCTAATCGAGGAGAAAGAAGGAGGAGTCGTTGATCATTCGCCCCCGAGAAACGACCGGAAGATTCAAGAGAAGCCATTGCTTCCCGCTGGTTCCATCCGTTCCTCGTCGCAGTCATTTGCTTCGGAGCAGAGCTCGGCGTCACCGTTCTCCGCGGCTGCTGCGCCCATGCGGAGGAGTTCGAAGCATGTTGCTGCTTCTGAACATCAATCGTTGCCTCCGCCGCCTGGTCGATTGACATCGTCGTCATCACCCCCACATCCCCCACTACCGCCATCGCACTCGCCACCGCAGGCCAGTAACTCGGCGCCACCAGCCCCGCCTCCACCTCCGCCACCACCGCCACCGGCAATGAACTCGAGCGCAGCACCTCGGCCACCTCCTCTGCCGCCAGTGAGAAAATCGAATGCGGTTGCTCCACAGGGGACGAAGTCAAACACATCGGCTCCGCAATCCGCACCTCCACCGCCCCCACCACCTGGCGGCAGCCGTCCATCTTCAAGGCCACCGCCCGTACCGGGACAATCATCGGCGGCCATCGGAGCGGGGGGCGGGCCGAAAAAGCTGAAGCCATTGCACTGGGACAAGATGAACCCAATTAACCCCCAGCATTCAATGGTCTGGGATAAGATCACCGACGGCTCATTCAAGTAAGCTCCACTTCCACATTTCTTTCTCTCTCTGTGAATTCTACGTTGCTAGCGTCCACATTATCACACTACGGAATCGGTTGAACCGAGCGTAGCGCATGCCATTTCGATGTAGAATAAGGGCCACCCAATTGCTTGCTCCTCTTTACGGAGAGAGCGCTCAAACCTTCAACTTGGAGGTGGCATTTCGGCGAACAAGTTGCAGGCACTAAACTTTAGGGACAAATATTTCCACCAATTTAGATTTAACCTTTTTAGAGTAGCAATATTAACTTGGTTTTTTTAACCTTCAATTTGCAAGTGTCAGCTGGTTGAACAAATCCAAGTTGATGCAGAGGCAAATATATTTGTTTTCCCAAGTCAATTATTTTCTTAAGATTTGAAAATTTCAAGCTCGTGAATCGATCAAATCCACTATTTATATGCTTTGAGATGCCGTCATTGGGGCCAAATGCTTGCTCCAGTAATCCTATTTTATGTATGGCTCTACCACCAACAGCCTCTTGAAATTAATTAGTGGAGTACAGATCATAATCCACCTCGAGCACCAAACCTCTTTGACTGCTTCATCTATTGTTCATATGAAATGGTTTGAGTTGCTATGAATCTTTCCATGAAATGAGTTGAGGAGGCATTGCCTTCCTTAAATCCTATGCATTACAGGAAAAATATAAGTTTCACGACCACAGATTCTTTCTTCTAGTTTTGTTAGCTGGTTCCTTGATGTCCTTGTCCGTCTACAAGGTTGCCTGTAGAAGACAGACATTATGTCGAGCATGTCATCTGCATGTCTGATTCCAGTCGATGATGGCAGCGGCTTAGTTATGATACCTTTCCTTCTGATTGCTAATCTTGTAGTAAAAATCCAATCCATGTTCATATGATGGAGTAGTCTCGTTCTTATTTATAGTCACTGTTCTGTGCGGCTAATCTGTTTGACTCGGCAGGTTCGATGAAGACATCATGGAAGCTCTCTTTGGCACGATGGCTACCAACAAGAAATCCTCGACCGCGGCCAGAGACCGGGGCAAAGGCGCCGCCTCATCCACCGATGGCGGCCCCGTCACTCCCACACAGATCTCGCTGCTCGACTCACGCAAGTCGCAGAACATCGCTATCGTCCTCCGCTCCCTGGCCCTGAGCCGTCAGGACATCCTCGACGCCCTTGTCGAGGGTCGCGGCCTTCCCGCCGACGTCCTCGAACGGCTCACCAAGATCGCCCCCACCAAGGATGAGGAAGCCTTGATCCGAGACTACACCGGCAACCCTGCGAAGCTCGCCGACGCCGAGTCCTTCCTCTTCCACATCCTGCGTGCCGTCTCCTCGCCCTTTCTGCGCCTCGAAGCCATGCTCTTCCGGTCCAATTACGAGCACGAGGTGGCGCACCTGAAGCAGTCTCTTCAAACGCTGGAACTGGCGTCCAAGGAGCTCAAGAGCCGTGGCCTGTTCTTGAAGCTACTGGAAGCGGTCCTCAAGGCCGGCAACCTCATGAACGCCGGCACGGCCAGGGGCAACGCGCAGGCCTTTAACCTCTCGGCGCTCTGCAAGCTGTCCGACGTGAAGAGCTCTGACGGCAGCACGACGCTGCTCCACTTCGTGGTGGAGGAGGTCATCCGGTCGGAGGGCAAGCGGCTGGTGGTCAACCGCAACCACAGCCTGCGCCAGTCCGGCATCAGCGGTCCGACGCTCGACCGGACGACGAGCCGTGCCGCAAGAGAAGAAAGGGAGAAGGAGTACATCAAGCTGGGACTGCCGATCGTGGGCGGGATCAGCGACGAGTTCGCCAACGCGAAGAAAGCGGCCGGCATAGACTACGACGTGCTTGCCGGGACGTGCGCGTCACTCGCGGCGCGCCTGGCCGAGATCAAGAGATTCGTGGACACATGCGGCGGCGACGGATTCGTGATTGAGATGCGAGCGTTCATGGGCGGGGCGGAGGAGGAGCTGAAGGCGGTGAGGGGAGAGCAGGCCCGGGTTCTGGAGCTGGTGAAGAGCACCACGGAGTACTACCAGCCCGGAGCTTCCAAGGACAAAGGGAGCCACCCGCTTCAGCTGTTCGTGATCGTGAGGGACTTCTTGAACATGGTGGATAAGGCCTGCGTGGACATTGCCAGAAACCTGCAGAGGAGGAGGCCGGCGGACGCAGGGTCGGCGTCCAAGCCGGGTTCGAAAGCGGTCTCGGCGGCGGCCGATCAGGGTTCGGAGAGCGGCAGGAAACCGATGGCGAGATTTCCATACTTGCCGCCAAATTTCATGTCGGAAAATTCCAAGTCGGACTCGAGCAGCGACGACGACGATGACGGGCGGTCGTGACAGGGGAAGACCACAGTGGCTTGTGCGCAGAGATTCGTGTTGAGAATGATTGATTAACATTGTCGATTGATTTTATTTTTTTGGGTTAAATTAATTAAATTCTGTGAGTAGTGTCAACGTTGTTTTGGATTCACAAATTCCAAAGTGTAGAAAATTATTAGTTTGATGATATGTATATTATTTATAATTCTAATATTATTGATTTAATTCTTGTGAGATTATTTATATCCCACAACCTCTTATTTCAAATTTGTCGATGTTATTTGACCTCACTCACTCGTTGAAAGTAGAAGAAAAGAGTATTTTTATCTATTTAAAAAATATAATTTAAAAATATTAAAATATCAAAAATAGTATTGTAAACAGTAAATAAAAAGTTACAAATAATAATCTCTTTAATTTTAATAAGTCAAGAATTTGAAGTTACTATGTAATGTGACTGTTGTCCATCTATTATTAGGCGATGAGGAATAACTAATATATTAAACAAATATATTCAATTAATTATGGGGTGAATATTTAATCATGTGACCTCAAACTGGAGGTAGTCGTAACATTTAATCTTCTTGGATGGTCGAGTTCATCTTAAACTCGATGTGATCGTAATATCTTGCTAATGGTAATCCACTATTTTTTTATATATCTTGTGTTTTATATGACTTCTTTATTGAGTTTGAACTATTATGAAAAAGATTTTGACAAATAATTTATCGACAAAAAGGTGTATTATTCTTTTAACAGTATTTGTCTCGATGGACACTCGCCCTTCAATGCTGAGGCCTTTCTAACTCCACTTGTATTGTTGTAAGATGAATCATGTCTTTTTGCCTTTGATTCCTTTATTACTTATATGGTTGTAGCTTTCTTCGTTATAATATTATAAAATAGAGAATCACCACTCATAATTTAAGAATGTATTGATTTCATTTATGGTATAAACTCTATCTAATCTAAAAATGACCTGGAAATCATCTAAGAGAAGTGCCATAAAGTTGGTGACATCTTTAATCGAAACACTCTCCACCTTTGAATTCATAATCTTCATATGTGGCTCTCATGTCTACATTACGAGTCATCTTTCCTATTCAATCTGACATCCACAAATATTAATATGTTATCATATACCTTTGCCTCTCTCTTTAGACATTGCTTTTGACCACTTACTCATTTGAACTTGTAGTAGTACATTTAAAAAAATATATTATCCTAACACAAAATCATCATGATATTTCTTTGTTAACCTTAAAGAGTTAATCTTCATATTTGACCCCTACTTAGGTTTCTCTTATATTTCATCTCGCAAACAAATACATAATTCGTTAGGAAACCTTAAAGGATATCTATCACATACACAATGGAAGAATAAAAATAAAACTGGTTTTCTAAAATAAGAATATCATATCTTCGTATGTATGATGATTGAGAAAGAAAAACTCTTGAAATCGAAAACTTGCATGAGATATGTGAGATGTTCTCACATAAAGGAGATCATATATCCCTGAAATTGCAGATCCAATTTCGTAGAAGGAGATCTCGCACTCTCCTCTTTATCGATGATCCATACAATGGATGAAGTGACAACACATCTCCTTTTACTACACGTCTTTTTCGTCGCTCTTACGCACCATAAGGCAACAACAACAATTAGAAGAGGCTGACCCTTATTGCTGTCTTTGCACGTCAAATAGGACTAATGGTAAGGGAGGAAAGGGAAGGATGAGAATATGAGGTAGGCGGCCAAATTAGTCTAGCCTATGACCCTTAGGCCCCTCTCCTATTTATAGAGAACCATCTCAATTTAATTGATAGGAACCCTTGGGTTTATCATAGATGAAGATGAAAAAGAGAGAGAAACGATCACTTCGAGAGGATCAAACCTCCTTGATCTTTATAGGGGATCGATCCTCCTTGATTTCTATAGGGGATCAGTGTCCTACGGTTTTGGCCTATTGGTTAAAATAATATTTTTTCATTGATTGTTTAAAATAAAATAGTTACACCCTTATTTATAGAGACTCCTAACCAATTCCTAATTGAACTTAGACTCCTAAAATAGACCCATATTTAAGCTTGGACTCCTAGCCGAATCCAACTCCTACTTGGACTCCTAATCAAATAGACTCATAGCCAAATGTAACTCATAATTGAGCTTGAACTCCTAATTGATTTGACTGAACCGACCAACATAACTCAATAGAGAACAAGACTCAATAGATGTAGATTCGACATTTTTAGGGCCATATCATTAAGCTTAATGGATCATGCATTATTGGGTATTGGATCTCCATCAAATTAACGTCGTATAAGTGATATTAGATCTTCATCCAATTATTCATGCTTAACAGAAATTAGATCTCTATCCAAATATCTATTACAAGCTCTTATTGGGTTTCACCTAATGGATCTAATAAAATAGGGGCTTATTGAACATCTCATATCTAATCCTCTATTCATTACGTCATCCACTATATGTGTGTAACCCTCTAGGTCCAATACCGAGTTGGTCGTGAGTTGCACTTGTTAGAACTACTTCTGACATAGTGAATTATCATCTCATAATAATTCACTCAACTTATCGACTATTAATATATTATGACACTAAACCATAGTCCCCATATGGTATATAATGATCTAATCTATTGGATATGTCTATCATTAGTTATCGTGTATCAATAGCCTCTCATCTATCTATTATCTCATAGATAGTATACCAGGTATGGTATTGTTAGACCCATATGAAATCCATCCGAGTCTCAGTCTAATTAGATTCTTATAGAAAACTCATTCTATCTCATTCCGAATGACTTTGGCCAATGATTTGCTTGAACGAGGACACATGTGATATTCCTCTCGTGACACTAAGAGTTGATCCTCTATTGACACTCAATTGCCTTCGTAAATATGGTTGTCATTCTCAACAATCAGTTGTACCTGATTTAAAACTTTTAGACCCATAAGTCAGGTATGAAAGAATGGAGTACTCAAACAAGACACCCTTGGTGTCTTAAGTTTAAGGTCCATATATACAACTGGAACTACGAAATTATTGTTTGACGATGAGACATCATTTAACCATCCAGCATTCCGTAAACGGATCATTCAGTAAACTCATTCTCTAATGAGCACCTGCATTATATCCCTAGTATCTCCATACAAGTAACTATGAGACCAACTACCTTCATCATCATATGGATGGAGATATATCATATTGGTATATTCGGTTATCTCGATATCCCGCTAAAGTAATCTATGATAAAAAAATATTTATAGTCTATAGTATATTTAAAGACGAATGAATCTTATTATTATGATATTATCATAATCTAATTCTTATTGCACAGATCCAAAAATATCTTAGTATATTTATCATCCAATATGAAGAGTAAAATATAATAATAATAATAATAATAAAGAATAAGAGAAATTATCTATTGTACAAAAGATATTTATCTTCTAGTCCTTCCAAAGATTTTATAGAGCCCTTTTTATATAAGTATTTCTTTTCCTTTGTGATCTCAATAGAGAAATGTAAGACATTCCACCTAACCAATTGCACCTAATAGCTCGTAAACATTCCTACTATGCAACTCCTCCTTAGCCAATGATTTTACACAATCGAGAAAATAAAAAAATTTGTACTTCTCAAATATGTCTTACAAAATTACTTTACATAATCGATGTTTGAGAAACTTGCCATAATTTCCACCGTGTGACGAACTCTGCAATATGTGGCATGAATATAAGTTTGCAACTTCGTCTTTAAGGCTTTCTAGTACCGATGTTACAATTATCTTATTATATTTCTCCCATTAATTTTGCATTCCTAAAATTAAATTAAAGACGAAGTTGTCTAGAATTTTGCATTCCTATATTTCTCCCATTAATTATCTTATTATTTTTCTCCCATTAATTTTGCATTCCTAAAAAATTTGCAACTTCGTCTTTAAGGCTTATAATTTCTCTAGAATTGGTCATACAATGCTACTACCCCTCTTCTATGATTAATGCTAGCTTTATCATGCTTTCTCGCTATGGCATTTTGATATTTGTTTACACTCTTTAATACCATCTTATCATATCCTTGTTGGAATTGCGTAAGATATACTAAATCTAAGCATTATTCATCAGTAAGTGTCAACTTAGATCTTAACCTTATGTGATCTATAAAGGAAAAATATGATAGGACGGTGAACACACGGATTGATATATCACCATTGCACATGAAAATGACGAAATAACTAAGCTCCCAAGTAAAAAACATAACAACTGACTTTAATCAGATACAAAAAATACTCGCAAACGGACTAAACAAAAAGATAACTAAGTTCCCAAGTAATACATACATAACAACTGACTTTAATTAGGCACAAAAAATGCACACAAATGGATTGAACAATCGCACACATAAAATTTCAAAAAAACTTACAAGCCTAATAATATTTACTAAATTTCATCGAACGATCATTGTTGCACCACCACTCAGACATATAACCGAGGTTCCATCAGACGCGGTGCCACCTCGAGATTCAAGGGACGAGACATTTGATATTTCACACTACACGACTATCGACTAGAAACATTTAAACATTTTACCAAAATTATTCAAAAAAAATAGTCCAACAACATAAAGCTGACAGTATTACTTCATAGCCCTTACAATCCACATATAAGAAAACAGTCAAAAACATCAAAAGATAATAAAAAACAATAATCCAAAAACATCATGAACATGCATGGAATACCTCATCTGCATCCTCTTGACATTCTTAAGTCTTTGATCATTCTTATGACCCAGCACTAGTGGCGCTGAATCATAAGTGGCACACCGTCATAAAAATGGAGAAAGAAAAAACTAGAGAGACAAACCTAATCCTCCATCACCTATCCATAAATTACCATTTGATAGTTTTGAACAAATTAATCAAAGTTTAATTGTCAGTAAAACCATGACAAAGAGAATAAATCATAAAAGGACTATGAATTCTTTATTTATTTATATCCACACAAAATGGATTCAGGGAAAGGTCAATGATCTCGTTTGCCATCAAATCCACTCGTCCAAATGCATAGTGGAGGTGAATCCTGATTTGGATCAAATGGCATCGAAGTTCATTAACTTTATCAATAAAATACGATACGACCACTGAAGGTCTTTTTCATGAGCAATATTTTGCCTAGTGGATTCCTGAAAGCATGAACCATGGTGCAAGCAGAAGGATGAACCAACAAATATAATAGGGTTCTATGCCACGACCAGGGATCTGATAACCATTGGAATGTGGGAATCAATGTTTCATTTTGAACTCTGCTTGCATTTCTCCTGCACAACTACGAAATGTCAACATGAAAATGATATGCCAAAGTAACAATAATCAAGTGGTTTCAGTGTACTTGGCCAATCAACAATACACAATCAACCCGCAAGTTCATTTATGGGTGCTCGGTCCATGACACTGGATGCAAGCAGCGCATTGTTCTGTAGAAGTGGATCAATATCTGGCAACTTAGGAATCTGGAATAGGTGCAGGCAAATTAAGTGTCAGTATACTATTTGCATTGTAACAAACCGAAACCAAAAAGAAAGCAATGCTAATTGCAAAATATACATGCACCCAAGGTTCGACGTTTCAAATCATACCGCCGGCTACCGGTACAGGACCGCCCCGTACCGGGTGGTACGATTCGAAATCGTCGACCTTGGTTCTAACTAAAAAGAAAAGTTCTAAAAGACAGTTATAGGCTACCCATGATTTATTGATTGGAGGGTTAGGTAGTTAGAAACTACATGTACCAAAACTTTGAATGGATGAGATAGCGGGTGTGAGATACCTATTGATGTTGTATAAGATAAGACGAGTCTATTATTCATAATACAAGAAGATGTAGAGAGACCTACAAATGTTGTATTAGATAAAATGAGTCTATTATTCAATTCGAGAAAGGTAGAGAGAGACTGACTTCACCAGAAACAATAAACGAGATTTACATGATCTTTGATTTAACTAATATTGCCTTGTAAAGAGATGGAAAAAATATTCATATAGCCAACTTCAAATGGTTGGAATATCATGACTTGTTTGTTTGTTTGTTGTTCAGAATTACAAGTAACACTCTTAATTAATAAGAAAATAGTTTGGATTATGGCTTAATTTGTCTTGGCACTAAACTGGATTCAACCCATACCTAGACGAATTCCTTTTACTCCATAACTGGAACTAACGAAATTAAAAATTTGAATAACAATGTTCAAGCATAAAATGGGTTTTAGCTTTTTAAGATAATCATCTAGTTAACGAGTGTATAAACTACAAGACCTCTAATTAAACACAGAAACTTGTTAAACATAATGATTCAGAAAAACTGTGAATGCCAATTAATTTGCAAAAATATTAAATTACTCATGTAAATTATGATATTAATCACTAAACTGATGTCTGGTATCTTCATGAACTGCAGGTTTTAAATTCAAAAAGCATCAGATCAGAACAACCAACCTGTGCCAATAAATCTATCGTACGACGTAATAGTCTAGCTAGGTCCCCCTCATCCATAGCACAGTCCATCATTATTTCTCTCCAAGTTAGACCAGAGGCCCAGGCTTCAACCATTCCAGAGAACTGACCGTCTAACTCACAGGCTATCTGTAAAGTAAATGAAAGACAAATAAATTTAAAAAATCTATAATTTATAAGTAAACATTTACCAAAGATGATAACAAACCTTCACGTCATATTTATCCTGAATTTGGATAAGAGATATTCTCTGCTCCTCCAAATGGTAGATAACATCAATCACAATTGAGGATGGCTCATAAATATAGCTGAAACAAGGAGAAAATCATCAGAAAGAAGGTATATTTGGAGTAAAAGGGAGTTCACAAAAAACTGTAAAGCATGAATACAGATGTAAGGCACCAATACAGTCCAGATATGACACCAACATGTTAATTCAAATTGAAAAATAAGATGAGCAATATGGATATGAAAATAAAAAATATTTATGAGATATATCATATTATATAAGACAAAGTTCAACCACTATGTATAGCATTATTAATAATCAATAATAAATGCATCCGATGCACCATAATTCATAATGAGCATTAACATAGTTCGCCAATATCATATAGAAACATCGTGGCTTTACAATAAATGAAGCAAAATAATTCTATTATTTTTAGTAATCTTTCATGTCCAATACATGATAGTAAGAAATTTGTTTAATCGTAGTTCCATCCAGTGCTTTCAAAAGCGCCAGTTGCCAAAAGACACTAAGGTCCCAAAACACCTGAGGCCTAGGCACCCACTCGAGCAAAACAAAGCACTCTCGAATATTAAAATTTTAAAAATGTTATATTACCTATAAAATTTAACATTGCACCACCTCAATATGTTCTAAACTCTTAAGTTCTAACTCATAACAGAGTAATAGTGCACCACCTAAATATCGTGCAACAAGTTAATTGATGAAATATTATCTATAAAATTTCGAAAAAAGGAAGACTGAGAAGACAAAGAAGCAACCGACAACCGTAGAGGAATGTGGGGAGAAGGTGGAAACCAGCGAAGAATAAAGATGGACAGGGTGGTGGATGAAGCGGATGAAGGTAACAAACGAGGTTGCTGACAACGACGAATAGAGCTGCAGTGGTAGACGGAGTGTACGCGACGGACTGTCATGAATTTAACTGGTTTTGCCTAAGTCAGGCTGACCTTACGTGTCCGTCTGCAAAGGTCAGCCTCCCCTAAACCTCCTATGGTCCCTTAGGACCTACGAAAGAGAAAACAATTTAGAGAAATCGTTTCACGTAAGATCCACAAGCAACCAAGTTAGCAAAAACTTTATAGCCAATACAAATTACAACCATGGACTTCACAAGCTCTGAACAGTAACACACAAAGGATCATGGTCCATTACAGATTGAAATCCCTACAAGTGTCCACATGGCACAACTCTCATTTACAAGCCGAAAACGATCATAAAAGCTAACCAAACTAGGGCTGTCAAGCCTACTACTAGCCAGCTACTTGCTGTACAAAGCATGAACGAAAATCTAAAGACACGGACATACATGAGCATTACATTGTCCATGATTGAATGACGTTGCCGATGGCAACGGACAGAGCTGCAATGACCGACGGAGCGTACGAAGGAAGCGAACATGCGATAGGGTTTCGCTTTTGGTTTCTTTCACTAGGTCGAATGCACGGGGGGGGGGGGGGTGTGGGGGGTGGGTGGGGTTAGTGGTGCAGTGTTAGGGTAAGTGACATTAGTTGGTTCAATTGAACTAACTTACTTAGCCAGTCAAACCCATGCTCAAAGTCAACTTGATTTGGCTCGGGCACTTGCTCGAGGCACCTAACTCCTAGCTCAAGCACACGCCTAAGCGGCGCTTCATTGAAACGCCTCACCCCGAGGTGTTGTGAGGAGCTCAAGTCAGGCCTCGCCTAGGCAAACACCCGAGCACCTTTTGATTAACACTGGTTCCATCATTATAATTAAAAATGAATATTATACTAAGAAAAGTTCCCTAATAAATATCAATGAAGTATTGTACTATATCCAATATATCTTACTAGTTAGTACAAGAATTTTCAAAAAGAATAATTTTTTTTAAGAATCATATACTTTGAGAAAGTATTTGACATGTACCTTGGGATTATATTATAAATATCATGTTTGACACATTTGATACATATACATCAAGCAATTCCATGTGTTCATTCTTCAAACATAAAAAGGCTTTTCATAGTCATCAGCTAGCATCCCTTCGCTGCTGTTATCTCCTATTAACCATGTTCATACAACTAAAAAATATGTATATTGAATCCCATAACTTGTAATTTAATTCAGCACCCTAACCACAACGGTGGCTTTTTCAAAAGACAATCTGTTTGAAAAGATGCATATTACTTTTTTAAATGCTCAAAAGGACTGTTTTTGGTTCTATTTCTCACAGTCCATCTCTATAACTGGAACATTGCTTCTGACATCTCTTTCATTTAATATATTCTTGTTTTCCGGATAAAATATCTTTTTAGTCATAAGATCTTCCAAATTTTTGCCAGGTCATTTTCTAAGTGAAGATCACTTTTAGCTCTTACAAACTTCTATCATTTCTGTCACATATTTGTATCGAATTTATGAAACCAACAAGCTTAATCCCATTAAATAGAAGACTTGACAGTTCCTAAAAGAAAATTTTATGACAAAAACTACACTATCAACCACCTTACTTTTCAGAGGCAACCAATACAAGGTCCAATTCTTGTTGGGTAAACAGACCAGGGCTTATTGCATGTCTATAATCCCAGCCTCCAACATTGTGCATACTGCCAGGTACTTGGTACATACCTGTTCAAATATTGGACTTACTGCCTGGTATTTAGTATATTTTCATGCCTCATCCATAAAGGTCCAAGGACAGACCCTTGATGGAACTTTCAGTCAAGTCTCCTTGCTATTTCTCTTCTGTTTCACTGAACTTTCCTCTTTCACTAAGATTCAAAATCCAAAGACCTCTTTTAGTCCATAGCAAAGATTCATTGAAGCTCTTCTATCAGATTTGAGGGCCCATTCCACATTCAAGATATTATTATTGAAACTTTAATTTAGCATTCTAATTATTTATTAGACTAATAATAAATCCAAGTTATATTAAACTAGGATTGGGCAGATCTAGGCCGAACACAGTTAAACCCCAAGGAACTAGCCTAAATCTACATGGATCTGGATCAGATCTGATGTAGCCTAGATCTATGTGGATCTAGGTCAAATCTGTAGCAATCAAGTTTACATCTTATAATATAAAATTAGATAATGTTTATATGAGATGGTACAAATGACTCAACAAAGTGTCGACCCTAGCATCAAAACATGATAGACATTTTAAAAGCCACCATCATTAGCAAGGTGTTCACTATGATTACAATTGTCATGGTGGAAGAATCCAAAGGGTAAAGATGGATCTGGCTTAGGGATGTCTTCACATCATTAGTAAGGTTAGCACTCGGCAAAGAATTGGAAGAAAAGAGATCCTAAAGAAGAAACAATGAGATAGGAGTTCAAATATTTAGTGGGTTGACAGAGAAATTCTGCTGTTAATCAGTAATGAAGGTCATACGGATCGCCACAAAATTGATGGCGTCCATGTGTCTATGTATCATTATATGATGTACGAGCAGGCAATGACGATCAAACATGCTTTCGACACATCACTGGTTATGAGAATGGTGATGACGCTAGTGAGTTGAATAGGCATGAGCATCATGCCAACACCAAGTAGAAGGCAACACTGGTTCCTTCAGTTACTTTAGACAGGTGACTTTAGATGCCAGAGACCTTGAACCATGGTGTTTTAGTCTCGAATGTCAAAACATAAGAGGACTAATGGCTAACATATAATAAGAATATTGTCTGGACAATTGCTAACTGGTCTTTTTAACAGCATCCCCTTATACTGGCCAAAGTAACTATATTCAACCCCTTACCCCATATGAGTTTGCAAGAAAGTATCTTAATGGTGAGCTTGAGAAGATGCACATGGATGACAACTTTCAAGAGCTAGAGGGACCTCTATGGTGTTACTATAATGCAAAATAGATGGTCAGGACTCGAAGAGGAGAAAGAGGAGGCAGAGATAGAGAGGAGGACAAGTGCTAGTGGAAGTGAGCTATGAGTGGGCCCGTGGCTCAGGTGATGTCGTACTTCATGTCTTAAAGGGCTTAAGGATTGACAATGATAGTGAGAGAGAGATGAGGGTGAATTTAATATACTTTATAGTTTATAATATATTAAAAGGGTTTTTGATTAAACCCTGAAGCAGACCGGAACCGTCCCAAATGGTCTGATCCACAATCAGAAACTCCATCAGCTCGGTATTTATTGTCTAGATCAGATCAGTCTGAGCAGTTTTTTAACCATGGTGGATACCAAAACTTTGTAATGGTCATGTATTTTACCATTTCACACAAGTTTAATGTTTGAATATAAACCTCATGGTGGAACTTGTATGCTAGCTTCAACATTTTTATTTGCTTCTATATATGTTTCTTCTTTTTATAATTGATAATAGGTCATAAAATATCAAAGAGATAATGAAAGTTTAAAAATATCAAAGACGATGAAATTATTGGGTCTGAAATGGATACGATCCAGATAGATTTGTACTAATTGGTACCTGCCTGTATTAGCACTTAATGGGATTAATATCAGTATCATACCAGCCTGGGCAGAGCTCAATTTAATATACAACAAATATTTCAATCCTTGGACCATCCTATTTATTTCTCAAGAAGACATGACCAGCCATGAAAGAGAAGATGCATATCCTTTTACTTGGTTTTGATTTTGATTTGGTAAGCCCAGTTTTGGTAGGATTACTGGCCGTATCCTATGTTTCAGACCGAATTAGGGAAAATCACTTGGTATGTGTCCTGGGCTCCAGTCGGACTGAAAAATCGTTTGATACAGACCGATCCATCCGGGTTTTAAAACCATTCCTTATAAGTTTAATAATTTGAATAAATGACCATCTTGTTTGGCTTTTTGTCTTTTTTTGTTATCAATTACATTTCAATACTCCATTTATTTTAAAAAATTTAAAATATTCTAATTTGTAAGCTCTTATGTTTTCAATTTTTTAATTTATTTATTTCACTGTGTAGTAATTGATTTATTGCAAGTTCATAGGAAAAGCTTTTAATTAAGAAAATAAAAGTATAAGATTGATTTGGCAGAAAAACCGACCTGTTACTTTTCCAAGGCCGCACTTTGATTCCTTCTGAAACTAAACTTCCGCATACAGCAGCGAGTTGTGCTGGCTTCAAGTTTAATAAGACTTTATTCCTAAGTATCATTGCAAGCCATAGCTCATTTTCTCCTCGAATTGCTGCTGCTGTTTCACCTAAAGGGTATATAACCTGAGTGCTCAAATCCAATGCCCTTGTTTCTTGTATTACTTTGCTTATCTAATCAGAAGAAACATAAACTGATATAAGTTTAGCAATATTGAAATCAACTGAAGTGATTAAGTGCAAAGAATTAAAAACCACAAGCTAGCAAATCAGATACTGAGATGTTCAGCAACCTTGCCTTAAAATCCTTGCATATATGCAACAACAATACACATGAATAATGATCTTGTAGCCACGAAAGCGATGATGTGATGCAGTAATATATTTACGCACACGCACCAGAGAAACTTGCACACACTAAAGCAGGCAACCATGAGATACAAGCGTGACTAGTAAGAAGATTCCAACTAGAACTGAGTTTACCATGAATGTTTCTTTTTGCAAAGATGCACCATTTAGGTAGAATAGGTGACAATTTGAATAGCTGATTGATTACACATTTTGTTATAAGCAAAATATACCAAAGCAAACAACTTTGATACATTAAGTAAAGGAGATGTTCACAGAATTTTCCTAAAGGGGGAGAGGAGAAAGTAGAAAAAGATTAGGACAACAGGAGAGTATAAGAAAAAGTATTGTTCAACTACTATAGCATTCTGTATGTACCAGTTTTGAAGAGCATGGTATGCTGCTTGATGCTTATAGTGCAGTTAGTACATAGAACATAATGATCCAATGCTAGATGGATCAAACCAGGCTGCTGTCAACCAAAAAAAATGCCACTAAATTTTTTTGCCAAAATCAAAGTGATTTTTGAAAGCTTTGGGTCTAAATCCATCAGTAACAGAGTTGTGATCTCCTTCCCTCCATCTCTATAGGGATGCGGTGAACAAAGAAGAAACAGCATTCAAGTGGAAATTTTTTGTCTGCAAAAAAAGGAAGAAAAGAAGAATTTGAGGCAATGGAAAAAGAGGAGGAAGAGGTCAGTCACTTTTGGTTCCATCCCTCACTTTTTATTTTAATTTTCTATACCCCTCCTCCCTGTTATTTTCTTTGTTTCTTATCCATATTAGCAGGTATGATGGTATATTATAGTCTGATAGGGGATTAGTATTGGAGCAATACCAAATTTAAAATGTACACATGAACCACTTAGTTCAGGGTGACATATAGCAAGCCATGACATTCTTGTTACTTTCATTGCAAATTGAACTGGTCCTAATCTAAAACTAGAGAAACCTCACCAAAAGCATAAGAGAGCAACCGCATGCATAGCACCTTGTGAACTCTTCTTTTTACATGCTTATCCCCTTGATTCCAAGAAAAAAAAAGGACTATGAGGAACAGCAATGACCCTGCTCTAAGCAATACTGCAGTGGGGGAAGGAGATATGAGAAGAAGAGAAGAAAGTGAGAAAGGAACTAAAGAAGGTTCAAGATTGTTATCACTTATCATCATCATCATCATCAAGAGTATCTAGTATACAAGGCTCCCGCTAATACAAGGGATACGGGAGTCGATAAACAGACTTACCCTCTACTTATAAGTAGAGAAGTTGTTTCAGTGACTCGTCGCTTGGTCACATAAGTCATGAAGGTGCAACCTTATGGTTATATTAAAGCTCACTTTTTTTGCCTTTTAATATTACCACCATCACTATAAAATTATTATTGCTATTTGCTACTACTTATGGTTTCTTTATTTTCTCTTTAATTCTAAATTGGAATCAACTAGTGCTAATAGATATACTGACAGTATCAACATGCTTAACAATTCAAGAGGTAACCCACATGGAAGTAGTACCTGAGATTTAATTCCTCCTACCAAAAGAAAATATTTAATCAGCCAAAATCACATCACCCCATAAAATTGGTTAAAAGTAACATTCTTTACAACACAAGGGAAGATGAAAAGACTGACCGAATAAGAAGCTTTTTCGGTTTCTTCATTTCCATATTTTCTGAGATAGGCAACATCAAACAGCCCTACTCTAGTATTCTATAGGTGCAATTGTATCATAGAGCAGGGAAAGAGTATATAGAATTGGAAAGTGTTAGAGCCCACATACAATCAGCAAGATATGATGAGGTGATCAATTGTCTCCACAAAATAATGGCATATAGTTTAATATTTACAGGAAGGAAAATGTGGAGTTTAATTCTCCCTCTCTTTCCTTAAATCAAGAACAATTTCAATGTGGAGTTTAATATTTACAGGAAGGAAAATTAAGTCTAGATGTTGTCCCAAAGTTTTCCAGTGTTCTGAATATATATATGACGAATGTGTTATCATTGTAAACTAATCATGTGGTATATGCAAGGGACATGAATGTTCTTGAATAATAAACAAAAAACATGGATCTATCGAGATTACAATGAAGCTCTTATAGGAAGATCGACCAAGTATAAGCAGTAATATCTTTAGAGGACAAGTAACCATCCTCCTGCAACAGGAGGTGGATGGTCAATCACTAGCTGAAGGTGTGAAATCTTGGTCCAATACTAGTTTTGGCCCTTGGATTGACTGGTCCCATGAAGGGTATAATATGGCGTACCATGTGTTGGTATCCTCCTGTACACAATACAATGGGTCCAATTGGTCAAAACTAGCTGCAAATAAATACAAACCTGATTTAGGATTTTTCTTTTATGAGTTTGACCTAATAAGAGCTAATAATTGGTAAATAAACATGAGTTTTGACTACATTATGAGTGAATAATGAATGAAAAATATGTTTCAAAAATGGATTACAAATGGTACACGAAAAGAACATGTCAATGAGTACCTTAAAGTCCTGAACATGATATTTTAAATATAAAAAATTAATGTCATACCTTGATAGTTAGTGATTAGGCATTGTCTAGAAGCAATCATGGGGTTGCCTGCTTGGGCCAACAGCTCTTAATGATTTAGAGCATCCATGAGACAAAAGCCATGACCCTTAAATTTATCCCACTTATAGGGAAAGATCAACTAGTCATGACTAATGATATCTCTGGGAGACTGGAGAACTGTCAGTTGATTTCTCATGAATGGAGGTTTAACAGCCAACCAGTGGTCATCGTATCTAAAGGCTAGCTGTGATTCAAGTCATTCAACTATTGTCGATTAGGTCACAATCTGATGTTAGTATGCCTCATGAACCTTTTAAGTAAACCAAGCATACTGAATCTGGTCTGGCGTATGTGGTATCTCCCATATGATACGTGGATGAATCAAGGTGTCCAAGTCAAGAAAGGGGTTAAATCTGCACTCAGCGGAGCCAAAGCAGGGTATGGACTGCTACTAGATGATAGATCTCAGACTGTCTTGAACCTATATCAACATATATGTGTCAGCATACCAAGTTTCGCTCTGGTCCTGAGCATAACACTGGTATAGCATGGTGCACATGCCAAGATTCATGGACCAATATATACAATCTAAACAGAGCGATACAAACTGGTATGACAATTCATGCTCTTGAGTTTCGATATAAGCTTACAATAGTAACTTATAAAGGTAATCAGAGCACTGGAACCAAAAAATTAACATTACACTATGTCATTTAATTTAAAATTATAATTCATCTCATCAATAGGCACCATTCAACTTAGCAAAAGGTGATCCTCTCGGAAAATTTAACTGATTTCATCATATGGAATAGGATTTCCAATGGAAAACTTATTACTGCGAATTTATCAATTTACCTATTTGTCTATATTGTTTTAATTGAACTATGTAATATTTTATCCAACCAAGCATAAGGTTGTTAAATTAATTGGACAATAGAAAACATTACAGTTTTACTAATGCAGCATATTAAAGTAGCATCACCATACATGGCATTGACACATTGCTGTGATAATTCAAAATCCAAATATCTAAGTAGTACATATGTACGACACCTGCAAGAATTCCTTCCAACCGGTTGGCTCAATTTGTCCTATTCGTTTACTTAAGCGATTTGATCTAGCATTCAGGCGTTCAATTTTCTCTTTTATAAACTTGGTCATATCAATGATCTTCTTAAATTCTTTAAACCCTTTGGTATTTGTTATCTTTTTCTTCAATTGAGAGACTCTGCTTCTTTGCTCCTTGTAATGTCCAACAGCATCTCGGTAAGCTTCACATTGATTTGCCACCTGTCACAATAATATAAAGCAACCTCTTCAATAATCATCATTCAACAAATTATGTTCATATGCATGTCATTCACAACCCAACAATATTATAAGACCTGGACAAGTAATTTTCTTGATTTGAAGTCCTTTAAACAAAAATATGAAGTTTCCAAATCAAATAGCAGAAAAAATTAAAATAAAATTCATTAGGATTTTGAGGCATGGAGTTTGTCACAGAAATGGATCTATCCTAAAAAGATTATGATTTAACTACAGAATCTGTTGACGATTTTAGCATATCCTAGTTATAATAGTTTAACAACACTCTTTATTGCTGCAGCCAGTTGAGGCTATCCTTATGTAAACAAAGGAAGCAGGCACTCAACCAATATATAACAAATTAACCATTTCAGAATAAAAGCATAGTGCAGCCAGTCGAGGCCATCTTTATGTGTATGAAGGAAGCAGACCCTTAAGCAATATATAACAAATTAACCAGTTCGGGATAAAAGCATAGCAGGCATAACATGGGATAGATATAAACCTCATCGTCCTCCGAGAGGCTACTCAATACAGGAACATTTAAACTCCATGACCATGTCTCAAGAGAACCTCCAACGGACCATAATGACCCAAATTCAGAATCTGCAATCTTTTCCCACTGCAGATCTTCCTCGATGAGAAGGTTCATCAACATTTCTCGTGGTAGTAGATCACCATCAATTGATGAGATGTTCGGAAACCCTGTTCTATATATTGTTTTTAACCATTTTTCTGTAAAGAGATACCATGAGTTATCTGAACCCAAAGCCACATAATATGCTGGTTTGCCATCTTCATAACTTACAATATCTCTAGAACCTGTCTCCAAGTTGTCAAAATCAGAAGAATCCAACTTAACCTGTAGCAATCAATATTTTGCATCAATAATGTTTTTCCATCTTTCCAACAAAGGAAGAAAGGTGCATCAAAAACACAATTAGGGGGAAAATGGAAACGATACCAGCTGGTTTAAGGGCCTGCTTTCTGATATATATGTCCATGAAAACATGTAAAATATGTACTACAGCAATCGATCAAAAAAGAATCTGAAACCAAGATTACGAACCAATACGTTAAACATGCAGGAGAAAATGATACGCATTGTTACCTGAATACATCCAATTAACTCATCTTACTAATCATAATCTCCCACCAATAAATTCTAACATGAAACCTTGATGTTAATTCCATCTAAGTGATTATTTAAATATCAATCAAACAATTGATTTCAATTCTTTCCATCTTTACCAGTCAAGAAATATGTATTTATTCACTAGAGAAGGTGCTTTCACATTTTTATTAAGATCTCCATTGAAATATTTGCATGATGGCACTTCAAAATTTATGAGATGTAGCAATAAGATAGCACTTGAAATGAAAGTATTAGCACTAGCAATGCAGATATATACAAAAATTATGGGTTTTTAACACTGACCATATTCATGATCTTCTGGACAGAAGAAGAGCTAAGTTTTCCAACATATACAGCAGGTATATTGTGCTGAACTCCTTCCTTGTCTTTATGTCGCAAACAAATAAATGGAAGGTTTCCACTTCCAAACTCATCTAAAAGCGGTCTCCAAGCAGCCATTCTTTTGATCTCCATCTGTCGCCTGAGTTCAGTCCTTGTTCGTTTCTCAGCCTGAGAGTTTAGTTATGCACTTAGAACTGGAGACTTCAGAAACATTTTGTGCATAAAACAATCAAAATTTACTTCCCATAAAAAAAAGTAGCAAAAGTATTAATTATGCAGTAACATTCAAGTTGCATAATTTCTAACTTCTTGAAAATGATGGTCCTTGTAGTTTCTATAATCATCCTTGTGAGTCCATTATCACATTATAAGAAAATTTTCAACATACACAAAACTGTACGGAAGGTAATTTATTTAAATCTTACTACCAGCACTTCCCCATGAAGATTTCATGTCCAAACAACTGATGGAAGAATCAAGGTCTAACTCTAAATATTTTATAGTTTGGTTTAGTCTAATACATATTCCGCATATTTCCCATACAGATATAAAGATGTACTTATATAGTTATATTTATTTATTTGGTCCAAGTCATAACTTTTACTAGGCAACATTTATTTGTCCAGGACATTTAGGTATCCTGGTACATAACAATGAAGAAAAATCCATGAAATCAGTATAAATAAACATTCATTCACCAAAACATTGAAAAAGAGTTTCATCTTTTTAAACTCAAATTTTGATATCAGAACATATCCAATCACAAATTACGTATTAATAAAAATAAACAAAACATTATAAACCATTGAATGCAAACTGAATAGCAACTCATGAATTAATACAAAGATTAAGTGCTTGACTCAATAATATTGTAGTAACCTCAATTTCAAAATGTGACAAGAGAATGATACCCTTAATTCTTCTTGCAGTTTAGAGATCTCAGCATAATCATTCTCAGATAACTGTTCCTGGCATTTTCTATCAATAGCATCTTCAGTAACTTCCATAGAAAGCAACTCAATTTCATGCTGTATATTTTCAAGCCCTTCTTTGGCAGCTAGCATAACATTACTGCCAACATAATTTCCAAAGCTTTGCTCCACTAGCTTTCGAGCTTCTTCCAGAGTTCGTCCACAGTGAGAAAGTTTTGTACCATCTGGATCATGAAGCTTACGAGTAACCTTTGCACCCTATGGAACACATGGTGACAACATATTATAACAAGCACATGAACAAGAAATTAACAGGAGACAAATATAACCATACTACGTACAGCAAGGAGATTTAAAACCATCCCGTATGAAGCAGTAAATTGTGAAACAAGAGGTTCAAGCCCAGTAGAAAGTAGTTCATAGCACTCCTCAGCTCCTTCATAGGGAGTCTGTATAAGAACAGCATGACCCACTTCATCAATGCCTCTCCGTCCAGCACGTCCTGCCATTTGGAACAGTTCATTTGGACTTAGAAATGTGCGTCCAGTTTCACCTTTTTTGGTAAGTGAGGAGATTATAGCTGTTCTAGCAGGCATATTTATCCCAGCAGCAAGTGTTTCAGTAGCAAAAACAACTTTTACTAGACCCCGCTGAAACAATTCCTCGACAAATGATTTCCACAAAGGCAGGCATCCAGCATGATGCGAGGCAATTCCACGCAAGAGACCTTTCACAGAAACTTCTCTGACAGCATCAGGATACTGCTTCTTAAACCTTCTATATTCAAGTTCGACTTCACCAGCCTCACACTCATCTAAAAGCTTGCAATCCTCAAGATACTGAACAGCAGCATCACATCCTCTTCTACTAAAAATAAACCAAATAGCTGGAAGCATTTTCCGCTCTGCAAGTTGCCATAAGGTATCTTTAATCTGAGGAACCTGATGCAAAAAGTATAATCTCAGAAGATATGTGGTTAAAGAAAAAACATATGGCTGACAAAAAGCATATATTGATGTTAGTTAAAACAAGCAAGCATTCACCTGCAACACCACAAGTGAATAAAGTCTATACCTGTGAACGCCGAATATAGTTCATATCATTTTTTGACAATGGTGTCTGCTGTGAGAGACGAGCAACACTACTATAACCTCGTTCAACCTTGCCCATTCTGTGCTTCTTAGTTTTGCTTTCATTGAAATGTTCACCTCTTGAAATGGATGTTTGTAAATAATCCAGTGAGAGTTTCCTTAAGCCACATACAAATAGATCAAAAGCCACAGATCAATTTGGAATGTACAGCTAATAAACGAATAGCTACAGAAGATTCAGCTAGCATGATAATCTCTAGGCCTACATCACATAAATCAGATCAAACTATTCAATGAAATTCTATGCTAAATTAAATGTCAATCTATTTCTTTTTCCCCATTTTGATGCAATTGAAGTATGGACAACTTGAAATCAATTACTTCCATTTTTCTCTCCCCTCTTCAGATATATTTTTTGTTAAAATCTGACACAATAGAAAGAAGAAACAAGCATAGTAGATTTGATTAAAAATAAAACTCTTGGACTAAATGGACATAGTACTAAAGGAAATTAAATATATCAGCATCAAAGTCGTTGATCATCCAGTATTACTACTATCAAAGATTCTGGCATAAGAACAATCTCTAACCTTGTAGACTTTAACAATTTCATGGTTAATTATATACTAGAAAAAGATGATGCAAAATAATCAAATTAAAGATCACAAAAGGACATCAAATAATTGATTGAGTTATTTGCACAATAATCAAATTAAACATTCCAATAGTTGACCCTCCAAAAGAGGTAAACGACTCAACTCAGTTAATTGAGTTTTCTGTTTCCATATTCATACTAGGTGGCGAGAATATGATGGATGAACCACATTTTGTTATAGAATAAATTATACATTCATTCAGGAGGTTGGAAAGATTTTTTCTAAACTTGTACAAAAGAATTTAAAACAAAGCTTCATATGAGCAATGAATCATAATTTGGTGTACTACCCAGTATAGATAAGTAAAAACATTAACATATCATCTAAAATATAAAAAAAAGCAAACTTAAAAAATAGTTGCACACAGCTTCAAACAGTTGTATACCATATTACCATATAGGAAAATTTCTGGACAACAACTCAAGTATGAAGATGTAGTTACCTATTCATTCTTTTCCCTTTCTCATCAAAAAGACGTAGCAGAGAGTTCTTCAGCGAGAAGTGCCAAGTAAGTGGGACCGGTCGTTTTGTCGATGTTACCAACTCTGTTTTACCATGAATCTGTGTCAAACAATGAAGGTTGGAACATTTGGTAATACACAAATTACAATAAAAGAAACTATTAAATTTATCTTCATAATTTTCTAACATATGGATATGTCACATACCACCTTATAAACTGCCTCAAGCCAATTTAAGTATTATTTTCACAACGTATCAACCCTACTGATTAGATAGTTCTACAATTGAACTCTTTTGGGCATCAAGACTTTGTATGATCATCCTGAGCCCCTTAGATTAAGTTAAATATAGTTGTAAGGTCAGTTGTATTTTATGTATTACAGCAAAGGGAAATTAAGAAACGATATGTATAAGAAATTAGTGTAGCTAACAATGGTTAGAATATTATTGTAGATGGAGTCACTAGAAAAGATAAGAAATAATGACACTAGGGAACAATAAGGTTAAGTCGTAGAAAAGGATAAAATGCAAGAAACAGTCTATGATGAGATGAAACATGTTCAAAGGATTTCTATGTTGTGCTCAGTGCTCTTAATTTAATTAGAGATGGCATTACACAGAGCTGAATGACACAAAAAGATCATGTAACTGACATCAAAAAGTTTGGACATTACAGCTTCTAGTTGTTACGTAAATCAAGGTTCGCCATCTTGTACCATACCGGCACACCAAGAAATATATATATATATATATATATATATATATATATATATATATATATATATATATATATATATATATATATATATATATATATATATATATATATATATATATATATATATTATAGTAAAGTTAAAAAATTAAAAAAAAGGCGACGTCGCCTTATTCCTTCTCCCCATGCAGGGAGACATTTCTTCTCCCCGAGAAGCCCGCGCAAGGAGAAGAAACATCCTCGCGAAGCCTCGACGAGAAGCCAGCGCGAGGAGAAGACACGTCATTTCTTCTCCCCACATAGGGAGAAGAAACGTCGTTTTCGTCTCCCCATGATCGCCGAAGCTTATTCTCCCCATGAAGCCTCGCCGAGGCTTCTTCTCCTCACGGGCGACGGATCAGGATCGTCGAGGGAGAGCGGTGCCGGATCTTCAGGTTCTCCCTTTTCTTCTCCCTCTTCTTCCTTCTCCCTCAGTTGATACCGCCCAACAGCGGGCAGCGATAGTCGAAATCGACTGTTATCAACTGTTATCGACGGAGTTTGGGCGGTAACAGGGAGGAAACAGTCTCAATCAGTGATACCACCCGGTAGTGGGCGGCCCGCGTATCGATTTGCTGGTGGACCGGTATGTACCGCCTAGTACGGGTGATACCCATCGATATTGCAGACCTTGATGTAAATCTTTTATTAAGTAGAGTTTTCCCTTTGCACACACATGCATCTATAAAAATATTAAAATTATGCATTAACCTTCTGGCATCTACAAAAAGATCAGCATACCACCTACAGTACTAGTTGCCAAAATCAACGTTAGACCAGCATACAAAGCCTTGGTAAGAAGTACATTTGTCATGTATGAAATTTAACTTCTTGCTAGCATATCCTTGAAAATAACACATACGCTTTTAAATTTTTTAGGGATTTGTCTTGACTTGTATACTTAAAAGTTAAGACTACTTCTCTCGATAACCAGGAACCAAGGATCTACTTTTAAATTGAACATTAAAGTGTTCTTCGTTGCATGAGATGGCTTTCATTTTGCAATAAAGTCTGTCGAGGTTCATTTTCATCTTTGAACTTCTGAACGCCATTCCTACAAATTTCAAATTGAACCACACTGTCAGCCAAGGACATTGTTCTTACAAGAGGGTAAATTCCAGAGAAAGAAAATATGACTTACCTCAGATAGTTAAATGTTTCTTGTGAGGAACTTTTAACTTTTAGTTCTTAGAGAGAACAGTCTATATAATCTGTCAACAAAGAGTTCAATTTACCTTCCAACCCTTGTTTACAATTCCGTTGAACCGTTTAACTATTGGCAGTTAGTGTTGTAGGAAACTTCTTTATCCCTCTGGCCATGAGTATAAAATGTAAACAGGATCTTTGCGTGACGCAGGTGTGAATAGAATGAAGTCGGTGAGTGTAAAGGAAGCTGATATGACTGCAATAAAGATGTCAGCATATAAATATATGCGTAGACCAGCATACATTGTCAAAGTAGGGGCAGGGACAAGGTTGAAGGTTCCCCTTCTTTTGTTGCATATGGTGTGTTTACGTGGACATGTAGTACTTTTCCACTATTAATATATCATTTAAATTAAAATTAGATTTGTCATAGTTGAAGCAGTATGACACAAGATCCTAGGTTGAATAGTTCGAGGAGTTTTCTACGTGAAATAAATTGGAAAAAAGAACTCTTTAGAAGGTTCAATGTTCCAGTACAGATTTCAATAAATTAGCATCAATAGCAAGCATCTTCCTTGACATGATAAATTACATACCAAGAACTAGATGCAGTATATGCATTACCTTCCCTATCCAACCAGCCAATTCATCGGGATTTGCTACTGTAGCTGAAAGACAAATAAGCTGGACTTCTTTTGGGGAATATATAACCTGAATAATCTTGCATCAGTTCATTCAGATCAATAATAAGCAGTACAAATTTCAAGCAACACAAACTGACCATAGCATTACTTACTATTTCTTCCCAGACTGTCCCACGAGATATATCACTTAGGTAGTGTACTTCATCCAAAACTATCACATCAACATGAAACAATCTACTTGCAGAAGAAATCATTCCTACACTGAAATCCACAATACTAATCACTGATGTGCTCCATCAATTTATTTAGTGTATCAAGGACAAGGAAACACAAAGTATGAAAAAAGAAGTGATAAGAGAAATGCATATGACTATTCACTAATTTTGCAAGTTACCTATGATGACAAGCTACTAGATCCATTATATTATATCACATCCTTTCTTATCATGTGATTGCTTATTTCTTTTCATTTTTAGCAAAATACAAAAGTACTAGTTAATTTATGCTTCAAAACAAGATATTTGGATTATTCTAAAAAAAAGGAACCATTGCATGATAGGACACCATACGGTGGACCAACGTTTCAAATCTCAACTGTACCGATTTGTTTTGACCAGGTTTATTGGTCTGATCAAGCCCTAGTTGGCCAAATGGGACAAGTGGCTCGATGTTGAAAATAGGTTTTTTTTTCACAATTTGTTTGTATCATGTGTGATATGCTAGCTCCATTTCACATCAATACTAATATATCAGATCTTGGTCATTACTTTTAGTTGAAAAGAGGGCCTCACCAAGATGATCCTATCTCTCGATATCATTTTATTAGTGGCACTCAAGGTATAAGTAGACCTCATCCATGAGACCAAATATGATGACAGGCACCATCTATTTCACACCTTTTACATAGATGACATCAGTTCTTTGTGTGGGCAAGGGAAATAAATTGCAAGACTATGCTACAAGTAATAAATCATATGAGTTGGCATTTGGTTACTTGGTGAATTTATCAAAAACTGAGGTCACGCAACTCAAAGTTGAAGAAGCTCATCTTCTCCAAATTCTTGGAATTCAGCAGACAGATCACCATTACAAGCATTGGGGTTACATCATATCTTAGAATTAAAAGCTTAGATGTTTGATGTTTTGGTTATGATAGGATATAAAAAAAATGTTAAATGACTGAAAGGAAAAAACTTTAACATGAGCTAGGAAGGAAATCTCAATCAAATCAATTACCCAACCAATTCCCAATTATGAGTTGCTTCAAGCTTTCACTTACTACCTTACTTTAGGACAAGCTATTAGAAAGTTTTCATGGGAAATGAAAGGAAACGTTGAAGAAATATGTTTGGTTAATTAGAAGTTTAGAACAATATGTGGTAGCAAGTCTGGAGGTGAACAAAATTATTGAATCTCAATGTTTAACTTTTGGAACTTGAAGGTACTTGTGGAAGCCATTTTATAAATAAATCAAATACATCACTGAAAGGAGTCTATATGAAGTCAAGACCATTTGTAGGCAAACATGTAGATTACTTATCTGATGAATTTGCCATTAGTATAGGATTTCATCAACAATCAACTTTAAATCTTTACCATTTTGCATTGGTAATGGACAAACTTAACATATTCAGGCATGTTGATCATCCTACATGACAGTTCATGTTGATCCTAGGGCATAAGTAATTAGCTTCCGTAATCACTTAAAGAGCACCTTTTATAGAGCATGTTGCGTAAAATCTCTGTAGTCATGATTAGTATTGGTGCTTCTTTGTTGATAGCAGAATCTCCGGTTAGAAGCCCAACATAAGCATCACCAAATGTCCTCCTGAAAGAATTGTAAAGAATCAAAGTAGAATAATTAACTATGGCATAAATGAATAGAAACTTCAACAATATTAAAGTATAGATTAATTTCGACAAAGACAGAATTCAAACAATTTAAGAGGTAACCTATGCTAAATTATCAAAGTGATCTTAGTTGTTCAGTAACAAATATCTTTTGGTTAGCCCAATTGCTAAACTCTGACTTCAAAGAAGACCTTGTGGGCTAGAAGATTTTTAAGTAAATAACCATCAGAGGACATACAATTGAATGGCCTCTAGCCTCTGCTGATGGCATGAAAAGACAACTATATTGCAGCCATGACACTGCATAGCAACTAAATGTTAACAACTGAAATAGGCTTTTACAACAGCTGCTACCATCCCTTCAATGTAATAAAATTACCACAAAGGAGTTCATTTAGTTGATCATTCTACAAATCCGCCCCACCTTACTCTTCTCCTGTGTTTTTTTTTCACTCTTTTTTTTTATTTTCTAAGTTTCATTATCTTCTGTCCCTATTTCACCATTGTGGCCATTTCAATGTGTTATGCAAGTGAATCAGTTCTGATCCTTAGAAATGACATCATTGCATAGTCGTAATTTTAAGTCTTTGCTATTAATTCATCTGATTTGCTGAATGTATTTATGATTCCATAAAGCGCTCAAGTTAAATTTCAGCTTATCCTGAAAAGGTACAAAGAGCCATCAAAACCTTAGGAGAAATAAAGATCTAGTAAGCACAGAAATATTATTATTTTATTACTTAGAAGTTTATTTGTTAACATTTACTAGTGATCTCTCATCAAACCCCCAATTGTAACTATGTTAATTAAATTGCTTCCTACATACTGGATTCTAAAATCTTCAAACAAAAACTTGTGGTTCCGGGAAGATTCTTTGACACTGTTTTGACAAAAATTTAGCCTTGATTAACAATAAGCAATGTTAAAAAAGGATAAGTAGAGCAGCCAGACTGAGATGGTATTTCATACAATTATATAAATTCTCACCATATTTTGCAAGAAATTATTCAGACTAATCAGGCCTTCTCAAACCAGATGGTGCTGCAGGCCTCAAAGTTTTTTTTCTTTTTCATCTGTCTAACAGTAATGCTTCATCATTTGTGTATATGTTTATTGATGATTATGTAATTAGTGAATCCTTGTTTTTGTTGTGAGATATCAACTTAAAAGTTAATTCAACAATCATTAGGAATTTTTTGAACTCTTCATGGAAGTTGATGATATGATTGACTTTTCTAGAATATTAGAGAAGTTATAAGTGGCTTCAAATGCTAAAGTGAACCAAAATCTTCATGAAATATCTGAGTTTCTAGTTTCTACCATGAAATTATTATATATTTCCTGATATACACTACAACAAGAAATTAGGATACTTGGTATTAGAGTTGCTACTTACCTCATTATGATGCCTCATTAGGGTGCTCAATTAATCTTTATTGGTAATAATCACTGTAGAAATTTTGTGGTGGACCTGGTATAAATAGTCTATTTTGAATTAGGTTGACATCGTTCGAGGGTTTCCAGAGTTTTATATTGAGTACTGTCTTTTAAAGTCAAGGTCATCTATTAGGTTGTTTGCAGTTTTGAACAGTGGTTTGAAATGTAAAAATATTTCCTTGTTATGCTGTTCGGAAAATCTCTAAATATCCAAATATGGGTCAGATGTTGGATTTAGGTCAGCTTCAGTCCTTAGACACAAAGCTCAAGGAATGGCCAAAATGCACTACATAATGTGCCTTGAGATGATCAGGGCGTGAGAGCACTTAAAAGCTTCGCTGAATAATATTTAGTATTTTGGCAGTTTATCTCAAGATAACTTCTACATATTCTTACATTAAATGGGTAGAAGTATTTGTAAGAGGTCTATTATTCTGCCACTGAAAAAGCTATCTATTGACCAAAATATACCGGAAATCACGAAACTTTTGATTTGACAAAGCCTTCAAAGGTGTTGTGTAGAAAAGCCTCCTTCCTCTGGCTACAGTGGCTACTGCAGCAGCTTCAGCGATTAAAGTCTTCCCACTGCTTGTTGGCGCAGAAACAACAACAGATGAGCCTCTCAAGAATGCTTGAATAGCTAAACGCTACACAAAATGCAGAAAGAGAAGTCAGCAAAAAGAATAAGGCGAGAATAGAACAACTACAATTAGATTGTCAAAGACTGAGAGTGTCATCTTTCTGACAATGACATATTTTCAAAATCAAAGTATAGTAGAAACCAATGAAGGCAATTTTGTCCCAGTTCGATATGGTACAGCCGGTATTTACTGGTCAAACCACCAACCATCTCATGGACCAGCTCATGTGCAATACAAGGCGTACCACTCGCTAAACTGTACAAACATGACTGTCACATCCTTTGCTAGGTTTGCCTAAGGCATGCGATACTCGAATGATACTTAGCCCGCAAAGGACAGCCAAGACCTTAACCTTGTATAGTCCATTGAGGACTTGCACAAAGAAGAAAGGTTAGAAAAGCAAACACACAAGTAATATATTTTCATCAAGCACAAAAAAGAAAAACAAAATTTAGATTGCAAGCAACACAAAACAACTAGATTTTATTACACATAAATGGCTCAAGCAAATGGACCGAACAAACACACACAAAGATGATTTTGAAGGCAAGTGAAGGCCGAGTTCACCTAGCATTTTCAATTGGAGGGTTCCTGGTGAGTCCTCTACTTTAAGCCACCCTTGTTGACCTTAGAGTTCATCCATGTTCACTTGGATGAGGTTGAGGCGCATCTCGACCTTTGTGAGCCTTTCCTTGTGCTTCAGCAACACCGGCACTGATTGCTTCCCCATGAATTCTCATCCGAACCTCAACTGCACGGGGTGGTTACTCCTTCTATGTGACCTTGCTCTTCTGCTTTGATACCAAATGTCATAGACTTAGTCATATATGTCTATGTCACACGATGTTAACATACACAGATATCGCAAGGGTGTTATGTGATGCCGAGTAATGTGCTTGGACTAGACTGGGTAGTAATGCCAATGTATTTTTTATTTTGTTAAATTTAAAAATAAGAAATAAAAACCCTAAATTCCTAATTTCTCATGTGGACTCCCCTACGTCCACATATGTTATCGCTCACATCCCTTGCCGCTCGTGTCCATTGCAGGCATCGCTCACATGCGTCGGCCTGCGTCTCCCATCGCCAGCCCTAGCAATTGGTACTCTTCTTCTCTTTCTCCTCCTCCAGTGCCTTCTCCCCTCCCTATATTTTGTCGCCTACTTCCCTCCTCTCCTTTCACACAATTGCCTCTCCTCCTCCTTCCCTCCTCTCCTTATGCATCACCGCCTCCCTCCTCATCCTCCGTCCTCCATAACCTCCTTACCTCCTACTCTCATGCACAGCAGCCTCCTTCACACCTCTCCTTTTGCCTCGTTACCTTTCCTCCTCTGTTGCCTCCTTCCCTTCTCTTTTCCTTCGATAGTTCTATATCGCCATCTCTCTTCTTCCTTCCCTCCTCCAGTGTCTCTATCTCTTCTAATTTTTAAAAATCCTTAAATAGGATTTTTTTTTATTTTTATTGATTTTTCAACCTTTGTTCATAAACTGATACATCCTGATATATCGAGAGTGCCAGTATACCATACCGACGCTACATACCAAGGTCTGATTAGAAATTACATTTTTACTAGAATTGACGAAAATTTTCCTATAGCACTAAATGTATTAGGCAAGTAGCCAAGTAAGGAAATAGAGTTCAAAAAAATTAGAACCAATTCATAGCATGACAAATTAAGCAAAGCAAAAAACATACTGCTGCAGCCAAAATTTATTTCTTCCAAAATAGATTCTTCGTCTTGGAAAATTACTAAAATATACACTAGGACATAGGATCTCATTCATAATCATCAAACTTAGGTTTGGAAGGTTATATGTTGCAACTCCTACCCAACACAAGTCATTACAGATCAGAACACTACCAGCATTATTTAAAGCTCAAACCAACTTGGTTGTGTGCTTCTAAAGGTCCTAGATAGGCAAATTTAGCCAACAGGTGATCCAAGAAACACTGTCATTTGTTATGACAATGTTTGATCCTAAAGCGAACCCAACAGCCCCAGGCTTGACCTCAGCATTATCAGCATTGACATTAATAGAGTCAAATCATGTGGGGAAAACCATATGGTGTGATCATCCTGTACTAGAAAGTAGAAACTATTCTGCCACTAAGTACAGCCCTAGGGCTAAATGAGCCCTACAGCAAAAAAAGAGCCTAATATGCCAGATTAATAGATGGTTGAGCATGAATCTCTCGGGAATCAGCTCCTACAAAGACTTGGTAGGATTTATAAATTATTTTCTATTATAAAAGAGGCTAAAATCATAGCACACGCAGAGTTTCAGTGTCATTTTCTTTTGAACTAAACAGCCTCAAAATGTATCTTGGAAGCCCAAGAAGGGTCCACAACAGGCCTATGAGTGGGTAAAACGAAATGGAAGAGAAAAATTTCTTTGAATTGTAATAATTCCACTTTTATTTACAATGGCTAGTTCAGTGGGTAAAAGGAATTCCATTATGAAATTGGTATCAACAGACCCTACATAGACATAACATAAGTTGGCAAATTTATTTAACCACAAAAATTCATATTTTTGAAATTTCCACATGTCTCTTTCGGCATGTATAAATTAGTATAGCGGACATGAGATTGAAAAAAATGAAGAAGCAGACTATCCAGAAAAGATAGGATAAAACAATTATTTATAATTCCTGTAGAGAATAAAATGATAGTGAAATACTTAGGACAATATGAACATATTCCAAGAAAACGTGATTACCCTAATTATACAAGGTGAGCCAATTAGGTATATGATTACAAGGCGAGAGACACAACGATACGTAAGACACAAGAAAAAACTAAAAAGTAACTTAATTAAACTAGATAGATTGACTTATACGGAGATCAATGTGAGAAAACATCCATGTCACACCCATCCCAAATAGTTGGCACGTTATGGTTTGTTGTTGTTGTTTGGGACATTAAGGCTTATTGTTGTTGTTGACCAAGAAAAGAAATAATTAAACAAAAAAAACAAAAAAATAAATTCTGCTGTAAACTAAAAGATTGTTCAGATTTGACAAGGTAAAGAACCTGAAATTTATCAATTGGGAACTCATATATCCCTGCGAGCTCCTCATAATCAATAATGTCCTCACCAAACTCCCTAACTTCAGCAAGAAGCCTGGTCACTCTTTCCCACTTGTGTTCCTCGAATTTAGCAGATGGCCCCGCCTCCGCTGCAAGCAGAGCAGTCTCACCCTCTCTCTCCTCATCTTCCTGGTCGACATCGGCCAACAGCCCATCATCGTACTCCATGGCAGTAACCTCGTCATCGTCGTCGTCTTCTTCATCCTCATCCGTATCAGACAACTGCTCCTTTATTGGAGAAGCAGAGCGTAAAGGGTTCGCACAGAGAGGGACAAGAGGCAGCCTCGCTCGAGGAGAAACGGCGGACTGGGGGCTGAGGAAACGGAGGAATCGGTAGCGACGGCGAGAGGTGGGAGGAAGGAAGGAGTCGAAGAGGCAAGCTGGAGAGGAAGAGCAAGGCGACGGTAAAGCCAGGGAGCGCATAGCGGAGGGAGCAAGTAGTGGAGGGGAGAGGCCGCCGACGCATGCGTCGGCTTATCATCATTTTCTTTATATCGGACGTCTGATCGCTATAGATGTAGTCGATAACAAGTCATTACATTGTATTTGTTGCGGGTAATCCCACTGCGACAATTAATTGCCCGTATCACAGGTTATATAGCATAGATAGCTTGGAAACGCTATTACCATTGAAACGGAGAATGCCAAATATTCTAAAAGAGAGATGCCTTTTACATTAAAAGATAACACAGCTAAAAATGACAACCGGATTATTTTAACTATTGATCCGTCAATCTCAAATTGAAGGTGCCATTTGCCCTTCAATTTTTGCAATACTTTGTGCTTGGGGTTTTTTATCTTATTTCCTTTGTGGTGTGTATGACACTTCGAATTACACAATGGAATATGTTTTGGTCATTATCTAACAGTTTGTGTTCTTGAAGAATTGGATGGGCATTTGCTTTGGTTTGTGCCTTTAGGGATCTCCAAACTAACCTTGAAGGAATTACTTACGTTGAAGGAGTCTGGGGCACCCAAGTAGCAAAACTCATAGTTAAAGGTGACTAAATAATTAATTACAGTTCTTTCTCTCGTCTCACAAGCTCATAATTTGCAGCCATGTTGCCTCTGCTCAAATTTGCAGCTCTGTTACAACGGATAATTGGGAAAAAAAATGAAAGTCCCGTTTTATTGACTGCAAGATCTTCCAATGTGAAATTTCTAATAATGAGTGCATTCTTAAAGCTTTAACAAAAAACGTTTGATGTAAACCTGGAATAATCTTCTTGGGAGAATGTGACATCAGATTGTCAAGTTTGTCATTAAGATCTCAAGGTTGAAGGCCTCTTTGGCACCTTACGCTGTATCTAAGCCTGGGCTCCAAGTTCCAGAAGTAGGGTGTGATTCACATCATCAGATCCTGGACCCATAAACTGAATGGGACCTGCAAAGAAAAGTTTGATAAGAAAGGACATTTAGTTCCCTATGTTAAGTTTGCACCTTACAAAGAAAAAAGCTGGCAGATAATGAAGAGAATGATACCAGGGCTGATATATCTGTTTTTGAGAGCCCACTCATCTCGCATCGATGCAAACTTTCCAAATGGCGCACCTGAAGTAACAATTGTATTGATATTTGGAAATAAATCCAAGAGTTTGATTTTAAAAAATACACTGGACAACAATATGAACAACTTGTTACTATACCTTCAAGTTCCACCATTGCCTTTTTTATCACTGGCTTGAACTTACCTGGAATGAGTTTTCATCTCATGAGAAATAAACACAAAGTAACAAATTGATACTGGAATGATGTTTGGAACAAGCCATCTTGACACTTGGCCCAAGTCATAATCAACAGTCAGCATTCACCGGTTTTATCTGTAAGTATTTTAAGTGGAAAAAAACTACTGTAATTGTAAACTAAGTGTTTAATTTACACAAAGTGATGGATGGACAACTGCAGTTTAATTACTTGAATTATTTGTTCTCCTACACTGAAAGGATACTGTAAATTAATTTAACACTTTGTTCTTTTACTGAATAAGTTGTACAGTCCGCAAATTATGATCAGTATATCATAAATAGTGAACAAGGAACAGAAGTATTGTTGGTGATCAGCAAACAGATGATAACTGACACTTTAGTGGTGATAAGTGATCAATGAGTAGGCTGTTAGCCGATCATTGCTGATTGTCAATAGATCATAAATAGTTGTTAAGGCAACAGATGATTGTTATGGTTGATAGGAAAAACATGATTGCTGATTAACCATCATGGATGATCAGCAACCATCAGATCACCAATTGCCAAATGATTGTGGCATTTGCCAACGCAGCCAATGGTAGCCAATCACAAATTGACCATAAATCTGTTAAACTGCTAGCAACCAGCAGTTTATATCGATGATCTTTGGCTGTCAACATTTCTCTGTTGTTGCGACGGTTGGCTATGGCTGCTGAAAGTTGCAAATACAAAGGTTGGCTGGGCAACTGGTGAGTCACTGATTGTCCACTATCAAATACCATAGACATATGCAGATCATCAAGTGCTGCCAACCTATATTAACAATCATAAGCAGTCAACAGTCAATTGGTGGCCAACTGGCAACTGCAATTTGACCTTATTCATTTAAGGTGATCTTTCAGGTTTTACAAGTTCTAATGGGTCAAGGAAATGCTGAACCAGTATCAGGTGAATTTTGTGTTAACATATCTTCACTAAATATTAAGGTTGGTTCAACCCTATGCAGTCCTGATTTTTCACTTAAGCACAATATTTCTTAACTTGTCAATCATATCAACCCAGCAACTAAATGGCTCAGGTCCAAGTCAATAATTGTTGACCGACCAAAACACTGGAGCTGAATTCAATTATTTTAGCTCTATATTCCCTTAAGTGCAAGAGAAAGCATAGGAAAATAAGCAGCAAAACCAGGGTTTAAAGCAGTTAGCTAGTCAGGTTGGGAGCACTCACCCATCTTCCAACTTTTGTAGTTCATCATCCCAATTGAGCAAAACTAATATTTGGTCCAGGAAAGCTTATGAACTAGGGTTGACATGGTTAAGAGTTACGATAATGGTACAAATCAAAAAAGCAATCTCATTAATCCAAAACTTGTGATATTTTAGCAAATGATTTAACAAATCTATATAATATGATTGGTTTCGTTGATTTTCCTGGCAACAATTGCCAAGTCTTATTTAGTGATCCTAAGTAACAATCAACTCCACCTCAGCCTCCCACATCCTTTTCACCTTCCTTACCTTTCTCAGTAAATCCCTTAAGAACTAAAAACATCAAGATGCATTATATCATCTAGCGTATTATCTTGAACTACTAAAGTTCATCATGTTAGCATCAAAGATTAACATTAATAATGCAGGGAGAAAATGGCTGCCAAGATTTATTTGATAATCCCCAAAGATCAACAAGTCGTCCCCCTCCCACCACTTTTTTTCTTTCCTTCTCCCATTTTCACTTCTTTTTTTTTTACTTTCTTAGTAATTTTATGAACTTAAAACATTGAGATACATGGTAAAGTTGAATGTATTACCTTGAACTATGAAAGTTCATAATGTAAGCATTACATAGTACATCAACAGTGCAGGGAGAAAATGGCTTCTAATCAATCTTTAATAATGTATTCCATTCACTGATAGGATAAAATAAATACATATGCTAGCAAAGAATAAACCACAAGCACAATCTTAGAGGCTAAAGATTTCACAATCAGTAGGTTTGACATAATCTAATCCACAAGATTATGTTATTATAACATATGGGCCATGAAATATACAAATGTAAAAGTTACTGATGCCTTTTGATCCATTACTCAACATGTCCAAAAGCAATTGAAGTGTAATGCTAGTAAATGGTGAACCAATTAAGTTGGATGTTCTAAATCAGTTTGAGATAAAGTGAGGATTAGTAATTGTCACATAAAATAAGAATTATGTTTAGGTGAAGTTTCTCATTTCCATTTTCAAGATTTTATGATAAAAGGACAGCAAATATATCAACAAGCTCAGTAATTTATGGCACCTAAATCTCTCAGAGAGGAAGACAAAATTTCTTACAAACAAAAAGCAGCATCTCGATGTGAAACTTCCAAACTTAAGCAATGGACGTCTACAAGAGCCGAAAATGAACATAAACTTTGCACTAAGAAGAGAAAGAATAAAAGAAGAAGATATACCATGTCTCCTTTCAACATCCATCAATGAAGTCAATGCGGTCCCCCCAACTATCCATTCCTCAACAGGAGCGCTTAAGTTACCAACCTAGATGCATCATACCAAAAACAAAACTAGTTACTAAAACCTGTAAAAAGGACTTCACATTATTTCTTTGTTAACAAGAAATCATGCAGAATTTTTTAACCCGAATAGTAGAATGAGATAGTTGGAAGTATATAAGTTCCTTGCTTCATTCTATCTCAATAAAATATTCATGCAGCCAACTCCAAATAGTTGGGACATAGGGCTTTGTTTTTTGTTGTTGTTGTTGCCTCATTCCATATCGAAGCTTTTTGGGCAATTGTGACAAAAGAACCCCAAATGTCATATACCTACCAACATGAAGAATATGGCATAGTAAAATTGGTAAAGTGAGAATAATACATAAATGCCAAGAAATTGTAATTCTTGCCACCCTAGGAGTAGCAACTGGTAAGGTACCCACTGAATTCAACCTACCCAAACCTAAACCTGAATGGTTAATTACCTATGCACCCAGGCCAGAACTCAAACCTGACTAAGGTATCTATTTTCCTACCTAAACCCATCTTAAACCTGATTAAAGGCCAAACATGGTTTAAGCAAGGCAGATTAATTAAAACCAGACTGGATCAGTTCTCATGTACAAGATCACATAATGGGGTTCTAACCAATTAGGGTTCCAAGTTCCAACAAAAGTCATTTTGTTAGCACCTTTGCTTGTTGCCTACTTGTATGCTGAGCAGCTGCTGGCACATTACTAGCATCTGGCATTCAAAACATTGGTGCCTCTGCACTTATATCTCCAGTAGAAACTTAGGCTAGAGTCACTAGACAGTGTCAAAGCATAACCTTTTGTTTCAAACTCCAAAGCCTTTTAAACATATAGATATATCCAACAAAGCTGATGTTCAATTTTTATTGTCCGGTTCTTATATTTTGGTATCATTGAGAACTTGATCTTACAAATAGGATACTAGGTCAACTCTACATACAAATACATATTTGTATACATAAACAATATGATACATACATAGGTATATACCATTCAGTTCCTTAATTGAATTATTACATGGTATTTCATGATGTTGGAGCATGAAAAGGAATTATTACTAGGGATAAGAAAATTTTTCAGAATAACAGTGATGACAGTAACATACTGAGGATATGAGGCCTGTCTTTCCAGAACGTAACAGAGCTCCTGCACCATAACCCAATGCATAGCAGTAGGTGGCATCAAAATTTGTAGGCAAGCCACATCTTCCCTCGTATCTGCAAATGTAAATTTCAAATCAGAACTAGAGAGCACAGGGCATACCGCTCGGTATAATATAATATAATATATATATATATAATTTAATATGATATAAAATATAATATAACATAAATTAAAAAAATAAAAAGGGACGACGTCACCTCGTTCCTTCTTCCCGTGCGGGAAGAAGGAATCGCCCACCGGTGAAGAAATCGCCCGCAGGCGGCGACGGATCACACAGGCGATTCTTCGCCCGCAAGCGACAGATAGCGCGAGGGAACCGAGGAAGCGCAACACGTTGGGGAACCAAGTTTTTCTCCCTCTTCTTCTCCCTCTTCTTCTTTCTCCCTCCCTCGGCTAATACTGGCCGAAATCGACCGTCGACGATCAATTTCCGATCGATTTCGACGGTACTGCCCGATAGTGGACGATCTGCGTACCGGTCAACTAGCGGGCCAGTACGTACCACCCGGTATGGGGACTTACCGTCCGATAAGGCAAACCTTGCACTAAAGGTAATTCGCAATGCCACTAAAAAGGGACCTTGAAATGTGTAAAAGGATTTCATAATGACTGATGTGAGAGTTATCAATCAATGATAAGGGCATCCAATACAAATGGCTTCCTTCTACGGATAGGAGATCTAAAGAGAGTCAAATGTGTTCCTACATATAAAGAAGCTATTTGGTGGTTCCAACACTTGATACCTAGGTTTTGATGGAGCATCACTAGCACGATTCCAGGGTTCCGTCTCAGTTATCAATAGGTCCATCAGATCAAACCAATTCATTTAATATGTTATTCTTACCCAAAAAAGTGGGATTGTCCTTTGAAGTGTCCAGAGTATGAACCCTCCAATTTTCTCTTCTCCAACTCAGTCTCGACCATGGAGATAAGCATTTTCTCAGTTTCAATTTTGGCAACCTGATCAAGTAATAGCAGAAGTCTTTAAACAAGATGAATAGTTAGCCCTCTTTTCAAAATCAAAAATCACACAGAGCTTTGATATGATGAACATTAAGTACAAATGTACAATTATTACAATACATTACCTGCACATTTCCATGTGGATCTCTTTCTAGCAACAATTGCTCTTGGATTGCCTGGGGAAGAAATTCAAAGAGAAGCTGAGATTGATGTTGAAGTTTCTTTTTCCATAACCCCTCTTTGTCAACTACATCATGAGCTAGGATTTCGTTTAGTTCTGAAATAAGTTGTTGAACCTGAAAAACAGGACAATCATATCAGTACTCCAATGCAAGATGATCCCTCAACAAATACATGAAAACAATGGATTTCTTATACCTCAGGAATAAAGTCAATTAATCCTTCTGGAATAAGTATGACGCCATAATTGTAGCCAAGTTCTGCTCGCTTGCAGATTATGTTAGTAATGTAGTCTGTAACATTTTTTAGTGTTTGCTTCTTGGCTGCCACCTACAAACAAAAAAGGGCCATGGCAGCTACTAGACTTATTTGATATTGGTAATGAAAAACTTGCAGTGATATATTTGCAACAGATTTAATTATGTGCAAAATGTTTTTACTTGATTTATTATAAAATACTGAGATACTGAGTATTGTCAAGCATGAAAGCATCACTTCTACAGGCAGTCTAGCTGGAAAGCAGTAAAAAAGTTTCCTGCTAAGATACTAGAATGTTGGTCCAATGCTAATTATCAGAGGGCGTAAGCATAATGGGCCATGGACAGATTTTTCTGTTTTTACTTTTATTGAATACATTTAATGATTTTGTGGCTTCAGAAACCTCCTTCTCTTCCTCAAACTAAAGAAGAGCACACCAAAACTGATACTCTAAGTCCAAGAGTCAACAATTATGAAGCTCTTTACTAGTTAAACATGCAAGTTGAAATTTTACATATTCTTTGTTTCATACATGTTATAACATATTGTTGAATATTGATATTCTCCTCACAAGAGTAAGCAGCTTTTAAATGTATCAATAAGGTCATTATTTCAATTTTTATTCACTATTATGCTTTTTCAGCTTTTTTAATTTACAGCCTATGCATTGGTCATGGTTCCTAGCAAGCTCTCCTTTTAAAACCCATATATTGAAAATATAGACAGAAAATTCCAGCAGATTCCACAAAGAATTGTCAACATTTATATTACTTCAATTTTAATTTAACAATTTATCAGTGTCCTTATATCTGACACCTCCCTCATAAACATCCTAATCATTTCTTTCAAGTTTCAACCTATATCACAAGGAAGCATTACGGTAACCTTTTTCCCTAGCCTCACACAGAGCAAGCAATCATTATTGATATTACAATATAAAACAGCACAAAAGGACAACCCATAACTTCCTGACCCAGATGGTGACAAATTCTAGCAAGAAATGAACAAACAAGTTTTCTCCAAGTTAATGTAATTTACCTAAAGATGCATCAGGAAATAAAAAAAAATGAGTTATTAATAGTCAAATAGGCCCTTCAAAATTAAATCTAAAATTAAAAAAGAAGAAAAGAACCTCTTCGCCGATGATAGCAATATTTGGGTGTGTTTGTAAAGCACACTCCAATGTAATGTGAGAAGCAGCACGACCCATTAACCTCACAACTGAACAAGAAAGAGTCATTTATAAGAGCAAAAAAAACTAAGTAAAAAAAATTTAAATACTAGTGAACATAGATTAAAAAAATTACCTAATACAATTCTAGAGTTGTTAGCTAACAGGCAAATTAATGTCATGTTGGTTAATCATTAAATAAAAAAAGAAAAAAATTAAACATAACATATGAAGAATAACACTGCAAAGGGACTAGAAAAAGATTTTGATCACAAACAATTTGAAATGAGTTGGTTCTCATATTTAATGGAAACTATTGAACAAACTTGATATGTATATTTGAAAGTAGACCAGATCATCCAGTTCAGTTATCATGCTGGGTTTAGAACTTTAGAGAAGCACAATACACCCCACAAACTTGGTTTAGTACAATTTTGTATAAAATTGGTGGGAGACTGTTGGGAAGGCAATCAAACCACATTAAAATAATGGGAGAATTTGTCATCGCATTGGTAGATGGTTGACTTGGTTTTAGGCCAAGTAGCTGTGAGAATTATCTTTCTGTAATAAACCAATCTACTCTATGTTAGTAGCATTTAGAAGCTTATAAATAACCAGTAGCAAATATCTTTGGACAAGGTTCTGCTCCTTATTTTATACTCAAAAAATAAAGAAGACATCAAGTGTTTTGAACCAAATACTAAACCAACTAACAAAGATCAAGTCTTAGAACATAATCAGCTCACAGTGATAATATTTTCCAGTTGATCGTGCATCTGTCATGACATTTCCTATCATTTCAGAGTATATCTGCACAGAAAAAAAAATCTCTGAGAAAATTATGCAATGTAACTATGTTAAAATTGAAGAAATGAAGACTTGTAGAGTCACTAAGAATGGCTGTCTATTTATTCCTAGAATGATGAATATTTGATTCTCATATATTGGCATCCCAGTAAAGAAACTCGTAAGCAAGCAAGGAAGAAAACATGTTTAAATCCTTGCAAGTAATGATCAGTAATGCTTGCAAGTCAAAATGTGTTGATATATTGACTAACTTATCAATTTCTACAATAATTGGCAAAAGAGACACCAAAACAACAAAGTATAACCCTTTTCGAATCAGAATGGGTGCGCTTGCCCTTGGTAGGATAAATATGAGGGCATATCGAGCAGTATGCTTGGTATTTGAACCTTGATAAATATGTCAAACTTATCCACAAACAAAAGAGACTGGATTGGATTTTAAAAAAATCAATAATGAGACTTAAGAATCCCTATAATCATAAATTCTAGATAAATTGGCAAAATAAGGAAGCTATAAACCTAGAAAAACTACCATGTGATCTGAACATTCAAATGAATATTTGATATGGTACGTTAATGCAGACATTGGATTTTGCCTTCCTTAAATATTGACAGTGGACACTATCACTAAAAAAGCAAAAAAGAGAGAAGAAAAAGAAAGAAAGATTTGACCTTGCAGGCAGTATCAAATCCAAAACTCGTTGGCACCTCCTTGCACTTTAAATCTCCATCAATTGTCTTTGGGCATCCAATAACTCGAGTTTTCATATTCTTTTGCCTAATTATTTCAATATCATCAGATGTACAAAAAAATCAAAAACCATCAAAAAAGTCAAAATGATTGCAGTATTATGATTTAGTAAATTTCAACTCAAAGTTCAACCTAAAGTTTTCGGCAAGGAGGCATGCATTAGTGTTAGAGTCATCTCCACCAATAACAACAAGTCCATCCAAATCAAGTTTCACGACTGTCTCCTCAGCTTGCTTAAACTGATACATAAGAATAAGAAATGTGATGTCAGAACTTAAAGTGAGCACATATATATATAAACAGAAAACTTGTAAATCTACATTGTTATACAGGTAATCTACAAAAAGATCAGAAAAGCACCTGTTCGGGAGTTTCAATCTTGTCCCTTCCGCTGCAGATCATATCAAATCCACCCTGTTCCAGAAAAAACACTACATTATTAAACCTTATATAAGGTTTTTATAAAGTGGAGAGAAAAAAACTATCTATAAGTTACAATTACACTCATCATTTTGGCATTAATAAAGGGCTGAAAGGAACTAGTTCAAACTATGTGCTAAGCCACCAAAACACAATCAAAGAGTTATAGTCTCCATGACAAGATACAGCAACAATAAAGTACATATGCTTATCAAACCAATTATTACAAACATGATGGAGAAAATGTATGGTAAATGATATTAGAGTGGATCAATAAAATAATAGTAACTTTTTGCATATATCAGAAGCTTCATTTTCCTTCGCAACCTTCCTATCATTTTCACTTTATCAACTATGATCACATGTTCTCATAACAAGTAATTTTCTGATTTGGAGGCTTGGGTTTGTTGCTTATCTAGCTGCCTGCTTGCTTGCATACTTACTGCTTACAGTTTGGTCTAGTTAGCATACAATAAATGCAGAGGGCTGCACCGCATGATTGCACTTTAAAATGAAAACCTTACTTGTATAATCTACGATGGGAAAAGGACTTCTTTCAAACTGAACACTTACTACAACTTATACCTATATATATGAAACCAAGGAGCGAGTACCTTGGCTGGGGTATAAGATAAGGAACTCAGGACAATCCAATAGAGATGTTTTGGGTAATTTCATTTTTTTTGGGAATAATTCTTGATATATGCATGCCACAAAAATATTTGATTATGGAGTGAAAATTTGTTATATATTACATCTTGTATTTATCGATCTAAATTCCTTTATATTATCAAAATGAATTCTGTCCACTGTTGATCCATAAGCTTCTGCCGAAAATTGACCTACCAATTTCTATTGCCATCACAGATCCTGAAATTTAGTCATAGATTAAAGTTGTTGCGTGATAGGCCTGCCCCTCCTTTCTCTTAGTGGTGTGCAATATCTGGTTTATAGATATGTTTAAACCAAAGTTCAACTAAAGTTCCAAATTGGGCTGATAAGATAGGAGAGCCTACCTATCAATGATTTTCTCCAATTTAATAAGGTTTTTATAAACTTCAGTTCCGTAGTAGAAGTCCCTTGATAGCATCAGTTAGAGAGATTTTCAATTTAACCATTTACAAACAACCATATGAAAATGCCTTGATTTTAATACTACTATTGATGATGAATCTATAATACATAAATGACTGCCACCTATAAAAGCTTGTTCACCAGACAAACTAGTAATCCAATAACCAAGATTGATATCTAGGATCCATCCTCAACGAAAGAAATTGACATTGAAAACGAAAATGAAGCATCAAATACCTGGTTTCTGTAAGGATAGATGAACTCTGGAGTCAGCTGCACATATTTGCACTTCATAATCCCTGCTGGACCTCCCTTGAACCCATAAAGGATACTGCCAATGCAAAAAAATTCATAATAATAAACGGCTAATTAATTACAAAACAAATGAACGAGCACTAGATAAAGAAAAAGCGAGATCAAACATAAATCAATGTGAAAGCGGAATGATGACTCACCAAAAATTCCAGAGATGACATTGTGTCCACCTGGAGCCTGGCCACCAGATAACACGACGCCGATCTTCAAACTTCCGGCGAAATCAGAAGGATCCGAGCCCGTCGGCACCACCTTTGCTGATGGCTGACCGAACAGATTAGGGAACAGCTTTGCGATCTCATCTACAAACATCAACAACAACGGCGTCATCAGAAGCATTATCGAGAAAAGGGGAGAAAAAGAAACTTGTCACCGAGAAAAAGAAACAAGTCGGGAGAATGACCTGGGTTTCCGGCGGCGGAGCTCGGGGGGCCATCGACGAGTTTGAAAGGTCCTTTAAGGACAGAGGGTAGACGGAGGGGATGGTTGAGACGGCTCGTCTGCACCTCGCTGTACACCGAGGAGAGGCGGCCGGGCGATGGGCCCTTGTCGCAACCGTTGGCTAGGGCGGAGTTCGCAGTGGCCATGGGGGCAGGGGCAGATCTCAGGATCGAGCGGGGGAGACGGATCTCAGGATCAGATGTACAGAGAAAACGGCAGGCAAACTCGAGTGAGTAATCCTCGCTTTTATAGGAGAGGGTTTGGGTTTAAGAGGAAATCGTCGTCGCGGCTCGCCGGTTCGTAAGGGAGCAGTAAAAGCGACAACGTGGGGGCCGAAGGGTACGCAGGGGTCGGTGGTTGGGTGGACGGTTGGGTGAGTACGAGTTCTGACGTCGACGTGGCAACAATCTTGTAACGCGTACAATTCTAAAATCTTATAATTATTATGCAAATTTTCGGGCGATTTCCCTACAAAATATTCAATTTTTTAGAGATTTAAAATTTTTAATAATATTCCTAATTTAAAAAATACTTGAAATATTTCTTTTTTAAAAAAGCTAAATTTTCTTTGTTTGTTTTTTTTATTGCTCTTCAAATGTTACAATGCTTTCATTTGACACTGTTTTTCAATATTATTTACAGGATTTTAATATATCAATAAAATACTATCGATGCTACTAAAAATACTATAAGTGATATCATATCTCTTTGGTTGTCATTGCTCATAGATCATTACAACATTATACTTTTAGACTTCTAATTAATTTGGTTGAGATTATGATTCTATTTAGATTATATATACTTTTTTTTAGTATAATTTATAATAGTTATAATACTGTAACAAACTATTTTTTTATTTCTATTTGGGTGATGTTGTTTCTAAATTATTTGAATCATAATATAATATATCAAATTATCTTTAATATATTTTAATTTTATTTGACTCGTTTATGATGTTTTCAAGTAGACTTTATAATGTTAAAATATTATAATAGGCCAAAAACACTGTAACATACCAAAATATTATAACAAGTGATTTAGGTTTTTTTTAATTAAGGATACTATTTGAAAAAAATAGAGTACTGGTTGAAAAATATCCAAAATATAAATATTTCCTAGAGAAATCATCATTTTCATAATTGTCCTTTTCATTCATGCAAAATTTAGCCACTTGAATATAAACTATTCTAATTGTTTGTTTTCTAATTGTTGCGACAAGAGATAAAATCTTGAATAATGCTAATGCCATTAGAAAATCCATAATATTTCATTCCAATTAGCTGTTGCTAATTATGATTAATGTTTAACAAGAGTTCCTGGAACGATTTTAATGCATGTAGTGTGTAAGGATTTTTGTATTAGGAAGGACATCCATATTATATTAAAATGTATAGGAGCAAAAATATTATTATTAAACTTCACATATGCTATAATTTATCTGTAATCCCTTTCAGTCTACTTACGATCTTATTTTAATTTTTTTAAATATTTCTAAGATACCCCTTAAATGAATGTAAATATTCTCAACTCATCATTTAGTTCCAATATTTTTTCAACTCCTTTCATACAATTATTTTTCTTCTTTCTTATTCTTCTTCTCCTCTTAATCATGGGAAGTAGTTGTAGGGGACGTAGTTAGAGTTTAAGCATCGAAATGATTGATCGACAAATAAAATGAGTTATATGAAATAAAAATAATTGAGGGATTATAAGAAATATAAATATGATTGATAAAATAAGTAAATTATTGAGGGATTATATTCAGTAAATTATTTATTATTTAGTAAATATAAATAAGAAATATAAATATGATTGAGGGATTATATTCAGTAAATTATTATTATTTTTAAATCATCTTATAAAATAATTAATTACCAATACAATTGCCAATGGCAATCTATTTACTATATTTAGTGGTTTACCAAAGCCCCAACTTTCTAAGGGTAAATGCCATACATGGATGCCCTTCAAAGGTGGTTGCTCTAAGTTGAGTCCTAAGGATTAAGGAGTAATTCGTCCAAAATATTTAAGTTAATATTAAGTCAAATTAAATGTTCACCTAATATCTAGGATTAAACATAATCCAGTGTATTTGAAGCTAAATCAGGTAATGATGTTCATCGCATGTAATAATTGATAGGGATGAATGGGCCGATCCAATCACGTGTTATGCATCAAAGATAAAGCACCATGTCGACAGCTTACCTAGCATAGTAAAATCCCACCTAGCACAGAGAAGTCCAACCTGGCATAGTGAAAGCGGACCTTGCATAGGAAGGTTTGACTTAGATGAAGACGATCACGGAGTGTGGAGCACAATAGCATCTGATGTAGACTCGACGCTCGAAGACCTCGGAACCATGCAAGATCGTACATCAGCTCAGCAAATAACATCGACAATATTAAAGATCGAGGTACGATCAACCCCCGACCGACAAGTATAAAAGCCACCCATGAACACAAGTCAAGGGAGGGAACTAATATAATTTACATACATTATTTATATTTGATCTCAGTTGAGGCACTGACTTGATTGTCGGAGGGCCCACATCAGGTATCCCACCCCGACAATGTCTTCGTGCAGGACCTCGGAAAGGAACATCCCGAGACGCACATCAAAGAGACCTGATCGACCTCTCTCGAGTTTTCCCTCACCACTTGCCCGACTGACGCGGACGATCTTATGCACTCGAGCAAGACCAAATCATGCTGACTCTCCAGTAATGACACAAGATCCCACAACAATAATATTAATCAATTTTGATATCATTTAACAATAGATTTTAAGAACAAAAGATGGAATTTAAATAAGTATGCTTGTTTAACGATGGGCCGAAGCCTAATTGAATGGTATGAACATATGAATGACCTACCATTATATTCTGATCACATTTCCATGCAATATCGTGGAACATGTAATGTAACGTAAGAAATGTTCGACAGCTTTAGTTCCAATTGAGTCAATAATTTTGACCCATTATGGCCATGAGAAATGTCATAGTAGCAAGCATCATATGAGTCAATAATGGAGATTACGTTGAAACAAAAACCTAATTTATTTTTTTGTTGGGGGAGATTACATTGAAATAAAAAAAATATAGATATTAATAATAAATCACAAAACAATAAAGGTGATAAGAGTTCAACATTTTTAACTATTGAATGAAGAAATATTTACCCTCGGTGTTGGATCAACAATAATAAGATCAGCGCCTAGGTTATGTGAACATAATTCTAATATAATAATTATACTATGCAATATTTCCTAATTAACTTATTATAAAAAACCACGTTGGACACAATAATTAATATTAATTAATATTTATTAAAATTAGCTCGCCTCTCTTAGTTACTAATTTAAGTGTCAAGGGATAGAATCCCACCAATCTTAATCTTCATACAAGGACAATCCTCCAAGTTTACCTCATCCCTGAGCATTTAAGTTTTTCCTTAAGTTAATATTTATTTTAAAATTATTTTATCTCTATCGATTATTGATTGAAGCATCGAAAGGACCACATCAAAAACCTTATATTAATCTTGATCTGTATTTGATAGTGGGGCCATTTGAGCTCGCATTAGCCCGATTCCCTTAGATCGCATTGGACTATGAGCCATTAATTAGTATATAATGATATCCATCCCATTCTTAGGATCTCAGCTGCTTTGACCAAAAGCCCACTACCGAGGAAACATGTCCAGCAACGTGTTCCCGAGAGCGTTGACTTCTTCTCTTGTCCATATTGATTCTGAGCACTGCAGTCTGGTTCCTGTTGACGTGGATGGATTTGGGTTTCAACTTGGGAAAACAAGAGTTTCTTGGATGCATGAGATCAAGTGCAGTGCAGTGAGGTTTGGAGAGATGGGAAACGCAAAAGGAAGACTTAGCCTATGGGGGAAAAAGTTGCCATATCATGGAGAAGGCTGAACAACACAATCTGAGTTCCAGGTTTTGGTAGCCCAAGTGTTGTATAATGGGGAAGAAGAGGAACAGTCGGCGATCCAATAATAGAGGTTGGTAGGCCGTCAAGGAGGAGGAAGTGTCTGTCATCGCAAAACTATCATCTCCTGCATCTTTGAAGCATTACATATGATCTGATTCCACAGGCCGTGGAAGAGAAAGCTTCCGCCGGCGAGCATTAATCTCGCGGAGAATGATTGAGGCATGGAAATAGCAGCGAGATGACAACAGCTTAGGATTTACGTGGATTATTAGTCTCATTAACATCGAGGTACGGACAAGAAGATGATCGCTTTCTTGAGTTGTGCAAAAGTCTATTCCTCAGTTTGGTCAATTTAGAGGAGTCAACGACATGAAGGCGGAAGAATTGGATGATAAGGAACATTTAAATTAGTCGTTCTGGTCTTCGTCAAACCTTTTTGCACAACCGCTAATGACAGATACGTCAGTCTGACGTGTCCTTACGTGAGCCAAAACATCTGCGTTATTCATGGAATTTGTACATCTAGAGAATTATAGACTCTCTTCGTACCATCATAACATTGATAGAAAATTAATGATATACTGATATCTCATCATGATGTATGATTCTTTTCTAATATTTTCATCGTATATGACTAACATGATCTCATTCTCTCTATGTTATCCTAATACCCATTTTTTTAATTGACTTAAATACCAAAAAAAAAATTTGTTGAGCACATTCTTGTCACAGGTTTACAGAGTTTGGCACCGTGGGTTCGACACCATATATATATATATATATATATATATATATATAGAGAGAGAGAGAGAGAGAGAGAGAGAGAGAGAGAGAGAGAGAGAGAAAGAAAGAAGGGAGTCAAATTTAAATAATTGCACCATGATTGATAAGATAATATATTATTTCAATTCAATTCGTTGACGTCAGCCTAACAGTGTCGCATTACTTCAAATTTGACTCGTTTATGATAATTGAATAAGGCTGCTTCTAGTACATTTTTATTTTCAACAAATAATCATAAGAGTAGTGATAGAGGAAATAATGGAGTGTCGTATTCGACCTACATGTCCGGGGCAAAGTCGTTTTGAAGCAGAGATTGTTTACCCGGCACGGGGATGACCAACTTATCACATGCGGGTGATGCGCCAGAGCTGGACAGAAACCTAACATACAATATCATCGGGCGTCGTGCAATCTCCATCGGACCTTAGGAACCAGGGGAGGTTGTACAGCAGCAAAGCAAATATCGCACGTGACATGCTTGTCTGTGGTACAAACAACCACTGACGAACAATCACGACATTAAATATCCTAGCAGAGGACACTACAAACATTGATGGTGAAGGTACGATCGACCGCCGGTGAACAGGTATAAAAGCCAACCCTAGGAAAAGCGCTAGAGAAAAAGGGAAAAGGAAAGGGAGGAAAAAACTCGCACTCTCACTCTTGATACGAAAAGAAAGCTCTGTCTCCGAAGAGGAGACCAGAGATGATCTCATTCATAGTGCTAATTTAGATATCAGAGGGACCTCGTCGGGAGGCTCACTTGCCCCCAACGAAGGTCTTTTCTTGTAGGACTGCAACTACAAAATGAGGAAGAGGGCCCTTGACCACCGTGATGTCCCGAGCCGAGCGTCCACCTCCAGTCTTCCCCGAGCTCCGCATCCCGTTGAGTTGGTTCTACGCGTACAGACCGAATCACATTGTGCCAACTCCTCGAGCCCGACAAATTATGCAGCAACAAGTAGCACTTTATCTTCCTCTTCTCTTCCACCTATTTCTCTCCATCAGAAGAGAATAAAAGAAACACTAAATATAGTGTGTTGGTTTACCTTAATATGTATCTGAATCTGAGCAATGTGGTTTCCAATCTAAACGTTGAATCTTTTTGGGGGTTTGGTTTATGCCAAAGTACTCATCGTCTAAGATTCCGCCTTTGTTTATCTTTTTTTCTCTCATGGAGATTACACAAATGTTTATGTTTATATAGGACAGGCAATCGACATTGCATTCCATAAATCTCTCTGAAGCACTCCATGTTTGGCATACATGCATACACCCTCTTCCAAGCTAGACTAAATCTACTACCAATTACACTATGGATCGGTGAGTTCCAACAAGTTATGAACTCACAACCTCGGTCAACTGTAGTGCACATTAAGTATTGTCTTTGGCTAAGTGGAGAATACAATCTTCAGGTCAACTGTTCCTTTCCATGTGTAAAATCTATACTCAAAAACTTAGATTGTGATACCAGCTTTTATCATGGGAAGGTCTCTTCACCAACATCCAAGATGAAAACAAAGCTGCTATTTTGTGTGTTAAAATTGTTGCTCGATCTGTTCCACCTACTCTCCAGAAGTCTACTGTGCACCTACTGCTACTTTTCATGCCAACTAAACCTTCAGAATCACATTATATATAATCCACCAGAATCAAATAGTCACTTCACCAATAAGATGGCAATACTTAGTTAACACGCACTCGCAACTTCATATATATCAACCATGTTGTGTGGATGCTATTCTATGTGTGGATGGTAAAGCTGGTGCGTGCCATCGTTGCTGCCTCCAAGTTAATGCAACTCTTGATCAAATAGATTTAATTAGGGTTCTTTCTTGTATCAGAACATATATGCAGTGTGATATAGATCCAACGGAAGGATATAAATACATATATGCAGTGTGATTTGGTACTTTTTTTTAACTCGGCAGTTGTCTTCTAAGTTACATGGCTCGAGTAGGATTAGATATGCTTGTTTCTAACTTTACGTCTCCATAAAGAATTTAATGAGGCTTATCTCTTGTTTATTCGAATAATTCTAAGGTTTAATTACAAAAATTATAAGGAGTTGAAGTGGAAAACTTCTACTTAAGACAAGATAGATTTCGTTTGGCTGAATTCCTGAGAAAATGATTTTTCTATCCAGAAGTACTATCTCACACTTCTAAAATTCTAAAATAATACCCTTTTTTCTAATATTTTAAAATATTTTTTTATTCTTTTCCTATGGATCGATTTGTGAATTGGTCTAATGACAATGTTTTTATACTATGTTATAGTGTTTTTAATAATACCAAGAAAATACTATAACACAATATGAAAACACTGATATGTAGTGTTTTTATTTTCAGCAATATGTAACGTAGTATAAAAATATTATAATTTAGTATTTTATAGTATATTATAATATATTTTACTATTATGAAAATATTATAATATAGTATAAAAATATTATAAATTTAACTTATAGAGTGACTCATAGGAAAAAAAGAAAAGAAAAGGTGACTGAAAAGTATTATATGATTAAAAAAAATACTATTCTAGAATTCTCTAAAAAATGAGGACGCTTATAAAGAATATATATATATATATATATATATATATATATATATATATATATATATATATATATATATATATATGTCGAATTTCTTATTGACTTTCCTGTACTATACCTCAAAATCAAAGTCACCCCGAAACTCGTATAAGTGACTCTACGTACTATGATTTCACATCAAATTAGTCCCTTGTACTATTCTATAGACGTTAAACAAATCTCTTCTATTAATAAAAAAGTTAACGTCGTTTATTTTTAAAATTGGGAAGAGGAGTATATTTGATTTTCAATATAATCAAACTATATGAATAGAACTTAAAAAATGAAAGACATCTCTTGTACTGTAATATAATAATCAAATACACTTGTCGTAGTATCATTATTCATCAAATTTATCTAATATAATGATATTAAGTGATAAAAAATTATAAAAAAAATAGTTTTAACTTCAAACATTGTTTGAATTTGTTTTACACTTTAAGCTTGATTGATGATAATTTTTTTATTATACACTTAATTATTTTAAGTAATTAAAAAAAGATCATCTAAAAATCTTAACACGTAGTAGAGTAACTGAGACCGTCACAACAAAAGAGAATAGAGACACAATAGAAAAACGAAAGGAAGTCGAGATTGGAGTAGCAAAAACCAATGCTGGTAGAGGTGAAGAGAGGTAGGGGTAATGAAGATTGGAAAAGAAAGACAGAGAGGGTAGTACAGATTAAGGCTTAGAAATTATTTAGTTTTAATCCTAAAATAAAAAATAACTCTCAAATTATTTTCACTAATGACATAATCTTATTTCTAATAGAGTGATCTAATTTGATGTAAAATCATAAAATTATTTAGATGAGTCTTAAAGTATGAGAGTTATTTTAATTTTGAGATATAGTAGAAAAGATCATTAAGAATTTCGACTATATATATATATATATAGTTTAACCAACACATCAAATACAGCTTGAAAAGCGCGTGCAGTAACGTTGACAAGTTAAACAAAAGCATGACTGAGATCAACAGGAGTTGATACAACAGTGCCGTGTCATGCGGAAGACGACGACAAGGCAAAGAACAATGTCTTGTCCTTTCCTTGCGTTCAACTCCTGTTGATCTCAACGTAGAGATGGATGCTGAGCTTTCTTGCTTGCTCCCCATACGTAGATATAGTATTGTATTCCATACACTTGTCGTTGGGACCGAGTGCAATTAAGCGTGGGTGACGCCGTCTCACGGGCCTCTTCTTCGACGGAGAAGCTGTTGATCGAGGCATTAATCATCCTTCTTTGAGGCCGGTGATGATGGCCCTCCCTTGTCCCTGCTCTCCTTAATACGACATGGTCGCAGCAGGGCCCGGTTGACGTAGCTCGTTTGCTCACTGAACATTGACCGTCTCGAATGGGTAGATGCGGTGGTTAAACTTAATCAGCTTAGAAATGTTCCCTGGACTTTGTCAAACAGCGTGTGCATATGAATTCCTCGTTCCATTGCTCGCCAAAAGAAGAAGAAGGATGAGAAGCAGGCAGCAGAGAAGGGGCGGCGGAGATCATTTATCTTCCTTCGTATCAGTCGCGGCCATTCTTTGGGTCGTCCTCCCTGTTGCCGCTGCCAAGGCTTTTGACTACAAGGATGCCCTGTCGAAGAGCCTCCTCTACTTCGAGGCCCAGCGATCCGGCCGCCTTCCCTACGGCCAGCGTGTCACTTGGCGCGGCCATTCCGGCCTCACCGACGGCCTTCAACAGGGAGTGAGTTCTTGAGTTCTACTACGGCATGTCCCGCTTCTGGCTTGGTTACTACTCTGGTGGAACATTCGTGTAGGTAGATCTGGTAGGGGGATACTATGATGCTGGAGACCATGTCAAGTTCGGCCTGCCGATGGCCTTCACGATCACGATGCTGTCGTGGAGCGTCATCGAGTACGGCGACGAGATTGCGGCCGCTGGCGAGTACCATCACGCTCTGGAGGCCATCAAGTGGGGGACGGATTACTTCATCAAGGCCCACACCCATCCCTACGTCTTGTGGGCGGAGGTATCTCCCTATGAGGAGCGATCAATCATAGATTGCCGTCCAAAACGTTGCAGATACGGTTCTCTTATAGTGATCGATGGATGGATGTTACAGGTGGGAGACGGCGACACCGACCATTACTGCTGGCAAAGGCCGGAGGACATGACAACGCCGAGGCAAGCATACAAGATCGACACGGAGAACCCTGGATCAGACGTCGCGGGGGAGACCGCCGCCGCCATGGCCGCGGCTTCCATCGTCTTCCGCAAATCCGACAAGCATTACTCCCACCTCTTGTTGCATCACGCTCAAAGGGTAACGATTCTAGTGTGACACGATGGTGATCGAGGGCGTGTTCGTCTCTGATGTCTGCGTGTCCTTGGCATGCCAACACTGTAGCTGTTTGAGTTTGCGGACAAGTATCGGGGGAAGTACGACAGCAGCATCCGGGAGGCGAGGAGTTACTACCCGTCGTGGAGCGGGTACGAGGACGAGCTGCTTTGGGCGGCGATGTGGCTACACAAGGCGACAGGGACGCCACAGTATATGGAGTACGTGGTGAGCAATGGCGAGGGATTCGGAGGAACGGGGTGGGCGATGACGGAGTTCAGCTGGGATGCGAAGTACGCTGGTATTCAGATACTGGCTTCCAAGGTATGTAATGTATGGAATGGACACACACACGCCCGCATGCATGCTAATATATCGGTCCATTGAAGACACTCTCCATTTAGTAGATTGGTCCAAAGAGTTGTCTAAACATAGAAATGGGGACATTAGTTTGATCATAACGTGAAGTTAAATAACGAGCGTGACAGCTTACCAGCATCGCCGAATAGAAGGTTATATGTCCGCATCACTCTCCTGCTTTTTACTCTAACGAATACTAAAAGCATCAGCAACGAGTTGTAGATTGTCTCAAAAGAACTCGTCGTAAACGCCATTTGCATGAAGAGGATTAATCCCAATTGCACGAACTGCATTAATTGACAGCATTTTGCGTCGTTAGACTATTAATTGTGTGCTACCGCTTCTCAGCTTTTGTCGGTAGGAAACTTTTCGGCGGCGCAAAAACGTGTACTGAAGCAATACGAATCGAAGGGGGAGCACTACATCTGCGCTTGCCTCAACAAGAACAACGGCAGCAACCTGCACCGCACGCCCGGTGGCATGCTCTTCGTCCGCCAGTGGAATAACATGCAGTACGTCTCGAGCGCCGCCTTCCTCCTCACCGCGTACTCTGACTACCTGGAGGAAGCAGGCAGGGACGTACTCCGATGCCCGGCCGGGGCTGTCAGGCCCCAAGAACTGGTGGCGCTCGCCACGTCGCAGGTCGACTACATTCTCGGCGCCAATCCCATGGGCATCAGCTATTTGGTGGGGTACGGCCGCAGGTACGCCATGCGGGTGCACCACCGAGGGTCCTCGATCGTGTCCTACAAGAGCAGCAATGGCTTCATCGGGTGCATGCAGGGGTACTACGACTGGTACGGGCGGCGGGGGCAGAACCCTAACGTCGTCACCGGGGCTCTCGTCGGCGGCCCCGACTCCCACGACAGGTTCAGAGATCACCGGGGGAATTACATGCAGACGGAGGCCTGCACGTACAACACGGCGCCGTTGGTGGGTGTGCTGGCGAAGCTTCACCAACAGAAGTCCCATCAACACCTGCAAGAGGTGACGGCTTCATCGTCCCTCTCGTACTTGGAGTTCGCTTGATTCTTTCTTCCGGACTGGATTTGTTCGGAGCCTGAACAAATGCACCGGCATAACGATGGGTGGGCTCCGCTCCTCCTGCATCAGCTTTTAGCTTCACACGCTTGTGGAACGACGCCGGTGTACTTGTTGACGCTCTCATTCTCTGCAATAGTCTGCTAAGGCAAAAAAAAAAGAAAAAAAAAAAAGAATCAAATTCGCCATCTGTATAGTCTCTATGATTTCTTTTACACATGTAACACAGAGAAAGGTCAAAAAAGAACGGTAAATACATGTAGACGGGCGAGCTCACATTTTGTTCTTGTATATTTATTCTGTTCCTTAGGTGATATATATATATATATATATATATATATATATATATATATATATATATATATATATGTATGTAGTAACATGAGCTATAAAATCTTTTCTAGTGAAACTACTTGAAACTTCACAGAATATTAAAATAACTTAGTAAAATACTTGTGAATAAAACGTGAGCCCGCAAACTTCTGCATGGTAAATGACTTGAGGCAAAATACGTGACACATTTGCATGAACAGATGAAGAATAAATATCTACACTTCATACGTCGGACATCTTGATTTTGAATCACTCATCCAATTCAAACACAAAAAGGTCACATTAACTTGCCCGAGAGATCCATAGATACGGGTTAGTGACCTGAAGCACCTTTGTGCTCCAGTGGAATTTAATGATCTGGAGATAACTTGGGAGCAAACTCAAATATAATTTACATGTCTCCATTGCACATCTCAATGATATGAATGTTCATAGGTTCAGTACAATGACTTCGGTACATATCAATTTTCTACAATTTAACTACTATTCACTGATTACTCTAAGAGGAGGTCGTAATGATTTCAGCACACAACGCTACATGGAAGAAATTTTCTCAGCACCATAATGACCATGCTACGAGTAAAAATAACCTGACATGCAGCCTGTGGGGAGTGATTTGATACCCGCTCGAGACGTTTACAGAACTTCTCAAAGAGAGTAGGACCTATTTTGTCCGAGGAAAAGAATGAAAGAATATGCAGTTCTGGTTTTACAATCTGTTGTGCTATGTTTCATGTGTTTGCCGCCTTGCCTGCCTTCGACGAAGTTTATCTGGTATCTGCAAGCTGCATCGGCCAGTTAAAACAGTCCATGAAGCATCTTATCATAAGAAATCAGCTTGCTTAATGAAACATAATAATGATAAAAAGGTTATTAGGAAACTCACGTAGCTGTTAAACTTTCACTTTCCTGTAACTGCATACAGACAAATAATTATGAGACAGAAGAGGGATGGGGAGCGTCGAGTAAACTCTTATAAATTTAAAGGACATGACAAAAAACCATAAACAGATGGCAACAGCAACTTTAAGCATAGACTGTGTATGCGGGAGATGGTTCTAAAAAGTAAATTCCACAATAGGTTAGGGCCGGAGGAAGAAATCAAATATACCATGCAACATTATAAGCTGTGGCTTGATCAAGTTACATGATTTGACAAGTCAAAAGTTCTGGCATCTAAACAAAGATATGAATCATCTACAGCCCTTTATACTATCTATGTTATAAAAAAAAGCTTCCATCAGATTATTGACATGAAGATATCAACCCCCCAGTAGCTAGCAGAGACAAATGAATTATGGTTTTTAATGGCAGGTGACACCAGAGATAAGTTCGTTCTTATTATAAACCTACAGTTGATAAAATTCTATCTTTAGGAAGTCAGTCCAATTTAGTTGACCATATAGCTTCATACCAGTGGTATTCATTTTTTCCATTTTTATTAAGTTATACTAGGCCAAACAAGACAGTACATTAACCCATAAAGGTCTGGCAAAGTGTCAAAACCAGTGTTTGGCTGAGATTTTTTACATTTTATTCTATACAAACGCTTACAAAATATATATTAAGGTGCTTTACTGTTGATAGCTATTACATTTCATCCATGCAACAAAAAACAATGCTGTGCTCATAACTCAACACACTTTATCACGTAGATGCTTGACATAAAAATCACTTAAATGCCTGACAAATAAGTTTACCATAAGACCATCTGATATATTATCATTCTTATCCTGCATTAGACATTGTTTAGATAAATCCAAACCCTATAAGTGTGCAATTAGAACTGATTTGTTGATTTGACATGAAAATGCCATTAAGTAAAAGGATCAATAGGTAAAAAAGAAAAATATTCAACTACAGTGTCAAAAACATAATATGTTTTAATTTAAAAAGTAAAATCACATCTACAAGAGGCAACAAGACTCTTAAATAAGCATATTGCCATTTCCTCTTCAGAATGCTCAAAGTAAAGCTGTTCTGGAAAGGACTACAAGAGAAGTATCTCACAGAAAAGCAAACTAAAGAAAGTCGGCAAGTAGACCACTAGATAGGCTAAGCAAGATATTTCAAAAAACTTACAGGGCTATGGTTTCTTCCTTTCTTCCTAACTTGGTCAGATTTGGAACATCTTGAGGTGGCATGAGAAAAATGATGGAGAAACTCCAGCATGTAGTTGTAGATGCTACAAAAATAGAAGAATGAATTGTTGAAAAGGTATACGTTATGTTGTCATCGGGTATGAGCTGCACAATTCCAGCTAACATCTATACTACAAACAAAGTCTTACAATAAAAAATAAAAAGGTGGAAAGAAATGAGCATGTGAATGAAAAACTCTAAAAAATATGCATATAAAGTGAAATTCATTTGCTTTAAATAATAAAACGTTTATTTGTCCTTCAATTATTGTATAGATCCTTGTTTCCCAGCTTTTTCTATCTTTAAAGCATTAATATTTATGGATACCAAAACAAGACGACAGAGACAGGTTGACACATTAAAGGATGAAGCTCGACATCTTTTATAGTGTTAGAATATGTTTCAAATCATGATCAATATTAACAATTAATTAGCAATACAACGTGGACAGAATTTAGTAACATCATGAGCTATACGAAAGATACAATAACTTCCCAGGATATTATTATTTTAATTTCGTTAATGATACTAATGATGCTTAACAGAAATATAAAATATCTATCTGAACATCTATTCTTCTTGTTTAATAAAAATCATCCATAAGTAAATCCTCAAGTGAATGGCCTTTTCAGTGATTATTTGAAAAATCAGATATTTTGGATAAGTGAGTGACATGTATCCAAGGAGTAATACCCAACACAAGAAAAACATATACAACTTAAAATTTCCATGCTTAAAGACTTGTATCAACACATAGCAAATCCATAATGATAAGATTGAATAATATTTTAAATGTGAAAAACAAAAGGACTTCTGTTTCTGGCTCTATTTGAAGGTTTTCTTGAAAGGCACTTGATAAAAAGTGACCCATATCATCAAACTTAAATATCAATAATACCATTTTGATGTTTGTTCCTTGCACATTCACATATTTACTCTTTCCAAGTTGCTTAGAAAATCCATTGTATTTCTAAGATTTCTTTATACAACACCAGAAGATGATATCCTGGCACTAAGTGGCTAGAGAACTTCAAAGTGCCTCCAACATGATGCTTGGATCGAAGTTTAAAATCTCAGGTACCAGACCTGTACTAGTCACTAGCCACACCGATATATGACCAATTTGTACTGGTGTACTAATATGGTATGTTGGTACATGCCTCGGTAGGGAAGAGAAGAAGTAGAAGAGGAGGAGGTGACAACCAAAGGGAGTAGTACCAGAAGTTGTCGATGATGGGCACTGGACTGCTGGAACCGGGCAACAAACACTCAGTGGCTTGGGTGGTCATCATCAAGAGAAAGAGAAGGGCTTGGGCAATTAAGAGAGAGAGAGAGAGAGAGAGAGAGAGAGAGAGATTTTAGTTAAAATAATTTAAATGCTGAACTGGAACTGAAGTGCCTGTAATGAGCAAGTCCGTGGCCCGATTCTCCATCGGACTGGTATGTACCATTCGATTGCAGATTTTTAGACCATTTGTATGCACAGAGATGGGATGGATCATGTAGCACCAAAATGGATCAAGATGGTGTTTTGCATACATCAACCGAGGTTTACAACCATACAAGATATGAGTTCTATTGATATATTGCATTGTAGCGTCCTAAGTTTTAAAATTGCTGGGAGACAAAGCTGAAGACAAGAGGAAGGCTACCGAGAAGCATAGGAGCTTCATAAAGAATTCCATTTCAGTGGTAGGATTTACAAATCAAGAGGTTTCCTTTTTCGCTCACCTACTAATCCACTATTATTTGCTACATAGTTGAATAAGCCCTGTATGCCTGGTTGCTCATCTGATAGTAAGGTTCTTACAAATCATGTAATATGTTAAGAATTAGCTATTCGTTACTTAGAAATGATATAACACTGAAAAAACAATGATAGCCTCGTCAATAAACCAAAGAATGTGTAAAAATCAAAGGGACAAGCAAGCTAGAAAGAATGCGTAGCGCATAAAGGTTGGGATGACAAAGTTTGAGCTATGGCTCGACGTTGACAACCAAACTTAATGGTGCTCAAGGCAAGCGGGAGGCTTGGTAAAAAATGAGACCGTGCAAAGTGGGATGTGTTGCGCAACAACCAAAACAGTTGTGTAAAGCTCACAGAGGTGAGGAGAATTGCTAACCTGAAGAATTCAGTACTCATGCAGGGGCTTGTATGTGGATGATAGAGTGTTCGTGGCCATCCCAAGGCGACCGGAACTCGGTGCCATGGAGCATTGAAAATTTTTCTTTGGCATAGAAAGGAACGCCCGTGGGAGGCTGAAGTGTACAACAAGTTCGACACGTTGCTAGGCCTTGAAGGGTGTAGCGGGGCTGTATTGGCGGAGAGTCGCAATATAGCAAGCGCATTTACGGGGGTAGAACAAGGGGATGGTGGTCTCCGAAACTTCCAGAGGGAATAATGCAAAGAGGAAAGTTACTCCAACAAGATAAATATCTAGGAGGAATAGGTCCTGGTTCTCCAGAGGGCGAATCATGTGCAGCGGACCTCACATCTTAAGGAAGAATACCTCAAGATAATATTTTCACAAAGCTCAACGGACCGATCGAGCGACGAGGAGTCGTCACATGATCTCGAATGAGGTAATGCATTGGTGGATGCATTTCGAGATCAAGTGGGAGAGCAATCCATGACAACATCATATAAAGGCACACTTAGAGTCGATGTGGAAATTGAACTCAACGAACGGCTGACCCGTGGAATAGTGGGCGTGAGAGCCACCATCAACTCAATGCAAATTGAGGAGCGAAGCAACTTGGGTGGAACTTGGTGAAGTATCCAAGCCGCATGAAGGGAGTCGACGTAGAAGATGGAACATAGAGCGGAGGCACAGAGCGTTCCTTGGACAGCGGTCAAGGACATGAACTCTTGTAGAGGCAGGAGTGAGATCATGTCGTTTCATGGGTTCTTCATTCTGATGGGCGGACTCATCTTGCATGGTGCCAAAGACGAAGGGAGCTTCGAGGCACATGCACCTTGTCTCAAAGATGCATTTGACAGAGCCATTAAGGTGATTCAACTTGCGAAGGCGAAGTTGGGATCAAAAGCCTTAGCACGGGGCAAGAGGACGCAGAGGCGGATACTCTTGAAGAATATGTCACAGTGCTGCCATTCGAGTTGTCATGAAGAAAGCGGTGCGCAGCAGAGATTGTGCTGGAGGGGGATATAGGCCTAGGATCTAGACAATGGTGCACTAATTTTAACGAAGTCTAGGGACTTCATCCAGGTGTGACTTGAGAATGGGTGAGCGACAGACTATACTAGAGCGATGCTTCATCTAAGTGTGACTTGAGAATGGGTGGGCGAAGGTGAATTGCTAAAGGAGCGAACACAATCGGAGGTGGCGGAGGCCCTACGATGTGCTAGCGGAGGCCACACATGGAGAGATCGTAGTCCGAGTTCATCCCACAAGAATCTAAATGCAATGAAGATGTTACCAGGAGGCGACATGGTGCAGCGGATCGTGATGGAAAAAGTTCGAGGCGATACAACATCCGTGGGAGAAGTCCCGTGAAGGGCGTGATCATACGGAAGTATGATCAGGAGCTACTGGGAGCTCCACTTCGGTGTACAACATAACGGCAAGAAGGGCCATGGATTCAAAGAGTGAATGCCATGGTACCAGAGAGGCGAGTCTTCCGTGTGTGCATTAAATCTTGCATTGGATGAAGGCCTTGGTCATCAGCATATGAGGGTTGTATACTACTGAAGGAGATTTCCGAGTGCAAGGCCCAGTAAACAAACGTTGCTACCAAGGACGCTAAGGAGAATAAAATCGACGCAAGCCCTGCAATAAGATGGCGGAGGCCATGCATGAGAGTTGCAATCTGTCTTTCCATCGACCAAGAAAAACTGCTCAGAGAACACGGGGATGTTGAAGCAGGCGATCGAAAGGGGCGAGGAAGCGACAACGAGTCCAGAGGGGCTCATCTACCCAAAAGCAAAGCGTTGGTCATAAATGAGGACTCGGGGGAGTGCCATAATGCCGTAAAGGCGGATCTACCGATCGCGAAGAAAGGGACGCAGATGCAAGGCAACGGATAGTAGGGCCATGGGCTTGGCAACGCCATTGTACCGTAGAGGTGGGACTAACGTGGAGTCATCGATGCCTTGCTCTCATGGAGGGAGAGCGTTGGTCGTGAAAGGGCCGAGGAGGTGGAGAATACAGAGGCAAACTCTAAGTACTAGGACAAGGCTGAAGGGTAGAGGCCAAAGAACTTCATAAGACCGGTATCAACGGACTTCTCATCAAGATAGCCAAAAGTGGGAGACTTCAGGTTGATGTAGGAGTACTCGACCAAGGAACAAAGTAGGGAGTACGTGGTGTTGTACCTTTTCTACTCAGAGGAATAGGTGGCAAAGATTATGGAGAAGATGGTACAATCTAAAAGACGACCAAAACTATCAAAGACTTGCTCCAAGTTACGGGTGAAATTTTACTCTTTTCGGGCAAAACTTCTTCCATTCCGAAAATTCAATGGCAGAGAGAAGGCGAATCATAGTAGCTAACTCAACGCAAGGAGTGCAAACACTTCTAGTGCTTCAGAAGTGTGAGCAAAGAGCGAACGAAGACTAGTAACCAACTCGATGCATAAAGTATAATCTCGAGGAGGCGAACGAAGTCAAGTAACATTGCCTTCTCAACTCCTAAGAGAATGGGCGAAACTGAGTACCCCAGTTCTCTTATTTATCTTGCAGAGGAGCTTTGCACAAGTTCGAAGACCCTTCGAAGAAATCTAATGGAAGACAATAGTTGTCAAATCTTTACCATTGGTGATCAGTGCTACTGAGAGTAGATTGTTCGCTTCATTTCCCAACAGAATGTCAATGGAAAGCGGAAGCGATGCGAACCTACTTGAAAACGACAACTAAGTTGAAGAAGAATCGATGAGCGAATTTTGTGAAGGAAGGACCTCAAAAACTTTAAAATCTATGAGATGATGCTCGTTAAAGCTCCAACAAGCATCCACCCAGTTTAAGCGGTGTGAGACATTTAAGATACTGGCGCAAAACAAGGAAAGTCTTTTCCTTTATTAAAAGAATCCGTAAGAATCAACAAGGATCAGTACAACTTAGCTGACCCCACACTAGAGTCAGTCATTGGCGAGTTGAAGTAGTATGGCGGATCAAAAGTTCGACTACTTATTAACGACGATAGAGAGCAGTTGAGAGCCAAGAGGCGTGTTGTAGCCAGAGCAGAAGATTGAAGATTCAGCAAACGACGTAAAGATGCAACGTCTGCAGCGGCTTCGACGAGGACGTCGAAGGAATAAGTGGGGAAAATGTCGCGGACAAAAATGTAAAGAGGGTGCTCAATGTAATGTTCATGTATGTCCGTATCTTTTGAGTTTTGTTCATACTTTATACATCAAGTAGCGGGTTAGCAATAAGCTTGGCAGCCCTAGTTTGGTTAGCTTTCGTGGTCGGTTTTAGCTTGTAAATAAGAGTTATGTTATGTAGACACTTGTGTGGACTTCGGTCTGTAATGGACCTTGATCCTTTGTGTGCGACAATTGTAAAGTCCATAGTGTAATTTTACACTGGCTATATAAAGTGTTTGCTGAAATGATTGCTTGTGGATCCCGTGGGAAATGCTTTCTCTAACCCGTTTTCTCTTTTGTAGATCCTAAGGGACCATAGGAGGTTTCGGGGAGGCTGACCTTTGCGGATGGACACGCGATGGTGCTGCATGACTTAAGCAAAACCAGCTAAGTCCATGACACCGAGGCCTGCAAAAATCAGGCCGTGACACGCGAAAACGAAGCTGTTTTGGGCAGTTTTGGCTCGGTGCGGTGAGCGATCGCTCTGCAACATTACAAACTGTTTTCACTTCTCAGGCAAAATCACATAAAACTAAGGCAAAACAGGCTGCTAAACATCTCTACAAGCATGCAAAAGCGACGAACAGTTCGTTCAGCGAAGATGCTGCAGGTGCTCGACGACCGTTCGTGACAGTGCGGTTGATCTCACAGCTTAATGGTTTTATTGATGTCATAGTGTCTTGTGTAGATTTAGTTAAGCCTCACAAGATGTTACACAATATTCTCATGAAGCCTCACAAGAGTTCCTATTATTATAAAATAGTCCCCAAGTAGCATAAGATCAAACTCTTTTAAGCGACAACAATACACATTTTCAATAATTTCACTAATTTTACCATAAAGCTTTATAATTTATGTAAATGTTCTAACTCAAAATACTAGTAAAAAAAGTAAACATACCTTAGTCGGTGTCTGTTGCAAGTTGTAAAGAAAGCAACAAAACCGTAAAAAATGCTTCGAATTGCTCGAAATACCTGGAGAATGAGAAGGAAACTTCCAAGATATGAACATGGATATTCACCAGTGTATAACTATACAATTTAAATGCATATAACCTTGGAAAATATATCATTCCAAAGTGACTGCCAAACTGGAACTTCATAGGTAACTACTGTTGCTTCAGATACAGATGCAAGCTGAAACAAAGTGCCTATAGATGACCAGGTTCCTTTTAGTAAGTAGTAGATGTTGGTGAGAAGTATCCCAACAAAACTTGCTATTGCAAGAATTAAGCGAGCAGGGGCTATAACAATTTCCCAGAGGAGCCAAACTAACGGGTATATAACATATGCCGCTGTTACACAAAAGTAGCAAAAAAGTGAGAGATAGGAAGAAGCAGAGACTGAAGACAAACAACTATAGGTAAAAAGGCACAAATATCTGATATCATACCTATACTCCATAAAGTAGAAAAGATGAACCAGAAAGGCCAAATAATGATATCCAATATAGTTATGATCATGCTGCATGAAGAGGATAACATGTTCCAAACAATCAAACTTAAACTTTCTACTGTATCAAACCATACATTCCAGATGGGGAAGAAAATTTCAAAAAGTTCCATAATTGGACCCGCAATTGGCTTGGTCAAAACTGATAATAATGACTTAGTAGCACTTGCAACCATCAGGAACCACTTGAAAGCTTTCTCACAGTTATGAAGAAATAGTATAGTCCCCAGGTACTTGATCCTTGAAATCATTTCCCAAGATTCTATCCAATCAAAGAATGGCCCAAATAAGCTTGACGCAGTTGCCTTCAGTATGGGAACATTCTTATATAGATCATAGAAACCTATGAGGACAGTGGTTATAGAAATCAAGACATATAAGGCCCTTGCTAGAGGACACATCCACGGACGATATATTTTGCAAAATACTGGGTAGGACTGGAGAAAAATAACCCAAGAAGGAAGTCCATACTCCAATAATGTAAGTAGCCTCAAATCAGCCATAATTATTTCCTTAAGCTTAAATGGGAGATCATGATCATCAAATCTGAATAAGATGAGCACATCCTTGTAAGTGGTGGCCTCAAAAACCAAACTAGCATGCTCACTTTCACAACTGGACGAAGAAGACGAGGACTCGGAAATTGTTGGTGAGCTCACAATTTCACTGTATGCTTCCTCAGAAACTTCATCAATGTCACTGCCCGCACTTGATTTCATTATCTTTCTTCGCTTGTATGGCCCAGAAACAGGTGGCGTGTAGGGTGAACCTGAATCTTCCATTCTTTCAAGCATAGGGATAAAATTAGAATAGCTACAATTATGTTTTTCCTCATGGAATTCGTCAGCACTGTGAAGATTTTCACTCATTTCAGTAGTGGTAAAAGGATCTTCCCGAGCATCGTAAAACACATCTCCTGTAAAAGATGATACATGGTTGTCAAGGAGAAGGGACTCATGAGACGTAACATAAATCCAAATTCTGCATTACCTTTGTTGGAGATACTTTCTAGATACTCCCGAAGCAGATTAATCTCATTGCAGGTCCCTGTATACCAGGAAGAAATGCAGCTAGAAGACTGTTCAATGCTATCAAATTCCCACCTTTTCATCAATTTAACTTCCAATGCCATTGACGTATCAGTCTATGCAAGTAATCACAAATGCAGAAAAGAAACCTTCTGTTAGGACAGAGACAAACAGCGGATATACTAGTTAAAAAAGGAAATTAAAAAATATATGATACCTGCAGTTCATTGATGTAGTTGATACCACGCACATGAGCCCATTGTACTTCGAAAACAATGAATCCATACAATGTACAGTGCAACTCCTTATTGAAGAGGAATGAGGCCTTCAGTTTCTTGACATGGAGCAACTTTTTCTTTTGACTTAAAGCAGCATCAATCAGTGAGAACCATCTGCGCAATCTGTTTCTAGTGATGGAAAGGGATCTAGAGCTATTTGTAAACTCTAAAATCTTTCCGATATCTCTTCTTGTCACTCTAGCAGCTCTGGTGTTTGCAAAAGGAGATAACCTAGACTGAATGACAAAAAATTAACTAATTGACTTGCACATATGAAGAGTATGACTTTAAAGGGTTCCACATTTACCTTAGTAACCATTAACTGCCACAAGTGAGCAGCTCGTGAATCCTGGTCAATCAACCATGGACGGTTATCAACAAGGATAAAGAACTTCTGACTTCTTATCGGCAAAAAGAGAGTCAGACGTGAGAGATAGGACTGCAAATCCCTACAAAGGAAACCCAAATATGGAGTTAGTCCTATCAATTTTATAGCAGTAACATGTTGGCTTCACAGAAATATATGACACATTGGCTTCACAGAAATATCTGACACAAAAATCTTTTGTAAGAATTCCATATATTAGCATCCAAGAAAACCCATATCCCCAAGCATGACAAATGTCTAACCAACAAATTTCATATGCAGAACTATCAGGTTCAACAAGCTATAATATATATTAAAGCAATTTGGATCTCGGCATTATATTTTGCTTGGACCGGTATGTATTGGATGGTATTTACCGGTTCAGACTAGGGCTTTTTCACTTGGTTTGGTTCAGTAAGCATGTCACCATCTCGTAACTTGCAGAAACCGGATGATAATCCCACCCGGGCACTCTCTTTCTCTCTTGCCTAATCTATCCCATGATGTTTTTGTAAAATAATTGATGGTTGACAACGGTTGATAACTTCATTGTCTTTTTACTAGTACCTCTCTCTGTTTCTCCTCTGGTTTCTTTCTCTCAACTCGCCATAACCCACCCCTGCTCACCACGACCGCCCATTGTTCACCATTGCCCGCTATTCACTGCCACCATCCTTGCCCACCGGCCCAGTACATCTCCTCCTCCCTCTCTTCTCCTCTTCTTGTTCTCCTCCTCCTGTTCCTCTCCTTAACCACTTCTCCTCCCCCTCCTCTTCTTCTCCTTCTCCTCCTCCTCCTCCTCCTTCTCCCACCACCTCGGTGACGATTGGTATGCTGATGTACCATGTGTTATGGAACATAACACCTACTCTCACCAGAGTCATGCTTGTTTATTAATCATGTAATTGACCAGATTAACAATAAAACTCTTGGATAATAAAGTTTGTTTTTACTGATTTATGTATAGAAAGTCAACTGGCAGACCTTTTTTCTTAGAGGAGATGCAACGATAAATGAAATAGTTGAACCCAAATATGATATATGCACTCCCTGCCAAAGTTGGCCAGTAATCCACAACCTGGTTGGCACCCTAAAAATATGTAAATCATGAAACTATTGAAAAAAATAAACAAAGGCATACATTTTTCTTACTATCGCTGGGACAACTATACATTTCTTAATCAAAGTCCACGACCAAAACAGAAAAGAAGCGAAAAGTTGTATACTGTTATAGCAAGATTTTAACATTCAGGATAGAGGATTAGACAATAAATTTTAAGTTGAATAGGTAGCAGTTTTTATTTTTCAAAGTTGCCAAAAGTTTAAACGTTTAGGGATGCTAAGCAACTGATTATGCTGAAAAAATTAAGATATCATAGAGGAAAATCATTGGACATGCTGGAAATGATTACAATCCATTAAACATGAATTTAATAAGGAAAATTGGATTGCTGTTTGAGATGAGAATTCACTAGGTATCGTTCCTGGAATCTTAAATTGGTGTTTTAGATGGGCATTCACAAGGTACAGTTACTGAGACTCTAGAATTAAGAATTAAACTCGTTGAAACCGAAGATCATAATGCGTTGTTGCCACAGTATATGCCAATTAGCATGGCCAACATGACATCCATATTAACCAGGACAAGCCAGCATTAGCAAAAGGGTTTATCAGCACACCCTTCCCTTGGCACTCAAAGGACCTCCATGCTACGCACTCGCTTAAGCACCAGATCTGGGGCCTAACAACTAACTTTATTGCTTGATTACTAGAAATACATTGCTAAAGGATAAAAGAGGATCAGGATACTGAAAAGTTTTCACATATGCAACATATCACAATGTAGTTTTCTTTTGATATATCATATTCAGAAACAATTGTCTCTAAACAATAGCAACAACCATGGATACATTGGCTTATTAGTCTAACAAACCCTCTTTGTAATGCATATGTTTTACATAACATTGCTCCTATGTCTCATATATATGTCCACACGGCACCCCGATTATCTGATGGTATACTATTTCATGATGCCTTTTGAATTTTAAAAACAATACTGATGATAATCCATGAAACACAAAAAAAAATTGAACATGTAAACAAGTTATTTAAGATATATCTGTAATCATTCTAGACATAGAGTATTGTTGTAAATGAGGTGATTCAATAAAAAAATATTTAATTAACCATCATATAAATACTGCCCTGTCAGCAAGACAGCCCATACCATTCCCCTACAATTTACCTCACCATAGGGGGATATTGACAAGTGCCAATTCAGTATGCCACCAAGAAAAAGAAGAAAAAAATTTGAAAATAAGAAATATATACATCCTCATGATGCAATTTAAATTGTCTCTTTTTTGTTCTTTCTTGATGACCTATTGCTTGGCTGGAGACTGTGCAGATCATGCCACCAGAAGGATTTCACTGAGAATCTGATCAAATAAGGGGAATGTCATGGCCAACACAGCAACCAGGCTAGACTACTTTTGATCTAGAATAGGTGACAAGTGGGCGGTTCTACTTCTAGCAGGGATCCTATGCACCATCCGTTGACATCTTGTGATGGAGGTCAATAAGAGCGTATTAGAAACATTCAGGTTCAAATGACACGGATACCATCAAAGGGCACTTCTAATTCCACGGAAGGTGTTTATATAAGGTTATAAACTACATAAAGATTTCACTGAACTACGATTTCTTCTCTCACAATTTTGCAACCTAGAGTTGAAATTTCCCCATCTTCTTTTCCATTAAATCCATGCTTCTAGCGTTCATATTTCACATACCAGTGCAATATGTCAACTAGATAATCGTACCAAATATAGTTGATTTAGGGGTAGAGAGAGGGAAGCGATAACAAAACCGTTCCTTGAAAACAACACGGAACCAAGAATACATCAAAACTAGTTCTTACCCAATCTGCAAACTCGTGAGAGGAAAGAAGCAGCGATCCTCACGAGTTCCCATCGCAATTCTGCTGCAAAAAGAAATTATCCTTCTGTTAGGAGTACTCAAAGCCAACAATTTATACCCAAAGACCAAATCCGGCGTCAGGACGAAGGTTAAAAAGAAGAAGAAAACCTATGATCAGGTCAAAATGCTTCCATCGCTTACCACCTCCGGTTCCACCGAACCTCATTACCACCTTGAACGTTTCCTATAGATCGGAGTACCAATAGGAGTAAATAGCAAGGTACAAGGCCGCTGGACAAACAGATCAAGAGAGAGAGAGAGATAGAGAAGGCGGCTTGGGGGCCAATTAATACACTTCGCTTTGCTTGCAAGGGGGGCGTCCGATCGCGATGCCGCGCGGCCTCGCCACATCCGCGTCGACGACGTCACCCACGTTAACGCCGTTACTATGCCCTTCTTGAAAATTCGTTATTCTTTTTTATCTTTTTATCTTTCGCCGGGCGTTCTCTGCCAGTAGTCTGACGTGTCGCTCTCTCCGCTTTAGGACTCGTTCCTCCGCTGCTGTGCGTCGAAGCCAGACGATTGGGTTGGGCGCGCAGACCGGCGAGACAGCGCGGGAGCGGCGGGGCGGTGACCGGACACGCGGGCGAGACACAGGAAAGCGAAAAGGTTAAAGGCGAAAGGGGCAAACCACCGCGGATTACTGCGTTGGATGTATGAGGAAATGTGGAGATCAGGATGAGTTAGTGAGACCAACACGAACAGCGAACAGCATTTGGTGGGATGACAACGCGACCTGCCGACAAATTTCATCCTGCGGCTAACCCAAATCCATGTCAATCCGACTCGACTCGGATTCCCAATTCGATTCGTGCTCAGCTCAGCCGCACCACCCAAAGCTATGAGGACAGGACAACCCATGGGCCATCCTGTGGTAGGCCCCACTCTCACGTGGACTACGAAATCGAGGCCCAACTATTTTTGCCTAATTTCCCAATATATTATTTGGTCACTATTACTCCAGCCCAGAAACCAAATATTGGCTATAATATTATTGGAATCCACTACATAATTTTATTAAAGTAAATTATCATTTGTTCAACGGATTCGAGTCCGAGTGTGTCATATATGTTCCTTCGAGGGAGCGATTTCACGTGATTATTATTGAACGTTAGGGATCATCCCAACTGTTATATGTCAATGCTGCATTGTGGTGGTGCACATGATGTGACTTTCTTGATTGACATGTTGAGTCGACATAGCGATCACGTGGATGTTGGACTTAATTGACATAGTGATCGTGTAGTATAGTAACACATCACTGCAGCATGTCAAGCAAACCAAATTGGCCGAATTAACAGACTGGAGTCAGATCAAACTTATGTCCAACACGGTCTGCTCCAACCCAATTCAACTCGGATCGAATTAAAATCCGATCCGCTAGTGAATCGGACGGGATTGGAATGAACCCGACCCGCATGTGCCAAATGACAGTCTACTTATAAAATGTTCCGAGTTACAACAAGACATCAGAAATGGGGCCACTAAAGGACGAGTATGCATGCACAAGCCAACACTAAAGTTGTAAGGCACTAACCCAAAATTAAAAAAAAAAAAAAAAAAAAAAAGGAACATGGGTCAGACAACTACTACACTGGTTCACATGCATGCTATGTTACAGAGATCCATAATAGTTTAACAGTGCCACCAAAAAGAGATGCTCCCCACCCTGTCCCCGTCTCCCTTTCACCTCTGTTCTTGCCTCCATAGCAAACTCTGGTACTCGGCATTGATTGTTCGTTCAGACTCCGGACGGAAATGCACACCTCCCAATCTCTGCAACACCACCACAATAACACCAATTAGTCAACAACAAGAGTCAATAGTAAGTATGCAAACTAGCATCAGTTGTGTGTGTTGTGTGGGGGGCATCCATCGAAACCCAATGGAAGTTTACACACACATAAAGCGACACGTTGTGGTCACTACTGCCGATGGACATGATGAGTCACGTCACATCGGGCCTGTGCTGTAAACCGCACTGTTCCCCATGTCGCTTTGGGCTACCGGGAAGAATCCTAAGCCGGCATCCACGAGATCCGGACCGTAGATCTCGATCCCGACGTGCGAAGAAGGGCCGTCGATGAGATGGGTAGGCAAGAGAGTTGGGACTACTTACTTGGGGACTGGGAAACGAGGTACGCGGCGCCCTCGAAGTCGCACGTGCCGATGGCTCGTCCTTTCTTCTGGTAGTAGCTGTTGAAGGCGTAGGCCGCGTGCGCCTCCACCGTGTCGGGCTCGTAGCACGCCGCCCCCGGTTGGATCGGCCGGCAGTCCGCTCCGCCCTCGCCGCATGCGAAGTCCAGCGCCGCCTGAAGCCGCGTCTTCCCCACCATCGCGTTTGCCACGCACCAGCTCTCCCCTGTCGAGCTCGCCCGCACCGTGCCGGAGGATGACGGCTGTGGCAGCGTGGGAGGGGAACCACTGCCTTTGCTGCCGCCGTTGGGCCTTCCTCTGTCTTCCTCCCACCGCAACCCTCCGCCCCCGCTGTTGCTACCGCCGAGCGTAAACTCGATGTCGTAGACCTTTCCCTCGTCCGGGTAGAACAGCCCGTAGTTCCTCTCCGACGTCGGCCCTGGCTTCTGGTTCTCGTTGAACAGCGCGAAGACATAGACGTTCAGGTCGGCTTGGGGTCTCAGCGGCGTGCCGGCATTGCCCGACAGAACCCGCCTGACGAGGTTCCCGTTGTAGGCAGCCGCATTCGCCGCTCCGGCGCCCGTCTCGTTGGAGTCGCCCTTGGACGGCCATCCCGTCTCGGATATGACTATTTTGATGTCGTCGTACTTGAGGGCGGACATGGCGGCGAAGACGGCGTCGATCTGTGCGTCGAGGAGGCTGTAGTAGCGGAGGCCGTTCCCAGAGTCGACCACCCCCTCGTTGGGGCGAAAGAGGGCGTAATCGAGGGAGATCACGTCGGCATTGGCCTCGTACGCGAAGAACGGGTAGGCATTTACCATGAGGTAAGAGCCGGTAGTGCGCAGGAGCTCAAGCATGGGCCGCATCACGGGTTCAGTCAGGTCGGACCGGAACGAGCCTGCGGAGGGCGGGTAGGAGGCCTGGAGCGCGGTGAGGGCGATGGGCGAGCACACCTTGACGGCGCTGTCGAGGCGGAGGCGGGACAACGCGGCGTGCACGTTCTGCATGGCCGGGACGAGGAATGCTGTGAAGTTCCGTGTGTCAACGAACACCTCATTCCCCACGGCTATGGCTTCGATCTGGGTGGAGGGGTAGTAAGCGGCGACGTTGCGCTGGACCCAGGCGAAGGCGAAGCCGGAGCGAGCTGCGGTGGCCGCGAGGATCTCGTTGGGGATGGTGACCACCACCTTTATACCGGTGCCGGCGAGGGCCCGGAGGACCGAAGGGTCGGCGTCGTAGAGCTTGACACGGTCGATGTCGTTCGACTTCAAGAGCTCCACCACCTTCGTCGCAGGCGGCAGGTTGTTGGCCACCCGTCCATAGTTCACACCAACACCTCCTGCTTCTGCAGATTGGACAAAGAAACAATACAACGAGGAAGAACATTTAGCACGAAACAAACAAAATGAGCGTGACGGTCAGAGAGTCAAATCACCTGAGTAGGAGAAGAGGAGGAGGAGGAGGAGGGAGCAGAACAAAGGAAGCCCCATGCTCTGAGACGGACAGAGCATGAGATTGCAGGATGTCTTTCTGGGAGAGCGAGGGAAAGGTGGGGATGGCGAAGACGGAGAGTGAGGGAGAGAGTGGCCTTTATAACTGGAAGGACTCCAGAGGAGGGGAGGGTGAGCGAGGTGGGAGCGTTCGCAAGGGTGGGGGCAAGGTATGGCAGAGTGGGCTCCACCCACGTACTCGTTTTGTGTGGTAGTGGGGCGGCATCGAGAACCACATACGGATCGGCTATTCTCCACGCACGAGGAACGGTTCGGGGGAGGGTCACGCTCGGGGTACGTGTCGGCCAACCGGTGCGTGTTGGAGGAATCCCGTGTGGTGAAACCCGCGTCGGATCAGACACAGGTAGGGGAAGGGACCCACGCCCAGGAAGTCGACCGTTTTGGGGCGCCATCACAGGGAGAAAGCGGTCAAAAAAGACGATGAGTCGAGATGACGGGAAGAGGGCGCAGAGGGGCTCTCCGCTGCGGGGGACTGTCGACCGTTGGATTGCAAGTTCGTAGCCGGACACAGTACTCGCTACGGCCTGCAGTGGACTGCTTTGCCTGCGCGATGGGAAGGGAAAGGTCGGCATCGCCTGCGTTAGGGTGGGAAGAGGGGGCGGGGTGGAGCACGAGAGCGGGAAATGGTGGGGAAAACTTAGTTGGAGCTAATTAAAATGGAGATTGATTACAATAATGGGGGAGGAGGAAGGAGAGAGATGGACGTTCCGTGAGGGCATGTAGGGTGCCTCGTAATGGAGGATTCTTTGTCGTCGCCCATGTCAGTAACGGGTCTTTAGCAACGGATACGTCCGACGTGCTCTCTCCGTTTGTCAAATTAGTCAATTGAGAGATGAATGCTTCGATGTCAGGACGTACAGGAGTCAACTAAGGAGGACTCGGTTGACTCCGAGGAGTTGAATCTTGAGCACCATATCCGGAACAGAGAGGGAGGGAGGGAGTGTGAAATGGTTGATCAATAGAGTGTAAGATAACGGAGGATTCATGAGGAGGTCGAGGATGGCTAGAAAGCAAAAGGAAGGAGAGAGAGAGAGAGGATTTATGATAAGAATAAGAGAAAGCGTTACTTATATGAATAAAATCCGGACTGATATATGAAAATCTAGCACCTAATCAAGCATTAAATTTCATCCAACAACACAAGTAGTTGACTGTGTAATATTATGTGTGTGGGTTAGGATTGGCATGTATTTTTTTTGAAATATTCAGTTACCAATATTTTTTTATCATAAAAAAAAAATCACTCTAGACCTAGATCTTTATGCATATAGTACCTTAGGAGCTCCGTCATTCCATTTTAGAGGCACCTCAGTAACCCTACGCATATGGATCTATATTATGTCGGGCTAAACAAGATGTCAATGATATATATTTGTAATATTTTTGATGCTAGAATGACCTGATGTCGTAAAAATGCTCATGCATCGACTCACTCAACAAACACTCGAGCAATGAGGCTTTGACTTCGACCCATAGTACCTTAAACTGATAAGGGCAACAACTAAAACACTCGAGTAAGGAGGCTTTGTCTTCGACCCATGGTACTTTAAACTAATAAGGGCAACAACTACTTTTTATACACATAAGTGCATCCACCTCGGTTCAAACACTGATGCAATAATAACATCTATTCAACAACCCGAGTTTCTCACCCCTAGGGACAACTACTTATCCATGTCGAGGTGTTCTTAAACCTCACTAAACAAGTGTAAACGCTTATAGGTATGATAAAAATTGTCGCTCTGCTCTCGCCTCGATTGGCCTAATAAGTGGTCCCTAGCTTAGTCGTGGTCCCTAGCTTAGTCACAACCGGCATAAGCGCCCATCGATATTCCCTGACCCAACATGGTATCGATATCCTAGGAGCACCCAAAACCTATGAAATCGTTGGCCAAGGAGGTACTTCAGTCTCGAATTGTGGAATTTAATGAACCACACCGCCATTCTTCTTTGCCTGAATTTGAGGCCTAATCAACAGACTTGATGGAGTATTCCCTAGATGCGGGGAGAGCTCCAATAGGCAAAACGAGAAGTAACATTCGATTCTAGCGAACTTTCATATCCCATCATTGCAGGCGTTCAATAATTGTGTCGACCTTGTGGAGAACATTATAGTTTTTCGTGCCTAAATATTATTGTATGACACTTTTGATGCCCTTATGTATCATATCTTTTCGATTACGCTAAAAGGCCTAACATTAGAATGGTACACCCGCCTGAAGTCACTTTCCATCAGTTCTTTTTCTCACCTTATATGAGAGTTACAATTTTACTTCCTTGGGAATGTATGTCCGCAACCTTCGACGATAATACTCCTTAAACTCAAGCAGGGGAGGAGGAAACACGCAAACTTCATCATATAATTTATAAATAAGATATGTGACAAGATAGATGCTTATTCGTCACTCATAATATAGACTTTCATAATGGGGCTTAAGCTCTCTCACCTCTTCTGGTTGTTACTAGAGAATTCATCGACAACTATACTATAGGCACTTTGAAGTGTCAATCAATACATTATCGTTGAGACAATAGTCTTGAGCAACAGTGAGGAGTCATGCAAGAGGTCGAAGTAGGAGTAACCATAATTAGCCTCGACCCTGAGGTCATCGTGACAAAAGAGAAACGAATGACTTCAATTACCTCACCCAAGGTCTGAGCTGACCCTCTTAAATATGACTAAAATTGAAATTTTTTTTATAGATAAAAGAGAGAAGAGGCTCTTAAAAGACCCTCACTCAATAAGGACCCCAATTGGTGCAAAGAGATATGTCAAAATACTATTGATTCCACTGGATTACGATCATGACATGAAAGATTGTCATAACTTAAAAAACATATTTAGAAGCTCATATGTTGGGGACACCTCGGGCGACTTGTTCGAAAGCACTATAGACCCTCACCTCGACCTCAAGGGTTGGTGAGAGATAGATTGATGTCGTCATTGGTGAACCTACCTTGGGAGGGATAACTTCTCATATCGTGAGGCTTATGTTCAAGGTATCATTGAGAAACGCCTAAGAACGGAGGACAACCCAGAGGTAACCTTCAAGAAGAAAGAAATGAAGTACCTCGACTCAAATCATGATGATGCCTTGGTAGCTTTTGTGAGGATAATCAACGCTCAGATATAAAGGGTTATGATTGATATAGGTAGTTCTATTGATGTCCTCTACTTTAATATTTTTCGAAAACTATCTCACCTCTTAGGATTGTGAATTTGCATGTCACATTTGAGACGAGCCTTGCTCTAGTACAATACTGTCTAAATTAATGGTCGCAAATATCTCCTCGGCATACAATGTGATCATAGGTTGATCCACGCTAAATAGAATGAGGGTGGTGATTTCGACCTACCACATGGTGATGAAATTTTCGATGAAAGAGAGATCAAAACCTATCACCTCGAAACTACAAGCGGATAGTCTTGTCGAGGATATGGTATATTACGAACTTAAATAAGTTATACTCTTGATGCATCCCTCGAGGTAAGATCACATTTGAACATTAAGTCTTGGTCTACTATGTCCTCAGTGCCAATTGAAAAAGAAAAAATCAAGTTATAGGTGTTGCAAGTTGAGGGAAAAAAATTGAATGTGTTAGGGCCGTAAATAATAAAAAAAACTGACCCCACAAGAACAAACATGTCATTCCGAGAAGCATAATGCAAAAGATGTCCGATGTGTGTTAGAAAAACTTGATCCGCATAAGTAAAAATTCCCCACGGTGAGAGACACACGAGAAAGACTACCCAAAGTAGGGAGGTTGAGCGTTAACTCTTACCCAATGTGGGTAGACCACTACACAATGTAGCTCAGTAACTCGGTGGACCATGCAAAAAAGAAAACAGAAAAAAAAAAGGAGATAAGGGCACCACAAGCAGAAACACGCACCCTTTGCTCGAGGTAGGTCTCTTGGCAATGGGAGGGGCAGATTGATGATGGATCTTCGCTAGCAATGCTCGTACCTCTCGCCTATAGTTCTCACCGAGCCATGGAGGTTGGGAAGACCTGACCCTCCTCCTTTGCCTATGGAATAGAGGTTGGAAAACCCGACCCTCTCCTCTACCCGAGGTGGGTCCTTCAGCGATGGGAGGGGCAGGTCGTAGATAAGAGTCTTTACCACAAGCCGCATCATTGCCAACAACATCCACACCTCTTGCTTGGTATCCTCTTTAAGCCATGGAGATCGAGAAGACCCAACCTCATTTATCGCCCACATAGATATAAGGCTAATGGGTGGCTGTTAGAGTCGATTAGAGATTATCTCATCGTATAATATTCGATGAAATATTCTATCCCTTTATAACTAAGTATAAAGGTTCATCTTCAATACAATGATAGGGGATACCACTTTTTAACTACTTATATTCATACTCACACATCTTATATTAGTAACTTGAGTGTTAGAAGGTTTGGATTGAGAAACCTTTTCCGACCATAGCACCATTGGAGCTCGATGTTTCTATCTTGAAGGTACTTCAGACAATCCTGCGCATACGAGTCCAAACCACGTCGGACTATTTAGGATATCAACGATATCTTCTCGTAACATATTGCAACTTCATACCTCCCACACTATTAAATAATGTCATCAAAAATATAATTATAGTTCTTTTATTATTAGATAGATGTAAGAATAAAAATATAAAATATAGAAAAAATATAATGACATCAAATCAAATATATGATCTCAATATTTTTGACTTAATTTAAATTTTTTTCTTATTGATTATATTTTTTATAGATAGATTTATATCATGAATTTTTAAAATCTTTAGCCAAGATTTATAATCTTAAATAAAAATCAAATCTGATATCTATCCATTTTTTTTGCATTTGCTTCCTTTTTCTTGAGTTGATGTTGGCATATGATAACTTATTATGTTCAATTAATTAAATTTATTTAAATAAAAGATAGATTTCATTGATCCATCATACAATATGAATCTAATGCCAAATTGATTTTAGGGAGAGAAGAGGGTAATTGGACATAAGATTATCTTACTATTTAGCTACACTTATTAGATAAGATTAATGAAATCACATCTAAATCATTATTCTAATAATTATAGATGCATTTAGGTACACGTGAAATATGCATTGAGAGTCCATTAGTTATTTCAAATATGAATTGATATTTGATAATTTTATAAATTATATTTAGCTTGAATATTATATGAAAATGCTTAAATATTGATCCTAACTGAGAGTAACATTAGCATTTCAGTCTTTATATGATACTAATATAATTTTTTAAAGTTTCGAAAGTATAATGTGACTTTCTCTAAAATTTTAAGACTACCAAAATGATTTAGTGAGAAATTAATATGATTTATATTTTTTATAACATAAAATTTATTTTTTAAAGATTATTTATATGGTTATATTATTTACTATATATTTAAGTCATACAATTTTTTTATAGGATTATATCCATTCATTTATTTTATTTATTTATTGGAATAAAAAATATATTTACTTTTCAATAAATATTAAAAATATTGAAAGTGTAAATTTGTAACAAAATATTTAAGGAACTTTTAAAATATAATTTTATTAAATAATACAAACGCTAATACATATTTAAAAAATATATTTTATCTTATATTTATCAAACATTCAAACCATTTCACAACTATACATTCACTCAAATCTTGTTCTTCAACTACATATCAAAAACAAAAATATGTTTTTAAACACAATCTATATCCCACGTCTACTCATAAATGATTAAGGGTTCAAAATGAGGAGATGAGTGTGTGAAACCATAAGTTTTTTTTTAAAAAAAAAAATTAGATAACCTAATTGGTAATAGTTTGATCTGTTGTTAATAGGATCTCCTCTTACCATAAGATTGGTGAAGAGAGATTCTAGAAGATTAGAGTATTACCATTATCTTCAATTTCGTCATCTTATACGGCCGTTATTGATTTTTTTTTTTTTTTTTTTGCAAGTTGAAGATATAAAAATACATTGTAGCAAAATATAACGTCAAGAGAAAAATGAAGCCGTAACTGCCGAGAGTATGTAACATGAGATTTAAGAATTTGTATCTGAACACCAAGCGGAGAGACGAGCCAATAGTTAAAGAGCAAAGATAAGGATTTCCATCGCATCCGGGAAGAAGAAGAAGAAGAAGAAGAAGAAGAAGAAGATTAAACGGTGGGTAGGACCTTCTTGACGATTTCGTCGCTGAGAGCCGCAATCTGGGTGTCCAGAGACTTGATGGTCTCCTCCTTCTGCCTCTCCAAGTTCCGAAGCGCCTCCGCCAGCTCCGCCTCCACACCCTTCCGCCCCTCCGCCAGCTTCTGCTCCAGCTCCGCCGACGACTCCTTCTTCATCTGGTTCAGCGCAGCCGAGATCTCCGCCCGCGCTGCCTTCATCACCGCCGCCGCCTTATCCTCCAGCTCCTTCACCTCCCCCGACGTGTCCTTCACGTCGGACAGCTTCGCGCGGATGGAGGAGTCCCTCTCGTCCATGAACTTGCCCAGGGGAGTGAAGTAGATCTTGTCCAGCGCCACCATCAGCAGCAGGAACTCGATGGCGATCAAGGGCAGCGTCAGGTTGAAGTCGAAGAGCGCCGCCTTCTCTATCTGCTCCGCCAGGGCCGGTAGCGGCGAGGCGGCCACCATGGCAGCGGCGGCGGCGGCGATCGCAGCAGGCCGCGACGAGAGGGCCAGGCGTTTAAGGAGGCGGGAGGGAAGGCGCGGTTTGCCGCCGTTCTCGTGAGCGGCTCTGGCGATAACGGAGACGGTGGGCAGCTGGATAGGACACGGGGGGGCGACTCGAGAGAGGAATTGTTGGGAGGTGGAGGTGAAGGAAGGGGCCGAGGCCATGACGGTGCTCGACATGGTCTGCTGGTGGCGAGGGAGGAAATTGGATCGAAGCTGCCCGCTGTGTCGACGCCTTGCACACTGGAGTTCGACGAGAGGGAGGAATTGGGGCGGGCGGTGGGGGGCGAGGAAGGGGATCGACCAATTAAGTGAGGATTGAGTGCGGAACCCTATCCTTTGGTTGGCCACAAACACACACGGCTATCGTTCTCTCCCTCGCCCCACCGTGTGTCCTCCAAGAAAAATAATAGGAATATTTATTTGCCTCAGTTTATTCGGCATTATTATAAAAGTAAAATAGAAAAAAAAAAGTGACGAAGTAGTGAAGTATTATGGAGCGTTGGAGATTAAATAGCTCTCATGCATAAATTCAATATAGAACTCAATTTTTTTACATGTCAATAACTTGAAGACGACATAAAAATTCGTAGAATACTAGCATATTAGAATATTAGATTGGGTAGCTTTAATATACTTTAATATTCTCTTTACTCAAAAAGCAACAAGGTCCCGTAGCTCAGTTGGTTTAGAGCGTTGGTCTTATGAGCCGAAGGTCGCGGGTTCGAGCCCCGCCGGGACCAAAATACTAAAATTATTAATATATTAATTTTAAAAATATAAAATTTTATCATGATATCAAATTAAAATATAAATGTACTGTTTTTAATTAACTAAAAATAAAATTTTAATATATATATATAATATATTTTTGATATAAAAGATAAATGATGATTTTCGTGAAAATATTTCTCCTTTTTTTTTGTTTTTAAATGAAGCGATATTTTTTTTCAAATAATACTATTATTTTTATAATCTCAAAAGTATCATTCCTTCTCTTCCTCATTGTCTCATCCACCTTGCCAATGATACCAATGTCTCTCCTTTTTCTCCCCTCCCTACAAATAATAATAGCTCATTGCCTTTTTCTCCCCTCCCTACAAAATCGAGGAAGGAAGAGGTAATAATGATGAGGAAGTGAAGAGTGTTTTCAAGAAATCACCATTTAGCCGTATCATTTATGACTTAGTAGGTCTTCTCAATTTAGTCATTGATTCATTTGATTATTTTCAATCTTTGTAATAATATAAATGTAAAAGAACATAAATTAGCAAATATAACTAACAAAAGAAAAAACAGACTGCTGTCAGTCACTGCAGCACAATTAGTTCACCTCGGCTTGCAGTAATAATGACTAATGTAACTACAGTAAAACAAATGCTTATTGTGCAGCATACTTATAAACGGGAGGTGATCTTTCACTTAGTGCACATCTTTTCAAGTAAAAAATGCAACTCCTTTCACCTCGTCCTTCTGTATTGAGTGAGTCAGGCAGGTCCTAGACTGAGGATTAACAGCAGGATCAATGGAGATATCAGGTGGATTCAGTGACGGTGCCGGTGGCGGTAGGGTTAGAGTCTGAATGATCACCAAAGATCCGCTTGCGGAAGTCAGACACCATGAGAGGAAGGCCTTGCCGGAGTGAGATCTTTGGCTCCCAGCCGAGCAATTCCTTGGCACGGGTAATGTCGGGCTTGCGCTTGTGGGGGTCGTCCTCCGTGTTGGGTCGGAACTCGATCTTGGCACTAGGATCAATGGTGTCCTGCACCACTCTCGCGAGTTCCAGCATGGTGAACTCCCCGGGATTGCCCAGGTTGAATGGGCCGACGTGCTCCCCTTCCATGAGCCTTATCAAACCCTCAACCTGTGTTGATTAGATCATCAAGTATGGGGAGAGGGAGAGGGAGAGAGAGATTGGTGACCTCGACTTGAGCACCACGGTGGTAGTCCATGGTCAAGGTCTCAGCAGTTCGCTTGCCTTCGTCGTAGCAGCTCCTAACACCTGTCAGAAGCACAGGCAGAGAGAGAAACAAGTTGAGAAGAGATTGTGAGAATGGACAGAAGAGAATGAGGAGATACCGATGGGATTGACATTGCCCCAGTAGGTCTCAGCCTGGGGGTGTTGCAAGGGATCGCCATACACCTCGCTGGTGCTTGTGAGAAGGAATCTGGCACCTACTCGCTTGGCCAGACCGAGCATGTTGAGAGTCCCCACCACGTTGGTCTTGTGAACAGAAATAGTTAAGGCATTTCAACAACCACATAGACGACACCTTTCCCTCCGACACTATCTGCGAGAAAAGAGGACGCAGCACACCCACCACTGACCGGAAAAAAAGGACTTGATGAAGGGAATATAATAGATGCATCATCCGCGCCTATGCTTGATCTCCAAAGAACAAGAAACCAATTGGGGAAGGCGAGACTCAGAATAAATAGATCGATTGAGACCGAGACGCGTGCAAATGAAGATAATCAACCAACTGGAAGCGGATTAGGAGGAGCAGGGGGGGGGGGGGGGGGGGGGGGGGGGGGGGGGGGGGGGGGGGGGGGGGGGGGGGGTTCAAGAACATGATGATCGTATACGACGCGGGATTGGAAAAGCGGAATTGGTTAAGAGAGCAAGACGAGCGACAAACGAATCAAGGATATGATGGTCTTGACGGGGTTGTACTTGTAGTGGACGGGGGAGGCGGGGCAAGCGAGGTGGTAGATCTGGTCGACCTCCAGGAGCAGCGGCTCGACGACGTCGTGGCGGATGAGCTCGAAGTTGGGGTGGTTGCCGAAGTGATGCATCACGTTCTCTTTCCGGCCCGTGAAGAAGTTGTCCACCACGATGACGCTGTCCCCCCGCGCCATCAACCGATCCACCAGGTGGCTCCCCACGAACCCCGCCCCGCCCGTCACCACGACGCGCAGCCCCTTCCGTTTCAGCCCCAGCGGCAGCTTTCCCCCGACGGACCCCACCGTAGCCAACAAGAACGCCGCCCGGTGGTGAGCCACGGACGAGCGCCAGGCTGCGTTATCCGCCAACTTCACGTGGGAGGCGCCGGCAGCGGAGGGGGAGGGGGAGGCGGGGGCGAAGGCGAAGACGAGGGTGGCTAGGGCCACGCCCACGAGCATGAAGAGGAGGCGCTGCTCGCGGAGGAGATAGCGAAGCGGGCGCAAGAGCCAGAGGAGCCGCTTTTCGGGTTTCGAGGTGTACCCATCGCTTTCCGCCAGCGAAAGGCCGTCGTGGCCGCCGTAGATGAGCTCCGAGCCCATGACCGGGTTGGGAAGAGCAGGCGCCTTCTGGGATCTGTGCTTGGAGTAGGACTTCCAAGAAAGGGGAAGCGGGACTTTTATATATACGCGCGCAGGGAACTCTAATAGAAATATCTGTTTTTTATGGCTTCATGTGTGTGTGTGTGTGTGAGAGAGAGAGAGAGAGAGAGAGAGAGAGAGAGAGAGAGAGAACCTTCAAATCCTTTTTCTTTTTTTTGTCAAATAGTATTCATATTTTTTTAAAAATATCTAAAAGACATGAACTAAATCATACTTAAAAACTAGGTGACAACTTTGACCACTCATCGAGCCAAGTGATCTTGTGCCACCTGCTGTGACAGGAGAGCTTGGTTATGGTGTATTAGGCACTTATGATGCACTTGTCATGGGGGATGTATGATGCGTAAAAAATGTATAATTTGCTTGACTATTTGACTATTATATGAATGATTAAGCGTTATAATGACAGGATATTGGACTTAAGAATCATATTGTTATAATATGCCCAGTTCATATATAGAATGGTACTGTTTCCTTAGGATGATCTAACTTCACAAGAAACCGAATACAAAACAGTAAAAAAGAAAAAATAGACACAGAAGATCTAAATTCTCATAATAACAATAATAGCAAATAATAAAGATCACATCCAGCAGGAAGACCCAACTTCCACAGGGTTAGAAATGTTTGATAACTTATTAACTTGTTCTCCCACTGTACACAAAATGCTGAACACAGGCCACATGATGCAAAAGGAGAGGCTTATTCCCTCCTAATCTTTCTGCGCTTGAGTATCCATGGTAAGGAATTGCTTTGCGTACCGGTTCACCTTTGATCCAGATCCTGTGCTATGGTCATAGTACTCGACCAGCGCTGCTCCAGCTAAGGCGGCCAGCGTGAGAGCCTGGGCGTGTAACCTGTAAAAATATATTTCCAGGTGACGAAGGGTCATTGGCAAAGTTTGCAGCTGAGACTAATTTCACGGCATCAGACTGGAGGGAAGAATCCATTAACAAATTAACGATACTGCAGAATGCATTTGGGGATGGAAAAACAAATTTGGCAGGTCGATCAACAAGATAACTCTGAGCACCGATACGTGAGTCGGGAATTTGAACTATAAGCTTCCAAAGCTTATGGAATTAACAAAAGCATCTACCTGTATGAGTTTTTCCTGCTATGGAAGTCAACCAACAAACAGCTCCAATTACATTCGGACCAAACACAAGATGATGCCATAACATGGAAAAATGAAAACATAAATTAATTCTAATGTAACTCCAAGGCATCACTTTTGTTGGTCCAAAAATGTGCAAACACAAATTAATTCTTATGTGATCGTACACGACTTCATCATGATGCATGCTAACTATATGTTTCAGCACTTAGGATGAAAGCACACACACCAAATTCCCTACGAGATGCTGACTTGGACTTTCTTAATTTGTTACCCTGGGTTTCTGTTTTAGATACTTGACAGCATTACTTAGCATCCTCAATCTACAAACAGAAGTCACACCTGAAGTATCATCAAGTTCAATTATCATCGATAATGCACCCAATGCTTGCAACTTACCATGTGCATTCATAGGGTTTATGGACAGTAATGAAGTGTTATAGTTCTAATGTTCATACAACGGAAGCAGCCTAGTACAGTATGATGCTACTTATTGGATAATAATCAACAAAACATTCACCTGATACTCATGAGTGATGCTTCAAGGGCAATGATTTGTATGTACACATATTACTTAAAACTTTCAGTTACTTTAGCCTTCTTTTGCAGGTTCAGTATAAAGTAGTACCCCATATGCCAAGCGAACAGGCAATTTGCCGCATGATTTAAGGAGACACAGATCGAATAACTTTAAGTCAGTATAATCTAACCATATTATACATTTAGTCTATAACAACCTACCATATATAGCAAAACACTGACAGATTTAGATACAGACTACAAGAGACTACCTAATGGTGACTTCTTAATGGTGACCTGTTCTATAGAATGTTCCTGCCTGACCGAGCCAATGGAAAGTCTTAACATGCCATATTCCAGATTCATGTGTTCCATATTATCTATCAATTAGCACCGGAGAAAATGTCATCAAATATGTTAAAACTTATATTGGTTCAATTCCTAAGAGCTTAGCCAGATTAGGATCATATCTTTAAGATGGTATCTGATTAGGTCATGAGTTCGGATCATATCTTTAGGATCATAATTAGGTCACGCACGTCAAGTCATTTCCTGAGAGTCACCCAATCATATCTTTAAGAAAACACATAGCATACAACAAACATTGTCTATTTATAAACTAGATTTTCGCTTCTTAATTTCTTTTTGCTGAAAATTATATCCGTTTTGCTTCAAATGTGAGAACTGAAGTAAACATCAAAATTGAGAATTGAAGTAAACAACAACCATGAGCTTATATGCAAAATCTTAGCAGTAAACATCAAATTTATTACTTCTGAAGGAACATCCACGCATATGTTCGGAAATATATCTAGGGTTTCAGAATTGAAACAGAAAGTCAAGCAGAGATGAAGTAGAGAAAACTAAGACTAAAATAAGGTCGAAATTTGAGACCTGGCATGGATGATCTTGACGCTGGGCTTCATGTTCGGCCGCGACCAGTTGTAGGCGATCGAGCTCCCGATTCCCGTCAGCCAAAGGCACCCTTTTCAGTCCACAAGGAAAAGGGGGGGAGAACAAAGATTGTCAAAGAACAACCCAAAACCCTCTAAAGGCAAATAAATCTGGACTCACCGACGGCCCGAAGCTTGTGCTCGACGACCCACTTTCTCATCGACTCCACGGTGGTGGACTTCTCCGCCATTTGCAACTTGAAATCTGTCTTCGCTTCTTCTTCTTCTCCTCCTTACGCTTCAGCTTTGGTCGAGTTGAAGGCCGGGTTTTTATAGTAGGCGACGGGGCCGACCAACGAAAGAGAGGACGCCTGTGACGGCAGCCCGTTCGTCATCCATTTTAAATTGTATCACACAATCCCATCCGTCGGTTAAAGGGTACAAGAACAGTTAAGGTGTCCATAAGTGACTGGTGGGGGTAGGGCCTTCTTTGTGATGACTGCTGCATCGGATCCATTTCCGACATGGCTCGGCGCGATCGCAAACCGCGGGCTTCGACCCGCGCTCATGGGTTGAGAAACCACCTGGTGATGACATGACACGGTCACCGGACGGTGGTTTTATTGGTGCCGGATTCTAGTCAATCAGCATATTGGACCACAAGATCCGACCCGACATCCGACCGATCCATTATGAACAAGTCTCATTTATAACATGATCGGTACGTCTTGATTAAGTTTAGATACGGATCGTGGGGTGGACGAGTCAACATAAAAAGGTCAAAGGTTTCATGTGAGAGGCTTGGAACTCATGGTTTATAAGATCCGGGAGTACCTCATTGGATCCGATATGACCTAACACATCCTAAACCACGGATCTTCTTAGAGTTCCTGCTGATGCAATTGTTGTCATCGGATACCACATTAACAAGGATAAATTTTATGCATCATCTTGAGTAACAGCTGCCAACAACCTGCAATAGGATGCGTCAGATCAATATAAATTTACCCTCGTATCATAAATTCCACTTTCTCGTGTTCAGAGATGAACACATCATCAATCCTGCGGGAAAAGTCACAGAGCCTTGTCGTTTTGCCCTGATGATTTATTCATATTACAAAAGACAGGGCCTTGTTAAAGCAAATGTAAGAATGAGCATATTATTCAAGTTTGTGGCTAACACATCCTAATCTTGCGTCGTGATTGCATGGGCTTGCAAAAACTCACCTGATGCACCAAAACCTAAGTTGGATAAAAGGGGGGGAAAAAATTGTTGTATGGAACTAATAAATCAATTAATTTTTCCTCAGGGGACTAGAGACTCCAACCATCGTGAGGTGTACTCATATGCGACAAATGTGACAGCACCAGCTGGAGCAGATTTTATTAATGAGGGGAAGACGCCTTTGTAGAGACCATGCCAACCTTCGGAACGTAGGATCTGTTGTAGGGCATGGTACATGTTCTTGTATGTGTGGCTCTCTACTCGTGCCCCATACTTCGGATGTCTCTGTAGGCCTTCAATCTGCAAGAAAAGAGCAAGTTTGTTGTTGTTTTCAACCTAAAGTTTGAACATGTATAGTAGCAATGGAATAAAACAATACACATCGAGAAGACTCTTATTAGAATGTTCATGTCATTGAAAGATGACCCCCCAATCATTTGACTGTGCAATGACACCAGAGATTCTACTTGATTTAGATGACCATTTGAGATTGATTAGTAGAACTATCTTGGTATCTCTTTTGAATTGATTAATATCTCCACCAAAACAAGGCATACTTTAAAGTGCACAGGGTAGTCTTAGGAACAAATGCTTCAAACACCCTCAATATTTGATCCTAGGCAGGAGGAGGTATTCCAATTTAACACGTGTTAAACCGATATAGATTGCCACAGAAAAAAGAGACAGCCTGTTTTGAAAGCAGGAAAGTCTCACACATTAGTTTTGACTAAAAGGATCATGTGAGAAAATCATAAAAACTGATGTCAAAAGTGACATCCCTTATTTACTGATCCATACCAATCTGTATTATCGATTTGGGTATAAATTGGAATGCAGACCGTCCCATTCTGGGGATCTGATCCCCATTTTATTAATGTAAGATCGTTGATATTTTTCCTTTTTTCTGGTCTGCCACAGGCTGGCCATCGCTAGCCACCTGCCACGTGCTTTATTTCCGATGCTTCTTTTTGTCTTCCACCACTGCCTTCTTTTCCTCCTAATTCTTCCTTTTCTTCATTGATCTTGGTTTTTACCCTTCTTTGTTCTCCCAAAGCCCTCCTCCCGTAGTAGAATGGTACCATGGTACATGCCAGCAAACAGTGTGTTGGTATGCCGGCATGGACCAGACCTGTACCAATATGATCCTGGGACTGGTACAGATCATATACCCCAATTTACTTTCCTTATTCTAAACTATTGTTCATTGATATTGAAGGATCTAGATTGGATGTACAAAGAACTTTAAGTCATCCAGCATTACCCAATGGTGTGATTCATGAAAGTTACCTGGAATCTCTTTTTGACCACATCAAGAGGGTGACATATGGCTTTGGCGCATGTTCCGGCTGCCAACCCACATAGAAATAACTGGAATCCAGAAAGAGAATCATCTACCCTCACTGGGCTAATATTGGAATATCTGTATCTATTCCATGCCTGTATGTAGGAAAAATTACAATTCTGATTATGATCATACAATGAAAGGCTAGCAGATATAAAGTTAACAGTTACACAATCTTAAATGAATTGATGTATCATTTAAATTTATACTTTAACCTACCAAGATATATAAATATAATAGACACTAGAATGGTTAACCCAAATTCTTAAACAGAACATGCCATCAGAACTAACATATAGATAAATGTATAAATATTTATATACAAACATTCATACTTTTATATATGCATGTGTATGATAAGTGTATATCTATATGTGTATTAGACTTTATCTATGCATACTAATAACTTTTATCTGATACATATTAGACTATTAAATTCCAACATATCTGTATCCTTAAATCATCAAATCCTTGTTACCAGTTTAGCATGTTAATATGGTAGACACTATGTTTATACAAACATAAATATATATACATACAAATACATGCAAACTGCTAATACGTATTTGGAATAACAGTGTTGTTTCATTCACTACTTGTACAATCTAATATGAATTTAGATGGTAGAATTTGTGCATTCCAATTTGCAAAGTATTTTAAGATATCAGGTATGCAAAAAAAATTTATGATAAAAAAGTTCCCAAAGCTGAAAAGACATTAACTATTAACTATTAGCTTTGACGGAATGGTACATACGCTAAGATGTATGTATCTGATATTTCCACTGATAGAATCTAATATCTCCAGTCCAGATGTTGCAGTGTGTACAGGTTGCTATTAGTACAATTAGATTATGGTTAAGTTCCTGTTCCATCAATTTATGTCAGTTCATTGTATGTAACAAACACAATTGGTGGTAGCTACAATGCAACACTTGATACATCCTATCAACCTTTTCAGAAAAGTAAAAGAAAACACAGAATTTTCGAAGTTTACCATCATCGATCTCTTGAAAGTGTCAAATGATCCAATCTGCAGGCCAGCATAAGGAATAATTTCAACAAGTGTAGGTGATAATCCAGCATATAATCCCCGTATACCACGAGTTCTGATTATGTCAAGAAAAGCAGATCTCATTGTGGAATAGACCTACATACCATCATAAGATCTCACAGTCACCACCTACACTCATAATGCATTCAGTGCTTCAATTGCAATGATTCAAGAAAATCTCAATTTTAATTGGTGTAGAAAATTTCTCTATCATCGAACATATTGGACTCATTTATAGATGCAGGATAAACTGTTCCTCAGAAAAAAAAAAAAACAGATTGAATAGACATTCCATGATGTACTGATACAATAATAAAACAAAATCCCAGTTACAGACTAAATAGTAGCTGACCGCTGGACCAGCAGAGACAAAACAATTGGTTAGATAAAGGAAGAAGAAAAGCATGGAAGTCTGACAAGAGTCAACAGTATCAAGAAGATACTAAATAGTTGCATTTATAACAATCCAGATTTGAAGCTATGGTGGAATTTAGATAGTGCTACTTCTAAAGGGGTGGATAGAGAATAAGGTATCCCAATGGCAGTTGAGACTTTCATAATGTCTGCTAGAGTTCAAAAAATAATTGATTTTGATGATGTGGAACAAACTAAGTAGTATGTCTGAAGTACCTCCTACCTAAACATCTTTTGAAGCTATTAGTGTGATGACTAGATACAATAAAATAAAGGTTTAACATTTTTGTCACCCAATGTTTTCAATAGGTGCTCACCCAGGCACCTAGGTGAGGTGATTCAATGAGGCGCCACTCGAGCAAGCACCTCAGTCGAGGCGTTGGGCGACTCAAGCATGCGCCTAAACCAAATAAAGCATGGGTTCGATTAGACTTTGATTGGGTTCAATCAATTATAATTAGTCGGCTCAACCAAACTAACTATTCAACAATTTACTCCCTCTCTCCTTTGTGCCTAGCTCTTTTGAAAACAATAATGTAACTAGATAGAATTATTTATGCAATAGCTTTGTCAAAAGCGCTAGGCTAGGCTCTATAAGTAGGGATGTCAACAGGGCGGGGCGGGGCGGGGCAGGGCGGGGCAGGGCAAGGAGTGCTTCTTTTGCCCCTATCCTCATCTCATCCCCTATCTCCACCCCATTCCCCATTTAGATTGGGTAGGGACGGGGATGGGGAATCCCCACTAGAGGTAGAAAACCCACGGGTTTTCCATATTCTCATAATTAACTCAAACTAATTAAATAACTATAAATAATAATTATTATTGAATGCATACATATACATAATAAAAAAAATGCAACGTCGCCCCACTTTCTTCTCTCGGCACGAATGGGGAGAAGCCTCGACGACGTTGTTGAGGCCCTCTTTTCCTCATCGTCTCAGATGAGGAGAAGGCAACGAGGAGAAGACCGCAGCTAAGAAGTTGTTGCTTCGCAGGTTCTCCTCATCCGCGGTGCTGTCCCAAGGTTTTTCGACCGCAGACGTCTCCGGCCTTCGGCGAAGAATGCATCGAATAAGAAGCCGAGCCGCCGCCTCACCGTTAGAGGGTGGTCCGTCTGAGGTTCTCCCTTTTTCTCTTTCTTCTTCCTTGCTTCTTCTTCCTCGCCGCAGCCTGGCTGATATCACCCGGTAGCAGGCGATGACAATCGAAATCAACCGTTATCGACCTGTTTCGAGCGGTAACAGGGGGGACGATACGGAACTAGGTCAAGGGTATCGTCCGGTAGTGAGCGGTCCATGTATCGATTTACTGGCAAACCAGTACGTACCACCCGGTTCGAAATGGCATACCTTGGTTGAATCCATTCCTCTGACACAAGCCAAGGGAGGGGATTTACTGTTGAATGTTGATATTGTTTTATCTATTTAAACTTTCTCCCCGCTGAGATCTCTTTGGGCTCTCTGATCGGCCCAATCTGAATTCTTCGAAGAGTGCGCGTAATCTGTACTTCATGCGGGTCTCAAAGGCTTCAAGTTTCGTGTCAATTGTATTGTCTGAGGCCATCGCGTAAGATTGCAGATCTATGATGTTTAGGTTCTTCTGTTGACGAGTCAGGGCCATAGATTGACAGATGGGGCTGGCGGCAACAGGAAAAGGAAAAGGGGCAGCAGCGAGTCATTAGTGGGCTCAACCTAGTCTGATTTGAATCATACGAGCCAGGCATCTAAGCCCAGCATCTAAAAGCCTATATATTGATGAAGTGGGGACGGGACGGAGGTGCTCTACCCATTATCACCCATATCCGTGCAGATAATAGAAAACACCCCCATCCCCACTTATTTCCAACATCCCCACCCCATTAGGAGCAAGTCCTCGCGAGTACAAGTACTTGCAGGCATAATTGACACCTCTATCTGTAACATCAAGGCCCATTATTAAAACAAGAATTCAATCAAAACCTCTGTTTTATATCATTGCATATCCAAAATGATTACCACCAATCAAAAGTTACATGTATCTATCCATTTATAGAGCACTTAATTAGAAAACATAAACAATTAAATTAGTCGAAGAGCTCTAATGATCATTAGCAGGCCAACCTAGGTAGGAGGCACTTGGACCTAAATTCACCTCGTTTGAGAACATTTAAACACCTCTTGAAATCACTGTTTTATATGCAATTTAGTATAAGAAGGATTACCATGGCCATCCATACCAGGCAATGCACCATTTATAGTTACTCCTTGCAAAGGTCAATGCCACCATAAAGACCGGTGCATAGGCACTTTATTGATTGTCCCTTACCTGACGCTTCATCAATAGCATAGATCGAATAGCATAATAGTGTTTAAGCTAGTTAAGACCAGAACATGTCCATGATATCAATACACGAAACTATGTGCCAAGTTCATATTAAATGTTATTTGAGAATTTATTAACTGAATAGAGTTCCTGGGAGTAGAACGATAATTAGCTGAAAAGCTAAATGATTACATAAATGAATCTATTTCACCATTCACCATGCATGGAATGAAAGCCACAAGTTGTGCCATCCTAGTCCATGTCAGCACATGCTGAACTCATACTCAAGTAAAAGGCTATAAGGCATGTTCATCTTTCTTATGAAATTTTAAGATGTGCATGAATTTCACCCTTTTTGTATAAAGATATACGTGTACTCAATCTGAATTAAATAATTTTAGGGTATGCAGAATAAGTGATGATGGGACACCACTAAGGTCAAGAACACTTTTTCAGGTGAAGTTAAATTGGCAACTTCATGATGAGTACCAATGCAAATATATTAGCCAGCATTGCAACTAATGGAGGCAATAAAATCCATTTTTTTATACTTTAATAGTTCAGCTAATGGCACTTTGAACTTTCAAGACTATGGATCTTTGCAGCTGGTAAAATATAATTGAGGACATGGTGCAAATTAAAGGCTGGATTCTTAACTTATACTTCAGATATCGAAAAGCACAATGCAAATCAATGCATACCTTCGGCTCACCCTGTGATGCTAAAATGGTTCGTAGAAGATCGAAAGGATATGATCCCATTGTGGCTGCACATCCCGCCACTGCCCCACTCAAGTAAGGCAAATAAGGACTCAACTGCAAGTGATCCTCTGAAAAAGGAACAATTAATCAGGCAAAGCATGCCAAATGAGAATACTAAAACAAAGCAGACAACCTTGACTAAACTAATTGCACCAAATAATGCAAATAAGACTAATTGGAGTGCAATTATCACTACATAGAGATCCATAGAATATATGCTCAAAACAGAATAAATCAGTAATCAGCTGTCATAGATGATGAAACATGCAGCATAAGTTTTCCCCAATATTCTGCAACATAAGGAGTGGTCATAAGAATTCCAAGAAAGAGTAAAAGCAACATAATTTACAAAAAAGACAAAATTAATGATATAATTACCAATATGGCCATAGGCATGTAACAAATTAGGTAACTAGAAAAGGAATCCTATGACCAGGATAGTTGCATCCTCGCATTCTATCCTTAAAACTATTAAAAGAAACAACATAGAGATTAAGCAATACATAATATGATTGGATAAACTACAATGATATAAACTAGAGACTATCAGCGATAACCACACCAAATAATGCAACATTACGGAAATATAAGATGAAACATTCATTCAATAAGTCTTCAAAAATCATAAGAACATCATGGTAATATAGATATTATAATGACTAGCAGATAACAAAGCCACAAAATAAAATTTGAAACAAATGCCAAGACTGTTTCAAACAATGAGGACTTTGGAACAAGTAACAGTCTTAACTATGGTTCAAAGTTCAAACTAATGTTCAACTGAGTATTCTAAACTCCATTCAACAAAGTCCGAAACATCAAAGCCATAAACAGATATATCGCTGACTCCAAGATTTCGAGATCTTCTACACATGGTTCGCATTATCGGTCCATACGGATGTAACGATCAGCTGTCGATACGATATATATTGAGCTATGTCGAGTTGTACCGAGCATACCAACACATGGTACACTGGGGTGTACCGGTGTACCACCCATATTGATCCTCTGTCGAACCAGTACATACCGCCCATACCGAGCGGTATGCTTCGGTACGTCAAATCTTGCTTCTACAAGCAATGTTCTGGACCTAGTTAAATTCATGTCTAATGAATTTACAATACCACAATATATCACCCATTGTAGTAAAAAACTTAACTAAGTTATTTATGTAATAATTTGGAATTACTGAATTAGAATAATGAACTAACTAACCCTAACCTCAATGTAACACAAATCAAACTAAGTTGATACACCTCGCATCTGCATTCATACAACAACCTATAATCTTCCACATTCTAGGTTATATGGGTAATAAAGCATCAAAAAGTTAAGGAGATGGTAATGAATATATATATATATATATAGAGAGAGAGAGAGAGAGAGTTAAAATTGATGAAACAGAACAAAAAAAATAAGCACATACAAGTCTTTAAGTAGAAAATCAATAACCTCTCCAAGAATTACATACCTGCCTTGGATGAACCTGCTGCAATAGTTTTCAATTTGTGCAGTACCGTGAATTGTATAGCAGTATAAGGCATGTACAATAGCAGAGCTGGAACATTCCCTCTCCAAAAGCCCTGTTTCATGAGACAATTCTAATGAAACCAGAACAAAACAACATTAACTCCCTTCAAAAGTAAAAAAAAAAATTGAGGGGTACTCCATAATGTATTATGTTGTCTTAGACTTCTAATACTCTTTATAGGGAAAAATAACATTAACTGCATTAAAACTTTAAAAATATGTAAAAATATATGAAGAAATTCAAAGCAAAAATGTGTATAATTCATAAAGGAAACAACAAGCATTCTTGTTTTTTCCACCATTAGCTAATCAACTATTTTAAATTTACTTTTCTTTTATTTGTGGATCCAAGAAGAATAAGTATTGGTGATCTGTTTCTATGTTCACCAAATTTTGTTTTAGAATGGCAGTGGGGTTTCAATTGGATTTCTTTTTTGAATTGGACCTCATAACTTGCAGTATCAATTTATTCCAATATGATATGCCCAATCTGTCTGATGTCAACTGTAGATGGATCCAATTTTGGCTGATTTCTCAGCCTTGTAAAGAAAAATTTGTCAAAATTAGATAGAATCAATCAGAGTTAGATGATTTTAGCCAATTTTAAATGATTTGATAGCCTTTTGAAAAGCAAAAGAAGAGGAGCGGAATGAAGGGAAGGGGAAGTATAAGAATGTAGTTAAACCAAAAGAAAAGCGAAAAAAGGAAAACATCGTAGTTCCTACAACTATGACTAACTTTGTTATTCATTACAACTTGTCGTCTTGCTAAATGATAATATTATATAAAGTCACATTTTATATCAGTAATTAGACCATATCTGTATCTTGTTTGTTAATTTAATAGTAATTGGCACATCATAAATTCAATTTTGTGTTATATCAAGTACAAATGCATTTTGCCATAATTTCATATAATTGCATATCAAATTGCCATAATATGCTTAAGCACTAAGATATGTTATGCCATAATCCATACAATTTGATTATACTGCTTGAAATATATTTAGTTAATTATTTTTTATATTTTTATGGTCCACTTTATTTTATACAATTTAGATAAAGATGAGCAAGTGGCATATTGATCCATATATGCATACTAAATATGAATAATGTGGTGACCCAGCCACTAACACAACTCTCATTTTCTTAAACTAATTTAATATCCTCTGAAAATGAGAAAAGGACAGGAGACATTTAAGGGGGAAGAGAAGAGAAAATTGAGAAAAATAGAAGAATCTTTGTTTATTTTTTCACATGAATCAGAAGCATCTTTGTGATCTATTTGAATTCTTTTTGCACATAAATAATTGAAAGAACTATTATTCTTTATTTTTTACAAACCTCCATATATTCTTTTTAAGGTAGTATTCCAGGGAAGTCGTTACACTTATCCAAATGAAGAAGACTGAAATTTCATGAAAAAATGACTTGACCTGAACAGACTATGATACATGTTTTCATTTTTTCCTCATACACCCCCAGACTCCATTTTCCTTCCTCTTTCACATTAAGAACTTAAACATGCCAGTCTCCATAAGTGCATTTCCAAGACAGTGAATTTGGAGTAAGGGCACATGATCTTTAGGAGCATTTCCAGCAATAGGCTCAGAGAGCTACTAGATAGATAGATTCTAATTCCATAATATAAATGGAACACTTTCATGCAGAATCTGATTTGACCATGATCTCTGCAATCCAGGAATAGAATGAAAGACATCAGTCTTTTTTAAAGCCATGGCTACCAGATCATCCAACACCTTGAGAGGATTGGTGATGGTGGGAAAATACGTCAAAAAAATCAAGGCTACATGCATCTGAGTCAGATCATATTTAAACTTTAAAGCCATACAAAAAGTCATTTTTTCATATTATTTTATTGATCAAATTAAAGGACATACTTAAAAGAATATTGGTGATGATAGCGAGAAATTAAAAAAACAAGAATCACATTGTCTACAGTAATTCATACCGTCAAACCTTCCTCTCGTAAAATGACTTTAGAAGATTGCAAAATTCCAGTATATTTAGAGGACCCGTATGAATCCCTATGTAGTAGTGCCCATGAAGACGTTGGCTCTAACTGAACCTGAAAATACCAAAGAATATCTTAGTTACGGTCAGGCATAGAACAAGATGCAGAAACATGAAAGTTAATCTTTCTACCGTAAATAGTGAACAAGGAATAGGAAAGAAAACACTCATCTAATTCAAACAAACAAGGACTACTTCATTATCAAAGGAAAGGCATTACACTCATTTGTAACTATTGAAAACAATTATTGCACTTAAAAGAAGAAACAGACAATTTTATTAGTGTAAAATGTCTATCACATGATTGCTATGCAGTAAGGAGGCAGTGTGCTTTTAAAAAATTGAAAGAAAAGGGCTCTTATGAATTATGCTACTATATTTTATGCGTAAAATAAGGGCTTCCCATCCAAAATTTAGGGCATTTTCTCTAATAAACTTTGGCTGCCTGAAACTTACAGCAGGAAAAAATTAAGTGGAAAGAACATAATAGCTTTAATAAAAAAAAAAAACTTCTTATATTAATTATAAAGTAGAAAAGGTAATTCCAAGGGTCAAGTGGATTTACTCTTTCCTTTTCCAAATTAAGACCCCCACGAGACATTATGGCAAAACTAGGAGTTGGTCACATAATAGATATTGCCTTAGAATTCAGTAGGGCTAGCTTTCCAACAAGGTATTGTACTTGATACAAAGTCTAGGAACATCCAGTCAATATAACAAAATAAAATAGTAGCGTTCTTCCCGCACAAGGGGCCATGGGCCACGGCATACGCCATTACCAAACTACCAAACCAACTAAATAATAACTTTCTCGTGCCCTTTACCACGACCCTTAAACCTAAAGCGCAAGACGCGCTAATTCTCTCGAACAGACAAAAGAACATCATAAGAAAAATCGCTTCAAAGACAATAACTGGATTTATCCAACGAAACAGAGACGAACCTGGAACCTAATCTTGATGACATCCAACGGGGAAGTCACCGTCCGGCTGATCCCACCAGAGATGGCTCCGGCGAGAGAATCGATCAGCGCCCGCCTCAGCTGCCTCGGCTCGTCCATCCGCCAAGAGAAGGCTATCCCCCAAGCAAGAGAGTTGGGTGTTCACAGAAAGTAACAGATTGATGGAGCGGGTTGCTTTGGACGAATTCTTTGACTCCTTCCTTCTTATGTCTCAGAATCAATATATATATATATATATATTAGAAAGCCAAGTAAATTCCACAAAAGGTGCCGTGTCGGTGCATGTCTTTGGAACGCATTGAATCGTCACGCCTGAAAATTTTATTTATTTGTCAATTAAATCCCGTGATTAGTTGATTGAATGGTTCAGAGGCATACATACATATATATATATAAATAAATAGATTTGAATATATGGTAAGTCGTAGATTTATATTAAATCCGACTTCCTAATAATTGACATATCAGATAGAGTCGTAAGGTTAACATGATCAAAATTTAATGTGCATTTATAATTCTTGAGTGAAATAAATAAAAACGATGTTGATCCAATTCTTTTTATCACTTTTTTTTGTGGTCACTTAAATACTGCAAAAAGTATAGATAAATAGACACGTCGTTCAAAATCTTGATTTTACGGTTATATTCCTTTTAAAAAAATGAAAATTAAGGAATACTTTCCTATTCTTTTTTTCTTTTTAAGTTTTATAACCTCATAACTGATTTATATTTCACTTAATCGTCAAAAACATAACAACATCTTTAAAGGTTATACAATAAAAAAATTTCAAAAGCTACACAAACACAAAAGAACAAATAAAAGCTGATAGAATAGAAATTCAAGAATCAAGACAACCCTCGATATAATGAAAAAAAAAACTACTAAAAGTAACCTCATTCCTTAACTTGCGTAGTCTACTAATGACAGGATTGAAAAAAAAAAAAATCTCTAAAGAAAGGATCTTCGAGGAAAGGTATGGTCTTCTATTTTTTTTTTTTTTTTGTTATCATCCTTTATTCATATATTAATATCTATGTGCATATTAATATATAATTTTAAAATTTTATAGTTAATAAATAATAATTAAATTATGATGTTAGAATGATTAGTTAATTTACTAATAATTTTAATTTATTTAATTAGATATATTTATATATTAAGAAATTATGTACGAATTTTAATGATTCGATTAATTTTAAATTTAGAATCATGAATATAAATTAGTTAATTTATGAAAAAAAATATTTGAGGTTAATTATTATTTTATGATATTTTAAAATATTTTTGAATTAGATTATAATTAATAAGAGGGATCAAATTAGAATTTCACTTTAATTAAATTGGCTGGCCAAATCGACCGAGTGCGAGCTAGCCCATAATACATGTGATCCAACTCATATGACAATGTATAGCTTAGTGCATGTGGTCAAGCATGACCCAATTCATATGGCTAAGTATGACCCAACTGTTGTAGCCAAGTACAATGTAAGTCATGTGATCAAACATGAACTAGCTTATGCTGCCAATCACGATCCAACTCATATGACCAAGCATAACCCAACCCATATGGTTAGACATGATTCAATCCATATGACCAAGCATGGCTCAATTAGCAAGCCAAGCATGGCCCAACTCATAGTGAGGTTTAGCCTAACTCATGAAGTTAAGCCTGCCCAACTACATGACAAGCGTTAGACACATCATCACCCCTTTATTCAACTCGTTGTACCTCAACCCAACATGCTACATAGGACAATCATATGCAACATAAGTAACTCATCCAAGGCTTAAGTGGGTCGATTCGATCTAGACTAGCACTATGCTACATAATCCAATTTTCTCTTTTTATTAGTTTGAGCTTGTTAGTTGACTTGCTCAAATAGGTTTGATTAGTTCAAGCCAGTTCAAAGTGATTCCAAACGAACTTGACTAGTTCAAGCCTATTTGATCTAATTGAAATTAATCAAATCTAAATCAAACTAATCTAGGGTGATTCTAGATATGTTTCATATGGATTTGAGGTTGATTTCGTCATGTCCTTGGTTCAGGTCAATTAGGATATTTCAATTAGGGTTGTGGTTGATTAAAGATTATTGAGAGATTAATCATATCTTTATGATTTGATGAACTTAAAAGTTTTATATGAAGATAGTATCTTAAAATGATTATTAGTTTTTTATTTTTGTATTAAATTAATAATATTGATGTGATTATTATCATTTAGTATATGTGATTATACTGAGTGGTTCATATTAGAAGTGCAAGCTATGAAAGGAGCTACGAGTCTATCACGATACGGAGCCACCAATAGACGTAATCTAGCAGGTCATATATAAAACATGATCCCTTATAATATTTTATCATACTACTTTTTAGATGCTTGCATGAATGATAAATAAATGATCATAGTTTATTATGTATCTCAGTAGAGCGATTATCTTTGAGGATTAATGAATCATTAGATATGATGATTAATTATTTTTTTCATCCGTTGTTGGGAGAAACATGTTATTCCTTGGGCAGGTGAAGAACATCACTTAGAGAGTGCAATATGGATTCTATCTATTCATTATTGGAAGGAATTCAACCCATAAATTACATCTATCCATATATTACACAATCGATACACGTTTTTGTTATTAGACTATTATGTCATCAAGATTATTGTATATGATTGATACATAATTTTATTTATTGTATAAGAATTATCATTATTTTCTAATGAGCTTCATAATGAATTGATATATTATCATTTTACATTAAATTATTAATATTTATATATTTTTATAAATATTTATAATTATTTTTATAATTTTTTGAAAGTTCATAATTGATGTGCTTTTATCCTATATATATTTTTAAAATAATATAATAATTTATAATAGATCTGAGGCTTAAATGCTTGCTAAAAATATTTTTTTCAGTTAAAAAATTAATATTATAAAGATAAGAATAAAAATTTAAAGATAAAAAAAATACTTCTATAAATTATGAATAATGAAATAATGATTATATATATATATATATATATATATATATATATATATATATATATATATATATATATATATATATATATATATATATAACTTGTAAACGATGAGAAGAATTATGAATAATGACCTGCATCCTAAAACAAGATTATAAAAAGATTCAAAGTAACATAAACTCCAACAAGCATGTAATATATATTCTCTTGAACAGATCAATCTCAACGTTTTACTCGGGACATCTTACAATGAATAAAACTTTAAGGCATGTAAACCTGTATGCAATGCACTTGACAGGACCATTGAGAACTGTTACATCGGAGTTACAGAGAGAAGATGATCGCAACAAGAATAATATAATTACATAATTCTATACCTCTGTATCAAAACTTCTTGATAAAATGGCAAATGTTCTCAGTGATTTCATCGGGTTTTTCCTCGTTAATGAAATGGCCTGCTTCTTTCATCACAACTACTTCATCGAGTAATGGTACATAATTCTTCAACCCACCCTTGTGCATGAAGTCCTGGGCTCCAGGTGAGTGATAGGTCAGGTCCAGGTCTCCCACAATGAACTTTACAGGCACCTTTATGCGTGCCCCAGTCCAGGGTGCAGTAAGTTCCCAGTTCCTAATCAAATTTCAATCAGTAGATAGCAAAATATGTTTACTCGATACTATTAAAAAAGGCACAAATGAAGATGATGAACTGCATATCAATGAACGAGGACAATAATATCACCAAAAATAGTTCTAGCAGGTGACCTGACATTCAAATGGGTGTACAGTAAAAATGCAAGGCTTCTTGATCCTCAATTCAACAATAGGAATCTGGAGTCTAGGAAGTTTATTTTATCTAGACATTCAGTTTAATTTTTGATAAGAGGATGTATTAAGTGTACATCAGCTGTTCTGAAACTTGCTACTGGGAATTCTGTGTTCAGAGTCGAAAAAAGAGTTAAAGTTGGTCCTTTTTTATCTAACAACTAGACTTATCAAAAATGACCATTCAAAATCAGATTTTGCATCTCCTACCAGATTCCCTCACCAAGGAACTGAGTAATATAACTTTTTTGACACGTCTACCAGAGGTTGGTGATGAGATGAAAGCCTTCTCATATTTAATTTTCAACTTCAGATGCTTGTAGATTTCAACATGTCTACCACAGAATTTAGGGCTTGTTCAGATTTAAACTTCTTAAACCAATAAGGAGTACATGTGTCAATTCTCAATGCGACTTCTTTCTAGAGGCTATTGATCATCTCTTTCTAGACATCAATTGCTTCAGTATTTATATTGCAACATACTTAAGTCTATTCATTGACCAGATTGAAACTGCACACATCTTCCAAATCTGCTGCACAGAATAAAAGACCTGTGACTGTTCTACCTGATGCAATGTGAAGTATTTCAAATGCATATGACAAGTGATTAATGAAGAAGCAATTTAGTTTTCTAATACATGTTACAAAAACATAGCACTAACAAATAAATATGGAACATTGCTCAAAGTATATAGCATAGAGCAGAAATCATGGCCAACTTACAAGTCCAAAGACCGATAGTAGTTCAAACCTCCTGTAAAACCAGCCTTCTCATATTTGCTTGTATAATAGTTGATGTCAACTTCAGATAACCAAGAAGGCAAAGGAATCTTGGAATCAGAGCTACCCCACCCTTGATCCTTCGTAATATAAAGGGGACCTGGGTTGCGATATGTCAAGAACTTCTTGAGCACCCATGCGGTACCAAGGCGAGCAAATTCTGCTTCTATTTCTCCAGGTTCCTACAAATTGTATAAATTCATACGATGAGATTAACGACATTTTGATTTGCTTATGAATTTAATGCAGGTCCAATGACATAAATGTAAGTTCTACACAATAACAAAAATGTGCATACTTTAATTTGTCCAGTGATTATCTAATTTGGTGTGGCAAGGAAACAAATTAACTCAAAGAAATTACTTTATAAGAAAACTACTCCTCTAGATTTTTTTAAATTTTAAATAGACTAAAAGAATTACATATGCTCCTATAATTTTTATACTGGATTTTTCATCATTATAATTACAATTGTAGTTGATACTTCTATTACCATTTTCCCATCAACAATAGTACCACTTTTACATTGCTGTCATCACCACCATCGTCATTATCGTGGATGTTACCTTCACTAACACCATCGCCATTGTCCGCACCATCCCATTACCATTCAATTTTCACTATGTATATCGTTACCACCATGGTTCGCCTTACCGATCTGTACCAATGTACCGACCAGCTGTTGATACGATACATATCGAGCCATACCGAGCCGTACCGAGTATAACAACACACGATATGATGGGGCGTACCAATGTACCACCTGTACCGATCCCCTATTGGATCGGTACATATCGCTCGTACCGAGGGAACGCCTTAGTACGGCAAACCATGGTCACCACTACCATGGTGCTACGCTATTACTGTTTGTTGTTGCCACCGCCACCTCATCACTTTATGTCCATCATTTTTGCTACTAACACTATCTTCAACATAACCAAAGTTGTTGCCATCATAAATAATGTTGCTGCAACCAATATCATCCCACCACCACCACCTTTCCTACCGCCATAACAAGAGCATTCACTATAGAATAGACGCCACCAGCACCACCACTAGGATCACATACTAGAATTATAGCATAATATAATAGAGGCCACTTTTATTGTAAAAAAATTTCACAAGATTTCCATATTTCTGACTTGAAGCATGGATGAATAGCAAGATGTCCTCAACAAACATATGAAAGATGACTGAGGCTAACCTCATTCCCAAATCCAAAGAGAATAATTAAATTGCCGGAATAGTATGCGCTAACCCCATTTCCAAATTTGTTGTTGTGAATAGTACATTCATAAAGATGACTGCTGCAAACCGTATATACATCGGTTTGTTGATAATGATCAGTTAGCTTTCTGCGAATAAACTCCAGCAACAGGGAGAACAAGATTTAAGAGGCATAAGTAATTCATTTGTGGAAACGAAAAAATAAAAATGCAAGATCTTTAGGCTTAAGTCCTTCGTATATGGAAAATCAATAAAATATGCAGGTGATTCATAACATGCAGCTGACTCAGTGGTAAGGCTTTTTGTCAACATGATTGTAACATGCAGCCAACAATAAGAACATTATTGGGTAATAGGCAAAAGCATGTTGGTATCCTTTGCTTAAATAAACAGGGATCCGTTGACAATGAAGTCTCTGTATGAAGTGCATAGATAGAACATTTCTGTCTCTCACACACACACCCACAGCATGAATTGTAATTCTATGTAATTAATATCAAGATTAATCAGTGAGAAAGAATGACAGATCCGTCACCCATTGGTGAGAAAAAAAATCATGGCGTATAAATAAAGATGTAAGCCAGAGTCATTGATTTGTGTACCATTGGTGAACAAAAAAAAATCATGATGTACAACTTCACATGAATGAGGCCTAAAAAAATCAACCTTGTTTGCAAGCAATTCACCGATTTTATATCCAAAGAAATTAGATGAGCAAAAGAGGCTTCCTAAGACCTCAATTGAGTGATGGGTAGGAAAAATAGGGAAATAAGTAAAATACCTGGAACCGGCAGATGTAGTAATCATCTCCAAAGACAGTCCTCAGATACTCCAGCGGCTTCCTCGTTGGGTTTCGGGGGGTGAAGGCCTGGCTTAAATTCACCATTGCCTTCACCTTGTCCGGCCGGAACATACTCAGATTCCACGCCACCATCGACCCCCAGTCGTGCCCCACCACAAACACCTGTCGCCATGGAACAAGAACACAAACTTAGACCAACAAGCACACGCGATTCGACACAAAGAGAACCCAATGCTTCGTTCACCTTGTCTTGGCCAAGCGAGTCGAGGAGGGCGATCAGGTCACCGACGATGTGGAGCATAGAGTAAGCGGCGGCGGCGGGAGGGGCGTCGGTGTCGCCGAAGCCGCGGAGGTCGGGCGCGACGGCGCGGAACCCGCGGGCGGCGAGGCCGTGCATCTGGTGGCGCCAGGTGTACCAGAGCTCCGGGAAGCCGTGGAGGAAGAGCACCGCGGGGCCTTCCCCCTTCTCGGCCACGTGCATATTGACACCGTTCACGGACACCATCCGGTGCGAGATCCCTTCGCCTGCGCCGTCGTCCATCGGCGTGTGGGCCGCGGTGGAGACGGGGCGGCAGCCAACGCTGCGGGCAAGGCGAGAGCCGAGGGCGCGAGCGACACGCAACATAGTGGGTGACCGAATCCGGATTGCTTCAGTGTATGGCCATACTATATTACTTATAGTCTCTCAGGACTTCGGGACGAGCCGGGAAGGTGCCGTTAAAATTTCCCATATGTTTCTTTTACCATATTACCCTTCCTCTCTTCTATAATTATCACGTGTTTTTTTTCTCCTCAATGGATGTGCTTACGTACGTGATGCCACGTGGCATGATGATGACGTGTCTAGTGGCAACTTTGGATTCACAAAAAAATGGTTATTAAAGGCCTTCCCATCTTAAGCTTGGCCAGTGGGAATAGATAAATTGTGTCCATCTTCGATTTGCCCTTTCGCTTTCAGTCGGGCGAGTCATAGATCGATTGATTAATTATCCTATCATATTGAATAGTTATAATACAAATATTATATAATATAAATTAATTATAGCCCCGATATTAATAAATTAATTATCATATCAGATCGAATCATAATAATAAAATCGAAATTGTTATAATAAAAATATTATATAATATAAATTAATTATACCCCTGATATTAACAAATTAATTATGATATCAGATCTAATCATAATAATAAAGTATAATTTTTTGTTAAATCTCTATACTATGTCTTAGAATTAAATTGATCCTTCGTATTTAAAAACTCATAAAATTGATTAGATCAAATTATGCGAATAAAACTTAAAAAATCAAAGACATTGTACTATAATATATTAATTAAATACACCCTTGTAGTATCATTATTCATCAAATTTATTTTCTGAATGTTAATATAATAATATTAAGTAATAAAAAAGTCATAAAAAAATTAGTCTCAACTTCTAGCATTTTTTGAATTTGTTTTACACTTTAAGTTTGATTGATGATGATTTTTATTTGTTATACATTTAATTATTTTAAGTAATTAAAAAATTGATCTCATGAAAATCTTAACACGCAATAGAGAAACTAAGACCGTCACAATAGAGGAGAAGAGAGATACAACGAAAATGCGAAGTGGAGTTGAGATCAGAGTAGCATAAACTAACACCGACAGAGGTGAAGAGAGGCAGGGGTACTGGAGATTGGAGAAGAAAGACAGAAATGAGAGGACGAGTTAGGACTTAGGGACTGTTTAGTTTTAATTTTTAAATAAAAAATAATTTCTCAAATTATTTTACCTAACAGCGTAATCTTATTTCTAACAGAGGGTGCCACTTTGATATGAAATCATTGTGACTTTGATTTTGAGGTATAGTACAAGAGAATAACAAGAATTTGATCATTATTTTACATAATGATATAATCTTTTTTCTAATATAAGGGATCATTTTGATGTAAAATCATAGTACGAAGGGATCACTTAGACGAACTTTAAAGTATCGATAGTAACTTTGATTTTGAGATATAGTAAAAAGATCAATAATAATTTTGACCTAATAATAAATATATTGTAACATCTAAGTCAAAAGTATGCCTTCTACTAATGGTATGAAATCCTTCACTCCAACCCGATGATACAACTTCCTCGGGAGCACACACAAATAAAAAACTCTAAATTAGGACTATTGATATTTGTAGATATACTAATTTTTGTAAGTAATAATTGAAAATAAATAAAACCTCAATGTAGAAGAAACTTAACCAATGTTGGGTGAAGAATCAATCTACACAGTGTAAGCACTCGAATCATACTCACCAAAGTCATTCATACACTCGGACTATAGTTTACTCAACGATTGTGGGGTAATTAGGCTGTCATTTAGGAAAGAGTGCACTATTGTACTACCCATCAAGTCACTAAGTTTAGGTGTAATATAGAGAAATATATTATGAAATAGATTGATTTCAAATAATATATATTTTATATATAGGATACTTTTCTAATTATGTACTCAAATTATATAATTAAATTAATTATTTAAATATATGATTGATCCTCAAATTATAAATTTATTAAGGATACAGGAAGTAAGGATGTGATTTCATATTTGTCTCTATCATGCTTTCGTAAGATTGAGCTTCTACCAATGATATTAATCTTGGTTTGGTGTAATTAAAATATTCGATAAATAAAAGATTTTGTAAGAGAGCCCACTAATTGAGCAGAAGTATGAACGTGATAAAAAAGTAATTGATGTCTAACAACTTAATATCTACGAAGTAAAAATAAATGGTAAGGTGTTTCATATGAGAGTAGAACATTGAATTGATTCATATATAGGTGACATTAATATTATCATAATATATTATAAGAATGAATTGAGTGATGATGTTAAATTCTTGTAGTAAATTGGTGACGTAGTTGAGTTTTCAATATGACTTGGTACCCACTAGGTTTAGGTACAACCAAACCCATAGTTTTTTTTTTTTTTTTACCTATGATTCTTAAGTGAGGATAATACGAGTACTTACATGCTTCTCAAATCTTAAATTATCATCCTCAAATAATATCGTATAAAGGTTAAAAATATTATTTTTTATGAGAAGATGAAAGTAGTTCACCGAGATTATTGGATAATTATTTGAATGTGAAATATTATTCGTATATTAAAATTTATGTTTAGTATCATCGTATCAATTATATTGATACATATTGGGATGATATCAATATATTAGCATTAATATTATCACAAATATATTATAGGATGAATTGACAGATAATGTTAAGTTCCTATAGTAAATTAGTTGTGGAATCCTAAGATGCTTCTCAAACTTTAAATTATCATTCTCAAATATTATCATATATAGGTTAAAAAATGTTTCTTCTTATTAAAAGATGAAAATAGTTACACGAAATTATCATATATTATTTGAATATAAAATATTACTCGTACAATAAAATTTACGTTTAGTATCATCGTATCGATCGCATTGATTACTCATTGGACATATCGAGCTGATAAAATACTCAATTGAGTACCGTAATGATGTAATGTTAAGATGTTGATGTATCAATCAATTATATCATTATTGTATCTCATATTTTAATATTTATCGATAAAATAAATAAATATTTAAAATCGAATTAGTGGCGGGTTGAATACTTGGTTGTGGAAACATTCAATCGGCAACTTTATATGGAGCCAAACACACTCGTTGATGTGCTCGGGGCGACCGAGTCGGTCAGTCGAACCCACTTGCACCGAAGACCAAATCACTCGGTCCAATGGTTTGACTCGAGTCAACTCCAACAGCCCAATAGAGTCAACCTCGCAATAAGGAGGAAATCGTAATTGGACGCAAAGGCAAAGAGGTCAAAGGGTGGGTCGAGTTCAGATGGCACGTGCGGATATTTTTAGCTTGCGGTGTGAGGAATACGTCGGTGAGACTTGTCACTTCACATCCACAAGTGGGCAAAAAAAAAAAGGTAGTCAACTCTAACTTGTCACTTCACATCCACAATGACACTCACTCGTCAGACATTAATTTGACGGTGTATCAGATTTAGATTTAGATTTGCTTGTTAGGTTCAAATTTTTATCTGACGTATTTTTTTATATTTATTTTTTTTAAATTTAATAATAATATATCAGATTTATTTATTGAAGATTAAAGATTTGAAGTCTTACCTAATATATATTTTTTGAATATGATAAAAATTATAATTATTATTATAAAGATCCTAATTTGATTAGTTATTGAGATAATTTTGATCCATGCTCGATCACAAGACCGACACCAAAATATAGCTCTATATCATCGACAATAATCATCATATTTTATCATAATTAGAAGTCAAAAGGATCAGATTGCTAAGTTGATTTCATCCTAGGATAGTTGAAGCTCGTGCATCAGGTATAAAAAGAACTTCTCAGCTTATGTTAGAAGAGAGAACAAATATTAATCATACCTCTACATACTCTAGTTACTTACAACTTATGTCGTTGTATTCTCCCCTATGCTAATTTACGAATCTTATGAGTTTGGTCGGACATCTCTCGGCATCTACTTGACATGTAAGGTTATCAGTCACCTGAGGAAACCTAAATGATCCTATCTTCGGAGGAGGAACCCAGTTTAGAGGATCCTAGTCAATTTACTCAGTCATCTCGAGTTGGATGTCTAGTAGTAAAACGATCTCTAACTATACCATCTACATCATCTCACCCTCACCAAACCCCTTATATCAGTCAGGGAGAGGTATCGAGATAAACCTGTATATTCGATAGAGAATCGATCGGATCGACTCATTAATTGATGATATCCATGACACCATCAGTTAGTATTATGATGAAGTGGATAGAATTATACGGTGCTCTCAATTATTATCAATTAATGAAAATTATAAACTTAATTATAAGTGTCATGTTTGTTCATCCTAGTAAAATTTAATGAGATAAGATTTGATTGATAGTGAATTTTATATATTGTAATTATAGAATGTGATTTGTTTAGATTTTATTTATTAATGAATAAAAAAGCTTTTTTCATGACTTAAGTCCTCATTCGCGAGGGAAAATTCTTAGCACTAAACACGTTTCCTTTTTAGCAATACATGCATGAATTGAGTCCATTTCATAAATCATGAATGAATTGATATTTGTTATCTTTGCATTTCAAGCTTTGGAATAATTTGAGAATAGTAATATAACCTATAATTTATCTCTTGCGAGTATATGATAAAATATATAAATTATAATTTAACCAATATTGTCGAGACATAAGAGACTTGGCCATCTTCTTCACTTGGGGACTTGGTCTCATTATCCTATGTAGCATCTTCAAATATCAATTAAAAAAAATACTAAATTACATCGATAGTTTTAAGATATTTGTGCTATTTTAAATTGATCCTCAAACCATTTTTTCTACAAATTAGTCCTCCAACAATGAATTTTGTAGAATCCAAATCCTATTGCTACCTACAAAGTTACATGGCATCCCAATTTATTCATTTTAGAAATTTGAGAAGAATTATGTTGGTTTATCAAGCTAGATGTTTATATTAATTTATCAGCTTAGGTTCAGTAAAATGTTCATGAATATAGATAAACTAAAATATAGTCACCATGTCAAAATGGCTTAAGTTGAAGCCATGATTATGATAATGATAAATTAGTTTGGTAGCAGACATCATGGACAAAGATCAATCTAGGAAGAAGAATATTCTTGGACTGTAAACATTATAAGATTAATAAAGTACTCTATAAATTTATTTTGTTTTATCTTCTTCCTTTCTTCATTAACAAAGATATAATTATTTCTCTATTGTTAAGATTCCCCAAAACTAAGATTATAAAAGGAAAACTCGTGCTTAGATATTCGTAGGGAATTATTTTTAGCTGATTTAAACGGTGTCATCTGAAATGATAATTTTCCTGACAATTAGATATGCAGTGAACATTAATTATCTTTGAAGCAATATATATTTTTTTTCTTTTAGAAAACATGAATTATGAACCGAGTGTAATAAGTAGGCTAATTACGTAATAAATACTCTGTAATTAGTTACTAAGTAACCCCATTACTTTAATTAAATCTTTAATTTTTTTAATTTTATAAATTATTTTTTTAAATGTTATATAAGAATATTAACGTTTTAGTGTAATTCTATCGAATCAGTGAAATCCAAACTCGAATTTTAAAGGAGTAAAATAATAAATACATCAATATATGAGTTCAAATCTGCATCAAGCCTTGACAACATTTTTCTTCCGAAAATTAAGGTCTTAATCGGTGCATTAATCTCTGTGTTTAAAGTAAAGCGAGGAGATAAGACCACCAAATGTTACCATCATCCACTAATCATATTTTCCGTTCGTTAATCTTAACCATAACATACGGACTTTTTTTTTTTTTTTTTTTTTCGTAGGACAAGAAGGAGATGCAAAAAGAGAAGAAAAAAAAAACTACAGAATTGCCACCGTCGACATCTCAGCCGTCCATCACGATCGTTCAAACGAAACGGACATCACCCCAGGCAACCACCTCGCCCGCCGCCGACTTCCTCGTGCTCCAGCCCCAGGAACGTCTCCAAGCTCGAGATCCGCTCCCGCAGTCCCTCATCCAACGACGCTGAGCTCTCCTCCCCAGTCCCAGCCTCCGCCGCCCCGGCCCTCCGCTTCTTGGGTGGCACCGCCGCGGTGTCCCCGCCCGCGGCGGCAGCGGTGTCAGGGAAGTTGAGCTTCGCCTTGTTCCCACGGATCTCCAGCGCCGCCACGTCGTACGCCCGCGCCGCCTCCTCCGCCGTCCCGTACGTCCCCAGCCACACCCTCGCCCCCTTCCTCGGGTCCCTTATCTCCGCCGCCCACTTCCCCCACGGCCGCCTGCGTATCCCCCTGTACGACGTCTTCCGCCGCCTCTCCCCTTCCCCCGCGGCCCTAGTCTTCGTCGCCTCGCCCTCTTCCCCTGCGACAAAAGATCAGCACTGCACCGTCAGAAGCCGAAGCAGTAGCAACAGAGCGAAAAGAGGGGCGTTACCGTGACGGATTTGGAGTTCGTCGTCCGGCATGATATCACGACCACCCACGGAAGCCACGAAGTCCGAGATGATCGCTCCGCCACACATCTTCGTCCCCTCAGCCGGCGCAACTGGGTCAATCGGACGGACCAAAGATCCTCAGATCACAGAAATGGGAACCTCAAAGTATAGGTCTGTTGTAACACTTCCACCTCTCCCGTTCGCATTTATAGCCCCTCATCTCTGGACCATCGTAACCTTAATCAAATATTACATTTAAAATAATCAAAGGGAAAGATTTAAAGATTTACTTTAATCTTCCCACTAAAACTACTATTACCCTTTTAAGAGAATTGACACGTGATAGAGACCGTAGGTGAGGCATCTGCCGTAGGATCGTCGACAGCCCGAGATACGAAGTCCACGTAGAAGGATGGCGGCTAAATAAAATTCTGGAAATGCCCCCGATGAGAGGGACTTGGTTCACGGGACGTGCGGTCCAAGTCCAAATGCGTCTCCCCTCTCGCCGTAAAAACCAAAGGACGGGGGGGATGACGTCGCGTCCGCCCCGAGACGGGGGAAGACCGCGTCCGGTTCAGTGTATCCCAGGGGCAAAATAGTAAAAGGATGGGGTACTGTTGCAATTAGGTTTGGTGGGGCGCGGCGCGGCGACGTGCGGTCCAACGGTGGGGGCCCATCTGCCTTGGGGAACGGGGTCGGACGGTGAAGGTTGTGCTGCCTTGACGACGCGTGTGGATTTGAGATTCGTGTTGCCATCGGAAGTCGGAGACGTCGGACGGTGATGCTGTCGGAGTGTGGAATCGACGCGCGACAAAGAATCAAAGATCTGACCGCACCACCAATAGCATTCATTCATGAAGTCTTTAGTGGTTGATATAGATATGAGATTATTTGAAGCAGATGATGACGACGACTTCATTGACTTATATGACTCAAATCCACGTCGACGATGGAAGAACACTTGCCAACTTGTTCTTTCACAGGGATCTCGCTGTTCGGCCGACAAGAAAAGCATAGGTCTCACTGTATCATAGTGACAGATTCTTCTATTTTTGCTGCTTGGCGAATTCCTTGAGAACAAAACATAGCTTTCACGAATTGTAACGATGATGCAATACGACATTAATTACGTGTAAGTCATATAAAAGAATAATTAGACATGGCCGTGACCGGGGAGCAGAAGCTCGATGCCAACTTCGCCAAGTCCATCTCTCTCTCTACCCTACAACACAAGTTAAGAAGATGTTTAGAAATAGAAAATTTGCAAGAGTTTTCTTCTTTCTCATATTTGTTAGTGATAGATACTAAGAACATATGGCATAACTCAATCTCGCAAGATCAATGACGTGACATTGTTGAAGATATCAACTCAACAGACATGTCAGACAAGATTTGAGTTCACGAGATTAACGATTCACATCGACGAAGATATCGATTCAACCTCAGAAAGTTGAACTATACATTTGATGAAGAAGCCATCTCAACAAAGTCGTTATTCCATAATCGTAACTTTAATGGTTCTACGTACTGTCACGGACTTAACTAGTTTTACCTAAATTGTACGATATCCTAACGTGTAAGTTCGCAAGGGTCAACCTCTTCGAAACCTCTTAGGGCCTTTTAAAGACTTACAAAAAAATAAGACGTGTCAGAAAAAACGTTTAACTCGAGATCCACACGCAATCATTTTAACAAACACATGATAGGTAATGCAAAATACAAATATGAATTTCGAAAGCTCTGAACGATCGTACGACAAACAGTCCAAGATGATCCACCTCGGACCAAAATCACCACAAGTGCCCACATGACAACTTTCATTTACAAACCTAAAACGATCACCAAAACCAACTAAAATGGGGTTATCATGCGTATTGTCAGCCATCTACATGTTGTGCAAAACATGAATAAAATCAAAAGACATAAACATATATGAGCATTACATCGAACACCCTGCTTATACCAAGTCCGTGACACTATGATCTCATAACCCATTGATGATGACCGAATGATACACATAATCGTTCTTATCATTATCATGATTTCAATCCCAAAGTCATTTATCAAGTTATAAAAAGCTCCATAGGTTCATTCACAAAGCTCCACAGGTTCGTTCATAAGAGACTTGGATCTGATTACAACCTTCAAATTCAAAACCTGATCATATTTTCTTGCTACTGTACTAATCAAGTATCCCCCTGCCGTGGCTTTTTGTAAGGTCTTGACCTTAATCCCTAGACTCTAACACCTCAACCTGAGATACATTTGGAAGTACATCTTGATCGACTTCAAATCCCGTATGGTTGGACAACCCGAATATTTAATAGCTAGCAACCACGTCACTGGTAATGCAGCATTAGAACACACTTTGAAATGAGACATCTTAGAACACAATGGACATAAAATAGTCTCCAACTGCAGCATTCATGACATGTAGTACACTTAATCTTCTACTCTAAATTAGCTAAACAAACAGCATTTAGGATGGATATGTTGGGAGGCATATTGCCTGCAAAAGTCTACTTGCCAATCATTTGTTTGGCAGTGTACATATTTAGATGACTTCTATATGATTTATATACAGAAAATGAATCAGCAGCATCAACAAGACACTCTACAAATATTGCGACATATTTTCTCAAAAAAAAAAGTAATTAACAAAATAATTTAACCAACATGATCTATAAATAAGTAAACATATCTTGCATTAAGATATCTATGTGATGCAACATTGGAATTTTATTGCCACATAATTCAGAAACATATATTTTCTACAAAATTCACTAATGTAATCCTTCTGAATTGGAATGGATAAACAAGGAGAACGGAAATAATAAATTGCAGGAATATGAAACTAGGGTCAGCCAAACCTAGAACTCAGATATACGGGACAAAAAAATTCACATTTATCTAAAAACCTAACTAGTGTTACGCCTGCACATGATTTTTCATTATCCTCCAATGGATCAACTTATTGTCTCATAAAATGCAATGACAAGCATGTTTAGTACAAAAGGGTATGCAAGTCGGATAGGGTTGCCAACCTCATCCATTACATGAAACAATGAGCACACTTACTGACTGGGTTAAAAAGTCAACACTAGATAGAATTGATCTCAGGTTCCCAGCCATCACAGCTTCATATCTTCCATTGAACCTCTAGCAACCCTGAGTTCTGCTCTGTATTGGCCCTATACTGATGGGAGGAGGTGTCTCTGATGATGATGATGCTGCTGCTAATTAGCTCAATAGGTAAATAAAATAAATTTATCACTTTAAACTTTAAAATATTTCAGGTATCCCTACACAAATGAAAGTTGTAAATATATCCCTCCAGTCATCCACCTGTAACCTACCATTTATTTTTATTCGTGCAAATTTACTCTTCCTTTTTTAAAATATGTCATATGAAGTATGACACTTATCTCTCAATGCCTCAATGGTAGGTCTTTCATATATTTCCCTCAAACTATCTGCTAGACTACTAAGTGGGAAGTGCCTCTTTCCTCCTTATAAGAGAGTCACGAAGAAATGAAAAGGACAAAGAGGGTTTAATTCTCCACTGACTTCCATGAGTGACAGGACTTTAAAAGGGAGATACTGGCTATAGGAGGGTTTTGGTAAAATTAGATCAAGCTCAAGGAGGACTGGTTAGGTCAGGTAGAGAGAGAAAGAAATGAGGTGATTAAATTAATAAATTTGGGTTACAATAGGCATTTCAGAAGTTTGACTGATCCCTATCTTTGTTGGATCCTAATCTGAGATTTGGAAGTATGATATTAATTAAGAATCCTTATGTATCATAACCAAGGTTCAAACAAGACAGCCTGAACTGAAAAATTGACATTAGATAGCAGAAAATTGAAGTTAAGAAATAAGCATTCATGACAAAAAAATGCAAGGTTTTTTCAGTGGTTTAAATAGGCGTCGGGCGCTTGGGTGAGACGAGGCAAGGCTTGAGCACCTCAAGGCTTGCTCAGGCAGCGTTCTTTAGTGAAGCACCGCCTGGGCGCTTGCCTAAACCTAGGCACCGGGCACCTCGGGCGAGCGCCTGGTTAAAGCAAAGCTAGCTTAGTTGGTTCAATTGATGAACCAACTAAACTAAATCACTTTACTAAAGCTATGCATGCAAACCCAACACCCCCCTTGCACGAACTCAACCCATTAAACCTTCATGTGTAGCCGCTGCAGCTGCCGATTCCTTTGCCGTTGTCTTTGCCGATACACAGGACCGACGCATCCTCCGACGCCGACGGACGGGTCCGAAAGTCTAGCTTTCGTGCGCAGTTCCCTCCGCCGTTATGGCTTCTGTGTGCAGATCCTTCCACCATCGAGGGAGAGGACTGTAACTTCCTCCAGCACCAACAAACACATCTGAAACTTCTTCCGCCACGACGTCGCCATCCATAGCTTCCGCTGCCACCACTGTCATCATCCGAAGCTTTCTCCATTGTTGCTGTTGTCGTTCGTAGCTTCCTATGCCACCGTTGTTGTCGTTTGAAGCTTCCTCCATCATTACTGTTGTCGTCTGCAATTTGCTCCATCATTGCTATCGCTGTCCGAAAGATCCTCCATCATCGCTGCCCTCTCCTTGCCCTCTCCTTCCCCACTTTTCACCGTCGGTGACTCTTTTCTCCCCTCTAACTATTGTTAACAGTGTTAACACTTGATTAAATATTGTTTATCAATTATATTATGTATTTTTATATTTTAATATTTCAGAGCGCCTTGCTTTGCTCGGGTGAGTGGCTAGCGCCTCAGACATTTTGGGACCTTGGCACCTTTTGGCGCTTAGCACTTTTTAAATCAATGGATTTTTTGCTTCTGTTTTTCATTAGGAAAAAGGAAAATAAAACAAAAACATTGGCCAATGTGCTTTGCTAAAGAAGACAGCTTGTGACCCTTACAAAACACAACTAAAAATAAATGATTCAAGCAAAATCAATTAAGACAAGCCAGTTTGATCTCGCGTAGGATTGGCTAATTCAAAATCTCAATTGACAACGATCTCAAAGGATCATCCCACTCTAAATATCTAGGTTATGTGATTGCTGATTCTGGATCTTCCAACTATTAAAACTTTAACCATAATCCTAATTGACTAAATGAACAAGCCATACGACTAGTCATATATCATAGACGAACATCATAACCCCAAGAAGCTCTGCAGTATATTCTGATACAAGAAAAACTATTATGTTATTCTGATCAATGCAAGACACTGAAAGCAGGCAGAAAGTACTAATTAGATTATGTCGAACAAAATTCAAGGTGCAACAGGATAATTGTTTTATGAAAGTAACCAATAGGCTCATTAATATTATTGCCTCAAGGAAGAAAAGAATAATGTAGCCAATACCAAATAATTGGGATATTACTGATTGTGGTTCTTGGTTGTTGTTTTTGTAGGTAAACTAGTCAGCTTTTACGTAAGAAATTGTTAAGCATGCAATAACAATGAAGAGAAGATGATGTGCAGCATAACAACAGAATCATCAAAATAGAGAAGTTTAGTACAGCAATATTAAACATACGCGCAAAATGTGTTAAAAGTTCCAAGATGTTTATTGAGAATAAACCTTTTCTCAAGAAACAAAGGTGTAATTATTTCAATCTAATGTTGCCAATTGAAAAGTAAATAAAATCCTTACAGCTTCATATACCTAACATAACTTCAGTAATAATACAGGAAGAAGGGCAAGAACTCCAAATTGATCTCTAATCGGCAAATTTATTTAAACGGTGGATTGTACTTCTAGCAAGCCTGTTACCGGGATCAATTTTCAGAACCATCCTCAGATCTGCAGCACCAAGTTTGTACTTCTCCATACTCTCATACAGAAGAGCTCGTTGCACAAGCATTGGGACATTTGTGGTGTCTTTATCTAACACCTACAGACCAGCAACATTTAAGACGTTTTAGTTCACAAAGATAAAACCTGAAAAATTGAGCTTGAAGACATGTAAATACCTTTGAGCAGTCAGACACAGCCTTCTTATACTCACCAACTTCTTTGTAGCATGATGCTCTACAAGACAAGACCTCGCTCAACGAATCATTATCCCCAGATTTCTCCAATAGCACCACTGCCCACGAAAGCCACTTGATAGCATCTGCAAACTGCCCCTGCTTATAATTGTCTAATCCCTTAGTCCTCGCTGTCGGTGCAGTGATGCCTGCCGGTGGTGGTGGCAGCCCTTCAAGCTCAGTTGTCGGCCCACCCGTTTCATGCCCTCCAAACTCAGAACCCAAGTCCCAGTCATTTATTTCAGAGAATTGCTGACTCGCTGATGACTCTGGAGCAACTCCAGCAGCAGGGGCAGGTGAAGAGAAGAACATATCCAACGGATCTGTGCCATGTTTATGGGAGGCAGTTGGTTGTGGTGGTGGTGGAGCTGAAAAGCTCTGACCTGGCGTCATATTATGGACGTTTTTCATCGAATTGGCATTCTGAAACACGCCAAAAGAGAAATCATCAGCAACAGCGTTGCCACTGCTCACATTGGATGAGTTTACTGATGATATTGGTGTCTTCGCAGCGGGAATTGTTCCAAAGCCAACCAACGAATCAAAAGGATCACTTTTAGCAGTCACCTGCTGCATGCCGGTTGCGGATCCCATTGGCTGCCCACCACCTCCCGTAGCTGTCCTGATCTTAGGACCAGGCTGAGCAAAAGACGAGGAATTTCCAAGAAAATCCGCATATCCCCAGCTGCTGGGTCTCATAGGGGTACTATTCGCCGCGGAAGCCGCGTTCGTGGTAGTGGTAGTCGGTCTAGGGAGTGAATCAGATAAATTACCCATGGAGAAGGCGTCCCTTGGCGCAGCGGACTTCAAAGGAACGTTGCCAGATCCGCTGCGGCCCTGGCCAAGGGCAGATCCGACGAGATCGCCGAAGAGATTAGGGTCCGATTTCGGAATCCCGATGCCAGACGAGGCGGAAGGAGGAGCGGCGGCTACCCACGTCTTGCCAAAGATATCACCGACCATGGAAACGGACGTGTTTGCGAGGTTGCCAGATCTAGCAGCGCCAGTTACTACGGAGGGAGCGGCGGGGGTCCACGAGGGCCGGGAAGGCTGGTGCGACCGGGCAGGGGCGGTGGGCCTGGAGGCGGCGGCTGGGGTTGCATAGGGACTGGATTTCTGGTCCTTGAGCGGGCGGGAGGCAGAGCTGCGGTTGGAGCCGCCAAGGCCGAAATCGAATTGGTAGGTGTCGAAGGAGGGGGGCCGGTGGGAGCTGTTGCCGTCGAAGGAGCTCATAGTGGCGAAAGGGAAATCTGATCACTGCCGGCACAAATGGTACGATCGACGAGGGCAGTCTGACGGTTGATATGGAGCGGTACGTCCGGTCTGGTTCGGTCCGGCTCGGTTTTATCAATCGCCATTAGAGATTGCCCAAGAAAAGCGGTTCAACCCGCCATCAAACTTTGTCGTACTACATAGAGAGTCGAGAATGCGCCGTCATATAAAGACACGAGTAAAGCATGAATCGATACTTAAAAATCTCTATGAGAACTATAAAGATACAAACCCTTTATTCTCCAAATAGAGCACTGAATGCAATGATCGCCAACTAAATTAATGAGAAAGGAATCATTTTGACTTGTTATTTTCTTGTACAATAGATAAGCTTCATAAACATTGAGATATATACATTTTGGACAGCAAAAATAATTAGCTGTAACAATTATCAACTTAAAAACTCAATATCCTATAGAAGAGAAGTTTCCATTCACCTTTGCCCAGAAAGTTCATCAACGGGATAAAAGAATTAAGGAAACCCATATTTACATGCAATAAACAATACAAGTGTGCTTGAATAAAGCAGTTCCCACAACTTAGCTAATCAATCAAAGAGTTATAACACCTATTGTCTTAAACAAAACCTTTTATTTGTGACACCAAAGAAGCCAGATGGTATGGTAGTCACAAGTCACAGACCACAATCCACTAAGCACCAAAAACTTTATTGAGTTATAGCACCAACCTTGGCATCACAAGGAACATCAAAAATAAAAATGTAAAAAATGAAGCAGATACTTGACCTCAACAATTGTAGTAACACAATCAATACAAAGAATATAAATCACAAATACACACCAGAAAAATAAAAACGCCTTTTTGGTAAACATCACAGCTAGAAATGAAAAATAAGGAAAGGCCACTATCACCATGTATCCTAGAGAAAATTATAAATAACACAAAATCACGAGCATAACACTTACATACCATTTATTGTCCAAATACCTAATGTTACAACACCTCTTTGAGTCTTTACCTTTCTCACAATGAATGAACTTACTAATCATACACAGTAGAGTACAGGCCTCAATGATGTGCAACGTTTGCTAAATATATTATTTAATTTTACTAATGAGAATTTGAACTAAAGTGTGACAAACAATAGGGAGTAGGGACTACAATTTCAGATAAACCAATTTTAACATTTGCTATGAGAAAAACTGTGTAATTAAAATGGATAAACAAACATTTTATACATATAAAATTTATGGATATTTTGGATCTATTATTTTACATAAAAGAAAGATCTAGAAAAACATTGATCATAGAGCAAAATTGAAGTGTTTATACCAAAGACGAAACTCAAAAGTTTTGTATGACAATTATTTGCACTTTACATTAACAACAACAAAAAAAACCCTTAGGTGGTAGTAAGGCCAATTATGCTTTACTGATTGAATTATTGGGCAGTACATCCAAGATGAGAATATTGAAATGAATGCATAGAAAGTTACTAAGAAATATTTTCATTTGCAAGCAATTAAGTCTGGATCCAACAGGTTATAGAACTATTAGAAGAAGAACGGGTTGTTATTTCAACAATCTTACAAGTTAGTCTGCATAAACATTTATAACAAATATGTTGAGTTGTAAAGTAGCAAGAATACAGCACAAGAAGCCAGTATAAGATTATTATGTGCAAAAAAAAAAATATTTGTTGTTACTTTTTTATAATGACTAGAGTTTTGAATACAGTTTGTATGAACTAAGATTAAATAAAGTTCAATAATTTCAGCATGAGCAAACTGCAGTCAGAATTTCAAGGGATGATAAATGCAGATCAAATATGGAGGGTACTGAATAGACATCAACCTCTTATAATAAAAAGCAAAGGAGACAACAATACAGAGAATACAGGACAAAGATCAGACAACATCCCTGCTTCTCATAACCAGCAAGATGTAAAATAGACAACAACAATAAGACATTCAGGTTGATATATGTCCCTAGTTGATATATGTCCCTAGTATCATGGAAAGATTTTGATTGGAAAAGGACTTAGTGGACACCTGTCCAATGTGAAGCTTTTTCCACCATTGATTGGATGAAAATTTAAATATAAAGAATGCTTGCTTTGAGACTCTGGAACTCCTGAATCCAATGATAAAAAGAAAAGCTGGAGTTTGTCTGACTGTTTTCCATATAATCACAGGTTACTTGAAAGAATTTTCCAATAGAAACAGCTTTAGATGAAACAAACATACATAAAAAAATCAGACACAGAATAAAGGAACATTACGTAGAAAACCAGATATGAAGAAAAGAAAAAACAACAAATCCACATAAACTCCATAAGCAACTTACAGCAAGTGCAATACTAAATTTTACCACATAGAATATGTTATGGATTAATAACTTTACCTTCTATACCAATTCAAAGGTATTTAAGCTTTCAGCAGCATATCTTACATCATACTATAAATCAGAGCATCTACTTTGATGACTGTCTCACATGATATTAAAAGCACCACAATGTCAGAATAAGAAACCACTTTGCAATTAGAACACCATGCATAACAGCTTCACCTAGCCTTAATTTCCTTCTCTTGGTGGCCCATTCTCAGGCATTTGCTGCAAGCCAGGTTGACTGTGATCTTGCCCCCAATTCCCCCTCTGCATTGGTTCTCTTCTTTCAACTCGCATTGTCTCTCGTCGCCTATCATACCGGGGTCGGGGCCTGCTTCTAGTTTGCTGCCTTTCGCTGAACCAAAACTGTGGCCGATGGATGACCTTACCATCAACAAATAGATCACCTACAGAATTCACATGAGAATAGAGATTACCACAAGAAATTACCATTTGTGAAATAAACAAGAGCAAATTAATCACATGTAAGACAATATCCTAAAAACAACTAACAAGAACAAGTGAATCACAAAATTTAGGTACCAACCTCCGTAGTCCTTGTTGGGCACATCCAAATAAGAATCAGGCAATACCCAAAGAACTCCAGGCAACCCTGCAATGACCAATAAGAAATGATAAGTTTTAAGATTCAACAACTCGCCATTTCTAGCAAACAGAAACATTAACAGTACATGAAGCCAATACCTTTAACTTTGTAAGAAAGTTCTTCGGAGATCAAAGCCCCGAAACCCGTATAGGTAGTGGTGCAAACCGAGTATATCTTCTTCTTTGCCTCTTCCTCACTGCAACCAGATCAATCCAGAACCAATGACGTCAAAAGATTAACCCAAAATCCAAGCTTTAGGACAAAGAATTCTTTTCCAAGTTAAGACGAAGGGTATTCTCTGACCTGCCGACGACAGCGGCGAGGGTCTTAACGTAGGCGGCGATCATCTCCTCCTCCGAGGGTTTGGAGTCCTGGGGAAACTCCATGACGATGAGCCAGTGCTCGTAGTCACAGCCGTCGAGGAGGATGGTCTCCTTGGGAGGGCGATTACTCCAGTTAGGGGAGGGGTCATTGAGAGGCGAGTATCCCGAGCCGGATGTCGTCTTCCACCGGACCGAAACGAGCCTTGGCACCGCGCCAGCGAGCCACGAAACCTCAAGGGTGGCGACGGAAGCGGAGAGGCACGAGGGAAGAGGGGGCGGAGGAGGATGGGAGAGCGGGGATCGCAAGGGAGAGTAATGGGAGGAGAGAACTCGGGAGAGGGGAGAGGAGAGGCTGCGTCGGGTCACCGCCGCCATGGAAGGGTCTCCGAGTGTGAGTTTGCTTCAAGGCCCATCTCCTTTTTATGGGCTGAGACGTCACCCTGGGCCCGGTGACGTAAGCTCCATCGTTCCACGTCATCTTATAAGCTGCCTTCATCACCTTTAGAGTACACCCATTTCATCTCATAGGTTGATTTTATTTAATATTTATAAGTATCATATTTAATCTCATTTTAGTGATCGAACATAAACAACAATACTAAAACCAAAACAGTAAGATCAAGCTATTTGAAATCAATTACATGGATCATCCTTACAAAAAATATATATTCTAATTAATTTTTTATTTATAATTTTATTTTTTGAATTTTTATAGTGACTAAATAAAAAATTGTAATTTAATAAAAATTAAAAATTATTTTTTCTGAAGATATCATTTGGGATCCATATGTTCTAATTTAATATGGATCAACAAATCCTATCCCATCTATTAGCTTAGGATTTTATATTTAGCATATTATTGTTATCTTTAATTTTTGGGCTAATTATTAATTATCTTTAGCATTCTAAATTTTATATTTTTAAAAATTACATTAGGATCCCTATACTTATGACGTCAAAATATTTAATCTTATTTCTCTTTACGTCATCAACTATGTCGACGAAAATAATATATGTACTAAGTGATAAAACGAAGTGAGGTAAAGATAACACATGCTCAAAGTTGATGATGTGAGGAGAAACATGATTAAATATTTTACTTTCATAAGTATAAAGATTTTAATATAAATTTTGAAAGTATACGGACCGTGTTACTAAGGATAGCTAATTAGAAAGGGATATTTTTTTATGTTAGGTAATAAATCATGCATAAGATCAACATATAACAGAATTGACTCACTAACATTCAAAATAATAGAATATGATAAATATCAAGAAAACTTGTGCTAAAGGTGAATTATTGAGCATCAAAATGATGAGAATTATGAAAGGCTGTTCTTTGTAAATATTTTAAGAATATAAATCAATCCATCATATCTCATGCTCTTGAGATATTTGAAGCTAAAGGCTTAAGCACATATTTGAAGCTCTTAAGATCTCTATGTCCACTGATAAGAATTTTATGTTATTATATATAAATTGGTGGATATATTTTTTTTAATGAAGAAGTTTTTGTCGTATCTCACTGAATGGATTTATGTGTCTTTAAATTTTTTCTTGACAATATTCCAAATTGAAATGATATATTTAAAAATTATTATCAAATTTGTCATCCGAAATTTTTCTCTAATCACCAAATCGACGTTTTGCTTCATCAGTCCCATAGTCATTCTCTCTTAATTTCAACATATATTTTCCGAGTTGCACTTCCTATTATTTTTTTCTATAAGACACCTATGATGAACCGATTCAGATGGGTCTAAAAAAAATATTTTTTTCTCCCACTTTGATGTGATTTGATGATAAGATTAAATTATGTCCTTGTCAAGAAAAAATATATAGTATTTATTATCCAACTCCAGTGTTTAAACTTGATGGATCCGAATAACTAAACTTAGTAAGTTTGAATTACTAACTCAAAACAGTATCATAAATAAGTTAAATTTTCTCTTAACATGGGTTTAAATTTTTAATTAAAAATATTAGAAAACCACATTGTTGGTGAAGCCAAATGATATTATCAACACTTGAATGTGCAATTCATCAGCTGTTCATGTCATACTTTGAAGAAGAGATGAACACTTTATTTCCCATCATAAATAAACTAACCTTTCTTCACAAGTTGAAAAAGCTTGATACCTCCAATCACCATTGTCACTGTCCTCCCTTTGCAATGGGCAAAGAAATATCCTACCCACTGCTTAAGAATCACAAGTTTTGCTATCACTTTCCATGGATTATTGGATAGGTTTGTGGCCTTCCTTCCAATGGGCACCAAATTTGACCCATTGGATGCATGATGGCCATTGTTTTAGAATTGTCTTATTGATACTTTGTAGAATCAACCTCTAATGATCTCAGATATTATTTTTATAATGGATTAGTGGTGGAGATGGTATTTGATCTCATTGTCTTTATATCACCATCATCATTATATTGGGTTAGGTAGAAAAATTATCGGATGAGGTTCTAAATTTTAAAACTTTAGAAAACTTGCTTTTGAAAAAAAAAAAAAAATCTGATCAAATTAATATTTTATTTAATATTTTAGAATATTTATTTTTATGATGATGAAAAACACAAATTTCACATATAGAAAATTACTTGGGTTATAAATAAAGTCAACTAAACTTGATTAGTGAATGTAATTAATTCTACTTCCCCCTCTCTTCTTATCCTCATCATGTGAGTTCCATAGTGATAGTTCATTGAATCAATAAAGAAAATCAAAATATTTTCATACTATAGATTTAAATCGTTCTATATATACATATTATGTTATCCATTTAAAAGCCTTGCTAAGAGGGATAACATTAACGATTCTTTCTCTCAAATGAAAATAATTTAACATGATTATCTTAAATTTAAATTAATAGTCTTATTAAATTAGTATGATTAATATTCAATTTATGACTTGTGAGTCTTGGATTCTAGTTGTTTAAATAACATTTGAGTGTATATATCTATTTTTTTAAAATAATTATAGAGCACCCTAATTTTTAAAAAATTTGATAAAATATCATTCGTATGTAAAAAGATTATTTTACACCTATCTTCATGGGACCCATCGTCACCTCGATCTTACTTGATCTTACTACTACCCCTCCCCTACCGTCTGCCAAAGACGATAATGAGATTAGGGGCCATAAGCAAACGTGAGCTCCTAGCGCTTGTGCCTATGCACATATAGGGCTTGTGTGACTGACCGCGTTGATCAACTCTTTTATTTTGAACCATTGTTCATCGCTTATAATGCCCATGGTTGTCTATGCACGTGAGCTCACTAGCTTCGTGACCATGTTGATGCAACGTATCTGGTGGGCGCATGTCACATTCCTACGCTAAAATATCATATCAATATGTCAAGTTCTAATTGATTGATTGAGAATAATAATTAATATAAGAATCTAGGAAGGACTACATACCAACATCATACATATCTTTTGCAGAATGTTGTCCAGCATTCAAGATGCTGTGGGCCTCTCGGTTGACCACATGACCCTCTTCACACATCATACATATTAATACTCTTAAGGCAACCACAAATTATGGACACCTCCACACCTGATATATAAGAATAGTCTCACTATAATTTTTTTTTATCTTATCTATAACATATACATGTAGTGGTCGAAAACTATTATAACTCGGCTTTTGTATATTTTCTTTTCTATCCAAATCAAATATCTTATTTGATTTAATAGAAACGGATAATTTAATTATTATTATTATATATATATATATTATAAAAATATGACTGATATCCTAATATTATATGACTGATGTGGTAGGCATCTCGCTACAAGATTGAATTGGTAAGACTTTATTGTATCTTGGATTTGACGTATAATGATCGTAATTAATTAAATTGAATCCTTAAACACTTATAAAAATATAACATGAATTATAAGTCGAATCGTTTGAGTTCAAAACTAACTTAAGAATAAAAAAGGTATCATCGAAAATACGTTGATGTAATTTTTGCATATTATCGAATTCAGGATTCAGGAATTTTAATCTCAAATGAAATCGTTTTGAGACTAAAGAGAGACATCGTTTGGTTTTAAATTAGCATATAGATTAGATAATTAAATTATGATTTAATAATATGATAAAAAAAATTAGTATCATAAGAATTATTTCTTAAAATCACACGAAAGAGATTTTTATTATAGAAAAAGTATTTTACATGTCTTGTCTTTTCGCTACATTATATTATAGAAAAAGTCACATCCATCTTGGATAAGATCGCTACTAACACACTCAAAACAAATTGATCCCATTATTTTTTTTATAATTTTAAGTATAAGCTTGAAATCATATATATATATATATATATATATATATATATATAGATGGAATAAAACCATAACTTTTTTCTTATTCTTCTGCTTCCTGTGAAGCTGCAAATCCGAACAGAAATATCACCCAATTTTGAGATCTAATTTGACTTACTCAGATGGGAAAATGTCAAATGACATCGCAAGATCCACAAACCACGAAAAGACCAAACTCTCATTGGAAAATAAATCATAAATAATAAAAATTCTTTTCTTAAGATTAGCAATCCAACATCTTTAATTTTAGGAAATCAGTATCAAATTTTGCCTCCATTGCAGAAATTTTAATACTTTCAAGTTTCTCAATGTTTCTCTTCTTCTAATATGCTACAGAATTTTGAAAAGCAATTTTATGGGTCACTTCATATTTTAGCAAAAGAATAAATTGCCAACACCATTTTCACGAAAACCACTCCTAACAAAACCCACGGCGCCGCAGCCATTTACTATTACTATTATTATTATTATTATTATTATTATATCTTTACCAAAAAAGAGTAATAGTAATAATGATGAAGAAGATGATGATGATGATAATAATAATAATATTAATATTAATTTAATGCCCTCAGTTTACTCGTATGCTGCTGCTATATATAAGGCGATTGCCTCGGAGCTTAAACTGCTGCTCTGCTGACAGGGCTCGCTTCTCGCGTCTTCCTCTACTGCTTCCTCCACCTTCCTCCCCTGTTCTGGTCCTGAAATCAGAGAGCAAGGATAAGCCATGACGACCATGAAGCTTGAGCGCATCCCCAGCATGCGGGAGAGGGTGGAGGACACCCTGTCCGCCTACCGCAACGACCTCGTGTCGCTTCTTTCCAGGTCCCGCCTCTTCTCCCCGATCGATTTTTGTCGGTCGGTGTGGGTTTTGGTTGTGAGCATGGGGTTTTTGTCGGCAGGTTCGTGAGCCAGGGTAAGGGGATGCTGCAGCCGCATCACCTCGTCGACGCCCTCGCCACGCTCGGGGACGACGGCCGCACCAAGCTCTCCGAGGGCCCCTTCTCTGAGGTCCTCAGATCTGCCCAGGTTCGGATGGAAATTCTTCTTTCTTGATTTCTAGCGACTCATAGCCACGTCCAACTTGTTTACTTGATTCGCTCCTCACTGGTTCCTGGTGAGCTAGACATGGATTTGTTTTCTTGTTGATATCCGACAGAGGCAAAAAGGCAATCTTTTTCATTTACTACTTAATCATTTGGATTTTAAATGGGAAGTAGGAAGCCATAGTTCTTCCACCATTCGTGGCCATTGCCATCCGCCCCAGGCCTGGCGTGTGGGAGTTTGTCCGGGTTAATGTCTATGAGCTCAGCGTCGAGCAGCTGAGCGTGTCGGAGTACCTTCAATTTAAGGAAGAGCTCGTCGATGGAAGGTGAACTATTATTTGTAGGACCCTGCAGTAGCGATTGTGTCCCTTTCTTAATCTGAAGTAAGTGTTCTATTTAATGAACTTGAAAGGCCTGATGATCGCTACATGCTGGAGCTGGACTTTGAACCATTCAATGCTTCATTCCCACGGCCAAACCGGTCATCATCAATTGGAAATGGGGTCCTCTTCCTGAACCGGCACCTTTCGTCCATTATGTTCCGCAACAAGGACTGCTTAGAGCCCCTGCTGGATTTCCTACGGGCCCACAAGTACAAGGGTCATGTAAGAGTAGCCATTGATGAATATTTAGGAGCTTTGACATTTCAGTATGTGATGTTTGAGTTATTCTTGTACATGCATTGGGCAGGTCATGATGCTGAATGATAGGGTACAGAGTGTATCGAGGCTTCAGTCCGTTCTAGCCAAGGCTGAGGAATATTTGTCTAAGCTTATACCGGAGACTCCTTTCTCTGAATTTGCTTACAAGTAAGAAAATAGTTACATCCAGTTATACAACACCAAAACAGGGTTCATAATTGGAGGTAGTTCCAAGTGGAACCTCTTTCTCTGGTGGTTGTCATGGGAGTGCCAATAAAAAAACATATATTTGGATTAGGTGGCAGGTGCTGAGGCACCTTACAATCTGAACATTAACCATGCTCTGCATGACTGACACAGAATGTTCATCAGTTTTACTATTTTTCACTAAACAGAATTCACATTCTTTACAAGTTAATGTTTCACTAAGTTTTTCTATAATTAAGAAATTGCCTCTATGTATTACTTCTTTTGAAAGGCAACGCAATCTGAATATGAGTGTCAACCTCAAAATGGTATCAGCTGTCCTTTCAGTGTTAACAATGTTTAATATAACCCAGTTTTACTGTTTCACTTTTTGTATAACGTTGACAGGACATAGAATGTACCTGAGTGCAACTTCTTATCTGCAGAAAGGAGTTTCAAAGTACCAAAGCATGATATTATTTTTGTTACAATAAGAGTTGTATTTTCTTTTCCTTAAGTGGTATCTATTTCTTTGGTTTAACCCAACTGTTTTGAGTTTTCTTTTAGGAGTATCAGTTTATGCAGATTAAAGTTCATGGTTGTCAAGATGATTTAAGTTTCTAAGCAAGCCTGTTGATATGCTCTTACGATTTTATTTGCAGGCTGCAAGAGATGGGTTTGGAGAAAGGCTGGGGTGACACAGCTCAACATGTTCTTGAAATGATTCATCTTCTTCTTGACATTCTTCAGGCTCCTGATCCTTCCACTCTGGAGATGTTTCTGGGGAGACTTCCAATGGTGTTCAATGTTGTAATCTTATCTCCCCATGGATACTTTGGTCAAGCTAATGTATTAGGCTTGCCAGACACTGGAGGGCAGGTAGTATTCCTATAGTGAAATTTGGTTATGTTTTTCTTTTCAGTTCAACTATATACAACAACTGTGGAGAGAACTTTATCTTATTGGTGCATTTTAAGAATTATGGATTAAAACAAGTAGTTATATCGCATTTCCCTTGCAGATTGTCTATATACTGGATCAAGTTCGTGCATTGGAAAATGAGATGCTTCTGAGGATAAAAAAGCAAGGGCTAGATATTGATCCTAAAATCCTCATCGTAAGTGAATCTTGAAGTCCATTCTTCATGTTTGTTTCTCATTGAAGATATCACCAATGCAATAATTGGCTTTGTAGATGTTATGAGTGTTATTTATCAATATTCGTGTACCAATAATATTCCAGCCAAAAACTTTTGTGTACATATATTTACTTGCTTTATTATATAAAACTTCCTACTTATGCTAACTTTTTTTGTTTAAAGGTGACTAGGTTGATACCTGATGCAAAAGGCACAACATGCAATCAGCGGCTAGAAAGAGTCAGTGGAACACAACATACCCATATCTTGCGGGTGCCCTTTAGAACTGAAAAGGGAATTCTTAAGAAATGGATTTCAAGATTTGATGTTTGGCCTTATTTGGAGACATTCGCAGAGGTGAAATTTATGAAACTTATTTAGATTCTCAAGGTCCTGCCTTGATTCGTGATTTAAAGATAAACAGCCGGCACACTGTTGGACTTGTACATCTTTTCTCCATTACCTGATCTATTGCACTATTTTGTGGTGTTAAATGCACAAGTTTACTTATTCTTCAGGATAATTTGTTTCCTTGGTGATCCCGAGGTTTAACTAGGAACTTTTTATGAAGTATCATAACATTTGTGCCAACATGAGTTAGCTTATGTTCTGTTTCATATCTTTCTTGATTTTTTTTCACTGAACAAATGTTACATCTGCTGAGAAATAACAAATGGACAGAGGCGAAGAAAAAGGTTTAGGGTACAACATCACCATAATCATGAAGATAAAAAAATGTTACTAGTTGAGTGACATCTTCTGGTTTATTTTTGCTCATTATAGAATCTGGACACATGATTCAGATGAACCATGGAGTAAAGCCTTACACCTCATTGACGAACCCTGATGGTTTGAACCACTTTGGACTTATTTGCTCTCATCCCTGCTCTTTCTTAAGAGTTGGTGAACTCCTTATAATTGTATTCCAACCATATGTTCATTAATTGTTTGGTTGAAAAGCACCAAACAGAAAAAGAGAATGACAAAAGTGTCAAAGACTTTGTTGATTTACTTGGTGCATGATGCAGCCAGAGTTTTTTGAGTTTAGGTTTTGTGAAGTCTGCCTTCAGTAAGAGTTTAGATATAGGTTTCTGTTTAGGGCTGTTTGGAAACGTGAAGGATTTAAAGCATGGTATCTTGATCCTTTAAGGATGTCAACAATAGAGAAACATTATTTATTTGGATTAGCTTGGGATATCTAGAATATTCACTTTTTTTCCTTCTTGCTGTGTCTTCATTTGGCTTGGGATATCTAGAAGACAAGTTTCTTCTGCTCTATTTACACGACAACAGCTACATACTTCTGGAATATTGTCACAACAAATGTTTTCCCATTAATATGAGTGCTGGTCACATTACTGCTCCTGCTCTTGATGTTGATAAGATTGACTCAAGCATCATCAAAAAGAAAGTTCACATAATTGGAGAAGAAATAGAGGGAAGTTCAAGATACCTATGTATCTGACTCTTCTTTTGAAGGGTTTAATCATGTGACAGAAATGGACAATCATGTCAGAGGTTAAACTTTAATATGATTGAAGTCATCAACTACCATATGTTACTGTTAGTGCAATTTTTGGTTGTCCAATCTGGGTGCTGATTGGGAGCCAACCGAGGTTCCTTCCACATCTATCACAGTTCAATCTCAGCTGACACCATACTCGTCCGACCTTGAAGGTGCCGGATCTATCCGACTCCGAAGATGTTGAACTCGTCCGAGTCCGAAAATGTCGAACCCCATTGACCCCGAAGATGTGAACCCTACAAAACTTCATCGAGGGTGTTCCCGACAAATGCCCCTTCGATGCTTAAGTTAATTTTGGGTTTGGAGGATTCAACTAATGATTTGAACAGCATTGGGAAAAGTCAGCATTGGAATGAACCTTGGTTGGCCCCGAATCAACAGCCAGATCGGACAACAAAGAACTGCACTAACAGTTGCTATGGTATTTGTGTAAAGGGTTTGATGTGACTCAACCTAACAATTATGAATAGGTCAAACCATGCTTGCATGACCGACCTTAACGGTGATATATAAGTTTTTCTGCTGTATCTTGACTCACTTCTCTGTTTATTGATGATTGACATCTTACTTGGAAGCATTCGTCTTTTAAGTCTTCTTAGTTGTTGTGTGGATGTTGACACATCAGATCTGAAGGTTGTTCTAGTGTTTGATATGGCAAGATAACTGAAGTGATTTCTTCAGAAATATACGAAGTAGGTTTTAATAGTTTTTGAAAACTTATGGTATGGCATTCTGAGACTGTTATACTAGAAGCTTCATTCATATTGTTCCTCAAATGCCAAAAATTTGAAAGTAATCATCTCAGTATTTAAAACTAGAATTGCAGGATTTCATCTCTGAGTACTATGGATATATTCACCAGAAATTGAAAAAAATGGTCAACAACATTCATTGTTTGGATGTAATAATCCAGAGATCATGTTATAATTGATATGTTTTGTGATTTGGCTAACAGATGAATTCAATTATTTATAATTTTTGACTGATGTTCCTTTAATCATTTGGATTGGCATACATATGTGGTTGCTGATTGACAGTTTATTCTATTACTAGGATGCAGCAAGTGAGATTGCTGCAGAGTTACATGGCACTCCAGATCTGGTTATTGGAAATTACAGTGATGGGAATCTTGTTGCATCTTTGTTAGCGTATAAACTGGGAATCACCCAGGTATTCTCTGGTAGTCATATCTTTGTTATCATGGTAGTCATATCTTTGTTACGCGTTCTCATCAATTTTAACTTTGTATTTACATATATAATTGATAAACTTTTGTACAGTGTAACATTGCTCATGCACTAGAGAAGACAAAATATCCAGATTCAGATATATATTGGAGAAAGTTTGAGGACAAATACCATTTCTCATGCCAGTTCACTGCTGATCTAATTGCTATGAATAATGCAGATTTTATAATCACTAGCACCTATCAAGAAATTGCTGGAAGGTACTTTTTGTTTGTTCTCTGTATGTTTTAAGTTTGTTTATCTACTTTTGTCATTTGGAGATGTTCTGTTCATTTTTTGTTGTTGCACATTTTCTCTATTGACATCTTGTTCACACCTTTTTGTTTCTACTTCGATGGTTATTGTCTTTTTCTCCAAGGAAAAAATATATCTATTTCAAAATTTTATTACAAAGGAGGTCCTGCATATCAGAGCTCAAAATAGTACACAGTTTGGATGGCCGTTAAGCCCCCTTCATGTCCTCAAAAAATTTAGATAGTATAGTCAAAATGTAATTGTTTATAAAGTCTTGTTGACAGTCATGATAACATATCAAAGCCATATGAAAATTTGTCAGACCATTAATTAATGAACCTTAAATGGGGATTTAGGGTTTGATGTAGTACTGATTTATGCTGCTTAATCTAGTTGTTCAAATCAGGTTTTCCCATCTTGCCTTTCTTTTCAATTTGGTATTTAATTTTGAACCTTATCTGGCAGTTGATGTGCTCATTGACAAATACTGAAGTGTATGCTTTTCTCTTTGCATGTGGTCTACCGAGTTAGATTGCTTTGACAAATACTGGCAATTGATGTACCACCTTTTGACACACACACACACACACATTGTCATTTTAAACCTGGACTTGATTGCTGAATTTTGTTTTGTTGCTTCTACAATGCTGACTTTGTTCTTAATCTTCAATATGAAATTTTGTCCTTTATGTCTCAGCAAGAACACAGTTGGACAGTATGAGAGCCATACTGCTTTCACTTTGCCTGGTTTGTATCGTGTTGTTCATGGAATCGATGTTTTTGATCCAAAGTTCAATATAGTCTCCCCTGGAGCAGATATGGGTATTTACTTTCCGTACTCAGAAAAGGGAAAGAGGCTCACTTCTCTTCATGGTTCAATTGAAAAGCTGCTTTATGATCCAGAGCAATGTGATTTGCACATGTGAGTATATATATAATAATTTTCATTTTAAACTGGTTGTCTGATTTTTAATAATGATAATTGTCTGTTTTGCTATTAAATAAATTTTCAGTTCATTAGTCCCATGATGTTATCTCTCAGAGGTTTTTGTACTTCATTTTCTGCTGGGTCATTGAACTTTTTTTGTTGTCATCGTTTATAATTGTCTTCAGTGTGATCATTTTCAAAACACAAAATGGTATAAATCACAAACAAGTGAAGGATATTTAATCATAATTGTTTGATAACAATTGTAGCACTGTGTTTAGCATGAATCAAAAGAATACGCTTGCTATGTAGTAGCGATATTAAATTTTGGTTCATAACACGTGGCACCTCAAGTAGGGTATATAGCCCACAGTATAATGAATTGAACATTTTTTTACATGGATTAGCCATTGTGGGCCAATATTAACCAAGACAGAATTTTTATTATGTGGGCTGTTAAGTATCAAGTTTAATATATTGTCACTTTAACCCATTATCGGGTCATGTGAAATGGCATGTCCAAGCACAGATTTTATAGGACATACCCTGTAACATTCCATCATGTGATGGAGCCCAAACTTGGGTTTCCCTGGTTCTTGACAAAGCTTCATTTTTTATGCTTTTTTTTTTTACTCGTTTGTCCTGTCATTTCCCAACTACATGATGATTTGGAATCTTTATCTCAGCCATTTATTTATTAGGACTTTCCCAACATTGCCCTCTCATTTTCTGCTTCTTGGCATGAATTCATTGTTTTCCTTCCATAGACAAATTTTAAGTTCGATAGAACTTATCTTTTATGTTGTTGTAAGTGCTTTCTGGAGAATTATGTAGATTCAAAAGTTAGACTAAGTTATCATAACTAGATGGAGTATAATTTCTTTGATTAATCCTGATTGATCAAGTAAATCTTACTTTTTATTTCATTATGTTGTGGTTATTATGGTTACACTTAATAACCGTACTTTTGTTTTCCTACTTCAGTGGTTGTTTGGATGACCGGTCAAAGCCCATTATTTTCTCCATGGCGAGGCTTGACAAAGTGAAAAACATAACAGGCTTGGTCGAATTGTTTGGTAAAAGCACTAAACTAAGAGAATTGGTAAACCTTGTGGTAGTTGCTGGATTCATTGATGTGAAGAAATCCAGTGACAGAGAGGAAATCCAAGAGATTGAGAAGATGAACCAACTCATTAGTTCATATAAATTGTCTGGTCAGTTCCGCTGGATTTCTGCCCAAACGAATAGGGCAAGGAACGGTGAGCTGTATCGGTACATAGCTGATACTGGTGGTGCTTTTGTTCAGGTACAATTTTGTGTCATCAAATGATTTTTTTGCACCTAAACATTGTATAATCACTTACTATCCTTTCTATACAGCCTGCTTTTTATGAGGCTTTTGGTCTAACTGTAGTGGAGGCCATGACTTGTGGTCTTCCAACATTTGCCACTTGTCATGGAGGTCCTGCAGAAATCATTGAAAATGGATTATCAGGCTTCCATATAGATCCATACCATCCTGGTCAGTCTGCTGCAATCATGGTGGAGTTTTTTGAACGTTGCAAAGAGGACTCTGGCTACTGGAAGAAAATATCCGATGGAGGGCTACGTAGAATACAAGAGAGGTCTTTCACGCTAGATTTGTTCTTTAATTTGCTTCTCTTTTACGTCTGGTTTGCTGCAGCACATTTCGGAAAGCAACGACATAATGTTTAACAATCTCTAGGTATACATGGAAGATCTATTCAGAAAGGCTAATGACACTGGCTGGAGTCTATGGCTTCTGGAAATATGTTTCAAAGCTCGAAAGGCGTGAGACGCGGAGATATCTCGAAATGTTCTACATACTGAAATTCAGAGACCTGGTAAGTTTGATCTTCACCAAGTTGCATACGGAAATTCTTACTCTGACAAAAGACATGCTTGATGATCTCTGATTGCTGAGATTAGCACAAAATTTACAATGAACATTCACATGGCCTATTATCCTGTAATGATTTTTCTTCTTCTGTCCCATGAATGTTCTAATCAGATTTTTTTTTATATTTTTTTATTAATGTCAGGTGAAGTCTGTTCCTCGTGCAGTTGATGACGATCACTGATACTGTACATAAACTAAAATACTAAACATGTGCCTCTGCCACAAAAATTGGTTGTCTGTGCCATAAGCTGCAAAGTACTCAGGAAAAGCCTATTTAAGTTCAATTTTCACTGGTCATCAAATTGCTTTCTTGCACACTGGTCACCAATAACACTTCCAATAAGATTTGCAAGGTAAGTCAGGCAGATGCTCAAGTAGTCAACACATCTTCCCCCAAATTGCTTAAAGCTTATGCTGGGTGGTGTTGCTTATGGTGTAAGTTTTAATGTATCTTGTGTTTTATGTGAGCTTATCCAGTCTAAACTGTTCTGGTAAATAAAGGGAAACTGCATTCCTGCTCAAACCTTTATTTTTCCTTTTGCATCGAAGACCAAAAGACTAATCTGTGCATTTAGCATTGGATATACTGAAGACCATGGTCTTTCTGGTGTTCATCTTTAGTGTAAGCACAAGTACTTGCACAAGTGAAGGATTGAGATGATCTTTACACGATTTAATATGGTAAGTATGAGTCAATTGTTTGCTATAGTTGTTCACTTCCCAAGTACATGACACAAACGCAAGAGCTACTAAATTAGCATCCTATACTATTTGTTGAAAAAAGTGAAGGAATTTTTTTTCGCTTCTCTCTCTTTTATTTTCTAAATAGTTTTATTGGTCTTCTTAAGTAAATTCCATCTAATTTTGATCAATTTGAGGTTACCATGCTGTTTCAGTTTTACTCGATATTGTTATTTTCCAATTTGATTATGTATTAGAACTATCCTTCTTGAGTGAGCGATGTCACCCGTAATAGAAATATTTATGTGTGAGAGGATAATATCAAATCGTTTAGAATTGAAAGAATCATATAATAAATATTAGGTTATCGATGCCTACTACCATCGAATCCACAAGTTCACTGAACTAAGCAAAAATAAGGAACGAAGACACCTTAAACAACACTCTGGCTATTGTCATAACACTTGAAAGCTTAATGAACACATTCTCTAACTTTACCATTTTGTACATCTGGTCTTAAATTAAAGGAGAAATGGAAGTGTAAAGGTAAAAAAGACACCTTTCTTCCAACGCAGGCTATTCCAACTTACTGGCCTGCATGATTTATACACCATTCTTTCCTTCCTCTTCACCACACCTCTCCAATGGCATTCACTTCTGACATCCTTCTCCTCCTCCTGCTCTTCCTTCCCACCATTTGTGCCCAGTGGAGCCAATCCTCCCCCCTGGAGGAAGCAAAAGCCTTCGAGGCATCTTTGCTCCACCAGGCTTGCTTGAACACCACCGACCATGAAGCTTGCACATCGCGCATCAGCATCGAGTGTCACCGTCAGGGGCGCACCGGGCCGATCTCCGTACTCCACGGCGCCGTCAGGGGCACCATCGACGAAGCCGTCCGCGCCGTCGGCACCTTGTCGGGCCTCGCTGCAGTTTCCAGTGACCTCCGCGAGGAGATGGCCATCCATGACTGCGTCGAGCTCCTTGGCTACTCCATCGATGAGCTCGGTTGGTCGTTGGAAGAGATCGGCCGGCTTGTCTTGGAGAACCGCAACATTCACCACGAAGCAAACCTCCGCGCATGGCTCAGCGCCGCGCTCAGCAACCAAGACACGTGCTTGGAGGGCTTCGACGGCACCGACGGTCGCATACGCCATTACATCCACAGCAGAGTAGCGGAGGTGACACAACTCGTGAGCAACCTGCTGGTGATGTACAAGAAGATGCGCAGCATCATACCTCACGCGCCACCCAGAAATGGCTCCAAAAGCGACGGGAACAGAGACTCGCCACCCTGGGTGGTGGTCGACCAGGAGCTGCTGCATGCGGATCCCAAGGCGTTGCGCGCCGATGCAGTGGTGGCGTCGGATGGCAGTGGCAGGTACCGGTCGATCAACGAGGCGGTGAATCGAGCGCCGAGCCACAGCTCGCGGAGGTACGTCATATACGTTAAGAAGGGGGTGTACCAAGAGAACGTGGAGTTGAAGAAGAAGAAGACTAATATTATGCTCGTCGGTGATGGAATGGGGATTACGGTGATTTCCGGCAGCAGAAATTTCATGCAAGGATGGACGACCTTCAGGACTGCTACCTTCGGTAGGCTTATCATTCCTTCCTTCTCCCTCCACCGGCAAACTCAAAATGATTCTTTACTTTGTGTGATGGCAATGTCGAACGAGCCTTTTAAATCTCATATATTAAATACATCTTTAATATGATCACTATTTCACGTAAAATCTTATCTTGATTTGCTTATTAGTTTGTCACTAGTGAAAAATTATTTATAGTCTCATATTAAACGTTAAAATTATATCCTGTTTTGGTTTAAGAAAAGAGGAAAACGAAAGATCTGTTGGCGTTGGAATGTACTGCATGTCTTGACATTTATGCGGGCTTTCCATGGCAGCGGTTTCCGGGCAGGGCTTCATAGCGCGGGACATAACCTTCCGTAACACCGCCGGGCCGCAGAACCACCAGGCGGTGGCCCTCCGAGTGGACTCCGACCGTTCGGCCTTCTTCCGGTGCAGCATCGAGGGCTACCAGGACACCTTGTACGCCCACTCCCTCCGCCAGTTCTACCGCGAGTGCAACATCTACGGCACCATCGACTTCATCTTCGGGAACGGGCTCGCCGTGCTGCAGCGCTGCAACATCTACACGAGAAGGCCGTTACCGGAGCAGAAGGTGACAATCACGGCGCAGGGGCGCAAGGACCCCAACCAGAACACCGGCATATCGATCCACGACAGCTTCGTTCACGCAACGTATCCCACCTACCTCGGCCGGCCATGGAAGCCGTACTCGAGGACGGTGTTCATGCAGTCGTACCTGAGCTCCGCGGTGCAGCCGGCAGGGTGGCTGGAGTGGGCGGGGGATTACGGGCTCAGCACGTTGTGGTACGGGGAGTACCGCAATTATGGCCCCGGTGCGAGGCTGGGCGGGCGAGTACGGTGGCCCGGGTATCATGTGATCCGGGATGCTGCAGTGGCCAGCTTCTTCACAGTGCGGCGGTTCATTGATGGCTCGTCGTGGTTGCCGGCCACCGGAGTTGAATTCACCGCCGATCTCATCAAATAAGTAGCTTCTAAAGCAGGATGATAGCATACGCCTTCCACATCATTCACGTTTGCTTACATAACCTTATTTGGTTTCAGTTTTCTTGCTGCATGGAATTGTAGTGTTCAATAAACGAATTCTTGGGTTTCATTTATGGTCAATAAAAGATCTAATCAATAAATTAATGCCGATTACCAATAGCTCTTCGAGTAGACGAGCAATCCATTCTCTTTCCAACGACGAAGGCAATGGATGTTGAGAATAAAGCATTGTTGGTTAATTACAAGGGAAACTTATGACTATTGTACTACAAAAATATCAATATTAAAAGAACTTTTAATATTAATGTCAACCCTTATTTTGGTGCTTTTCTTGCAAATCACACAAGTACGCTTTCTCCATAATACAACACGTCTTTAAACCTCATCAATTTATAGGAACATTTCCTTTATCTTCTCGAGGTATCCTTATTTAGACTCTATTTAATTGGAACCATAATTATAATTATCTAGATAAGTTCATGTATTCTAACAAAAATGAATAATTAGATTAATTTTCCAATAGTTATTACACCACCACCATCCTTCTAAAGAAGAAACCACCCTAATAGAGAAAGGTATATTCTTTGGCCACCAAAGATAGAAAGGCATCTCAAATGATGTTGTGTACCTAATCTTAACATTTGTCATAATCTTAATCCGACGATCATCTATACCGTATAATAAAAAAAATTTATTTACTTTATTTGATCGAATGTTACCGAAGTAAGTATTTATATTTTTATCTGATCGAATGTTACCAAATCCGTCTCTGTGTTATTGTTTAATCATGTGAGTGATGACATATCTGATACGCTATGTGATCTTTTTGCTAATGATTATTATATATTGCGTATATATATTATGATGTCCTTTAAGCACAGATCCTAAATAATCTCGATCATAGATTACTCGAGAGGGACATTGAGATAAATGGACAGACTGGTATACTATACACTCATCCATATGATGGAGGTGATTGGTCTCATAGCTACTTGTGTGGAGACACTAAGGATACAGTATATGTGCTCATTAAAGAATGAGTTCACTAATTGATCTGCTTATAGAATATTGTATGATTAATGATACCTAATGTTAGATAGCGATTCCATGGTCTCAGTTGTGTGTTTGGTTCTTAGGCTTGAGATACCAAGGATGTCTTGTATGAATACTCATTTATTTGACGTCGGACTTACACAATTGGAAAGTTTCAAATCTGGTATAGCCGATTATCAGGATTAACAGCCAACCTTAGGAAATCAATTGAGTGTCAATAAAGTATCATTCGGATTATCACGAGATGAATATACTATATATGCTTTCTAAGATAAATCTCTAACCAAGGTCATTCGGATTAAGAGAGAAGGAGTTCTCCGAGAGAATCTGATTAGAGCGAGATTCAAACAAATTTCGTATGTGGTCTGACAATACCATATCCAATATACGGTCTCTAAGATATTAGTTGAATAAGTGACTATAAATATATGGTAACCGTGGATAGATAGGTCTGATGGATTTGATTGATCCCCCTATACCGTCTGGAGACTATGGCGAGTGGTCTAGTACACCCATAGTCGATGAGTCGAGTGAATTATTATGAGGATAATAATTCACTATATCAGAATGAGTTCTGATGGGAGTCACTCATGACCAGCCCGATATCAGGCATAGAGGGTCACATACATATGATGGATGCTTCAGCGAATAGAGGATTAGATAGAGATTCAATTAGCCCTTGTTCTCATTAGATGAGATCCTGCACCGATGTGCTCATTGCATGAGGCCCAATTATAAGCGAAAGGGGATTATTGGATAGATAGGAGGGGAGGCACACATATATGATATGTTGTATCTTTTATCTGACTTCATATTCTCTTTCCTCCCTCTGAGCAAAAGTTGCGAGGCTTAGGATTACGATCGGAGGAATATCATTGCAGTAATTCGTCGTATGGATATCGCTAATTTGTACTCTCCATCCGAATTTAGAAAAAATAGGGATATACGATTTACACATATAAATAATCTATCATACGATATTTAATTTTTTATTTTATAACTTTTTCAGGATCCGATATTTTGCATGACGATGTCGTGCACTTGGTTTCACAACACTGTTGCCGTCAACAATCGCTGCAGCCCACTCGAATCAAACTGATGAATCATCCACTTTCAATACACCACCGGGAGACGGAACGAGTTGGGCCGTCGAGAACACTCCAAAGAGCACCCCACGGCAAAAGTCATACATACCACTCAGAAGTCAGCACAAGTGACAAATTCAAATGGAAATTTCTTGGTTTAAGGCAAGAAAAACGCTGGAGATACGATGTCAAGACACGGGAAGGACTGCCCCCATTCCACACGAAATACGACTTTGAGGAGACCGAGCAAACCACCGTGATCGGCGGAGGGAATGGGCGTACTCGACCGGAACTCGAAACAACCGGTCGCGTCTCACCTGCCACCTTCAATGAGGTCTTGTTTCCACCACCGGCGTCTATATAAGTACCGTGTATCAATCACCACAGGCCATCACACCCGCGACTACTACGCATCATGGCTAACCATAGCATTTGCTCTGTGATTGCCACTGCGTTGCTGATCTCAGTCTTGGCATTACCAACAAGTATTATTTCTCGTTCCTCCCTCTTTTTTGTAGTTTACATATGTGCATTCTATACAGATTACTGAGTCTTGAGCTTGTCTTTGCATCAGGCGTGCAGGCCATCGGTGTCTGCTACGGCAGGCTGGGAGATAACTTACCACAGCCCAGCGAGGTGGTAGATCTCTACGAATCCTACAACATTGGAAGCATGAGGATTTATGATCCAAACCATGATGTCCTCGAAGCCCTGCGAGGATCCAACATCCAACTACTCGTAGATGTTCCTAATGACCAGCTTCAGTCGTTGGCGTCGGACCCATCCGCTGCCAATGACTGGGTTCAGAGTAATGTGGTAGCCTACTCGCCCAGCGTCTCCTTCCGCTACATAGCGGTGGGAAACGAGGCGATCCCCGGAGACAAGGCGCAGTATGTCCTCCCCGCCATGCAGAACGTCCAAAATGCTCTCGCTTCAGCAAATCTGCAGAGTCAAATCAAAGTCTCGACCTCAGTCTCAACAGGCGTTCTCGGGGTAGCATACCCTCCCTCCGAGGGTTCTTTCTCTTCTGATGCGCAACCCTACATGAACCCCATAGTGCAGTTCCTAGTGAACAATGGAGCTCCCCTCCTACTCAACGTGTACCCCTACTTCAGCTTCAGAGATGACCAAGCTCAGATTTCACTCTCCTACGCCTTGTTCACTTCCCCGAATGTTGTAGTGCAGGATGGGCCGTACGGGTACCAGAACCTCTTCGATGCCATTGTCGACGCAGCCTACGCATCGATGGAGAAGGTGGGAGGGTCGAGCGTGGCGATTGTGGTATCGGAGAGTGGTTGGCCATCGGCTGGTGATGTGGAGACGACCATCGACAATGCAAGAACGTACAACCAGAATCTGATCAACCATGTTGGCCAAGGAACACCAAGAAGATCTGGGAGCGGAATAGAGGCCTACATATTTGCCATGTTCAACGAGAACCAAAAGGATCCGGAACTGGAGAGGAACTTTGGTCTCTTCTATCCCAATAAGCAACCTGTTTACCCTATCAACTTCAGCTGAATAATTGTTGTGGCTTAAGGAACTTTGTTCCTATACACCACCATATGATATTGAATAATGAACCAGAAGAGAAACATTCTCAGAATTCTGGTCCTTTAATAAAATTATTTCAACTACAGTACATGTTTTAGAGTTTTATTCTAATATTGCTATAGAGTGGAAAGTCCTCATGCTATTATCCTTTACTATTATACTTCTCCTTAATGTTCCGTATAAAATCCAACAGTATTATCAAGAGTTTGATTAAAGAAAAATAAAAATAAGTACATCATCAATCAAAAAGGCCTTAGAGTAAGTATTCCTAATCATCTTATTTCTATCTTCAAAATTATTAATTATTAATTTTAGACTATTAAGATGAAAACTCTATTTATTTCAAATCGATTATGAAATTTGATATAAGATCATAATATTATAAAAGATAAAAAAATCAGATGAAAAAAAAATATACAGAAAGATACAAAAGCCCTTTTATATGCTACAACAAGCAATAGATGATTCCATCTTTCTCAGAATCATGATAGCAACATCAACAGAAGCTTGGAAGATACTAAAAAGTGTATTTGGAGGCTATCGATGATTTGAAACTCTTATGATGAAAGATTCTGAAGCTATCACTGATTTCTTCTTAAATATTTCTTCTATTGTGAATCAAATAAGATCTTATGGTAAAAATCTAAAAAATCAAACTGCAGTATAAAATTTTTTACGAAGTTTATCTCCAAAATTTGATATGATCTCTACTGCTATAGAAGAAGCTAAATATACAATCATATTGTATATTGATGAATTAATAGGCTCTTTTCTAATTCATGAATAAAAAGTAAATAAATCTTTAGATGATATTTTAGAAGATGATCTTCAAATGAAGATAGATCTAAAAGAAGAATATAAGAAAAATTCAAAAACCAATTCTCAAGAGAGAGATAAAAATGGCAAAGGATAAGGTCGATTAAATAAAGGTAACAAAGTAACTCGATAATGTTTTTATTATAAAAAAATTATTGATATAAAAATAAAAATCTAAATATTCTTTTATATTCTTATTGTAAAAAATATGGACATCTTAAAAAAGAATGTTGGAATAAAAATCAAACAAATTATCATAAGGAAAATAATGATAACAAAATAGATAAAGATAATATTTTATTTATAACATCTGATAAAGAATATTTTACATCTGTTTAGTTTTTGGATAGTGGATAGGCTTGACGATTCAGTTAAATCTATTATACAGATAAAAAATTATGACAATGTTCAAGTGAAATAAAAAAAAACAGTTGTTATGAAGATAAAATCTGGTAAAAAAGGTTTATTGATGACTAATGAAAAAAATTATTTTAAATCAAGAAAAGGTTATTCTTGATTTAAAAAGAAAATCTCAATAGTATAACTAATAAAAAATATTATGTTATTTTTTATGATGAAAAATACTTAATTTATGATAATAAAATTGAAAATTTGGTAGTAACTACAAGGATGACAAACAATAAAGTGTTTCCCTTATTATTTTCAGATTTTGCTACTTTTATTGATGAATCAACATTATGGTATAAAAATTATGTTCATCTAAATTTGTGTGGATCTATGCAAACTATCTCAGATGATGCAGGTTATGCTAGTTTGAATATTACAGTTAATAAAACATATACATAGGAAAAGAATGATATCTAAACTCCAAGGAACATAATAATGAAGGTATAGATACAGGGATGATAAAAATTTCTGATAATATGAAGAAAGTTAATAGAAAAAAAAAGAAATATAAAACCTCCGCATCCAAAGTGATTTGATCATTCAAATACAAAGACTCCATCAAATCATTAAAGATAGCCACCGAAGAAAAAAATGTCAAGTTAAAGATCTAAGAGAAAGGATAAAAGATTTCAAGTTAGAATTTCTTAAAGATCTATGGATAGAGAAAAACACATGATAGCCACTACAGTAACGAAGATCAGCTTACCGATATCTTCAAAAAAATTTGGTGAAAAAAATATTTCTTCGAAAATAATTTTAAATTATAACTATTTGAATTAAGGGGGTATGTTGAAAATAATTCAAGTAATTAAGATTACTTTAAGTAGTTATGATTAGATAAGGATTTAAATCTAAATTTATTTTATAAAATAAGTATATTTAATATTTTAGACTATCTTTTAATACGTGTTCCTGGATTATTCTAAGACAATTCTTACCGTACACTGTATGTTATCTTTTAAATTATAACTCTTCTTTTACGTGTTCCTGTGCGATAAAATATAGACTTAGATAAATTGAGAATAAATCTATAGTTTTAATTTCTAATTTTGTATAAAATTATATTCTTTTATAGATGAAAACAAAATGTCTAATTAATGATAATACTAAGTATCCCTTCCCTCAATAAATCCTAAGATAATTGAGTTTCCTTTCTATTGGTCAATAAATATAATCAAATCTAAAATATATATTTTTTAATTAAATAAAATTATATAATCTAACATTTCGTTCAATTATCAATGGGTAATTGAATGAGCTTATCCGAGAGTATTTATTATATGGTTGACCTCATGGGGTCGAGTCAAAAGGTGCCACGTCATTACCTCGTGTTGGTCGAATGGAAGTGACTTGTTGGCGTCACGTCCCCTTCTCCAAACGACATGTTTTGGCTAAAAGATTACATTAGACTTGCTATATAAAATAACTTGGATTTTGACAAAATTACTAGTGAGTTGGGTTTTAAGAAACAAAGAGAAAATTTAAAATTAAATCTGAAAGTGCTAAAATTATCCTAAAACGTATTCTCCCTCTCGTGCAGGATTAAGTTTAAAGAGTACAACCCCAAGATTCAATCGAGATTCTTCTTCTGCATGCACAAACTGGAAGAGTTAATTTGCTTTTTTTTTCTTTTTTTTTTTAACCTGAGCAGCAAACTACAAGAAAATGTAGTAGAATTGAAGAAGATGTATAAACAACAAAATCTTGGAAAAAGATTTACTAAGTAAAAGCAAACCCAAATGGCTGATGAGTAATGATAGCAATAGACCCAATAAAACGTTAAAATTAATCAATGAACATAATGAGCACACGTAAAAAAATATATAAAAAAAAAATTCCACTTTCATGTCTTTAATCCCGAATTCAGATGGAGCTGAGTGTTAATTTCATCTACAAATATGATTACTAAGCTATCTCTAAGAAGTTGGAGTCAACTCTTCCCTCCAAACAGGCATTTACAAAAGGGGGAAGCATACAAGGAAAGGAAACAGTAAATAGGAAATAAATTTTATGGTTTCCATTTTTCTAAACTGGAAACCATTGGAGCTTATCGGGTAAACGGATTGCTGACTGGGTGAAAAGCTTATCGGGTAAACGGGGCTCCTATCTGGATAAAAGAGACCGAAGTTTCTCTCCGTTCCTGCTTCCTTTAGGTTCTCGTTAAACATGGCAAATATATAGGCTTCGATAGGTGCAGGTCTTCTTGGTGTTCCTTGCCCAACGTGGTTGATCAGATTCTGGTTGTGTGTCTGAGCATTGCCGATATTTGCTGCGAAGCCGCCATCTGATGGCCAGCCAGTCTCGGACACCACGACGGCCACAGCCGCACCTCCTACCTTCTCCATCGCCACATAGGTCGCATCCAGCATTGCGTCGAACAGGTTCTTGTAACCATATGCTCCATCAGTCACCACCACGTCTTGGGAAGTGAAGAGAGCATAGGACAGTGAGATCTGGGCGGCGTTGTCTTTGTAGGAGAAATAAGGATACACATTGACGAGCAGCGGGGATCCGCTGGTGGCGAGAACATTCAGGATGGGTTGCATGTAGGTTTGTGCTTCCGGAGTGAAAGCACCGGCGGAGGGAGGATATGATGAGCCAAGAACAGTTAGTGAAATCGCGGTTGAGACGTTGATTTTTAGGCCAGCGGAAGAGAGTGCAGCTTGGATGTTTTGCATGGCGGGGAGGACGTACTGCGCCAGATCTCCGGGGATGATCTCGTTGCCGACGGCTATGTAGCTGAAGGAGACGTCGGGCGAGTAGGCTGCTATGTTGGTCTGAACCCAGTTGTTAGCTGCGGACGAGTCGGAGGCCAGTGATTGGAGATCTTTGTGCTCGACACCAACAATGAGCGCGATGTTGGATCCTCGTAGGGCTTCGAGGACGTCATGGTTTGGATTAAAGATCCTCATGCTACCGATCCCGTTGGATTTGTAGAGATCCACCACCGCGCTGGGCTGGGGTAGGTTGTCGCCAACCAAACCGTAGTTGACGCCGATGCCATGCACGCCTGAACGCAAAAACAAGACTTGGTAATTAATCTACACTTGCAGCAAAGTGAGAGGTAGATCCCATGGGGATCCTCGTGCGACATGGAGAATGATACCACACTATCCCTGTGCTGCAAAAGACATATGCGTAGGCCATGAAAGAGAGAGAGAGAGGGGGAGGAGGAAGAGAGAGTACCTGTTTGGACTGCTAACACTGAGATTAACAATGCAATGGGAAGCAGAGAGTAGGCACGTCCGCCAGCCATTTCTCTCCGGAGATTTAGCTACCTCTACAGTTCTCTATTCTGATGGTGGCGGGGTGAGAGGAGGGAGGGTTCTTCTTGTATAGAGCCCCGGTGGTGGGAACATTCATTGCCTCGGTCATGAACCGGAACGACGTAGACTTGGCATGTGGGTGTCGGCCATAAGTACCATTCGAGCACATCTGCCCAAAAGTAATCTCGATGCCCCATTGTGCTTCAAGGTTAACACTTGCTTGTTTCGGGGCCTTAGCCGCTATTAACTGTATTAACTGTATTGGGGGATGCATAGTAAAGGTTATCTTCAGTGTTTCAAATTATTTTATCTTGGACAGATGTATCTATCTAATGCCAAAAAGATACTTGAACCTATTCAGTCGTATCAAGCATTTCGAATGTTTTTTTTTTTTTTGTTATCTACAATGAATGTATCGTGCAAAAATGGTGATGTTTTGGGATGTATCAGAAGCTTCATATATTTATTTTTATTTTTATTTTTATAAACGAAGACATTAAAGATAAAGGGTGACGATTTATGATACGACTTTTTTTCTTAGGCAAACTTATCATGCACCCAAAAGAATGCTTTGTACTTGAGATATGTCACATGATATTTTTTTATCTTGAACAAATGAATGACATATAAAGCAAAATAGGACAAACAACTATCCTTTAATGTCAATCTGATACGACCAAGTTCATCAATTTATGAGAGTTTAGAAAATTCTATGAATCTCTTGGGAACATTCTACGATTGAGTTATGTGACTTACCCCAAATCAAATAGCTAGAATGAGGTATCATCTCATAGGGGTTGGAGAATAGATGATAGAAGCTAAAGAAACTTAGATCGATGAACATTCAAGCATTCTAGGAAGTTACAGAACAACTCCACAGGCCTCAATGGAAGAGTTCCCTTACTGTCTCACCTACGAGACTCGAGCAATCATTCCTCTTGAGAACCTGAACTCGCAACTACAATGAGGAAAGATCGAATCAAGGACTTCGAACAAACCTTCATTTAATTGATAGAACTCAAGCCTTAACCAACGAGTGAGCAATGACCGGCCACTAATATCAAAAGGCTTAATCTTGATGCCTAAAACTTAGTCACCATAAAATTATACTCAAAGTATGTTCCTGAACTTGGAATATAAGGCATCTCAAAAAACTACAACCCTTCAAAATTTATCCATTATAGAATTATACTCCAAGTATGAAAAAAAATTTATATTTTAAACACATAAAAAAGATTCCTAATACAAAAAAAAATTAAAATAAAAGGAGAAGACAATTTATTAGGTCATAAGGGCGATGATAGGTGGAGGCATCTACTTGCGGGAAGGAGGGTAGTTGTCCTCCCTATCCGAAAGCACCATGTGCAGGTGGTGGTACTTCTTAGTTAGAGCACTCATTGAGGAGGTTTGCGGGTAGACGTTCTTGCCTTCCTTCTGATGTCAAAATATTGTTGTCTTGATGTCGTTGATTGGTGAGTCATCACGGCTTAATACCATCCCGAAGGCACAAGGTCATCTTGGAGGCCCATGTGGTGATCATGAGAGTTAGTTGGAGTTGAGCCTCGTTATTATAGATTAATGTGATCAGAAAAAAGAAGATTAAGACGATCGAAAAGGGGGATATGTGTTATCATAATTGCCTTATATCCTAGATGGTTCATTTAGATATTGACCTCGAGCTCTACGATTGGCCATGGTAGACTCGATTTGGATCCAAATCCTACTTATAGGACATGATCCACATATGGGTTCATTTATCTATTCACTACTATTCTCACCTCCAAGTTCATCTCCCTTCCTCCCTATAATTGAAACCGATGTGAAGGCACACAGATGCTGATGTACAAAATAAGAAGTGCATTATTCGATTGGAAAATATCTTCTTTATTTGGTTAGCCCTAACACCGTTCATTCGTTGAGAAAGATTGATCCTTGTAAGTTTCCTAAATATGGGTATTCCCTTATGCGAAACTTGAAGGGCCGGAATTCTAGGAGTTCTTCCGGCCGCCTTGTGGTTTTGCATTTTTTGAGGTAGAATGAGTTCCTCCACCATGTTTTGGCTAAGCAAAGCTTATTGGGTAGACCGGCTGCTCATCCGGGTAAAAGAGGCCGAAGTTTCTCTCCGTTCCTGCTTCCTTTTGGTTCTCGTTAAACATGGCAAATATGTAGGCTTCGATCGACGAAGGTCTTCTTGGTGTTCCTTCCCCAACGTGATTGATCAGATTCTGGTTGTATGTCTGAGCATTGGTGATATTTGCTGCGAAGCCGCCATCCGATGGCCAGCCACTCTCGGTCACCACGACGGCCACATCTGCCCCTCCCACCTTCTCCATCGCCGCATAGGTCGCATCCAGCATTGCGTCGAACAGGTTCTTGTACCCATATGCTCCATCAGTCACCACCACTCCTTCCGAGGTGAACAGGGCATAGGACAGCGCGATCTTGTCGGCGTTGTCTCTGTAGGCGAAGTAAGGATACACATTGACGAGGAGCGGTGACCCACGGCTGGCGACGAACCGTATGATGGGTTCCATGTAGGTTTGTGCTTCCGGAGTGAAAGCACCGGCGGAGGGAGGATACGATGAGCCAAGAACAGATAGCGCGACCGAGGTTGAGACGTTGACTTGGAGGCCAGCGGAATCGAGTGCGGTTTGGATGTTTTGCATGGCGGGGAGGACGTACTGCGCCAAATCTCCGGGGATGACCTCGTTGCCGACGACTATGTAGCGGAAGGCGACGCTGGTCGAGTAGGCTGCTATGTTGGTTTGAACCCAGTCGTTAGCTGCGGAAGCGTCGGAGGCCAGAGGTTGGAGATCTTTGTGCTCAACACCAACAATGAGCGGGATGTTGGATCCTCGTAGGGCTTCGAGGACGTCATGGTTTGGATTAAAGATCCTCATGCCATCGATACTGTTGGATTTGTAGAGATCCACCACCGCGCTGGGCTGGGGTAGGTTGTCGCCAACCAAACCGTAGTTGACGCCGATGCCATGCACGCCTGAACGCAGAAACACGACTTGGTAATCCACACCATCCCTGTGCATACAGTTAACACTACAACAGAGGGAGGAAGAAATAATACTTGATAGGACTGTTAACACTACAGTTAACAGTCCCTGTGCATACAGTTAACACTACAACAGAGGGAGGAAGAAAGAATACTTGATAGGACTGCCAAGACCGAGATCAACAACGCAATCGGAAGCGGAGAGTAGACGAGTCGGTCTGCCATTTCTAGATCTCCGGTGATTTAGCTGCCTCTACAGGTTATTATTCTGATGGCGTCGAGGTGATAGGAGGGTTTTGTTCTTATCTAGAGGCCTGCGGTGGGATGATCGCCTCGGCCATGAATGGAATGCGCACAGTTGGCGTGCGACGGCTCCTTATCCTCGATTCTTCATGTTGTAATTAACGAAATATTTGTATAGAGTATTGTCGTAATGAAATATTTGTCGGATTTGACCAAATAGAGCGGTGAGTGGAATCAAAAGAGTAAATAAGAAGGACGATTCTCCAAAGATCCACTACCTTTCGTGGAATCCAGTGAAGAGGATTCCAGAATATGCATTCCTACAAGTACAAGTTATTGATTCATTGGTCACAAGTCATCGGTATCGTCGACTTATGAGTTAACTCGGTTGATTCACGATATAAAGTGCATAGAGGCTTGTCCTAATGTCTTATCCCGACTTATGTGAGAGCTTGACATGACAAAGAGGCTTGGGAAGTTCGGTCGAAGGTCGCTTCGCAAGTGATCGGGTAGGTCATCTTTCGGTAGCTGGGTTGTCCGTCAAACGATCATGCATGATAGGTTGACGTCGGGAGTTGTCTAACGTGACTCCTCCAATGCTTAAGTAGATAAAAAAAATAATAATAATAATTTAAGTTATATAAGTGAGTGAGTGTCCCGAGCCCTTCGCTCAATGAGAGCTAGTGCAAAATCAACGAATATTTCTCTAATAATTAAGCTTATTTAGAATAAATTCTAAAAGTTTAAACCGTTAAGAAAATGACCAAAACATTTATAAGCTTTGACACATATCAATCTAATCATTCTCGATCTTGACACTAATGGATCTCTATCAAATCTCTCTTGGATTGCATGCCATGCAAAAGGGAGATTACGTGATCCACTTAAAATAAAATAAAATAAATCTGCAAGCACACTCCTTCTGGTGATTGCACTTTTTTGTTTGATTTTACAGCAAAATCCTTCCATATCCACTTCACTGACCAGATTAAGCCCTCCATCCATGGCTTTTTATTTTTATTTTTATTTTATAGTTCATGCAAACTGTGTACTTATATTAGACTCAGATTGACAACTGTGTCATATCCTAATATAAAATCTGCTGAAAACTTCATTGGACCACCGAGGCCATCAACCACTGTTCAATCCTTGAATAACTTAGCTATTTTCATCTTTTAGACTTGGGTTGACCTCTAGCTTGAGAAAGGTCATCTTAATTTGCTCCAACAAAACGTAGCTTATTGTGAAGAGGGAGAGTAGGTTCCTTGTCTCGTTTAGCCTATGGAAGATTAGTCTTCTACGGAATCTTTCATTACGAATAAATAGAAATAAAATAGGAATAAATTTTATATACGAATAAATACTAACAGACCGTCACACACAGTGGAATCAAACAGAAATTACAATCAGATGAACACCAAGATTTACATGAAAAACCCCTTCAACTCGAAGGGTAAAAATCATGGGACAAGCCAAAGAAAATCCACTATCAAATGAATATACAGATCTCAAGGTTTCTTGCCCAAGCCCAAAGCAACAACCACAAGAGAATCACAGGGACACAAGGACTATAATCCTAAGCACAATATTCAAAACCTTCCTAAGAGATCACAGTAAGAATCCACTACAAACTGATCTAACCTGAGATTTGAATGATTGAGAATAGTCTTTTCCAGCCATTGTCTTCTTCCCTTTCCTGGATCTCTTGTTTTCTGGCCTCTACTGTCAATCTGCAGTCTTCTTTCTCTCTCCCACGTTTTCAGTCGTCGCTGCTCTCTTAATCTCAACCCTAGCCACCTAATCTACGTTTTAGGTTAATATAAGTGGGCTTTTGGGCTGTGGGCTTCACTAAAGCCCATTATGGGCTGAATCTGGGTCATCTACCTAACAACCTCCCCCTTCAACTCATAAGGGAGGCTGTCTCATAACTCCTCAATGTGAAATCATGTCGACCAACTGTCGACACATCTCCTGTCTCTCTTTTTCTGCTCACTTTCAACTGCTTCTTGGTAACTCTCTGGTTCACTTGTATCAGTAAGCGTCACATACTCATCTGTAGAGTATCTTCTGGAAGGTTGACGTGGTCTGAAGATCTTCCTAACTGAAGTTTTGTGGGAACTTGCTCTCTTTCTTCTTCTTGCTCAACATGTCCTGCAGGTAGATCAACATCTGGCTCTGCACCATTTTCTTGCACATCTCCCCCATCACCTTGATATACTGGAGGAATAACTGGGTCACAATCTATAAATCCCTCTGCAGAAGTCTTAGCTGGTGTCTCCTTCTTCAAATCCTCAATGGTTTGATCCTCAAAGAAAATAACATCTCTGCTTTTGAACACCTTCTGCTTTTCTGGATCCCAAAGCCTGTAACCAAACTGATCATGTGAGTAACCAAGAAAAATATACTCTTTTGTCTTACCATCCAGCTTGGACCTTTCATTGTTTGGAACATGTGCAAATGAACGACAACCAAATACTCTTAATTGCCTATAGGAGACATCTTTCCCTGACCATACATGCTCTATAACATCACCATCTAGAGCTGTACATTGTGATAAGTTGATTACATCAACTGCAGTCCTCAAAGCCTCATCCCAAAACCTTTTGGGTAGCTTGGCCTGTGAAAGCATACATATGATCTTTTCCATGATGGTGCGGTTCATCCTCTCTGCAATTGCATTATGCTGAGGCGTACTAGGGACTGTCAACTCATGCTAGATGTCATGTGACCTGCAATAATCATTAAACAATCATGTATACTCACCACTATTATCTGATCTTATACATTTCAATTGTCTTTCTGTCTCCCTTTCAACTCTGGCATGAAACTCTTTGAAAACATTAATAACATAATCTTTAGTCTTCAAAGCATAGGCCCAAACTTTCCTGGAAAAGTCATATATAAAAGTAACAAAATAAAGTGCACTATTGATACTAGGAACATTAACAGATCCACCATGAGTTTTTGTCCTCAAAGGACCACACACATATGTATAGACACGGTCCAAGACATGCATTTTTCTAGATAAGGCAAGATTAACAAAGGAAACTCTATGTTGTTTACTAGTCAAACAATCAATACAAGGGTTCAAACGTGTACCTCTTAGGGATGACAATACCTCTCTTTTGGAAAGTTCTTACAGCCCTTTCTCGCTCATGTATCATAGTCGCCTATGCCACAACTCCATGCTGGAGTCTTTCTCTATAGCATTCAACTGCTCACCACAAGCTTTAGCCTGCAATCTATATAATGTATGACATTTCTTCCCATTAGCTACAATAAGAGAACCCTTACTGAGCTTCCACTGCCCTCTATGCAATCTGACATCAAAGTCATCATCGTCCAGCCTTCCAACTGAAATTAAATTCAGTCTTAAGTCAATCACATGCCTCACATCCTTAAGTACCAACTTGCAACCAAGGTTGGTCTTTATATGGATATCTCTCATGCCAATGATGTTTGCTGTGCCATAGTTGCCCATCTTGACAACACCAAAATTTCCAGACCTGTAAGTAGCAAAGAACTCCCTCTGTGGTGTAGCATGATAAGAAACACCTGTGTCAATTATCCATTTGAGATCCTGGCACACATTGTACTGTACTGTAGCTGTGATATTCTCTTTTGACTCTGTATGCACAATATTCAAAACATTCCCAAGAGATCAATTTCTATTTATAAGTTCATGGAGGTTTAAGTGGTAACCCTACAATAACTAGGTCGGATCGGAGGGAGGAGCATCTGATTCTTAAATCAATCAATAAGGTAGGGTCGAGACCACAATAAATATTGGGAATAATTATGCGAGGAGCTTTGCCCATCAATGATTTATGAGATCATGTACCAAATTATAAGGGATGTAGTTGCATGGTAACTGCTCATTCTTTGGGTTGGTTACCTATGTGTCATTGTCTCTTATATCAAATTTCAAGCTACTCATTTATATTGAGAATTTTAAGCTCAATGATGAATATGACTTAAACTAAATCAAGATTAACATAAATCAAAGTTAGTATATATCATATGACTCTTATTATGTTTGTAGTGTTATGGATGTTTGTCGTGCATGATGGGAATAAAATAGGAATAAATTTTGTATACGAACAAATACTAGCAGACTGTCACATATAACAGAATCAAACATAAATCACAATCAGATGAATGCCAAGATTTACGTGGAAAACCCCTTCAACTCGAATGGTAAAAATCACGGGACAAGCCAGAGAAAATTCACTGTCAAAATAATGAATATACAAATCTCAAGGCTTCTTGCCCAAGCCCAAAGCAATAGCCACAAGAGAATCATAGGGATACAAAGACTATAATCCTAAGCACAATATCCAAAACCTTCCCAAGAGAACACAGTAATAATATACTTTAAACTGATCTAACCTAAGATTTGAATGATTTAGAATAGTCTTTTCCTGTCTTTGTCTTATTCCCTTTCATGGATCTCTTATTTTCTGGCCTCTACTGTTAATCTGCAGTCTTCTTTCTCTCTCCCACGTTTTCAACCGCCGCTGCTCTCTTAATCTCAACCCTAGCCATCTAATTTAGGTTTTAGGTTAATACAAGTGAGGTTTTGGGCTGTGAGCTTCACTAAGCTCATTATGGGCTGAATCTGGGTCATTTGCCCAACAACCTCCCCCTTAAGCCCACGAGAGAGGGTGTCTCACGACTCCTTAATGTGAAGCCATACCGACCACCTATCGGCACATCTCCTTTGTCAATATGTCTGCCTCATTATCATCTGTGTGAATTTTCTGAAGCTGTAACTGGTTCTCTTCAAGCACATTTCTGATACAGTGATATCTAACATCTATATGCTTTGACTTCGAATGAAATGTTGGGTTTTTACATAAATGGATGGCACTTTGGCTGTCACAATATACCACATAGTTTTCTTGTTTCAGTCTAATTCTTGTAAGAATCCTTTCATCCATAATATTCTTTGCAAACCTCTGTAGCAGCAATATATTCTGCCTCTCTGGTGGAGAGAGCAATACACCTTTACAATCTGGACTGCCATAACACAGCTCCCCATGTAAAAGTAAGTACAAAACCTGATGTGGACTTCCTTGTGTCAATATCTCTTGTCATATCTGCATCTGTGTAACCTGTCAATACAGGTGGTCCACCTCCAAAGCTTAAACAAACTTTAGAACTTCCTCTGAGATATCTAAAAATCTATTTCACTGCTGCCCAATGCTCTTTACCTGGATTTGCAAGAAATCTACTAGTAACACCCACTGCATATGCGATGTCTGGCCTCGTACATACCATTGCGTACATTAAACTTCCAATTGCTGAAGCATAAGGAACCTTTTGCATTTTCTCCTTCTCCTCATCACTTGACGAACTCTGATCTGAGCACAACTTGAAGTGACCTGCAAGAGGAGAACCAACTGGCTTTGCATTACTCATACTGAACATATCTAATACCTTCTCAATATATTTCTCCTGTGACAACCAAATCTTTCTCTTTCTTCTGTCACGAGAAATCTGCATGCCCAGTATTTGCTTTGCTGGCCTCATGTCCTTCATTGCAAAAGACTCACTCAGTTCCTTCTTCAACCTATCAATCATAGACATATCTTTCCCGAGGATAAGCATGTCATCAACATAAAGTAAGAGAATAATAAAATTCTCACCAAACCGTTTTATATACACACAATGATCTGAAGCTGTTCTTTTATATTTATTTTCAATCATAAATGAATCAAACTTTTTATACCACTGTCTTAGAGCTTGCTTCAGCCCATACAAGCTCTTCTTCAACTTGCAGACAAGATTTTTTTTACCTTTGACTTTGAAGCCTTATGGTTGCTCCATATAAATTTTCTCCTCCAAATCACCATGAAGGAAAGTTGTTTTCACATCTAATTGTTCAATCTCCAAGTCTAGGTTAGCAACAATACCAAGAGTAACACAGATAAAAGATATTTTAACAACAGGAGAAAAAATTTCTTCAAAGTCAATACATTTCTTTTGACCAAAACCTTTCACAACTAATCTAGCTTTATACTTTGGTTGAGAACAATATTCTTGAGTCTTCAACCTGAAAACCCACTTGTTCTTTAAAGCCTTACTCCCCTCTAGTAGTTGCACTAAATCATATGTGTGGTTCTTCTACATAGAATCCATCTATTCCTGCATAGCAATAAATCACTTCTTTTTCTGCTCACTTTCAACTGCTCCCTGGTAACTCTTTGGTTCACCTGCATCAGTAAGCATCACATACTCATCTGTAGAGTATTTTCTGGAAGGTTGCGTGGTCTAGAAGATCTTCTTAACTGAGGTTATGTGGGAACTTGCTCTCTTTTTGTTTCATACTCAACATATCCTGCAGGTAGCTCAACATGTCCTGCAGGTAGATCAACATCTGGCTCTGCACTATCTTCCTGCACATCTCCCTCATCACCCTGATATACTGGAGGAATAACTAGGACACAATCTACAAATCCCTCTACAGAAGTCTTAGCTGGTGTCTCCTTCTTCAAATCCTCAATGGTTTGATTCTCAAAGAAGACAACATCTCTGCATCTGAACAACTTTTGCTTTTCTGGATCCCAAAGCCTGTAACCAAACTGATCATGTGAGTAACCAAGAAAAATACACTCTTTTGTCTTACCATCTAGCTTGGACCTCTCATTGTTTGAAACATGTGTAAATGCACGACAACCAAATACTCTTAAATGCCCAAAGGAGACATTTTTTCCTGACCATACATGCTTTACAACATCACCATCTAGAGCTGTACATGGTGATAAGTTGATTACATTAACTGCAGTCCTCAAAGCCTCATCCTAAAACCTTTTGGGTAACTTGGTCTGTGAAAGTATACATCTGATCTTTTCTATGATGGTGCGGTTCAGTCCCTCTACAATTGCATTATGCTGAGGTGTACGAGGGACTGTCAACTCATGTTGGATGTCATGTGACCTGCAATAATCATTAAACAATCTTGTGTACTCACCACCATTATCTGATCTTATACATTTCAATTGTCTTTCTGTCTCCCTTTCAACTCTGGCATGAAACTCTTTGAAAACATTAATAACCTGTTCTTTAGTTTTCAAAGCATATGCCCAAATTTTCCTAGAAAAGTTATCTATAAAACTAACAAAATAAAGTGCACCACTAATATTAGGAACATTAATAGATCCACCAGGAGTTTTTGTCCTCAAAGGATCACGCACATCTGTATAGATACGGTCCAAAACATACATTTTTCTAGATAAGCCAGGACTAACAAAAGAAACTCTATATTGTTTACCAGCCAAACAATCAATACAAGAGTTCAAACGTGTACCTCTGAGGTATGACAATACCTCTCTCTTAGAAAGTTCTTGCAGCCCTTTCTCGCTCATGTGTCTCAGTCGCCTATGCCACAACTCTATGTTCAAGTCTTTCTCTGTAGCATTCAACTGCTCACCACAAGCTTTAGCTTGTAATCTGTACAATGTATGACATTTATTCTCATTAGCTACAATAAGAGAACCCTTACTGAGCTTCCACTGCCCTTTGTGAAATCTGATATCAAAGTCTTCATCGTCTAGCCTTCCAACTGAAATTAAATTTAGTCTTAAGTCAATCACATGCCTCACATCCTTAAGCACCAACTTGCAACCAAGGTTGGTCTTTATATGGATATCTCTCATGCCAATAATGTTTGCTGTGCCATAGTTGCCCATCTTGACAACACCAAAATTTTCAGACCTGTAAGTAGCAAAGAACTCCCTCCGTGGTGTAGCATGATAAGAAGCACCTGTGTCAATTATCCATTTGAGATTCTGACACACACAAGAAAAAATATCATCGGAAGTAGACAAAATCAAATAATCACTACCTTATATTGTAGCTGTGATATTCTCCTTTGACTTTGTATGCTCCACTTCTTTCCCTCTTTTCTTGTTCTTCTTAAGTTGTTTGCACTGATTTTTGTAATGTCTTTTCTCACCACAATTATAGCAAACAATATCTTTCCTTGATCTTGACTTATTTTTACCCACGCGTGAACCACTTCTATCATTTGACTTTGACCTTCCTCTATTCGCGGAGACAAGTGCTTGTGAATCAATCTGAGAAGTTGCTAAATTCTTTCTCCTTAACTCCTCATTCAACAAACTGCTTGTTACTTGACTCATTGTGACAATACCATCTGGTGCCGAATTACCGAGGGTAACCACTAGTGTCTCCCAACTTTCTGGCAAAGAACTCAGAAGTAACAATGCTTGCAACTCATCATCAAGAGACATTTTCATAAAGGATAACTGGGTAGTAATACTCTGTATTTCATTCAAATGCTCAGGAATATAAATACCCTCTTTATATTTCAAGTTCACAAGTTTTCTGATCAGAAAAGCTTTGTTGCCAGCTGTTTTTCTTTCATAAAGACCTTCTAACTTTTTCCAAAGAGAGTAAGCAGAACATTCAGTAGAAACATGGTGAAAGACACTATCATCTAGGTATTGTCGAATAAAGCCAATTGTTTTTCGATCTAACCTCTTCCACTCATCATCTGTCATAGATGTGGGCTTTGCACTGTCCCCTTGCAAAGGTCCATATAAATCTTTGCAATATAAGAGATCTTTCATTCTTGATTTTCATATCATCCAATTGTTTCTGTTTAACCTAATCATGTGAGAAACATTACCGACCTCCGTGTTCAGATACAAAAGATTAAATATCACCAAAACCCTACTCTTATACCAGTTGATGGGAATAAAACAGAAATAAACTTTGTATACGAACAAATACTAGCAGACCGTCACACACAGCGGAATCAAACAGAAATCACAATCAGATGAACACCAAGATTTACGTGGAAAGCCCCTTCAACTCGAAGGGTAAAAAACCACGGGATAAGCCAGAGAAAATCCACTATCAAAATAATGAATATACAGATCTCAAGGCTTCTTGCCCAAGCCCAAAGCAATAGCCACAAGAGAATCAGAGGGATACAAGGACTATAATCCTAAGCACAATATCCAAAACCTTCCCAAGAGATCACAGTAAGAATCCACTACAAACTGATCTAACCTGAGATTTGAATGATTGAGAATAGTCTTTTCCTGTCCTTGTCTTCTTTCCTTTCCTGGATCTCTTAATTTCTGGCCTCTATTGTCAATCTGCAGTCTTTTTTCTCTCTCCCACGTTTTCAGCCGTCGCTGCTCTCTTAATCTCAACCATAGCCACATAATCTAGGTTTTAGGTTAATACAAGTGAGGTTTTGGGCTATGTGCTTCACTAAAGCCCATTTTGGGCTGAATCTGGGTCATCTGCCCAACAGTGCACCCATAACACTTTCGTTTACGGATAGTTTATTACTTTTGTTTGATTATACATATATTTGATAATATATTTTATCTTATTTTTGTTTTAAATTTATAAAGGAATGACATCATCTAGTTTTTTAGAATATCACAATGTAAAGGAATGACATCGAATTGTAGATATCGCTCGATTTTTCTTGAAGAAGGTAATGAAAAAGATGAAAAAATAGACAGAGCTTGGAAGGTGATTATAGGAGTTTAAAGTCGACGACTTGGTACTAGTAAAGCTCTAACCAGCATTACTCTATAAATTTAAATATAAAGTGCATAAGAGACTAGTACGTAAGTACGAAGGACCCTTCCCAAATATCAATAGGGTATGTAATGTCTTTTATAAGTTGTAACTATCGTCATAGCTTATTAACTTGAAAACCTACCTCTCATATTTGTAAGATACTTCCCAAATGCTGGTTATAAGTGCTCTATAAGCCAATCACACGAGTGATGATATGTATGACACATTGAATAGTCTTTTTAATTATTATTATTATTATTAGCATTTATCTCACTTTATGTTGCTTGTTACTTATATTGTGATATTCTTGGATCTATGAAACAGAAATTGGATTATGATGAGATCATGATAATAAGACTAATTCATCTTTAAACATAGATCATAAATAATCCTAATCATAAGTTACTCCAAAAAGACATCGAGATAACCAAACAGACTGGTGTGATATATACCCATCCATATGATGGATACGACTGGTCTTATAATTGCTTGTGCAGGGACACTGGGGGTATAGTACAAGTGCTCATTGGAGAATGAGTTTGCTGATTGTTCCACTTACGGAATGTTGAATGGTTAATGATACCTGACGTCATATACCAATTACATAGTCTTAGTTATGTATTTGGTCCTTAGACTTGAGACACAAATAATGCCTTGTTTGAATACTCTATTCTTTGATGTCGGACTTACAGGTCCGGAAGATAAAGATCTAGTATAGTTGGTTATTAAAAATGATAGTCAACCTTATGAAGGTAATTGAGTGTCAATAAAGGATTGTCCACTCTCCATATCATGAGAGAAATATCCCGTGTGTTCTCACTCAATATCACGAGTTGAAGTCATTTTAACGGATCGTGAGACAAAGCAATTCAATGGTGAAAAGCAAATCGAATGCTTAGTGAAGTGGTGAAAGCTTCCCTAACTAGAATAGATAAAACTACTCTAGAATAGTTTGATTTTCATTATCATAGCCTATTTTCTGTAAAATATCAGTTATCTCAACACCTAATAATCACCCTTAAAAGATATGAGATAGTGTTTGGTGTTGATTGAATTTACAAGTTCACACATAAAACCTATAAAAACTTGTCAACATGCTCGACACCCAGTGGGCAATCATTTGAGGACTTGCAACTATTCGTTTGTCTTCTAAAGTCCTTGTTACTCCTCTTTTTTCTCTTGCAAGTGTTTGCTAAATTACTTATAAAGCTGTCCTCTTTGTAAGACACCCGGATTTATCCATCACTCATTTTCGAAACTAATAAATTTACTCTCTTATAGATCCTTTGGGATCTCAACGACGTTGTAATTAAGTCAAAGGTTATAATTACGTTGACTTTTTACTGATAAATAACACAAAGGGTATATAATGACTTAGACAATTTCATATAAATTCGTAATAGTATAAATATGATAAATATTATCTTGACAAGGTAAAAATAACAGCCACTATTATGTATAATGTATAACTAGAATCTTTATTTATGAAAGACTTGCTTGTAAACTCTAGCAATAGAAAAAATATTGTAAACAATATCGATTCAATCAATCATCATTGATTCAACAACCAAACTCCATTGAGTCCCAAACTCCAAGCCTGTATAAATAGGCAGCCACATCTGAAACAATGAAGACCACACTTACAAGCATGGCAATTCCAGTACAAACCATGCTTCCAACTTTTCGTATCCTTGCTTCCTTCGCTCTACCATCTTCTTCTTTAGACGCTCCTTCCACCGCCCTCCACTACCACAATGGCTCCCTCCTCAGCTCACCCATCAACATCTATACCATATGGTATGGCTCATTCACCGCCGCCGTCTCCGACTTCTTCGCCTCCTTTCGGTCTTCGCATTCGCAGCAACCCACTGTGTCAAAATGGTGGTCAACCGTGCAACAGTACTAAGACCACACCGGGAAGCCTGCGTCACAGGCCGTTGAGATCGCCGCCCAGACATCCGACCGGGCTTACTCCCTTGGACGATCTCTCACCCGTTCCAACTTAGCCAACCTGGTGAGAAGCTCCGTGGCGAAAGGCTTGTTGCCCCTCGACGCCTCCGGCGTCTATATGGTCCTTACATCCTCCGACGTGACCGTCGGTAAGTTCTGTACAAGCTCATGCGGCTTCCACAGCACCGGTCTGATGCCAGCCGGGAAACGGGTGGTCATGGTCCACGTCGGCGACCCGGGGACGCAGTGCCCCGGCCTCTGCGCGCGGCCGTACGATGCCCCGGCATATGGGCCGCCACTGGTGGCGCCGAACGGTGATTGCTGGGGCCGTCACGAACCCGTTCCGCGATGGCTACTACCAGGGCGACCGGCTTGCGCCGCTGGAGGCCGCCACCGCCTGCGCCGGAATATTCGGGAAGGGTGCCTATCCGGGGAATCCCGGAAACCTGTTGATCGATGAGAAGAGCGAAGCCAGCTTTAACGCTTTCGGGGCCGGTGGCCGGAGGTTTCTCCTACCGGCCGTTTGGGAGCCCATCAGTGGAAAGTGCAAGGTTGTCGCTTGAGGAACTCACGTCTGGTTTAGCTTGTAAGAAGGCTGATGTCTTAATACGTAATAAGCACGTACAGCTTGTTAGTATATGGTTTGGAAGTCAATAAATAAATACATGCATATGACCATCGAAAGATATTTCTTATGACAGCCTTCACCACTGAAATGCCACCTTAACAGCAGATCTATATCATAAGCGATATAAAGAAATGAGATTAATTTAGGGAAATTGATAAAGTAGTATAAATATTATGAGATGGATTTCTGATGGTGGTGCTGAGAGAATCATCTAGTATAAATATCAGAAACTAGTCTCCATGAGACAAAAATTACCTTTTTGAAATTACAACATAGCTAATGTTACTGAGTAAATACAACATATGCATATAAAATGTGAAAATTAGCTGCACAAGTTGATAGATGATAAGAACATTATCAAATACAGATGTTGAGCATGATCGGTCTATCGTATTGTTATAATTTGATTCTCGAAATATTTATCAATCATGCATATCCCTAAAAGTGACAAATAACTCAGTTTCCTAGCATGATTGATAGCAAATATAAATTATCACTTTTTTGTAGGTAAGTAAAAGCACAAAGTAGAAACCTGAATCCAATCAATCAAAAGAAGAAAGGTCTCTCAAGTTCAGTCATTAAATGTCAGGGCCTGGCAACCAATTGCCATATAAGCATATTAAATGAAACATGCATATGAACAGCATTGAAAATTCCTATGCTGGAGTGCAATTTAGGTTATCTCACATCCTGAAATCCCATACTTAATGGTAAAAAACTAGAAAGTCAATAAATGTTATCACATTCTGAAATCCCATACTTGATGGTAAAAAACTAGAAAGTCAATAAATGTTCTAAAATGAACAAGATTTGGAGAACTTCTACAATTATACAATTTGGGTTAAAAGAGATTTATACTGTTTATTTAATAAGAAGAATAACTGGATGTAACAAAAGTTATATTTAACAAAAGATTCACACCTCACAGAAAGAGCTACAAAGCTCCAGATTCTGCAGAGTTTAAAGATATATTGTTTTCATCTAGTTACTTGGACTGACCACTGGGGGACTCATTAAAGGAAGTAATCTAACAAGACAATCCACACAGTTTAAGAAAATGAACCCAAGAATCATTTGTAATGTAAAATAAGGACAAGAATTTAGTCTTCTAAGCAGAGAAGTTCTTTTCATATTTTGGGTCAAAATAAAAAAAGCCTAGATGTTCCTTGTAGCAGATAGGTTTTAAGCTGCTATGTGAGATCAAGACTGCAATTTCAAAAGCTACTCCAAATGTGAAAATTAACAATATTATTTTCTAGTTTTCTTCACGCACCTATCCACATCATTCAATGAATTTAAAGAGCTGATTCAAAAGCAATTCTGTGTAAAATCAAAGCTTTAATGTGATGTGAGGGAAATATTCCTGTCAATATAACCCAAACAGCTAAGAAAATGAATACAAGAACAATTTGGAATGCCACACAAGGGAAAAGATGATTTAGCCTACTTAGCATAGAAGAAGATTTGTCTCACCATTTTGGGGCAGAAAACAAGGATAGATGCTTCATGGTGCAGATAGGCTTAAACAGCCAGTCCTAATAGAGTCTACAAGCTTTTCAGAATTTTGAAACAGCATGCGAAATCAAGGATGTGCTATTTATACATGAGAAAGTTACTTAAAATGTGGGTCACAATCGGAAATAATCATTTCCTAGCTCTTGCATGCACCTCTCCGTGTTGATCAATGAACTTGAAAAGATCATACTCAAAGGATACAGAGTCAATTCAGGAAACAGTTAACGCTCTGGTATGATGACAGGAAAATAGACAACAAGCTAAGGTTGCAAACTAGTGAACAAAAAGGGGTGTACTGAAGTGCATGTGGATCATGGGAGGCCAGTGTACACAACCTAACCCTTGCAAGTTAAAAGTTATGTTTCAATGACTCAAATCCTGATAAATCAGGTCACAACCTTAACATGGCAACAGGGCTTCCCCTCTAGTTTCAAACTAGTGTTATTGTACAATCATAAGCTCTGATGGAAATTATATCATCCTATAACATATTTTAAGAATACATACGTCTGTTATTAATACATCAAAAGCACAGCAATCGCCATCGAAAGTACAGCAAACATCATAATTTTATAGAATAAAACAATGCCGAACTTCACAAGCTCAAAAACCTAAACAAGGACTTGATGTCATGATGCTAGTGGCTTGCCTGGTATTTTTGTCTGTCAGAAGCTATAACTTTTGGGTGTAACATGCGACAAAAATAAAATAATGCACAACTAGGATCATAACCTTCTCAGATCACAATAAAATTAACTTTTATTGGCAAAATACCTTTTCTATTAGCTCAACAATTTAAACAACAACTAGGTATGAGAGAACTGAGAAGACCGTATTAAGAAAATTGGCAGTCTGTAAGAGATCAGGACATGGCACTTACATATAAAGTAATTTGGCTCGTAATAGGTACATTCCACTGATCATTGGTATGCACATCTTAGCATGGATCAGCAAAGATGCCACTAAATGTCTTCAAAATCAAATTTTAATAGTGTGTTCAACATTATGAAAGGAAGGTAAACACTTGAAATGATCATTGAGAATTTCATAGTCTTTTAGTGTCAGGATTCAGTGGTATCAAGAACATGGAAAGTTCCATAGATATGTTGACATGGAACGTTCCATAGATATGTTGACATATTGCAAAAAAAAATCCCAATTCTCCGAATTTATATCAAACGAAAGAAGAAAGCTGATGTATAATTAACACGAAGATAGGAAGATAGAGCTCTGACAAAATCAACAAGACTGCCATAATCGTTTAAATATTAGGATTCAATGGTAGAAATGAGACGAAGTTGCAACAGAAATATTTACATATTGCAAAAGAGCTCAATTCTCTGCATAACATGACAGATTTCAACTTCTGTAGAGAAAAATGAAGAGAGCTGATGTTTAACCACTACCAGAAGAGAATTAAAAGAGCTCTTGTATTTTCCTTATCCAATAAAATCAATTTACAAACTGAACCTTTCCATTTGAATCTGGAGAAATACTGTCCAGGATACAAGTAACAATAACCAGATAGATCACAACAAATGATTTAAAACTAGATGCTGCTATGGTGCCAGTGGTTTATCCAATACCTTTCTCTATCGAAAGCACTTGTACTGAACAGAACAAACAGGCAAACACATAACAATTAGTGTACCAGAAGATCTGACTGTATAGCATAAGAACTTGTGACTTTAGCAATGAAACAAGCGACCCATTAAGGTGCTCATTGGGGATAAGGACCTGACCATGTCAATAGCAAGACGAGTAGCATCCTAGCAAATACTACAGTGGTCCTCCTTTACTTCACAGAACAAACAAACCTTTGCAGGAAAGAGGAACATCTACAACAAAACTCTATATTGCTACTGACAACATACTGTTATTTTTGTCTGTGACTTTGCTTCATAACCAAACCAAAAGATGACAATAATCTCTTTTCACATTTAGATAAATCTGAGGATCCTCAAGGACAAGCAAGTGGCAACAAATAAAAGAAATGGAATAAAAGAAGATTACTATTCCTATCCTTGGATGCATATTTATGTGTCAGGAACTCTCTGATATTGAATACCAGTACAGCATAAATATATTTTTAGATAATTAAGCCTTCCAGGATGACAATAGCTCTAAATTTAACTAGAAAAGAACAAGAGGGTACAGAAGAAAAAAGAAGTTACTCAGGATGCTGTGCCAGTGACTTTGGTGGCCTTGAACGCCGGATGCAGCAACCCCAGTTCATCCTTCAGCTCCAGCGGGTTACTGGTCTCATTCCTGATCCGCTTCACCCTTCTGCTGGCGAGCGACTTGTGGGTGAACCCGTACATCTGCAAGATCTGATTGTCCCCGAAGTTGAAAGCGCGATCCATCTGCTTAAGGCAGCGTTCCACGGGATAATCCCCAAATTTGCCGCACGGTTTGCAGCCGACGAAGTGAGTGACGAGGGGCCAGCGGTGGTCGCCAAGGCCCGGGTGGTAGTTCTCGATCATCTCCTCGTAGCGGTCAACAAGGATGCCCCAGTAACCGTGAAGGTAGTAGGCGCTCTCGAGGTAGACCTTGTCACCCCACCGGTCACGCTGGGTGACAAGGAGGTAGACCATGGCGGACTGGTCGTCCGCCTCGAAGACGGGGCGGTCCTTGAGGAAGGCGGTGAGGACCTTTCCCGCCTCGGTACGGGTCTTGCCCTTGGGGCCCATGGGCGCCCAGGCGTCGAGGAGGTCGAGAGACCACTGGCAGTTGCGGAGGAGGAAGCTGCCGGTGTTGAGGCCGATCCAGTTGCGGTCGTCGTAGACCATCTCGTTCCAGCCGTGCAAAACGAGGTTGAAGGGGGAGTATCGCTCCCAGGGGAGCTCGAAGGCCATATCGGTGAACATGGCGTCACTGTCCATCCACCACAGGAACTCCACCTCCGGATGGGCGAGGAGGAGGGAGCGGATCAGGGGCAGCTTGGCCCAGAAGCCAGCCATCTCCGCGTCGAGGAGGGCCAAGTTGTAGAAGATCTCGATGCCGTGGACGCGGCAGTAGTCGATCTTGTTCTTGATGGACTTGAGCAGGTAGTGGTCGCCCACAGGGTTCTCGCAGGGCTTCGGAGAAGATCCCGTCACCAGGAGGACGCGCGGCTTAGTGGAGCCCAGAAAGCTCGGCCGCTCCGGGTGGCGGCGGAGCCAGTCGGCGCGCTGCTCGTCCCAATCGGAGATCTTGGGGCCCAGGGAGTAGGGCATCGACGGATCGCGCGGCGGATCCTCCTCCTCTTCGGCGCCGTTGGAATCGGTATGCTGCGGCTGCTGCTCAGTGAGGGCGCGGTGGGGGTGATGGGGATGGCCGTGGAGGAGGCGGCGGATGTCGTGGAGGTCCTGCTCCGGAGTGCCGAAGCGGCCGGCGCCGATGGTGCCGCGGAGGACGACGATGGTCATGACGAGGCAGAGCAGGGTCAGCCGCCCATTGCGGAGCGCTCGATGCAGCTGCCTCACCCGCCTCTCCCCCAAGCACCGCCCGAGCACCGACATCCTCTCCTCTTATCTCTCTTCTCTCCTTCCACTTCCTCCTCGCGGTGAAGTTGCCAAGGGAACTCAAGATAGAGATCGAGAGGGGTGTGGTGCGGAGGTGGTGGGAGACCAGAACGATGGTAGGAAGTGACGGAAGGCCATGAGGTGTGTCGGTCGTTTTTTATCTGGACGGGAGAAGGAAGGAATCCATGGAAAAGGAAGGCATTAGATGGGAATAGGAAGAGAGAAAGGGGGAAGAAGGCATTATTTGGGTTTTTGTGGTTGGCTGTTCCGTTTGTACATGTATGACAGATGGTAGTTCCACATCTTGTCGGATTTAGATTATAAATTTTTTTATTAATAAAGTTAACTTAACATTATTTACTTCAATATTAATCCATAATTAATCTTTATCTCGGACCACCTCTGGGTTTTTTTTTACCATTTTGAGTTGTTTTCGAAGTTAAATTGATATGGATTCAAGTTGAGTCTACAATCATATGCAACACATTTCAATCATGAGCATAACATAATAAAAGTTTTCTAGATTCAACTCAATCCTTTGTGAAACTACGATATTAATAGTGGTTTTTATATTAAAAATTAATTATGGATAATTTTTTAGTAAATTATCATTTAATTTATTTATATAACTCCTTTTCATTATTTAGGTAATTCCTAAAAAATATCAAATTTATTTATTCTCATATAATTGTTTTCAATTTTTAAAAATATAAGATTACTTATAATGTTCATCCGCTTCCTCGTCCTCCCACATTGGAGGAACCCATCACCTACCCACGTTGTCTTAATTGACTCCGTTTTTATCGATCGAAAAATCGCGACATAAAATTTCGAACCTTCTGTTATTGAAAATTTTAAATAAAAAATTATCAATAATAATAATGATAATGAATTTGGACAAATTTAATTGTGATTTGATGGGTGTAAATAAGACATGATTTATGAGATATATGGCGTAACACAAGTCACGAGGCTGACGTGGCGCGTGAAATGTTTGGGACGCGGGACAAACAACTCAGCATGGGGTGGATAAATAGAAAACATGACACCAACCATCGGACTGCGACCACTTAAATAGAACAAGTCAAGGTGAATTGTATATTATTTTATTGATTAAAACTTGGTATGTTGTTTATTATTTAAGATAAAGTCATTGACACATGATCCAAACATAATATTATTCGAATTAATTTCAAGATAAAAATACTAAACTTTTGAGATACCACTAGCATAAAAATAGAGATTAAAAAAGATTTTTTGATTTGATTTATTCGACACCTAACTTAGTAATATGAGATTATGATAATCTATTTCTTATTATGTTTAATATGAGTTTTTTTGAGGATAAAATTATTAATTATCTCTGATAATTTTTTTTTTAACATTTTATCCTTACGAGCTACAAGAGGAATAATCTATAAATCTACTCTTCTATGTAAGTAAATGAATAGAGGATGACTTTCATCTTCTACTTTCAATTTAGACATAATATAAAAATCACATGTCATAAGATAATAATTGACGATGATCTTTATGTCACTTATTAGCATCAATTAATCTTTAGGTGAGGATTTATGATCGAATACAATCCATTAGAGATATGCTTAGTTAAGAAAATAAGCTTCTCAGATACATGCATCGACTCCTAAAATAATTCATTAGGGATAAAGAAGTTGCTTCCAATTCAAAGTGGTTTGAGGTTCCAATTTATGTATAATTGGAGGACAAATTTGATTTAGATTAAGTTCGTCCATCCAAAATAGTCCAAAATGAATTTAAAAAAAAGTCAAAAAGTCTACATCAGTCCCGTTCTAACTCAAAAGAGAAGTTGTCAATTTCTTTTGCTGTTTTAGATTAATTTATCCTTATTTTGAATTGCCAGCGTAGTGGTTGAAGGAATCATAATTATAACCAGTCAAATTGGTGGCCATAAGTATATTTAATTTATCGTTAAAAAATAATGATATGAAAGTTCTAGAGTTCTCAATTTGAGGAATTTTATTGAGATGAGAAACTATCCTTTTTTTTTTCCCCCTGGCTATTAATATATGTTAATGGACATAATTATATTTTATTTATAAATGAATAACAATAAGAGCCTAAGATATATTTTATTTATAAACGAACAACAATAAGAGCCTAAGAGTGCAAAAAAGAAAAAAAAAGGAAAAGAAAATTAGATTACAGTGTAGATAATTTATTGGGAAAAATGGGCAACAAATCCGCCTCAGTTGACTTACTATCCACGTGGTCGTGTCAAAAGGGTGGGGCCGGCTTAAAAGGGCGATGGACGAGCCTTCTCCCGCGGGACCCACGTAAAAGAACAACACACGCACGCAGGAGCGTAGGAGAGGGAGACGTTTGGCACGCACGAAGACACGTTCGGGCCGGCGGAGGCAACGAGGAGCGTGGTTTGTCACATCTCCAGCTGTCGGATGGCGACGGCTGACACGCGGCACGGAGCCGAAGCAAGAGGCTGTTGCGACTTGTTCTTTGTCGTGTTCCAAAGAGAACCTAACGGTTCGTAAATTATACGTATGCAAAGACGGTCGACGACGCACTAATGATAGATCGGGTCGCCCAAATTAGAGTATTGATAATAATCGATTTAGGTTGTAGAATTGAGGGTGACAGATAAGATTGGCAGCCCAAAACAATCGACACATCACGATTTGACTCAACCTCAATAGAGACGGGCCAAATTTAAAGAGTTCCACTGGATTGGGCCGAGACAACACGCCTATCCCAACCTAAATCCGCAACTCAAAGCTCCGTTCGTTTAGAAGGCAATCGTATCCCAAACTACGGTGGGCTATCAGCAATAATTGCACGCACACACCGCCACATCATTCCCCAAGCGTCGTTATCTACCAAACTCCCCCATGTGATCGATACACCGCCGCCCACATTTCCACCTCCTCCGGTCCGTACTCCTTCTTCTTCTTCTTCTTCTCATCACTGTACGCATCGTGATTCTTCAAGCTCATCTGCACTCTGCCCTAGGATCGATCCATCACACAAAATAAGCATCCAATTATAAACAACTTGTTCATCGATACATATCTCAGCATTATTGTTCTTTTCCCTATGATTATTACAACACGAATTCCACGATGATATGACTGAATCACAGGATATGTCAACAGAGTAAACAAGAATTACTGCTACAGACAGAGAGAGAGAGAGAGTGGTAGCGGGGAAGACGGTCTCGCCCTCTTTTTTTCCTTCTTCGGCGGCTCCGGCTGCCGCTGCCTTTACTGCGGCACCAGGGGCATTTTGGGAACGGTCGGAGGGGATGGGAAGAGCTAACAGGGATGTTTCGGGAAGAGTAGTAGGCGCATTTAGGGAAGGCAAAGAAAAAGGGTCTCCTACTCTAGGAAGAAGAGGAAGAGAAGGATGGAGGAGGACATGAAGGTGAAGAAGGAGTTCGAGGGAGCAGCGCCGGAATTGTAGTCTGAGGGTGGAGGGGGGCTGTAGTGGTAGAAAGGGAAGTAGGGTAGGAAGGGGTTGGGCGGCGGCGGCGTTTTGTAGTAGATGTTTGCCGGCGGAGGGTAGTAGTAGCCTCCTCCTCCTCCTCCGTACGGCGGCGGAGGGGAGTAGTAGTAGAAGGTGCCCGGAGTCGACGACGACGGCGGCGGGGGACACTGCGCCGTGGACGGCGGCTGAGGAGGAGGTGGAGGGGGAGGGGAAACGACGGGCAGGCAGGGGTTGTCGCAGGAGGCGCACATTGTGCAGGAGGTGCCGTCCTTGATCACGGCCCTCGACGCCGAGACCGACTGTGGGGAGGCGACCGCCATCAGCAGCAAGACGAGCGGGAGCAAGGCCCGGGGAACCGTGGGAACCGGCGGCGCTGAGCGTTTCGCCATCTCGGATGGAGACCGAGAGTGATGGGAGCGAGCGAGACAGTGGTTGGAGACTCCGCTTTCGGTGTATGGGTATCATATATAAAGCGATTCCTCACCACCCCTTTCACTTCTTTTACTTTCTCAAGCTGGAAAAGTTGCACTTTTTTTTTTTACTACAAATACTTCGAATTTATCAATTGATAAATTCGATTTTTCATACGATAATTATTTTTAAAAATATTTATTGGGATATTAAAATCGCTTATTTTTGACGTCTGTGCTGGATCCACGTGTTAAGTGAGCACGTTGAGGCGGAGAGGTGGCGCGTGCGAACCGGCGTCTCGGGCGCCGCCCGCTTTTGCCGAGGCCGGGACGACGACCCTGAGCGACGGCGACGGCGGTCGCACGTGCCGGTGGCGGACGGGGTTGGGCCAGTGTGGAATCCCGCGCTGCGCTGTACCCACGTGATTGGCAGCGGTGGGTGGCAAATCGGAGAGGGTTGGAATCCCGGTGGGGGATACAGGTCACGGCGGTCGATGTGTATCATGGAGAACCTTGCAAGCTAAGCTAAGAATACATTTTGTATACGCACTGCTAAAACGAGTGCGTGCAGCGTTTGCCGACATCTGAACATATTGCGAAAAGAGGACAGCTTTCATTTGGAATGATCTGATGACATTCCAAGGATTCTACAGCCGGCCATGTGTGTTTCCGCTCACCGGTGGGCCTCGGCAGCGGTCAGCATGTAGCGAAAGAGAAGCGTTTCCACTAGCACCGGCCTCGAAGCTTCTTCACTTCCGGTTGCAGATGCATCCACGGCAGGTCCGATCCGAGCCTGGCAAACTGTCTTCTTCTTGCCAAAGGAAACAGCAGATGTTCCACGACGATCGAGAATAGATTCTTGTTATCTTTCTACGAAGCACAGTGCATGCACTGCAATGAAACACAGTGCTGTGGGATCGACGGTGCCGCCGCCGTGATCCAACCAAATGAACGGCACCTACCTCTCCTCCTCACTCGGTCACAAGGCGACGATGGGTGTGTACCAGGGCGCACTGAAGGGGTTGTGGAAGAGGAGCGGGTAGCACCACCTCGACGGCGGCCAGGGACGGCACCGCCGCGGGTTCTGGCGGATCAAGATCGCGCCGCGCCAACGGGTCCGCGACGCCTAATTGAGGATCATGCTCGGCTTCGCCACCGGGGCCTCCTTCGGCGCCGCTTACGTCGGCTACGGCGGGGACAATGCGGTGGAGTTCGCGCGTATCATTATGTTGTTAGTGAAAGAGACGTCCAATTTTTTTACTTCAATCTTACCTCGTGTAACTCAAAATGGTGTTGCAAAAAAGATGAAAGAAATGATAAGACGAGAATGACGAATATGAGCAAAAGATTCAAGAAAATTGTAACATAATCAAAACAAAAGGGTTAAATTCTATCAGGCGAAAAAAAAAAGCCTCTTACACATACGAGTAGATGCAGGTCCAATGATCAACCACTGTTGTTTTTTTTTTTTCGAATAGAAAGCGATGTTAAATTAGTTTTTTATTTTTCGAATAAAAAGCAATAGTGCTCCATCTGATACATATAACTGTGGTCTTATCTTCTCATGTGCCATTTAGGGGATTTAACTTGAGATGATTATTATTTTCGAGCATCGTCAAACTTATTTTCTCTCTCATATGATTAGTTGACTTTTGTAAGGATTTTGATGAAGTAGGTATAATTGCATTTTTATTAACAATAGATGAATGAAAAGAGAGAAAAAAGTGACAAACTATTGATAGTCAATCAATGATCTGATATATAGCTTTCGTATAATATTTAGATTGAATGATCTCACCTCTCTACTCATGTGGATAAGGGTCGATAATAGATAATTATAAGTTATTTCCTTTTATCATCTAAGTAAAAAAATATCAATGAGCTTGGAGGCACTCAGGGACTATATCTTCGTATAATATTTTATAAAATATTTTATTCTTTCCTGATCAAATATAAAAGTTCATCTTTAAGATAATAAAAGAATATTATTTTTTAATCATTCACATTCATACTCAACCTAAGATTATTAACTTAAATATCAGAGAGATTGGATCACAAATTTTTTTAAAAAAAATATCTTTCGACCTCGATTTTCATGTAGGTGACACCTAAGGAGTTTGGCGTTTTCATCTCCAAGGCATCTTGGACAATACTATGCACACAAGTCTAGATTACGTTGGGTTAAACAAGATATTAATAATATATTCTCATAATATTTTTGGCTAGAAGGGTCCGATGTTACAAAAACACCCACCCGTTGACCGTTATAATGAACGCTTGAGCGAAGAGGTTTTACCATTACCCAAAGTACTTTCACCTAAGGGTGACAATAGTTATTATATCTTCACATTGGTGCATCCATCTCGGCGCAAAGGCTAATGCAATATTAGCATCTATTCAATGACCGGGGATCAACTTGCCTTAAGAGGAGAACCGAGGCCAAGAAGATAAAGCTCATAAGGGAGATCATAAAGGCTTAAATGCGATAGATGATAAGCCTCACTCTTATGGCTAAGAGGGATTTAGAGGGAAAGGATAAATCTATTTCATCTAGTATTGAATATAAGTATCCGTTTGGATTGTGACCCATACAAGAATAAATCTACCATTGCGGGAGGCAAACGGTAAAGAGTGCTTGAGGTAAGGAGGTTAGGTGTCGACCTCTCCTTTAACTAAAGGTCGGTAGGCCACTGCCGGATGTAGCTGATCAATATGGTGGTTCATGTAGGTCTAGAAAAAAAATAATCGATTGAGATATGTGGGTACTTTGGGCAAAAACATGCCTCTTCCACACTATGTAGGGGGGTCGGGTACCTAACCCTACCCTTTTGTTATAGTCGAGCCATGGAGGTTGAAACTTGACCCCTCCTTATCACTAAGGTGCAAAAGATGAACACTCAACTCACCCTGGCTGCCAAGGTAAAAAAACAACCTCGTTTCGTTATCGAGTCACCAAGGTTGAGAAACCAAATCCCCCTTGTTACTGAGGCAAAGGCTCGAACACTTGAACCTCCCTTATAGTCGAAGCACCATGGCCAAGAAACTGACCCCTCTTCGGTGTATAACGTTGTGACTCCTATTATTGTTGCACCTTACTGGCTCTTTGGAGATGGTGAAAATTATCACTGCCATCATTAACCATTGCCTTGACGACAAGATTGCACGGATCTCCAAGAGGAGATTGTTAGAACCCATGAAGGGTCAAGAAGTAATGACTAAGAGTGCTACTACCTCTTTTACGAGGTTAGAGGTGCTAGTTACAGGTGCCCTGCAAGCCAAGCATGTGAGTGATGACACGTGTGACATGCTGCACAATCTTTTTATATTATTATTATCGATATATTTATATATTATATTATTTATTAAATATATATATTATGATGTTTTTGGTTATGTGAAATGAGAATTGGATCATGGTGAGATCACGATAATGAAACTGATTCATATTTAAACACAGATCCTAAATAATCTCAGTCATAAATTACTCGAGAGGGATATCAAAATAATCAGATACATTGATGTGATGTATATCTATCCATATGATAGAGGTGACTGGTCTTATAGTCACTTGTATGAAGATACTAAGGATACAGTAAATGTATAATAAATATGCTCATTGTATCATTGATTGATCCGCTTATGAGATGTTGTATGGTTAATGATACCTAACATTAGGCAGTGATTTCATAGTGCTAGTTGTGTGTCTGGTCTCTAGAATTGAAACATCAATGATGTCTTATTTTAGTACTCGTTTCGTTGACACCAGACTTATAGATCTGAAAAGTTTTAGATATGGTACAATTAGTTATCGAGATTGGTAGCAAACCTTACAAAGGTAATTGAATGTCAGTAAAAGATCATCCACTCTCGGTATCATGAAAGGAATATCCTGCGTACTCTTGCTCAAGCAAATCCCTGATCAAGTTGTTCGAATTGAGAGAGAATGAGTTCATCAGGAGAATCCGATTAGAGCGGGACTCAGACGCATTCTATATGTGACCTGACAATACCATGCCCCATATATAATCTTTGAGATATTAGATGGACGAGAAACTATAGATACATGGTAACTAAAGACATATATGTCTAATGAATTATACCTCTTATACCATGTGGGGACTACGACATAGTGGCCTAGTACGTCCATGGTTGATGAGCCAAGAGAATTATTATGATATAACAATTCACTAAGTTAGAAGGAGTTCCAATAGAAATGATTCACAATTAACTCGGTGTTGGGCCTAGGGCGTCACACACATGGTGAATGTTTCAGCGAGTAAAGAATTGGATATGAGTTATCCAATTAGCCCTTACTTTCCAACATTCATGGATCCCTTACATGAGGCCTATTGAGATTATTGGATATAGATCCAATAATGCAAGGAGTCATGGTAATTGGATAAAGATCCAATACCCTGTAAGCTAAGATAAATTAGTGTTTTTGGTGGCTCTATAAAAATAGGAGGCAAGGGTGGCATATACGGAGATAGGCAGCACCTTTGGCCGCCTCCTCCTGTTCTTCTCTCTCTGTCTCATCTTCTCAATTGATCAGCCCTTCTCTATTGTGAGAGGGCAACAAATAAGATATGTGATCTTATTCTACGAGTGTTGCAAGAAGGTGTGCAAGAATTATGAGTTTTGGATCGTGATTGAAGGAGTATCGTTGCAACGATCCATCATGTAGAAACCACTAGAGAGGATGGTGTTTGACCTTCTTCATCATCTCCCTCTAGATATAAAATTTTAGGGATATATAATCTTCCTAAATAATCAATCTCCCACATATCACAGTTTTCAATTTTATGGATTTTTTGTACACCAATCTTTTCATGATGATTTGATACACATTAGAAACATAATTTGTTTTATTTCTTCCGCTACACATGTGATGCTCTGATAGTTTTCCAACAAGAGGTTCAAGGAAACGACTAAAACAATGATGACTAAGAGTCACAGAAGTCAAGAAACTAACGTCCATCGTTGCCATCTTCCACACCTAAATGAGGGTCGAGCTTACATCGACAAAGATTGATTTAATGTCGAGGAGGGTCCATATGGACAAGGGTCCAAGCCCTGTCTTAAGTAGTAAAATGCTAGTATGAATGTTTTGCACATTGGTCCTCCTATAAGAAAAGCTCAATTTAATCATTGATGTATGATAATAATTTAATATTTTTTAAATTCATGATAAAAAATAATTATATGAAATAAAATAAACATTCTTTAAGAATATAATATTATTTGACTTGATTTGAAGAATATTTTTGATTTGATAGACTTTCAAATAAATATTCATAAGATTTTTAATCAAGATTTACAATGTTCAACCGATATCAAATTTAATTTTTTTTATTTTTCTATTCCTTAAATAAATGTTTATATCTGATAATTTATTATGAAAGATTCCTAAACTAATCAAATTTATTTAAATAGAAAATCAATATTTATTTAATTAAAAAGGTAAATTAAATTACATATTTAGTAGCAAAAGTTTATGATCTAAAAATCAGAGTAAATAAGTTGTAACCTAAACAAAATAGATTGTGAAGGTTATAAACAAAGGCCTCTACGATATGTTTAATGTGAAAATGAAGTAAAATATATGGACCCTGTGAGAGCAAGAGTCGTGTGTTTGAGGCATTGTGCATTGTGAAGCGACATCATGTGACAATATAGACTCAAATCAAATATATCACTTGAGAATTTTAGGTCATATAACTATCGATGAAAGCACTTATATATGTAAGACTATATTTTGTAACCCCTTTGTAATTTTATAATATTTTTTTATTTTTTTTTAAAAAATAATATTTAAAATATCCATCTATAAATAAATTTTTAAATTTTATCTTCTTTTTCTCATCCTTCTTGATTCAATCGGTCGTGATTCAAGTGAGTGCAGATCGAGGGGGATAGCCCTTGTGAGGGTTATCAAAAGAAGTGACAATAATTGTTTGAGTGGTCATCTAAGCTCGACTATCTTAATGTCTATGTGATGTTAGAGGCCGAGACTATGGAGGTGATGAATAAGAAGAGTATACAGTCAACACAATGAAGATTTATAATTATAATATACATGGAGAAGGCAATAGAGCTATGGACATGAACAATATAGGAGACATTAAGCGAACGTTGATGGCACCAACATCAAGTGGAAAGGTGTTGGATGGAATGACGAGAGGTGTTGTCATTGACGACATCTATGACGAGTATTAAGGTGAGTGTTGACAATACCAACATCGAGTGTTGAGGTATAGAAAAGGATAACTAGCAGCATCTATAAGAAGCGATATCGGTAATGAGCGAATGAAATAGAGTGTTACGGAGAAAAGAAAAAAAATCTATAATAGTGGAGTTATAAATAATAAAAAATATTTATTTTTTTAAAAGAGATTATTAATAGTAAATTATTATCAATAGTCAAAACAGGTTGATTTTTAACCTGTTTTACAAATCCTAATTGAATTAGAAAAAGAGGTTGCATTTCCGGATTGGAAAACTTCTTTTATAAATACTAATTAAATTTCAACGAATTAGATAAAACTGAAATACCAAAAATAGCCAATAGGAGGAAAGAAGCAGCACCGCTTGAATCGCCTTCAACACCGGAGGCACGTGCCGTGATGAGTGGTTCTTGCCTTTTGATCCGAGAACACCACCGAGGTCACGCTTCTCCCACCCCCAAAGGCCACGGCCGTTTCCTCCTCCCACAAGCCAAGCAAGCTTTTCCATAACCACCACTTGCCCCGCGCCGTGATCGTTCTTTATACCTTCCTTCCTCGGCCATCCACCCTCTGTTGCGTGCTACTTTCCCTGGAGCTTCTTCTTGTCTTAGATCCGCTCTTGTATGTATGATTTCTCTTGTTCTTCGAGTGGGTTTGTGGGCAGTCTCTACTGGTGTTTCTCATTCCGGAATTTTGTCGAGCATATGGCCTGTGGGCGCGATTTTTGCGGTTTGTTGATTGATTGTTCGTGATGACTGTTTTATGTGTTTCATATGCAGTGTAAGGACATTGTAGCAATTCTAGAGCTGCTCTTTGTGGTTTTATGTATCTCGTGCGATTGTTCTCTCTCGGGCATTTCATCAAACATGGAGTAGCATATGAAAATTGGCATATATAAGATTTTTTTTTTTGTTTGATGGTTGTTATTAGCATTTATTGTGATACTTTGAATTTGAAGATTCTTTTATTATTGTATTAACACAGTAAATCGCTTTCTGGATGTTCATGGAAATTCTGCAGCGTCATTTAACTGTTCATCAAGTAAGGTTTTCTTGTAGTGATGCAGGAAGAACAGAACTAGCAGTCATATCTGTGTTATAGACCATCTTATTATAATCTTTGTATTATAGTTCATTCATCATGCGGAAGATATTTGGTTACTGTTGCCTTACAATTTATTATTTTTTCATGGTAGTATTAATCTATTTATGTTTATGATTTAAATGAGACGTTTATCCTAAATTCCTTTTAAGTCTCTGGTATTCTGATGAATTTTGGAATCAAGGGCATGGTACATCTTTGGCCAATAACTAGAGTTTGCATAGATGTGAAGCAAGATTTCTGTTTTGGTCAATATTTGGCAGTCTGGAGAACTTTTTTATGGTGGAAAATCGATCAAAATACTATACATGTCTTAAGGCCTTTGCCCCGAATAAATCTCAGTTTGATTTGATCTCCTTACATTTGCATTCAGGATTAAAACATGCTAAGTTGATGCAGATTCTGGGAATTTTTGCGGTACGCTGATGCACTTTTGTTTGCAGAACTCCAGATGTTGGTGATTTTCATATGAGTTTTGATGCTGGGAGATCCTTGATGCCAAATCCACTCTCTTTAAAGAATGTCCTTAGCTGCTATCTGGTCAGCAAATTTATATCAATTGTGGAACAGTCTTGGAAGCAATTCAACTTTCACGTTTCTCAGATTTAGTGCGACATTGGTTCCTCAGAAACCATATGACACTAGGCGGCGTCAACTACAACAGTTAACACGCCTAGTACAAGTGTTGAGATGGGAACCACGGAGTTCTATTACATCATATAGCCATCCTGAGTGGAAGGTTGAGAAAGCAACGGTCAGGTCATCAACAAATAAAGATATCAGTCAGCCACTTAGCAAACTTAAAGCTGTTCAATGTTACCATATCCAGGAAAATATTTCTATCAGGAAAGCCTTTGACTGGCCTGCAACTATTCTCGTTTTTGATATTGAAACCACTGGGTTCAGTCGTCAAAATGAAAGGATTATTGAGTTTGCACTTCGTGATCTTATTGGTGGCAAGAACAGTACATTCCAAACTCTTATAAATCCCAAAAAAGTTGTATTAAATGCATATATTCATGGAATTCACACTTATATGGTCAACAGGCCTGATATCCCAACGTATGCTTGTCTAATCTTGAAGGCTCTAGATTTGCTTATCTTCTTGTTATTATCTATGTTGGAGTAAACAATTCAATTTATGGTTGTTGCTAAAAAATGAACTGGTAAATTATTGTGGTGCTGTTACATTTTCTATCTCAATAGTAGAGTTTGACATAATAATTTTCAATTAATTTCTTCCAATATTCTAAATCATTTTTTAATGTAAATGCTTGAACAAAGTAATTTTATTGTCTCATTTATATTCATGCACATAGAGTTGAACATGCATGTATACAAGTTCACACGAGGCATACAAACACAATAGACTGTTCTGAATTTGCATTTTAGCATATTCATGGTTGCAATTGATGTGCGTTGCTAACCATTTCAATTTCGGAAATACTTCATCTTTGCATATAATTTAGTATGTAAAGATGGTTCATTATTCATTTCAAGATATCCATAATGTAGTTGACATTGTTCTTTCCATCAGATTTCACATATGTGATATCAGGTGACATTTCCATTTCATTGAACGTTTGATATCCTTATTGATGGTATCATGCATACTTAAAAGCATGACATCTTGAAATGGCATCTTGAAATAGAAGTATGAAGTTTGCTACGAGACTGCGAGTCAGCCTTGTGACATGTCAAACAAGGAAAAATTGGAAATTTTGATGGAACCAGAAGATTATCATCTTTCCTAGGGTTCTGCAATTAGTTTGAGAAAGATCATTCTCATTCTTGCTTTTCTGAACAAGGATTGGCTTCTAAGCCAGCATGTGCATGCTTTTGTTGAAATGTTTATGTTATGTATAACATTTTCTAAATTAAACTTTCCTGTTGCTGGTTCCATGAAAAAGTTTTGATAACTATGCTCTATTTCCTCTATCTTACTTTCATTATTTTAGCATAATAGGTTTAAGGATCTAGTTCCTATCCTACTGCAATATGTTCGGAGCCGCCAAGTGGAAGGAAGACCAGTAATATGGGTTGCTCACAATGGACGTCGGTTTGATGTGCCTTTCATGATCAAAGAATTCCAGCGTTGTTCTGTGGAGATTCCTCCAGACTGGATGTTTGTTGACACTCTTCCTCTTGCACGCCTGCTGGTGAAACCAGATGGTAGGTCATCGATTCATTAGTCCTATTTCTTATATCACAAATGCCTTTCCTAAATCACAAATATCTGTTGATTGTATCTGATACCAGTGTCAATGACAATGACCAGAATAAAAGGGCATTTCATTAGAAATAATAGATTCTCATTTATTTGATAACTCCAAGAATCAATAGGTTCTAGAATATTTTGTGTGGCTAGTTATTACTTTGATCATGATTAGCTGGTGTTAACTTGGTAATGAGATGTCACAGTGTAATAGTCCTAATGTCTCTTAATCGATAAGGTCATTTTCAGTTCTTCAAAAGTGAGCATTACTGGACACAATATGGTAATTCAGGTTGCAAGCCACATTTCTTGATTAGCCAATATCATGCAGAACTGTTAAATCTAGAAAGTTGCTATTATGAAATTTAAGGTTTTTATTGTATTAACTCGAGTTTGACTCTTGTTGGTGTTGATTTATAACAATTTTGGTGTATCCTGAAAATATATATCACATTTTTTGTAATCCCATAAAAGTGTTTGTTCTACCTCTGCAGTAAAAAATTTGAACTTCAGAAATAACTTCAAGGTAAGTTAAACTAGATCATGATACTGTTTTTCACCCCACTTCCTCCAGTGGATGTGCTCTTATTGTCTAGTGTGATTTACAAAGTCTTGCTAGGTTAAACTCAATCGGGACGCTGACTTGGGGGTGTCATAACTTGACTCAACACAGAAAACTTGACATGAACGCAACACAAACTTAGCAGGTTTGGGTGGGTTTGGATGATAAATAGGTTGACACGATTGACCCAACCAAGGTTTGCAATTTCGATGTTTATCGCCTGGTACGGGCGGTACCTACCGATCCGCCAGGTTGCCGGTATGCGGACCGCCCGCTACCGGGCGGTTTCACCAAAAATCGATCGTCGGTGGTCGATTGAAGGGAGAAATCGATCGCCGACAGTCGATTGAGGGAGAAATCGACCGTCGGTGGTCGATTGAGTGAGAAAAAGTGAGGAAGAAGAAGAAGAGGAAAAAAAAGAAAAAAAAGAAAAGAGGAGAAAAAATACCTATCGCTCGCGCGCGGTCCTCGCCCGTGCGCCGTCGCCGCCCGCGGGCCGCGGGCGCTCTTTCTCTCGCGCGGGGAGAAAAATTGAGGCGACGTCGCCCCTTTTTCTATTTTTTAATATTTTAATATTTCTAATATTGTATTATAAAAATATTATATTCTGTTTTAATATACTGGCGGTATGCACTGTGCGTACCGCCCGGTATCAGTACTGTACTGGTACCGAGATCAACTCGATACACCGATACGGACCGGTAAATCAAACCTTGAACCCAACTACTAGAAGACTATAGGAACTGACACCACTGGCCTGAATCGACACTGTTAACTGTGTTGAATGTGCCATTATCGGATTAGTATATCAATCTCAACATTTTTGTCTTGTAGAAGGGTAGGTCGAATTTGTCGAAAGTGGGTCAATCATGCTGTTCTTTCTGTGATTGATGAGATTGAGCTTGATTTTGAATTTTTGCATGATTAGTAGGTCACATAGGTCTGGTATGCGTCTCTCAACCTGACACCAGGATGCATGTGACCTATTGACAACACCCTAGATTGGACTAGGCCTTGCTGGAACTAGTTTAGGATTAGATAAAAATAAAATATTCTATTATTGAGTTTTTACATGCGAAAGACATTACAGTCTTGTTGTTGTTATTTATTATTTAGGAGAATAAAAAAACCTAATTACCCATCTGAGTTTAATTATACTTTTTAAACTATTTTTGTTTTTTATTCAACTTTGCAGGATCAAAGCTTGCTTCGTTTTCATTGAAGGCACTTCGTGAGCACTATGAAATTCCTTTAGCCGGACCAGCACACAGAGCAATGCAGGATGTAACGACGCTATGCTATGTACTCCAGAGAATTACTTATGATCTGAAACTGTCTGTTCCTGAGCTCATGAATGGAGCTTTCCGGGCTTCTGACATCATTAAAATTCATCCTAAGAAACAAGATGGAGCTGTCTAACTCGAAATAATAGACACAGTAATTTGCTTTACTTATAACATCCGAAGTGTTACTGTATCAGTCACCATTGTGTAAGAGTAGTTTCTGATTGTTTGTCTTGTGACCACCATGGAAATTAGAACTCTTTGTATTACTTACAGAAATTGGAATTCCTGTTGTCTGATGAAAAATGTTCTCAAATAACATGATTTGTCTGTTCTAATTTCTTCCAAGTGTTTTCTGATTGTTTATCTTGTGACCACTATGGAAATTAGAAGTCTTTGTACTACTTACTTAAATGGGTAACTCTGTGTGTTTTCAAGAGTAAAATGTTCTCGAGTAACATGATAGTATTGAAAAAATTGAGAGTGAGCTAATTTCAGTTTTCTATTTGATGTCTTAAATTTTGATCAATGTCATTACATATCTAAAGGCTTAAGTCAGTATATGAAATATGATCTATATACTTCTATATTCTTCACACTCCCTAAACCGAGTATATTTATTTTAGATCCATTTATGCAATTAATATGGTCACATGGCATTGGATTTATTTGTGGGTGTGGGAGTTACAATATTGGCTACGATGTTAATTTACAGTTCATGATTGATAATTTAATTATTTCAATATTTATTCCGCCCCAAATTTTAATTTAGCATAAATATGCGCCATCCAAAACCTAAAAGTTGGCGGTTGAGCTTGATTGACCTTTAAACTTTATTTTAATTAAATTATCTAAAAAATTATATGACATTAAAAAATATTATCATATATTAGGCATTTTATATAGTTTCCTAACTTCGACAACATAATATTTTTTCATACAGATCTTGACAATAATGGTGCATGTGAAATACCTTTAGCGTATGAAGGGATATGTGTGATGCATTAAAATTTATAATGCTAAATTTGTTAATTTTCGATTTTGCAAATATATATATATATTATATTATATTTATACGTGACAATAACATGAGTTCAATGGAAGCATTGGCTTGGCAGGTGTTAATACCAAAAGGATAAATACTATTGCCACCACGTACGGAAACGCCCACTCTTCTAGTGGCCAGCGAATTGACATTAGCACTGGTGGGTCTGTGTGGGACCCACGAATAGACCATTTCCATGTCTCGGGTAAGAAAGCGGGTAAATGTAAAAAACTTCAAAATAGGGGCCACTCACTAAAAGAATGTCGAAGGCGACATCGAAAGCAGGGGAAAAGGTACGGAATAAAGCGCGCAAACCACAGCGCTTTCCCCAAGCTTTTGTTAATTCGCTGCCCCCTTTTACCTCGTCGACCGGCATCTAGGTTTCCGAATCGATTCCCCCATGTGGGATCCATCCCCCTATCACTTCGAGGTATTCGATCGATCGCGACGGGCCCGTCACCTTCCCCGTCCTCGATCAGCGCGCTCCGCCATCTTCCTCGCCCCTTCTCCGAATCTTCGCCGTTATGGGTACCGTCCAGGGTAGATTCCGCTCCAAAATAGCACCTTTCGATGTCGTTTTTGCGGTCGGTATTCCGCCAAACCCAGAGCTCTCGACCCGAGTTTGGATTGTTCGGCCATTTCGCGAGAAGAATATTGGAATCGTGGTCCCTTTTTAATGGGACTTAATCGATCTCTTTTCCCCACGGACGGGTGTGTTCTTTACGGTTTGGGAAGTTTCGGCGCGTCTTCGCCCCCAAAGTTGTCCTTTTTGCGCTTCCATATATGTCGGTGATTCCAACAATCGTGCTACATTGACGCTGTTAAGTGTGCCCTTGTGGAGGCTGATCTCACCCGAGTTTCCTCATGATGGGTCTGAAGAGGGGTGTGGGAGGGGAAGGGGTAGACGATGGGGTGCCGTTGGTTCCCGAAACAAAGCGACAGCGAACGTCGCTCGAGTGAGTAGATTATATGATTGAGTTAATGGAAGTCTTACAATTATTGGCTGACCTTTTTCTTTGTTTTATTTGTGGTCTCTTCAATGCAGTTCTATGAGAGTAGTGATGGCGACGCAGTATATACTGCAGCATTTGCCAAAGATAGAACCTTTTCTTCGAAGAGTGGTAAGATTAGGTTGATCGTCATTTTTCTTATGAAATTCGTCCTCTCTGGTTATTCAAGTCTGTTAATTACCTTGCAATTTTTATGTTATATGTGCATGATTGTGGGCTAAGTCTCTATATGAATGGGCATCCATTTTTAATAGCTCGTTCTTTTGGTGATTTCCTGGCACGGAATACCTTTATCTTGGAAGTTGCATGAAAATCTGATAGATATTGCATTTTTTATGAAGCTAAAATCATCCAAATCAACTTTCAGAGGTGACTTCTCATTTAGTGATCTTTTTCTTCCTGCAAGGTGCAAGAAGAGGTGCAAAATGCTATATGGCGTGATGTGCACTTACCTCCCAGGTAGGGTTTTGGGTTAACCATGATGCTCAATTAAGTGTCTTCGCAATGTCAGACCTGGTAATATTCCTAGTAGAGCATGAGCATTTTTGCTATTACCTAGTTGACATGGCATGCTTTGATTCTTAATACATTTGGCTAGAACTTTCAAATTTCCTTGTCATATCTAAATTTAATTTCCTGAATCCTGAGTCAACAGAACTTGTGAAAGCCAAGATGGTACTCTTGGCAATGACATTTGTTTATTATGATTTTCTTTTTTTTCATTGATTTTTGTTACACTTGCCTTTGATGACTATAGTTTTCTGTTTTACTTTTTATCTACAATTATTCCAACCCTCATGGTCCCCTCAATTGATACGCTAGTTGCTTCATTCAAACTATTGAAAATGTACTAAGATTTATTTTCATTTTGAAATATAAATGTATCAAACGTTGATAGTCATAAATCATGTATCTGTGTTCTTTTTCCAGCATAATTAACCTAAGTAAGACAAAGCATGCATTAACTTGATGAGTGATTAAATTAGCTGGTTGTGAAATGTCCTATAGTTTCTTTACTAATGTAATTATGTGTTCTTTTCTTTTATATTTCACATGTTACAGAGTTCCCCTTAACAAGATCCAGGCAGCTGTGAGCAATCAATACCGTCTGCAGTTTCGGAACAGCTTGCCTAGAACACTGTTTACTAGCAGCAAGATAGAAGCCGAGGGCCAAAAGCCGGTTGAGATTGTTATAGTTGATTCTGACTCGAAAGAGATTATCACATGTGGTCCTCTTTCTTCAATCAAGGTTGAAATTCTTGTCCTTGATGGTGATTTTGGTATCGACGGGCAAGAAGAATGGACTGAAAAGGAGTTTGGTGATAGCATAGTACGGGAAAGAGAGGGCAAAAGGCCTCTGCTGTCTGGTGAACTGATGATCACACTGATCAAAGGGGTTGGTTGTCTTGGAGATGCCAACTTTACTGATAACTCCAGTTGGACAAGAAGTCGAAGGTTCAGACTTGGTGCAAGGGTTTCTCAAAGCAGATGCATCGATAGAGTTCAGGAGGCAGTAAGTGGAGCTTTTTTGGTGAAGGATCATCGTGGAGAATGTAAGTTTATCATAATTTTACATGCTATGACTTTGCAAAATAGATGTGTTATCAACTTTATAGACAATCATGATATATAATATTCTGGGCATCATGTGCAAGGATAATACCTCAAGGATTTGTTGTATTTCCTTGGGAACTGAACACTAGCAACAGAACAGAACTAGTGCACCATTACAAATTAAGATGTCATGTGTTATAACAGAAATCTATTAGTTTGATAGCCCTGATGTCTTTGGAAAATCTATCAACTTCAATGGCAACATTCGACTGAACACATTATCTTTGATGCATGACAAAACTAAGGTTACTAGTTTAAAGAAATATTTGTGAACTTAACTAAAGAAACTACCATGGGATCTTTTTCTGAATTAATTTTTTTTTTTACCTTTTTTAGATATTAGTAGCTTACTAGCACAGGGTTTTTTAAATTAGGCTTGTATGTGTAACCTGGAAATAATTTTTTTTATTTGTTCAACCAGCTATTGTTTCATAGTCCTTGTTTGCCTTTTATTTATTTGTGAAAGTTTTCTATATGGTAATTTGGAAATACTTGCAATTTCTATAAACAATGTGAACATAATATCACTACTCTGTGTAAACAGGAAGAACAGAGCATCAAGACATGATATTAAACAGCTTACTGGAGATCTAGAGGTCACTATTTGAAAACTTATGATCATTGTAGGAATCAAGGACCAACCTGATAAAAAAATTGCCATATGCCTGTCTCCTGAATTTATGTAATGTCAGTTTTTGAAGACATTATGGTGCCAATATTAGAATCATAACTTATTTTGTATATCTTTGTTCTGATGATAGGTTGATCTTTTAAATATTAACCAATCTATTGTATTAAAAACTAAGGTTTGACTTACTGGTCCGTACCAGTGTACCGAGTTCATCTCGGTACCAGTATGGTACAGGTACCAGGTGGTATGCACAGCGCGTACCACCCGGTATATTAAAATATAATATAAATATTATATAATATAATATTAATATATTAAAAATATTTTAAAAAGAGAAAAACGGCGACGTTGCCTCGATCTTTCTCCCCGCGCGGGAGAAAAAGCGCCCGCGGGCGGCGACAGCGACAGCGACAGCGCACGGGCGAGGACCGCACGCGGGCGATAGGTATTCTTTTTCTCCTCTTTTCTTTTTTTTGTTCTTCTTTTTCCTCTTCTTCTTCTTCTTCCCTTTTTCTCGCTCAATCGACCGCCGACGGCCGAAATCGATTGCCGACGGTCGATTTTTGACGGAACCGCCCGGTAGCGGGCGGTCCGCGTACTGACAACCTGACGGACCAGTATGTACCGCCCATACCAGGCGGTAAATGTCGAAATTGCAAACCTTGTTAAAAACAACAACAAGCTGTAATAACCAATCTATATGATTGGTATCTATTATTTGCCTTCTCATTGAAGTCCATTGTTTAATGCAAAGATAAGTCATAAATTACGTTTGGCCTACTCCCTTACTTTTAATCTCGCAGCTGTTTGCTTCTAATCTGGATGCCTTATTTGGTGCATTATGCTTTTTATTTCTCAAACAAGTGATTCAATTGAAAATTTTGAAAAATTATTTTCTTTTGTGTTTTCTCTTATCCATAATTGTCTTTATTAACAGGATTTAATTTGTTTTGATTTCAGTGTATAAAAAGCATCATCCTCCATCATTGAATGATGATGTATGGCGATTGGAAAAGATAGGTAAAGATGGTGTTTTTCATAAAAGGCTTGCAGATAGTGGAATAATGACTGTTCAGGACTTCCTGAGGAATTTTATAATGGATCAGAACAGGCTGCGCCATGTAAGAAAGCCAATTAGTTCCCTGATACTGAGTTACTTTTTTAACTAGTAGATTCTCATTTCTCTTTCTGACCTGTAGATACTCGGTAGTGGGATGTCAAATAAGATGTGGGAGGCAACAGTTGAGCATGCTAAGAAATGTATTATTCCAGCAGAGAAGTTATACTCATATAACTTTAGCCAAGGAGTTGTGCTCCTGTTTAACTCTATATTTGAGCTTCTTGGGACAATAATTCAAGAAAAATTTTACTACCTGGATGAACTTCCTGCAACACAAAAGGTTTGTATTTCACTCTATGAGATTAAACAAAATTATTATTAGTGATTCCTTTATTTTGTAATTAGTTATCACATTTATCATGTACTAAAGAGAATTGCCAAGAAGATAATTGTCTATTTTATACAAAAATGAAAAAGAACCTAAGACAACTTAAATACATATATGCTTGCAATATACATTTTAAAAATATATGATATAGAGAGAGATTGCTTGGTATTCCTTCTTTAATTTAGTCATCACACTTGTTATGTACTGGAACAGGTTCACCGAGAAGATAAGTTTATATCTTTTGAGAATGCAAAAGAAAAATTAAGACATGGAAATTAATATATTTTTGCAAATTTAGATTAAAGATATATGGTTACACATTGATGCTTGACATCCAATTGGTAGGATTGAGGCCTCAGTTCTAGAGAATCAAAATCTATTTTGGAGTTCCTAAAATGGAAGATCTAATTTGTTGAACATGATCTAAAATGTATAGGTATATAGGAAACAATAATATCTTTTGATGATCTTTTGCGTGTGCATCATGCCAAGACAAAATAGATGGTCATTGCTGTAGGTCATTTAGTGAAGGTCCAAACAGCTCAGGCTCTCCGGACTGTATTAGAATTAGGAATCAACTGGAAACTGATTGGAATTGCCCAAGTCTGATGTATTTTGAGATTCCTTTAGTCTTTGAAATCTCTTGGGGACTATCATAGTTTTGATTGATCGATTTGTGAAATTTGTAGTTCTTGCCTTCTCAGTATAATTTTTTATAGGTAGAAAGAATTTGATGATTAGTTTACCGATGAAACATCCTGGTCCTCGGGTAATTTTGGGCTATTTTGGACATTGATGGACACATCAAACCCTAAACAAGTGATATTAGAATACCCCGGTATGATCTCATATTGGATGACGAAGGATAATTGAGTTGGTTTATAAGAACTAGTAATAACAAGAATATTTTAGATAGGAGATGCCTGCTAGATTAATCTTACAATGGAAAATGTGAATTTTCTTGAGAATTCGTTGCAAATTAATAATTCTTGCATTCATATAGAATATGGAAAAAGCAAGATGATCCAGTAGGACCATCAGTGGATTTGTAGTTAACTCTACTAGCAATGTAACAATCACTTACAACAAGCATTGATTTCTTTGCTGAAGTCCTATGATGAAAAGGTCTAGCTGTGAAGCTGAATGCTTCATATGAGTTATATAGCACATTATGGATGACAAGTAATGGTGTATAACAAAGGTGTTAAATGAAAGATGCAAATAAATCTTCTACAACCTTAGCTTTGGAGGTTATTGACAACATTTGGTGCTTTTTGTTGCTGAAGATGAATAGCTTTTGTATTTGCTCCTGTTTTAAAATTATTCTGTAGGGTGAATAGAAAAGATGAGATCACAATAGTAGTCAACAGAAAGGACCAATCCAGGATGGCCAGCATACACAGGCTTGTAGAGTTCCTCTACAGCTTGGATTGTAGAGGATTTCAAGCCATTACCTAACCACTAAAGTCATTTGCTGTGTGCAAATTTTTATATTAATACTAGACAATAACTTGTGGTTGTTGTCAGGTGTTGATCGACAAATTAAAAGAAAATGCTTATAGGAGTCCGGGTCTCATCATGGAGTTCATTCAACCAATGGTTGACAACCGTCAAAGGCTGCTATCACCTGCGATTGACACTTTTACTATCCCAGATATAGGCTGCTTGGATGAACACATTCCCTATATTCCCCTCACAAATCAAGGTAATTAATCATCATCCAAACTTCTAAATCAATTCATGTTATGTTTTATACCTGTTGTGGTTGTCTGTTCATACATATACTTTCCACAGGTGAACCAGCTCTTGATATGGGTTCACTGCATCAACCCAATCAGGCAGGGATTGGCATCATAGATGATCTGCCTGAAATGAAAGACATGTTTCCTGGGATGGGTTTTCATCCGGCACAGAGATCTGATTCCTTCCAATTAAACACTAACACAGGTTTGGATATGCCATCAAGCAATCCTGCAACTCTAGTAGATGACCACCACCTGATGAGTTTCAACACTCAGTCTGACATGTGCTCCGGTCAATTCCCCATGCTCTGGGATCAACACAATGGCTTGATTCATGTATCAGATAGCAGTACAAACAGAAGCTGCACCCCAAATGTGCCTGATGCTGGTGCCACGACTTCATCTAGCAAGTGGGTTAAGTTGAAAGCAGTATCGAAGTGGCTGGCGATTGCAAGGCGCTCCGCGAGAAGAGTCGCCTACATGAATTTGGCTTACCCAACAGTATCATCGAGCATGCACACTGATACTTATGAAGGTTGCTGGTGAGAGGTGTCATCGCATAAGCAACAATGAAGATGCATTGCACCTCAGTGACGACTAAGTAGGATTAGAGGATAATGATAACTTTATTGTACATCAACTACGAGAGGAGATCTGTATGTTACTCTTTTCCTTAACCAGCAGTTTAAGTTTTGTATATTCACCGTGATGGTGTGATTGTCTATGACATCTTTGTCAACCCGACTTAGTTGTGGGTCGCGTGCCTAAGAGTCCAAAAATGAAAGAGAGGATGGTTCGGGTGTTTGTAGAAGAGTCAACTTGTAGGAAGACAAGAGTTGAGTGGGGTGCCCGACTCGGTCCCTCTGATGCTTAAGCTAGGAATGAGGTGGAAAGTTGAATCATGTAAACAATAATTGATATTGGTAGTAATAGATTAATGAATTTTATAACAGGTTAGGCTCGAAGGAGTATTACATGGTAAGAGCAAAATATTTTCTTCTATGTTCTCAATTGTTCTCGTGCTTTGGTGGCTACCATGTCATTTGGGTTTTGTCTCGTGTCGATCGAGCGACCATGTGATGAGATGTGATTAGGGGGTGAACTTTTCTCCTATCATTTTTTTACCTCCCCCTTTCCCCTTCTCCTATCATTTTTTTACCTCCCCCTTTCCCCTTCGTAGATGCACCTTGGGGTTTTCCTTTAAGCGTTAAGGCGTGCTTAATGCTTGCTTGTTACATGTGATTTGATTTTCAAGTATCCAACAATCATGATGTGTCATTCCTTGACTTCTTTATCTGGAGAGGGTGTCTCGAGCACAAGGTCATGGGAGGGAGGCATCTTGGGTGTATTTTTATGCTTAGCTCGAGGACGACGTTATGCATACATTTTCATGTTTAGCTCAAGAAAGGCGTCTTGAGCATTTTTTCGTGCTTAGCTCGAGGTAGATATCTCGGATGCATTTTCGTGTTTAGCCTAAAGAAGATGCATCAGACACATTTTTATGCTTAGTCCGAGGAAGACAACTTAGATGTATTCTTGTGTTTAACTTAAGGAAGACATCTCGAATGTATTCTTGTGTTGAACCGATGTCTTGGAAGGCGAGGTGATGCCATAGACAAGGTGTCGAGTGGGAGTCGTCAGAGTCGAATCAATGCTCTACGAGGCGATGCAATATCATAAGCTAGTCAAATCGATGCCCCCCTTTTTTTCAATTTTGTTCAAATTATTAGCGAAATCCTTCAAATTTAAAATGAACTTAAGCATCAGACGATCATTTCTCATTTCTCGGGAATGTCTTATTGTAGTTCTTCTGTATGGTTAGATCTTCCAAGGTTGGACAAATGTGGGATCGATTAAGATTGAATTATGATAGATGTGAAAATAACTTTCGATTAACTTTAAATTCCGATCGGATAATCTCTGACTTAAAAGATGCTAATTTTATTTTTGTTGCGTGATGTTTTTTTGGAAGGTCGAACAGAATGCTGCACAGCTTGTGACGTATACAGTAACCATTCATTAATTTGGAGTTAACCACAACGGATTGAGGGGATAAGGAAGGTGTCGTCGCCTCGAAAGAAATCCTCGGAGCGCCCAACACGAGATGGAGCTGAAGCTTTCGAAAGCGTCACGATCGCTGACCCCGTCGCCCATCCAAGAGCTCTCCCACCTCGCCCAGCGGTGCGGCGCCATCAACCTCGCCGAGGGTTTTCCCGATTTTTCCGCTCCTCCCCACATAAAGAGCGCCGCCGTCGCGGCCATCAACGCCGATCTCAATCAGTACAGGTCATGTCCTTTCCTAGGCCTCCTCTTCTTTCCCTGATTCCTTCCTTTGAATAGCTTCTGTTTGAGCTGCTATCTGCTGCCGTTACCGAGATATCTACTTGGGTGGTTTTTTTGAGTTCAAATTTTAGTACGCCCATCTCCTTCTAGTGTAGGGTGGCGATGAATTCGGTGTTCGGAATGTATCTTGTATCCAATGTAACTGGCATGAACGTCGTATGTTGGTACTTGATGCCAAACAGTGATTAGTAGAATTTAGGGAATGCTTGGAATCTATTGGAGCTCGTTTTGATGGTGTTCTGAAGTGATGACTATATGAAGTTAAATCGATTTTTTACTTCTGTTAGAGTAAGCATGTGGAAAGTTAATCCATTACAACCTTGACAACGCTCCATTTGAACTGATATGTTTACGCTTATGATCCAACAATTGAAGAAGCAATATTTGCTGAAATATCATCATTCCACTGTACAATTGTCATTTTGCTTATGGTTTACCAACTTACCATCACTTGCTAACTGTGATGATCAGCATATTAGACTTTTCATGGAAGCCATTAGATCTCTTGCACTAACAACTTTTCTGCAACATATTGCAGAAAAGCATACCTGCAGGACTTGGTATAGTTTGTTTGTCACATGATTGTGTAATCTGTTCCATTGCAAACAGTTTTAGAGCTCCAATTCTGTGTCAATTGCTCAAATGAATGAGTACATGCACTGAAATTGAGGTTGTGCTACAATTTTCTTTGGTAAAAGCTCAAGTTGTCACCATATATTTGGTTAACCTGGTTATGCTGTAGTTGGCCAAATGCATGTGCTCAAATTTCATACAATAATTCCCTGCCATTGTTGGAAAGTACATATAAATGATTGATTTAACTCATTGTGATGCTTCAGGTATAACCTAAAATGCCACTGTAAAAACCAACATTGAGCAACAAATCTACATTGGAGCTTTTGGTACCTGGTACCTGGTACCTGGTACCTATCTCTCTTTGGATGGGATCTTAGTCCAACTAACTCTCAGTGTAATACCCTGATTAGTCCCACATTAGAAGTGGGCAAGATTAGGATTGACTTATAAGAGTTTGATGAGTGTACTATTATCAACTTCAGCTTAAGCATTTTGGCCAATGGTTTGAGTCAAATGAAGTTGATAGGCCAGTTAGCCCATTTGACTTGGGTCATGACATTTTGATATTAGAGCCGACTTAGTATTTGGGCATGATGAGGGGCCTCGAGTAGGAAATGACTACTCGTGGATGGAGTCAAAGGACTCATGATGGCGTGGAGCCACCACATGTACCATGCTAGGGTTTGATCTATTAGAAGTGGGTAAGATTAGGATTGACTTATAAGGGTTTGATGAGTGTACTACTATCAACTTTGGCTTAAGCATTTTGGCCAGTGGTTTGGGTCAAACGAAGTTGATAGGCCAGTTAGCCCATCAGACCTGGGTCGTGACACTCAGAGTTTCATATAGCCAGACCTTTTTTTTTCCTGATTCCTCTTTGTCTCTATTATCATCAGTTGTACTCAGTCATGACACATACTTTTTATTCGCTAGCAAGTTCAAGCACTCTTTTGCAAATTCATGAATCAAATCTTGTTATTCTTTCACTTTGGAAAGAAACCAGACCAAACAACTTATTATCTTTTAGAAGATCTAGAAAAAAATTATGAAATGTCACATTTTAGGCACATACTTATGATTTGGTTTTTCTGTTGTATGAAGATAGCAGTAAACTTGATTGACAATTGTATTTGCACTGATTAGTTAAAGTTGTCAGTCTCCAATACATTAAAATTCAGCTTCCAGCAAGATTTTGTTAGTAAGTTCTATCATTTAAAATGTTTAATTACCTGTAACTGATATCAAATTTTTTTTTTTCCTTCAAGGCATGTTCAAGGCATTTGCGATCAGTTGGCAGTAATGATGAAACAAAATCATGGTCTTGATGTAAATGCTCTTACGGATTTTGTGATATGTTGTGGTCAGTCAGAGGCCTTTGCTGCAACCATATTGGCAAGTATGGATATTTCTATCTGTTTTTCAAGTCTTTAAAGAAAGAACCTTACCTGTGTTCTTGAGATTTTTAAGTGTATAATTATTGTTTATATTGTCTAGCAGCAATTGACCAGGGTGATGAGGTTCTGCTCTTTGATCCTGCTTACGAGACATATGCGTCATGCATAATTTTAGCTGGAGGTATCCCTGTAAGTTAAATTGTAATTTCAGTAATTTTGGAACTTGCGAAAAATAATTAACAACACTGCTTGTACATTGATGTTCCTCTTCTCCACCTGTGATTTCGTGAGGGGGTATATCTTTTAAAGTTGTTTAAGCTGTTCTCAAATCACTTGATGAGTCATTTGTCTACCTTTTGGACCTTTAATCTGTCACCAAAGGTCAATGTACCACTGGAGCCACCTCACTGGACACTAAATGTAGATAAGTTTATGAAATCCTTCACTAGTCGAACAAAAGCTGTGGTTTTGAACAGGTCAGTAGTCTATTATCCAAGTACTTATATACGAGCACTTCCTTTGCATTTTGTAAAGTTTTGATGAAATTATAGATGTCAAAGAATAAACTTTTAATACAATGCTGCCGAACATCCATGTGAAGCATTAGTTAAGTTCTTGTGCATTCTGGTTTATATTAGTAGCTTATTTCTGCACACATAACATGAAATATTATTTTTTTGTACTTTGCATATGTTCTATCCTTCATGTTTTAATTTCCATCAGTAAACTGTTACCTAAAACATTGAGGTGTTTAGCTATGAAACATCATGTTGGTTATGCTCAACTGCATTAGTTCCTCATATAAGTCTTACCTTTGATAAAAATATATATCTTGCATGTGCAATTTGATTCCAAGCAATGATTTTGTTCATGGTATTTATTGCATGTTGTGCTGACTTCACATATCAGCATGAAAGCTTCTAGAAAACTCTTAAGATGTTATTTATGTTTTCTAGACTGTTACTACATAACTTATAATTTAAGAATCTCTTTCTGACAAGATTCTCTTTGATGCTGTGAAGGGGTTCATCTTTGATGCTAAGAACATCTAGTGACATAAAAGTTTTAATGATATTATTGTATATCATAAATTAGGAAGCAGCTAACATCAGGATAAAATAAAGAAAGGAAATCGTGGTCTTCCTACATGCATTCATGTGTAATTCATTGTCTTTTGTCACAATTGAGTGATAAGAATTACCTATGTCAGTGATGGTCACTAGGTTGGCTGCATTGCCCATGTCATGTTCCTAGAAACTGTCCCCCATATTAATACATGTAACCTTTTGTTTTTCTCAATAGGTTGTACTAGCAATGTTCGTTGTTTCGAGTATCGTACTGTCACGAATGGTTGTCGCTCAACCACAACATCTTCGCTCAGCGAATTATTCGTCGCTTTTGCTTGTACAAATGTTTGGCAGTCTGTTTTGCCTTGATGTAATTTTGCCTGTGAAATGTGAGAAAAAACAATCTGTAACGCTGCAGAACGACTGCTCACTGCACGGAGCCAAAACTACCCAAAACAGCTTCGTTTTTGGGTTGTTTTCGCGTGCTACAGCGATCGCTTTGAGAGGCACGAAATACAACCATCTTAGCACCTTGGAACCACTCAGGTGGCACAAGGTTGGATGGGGCTTCAGTTATATGTCAAGCGTGAGCATTCATCACAAGTTGAACTTGTCTTGCGTCCGACACCTTGTGAACTGTCGTTTGTGGACTTGCGACCATTTATATAGCCCTCTAAAGACCTGTTTCGCTCCTTTCTCTTTTTTCTCTGTTGCACTCAAGGTGTTCGATGAATTGCTTGTAAAGTTTTCCTCTTCGCGAGACGTTGGGACTTGTCCGCCGCTCGCTTTCAAGCTAATCAACTTCTCTTTTGCAGGTCCTTAGGGACCAGCACGAGGTTATAAGTGGGCTGACCTTTTGCGGACGAATAACGCTTAGGTGTTTCATGACTTAGGCAATCCCAACTAAGTTCGAAACGTTGGGCAAGGTTGCTTCACGACTTAGGCAATTCCAGCTAAGTCTTTAAGTTTGTCGCAAAGGTGTCGTATGAGTTAGGCAAATTCAGTTAAGTCCGTGACATTATGGTATCAGAGCGGGCAAACAATTCGAACAAACAGTGAAGAAGATTCGCAATCTCGCTATGGCGAAACACTGGCGAATTGTGCAAGATGGAGCAAGCCGGATCCTTGCCCCATGCAACCGCAGCTGGGCTGCAAGTGCATACTCGCTCGCAAGCTATTGGAGCCGCTCATGAGGAGCACGACAGCGAATAAGATGAGCGTGAAGTTGTGTATTCTCCGCGAGCGGAGGAGGCGCAATCTGGAGTGCCAACCGGAAAAATGAGCCACAATGAGAGGCTTACAATGGCGGAAACTCGCCTCGATGTTCTTGAAGCGAGCTTGGAGGAACTCTACCAAGGCCAACGAAGGCTTCTTAGGGTAGATAGCTCGCAAGAAGAAGCTGAATCTCGGATCGACAAGGTTGAGTCCCTAGTCGACCGATTAACAGAGGACATTAATGACTCCATACGACATCTACACGAAGTTGTGGTGGAACTCATGTTCAAGGTGACGTTGCCCACAATGACTCTTAATGCGGGAGGGAGCAATACCTGCGCTGCGCCGCCACAAAGCTTCAGGACATCCGAGCCGCATTGCTACAGGGGTGTCAGGGATGCCAAAGAGCTCAAAAATATTTTGTTCGACATGAAATAGTATTTTCGTGCTACGAGACCCGATTATGAAGAAACCAAAGTTTCAATAGCAACAATGTATCTGAATGGAGATGTAAAACTTTGGTGGCGAACCCATTAGGAAGAGATCCAACAAGGGCGGTGTCGAGTGGACCCATGGGAAGACTTGAAGCTGGAGTTGAGAACTCAGTTCCTACCTGAGAACATATAGTTCGTTATAAGAAGGAAGCTGAGACAACTCCGCTAAAGTATTTCTATTCGAGACTATGTGAAGCAATTTTCTGCATTGATGTTGGACATACAGGACATGTCCGAGAAGGATGAACTATTCAGCTTCCTCGATGGCCTGAAGCCATAGGCACAATAGGAACTGAATCGAAGGAATGTCATCGACGTAGTCGGGGCAATTGCGGCCGCAGAAAAGCTAACTGACTTTGTTTCCTCGGAGGACTCGGGAAAGAAGAAACAATCATCGGGAAATCGCCACTTAAATATTCTCGAGCGAAGGAGTCTGGGGTCGAACAAAGGAAGAAGAACTTCCATAAAGGACCAAGCTCAAAAGGCAAGGTCCCAAAACCTAGCGGATGCTTCTTGTGCGGAGGACCGCACATGGTGAGGGAGTGGCCACAAAAGCAGGCACTCAATGCCTTAACTGCATCAATCCTCCCCCATAAGTTGGACAAGGGCAAAGCCGTCGCCCCTAGTTCGAGTAGTTCAAAATCTAGCAGCGATAATGAGGAGTCGCAAGGGCCCCGAATGGAAGCAATGCATTTGTTGAATGCATTGCGGGGTCAAGTGGGGGAGCACACGAAGGAAAAGTCATTGAAGGCAGGGAGCAAAGAGTTGATATATGTGGATATCAAGCTAAATGATCGAACAACCCGTGCAATGGTGGATACGGGCACTACCCACAATAATATTGCCGATTGAGAAGCAAAGTGACTTGGACTAATCTTAGAGAAGAACCTAAGTCGTATGAAGGCTGTGAACTCGGAGGCCAAGCGGATCTCCGGACTAGTAAAGGGGGTCCCTATCAAGATCAGAACCTGGAGCGGGAGCACAAACATGATGGCGGTGTCATTAGACGACTTCCAAGTGATTCTTGGAATGGAATTTATGCACGCAACAAGGTTGGTGCCATACTGTTCCTAAACTCCTTATGCCTAATGGGAGGTGACGACCCCTACGTGATTCCATTCAAGAACTTGCCATGGTGGCGAACATCTTGAAGGAATTTTCAGACGTGATGCCAACCGAGTTGTTGAAAACTTTGCTACCACGCAGAGGCGTGGATCATCATATTGAGCTGGAGCCAAGAGTTAAGCCTCCAGTGAGACCACCATACCGCATGACCCCTCCAGAGTTGGCAGAACTCAGGAAGCAATTAGATGAATTGCTAAGCGGTGGTCTCATCCGCAGCTCAAAAGCACCATTTGGAGCTCCAGTCCTCTAACATAAGAAACAAGATGGGAGCCTCCGATTATGCGTCGATTATCGAGCCCTCAACAAAGTGACAGCGAAGAACAAGTATCTCATCCTGCTCATCGCGGACTTGCTCGATCAATTGGGCAAAGCAAAGTACTTCTCTAAACTCGACCTTCGGTCGGGGTATTGACAGGTGCGCATTGCAGAAGGTGGCGAAGCAAAGCCTACCTGTGTGACCAGGTATGGAGCGTTCGAGTTTCTGGTGATGTCTTTCGGTTTAACCAACATATTCTGCACTCTAATGAACCAACTATTCAAAGAGTATTTAGACAAGTTTGTAATCATCTACTTAGACGATATCGTCGTCTACAGTCAAACGCTCGACGAGCACGTCGAGCACCTTTGAACAATCTTTAAAGTTCTCAGAGAGAACATCTTGTTTGTGAAGAGGGAGAAATGCTACTTTGCTCAGACGAAGATTTTGATCTTGGGGCATCGAGTTGGTGACAGTTCCATTCGAATGGACAAACCTAAGGTGTAAGGTGTGGTAGAATGACGAACACCAAAGAAGGTGCTAGAGTTGAGATCCTTCCTTGGTTTCATTAATTACTATCAACGCTTCATAGCTGGATATTCGAAGCGCGCATCTCCACTGACGGAGTTTTTGAAGGAGCAGTCTTGAAAATGGTCGGACAAATGCAAAGCGGCATTCCAAGACCTAAAGACTGCTATGTTGGAACAATCGGTACTCAAATTGTCAGACCATGGGAAGTCTTTTGAGATCTATACAGATGTTTCAGACTTCGCGATTGGGGGTGTACTTATGCAAGAGGGTCACCTGGTGGTCTATGAGAGTCACAAGCTCAATGATATTTGGTGCATGAGAAGGAAATAATAGTAGTGGTCCACTGTTTACGAGTTTGGCGACACTACCTCCTCGGAGCGTGATTTGTGCCAAGGACATACAACATCATGTTGAATTACTTTCAAACTCAAAAGAAACTCTCCCCAAAGTAAGCCCGATGGTAGGACTTCCTGGCTAAGTTCGATATGGCAATGGAGTACAAACCCGGAAGAGCAAATGTCGTAGCCGATGCGTTGAGCCAAAAAGTAGAGCTGGCGAATGTCATACAGTTGGAAGGCGGAGGCCAAGTAAGTCAGTTGCACTCCAACTTCCTTCCCAGGATCAGGGATGGACTGTATAGTGATCCCCAAGCAGTAATCCTGATGCAACTCATCAAAGAGGGCAAGGCACGACGACCAATGGAAACAAAGTTTATGTTCCGCGGGCGGACAATTTGAGGCGTGAACTCTTAAAAAAATGTCACGGTTCCCTTTGGGTCAGATATCCGGGCATTCATCGAACGATGACTCTCGTGGAGAGGGTCTTCTATTGGCTGAAGATGAGGATCGATGTGGAGGACTATGTTCGAACATGCTTTACTTGCCAACAAGATAAGGTAGAGCAGCGGAAGCCGGTGGAACTTTTGGAGCCGTTGCCCGTACCAGAAAGGCCATGGGAGAGAATTTCCTTAGACTTCATATCAAGCTTGCCGCCAGTAGGTGGACTCAGATCGATACTCTTGGTGGTCGATCGGTTTTCAAAGTATGCAACATTCATTGCTGCACCCCTACACTGTTCGGCAGAGGAGGCGATCAAGTTGATGATGAAGAATGTGGTGAAGTATTGGGGAGTCCCGCACAACATCATCAGTGATCGAGATGCACGGTTCTTTGGACGATTCTTGACTCAGCTATTCAAACTACTAAGGTCTAAATTATACTTCTTCATAAGCCTCCACCTCTAGACGGATGACCAAACTGAAAGAATCAATTTGCTCTTAGAGCAATATATCCGACACTACTTGAGTGCCAACCAACGAGATTACTACGGGACAACAACTGTCGACTCCTTATACATTGGTTATCGGTTATACAAGGAGTAGTCCATCAGCATATCACTTTGTAAAGGAATGTCATAGAAATGCAGATATTGCACGAGCTTACTTGAAGAAGGCGGCCAAAAAGATGAAAAAGTTGGCAGACTTGGGAAGACGACCACAGGAATTTAAAGTTAGCGACTTGGTGTTAGTGAAGCTCCAACCAGCATCACTCCAGTTCTTTAGGCACAAAGTGCACAAAAGATTGATACGTAAATATAAAGGGTCTTTCTCAATTATCAGTAGGGTAGGCAACGTCTCCTATAAGTTGCTACTGCCGGCATGACAAAATTCACAATGTCTTCCATGCAAACAACTTGAAAGCCTACCACTTAGACCTGCAAGATGCTTCCCGAAGTATTTCAACTCGACTACCCCCCACTAGAGCCATTTTGGCGGATCGCAAGACAAAGCTACCCAGCAGAACGGAGCAAACTGGGTACTTGGTGAAGTGGCGAAAGCTTTCCCGAACAGAAGCTAGTTGGGAGTCAGAAGATGCCCTATGACATGAAGAAATCAACGTCAAAGCCTACCAACAAGCGTCGACGAGGGTGTCAAGAGTTTAAGTGGGGGAGAATGTGACGAACGGTCGTCGCTCAACCGCAACATCTTCGCTCAGCGAACTGTTCGTTGCTTTTGCTTGCTTGTACAAATGTTTGGCAGTCTGTTTTGCCTTAATTTTATTTGATTTTGCCTGAGAAATGTGAGCGAAACAGTCTGTAACGCTGTAGAACGATCGCTCACTGTACGGAGCCAAAATTGCCCGAAACATCTCCATTTTTGGATCGTTTTCGTGTGCTGTGGCGACTGCTTTGAGCAGCCCAAAATGTCAGCCATCTCAGCGCCCTGGAACCACCCGGGTGGCACAGGGCTGGATGGGGCTTCGGTTATATGTCGGGCATGAGCATTCATCACAAGTTGAACTTGTCTTGCGTCCGACACCTTGTGAATCGTTGTTTGTGGACTTGCGACCATTCATATAGCCCTCTAAAGTCCTATTTCGCTCCTTTCTCTCTTTTCTTTGTTGCACTCAAGATGTTCGTCGAATTGCTTGTAAAGCTTGCGAGATGTCGGGACTTGTCCGCCACTCGCTTTCAAGCTAATCAACTTCTCTTTTGCAGGTCTTTCGGGACCAACACGAGGTTGTAAGTGGGCTGACCCTTTTCAGACAAATAACGCTTCGGCGTTTCATGACTTAGGCAATCCCAGCTAAGTCCGAAACATTGAGCAAGGTTGCTACACGACGACTTCGGCAATTCTAGCTAAGTTTTTTAAGTTTACCGCAAGGGTGCCGCACGACTTAGGCAAATCCATCTAAGTCCGTGACAGTACCCATCTCGGAGATTTGCCCATCAATGCATACTAGTATGTACCGATGTACCAACACACAGTACATCGGTATGTAGCGGTATTTCAGAGAGGAAGAGAAAAGGAAGGGATGGTGGAGGAAGAAAGAGGGAAGCAGATAAAGCGGTGGAGGGGGAAGAAGGAAGGAGGAAGAGGAAGAGAAAGAGAAGAAGAGACATACCTAACAAGTGATTAGAGCAAAGATCATGCGTGGTGGTGTGCACAAGGTCGTGGCAATGCATGAGAAGTAGAGGCATCGATCGTGGTGAGAAGACGGAGGGGAGAAGTCACAGCATCGATCTGCATGAGAAGTGGAGGTGGCACGAAAATGGGATTTAGGGTTTCCCACTTTCCCTTTTATATGGTGGACCGGACCAGGGTGGGTCCGCGTATCGGTTAACGCTCGGACTGGTATCTGCTGCTTATTTTGTACTGGTCTGAGCAAACATATGTCCTTTTGTAGTTCATCTTAGGTGTTTTTTCGAGTTGTTAGTGGTTCACTTGCTTTGAATGATGTTATATATCCAAAGGTGTCCTATCTTGTCATCTAGTTCATTCTTAAAAGAAGTATGAAAAAATTTCATGTGTCCTATCAACTTTATTCTTACCAATTCTTTTCAAAGTGCATAATATTAAATGCACTGCAGTGTTGTATTTTCTTAAAAATTATGATTGTACCAAACAACTAATTAGAACTGGTACAGTCCACACAATCCAACAGGAAAGGTCTTCAGTAAGGAAGAGCTTGAAGCAATTGCTGCAGCTTGCTGCCAGATGGACTGTTTGGCAATTACAGATGAAGTATGTAATAAGATTTCTTTACTCTGTATTAGAACTGTACCTTTCAAGCCAAAGATTATTTTTGTCATTGGGCTACACATCTATGGTCTGCCTGCATTTTTGGTTATACAATTTTTGGCCACTGCAGAAATAAATAGCTCTTCCTGTAACATAGTTGACTACTTGACTGTTTAATTTTAAATGTGGACTCAGTTTCAGACATAAAAACATTAAAATGTTCAGATAGTGGATTCTGAAAATTTTGGTATGGTATTTATCTCTTTAAATTGTATAAACTAAAATTTTCAGATGTGTTAGATAACTAGAAATAGCAAATTTGCTTGATACAGTTCTTGATTAATTGTTCCCTCAGCTGCATATCCTAGTTACGTTACTACCTGTAAGCATAAATAATGAAAAAGCAGAAATAGTCATAATCTTGCTAAGCCTTAACTGTAAACCTAATTAGGTTCAAATAAGACAAGCTGATATATCGAGTTTGGTGTGTTGATGTTGCTTTTGAGATCATCCAGATGCATAAATAAATTAGCCACTGGAGGTCGATGATTTGGTGATGAACGTGGGAACTCTAGATTCTAAATTTGTTAATTATTTTTTACCTTGCTTGGCAGACATGAGGCATTAATGTATATTTGAAAATGAAATCTCCTTCTTGGTAAATTTTCAATTTATAGAGGTGATTCTTATGTATGGCTTTTTCTTTTTGGTTTTTGTCTCCATGTCTGACATTTATCATTATCTGAATCGAAGTATTGGATCATCTAATTATCCAATAGGAAATACGAGAAGCAATAGATCTATGAATGACATTTCCATCTTGCTTGGTCCTTCAATTTCATATATGGTATCTTGATAAAAAATATTCATAGAAGTGATGAATTACGAGAGGAACAAAAAAAATAAAGAACCAACCCTGATGTCATAAGATGACAGTGGACCTAATTTAGTCAGTAGCAAGAACAACTAGCCCAAAAGCTTAATAAAAATTGCATGATTATCCAATAAGTGATCAGCTTTATCTGGGAATTCAAGTATCACATTGTATGGATCATAATTTGATATTCTATCATTTCTTTAGTTGTGTTGTCTTACACAGCTTCAAGTATCATCAGTCACTGCCAACAGTGTTGTAGGATAAAATTTTAGCTGGTAAGTCAACTTGTTTTATCATAATAATCTTTGTTTTTAACTTTTATTTCAGGTGTACGAATATATAACTTTTGATTTGCAAAAGCACATATCCCTTGCTTCCCTTCCCAAAATGCAAGAAAGGACAATCATCACATCATCCTTGTCCAAAACTTTTAGCGTAACAGGTGAGCAGCAGAGGTCACAATCTGATTGCGATGTTGCAAATTCTCTGGGTGACCTGTTCACTGTCATGTATGCTTATGCTGGCAGCTGAATATAGAAATTTGGTAGCTTGCTTTTGTGAGTTATCTTCCTTAATTTGCATTTTCAAAAGAAAAACTATTTGTGAATCAGCAGCTATGATGAATTATTGGTGACAAATTATTTGCAAAGTAGAGCCTCAAGATGCTAGCCAATTGATGACAGCTAACTTTATTTATTTTATAAATCCTCCAAATTGTTCTTTTGTTCAATTCTCGTTATGTTGCTGGTCCAAATTCTAACTAGATTTGTCTTTCGTATCTTTGATATCCCTAAAAGGCCCTACTCTAGCGGACTATTTTGCAATTTACATCATAAACTATTCAGGCCAATCTTTCGGGTATTATGATTGAGAGCTAACAGGTTGGAGGATTGGCTGGGCTTGTGCACCGTCCACCATTGCATCAGCGATAAGAAATATCCATATCCACGTCACAGATTCAGCTCCTTCGCCTTTCCAGGAAGCAGCCTTGGCAGCTCTGCAGAGTCCACCAGGATATTTTAAGTCTCTAAAAGCAGTGAGCAACTGATCTTACTTTTTCTTCTTTTTATGTGGTTGAAATGAGACAATACCTTAACGAACGCCTTCAATACGTTTGTTGCATAACACTCAAGGAATATGAGGCGAGACGAGATTTTGTAATCCAGATGTTATCAGATGTTGGCTTTCAAATAAGCTTCAAACCTCAAGGATCAGTTTTCGTGTTTGCAGAGCTACCAAAGAATTGGCTAGTTTCCGATGTAGGTGACATTGCTCGCTAGCTTTTTTAAGGTCTTAACAATTTTTTGGTCATTCTTCCTGTAGAATTATATAATGCAAATTTCCATCTCAGTGCAGCTAAATTCTCTGAATGTGGATTCTGAATGTCAATCTACTTGTTTAAGCCTGTACGGTGTAGCAGCCAAAGTCTTTTTCATTCTATTTTGCACGCACCAGAGAGCATTCACATGTTTGCAGACACAAAACTAGCTTTGCTAGTTGTGTTCTTAGATTACATCCCACCATATCCATAAGACAAAGTTGCTACCGATCTGACACAAACTTGAATATTAGATAATACCCAACATAACTATGATATTTCATATCATCAAGATTGACATTTTCACCCTAGGGTTTCCAGTCTGAGGGTTTGTTATCTCTGCAGCACAGTAGAGAACTTGAATGTTCTCCATGGTGATCTTAACAGACCTACGAGAGAACACGTGCTTATCAATATTACAAAAACAAAGCTTGCATATGATTCAGTTCTGTCAAGAAAATATTGATCCAGCTCTTTCAGCTGCTTATCTGACATATATTGTCACATTCCAACAAATAATTTTGTATAAATTGCATACATGTTCCTGCTGACAAATGTTTGCTTAATGTCTATGTTTTGCAGATTGAATTTGTCAAGATACTAATTGAGAAAGCAGGAGTGGCAGCTGTTCCTGGACGTGGATTCTTTCATGGAGACATTGATGATCAGAACCTGCGAACAAGATATGTTAGGTTCGCATTCTGCAAGGGCAGTGATACTCTGAATGCTGCTGCTCAGAAGCTGCGAGATATTGTAGGGAGCACTGGACACTTGCAGCTATGACTAAAGGTAGTTCCTGCTGATTCCAACTAGCTAGTCGGTCTTTTTTAGAAGAGTTATTTACCATATTCCATGGCTGGCTAAATTGCATCCATTGGCGAAACTAAGTCCTTACCAGATTGTTGCCATCTATCAGTTGGAATTAGATCAGTATTCCCCATTTTCTCTTTCCAAGTGCCAATGCCGACTACAGATGCACTCTAGATGATGAGAGGAACGTAGCTATTTAAATTTTAGGTAGAACCGTGGATTCTGTTTATGTTTTCTCAAGCAGTTTTTTGTGTGAAATCCATTGTTGACTATGGTTTCTTCATAAGATATTGGTGACTACAAATCATTGGGACTATGAAAGGTTTTGTTGTGATACCAACCAACTTCACAATATGAAATGAATTAGGTAGCCGATCTTTCTCCACTGCTCCATCTCTCTCATCATTGTTATGTAACTACTGATGCTGGCAATATTACTTTGTTATAAAAGCATGTTGTGCAATTATTTGTCTATGGATTTGGAAAGGGTCATAAAGTAGCAAGTGATGTTAAAATATTTAGTCATTTATAACATGATATACCTTCAGCACCTCAAGTATGTGGTCTCAAAAGAAAACAACATTATATGCTGCTTTCTTTCAACTTGATATTTGTTCAATGTCAACTAATAGCGACTATAGCTGTTTAAACGTAAATAAAAGGTAATAGATAATTGCTTGCTCTATGAAAAGGTCAAGTTGATGTTTGAAAATTTAAAAATGAAAAAAAATATTTTTGTTACATTAAATAACATATATTGTGCTCATGTGTATTTTAATTTGAGACTTATCATTTACACAATAATATAGAAATCGATGCATTTGCGATGTTGCACGATACATTTGGTCGAATCCTGCATGTCCCTAACATTATCTTCAATCTCTATTTTACCACAAAAATTCTATCCTCACATCTTTCCCTTCAAAAATATTGTCGTGTTTCTCATCTTAATTTGATAAATCATGTCAAATTTTGTTGTAGGATTCAGGTGAAGAATAATAAACACAGTCGTCAGTGTGTATTTAAAGCTTTTCCTGCGGTCATGGGTGCCGTTGCTGCTGCGGACCGGAGACGCTGCACTCCCAACACCGTGCGGATCATTGTCCGCTTCCTTTGGGACCCTTCGTCGCCACGTTTGTTCGAACTCGAATCTTAGAGCTCCACGTCCTCCGATCCAGATGCGGACCCCACCGATTCTTCAACCACGCGACACCACGTCATCGACCGGTGTCGTCGTGCCGTGGAGCCCAAGCAGCAGATCCCGACTGTACGAACCCGTCCCGTAACACGAGGAGCCCTCGATCCGCCGTCCTTTTCCTTCGGGCTCCGTGATAAACGGACGAGATGGTTTCAGGAACGAGAAGCGAAGGGCCCGATGCGTATCCGCACAGACCGACATATAGGAGCGGTTGGAGCAGACTAAGGAATCGTTTGGAATTTGAAATGGATCTCCCTCCCCCAAAAGAGCCGTTGGCTTACGGTCTCCCCCTTTTTAACTTAAGATTTTTCTTGCTATATTTTAATTCCATGGCGTTTCTGGCCATTACTTTCTTTATCAACCCGAGCTCGCTCTCTCTCCATTGACGGTCTCAGGGCTAAACCCGATCTCTCGCCACCAACACCCTTGGCGTAGCCGGGACTCACGGGCGGTTCTTGGAGAGAGCAAGGCGGGGAGTGGCGGATCCCGTTGGGCGATTGAGTTCCCTCCGGGTTCAGGTTTGGCCCTTCGGTTTCGGAAAGTTTGTTCATTTTATGGTGAAATGGATCGGTCGGAAGCAAACTGTGATTTTTGGAAATGTTTTTCTCTTGTGCTGTTCTCTTAGTTTGTTCATGCGTAGACTGGTTTGAAGATTTAGATCGATCGGGCTCTTGTGGAATTTATTGAATAGATCTAAAGCTTGTGCTTTGTTTCTCATTTGTTCTGTGTAGTTCATGTCTCTCTCTGTTCCAATCAGTAATTTTCTCGTTGATTCACTCGTTGAGCGTGCAAATGAGAAGGATCTGCGCTATTGATACCTTTGGAGAGCTGAAGTTGTCTTCTTGCACTGAAGTACTTGGATTGTTTTCGTGCCTTTTGTGAAGTTACAGAGACGATGTATTAAGGGGGAAATGTGCCTTTGAAGGGTTCATAAACACTTGAAGATTCACAATGGGAGGAGAAAGGGGTGGTTCGAAGACTGGTGGATTCTTTCACCTCTTCGATTGGAACCGGAAGTCAAGGAAGAAATTGTTCTCCAATTCACCTGGTAAACCTACTCGCCCCGTTCGCAAATCACGATGCTTAGTAATTCTTCCCTTCATAATTGGAACTGGGCTCTTTCCTCATGTTTATCATGCAGAGGCCACGAAGCAAGGAAAGAGAAGCAACGATACTTTGCCGGCAACGCAGCTCCATTTGGTGAGTTTTCTTGTTGCACTTCGTCAAATGGAATTATTTTCTCTTTAGGTTGACTTACTTTGGTTTTTATTGATCTGTCTTTCTCACCTGTTATTGTATTGCCAGCTTGATGAGGATGAGATACTTGGAATAGCTAGTGTTAAAGGAAGTAGTGACTACAGTTGCGCTTCATCCGTGACTGATGAAGAGGGTTATGGGACAAGAGCTCCAGGAGTGGTGGCCAGGCTTATGGGTCTCGATTCGATGCCGACAGCGGGTGTCTCAGAGCCTTACTCCACTCCGTTCTTTGATGCACGGTCTCTTCGTGACAGCCACAGCCAAAGAAGTCCTGATTTCTATGCAAATGAAAGATGCCACCATGTTCCCCATAGAGCCGAGGGTTTTTTCAGGAAGACAATGGAGACAAGGTCTCAGAAGATGCCAAGCAGCCCAATAGAAAGATTCCAAAGGGAGATACTACCTCCAAGATCAGCGAAGCCTCTACCACTAAGCCACCACAAGTTGTTGTCACCAATCAAAAACCCAGGTTTCAGCTCAGCTAAAAGTGCAACACAAATTATGGAAGCAGCTGCAAAGATTATTCAGCCAGGGCTTCAAGTTCATCCCAATACGAAGGTAAAAATAGGGTCACCTTCAGTGCCTATAAGAGTTCGCGATCCAAAGGATAGCATGGCAGCTCCAGAGAGGACATCGCGGATGTTACAATTATCCAGACCACCCATTGACTTCACTAATGCAGAGTTCTCTAGGGGACAACCCTTGAACAGGAACTGGAATAGGACAGAAGAGATTGTGGTAGTCAGGTCCTCTCCAGATCCTTATGAAATCAATGCAGCTGGAGCAAGAGCTAAGGGTAAATCCATTTCTTTAGCGATCCAAGCTAAAGTTAATGTTCAGAGAAGGGAAGGCTTAGGTGCATCATCAAGTAGGAGTACAGTAGTTCAGAAAGAGCAAGAAGAATATAAAGCAAACCAACCATTCAGGAGCCAAGCAAACAACCAAAAGAATAGGCCATTGAAGAAGTCCTCCCCGGCCAGTGTTTCTGGTGTCCTCAGACAAAACAATCAGAAACAGAATTGCCTATCAAGTAAAGGCAAATTGGGTTCAAAGCAGTCGGTTTCTCATCAGCAAGGAAGGAAAGTTCTATCTGGGGATGCCTCCTCTGGAAAGAATAGGAATGTAAACAAGATTTCGGGAAACTCCAGAGTTGGATCCAGGAAGCAAGTTCTAGAAATCACAGGCCTTGATACGGAAGGGTCATCATCCAGTAACAAGGACTTTCCGCAAAAGAAAAGGTTAATAGAAGGGAGCTTCAACCTTGAGAAGAGTCCACATATAGATAACGGGCTTATGAACATACATGAAACACATGTTAAACCTGATATTGTAGTAGATGAGCATACGAGGTGTTCTGAGGATAACAGAAATGCAACAGATATCATATCCTTTACATTCACATCCCCGTTGGTAAAAACATTTGGTGGGTCTCAATCTAGCAATTTGGTGGTGGATAAATGGGGTAAAAAGAACGGAGGCTGCTTTGAAAAGAATTTTTCAGATGTAAACAGAAAAAGTCTACCATCTCCAGGGTTGAATGTTTTAAGTGGTGATGCGTTGAGCCATCTTTTAGAACAGAAACTACGGGAACTGACATCTGGGATTGAACCATCCCATAACTTCATTAAAGCAGCAAAGTTTGCAGCTCCTGTTCCTATCCCACAAGATTCAAAATCTGGATCTGATTGCTTGAGCTCTGTGACAGCAGACCATGAGGAGTTCCAAGTAAGGCCACCCAAAGATAGTCTTGGCAATTTATATGACACTGGCATTTTGTCGAAAAATGATCAGGTGACTGGAATCAAGAATAAGCTGCAGGTATGTTTCATGTTTCCTGAATTATTTACCATATTACAATGATTTATGTTTATTAATTCTTTTTATTTTAATAAACACCAGAATATTTGTGTTGGTTATTTTGTTTTGTAGCCAAAACAGCTCCACAAACAATGGTCAGGAATAATTCTTATGACACCACTAGAAATTGTCTGAGCCTGCAACATGGTTATTATATTCAGTATATAAATAAAATTTTATTATTTTGTTTTAAATTTATGATAAAGTCAGTAGTTTTAACTAATTTATTAACTTTTGAAGAAAATATGTCTAACTCCTCGTAGAAAAATTCAGGTTAGACATTGTCATTGCCTTTTACAATTCATTTATGCAATCTGTAATGGTTTAATTGTTCTTTCAACATAAAATGCACAAGTTACGCAGGGTTTTTAACGTAGTATATCTGTCATACTAGAAATCTAGTGCCATTTGGACCATGCATTACATGAATATTCGTAAGTTGTCTCTGCAGTTTTATAATCCTTTGTCTTAGGTACCAAAATGATTTAGCTTACCAATAAGGGTTTGGCTCTTAAGATAGAAAAAACTAGATTCTGGTGTACATATTTATGCATAGCCCCATGATTATTATGATGTTAAAATTCTTGCTTTCAACTGCTTGTACAGGTAGTGTAGAGAATCACACTATTAATCTTTATTAAGCTAGCTAATTGATAACTACTTCATTTCCACTATATGGAAAATACACAAATATCTACTTTGAGAAATATGCCAACAATTGAGTTTCCCATCACATCTTGTTGTCAGCTGCTTCTCATTTAGGGAAAGTATGCTTCAGTTTGAGTGCCGGGAACATTTGCATGAGTTGAGAGCTGAATGGCTTATTCTTGATACCTCCATTTATGAGTTTAAAGTGGCATCTAATTTAATAACAGCAAGAAGCCATAATTTATTTAAGTACTTAAGGGTGTGCCTTTTAAGTACTATCTTGCTGTAGAAATTAATTCCCGTGGCAAGTTAAAAGTTGTGCTAACTCCTGGCACATTTTAACACTATTTCAGATAGCACAAAGGATTGAACACTGCAGCAGCAGTAGCAGCAGGAGCAGTGATGCCCACAAGGAGGTGACAAACGACCATCACCACAGTCCTCTTTCCATATTTGAAGCCTCCTTCTCAAGTGAAAGTTGGCAGTTATCTGAGAGCTCAGGAAGTACAGATGGTAAGCATAATTTATTTAATCTGTCTACTAATTTAGTTTGTTGTTATTACAATGTTTATTATTCCAGGAAGCAATCTGTGTCCATCTTCTATCAATGGTCAGAATATAGTTGACTTCAATTCTTCAAGGCAATTAGCTGAAACAGAGCCCGAATTATCTGATTCTGCTTCTTCCTTATCTAAGAATCCAGTGGAGGTGGGGTCACAATTCAGTGCTGCAGACAATAAGAAAGCAGATGAACAGGAATTAGCATATGTGAAGGAGATATTGTGCAACAACGGATTGACATACAAAAATTTGGGCTCATATTATTTAACTCATGTTGGTGAGACATTTGATCCTATTCTTCTGAATGACCTTGAAGGCAACAGAAGTAAGAATGGTCAAGGAGAGGTGATAAATGATAAGGCAAGGAGCAAGTTATTGTATGACTGTGTGCTAGAATGTATGGACTTGAAACATAACCACTACTTCAAATCAGGATATCAAGCATGGGTCAAAGGAACAACGATCGCTAGAAAGGATTTGGCCGAAGACATTTATGATGAGATATCGAGATGGAAGAACATGGGAAACTGCATGGTAGATGAGCTTGTGTTCAATGACATGGGCACTCACTTGGGAAGGTGGGTAGATTTTGAGATCGAAGCATTTGAAACTGGCAAACAGATTCAAGGACAGATACTGAGCTCCTTGATTGATGAAGTTCTTGCTGATTTCCGCATAAAGTAGCTACCTTAGTTAGCTGATTCACTCCACTTAGCTTTGTCTAAAAGGATGGATGTCAACAGATTGTACTGCTCAAACATGATTTGTATCTGATGTATCCATTAATTTGATTCAACTAGATGAAAAGTATAACTAGTCTCCTGTTGTCTTTAAGCCTAGTTTATTTGGTGGCATATTATGAATTCTGTTGTTACAGTAGCAAACCATTCTTTGGCTTGCTCTCTCTCTTGTTGTTTCCTTATTTTAAGACAAGCGGGTTGTCCACATATGTACAGTAGCAATCCTTTTTCTCAATCAGCTACCATCAATGGGATATGTTTCTTCAATTGGATGGATTAAAATTATTGATGTTTTCTTTGAAGAAAATAATGGAAATGAGATTTAATGACATGAGGTTTGACTAAGCCGATTCCGGCAACTATGATATAATGTGCCAACTCGGCTCCGCACCCGACCCGGGCCTAGATGGCCCCATCCCAAGCGACACGGCACGGACCCGAGCCGGACTGGGGCTTTTCCAACAAAAGCGAGTCAGCACGTGACATGGGACACGTGAGCAGCTATTTTTCACGACAAGCCTCTTCTCCCGCCCAACGCTCTCCAAAAGAAACCTCAACTCAAAAGACCCCCTCACTCGCCCCCTCCCCACCAAAACAAACCCCGCTCCCAAATCTGCTCCCCGCGCTTCGCCTCCTCCTCCTTCCCCCAGAAGCCGCCTTATTCCGAATCCCATCTCCCATTTCCCCCGCTGCCAATCCCCGCCTCCTCGAGTTCTTTCCGTCGCAAACCCCGCTTCTTCGATCACCTGGGTTTTAGTTCTTCCGTCCGGTTAGGGCTCCGTCGAACGCCTCCGGTACTCAAATGCACCGATCTCGCGGATCTTCGAGTTCAAACGCCCCGGATAAGATCTTCGCTGGCGTTCGGTTCGTTCTCTTCGGTTTTGACTCGGTATCAGAGGCTCAGGTTCGTCCCGCCCTGATGATCTCTTTTTACCATCGTACAAATTTGGTCATTATTTTTTGTGTTACTGGTATTTTTTTGTTTCAGTATCGCTCTGAGCTTGTGCGAAGAGGGGGAATCGATGTTGGTCGCTATGATCGGAGTTGTACTCATGTGATCGTGTCTGGTCGCGTCGATGTAAGTCGTACGATTTCATCGGGCAGGGTTGTTTTGTGAATAATAGATTAGTTACATGCTGATGTTCTCGTGAAGGATGATCCTGTATGCGTTGCTGCCCGGAATGATGGGAAAATACTGGTGACTGAGTTGTGGATTGACGTCAGTTTGGACATTGGAATGCTTGCTGATGCTAACAGGGTCAGTCTCTCTCGTCCGTTCTCAAGTTAAGATGTTATGCTATTTGGTCATTAGATGCTTTTGGTGCAACGTGTCTGCATGATTGAAAGCAATTTAAGAACAATAGGTTGACAGCAAATATCTATAGAAAATTTAGTGTATTTGCCACATTAATGTGAACAACATTATTTTTCCTGGTCCAGGCAGGCTCCTAACCATTAATTTATGCTTGATCCCACTGCAATAAATCACTAGATACTCATGGTATCCTGTTTATTCTGTTTTGCAGAGACTCTTCCATTTTTAGTAGAATGCATTCAAGTGTTTTAAAATATTGATGGTTATAATTATCTAATTGTATTAATAAGCTAATTATGTCAATTTTGTTGATTCAACTTTGAATAATGATGATGGTGCTTTGTACTGCTAATGGATGTTTTCTTGAGCCATTACCATGTTTATGCTAATATTAGGGATCCTACCCTCGAAAAGCAAACAACTTTTCGATAAAATGCTGAATCTCTTTTGCCAGCATTCTTTTCTCATATTACTTCAATGCAGAAGTCCATGAGCCTGAATAATCTTTTGACAACACAAGTACAAGGGGGAGACTCTTAGTTATGCAATGACAGCCTTATGTGACTTGAATTCCTAAAATAAAAATAGTGGAATTTCTACTGATTTGCATATGGACCATCTTTTGACAACACAAGTACAAGGGGAAGACAACATTCTGGACCATTGCGCTGGGCTTATTTAAGTACAAAACAAATGTGGATAATGATAAATCATTTTTCTTCATAGTTCTAACTCCTTTATATTGTGGTTCAATTTGGAATGTCTTATTGGCATCTTCTGCTTAAGTGTATCACAAGATATCCTCCTCATAACTTTTGCTTTCTACTTGTTTCTAGCTACTAGTGATGGTGTGCTCATGTCCTATTTGCAGATATTATATTTCCCTGTAAAAGATCTGAATGGAATTCCCGGCAGTAAGTCACTGCATATTTGCTTGACTGGATATCAAAGGCAAGAACGTGATGATATCATGGTAATACTAGTGTGTTCTTTCCCATTTGATGACCTAGCTGTGAGGCAGGCATGCCATCAGCATCTTGCCCTGTTATCACTATTGGGCATTTTAACAATTAAATCCAAACACATATGCTAATGCTCTGCATATTTAAAGAGTTATGCTATATATTTATTATGGTTGATCATGGAATCCATAATTCTGAAATGTTTCTGAAATGGAAATGTACTTTGACTTAAGGAAGGATCTTACTCTTAAATTAGTAAATATCATAGACAATTCTCTTCTAGACTTGTTATTTCTTGCACAGATGAGATGTTGTTTTTTATTTATTAACAACCATAGTTTTAATTCTCATGCCAAATGAAAGACAATGTCAGATTTCAATTGACAACAAAAAAAAATTCAAGGATCATGCTTTGTCGAAGTTAATATTAGCAAAAGGTTTCACATTGAAAAATTCAATAGATTGAATTGCATATATATATATATATATCCTTACAAGTTATGAAATAGTGACATGGATTTTTATTTTAACTACAAGGCAATTTATGACAAATAATCTACTTTCATCCAAAAGCAGTGAAACTACTCTAAGGACCTAGCTTAGTCTATTCTATGATTTGGCAAAGCATGCATTAGTGTGGTTGTAAGTATATGTACTGAAATGGGATGAGTTTCAGAACAAGTATATTACCTCTAGGTGTTAACTATTAACTAAAATTTGGATTTTCCATCTGCTGAACAAGTCGCTAGGTCTCTCGAGTCATGACAAGTTTCATGCTGTTAACATATGTTAAAATCTTCAATTTTACAAGGATCAACCATTTAGCAGTCTTACATATTAATTTGATAAATAATATAAGAACTTTCTAAAGCATGTACCAAATATATAGGAACACATTACTAATTGAACACACCTTGTTTGGCGATGCTGAAGGCTCTATGGCCTAAGCTAGCATAAGTCGCTTTTTATAAGAGAGTTTGATCTTGGATACGATCCTAAGCTTCAGTCTTGATTTTTGGTATAAAAAGAGGTTATTGATATTGTTATAGTTCAAGGACTTGAGGATAATAGATGTCTAGTATCAAAATTTTAAGTTACATCTAGCAACCTGTATGGTATGCTATCCAATTCAAATAAAAGCTACAAATTGTTCAAGCTTTAGGATGACATGTTCTTCTAATGCCAGACAAAGATTACAATGCCTGGCTTAAATTTTGCTTGGTTGATGACCAGCTAAATGTGCTTGGCAAGTGCTTGTTGACTTTTTTATTGGGTTCATTTTGCATGAATATTTTATTTAAATTGTTTAGTTATTATATTCAAAGCATAACTCATAAGGTTTTTATTTAAAGATTTTATACATTTCTAGGAACTTGTAAAATATTTGTCTTAGCAGCTACTCTTGAACAAATTATATATTATGAAAAAAAGATAATTTGGTTTATTCCTAGAAGGTTGTGCCGGATTGAAGAGTTCCTCACATTCAATTTATGTGATATTCTATCAGTAATCTTCTAATTTTAACATGTTTCCCATACTTAAAGATATCTACATCTTGTTTGATTTTGAGACTTGATGGTATTCTTGTTAAGGTCTGGAAGAAGTCAAGAGATAAAAAGATAATTTGAATGACTAGTTTATTTGATGGAGAAAACAAAATTTATTAAATGTTTAAGGAATGGAGGAAGAGTTTTTTTATTATCAATTTATAGGACTAAGATAGATATCCAAATTTGCTCTAATAATTGTAGGAGAATTAATATAATGAACCACATTATGATACTTTAATTGTAGAAGACTTGGTCTAACTAGTCACATTATGAAACTTCAGAAATTGATTATTGAAAATAGGATAAGATGTTAACTGAGTGTTCTTGAAAATCAATTTGGTTCCATATCTATAAGATTAATCATATAACCTATTTGTTTGCTAAGGCGATTAATAAAGATGTAAGGGAGAAGAAAGATTCATTGATTTAAAAAGGCATATGATAAATATTTTAGAGATTTAGTCTAGTGTTTTTTGGAAAAAGGTACATCCATTAGTTATATTGATGTCATAAAGAATATATATGATAACATAGTCACTTATAAGAAGTTTATCCAGTGAGTTTATTATTGCTGTAGGATTACATTAAATATCACTTTTAAATCCTTCCTTTTCTCATTGGGTATGGATGAATGGTTTCAAATACAATATAAACCTCCATGATGTATTTGCTGATGATATTGATGAGAGTTTAACTTGAATTACTTTTAAACATATTATGGATATAAATCTTAGAGACCAAAGTTCTTAAATTAGGTAGAGTTAAGATTGAATACATGAGATGTAATCCTAATAATACTGAGAGAAGAACTAAGTTCCTATAAGTTTTAAGTATCCTGGATATATTATTCAATACTATTGATAGTCTGATGAAGATGTGTCTTATAACATAGAAACTGTATGGTTAAAGTGAAGAGAGGCATCAAGAATTTTGTATGAACACCATGTGCCATTTAGATTAATAAGAAGATTTATCAAACAATTTTTATAGTAGTCTTGCTCTATGGATTTGAGCATTGAGTTGTTAATTATTAGAATGTTGAGAAATGTGTGAAGTTGTTAGGAAATATAGAAAAAATATTTTTATTAATGAATAGTTAGACATAGTACTGATAGAGGATTAAATGAAAAAAACTCTTATATGACATGAATATGTTCTGAGAAGATTTATAGATGATGTAATTAGACGATGTGAGACAATTAGTATAGTGGTTTGAGGAGAGGTAAATGAAAACCTAAGAAGATTATACTAGAGATTCTAATTAAGGATATTGCCAGATCGCAATAGTTGAGACATTATTGCTTGTTTTTGTTGTATACTAAAATTGTTGATTTTCTTTCTTACAACATTTTATCTCTTTGGCATAATATTAATGAAACACAGCATTACTTCATATGATTCACAGAAAATGGTGTCCTTGATGGGGGCAAAGTTCTCTAAGCCTTTGATTGCAAATCAGGTTACCCATCTTATTTGCTACAAATTTGAGGGTATGCACACATCTATCTTAACAAGCAATCCTCATTTATTGCTTTCATACATCAACCATAATGTTAGTCATGGCAAACTTGATGTGCAATACATGTTCTCTTGTTATTTAAAATGTAAACACTAAATAGATTGTGCAAAATGATGCTTAACCTTATGCAATTTCCATCATTTGTTTTGACTATTCTTCTAGTTTACTTCTTTAACAGTAGAACTTCATATCTGTTTCTTTGGTAATTCAAATCTGGCCCTTGTTTTAATCATCTTGAAATTGGTTTCATTTAAGCTTGACTTGTATATGGGAGCCATTTATGAAAAGTATGGACTCAAAATCAATAATGATCACAGAGTTTGAACAAGGCTGCACTCACTGAAGCTATTCTGTATACAACTTAATGCTAGATGTTTTAATTGTCAAATGTTTCATTTTGTTGATTGCACTAATCTGTTAACTGATTTCTTTACGACAATCTTCTGCTGGCTGCTGGCATGCTCAAATAGTGTCTGTTATTATATATTGTACTGCATACTTTAAATGGCAGAATAACTTGTGTAAGATTCTTGCTTTTTCAATATTCATATTTGTTGGTTAGTTGTGGTACAGAAGTGTGTATTTTCTTGAGTGCTCAATATTGAACCCTATAATATGTTTTCATGTTTCCTCATGGAGGTCTATCTGCATTGTATATTTCATATGCAAACAAAGTGTGGGCACACTTAATATGGGAGGAAAATCTCGACCACCCTTAAAATAGATAGAAACATACAAGCATCTGAGGCACACATGGTCACACAGAGAGAGAATGGAAAAGTTGATTTCTTACATTATATAGTGGATAGTAGAATAAATAAATTAAACCTATGGTGAAAATAAATTCTATATTTGACTTGGTTTATTGGCTTTCAGGTGAGAAATATGAGCTTGCTAAGAAAGTGAACATCAAACTTGTCAATCATCAATGGCTGGAAGATTGGTAAAGCAAGATTAACTTCCCTACTTTTCATAAGGAAACACTTATATGTCAACCCCTAGCCATAGAAAAATGAAAATAAAATGCTGATGGTGTTTTTTGTGATTTTTCTTCAGCTTAAAAGCGTGGGCAATCTTGCCAATAGATAATTATACAAAGAGGTCAGGCCGATGCTCATGCTTCTCTTTGTCATTTAGCTTCCATATGGGCTTACTTGTTTGTATGTTTCTAATTTAATATTTTTCTTGAGGCTTTTTATTTGTTTAACCTATATATATTTAAAATTTTAAATCAGTGTTTGGTGTCTCCAAGCCTAATGCAGCTTGCTGTCTGTTGGTCTGGATATATTTTACCCCACAGATTTCATAAAGAATGTGATTTAGTTAGCACATCAGTTAGTAATCCTTGAATGGAGATCATTATAATAATATCTGTATGAGTGCATTAGATATTATGTCATCTGACAAGGAATCTCAAATGAAAGTAAATATTTTATTTCTAATTTTCACAACATGGTTTTTGGAAATATCATTTGAGTATGTGCTTATGAATAGAACACAGCTACTGTTGTCTTACTAATGGTGCCAATGTATGCTAGTATTTACCAGTTAAATTGTGGTTTCTGTTGTTACATTTACTAAATCTACATGTCAGTTTGTGTTGTTAGCCCATAACTAGTCGTGGATAATAATTTTAATGCTGATAAGACAGATGTGTTGAAGGGTTTAGGCAAACCAAGGGAAGTTTGAGCTCTATTTAATAAAATGTAGAACTATTTGTTTTGGAATTTCACATGTCCTTGGAACTTCATAATAAACATGGTCCACATGTTTAATTATGATTTCTTGCATTATTATCATGATAATGGTGATATAAGTTACACAGCATTGATGACTAAATAAAATATTTTTTATTAGTCACAAAGGTGGAAATTACCTCAAAATATTTTAAATTGCTTTCATGGTGGATGAAAGCATTAAGGATAAAATTAAGCTGAATTTATTGGTTGCTATGAAGCTACTGTAGAGGCATTATGGTTGTGGAATTTCATCTCATGACTAAATATTGTTGATTCAATTTTTTGACTTAAAGATGTATTTGACAACTCAACCATTGCGTTCTTTCTTAAGAACAATAAAAGTGGAAGTCACAACAAGTTCATCAATATAAACTTATAAAGTATCTTGCTGTTAGAGATTACATAAAGAAGCATGAAGTAGATATTCATTATATTAACACTGAATTAATGATTGTGGATCCTATGACCAAAGGTTTGTCGGCAATACAATATAAAGGTTTATGTGGAGCATATGGGGATTATTAGTCCACTTAGCATCTGATGTGATATATTACTTTAAAATTCTTATAAATCAAGTATTCTTGTGTACATAAAGCATGCATGGATAAAGTTTGTTGGACCCAGTAAGAACCATTCATAAAGTAATTGACTCATAAAGTGCTCATTTAGGGGGTGTTATGTATCGTAACACATGGAAGGGAATATTCTATGAATTGGATACAATTACTATGATTTGTGTATTGCATACTTTACATGAGAATAAGTTCTGACGTGACTACAGAGTTTTTTTGGTCATTTAAAGATGCTTCATCACCATTTTATTGTTGTGACATATGGACCAAGTGGGAGAATGTTGGAATTCCGAAGGTCATTGGAATCTCACAATAAACATGGTCCATATGGCAAATTGTGATTTCAATTGCATTATTGTCATGATAATGATGATATAAGTTGCATAGCATTGATGACTAAATAAAATATTTTTTATTAGTCACAGGTGGAGGTTGCCTCAAAATGTTTCAAATTGCTTTCATGATGGATGAAAGCATTAAGGATAAGATTAAGTATGATACATAATATTTTATGAATTGGGTTCCCTTGTCTAGCCTATATATAGGCCTATGACTATCCATTAATGCATAGGCATCCTTGAAGTTTCATAACGCATAGACTAGAAGACACTCATTGCTCTTGAGTGTATCATGCAATAAGTCTAGTGTTCTTCTCCAAATCTTGTTTTGGGACAACTATGGCGGGAGGTAACTTCATATTCCGATGCATATTCAATTCATAGATTATTTTGCTAACACTTTTCTGATTTGATTCAATTTCACAAAAATCAACCTTGAATGCAGTATATTGAATTCTTATAATGCAACCTTATAGACATTAGTCACAAGTCAAGCACAGTACAGAAAACAATTGTCAAAACAATAAGAGCTAGATAGGTGAGAGAGAAAAGAGGACACAAGCCCTTTATAGTGCTTTGATCACAACCAGTGATTTACACCCACTTCCCGAGTCCTTATGCTATTGTTTATCGAAGCCTTATCTTCACAAAAACCCTCCATGCTCCTTGTCATTGCTGTAACAACTATGGGGAGAGGATCCTGGGAAAATTGTCCATACATGGCAAATGTTGAATAAACACAGAGATGACCAAAAGTGAAGCATTGTTTCTTCCCATGCCACTAAAAGAACTAACATGCTTTTCTAACTCATGATTCCTATATCCCTCCTTTCATCTTGTCTACATTACCATATTGAATCAAATGTTTCTAATTATGGTACAAAATGATGTTTTATAATGTTATTTCAGCACTACCATCATTTATCACGATAAGTGTCCTTGTAAATATGTGTTCTTTTTGAACAGTGGTTGGGAATTAGAGATTTTGGAGGCTGAGGCAAATGATTCAGATGAGGAAACTGAAGATGTTGGTAATAAGTCAGTGGGGCATAGTGGTATGGGAAAATCTGTCTCTGAAGGTGGAATTCTTTCTGGGGATTCTGATTTGTCTATTCCATCTAGGGGAAAGCTCAGCATTCCAAAAGATACTTCTATGACAATTCACTCAGCTTTTGCTGATAATCATATCATGAATAATACATTATTTACGAGCCCATGCACAGACAACTTTTCTCGAAACAGTATGTCTGAATCCAGTCCTGGAAGCAAGGTCCATCATCAGAATGTGGGGGATGTTGCACAATCTAGGAATGATCATGCCATAAGAGATGCTATGGTTGGTGGTGAACCTTTTAACCAATCTGATTCTGCTAGTTTAAAGGAGGCCTATTCATTGTCTGCTAGAACTGTATCAACATCAAGTATGGTTGATGTCAAATCAGTCTCTTTCTCAAAGAAGTCTTGGAATAATTCAGTTTCACCAGAAGAATCACTTATGAAAGTTCATACTTCCCCAAAAGGATTTTCTAAAGATTTTGATGTCTCATCATCAGAACCAAAAGGAAGTGGAGCAACTGATAAGCCAGTCAACATTCAAGATTCAATGACACATATTGGCATAAATAATGTGGAAGCAACCAGTAGTGTTTTGCCTCAAAAAAGAAAGGTTTCTGTTTCAGGAGGTGGCTCAAAGTCCCCTAAATCTTTGATGCATTCTTCCCTGCAGCATAAGTCACCAGATACAGAATCTGCACAAGTAGAACCTGTTCTCCTTTCACCTAAAGAAAATAAGTATCTTGTGCCTATGGATGCCAACCACCCTTTGGAAGATGCTGTGCCTTCAAATTCAGTAAATCAACAAACAATTGTCTCTAAGTCCTTGAGCTGCAAGAGAAACTCACTCTCAAATGGGAAGCCTGCTATGATCAAATCTTCAAATGTCATTAAGCATAGCATTCCTAGTCAAAAGCAGGGCTTAGATAAGCAGGAATGCAGAAAGGTTGATTTGTTCAACATGGCACAGATGGCCACAAATGTAATTGCTTCTATGGATAGCAAGGCACTCGCAATTATTCCTGTAGATGATGAGCTAATGCAGGTAGATGATTGTGAAATTATGAGAAGCACTGCAAACCAGTTTGGTTCCTTGGCTGTTGGCAAACATACTGATGAAATGCTTTGCAATGATAAAAGGCCTGAAATATCTGTGGGTGGTCCAGAGGAAGCTGAACGCAGCACCCGATCTTTGAATGGTGAGACTGCCAGGATTGAAAATCAAAATGTTATGATGAAGGAACCTACACTGAACCTATCTTCTGAAGATAAGGCCATGGCAACCAGAAATTTCTTGACCACTGTTACTGCTGATGCATGTAAAGGAAACAATATTAAAGTTGCATCTGGTTCATACATTAAGAAGGTTGTTGCCAAGAGGAGTTTGAGTAGCAGCATGAAGCTTAATGCATTGAGCAGTAGGAAAGACAAACATGTTGGCAATCCAGATAAATATCTCAAAGAAGCTGAAGTCATTTCAGGTAAAGTAGAGAAGATGAAGGTACCAGAAGATAAGAAGGTAAGCAGAAACTTGAGGAATGGTGTGGTTGAGACATTTTCTGATGAAGTTACGAAGGAAAGTGTGGAAGCTGCAGGAGTTCCTATCCCTGCAAGTGCCAAAAAGGAAGCAACCAGTGATCGGAAGGACATAACATCAATGGATCCAGAAAAGGAGAACAAACCAGAGGAAGCTTCCCGATTCAGTTCTGACTGTAGCAACAGCTGCAGCAGTAAATTGGTCAACAAACATGATAAAAGAATAATTCAGAATTCTAATAAAAGTCAAAAGATAGAAATAAGAAAGAGCAAAAAAATTATCTACTCGGAACCTGCATGGTTCATATTAAGTGGACATCGAATTCAGAGAAAGGACTTCCAGGCAGTCATCAGAAGACTTGGGGGAAAAATTTGCAGGGATTCCCACCATTGGTCCTATCAAGCGACACACTTTATTGCTCCAGACCCAGTTCGCAGAACAGAGAAGTTCTTTGCAGCAGCTGCTGCTGGAAGGTATGTTACTGGAATCAAGTAATCCTGAGGACCGTGTGGTTTATGGAATGCTTTCCTATGAAGTTCAAGATTTGCTGTACCACTTAAACAATGCCTTTTATCAAAATTCTCATATTTGATTGACTTTTGTAGCCCTAAGATTTGCTTGATGCTTTTTCTTATGTATGTGGCATAGTAGTTAGCTATATAAACAACATTTGGCACTTGGTAGATAACTGGCACCCCATTCACCTAATCCGTAACTAACTTATGAATTTCAGGTGGATTCTGAAAACAGATTATCTGACTGCTAGTTGTGAAGCTGGAAAATTTTTGGAGGAAGAGCCTTTTGAGTGGTACAAGAAAGGTCTTACAGAAGATGGTGCAATCAGTTTAGAAGCTCCTAGGCAATGGCGGCTCTTGAGAGAGCGGACTGGACATGGTGCCTTCTATAACATGCGTATCATCATATATGGAGAATGTATCGCACCCACTCTGGTACTATCTAAATATACTTGTGGTTATATAGATAGATTTTTTTTACATGTAATCCTATTCTAGTGTCATTTTCCATATAATAGGCATGAACCCATTGGACATTAATACTTAATAGTCCTGCTCTTCAGTACTATATATATTCAAACGTTAATTTTGCTATTTGTTAATGTTCATATGTGTTTGTTGTATTGTTACTGAACCAGGATACATTGAAGCGGGTGGTAAAAGCTGGAGATGGCACTATCTTAGCAACCTCTCCACCTTACACTCGCATCCTCAAGGCTGGTGTTGACTTTGCCATTGTCAGTCCAAGTATGCCACGAGTTGACTCATGGGTGCAAGAGTTTTTGAGGCATGAGATCCCATGTGTAGCAGCTGATTACTTAGTAGAATATGTTTGTAAACCGGGATATTCTCTTGAGAAGCATGTGCTCTATAAAACACACAGTTGGGCTGAGAAATCATTTGCAAAATTGTTGAGCTGCAATGAAGAGATAAGCGAGGATGGCAGATTGTTTTCAGAAGAAAGCAGTGATGATCTCAGCTGTGCTGTTTGTGGGTCAGCGGGCAGGGGAGAAGTGATGCTTATCTGTGGTGATGAGGCAGGTGCTGTCGGGTGTGGGATTGGTACCCATATTGACTGTTGTGATCCTCCACTTGATTCTGTTCCTGAGGGGGACTGGTACTGCTCTAAATGCAGCAGCACGCACAATAAGACCACCCTTAAGCATGCAGCAAGATTTAGATAATCCTCCATATCTTTGTGAGTCTTCTAATGTTCACCGTTTGTCTTGTAAGAATTAATGTTACATGCTTTGCAATGTCGCAAGTACAATAAATATATCATTCAATTCTGTAGCACCTTGTTTCCGCTCCTGCCTTTCTACCTAAAGCTTCATGGAATTGTTAAAGTATTGAACATTCAGAGTTTATGCAAGATATGGATAGAAGAATGAGCAGAAACAGGGACATGTGGATTCTGTTGGGCTGGTCTAATTTACAGGTAATTTGTATTTTAGGTAATTGAGTTTCTTCATGTGATTAACAAGTTTTTGAAATAGCAAGTTATCGAATTTTTGAATAATATTAGCAATTTTTTCCCTTTTTGAATGAATGTCAAATGATAGGGAAATTAAAAAACCCAGACCATCCAAAATATTGTGGTTCACGACTTGGGTGTTCAATTGAGAGCCAGAAATAGCTACTTTCATTTGTGGAGCTTAAAGGGCTCAAAGTCTAAGCTAAATATGTCCTCAGATGACGAAAATGACACATGGTTTTCCGAGTTCTTTGTCATCTTGTTTTGGTACATATTTGTAGTGTAAAAGGAAATGTTCTTATTCGAAGGGGTTATTTGTATATGGTTTTTTATCTTCTAGTTATTTACGTAATGACATCGATATATCTTTTTATCATTGCAATTTAACTTTCATCAAAAGTATTAATTGACTTAGTTGTTAGTGACTTTGACAATATGTCAACAGGTTTTGGGCTTGAACTCAACTTTCGTCATTTAGTCGTTTCCAAAAAATATATACATATATATAAGTTACTTTATCAAACATTTTGATTTAATTTTTGTTTGACCCTTTATTTAACCCTAACTAGACATGAAATGACAATACCATCACTATATATATATATTTTTTTTTTTTAGAACAATAAGATAGTATTTTGGCAATATATCATAAAGTGATAAAAGATATTTATATATAATGTATATTGTAAGGTCAATATATACAAGTTAAAATCGACTTTGCAAAATTAATGTTCACCATTATATATAATTTAGCAGCCAACCGTACAGAAGTCCATGTTTATATTCCCAAATAAGTGCAGAATATTTATCACCAACTCCATGACATTTCACATGAATGACTTCATGATTTTTTTCACTTTTCAGCATATTTCTTTCTCTCTCTCTTTTTTTTTTTTTTTTGTGAGGAAGATGGAGGTTTAGCCCACAGACCCATCAAAGACTTCAATTGTGCCAGCAGTTTAATCCTGCAAGACAATTAAATAATGCTTACTTACACTTGCTGTAAAACTAGCCATTTCAAGTTTATAATGTTGGATAAAAGAGGAACCAAGCTAAGCAATTGAAGCTTACTGCATCTTCCACACCAGATGTGCATGTTGGCCTTCGCGGTGGAAGCTGATGATGCGGAGTACGCTGCAGTGAAAACGATGGCGTCACACTAACACAGACATATTGAGATCGATGCAGCAGAACGAATCAATTTTCATGTCTGGAGTGAGATCGATGCAGCAGAACGAATCAATTTTCATGTCTGGAGTATCATGCAATGGCGTCTATCTAATTGCTACTGATGGTGAGCTAATTCTCAGCCAGACAATATTAACTTGAGAAGGAATTAAGCTAAGAAGGCAAAAGAAATCTAAGATCTCCATGCTGATACAAAAAAGGGGGAAAAAAATGATGGAATAAACATACCTTCAGCTTGGGCTTCAGAGACTCGATAGCAGTTTTTGCTTTCGGACTAGTTCCTTGCTACAGAAAGGGGAAAAAAAAACAGAGTTAATGTCATACCAGTCTGGTTATCTGTTTAACATTATTTCACAAAACCCAAATATAATTTGATTCATTATACCAGTTTTTGGATCATTATCTTTCCACAACTATCAAGATATCAGAAAAGAGGAAACTTTATTTCCTACAGCAACAAGTGCATTGAAACAATTCCCAATGAATTTTTGCAAAAAAGATATGACACAAACAAGATGCTCCAAAACCATTTTAAGAAGCAAGTTAATGAGGAAATTTTGTAGAGTGATATATTACACACCTGATCATGTGAAACCTAAAATCTGCTATCATAATGGTCAATACCATTTTGGTTAAGATTTTTAGGTGGTGTGGTCGCTCACAGACCCCATGCAAAGGATGAAAAGCATTTTCCATCATAATTGTACTTTTAGATATCAGTGGGAAATAATGAAGTGAAAGCATGATGTGATTGCATTGGATTGCTTATAACCCCCAGCAGAATCTGATTTCTTTAGATTATTTTGTGAAAAAGAAAATATTATTGCTGCATCCAGTTCTCACACCCTGTATTTGGATATAATCATTTAAAGGTATCATGCAAGTTTAAGAAGCTTACCTTGCCGAGGACCCAGTCCGCAGAATCAAAGTAGGCTCTTTCATGGTCCTGCAACCAACAATAGCAGTACAAATTAATTATTACTTAATAAGAGACATGTATTCTGGTCACCATTCAACTCTAGAGTCTTCTGGGCCATTTCTCTAGATAATTCCATATGATCATCTCCAACCAGTAATATGACCATGTACATCAGTATTGGCCAAGATCTGAGACAAAATTATGGTCATGATCCATCAGAGGCAGGTTGCCCTTGATTATACTTGGCCCTTTATTGATAAAAATCCTCCTTAAATATTTAGTCCAATACCTTCTATAAAGAAGAATAACCTAACAATGCATCTTGAACAGGCATCTCCGATGAGATTGCTTTCTTTGTGAGGCTAATTCTAACATGATGAGTGTTGATTCCTTAAAGTACTTCTTAAAGAAACCTAGGCTTAATGATTAGGTCAAGAAATAATCAAGTACCCTAGACACATGAAGAGCTTTAGATAAACATGCTAGGAGATATAATAAGAAGCTTATGCCACCGAAGCTTGTGCAATAATAATAATAATAATAATAATAATATCAGAAACCTATGAAAGGCTTGATCTAAGACAGGAGTTAGATTCCTGAATCTCTCTATAATTTACCATGCATAAATAGTAGAAACATAATCACTCAAAAGAAACAAAGTCACCTTTGAGATTAATGGTTTTTTTGGTGCAATTCCTCCATATTTTTTCTCCAAGATCACCTGAGATTAAGTAGCAAGTGATATGTAATTCAAAAGTGGATAAATAATCCACTGAGAGTTGAAAGATTCAATTCAAAACAAAGAATTTCTAGCCTAAGATATGTTAATTTTATACATGTAAATGGTGAGCCCAAGAAAATTATTAAAGAAACAGCAGTCGGATTGTTCCCCTCTCAAGAAATGTATCACCAAGGAAGCCTTAAAACATCCTTCGATGTTTTATCAGAGGATACTTTTTGTGAAGATCTGAAAAAATTGAAAGTTTGTCTTCTTGTGTTCTTTTCATCCCAATATTATTTCCTTGACTTGAACAAAATGCCTCACCATCCAATAGAAATAAGGAAACTGAAGATTAATCGCCTACCCATCTGGACATTACAACTTGCATCTTGGATCAGCAGCACACACCACCAAAAGAAAAGGGGAAGCCATGTCCATACTCCAGAGCACGACATCGAGACTCACAAAGGATGCACGGGATGACAATTTACTTAATGGCTTGTTATAGAGCTTATTTCAATCTCCATTTAATATACAGAAACTTACTGCTATCACTTTATGAACTAGAAGCCAATAATTATTCAATGATTTAGCATGGAAAAAATGTCTTGCAAAAGTTATCAACTCTGCTATTTAGGTGGACCTAATCACATATGAAACTCTTCTAATGTGAGCTCTCATAGAGCTGATACGTGCAACCCTGGCATCAAACATGAGAATTTTTCAGCAGTGATTCAGTTCACCTGAATAGCTTTAAAGCGTTCACAAATAGTACAAATTTATTCCAGAGTTTGCCAGTGAGAGTTTGCATTATTTTTTGTTTGTTGCCCAATTCCTCAGCTAACCCATCCTGACCAGAACATGATGAGTGACCCTACAAGCAAATTGCCAAAATGGAAGCTAGCACTGAAACCATCAAACCTCAAAAGCAGTACCGCATAACCTGCAACATTCTTTAAATTTTAGGTGGCTTATGAAGCAAGAGACCTCAATCTCCTATTTCTTCTCCAAATTGTACATCCTATTTCTTCTCTAAATTTTAGGTGGCTTATGAGTCCACCTAATTGTACATCCTCATTCTTTGTGTCTCCTCAACTTTTCCAATCCTAATTCACATTAATTTTCCTGCTATATAAAGGGGTGCCTTACTTCAAACGTAAAAGAATCATGCCTCCAGGATGACCAACCCACGCAAACATTCTTTCATGTCCACCTTAATTTTGACTTGAGAAAAAATTGATCGGCTTATGGATTTTAATCCCGTATTTACTTGTGGAAGAAAGGAAAAAGAATGACATGACAAAGAATCACAATCTTACCTCTTCACCCTGGGAACCTCTATTCCCCTGATTGCAGCCTGCCATCTCCTACCCTCCTCCCTGTACGAACACAAAGGTGAGGCATCAAACTTGAGAAGCACAGAAAAAGGAAACGAGGATGAAGAGGGAGCACCACCTTGGGACACCAGAAGAAAGAGGAAGAGAGAGAGAGAGATGTGGCAGCACAGGGAAGGCGATGGAACATATTATAGTAGTGCGAGGGGAAGGGATGGAGGTTGAGTGTGGTGCGGTAAATGGGAATCCAATTAAGGAGGGGGGGCGGCATAGCGTGAGAAAGATCGAAGGGGGGGAGGGGGAAGAAGAAACCCAAAGCGTGCGGGGATGTTGGATTCTGGTCCGAGTTGGCTCGTGCCAAATCTTCCCATCCCCTCCAACCTCTCACGTGCCGATGATGTGGGCAACAACAACTGCCCAGCCGACACTTTTGGTCTCTGCCTTTGACCCCTTCAAGATTCTTCCCCCCTTGGATTTTGTCCAAATCTTGGGAGCCCCCAACCCAAGAAAACCTCAAATCCATGCAGTGTATTTTTAGGGTACACAGTTCACTGCAAACATGTCAGGCTTTCATGAAAACTTATAAATCACCAAATAACATGCTCATATGGATTCATAATTCATTCATACCATCCTTAGGATTCACTTTCTTTTCATTATATTATGATCCACAATTATAAAAGGAGAACACTTAAAATATCACCTCCTTATGGATGGTAGAATGTCTACTATCTCTACAGTATATAATTACTAGTTTACCCTTCATTCTTTTCATGTTTATTATATATATATATATATATATATATATATATATATATATATATATATATATATATATATATATGTTTCTAATTTTTTTTTTCTTATTTGTTTTATGTCCCTAAGATTCAAACTTTTCATGTGATCATGATTCGTAAATATTAAAAAGATAAATTTTTTATATATAATGTCTCATTTTTTGTCTTGGATGGTAGCACATCTCTCTCGATGATTTTTTATCTTATTTTTTGTTAAATTTAAAAAAAAAAAAGTTTGACTTAAGTGAGTTTTGTAATACTGATTGTTGATCTAACAAGGCTTCAAAATTATAATCTAATACAAGTATCCCTCTTAAAATAATAAACAAGCATCTTATAATACTTTCATTATGATTGACTTCAATGATAATTATATCCTTCTTGTATAAAGTCCAAGATGACTTATGAAGCCTAATATCTCCAACAAGTAAGTAGCACATGTTTTACAAAGTGACACCAACTTAAGAACATTAATCTTTCCCCATCCCTTTTAGGTCTTGTATCCACTTCATGTGTAGGCTATCTTCCCCACAATTTTAATTAAATTGAGAGATAAATTCAATCAAATTATTCTCAAGAATGGAATTGGTTCCATATGGACTGAAAATGAAATGCAGACAACTTTATTTTGTTTTTTGGATATCAAATGACAATTGGTTATGACCAACCAAGGAATGAATGCATCCAAAAAATCTAGTTTTGTCCCTTCACATCAGATGAAAAATATCTATCAATTGATATAAAGTGAACCAATGCAAGAAGGAGCATTTCTTAGTGGAGATGGATTGCCTTTTCGAGCGGCATGGGCAAAAGGGTCCTTCCACCTTGAAGGATCAACATTAATTGTTACAAAAAAGAAGCCTAATTGACCATAAGCAATTAATGATTAGTTTGTTTATATAGAGAAGGAAATTAATCAAAACCATTTATCTAGTTTAATAAGTTTATCTTGTTCTACTAATCACCCCTTTGTGTCATCTATATTTCTTATCAAGAGTTTGAAAATTCGATCGTCATCCTATATAAATTTTTTTTTTTCAAAAAAAAGAAGAAATATATCGCTTGATTAATATATGACAAATAGCTCAATGCTCCTCAATACAAAAAAATACCAATAAATGAGAAAATGTATATTCAACGAAATCCTTAGTGGATTCAAAAATGCTAGAGAAAAAAAATATATATAAGGAGGAGAAAAATATCTTTATTCACATCTGATCTTTACATTATTAATTTACGTATTAATAATTGCTTATGCATCATCCTACTCAAGTTAATTTATGTATTTTCACATTGTTACGATGGATGGTGACCTTCCATGAGCTTAAATGTGGGATCTAATGATCCTTTTTTTTTTTTCTTTTTCTGAAAGAAAAAGATCGAATAAAGGAATTCTTTTGGAAGCTTCAGAACACTATGAAATATATATATTATTTGAACATTCTTCATATACAAATATAAATGTTTTCCTATATACATAATTTTGTCAGCACCAATACAATAATATTATATCCCTTAATGCACACCTCAGGAATCATAGATTTTAGTTTGTGGTATATGGTAAATTCTCTTTCAGAGACTGTCTTGTAACATCAAATGGTTGGATTTAAGTACTCCACGAGCATTATGAGCGGAGAGAATTGGCCACACAACATTTTTGTGGCAGTCAAATTGCTGATGGATTTGATGTCTGAGATCTTCTACTCCTCTTGGCTTTTTTCCATCACAAGTCTCTCTCAGCACTCAAACATTGCTGCAGGCTCCACCAGTCCAGCAGTCCACTTCCAATTAATGATTTGGTGGGTGTTGTGTTTACGTGAAGGAGCTGCCTCAATCATGACCTATTGTGGAGGGGGAATTAATTGTGAGTTTACTCCGATATAGGGTAAGGTGGATGCCTTGCTCAATGATCCATGTAAGCAGGCATTTTGATGAGCATAGTTGTCACTATTCCAAGAACCTAAATAGTATATAGTATATCCATCAAATCTTTATAAATCAATTCAAAATTTTGATATAAGTTTAGATTTTAAAGTGTTATAATCTCCTCCATTCAGAGACTTGGTAAGGACTTCAAGAATCAATAGTTCAGAATCAGTGATGTAGTTTTTAATGATGGATAAAGTCAGAATACTATCTGTTCTTCAACCAACCTTGACATGATGTGATAATTGATCCAGTAATTTATTAAGCCTAAATCACTAATAAAAAAATACTTAATTACAAATTAATAATAATGCACTCATAAAATTGTTGCATGTTAATCAGATTTTTTTTTTTTTAAAGATTTTTGATATAAGACTAAACTGATAGAAATACTTGTAAGTCAATGTTTATAAGCCATATTTGTTGCTTTGATATCTATCATATACACAAAGCCCAACCAAACCTATTATGTATTAATTTTTTTAATATAAATTTTTTATATGTGATTAAACTGATGGAAATAAGTAACCATCTATATCTATTAGATGCTTTGATATTATATTTGTGGCTACAAGAATCCAATACACATAGCCCAAATCCTAAGAAAATAATAAAATTAGGCATGATATGATTGTGAGTCTAATGATGAGGGCTGTGTTGGGGGAATGAGAATTTAGCTCTACCATCAAAAGGCAAGTTGAGCAGTAGCGGTGATGATGTTTGGCATAGGCTTTCTTTTTTTCTCTTCTTCTTCTTCTTCTTCTTCTTCTTCTTCTTCTTCTTCTTCTTCTTCTTCTTCTTTCTTTATTTCTTTCTTTCTTTATTTATGATACAAATGAAAGTGGATTCAGGCCAAAGACTCTATCCTAATCCAATCTTTTAACCATCGTTAACACACTCCCTGAGGCCTACGCAACTCCACGCAGCCCCATAAGCCAAAGTCTCGACCTCAATTCAATTGATTCAGCCACTGTCGACACTTAACTTGGGGACTACGCGACTGCATGCAGCCAAGAAACACCCATGTCTGGTCTTCATACAGAAGTAACGATGATGAAATGCTTACTTTCTTTTGGCTAGTGAGATGGTTTAGCCATTGTTGAAGTCTACTTCGTTCAGAATCATTCCCATCATAGGTTGGGAGTTTATCTCTAATTCCAAGAAACAACAGCGGAGTTGATCTCAGATTCAGCTCAGGAATGTGAACTTAAATCGGACAAAGTTTCACGCTTGCAGTTCTCTTCTTTCTTGAGGAAAGACTTCAAGATTTAAACGTCACAGAGAGACCAGAAATTGGATTGGATTGGCTGAAAGCTCGCAAGTATACAGCTTGCTCTCTTCTTCATGCTTCCTAATCTTCTGAGGCCAAAACCATGGATTTGGAGACATCTTTGCATGGCGAATCTAAGCGACATCCTTTGTGAGTGCGTGCTGTTCTTGAGAATGTAAGAAGCTAGATGAAAAAATATTTTTAATTAAAATTATCATAAATTTTACATACTTAAAATTTAAATTATATTTATTATTATATTAATAATCTATTATGAATCATCGTAATAAATTTAAACTACACGGGAGAGATTTATATGTTATATTTTTAAAAATATAAAAATGGTTTTAACCATGAGTAAATCTAAGTAATCCATGATCAAAATCATATTAGCTAAAAAAGATATTAAATTTTTTAAAATTTAAATTATATATATCATTATGTTAATGATTTATTATGAGTTAGCACGTCACCTTAGCATATTCTAACGTTTGTTAATTCGAACTTGACGAGAGATGCTCGTATAAAAATGTATGTGTTATTTTAGATATGAGTAGATCATAACAATTAAGATGGATCTTAATCTTAAATTTTTTATGAAACTATGTATTGTGAGATCTACTTTGATACGATGAAACTTGATAAGTGAAACTAAATTAAAAGTGAATGATGCAAATCAATTTGAAATGACATTATATAAATATTATTTTAACATCAAATTTAATAGAGAGAGGTAGATTTTTTGAAATTGCAATCAAATTTAGTACTATCATAAGCATTTTTAATTGAATTATCGTACATCATAAAAATGTCAAATAATTAAAAGATCCATTTGAGTAAACTTTAACACTTGAGAACTATTTAAAAGAGGTGTATTTAAACTGTGCCTTCAAGTAAATTATGATTGTCCGACACATGAAGGGTTTAGATTCAATTAGGGTCCATTATCCAAATTTGTCAGAAATTTAATATTGAGAGAATGAAGGATTTGAAAGGAGAAAAAATTATATTGTCAACATACTCGACAAAGATCTCTTTTAATACTAGGTTAGCAAATTGAATGATTAAAAAAAATAAGAAAGTATAAAATTATTCTCTAGAGATAAGAGAATAGTTAACTCAAAAAACCATTAGAGTTAAAATGGGTAATTAACATATAACAATTGCATGAAATTAGTCATGAGGGTATGGGTGAAATAATATGGTCGAATGAACCTTTTTATATTGACTTACAAGGGTCATTGACTAGATGCTAAAGGTGCTACCAAATCAGTGTTGATGTGAAAGAATGATTCGATGAAACATAGGTCAAACCCCCCTCCTTCAATATTCTTATTAAATAAATACTTATATTGATAAATTCTGAGATAACTAAATTAAAATCCTGCACTACTGTATAACCTTTCTATAATAGGCGAATAATTTTCAGTATACAAATCTAAATAAAAATAGTAACCTAAAATATGCTATACCTCTAAGAGTTCTCGATCACAAACTACTCTACAAAAATGAAAATTTAGTGGTATATCAAAAATGCTTAAATAATAATATAATATATGTGGTCTTTCAAAGAAATTGAGTGAAGAGGAATTTTGATTCGAAGCCACTAATAGATTGATTGATCATAGTCTCCTACAGATGATGGTGAAGTCTCATTGCAATAAATCATGTTAAAGCCCAATTTTAATGAGATGTGTCTTGATTTCACTTGGTCAATACTTTTTGACACGATTAATCTAACAACATAAGAGGCTTATAAGTTAAGCCCAATTATTTAAAAGCAGACCGACTCGACCCGACCCGACGTAGCCCATTTGGTCATCTCCTCCGACCCCACCTACCCAAACAGGAGCAGTAATTGTATCCCCAAAATGCCCCCCTTTAAAAGCAGTGAACAGCCGCCGAAAAAGCGACAAAGATACGCCCAAAATGCCCCTCCCTCCACCCCAGAATGCCCCTTTCTTCCTCTATAAATAGTGGAGTTTGGGAATCGCTTTGTCACCTTTTCTTTATCTGGCCGCCCTCTCTTCGATTCAGCTGTCGTCGTCTTCTTCGGGTAAGTCTCTTCCCCTTTTCTTTTTTTTTCCCTCTTCTTTTCTTTGTTGGTTCGATTTTGTTTAGTGGTGTTCTGCTATTTGTCTGATTAGTAGTTCCTAGAAATCCTGCTTCCAAAATCTGATCTTTGGAGGGTTGGGTTTGGCATCAAGCTCCCCTGTTTTTTGCTTTGTTCCGAGAACACTACCTTGATTCTTCTGGGCAGCGTCCTTTGATGGCTGATTCTGTAAGTAGTAATCAGGGTTTCTGAGACTTGTTGTAACCCCTGCACAGATGTCGATGTTTGCGCGCTCGGTTTGGTGGAGAACCGTCGTCTAGATCTTATGAATCTCGCTATTCTGCGCATCTGCTTCCTCCACTCCTTCTCGGTGGTCTTCCTCTACTGGTTCTACGTCTTCTCATGAAGTAAAGCTGGTGGCTTGATCCATTCATTTCGAGAAAAGAACCGATTTTGCCTGATTTAGTTCCAACGAAGTAATCAAACCCTTGGATAAAAGAAGACCATGTCTTCCTTGCCGGTCCGCGGATCTACGGGATGTCAAGAGTCCCCCTTGCTCGGTATCGACGAGCGCAAGCGAAGGCGGATGCTCTCGAACAGGGAGTCGGCAAGGAGGTCCCGGATGAGAAAGCAGCAGCGCTACGATGATCTGATAAGCGAAGCGGCAGAGCTCAAGAGCCAAAACAGCCAGATTGAGATGCAGATCAATTTGTTGACCCAGCGTTACGGTGAGGTGGAATCTGAGAACGCTGTCCTGAGGGCTCAGTTGACGGAATTGACCGAGAGATTGCAATCGCTTAACTCGGTGCTCCGCTTCTTGGAGGAATTTAGCGGGATGGCCATGGACATACCGGAGATACCTGACCAGCTTCTGAAACCATGGCAGCTTCCTCGCCTTGCGCGGCCTATCTCTGCTACAGCTGACATGCCTCAGTTCTGAGTCAGCCCTGTGATAACCTTGTGTGGTGTGTCTCCTCCACTAGTTTGGTCTATTAGTTCAGAGCTTGCTTTTGCTGCCTACTGTTCATACTATCTTCTCTCAGTTTGTCTTTTGAATGAGTGTCTCTTGGAGTGTTCTAGTTCAGCATGTAGTCGTGTGATGAGTGTATGACTCTGCATCTAATGACATTATGCTGCTAAATAAATGTCTTGAGTGGTTGCTTGATGTAATGACACAACTCATGTTTCGCTGAAGTTGTCATGAAAAATTATGCTTCTTCCTAGTTGCTAATTCTCTATTTTCAATATATCCTGCATTGCTATCAGCATTCATTTCTCAAAGGTTTCAATTTTTCTTGTTTCTGTTATGGTGCATTGGGTGATGACAAACTGAAAGGGGATGAATGCTTGTTGGTTATCCATTAGTCCAGTGGTAACAATTGTTTCTTTTAGTATGAACTATACATCAAGGTTATCAGTTGTTTACACATGTAAACACCTTTTTTTTGTTCTCTGCTGTAAACTTAGATGAGAAATAGAGTTCTACTACTAATTCACAATAGTATACGACTCAAAAGTCCATCAACGATATCTATTAGGCATTACTAATTTGCACAATATTTACTCAAACCTTGTGATCTGCAGTGAGGTGGTCTTCATCTGCTTCTCTACAGCGACAAAACAACAACTTCCCTGCGCATAGCAGCCCTTGCACACTTCTCACCATGCCTGTCATCACAATGGCATGGCTCACAAACCAGCCAACGTAACCATCCAAGTTCATGTCCTTCGTCAACCCTTTCTCTACTGCTGCAAACACCATTCGAGCAATATCGTTCTGCAGCATGGGAATCCAAAGAGACGTGAACGCCACTGAGACCACCACTTTGTCGGAGATGTCTTCTTGGACTTCCGCGCCGAAGATGGTGTCGTCGGCCACCCGTTTGACCACCATCCTCGCCCATACCCTCATCGTCCTGTGAAGCCCCACGAAGAGGACTGCACGCTTGATCCACGTAATGTTGTGATGAACGATCGCGTCGTCGATCGTTTCGGCTCTGGAGGCGATGGTTACCTCGGTGCCGAGGCTGAGGCAGACATGGAAGAGGCAAAGGAGAGTCCATGCAACCGCGGCAGGAAGCTTGACCATGCGGCCGGTGAGCGAGTGCACGAGAGCAGCGAGGCAGACGACGGAGATGAGTCCGTTAATGACAGGCAGGACGGCGCGCAGGAAGACGGTAGCGAGGACGGAAGAGGGAGGAATCAAGGGGGTGAATCTGGCGAGCGTGAGGAAGGAGACGGGGAAGAGGAGAGAAATGGTGATGATGGATAGCGTGTGGAAGAAGTGCTTGAGAAAGCTACGGACGAACGGTTCCTCCTCTTGTCTCTCTGGTTTGCTTAATCCCATTGCTCTCTCTCTCCGCCTCTGCAGTTGGAAGTAAGACCAATGGATTAAATAGGAGAAAGCACAGAGGTGGAGAACAATGATGATCATGGCGCGCACGATTCTTGGCACTCGAATGCACGTACGTTGCTGGCACATGGTTCGGTTGGCCGTCTCCAAATACCATTTGTTGGTTTATTTGAGACACTTCCTTGGATTTACGTTTTATAAACGGAGATGGAATACATGGATTGAAGGAGTAGAATAAAATTTCCACAATTGAGCGTCTAGGAATGTGTTTTGCGTTGAAAATAATATAGTGCGAATATAGTTTATGCATGAATTGTGCCACTTGCACATCTAATATTTTCTCCTCTATTATCTATCCATCCTACAAATTATTGAAGTCCATTATCTTTAATATTATACCTAAAAGGACAGTTTTATTGTTATTTAACATTAATGGCAACTTAGAACCCAAGATTAAAAGTACTTACATTTTTATACCTAATATTGGCTTTCTTTTCAACAAATAAAAATCTAATATCAAAGTCTAGTTTGAATTATTACATATGCTTTTATTCTTTTATTGTTTATTTTTTTACTAACCCATGAATTCAACCACTTTGACTCATCACTGGGATAGAACAACAGGCTAATCTCCAGGTCGACTTTTAAAATTTTGGCTAAAACAAATAATATGTTTGAGTCAATAATAAACATCTTTGGACATCAGGCTCCTACCAATTTTGGGTTTGAGAAGAATCAGAGCCTTACAAACCTCAAAATATAATCAAGATCACAATCATCAATCAGACAAGATAAAATGAAGCAACTATAACATTCCTTTTCTGGACCTAATTGTAAAACTTGTCTGTAATAAAGTCTCAGTATCCAGAAAACCATAGATTAATACTACATCCGGAGTCATGCATGCAGTACTTTGCGACACAAGCAACAAAAACACTGCTTTCTTGGGCAATTTGTTCGTAGAATCATCTTTCCTCGCTTATGGCCACAGAAGTAGCATCTAACAATGCATTTAGCTGATCGGTGATCACTCTTGCGTGGCTGGTAGTGGCTGCAGAGCTTTGAGAGGATTCATTATCACACCATCGATCAAACCATATTCTTTAGCTTCTTTGGCGCTCATGAAGTAGTCCCGATCAGTGTCTTGGTTGATCCTTTCCAAGCTTTGACCAGTGTGGTATGCTAGGTATCCATTCAAATTGGCCTTGTGATGAAGCATTTCATTTGCCTGCAAGTCAACACGATAAACAGTGATATGTTATCACAACTGAGTTTGAGAATTCGACTAAGATATCTCTTAAGAATCATAGGGTTCCCAAGCCCTAACATCAAAATGCATATTAAGACTGGATGATAAATAATCGCTACTTGACACTCTGGCAGGCATCTAAAGTCCGCATTCTCACATCTAGTCGAAAACAACTCACGACAAATCATACATCATTCACATCAATGTGAAAAGCATCTACAGTTCTATGAAAATTTTCACAAAAACGAAAATCTGGCTTTTACCTGGATGTCTATATCGGTTTGCCCACCTTGAGCTCCTCCAAGAGGTTGATGAATCATCATCCTGGAGTTTGGTAAGCTGTATCTTTTCCCTGAAATAGTTTTATTTGCACAAACATAAAACTAATGGAAAAGCCATTATCAACTTGGTTGAGTAACCTAAGACTAGACTTACCCTTTGTGCCAGAGCTCAAAATGAAGGCACCCATACTGTTGTTGAAAGATGAAACAACGAAAAAAAGCCAGCTTAGTGGCCATTGGAGATGACATATCTAAGAATATAAATAAATCAAGAAACACAAGCAATTTCGGTAATGGTGATAAATTGATTGAAGGGGAAAACAATTATAAATGAAGCAGCTTCTATTATAATCACATTTACAGACAATAATGATGAACATAGGCACTAGTAGACAATGTTTATGCCAGTAGGTGGTAGAGATTTTACTTATCCTTTAAATTCATCAGAACAAATTTGAAATGTACTTTGATTTCATTCTGAAACAGTGTTTGTAGGTACTAGAGTGAGCTAATGTTATCCACTAATCCCCAAATGTAAATTCAGAAGTTCAGGGCCCAAGTATATAGTTATAATTGTCATGCCAATGGCCAGACCAATCAATGCAAATAGAACAGAAAAGAATTTCACAAAGGGTCAGCTAGGTTCCAGTCATACACAACCAATATGACACAGAAAGCAAAGACCATATTACTGTCTGAAAAAGACTGCATATCAATTTCCATGTTCTGTACTCTGTATGTGTTCATATCTCTTCACATGGCTCCATGTTTACATGGAAGTCCCAACAAAACCACCAAAAACAAGTGCCTAAACATTTGCGCTAATTATACACAAGTAAATTACGTAGAGATGGACAAAATGCATTGTGTCATATAAGGTGAAGCAGATGTGCGTTAGAATAAAATGCGTTGTGCCAGTAGAAACATTACCATTATGTTAGAATAAAATGCACTGTACCATTACCTGGCTGCCAGACCAACACAAACAGTAGAAACATCAGGTCTTATGTGTCTCATTGTGTCAAATACAGCCATGCCTAGAAATGATACAGCTCAAACACTTTAGGCTAAAATGCACAATAGAAAAGCAAAGAGAATATTCTTTAGTAAAAGGCCAAAGAATAGTTCGCTCTGTGCTCACCACACAGCTGCGTGTAAAGATAATATTAACATTCATAAGTATAAAGCAGAAGAAATGTTACCAGCTGTAACTGATCCTCCTGGAGAGTTCACATACATGACAATATCCTACAAGACAACAAGATAATGATTTAAGATGGCTTCCATAACTAAGATGCTCTAGGATTGACTTGTTTATATGAAAGAACTAAAAAATAAATCATATGAAAATGGCAGTTACAAAGCATAGAGATCAACAAAGAAAAATTCCTATGAAAATTCAGTTAAGAAGGAACAACATAATTGATTGAAGTTTTGAAAGAACAAGATTCATTTTTTTCTTTTTCATCAAAAAAGAAATGACACCAAACATTTCACTGGATATCTTACAGAAAGTTATGCATTTAAACAGGAGGAGGCAGATTTCTAATCAGAGCCTGATCATGTAAATACCAATAACTTGAATCTAAAAGCTGAATGATGACACGAGAAACCACAGAGCCACGAGAGAAATCAAGATACAGAAAACTTTTTTTTGTACATTTTATATCCATGATTTCAACACAAGACAGCTTAAATATAAAAGTCCTGCTGTAATAATAAGAGAGGTGAATATTCATAACATTCTGCTATGATGGCTACAAAATAGCCAAGCCAGGTCTGCCATTACGTACCATACCAACGTATCGAGCTCAGTACCGCTCAATATATATATAAAATAAAGCTACAAAATAAAAAAGGGCGGCGTCGCTGAGTTCCTTCTCCCAACGCAGGGAGATGTTTCTTCTCCCTGCGCAAGGAGAAGAAACATCTTCTCCCCGAGAAGTTCACACGGGAGAAGAAATCTCCCCTCAAAGCCTCAGCGAGAAGCCCGCACGTTGTTTTCTTCTCCCCGCAATCGCCGAAGGTTCTCCTCGCGAAGCAATGAGAAGCCGGCGGGCCACAGATCGGGATCGGGGGAGCAGCGTCGGATTTTCAGGTTCTCCTTTTCTTCTCCTTCTTCTTCTTTCTCCCTCGATTGATACTGTATGAAATCGGCCGACGACGATCAAAATTGACCTTTACCACTCGACAATGGCCGGCGACGAACGAAATTAATCATTACCGACCGATTTCGGGTGGTAATGAGACAGAAACAACCCCAATCGGTGGTACCGCTAGGTAGCGGGCGATCCGCATACTAGTCAACGAACGGACCGGTACATACCGCCCATACTGGGTAGTACGATTCGAAAACGCTGATCTTACAACCAGGTATTGTCAAAATTCTCACACATGGCAGGAATCATCAAAAGGGCAGTAAATGCACTTAAACTTCGCATGTACGCTTATTAACTTAATGTGAAGAGCAAAGAGATATAAATATTGGAAACTATTGCTTCTTTTAGTTTTGCAGTTCTAGAGGTTCCTGCTGTCATTTATGTTGTTTTATTAAGACCCAAGACACATCATATGCAAAATAATTTCATAAAAAAAATATTTGACACACACAAAGAGACATGGTAGTCCAAATCTGTGCTCTAATATGATACTGAATCAATCATAAATATACCATAGAAAATTAATGCAGCAAATAAATGATTAACCAAGTTTATAAGTTTTAAAGTGTAAAGAAGAAATTGAAGAAACTGCAAGATGGAAGAAGACCAAGATAGGAAATAACAAAAAACATCATTGAGAGACAAAAATATAGCGAAGTCCACAAGGCTTAAAGGAACATTGTTTCTTTTTTGGCCAAAAAAAAGAAAATCATGATATCATTGTTATAAATGTATGAACCAATGAAGCCTTTATTTGTAGACTAAGAAACTAAAATTGCGGCTTAGGACCCAATCTTTTCCTTTACAAGTTTAAAATCATCTAGAACTCAGATAAATTTTCTATCTTATCTTGTCACCATTCTAGCACCAAAAAAAAAAAAAAGACAACTCAAGGTAATGACAAAAGAAGACTTATATTAGACAAAAATCAACATCTAAAAATTAATTAAATCTAGGAAATAACTGAAAAAAAATCTAGACTCAACTAAATCAAATTAAAAAGAAGACAGTTCTTTATCCTAGAGTAGGATGCATCAACCCTTATGTTGACTTTCCTCAGAAGACACTTTAATGCCACAAGACAATCAAGATTCATATCAAATTATAGCAAGGGAAAAGGTTTTGCTGATAATAGTTACATGGATTAGGTCTGCAACAACTTAAAATAAGAGGTTGGACACACAAGAGCAACATTTGAGAACTATATTGGTCTGTGAACCATGGCCTAAGCTACTTGTTATTGTATCACTTGTGTGTCCCCAAGACCTGGAAATGGTTCACTTGTCCATGAACCATGTAATAATTCCTAAAATTCTAAAACTTGGTTATCATTGAGTTATATCGGTGCTGAACTATATTACATTAAGAGCTGGAAATGAAAAGACAACACTATGATAGTTCAACAAATCTCAGAATTACCGACCCAAATTTCCAGTGCCAGTGTGCACCTTATGAATATACATAGAAGTAAATATCGAACCTGATCCTCATAACTTGTGGGCATACAAGATGTATCTCAGAAATAGCTCCATATAGAAGTTAAGTTGTCTCTTCACAAAACAAATTTAAAGTTATGACCAAGCATAGTGGATATTTACTACTGGTGAGAACTAGAAACAGGAAGCTAACTGAAATTCCCTATGGGTGGATATAACTCAAAATAAGTAAAGTCACTGAAAATGTCTGTTGAATATCCTAGTGCTTCACATAGTTTTGTGTAGTTAACAGGTTTCAAATTAGAGTGTCCATAGAAGAGCATCTTTATGCATTTTACTGTAATGCTTGTGAAAGAAAACTAGTTAAGAAAACATAGAAAATAGCATATCCATTTGGTAAGTAAAATACCTTTGTAGGATCAACAGCGTCCAGATATAAAAGTTGCGCCACGATAATATTTGCCATGTCATCGTCCACAGGTCCACCAAAGCGAATAATTCTCTACAAACAAGAGTTGGCTATAAATCAAGAAAATCTAACCACAATAGGATATCTCAAAATCATACATGCTGGAAGAGTTGGCTGATGACGCTCTGAAACCGCTCCTGCACCATGGGCGGCGGCCCCTGCCCTCCCTGTGCCTCTATCGGGAAATAGGGTGACGACGGCATCACCAAATCATCCCTAAATTAGAACCAAATAAAAATCATACACGCAAAAAGGACAAATCTTTACTCAATTCCTAGCAATGCCATAGAAGAAACAAATAAAAAGAAGAAGATACCTGATAGACCAAATCCCTTTCCTCTGAGATCGTTCGGGAGCCCAGGAGTTAGCGGAATAAACGGCCTTGGGAGAGCTCCAGCTGCAGACGAGCCTCCTACCCTTCCTGGCAGAGAAGAAGCGAACTAAACGGTAAGATCAATCATCCTTCAAGAAAGAAAGAAAAGGCGAGAATGGATCAAGAGGGGTACTTGGGAGAAGCGGAGGAAGACTGGGGATGGAGAAGAAGGCTGCCGAAGGAGAGGCGAAGGGTTCCCCTCGCGAGAGATTGAAGGGGGGAGGCGGCCGCGGAAGATGGCGCCGTCGTGGTCGTCGTCGCTGCCGCGAACGCCATAGCTTCTGCCGTATCTTCCCCTTTCCCCTACTCACGGCGCTCGCTCCTCTTATCCAATTCGCAGAGTAAAGTGGACGCCGTCGGTTGCTTCTCTCAGACGAATCTGATCTGATAAGAGAAGCGAGTCACTTGGAATTAGGTTTCTATTTGGGCGATTTTTCTAGAAAACACTCATATTTTAGGCATTTTTAAATCAATACTTTTATTTATTTTTTAAAATAATACCACTAATGTTAAGATGTTAAGAATAGCGAAACTATCTCTTCTGTTATAATATTCTTGATATGTTACAGTATTTTAACCACCATAACAAAAATACTATAAAGTCTACTTTAAAATATTATAAATAATTTAAATAAAACTTTAATTTCAACTAAATTAACTATAAAATTATAAATATAATATTATAACAATGTATGAGGAATGACAATCAAAGAAACATGATAAGATATCATTTATATAATAATATTTATAATATTATTAGAAAAATATATTACAAACAAGTCAAATAAAAACATTATAATAGTTGAAGACTTGTTAAAAAATTGCATAGAACTTTTAAAGGGTATTTAAGTTTTTTTGAATTGAGGGTATTGTTTGAAAAGAAAATAAAAGTGGGTACCTTTTTATTTTCTTAAAAAATATCTAAAATAACCAAAATAAATACGTAAATTAAGGATAATGTTTGGAGTATTTTCTAGAGAAACCGACCTTGCTATTATTTTCTCTATTTATCCAATTACATATACGCCCCCACATATGCTTTGAATTACAAAACTAATCATTCATCTTTAGCAACTACAACGATCAGATTTCACGAACATTAATGCCTATCTAAAACCGCTTAGATCATTAGCTTTGAGATACCTTGATAAGTATTATCAATTAGTTTTTGTAAAAATAATTATCTCGGTTGGTAAACAATTGGACTTGACATTCTATTACTTTGTACTTAGTAATTAATTTGGACTCTTAAAATTATTATTTGAATTTTGTATAACATAAATATATATATATATATATATATATATATATATATATATATATATATCACATATACTTTTATGCTTTTATCTTTTCATTTTCTAATTCTTATATAATTTTAAATTCTCGTTATCCAATTGATACATTGCATTGGCACCTGACAAGATAATTCATTCATTGATCATTGTTAAGAACATCCGACAAATTATTAATCAGACCAAACTAGTGATCATAAGATCTAAGATCGCCGATAATTAAGCCAGCTCCCATTTATTGATGATATAGGGAATCACAAAAGAAGATGAAAACCAATTATAGACACAAACCACATCTCCATTTGCGTGCCACAAACTCCTCCCTCTCACTTTCTCTTCCGCTGCCACCAAGAAAAAGCTGCAGCCTTCACTCGAGGATCAACTGGGCAAGAGCGAGGGCATTGCTCACCATCTTCATCAAGAAATCGTCTTGCTTGGCCAAGGGATTTGCCGCATAAATCTCCGCGAAAGCATCATCGCATGTGCTGTAGTACGATATGACTGCACTCAGCATGCTGTTGGCTGTCCCTGCATCGTGCCCGGCGACGGCGGCCGTCCCCTTGGCGAGATCATCGAACGCATCATCGTACTGTTTGAGGCAGACCCCCAGTGCCTGCTTCACTTGGGGCGTTGTGGTGGGGTTGGCGGCAAATGTCGACGCGATGACCTTCGCGGTTTGGGTGTGATCGGTGGTCATCTTGATGTGCATGGCGAGCAAGGATGCAGCGTCGATGACAGCATATGACTGGCCGTAAGTAACGGACGCGTAGATGCAAAGGAATGAGTAGTCTGTGTGGGAACATATGCTAGCGACCTCGCCAATATTGTTAGCAGAGGCGAAAGGGAGGAGGGAAGAGGAAAGGGTGAGAAGGATGAGGAGGAGGTGGCTTGGCTTCATGGTTGCTGGCTGAGGAATGGGGAGCCCGGCGCCAAGAACAAATGCATGCGATCCTAATAAATAGCAGGCGAAGAACTTTGCTGGCCTCAGATTTGTAACTGCAATAATCTCTATATTAAGCCTGTGTGCAACCATATTTATCATTAATAAATATAAATACCTATATTTATTTTATATATTAATTTATCGATTTTTAAGATATCATCTCGACTATTATTTAGCATAAGAAAATCCTTAGCTAGGATTATATCGTTAAGTAGTATATGCTAATAATAATAATAATAAAACAAAAAGTTGAGAACATCTCATAGTTTCCAATAATATTCTGGACGAACTCAATTGATAATTGCTCAAGTGCAACGTCAAGATTGGAAGTTCCATATTAATCATTTTAAAATATTTATTTATTTTATTATTATTATTATTATTTAATGTAGATTTTAGTTGATAGAATATTTAAAAAAACTATTATATAAAAAAATGAATCCTACACGAGGCTTCCGCTAATATAGAGTAACTCTCCATTGAAAGTGGAAGTTATCACTTAGTCCCTATCATTAGATCTCACAATTAATGGTTTATTTAAATTATAGGCTATTTGTCTGCAACAATCTTCTCAGAAAGATGGTAATTTATTTTTTTAGATAATTATTAAATCAAAATTTCACCATAATAGAAAAGAAAACCATGCTATATAACATGCTTCGTTTTCTGGTTATTTATACTCTACCAAAATCTCATGCCTTTCACTTAGCTGAAAAACCATAACACATCATACTATTGTGGAAGTTTTATCCAATTGATCCCAGCAATTTAGGCAACACCAAATTTTGATTATAACTTTGATATGATGTTTCTGAGCATTTTCGTGGGTGGAATGGATAAAGAAATAAATCTTAAGAGGACATTAAACTAGATCAATCGAGAATTCCTCGAAGATAATATAAATATTCACCTCTCATATCTCTTATCTTATTCTTGTATGAGTCAAGTTAGCATTAAGATAAAATCCATAACTAATTTAAGAGCTCAATTCTAATTTAGTGAGCTCGGAATGATATATTTCAGACATAGTTTTGTATATCATTTATGTAATTACCGATTTAATAGAAAAATATTTTCTTCAAGTGTTATATGTTGATATAGTATGTACAGTAAGCTTTTTTGCCACCGAGTTCGTATAGACCGATGATAATGACAGTATTAACATCATTGTCATTATCTTTCTACCTTCTACTTGATGTAGTTTAGGGTCAAGATTAGCGAGAAGGATTGCATTTGGTCGAGGTTCATCAATCAAGGAGCATTCTGGTTAGTCTCGTCATTTTTAATGTCAAATGACATGACTTAGGCAGTAGGAAACCTTGAAGAGCAGGCGGCAAGTGTTGCCTCAAGAACAGGTCTTCCTTCACTACTTGATTGAAAGATACATTCTGCCTAAATGAAGTCACTTTCCAGTACAGAAATGACAGCATTAATGCACAGTAGATTTTGTAATAATACCTCTCTGCAAGCACATGAGAAAATTAGCCACTTGAATGAGTTCCCTTTCTTCTCTGTCAAGGACATTACATGTTGTCTACCATCCTAGAATAAGAATCCTGACTTATTTGAGGCAAAGGTCATAATAATTCTCATAAATCAAGGAAATGGCAAGCAGTAAAATGTGTAGCCATTTTGATCGGCTTCCTCCACCATCTACTGAGATGAACAGTTGCTGTTACAGGCTACAAAGGCAAGAAAAGTTGGCCTTCTGTTCTTGTCTATTTGGTGGCCACAATAGAGGAACCAAAGAGCATCAGTCCCTGTGCATGAATCAGAGTACACCACCAAGTTTCTATTCGTGTTACACAGTATAGATAGTATTAATCCAACTTTTTCTGTGAGCCCACTGTTGACAACAAAATGAATGGACCATTATCCAGCATCCAGCATGTGATATCATTAAATGCAATGTTTCTTGTTTGCACAAGCATATCTATCTATCTATCATTTTCATGCTGTCCTATGCACTATCTTGCTGTTAAATTGCCTTTTTCTTTCATCTAATGTTCAGTGGCAGTATAGCATTCAGTTGATCGTTCGCTGGTAGTCACTTCTCTGTGATTCTACCAACATAACGCTTAACATTTGTTGTCAGTATCTTGCTCTGCGCACAAGGAATCAATGATCGCCACTGCGGAGCCTCTGCAGTTTGGTAAGGAGAAGGCCGTGACTTCATGGAGGCTTGAAACCTAGTTTGCCAAAGCAGCATGATGGTATGGTTCCTGTATTGCATCGGATACTTCGGGCGGGGAGGGGAGGGAGGGGGGCGCACGCAGCGTTATACGTAGATGAACGTAGCAAGAGTACGTCAAAACCAGGGAAGGGGGCGGCGGTGTCGGGGAGCATCGAGTTGGTTGAGATCGACGCGTGGCATTCAATGGGAATCGCCACCGGCAGAGTGATAAGACTTCACAGCACAATGTTGTAGACTTCGGTAGCTTCCGCTCTGCTGGATTTGTGGGTATGAACTGTGCTCCAATTCACAGTGTGCTCCCGCCAACTACCTGCATTGAATTCTTGCTCTATATATTTATGCTTCAGTCGCTCAGACCTCAAACACAAAAGAGCAGCGAGTCCTCCTTTCTTTGAGGGTTTCGAGGAGATGGGGAGGGCTGTGAAGTGTGCGTGTGGCCTCGGGCTGATGGTAATGGCGATGGTGATGGTTATGGGGATCGCTGAAGGGCGTCGGCTTGAGAAAGATAACTTGCTTGGCGGTGGTGGGATTGGAGGAGGGTTCGGTGGTGGAGTTGGTGGGGGCTTTGGTGGCGGGACTGGTGTCGGTGGTGGCTTTGGAGGTGGTAAAGGTGGAGGGGGTGGTTTTGGTGGTGGTGGTGGTGCTGGTGGCGGGGCTGGAGGTGGCTTTGGAGGCGGAACTGGTGGAGGTGCCGGTGGTGGAGGCGGTGCTGGAGGTGGCTTTGGAGGTGGTAAAGGTGGTGGCGGCGGGAGTGGTGGAGGTGTCGGTGGTGGAGTTGGTGGAGGTGGTGGTTCTGGCGGTGGATTTGGAGGTGGCAAGGGTGGTGGAACTGGTGGAGGCGGTGGGTTTGGAGGTGGCAAAGGTGGTGGGGCTGGAGGAGGAGTTGGTGGTGGAGCAGGTGGCGGAGGTGGAGCTGGTGGAGGTGTAGGTGGTGGAGCTGGAGGCGGAGGTGGAGCTGGTGGAGGTGCAGGTGGTGGCTTTGGGGGAGGAAAAGGAGGTGGAGCCGGTGGAGGGGCTGGAGGCGGAGGTGGAGGTGCAGGTGGTGGCTTTGGGGGAGGCAAAGGAGGTGGAGCTGGTGGAGGTGTAGGTGGTGGAGCCGGTGGAGGAGCTGGAGGCGGAGGTGGAGCTGGTGGAGGTGCAGGTGGTGGCTTTGGGGGAGGTAAAGGAGGTGGAGCTGGTGGAGGTGTAGGTGGTGGAGCCGGTGGAGGAGCTGGAGGCGGAGGTGGAGCTGGTGGAGGTGCAGGTGGTGGCTTTGGGGGAGGTAAAGGAGGTGGGGCTGGTGGAGGTGTAGGTGGTGGAGCCGGTGGAGGTGCTGGAGGCGGAGGTGGAGCTGGTGGAGGTGCAGGTGGTGGCTTTGGGGGAGGTAAAGGAGGTGGAGCTGGTGGAGGTGTAGGTGGTGGAGCCGGTGGAGGTGCTGGAGCTGGTGGTGGTTCTGGAGGAGGAATCGGTGGTGGAGGTGGTGCTGGTGGCGGGGTTGGCGGAGGTTTTGGTGGAGGAGGCGGTGCTGGAGGTGGCATTGGTGGAGGGTTTGGAGGAGGTGGAGGTGGTGCTGGTGGTGCTGGTGGCGGGGTTGGCGGTGGCTCCGGTGGAGGTTTTGGAGGAGGAATCGGGGGTGGTAAAGGAGGGGGCTTCGGTGGAGGAGGCGGTGCTGGAGGCGGCATTGGTGGAGGCTTTGGAGGCGGCAGCGGTGCAGGTGGTGGAATCGGGGGTGGCGGTGGAGGAGGTGGTGGTGGGTTCTAAACGGTTCGCACGAGGTTTGAAGTAAGCCTAAGCCATTTATACTAACTACCATATCATGTAATGGGGAGTTAGTATATTCCCAGAAATAAATACTACGTAGTTTATGGATATACTATTCTCTCTCTCCATTATCGTGCATGTGTTGTTAACGTTAAAATAAGAGCTACAAACGTCAGGCATGTGCGCAGCTATCCATTACAGCAGCTTAGCAAAACATGCAGCGGCATAGAAAGGTTTACATGAAACGGCACGAGAGAGTTCTTTTTGCAAGACATGTGGGTTGGCCGAATCACATGTCTTCCTTTTAGCAAGTCTTAATTATGTTTAGATTAGTGAATAAAATTCTAATCAATTATATTTTTTATTAAATTAAATTTTATTTTTATAAATATATATTGAGTGTTCGGATCCTAACCAAAAAAATCTGATACTTTGGATACCCTTGAGGCTTTTAAAAAGATTTTTTTTATATATTTCCATAGGAGGTGTACAAAGTCGAAAATTGGACTTTGTGCCATGAGTTCGGATATCGTGCTAGAAGAATCGGGTATTACGTTAAAAGATCAAATGTTTTGGGAATGCTAACATGCCGATAGATCTGTCAATTCAGTCCAATTCTTTTGGGGTATTAGTATTGGGCTGAATTCATGCCAACTTATCGAGAAATCTATTGGGCTTGAACAAAGATCGAGTTGGGTTCGTTAGGAGGCCAAAACAGTAGCCTTGAGCAAGCCTGGACAGTGGTACCACTAAGCCCTGATAGTGGTACTACCCAAACAGCCAACATGCATTGTTTTATGCTTGTGAGCGCGATCGATGATGGTACATCCTAGGGCGATGGTAATATCACCCAAAATTCAAAATTTGTGATGCTAGTATAATTTGAAAGTTCAAAAATACATTGTCAAAAGTTATGACTGTAGGATCATCCAAATCCTAATTTTTTTTTGACAATTTGAATTTCTTCGCTCTATTTTGAAGCCATTTGCGACTATAAATACCCTCCACCAAGGCTTGATTGAAGCAAAAAATAAGTTGTGAAATTTGAAGGGTTGTAGCTCTCTCTTTGAGCATTGTATCTCTTCCTCCTTAAGTTTAGAGGTGATTCTAAGCTATACGAGATGATAAAAGAGCAAGTGTGGATGTTATATCCTGAGCATATTAAAAAGAAGAATAATTATAACAAGGGTGGTTGATATTCGACCATTGAAATTAGATTGTTAATGAAAGTTAATGGCCTTGATGGAGGAGGAATCATGAGTGGACGTAGTATCACAGACAAAAATATAAAAAGGGTGCTCAATGTAATGCTCATGTAGCCAGGATCTTTCAGAAAATGAATTCCTATTTGAAGAGTGCATAACCGCATGGATAAGCTCACACTAACCCGTCAATTTTGGATCCAATTCGGGATTTTCCTTGGGAGGTATCGGGAAGGAATTGGAATGTAATAATATTGATTCATACATAAGAAAAGGTTCTCTATTGAGTCAAACGCTGGGGTAGGGATAGAGGAAGAGGAAAAAACCGAAGATTTCACATAGTACTTTTTTTGTTTTTGATCAAAAAATCAATCTGATTTATTTCGTACCCTTCGCTCGATGAGAAAATGGGTATGTGTCTTTTAGGTTTTGTTTATACTTTATACAACAAGTAGCAGTCCTAGTTTGATTAACTTTTGTGGTCCGTATAGACTTGTAAATGAGAGTTGTATCATATGGACACTTATGGGGACTTTGGTCTATAATGGATCTTGATCCTTTGTGTATGACAGTTCAGAGTTTGTGAAGTCAATGTTTGTGATTTGCATTAGATATATAAAGTGTTTCTTGAGATTATTGTTTGTGGATCTTGTGAGAAATATTTTTTCTAATTTATTTTCTCTTTTGTATATCCTAAGGGACCATAGGAGATTTCAGATAGGCTGATTTTTGTGAATAGACACACTATGGTATCATACGATTTCGGTAAAACCAACTAAGTTCGTGATAGTAGGTCGCGACGATCGAACCACTATAAATCCGATGTGTTCTTTTCCTTTATGATTTTCATTCTTATTGCTTATTGATATAGTATCTAAGTAATACTCATATTACAAGTTTAACGTATTTTTGAAATGGGTTTCATTGAACGATTTTTTCAATCGATGTAATTTTTCGAAATCACAAATTCCACCGCCTATTAGTGCCGATACGATCCTAATACTAACCTTATTCAAATCAACTATAAATTTAAAAATATAATATCATAATAGCTTATCATCAATAATAATCAAACAGGAATAATATGATATTATTTATATTTTCTAATAATTCTATAAATATTTATAATATTTAATAAAAATACTATAATTTAAATAAAAATTCTATGACAATTGAAAACTTGTGAAAAAACTAACAAAAAAATTTAACGTGAGGAATTGATCAGGTATTGGATATTTTTCAAATTAGAGGTATTATTTAAGAAAAACTAAAACGAACGCTGTTTGAAAAAAAATCCAAAATATAAATCTTGCATTAAAAAATTGTCCTATATTATATATATAACCACAGCACGGCTACAAAATATGGGTACGGAAATCTCTCCCTTTTCATTCCTTTTTCCCATGAAATATTTGTTTTCATTCATTTATTATTCTATTTTGTATTTTTAATACTATTTATATTTATATATCTTTGGAAGATTTAGAAATATCATATTACTCATAAATTTTAATATAGCATGCATGTATTTTTTTTCATTATTAAGAACCGAGCAATAAATATATATACGACATGTAAAATATTTGAAATTACTTCAAAAGATATTAACATAAAATATAATCACATTAAAAAAGGTATATTTTTTAAAGAAAATATTCATATTTTAAATATGTTTCAAATTGATATATTTTTTCCTTAACTAGTACCTCTAATTTAAAAAATACTGATATTGATTCATAGATTTATTTATTTATTATTATATTTTTAAACTGTCATAATATTTTGATCATCACAACAAAAACTTTGTGAAGTTTACTTGAATATATTAGAAATGATATAAATAATATCTTAATTTCAACTAAACTAATTATATGCCTAAAATATAATATTATAATAATTTATGAGTAATGATAATCAAGGAGACATGATATGATATGATGTCACATATATAATTTTATAATATTTTAATATATCAATAAAACATTATAAATATTATTAAAATATTATAAATAAGAAAAATGAAAACTCTATAATAGTTAAAAAGGGGTAAGAAAATGAGTGAAAAATTTGATGAAATTTTTTGAGAGATATTTGAGATTTTTTAATTAAAAATATTGTTTGAAAAAAATATTTTTTAAAAAACCTAAATATGAATATTTTATAGGAAAATAGACTTAAAAAAATATATGTGTGTGTTAAATTTTGATTTACTGAAATAAATACAAAACAAATTGCCAATTGTGAGGGGCATATTAGTAATTTAATTTGTTATTTATTTATAATTATTTTAATTTGAGCCCCGTCCATTTCTGATCGCTTTCCGGCAGGCATCGTTGCTTTCACTTCGGGACTCGCCCGACCCCAAATTCTCGTATCTTCAAGTCGATCCGATACATATAGAAAGCGGGAGGGGGTAGAGGCGTCGGAGGGCTCGAAGGAGGTGAGGATGTCGCTGCGACCGGGGACGCGGGCGGAGGTTCGGAAGAAGTCGTACAAGGCTGGGGTGGACGTCGACGAGGGGCGGCGGCGGAGGGAGGGGAACCTGATCGAGATCAGGAAGAGCAAGCGCGAGGACGGCCTCATCAAGAAGCGGAGGGAGGCGCTCCTCCAGGCCGCGCAGCAGGCGATTGGCGACCCGCCCGCCCTCTCTCCGTCGGGGATCGACAAAAAGGTGCTGCTTTTCCCTTTTTCCGCCCTTGTTGTGACCTTGATCTGTCGTGGTTTTATCTTGGAACCTAATCCACGGTTTTACTGTGCGTCCTTTTGGGTGGATCTGTCGGAAGAAAGGTTTAGGTTTGATCTGAGCGGAAACGTCTTCTTTGCGATCTTTAACGCGTTCCTGTTCGCATAATCGTAATTTGTAGTTTGCTGCAATAATGTGGTTGAAACCCCCTTTTATGTTTTTCTTCATGGTGGGATTTTGGCTTTTGTTATTGCATTGTTTCCCCTTTCCCGAAGATTCAACATTTTCTGAAAATTCGAACTTAGAGCATTGTTAATGTTGGTGAGATCATGACGTAATGTAATGTTAAGGATATCATTATTATTATTGATATTAGCGTTGGTGAGATCATGATGTAGTGTAATGTTAAGGATATTAACCAAACAATTATTACAGCGATAAACCTATAAAAGGTGTTCATATGACAAGCTTCAAGGTATACCATCAACTTAAAAATTTTCTCTTAAACTATGTTCTGCTGAACTCACTGAACTTGAAATGTTGACTTCTGTTGCAATTACAAGTGGCTGGGCGATATTGTTCGACCTTTTTTCCTACCCCAAACACAGGTCAATTTCTCCTGTCCTGATTTGCAAAAGGTTCTTGAACCTCCTGTTCACTTAGGAAATGAACTTCATATACCTAATTAACTACTCTAAGGACTTACAAGTCTTGCTCAATCTGGTCTAGATCCCCACTGATGCATCATGATAGTGTGCCAAAATCTTGCCACCTAGTGAAATTAAACCTGCCAACCACAATGCAACCATTATAATAATAGATCATTGGTGGTAGTTAACATGTTGGGGCAAAAGAGACGGATTCACAGTTAATACTGTGGCCCATCGATCTCAATTTCCAAGTCACATTTAGTTTTTAAATCATCCAAGAAAGTAAGGGTGGGAAGTGTGCAAATGCAGCTTGACTTGCACTTCCCACATAACTCTTCCACATTTCGCTTGTCATAATAGCTATACACTAAAGTTTACTCATAAATGATCCATATTTACTTTGAAGGGTTTTCCGTTGTTTTGAAACAAATTAGAGCAATTATATAAATGTTGAGTATGTTTTATAGTTACAATCATATTTTTTTACTTTTTAATAACGGTTGATTGGTTGCTCGACTGGAAACCTGGATTTTAGCATCATACAGGCATGCAAAATGATGCTTAACTTGAAATATCTGAAACATCCAAATGCCTTTGTCATTGAGACGCCTCAAGTGTATAGCCTAGGAAGTGTGCTCAAGCATCTAAAGGTCCTTGTATCATAAATATGTTTGCAGATTTTGCAATTTTTCAGGCTTATCATGAAACATAAGTTCTGATAAATTGGTTGGTAAAGGATGACTATTACTTTTCTCATTAAATACATATTGATGGTTGATGAGGAGGAAATGCAATTTTTGATATTTTTTGGTTCTTCTCTTTGTGTTTTCTAATGTTGTTCCTGCTCTAATGTCAGTTATCTTTATGTCCATGGCAGTTCGAAAACCTACAAGGAATGGTGCAGGGGGTTTGGTCTGAAAATCTCAGTACACAATTGGAAGCAACTACTCAGTTCAGGAAGCTGTTGTCAATTGGTGTGCAATAATTTTTTTACTTAGGATTGTAGAAGGTATCTTTCATAAGAGAAAAGCCATATCTCTCATCCATATTTCATAACATCTTTCTAGAGCGGAGCCCTCCAATTGAAGAGGTCATTAAGGCAGGTGTTGTCCCACGTTTTGTGGAATTTCTTTCAAGGCATGATCTGCCACAACTGCAGGTATTTTCATTTTTCACATTTTAAAGTTTAATGCTCTGAATATGGCAAGATTCTTTTAGTTTGTAGACACAAAACTCACTACTATCATTCATTTGCAGTTTGAGTCTGCATGGGCACTGACCAATGTAGCTTCTGGAACTTCTGAGCACACACGAGTTGTCATTGAGCATGGTGCAGTTCCAAAGTTCATACAACTTCTTAGTTCTCCAAATGATGATGTTAGAGAACAGGTCTATGCACTATCTCTGTTTTTCTTATGCACTATTTCTCTTTTGAAAGGTTAATTGCCTTAATAACTTCCATGATGTTATGTCAGTACTCTTTATCTTTTGATACTTTGAACAGGCTGTATGGGCACTTGGTAATGTAGCTGGTGATTCACCAAGTTGCAGAGATCTTGTTCTTAGTCATGGGGCACTTCTTCCAGTAATGGCTCAACTAAATGAGTATTCAAAAATATCAATGCTGAGAAATGCCACTTGGACGTTATCCAACTTATGCCGTGGGAAGCCTCCAGCACCGTTTGAACAGGTCTGAGGAAGTTAAAACTGCAATTATTTTCCCTTAATATGGTTTCTTTACCATTAAATTTATACATATCGCCCATCAAATTTATTTTATGTTTGCATTATTTCCCCCATATGGTTTGCCAATCACTAAATATACATGTGTGCCCTTTGATTGATTTTATTTGATAGCGGCAAGACTTAAGACTTTGTTGTTGTTGTTGTTGTTTTAGACCAAACCAGCAATTCAGATACTTCGGCATCTTATTCATTCAAGTGACGAAGAGGTTCTAACAGACGCTTGCTGGGCCCTGTCTTATCTTTCTGATGGAACAAATGACAAAATCCAATCTGTCATAGAGACAGGTGTTTGTCCAAGACTTGTGGAGCTTCTGCTGTATGTGTTTCCACATGTATAATTTTTTATCAATTCAGTTATAATATACTTTCTTCTATACTTTTGTCTTCCTCTCCTTGTATATTTTCTTATTATTTACAAGATATTGATATTCTGCAGTCATCCATCACCTACAGTTCTTATTCCTGCCCTGAGGACAGTTGGGAACATTGTTACTGGAGATGATTCACAGACTCAGGTACTTGTTAAGTCAGGCATTGAGGTGATACCCTTTTAAGAAAAAAAATTGAAGGTAGTTGTTGAATACGGTTCAGTTTGTCAGTTTTTATTTGTGTGACTTCGTGCCATTTGTTACAGTGAGTTCATGGTTGCGTACTTTCATACTCTATATAACTGTAATCAATACAGGTTAATCCATAGGGTGCCTAAATATTTCTGACTGTTTTGTGTGTGCCCCTTCCCATAATACTGAGACTAAGATGTAAAAACATACTTGCAGCTAGTTATAGACAAAGGTGCTCTCCCTTGTCTATTTCAACTCCTTACACAAAGTCACAAAAAGAGCATTAAAAAAGAAGCTTGCTGGACAATTTCCAACATTACAGCAGGGAATAGAGCTCAGATCCAGGTAACGACTGGTGCTATATCGTTCATCTGTGTTATCTCAAATGGAACTAATAGGAATATAGCATGCAGTAAGCTTGAACCATAAAGTTGGTGATCGTATGGTTTGAGTTTGATTTGATTGGATTATATTGTGCTCTTTGAACTTCTAGATTTATTGTGTTACTTTCTCAAAGTAGCTCTCCTTCAGCTTCTTTTTGTGATCCTTGTTCAATTGCAACAGGCTGTTATTGATGCAAATATTATCAGTCCTCTGGTACATCTACTTCAACATGCAGAATTTGATATCAAGAAAGAGGCTGCATGGGCAATATCAAATGCCACTTCTGGCAGTTCCAGTGAGCAGATTCAGTAAGCTTCTAATATTTCTTATTCTTGAAGATTTTACTTTTCTTAAACTTTTTTATCTTGTTCTGTCATAAATTACAGCAACCATAACAATTTTTGTTGTTATATCAATTTGTAAAATTTGTCTTACTTTTGCTTTTGAAGTTCTACAGTCTTGTATTAATTGTGAGAGGTCTATTGACTTTGTTATTTTGTGGTAATAGTCAAGAATTCTGTTCATCATAATTGAGCAATAGGGATTTTTTTTTTTAAATTTATATGGCATGTCTTTCATCATAAACATTCTAGGAACATCGTGCTTGCATGACTAGTTAAATTCAAGGTTTGTGGACATCCATACTAGTGCAATTTTCTTATACACTGAAGTTATTTCCTCTTGCAAGTGAATAGAGTTTTTGAACATCTACAAAATTTGTTAAATTTTAATTACACTTGCATCAATCTGACTCCTGAAAGTCTTTGCTTTGTTGTTTTGGGAATTTCTTAAATATATAGCCCCAAGATATCTCCAAGATACCTTTTATGAGTCTTTTTAGGCCTTCTTTTACTATGGATTACATGTAAAGTACAGTCAACCAAAACAACTTGAGATATTATCATTTTGTGTATACCTGAGATTTTAATTAGTGCTGGTTGATCTTAACTTTACATTTCAAGTTCAACAATCTTGTATTAATCTTGATACTCGAGCCTATTCACTTTCTTATTTTGTATTATTTTTAATTTTTTATTCTGTTGATCATAAACATGCACAAGGTACTTTTTTCTGCTTCAAATCTATCTGACATTTTTTGCATGATGTAAATTGTAGAAACATGGTATAAATTGAAAGTTTGGGGACATATACAGTGCAGTTTTCTTATGCACCAAAGTAATTTCCACTTGCATGTCTTGGTTAAACTTAATTACAAATGCAACAACCTGACTCTTGTAGTTTTTGCTTTGTCCTTCTAGGGGATTTTGTAAATATGGGTTGCTCTCAGATATATTCTTTATGAATTATTTTGAAATATAATGGAAAACTAACCATATGATTGAATTTTTGCAGCTATTTGGCGAGCCAGGGTTGCATCAAGCCTCTATGTGATCTTCTTGTCTGCCCAGACCCTAGAATTGTGACCGTATGCCTTGAAGGACTAGAGAACATACTCAAGGTCGGTGAGATCGAGAAGGACCTTGGCAAATATGGAGTAAACCCTTATGCACAGCTTATCGATGAATGTGAAGGATTGGATAAGATCGAGAATCTGCAGGGTCATGACAACAACGAGATCTATGAGAAGACCATCAAGCTACTGGAGAGGTATTGGGTCGAGGAAGAAGATGAAGCACAGGATGCACTAGGATCTACTGAGGGTGCTGAACATTCTTCCGAGGTCGCCGTCAGCCAACCCTCTGTCCCTTCTGGTGGCTTCAAATTCAATTGATAAATGTGAAGTCTGATCAAAACCTAGGTTTTTCCTTTTTCATTTTCTTTCTTAATATGTGTGTAGATCATTCTTATTCAACCATCAGCCATGTAGTTAACATGCTTAGGGTTTACATCCGGGTGAAAAAACTGAAAGGCAAATTTGTGAATGCCTACCCCTTGTGATACATTGGATCTAAGAAATAAAATTACTTTTATGTTTAAGAACATATAGTAGATTATGATGTCACTATTGATTCTGTCTCCTTGTATGAATTTTTCAGTTCTCTCTCTAGTGCAATGGTAAACAATATTCTGCAACCTGCTACTCCACTACTGTGTAGATCGATCAATCATATTTCTCACAGACAACCATCTTGTTTTCTAATTTCAGTTTTATGAGGAATCTTTGCTAATTCAGTGACTAAACAAACCATGGGAAAAGCCCATAGTAAGTAGTAAACGTGGTCACCAGAGATTCTTATGTTTCAGTTAGATCTTTCAACCATGGAACTTGTAGGGTGCAGATCTTGCATGTAAAATCAACACAAGCACTTCTATTTCATCACAAAAAGCAATTAAAGTTGAGACTTACAGCTGCAGCGGATGGTAGGTAAAGGCTTCGTGCTCGATGACAATGCAACCCAGCAGCTGATGAGTGGTAGATGCAGGGAGAGATATCTTCTGCAAGCAGTATAAAACTGAGATCATTCTTGGCTGCTGCTTGATAAAGCTGTCTATTGAACTACTTGATCACTGTCCTCAGCTTCAGCTGTTGCAGACTTCAGCCACCGTGCGAGGTTGGTCAAGAATGGTGTGTAAACAAAGTAGCAGGTTGATGTCCAACTGACTAATCCCTGGAAGCAGAGCAAAGCAATCTGCTGTAGTCATCTTCACTTTGTAATTGCAAGTAACAAATTCACAATTGCTAGACTCTCACCTCACCAAAGAGTTGGACATCAGCACCAGGGTAATTCCACAGATGAAACAGTCTGAAGTTTGAAGGATTTCCAAGCATCAATGGAGTTGAACATGCTTCGATCATCACTCGTTATTTGCAGAAAAAATGGAGAGAGAGAGAGAGAGAGAGAAACAAGTTGAATTCTCCTTACTTGATCATTGGAATCTCAACCAGGGGGCATGCAACACCAACAAAGCAAGCCACGGCAAATCCAAGCCATGTGCCATCCAGGAAAACCCATACGAACTCTGCCAGTGCAAACAAGGTGTAGGCTTCGACATTGTCGGCCAATCCAGCTTTGTACAGTTCTGCACTCAATTCGATGAAAGCTGCAAGTGTTCTGATGAACCAAAACCAGAGACTTGCATGAGGTTGAAGACCTTAAACATAAGGGGAAGCAAACAGCTGAGACGGCATACATCAGTGAGATTGCTGTCTTCTCCACACTCCCTACTCCAACCTTCGATCTGGAAGGTGCTTTTTCATCCAAAAGCAGCTGCAACAGCCCCACAATGCAATAAAATGCCCCGAGCATAGGAGGAACCTGATCGTAGGTTAAAGATCATTCCATCAAACACCTTCAAGGCACTACGAAGCACGCAAGAGTACAACTAACACAAGAGGGTGGTACCCAGATATTGGTGTGCAGAGGGCCAACATCAACTGCTCCATTTTGGTAGATCATAAGATTCACCCTTGAGTGAAGCCCATCAAGAAGAGGACCCAAGAAGAAGCCTGCGCCGAAGAGGGTAAGGGAAATAGAAGGCCAGGTGTCTTTAAGGCCTTTCTTGCTCACCTCTTTAAGGCTGCAAGATGTCGTCTGTATGAAGCAGTGAGATCTGGAACAGCGAAGGGAATTGAGTGGGAAGGATGATGGGCAGGCCGATGCCACCAAACTATGCATCGTCCTCTCTATCTACAGCCTCGGTTAGATGATGCTTTCCGCTGGAAAAATCTTCGGCAGTTCGCTTTGATCTGAATCACTGGTAAACGCAAGGTTACCGTCTTCCTACCTTCGTCCACATGATGACAGCAATCATTTTTCGTTTGATTTGAGGTAACGATAAGAAGAGGACCAGATTGTAGCCACTTCCCCAGACCACTAGCAGACACTCTTCGGTCGACGTTACATCCTTGACCACTAGCAGCAGGCCACAAGAGTTCCATGGTATCAGCAACTTCTGCTCCGTGGTCTTTGCCCCTGTGTTCGGTAAATGTTCGACCAAATGACTCATAGAAGTGACATGTAGAAACTTTTACAGCCATGTTATAAACGCTAGCGTTCGATCAACGCTTGTTTCAGCTTGTAATCTGAATGACAAGTGATTTATAATCAATAAATTTAGTTTGATTGAATGTCGATAAACATAACAAAACAACGATAAATAATGTTATCAGCGTATATTATATATATATATATATATATATATATATATATATATATATATATATATATATATATATATATATATATATATATATATATGTATGGACCATCTTGTAGCAGGTGACATATGCTAAAGGAGGATCTCATATCACTTGATATGAGGTCAATACGGGTTGGAATAGTTAAAATTAGATCATTATTGATTTGTATCGATCGGTAAGGATTCAATTTTACCAATGGATAGCTCAGATCTGATTAGTTCTTATGGTTAGGTCTATTTGAAAGATTTTAAATTATTTCTTCCCCCTCTTTCTCCCTTTTTACTCTCTTAATTTCTAAATCTATTTCTCACTCATTTTTTTTCCTTTAATTCTCATATTTGTACTCACTTAAAATTTTATAAATTTATAATTTATGATTTGGATCAAACTTGGAAGATTAATTAGGGAAGACTGTCATCAAAGTTTTTTTTAATAATATATAAGATGATTAAGTTTATTTATTATATGATCTTCGTGTCTAATATATTGTTTGAGGTATTTATGATGGTAGAATAGTATTAATTAAGGAGTAATTAAGACCTTTAGTATTGTGATTAGTATATTTAATACTTATTTTTTAATATCAAATATTTAATTGGTCAAATCTTTATATTTCATGCATATTAAGATAATTTACATATTTGTAATGGTATATTAGGTTTAATAAGGGTTTATTATATTTTAATATCATGATTAATAATTTTAATGATGATTTTTTATCAAAATTTGGCTTGGTCAATTCAATATCTTTAGTATCTATTAAGATATTTGACATATTTATAATGGTGAAAGAGGATGAATTAAAGATTAATTGACTATATTAATACTATGAATAGTATATTTAATATTTATTCAATCAAAATATAACCCATATTAGATTAATTAAATATCTTTAATGTCTATTAGAGTGTGACATATTTTGACGATGAAAAAAATAATTATGGAACAATTAACTATGTTAATTATATGATTAGTATATTTAATAATGATTTTAACATAAATTGACATATATTGAATCAAACTTATATATTTACGGTCACCTAATGTATTTGACATAATTCTTATAGTAAAACATAACTAATTAGGGTTTAATTGAATTTTTTTAATATGTAAAAATATATTTAGCAAGCAGGTATCTCGATATTATAAAATATATAAAAAAATTCAATGCAGGTCCATAAATCATCTTAAGCAAATTATAATTGATAAAGGAAGATACAATTAAAAAGAATCTAAGAGGTAAGAAAAAAATACTACAAAGCTACATATGAATCAATTTATGATAAATGTAAGGGTCATGGTGATGATATAGACCCATATCTCATAGTTAACATTCATGTGATAGTTTAACGAGTCTATGCCACAAAACTTTCAAAGGTTAGTCATAATAAGGCAGTCAACTACCCCTCCTTAGTTGAGCTGGATTGATAGCTTGAGCCAGGACTTAGCAGGAGATCGATACCAAATATTATTGATATTGATATGGAATCCAATCCTCCACAAATAATGAAGCAAATACAGATTACAAAAGAAAATAAATGAGATATTGGGAAGACAATAGCTAAATGGTTCAACTTCCATATGATTCCAGCAAACACTACCCAAGGTCCCTATTATTTGTCTCCTCTATTAAAAAGATTGACATGCAGATCAAACTTACAATATCAAAGAAGATTCAGAATGTGCATCTAGATGAAGAGGTGATAGAACTAAATGATTAAATCAAATCTTTCAAGAGATAGTGAGATAAATATGAGATGATACTAATGTACGATAATTAGATATGGCTAACAAGAATGAATATTATAATTTTTTATGTATTACAACAAATAGATTATTTTTCATAAATCAATTAATACTTTCAATAAGATCTAAGTTGTAAAATATATTAAAAATCTAATGTACACTATAGTAGAGAAGATCATACCATAGTACATTATCTAGATAATCACGATAATAGAGTCAATTTCAAGATTAATTTATAATTAATAAAAAAATTATTATTTTAGACTCCATATACAGTTTATTGCATAGATCTAATATTTAAAAAAATTGACAAGCTATCATAAGTCAATAAATGTGTAGATTGAGCACTGTAAATTATAAGTATATATATAATCATTATTGGACCACTCTTTAATATAAAAGTATACAAATGATGAGATACTCTTACCTTGAGTCACTTAGATTAATATAAGTTATATTACATTAAAGTTAATAATCTAGGGATGAAAAAAAATGAAAGAGACTATCCTTTTTTTCTAGATTTTAGAATACAATGAATGAAATTATAATAGAAGTGAAATCACTTTACATCATCTAAGTAAGATTGGTATGGACAAATATCTTATCATACACATATATTGACAATAAGAAAATATTCATAGATGATTTTAAGGTAAAGCAATATTCATAGATCATTGATCATAGGATAAGGGTTCATATTAACCAAGATATTCATAATACAAGTAAACTCATATTTACTATAATTTAATTAATATTTTTAATATTTTAAAAAATTACTATTGAAATTATTTATCTTATAACGTATTATCTAAATCTGGTTATTTAATTTTATTATTGCCTTAAAACACAATTAGATTAATTATCATCACTAAAAAAATGTTATATATGAACTTTTGTCAAATATTATCAATGCAACCGATACTATTTACTCATTATTTAAAAAAATAATTACATCATATCGATTATTTAAAAAATGATTGCTTTCTTACATTGTGTCATTATAATATAAATGCTAGTAAAAAAATTACACATACCTTAATTATAAATTATATTTACTATTAATTATTTATTATAATTATAAAATTCTATTTATATTTTTTTACAATCTAAGTTGTGGTTATAATTTGGAGGAGACATACTAAATTTAAGAAATATATCATTCATTTACTTTCATAGACAATAATATCAAGTGATTTAAAATGTAACTGTTTAACATTTACATTCATTGATTTATATGAAGATCCATAACAGACTATCATAGATGGTTAAAGAAACTTTATATATATATATATATATATATATATATATATATATATATATATATATATATATATATATATATATATACACAAATATACGACTAAGTTTATAATGTGCTAAAAGATTGATCTCATTAACCTCTAATATTATAATAAAGATTCGTAGCTGATATTAAAGTTGGTCAAAGTAGTAGAGAACCAAAAGAATCCTCTACTTCATCACATAAAAGATCTTCTAGGTCATTTGCGTTTTATTATTGAGATAATAAAGAAAGAGAAAGTAAATATAAGAAAGATCTCACTTGATCAAAATATGATGGAAGGAGTCGGATAACATCTAGTCAAACTACTCGATGAACTAGAGGCACTCAATTATTTGTTGTCCACCAAGTATGTAGATGTAAAGGCAGAGGTAAAGGGAAGCATTAGACACACTATTGGAAAAAATTGAGTCCGGGGATAAGACATATTCTCAATCACATTCAGTAACTCGCTTAGTCCGAAGATATGATAGGGACATAGACAACAATGTCTCATCTGATGATGACAGTGACATCGGAGAGTTGAAGATCTAGTCTACGTAGTTTGAGGATTGTGCATGGATCGAAGAATAATATTTTACTCATGTCATCCAAGATTCAGATTATAGAGCTCAACGAGGTACTGATAAGTTTATACATTCAAAGAGAAGATAAAAATAGTAAATAATTTTGAATAAATACAATATAACTTACACGATGTAGACATAAAATAGAGCTCATTGTATTTACAATTATCGTATTATAGAAAATATTATGACAAATAGATTATGGTCTTCCAATAGTAGTATGATGAATATAAAATAATAGACTATATATATATAGTTTATCGCAGGATATTTTGTGCACTCTTTGACTGTCCGGAGTCTAGCTCTGTTGCTGACTGATGCATTCAATTGAAGTCTGACGTATTATTCTTTAGAATCTTTGTATTTACTTTATTCAAGGGGAAAAGAGAATAATTATAGGTTCATGTGGACAACGATTTCTTACTTCATAATTATGTATGAGAAAAATATAAAATTTTATACATGTATACAATCCTTCAAAATCAGTTTTGTTTGCCTCTTTAAATTTAGTATATGTATATATGTGTGTGTAATTATAGTTAATAATTTTATTCATGAGAGGTTAAAGTAATAAATGACTATTCATGTACTTAAATTTTATTTTATTTTCTAAAATTCGTTATCGTTAAATGTTATTGATTAGACATATATTAAACATATAAATATTTGAAGGAGATATATATATATAATGTGTCTAAAATTTTAAATAATCAAGTAGTATGTAATATTTGAATCGAAGGGGCGAACATTAGATATTTAACATCCGATTTTTTTAAAAGAGGGGGGAAATCGAAGTTTCATTATTGATGTGGTATGATGTCGGTGGATGACTTAGTGCTGATAAGTTGGAATTGGTTCAAACCCGATCCGCATAAAAAGGTATCGTGAGACGTGTTTTCTGCATTAAGATCAGTGCCGAGCGAGCTCTCGACATGATCCTTCTGATGCGTAAGTTAGAACTTAAAAGACAAGATTAGACGACAGAGAAGAGGGTATCTATCTATCTTTACTTTTATGGTCGGGCCTCCCCTATTCGCTTTTTGAATACATGTATGTTGTTAGATTTTGCCAATGTGGTGGGGTGGGGGCATCGATTGAGGATTTTTTTTTTTTTTTTTTTTTTTTGTCGTCGTGGCTGCTACATGTGGAGCTCCGGATCGAGGCAAATATTCCCCGTATCAATTACTCATCCGAAAACTAAACAAGTACCAGCGAGTGCAGGCGTGTGTCATCAACAAGGCCGCCATTAAACACCAAAGCAAGCACCAACCTCAGAATGGCCATGGCGTGGCTGCCCGCGTAAAACCAAAGCACAGCTCGACAATACGAACGTACGCGCCATTGAATCCACTGAGGGTGGCATCGAGTTCATGCTCTGAGGCTCCAATGAAGCGCAAGTTTACAGCGGGGAGGACAAGGTCGCATTGAACGAGCTGGTCCTCATTCTCATGAAAGGTCTCCCTCAACCTCTCTGTTCTCCCCTGGATGTGGATCTCTACTTCACGTGATTACAGGAAATCTCTCCCCCGCTCTCCATCTTTAGAATGCAAACATACAAAAAAGCTTGGCTCGAATCTTCGGGAAGAGAGACCGAAACCAGCAGCACCTCTACAGTGACACAGAGATGAGGGGAGTGAAACTAGTGGAGTTAGATCTTTGCAATAAATAGGTGAAGTCTTGAATGAGGAGGCAGACTTGCATGCACCTGATGCAACCACTGATCTCTGTGGTTGGATGCCGAGAGGAACTATGGCACTGCTGCTGTTTCTTTGCTGTCACTGCCTTATGTCTTAAATGAATGAAGTCGAGGAAGGAAGTAAGGAAGAAAGGGAGAATTAGATTAATCCAAATGGAAGTACAAGTCTGAGAAGATCCTCCACCGACAACAACAAGACTCCTCCGCCTCCTTCATGTCTCACAATTCCTAACCGGAGGAAGAAGAGTGGTGTGATGAGAGCATGGGACCCATGACTACTGTGCCATAAACAGCACCAGCCATGGCTCCATCCCCATCTCATTACAGTGTCACTGCGATGGTAGCTTGGCTTCTACCTCCATCAGGTACCACCAAGGTGGGACCCGTTCTTTGTCGCAAAAGAAGTGGAGAGGCGGGGAGGGCTTCTTCTTCTTCTCTCCTCCTCAAAGACTGTGTGAGGTTTCCGTAGCTATAGCCAAATGTATACCACCATCAAAGCCATTCTTGTTATTTGTTTACATTGTGCACAGCAAACATGGTGTCTTGTGCTTAGTTCCTATTGCACTTCCCAAAATGTCCTCTAGGCTGTGGTTTTAGGTCTTTGTTTACTAATCCATCACATAATCTGGTCAAAGAAAGACAGCATATGCTTTAAGTATAATCATCAATTAGGACCCACATGTTTCCACAGCAAAATCAAGCTAAAACCAACCTATAATAAAGTTTAGGCAGGACATAGCTGTTTAAATTGTTGCAATGCAATCACTTCTTCTTCTTCTTCTTCTTCCTCTTGATACATTCATCTGTGTATACTTGAAAAATAAAACCGAAAGCTTTGTTTTGAAATCTTATAATAATCTATCAAAGTCTTTACTAGCAAATCTTGTAACTTATCATTGATAACACTTAAAAGATTAATATTAGTCGAGTATCTAAAGTGACAAGCAATAATGTATATGAAGAAAAAGATTAATAGTTTACTGGTCATAAAAGTTATTTTAATTCATCGATCCGAGCTACGATGTTATCGTCCGATACCTGATCAAGAATAAAAATAGTAGTTGATAAAAATAAAATCATCATATTATATAGAAAAAAAATTATTGATATAATCGATCTTTTAGTTATTGCCATGAATCATGCAAAACTATGCACATGAAGGAAGTTAAAAAGACCAAGTTTGGGCAGCCTAAGAAGCTACCCCAGTGTATACCTAACCCTAGCCCTAACACTCATGCCAAACTCCTCCCTGTGGGTGTTCAAAAGAGAGACTCACATCTGCCCTTTGTGGCCTTATCCCCTCCTCTCTTTAATACTATAAACCCACCACCCCAAATGAGTGAGTTGAGTCCTTGCAATCCCTTTGCTCCTCTCAGTACTCGGAACATTTCCTAATCACTTCCCTCAAACCCTTTGGTCTCTCCCACCCTCTGTAAGTGTACCAAAGCTTTTCTAGTTGAGGTATGCACATCTGAATGTGATGTGTACTGTGTTCTCCATGTCTTGAAACATCTTCGCCATTTGCATGACCTTGTATTGCACTCTTCTTTCTTCTATCTTTAGGTCTGAAGTTGGAGGATGGAAGATGTGGATTCCTATCTGTTCCACTGGGTAAGAGAAGGCAAACAAAAGAAAGCACGCTTGCGTTCACCTTCTTCGTCCCATCTGTGACTCCTCTTGTTATTGCAGGTGCCAACCTCCGAACCTGTAGCAGTACTGCAGCAGGAAGAAGACATGGCAAGAAGTTGGATTAAAGGCCAAGGGATCCTTGTACTCCATGGTGATCTCCGTTCCCAAGTATCTTCTTCTTGTTAGGTCCCGGATGGTGCTATCCTAGCTGAGCTTTTCTCCCCTCTCTTCTTGTCTATCCTTCTTCACACCATGGCTTGCAGGTTAAACTGTTCTTGACCTTGTAAGACCTTTTCTTGACCTTGTAAGGCCAAATTCTCTATTTATTCCCCTCGTCTCCTAACTCCACGTGGAGTGAGTCAATACGAACTGTATTCCTATCTTCGTGCCCTCCTCTTCCCCTCTCCTCCCCTCTATCCCTCCTGAGCTATTTTTGCTTATATTTACTCCACCTTGTGGCTGTCATCAGTAGCATCTTACTTCCCGCAACTGTGTCGACGATACTGTGTCTTTGTATTCACTGGGGTTTCACATGTGGTTAAGGCAGTGTATTATTCTTCTTGTGACCCATCGAGGGTATGGATCTTTACGGTCCTTTGTTTTGTATGGCAGTCTGCTATGATGCATATCCCATGTCTTTTGGTAAAGTTCTCCTCATCATGTTGAAGTTTTGGATGCCACCATAGATGGATTTGATAAGGTGAAAGGCACAAGGGATGCTGATAAGATAGCATGGACTTTCTCACCAGCTTGTCTTTATTCACTCTACCAAGTGGATGCATACATAGCATATAATTCCAAGCATAAAAGACTCCATGAAAGTTCTAATACCCACTTGAGATGAATCTGGGGGAAATCTACTTTGGTTTTCGCATTCATCAGGACAATCCTCATCAAGTCAGCCACGTGCTCTGGTGCTGAGATATGCTTCGCAGACAAGAAACATATAGCAGATCATGTGACCTTATTGCCATGATAGTTTCTGAGAATTGATTCTTCTGACCATATTAACTGTATGACAATGCATAATATAACTTCATCAATCGGTTTGTCTGTAGATAAGGCAGTCAATACATGGGAGAGATAGATACCCAACTTTACATTCTTGAATAGCCCATTTGAGCTTCAGAAAGAGAAGGAACTAAAAAGAAATCTTCTGATGATGTTTATTGATCAAGAAATCTTAAGGGAAGAGATATCAAGTTACATGTGTTACAGAAAACATCACATTCTGAAACTTCTGCATGAGTTCTACAACAATTCTTGAACTGTATACAAGTAGGAAAGCTATGTAAGAAAAGAAAAAGTAGGTTATATCTTCACCTGTAAAAGGCAAGGATGCAAAAACCCTGGCAGTAACACTTGGCATTGCTGCATATGTAAATGATAGGGTGCATATGGGCCAGGATGATGCTTAAAGACTATATCTTTGATTGAGACCAGGCCAGGTTCCTATACTTTAGGTCTCCTTTCTTGGTGCTAACCACTAACCCTTGTCTACCACCACATCTGTTCAACACAGGTTTGCAATCATACTGTCTTTGAAATGCATTTAAGAGGTGCCCACCACCACCTTGTCCTACCTCAACACTTCCTTCTGCTTTGCATGGTGAAAGGCTTGTTTGTTTCATGTGGTAGGATCATTTAGCTTTCAATGCTTCTCTCCATCTCCATCTCCATCTCCACTTGAGAGAGACTCTTTAAATGGCATCATCAATGCAGAGCAGTGTACAGCATTTTGAGGAATATAATACACTGAGAGCTATCATGCTCAACGCTATCACTGTGTCTTTAAGGAGCTCACACTATACTGATTCAACAGGTAATAGATTATAAAAATATATCAAATAAAACTTTAAACTTTGATAAGTAAAACTGATATTTCACCATCAAAATTAGTATTTTAAGTATAATTATTTTCATATTAAATAATTTATGATATGGTTTATAATTTAAAATTATAAAATATAAGAACTTGACATGTAATAATGATATCGTCAAAAAATGATAAATAAAAGACCCCAATAGTTGGTTTCACCACATCAGCAAAATGCAAAGAAAAAATATTTTTCTAATCTTAATTAGCTAAGGAGGGCAGGTTATAAATGATAAATATAGATACATTTAACGAGATCGAAATCTTCTATGTTCCAATCCCATTTCGAGAGTCTATCCCAAGCATGTTAGAAGTTTCCTTTGGACATCAGTCTTTGCATTCCTTATAGATCTGATAAACTTCAAAATATAAACCTCCCGTCAAACTCATATATGATACGTTTATGATGCATTGTGATACTTAATTGATATATGTCTTCTTGTGCAACTTTAGTATCGTGAACATAGCTTGGTTTAAACCTGCATGTGTAAGGTCATCTATGCGGCTTTTGATGTCGATGTTGATGACGGGTCAGATATGATTGCTTGCTCCCAAAATGATTCAATGATGGAGTAAGGAGATAACCCCGTCGAGTTCCTACACATAGATTGGAGTCGGGGATTTTTCGACCCAATCCCTCTTAAGATTAAGTCAGAAGAGAGAAGTAAAGAGTTTTTTTTTTCTCCCCTCCTTGGAGTTGGTCAGGGGGTTTACTTTATACTTACGGACGAAGATTGGTCGTATGTGGCCTGTTAATGGCTTTCGTTGCCTCGGGCAACTGGCTCGTACGTCTTGTACGGGCACTGACCGACCTATATGGGTTATCCCCGCACGACATGGTTCCGAGCTTTCTAGAGTGACCTTGTACGGAATGACACTGCCTTGTATGGGTTTTAAGCATTCGTATGTCCGAGGTGTTGTGCTGACGTAACTTGTCATATCAGCCTTGAAGCTTCTTGTTGGTGCTTCCACATTTGATATTTGTTGCCATGGGGGTGATACCAAAATATGTCATATCATTATTCCCCACCCCCAGGGGCATGCCACGAGTTCCTTGCAAGGGTGATTGCTTGGGGCATGACAGGCCTTTTACCATTGTATGGAGATTGATGACATAATTGTTGGTTGATTGAGAACTTTCGTTCAGGAATTGGATCAGTTATGCGACACATCTTTGGAATTGAGTTGGTCGGGCAACATAGCACTGGCGTTGTTGGACTGGTTGAGCAACACCGCATCGACATTGGACTGGCTGAGCAACATTGCTCGGATGCTAGTCACTTGGCTGGCTAAGTGACATGACCCAGGTACTGGACCGGTCAAGCGGTATTGTCTAGAAACTGATCATCAAATTGGCCAAGCACTATAACTCAATTACTAAGTATTGGATTGATTCGACATCATACTCAGGCATGCGGCTTACCGAGTGATAGCACTTGTATGCTGAAATTATTTGGTAGTCGAACCTGCATGGACCATCATTAGGCTCAAGATCAGATGAGTAATACTATTCGAGTGTATGTTTGGCCAAGCAATACCGCTCAGGCACATGTTTGGTCGAGCAATGCTGCTCTGGCACATATTTGGCCAAGCAGCACTACTCGAGCTTGAGACTGGCCAAGCAGTGCAGCTTGGGTGTATGTATGGTCAAGCACACCACTCGAGCACATGTTTGGCCGAGCAGCATTGCTCAAGCACATGTTTGACCGAGTAACGTTGTTCGGGTGCATGTTTGGCCAAGCAACATTATTCATGCTTGAGACTGGCCGAGCAACACTGGTTACGCACGAGTTTGGCCACAAGGTGTGGCTTGGGCTTGTGACTGGACAAGCAACACTGCCCGGGCATGAGTATGGCTACAAGGCATGGCTTGGGCTCATGACTGGTCGAGCAACATTGCTCAGGCATGAGTTTGGTCACAAGGCGTGGCTTGAGCTCATGACTGGCCGAGCAACATTGCTCGAATATAAGTTTGGCTGCAAGGCGTGGCTCATGACTAGCTGAGCAACACTGCTTGAGCACAAGTTTGGCCACAAGGCATGGCTTGGGCTGATGACTAGCCAAGCAACACTACTGGGTACGAGTTTGGCCGCAAGGCGCGACTAGGGCTTTTGATTAGCTGAGCAACATTTCTTAGGCACAAGTTTGGCCGTAAGGTGTGGCATAGACTCGTGACTAGCTGAGCAACACTACTCGGACATGAGTCTGGCTGCAAAGCGTAGCTTGGGCTCGTGACTGGCCGAGCAACACTGCTCGGGTATGAGTTTGGTTACAAGGTGCGACTTAGGCTTGTGACTAGCTAAGCAATATTGCTCGGGTATGAATCTGGCCGCAAGGTGTGGCTCGGGCTTGTGACCGGCCGAGCAACATTGCTCGGGCATGAGTCTGGCCCCAAGGCATGGCTTGTGCTCGTGATTAGCCGAGCAACACTACTCGATTATAAGTTTGGTCGCAAGACACGGCTTGGGCTTGTGACTAGCCGAGAAACATTGCTCGAGTACAAGTTTGGCCGTAAGGCACGACATGAGTCTAGCTGCAAGGCATGGCTTGGGTTTGTGATTGGTTGAGCAACATTACTTGGGCACAAGTTTGGCCGCAAGGTGTGGCTTGGGCGCATGACTAGCCGAGCAACACTTCTCGGGTACACGTTTGGTCACAAGGCATAGCTTGGGCCCATGACTGGCCGAGCAACATAGCTCGGGTATGAATTTGGCTGCAAGGTGTGGCTTGGGCCCATGACCGATCATGTTGGAACTTAGCTATCCCGGATCATGGTTTTTTATGAGAACTATGCCTTTTTGGTGTGGGTTTTTGCCGAGACTTCCTATTTGGCGAGAGTTCCTATTTGGCGGGAGCCTTGGCTTTTTGGAGGGAGTTCCTGATTTGGCAGGAGCCTTAGCTTTTTGGTGTGATTTTTCCTGTGATGGAATTGAGATGTTTAAACGTGTTGGTTATTTCCCTAGGACCAATAATGACGAGGTGTGTTGTCTTCCCCCTCATGGAGGCGAAGGGTCATCTCAGATGACAGGGTCTTTTCTATAAATTTCTTTGCGGGCCTCATCCTTCTCATTTTGCCCATTCATCGGTTCGTCGCTCCTGCTTCCTTTTCCTATGCCTCCTCCTTTTCCTTGGTTCATAGGAGCTTCAGGTCGATTAGGATGTCGTCTTCTCCTTTCTCTTCCTCTTCTTCTGGTCGGGCGACACCTTCGAGTAGAAGCGATAAGTTCTTCCTCAAGAGGGGTGTCCCCGATGAATGAGAAGGTCTCTCGAGCCCTTGAAACTTTGAAATCATTACACGATTGCGAGTCAGTTGTGATCGAGGAACTCCTCAGTCATGTTCGAAAGCGCTATAGTATCCCGCTCGATTATGAGTTGCATGCTCCTCGACCTGGGCAACGCTCCTATGAACCATTTTCGAATGGGTTTAGCTTGACTTTTGATGCACTTAAGGTGGGGCTTCGATTCTCGTTGCATCTAGCAATTGTGGCTTACCTCGCATGGTGGTGAATTTTCACGTCGCAAATGACTCCCAACTCGTAGCGCTATATGGTGGCTTTTCTTGGAGATTATCGAGGTGCATGGATCATCCTAATCTGTACTCTTTTATTATCATGCTTTCATCTTTCTAAGGGGTGGGGCGATTACTACCTATCATCTCAAGGGGGTTTTAGACTGAGCGAGACACCTTCAAATAACAAGAGCTGGAAGACTCACTAATTCTTTATTAGTTATGATCAGGGATTGAAATTTGGTCTTAAGTAACTGTCTCAGGCCATCAATAATACCCTATCGGGCTTGTTGTATAAGGAGTCTCAACAAGTTGGGCACTTGAAGGAGATCTTGTCTTCTTCTTCCATGACTAAGAACATGATTGAGAAGTGGTTGGTAGAGGCGGGCATCAGTCCAGCCCCTCAAAGTATGGCTCGAGCCTGCCTTGCTCTTTACTTTTCCTTCGCTTGTCAACTGCCGTTGATTTGTATTTCAATTTTTTGATAGGGAAAAATGAACCTCAAGGAGATGAAGGGGATGCCTCGCATCTTCCCAGCTCCCCAACCTACATCACCCACTGGCCCGATATTGGAAGAACCAACCTCGAAATCACGACCTAGGAGGGCGGAGCGGGATCGGACAAGAAAGAAGTAGAAAGTCAGACCCCACAAGATATCTGAGGCTGCGGCTCAAAAAGCAGCTGCCTAAAAGATTGGTGAATCGGGCGTAGCATCTCGGGGTGCCTCACAAGGCGAGGGCTCTGTTGTTGGGAGTACGTGCATCAAAGGTCGTGCTTCCTTGTCAGGAGTGGACTCTTCAGCGAAGGCAACCAGACCTGTGTCAATTTGGGATCTTTGCTAGATGAGGGTGTGTGTGAAGGATGAGCCTTTTCAGGCTCTATTTATGGCGGATCTACCCAAGGGAGAGTCGGGTGCTCCCCTCGAACCATGTTGGTTGGGCCTAACGACCAAAGAGTAGAGTATGGTCAGATGGCTCCTCCACTATCGCTTATGAGTGTGGAGCACTCTGCCCTGATCTAGCGAAACAACTATATGGTTCAACATCCAAAGTGTTGATCAAGAAAGCTGTCGGATCACTAATTTAGGTAAGGGTGTTTTTCTCTTCTTCCCCTATGTTGAGGCTTCCTTTCAACCTTTGACACAAAAGTCTTTTTCTATATAGAATCAACACTATCAAATGACACTGATAGATCAAGTGTATGATGCGGGTTGGGTAATTAGCAGTATGGTAGACAAAATCACTGAGCTCTATAGTTTGGCCGGTCCTGTGCCTAAGGTTGTCACAGCGACCGAGTAGCGAGCAAGCGACCTAGAGGTAAAGTTTGGGCGACTGAGGTTAGAGTTCGAGGAGTCTAAGAGACTACACAAGGAGATCTAGGAAGAACTGGAGTAGATGGAATGATGCCTTGCAGAGTCCTAGCGCTTATTGAAGGAGTCATCGCAGAATACAAGGAATCACATGGGTTCCAACTCGGGCTGCAGAGGTCGGGGCAGGCAACATACGAGTATGGGTACCGAGTTGCACCGGCTAGGTACCCTAATATAGAAATCGAAGAGGACTTGTTCGCCACCCTTCCTAAGAATGACAACGTGAAGATGCTAATTGAGGTTCCCTTTGATGATAGCCCTGACCCAACATCGGTTTAAGTCTTGTAACATGTATTTTAATTTTGACAGTTGGTCGGATTCTGCTTTGTTTTGAAGTTCTAGTCGATCACCTAGTGTAATTTTTCCATTTATGGTTGAATTTGCCTTTCTTGTTTGAAATCGGTGAATCACTTGCGACTTTTTTGCTACCTGATGAGGGACTCGTTCTTAAACATAAAATTTATTTAAGTTAGATATATGTCAGGTCTTCGGCAGTTGGTTTCTTTCTTACGAAGCAAGTCGGTAAGTTTCATCTTGGATGATGTCAGTTACTAGATAAGGACCTTCTCAGCTTGGTGCTAGTTTGCCTTGAGCATAAGTCAGGTCACTGATCTCGGACTTTTATAAGATTAAATCACTGACCTTGATTTGCTAAGGGTGTTCTCTCTGATTGTAAAGCTTTGCTACTATTCTTTTATATGCCAATATTTGGAGGTGTGCCTCGACTCTTTTTTCTTCGAGGAGGTCGAGGTTGGCTCGGAATCCTTCCTTCAATGCGCCTTCCCTGAAGTTTGTGACTTGAAGAGTTAGGAAAACCATCTCAAGTGGTAACTTGGCTTCGGTTCTGAATACTAGACTGAAGGGTGATTCCCCAATGACGATTTTTGGTGTAGTGCAGGATGCCCATAAAATGCTCAGGAGTTCGTCAACACATGCACAGAGTGCCCCAACAATCCTCTTCTTTAGGCATTCAAGTATTGCTCGGTTGGTTATCTCAGCCAGACTGTTAGTTTGGGGGTGTGCCACCGAGCCAAACCTTAGTTGAATTCTATATTTCTAACAAAATATTTGACGTTTTGAATTATTGAATTAGGTCCCGTTGTCAGTGATGATGGCCTTCAAGATGCTGAATTGGGTGATAAAGTTCTTCAAGACGAACCTTTTGATGTGTTTCTCAGTGATGGATGCCAAGGGTTCAGCCTCAACCTATTTGGTGAAATAGTCCACCCTGACTATTAGGAACCTTTATTGTCCCGAAGCATGGGAGAATCAACCAAGGAGATACATTCTCTATTGCGTGAAAGGCCATGCATAATCAATCAAAATTAACGGAACCATGGGTTGTTGCGGAACACGAGCATACTTCTAGCATTACGAACACCGTTGCACATGAGTTATGACATCTCGACGTATGGACGACTAGTAGTAGCCTTGTCTGAGGATACTAAAGGCTAGAGTTCGGCCACTGATGTGCTCTCCACAAATGTCTTCGTGGACTCAGTTAGAATGGTCTCAGCCTCCATAGGTGCTAGGCACCAAAGGAGGGGTTGGCTGAACGACCAGCGGTAGAGCTGGTCGTTGATTTTATAGTACCAGGCTTGAGTTCGCCTAAGTCATCGAGAGGCGATCGAGTCAGCTAGTAAGGCTCTGTCTTTGTTATAATGAAGGATCTCTTCCATCCAATTTTGTGTGGCTTTGATCATGGCTATACTCTGAGTTGTGATGGTTCGACATGGAAGCTTTTAAATCATCTCGGGGCATCTTCCTGAGCTTAGTGTTGAAGCAAGCTTGGCTAGCATGTTTGCTTGTGCATTCTCCGCCTGAGGTACCCTTGTTATCGGGAAGTGTTTGAAGTGGTTAATGAGTCGACATATCTCAGATAAGTATCTTGCCATAGTCGCTTCCCGAGCCTTATAGTCTCTGTTAACCTAGCCCACGACCAGTTGTGAGTTAGAGAAGACTTCGATCTCTTTCACCTATAATTCCAAGGCCAAACGAAGCCCTAATAACAATGCTTTATACTATGCTTTATTGTTGGTAGCTTTAAACACAAAGCGAAGTGCCTGTTTGTACAGCTGATCGATTGGTCCCTCCAAGATGAGATCGACCCCTCCTCTCTTGGCGTTGGCCGACCTGTCAACATATAGGGTCCATCTTTGCTCAGTGCATTGGCAATTATTGCCTTCAAAAGGTGCTAGCTCAAAAATAAATTCGGTGATTGCTTAGGCCTTGATGGCTGATCTTGAGATGTATTGGACATCAAACTCCTCGAGCTCGACCGACCACTTGAGCATCCAACCCGATACATTCAATTTGGAGAGGATATGATAGAGTAATTTGTCAGTCACTACTCTTATTATATGAGCCTGAAAGTAGGGGCGTAACTTTCTCACAATTTACACTAGGGCCAATGCTAATTTTTTGATCGGTGAGTACCATTCCTCAAGTTCGTTCAAGACATGGCTAGAATAATAGACGTGTCATTGTTTCCCTCTATCTTCTTTGATCAAGATTGAGCTGACCGTGTGCTTGGAGGTCGCAAGGTACATGCTAAGTGGTTCGCCTGGAGTGGCCAAGCGAGGTGGGGTAAGAGGGCGAGGTATGCCTTAAGCTTTTTGAAGGCTTCTTCACATTTTGAAATCCACTCTTGAAGACTACTTCACATTTTGAAATCCACTCGAAGCCTTTTGTGCCCTTTAAAGCTTTGAAGAAAGAAAGACATTTATCTCCTAATCGAGAAAAGAATCGGCTAGGAGCGACAAACCTCCCAGCTAGATGTTGAACTTCATTGACTGACCGAGGAGCCTACATCTCAAATATGGCTTAGAGTTTGTCGGGATTTGTGTCTATTCCCCTCTGGTGGATAATAAAGCTAAGAAACTTATTGAAGCTAACTCCGAAGGCGCAGTTGGCCGGGTTGAGACACATTCAAAAATTCCTAAGTGTTCGGAAAGTCTCGGCTAGATCTGCTAAGTGAGTGTATCGAGCTTGCTTTTGATAATCATGTCGTCTATATATACCTCCATATTCCTTCTGATCTGGTACTTGAATATTTAGCTGACCATTCTCTAGTATGTTGCTCCAATATTTTTTAGGCCGAAAGGCGTGACTTTGTAGTACTAGACTCCTTGGGCCGTTATGAAGGCAATATGCTTTCAGTCCTCATGCATCATTAGGATTTGGTTGTAGCTTGAGAAAGCATCCATGAATGTAAGGAGTTCATGTCCCAAGATTGCATCCACCAATTGATCAACCCTCTATAAGGGGTAATAATCCTTCGGGCAAACACGATTAAAATCGATGCAGTCAACACACATCATCTAGCTTATATTTGGTTTTTTTTGACAAATACAACATTAGATAGCCATTGAGGATAGTTGATCTTGGGTATGAATCCGGTCTCCATCAAATGGTCTACTTCGTCACTTACTACCTTATTTCGATTGGGCATGTTTTTAGGGCTTTTTTTTTACTGGACGCCCTTCGGGGAATATGTTTAGGGCATGTATTTTGGTGACCAAGCAAAGATGTCAACATTCTCTTTTAAGAAGTCGAGGAGCTGAATTTATTCCTTCTCCGAGAGCGTCGACCCGATCTTGACAACTCTATCGGGTTTGTCTTTATCAAGGGGGACCTCGAGTATCTGCTCGATGGGCTCCGATCGAGGTAGAATCTTGGTCATGTCTCGGGGTCAGTCATAGGCGATTTGGGCGGGCTTCATCTTCTTAGGGAGCATGACCACTGCCTTGACTCCTGAGGATTACTTCTTACTTCCTCGATCCCTGTTCGAGCCAGGAACTTAATTATCTAGTGGTATGTGGTGATAACTACCCTTAACTTGTTGAGGGTCGGGTGGTCGAGAATGACATTATATGTCGATGGGAGCTCGACCACCATGAATGCAATCATCATGGTCTTTATCCTTGGTTACTCTCCAATGGTAATTAGTAGGGTGGTGGTGCCTAGGGGAGAGATGGAATCCTCGGTGAACCTAGTGAGGGTAGATGCTATGGCCTAACCAACGTCTTCATCCTTGGTTCCTTTCCAATGGTAATTAGCATACGAGATGCCCTCTACAGATGAGCTCCTCGATCTGGTTTCTCAGGTCATAACATTCGTCAGTGTTGTGTCTATAGTCACGATGAAACTAATAATACTTAGATCAATCTGTAAGCTCGGGCAATGTCTTGATTGGGTTGGGCACTTTGAGCAGCCCCTTTTCTTTGACTTCATGGAAGATTTCTGTTTGGGATGAGTTCAACAGCAGCAAGGGGGGCCTCGGGATTGATGGCTTGGGTTGGTCGAGCTTTCTCCTGAGCAACCCAGACGGCTGCCCCTTAGACTGCTCCGTGCGGGTCTCTTGTGGTCCTAGCTCTTTTTTGCCACCAAAGCCTCAACATCAATAATGATTTGCATGCTGGAGCATCTCGAGAACAATTGTCATTAGTTGTTCGACCAGTGACAAAAAAAATATGGACGGTTGCAGCCCCATTAGGAATGCCTACCTGATTAGTGAGGGGTGAGCATCTAGGACCCCTACGAAGTGAGATAATGGCTTATCGTCTTTCTAATATAGACCAAGGAGCGTGGTTGTGGATGACTTAGGTTACGTGCTAGTTAGGAAGTTAAGCTCGAACTCCCTTATGAGTTGGTCAAAAGATGAGATCGAAGTTGGCCCTAGTCGACTATATCATATTCGAGCCAGGCCTCAAAGAGTTGTAAGGAACGTTTGACACACATCAAAGGTGCCATAGAGATCCATATGGACTCAGAAGGCAGCTATGTGTTCTACTGGGTCAGAGCCACCATCGTAGGCCTCTAACGTCAGGAGACGGAAGTTAAGAGGGATTGGTTTATTTAGGATTTCCTGGACAAAGGGGGACCCTGTCAAGGAGCCCTCTCCGACTCTTCTTTTGATTTGTGGAACTCTTTTTGAACTTCATCCAAGAAGTGATTAACCGAGCACAATTGAGCTTAGAGAGAGTTCGTTGAATCAGATGAGAGTGTGTTAGGCTCGAGGCAACTCGGGCTTGTGCATCCAAGGGCATTGTGTTTTGGTGTCGGCCTTGGATCCACTGATCGCTCCCTGGTCGACAGATGAGCGGTCACAGTTCTAGGTTGTTGGTCGGCTAGGGAAGGGTCTTGTGGTAGGGTGATGGGAGTTGGTTGTGCTACTGGAGATGATGGTGAGGCTGTGAAGTTTGTTGAGCAAGCTACGGGATGAGGGGAATGATCATTTGCATCATACTCGTAAGGGCTTGAACTTGATAAGTGAGGTTAAAGAACGCTTCGGGTGAGATACCGAGTTGTCGAGGTTTGTTTTGGAAGGTGAGAGCTTGGGATCATTGAGTAGCCATCAGTAGCGTTCGAGTTTGGGATGGAGGTGTTTTTCATCCACGTGAGGAGGAAAAGGTAGTGCTCTTCCGAGCCTAAGGGTTGGGTGAGCAGCTGACATCTCCTCCCCTATGCGCTCGCTTGGGTTTCTTGGCTGTGGGCATTCTTACGACATCGGGTCCTTCTTCTAGCGTTAAAAAATATTATGCAACTTTAGGCCGTGGTTATATCATTAGCACGGCTTGGTCCAAACCCGTATGCATAAGGTCACCCACGTGACTTTTGATATCGACGCTAATGGCAGGTCAAATACGATTGCTCGCTCCCGAGGTGATCCGTGATGGAGTAAGAAGATAACCCCATTAGGTTCCTGCAGACAGATCAAAGTCAGGAATTTCTCGTCCAGACCTCTCTGAAGATTAAGTTAGAAAAGAGGATAGAAGAGTTCTCTTTTTTCTCCCCTTCTTGGCATTCGTTAGGGGGGTTTACTTTATATCTGGGGACGAAGGTTGATCGTACGTGACCTGTTAATGGCTTTCGTTACCTCAAGCAATTAGTTCGTACTTCTCATACTAGCAACGATCGACCTACATGGATCGATGCCACACGACGTCGCTTCGAGCTTTCCGGATTGATCCTGTACGATACGATGCTGCCTTGTACGAGTTAAGGCGTTCATGCATTTGAGGTGTTGTGCTAATGTAGCTTGTCATATTGGTCTTGATGTTCATTGTTAGTGCTTCCACATTTGATGACTATTGCTACTTGGTTGATATCAGAATATGTAATATCATATATATTATTGTTCAATTGGATCAATAACATCATTTTGTACAATTGAAATAGATATCGGGGTTGCAAAATAGAATGTTTGCAACTCGATTTATGGATCCAATTCTTCATCTCTCTTATCAAAACCGAATTTGGATTCAAATTGATATCAATCGGACTCTTAGCGGGCGTTGAACTCGATGTATCCAATTCGATTTGTATCAACCGTTCGAGCAAACATGTTTTCTAGTTTTTGTTTCTAAAAGTGAAAAAAAAAACACAAAACAGCAACATACCAAAGGGACCCCAATCACTGTGTAGATCTCCATCGACGGTCGAGATCTGGTTATCACGGATGATCAAGATTCAATGTATGTTGTACCGCTTGACAACCTAAGCGCAACGATAGTATAACCAAGCATCACCATATCAATGTTCCAGATCAATTAAATTAAACTATCCTAAACTGTCTCGCGAAGCAGCTGATCGAAATCCCGTTTATCTCTATGTATATAAATCAAAACCCTAAGCGCCGCCGCCTCTTACCCTTCCCTCTCCACCATCTCCCTACCGGCCAAACCCTAACCGTAGCAGCCTGGGGGCGACAAGATGCAGATCTTCGTGAAGACGCTGACGGGGAAGACGATCACCCTCGAGGTGGAATCGTCGGACACGATTGACAACGTGAAGACCAAGATTCAGGACAAGGAGGGCATCCCGCCGGATCAGCAGCGTCTCATCTTCGCCGGAAAGCAGCTCGAGGATGGCCGAACCCTCGCCGACTACAACATCCAGAAGGAGTCCACCCTCCACCTCGTCCTCCGCCTCCGCGGCGGCGCTAAGAAGCGCAAGAAGAAGACCTACACGAAGCCCAAGAAGATCAAGCACAAGAAGAAGAAGGTCAAGCTCGCCGTGCTCCAGTTCTACAAGGTCGACGACGCAACCGGCAAGGTCACCCGCCTCCGCAAGGAGTGCCCCAACGCCGAGTGCGGTGCCGGGACCTTCATGGCCAACCACTTCGACCGCCACTACTGCGGTAAGTGCGGCCTCACCTACGTCTACCAGAAGGCGCAAGGTGAGTGATTGAGTAATCTCATGCCTGGTTTAAGAATATGTGACTACTGAACACAAAGGTTAAATATTTGATATTGGATTTAGTTTTATGCTGTTGGAACAGTCTGTTTTCGTTAATTTAGTTCTGTCTTAATGATGGATGATGCTATATTTGATGATTTGAATTAATTTTTCTTCTCAAAGTGTTGTCTTTGTTTGATCATACAACTTAGAATTATTTGCATTGCTTTGCTTCGTAATAGTTTGACTGGTGAGAATCAAAATGACACGAATGTAAGTATTGGATTTGTTTCTGACTCAACATGTGCATTGTTTCTTCAGTCGATTGGGTAGGGGATGCATGTTCTCTTCCATCTTGATCTTTTTACGTTTGGAAGGGAAAGTAATGCAATGAACTAAAATTCCTTGATGTACTTTAAGCCTTAATAATTTTAAGGAGTGTGCTTATCTTATGCATAACGACCACTCTTTTCAGCCACTAGGAAATTATCTTCTCGGTTAATTTTTGATATAGATCAAGTTAGCTTGACATCTAGGTTTTTATTACTATCTTCCTGCTCTCTGGTCCCCTCTAAATCATAATTCTCTAACAAATATATTTTGGACTTGGGACCATCAACCTGTCATGGAATTGTTGTTTCATCTAATCTGCTAGTACCCAAGTGAAGCTTTCTTGCAAATGGGTCAGTCAGTTTAATCGGAAAAAGGAAGTCGGCTAGGGAATGTGCTTCGTCGAGGACTAGAAGCCCACAAACTTGGGGACAGCCTCTACTGTGCTTTAGTTTTCTGCTTGTAAGTTTTGTCGGCAGAGCTCTTCAATTGATCGACATGCTATCTTAAAATAGACAAAATTCAACCAAATTAAGCATCATTTGTGGGGAAATTTGGACCGAGCAGGGTGAGGCAAAATGTCTGTTTTCTCAGCCCTTTTGGACCCCCAGATGATACTTGGTTAGATAGGGGTCTTCAGGTCTATTTCAGGGATTGCGTGTGTCTTCGTATTTAGTGAGTATACTGTCCTTGGCAAAAAGTCCCTCCTTGATAATTTTGCTGACATTTGTGTGGGGGGGGTCTTTGTGTGTAATAGTTGAACCTTCGAGAGAGGGTCCTTGTACCTAATAAAATCTATCGTCGTTATTTTGCTTGGGCAATCCCGAGTCTTACCTTTTTATGAGGTGATGGCAATAGTTTACCCCGTCTTGATTACTTTGTACAAGTGCTCTTGCACTGCACAAGATCGAAAGTAGTCTGACTTTTTGTGAGCAATTTGTTATTTTTGAATCATTTTTAACTAGTTTACGGTGATTTGTAGTAATTTCATGAGTTTAGGGTTGCAATACATTCTTATCTTGATGAATACAAGTATAATGACAATTAGATTGTCTATTGATCATTATTCTATGCTTGAATTATTGACTGGCTTCAAAGTTTTTATGGTTTGGCATCTACAATGGGTGATATTTTTAGGCTTGTTCTGAAAGTATATATTAGATCAAGTCTTATTAAGACTAAAAACATAAGCTGCTACTTTTTTACAAAAAAAGATGCTTGAGAATGTCCTGAAAGAGAGTGTTAGATATGTGGATTTACTAGTTTAAGAATCAGAGAGATGATACTGCTTACAGAGCTAAGGAATAATGGTTAGAATTGAGATTCATCTTGATTGTTGTATTATGCCTCTTAGATTAAGAACAAATGAAATCATATCGGGAAACATTAATGTCGTTGAGATGGATTCATTATGGGGTATATTATTTTATTAATGATATACTTTATAAGGGAATAATGATTATGCTAGACTTGAGCTCCCGCTTGCAGGTAGTAGTCATCTGACTTGCTCAATGGTAATAAAGTAGGCGATTTCATGTCATTGTCCGCTTACATTGATGATGTTCTTGCCTCAAGTATTTTCTTCTTCACCAGCCACAATATTGTTTATTTACATGCCGTCCCTCCAAGAAACATGAAGACCTGTTTAAGAAAAAGCTGCTTTTTTTTTCGGAAAAAAGGGACGATAACATACCATAAGTTAATGTACGTTGCCTCCCAAGCACCAATCCTGTGATTGCCATAGTCCCGGAAGAGCTGCAAACAGTGCAGTCCTCAGCCATGGCAAGGTCTGCAAGAAGAAACGCCTGACGAACCGAGTTCTCAACAGATTCCACAAAATCCTTGTTAGCTTCTGATGATGCCCGAGGAACCTTAGCATCTTCAAACAGAAACCTAATTGCATGCCTCTTAGTGGAGGCAGCTGCATCAAACACCTGGTGCAGAGTAGAGAGTTGCATCATTTCTGACATCTGTGTGATGCTACTTTAAGCTCAAACATGGATAGATCGATTACTTACCCTGTACAAGGCACTGCACCTAAGCAGAGACCCTAAGGGTGCTGATAGACATCGATACGGATATGCTCATCTTCCATGGAACTCCGGTGCCCGATGTCGGAAAAGCTACCTGAACGGATGTAGGAACAAACTGAAATAGTAGGGAGTCAGTGAATGTACTGCAGAAAGAAAGAGATCATCAAAACACTATGATGAATCAAGAACAAGACCCAACAACTACTATGATTTAAAAGAGTATGGGTCTTCATATCGATTCCAATCAAATAAACACCCAGCAAAGAACATAATTGAAAGAAGAAGAGCCTGAAGCTAACCAGCTCCGCCTGCCGAAACGCCGGCGATGAGGGCGCCGCTGCCGCCGCGGTCACCGTGTTAGGTAGGTACTCAGCTAACATGGCATCTTGGGTCGAGCATGCCACGTGGCGCCGTTGGCTTCGTCCAAGTCGGTCAACGAGCTCGATGAGGAATCCTGGCCGTAGAATCCATCAGAGGCGGTAGATAACACCGGGGAATTAATGGGGACCTCATTGGAATGACTTAGGAGTTGCCACGTCGGCAATCGTAGCTTCTTCGAGATCCCACCAGAAGTTTCTTGGCCACGGGTTGACCAAAAAGGCCCCCTCTACGATTAGAGAAACTTCGCCTACTAATTAGTAGTAGGATTAGAGTTCTTGGTGGAAGCCTCTTTAGTTATATTTCTCGCACAGTTTTCAAGATTTTGTAGATGTTTGGTATATTTAACATACTAAGGTAATAACAAAAATTGGTCTCATTGACAGTTTATATAGTTTCGAGCTATTCGTGGTTTCATAAAATTCATATAGCTTTTCTAGATGAAATATTTTTTTGGTGTTGTTTAAAAGAAATGGAGGAGAGTAAAATCAAGATAATACATATCACATAAAAATAATTTATTTTGAAAGGAATATAAATCACATCGATGATGTTCAAATTAGTGTAACTCGATTTAAGTTACATGCACAAAAAATATGACAGGGGATTGAGACAATTTCTTCATGATTGATTTTCGCAAATATCAAAGTAGAATGAGTTTTCGGATGTGATTTTTTGGTTGCTCATTCAATAGTAAAATTAAAAAAATAATTTTAATAAATAATAATTGACCTAGATCATATAGTTTTTATACCAGATTAAACATGAAAACTTTTTTGCTATACTGATAGGGCATATTTTGGTTCGTTCAATATATATTTTAACGTAATCTTTCAAAAGCCAAGTAAACATGACCGTCTCAACTCAGATTGAGGTCTCAGGAATAAGTATTGTCCTAGACCATCGCTCGAGGGGCTAGGCCCAGATCGCATGACCTATCTCCATCGTGAGGTTTCATTTCGTACATCACATATATAATAAGAGGATATGTTTTAACTCAAACAACGGCTTATAGAAGGTTCGATTGTGCCTACCGCAGATACGTAATAAAAGCAACCAGCACAACAGTGGAAATTGGCAGACGAGATGAGGGTTTAGCCACTGACCAATGTACGACGTCGACTTATCACTCACGTGTATCAACCCACTTTGTACAACTTTTGTCTCCCCAGGTAGTATAAAAGGTGCCCAGGTAAATGAGCACCAGGACCTTCTTCCATACTAGACATAAGACACAAAACGATTCACCCAATTGACTTGACTGTCGAAGGGGCCGAATCAGGACGACACCTCCCCCCCCCCCCTCAACCATGGTGTTGGTGCAAGCGTCAACGACTAGGGAGCCAACTGAGGAGTGGAAAAATGCACTTTCAAAGAGGGAAGCTTCGCCCACGGAGATCAACCAAACAAGGTCCCCCCGACCAAGGATAAACGATTCCTTTCGAAACATCACAACAAACTTCAAGCCTGTAGCTCTACCAAGGACCAGAAGTTGATTCCAACATAAGACGATCACCTGGGTTTTTGACCTACCAACTGACGTCTCAAGGAGCCTGCACACCCCTCAGGCGTCAAGAAGAATCCTTGAGCGCCTATGTGTACGCGGGCAAAATCAGACAGAGGTGGCACGTTAGGCTCGGTACGTAAAATGTATAACAATAATTAAAATATTTTTACAATCAATCATTTTCAAGATGGAATATTCTCTTGGATTATTATTTTGGATTAGTGTCTCTAGGTATATATCATATTATCTTTTTTGTGTTGATGATACTGTCCTGTGTTGATCGAGATGAATAGTACAAAAAAATAAATGATCTTAACATGATACCTTTTTTATTTGGGGGTGTCACGGAATGTATCACGAAAATAATTATGCTTAACCGACAAATACACGAGTCGCAAGGGCGTGTCACGGAATGAATCAGAGTTGATTTCAGAGCACGCAATGTGCCTTTTTAGGATTACAAGATGATTGACATGACTATATCATGATACTATCAATGTCCTATATGCAATCGCCCAAGCATTAGATTAGATAGATGCACGATGTGAGTGGAGCATCCAGCATTCTCACTGTCTTCTTCCTCAGGTCAGGGCAGTATGCGATGTTTTCTGCGTCTTTTATTTCTCTTAGTCATTTCTTCAAATATTTGGTTGAAATGCTTGTGCTTGAATTCACAGTGGCAGAGGCGAACGCGATCAGCTTCTCTGAGCTTGCGACGAACCGATTCTCTGCTGACACTGCATTCTTTTATCTCTGATCTAAGCTTGATCAGATACTGAGACGTTCTCTGGGTTCTCCCAAAGCAGGTTTCTGCTGCACGTGAACCCACAAAGAAACAGTACTGGAATTTGATCCCCGTGACAAGATCTTGAGCTCACCAACTTTGTTCTCCAGCTTTTTGCCTACACCCTGCAGCGTTTCTTTACCTGTGAGATGAGACTAATTCTTTTGGCGTCATAAAGCTTGGATTAAAATGATTGCTGCACCAGCTAACTCGAGCTTATCGATGGTCCCCTGCAGCAGCCATTAGAGCACATTTCTTGAGGAACGTGTGCATAGCTACAGCTTCCTGTTGCTGTGGTTTCATGGCCGAGAACGCCTGGGTGATCCTTCACAAGGGAGCTGTCGGCCACAGAGCAGGGTTGCCGTCAACCCGTGACTTGCTCCCCACTGTTGTCTCCTTGTCCACCTGTGGCCTCCTCCCCCCTCTCTTCTGGGCCACTGGTGCGCTATATAGTACAACAAGACTTCACGGGACTCTCCCTGCCATGGCCACACCCCTCCTTTCACCAATAGAATAACCTTCTCCACTTGCTTCCTCTTGTTCTTCATGATCTTGGCACTCTAACCCTGTGAATCTCCAGAACCTTCATACTACATACACTTCCCTAACTTTTAGAAGAACCTGTGACTAAGTAATCTGCCCTTGCAATTTACTGTGGTCATCATCCTTTTACTTTCTCCATTTGATGCGAGGAAAAAATGCAAGCAAGATGCACTTTTTATAGCGAGACAATGATGGTATGATCCACAAGGAGGTGACATGTGTCATCTCCTTCATGGGTTCCTCGCCCATATCACCGCAGCAAGCTTAAATAGCTGAAGACCCTGGTCTTCCTTCTTCCTTGGCTTACTCCTCTATTCTGTGTTGTGCTTTCCTGCTTTCCTCTTCCTTTTCCAGCTTCACAGTCTCGGATGGGAATTCCTCGTGCATTGCTTGTTCTCTGCATTGCCACCGCGTTCTTGTCGTTGGGTCCTCGTGGGTCGCTCGGAAGAAGACACCTTCACAAGAGGCAGCAGAGTCATGGACGCAGAGGAAATGGAGGTCATAGACTGCAGTCCCCTGTGGACTCCCCTGCTGACCCACCTGCCGCCGGTACTTCCACTACCGCCACTCCCTCCAACTCCACCTCGGACTCTTGCGCCTTCGATGTCAGATCGTTCGGTGCCGTCGGCGACGGCGTCACCGACGACACCGAAGCGTTCCGGTCGGCGTGGAGGGCTGCTTGTTCCGTCGAATCGGCCACTCTGCTTGTGCCGTCGGATGGCGTTTTCATGATCACTTCCACCATCTTCTCCGGCCCGTGCCAGCCGGGACTTGTTTTCCAGGTAATCCTGTTGACAAAGATTAGTTGTTCGGGTTGAATCCAGTGATGGAAATGGAGGTGGTGATTACTGCAGGTGGACGGAGTCGTCATGCCACCCGACGGACCCAAATGCTGGCCGAAATCCGACAGCAAGCACCAGTGGCTTGTGTTCTACCAACTGGAAGGGATGACTCTGAGAGGCGAAGGAACCATCGAAGGCAACGGAGAAGACTGGTGGAGCCTCCCCTGCAAGCCTCACAGAGTATGTCTTAACGACGACCTCTTCTTAGAATCGCTCACGCGTTGAAGTGGGAATGATGATAGTGACTGCTGTTGTTGCAGGGTCCTCATGGATCGACATTAACGGGACCTTGCGATAGCCCTGTGGTGAGTGATCAAATCGAGCAACTTCGTCACGGAACAGCGAGCTGATGATGATGCATTCTTCTCTTGTTGTGGATTCAGTTGATCAGGTTCTTCATGAGCTGCAATCTCACCGTGAGAGACCTGCGCATCGAGAACAGCCCGCAATTCCACATCAAGTTCGACGCCTGCGAGGACGTACACATCGAAGGACTGTCCATAAACTCGCCGGCCTTCAGCCCCAACACCGACGGCGTCCACATCGAGAATACCAGATCCGTGACCATCTACAACTCGATGATAAGCAATGGTTAGTAGTAGTAGTAGCAGTAGTATTCCCACCATTCGACGACGAGTGTTGATGGAAGAGATTGTTGAGTGGCTCAGGTGACGACTGCATCTCGATCGGCCCCGGTTGCTCCGACGTCGACATACAGAACGTCACTTGTGGCCCGGGCCATGGCATCAGGTAACGCCATCGATCCTATGCACTCCAACTGTTTGTTGATATCCTGTTAGCGAAGCTTGACGCCGGCGAGGGCATGACGCAGCATCGGGAGCCTGGGCATGCACAACTCCGAGGCCTGCGTGTCGAACGTGTCGGTGAAGAACGCGGTGATACGGAACTCGGACAACGGGGTGAGGATCAAAACGTGGCAGGGAGGAATGGGATCGGTGTCGGACATCAGCTTCGACACGGTGTACATGGAGAACGTGAGGAACTGCATCATCATCGACCAGTACTACTGCTCCAACAAGGGCTACTGCCAGAACCAGAGTTCCGCGGTGTACGTCTCCGGCGTGACCTACGACAACATCAAGGGGACGTACGACGTGCGGAGCCCGCCGATGCACTTCGCCTGCAGCGACACGCTGCCGTGCACCAACATCACCATGTCGGAGGTGGAGCTGCTGCCGCACGAGGGTGAGTTGGTGGACGACCCCTTCTGCTGGAACGCCTATGGCGTGATGAGGACCGTCACCATCCCACCCATTCCTTGTTTGCAGGACGGGCAGCCAGAGTCGCTCCAGGAGATCCCAAACTTGGGCTGCTGACTTAGCTCAAGTCAGCTACAGTGACCGCCATAACACCACAATACAACGACTATATAAGCTAACTCTTCTTCTTCTTCTTCCTTCGTCTCATTCGTATCTGCTTGAGCTCATATCCTCTGTTCGTTGCACTTGGTATGTAAATCGCAAGGCATTGGGCTCACATTTTGCCGGGAAGATATGTGATGCCACGAGGCTCCTCTTGGCTTTACTATGTTGTTTGCTAATTACTCGTCCAGAAAAGGGCCCATAGTTAATTATGCACTGATGTGGCGACATACGATACACATACATTCCGGCATGGCGAGAGGAAGGTGAAAAAGAGCTATTTGTGGGTGGACCCCAAATGGGTGGGTAAAAAATATAGTGTCTTGACATCCAACTCGCTGCGGACTCCCCGTGGCTGCCAAGTTGCCACGTCAACACACGAGAACGATGACTTGGCAGTCGTGGTAATTAGCACGGTTCGTGCGCTTTTTGCTCTGACAACGCGTGGACGAATGACTTACTTAGGCAGAGACATGCTAATTAGCACGGTTCTTTTTCTTGTGAACCACCTCTCTCACCCTCTCTCCGTTGTTTTGGTCGCACGTCTCTTCTCCACTTTCCCCTCCATTTTACATTTATACCCCCCCCCCCCCCCCCCCCCCCGCAGTCTTCACCAATTTTGTTCTCCGCCTCGATTCCGACCCCTCTCCGCCCTCCCCATGGCCATGGGGCTCTCCACCGCCAAACCCTACCGCCGACGCCTCTTCCTCCTACTCCGGTGCACCAGAACCGTCGAACCGTCGCCAAAATGTCCCCATCACCGCCCTTTGTCCTGTTCCTCCCCCGCTGCCGCTGCCGAACCCACCCACCTCCGCCGCATCTTCCGCCCCGGCGATCCCAACAGGTTCGCGCCCGGAATCCCCGACGCTTTTTTGGGCGTGCGGCGGTTTTCCACCTCTGTCGATCCTATCTCCGGCGGCGATAAGAACCTCGAGAGGATTTTCATCCAGAACATGGCCGTGAAGCCCATCGTCGTCGATGGCGTTGATGCCGTGCCGATTGAGGATGAGAGGAAAGAAGAGGTTGATACGGTAGTGGCGAGCGCGGAGGAGGGAAAAGAGGAGCTTTGCGGTGGTAAGGTTGAGGATTTGGACCAATTGGAGGGTGGCTTGGAAGTACGGCAGGAGAAAGAGCAGTCGGAGGTGGAGAAGGAGGCCTGGAGGCTTTTGGGCAAGGCAGTTGTTAGCTATTGCGAGAGACCAATTGGCACCGTGGCTGCCAATGATGTGACGGCGGCGAACCAAGCTTTGAACTACGATCAGGTGTTTATTAGGGACTTCGTACCATCTGCCCTAGCTTTCCTGCTTAAGGGGGAAAGCGAGATCGTCCGCAATTTCCTCCTCCATACTTTGCAGCTTCAGGTAGAACTCATCACTCTTTGTACTCTGCAGGTTATTTTGAGTTTATAATGCGAATATATTCTGTATAGCAGAACTTCATAGTTCAGTTCATGATAATTTCTTAAGACTGCTATTTTATGTGCTGAAGTGTTGATTTGGAAATTGGATTCTTAATTCATGAATTGGTTGTGGCCCCACACCGGAGAAATTTGAACAGTATCATTATTAAGGTCATCCATCCTCCTCGCTAAATGGGTTCTTGTGGCCTACTTTACGTTGTAAACACTACATTAATGATTTTGCATGCACAATAATGAAAACAATAAGCCATTATGTTGTAAGAATTTTTGGGGTTGGATTCATTGAATATCTGTGTAGGGCAAAATCTTTAGTTAAGTTAGAAAAACTTTCTTATGTTTTCTTACTTCTTTCCTTGCACCATCAATTCCAGTTATCTCATATTTTTACTAGTACAACTATATGTTTTATATCAACATGTCTATCTCATCTTAAACAATTTTCTATCATCATATCTTCTATCGGGATTATCCTTAATTCTTTATAAACAGATTTTTTTTTTTTTTGTCTTTTCTTGCAACTCACACTTACACCTTAATATTCTCGGTTACACTAACTTTCCTATATGTTTTCTTTTTTCTTGTCCAACAATTCAATCCATAAAATATGACTAGTCTTATGATTGTTTCATAAAATCTTCATTTTAAATTTAAGGGGCATATGACATTCAGACAAAACTTATAATACTCTTCTTCGCCTTTAACTCCGTTGTTTACTCTATGGAGTATGGACTATGTCTTCATCATTGAATGATAAATCCAAGATACATAAAACTCTTACTTGTATGAATTTCACGATGATCCATCTCTATCACACCCTTAGTTTTTGCTCAGAGTTACATGAAATATGTAGTCTAAAACTTTTAGTTTTCAATCTTTATCTCCATAAGTTAAGAAGTAATTAATGCTAAACTATCATCAGTTAAAGCGATATCATTAACAAATAACATACACCATGGACTCCTATTCTAAATATGACACGTTTGTTCATCATCAATTTCAGAAGGTAAGAAATCATATGTTTGTGTAACCTTGTTTTTATAGGATAAACCCTAGACATACTTTATATAGTTCTATGCTAGTGGCTACTTCTTTATGCATTTATTATACCAATTTATGTATTAATCATTCATTCCTTTTCTAAAACCCACTACAACAATCTATAGTCCAAGCATAAAAACAAAATGATACTTGAAAACAAGGTTCGTTGTACCATTCCATACCGGCATATTGAGCTCAGCTCGGTATGGTATGGTACGCTGGTACCAAGCGGTATACATAGATGTACCACTCAATGTATATATAATATAATATAATATAAAGTTAAAAAATAAAAAAAAGGGCCGACGTCGCCTTGTTCCTTCTCCTCACACGGGGGACATTTCTTCTCCTCACGCGGGGAGAAGAAATCGCTCGCGGGCGACGGACCGTGCGGGCGATGGATTGCGTGGGCGAAGAGTAGCACGGACTCCAGGTATTTCTTCTCCCTCTTCTTCTTTCTCCCTCGGCTGATATCGCCTGAAATTGACCGCTGACGGTCGAAATCAACCGTTACTGCTCGACAGCAGTCGGCGACGGTCGAAATCGACCATTACTGGTCGATTTCGGATGGTACGGGGTGGAAATAGTGGCTACCTGGCGGTATCGCTTTGTAGCGGATGATCCGTGTACTGGTTAGTTGGCAGACTAGTACATACAGCTCGGTATTGCAATCCTTGCTTGAAAATACTAATATTCCCTCGTACTTCTAACTCAAAAGCTTTTCTTCCAACCATCATATATCTTTTTTAATTCTCAAAATTTTGATGAATAAATCAGTCAATCAAATTGGCCGTTGAAATCGTGATAGCAGATACACATAAAACTTTAATAGAAGTACCATTAGCTCCTACATATTAATTTATATGTTTTTTAAAACTTCCTTTATCTTATTTAATCTAATTTTATAAGCAAGGTTTGTCGTACCATGACATACCCGCCCGATATGGGTAGTATGTACCAGTCCAATGGGAGACTGGTATGGGCAGTACATATTGATCTGTTGGTATACGCTACCGTACAATGTGTCAGTTCGTCGATATGTACCATATTGACAGTCGGTCAGTACATTGGTATGAACTGATAAGGCGAACCATGTTTATAAGTATATGTATGTGTTTTGAACTTTGTACTATTTCATGGCTCCTAACTCTTCTCAATGTCCGACCGGAAGATAAAATGCCTCGAAACTGAAACCTAAAGTACCATGTCTATAAACAAAAGTAGAATAACAATATGGAAGATGTATTGCTAGCATGACCATGTTATGAAAACTTAAACCTTGTTGAAGTCCCTATCATGCAAATGAAGCCATTTGAATACCATGTGAAGGAAGAGGCTGGCACTAATGATTCTTGTCCAAAATAAGGTATGCTGATACTTAATAAACTAGTAGAACTAGTTATAAGTAGCCATTTTAACATATATTGCACAGAAGCATCTGAGTTTCATGGTACCCTGTAATCTGGACTTGTTTGATTGGTTTTAAATTAAATTGCATTTTAGGTTGTACATTCTTATAATTTGAATTAGATGCTTCAGACTTCAATTTATTTATTTTTTTGGCAAGTAGAGCTGGGAGAAAACAGTTGACTGCTACAGCCCCGGACAAGGGCTGATGCCGGCTAGCTTTAAAGTTAGAACTGTAACTTTGGATGGAAGTAATGAAGCATTTGAAGAGGTTTTGGACCCTGATTTTGGAGAGTCAGCAATTGGACGTGTGGCACCAGTTGATTCTGGTGAGCTGGTGATGAAGCTTGTCTTCGTCTTTTACAATATTATGTAGATTGAATGACTTGAGAAGTTGTATTCTGCAAGGCAATTCTTAACTCAACATTTGCAGGACTATGGTGGATTATCCTGCTAAGAGCATATGGAAAGATAACTGGGGATTATGCATTACAAGAGAGAGTGGATGTACAAACAGGCATTAGGTTGATTTTAAATTTATGTTTGTCAGATGGATTCGACATGTTCCCATCTCTGTTGGTCACGGATGGTTCATGCATGATAGATCGAAGGATGGGTATCCATGGGCACCCTCTTGAGATCCAAGTAAGTTGATGTTTGTTTATTCTCTGTATAGAGAGTCTATATTTTTCATAATATAATTAATCTTTGGACATTCCTCTATCAACTAAATCAAATATTACGTTGTGTAAGTTCTTTTCTTAACATTTAAAAGACAAGTTCTGATGAATTTTAGCTATTAGATTGCATCACACAGCTGTGAAGGATTAGCATGATTATGGCAAATCTCTGAGTAGCATTTTGTGAGTGTTTTTCATGCATTTAATTAATCATCAACCATATGTCATCTACCTTATTTGTTAATTACATGGATAATCTGATACCAGCTCTGTACTGAAAATTACACGGATCACCATTTTTTTGTTTGCCCATCTCCTTTTTGTTTCCCCCAAGGGTTTGTCCAGGCCACATTAGTTCTATAAGAAATGTGAGAACTTGAGTTATGTTATTTGTTAGACACTGTTGGCACATGCTGACCCTAGGCAGTAGGTGAGATGGCTACGTGTAATGTGTTCACTCGGCCTTGTGCATTTGACCTGTTGTTTGTTGACAAGTTGTACGTAAAGGCAACAATACAGAGATGGAGTAAAAAAATTAGATAAGGGCAGTTTGATGGGAATCTATAAATGTGCACCCATTGGATGATGTTCAGATTGTTCCCCTCGACTTTGCCTTTCTCTATTGACTTTGCAACATGTTGCCTTTTCTCTGTTCCAAAATCTAAGACATTTGTGTTCAACATTTGAGTTGGTACTTTTTAGGTACTGAAGTTGGTCTCATTCCATGACATAGGCTTGGCCTTTCCAGTTCATCATTCCATGATGGGCTAATTGAACTTTTGAGATGTACACTACTGTTCTTCAGTTATGAAGTTTGATGTTATATATGTTAGTCAAATTCTGTTGGTAGTAGCTGCCATTTATCTGTTGTCATTCTTATGCATGACAGGTCAACATAATTCTGATTTTGAAAGGAACCTAACCATTTTGTTTTTCCCATTGAGTTCTATATTCTGATTTTTTTAATTTTTTATTTTTGTCATGCATGACACCATGTATACATACAATATATGTGTCCAGTCATATCTTTTGGATCTTCGATTTTCTTTTTCTTGTCGCTGTTCAGTGTTTATGATGTCATGCTTTACTATCTGTCTTTTCATGACCGCTCTGTTGCATTTTGTTTACGTTCATACCATTTTGTTGATCAAAGTTTTTGCTGTTAGGATGGTCTCACATATTAACTATTATTACATGACTTGACCTACATCCTAATGCATCTGAACTTGATGTTTGATTATTTATTATTAAATATTAGGTATATTATCATTTGGTTGATAGATTTTGTCCCCAGGCATTATTCTATTCGGCTTTGCGGTGCTCTCGTGAAATGATCACTATTAATGATGGATCGAAAAATCTGGTACGTGCTATTAATAACAGGCTCAGTGCTCTGTCTTTCCACATTAGGGAGTATTATTGGGTTGATATGAAGAAGATAAATGAGATTTATCGCTACAAGACCGAAGAGTACTCCCATGATGCTATTAACAAGTTCAATATTTATCCTGAACAAATTCCATCTTGGCTGGTTGAATGGATGCCTGATAAAGGTGGTTATTTTATTGGCAATCTCCAACCAGCTCACATGGATTTCAGGTTCTTCTCCCTTGGTAATTTTTGGGCTATTGTTTCTTCACTAGCCACACCAAGACAGGCAGATGGCATTCTCAATTTAATTGAAGATAAATGGGATGATATTGTGGGACGTATGCCACTCAAAATATGCTACCCTTCTTTAGAATATGAGGAATGGCGTATAATCACTGGCAGCGATCCAAAGAACACGTGAGTGTCTGAGCTTCCTCGACCTTTTTAAGTTTGTATAATGCCCTCAACTGTTGCTATTTTTTCATGGTTCACACGTAAGAGACCTACAATTGCTCTGAAACCATTAGCAAGCCATCTATCTACCTGGTTTTGTTTTCTATTTCAACTGACTTGATATAGAGTTCTATCATGGACATCAAATGATTATCTTTTTGGTTATGTACGATCCTTGTTTTTGCTCACTGCAAACCTTGGAGTAGGCTATTTTATCTAAGAAGGAACATCTTTTGTTTTCTTTTTGTTTTCACAGGCCGTGGTCATATCACAATGGTGGATCTTGGCCTACACTTCTGTGGCAGGTAATTTTCGTTTCAGTTTGCACACTAGGAATATGATAACAAGGCATCTTGTTGTAGATATATTGCTACTGGATCTTTTTCTGTTCAATATCCTGCTTGTCCGGATGTGTATCTAAGTAGGACTTCTTTTAAATTTCAGTTCACATTGGCTTGCATTAAGATGGGCAGGCCAGAGTTAGCACAAAGAGCTGTTGCAGTGGCCGAGGAGAGATTGCCAAATGACAAGTGGCCAGAATATTACGACACACGTAGTGGAAGATTTATTGGGAAGCAATCACGGCTGTATCAGACATGGACCATAGCTGGATTCCTTACTGCCAAAATGCTTCTGGAAAATCCAGCTGCAGCAGCTGTATTGACATGCGATGAAGATCTTGAGCTTCTTCAAGGCTGTGCTTGTTGTCTAAGCAAGAATGCCCGAATCAAGTGCTCCCGCCTTGCAGCCAAATCACAGGTTGTTGTTTAGTTGCGCTCGGACAGTTCATTTCAATAAAACCTTTTTTGTGGATAACTTGATACTGGACACTGGACAGGACATGAAATAGAGGGTGGATTCGGGATAGGATAATACGATAGACGTCAGAGTGTAATGTTTGAATCATTGCTAATTTTGTAGCCGGAGATCCCATATTTTCCAACACAAGGTTCTGACCGGCCGGCCCATGGTCCTTGATATTTATGTTCGATAAATTTGTACATATCAACATACATATCTCTCACAAGCTTGTTTCGCTATCAAGATGTAGTTCACAACTGTAGTTTGAACAGAAATTTTAAATGTTTGGGCAACCAGGTGAGCTATAGTTATTTGCTCTATTTCTTCTGTATGTTTGTTCTTTGCAAGAAACTTTTGGGAGTTCACGTTTGAATTCTTTTAGATTGCCTGTTCAAGGTGCAGAAATCAAATTATCAACCCCACAAGCGAAACATCTCATTGAAGCAATATCATGAATATTGCAGTTTTGTTCTACCTTTTCCTTGGTTGCACTATCATGAATAGTTTATTGATTGAGGTTGTTTTCTGGAATCTGGAGTACCATCTAGTGTGTGGATGAGTTATTGAGATGATGATGTATCTTTCCTGTTTCAATAATGTTGATTTCAGCACCCCTGACGGGTGCACTCAATTTTGCATTAATGGTTTCAGAGATCTCACCAAACCCCTCATGCAGAGTCTGTATGCTTTCACCTCCAAAGCCGCAATGGAGTAAAGCCCGAGTTCAGTGCATTGATGTGCATGTCGACAGACTGGTACGAGCTCATACACCACCACTATGCTTGCCATTTATCTCATTGATTCCATTGTCTGCAGATGATGCCTTTGCCACTCTATTTTTACTGCCCAACCGTTCATCCTTCGTCACTAGAACAGTTGGCCACTGAGTTGGAGCATTCATTCGGCTATAACTTCGCATGTGATCTGCTGATTCCATGTCAGACATATCTGAACTCTCAACCCTGCACTCGACTCGGATTGAGGGACAAAACAAGAAAAAAAAATTTTATAAACTGATACATCATCGAGACCTCTCTCTCCGGTATAAGTAGGAAGGGAGAGTGGAGCAGAGGTCCGTCGAACATGGAGAAGTCGAGCATGGTGGTGGTGCTGTTCCTTGCGCTGTTTCTGTCTTCCTTTGCCGGAGGCCTTGAAGCGAGAGAACTCAAGGACAAGGCCATGTCGTACCAGCCTCAGAACATCCCTGGAGTATTTGGAGGCTTCCCAGCCATTGGTTTCGGCCAGCCATTCCGTGGATCCATCCCCGCCATTCCGGGCTTCGGAAACTTGCCAGGGATTCCCGGCTTCGGCATTGGCGGCCATCAGGCAGCTAAGCCATGATCGAGTGGGCAATGCCATCAAGCTCTTGCTGTGCTCATTAATCGTATGTGTGAAGAGCAGCTATATCTATGTAGTTTGCTGCGGTTGTGGTTTCTTGCTTTGTGATCTGTAAAGAGTTGTGAGAGAGTTCTAAGTTAGCTCTCGGTTTGCTGTGTGTTGTTTACCTGCATGCTAATATGATGGCTTTCATCTTTCCGGACTATTGAAGACTCTGTGATTGTTTTCTTTCTCTCATCTTTCCCTATAGTAATTCTAAATATTAACTGCTAGATCACCGATCCTCAGTTTAGACTATCATTTACTTATAGATGTAAAATTGATAGAGAATACATCAACAATTAATAATCATATGGTGTCCAAAATAAAAAAAAAATAAGATGGAGGTCACCTTCCACTCGTATGCCCTCTTGTCTCCCACATGGACAAGAGACAAGAGAGTAAAGAGATATTGTTGGAGGTAATTAGAAATTAACTCTTCATATAATATTTCATAGAATATACTAGGTATAAAAGCTAATATTCAACATAATGAATAAGGGGCTTGCCTTTTTTTATCACTCACGTCCACACTAATATATCTCGAGTTACTCTTTATCGATGTCAGTCTATATGTAGGTGGCACCTTGGGGCCTTGGTGTTTTTACCTTAGAGGCACCTCAGACAACCTTACGTATACATGTTCTGACTATGTCGGGCTAACTAGGACATCAATAACTTCTTCCCTCGTCATTTTGGCGTTAAAAGAAGAGCTTGATATCGTAGGAATGTTTGCATGCTGATTCTCTCAATGAATGCTCGAGTGAGGAGGCTTTGCCTCCGACCCATAGTCTTTACTCAATGAGAGCATAAGTCACCCTTTTCACACATGGATGCATCCATCTTGCCACAAATATCGATGTGGTATTGTCATCTATTCAATGACTCAGGCCTCTCACCCCTAGGGAGATCCTGAGTCACATGCTCTTCCCTACCAAGGTGTTTTTTAATCTCATTTAGCAAGTATAGATGCTAACAAATATGATACAAGTCATCGCTCAACTTTTACCCCAATTAGCCTAATAGGCGATGCCACCAGCTCAGCTATGATCACAGACTCAATCGCTATCGGCACTGGCACCCATCGAGGTTCCCTCACCTGAGTCCCAAGAGCACCCAAGACCTATCAAACCATTGGTCGAGGGAGCACTTCACTCCATAACCATGAAATTCTGTGGACCATACTGCTACTCAACCTTAATTGTATTTGAGACTCAATCGATGGATTCAATGGAGGATCCCTACGAATTCAAGTATGACAGATGTACCAACATTTGGAGGAGATGTGATGAGAGTTCTAACAATCTAAAGGAGAAGTATTAGGAGACCCATCTTGAGTTGGTCGTCATTCACCCAGGAAATTCAAGAATAATCGATTCTAGTAAATTTTCGCTCCTGTTGTTGGAGGCATTTGATGGTAGTGTCGACCCGATAGAGCACATTGCAACATTTTATGTCTAAATATTAGTTTATGACACTTTGGATGCCTTGATGTACTGCACCTTCCCGATCACGTTAAGCGGCTCAACACAAAAATGGTATGTCGCTTGAAGCCGCTTTCTGTCAGTTCTTTTACCATTGACAACAACACTTCTCAAACTTAGGCAAGGGGAGGAGGAAACGCTTATAGACTTTGTCATTTAGTTCATTAATGAAATCCAAGGCATGGTAGATGCCTATCCATCACTCATAATATAAACATTTATGATGAGGCTAAAACCCTCTTGTCTCTTTTGGTTATTGGTCAAAAGGCGAAGGTACTTTAGAGGACCAATTAATATATTGCCATCGAGATAATGATCCTTAGTAGGTGTTAGGAGTTACACAAGAGGCCGAAGCAAGAGTGACCATAATCCATCCCAACCCCAAGGTCATTGTAGCAAAGGAGGAATGACCTGAGTTATCTTGCCTAAGTTCTGAGCTAACTCCCATCAATATGTCTAGAACTAAAGTTTTTCTATAGATAGAAAAGAAGGGGCTCTTAAAAGGCCCTCACCCAATGAAAACTTCATTGGCAAAAAGAGACAAGTCTAAGTACTACCAATTCCACCAAGATTACAATCACAACACAAATGATTGTTTTGACTTGAAAGAGTAGATTGAAGAACTCATACATCGATGACACCTTAGACGGTTTGTTTGAAAACATCGGAGACCCTCACCCCAACCTTAGGGGTTGGTGGAGAGACAGATTGACATCATCATTGGTGGACCCACCTTGGGGCGGGGGGGGGGGATAACTCCTTGGGTCATAAAGCTTATGCTCGAGTTACCATTAAAAAGTGCCAAGGATAGAGAACGACATGGAGATAACCTTTAAAGATGAAGAAATAAAGTACCTCGACTCAAACCATGATGATGCCTCAACAGTTTATATAAGTATCATTAACGCTTAGGTGACGATGGTTATGATTGACATAGGTAGCATGAGAGTTATTATGAGGAACACATTGGTGGATGGGCTCTCGCCTTCAAAGTATTTCGACAAGGGTTCCACTGGTCAACACTACATAAGGATGCAATATCCTGTGCCCAAAGATATCCTAGGTATTATATTGAATCTCATATTTTGATGATAAAATCAATTGATGAATTTATGGACTAATATACTTATAAGATAAGTGACATAGGAAAGACTTTAATCATAGACACGCATCAATGACAAATTATCGAAGCAGGAGAATCGAACGTTGGGCTAGTAAAGTATAATGTTAGAGATTGGATGTCGGGCCAAAGGATTAGTTGACATGTCGAAAGATGGACTTTGTGCCATGAGTTCAGGCATCAGGTCAGAAAGATCAGGTATTGTGTCAAAAGTTCAGATGTTGTGGAAATTCAACATGCCGATAGGTTGGGCGATATGATGAATGAAAGAATGATGCACCAGAGGTTCGGACAAAGTGACAGATGATCAAATGACATGCCAAAATGCTAATCAATGTGTTGATTGCTTCGTAATTATGCTAGATATGTGATCGTGTGGTTAAGTCTTGATTATAATCGTTTAGAGTCGAATGAAGCTGGTGTTTGGTCAAAATCATCTCAACTTGATTTAGAGCCCATTTAGCCTGAACATGGCTGAATTAGGCCTATGAAAGGCCAATTCGATGTTCTAAAAATGACCTGGGTGGTGGCACTGCTAGGTCCAAGCGATGGTACCGTCTAGAGTGTTGAAAATCAGAATTTATGTTTTTTTGGGCTTTTCGATGGTGGTACCGCCACCTGTCGACGATGGTACCACTAGATGGTAGTGGTATTGCCTAGTCCAATAGTACCACCCAGTGACGATAGTGGTACATCTAGGTGGTGGTGGTACCACCTAGTGACGATGGTGGTATCGCTAGTACCCCGAAAAATCAGAGATTTAAAATTTTGGCTTCAATTTGAAGCAATTGGAGATCTATAAATACCTTACTCATTCTTGTTTGAAAAAGCACGAAAGAGCATGAATAAGTGTGAAAAAAAGAGGTGAAAAGGGCTAAAATCCTTGAGTTAAAAGTGTTGTAAACTTTTGAGTTTAACGGTTAGTTGTAAACTTTTGAGTTTAGCGGTTATTCTAAGGAGGTTTGAGGTATTATGAGAAATAGTTTGTAAAAGTTCTCTCCTGAGCTTAGTAAAATGAGAAGTGTTGTAATAAAGATAGTTGATCTTCGCCCGTTGGAAAGAAGATCAATAGTGAAAGTTGGTGGCATCAAGAGAAAAGGAATCAGGAGCGGATGTAGATTGGGACGACCGAACCACTATGAATTTATTCAATGGATAGACTATATTTACTGAAAAATATGAATGAGAATATTCTTGATTTATATAGATTTTGATTTATGGAATGTGGTTGAAATGATTTAAAAAAATCTTCTAATTCAATGAATGAATAAAATAATTTAAAAAATATTTTCATTAAACGCTAAAGCCATAAATACTTTATTATATGATTTCGATAAAAAATGAGTTCAATCGTGTTTCGATATTTGACACATATTAGAAGTTACTCATGAAGGCACAAGTAGAGTAAAAGAATAAAAAATAAATAGACCTATGAAATGACTTGTATAGCACATGATGAACAAGAGAAAAACCTTCCAAAGAACAGAAAATATATTGCATTGAAAACCAAAGAGGATTCCTTGAGCAAAAACTAAAGTGATGATGATGATGATATAGAACTCCTTAAATAAAACTTAAAAAGTTCGTGAAAAGAAATGAACTTATAAGAATAAACCTAAAAAGGATATTATAATATGTTATGAATGTAAGAAATTAGGACACTTAAAAAATGAGTATCCACAATTGAAAAAGAAGTTGCTGACCTAAAAGAAAAAGAAAGTATTCAAGACAACGTGGGATGAATCAAGTGTATCTGAAGACGAAGAGCAAATCAATGAAGATGACATGGTGAACTATGCATTAATGACCTTCAATGATGAGGTATGTGACTCACCCGAAACATATTTTTCTTATGATAAATTACTTAATACATTTCATGATTTGTTTGATGAAAAAGGTTAGTAAAAATATAAATTGTTAGAGAAAAAAGGATCATGTATCTCTCTCTAATGAACTTGATAAATTGAAAATTAAGCATCACAATTGTATATCAACATCTTCCATTAAATCTAAATAGTTAGATTCATAAAAAAATGTTATTACAATAAACTTAAAAAAATTAAAATTGGTAACAAATCGAATCTTATGATTAAAGATGCTCGTTTAGTAGATAATTTGGAACATAACTTATTAAGCATTAGTTAATTATGTGATAAGGTATATAATATCAAATTTGAGTCTAATGCTTACATTATAAACATACCACATTCTATGATTGTCTTAAGATACAATAATATTTATACTATTAATCATGATAATTTTTATGATGAAACTTATTTTTTAGTTTTAAACAATGATGCATGACTTTGACATAGAAGATTAAGACATGCAAGTACTAAATTAATCTTAAAAATTATAACTAAATAAATTTAATTATTTGTTATCTATATTATTTTTAATGAATTTCCTGAAGGTAAGAAAAACTATTTTGATGATAATTTTGAATGTGATTATATATTTTTTTAAAAGAATCATGATCTTTTACTAATTATTCTTCTATGATTACTTTTGATTTTATTAATAATAAGATTTATTCAAACAAATCGTGATCTTGAATTGTCGACGTTGATAACTTGAAATTTATTTTATATGAATCAAAATCGTTTACTATTTGTTCTTCTATAATCCTTTTTGCTATTTATTAAAAAGGAGACTTATTAAACCAAATCGTGATCTTGACTTCTCGATATTTAACCTGAGATTTATTTTATATTAAATAAAAAATTTTACTATTTATTCTGCTATAATTTTTCTTTCCTTTTAGGATCATTAATTTTTAATGTTTATGATATGAGATTTATGTCATATGACTTCTTCATATTAATATTCTTCATTGACACATTAATATAAATGAAGAGAAGTAGCATCATGATAAAAATGATATTATTATCTTTCTTTTGATAATAACAAAGGGGAAGATAAAAGTAGTAGCTTACTCATTTCTTTTTCCTTTTTTTTGTTGACAAAAGAGGAGAAGTAATAATATTTTTTTATAATATAGCACTCATATGCATCTTATATTATGATGACATATGGATAGTATATGAAATTATGCATATGATCCTTGCAATAATCACTATTGAAAGTTGCTATGATTTATGAATAAAGTTATTTTGATTTGAATTCAAATAATTGAAGAGTTATCATCTTTCTTTGAAATTTCAAGGTTCATTACGATATATAGACAATGAGAGTTTAGTTAAAACTTTGTCATCAATTGATTATCATCATAAAAAAGGAAAAGATTATTAAATCTTAGATTTTGATGATGAAATAAATTAATAAATTTATGGATGAATATACTTTCAAGATAAATTGTTGAAGCATGAGAATTAGACGTTGGGTCGACGGAGTATCATGTTGGAGATTGAACGTCAGGCTAGAGGATTGGTTGACATGCCAAAGGATAAACTTTGTGTCATGAGTTCGGGCATCGATTTGGAAAGATCGGGTATTACGCTAAAATATTGGATATTGTGGGAAGTAAATATGCCGATGTCAGGTGATACACAGAAGGAAAGGACGATGCGGTAGAGGTTCAAACGAAGTGCCGGATGATCAAATAACATGCTGAAATGCTGGACAAGGTAACGATTACTTCGTAGTTATGTTCGATATATGATTGAGTGGCTAAGTCTTGATCGTGATCGTTTAGAGTCAAATTAAGCTGGTATTGGGTCGAAACCATGCCAACTTGATTTGAGATCAATTAGGCCTAAATCAGAGCTAAATTGGGCCTGATGAAAGGCCAATTCAGTGTTATAAAAATGACCTAGGTGGTGGTACCACCAGGTCTAGGTGATGGTACCGCATAGAGTGTCGGAAAGCACAGTTTGTGCTTTTTTAGGCTTTTCGACGATGGTACCGCCTGGAGTGTCGGAAGCACAGTTTATGCTTTTCTACGCTTTCCGACGATGGTATCACCAGAGCCTAGATTCCTGGGCGCTGTTCGACGATAGTATCGTTTAGTGATGGCGATGGTACCATTAGTACCGTAAAAAATTAAGGATTTAAAATTTTGGATCTATTTTGAAACCATTGAAATCTATAAATAACCCAATTATGCTTACTTGCAAAAGCACAAAAAGGGCACAAATATATGTGAAAAAAAGGGGTGAAAAGGAATATAATAATTAAGCTAAAAGTATTGTAAACTTTTAGTGTTTGAGTCTCTTCCTCATTGAGTTTAACGATTATTCTAAGTTTGAGGTCTTGTGAGAAAGAGTTTGCAAATATTCTCTCTTGAGCCTAGTTAAAGGAGAAGTATTGTAAAAATGATAATTGATCTTCGTCCATTAGAAAGAAGATCAATAGTGAAAGTCGGTGGCCTTTAGAGAAGAGAAATCAAGAGTGAACGTAGGTCGAGATGACCGAACAACTATAAATCAGTTTGTATTTCCTTCTTACTTTTCCTTGTCATTTGCTTACTGATTTATTTTATTCACTACTTAGACTTTTAGGTTAAACATATTTTTTATTTATATTTTCGTTCAAACTTTTTTGGATCATATCTTTTTACAAAAGCACTAATTCACCTCCGCCACTCCCCACCCATCCTACACTTCTTAGTACCATTACGATCCTAGCATGCTAGAGATTTGTATGGATACACCATCAACAAACAATTCCTTTGAGTTTGATCGATTGTGGATAAGCCTTCGCCCAATAGGTATAGACATCCTTAGACCCTTTTCCCTAGCCTTGAGACAACGGAGGTTTCTCATTGTTTGAGTTGATTATTTTACAAAATTGGTGGAGGCTAAGCCATTAGTATCAATCACCGAGAAGCATGTTGAGGGATTCATATGGAATAATATCATCACCCACTTGGGAATTTCGGGAGCCATCATCACCAACAATAACACTTAATTCAATAATGCGAAGTTAAAAGAATTTTGTCAATCCTATGGAGTCCAACTAATGTTCAACTCGATAGTCTATCCTCAAACCATTGGTCTCTTTGAGGTTACCAACCAATCCATTCTCGAAGGGTTAAAGAAATAGGTCATTGGAGCAAAAGGTATTTGGCTGGATAGGCTACCAAGTATCTTGTAGGCCTCTCAGATAACACCTAAGAATGAACCAAGAAAATCATCATTCAGCTTAGCCTTCAATACTAAAGTTGTCATACCACTTGAGATAGTCTTTTCAACACCTCTATTTGAGAATTTTGATGATAAAATCTTTGAAGGACTTTGAGTTAAACTTGATCTAATTAGAGCAGAATACCTATGGACATTGAGATATAAAAAAAATAATAGTCAAGCTATACAATCTAAGTGTTCACCCTTAGAGAGTTAGATTAGGGGATCTGATGCTTCGAAAAACTGAAGTTAGCGACTCAACTAAATCCCGGGGTAAGCTAGCACTATACTAGGAAGAACCATATCAAGTAATTCAGGTAATATGAGACGAGACCTAGCACCTTGAGATAATAAAGGAGTGGTGCTACCAAGGACAAGATACAGTAACTTAAAATTTTTTTTTTTACCTTTAAGACATCCCTAAGGAATAGGTCAGGGAGACTACTCCCTAAGCATCGAGCATTAGTCTACCATGTATATATATTTTTAATATGTCGATGTTGCAAGTTAAGGATAATTACTTTAAAAAGGATTACATTGACTTGGTTGAGCCTCTACATCTAAAATGAGACCCTGATATACCAAGATAAATGATTGGTTGGATAGATAAACCTGATGATGCTACAAGTAGAAGACATAAGAGTTGGATAAACAAACCTGATAACTCAGACCAACACAGTATGAGACAACAATCTAAGCGTCAAGACGAGGTGGCAAGACAGGACCATCCTTAAAAGGTACTTTGGGTGCCATTGAGACATTTTTATCCTTGGGGTAATCGATTAATAGATCCTCCTCATTCTCCATCCTGGGTACCTCACTTTAAAATGGACTAAGGCGATGTAGTACCCATATTGATATGAGACGGCTCCTGACCCCTCCAATCCCCTCCTAAACGTAACTGATGTCTTGTAATTGATTGTCTCCTCCCAATACTTTGGTATCATGCATTACTTAACCTCCAACGCCTCATTCAGACCTCGAACCTATTTGGTGAGACAAATGATTCGCTCATTGGTCACAGTAACTTGCTTGATGAGCTCCAGGTTGTATTTCCTCATTGAATCCAGCTGTCGAGTAAGTTGCTGTAGCTCATTCTCCATGTTCCAATTGTTGCTTCAGACCCTTTTCAATTGGTTAGCATAGTCGATAAGGTGTTGCTCATCCTCCTCTAGCTGCCTCACCAGCTCAGCTCCCTAAGCCTCTACCTCGGCAACAAGTGTAGGTTCTCCTCTCTCCTTCCTCAACCTCTCCACATATTCGCGGAGATTGTTGATTATAAGAGACTACTAGTGAATGACGAAGTATCCCGCACATGGTCAATAAGGGCCATGACATAATGATGATACTACAAACCAAAGACAAAGATGTAAAGAACGAGGAACTAAAAGGGATAGCTATGGCTTAACTAACTAGCACTTCGTTGCGATAGCATGTGTCAATCAAAATCACTTAGGGGAAGCAGTAAATATGTTTCACCACCCTAAAGCACAAGGAACCCCAACAATATTACATTGTGACTGTGTTGTTGCCTCATACTTTTTGCCCCTCTTGCAAACCCTCTCATCTTGGTTGTAGTAGTGTGTTCAAGGCCAAATTCAGTAGGTCGGTTATCTGTAATACCGTAAAGGATATGGACTTATCCTTACATAGGTCAAACATTGACCTCTATCTCTCTCCTCTTTTCTATGAAGAGGACCTTGAACTTCGAGAACTCTCTAAAAATGATAGTGCCTTAGAGGCAAAAGACATTTCATACAATGCCTCCACGAGAATATGCTCCTCCTCAGGTTTCTCATCCCGTCAAGGGAGGGGTACTTCGCTCATGACCTTCTTCTTCTTCAACTTGTAGATGCTAGAAGGATGGTCAAATCGAGTTGGGTCTGAGGCCTTGAATAGCTCATAAACAATAGTCGGAAGAGCTGAAAAGGACACCATTATGCCTGAAGAGGAACTAGTTTCCTTTTTCTTCAAAGCTCGAAGATTATTCATACCTATAGAAGATCAAAATCACGTGGCTACACGAAATATTTTTTTTTTGAAAATATAAAAAGAAGTAAGAAGACCCGGGTAGATCAAAATCACGAGTATTTAGGTCATATCCTAAGGAGTTAGGTTGAGACCCGCATCAATTAGCTAGTCATTTTTTATTTTTCGGACAACTTTGGAATAAGAGAGTATATCTCTTGACCAAGACACTTGATTCTCCTCCTTGTTCGATAAAAAAGGAAGTGTGTTACATATGGGTTGTGTTAACCAGGTGACATTGAACCCTCAATCCCAACCTAAACTTATAAGGAAGAAGTGCTCCTTCTAGCCCTTATTGTTAGAAGGGGCACCACTAGTTATGAATCCCTCGCGAGCAATCAGGTAATAGTCACTTTCCCCTTGCACAATCGAAAGTAGACAACAAAAAGTTTGCAAGTTAAGGTAATACCTATGTGCTAGCATTCTCCGGTAAACACTACTGAGTAGCATCACAGGTTGGGCACCATCTGTGAGGGTGATATCCTCCATCGTTAGAGGCAAGACACTATCATTGGATGGAGGGAAAAATGAAGTCTCGTCTCTAGAGTATCAGAAGACAACTAAAAGGACTTGAATATAGGGTCGAATTGATAGTGATCAGGCCAAGAGATTTGCAGATCAAACTCAATCAGGATGGATTACTTGGTCTGTAAGTAATCCAAGAGTTATGTCACTCACCACTAAGTCTTTATCATATATATTTCTTATAGACCCTAAGTCCTGAAAAACTTTTCTCATTGGAACTAATTCCCCAACAAGGGGAAGGTCATGATTTCTTTTGCCCTTGTGTTGTCCAAGGATGGTGCATCTGCCTCCTTGACCATCTAGTGGCCATGAGATCAGGAGGAGCTAGTGTGACATTTCGACCTATGGAGGTAGAGAAGTAGGATGCTGGAAGATCAAGGTGTTGCTTAGTCGACACATTGGGAAGACAAGAAACCCAAGAATTGACTTGTCTTATAGAGAATTGGGATTACACAGAGGTGGCTCATAAGGTGACTTTGGAGACTCAAATAGAAGAATGAGCTTCCCTTCCTATGATGATGATAAGTGTCCCTTTGTGTCGATTCTGAAGGGACATTGATTTATAAAGGGACACCTTGGAAAGCGTAAAAGTGATAGATGTGCGAAGATTACATCAAAAAATGCAAAAGTGACCAATGCATGAAAACTATTTGGGAAAAATATAAAAATGACTGATGTGTGAAAAACCTAACTCGCGTTGGAATAAACTCATTATGCGAGAAGCATAAGACAAAATGTGTATGAGGCACGTGAGTTAGAAAGACCCAACCTACGTCAAAAGAAACCCATCATAGCAAGAGTATATGACAAAATGTGCCTGAGGCGTATGATTTGAAAAAGCCTAACCTATGTCAGAAGAAACCCACCATGGTAGGAGGCACAAAACAACATTTGCTCGATGTGTGTGATTCGAAAAAACCTGACTTATGCAAGAAGAAACTCATAATGATGGGGAGACATAAGATAAAATGTGTCCAATGTGTATAAATCAAGAAAACTTGATCTGTGTAAAAAAAAAATCCACTACGACAGGTGCGCAATACAAAATGTGTCACAAAAACCTGACCTCTGTTAGAAGAAACCTACAACGATAGGAGACACAAGACAGAATGTACTCGAGGCAAATGAGTTAGGAAAGTTTGACCCTTGCCTCCGCCCAAGATGTGGAGGTCGAAAGCTCGACCCTAGCTTTCACTCGAGAGGGGGAGGTTAGGAAGTCCGACCTCTACCATTGCCGAGGCATCGGGGTCAGGAAGCCTAACCCCTATCTCCGTCGAGGCATGGAGCTCGGGAAGTCCAACCCCCACCTCCTCCTGAGGTGTAGAGGTTGGGAAGTTTGATCCTCACCCCCAACCGAGGACTGGAGGTTGAAAAAGTTGGCCCCCGTCCATCCAATATGTATACCTCGAAGAGGTATTTTGACAATGGATTGCCATAAACAACACTAGGGTAGGCAATCTTGGGTGGACATGTCGGAGGAACTTATGTCGGACGATATCAGGTGCATGATGGACTAGCATGTCAGACGAACTTGTGCCAGACAAACTAAACATGCCATCAAGTGAACAATGGATAGAAGAGATATGAGATCGATGCTACATTGGCAAGAGCCCTGAAACACTTTCTACCCCTTTACGACTATACCTCGGGTTGCTAACTTGGGCGTCAGGTGGATCGAGTTAGAAAATCTCTTCTAGACCTTAATCTTCATGCAGATGGCATATAGGGAGTTTAATATTTTTACCTTGGATGTATTTTGGACAATCGGGTTTGGACCATATCGAGCTAATTAGAATATCAACAACTTCTGCTCCAATCATAAATATAATTAGTAATTTTTCTGTATGGTTATGCATCATTTATTTTTGTAGCCCCTTATATATAAATTAAATTATAAAATATTAATTTCTGTCCTCAAACTCATCAAAATCATTTCATTAATAACCGTAACTTTATTTTTCGGTGATCGCACCTGTCGGTTCGCAGATGCCCGAGACAGTGAACCGTTAACTTTCAAAACTAGTCCGAATGGATCAGCTACAGCCATATACCTTAACACCAATCTTCCTTTGAGCTTGCTCTTCCTACACGTACGCATAACTCCGCGGCCGTCGCATGATATCAGATCAGTGGTTCGACCCATCTCGACCGTCGGATGGACGGAATCTTTCGCCTATTAACTTGAGCAACGAACGGCTGTGATTGAGCGCGCAGACGACGACTTCATCCCACAGGAAACAGTAGCCAAGTCTGTTTTGATCCCGAACGGATGCTCCGTAAGTCGTTATTCCGGTCGTATCTGAGATCGTTCCCCGAAGCAGAATTGTTCAACCGTAGCGTCCTTTCCGAATCCATTGTTCTACCGAGTCCCATCTTGGCCGTCCGAACGGAATCGTGCGGTGAATGTTAACGATCGAGTGCTTATACAGCAAGTCTGCCGTGTAAGAGAGCGTCGTCGTTATCCGCTCCCAGAATACCATTTCCAAGCCCAAACCCCGTTCTCGTCGCCGATCGATCCATTGCCGAAGAGAGAGAGAGAGAGAGAGAGAGAGGAAAGAAGAACAAGGAGAGGTAGGGATGCCGACCGCGGAAGAAGCAGAGCAGGAGCGCGCTGTCTTCGATGACGAGGACGACGTTTCCTCCGACAGCGACGACAGCGACGACGACGAAGGCGAGGCGATGGCGCCGCCACCGTCTCTGCAACCTCAGGCGGCACCAGCGGCAGTGTCTTCGGAGGCGGTTGGCGATCTGAATCCCTCCGCCCCTTCCCATGACGCTGCGAACCCTAACCCTAATCCCAACCCCAGCCCTACCTTTTCTGATCCTTCCGCCTCCGGTCCACCCCAGAACGGCGCGATCCCTGTTCAGGTGCTTCCCGTCGCGGCCACTTCCTCTCCCTCCTTCGACGCGGCCCTCTTCACCCCCTCCTCCACCTCAATCCACGTCCCTGCCCCTGTGTCCTCTGCCTCCGAGGAGAGGAGGTCCCTCTCCGTCGTCGCCTTCGACGACTCCCGTCGGCTCTTCCAGCGGCTATGGACCGACGAGGAGGAGATCAAGATCCTGCAGGAGTTCTTTGAGTTCACCTCGAGACGCGGCACCACTTTCGCCTCCCACCAGTACGACACCGGCCCCTTCTACGAGGAGATCAAGAAGCAGTTCCAGTTCGAGTTCACCAAGAACCAGTTAATCGAGAAGCTCCGTCGCCTTAAGAAGAAGTATCGGAACTGCGTCGGCAGGATGCGGTCCGTGGGGAAAGATTTCGCCTTTAAGAGCGCACACGAGCGGGCCATATACGATATCGCTCGCAAGATCTGGAGCGCCAGCACAAAGCGGGACTACGAGAGTGATGATGAAGACGTTAATACTCCAAGCAACACCATTTCCAACGAGATCATTACGGTTCCGATCAACGATGGTTCTTTAAGTTGCGACAGAAAGATGTCAAGATCGAGAAGGCGCTTGAGAAGAAGAATGGCTGAAGAGGCTGCTGCAACAGATGCTGCGGCGGCAGTTGGGGGAATAGTTGTAGATAATTCCTCCACGGTGATGCACACGCCTCTAGCTTTGGAATCTGGGATACCAGACATCATCAAGGAGACAGTGAAGAACTGCCTCTCACCATTATTCAAGGAGCTCATCAATTCTGCAGCTGGCGGGATGCTTGGTCCAGGACTCAATAGTGGGGCATCGCCATTGAATCTTCTGCCCCTGAGTCTTGGGGGTGGTTCCTCGGCAGCACCAGGGATTGCTGTGGATGACAAGTGGAGAAAGCAGCAGATTCTGGAACTGGAGGTTTACTTGAAGCGGATAGAGCTTGTAAGGGAACACATCAATTCGACATTGGAGGAGCTCAAGTCTGCAAGGAGCTGATTAGAGGTTCTGCTAGAAAAGTTGTAATTCTAATCATTGGATCCTTGTGCTTTGATTTGTGATTCTTGTTTATTTGGATAGTACTAGATATAGCAAACTGCTAAGGTAACACTGCTTTTCTTCCTTATATTAATCTCTATCTAGTCCTAGTTCCTTTTAATCTTTTTTATCTTCCACCTTCTGTGCTTGATGAGGAAGAAGAGTAGGTGGAAAGGCAATTTTTTACTTGTATTTATCTTATCTCCATGCTGCTTATGATTTTGACTTACTGATTTGTGCAAATGCTTTCAATTTCTATATTTGGATATATTAGCATCCTATATTTTGATACTGCTTCATTTCCTTTTCTGATTGGACAGAACTGCTTGTTCCTCTTGGATATCGATACATATGTCATGATAATTAGGAATAGCTATTAGGGCTTTACACGGACATGCTTATAATTGCCAACATATATATTTCATTTAAAAATTTGAAATTATGTTAGCTCTTTCATGGCACCATTTTTTTAATGCTTGTTCTCCTTTGTCTTCTAAGGGGCGAACTCTTCTCTTTACATTGTCTGTGATGGTATTATGAATACAGTGAAAGAAGCATACTCATATGGTTGTTGTTGGATTTTCTTGAGTTACCAAGCTACAAATTTTTTTTGCATTGATTTGTTATGTGAGGATGAAAAAGAATTCTTTTTGAAGGTGAAGGTGCATAAGAGTTGGAAATCAGCATTACATCGAGTGTTTAGGTTATGGGAAGACAATATTTTAGTAGAACTGATGTAGGATTGCAACAAAAAGCAGGATTAGGCATGTACCAAAACCATTGAGAAATAATTCCAGAAAGACCAGATCTATTCCAGTCCTTGACTTCTCCTGCTTGTTGGATGGGATTTGAGTTCTAAAATTTTGTAAATCAATTTGATAGATTTCCTTCTGTATGCAGAAAATTATTTTGGCAGGTGTGGTCTGTGGTGGCATATCAAATATAGGACGCAATAATATGAAAGAGAAGTGCATTACATTTAGACTGTAAGGTAAACTCAGTCCAGATCATCTGTGTTTATAGTGTCAAATTCAAGTTTCAACTTTCTTATTTTACATCTTATCAGGCAGATGTAATCAGTGAATTTTCCATTATGAATGTGATTTTCTTACATCTCTTTACTGTATGGATTTGTTTTTGCATAAGAATTATTGAAAAAAACAAATTAGCAGAGATGGAATGGAAAATCACATTTGTTACTAGTATGATGTGTTTTATTTGCAGCTTCACCCGAAAAATGTGTTCCTCTAATTTTTGACCTCCCAGTTTCTAATTTTAATAAACAGTCTCATTTTTTGTTTTACCATCATCCTCATTGTGGTATTATCACTCTTCAGACTTAATCTACTAATCTATTTTTACTGGTTCAAGACCAACATTTTTCACATGTTGCTGCTCATTTCTCTGCTTCATTTCAATTCATGCCTAAGTAACTTTCTCAACTACTATTCCTAGTGCAGTGCACATATATGCTAAAAAGATTTAGCTTAATTTTGCAAATTTAGCCAGATAAGGCTGATTTAGTATTCTCTGTGACTAAATTGTGACTCTTAATCATGGACAAGGAGAACTGCTGGCAGTCGCAGCTGACTGAAGGACTACTATGATGGGCGATAAGAAAGGGTTTTGGAGGTACTATTCATTCTTTAAATTGTTCCTAGCTTTCCTTATGAGTGCATGCAAGTCATATACATTTACAGTCCAATCTTTGTGTGGACTACTTTCAATATTCATTTTCTAAATGTCCTGCACACACACCCCCTCAAAAAGATTCATTCTTTCTTCTGGTTATAGTTTGCAGCTTGACATTGTTACCTACAGCAGTGAATTGGAAGCTTGTCTTCTGATGTACATAATTTATCTGAATGCATCGATGAAATAGCATATGAATATATCATAAACTAGCATTTTTAGGACACAGATATAGTCAGCTTTCCTACATATTCTGTTTGTCTACATCCATGCTGCCAATTCACTCTCGTCTTAATTCATCTTTATTCTGGGATAGGAAATCTAGACAACTCAATTGTTTTTGGATGAACATAATTTTTGTGACTTAATCCATCAACAATATTCTAAAATGCCATTCCTTCCAAAGGATGCAAGGCAATGAGAGCACCAACAAAGTGGATGGGGAATCTAATTCCTTGTGCTCTCTATATAAATCTTACTGCAACATGATAGACAAACTTGGGAGACTGCATTGTATGACATTAGCCACTACAACAGCAGAACCGATGGAATGAGGTCTCCTGGGTAGACTACTTGTGGTCGCTGAGGCAGTAACAGGCAGTGGCAAGAGGGAGGGGTGGTTGCGGTTGCCCTGTTATACTCTAATTTATTTTCACATGGAAAGTGACTAAAGACTTAAATTCACTTGTAAGAGCATGATAAGAGTATGATAGATGCATTACTATTAGCTGGTATGATGTCATTATTGGATTTAGGGGTCGAATCGGAAAATCGAATCGAACCTGAATCGAATTAGTTTTAAATCGGTTGGTTTATCAATATTCCAATTTTGAAGGCTATCAATGGTTCTAGTTTGGGAGGGTTCTCTTCTATGGTTCGGTTAATCGATTTGGATTGCACTGAATTTATTTTATTTAAAAAAATACCAGCTCAACCCAAAGGCCTCAAAAACCCAAATCCCTTCTTAAACTTGACGAGTTCACCACTCTTTCTTTGTCTTTGCGGCTCTTCCTCATTGTCCCCTTCTTGGCCTAGTTCTCTCACCTTAGGTATGAACCATTTTTTTTGTCATCCTTCTTATCCCTTTGTTAATTTGTATGTATCATTGCATATTCTCATCATCAAGAAAAAAAGACTGCATGTGAACTCATTATTCCTCTTTTAATAAAAAAAATAAAAAACCACTTGCGCATAGGTTCAATTGTATAGAATGTTTAGAATGAAAATTTTGGTTTGGTTCAATTAGACTGAATCGATTCATTGAACCGAACCAGTTCATTTGAAATATATTTATTTTTTAAATTACTTAAAATTGAAAATCGGTTAATTGGTTCTTAACTGTTTGGTTTGGTAGGTCGGAAATGGTTTCAATTTGGAGTACATTGCTTTAACTGAACTAAACCATTTTTTTTATCAAACTGAACCAGTTCATTTGAAATATATATATATATATATATAATTAGTAAAAATTGAAAATTGGTTTTGAATTGGTTCGGTTAGGTAGGTCCTAAATGGTTCCGGTTCAGAGTATCTTGTTTTAATTGTACCAAACTGTTTTTTCAGTTTAGTTTGGTTTCACCCTTAATGGTTCGATTTAACACCCCTATTTGGATTAGGTCTTTTGGACAAAGATTTCAGATGTTGAAGTATAAAACAACGACAATAACAAAACCGTAAATCCAACTATCTGATGTCGGCTACATGGACTTTTTTTGCTGTCATTAAAATTTGTATATTATATGTTTACTTAATTTTAGAGTACTTGAATATTTATTTGTAGTTTTTATTAAGATCTTCTTAGGTCTCCTCTACCTCTTCCTGTACCATTAACATTAATCATTTCACTTCTTCTAACTATTGTATATGGTGGTCTCCGAAATACATTACCATATCATGTTAAATGATTTTTTCTCATCTTATCCTCTATCGAAGCGATATCTATTTGTTCATGAACAAGAGTTTTTTTTTTCCTTATCTTTCCTGGTAGCTCCATACATTCATCTTAATATTCTCATCTCGACAACAATTTTGTTGCATATGTTGTTTCTTAACTGTCAACATTTGGATCCATTAAGCATTTTTGGTCTTACAACGATCTTATAATTTTTTTTTAATTTCAAAAGTATCTGAGAATCACACAATACACTTGACCCTTATCACTTTATTCTATGAATAATATCTTCATCGATCTTTTCATTTGATTGAATAATTGATCATGATGAAGTAGAAAGCTTGAAAGCTTGAAATCAAAGTGATATCACACTCCTGTAATGTGGCTTCTGTGTGTCCACATCGGCAGTAAAAGGTTTTATATTCTTTAATGCACTATTGCAGCAACTTGTTTTCTTTAAGACGAACATAAGCATTTGGTGGAACCCTAAGTTTCTTTGGATGTCCTGGGTACCACATGCCAGGAATCTGTTGATGTGACAAAAACATGTCACATGGGGGAAGCCATCTCTTGTCTAAGAATAAACTAATGGCAATCATTGGAAGAAAAAGAATGATTGATTCCTTACATGAGGAAACAATTGTTGTTCATCTTTATGTTGCTAAGATAATATGTAACCTATGTTGGACTACTGACAGAGTAAATATGTTTGCAAACCCCCAAGTTATTGGACCCAATCACGTTTGATGAACAATTAATTGGTGGCAATAACGAGAAGAAAAATAATGATAGATTCCCTTGAGAAACTAGGAGTCAGTTGACCAGACAGAGCAGTTCATCTTCTTCAATGATACACTATTGATGTTGCGTCAATTAGATATACTACTGATAGACTTTGATGTTGCTTCAAGTCATGTTCTCTGCATGAATTAGATAATGCTTTTAATATATCCTTTGGTGCATCACAAAGGCTATAGTATACATGTTTCTGACATCTACCCTTGAATTTGAAGCAAGCTCTGATCAACTCATATATTGATACTCTTGTGCTACTTCCATATGATGAGTTCAGGAAACACGAAGCATTGCATGTGCCCATGCAAGCAAATCTACTGTAGCTACCTCATCTTGTGGATCTTGCCTCCCACTGTTCATATCTGTTTCCCTTTTATATAAACCAAGCTGGCTCATATGATGGAGATTGATTCTGAGAAACGAACGAACACATATGGGTTCTTGGTTTCGCAGCATCACTTCTCTCAGAAAAGCTTGCACCATGTTCAACTCCTCACCTAGAGAGAAGAAGCCCCCCACAGGTTCATTCGTGCACTTGCATGCTTTCCTTGGTTTTCTGCTTAGTGTTGTGCAGCCATCAGATATATTGATAGCCAACTTCTTTGTTTGCAGGACATGATCGCAGCAGCATCGTGAAGCTTCATGGGGAAGTGATGGCATGCACATACGAGGATGTTCGAGTTATGTGGTCCATCCTCGACAAGTCGAGGCCATCTAATGATGACATCATTCCCAGCTCATTAGTAAGTGGGGATGCACTTGTGACACATCCTAATCCACCTTAGTATGGATGTCTTCACCTCACTGTTGTGGATCCGTCTGTGCTTAGAGCTAAAGAAGAAACAAAATACAGGTCTGCATCCAAGGAAGGAGAGCAGAAAAGGTCCACAGGTTGTAATTATTACAAGCCCCCATGGATGCTCTCGAGGACCATGGTGAGATTTCAAGGCCAAAAACTGTGGTCTACTTTCTTTCTCTTCCTGATAGCTTTTACGTAACACAGCTTTAGAGAGAGAGTAGTTCAACATCAAATTTGTGGGAGAGAAGCGCCTTACAGATTGAGAATGCCTTTTCTTTCTCTCAAACTATGTGCTTTCTTCAATATAAACAGGCAATTGCAGCACAAAATCGTACAGCAGGGAAGAAGAGAGTACAGAAACCCATTTCAAATTTTACTCTCTTCCACCGCTGCTACTTCAATTAACATCAGCTAAAATCTCACTTGTACCACCTGTAAAAGGAACATCTCCATCCGGTACATGTTTCTTCCTTCTTTTCCCCGTGGAGAAATGAATTATTTGGTGATGGCATAGACGGCATAGATGATCCCGGGCATGTGTAGCAAAAACTCCACCTGCTCCACACCAAAGAGGGCAACACAGAAGAAAGTAAAAAATAAGTTCCTTCTCATTAATCTTCATACGACGACAATTGAAAGAGCAAAGACTATTTGAAGAGACGGGAAGAAATAGGAAGAGTTTGGTGTTGCCTTGCAGCCAAACTTGAGGAAGACACCAAGAGGAGGAAGAATTATGGCAAACAAGTAGCTGTCCCCATTTTTGTTTAGATCTCAAGTTATATCGATGTATCTAAATCTACTTAGAAAGAAGTGAGACGAGGAAGAAAGCTTAAGACCTTAGACTCACGTATTCTTGATACAAAAGGTGGGTCAGAACGAGTTACTTATAGATGCAATGGCACGTGCTTGACGCGTGCGAAAGATGATGATGGGCAATAATAAAAGGATTTAGTGACATCATTTTCTATATATCTTTGTTTTTTTCCTTGCTTGAATGTTTTTTATTTTTTTATCTTCTCATCATCACCTTCTAAAAATTATGATAAAAATAAATACAAAAGCACTAGTGATTTATCAACGACCCTGTGGACACAAATTAATGTGCATGTCTAGTTCACATATACCCATCCTGTCAACATTTAAAGGAAAATTCAGCTGCTAGTTACTAGTTTAGATTAAAATAAATTTAAAATTTTATCTATAAAATATCATTAAAATGTATAAATTTTTATGTAATAATCAACTATGAGTAATTCATAGGGATACATATGTTTCTTCATTTGTGTTATCCCACAAATACAAGAGTGTTTCCATCATTGCATTCTTTTTTTTTTTTTTCCTATCAAAAGATAGGAGTAAGAAAATAATAAAGGCTACCATATTCCATTATATTGTCCTAATCTTATGCTATGCTTGTCATCCGCCAGCCACCGTACATTTCCCCATCCAAGTTAGTATGCCCAAAATTATGCCACTTCTTCCATCACTCAACTAAGAAAGATGCTATTATATCCGCTCATCCCATCACTACACATTCTATTCCCCTATCATCAATCACATCTCACTATTAGAGTAAAAGAAAACTATAATATTCAACACATCTCACAATCAGAGTAAAAGAGAACTAGAACATATGTGATTAAGAAACTAATTAATTATAGTTTAAAAAATTCGATAGTGCATAGTCACTATCATATAATTATATTCAATCCTTTATACATGTTATAGACGAGTAATAAGAATATGATAAATTCTTGTCCTATAAGTTCAATGGCTTGGTGTTGATAGATGTTGCCTCTATACTAATAACAAAGTCTATTTTGATCATATTTGATAGTCTTAATATCTAGACGAGTCATTGCTCTAAAATCTTAACTCTAATGATTCAATGTACGATCTCATGATTTAATAATGATTGGTAATGTTGTTTGATTCTAAACATTAATCTAAAGCCACTTAAAGATGTTGTTTGATTTCTAAAATATTAATTCGTTAATAGATGAACAAAATCTATACCTCTAATCTTTTCATATTAAAAAACACTAATCTAATTATATTTTTGTAAATCTAAAATAAAATGTTATGGTCTTAATAGGATTATTGTTTATTTTAAATCATTCCAGCTAATAACTATCTCCATCCACTATTCCATCTTTACTATGGTTATATCAATTTTTGATTGTTCGAATGAGTTGAAGATTTGATTTATATTTTTGAGAGAGAAAGAGAGATCTCTCTTAAAATACACTTAAAGGGTCATTTTACAATGAATTCTCAATATTATTATTTCAATGTAAATCGTTAATTGAATTTGAGATATGATACAATCTAGTTCACTTGACACTGAGATAAAATATTAATCGTATAATGATAAGGTGTCACATGATGATGAGCCATCAGTCACGTGACTACCTCTATATTAGTTATTATTATATTCTCACTTTTGCTAAAATTATATATATATATATATATATATATATATTTATGTATGTATATATACATATATCCTCACTTACGATAGTTATAACTTATGTCATCTTCCACTTTATAATCAGGATTAAAGTTTCTTAGGGTGACATCTTGTAAAACTATATGTAATCGACTTGAAATAATTATAATTTGTATTGTTGTGGTTGTTAGGTGCCATCTTTCTCATCCAAATAAAATTTTGAAAGCAGACAAAAGGGCTACTTTTTTCCTTAACCGAAATGTAAACTTCGGATCACTAAAGCATGTTAGAAACATAATAAATACTTCATTGATATCGAAATGCACTCTCGTAACCTTAAAACAAAGAGCTTTGTTTAGTAAATTACTAAGCAATAATAATAATATTGATTCATGTCAACGAGTTAACTCGTTCGAGTGAGTTAATAATAATAATAACAATAATAATAATAATAATGATGATGTTGATAGTAATAATAATAACGATAAATAATAATACTAATAATAGCGTAGCAACCAATAAAAGCGAGACGTGTGGAGGAGTTGCTGAAAGAGGGAACGGGGACGCTACTCGTTCGCTTTTCTTGAAGCTACGGCACATTTGCAACTTCCTCCTCCTCTCTCTCTCCCTCTCGCTCGCCGATGCCCATTGCTTCCCCACCTCTCACGGATCTTCTCAGGTCAGCCGATCTTTCCGCCACTCCCCTCTCCGCTCTTATATCTCGATTCCACCTCGGGTGTCGATCTCGTCGCCGTTGGCGTCAGGCGCTCCGTCGCTCCTCTCCGCACGCAAATCTCTCGCCCTTCTTCTTTCCCTTCGAGCTATCTCAACCTTCTCATCGTGAGCTCTGAATTTGATCGACTATTATTTTTTCTACCATTCTCTTGATTGTTGCATGCAATTGCGGTGGATGTATGGAATTTTTGGTTCCATTTGGTTGAATCCTTATTTCTTGATGGTATCATGCACTGATGATTGTTAACCTTTTTGGTATAGCCGAGTTCAGCTATTAGGACCATTGATTTGGTAATGAAGAGCGAATTTCTTGACCGTGATTCACTAATGAAGAGTGAAGGATTCGAATTACGTTCCTAATTTGCCTGATTACTTAATTCGATAGTCTGCATATGTTGCTTAGCTTTCTCTTTGATACAGCCTATATAACGTGGCTCCAAAACATGTCTCAATACGGATAGCTGTTCATGGTTTGCTATTTATCCGGTCCTTTTTTCAAGTGCCCAACATTAACTGTTTGGACTGCCCAAAGATGAGCGCGTCTTTGTCCTTGAGGCTACTCAGATGTGGCATTTTGTTTTATTTTATCTCTGAACTTGTAAGATATCTGACGAGGAGGCATTTGTAGGCATAATTGCAGTGTGTCAGGAACAACCTCGATGAAAGCAGAAGATTCATCATTCACAAATCTAAGTTAATTAACAAACTAACTTACTTTTCTTCTAGGTTTATCCCTGTTATCAATATGTGATAAATGTTGATGTGATGAACTCTATGCCAAAAGGATTCTTGCGTTAGGATTACTTTGTCAGCCATCATTTACTAAAAGCAATTGGCATTGTAATGATTGCTTCTTTGTCTTTATCATGCTTTAATCATAGTCATACTTTGATTAAATTTGTGAAAGTTCAAGAATGCAATAGACTATTATATCAAATTATTGATCTAATAATTTGAGTATCCTTTGAATTATTCTTTTCTTGCTTATTATCCATCTTCCATTGGAAATGATAGACAATGTTGGAGTTTCACACAGTGATTTTATAGAAATTTGATGTAGACAGATAATATGAATGCTGGCTATGATTGATATAGTAAGACCATTTATAATTTCTCTGTTATGTCTTTACAAATGTGGAATTGTAAAATTAGCCTATTTCACAGTTCAGAATCATTTAAGTTGAAGCTCTACAATTTCTTGTCAACATCTGATTTAAATTTTCTTTGTCACTGGACACTTTTTTACCATATTTTTTATTTCTCTTTGATTTGATTTGATTTTATTATTTTTTGCACTTTATTTACAAAAAAATATCCAAGGGTAAAACCGAAAGTGATGATTTTTTATTTAAAAAAGAAGAAAGGCAGGGAGGAAAATTTTTTATAAGAAGTTTTATTTAGTAAATCCTCAAGCATCACAATCAGTGTTGTGATTTCATATTAACATGTTTAGTGCTAAATTATTGACACCAAATTACAGCCAATTAATTTAAAATAAATCATAGGCTTACCTTCTTTGAGTTAAAATTTATTTTGACCTAATTGATGGACCCTAAGGAAGCCAATGTGGTCGGCGTTATCTAGAACAATCTTCTTCCAGGCTCTTTCTTTACGTCTTTAAATAAATTGAAGTACTTAAGTAAAATTACTAATACTATAAACCAAGGTTTGAATACTGCCTAATACGGATTGTTACAAGTGGTATTTATTGGTCTGACATGTTATCAACATATGGACTGGATGATATGCACTACATTTCGGTTTAGTACACCAGCTGTACCAGTCTGAGCCCGGACCGAGACAGTATGAGTATACGAAATTCTGAACCTCGCAACAAAGTAAAAACTACCCACTTAAACTGCTTCTCTCACTGATCTTGACATTAAGATTTGCCATTTGCCATCAAAATGTTTGTATGTCATTGGATCGCTGATGACTATTGGTGGAAGACCATAAGCTGACTTCCACATGATCTGGCCATGGGATGTTTTCTCTAGTGCAGTCAGTTCATTGTTATTAGTTCTGCATAGGTGACAAAAACAATTGGCAGATGATGTGCTAAGCCGTGTTTTCATTTTGGATATCAAACCCATTCGTTACCAGCGTGTCCTATGTCCATAAACTTGACATACCAATTTTCGGAAAAACCATAAAAAAGGCTGAAAACCTTTAGAAAAAGTTACTGTTTGGTATGAGGCCTGTACAGGACAATACAAGCCCATACTGGCAGTATGCCTTCTACTAGGCATGAATAATCATGTTTACCTTAGTCCGCATGTCTGAAGGTTATTGGACTGACAAATTCTGCCTGTACTGAACTGTACTGGACAGCATTACAGACCTTGGTGCTAATTGTGCCCTTTCATATAGGAATATTACAATAATATGTTGCCATTTTAAGTTATGTTATATTTGGTTGCTTTGATTGTTCCATTTATCTATTAGTTTTTTTATCATAAGATTGTAGCTTGCTGACATTTGAACCTTCTCTGACACAACTATAGGTATTTCTTTAGAAGAATCATCAACCCAGAGATTTCAGAACTGCAGATTCTCTAGTGGTTTTACCTGATGCACTGGATTCTAGACGTGACTCTAGAACTACAACCTTCCATTAGATAATCTGTGCTCTTTCTGCCTGATGCAATCTTAATTCGACTTCTTTCTTGCTCAATTTCCTTGCTTTGTGAAGTATTCATAAAGTTCAGGAGAAGGTTATATATGCTTTTATTAGTTATAGGGATAACATTATGAATTTAAATGAATAACAAAAGTTAGGGAATATAAAATCATAGAATTTCACAAAAGGAAAAAAAAGTTCTCACTCCTAAGTATTTGTCAATGCTGATCCTAGAATTTCCCTTCTCCTATATAAATTGGCAATGGACCAAACCACTAATACTTAATCTAGAAGCTTCTGTGTTTTTTCGGGACTCTTGTGAACCAGACTATATGAATGAATCAGTGAAAGTTAACTACTTTATCTCACTTGCGATTGCAATCGTCTACTCATTTCACAAACTGTTGTCTGTCACTTAAATGCTGAATTCGTAGTTGAAGTTGCATGTTACAAGATGTGGAAGAGTTCTCCACAGAACATAATCACATATTAGTTCTTGACTAATGACTATGTTAATTTTATCTGCAGAGTGTCTTTGTTGCATAATTGACTGTTCCAAGCACATTTTGATATTGTGAAGGCATAATTCCTTTCTGTGGTTATTATAGAAGGCCTTTCAAATGCACAATGTCTAGTTCTACAAAATATGTTGATCCTGCATTCCAGGGAGTTGGACAAAAAATGTATCCTTTTAATAAGTACTATAAAATACACGAAAAAAGCTAGTTATTTTTGGCATTAACTGCATAAGTTTCTAGCTGTCGTATCTCCATTTAAAGTGTTTGCCACCAGAGCAATTGCTTAACAACACATAGAGGAACAGAGATCTGGCGGATTGAGAACTTCCAACCAGTGCCTTTAACGAAGACTGATTATGGTAAATTCTACTCTGGAGATTCATACATAATCTTACAGGTACCTTTTTTCTGCTTCTTTCTCTATTTTTTAAACTTTTGTCTGAAGATCAGTGCTTTTGTCCCTCCACATGAACAATGAAATTAAAACTCTTGGGACATGCAAGATTAGTAGTGCCTTTTTTTAGCTCTCACTGCCAGATCACGCTTGTGGTCTGTAAAATAATGTATACTAGGTTTATAGTTAATATATTTGTTCATCTATCAACTGGAAAATTATCCTGAACAAAGATTACTTGATTGAATAAAATATTTTGGTTCTTTTATCCTTTTAGTTGGATAAAGTTTATTATTGGATCAGGTGATATGCAACATATTTTGCTGTCTGGAGTGTGGTAGTCTAGCTTAGCGTAGAAAACATGCTAGTGAGTATCCCATAAGGTGCATCGAGTGTGAAAATTCCTGTTATGTAGCCACTCTTTGCAAGTGTGACAATCTTATTGATTGGACACTTGGAGGCTGTGCAACCACATCTGCAAGAAAGGTTTCAAGTTTCAGTCCCTCACTAATACTGTGTAGGCATGAAATATGCTAATAAGGATGTCAAACCTAATAAGACCTGAATGATATAATTTTGCTGTTTTACATTGTTGTGTGTACAACTAAATGAGGCTGCTACTATTGATGACTTGAGCTTAAGCATTTAGAGGCATGTGATTAGGGTCCATTCCACCAAGTTAATAGGCGAGTAAGTGAGATACTTGTTCTCTTTCTTTTCACGAATTTACCATCTCACTACATTGTTTGGGGCTTTTTAACCTAAATCATAACTGAGGATTCATTTGATATTCAATATTTTCTCTGCAACTGCATTGTAGACATTCTTGCTCATGGTAGTGTGACTCAAATGTTAGGAATAAATTTAAAGCTGCTGCACATTGGAAACTTGGCTTTATCACAGAAGTAAACTTGGCTTTATTACAGAAGTATACTTGTCTTAGCTATAATCTCTAAAGTATACTTGTTGTTATGTGATGTGTCACTTGTTGCAGACAACTTCTGGCAAAGGTGGTGCTTACCTTCATGACATTCACTTCTGGATTGGAAGAGAGTCAACCCAAGTCTGATATGGAAAAAAATATGTTTTTTTTCTGAAACAAGATAAATGTTCAGATTCATTATTAAATTTGTGAATTCTCACAGGATGAAGCTGGTACTGCAGCAATCAAGACAGTTGAACTTGATGCAGTTCTTGGAGGTCGTGCTGTCCAGCACAGGGAACTTCAAGGCTATGAATCTGATAAGTTTTTGTCATACTTCAAGCCTTGCATTATACCTTTGGAAGGAGGATTTGCTTCTGGATTCAAAAAGCCCGAAGAGGAAGTGTTTGAAACACGGCTATATGTTTGTAGAGGAAAACGTGTTGTTAGAATGAAGCAGGTGCTGAATATTTTCCTATAGCTTTTATTTAGCTTTGATGTGCAAAACTGTGTTGCATGCATGTGGTGATTTCCAAAATTCTGTCTTTAAAGGTTCCATTTGCTCGGTCATCACTGAATCATGATGATGTGTTTATCTTGGATACTGAGAGGAAAATATATCAATTCAACGGTGCTAACTCCAATATCCAAGAAAGAGCTAAAGCTTTAGAAGTAGTACAATATTTGAAGGACAAGTACCATGAAGGAACATGTGATGTTGCAATTATTGGTAAGAGACCTATATCTATCTGTTACATTTATGCATATTTCTTCTTTTTAATTACAACTTTGCATTGTAAGATGATGGGAAGCTCCAAGCTGAGTCAGACTCTGGTGAATTCTGGGTCCTTTTTGGTGGCTTTGCACCAATTGGCAAAAAAGTAGTCAATGAAGATGATGTAGTCTTAGAAATGGCTCCTGCAAAATTTTACAGGTATTATTTATATATTTTTAGCTCTTTATGCATGGTGCTTGTTTGAGTTCCCTACTATATGCTGAGCATTTATGCTGTCATACAAAACTGCTTATAGCTTCAATACATTTCAATAGTTGCTGCTTGACTATATCTTTAGCTACTATCTGTGCCTCCTACACAAAAATGGTTTTTCAGTGGGAATGGGTGAGCATATATTAAAGCGATTTTTATCCTAGCAGTGAATCATTTAATTTTTCCCAAGTTGCTTTATATGCTAACTTTTTTTCAGTGAAATGACTTCTCTATATGTAGGGGTAAGCTTGCATATGTTGATCCTTCCCAGATCTAAGGTTCTCAATTTTGGTCCGTATTGATGTATCGAGCCTTGATTGGTATAGCACGTACCGAGATATACTGATAGTATGTCGGGACATACCAGCAGTATGCCCAATTTTTTCTAAAAAAACTCCAAAAATACTTGGAGGCAACGGTCCAAAATTACAGGGGTATACCAACTGGTACGCCTCGGTAACGAGCGAAATCTGGGGCGTATCAATCGGTATATCTTGGAACCGGTCGAATTTCGATCGTCACTGTTTGGTATAGACTATAGACCCCATATCGCCCTATACGAGGTCAAAACACTGATATCGCCTAGTAGAGGGCAGTCTGTCTATTAGTATTATCTCGGACCAGTACGTACCACCCCTACCGGGCGGTATATATCGAAAGTGAGAACCCTACCTGTATCCTATATCGTTGGGAGCCTTGTGGGTTAGGCTGCTCTTTAGAATAACTCTTTTGCAAAGATGATTTAAATACCTTACTTTCCTCAAATACATAACTTTTTTCATGGGCCATAATCTGTCAATAATTAATTAGCTTATTGGAATGTATTTGTTCATGTATCTTTTTATTTTACTTCCAATTTTAAGCTTTTGTCATCACTCTGTCTGTGTATATACTCTTTCTCATCCATGTGTTTATTTAGAAACTTCTGTTATGAAAAGCTCGTGCTAGGGAAAAGATATTTTTGGGTTTTAATGAAAGCGACTATTCCAAGAAGATTGGGCATCATTACTTTTTTGTCATAATTTGAGAATCCTGGATTTCTTTCTATCATTATCACTGAATTGGTAACTACCGAACTTAAATTGCTGTAGTGTTTCCTGTTTGCGGTGATGTGTTAGGTTTAGAGGGGGGGCAAGCTTGCGATGTAGAAGGTGAATCCTTATAATGCATGGTCGACCTCTAACGTAGCCTTTTTGAAATACATGTGAAATCAGATAACTTGGAATTAGGATAGAGATCTATAAGATCTCCAATCTGTGATCTTATTGCAAATGGATCAATCTGTTGTCATATAGTATAGTAAGGTAACGCATGTTATATGAATACTAAGAACAGTTATTAACATAAGTGTCGGTAAAATCTAATGGATCTATGCATTGAGAGATCTGCATATGAACAAACAGGCAGTGGCAGGAACAGGTGACCAACATTTTTTCTGATCTTTAAAGTGATCTGTTGGAAGAGGATTTGCCATGATTATCTCTTTGGAGAGTTTTCTTATGCTTTAGGCAGCTGGTGTCTCATTGATCACCTTTGTGTGTAAATGCTGTTAAGGTAGAAAGAGGTTCATTGTAACTCAAAATAAGTCTTGGCAGGAAAAACAAGAAGGAAAGAGAGGTGGTTCCCTTGTCTTTGGCTAAAGATCTGTCTTTGGTGAAAAATGATCCATAAAGCATTGGAGACCAAGATTCTCATTTACTTTCAGCACAAATTAATTTTGTAGTCTCATTCTCCAGCTACACATGTTTTTGACCATTCCAAGACTTAAATTGTGTTTTACCTTGTAGTTTTTTCTTACATTAGAAATGAGAATTGTCATGTGTTAATATTGGATATCAAATATACTAGACAATGATGGATCTGTATATCCTTGCAATTGAAAGACTGCATTGCATATCCATCAGGAAAAATAATTTAGTTTCTAACAACCATGACTACTAAACCACATGGATCCCTGCATCGCTTTCTTTCCTGCTTGTAAATACCAGTGAGCAACATGTGGTGTCTCCACTGTACTGTTTGTCTGTGCTTCTGCAAACATGCATGAAAATTGTTTTGCTATTTATTTTGTATCTTACCTGCTCCATTACATTTTCAGGTTAAAATTAAGAACATGCTTAGTATGTCTACATGCTAGACATTTATCAACAATACATTGAATGGAGTTCTTGATGCCAGATTCTTCTATTAACCGTTGATTGTAGTAAAAAGAAAGTAGTATCATGCATTAGTCTAGATTCTTAGTTCTTTTGGTGCTATACCATTGTGTGAATGTTGTTTTCATCTAGGATAATTTCAAGTTTTAGAATAAATATAAAGTTAATTGTGTTATCAAGTTGTAATATACAAGTACTTCTGTAGTATCAACGATGATCAGTTGAAGTTGGAAGAGAACACACTCTCTAAAGCAGCTTTGGAGAACAATAAATGCTATTTGCTGGATTGCGGGGCTGAGATATTTATTTGGGTTGGTCGTGTTACACAAATTGAAGAGAGAAAAGCTGCCAGTAAAGCAGCTGAGGTATTCTTTTTCTGTTAATTTTTCTAATTCTGATCTTTTGTGCTTTCAAATTGGTGCTCATAATGGCCTTTCCTTTTAGGACTTCATCATCAGTCAAAACAGACCCAAAACAACACATGTTACTCAAGTTATTCAAGGTTATGAAACACATGCATTTAAATCCAACTTTGAATCATGGCCTGCTAGTACAGTGACAGGAAATTCAGGTGGAGAGGAAGGACGAGGAAAAGTTGCAGGTAAGAGTAAAATCTTCTGTAAAGGCACTGACTAAAGATATTGTCCATTCTTGATAATTATGTATTATGTTGTGTTTGGTAGCTTTGATAAAGCAGAAAGGTGTTGATTTCAAGGGAATCACAAAAGGCTCGCCACAAAATGAAGAAGTTCCTCCCTTGCTTGAAGGCGGTGGAAAACTTGAGGTTCTTTTTATATCTTTTGCCTGTATATTCTTGCATATGAAGTTAGATGGTGCTTGATTCTTTGAATTTCTAAGTTATGAAATCACTTGCAGGTATGGCGCATTGATGATGGTGCAAAGAATCAAGTTCCAAAAGAAGAGATTGGTAAATTCTATAGCGGAGATTGTTATATTGTGCTCTATACATATCATTCTGGTGAGAGGAAAGAGGACTACTTCTTAACCTCTTGGATGGGAAAGGATAGCATTCAGGTAAGTAGCAATGAGCAAATATCTTTGAAGGAAAGAAAAGAAAATTTCTTCCATTTAAGTTATTATGTAATTAACTCTTATATGGATCTTTACCCTTCAAGACATAAGTTATCTGTGTTACTGTTAGATGTATATCCAATTTTATGATACACTTTTTCTCATGACCCTTTGTCTTCTGCTTTTGTAGTGGTTGACTGCTTAAGTATTACCACCCTAGACTTTGTCCAACATGGTCCAAGATCATGAATAAAGGGTTAATGCTATTGCCAAATGGTAGGCTTATTGTCTGGTAAAGCTTTGTAACAATCAACTTACCATCCAATATACTTGATACAGTGAACTTAAAGGATGGTAAGCTTTATTTCAGAGTCTCAGACCACATGAAAAATTGTCCAGTCCATGTACTTAAAGGCTGTTGAAACAATAAAGTCCAATTCATACCCAATCTGTTTTGTTGAAATCTGTAATCTTGATCAGAAGCATGATTAGAAATTTAGAGTTATAATCATATTAATTGATGCTTGCTATGGCGCCAATTAGCTTTTATCAGTTAATCCTCTCACAAGAGAAACCACTATAGGTAGATCTAAAGTGCTGGCTAAATGACCTTCCTCTACACCTGTTGCTCAGGACTTTACGCCATTGCATCCAAGATTTCCTTGCCTAAAGTGACATTAGTAAGTATTGATTATAACACTTTGTTATATTAGTGGCATGGCATGCCTTGTTGGACCTTGGGGGATGATACTATTGCCAATTGGATCATGTATAATGTGGCATGTCTTTGCATTGTGCACCTCATTGTTTATCTTGTGATGGTGCGTCCTCTATGTTAACATAAAAAATTTGTAGTTGTAAGTGACTGAACATGGTGTTGATGAGGTCTTCTCCAAACTATTTGACATTAATGGAGGATTCTTCAGTGTGGTCAATGGTGTAGGATCTCATAGGATTGCTTGCTTAGCGTCATTTTGATAAATTATTGAGAGTTAATATCAGAAGAAGTATACTCCTAAGAAATCTAACATGTAGAAAACTAAATTATTTAATTGCTAAAAATGCTGTAAAATTTATTGGGAAAAAAAAAGATGATGGTACCTCTATGTTCTTAGGGGTTTATAGCGTTCCCACATTTGTACTTATAACTTGTAAACTCTATCTAGACTAGAGAAAAGTTAAATTCTTCAAAATGCCCCTGAGATTACTTCTACCCGTCTCATATGTTTTTTTGGTTGGTTCTCGATTTTGGACCCCACCTGCTTGTTTGTTGGGTGATGGGATCTGGGCGCCAAAGGATAAGAAACCCGATGTGGCCTTGGTAGGATTCAAAACCTTTCTTACTAGAACCAAGACCCTCTCATCCTATAGGATAGCTTTTACAAACAGGGAGTGCACACGAGAAAGGCAGAAGCCACATGTGGGCAAGATGCATTGATTAGTGGGTTGCTTCAAGATGACAGTTCTTTATGATTGTCCTCCTAATTTATCGTATCAGTCATTATGAATTTTCCATATTCTTTTATGAATCTCAGCGAGCATCAGGCTATCCTGAATTGTTTCTATGAAGTGTCAACACAAACTTAATTGGCATTCCAGGTTTAAGTGCAAGATCTTAATCCCAACATAGTTGCATGTCTAGGTCCAAGAGGTTCATAACTAATATTGCATGAACAGTTCACTTAACTTGCTAATTAGGCTTGGTTCACTTGGTGCAAATAACATGATATTGTTTCTTTTCAGGATGATCAAATGATGGCTACTCAGTTGGCTACTACTATGTGGACTTCCTTAAAAGGAAAACCAGTGCAGGTTTTTGTTGTTGATATTTTATTCAGAAGATGAGAAGCAGAAGCAATTTTATTGAGTATGCCTCTTGCAGGGTCGCATTTTTCAAGGGAAGGAACCACCACAATTTGTTGCACTCTTTCAGCCTCTGGTTCTCTTGAAGGTATGATACTTATATCATTTCTATCTGGTTTACAGGAATTCATATGATGCTTCTCAGACCTGTTAGTGTCACCCTTTTATCGCATAAAGAGAGGGGTTATTTTATTTCACTTATTGTTTTTTTTCTTGCATAGGGTGGAATCAGTTCCGGTTATAAGACGCTCATTGCAGAGAAGAATCAGAATGATGAAACTTATACTTCTGATGGCATTGCACTCATCCAAGTATCTGGTACATCAGTCCACAACAATAAAACAGTTCAAGTTGATGCGGTATGATCTTGTGAATCTTATACATTAGTATATTTTATTGATTTGGACCTTCTGCATCCTCAATTGTGACAGGAATAAAATAATGTAACAAAGACTTGGTTTATGCATGAGTTGTCATTTGCAGCTGTCAGAAGCAGAAAACAAATAATTGATTTTCAGAATTATATCATTATGTATGAGACAAGAGGTTGTGGGTTTTGTGGTAAGAGTAAATATGATGATGCTAATGTGACATTGCATGTACCATGTCACCAGTCAACATGCTGTCTTTGTTGGCCAGCACACGGAAAAATTAGCCCGACCATTTGTTCGTGTGATTGGCATTGCTTGGCACAGTTCAGCATATACCATTTTGTGTTGGCCAAAGTAAAAATCTACACTTTAATTGCCCAAACTGGTATTCTGTATAAACTATAAAAGATAAATTTTAGCATAATATACTTCAATTAATACTGAAACCCATAGAGTAATTGCAGTTAAAATAAAAAACTAATACGATAGGAGATGAATAATGATCATGTTAAATTTAAACATAATTAATGATTGTTTTATCAGTGAATATAAATGGAGTAGCTTCCATTATTCTCTTACCTGTCTGGTTAAGTCTATTAGGAAGCTTCTTGAGTCAAACTTAATGTTAAGACTTTGTGGATGAACAAAGTTTTGAGCTCTCAAGAACCTCTCTAGCACAGGAACCATATCTGATATGGGCGGGTAGCCTCATCTTCCTAATCGAAATTATCAAAATAGTGAAAGTGTCTTTAACAGATTACTTGCTATATTTTAACCTAGTTTTTCTATTTGAAATAGCTTGAAACAAGAACTAATAAGTAGCAAGTTTATGAAAGAAAAGTGACTTTGTGAAATTTAAAATTAAGCTGATGAATTATGACTAACTAATTAGAGGGGCAAGTGACAATTATTATTGTTGCCTGAGCCCAATTATTTTCCCTTTTTGTCTATCTCTGGTTTATATGGTACAAGGAAAAACTTTACATCTATCCTGTCTGTTGGACATAGAATCCTTTTAGCTTTCTGAGCCACAGTGTTTTCAAGTTCCTATGCTAATTAACTTATCCATCAAGTCTCACATGCCACAACTTAAGCCAGTAGCCAACTGGAATAATAACTAAATTTTTCGGCTTAGTGGCTGAAAAGTTAAACCAAATGTTTTGGAGTAGTTCACGGTTTTATAAATGTACCTAATTTAATAAAAAAATGTCCTTCAATTCTGTTATCTAAGAAGGGCAGTTACATGCAAAACATCTTAGGCTCAGTGAACACATGTTTACCTGAGACAATAGCATTATGTCAGACAGCACCTAAAATTTGTAAATGAAGTTATCAGATACATTGTTATTGGCTGATTGTCCAAAGCAATATTCTTAACCATTTCCACAAGTAGGACATTTTGGAGCTATGATTCAATGCATGATAGAAGGTTAGTTCACCAAGGCGAAGCACAAAAATATATAACCTGACACCTGACGATCCTCGAAGGTTTCAGTTAATAATCAGCATCAGTGCCTTTTTAAGGTGGTCCAGCCACACATTAAACTGTCTTGGCAGATGAGCACAAGAGAACCTGCTAATCTTCATTTTTATTTAACAAACGCATCATTCTCATTTGGCTTGAGATTTAATTGGAATAGTGTTTATACTTGCATGTGAATTGAAGTTAGATAACTAAGCACTACAAATACATTGACATGTAATCTTTTTTGTTTTTAGGTGGCAACATCATTATGTTCCACTGATTGTTTCATTTTGCAATCTGGGAATTCACTATTCATATGGAATGGAAGTTCAAGTACATTTGAACATCAAAATTGGGCAGCCAAAATTGCAGAATTTTTAAAGGTAAAGTATTCAAATAATGTATAATCTCTTGGTTCATTGTTATCCTTTTTATCCATTTCATGTTAAGCCAACATGCAATACTCTCTTTCATTCGACAGTTTTGTCATCGGTCAATGGAAAGTGAAAATAGTACATAGGACACAGAGATTACTTTGAGGTTGAACTAATCCATCATTGCAAAATTTCTGGGTTGTAGTTGGTACTTTGGCTGCCTTTCCAGTTAATATGTCCACATAGTTTGATTGAAGTTTGTATTTTGAATGCCTCTCGTTGTGGCATGGTTCAAGCTTGATAGATTTTGGTGCAGATTGTTGGGAATTAGTTCTGGTATACTATTGCTTAAACCCATTTCATGTCTGTCCACCAGTGTTATTGTTTGGGTCTTTGCATAACCACACTATATTTGACATCTATGTGTAGGATTAGGTATGAAAGAATGATCTTCTAATGTCAACAAACAAGAAATGAGAAGGGTTGCCCAGTTTAGGTTTTGGCTTATTATTTAAACCACTTTTTCCTTGCCCTGTTTGTGAATTGGTTAGCAATGGCACCAGAGTTTGGCTTGGGAAGCTTTATAAGGACTTCTGCAACTGAGGACAGTATCTCTTCTCTGTGGTACTTTGCTATGTTACTGTATCTATATGTGCACTTGTATACATATACATATATACATATAATTGTGTTTTCCAACATCACAAATCAATAAGATTATTCTTTATTCTGCAGCCAGGTGTCACACTGAAGTATGTCAAGGAGGGAACAGAAAGCTCTGCTTTCTGGTTTGCTCTTGGTGGGAAGCAAAGTTTTACCAGCAAAAAGATCACGCAAGATGTTGTTAAAGATCCTCATTTGTATACATTTTCACTTAAGAAAGGTTGGATTGATTCCAGAAATATATCTTTGGAACAATTTCCAAGTTTTGATATTTTGATCCTTTTTCATATTCTAATAATCTCAAATTTTATTTACATTTGTTGTCAACCAATGCTTCTCCAGGAAAGATAGAGGTATGTGATTGCTCCCAAGTGTAATATTTGATGGAGATTCTCATACGCAGTTCCTGTACTCATCTTGCTTGTATATTGCCCCCTTGTTGCAGGTGTTTGAAGTTTTCAATTATTCTCAAGATGATATGTTAACTGAAGATATGTTACTACTTGACACCCATGCTGAGGTCTTCGTCTGGATTGGACATTCTGTGGATCCCAACGAGAAGCAAAACGCATTTGATATAGGACAGGTATAAACAGTTATCCTTCCTTTTATTTGTACTACAGTACTACTAGTGTTTGCTATTGCATTAATCTAATCTACCAAACTTTTCTTTTCCTAGAAATACATAGAGCTTGCAGTGCTGCTAGAAGGTTTATCCCCAAATGTACCACTTTATAGAATCACGGAGGGTAATGAACCATGTTTCTTTACAACATATTTCTCTTGGGACAGTGCAAAGGCTGTGGTATGTCTTGTCTCCTGGGCTTTACTTTGCCCCTTTTTTGGAGAATTTGTTTTTGTCTCTTCAATCTCAATTTAATTGAATAAGCTCATGTTGGTGAGATAAATTATTCAACTAAGTTTGGAAATGTTAGATGTGATGCGTGGAAAGATGTACATCATGTTTGAGAAATTTAGAAGGAACCAAAATAAAAAAGGGAACATGTGATTTAAGCTTCTAAACTAGAGGTTAACAAAGACCTTTGAATAAGTTGGACCAATATCCCAGCTTAGAGGTTCCTTAAGGAAAGTTTCCTTAAGCTTCCCTAGCAACATATATATGACCAAAATCATGTGATTATATATGATAAATAGGAGATCCCTATGTAAAGTAACGTACGATGACAGACTATACAGAGCAACAATTTGATTTAACCGAAGTTAAATAATATCTTCTGTTTCCACTGTGAGTTGTCCCATCCTCAATCTTGGATCTGATTGAGATGACTTTGATCCTTGTGTAACCTAGAATGCCATCCTTTTTTGACTGATCATCCATCTTGCTATAGTTGTTTTTCTTTGGACTTGGGGAAGAAAAATTCTATGGTGGATGTAGATCTATTTTTTATTCATCAATGAGAAAGGTATATGTATTGTCGAAGCCATCAGACTCTCTTTTATCATGCATCCGTGGTCTCCCAAATGCTATGAATAATTATACTGCACATCAAGTACATGCAAAAGAGAATGTATTTTCTTGGCATCAAGCTAAGTCATTGATTTGCACCACTTGCTTATATTGATATAAATCCTTGTTGTGCAAAGAAGAGTAACTTATTCTGCTTTCTGGTATGTACTTCATATATTTCATATTAGCAAAAATGACAAACTGCTTCTACATATCATGCAGGTTCAAGGAAATTCTTTCCAGAAGAAACTATCATACTTATTTGGGACTGCCATGCATGCTTCAGAGGTAAATATTTGTAAGCCAAATTTACATAGTTAAAATCCCAGCTATGGCAAAGCTATACATGTTCTATCATTAGGATTAGGATTTAACTGATATAGTTGCATTTAGTAAAATTAACTGTCAAGCTAACATCAGCAACCAGAAAAAAGAAAGAGAGAAAAATGGTAATATTTGAATTCTGTCTTCCTAGATCCTAATTATGTAGTTCTAAAGGATCAAGTTTTATGTTGTCCTCCTCCAACAAGAAAACTAGAAACGGGTTGCATATTTGTTTAAAACCTTTTTGGTATAATTCCATATGGGTGTTTAATCTGTAATTAATGGGTTTTCTTCTTAAATCTGAAATGTTTAGCATTTTTTGTGAAACTTCTTAGTTTGCCAGTACTAACCTTTATTTATCTACTGTTCACTAGTTCAGTAACCATGTTGGACCAGCCATGTTCTGTGAAAATATTTTCTAAAGTTTACCCAGACTTTATGGTTGCTGACTATATGCTGATCCTTGATTACTCAACAAATAAACATGACTTCTCATGTTGACACTTGGCCTTCTCTTGTGCCTGATAGTTGATACTCATAATTGTATGTTCCATTTTTCTATTACTACAAATTTTTACACAAAACATATTGCCTTCATCTTTTAATAACGGTAAAAAGGCTCTATATCTTAATATGTCAGGTCAGACTAACTATCATCAGCAGTCCTGGATGACACCAAATTAGCTAAGAGCTCAAAAATGTCATTAGCACCTCTATGTTAGGAATATATTTTTTGAACTTTTTGTCATCTGTTACTCAATTATATTAGAAACTAGAAAGGACAAAGCGGATTGATTCATTGCCATCTTCTGTGCCATAGTGCAAGAATTTTCGTTTTCCTTTTTATCATGATAAAGGCATAGGTGTTTCATCTCTTCTAGTCGAGTGGAAGGGAAACAAAGCAGATGAAGAGAAGAAAATGGAGAAATATAAGAAATATGACCTTTTCTGATCACGGTATCTGTGTCCATCATTGACTCCATTAAGTTGTCGAAAATGAGGGGAATTATGGTATGAGAAGTTCAGTTGAACCTTGGTTCACAGGATTAAGTATTGTTTTTAGAATCACTTATTAGATTAGGATTACTCAAAAACATCTATTTTGTAAACAAAAGAATAAAAAGAAAATATTGTATATGGTATTTTTTACAAATTTTATGATACATGCATAAGATTCAATGAAGAAATTATTTGGACAACTTAATAATATTACTAATTGATTTACAGTTGTTATATTTGCTCACTCCTTTCCGTGTGCCATCCATGGTTGGGTTAGGGTTCTCTCCAATTAATTAATGGATTCAGTCATGGTTCGTCTTATCAGTCCGTATTGGTGTACTGACCAACTGTCGGTATGATATACTGAGCCTTACTGAGTGTACCAACACATGGTATGATGGAGCAATACCGATGTACTGCCCGTATTAGTCTCCTATCGGACTGATACGTACCGCCCATGCCGAGCAGTATGCCCTTAGCACGGTGAACCTTGGATTCAATGTTGGTTGACTAATTTATGTTTGTAGTTGGAGGGTGGGCCCTACAGCTTATGGGTTTGGTTTATATCTATAAATGTTTGAGGTGAAAGAAAGTGGGGATTCTAATCAATATTATCTATTGGATTTATCCTTACTGATTCTTCCTTCTATATTTCTCTATCCTTTCTATGTGTCACCCTATTCTCCTCTCTCTCTCTCTCTCTCTCTCTCTTACACACCCACACGCGCACTTGATTAGGGCAACTGAGGTTCAAAAGTAGCAAATGCCAAATCAGCAATAGCAAGTGCAAATAGTCAAACTATGAAGGAATTGTTCTTTTCTTGGTCATTCCCAGTGTTAATGGTCTTCATAGTTCATCCTCTTAACCTTTGTGACTGCTTGAAACAAATAAGAAGCCGAAGTGCATCTTTCTTTCTTGCAAAGCATGTTAACCTTTCAATTTCAACATTAAATTTGTTATGTTTTCCTGGTCACATTAGCTTGCAAATTACATTTGGCAACTATCTGTATGTTAATTGAGCATATCAGCTTCTTGGTTTTAATTGGGGGTCGAATATGTTTGACAATGTATAGTTTGATGCTTATAAATAATTAAATTTCTGGCATCTCAGAGAGGAAACATTTGATGATTCATTTTCACTTACCATCCATGCCTATGATTTGCTGCAGTCTAAAGATAAATCTGTCGGTGTGGATCATGATGGACCCACTCAAAGGGCATCAGCCCTTGCCGCACTTTCATCTGCATTTAGTCCATCTTCAAATGCCAAAACTACGGCACCGAGGCCGTCACGATCAGGTCAAGGGTCACAGCGAGCAGCTGCAGTTGCTGCACTATCTTCAGTTTTAACTGCCGAGCAAAAAAGGGGAGAATCAGAAACCTCTGCAACAAGATTCAGCAGAAGCCCTTCCCCTGGTCCACGTGTGACTGTTAATGGTAATATCTATCATCCATCCTAGGTTATTTCTCATGTTTCTCTTTGCTAGATGTAGCTGCCCTACAGTACATACCATGTATTAGAACAAGTTCACAAGATGGATCTTCTTCTAAAAGTGTCCATTGAGTTTCATTTTCAGTAATAAATATGTTCTAGACACTAAATGTTTCATACAAGGAAATAAAAAAAGGTACAGTCACTGCCTTAACAAAATTTCCAGTTTGCTGTCTCCATTGAGTCATTAATCAAAAACCAATGATAATTTTACATGAGATCAAAGACCTACAAGACACAAAAGGTATATAAAGTTTAGCATTTGTAATGATAATTTTTCTGATTATGATTACCTGTTGCAGATTCCACCAAGACTGAAAGTGCAAGCTCAGAATCTGAGCAACCTCTTGAGCTTTTAGCAGAGAAGGAAGATGAAGAAGGAGATGGATCTGTGTCAGAAAGCAATGATGCAGATTCTGAGGTGATAGAGGAACCAAAGATGGATGAAATTGGGGGTGGAAGTACATTCAGTTATGAGTGCTTGAAAGTCAAGTCCAGCAATCCTGTTACAGGAATCGACTACAAACGAAGAGAGGTACTTAAATCAAATAATTTTTCCTTCCTGGTGGTTCTTTGCTGAAGAAAAATGTAGAGGTGACCGTAGATTCTATTCAGCTGCTGTAACCTTTTGCATTTTGCAGGCCTACTTATCGGATGCCGAATTCCAGACAGTCCTGGGTATGACTAAGGAGGCATTTTATCAACAACCCAAGTGGAAGCAGGACATGCAGAAAAGAAAGGTGGATCTCTTCTAAGCTTTTGAAGTCTGGAGTCACCAGAACCTATCCCATTCGTTCTACTTACATACCACGCTTAGTTATCCATTTTGCTCTGTTCTCCGGCATTTGGTTCTCTGTTGTTTCGTAGTCAAATCATGAACGTTACAGTTTGCTATTTGTTGACGAGCAATGCATTTGTCTTGGGGTGACTTCAAAGGTCAGTAGGCATTCTTTTATTTGTGGCAATCATCCAAGTTTGACTGCTTAAATATATAATTTGTTTTGTTCCTGTAAAGGTCCATATGTACTTATTTTGTGCCTGATAAATGTGGACTCTGTATTAAGACTCTCAAGCACACTATTATAACAAGACTCTTTTTAATGTTTATATTTTCGGCTTTGACAAATGGACAATATATGTGCATTAACTAAAAATTATTTATGTGTAGGTTTGTTAATGCTTCTACCAACTATTTCATCCTCCTCCACCTTTCTCCTTTTGGAGTTCTGATTCCTCTGCCCATCTCTTATCTTCCACTCCACCATCTATATACGTTTCTCTTCTCGTCATACCTCTCCTCACCGTCAATCCCAACGACTATGATGAGAAATCAAAAGCTAAGGCTAACACGTAAGATAGTATGGTTTGGTTTAATTCAATTATTATTAAGAAAAAAAATTATTGATGTCTTTGTCGACATAGTCTGGATTAGTATATAAAAAATTATCTGAGATGCTTTTGAATTTAAAATGATAAATTCTTAGGATACCACCTGCATGAGCGAGGTCGAGAGAGGTTTCCCAACTCGATCCTTTCAATGCCCAATTCAGTTATATGAGATTATGAGTGCATGTGCCAGTAATTCTCAATCATCCTTTTTCTTTGTTAAAGGTTAGTCAATCATAAATAGTAAAAGGAAAACATAAAATTATCTTTATTATCATAAATAGTAAGAATAAAGTTTATGATTATTTTTTTTTATCATAAATGACAAAAAGAAATCTTTGTCTTCTCCTCCCTCTCTAGGCATCATGTGGCAATAATGTGTCGGATGATAAGCAATATATCCCCTATCATTTATCTCCCTCAAAGGTATGTTTTGGGACTTTTATGAAAGGGGCTCCAAGTGTGGCATTTAGTTTATCCGACATGAGAGCATTTGAGATTTTCTCTCGTAGGGTGGGTTTTCTCGACTTATCTGCCTCGGACATATTTTGGCCTACGTTTTCGTCATGATGGATTTCTCCTCACACGGGTAGGGTTATCCCAACTTGTGCTTCTGGCACATTTGACCTTCATCTCCATCATGGTAGATTCATCTTTATACGAATTGGGTTTTCTAAACTTATATATATCAGACACATTTACCTTTTGCCATCATCATGACAAATTTCTCTTTATACGAATTGGGTTTTCTAAACTTATATATATCAGACACATTTACCTTTTGCCATCATCATGACAAATTTCTCTTTATGAAGATTGAGTTTTTCTGATATATGTGTTTCAGCCATATTTTACCTTGTGCCTCTGTTGTGACGGGTTTCTCTTCACGCTAGTCTAGTTTTTTCGACTACCGTGCCTTGAGCATATTTTATCTTATGCCTATGCCGTGGTGGATTTTCTTTCATACGGATTGTGTTTTCTCGGCGCACACACCTCAGACACATTTTACCTTATGCCTATGTCGTGATGGATTTCTCTTCACAGAAGTTGGGTTTTGTCAAGCATGCATTTCGGACACATTTTAGGTTGTATCTTTGTCGTGATGAATTTCTCTTCATGCTGGTTGGATTTTCCTAATATTATGTGCCTCAAGCATATATTATCTTATATCCCTGTCGTGGTAAATTTATTTTCATGTAGGTCAGATTTTTCTAATGCATGTGTCTTGAGCACATTTTACCTTGTGACTCCATCGTGATAGATTTCCCTTCACGTAGGTCAAATCCCTCATTTGGTATATTTTGAATCCTTCGTTCGACATATTCTGAATCTTGTATTTAACGCTTTTTGAGTCTTTAATTCACTAGTGTTCCTTTGGAAGTGTCTCAAAGGAACACTTGTCTCAATCGTGGGAAAAGAGAGATTGACTCCCTCCCTATAAATCTATCTTCACCTTATGAGTGGAGTTCATTCCTTCATTTGAGCCTCCAAAGCCTCCTTAGAAATCTTCTCTAATTCAAACCAATTCTCTATAGGGCAAGTTGGTCCTCGAGTCTCTTATAGTCTTGGCATCGATTCAGCAACAAATCAGTCTTCTACACTTTTGCTCCATCTCCTCAGGTCAGGATATCTCTCCTTTCTCGTACAGGTTCCTCTTAATCTATTGTCGCCAGACAGTCGAGGTCCACGCTTTATCTTTGGACAGCCCAAGGACGGAGGAAGTATCGACCTCCCCTTCATCAAGAGAGGTAGCTCCTATGAACTTGAAAGTTCTTTGAGACTTAGAGTCAATGAAGGACTCACATAACTATGATTTAGTGGTGAGGGCACCACTTTTGGATCACTTGTGTGTTAAGTATTTGATCTCAACCAAGTTCAATTTATAAGTCCCACAACTGATCAACATCCATTTGACCCCGTGCCAAGATCTCTTTACTTGTCTCATATACCCTCGAGGTATGACTTCATCTTTCCCTTCATCTGGTAATAGTGTGTTGCCTATAGTGGTGGAAGAATTACCTTCTTAGATGGTGCTCAACTTGCAGTAGTATCTAATAATGTTCATTGGGGAATGAAGGAGTCCTGACATTACTCCAACCTATAAATTTTTATGACTTATTTTTTAATATGCAAGTAGAAAAGTTTAACTACTTGGCCACTTAAGGGAGCTTTAAAGTTAGTAGAGCCCCTTTCAAACCAAAAGGAGTCAAGATTAGCGATTTAATTTCACATGATCAGTGCACTACATAAATAACACCCCCCCTTTCTTATCGGACAAAGAGGTAGGTCAAGCATTTCGGTTAAGAGATTTAATGTCTTCCTCTGAGGCTATCCAAAAGATGGATGAGGACTGGCTAATCAATGCAGGTCTAAGCTTGACTCCTATACGATCTGAACCTCCCATCACTTAACCTCATCTCGCTTTTTAATCATCTTCAACCTTGTGATTGTGATCCTTTACAAATATAAATATGCATTCCTTGAAGAAGAAGGTGTCTATCTCCTCTCCAGGCACAACGATGGCCTCTTCTGCTCTAGTCACTATTCACGAGTCGTCGCTTGAGGTATTGGGCCCGACTCGATCTAGCCACCATGTTAGCACTAATAAGCTAAGAAAAGAAGTTAAAGATTATCATGAAGAAGCTGTTGTTGGGAAACCTCATAGGAGTATCACATGTGCAGTAGAAGATCAAAATAAAATCGGTTTCCCACATAGATCAAAATCGTTGTGCAAAGATTTGTGCGATAAAAAGCCACAAAATCAAAAATCGCATTGCGTGAGAGATTGTTTACTTAAGGAGTTCGTATATCCTTATTTTTTCAAATATGGATAAAGAGGATGAAGGAGGTCAAACATCCTCCTCTCTAGCGGTATCCATACTATGGATCACTATAATGATACTCCTTCAAACGCAGCCACAAATCTTGGAACTCATACATAAAGGAAGGGAGAAGAATATGAGAGAGAGGCCAAAGGTGCTGCGGCCTTTCACATAAGAGCTACCATTGCCTCCTATTTATAGAGATATACTAAAAACTCTAGGGATCATGCCTTAGTGGGTATTGGATCTCCATCCAATGACCCACTAAACTTAGATTATTGGATCTCTATCCAATAATCTATTTTAACCTCTAATTGGGCCTCATTCAAGTAGTCTATCAATGTAGGGTCTCATCTAATAAGAACATGGGCTAATTAAATAACTCATATTTAATCCTTTATTCGCTGAAACATTCACCATATCTGTGTGACCCTTTAGGCCTAAAATCGAGCTGACCGTGAGTCCCACCTATTAGAACTCTTTCTAACTCATTGAATTATTATCTCAAAATAATTCATTTGACTCATCAACTATATACGTACTAGGCCACTGCACCAAAGTCCCCAAACGGTATAGGGGATCTTATCCATCCGACCTGTCTATCCTCAATTATCATATATCCATAATCTATCATCTATCTAATATTCCAGAGATCATATATCAAGCATGGTACTGTCAGGCCATATATGGAATCCATCTAAGTCTCGCTCTAATCAGATTCTTCTAGAGAACTCCTCTCTCAATCCGACCAACCTAATTAGGGATTTATCTTAGCAAGAACATAAGAGATATTCCTCTTATGATACCGAGAGTGAATGATCATTTATTGACATTCAATAACCTTCGTAAGTTTGGCTACCAATCCCGAACCGGGTGTATAAGATCTGAAACTTTTCAAACTTGTAAGTCCAGCGTCAAAGAGATGAGTACTCAAACAAGACATCTTTGGTGTCTCAAGTCTAAGGACCAGATACATAACTGAGACTACAGAATTATTGTCTGAGGTCATGTATCATTCATTATCTATACAATATTTCATAAGTGGATCAATTAGTGAGCTCATTCTCAAATGAGTACTTCTACTGTATTCTTAGTGTCTTCACACAAGTGGCTATGAGACCAGTTGCCTCCATCATATGGACGGGTATACAGTCTACCAATTTGTCAGGTTATCTCGATATCCCTCTCGAGCAACCTATAATCAAGATTATTTATGACCTGTGTTTAAATGTGAATCAGTCTCATTATCATGATTTCATCATGATCTGATTCTCACTACACAGAACCAAGGGCATCACAATATATATATTCAATAGATAATATAATATGAGAATATGCTAATGATAATAATGCAAAAGACTATATAGCATGTCACACGTGCCATCACTCGCATGATTGGCTTGCAAGACACCCGTAGCTAGGAATCTCTCACTTGATCTAAAGTCAATCACTTATATGTATGATCATCATCAGACCCTTGTGATGCTCAAAGACAAAATGAACTAACGACTTTGTCAATGGATTCACAATATTATCTTCAGATGAAACTCTTCCAACTGTTATATCTTTACGGGTTATGATCTCTCTAATCAATTAGAACCTCCTCAGAATAATTCTAATGAGACTTGGGTTCCCTCACTAAAGTTATCGCCCTGTTGGTGTCACTATATATGGGAATCAGCTCCACATTGCTCGGTATAACTCCCAAATCCCTAATGAACTTCTTCATCCACACCCTTTCCTTTGATGCTTCTGCTGCAGCAATGTATTCCACCTATGTGATTGAGTCAGCAGTAGTATCTTTCTTGGAACTCTTCCAGCTTACTACTCCTCCATTCAGAGTGAAAATTTATCCTGAGTTTGACTTGCTATCATTAATGTCGGATTGAAAACTCGAGTCTGTGTAGCCCTTATCCTGAAGGCTACCTTCTCCAGATACCAGTAAAAGATCCTTAGTCATTCTCAAGTACTTAAAGATACACTTTACTACCTTCCAGTGTTCCAAACTTGGATCCGCTTGATACCTGCTCGTGACACTTGGAGCATACGCTATATCAGACCTATACATAGCATAGCATATATGATAAATCCTATCGCTGAGGCATAGGGTATCATGTCCACGTTTACCTTTTCTTCTAGAGTCTTCGGGGATATACTCTTAAAAAGTGACTCATCGATATGAGACATATCTTGAAATTCTTCATGCCAAGCCTTTTGACTATAAAGTCTATATACCTGGACTTAGACAAGTCAAGCATCTTCTTGGATCTATCTCTATATATATGGGTCCCCAAATTATAGGATGTTTCCCCTAAGTCATTCATGGAGAAATTTCTAGATAGCCAAGCCTTTACAATGGAAATCATTCTTACATTATTTTCAATGATTAAAATGTTATTCACATACAACACCAAGAAGGTGCTAGCGCTCATGCTTGCCTTTATATACACACAAGGCTCATCTTCGTTCTTAACGAAGTTATAAGATCTGATTGCCTCATCAAATTTTATATTCAACTTCGAGAGGCTTGCTTTAGTCCATAGATGGACCTAAGCAACCTACATACTTTATTTGGACTCTCTCTGGATACAAATTTCTTTGGTTGTATCATATACATCTCCTCTTTGAGGTTGTCATTGAGTAATGCAGTTTTCACATCCATCTACCAGATCTCATAGTCATAATGTGCTACAATAGCCAAAAGAATTTTAATAGATTTAAGCATGGCTACGAGTGAAAAAGGTTTTATCATAGTCAACTTCTTGATTTTGATGATATTCTTTAGCCACCAGTCTTGCCTTATAGGTTTCCACCTTTCCGTCTACTCCGATCTTCTTCTTGAAGATCCATTTGCAACCGATGGGTATAATACCCTCTAGTGCATCTACAAGGTTTCAAACCTTATTAGAGTACATAGACCATATTAGAATTCATGACTTCTTGCCACTTCTGAAGTCTATACTCATAATAGCCTCCTCGTAGATTTGAGGATCAATATACTGAGAGTCCTCTCTACTGATATGTCTCACATATCCTTTATGAGGATGAGATATTTTGCTAGACTTATGTAAAGTTGAAACTTGTGTGTTGGGTACCTGAACGGACTCGGACTCTGAATGGTACTTGAGGTAGGTTCTTCAATATTGCTCAATTTTATCTCACTCCTATTGTTTCTACTAAGAATATGTTTCTTCTTAAAAAATACAGCTCCCTTGGTAACAAAGACCTTATGGTCCTCGGAATGAGAGAAATAGTACCCACAGTTTTCTTGGGGTATCTTATGAACTTTCATTATTCTGTCATTGGTTCCAACTTGTCGGGATTATATTTTTTAACGTGGGCAGAATAGCCTCAAATCTTAACCACCTTAAGATCAGACATTTTTCCTTTTCATTTCTCATTTGGTGTGGACACTACTGACTTTGATGGAAATTTGTTAAGAAGGTAAGCTACAGTCTCTAGGGCATATCCCCAAAATGAGACGGGTAGGTCAACAAAACTCATTATATATCACACCATATCCAACAATGTATGATTCCTCCTTTATGATACACCATTGAGCTGAGATATATAAGGAGATATCTACTGAGATAAAATCTCATGGTCCTTGAGGAAATGAGTAAACTATGTACTCAAATACTCTCCTCCTCAATCTGATCGAAGAATACTCTTTCCAATATGGTTCTCTACTTTATTCTTATATTTCCTTAATTTCTCAAAGGCCTTAAACTTGTACTTCATCAAGTACACGTGTCCATACCTAGAGGAATTATCAATGAATGTAATAAAGTATAAGTAACCGCTTATAGCTTTAGTCGACATGAGACCACATATATCATTATGTATGAGTTTCATAGCTCAGTGGCTCTCTTTCCAATTTTACTAAAAGGAGAGTTAGCCATCATTCCACAAAGGCAAGGTTCGTAAGTTGTATATGACCATAGTCGAACGGATCTAAGTATTGATCTTTTAGTAATATTTGAATCATTCCCTCATGGATATGACATAGCCTACAATGTCATGGGTATGCATTGTTCACCTCATCTCATTTTTTTTTGATATATTTACATTCATGATATGTAGAGAAGTGTCTAACACATATAAGTCATTTATTAAGGTCCCTCTAGTGATGATCTCATCATGCAGAATTATTGAATAAATATTATTCTCAAAAATTAATTTATATCCATTAATTGTTAAATAAGAAATAGAAATAATATTTTTGATAATAGAGGGAACAAAATAGCATGCATCCAATGCTTTGATAGCTCCACCACGTAGATGTAAGGTGGTATCCCTAATAATGGCAACTACATCAATTTGCTCCATTGCCCATCTTGAGGTTTATATTGCCTCTAGCCAATCTCTTAGATCTTGCCAGAATCTACAACGTATTGCAGATATGATAAGCACTCCTGGTATCCAATACCTATGTATTATCATGAAAATTTGACAAGTAGAGACTGATCATGAATATACCTGAAGCTTCTCCAAGCTTCTATTTTACCCTGTCTGTAAGGTAAACCTTACAGTTCCTTTTCCAATACCCATCTTTGTAGTAGTGGAAGTATTGTCCTTTGTCCTTTGTCGAGTCTTTCTTCATAATATTTGTCTTACTTAGTCTTTATTTGCACTTGCTCTTCTTAAGGGTTTTACTAGCTTTCATTTTCTTCTTGGTTTCACCAATATAGAGAACTAGCTTCTCTTTCTTGATGACACTTTTAGCTTCCTTCAACATATTGAGGAGCTCAAGGAGAGTCGCCTCAAACTTGTTGATGTTAAAATTCATGATAAAGTGAGAAAAAAATCTAGCATTAACTAAAGTATAAAATCAATATACATGTTATCCTCTAGGACTATTCTTAGACCTACAAATTTCTCGATCCACTCTATCATCTTCAGGACATGGTTCTGAATCAATGTCCCTCCTATCATCCTGGCTTGAAAGAGACTCTTGGATATCTCATATCTTTGAGTTCTTTCATGTTCCTCAAACAGCTAGCGGAGATGAAGAATGATGAAATTGACATTCATGCTCTCATGTTGCCTTTATAACTCGGGAGTCATAGAGGCCAACATATAGCATTTTGCCAAAGTGGAATCGTATATACTTCACAGTGAGCGATCTCATCCTCGCTTGCCCCTTCCTCCAACGTGGAGACAATCGTATCAAGGATATACATAATTTTCTCCGTCGTGAGAATAATTCTCAAATTGTGAAGCCAATCCGTGTAGTTTGGACCAGTAAGACGGTTGACATCAAGTATGCCATGTAAGGGGTTTGTGAGCGATATGTTTCTGACAAACAAGATATAGCATAAATAAATAATATGTAGATTTTATAAAAAAAACTAATTAAGATATGAACTTCTATCTTAATTTACTCTCACTAATTTTTCTAGCGAATCACGTGACACCCTCGGCACGTAAAGCAAAAGTCTCCAGTAGACTTCGTGGGGATCGGGATCCAATTAGCATCTTAGTGTAACCTCAAGGGACTCGACCAATTACACTAAGCCCTAAAGGTAGACAACTTTGTCAATCATAACTCTTTGTGGGTCCCATCATTTTTTACCACTAAACCATTATAGTTTTGAGGGACTCAATAACCATGATATTCAATTAAGTCATCACTATCCTTACAAGATAAGTCTGATTTGATGATATGTCATCGAGGGACTCGACTAAATATTTTATGTCCTCAGGTCATCAGTGACATCTCTATGTCGTAGGTAAGATCTCAATCATGTAGATAAGTGAGCCTCGAGTGACTCGACCAACTCAACCTATGTTATGATTCAATTTCTTCCGATAACGATGGAATGCCACGTGGGTCAATCTTATTATCTCACGCTCTCCAACTTAATTTTATTATATGAGAGTTTTTTTATATTGGTCTCGTAATATGTCGTGTCATACACATACATATTTAATATATATCTACATCGCATGCAAATATATATATATATATTTGTGTACAATGTAGATATATATTAAATATGTATATAGTAGGTGTATAACACATATCTCATATGCAAGCCACACCGGATGATCATGAGTCGTCACCTAATATTATTAAAAATGAGTCAATGGGTCCAATCACTCACAATAGGATCTATATGTGCATCGACACATTTTCATGCCATGTGATTATTCATCTCGTCATCATCGGTTCCGTCGGATCCTCGTCGCATCATCATGTGTGGTGATCTCCCGCCATGACACAGTGGGTCTCATTTCCCTGTCATCTCCATGCTCCCGCCACACCTCTCCATGTAATTACAAAATAATCATAGACACGACCGACAATAAACGAGAAAAATAGAGGCTCACAGACCCCAATGATAATAATAATCACATGTATACACATCACATCATATGACTAATAATCATCCATCTACATCATACATCACCATGTAAGATTACTAGATAATAAATAATTAATTAAATTATTTAATTAATTATTTTTTAAAATTAGGACATGCTAAGAATTTCTAAAATTATAAATGGAATTTTTAAAATTCTAGATAAAAGGATAGATCTAGGAATTTCTTTAGTTTTGATAGGTAAAATTATCCTTTTACTACAAAGAAGCCCTAGCCCTTTCTGCCCACCTCCAGCGGGCTATCGCTACCGCCCCTGCGCAAGCGATGACTGCCATTGCCCTCGACCAGTTGCCTATGCGAGCAAGCATCGTGCCCATAGTCGGGGCTTCCATAGGTGCTGCCCTTGCGGGAGCTCCTCTGCCTACAGGCGACCTGCCTGAGGGCACTGCACCCGCAACCGACCACCCCTACAAGCAACATGGCCGTTGGAGTTATGCGCAACCACCTGGTCCACAAGCAACCGCACCTGTGAGAGCCCTTAGCCAAGCTTCTATTTCACAATGATAGCTCCACCAAGTAGATATAGGGTGACCTCCCCAATGGCAACTATGGTAACACTTGCTCCATTTCCCATACTTAGGTACATCTCGCCTCTGGCCAGTCTCCTAAGTCTTGCCAAAATTTGTAACGTATTACAAATATGATAAGTACTCTCAGGTATCCAATACTCATGTATTATCATGAAAATCTAACAAGTGGAGATTGATCATGAATATATCTGAAGCTTCTCCAAGCTTCTTTTTCGCCTTGTCTGTAAGGTAATCCTTACAGTTTCTCTTCTAGTGCTCATCTTTGTTGTAGTGGAAACACTATCCTTTGTCCTTTGTTGGGTCTTTCTTAGCAACCTTTGTCTTACCCAGTCTTTCTTTGCCCTTGCCCTTCTTAAGAGTTATACTAGTCTTCTTTTTCTTTTTAGTCTCACCAATATACAGAACTGACTTCTTTTTCTAAGTGGCACTCTCAACTTCCCTTAACATATTAAGGAGCTTAAGGAGAGTCACCTCAAACTTGCTAATGTTAAAATTGATGATGAAGTGAGAAAAGGAATATGGCAAGGACTGAAATATAAGATCAATGCATAAGTTCTTCTCTAGGACTATTCATAGACCTGTGAGTTTCTCAATCCACTCTATCATCTTCAGGATATGATTCTGAATCGATGTCCCTTTTGTCATCATGGTTCGAAAGAGATTCTTGGATCTCATATCTTTGAGTTATTCCTTGTTCTTCAAACAAAGAGTAGAGATGAAGACTGATGGAATTTTATACCTATGCTTTTATGTTGCCTCTGTAACTCAGGAGTTATGGAGGCCAACATATAACATTTTACCAAAGTGAAATCATCTATATACTTCATATAGTGAGCGATCTTATCCTCGCTTGCCCTTCTTTTGGCGTGGGTACTATCGCATCAAGAACATACACAATTTTCTCAGTCGTGAGAATAATTTTTAAATTACAGACCTATATGTGTAGTTCGGACTAGTGAGGCGCTTGACATCAAATATATCATGTAATAGATTTACAAGTGACATGTTTTGACAAATAAGATATAGCATAAATAAATAACATACAGATTTTACGAAAAAATTAATTAAGATATAAACTTCTATCTTAATGTACTCCCACTATTTTCCTCGCAAATCACGCGATACTCTCGGCACGTGAAACGGAAGTCTTCGACAGACTTTTAGTGGGTATTGGGATCCAATCGGAGTCTTAGTGCAACCTCGAGTGACTCGACCAATTACACTAAGCCCAAAAGGTAGGCAACTATTACCAATCATAACTCCTTATGATTCCTGTCATGTTCGGTCTCTGAATCATCATGGTCTTGACTACTCGACCAACCACGAAGTTCAATTAAGTCATCACCATCGTTATAAGATGAGTCTTATTCGATGATATACTCTCGAGTGACTCGACCATGCATACCATATCCTTAGATCACCAGTGACATCTCTATGTCTTAGGCAATATCTCGATCACATAGAAAGGTGAGCCTCGAGTGACTCGACCAACTCAACCTATGTCGTGATTCAATTTTTTCCTATAACGATGAAAGGTCACGTGGGTCAATCTTATTGCATCATGCTCTCCAATTTGATATTATTGTATTAGGGGTTTTTTTTTATATTGGTCTTATATTATGTCATGTCATACGCATATACATATTTAATATATATTTACATCACATGCAAATATATATATATAGTAGATGAACACATATCACATATGTAAACCACACTGGGTAATCATGAGCGATCACATAATATGATTAAGCTCGCGCAAATGGACCTAACCACTCACAATAGGATCTATGTATGCATCGGTGCATCTCCATGCACTGTGATCGTTGATCTTGTCATCATCGGCTCTGTCGGATCCTCGCTTCATCACCATGCGTCTTGATCTTCTATCACGACATCATGGGTTGTCACCTTCACGCTCCCGCCGCACCTCTCTGTATAATTACAAAATAATCATATGCACATAGGCCCAATAATAAATAAAAAATTAAAAGGGCTCATATGTACCTCATACATCATATGTACACATCACATCACATGTTAGATTACTAGATATAATAATAATAATTAATTAAACTATTTAAATAATTATTTTTAGAATTTTTAGGATACCCTACCATATGGTTCCTAATATGGTAGCTTAGGATCAACAAGCAACCACTTTAGAAAATACTTTATATAGCTAATACAAATTATACCTATGGACTTTACAAGTTTTGAACAGTTGCACATAAAGGATTAAGGTTCATTACAGACCGAAGTTTCTATAAGTACCTACATGACACAACTCTCATTTATAAGCTAAAATCGATCACAAAAGCTAACCAAACTAGGACTATCATGCAAACCCGCTACTTGTTGTATAAAGAATGTACAAAAACTGAAGGATACGGACAAACATAAGCATTACATCGACACCTTATTTATATTTCTGTCTATGACAGTCTCCCCCACTTATTCCTTCGACGTCTTCGTCGAAGTCGTGTAGACGCTACATCTCCTCACCTTTTGCTAGATCTTCAATTTTCTGCTTTGGCTGCAACATGTCTTTTGGCTCCCCAACTGCTCGCTGTTGTTAAGTTGTCAAACTTTGATCCGACATTCTGCTTCCACTCACCAATGACTGACTCTGGTGTGGGGTCAGCTGAGTTGTGTTAATCCTCTTGTGGATCCTTATGATGAAGGAGCATAACTTCCTTTTTATGCACGAGTTTTATAATGGTCTCATGTTTGCTTGAACTGGATGGATTATTGTTGGAGCTTTAACGAGCATCGCCTTATAGACTTTGGAGTTTTTGAGGTCTTTCCTCTACAAAAATGCCCATCAATTATTCTTTAATATAGTTGTCATTTCTAAGTTGGTTCGCATCACTTCTGCTTTCGATTGACATTATGTTGGGAAATGAAGTGGGCAATCTACTCTCAGTAGTACTGATCACCATTGGTGAGGAGTTGCCAACTTGTCTTCCATTATATTTCTTTAAAGGGTCATGAAACTTATGTACAGCTCCTCTGTTGGATAAATAAGAGAATCGAGGTACTAAGTTTTGCCTATTCTCTTTGAGCTGGGAACGTAAAGGTTACTTGATTTCGCCCGCCTCCTCAAGGTACGAGAACTGGGGTACTCGGTTTCGCCCACTCTCTTGAGTTAAGAAGGCAAATGTTACTTAATTTCCCCCGCCTCCTCAAAGTTATACTTCATACATCGAGCTGGTTTCTAGCATCTTGTCTGGTCTTTGCTCATACTTCCGAAGCACTCGAAGTGTTTGCACTTCTTGCATTAAGTTAGCTACTGTAATTCGCCTTCCACTACCATCGAACTTTCGGAATGCATGAAGTTGTGCCCGAAAAGAGCAAAAGTTTACCCCAACTTAGAGTCCTCCAACTTTGAGTAAGTCTTTGATAGTTCTGGTCACCTATAGGATATTATCGTATTCTTCATCATCTTTATCGCCTACTCCTCTGAGTAGAAAAGGTAAAACACCATATACTGCTTACTTTATTTCTTGGTCGAGCACTCCTGCATCAACCCAAAGTTTCTCACTTTCAGCTATATTAATGAGAAGCCCATCGACACAAGTCTTATGAAGTTCTTTGGCCTCTGCCCTTCCGCCATGTCTTAGTACTTGGAGTTTGCCTCTGCATTCTATACATCCTCGATCTCTTTTACGACCAACGCTCTCTCTCTCTCTCTATGAGAGCAAGAGATCGATGACTCAACGAAAGTCTCGTCTCTATGGTACCATGGCGTTATCAAGCCCATGGCCCTACTATCTATTGCCTTGCACCTGTGTTCCTTTCTTCACAATCAGTAGATCCACATCTGCGGTACTGTGGCATTCCTCTGAGTCCACATCCTTTCTAACCGACGCTTTGCTTTAGGGTAGCTAAGCCCCTTTGGACTCGTCTTCGCTTCCTCGCCCTTCTTGACCACCTACTTCAACACCTCTATATTCTCCAAACAGCTTCCCTTGGTTGTTGGAAAGCAGACTATAATTTCCATGTATGGCCTCCGCCATCTTGTTACAGGACTCGCGTCGATTTTGTTCTCCTTAGTTTCCTTGGTAGCAACATTCACTTACTTGGCCTTGTCTTCTGACTTGTCGGGCTCCCTTAAGTGAATAGAAGCACTAGAGCAGTCTAACTCTCTAGTCGCTCCGATCATACCTCTGTATGATCAAGTCCCCTCCATGAGACTCTTTGGTACTTGCACTCGAAATTTTCCCTCGGTAATACATAGCCCCCATATGTTGATAACCAAAGCTTTCATCTAATGCAAGATTCAATGTAGACTTACCTTTGTGGTACTATGACATTCACTCTTTGAATCCATAGTCCTTCTTATCATTGTGTTATTCATCGAAGTGGAGCTCCCAATAGCTCCTGATTATACCTGCACATGATTGTGTCTCTAAAGGGACATTTTTGCATATGTTATATTGTCACGAACTATTCCATCACGATCCACTACACCATGTCACCTCCTGGTGACATCTCCATTGCATTCAGATTCTTATATGATGAACTTGGACTATGATATCTCCATGTGTGATCTCTGCTAGCACATCATAAGGCCTCCACCACCTCCGATTGCATTCCTTCCTTTGGCAATTCATCTTCATCCACTCATTCTCGGGTCACCCCTAGACGAAGCATTGCTCTAGGACAGTCCGTCACCTAGTAGCTCTCGAAGTCCCTAGACTTCACTAAAATTAGTACATCATTGTATAGATTATGGGCCTCTATCCCCCACCAGCACAATCTTCACTGCACATCACTTTCTTTATGACAACTTGAATAGTAGCACTGTAGCATATTCTTCAAGAGTACCCGCTTCTCCATCCTCTTGCCCCGTGCTAAGGTCTTCTGATTCCAACTTTGCCTCTGTAAGTTGAGTTGCCTTAGTCCCTCTATCAAATGCTTCTCTGAGATAAGGTGTGTGTGCCTCGAAGCTTCCTTCGTCTTTGACACCATGCAAAATGAGTTTGCTCCATCAGAACGAAGAACCCATGGAATGACATAATCTCACTCTTGCCTCTATAAGAGTTCATGTCATTGACCTATATCAAAGGAAAGCTTCGTGCTTCCGCTCCATATTTCATCTTCTACATCGACTCCATTTATGCAGCTTGGATACTTCACCAGGTTCCACCTAAGTTGCTCCGCCTCTCTATTTACGTTGAGTTGATGGTGGCTCTCATGCCCACCATTCTAAGAGTCAGCTCTTTGTTTAGTCCGATTTTAATATCGACTCTAAGTGTGTCTTCGTATGATGTTGTTATGGTCACTCCCTCACTTGATCTCGCAATACATCCACCAATTCATTACTTCATTCGAGATCATGCAACGACTCCTCACTGCTCACTCAATCCGTTGAGCTTAGTAGAAATATTGTCTTGAGATACTCTTCCTCAATATGTGCGATCTGTTACACATGATTCTCCCTCTGGAGAATAAGGACCTATCCCTACTGGATATTTGTCATGTTGGAGCAACTTTCCTCTTTGCATTCTTTCCTTTTGAATTTTCGGAGACCACTATCCCCTTGGACTACTCCGTCTTTACTGAACAATCTGTATATTGTTCTGCCCCCGTAAATATGCTTGCTAGATTGTGACTCTTCGCTAATACAACCCCTGCTGCACCCTTTAAGGCCTAGTAACATGCGAAATTTGTTGCATGCTTCAGTCTCCTACGGATGTATCCTTTCCATACCGAAAAGAAAGTTTTAATGCTCCATGCGCCGAGTTCTGGTCACCTTAGGATGGCCACAAACACTCCATCGTCCGCATATAAGCCCTTGCATGAGTACCAAATTCTTCGAGTTAGCAATTCCCCTTACCTTTGTGAGCTTTACATAATTATTTCGGTCATTGAGCAACACATCACACTTTGTACGGTCTCATCTTTTACTAAGCACCCCGCTTGCCTTGAGTACCATCAAGTTTAGTTGTCAATGTTGAGTCGTAGCTCGAACTCAACCATCTCAATCTTTGTGCGCTACACATTCTTTCTAGCTTGCTTGTCCTTATGGTGCCTCTCACGCAAAGGCTGGTTTTGCCTAAGTCGTGCAGCACCCTTGCGAGTCTGTCCGTAAAAGTCAGTCTCCCCAAAATTTTCTAAGGTCCCTTAGGACCTACAAAAGAGAAAATGGGTTAAAGAAAGTATTTCTCACGAGATTCACAAGCAACCACTTTAGAAAATATTTTATATAATTAATACAAATTACAAATATGGACTTTATAAGCTCTGAACGGTTGCACACAAAGGATCAAAGTCCATTACAGATTGAAGTCCCCGCAAGTGCCTATATGACACAACTCTCATTTACAAGTCGAAACCAATCACAAAAGCTAACCAAACTAGGGCTGTCAAGCCTACTGCAAGCTCACTACTTGTTGTACAAAAAATGTACAAAAATTGTAGAACACAAACAAACATGAGCATTACACTGAACACCTTATTTATATTTTTGTCCGTAATACTAAGGAACTCTTTTACAGCCCTTTCCTTGGTTGCAATCTGCCATGGGCGGCCAGCACATCTTGGCCACCTGAACACCCCTTGTGGCTAGGAAACCCTAGCCGTAAGGTTACCTTTGGTGGTCAGGAAACCCTAGCCGCCAAGGTTGCCCATGCAACTAAGACTCTTGGCTACATAGGAGGGCTATTGTCATGGCCGAGAGCTTGTTGCTCTCAGCTATGCAACCATTGGCTAGGTCGGTAGCAATATCCTTGCTCTCGACCAAGGTTGCAAGTAATATCCTCTTCTTTATGCCAATAAGTTTGACATCAAATAACCCTAAAACACATCTTTACAATAAGAAAAGGTGATGTCCTTATCTAATTAACTATGAAGAATCGTAATAAGATACGTTGAAAATAATTTGTGTATCAATCTCATCATATATAGTTTAAAACCAATCTTTGCACGAACAACCTTGGCTCTGATACCACTGCTAGGAAACCAAGCGGGAGCATCATATATGTAGCGAAAGATCAAAATAAAAATTGGTTTCCCATGTAGATTAAATTGTCATATAAAGATTGGTGTACGGAAACCCATAAAATCGAAAAACTGCAACATATCAGAGATTATTTACCTCGGGAGATCGTATATCTCTATTTTTTCAATCGGATAGAGAAGATGAAGGAGGTCAAGTGTCATCCTCTCTAACGGTATCCACACAATGGATTGCTGCAACGATACTTCTCCAATTACAGCCCCAAATCTCGTAACTCTTGCATAGCTTCTCGCAATGAATTTGGAAGAATATCCTCTACCTTCTTCATTGTCCTCTCACGTTAGAGAGGCATTGATTGGCTGAGAAGGAGAGAGAGAGAGGAGGAGAATATAAGAGGGTGGTCAAAGGTGCAGCCAATCACATAAGAGTCACCCCTACCTCTTATTTATAGAAAGCCACCAAAAACCCTAGGGAATCATGTGTTAGTGGGTATTGGATCTTCATCCACTTACCCACTAACCTTGAATTATTGGATCTTTATCCAATAATTTTTTTTGGCATTTAATTGGGCATCATATTGGGAACCCATCATGTTCGGTCTCATCTATGAGAATATAAGCTAATTGAATCTCTATTTAATCTTCTATCCGCTGAAGCATCCACCATATGTGTGTGACCTCTAGGCCCAATACTGAGCTGGTTGTGAGTCCTCACTGTCAGAAATCATTCTGATTCAGTGAATTATTATCTCATAATAATTTATTCAACTTATCGACCATGGACGTATTAGGTCACTACGCCATAGTCCCCAAACGGTACAAGAGATCTTATCTATTAGACTTATATATCCTTAGTTATCATGTATATATAGTTCCTCATCTATATAATATCCTAAAGATCATACATCGGGCATGATATTATTAGGCCACATACGAAATCCGTCTAAGTCTCGCTTTAATTGGATTCTCCTAGAGAACTCCTTATCTCTCAATCTGACCAACCTGATCAGAGATTTACCTGAGCAGAACATACAAGATATTTCTCTCATGATAATGAGAGTGGATGATCCTTTATTGACACTCAATAACCTTTATAAGATTAGCTACAAATCTTCATAACCGATTATACTAGATTTAAAAATTTTTACCTGTAAGTTTGGCGTCAAATAGAGGAGTACCCAAACAAGACATCTTTTGTGTCTCACGTCTAAGGATCAGATACACAACTGAGATTAATGGAATCGTTGTCTGACATCAGGTATCATTAATCATACAATATTACGTAAGCGGATCAATCAATGAACTTATTCTCCGATGAACACTTGTACTGTATCCTTAGTGTCTCTACACAAGTGGCTATGAGACCAACTGTCTCCATCATATGGATATGTATAAAGTACACTAATTTGTCCGGTTGTCTCGATATTTCTCTCGAGCAACTTATGACTGAGATTATTTAGGATATGTGTTTAAAGACGGATTAATATCATTATCGTGATCTCATCACGATCCAATTCTTATTGCATAGAACTAAGAACATCACAATATATATATTCAATGCCAATAATAATAATGAGGTAAAGAGACTATGCAACGTATTACATGTGTCATCACTCACGTGATCGGTTTGCAAGGAGGTGCCTCCAAGATGGAAACAATGAGTTTCCTAAGGTGTCACCTGAATGAAGATCGAGGTCAAAAGAGGTTTCTTGATTCAATCCCTTTGACGCCTATGTTAGTAGCCGAAGATGTATGAATATGAGTGCGAGTAATTTCCAATTGTTTCTTTTTTTATAGTAATTTTCAAGATGAAAATGAGTTTCCTAAGGTATCACATGAATGAAGATCGAGGTTTAAAGAGTTTCATTAATCTGATTCCTTCGAGACATATGAATGTGGGTGTGAGTAATTTTTAATTATTTTTTATATATTAAATATGAGCTTTTTATATATGATTATGAAAGATAAGAAAAAAATTATGATTATTTTATATCGTAGATGGTAAGAAAAAAATGTGGTAATCATTATGATCATAATTAATAAGAAAAACGTTAGTCTTTCTTCATCCTCATGTGACGATACTACGTGATTGGGATAATATATCCCTCATCAACTATCATGACATCAAATCATATTGGTAGTGTACTTATCAAATAAAAAAAAAATCTGTGATCACATGGATCCATCGGTTTCTGTTACAATATATTGGATATTTTCTAATAATAAAATTTTCTTAAGATTTATGATTATCAATAGGTCGTGAGTTATAATCAGTTTTTTCTTTTCCAATGTTTAATTAAAAATATTTATGATTTTATTCGCACGTCAAGGCGTGAGCTTTTTGGGCATTTGGGCAACGTTATTGTGCGACTCACCATCCCACCGAGCTTTGATTCGCCTCGTTCGGTGACCTGCAACGACACTGCCACTCCGTCGAAGCTGCTCTCCTCGTCGTGTCGGCGGCAGTTATCGAGCCGAATCAAAATCCGAACCGACCGGCTCACGAATCACGTCTGGGTGGTCACTCAAAACGCCTCAGCCTTTTCCCGAGCCGAATCAGAATCCGACCCGAGCAGCCCACGAATCAGGTCCGGATCGTCACTATCGGCGCGCGTACACCGCTTCAGACTCTTCATCACGCGGCCACGTCATTTGATGTCGTTATCACCGTCCATCGAATCAGATCATAACATCACACGACGAGACGAACAAAACGCGGCTCAACCCCCGGCGGAGTCCATCTCGTCGTTCTCCTCCTCTTCCTCTCCCATCTCCTACACACTCCCCCCGCCCCTTCCCTCCAAGTCGACACAGATCAAGCGACGCGATAGATCAGCGGTCCCGACTTAGGATTCCTTTCCTCCCCTGGGTCAGTGATCCACCTCGCCCATGGCCTGCATCAAGAGCGCGCCGCGGTCGGCGCTCGTCGCCTTCGCGCCTGACGCGCCCTATCTAGCCGCCGGAACCATGGCCGGCGCCGTGGACCTCTCTTTCAGCTCCACGGCCAACCTCGAGATCTTCAAGCTCGACTTCCAGTCGGACGCACACACCCTCCCCGTCGCCGGCGCCTGCCCTAGCGACGAGCGCTTCAACCGCCTCTCCTGGGGGAAACCCCCCGGATCCTCTTCCGTGGAGTTCTCACTCGGCCTTGTGGCCGGCGGCCTCTCCGATGGTAGCATCGGCATCTGGAATCCCCTCAAGCTCATCAGGTGTTTGGGGGCTTACTTCTCCTTTTCTCCAATTTAATCTCTGTAGAATTCTGAAAGCCCTGATCTTTGTGAAGATCTTGACTTTGCTTAGAGTATTGTTGGCACTGGATATAACGATTCCATTTCAGCAAATTTGCGCGTCTTTTAGAATACCAATGTGGAATCTGTTCTTTATTTGTAGTTCCGATGATCTGAATGATTCTTCTGTTGCGAAGCTTGCGAAGCATGTGGGACCGGTAATTACCGTTTCATATTCGTTTGGAGTCTTTAATTAGAGACTCTAATTTTGTCGTCTCTTGTTGATGCATTTGTTGGATTGGGTTGGTTATGACAGGTTCGTGGTTTGGAGTTCAGCACTCTGTCACCAAATCTGCTTGCTTCTGGGGCTGATGAAGGGGAGCTTTGCATCTGGGATCTGGCAAACCCTTCAGAACCACAAGTTTTCCCCTCTCTCAGGGTACGTATGTGCCAGGAGAGTTTAGTTTATAGTTGGATGACTCTTGCTAGGCACGGAAGTAAATAACTGCTAACCTTGTGCATTACACATCGTCCTTTCCTGCTTTTGCTCTTTCTTTGAAGTCTCTCTCCTCCTATCCATTGTCTCTTAAAAAATGATCGATTAAAATAAATTCTCATATTAAAATAATAAAAAATTAATCGTATCATAAATAATTCAAAAATAAAAGATATTACATTGGTTATAAATTTTCATATTAAAATAATAAAAAATTATCATATGGTAAACAATTCAAAAATAAAGAACATTGCACCCTTTGATCTCCATTCCTATGAGAAGCGACGGTCAGTGAGTCAATGAGTAGCATCGATCCTTTGAAGCATAGTCACCTGTCTGTTACTTTATAAAAAGCCTACTCATGTTAAAGCTCTGGTTGTGATTGGCATGGTTTATTTCAAATCTAAACTAATGCTGAAATGTGACTCAGTATGCTGCTGGTGTGGCTGGTCATCCCCTATTGGAATAGGATCTTTTAGCTAAAACATGAGATGTTGACACAAAAAAAAAGCAATCCCAGGTCTATCGTTTTCTTCTTATCAGCAAAATACTCTATAGTACACTGATCTTGCAGAGAGAAAATCAGGTATATTTAAATTTGCTCACACTTTGTTGGAAACTGAAACACACTTTGATCTTGGATTACCAAATCTGGATGGGTAACATCAAGTCAGATGAATGAAAGGATGCGTGATTCAGAAGTCTTCTCTAGAGTATTTAGAGGCCTTATGTATTTAAGCAAATCAATAAAAAAGAACTATTGCTGGAACTAGACCAAATTTTCATGTAATGGCTAATACGTGGAAATTAGAATTTGTCAACCGCCATGGTCTCGTCAATCAAGGATTGGAATTTCGTTATGTACCGCCTGTACTGGGCGGTATGCACCGGTCCGCCAGGTTATCGGTACGCGGACCGCCCGCTATCGGGCGGTACCACCAAAATCGACCGTCGATGGTCGATTGAGGGAGAAAAAGGGAAGAAGAAGAAGAAGAGGAAAAGAAGAAAGAAGAAAAAGAGGGGAAGAAGAAAGAAGTACCTCGTGCCATCGCTGCTCCCACCCGCAGGCGATTTTTCTCCCTAGCAACATCGCCCCTTTAATATATTAATATTTTAATATTATATTATATACTATTATATTATATATTATTGTAATATATTTTAATGTATCAAGCAGTATGCACAATATTAATATTAATATTATATTATATAGTAATATAATATATTTTAATGTACCAGGGTGGTACACACTGTGTACCGCTTGGTACCGATACTATACCAGTACCAAGAAAATATCGGTACACCGGTACGGACCGATAGGTAAAACCTTGCTGTCAATAACTATTGCTGGAACTAGATCAAATTTCATGTGCATGACTGACGTGTAGGAATTAAAAGTTGAAATGAAGAGGATGATGAGGCGATAGACACATTGAAGACAGAGGGGGAAGAGCAACCTAGTGGCTGGCTGACAGCGGTGCAGCAGGACGACAAAGGTGAGGTGGTGAATTTTCAGGGACAAGGTGACAAGGAAGAGGCAGAGGAGAAAGGGGGTGAGAATGAGAGAAAGAAAGGGATTTAGGTTATCTGATGAAAAGATCAAAGAAAAATAAAAGTAAGGAAAGACAATTAAAATGAAAAAGATGATAGGGGTATAGGATGGTAGGCTTACCATGCGATACCTGTGGTTTTAACTTTTATAACTGTATGGTAAGCCCTATTTGGTAGGATTACAGGGTGATAATCTTACCTCCATTCCAGATCTGAAGAAATTGCCCGAACAGCATCCCATCTACTGGTCGGTAAAGACCTATCTGATCGGGTACTGGCTAGTTTTTTGCTCCATGTTCTGACCATGTCAAAACAATTGTCTCAGCATTTTTATATCTCCTTTTGTTCTATTTCCAATTGGGTCCTTGGTTTTGTCTCTCAACAATTTTTTTCTATGTATTTATGCAACTTTAATGAAATAAGCAATAAAATGATTTCTACAATTTCTTGTGAGAAATGACCTCTGTGGTTGTTTTAAATTTTAAATTCAGTCTTAAACTAAATCAGGTTAATACAAATCAACATCATTTGATATCAACCTTGATATTATCTTCATGTGTTTGTAACAGAGTGTTGGCTCTGGAGCTCAAACTGAAGTTTCCTTTGTTTCTTGGAACCCTGAGTTTCAAAATATATTATCATCCACGTCTTATAATGGGATAACAGGTGCTTAAAAAGTTTTCTTATTATTTTTATCCATTTGTACCTTATTTTGAGGATGTAAGTGGTGCATATTTTCTTATCATCTTGCATTTTTCTATTCCAGTTGTTTGGGATCTGAGGCAGCAGAAATGCCTCACAAGGCAAGTTTCTAGTTCATAAAATTGATGTATTATGAAAACTGAGCAAATCTAATTGAACAGCTAAGTATCTGACCCTATTGCTGATTGAAATGTTTGTATATCCAACAGCTTTGTGGGAAGGAGGTGCTCTGTCTTGCAATGGAACCCTGATGTTTCGAACCAGTTGATTATTGCTTCAGATGATGATAGTTCACCTTCTCTTAGAGTAATGTGCCATGATATTATTATTGTGATCATTTTTATAGTAATTCTTTAGATCAGTTCTAGTAGCTGACTCCACATAAAGTCAATCTGAAATGATATAAATGTATTGGATATTTGGCTTTCTTTGATTTAGCATAGAGATTTTGATCTTTTCTTATGTTTAGCTGAGAACTGTTGTGTTATATGTAATTAATAACTGTAGCAGAAAGATTTTACAACTCTGTTTGTTCATTTTCCTTTTAAAGTACATTAAAAATTCAGGTATTGTCTAGCTTGAATGTATTTTGATTGCTATATTTTCAATTCCTATTGACAGGTTTGGGATTTGAGGAACTCAATATCACCAAAAAGAGAGTTTGTGGGGCACACAAAAGGTTCTATTACACCTTTTTTTAAATTTCTTCTATATGTCTTCTTTTGTTTATTTATGACTCAATTTATCTCTGTTAATAATTTCTATCTTATTCCATATAAGCACTTAGTAATGAAGCTTATTAGTAACTGCATCTTTTGTATTCCACAGTCATATAAGTTTTATTTAATTTTATCATTATCTGTACCCCACAAGTTAATTTCATTGTGGTGATAGGATGAGAAATCAGGCAAGCATATACTGGTGCATTGTTTTTTTGCAACTTGTGTCAAATTAACTCTTTATGTAGTAATAGGTATAATAGGTAGGCATCTGTAATCAAAAACACTCTTAACTCATTCAGCGTTTTAAATAAGCGCTCGGGCGCTCGCCTAAGCGCCCGGGCGAGGCGAGGCGAGGCCCGAGCACCTCAATCATCACCCAGGCGGCGCCGAGCCCAGGCGACGGGCGATTCGGGCAAGCGCCCGGTTTAATCCAATCGACCGAACCAGGCTTTTAGCTCTGGTTCGGTCTGTCGCGTTAGTTGGTTCAATCGAACCAACTAACGTAGCCATATATTTGCTGTTAACTCAACCCTAATCCCGATCGCCGCTGTCGTATTTGCTGCCACTGCCGCTGCCGCCTTGCTGCTGCTGTCTTCGCCGCCATCACTGTTCTCGCCCGAGTGCCCGAGAGCCTGCTTTAGTCGCTTGGATTACGTCGCCGACACCATCTCTGCTGCCGTTTCTCTTCGTCGTCGTCACTGCTGCTGCTTGTCGTCGTCGCCGTCACTGCTACTTCTCTCGTGGTCAGGTCAGCTCATCTCGATTCTACTGTTAACAGTATACTGTTAAGTTGACTAATTATTATAACTAATTATTAACAGTATCTTATACTGTTAACAGTATAATAGTATACTATTAATATATTGTTAACACATATTAGTAGTATATTGTATATAGTATATTGTATAATATATATTAAATATTAGTAGTATAAACTGTTAATAGTATACTGTTAATATACTGTTAGCAGTGTAATATATATTAAATATTAACAGTATAGTAGTATACTTGTTAATATTTATTACATATATAGTATATTATCCATATTACAATATAGTTAATAGTAAACAGTATACTGTTAACAGTATTTTTAAGTATTAAATAGTATACTAATAATAATATTTATTTATTTATTAGATTAATAATATATTCTATAGATTTTAAATTTTAATAATATTAATTCTTATTTATTTGAAATTATTGTCAGGGTTCTAAGATAAATGACAAGTGAACAGAGCAACTCAATAAATTCTCCAGTGACATCAAAAAAGGATCCAGCATGGAAGTACAATTTATTTAAATAATTATATTTATTAATTATATTATATATTTTTAAATATTTTGGCGCCTCGCTTCGCTCGAGCGAGCGCTTGACGCCTCGGGCGTTTTGGGACCCTGGCGCCTAACGTTTTTTTAATCACTGAATTCATTATACCTTTTCTGTGGGAGAATTAATTGCTAACTTTTGACCAAAAGCTTTTTAACTTGTAGTGGATGATTCATGATTGTATCAAAAGGTGTGGTTTATGAATGTTTGAAAATATATGTTCGGTTTCAATATTGACTTGTTTGATTGAAGACATTTTGCAACTCATAATGCACTAGACTTGAGTTGTATGAAGAAAAGACTGATTATTCTTATGGTTAGCATAAATGATTATGTAGAGGACCCAACTCATGCTAGTGTTTACTAGGATTTGAATTGCTCTTTAAGACTAAATGTAGCAGGTTCATATAATTCAAGAGATGAACAAGGGCCTTTGCATTAAATGAAGCATATGTGAAGAATTTTCTCATGCATCATTGTTTTGTTTTTATATACTGGATGTTGCAGTTGCAAGTTGCAACCATACAGTTTAGATGCCAATGTAGGTAAAGGCAATATAGAATCCTAAATATCCAATGATTAAGTAAATTCAGCTTAGGGAGGAGTTGATGGGATCAGTGATTATGCAAATTTAAGTAACAATGAGTTTATTAATGGAGTTTTAGTAAAAGAGTGTTGAGTTATCGAGGAAGGTGTCTTGACAGATTTAGGTTTATAATCAACTGTGGTGTAACAGTTCTGATGATGTTCAGCATCTATATGTTGTGATGTTAATTGAAGCTTGAAAATTAATCTTATGAATGTATGGAAACCCATAGGAGATTTGACCTATGTGCTCATTGAAGTGGAAAGAAGAGTAGGAGAGAATTATCAACTAAAATGAAGAATCATATATTCTTCCGAAGTCTAAACATCATGTTCTCAAAATTTTTAGCCCATTATACATCTGAAATAGGAACCACCAACATTAACTCTTCCTGCCGACATGCCCTATACTGCCCAGTGTAATTTATAATTGGCCTAATTCATATGATGGAATCTCTACCATTGTTGATAATTTTCTACTGTGATATATCATAAACTGTCAATCAACATGTTCTGATTATCCCAGTTACGAAGCAAGAATTTTACTCCAGTGCTGCATGTTGTCAAAAAAAAAGGGCAAAACCAACTCAAAACATGAAGAAATTAAGAAATGTAATCTAACAATCCATATTAATTAAATTGATACAATGCAAAGACTGGTCACTGAACTTATGTCCACCATTCCTCATCGTAAATCTAAAGAAGTTGACCCCTGGCTTGCATCAAGGATTTCCTACTTGTCATGAACCTCACCATGATTAGAGTTCAATGCTATACTGGTGAGACCAACTTGATATCTTTATACCATTCTTTTTAATAATTCTCATGATTGCCAATTATGCAAGCCGAAGATAGAAACTTTTATTCAAAGCAATGACTTGGAATATATTGTCTAGTGGAGTTGGCAGTTGAAATCTTGTCCGTAGATAGTAAGTAATATGTTATTAAATATTGACATTGTGGATCTTCAAAAATTAAATTGTGTATTTCTGACCATTTTATCCAAATCCACTTTTCAATTGTGAAGGATTGCAATATTTTTAAAAAATAATTTCTTGAATTTTTTAGCTTAATCCACTTTTCAATTCTGAAGAGATCATAATATTCTTTACAAAATTGTTATTGTTAAGCTCTTAAGCTAATTATGCATCTTTTTGAGATCAATCTCAGTATAACTTGTGTTATATAGTGCAAGATAAAGTTAATTAAACCTCCTTGTGCTAAGGTTACATCAGGGACTATGAGGAACATATCTGGATGATTTTTCTGACTGATATATTTGTTTAATTGCATAAATAAGAAGAATAAAAAAGGATAATTGGAAAGATAATATGAACCAAGGTTTGACTTACCGATCCATACCGGTGTACCGAGTTCATCTCAGTACCGGTATGGTACTGGTACCCGGGCAGTATGCACAGTGCATACCGCCCGGTATATTAAAATATAATATAAATATTTTATAATATAATATTAAAATATTAAAAAAAAGAAAAAGATGTCGCCTCGATCTTTCTCCCCGCACGGGAGAAAATGCGCCCACGGCCCGCGGGCGGCGACGGCGCGCGAGCAGCGACGACGCACGGGCGGTCGCGAAAGGTATTCTTTTTCTCCTCTTTTCTTTTTTTTTTCCTTTTTCCTTTTTCCTCTTCTTCTTCTTCTTCCCTTTTTCTCGCTCAATCGACTGCCGACGGTCGATTTCTCCCTTAGTCGACCGTTGACAGTCGATTTCTCCCTTCAATCGACCGCTGATGGTCGATTTTTGGCAGAACCGCCCAGTAGCGGGCGGTCTACGTACCGGTAACCTGGCGGACCGGTATGTACCGCCTGTACCGGGCGATAAATGTCGAAATTGCAAACTTTGATATGAACACCAGCCGCAAAAAAAACTTGTATTTTGTTGAAAAAGTTTATATTTTCTGACTTTTCTCTGTCTGATGTAAAGGCAGTTTGTTAATTGATATTTCAATTTCACTGCCTAATACAAAATACAACTGATACATGAATTTCTACTTGCTAAATTTGATGTTTCACAAACTCCTAGGTGAAAAGATATATAGATATTTCTAAATTTAAGTTGTAATGACAAAGACTGCTCATTGTATACACCAATATATGACTCATGTGAATGCATTTTGCTGGAAATGGAAATCTAAAACCATTCCCCAAAACCATCAGAAGAATAATGATGATATCAACTGAGCTTCAGGGAATTATAAAACTAATCATAAGCCTACATGAGTTCTTTGGAGGCACATTGTCTCAAATAAAAATCAATGACAATTGAACCTAAGACGTGGCTACTTCAACTAATTAAATCACTCCATATTTCTAGTTGTTTCAATAATTATGGCATTGTTTAGAACTTTTCATGACCTATGACAACTATTTTAGCCATTGTTACATGATTGCACTGTTTCCCTAGTCTACTAGTGTTTCAACAATACTTTGCAGATGGATTGTGTTTATTGAGGTAAGCTAAGTGATATTCTAGGATGTTTACCAGCATTCAACTATTGCATCTAATTTCTGCTGAACTTGGTGATCTTCCAACAAGTGTACTATCTTCTACTATCCTCTTGTTACTTTGCTCGCCAATTATTTAATTTGTTCCATGTTTTTTTTCCTTTTTTACATTTCCTATATTCTAAAATTTCAACTTGTTCATATACACTATAATCCATCATACATTAATATGTAGCACTGACAATGAGCATATTACATTGTTATAAATGTAGAACAACCATCTGTATTTAAATTGAATCATCCATTAGAATATATAAAAGTCCATATTAATGCATAAAATTGTCTAAAGCTTACAGATTAGATAATGTCTAGTGATCCTTTAACCATTTGGATGGCCTTGGTTTCATGTTTTCTTTTGGACAAATATGATATGCCTGGATCACTTAATGTTGATAATGCAAAAAGTGAACTCTACTTACAGGAACATGCATATCCATGTGCCTTCCTTTTTTGCATGATGTTGTGTATCTAAAGTAAATTTTACATTCCCAAAGCTTTATTTTTAAAATATCTGAAGGCGCTGCTTTCCCTCACTAATTCAAGCTACTGATAAGTTGTAGTTCTCTCTGGTCTTATTTCTTACTGGATGTCTTCAAGAAGTTACATGAAATATTGATTTTGTTTCCTCTTTCATCAAGTTTATTGTGTTAATCAGGTGTGATAGCTATGTCATGGTGTCCCTACGACAGTTCATTTCTTCTTACCTGTGCCAAGGACAGTAGGACAATTTGCTGGGACACAACTACTTGGGAGGTGCATAAACAATCAATTCCTCAATAACTTATCTGATTTGCACCTCATAAATGTTCATCAACTGTCATTGTCAGCTTCTGTCTATATGTTTACCATCTTTATTGTGCAGATGGTATGTGAATTGCCTTCTAGCACCAACTGGAATTTTGATATTCATTGGTACCCTAAAATTCCAGGAGTCATATCGGCATCCTCCTTTGATGTCAAAGTGGGAATATACAATATAGAGGTACTTGAATCTTGATGTGGTATGGATCACAAATATATTACAACCTTTTATGTTTTCCATTGTTGTTTCTCAAGAAGGCAAATTCCTCAATAGTGACAAAATGTTGTCAAAACTTTCATGGATCGCCCATAAGATCGATAATCCTGGTGAAGCTTATCGAGATTAAAGGATTGGCTTGAATATAATTTCAGTCCATTGGTACAGTTTAGTCAATCCGACAGATCATGGTCGAGTTTTTTCTTTATAATAGTTTTAGTTTATTTTTTCTTCATTTTTGCTGTATTTTGGTAAATTTATCTTCTTTTTGGAGGATCCATCACATTTAAATTATGGTTTCCTTTAGTTGATTTCAGCTTTTTCAAATCTCTAGGTCAAGTTTCTCTCATGGTTCAACATTTCATCCAAGTTTGGGAGGTCCACTTATGGTACAAGGCTTACCGCCTGTTAAGCCTTGTGAATCCAGCTTATCGCCCTGCACCCATCTTGCTAGTCCATTGGTCTGTCTTGTCATGGACTTAACTATAATTGCTTTAGTTGTGAGGCACCCAAGCGACAACTGTCCGTAAAGGTCAGCCTAAGTTTTAATCACTTGCGGTCTCAAAGGACCTGTAAAGTAGAAAAGAATTAGTCGAAGAGATGAACAACAAGCAAAATGCCGTCATCGTCTGGAAGTCGTAGAAACAAACAAAAGCAATAGGAAAGTCACATTGCAGTTCCGAAGTTGCTCGAGTTGGATTTAGGATAATCTAGGAGTTAAAAGTATAGTTAGGATTGGAGTTGGCTTAGGACTAATAAACATGGAACATGGAAAGATGAAATAGCTTTGGTCTCCATTACTCCCCTCATGCAGTTCAGCCTTATCTTAAAATGTGAAGAATGCTTAGGGATCAAAATAATCTGGGAACCAAAATAAGCTGGAATTGATGGCTTCTGCATGAAATTGTTATCGAGCTGATAGCTACCTTTTTGCATCAGTTATAATTGGATTCTATCTTCCCACTGTGGAACTGTTTGGTAAGTTTAAAACAAAAACTTGTTTTTTCTTTCTCCTTTCTCACTTAGCCATGCTAGCAAAGTGTAGGCTGCGTGTGGGGCACAGAAAGAGTTATTTGATAATGTAAGGTAGAATGAAGTCTTTTCTGTGGCCAACAGGTCCTTTAAGTTATGTTTTCTTTTATTTCTCTTTATATCTTTCTTTAATATGTCTAACTACTGTTGTATCTAACCAATATTTAAAAATTAATCTGTAATGTTGACCCTATGTACTATGTTCTAATAATTAATTTTTCACAATATTTAGAAACGGAAAGGAAGATAAGGAAAACCTTTGATGCTGCCACAGTAGTTCATTCTGCTTAACCTACGGGTGAGATGGGACTTACGGATTAGATGGTTATTTTGAATGGAACACAATGTTACTTTTGTAATATGATAATCCATATATGTAATCTTAAAGTTATTTCTTTGCATTATGTAGCAGGTGAAAGGAAGAAAAAGGAAAACCTTTAATGCCTATCACAGCATCTTCTGTTTAACTTTTGGGAAAATATTTTATGGTTATGTTTAAAAGTTCATATGGGAACAAAGTTATAGTTGTCAAATGAGTAAACGCCTGTCACGTTCATCAACTATGCTAATTTGTGTTTAGGATAAGTTTGTTACAAACAGAAGTTATTGATGACCTTGCCTAATCAGAATTTCTCAAGTAATTAAGTACAAGATTTGTGATTAGCATGCTTAGGTAAGGTACATCTTCCTGTGTATATCAACATTTTGTTGTTGCCTCATTGTGACAATGGCCAAATGTTGATGTTGTTATTGTTCGAAATAGTGCAATGGTGAAGCAACTGTTTCTATTTCATTTCTTATATGCATTTTTTCTTCAAGATACATTAGATTGATAAAGCAGGATGCTTGTTGTATAAGGTGTTTGATCGCCAACGAATGGCACTTTATTTCTGGACTAATGAGTATTCTTTTAGTTAGCATGTTCCATGTAAAAAAAATCTAAATATAGTCACTGTTTTCTGCAGGCTTGCACCAAGCATGCAGCTGTAGAGGGTGAATTTGGTACTCCAGGTATATGCTTACTACTGTTGTAGTTCTACCACTTCATTTTGACAATTTTCTTCTCGTGAGGGTTTCCAAAAGATGACTACTGGATGTATACTCATAACTGTATTTTAAAAAAATTTCCTATGCAACATGAGTGACTTGTTTAATTTGGCCAATTAATCAAGAGTAGAGCAATCTTTCTACAGTAAGTGATACAGTGTAAGTTTGAGACCGTTGAATGTTGGGAGTATAGCTGGTATCAAGGTTTAGTCTGGTATAATTTGTATTATCATTTTCTTTTCCATAGCTTCCATCTGAGTTTTTGCCATCATTTCTTGTTGCTATTATTAGAGAATCCTTTGAGTCATATGTAGTTACATTCAAATTTTCAATACCTATTCTAGGTGTAGATTGACTTGGAAGAGTTCTCTGAGTTCTGCTTTTGGAAGATTTTGACGTCTCTTATGTAAGATTTTATAGAGCTCAGTGGCAGGAAAAGATTTCTGTTTGAATAGTTGCAATATTAGAGTTTGTTGTTGTTGCTGGAAATTAATAGAGAGAAAGATAGAATTGTGATTACCTGTAATATGTACTTGCCTATACATGCCATAGGTGTGGGTTATGTACCTTATATGTTGTGTTGTTATTAACTCATTAATATCAAATTATGTATTGAACAACTTATTGTGTTTTCCTAATGTATTAGGTATACTGTTCTGATCTTGCTATGTCATGTGCTATGCAAAATACTGTAGATTTGATTATGAATGCTAGGTTCTGTATGTTCTGAGCTTTTTTTTCAAAAAAAAATTGGAAGATATTTTTTTTATGTTAAATGGCATACATGATGTTCACACGTGGACTCGAATCTAAGACCTATCACTTGTGCAGTGCGACACCAACCAACCCAAATGTCTCAACAGAGATTGTTCTGAGCTTTTCTTGAATGGCTCTGAAATTGAATGTTTGATTTTTTAACTATATAAATATTTCAAATAAAATAACATCTAGGAAAACTTAATTTTCCCCCTCCTGATTTCACTTTCTCCAAGTTCTGGACAGCCTGCAAGACACCAAATGATCGATGTGAATTGCTCATGAGTTTGAATTAATTTAGAATTCAATTTTGTTGGTTCTTTTTTTATAATTGTCTTTAGTACATCAGTACAATTTGGGTCATTTTTTATGCTCTTCTAATACAGGGTAAACTGTATGGTGAAATTTACATGTGATTTTTTCAATGATTATTGGATCTTTTGCCCCTGGCGGGCTTCCATGCAAACCTCAGTGTCATCTTAAACCCCAAGCTCTTTTCAATTTGCATTATTTAATGTTAGAGATGTGCACAAGTTATCTATGAAATCAGGGACGTATTAGAGCTTGGCAACACAAATTACTGTGGAAAAGGAAGTAGTGGTACCAGACCATTGGAATGGTTCATGCTTTTGTATCTCATGATGAGTTTACAAATTTCCAATAAACAGTTGCTGGTTTCTTTAACCTGTTGTCTACATAGGTAGTTGACATTGAACATGATTGTTCATCTGTCAGTTTGCTGTAGTTAGGATCAATATGTATTATGTCGTATATTCCTTAGTTTGGAATCTAATTGCATTTTTATGTCATTAAGGTGGTTCATTAGTTTTATTTAATCAACTTCAATCTTCATTTTTGCGCCACTTTTATGTTTGTGTTTCCAGTACATTTGAGAGCTCCAAAGTGGCTTAGACGTCCAGTGGGTGTCTCTTTTGGTTTTGGTGGCAAGCTTATATCATTTCAGCCTTGCCAGTCAGCACCAGGAGTTCCATCATCTGCTTCAGAGGTAAACGTAGATTTCATATCCATTTGTTGTTTGGTACCTTTCATACGAGTTTTTTTCTTTCTTTCAGGTATATGTGCATAATTTAGTTACTGAACATAGCTTGGTTAGCCGCTCCACTGAATTTGAAGCTGCAATACAAAATGGGGAAAAATCTTCACTCTGTGCTTTATGCGAACAGAAGTCACATGATTCTATGTGTGTCATCTGTATGATAGTATCTAGTTTATGATCTATTCACATGATAAATTTTGTGTAACCATTTTTTTTTTCACTTAACAGATCTGAAGATGACAGAGAAACATGGGGCTTCTTGAAGATTATGTTTGAGGAAGAGGGAACAGCTAGGACTAAGTTGCTTTCTTATCTTGGTTTCACTATGCCAGTGGAGTGTAGTGATAAATACAGTGACCTAGTTAATTTGGGAAAAGGCCTAGAAAACACACTTAGTCTTGATACAAGATCATCGGTTGAAGTTGATGTGAGCACATACTCTATTGACAACGGAGAAGAATTCTTTAACAATCCTCAAATTAGTGAGGATAGTTCAGCTTATGAAGAGAAAAGTGTTCCTAATGGGGAGAAGGCTGAGAAAGAGCCCGAAGAACCTTCAAGGAGTTATGATCCGTCATTTGATGATAGTATTCAACATGCCTTGGTTGTTGGAGACTATAAGGGAGCAGTTTTACAGTGCATCGCTGCAGACAGAATGGCCGATGCATTAGTAATTGCACATGCTGGTGGTTCCTCATTATGGGAGAGTACACGAGATCAGTATCTTAAGAATAATCTTGCACCCTATTTAAAGGTATTAATTTTTATTTGAGCATTTATCTACATTGTGTCTTAAAGACATTTGTTTTTTCCATTGTATTATTGTAGACTGTTTAGGGATGCCTTGTACAGAAATTTCTTTTGTAATAAATAGTTGCTTGAGGGTAGTAATCTGATTATGATGTTTCCATTTAAGGTTGTATCTGCACTGGTGAGGAATGATCTCATGGCTCTGATTAATGCCAGACCTCTGAATTCGTGGAAGGAAACTCTTGCTCTTCTTTGCACAGTAAGTTCTCCTGCCTTTAGTATATGTTATTCAGCCAACTTTGCTGTCATCTTTTTATTACTTTTAATTTCTAATATCATCTATTTGATTAATATTTATCGGCCTCCGTTAGAGCAAAAGCCTTGCCTTCATGGTTAACTCCTTTGCAACCTCATTAAACCGGCATCAAATTATGGAAATAGCCCCGTCTTTGTAGGTGTAATTTTACCTAAATATAAAAATATGATTAAATCAAAGAATAATAGATACAAATTAACGTAAATGACATTTAATTCTGATCTTTTGACTGCCTTCTTTCTGTTGTTGTATGCCTGAATCTACATTATTAAGGATTTGACTATTATTGAATATTTTGCAGGTCAATTATCATCTGACAATTTGATTCTGCATTAAATATTAATGTGTGATGCTCTATTTTCATTTCTATTCATCATTTATCATCTGATAGTTGGATTCTGCATCAAATATTAATGTGCGAGCACTATCTTCATTCTATCACAGAAGTCACTGATCTTATTCAACGGTTATGTAACAGTTTGCGCAGAAAGAGGAATGGACTGTTTTATGTGACAGTCTGGCTTCAAGACTTATGGCCATCAGAAATATGCTTGCTGCAACTCTCTGCTATATATGTGCAGGAAATATGGACAGAACTGTGGAGATATGGTCACACAGCCTGAAGCTTGACTCTAGAGGAAGGACTTATATAGATCTTCTTCAGGTAATTTTCTCTGGTCACAAGATTAAATTACTTATGAAAACCACCAGGTTATGATTACCTTTCTTTGTCATAGGATTTAATGGAAAAGACAATTGTCCTCACCCTTGCAACCGAACATAAGCAGTTTAGTGCATCTTTGTCAAAGCTTGTGGAGAACTATGCTGAACTACTAGCTAATCAGGGGCTTCTCACTACGGCAATGAAGTATTTAAAACTACTGGGATCTGAAGAATCATCACATGAGCTTGCTATATTGAGAGAGAGAATTTCTATCTCTGCTGAAGGTTGTCCAAAAGAGATAACAGATATACTATGATCTATCTTTCCAACTTAAATAATTTTTATTTTGCTTGATGATGATTATACAACTGTACTTGCACTGTTTTGATTATATTAAGACCTGTAGGTGATGATAAACGTAAGCAAGTCATTTTGGCATGCAATCTTGATTTCTCTCATACAACTGTTGCGCTCTTTAGCCCCATCGCATGTGTCTACTTTGTTATTGACTGAAGCATGCAAGTGTTAAGCACAGTATACATATTTCTGTGTCAGCCTTTTCCTTGAATGTAAGTTCCGTACCTGTTGTATGCAAGGGTCTCCCTACCGAGCGGTAAGGCCCCGTACCGCTCGATATGTACCGGCCTGGCAGCTGATCGGTATGCGGACCAGCCGCTACTGGGCGGTACCACTAAAATCGGCCGTCGGCGGTCGATTTCGACTGTCGGCGATCGATTTTGGTTGTCGACGGTCGAATGAGGGAGAAATCGACTATCGGCGGTCAATTGAAGAAGAAAAAGGGAGGAAGAAGAAGAGGAAAAGAAGAAAGAAGAAGAAGAGGAGAAGTACCTCGCATCGTCCTCACCTGCGTGCTGCTTGCGCGCCCTCGCCGCCCGCGGGTCGCTCGCGAGCCATCGCCACATGCGGGCGACTTTTGTCCCCGTGCGGGGAGACGTTTCGTCTCCCCGTGCTGGGAGAGAGACCGAGGCAACGTTTCCCCTTTATTTTTTTAATATATTTTTAATATTATAATATTATATTATATAATATTATAATATATTTAATATATCAGGTGGTACATACTGTGTATCATCCTGGTACCAGTACCATACTGGTACCGACAAAATGTCGGTATACCGGTACGGACCGGTAAGTAAAATGTTGGTTGTATGTATTATTGTTTGTGGCTATTGTCATGTAGAAGTAGACGAGTGTCCTGCTTCTGAAATTTTTATCCCTTTTTAAATCTTTTTCTCTTCATACCTACTTGGTGTGACAAGTAAAATAGAACATGTTTTGTTTGGGATACTGGGGCTTGGAGATCTGCTTTTTCTTTTGTCGCATGATATATCTTCCCTCTGTTAAGATGCTGCCTATGATTGTTTTTGTTCTGTTCTCTTTTTTTCCCTCTCTTTTGTTTCTGGTTAGGTGGATAGGGAAATGTTCAACTTTTTGCAAGCTGCTTATCTGCCATGTTATTAACCAAATTTCTAGATCCTCAATTTTTTTTTCTAGATCTGAAATTTTAATATGCTATTATCTCATACTTTTACATTCTTTGTCAGAAAGGGATGCGCCGATAAGTCTGCCCTATCAAAGTAGTGCATCACACACTGAATCTTTATATGGTGCAGATCAATCTGGTTATGGTGTACTGGATTATTCACATAATTATTATGAGGTTTTCTTCTTTAGCATTTTCAATGTTGGACTTTTTGTTATTCTGCTGAATATCTTGCTGAGTAGATCATTGATCTTATGGACTAATAATTTTTTTTGGGGTTATCAAATTAGGATAACAACCTTTCCCAACCACTACCCCAATTACATCAGAATGTTGCTGACACTTCACGTGCTGAGGGCTTTCACCAAGCTCCTGGTTCTGCTTATGGGGGAAATCAACTTGTGCAACAGAAACCACAGGTCCCTGATTTTAGCAACCAGAGGTTATTTCATCCATCACAGCCATCTCAAAATTTTATACCATCACATACAAGCCAGATTTCGCAGGTACTTGTTATATGACTCGGTGATAATGAACAGTCGCTGCTTATTGTGTTTCCTTGCTCTTTCTTCATCATTGAACTGTACCAATAATTAACTTCTGTTATTTTGCTGTCCTCATATTAGCTAATACATTTTTTTTCCCATCTCTAACATCAAATGTTGTCAGTCAGTTTGACTTGGTTTTCAATCAGTTATGCAAAATTTATTTGATTCCACTGTTGTTTAATATTTGATTGAAAGATTTAATATTTTATTTGATTCCTAAGTTGCAAAATTTATTTAATATTTTATTTGATTCCAAATTTATTTTATTATTGAAAGATAAGTCCTGATGGGCAATTTTTTTAAGAATCATCTATTTCAATTTGGTTGCACCTTTATGTTTAGTTACATATATTATCTGAACTAAGGAGTTTGTACAATAACACTGTTTCAAATCATTTTTGTCTTGGGCTCATTTAGTATATGGTCATGGGACATGTCTATTCTTGCAAGAATCTGCGGGGAACAAAAAGAATAACTTATTAGTATATTTTTTTTTTGTGGATTTCATTTTAACTTTAACACCAAAAGACCCAACTCTTTGAAAGCTTTGATAGAATTACATTATCAACAGCTTCAAAAAATTCTGAAATAGTGAATTTCTTAATTTATTTGTAACCTATAAAAGCTGGCTACTTGTTTGGTATATGGTTGATTGTTCGTTTACATTTGTCTATTGCTAGGTAGTGTTGGAGGGTCTTTCTGGTGTGGAATAGTTTACCTATCAAGTTTTCTAGCATTTCCTATATTAATCGCATGTGTTAATTATACTTTCTTGTATTCTGAGTGAACCCTACTTTTATCGATGAATTTACTCTCTTAACAATTTTATTTGGCGACAGCAATCTTTCACTCCACCTACTGCTATGGCACAGCCAACAATGAAACCCTTTTCTCCTGCAACTCCTGCAGCTCTCAGAAATGTTGAACGCTATCAGCAGCCCAGCTTGGCTTCTCAGCTATATCCGGTCTGTTTTCCTTGGACATGTAATACGCATGTTATTTATTGTTTACCTGAGTTGTTTCTCCTTTTTTCAGGGAGCTGCCAATCCTCTCTATCAACATGGACCTCCCATTTCTGCTCCACAAGATGTTGGGGCATCTCAGCCGGCATCTATTACTGTGCAAAGGTTTTCACAACCCATCTCAACTTCAACAGCACCAAGGGGTTTCACGCCTGTTTATAATCCAAATTTTGCTCAGAGGCCTAGTATAAGTCCCGTGCATCCGTTAAGCCCAACAAAATCATCAGAAACACAGCCAGTGGGTGTTCCTCCAGCCCCTCCATCTACAGTGCAAACAGTTGATACATCAAATGTTCCTGGTAATGCTTCTTCTCCATGATGAAATTCAAAAATTGTTTTGTCATGTGCTGCTGTGTCTTGCCTTTCATGTGAGTATATTTGACATTTGACTATGCCCACAATCTCCTCAATGTCAAAGACATACCAACATGAGGTACACTCACTTGATAAAGGAATGAACTAAAACTTGAACTTATTGTCCAGTCTGTTCTGATGCAAATCAGCTTGCCCAGACAGTTCTGACCCTATGACTTGCGTTGTTGTCTTTGTGCGAATCTCAATTTAAATTTGTGAGGAAAGAACTAGTCACCTTTCTGTAGCAGGACATGTTGTGTTGAGGTATTTTGGCAGCAAATATAACCATCGTCATATGTTTGATGGTTTCTAATGCACTAACCAATTGATTCTAGCATGTAACAGTGATATCTTAGTTTGTATGATCTGCATAACCTATTAGTTCATATGACTTCTGGATAAGTATTATTTTCAACTAATTCAAATTTACTGATACTTCACATCCATGGTCTTTGTTTGTGTTCTTCACAAGGTTGCATATGTTCACAGAAAAGAATTTACTGCCACATCCATTCATAGGTAGTGATGGGCAGCTCTATGACTTGCACGATTTAAAGTTTTCTAATGAACATTTTTTTGTTTCTGTGTTTTCTGACAGCTGAATGGAAGCTTGTCATTGCTACCTTGACCAGACTATATAATGAGACATCCGCAGCTCTTGGAGGATCTAATGCAAATCCATCTAAAAAGAGGGAAATTGAGGATAACTCGAGGAAAATTGGGGCTTTGTTTGCAAAACTTAACAGTGGGGACATTTCTCCAAATGCTTCTGCTAAGCTTGTCCAAATTTGCCGGGCTTTGGATGCTGGAGACTTCGCTGGTGCATTACATATCCAGGTTTGCTTATTACATGCTAAAAAGTTATTTCTCATAGTGAGTACCAGCTATATTCAAATCTTAAAAGCATATAAGCTCCATTGAGGGCATTAATAAATCTACTCTGATCATGACTTTTTTCTTCTTGCTACTTAGGTTCTTGCTATGTTTTTTTGCTCTATCTCTGGACACTTAGTGCCATTGCTGTGCTTCAGTTGTTTAGATGTTCAATTTTAAGAAGTGCATCAAGCTTGAATGTTTTCTAAATATAGAGAGAGACTACGAGAATTATCTGCAGTTTTAGTTTTCCCTCTCCAGATTAGAATATCATTAGCAACTTCTGTTGCTGTTTTTTACCTTTCAAATTTGTTTCATAGTTGGACATGTCTGATCTTTTGGCTCAAAAAATTTTGCTGCAATAAAAGATGGCTTGACTTAAGGGTGTTTACTAATGTTTTATTAGCTGCTGACTTGACATTTGAGTGAACCTTAATAGTACTAGAAATTAGCAAAATATGTTATATGAGTATTTTGGTGCTATTGCTTCTCTTGCATGTTCTTTGTTTTTTGGACGAGTCGATCACGTTAACCTTGCTATTTTGTGTGGATTGAATCTTTGGCAATCTACAGTACATACCTAAAGCACCTCCACACATGACGCACTTCTGTCATGGTTATTTTGTTTCATGGTGACAGGTGGTGTTGACAACAAGCGATTGGGATGAGTGCAACTTCTGGCTTGCTGCATTGAAGCGAATGATCAAGACAAGGCAGAATGTTAGATTATAAGGACCTGATGAGGCATTCTTTCTCTTGGGCTATAGTTAGTGTACATTAGTTTTCCTTATAGTTGACAACATCATTTATAGATCAATAACCTATGGCATCTCATCTTCGGTAGAGCAGCAGCTGCGCTCTCTCGTCAAAATGGGCTAGGATGTATTTGGAGAATCAGGTTTGATGATGTTCTCAATAATGTTATATGGTGTGGATTTATTCATATTTATGGCATTGTTCTACAGTTTCTAATAGTTTTGACAGTGCAATTGTGGATTTCTTAAAGACACATCTAGAATGTTTGGGAGTATGTTTGTTCATCTTAATATCAGTGGCTGATGATACCTTCCAAATCACAAATCTACTTGAAACTGCAATTTTCATGCACCTGCTGCTCCAGACCAGATTATCAAGGCATTTTCGATCTATTCTTAACCAAACAAGGAAGCTGATTCCCTACCTTATTATCAACACTAATAAGGTCAGAAGGATCTTTGTTGTGAAATGCCCTTTGGTGTATTTTTTGAGTGGATGGATCTTTGGTGAGTACTGCATACTTTGTAATCAGGTACTAGCAAATATCTTTTTTTCTTGAAAGAGTACAACCCCCTTTTCATATAATGTAGATGGTGATGGAATTAGCTCTCTAACTTTGTTCACTACCCCAACAAACTCATTCTTTTCCAAAATTATTGATTCAGTATCTTTCTACTCAGAAAAGGATTCTTTTTTTTTTTTACTTTCTGTTTTACAGTTTTGCTGATTCCTCTTTATTTATTCTCCATCATCCAAAAGGCACCATCATTGTGCTTGTCTGTGTATGATTTTGTGTTGATTGGAAGTAATTGCAACCTTCTTGTTTGATTTGATTTTGTTATCTTCGACATGAACAGGCCATATTTTAAGTCTTTGATATTTTTTTCTTAGCGCAAGTAAATTTCTGATCTTGAGAAGGCCAAAATGACTGGATACTGATTATTTCTAAATTATACTATTCAATTTATAACACTTGATTCCTTTATTCTCTTTTTTAATGGATCTTTACTTGTTCATACATTTCCTTCAAATTTTTTTGCCTAACGATCAATTCAAGCGTTTTCCACATTGTTTGTGAAAAGTGGGACTTAATGTTCTGGTTTAGTTGACAATGATTTTGATTAACTTATTATAGGGATTTATTATTATTAATGTAGTTTCAAGTATTTTGGATCAATGATCGTGATTATTAGTATTAGAGTCGACTAATTGTCCAATCAAGTCGGTTGCAGTATGAAATTGTTATTAAACAATTAGGTCTAAGATATTTCATAGTACACAGTCATCGTTGAGTTAGGCGATGGTCTAATGAGCTATGTGAATGAGATTATAATAAATTAATTTAGTTTCACATCAAAATTGGATAACATCTATTATAAATGGGTAAGTTGTGACGATGAAATATGACCTTAGGGTCTTATGGTGCTATGACAAAACTGGTTTCAATCGAACTAGTTAACATATTTAAAAAAAACATCAGATTAGGTTTTAAATCTTCAATCTTTTGTTAAACGATCTATGACTCAAAATAGATTCATTATCTATAATTATATATGTGGATTAATTGATGGATGTTTTGGAAGAAAACATAAGCCATGCTTCTGTTTTTTTTCTTTTTCTTTTTTTTTGACTGACACAATCTTACTCTTTTGAGGGTGAGTAAAGAGGACTGGGATTCGAATCACAAGAAAACACTAAGATTTTGTTTGTTCACAAACAATTGCAAACAAATCTTAATAACTAGAATACTAAATCATAAATCACTCCTTAAATTAACCATAATTTTCGTATATCCTTGCGTCACATCACAGTGATGATACTTGCAAATCAAGCTATTCTTGTGAGGGAGGGAGCGGTGCATGCATCGATATGAGGTAAATATAAGTAGATTCAGATGTACCTTAATGGTACATAAGGAAGATAATTAGTAATATATTTTGTTATTTGAAAAAAATTGTGAACTTTATAATCATGCATGCATGTATTTGGAGAGGAAAAAATAGGCCAAGCTTGATCATGGACAATACATGGAAATTGACACTTAATTGCAGTGACTGATGATGGATCTAATTGTGATAGAGGATATGTTGATCCATTCAGGTTTAGAAAGTAATGAGATCCATTCAGGTTTAGAAAGTAAATAGATCCATCATCTCTAATTAGGTATGTTGATCAATTCATGGATCTTTTGAAAAGAAAAAAAAAAACATAGGCCAAGCTTCTTTTTCTTTTTTATTTATACAATCTTGCACTTTCTAGAGTGAGAAAGAGGAGTAGGATTCAAAAAATCAAATCACAATAAAATGTGAAGATTTTGTAAATTAAACCAATAATTGCAATCAAATCTCAATGTCTAGAATACTAAATGGCAAATCACTTCTTAAATTATATCATAATTTTGGTATATCCTTACGTCACATCACAGTATGATGCTTGTAAGTGAAGCTATTCTTGTGATAGAGAGGGAGTAGTGCATGCATGCATAGATACGAGTCAAAGACAAATAGATTCAGATGTTCCTTGGTAGTATATAAGGAATATAATTATTGATATATGTTGTTATTTGAAAATTTTATGAACATCAGAATTGTACTTGGATAGAAAAATCAATCCACCAGTTGACTAGTGGCAGAGGATAAGACTTTTTAAAGTCGATACATGGACATTAATACCTCGACAACCATTACCACCATCTCATCATTTGTCAAGCCTATCTCATCCATCAAAATTATCGCCTCAATGATCAATTGCGACACCTATTTGTCCTAAAGAGATAATTATATTATCACAATGAATAATTATATCACTAAACTATCCCCGAGAGGTAATTATGTCATCTCAATAGATGGTTATGTTACCTTGATGTACCACTGACGCAATGATTAGATGACCTCATTAACAACTAGATAGCAGTTAAGACATCATCTGTCACCTCGATAGGTAATTGTGCCCGCCCTTAGGATAATTGCCCTAATGACATTAATCATCGATAGTTACGACCCCTAACATAAATAGTCTCTATTATTCTCTTTCTCATCCCACATACAATATTATAATTTTAGCGTCGAAGAGATCTAGTCAAGTTTTCTCGATCTTGATCTTATTATAGAAACCCATACAACATTATGGAGCGACATATATCATGTCGATATCCAAATTGATATACAAATCTTTCTCGATAGAGTTCTAACCGACAACCTCTTGATATCTTATGTCACTTAATCCACTTCCACCTCAGACCTGACTTGTCGTTCCATTATCATCATTCCTCGAGCGATCTTCTTGGATGTTAACAAATAGTAAATTTTGATCTATTCTAATATGGGGATTCTTTTTATACTAGTTTGCTTGAAGTAATATAATAATTTATCTTTTGAAAAGAAAATTGAGGTGAAAATACGATAGTTTTCAAATTGTAAATTGTGTAGGAACTTGTTTAATATTGGATAACAAAGGTTCGGGGGCAACAAAAAAAGGAAAAAAGAAAAGAAAAGAGAAAAAGACCTTCCCTCCGTGGATAAAAATTATAGGTAGCTATTAGTCATATGCCCACTTGCACTAAAAGAGAAGAGTGATCCGAATCACGTTGAAACTATATAAAATTATAGCAACACATGAGCCACTTTAATCAACATGTAACCAAAGGACAAACGCCATAGCTTTATTAGCCGTCAAGTGTGATGAACAACTTGTGGTTTTAGTGGCAAAGCAAGAAGAGGTTTCAATTCCAGTTCTTGAGAAGCACTTGCAACAGTAGCCTTTCCATTGTTTAAGTCATCCAAAATCCCTAATCAAATGTATCCAACGCATCCTCAACGAGATAGTGGATTTATATATACATAAAGTAATCGCCAACTCATTCCCCAATCAATCAATCATCAATCAATCACAGGTATTGTTGCCAGCGTCACCTACTTGCTTTATGATTCGCGCCGGCAGTGAGGTGTCGTCACCTGTTAGTTCTCGTACACTCGCGTGGCTTCAACTCACCGCGGGTCGCACTTAGCGAACACCGGGGCCCGCTCCAAATATCTACCGCCCTTGGATCACACGTGTCCGTCTGCGACTGCACGCGCCGCGGTGCCAGCCACGAGGGTCAACCGTGTCTGACCCGGCACATCAAATCACCGTCGACTCCCCCCGTCGACTCCCCCCGTTACCGATCCCCGATCGATTCCTTTCCCACTTCGACCCACCACCGCATGCGCGCAGTATCGTCTCCTTCCTCAACAGTTACCGATCGCGTCATCTCTTTCCCTGCACGAACGCCTTCGCTTACCCTTTACTAGTAGTAATCCCCAAGTCTTCGCTCCTTCGAGTCCCCACCTCCCACGCACCCGCAGGTGCCTCCCTCGACCTCGCTTTCTGCTCTTCTTTTGAACTGTAACGCCGATTTCGATATTGTTCTGTTTTTTTTTTGTTCTTGTAGGCGACTGCTGATCTGGGGAATTGGGAGTTTGGTGTAGTTGGTGGTGAGGATTTAGGATGAACGAAAGGAGGAGCATGGGCAGGGCGTCGCCGCTGTTCCTGGTCTTGCTGGGATTAGGGATTTTCTTCGCGACCTACAACCTGGTCACGTTGGTCATCCACCACCAGCGGCGGGAGCAGCGGGCGGAGCTGCCCGGCGTCGATCCGGTGACCCGGATGCCCGACGAGTTGAGGAGGGCCGAAGGGTCGAGGAGGCCGTTCCACGTCGTGGTCACGGCCACCGACGCGGCCTACAGTAGGTGGCAGTGCCGGGTAATGTACTACTGGTACAAGCGGATGAAGGACGGGGAGGGGTCGGAAATGGGAGGGTTCACTAGGGTGCTGCACTCCGGGAAGCCTGATAGCCTGATGGACGAGATCCCGACCTTCGTGGTGAATCCCCTCCCGGCCGGCATGGATCGGGTGAGAATTCATCTCTTGCTTGCGTCGATCTTCATACATGATGATATCTTTATGCAAACAAAACATGATTGTTACATTAATCTATGTTTGGGTGGCCAACGATATAGTAAAATTTGATAGTAAGTCGGTACGAACCTGCATACTGCAGAATCATAGTACTGTTTGTTGGACATCCATGACGGTGTTTACTTGTCTTTTCTTTTAGGGGGCGGGGGGAGTGGTGGATGGGGTTCAGTAAGGTGAGAATGGAATGCTACTGATGCATCTTTGGTAGAGGCAACAAACCGTACTATCACTTTCAAAGAGAGAAGTAAACAAAGATAAAATTTTGTTAATAGAACAAAGATAAAATCCTGTGATGAGCATAATTATTACCTCACAAATCCTTTTTCCAATGCAAGAAATGCAGAACAAAATTCAAGTATGGTAATATACATAATAACCTTACAAGTCTCTAATCAAATGCAAGATATATCAGAGTAATTCTTGTTCTGTTTGTACTTTTTTTTCATTTTTTTTTCATGTTTGCTTCACATTTGGTTTTAACAGGTGTGGTAAAAGAATGAAATTATGCTTGGGTTTTGCCAAAAAATAGTTGTTAGCAATGGTGTCAAAAATATTTAATTGCCTTTATTATTCTTTTGAAGAGTCAAATTAAGTTGTTCAACGCGTAGTCATTGCAAATAGTTAATTTTTTATGCCATAGTTCTCTTTTTCTCCCAATATCTGATGTAAAACAAAGTATTCAAGTGCCGGAAACAACCAGTATGTAACTGATATGTGAACTACCAAGGTAATGACACATGATACGCCGGTATACCTGTCGGTACAGACCAAAGAGAAAGAGAGAGAGAGAGAGAGAGGAGGGGGCAGGGAGGAGGAGGAGAAAGGAAGGAGGAGAGAAGGGAGTCAGAGTCGGAGTAAGAGAAGGAGAAGTGGGGTAGGAAAAGGCAGAATGCTGGAGACAGAGGAAGAAGCAGCAACAGACAATGTGTGGTAGCAGGCGACAATAACAAGAGAGAATCGGGAGAGAGAGAGAGAGAGGACAGTAAAGTGAAAAAAGAGTTGTTGCTTAAAAAAAAAAAATTGATTTTGAACTGAACCAGCCAAATTGTTTAGTCCTGTTGCTGTTTCTTGGTCAAATAAGTAAATACTAGGTGGTCCAAACCTGTTTGACCATTTTTTAAAACTTTGTATAGAACTATACGCTTGTAGTCACTATAGCTCACTGATTGTTGCATACCTGGTTATCATGATGGTCCTGAATGCTTGATCTTCTGTGTGTGCCACCCTCTCTTTGATTAGTCAATAACAACATGCGTCTTACATGCTTTCCTAATGTGGTGCCAGGGTTACGTTGTCCTAAACAGACCTTGGGCTTTTGTCCAATGGCTAGAAAAAGCAACCATTGAGGAGGAGTATGTTTTTTTCTTCTAAAAATTGCATCATTTTAGTTTGTTTTTAGTGCTGTATGAGAAACAGCTTTCTGTGCTGAATGGCAAAAACTGCAGGTATATACTAATGGCTGAACCGGATCACGTCTTCGTGAGACCTTTACCGAACTTGGCTCGTGATGACTATCCTGCAGGTTTTCCATTCTTCTATATCAAACCAACAGAACATTCACAGATAATAAGGAAGTTCTTTCCAAAAGAGAAGGGCCCTGTGACTAATATTGACCCCATTGGCAATTCTCCTGTGATAATTAAAAAGGTATATTTTGAATTTTTAATTTCTGATTGGCTTCTGCGACATGAGTGTACGTTCAAAGTTGCAAAGTATGTTACTTTTTGTAGTTCATATTTTTTCAATTCAATTTCATTGACAACTCTAAGGCTTTATCGAATATTTTCTTACCTAATGCTTCTAGTTTTATCTGATAAGATCTTCGTTTGTATTTCTCTAACTTCAGTCCAAACTAGAGAAGATTGCTCCTACTTGGATGAATATCTCTTTGAAAATGAAAGAGGATCCAGAGACGGACAAAGCTTTTGGATGGGTTTTGGAAATGTGGGAACTAATATGCTTTATTTGTATCTCAGTGCAGCAATAAATTTTGAATTGATTAAGGTGACTAATGCCTTGTTATCTCTGATGCTATAATAGGTATGCTTATGCTATTGCAAGTGCATTGCATGGTGTGCAACATATTCTCCGTAAAGATTTTATGATACAGGTAATCACAATGATTTGTATTAAATATATCACTATTGTAGCTTCAGAATTTGTGATGATACTTTCCAAATGTTTGATTGCAGCCCCCTTGGGACTTAAAGCTGGAAAATACATTTATTATTCATTTTACTTATGGGTGTGACTATACATTAAAGGTAACTTTGTCATCCAATTCATCCTCACCTGTTTATATTGAAGCAATTTCCCCAACATCAAGTCATTAACAGTGCCTTGCATGTCCAGACCAGTTTTTGGTACTGCTTGTTCATATACTTAATTAATGTGTTAGCTCCGGTAATTGTTTCCATATACTATTAGGGTGAACTAACTTATGGGAAAATTGGGGAATGGCGCTTTGACAAAAGATCTTTTCTCCTTGGTCCACCACCAAGGAACCTGTCCTTACCTCCTCCAGGAGTACCTGAAAGTGTGGTATGTATCTCGTCTAGACTATCTTAGAAGTTTTTAGACTTTACTAAGATATTTTTTTGAGTATTCCTCATACTGCTTGATGATATATTTTTCTAATGTTATCTAAACCGTTAAGTCATAAAAAGTTGGAATAGTGACATTTATGAACCAGTAGTGAACGAGTAAAGTATCATATCCGCTTTGTTCTCATGCATGTTATTTTGGAAACAGTAAATGCATGGAAATGTTACAGTTAGAATGATGAAATTATTAAAAAGTCAAAAAGTGTCTAGATTTAATTAACTTGCATTGTTTTCTTTATCGTTGAGCATTGAATTCAATATCAATATGTTAATTAGAGTTTTATGAGAAGGAATAATGCTTTTCTGGATGTTAACTGTCAAGAAATCTATGAATCTAGCATAAGTAAAATCCCACAAAAATCCTCTTCTATTTTGTATTTGATAAATAAAACTATATTTGTATTTGATGAATAGAACTATTTTGTGTTATGATAAAACAAATACATGTCAATTAAGAACACCACATGGTACGAGTTTCTTACCAAGTGTGATTTATCTTGAATGCTTGCTCTCTCATGCCATGTGCTCTAGGCCTGATATTAGCCAGTGTAAATCATCTTTTAATTGGGTACTTATCGGAACAGAGTCTGTTCAGTTGTTTTGCAATAAGAACTCTACATTTCTATAGCAACAATTGTGCCTATGTGCTTACATTGAAGTGTGTGCTTTCTCTTTGTGCCAAATCTTTCAATTTTCGATTTTGTTTTCTTCACCTTTGATCAAAAGGTAGTTACTTTGACATATATGAAAACCTAGAAATGAGTTGACTTTCGAAGAATTAAATGTAAGCCTATAAAAACCAAAAATTAATTAAGTAGCTTTTGAAGACTCAGCATTTGGATCTTTGAAAACAAAATTACTAGAGAACTTGATACATATACAGACTCTTTTCAATAATTGCATATACTTTGTTCCCATGCTGATTATTTTGGATCAAAATATAATAAAACAAGTAGATGAAAGGTTTAAAATCTCAGCTATCAGCGATGGACTCAGTGATATACTATTATGGTATCAATACAGATTGATTTACCAATGCTCAACAGGGATTGGGACCATTGGACCAGAAAGAAAAGAGGGACAGAAAATGAGGAAGTAGGAGGAGGAGGGGGAGGTGGCCAAGGACGAGGTAGAGGCTGAAGAGGAAACAGGAAGAGGTGCACCAATAGGAGAACACGGCGCCCTAACAAAAATCAGGAGCTCAGCAGCTACACAGCGGGTGGGGAGCAAATGGTGAAGTGTGGGGAGGAGGAAGAGGGTGCATCAGAAGAAAGTGTATGGAAGAGAGATCCCACACTAGGAGAAAAAAGAGAAAAAGAAAAGATAGGAACTAGCTATGACCTATCAAAATACATTAAACGAAGCTTAGATAACCAAACGACGGCTTACCACCCAATACACCTGGTTCCAATAGTTAGAGCCAAATGGTACTTACATTCGACAAGGTAACCATACTGGATGATGAGCCCAGTGTGAACTTGGGCGATGTACATTACTATTACATTATACATTACTATTACCTCCTGGCTAAACCAATTTTAGCCTTTCCCTTTTTTTTCAGAGGGGGGGTTATCAATTAGCTTATAAGACAAAGAAGAGCTAATATCATGTACACAGCTAAATCGCATGGAGATGTAGCATCGGCTACCTTTTCTCATGATGCTACATCTTGGATATGATCTTGTCTTTTTTTTTGTTTTCACTTTTGGTCTTGAATGTGGGATTCCTTTGTATTGTTCCTGTGCATTGGCTTACCAATGGTTTTAAAACTGGGCGCCACTACTTATATCTAAGTGTACACATGGCCGATAAGATGTGTTCATATAAGCAATCTGTTGATCTACTGGAATTTTTTTACTGTGAATTTACAATAGAAAACTTGCGATTAACCAATCAAAACAGCTACTGACCTTGTATCCCTGCTGACTCCATCATGTTCTTGATGTTATTGGTGCAGGTCACGCTGGTAAAGATGGTGAACGAGGCTACCGCTAACATCCCTAATTGGGATGATGGAAGATAGTCAAATTTTGAAAGTGATTGCACCTAAATGAAATTACCTCTAGCTTCAACAAGTACAGAAAGATAAGCTAAATACATACAGGTCACAGGTAATGAAGTTTTGTCGACAAAACATGACAGGGGAACAGATAAGGAATTCTCCTATCAATGTCCATTCTAAGTACCAATTACTGGTGCATCTTGATTCTTCTGTAGGAACATTCCAAATTCTATGCCTGGAGCATCAGCTGCGAACTTGACATGTTCTTGCTCTTCCGAATTTTTACCGATTATTGATTGTCATTTACATCGGTGGACTATGATGATTTTTCCTTCTTTTTTTTTTTTTTAATAATGTGTCCTGAATTTTTCAATAGACCATGAATATGTTAATGCATTTCCTGCCAGAGAAAGTGTGGGTTGCTGAATCAAAGAAATTTAAGAAATGCATGCAGAAACATCACAAGTGTCATAGAACATTCTTGAGCTGATCCAAGTTGCAAAGAGCACATGATCATTCTACTCGATGACTTCAGATTTCTATATCAATAGTTAGCGCGAGCTGCTTAAAGATTCCATTATGATTACCACTTACGATGGTCAAAGCCATTGGAGAAAATTTGGCTTTGGTGCCACCTGAAAAGTAGTTCTTCGTATGGCTTATACAACATAACAGAGATTCGAATGCTTTTGCTCTTCCCACATCATGAAAGCATGGGATATGAGTAGGGCTGTTCGTTAGGGAAAACAAATGAGTTGGATGGTTTTGCATCAAAATATGTACTCTCCTCAGCTTGCTTGCTGCACCAGTCATTGTTCTCACAACTGGAGACTTGACAAATATGTGAATTAATGTTGCTGGTACTATATATCCTTTACACGCCATCGTTGCATGAGAAATCTCAAGAAACAGCTCCTTATCGACCACTGGATGTAAGTTTCCTTGATAAGATATTATAATACTTCTGATTAGCATAATATTACACTGTTAATTAATTACAAGTATTGAATCTAAGCAACAGCATATATATATAGTTTTGGATAAATCTAAGGCCTATTCTTGTTTGAATGGTTTCCACGTGAAGAAAGGAAGCTGAAGCTGTAGGGGTGTGGTGGGACGCTGTGACGAAAAGAAGGGTTGGGATCGGTGCTTTTGGCTTAATAAATGCCAAAGATGTCCCCTTTTGCTTTCTGCCACCACCCCTTTCCCCGTCTTTGAAGGGCTCGAGGCCATCACCTCGGAATCTCCCAAAAAACAAAAAACAAAGAAAGCCACAGACAGCAAGAGAGAGAGAGTAATTATTGATGGGACACAGCTTGATGGCAACATTAATCTACCATATGGCTTGCTTCATTTAGTCTTACACCAACTCTGTATGAATGATTGAAACTTTGGCTACGTCCTCGATAAGACTTTTTGACACGGAGAGAGAGAGAGAGAGAAGACGAAGAAGGTGTTGCATTGATGAGCGTGCCATGCGCCGACCCACGACATGACATCACTCTTTTCCTTCCCCGAATGGCAAACCAAGTCCCATCTCCATCGACTATTCCACCCTCTTCCCTTGTCTGCTTCCCCGGCACCCCTATCCCCTCCGCTCTCCCCTTTTATGTCACCCGCTCATATCCCATCTGTCGCCTCACCTGCATGCCTGCCTTTGGTGCAGCGGCGGAGGACGGTGCCTTCTGTGCATGCATACGGACCCTTCCAACGCTGCTGCCGACCCCTTTTGATCTGTCTGCTATTTCCAGTGAGCAGTCTCCACACGCATCATCTCGTAGCACTGCTCCTGCTGAACAGTCTGGATATATATATATATATATATATATATATATAGATAGAGAGAGAGAGAGAGAGAGAGAGAGAGGACAGGTCTTCTGCGTTGAGGTCTCCAATTACGGCTGCATGCAATTGCAGAAACGTGATGTGATTCTGAAGACCATAACTCTCGGACTCCATCCCATCTAAAACACATCTCGGGACATAGGAAGGGCATAAATTTTGGTAGCATTTGGAATACCATATTCTCACGAATATTTATTTCTACGAGTCTCTTTGTTCTAAGCTACCTATTCCAGGTTGGTGGTCTGTAATCTTAAACTTGAGCCGAGACCATTACCAGCTTTTTATTAGGGTTTTTTAATCTCAATAATCAAGTGTTGAATCCACATGATTCTTTTTTTGTTCCTATGATATTTAATAATAATTAAATAAATGATTTAAATCTTATTAATTAATAAAGAATAATTTGAATTGTTAAACTATTTGAAGTGATTAGATATATTAATTATGAATTGATATTTGATGGAATGTATCCTTTGTCACTATAAATCCAAATTTTCTCCTGAGAATCCATAAGGCATTTATCGATGATGGATCAATGTATATTTTTTAATTAAATTTTATTTAATAAAAAATTATTAAGTCTAAAAATCATGAGATTTATATTATATACTAGGATGTTTTATTTGATGCATAAATTTAATCATTTAAGACTCGTAGAACCATTTTTATTAGATTTTCTCAACATATAAGAAAATGATGGCATTCACATACAACCAAAAAGCTACAAATAACAATTGCAACTTAATATAATTAAATAGCTACAACCGTATTAATCTCCAAACTTTTGATGTATGTACAAGCAGGGATGTTTCAGTGGCATTCTACAAATTTATTATGTGTAGAGGGTGCGTTTGAGAATACATTGGTATTTTTAGTGTGCATTTGAGGAAAAGGTGCTGAATGAATTTGATAAACAATAGGTAAATATTATATTTTAAATATGTGTTAATATAAGTCTTGTTTGGTTTTGTTTTTTTTTTAATACCCTTGCTTGTTTATTCAATCTTACTCATATATTTTATAAGTGTTCTACCTAACTTTACTTTGAAACTCCAATAAAAATATATTTATTTCATTGGGTTGCTTGTTCACATTGATTGTTGAACTCACTTAACTCACTAATGCACTTTGCCGAAGCCTATGTTTTATAGGAAGCTTTTAAGTAAAAGCGATAGTGTCTTCATCTTCGTAGTGTAAAGTATAAAGATACGACGAGAGACGAATTCCTATTGGGATTCCCATTAGTCTAATTTTACGACAAAGAGTTGATGTGGCGTAAAGTAAAGTTTATTGAGAGAATAAAGCGAAAACCCTATTTGAGATATTCCGAGGGTATAAACTAGATAGTAAAAAAAGAGCTCTATGCTTAAACTAAATGAGTGATTTGTTGAAACCTCGACGTAATTCTCAGAGTTACTTATTAGATTAATAATCTTATGATTTTAACGAATGTCACCGTTAGAAATTTAAAAAACATTTATTAGTATACCGTAAATACTGAAAATGATAATATTATTGTAAGATGATGCTTTGAGTATTTATAATATGACATCAAGATCAAATACACGACTTTGAAAAAAAAATATATCAAATATCAATTAACGTTTGAAAAAACATAGAGCACCGAACCTAGAATTCAAATGCATCCTTAGTCGTAGTTATCGGTAAGATTTATCTATTGGAGAGTCGCCACATTCAACTCTGGAGAATCTAAAAATGAGACGTGGAAAAGCTTTCACGGTTTGCCTCTTCTTCGTCTTGTGTGCCTCGTCATGGCCGAACGACAAAATTAGGTCAGTCTGATAGCACCCCACCAACGAATCTTGTACGATCTTGACCATGTCTTGCATACAATGAAAGCTTACCACGCTGCTTGCAGACGCAGCAGAGCTGAGCTTGGCATCGCCAATATAACTCGTGATTTGGGTCGTGAATGAATAAAGAAAAATGGATGGGGTAGGGGAGAAGACGGAACACGTCGTGACGGACGGAACACGTCGTGACTTGAACTCCGAACACGAAACCTTTACCTTCGTGGAAGCATAGCACGCCGGCGAAGAAGAAGATGATTAGTATTCAAATTTTCTATCAATTTGGTTTGAGAAAATTGATCTGGTCATGTTGTATAACTTTGTGTCGTTATCGCGGAGTCAGTATGGTTAGGTTCTGCTTATGTGCGCAAGCTCATTTGCATTAGTTTCTAAGGTGGTGAAAATCGAGGGAAGATCAACAGTATACTCCTTGCCTCAGGTCGGATGAATGTTATCTGCTCGAAAGTTTGTCTTGGGTCGACGTTGATTGAGCTCAGGTTGATCGAGGGTTCCTGCACAAAGGTCACGTCAGGGTGGGGATGTCCGATGCGACCCCTCCGACGATTAAGTCAACACTATGACCAAGATGATCGCAGAAGTTTAATGTATGGATATAATTCTAAAAAGGACGAGAAAAGGAGAAAAGACCCTCTCAAAAGGTCTCAGGGGTGATCTTTATACCTGCTTGCTAGAGGTTGATTGTACCAGATTCTTTAATATTGCTGGTGTCCTCTGTTACGATGTCGTATAGCCCCGTATGGTCTCTAGGCCCTTATTGACCCTGCGTCTGTACTTGACGATGTCGTGCGTGGAATTCATGCTGCTGCTACACCAGGTCAATTATACCTGTGCCAGATTGACCATGTTGCGTCAGGTCAATCATACCTTTACCAAGATGATCATGTTGATCGTACCCGTGCCAGATGTAGATTTAGATTGTGTTGAGTCAGTTAAAGATGTGACGTGTGACGGATTGATTTATTATTAATCCTATTAGACATAATATCTTTTTTTTTTTTTGGATATCAATGCGTTTGAAAGATAAAATATAATTAAAGATACTTGAGTATGAGAACTTGGATGAGAAATCAATTTTCTTGAAGATAAAAAAATAATATATATTTTATCTCATTTTGGTTTAACGACGAATGATATCGGTATCCTATTTTCTTGAAGTAGATTATATTAAGGATTTATTTATTTATTTTTTGATTAAATTAGTAAACATCAAAAGCCCACACCACAAATGTACTTGAGAAAGCCTCTTTTGTATAGCGTTGTTCTTATAACATAATCTTAATTCTTAGCATAATATGAATAATATAAAAAAACATCAATCTTTTAATTCAAACTAAAGTTCAAGTGATAGAGTATCAAGAAAGAGAGAGAGAGAGAGAGAGAGAGGAAAAGGTGAGTGGCTAATGACTCGATTGGATCAAATATCAAAATAGAACAACGAAGTTAAACCAATCAGGGTTAATATATATCAATCATATCAGATATAAGTTCAATAGTAAAATTTAAACTTATTAATTTGTGGGCCAAATTGAGGCAATTATCTGAGTCTTCTTTTTCAGATATTCTTATAACAACAAAAAAATATATTAATTTCTAAAAATCTGAGTCATGATTAGGTCTAGGAATTAGAACAAATTAGCCTTTAATTGATACTATTCTACATTATGGATAAAAAAAATGTACACTAGTCATTGATTTTTGTTTGTTTGTTGAAAAAGTCTCAAGTCAACTTATGCTTGGATGATTCAGACAAATGGATGCATGAAATTTCATGGCAGTTGATGAACATACATTTATGACATGGGGTACATGTGTTTAAATTATATGTTAAAGATAGTACATGATTGACCTAAAGCATACATATTATTGTGTATGATTCCTTCCCGGATTCGATTTTTTTTTTTTTTTTTTTTTGAAGCTGAAACATAGGGCTTCAAATCTCAGTGGCAGTCCTGTAAGCTTCTGAGCCACCCGTTATCTCTCTCTCTCTCACATGCATGGCATCGTCTTCTCCGAGTTGTTGGCCATGAATGGCATCTGAATCTTGTTGATCCATATGCAGCACTTTGCTGTGTGCAGCAGCGATCCGAGTCCATCATTCCTGCCGCTGCTGTCGCTGTTCCCTCCAACAAGATATGAAGCTCCCATTCCCGCTTTGGACGGTGATCAGAGGCAGAAGAAGCCTTTCAAGAACGGGAGGAGGGAAAAGGGTGGCACTGCCAGGGAAAGGACAGAGGCCCAGCTGGTCTCCCTGCAGAAGCGCACAGAAGTGGAAGGAAGAAAGCAGCCTAAAATAATGGCCGGGACGAGCTTTAAACGCGGTGACGAGGACCACGCGCGGTGCTCCAGAAGGCGAAGCGGCTCGGAGACAGTCCATGCTAGATTTACGGAGGGGGGTTGTGGCGTGCAGCGGCGGGGCCGTACGGCCTTTGCCTCCCCTCCTCCTCGGGCCCCCCGCCTCCGCCACCACCAATGATCTCCTCGCTCTCTCTCCTGCGAGTATGGCAAACCAGGCGTTACGTGCCGTGAACTCTGACCCTGAGACGGGTGTGATTACGACGACATAAGGTTAAAGCTAACGCTTGCGTGCAGACAAAAAGATGGAGTGGACAAGGAGATTTGAGGAGGAGTCCATAATACGCGGTCACTAAAATACTAACAAAGATGTGCTTTGCAGTGCTCATTAACATACGAAAGCAATGGCATATATTCTTCTTCGCTAAGAAGGGGAGAATAGCTACGAAAAGCATAGAATTTGATGGGAGACAGTGGAGTGGAGGCGAGAGAGTCGACGTCTCCACTTCCTTTTCTTGGTACGTTGAACCCGTCGGGAGAGCAGACGCGGTGCAACGATCCTCCCGGACCCGTGCACAGCTTGCCATGGAAGAAGCATGGACGTCCACAATTATACGTCATGTGAGAGAGAGAGAGGACGCAGCTTGGAAGAAAGAGAGAGAGAGAGAGGAAAGGAACCTTTCGCAGTCAATCACCCACACCCACACCCACACCCACACCCACCCTTTCTCTCTCTGTGTCTCTCTAGGTATCAATCTGTGCCTCCATCATGAACCCCACGCGGACAGACCTCAGCACTAGAAAACAACTATAGAAAACATAATAAAAGTGGGAAGAATGGCCAGTGTGACGGATTATTTAGTGCTGAAGAAACAGTAGACAGAATTGAGATAGGTAATAATGGAAAGATATCGTCAGTCGTAGGCGTAGGGAGAGACAGAGGGAGGTCTGAGAGTAGGAGAGAGAGGAACGGAGAGAGAAGTATAAGTGGTGGGAGGAGTCCTTTTTGATATAAGAGCAGGGAGCAGGCGGGGTGGCTTCTGGAAGGCGATTCCTTTCCGACACTGGCGCCTTCGCGGACTGGGTGGCGTCCTCGGCCGCCACCGGCAGAGGCGACGACCTCTGCCTCGGCTTCGGTGCCGGCGGTGGCGGAGGAGCAGGTGGAGGCACCGGAGCCGCCGGTGTAGTATGGGCTGGCTCCAGCTCATCGTCCGCTGCTCCCGCTGCCGGCGGGAGACAGGCTAGCGGTTATGGTGTACCTGCCGACATGGGTATGGTTCTGCTGGCCTCCGCCGCCTCCTTCAACCAGCAGCATCACCACGCGTCCTTACTCTCGTCGTCGGCCGCGGATCAGCACCCGATCATCCCCCTCCTCGCCGCCGCGCCGTGCCTCGTCGACGATGAGAACGTTGCTCGGTCTAAGCACGGGGGAATCCAGCTCTGGCAATCGGCCCTGCCCCAGCCGCCCCACCACCACAATTACCTGCCGCCCACCCATGGCGCTAACCCTAACCCTAACCTTAACCCTAACCCCACCCTCTCGAATTACCTCGGGAAGTCCATGCTCACCATGCTCGACGCCGGCGGAATTCTTACTGGCGTGGGCGCGGCGGTGGGCGGGGGTGTTGCGACGTGCCAGGACTGCGGCAACCAGGCCAAGAAGGATTGCAGCCACCACCGGTGCCGGACGTGCTGCAAGAGCCGCGGGTTCGAGTGCTCGACCCACGTCAAGAGCACCTGGGTCCCCGCAACCCGTCGCCGCGACCGCCAGCGCACCGCTCTTGCCGCCGGCTCCTCAGCCTCCACTTCCAAAAAGCCCCGCCTTGTGGCTTCTCAGTCGGCGACCGCGTCCCACACCTTCATCTCCAACGACAACCCACCCGGTAGCTGCGACGCCACCTCCGGCCACCAAGGTATTGCCCCCAAGAACTCAGACCTCTTCTCCTTTTCCCACCACACCTAAAAGAATCCAACTTTACCCTCCACCGATTCTGAAGCTTCAGACGCCAGCATCAGGGAGCGCCTTCCGGGGCAGGTTCGAGCGCAGGCCGTGTTCAGGTGCGTTCGGGTGACATCCATTGACGACGGGGAGGACCAGTACGCCTACCACGCCGTGGTCAAGATCGGCGGGCGCGTCTTCAAGGGTTTACTCTACGGTCAAGGCGTTCACGACGGTGGCGACCACGGCGACGAGGCCAAGGACCGCATTCCAGACATCTCGGAGCTGCACCTCGGGAGCCATAACGGTGGCGGTTCATCGTCATCGCCTCTACTTCAATCCGGCGTCTTCGGAGGCAGTGCTGGATTGATTGGAGGCGCCAACTACGGTAACCAAATAAGCTGAACTCTCCTTCAGTCTTCACACCGCAACCAATCCCTCCCCGACCTTTTACATTCTATCGTTTATCGTCTATCTATAGTTGTGTGATATCTCAATTGTTGTGGTCATGTGCGTCATCTCGATCGACTGTTTCTCTTTCTAATAATTACTCCACCTGCTAAAGATGATGAGTGCTGCATCCTCTTCTCTCTTCTCCAAGGCCAGTGTGCTGCAACTCTTCTCCGCATGACTGTGGACTCAGTGGGGATCATGTCGTCCCCCATACTCGACTGTTTGGTTCATGTGAGCTTTTGGTTAGCTAGACTAATAGTTTGACTACTAGGCCTTCTTCCTTTTGCGTATGCTTTCTTCTTGTGTGTCGAATCAACTGGGGTTTACGAGGGCATTGCATTTGAACTTGCATCGGAATGACAGTTCCTTCACGAGAACAATGTCGAGAATCTATTCAACTGGCCGTAAAGCTACCTATAGCTGCTTATATTCCTTTCTTTCCCTAGGAGTGATGATATGACAGCACGTTCACTGCCCTATCAACCCCATTATCGATGAAGAATGTGTTGCTGTGCTCATATTGTTTAGTTGCTGATGCTTTTAAGTGTTGAGCATGATCGAACCATTGAGTAAGACTCTCCTCTTTCTCTCTACTTACTGGCTCTCTTTTGACTGGCAGTTTCCTGCTTCTGTGAATAGCTAAGCTTTCTTCTTTCTCTGTTCAACATAGTCCTACAATTTGTTGCTTGTCTGTAGTCCTTGACGTGCTCATTTTTGAGCCCAGACCCGGTCGTGGAGAAATGCCAGTCAGTAATAAGATGGACAAATTTCTTTGCTGCTGGCCATGGTTTTTTGTTTGTAAGAAGGATGTGAGTGCATCAACAGATCTCAAAATTTAGTTAATAAGGCAACCTATACTTGTCAACTTCTCTAGTCTTTATAGCTTGTCCTTTAGAATGTACTAGTTCTTTTAATGTCAAGTACATGATTAATTATTTGAGTCTTATATCCATGGAAGAAATCAAACTGATGTTAATAATTCCAGGCCCTGTTTGAGAACTTTGCTTGAATTGGTCATGATCATAGCTAAATTTGGTTTAGTTTGTCTCAGAATGTAATTGGGTATGGTGGATAACTTACTATATGATTATTCTTTATGCCCATTTGCGACATTGATCTCTTTCCAGACAATCATCCTCGGATATGATTTTACTGACTGGAATGACCAGAAAAATGTTTCTCCATATATACACTAATCTTAATATCAATCAAGAGTTATTCTATTTGAAATTTATTTTTTAGATGTGTAAAAATTGTTTATGAAGCAGCATAAGCATGACATACTAAATTGCCAAAGAGTCCTTTAATTTGGCAAGAAAGAATCACTATGAGTGTTGTTTATGTGTGTTTGAAACTTGAATGTCTCTTTAAAGCTTGTAATGTTGGCCAATATGATTGAGGTTTGATGCAGTCATGTGAGCCATTCACATTCATGTATGCAATCAGTTTGATATCATGAAATGAACCTCTTTGCTTATGGCACTGGGCCTGGCATGTATGATATATATTTAATATCAGATTTTGATAGCATGAATTACTCAACACAAAATTCAAATGAAAACAAAAAAAAAATCATGTGATGGTTGCAGTTTATGATTGGATTCATAACTCAAATGCATCGAAGTCTGATAGAACCTGGACTTTCTATTTAAAGCTTACAATGAGACTAAATTTGTCACTCATGCTTTTAAGTCCATGCAATTGTGTGAGGCATTAACATTGATTCATGTGATCAATTGGATACCATGAACATAACCTCTGTGCTTATAGGGGTAAGGTTAGGTATATTAATGCTTCCCAAACCTTATGAAGAACAGTGGATACATTGAGAAGAGATTCATTGTTCTGTGCTCAGGACATTACAGTGATGGAATGTTGATGAAGTGAGAGGATGACAGTGGAATGTTCTGATAATGTAAACTGAAATGATTTGAAGATGAACACTGACCTTGAAGAATCTGTTAGGACCTTCAAGTTCAAGATAAATTTTCTCGGTGAATTGTTGTCCTTTTAATGCACATCTATACAATGGAATGCTCTAATAAGGTGAGCTACACTGATTTTAAGATGAGCGACAACCTTGAAGAATTTATTAGGACTCTTTGAAGTTCAAGTTAATTAGTTTTTTCTCTGAGAATTGTTTGGAAAGCTTTGCTAGTTTTGCTTGTCCATGTTTTCTAAAGCAATTAATTGGGTTTGCTTGCCGACAAACTAGTTTTGAATATTCTTATAAACTTTTCATGAATGAGTGACTGTCTGAAAGTGTCTTGGCATTCGATTTCATTATAGTTGTGGACAGAGGCTGTATTATGTTTCCCTAAGCATCTTCCCATATTTTTCAGAAATCTTTTAAGGTTGTCTCAGTTGTGGTGAAACACTTACTGGTCTCATTAAGATGTTTTGGCAATGCATCAATTGAATCATGTCCATCTCTTAACTGTTCAATTCCTTGACATAAATCTGTTTAAGATCTCAAATATAGCACTGAGATTATGAGATGCAATAAGCAACAAGTTTTTGGTATTTCATGTGCATGCAAACACATACTCCTTATGTCATTCCTTTGACTATGTTGGATGTGTGACCAATCTTAATGCCGCAGTTTCTCCCTGGATTATATGCATCTAACATATGAACTATTGTAATAGGGTAATCATTGAAGTGGATGTGAAATTTTTACAAATAGGATATATGATGTTAAATCTTCCTAGATTGCTTGAGAATTTTGATGTGGAAGAGGAATGAGAAGTTACAGCTGGTTGTAATGTTTCCATTCATACTTCACATTAGCTCAGATTGGGTTACTACCAAACAACATGATATAAAACTTTTCTAGGTGTTCTGACTGCTAGTATCTTATTCCATCTTTGTTTTGGTCTCTCTTTGGTGCTATTTCTTTTGCATGGTATCAATTCATGCATCACAAAAGTTCAAGATTAGGTTACTATCAGCAACATGAGATAAGAATTTTCTTGATGTTCTAACAACTGCTTGTTTCCATTATCACATTTGTGAGACCCCTATTTACTCGTTCTATAAATCTGAGTTCTAAGATTATGTTAATGGTGTGTTTGGTAGCAAATGTGGTGGCCAACTTCATCTAATCATAGTCTAACGAAGATGTCTGATGTTTGACGATCTGAAGTGAGAATTAAGAATGGAGAGGAAAGAAAGATGATAATTAATATTAATATAAAAAAATGGATATTTATTAGCCTATCTTTCGTTCAAAGAGTGAATTCATAGGATTTGTACCTTTGTATGTCTCAGTGATAGAATAATATCATATAATTGTGATTTCGTATCACTTGATTCATCGATTATTTTTTTATTTATCATTACTAGTTCCTTTTTTAATAAGTACAAGAATAAAAGAGAATAATTATAAAAATAAGAAAAAATATATTCTCATCAAATCAAGTTATATGAAATATTCTTACTTTTAAGAAGATATTATTGATTGCCAACTTTTATATAAATTTTCAGATAATATCTGTAATATTAAATTAAGAATGATCTGATTTTTTTTCCTAAACTAATCAAATTTATACTATAATAAATCAATTGAATTATTCTGAATCTTGTATGTAAGGGATCAACATATGTATCATTATTCATTCTTACATAATAGATCATGTATCAAGGTCCATAAAGAAAGGAAAAAAAAAGTTCATATATGTACATATATATAATGTTTTATTTAATAACTAATTTGTGATGGCTGATAAAGTAACATTGGTGTATGTATACATTGAGAAATGTAATCGTTGTAGTCAAAATTTGGTCAAACTTCTGGATGGATAACATGCGTTCTCAATGGGGTCCACTCGTTAGATGGAAAAGGATGTCATCCAAAACTCTTGTTGCCAATAGATCAACTATTAATTTGATCGGACCCGATCCAATTAGGAAGTTTGGGTCGGGTTTGCAAGCTCAACCCAACCTGCGTCGGTTTAAGAATTCGGCTCACACGCGACGTGACCAGCGAACGCCTCGAGCGCACACCGCCACGCCATTTGCTCGCGTCCGCGACGGGAGGCACACGCTCACAGCGTGACCGTATCGTACTGACTCAGCTCTCCACACGCCCTCCCGCACCTTAAATCTAAGCACCTCAAAGGTCGTCGTCTTCCAAGTTCCTCGCATGTTAGCCCTCTCTCCCCACCACTTCTCCCCCATGGGGTGGCAGCCGGAAGACATCACCGCCCATGATCTCCACTACGAGGACCCCTTCGCATGCTACCCCTACGAGGAGGAGCTGGAGATCGGCCACGACGACCTCCTCCGACACTGCTCCGTCCACGCCGCCAAGGACGACTCCTCGAGCTCCACCAAGAAGCTGTGCCACAACGCCTACGAGCGCGACCGCCGGAAGAAGCTCAACGACTTGTACTCCTCCCTTCGTGCTCTCCTTCCCGAGTCGGATCAAGCTGTAAGCCTTCCTCTCTCTCTCTCTGCTTAGCTGGAAACTACGTGTGTTGACTTTGATGGGTCATGAAGAGGAAGAAGAAGAAGAAGCTGAGCATCCCATTGATCATTTGCCGGGTCTTGAAGTACATACCGGAGCTGCAAAGGCAGGTCGAGAGGCTGTCAAGGAGGAAGGAAGAGATATTGCTGGCGTTGTCGAGGCCAGAAGAACAAAGCCAGTGTGTTCCAAGTGCAGTGCAGTATCCCATGGTTTCAGCAACCTGTTTGAGTAAGAGGGAAGTCATGGTGCAAGTATGTGCAGTGAACAAAGATGCCACCTTTTCCTTCTCAAAGATCCTCAAAGTTTTAGAAAGAGAGGGACTTCATCTTACGAATTCATCAAATTACACCACCTGTGACGGCAGATTTGTCTGCAGCCTCCACCTTCAGGTCTCTTCCACTTTGCTCAATGACTGGTTTCAAGCACTTCAGCTTGACATGCTAATGATCTCTTTTTTCTTCCTCCTCCTCTCGATGTATATTATCACTTGGACAGGCAAGAGAAGACTTTAGATCGGAATGCAGAATCTTCTGCGAGCTTCTCATGAAAGAAGTCAAGGAGCAAGCAAGACATGGCTCCAATCTTCCTCGTAGCTTGTGGATGTAATAGTTCTTCCTTCGTACAAGATGTTATTATATGAGAGAATGTTTGTGTACCATAACATATCTAATCATGCTAAAACCAGTTCTCTAGTATTGTTGGTGTTTGCAAATCTTGTTTCTGCAGCATTGCAGTGAACAAACACCAGTGATCTATATTTCTTTTTTCTCTTATTCGAGAGAGAAAGAAAGGTTAAGAAAATGTTGATCTCATTCTCTCTTTTTTTTTTTTACATTAAAAACAAGGAAGGTAACTAAAATGATGATTTATAGGTGTCAAAATTCTATGCAATTGGCACCTATTTTGATCTCAAGATCTTGTCATGAATAATCAACTTTTACCCATCAAGCTAATAAATATCTTTCAAAAAATTTCTGGAATACCCAACCGTAGATGGAAACGATTATTGGACAAGATTTCAAGCACTTAAATTTGCTATTAAGATTGATACTTAAAAAAGTAATCCAATCATCATTATTGGCACATAAAAAAATTATCATTATTTTGGGAGTATCACTCCCTTATCATCGGTCAACTCGGCTTTATCCATTAATCAATTAGCATAATGATAAATTTCTTTCAAACATTGAACTGACCTTTAGTCTCAATTTGATACTTCACCAAAATTTATCTAAAATCCAAGGTTAAACACAACCCTAACTTTAATTGACATGGAGTTATTATATCCAAAATGCCCCCTTAATAAGAATCTATGCGAAAATATAATCGGAAATATCCTGGAAAAAATGTCTACAAGTCAAATTTCCTCGGCCATTTGATCTTGACATGCAGACAAAAAAGGATAAGCTGTTTGGCTTTTCAATTACGTGTATTAGTATTATATTCGAAAGCCAAATCCAGTGTTCTTTATTGGTTCGTCCATCTTTTGATTTCAATTAGTTTGATCAAGAATAATATACTTTAAGATTAGGGCTTCGGTGTGATACAAGACATGTTTCCACGAGCTCTCGACGCTGCGGCGCATGAACAACTCGCTGCTTCGCGTGCTTGCCGTGCATGGGCACGTGCGACACGTGGCTTGCCATGATGAGGTAAGCACGTCAGATGATCGCATCAACGGTCGATGGAGGGCTGATCTCAAGTCACCCATCCCACTCATATATGATGCGTCCATCTGAAAGCGCATATATATATATATATATATATATATATATATATATATATATATATATATATATATATATACTTCTTCTTATGGTCAAAATAATATACATGTGGAGTAGGAAGTGGTTTACATCCAGAGATGTAGTCGCTACATTGTTTGGATTATTATTATTTTTTTATGAGAGGATGACAATGGCATGAACTTTTCACTTAGAGTCAACTTTTGTATTGTTGTATTTATTTTAATAAAATTATAGTTAGATGATTGTGTGATCTTATCTAATTAGTAAGATATATTATAAATTTGATTGAATTTTAATACATTTATCAATCCTATGTTTTTACCAAGAAATAAACATAATATCCTAGTAAGTCAATGTAGAAACATGAATATATGATATTATTGAGAAATTATAAATCTTCGCTTGAGAGGATTTAGTTATCGTTATGAATTTTATATTTGTAAAAAATATAAAGATTTTTTTTATATGATATCCAAATATATGCATCATAAATCTCATCTATTGGTATTTGATTTTAATGATTCTATCATTAAATTTTTTCATATAACAGTAACATATTATATTTTTATACTTACAGACTTCTTTAATACTATAATATCGTGTTAAGTGAGAATTTTATATTTGTAAAATTATGCGACAAAAATCACATGAAGCTTTCACTTTTGATAAACTTTGTTTATATCATGTATTTTAACATATTTATGAGTAATGTCTGTAGTGGAAGAGGGAAAAAATTTTATAGCACATTAGTAATTAAAAAGATTGGTGAATACAATAGTGTCCATTTTCGTATACTCTTACGGGAAAAATATTCAAAGGATTTCTCTAATGCCATAATGTTGAGTTGAGTCAAAATTTTATGTTCCTTTAATAAATTTTATTTGTATCCTATTTTCTAACATATTAGGGTGTAATAGATTCATATAATTTCTGAGGAAAAGAACCGAGCATTCTTGAGGATGAAATTGGTCATGAGATGTCAAGGATGGAAGGCAAAGTAGAATCCAATACCATCCACCTCACTCTTATTTTTCTTAAAATATTAAGCATATTTTTATTTGAATATTACATCACGCTTTAAAACTAATTTCTTAAAGTAGAACTCAAAATCCGATCTTATAACAACACACATTACAATTTAATCATAAGGATATCTATATACCCATCTTTTATTAATCTTGACTACTAACTGTTTTGAATAAAAGAAATGTTTTAATGCGAGCCCAGGAAACAAGATGATACCAATATTGTCCAAGGAAACAAGACACATATATATGCACCAAAGTTGTTAAAGAAATGAGAAAAAAATGGTGATACAATGTCGGGAGAGTAAGAAAAAGTGTAGAGATAGCGATGCTGCTGACAAATATAGAGCAAGTGGGTTGGAGATGCGATGGAGAAGTGACGACGGGCACTTGAGAAGAAACGACAAGGAAAAGATAAGAACGAATGACTTGTTTTTATTTATTTCTTCCAGTGTTTTTTATTTCTTTCATATGTTTGTATTATAATAACATGCTCACTAAACTTAAATATATCAAACTGTATCCATAAGATTGTGAAGAAGACATCCGGACGAGAGACTATGGTAGCAGAAATCCAACTTGAAGAGCTTCTACTCAGCCTTTAAGTAGATGAATACAATTTTGATGGTAGAGGAGAGATACATGGGATAGATGAAGATTTGTTTTTTTTTACTTTTCTCTCACTTTAAACACAGGAAATGCTAAAAGGAAACACTGATAATAATAAGTACCATTATCAGATTGGATCTGTCAAACCAGCTCAAAGGAACAGCCAAGAAATGTTATGAACTCCAAAGCACAGTTACTGAACTGTTGAGGGCAAAAGCAACATATGTTCACTGGTAATGATATAAAAACCACAAACAGAGAGCTTCATTGTTATATGATCGATGAAGTGCAGCACCCATCAGGTTCAACAGAAGCAACATTCCTGCAAAAAAGCTGTGATCATTTTATCACATTATGCCAAACCAAAGATGCAAGGATCACAAATTGATGCAACTAAGGCCTTCATTAGGTATCGGACACCTCGACATGAAGTAAAGATGATAAAGATAAGTTGGAGCAGCCAATGAGAAATAACTAGTGCATAAAACATTTGGAAGAAGATTATGATAGAGAAAAATCTCTTCCTCAAAACCTGCATATATACTCATCACGTCAATGAATAAAATTCATCCCTTTCACATCATACTTCCTTAATTCTAAATGATATCAAAGCCCCTCTTGCCTTGAGCACTAACTTCCCCTTCCTTGCTGTTCAGCAAGGATAATGCCTTTCCCCACTTGATCTGTTGATCCCGTCTCTCTACCAATTGATCTTGATTACACACAGAGATCCCTTTAGTGTCGCTTCTTCTCGATAACTATTCTACCCTCCATCAATGCCCACTGCTTTGATCAGATCAATAGATTTGGTCAGTCCTCCAATGATGTTGATCTGATCTGTTGACTCCGATAATCATTCCCCTGCTTCTCCTCAATGATCACCTATCTTCTACTTTTCACTGATCAAATTCACTGTTGATTTCCTCTTCTGTTAGGTGATCTTTGCCGACCGATCTCATGTCCATACTTCTGATCAACTAGCAGACTCCCTCACATAACCTCTCGTCTGCAAATCATTTCAATTATATCAATTCAAGATTGACATCTTTGACATAAGCTCAATCTTGTGAGGGCATGAAAGAAGCTCATGATAGAGACACATATGGAACAACATCCTGCTTCCTCATATCCTCAATCAATCTATGATTTGATGATCAATTATAGAATTGAATAACTGATCTGATAACATGATTTGAGTGATTGATTGAGGAAAATCTCTTCCTTAAATTCTACCTCAATGAATAAAATTCATTCATTCCACAACATATTCCTCAATTCTATAACATTCACTCTTTTACCAAACTGAGAGGCTCTAAAACTCACTTGTATAATAATAGCAAAGCATGGCAAAACACCAGATTCATATGGCACCTACTAGTCACCTTAAAATTTTCTTCATTTTTTTTCTTTTTATTTAGGTTGCCATTTAGGCATTGCCATCAAAATCTATCTTCACAACTCTTTTATCTTTTTGCACATCCCATTTTGTTCTGCATCGTCATCATCATTCACCTCAAGCAGAACCCCTTCTTGTTGTTGCTCCTTCTCCAACTCGTGTTTCTTGTTCTTTTCGGTTGCTGGCTCAGTAGTCTCATTTCGATCGACCGCAAATTCAAGAGGTTTATCCTTTGCCATGAGTTCACCATCAACATTGGCACCTTTAGTTATCTTCTTATTTTTCTTTACAGAAGTTTCATCTTTCTGCTGTCCATCTGCATGCATTCACAGAAAATAAGTAATTATGATAGCATCAAGCAAACCAAGCAGCAACTCTACTAAAATGGGCCAGCTGCATTTAAATCAGCAAATCAAAGACCAATCAAACCCAAACCTAAACACAACCGTAGAGCTGAGACGACCCAATTCAGAAAACTGGGAACGTGGACCCCAATTCATTATAAATATTAGATTCATGAGCAACTTTACCAAGTATTTTCACATTGTAAAGGAAACTAATGTACATTTACAGTGAAATTCTGCTTTTACAAGATGGAGCACCTACTTGTAAGGAAGCACACTAATGCAATCATAAATACTCAACAGCATTCTCCTGGGAAACCTTTTTTATTGTGCTCTAAATGGCAGTTCATCACATTGATACTTCCCTGAGGTGCGGCACCATTGTCATCAAAGAGTCTCTCTTCGACCGATTCATAAAGAGTTTGTTCAAAAACATAGGCATTCACCTCTGGATGTATTATCTTGCGGTTAGACTAACAATCGCTTCAAAACATATTCTACCACTTAAGACTTAACAGAGTCATCAATACATATTCTACTAAAAAGATTTACCAGAGTAGTCAATACGGGATGCAATGGAACACTTGTTTGCAATATAACCAGCTACGCAAACCTAATTCATATAGATGCTAAACCAAAGGAAGAATGGAATACTCTGAATCATTTCCTTAGGAGTTGTAAGGGTTCTCTGATATGAGTGTGGAACACTGATCATTTTCAACTGAAGAATTATGACCCACTTGTTCACGTATTTAATATACATAACAATGAAAGATAAAAATAATCATCTTCCCAACTGAACTTTGAAAAGTTCACTTGCTCAGAAGATTTGGCATAGACATGACCAAGTAAAGTGACTTAAAACTAAACCACACAAGTTTTGGAGACTAATATAAGATAGGGAAATTAGAAAAGAGAACTTGAACCAGAAATTCATTTTCGTAAAAATCATTTTACGAAAATAAGGAAAAAGATTCTTCCAATATTTGGAGGCATTGATAATCCTCTGAGGAAATTTCTGGATGTTAATGAAATCATTTGGAGACAGATCCTGTCCTGCAAAGGCAAAACAATCATAGACTGAGCTCAATATATGTAAACTACAACCGAAATTTTGTCTCATTTTATACCAATAGATGAACTGCTTCGACAGTTTCTTTTGCTTTTTCCTCATCACCAATTACTGCTCAACAGAAAAGAAAAAGAAACAGACAACCATAATACCCTTCTAAAATAAGGAAAAAGATCAGCAAAAACAAAAATAAAGTTTCCATTTAAATAAATCAATTATAAATTACTGGCATGCCATATGCTATAGACTAACTGAACTGCATTAGATTTCCACAGCCTTTTGTCAAGAGGAGTTAATGAAATATTTAAAAAGTTCCAAAGAAAAATTGCTTGCAGCCAGAGACTAATTAATGGATAAGTTTCGTGAAAGAATGAGAATGACTCAAGAAGCTCATAAGAAAAGACGCTCTAGAAAAATTCATCTTCCAGATCAAATTCTGTTCAACTCCTTAGGAGGCAGTAGCCTCAGGTACGCGGTCACAATGGCGTCTTTATGTGATAAGATAAGAGCACTACATCTAAATCCTGAAAGAGCATTGGAATATAATAGGAATGTCAGTCATAATGGTTTCAGCAACTCATACTCATAACTTCCTTTTGAAGGAAAAAAGTTTGACCAAATATCAATGTAGTCGACCAAAATGCAATAGCAAGGCAAGCGTGAGAAGATAGGTACCATGGTAGAGTGAATCCATGTCATGAAGGGAGAAAGAGGCCGTCCTTCATTTTAGAGAGTCCAAAAGAAAAGCTTCGAAAGGGGGCCCCAAATCCTGAAAGTCCCGTGGGTTGTTCCCATCAAGATGGTAGGGATGTTTGGATGAATGCTCTTCGATCTTTCTCCGTCAGCGCGATCAGAGGACCAAGTCTGATGGCTACAATCGCGAGAACGAGAAACACCAGTACATCAAACCGGGACTTCACCTACAAGAAGAATACACCCTCGAGTGAGAAGCAAGATCCGACCTTTGCGTCCTTAATGAACAGATCGAAGGAACTCCAGCACGAACTCATGACCTGGGCAAGAAATCTCGATCACCCCAAGTATCTGCGACCCAACCCCAAGCCTAAACTTCGCCTTCTTCCCTAGTCTTTCACCTTAGGGAAACGTTCATTTCCAAAAGTGCCTCGGCTCTTCTCAGCCATAAACCCTAAAGATCGCACCACCAACGAAGAACCCTCTGCAACAATTTGTCATGTAATCCCGTCGATTATTTCGAGAAAATTAATCCTCTCATAATACCATTCGAACTGCTCAGTTGCTGACGGTACATTGCGGCTTGACCATGACAATTATAGAATAGTTTATCACCCTGATGACAGACCCGTATTATCTACCAGCGAGGTTAATTGCAAGACGACGTGGCTGCTTAGGACCCACAAAGGGTCAGTTCAAGTTTACGGTGGACTCCGGAGGATTTGGAAATCGAAGTGTAGAATGGTGTGGTCGTGGTTTAGCAGGAGAAAAGATAGTAAAAATATTGGCCAATAAGAAGCCGGTATTTGATAGACCCACCACCAAGAATGCGTCTCCAGATACGAGCCTCCACGTGGCAGGTCCAGAAACTTCCACTCAGCCCCTTTCTCTCTCTCTTCCTCGTCGATCCCCCGCTCGCCTCCTACAAATCTCCCCAAAACACTACTCTTCGACCAACAGAGCAAGCCGCTTTCCGGTGTCTCCTCTCGCTTTCTCCGCTGCCAATTCCAGTCGGATTCGTCGGCAACCGATCGAAAGACATATAATCATCTTCATCTACTTACTACTATTGTGCTTCGAGATGCTTGATTCTAGCGGCAAACAAGAGCAGGTTCTCCTCCTCCTTTCCCTAATCGTTTTATACTGTACTTTGTCGTTCTTTCCCTCATATTTGACAGCAATTCCACTTCGATTTTTTCTTGGTAAGTATTTGACACAATGAAGTGTGATGATAATTTAACGCCATCACATCTGAATGCGGATTTCTTTGATCTCTTTTTCGGTTGACTGTAGTTGATTTTCGTAAATCACGATGAGTCTGTCGTGGTAGAACAGTAGATGATATACAGGTTATGATAAAAGAAATCTAAGTAAAAGAAATTGTTCGAAATAAGACCTGTGAGAGATTGAAAGATTTTTAATCCAGAAATTCTAGTCATCTTGGTCAAGATACTTTCTGGAAGAAAACCGTGGAATCTCGTTTCCACACCCTAACAATGGAATAAAATGTTTTGGAGATGGTACTATTGTGAAGTTTCAGAAAAAAAAAACTATGGGAAGTGAAGCTTTCTATAATTATAATGTTTTCCCTTCTTTCCAACTCGACTCAGATCATCCCTAGACTTCATGGAATCGTTTTGGCCTAAAACACCTAGTCTTGCTCTGGCTGAGGTGGAACATAATCTGTCAAATTGTATGGCTCTGATAAGGCGCAGGACAAGCAACTTGGATGAGGATAACATAACGATGATTCTTGAAGCTGTATGTGAAATTTTCTTAGCTAGAAAGGACTTTTAACGATGATAGGAAGAGAGGATATCAACTTAATGAAAAGGAAAATTTTCTTTTTTTTATAGAGAGAGAGAGAGAGAGAGAGAGAGAGAGAGAGAGAGAGAGAGAGAGAGTCTAAAGGTTCATGCTCGGGTGTTATCTTTACTTTCATCAATAAAGCTTGTTAAGATTAATAGCTTTAATAACTGAATTCTCTAGTTGAAGTGTGGGCATTTTCTCAAATTAGACAGTCCTTATAAGAAGGTCATAGCTTGTGGCTAAAGTGAGCTAGTCTACATATCCTGAATGTCTGCCCATAGAGTTCTGTTATGGAATATAAATTGAGGCTTTATTACACAATTAAGGACTCGATATACAGTCCCATGTTTGGAAGTTTAATCACCAAATACCACCACTGTAGTAGCTGATTTAAAAATTATGAACTAAAATTCTTAACATGGTAGTAATTTTCTGTATTTTTGTTCACAAACTGGACTCCATCAAATTTGATATGAACATAATATGCACCATTTTCCTGGAAAACTAATAATATTGTCTAGAGCATACAGTGCTGTCCCTCTATTTTGGTAACAGTACTTTGACTTTTCAGGAAGACCATGAATTCTCAGGTGAAGTCAGTAATAATGAAGACCATCCACTTTGCCTCATGGATGTGCAAGAAAACACTTTGTTTGCCTTTAAAGATGACAAAATGAAAAGCAAGAACGAAGGCCTTGCTGCTGATGTGACTTCCGGGCCAATATCTGGATCTGAGAATGATTTTACTTGTCATTATATGGAAAACAAGTCCATTTCTGGTAGAGATGAGGCAATTTCCACTTCAAATCTTAACCTGGATGTATTGCCTGATTTCCCTACACTTTATGCATCGTATAACAGAGGGCAAATTGATGCCAGTGATCAGGACTCTCTGCAGACGGAGTTGATAAATGATTTTACAGATTCATCAAACCTAAATGCTGTGAGAGATTGTACAATGGAATTTCTTCCTTCTGATGCTATACCTGATGAAGATTCATTCATGGTGCATAAATCATATAGTTTCTCAACCAGCAACACAGTGCAGCTAGATACTAAACCAGAAATATCTGCTAATGAGCATGATGACAAAGCAAGTGCTAGCTTTCTAGACTGTGATTGGGATAGTATTGAAGATTTTGATCTTGATGCAGTTTTCAGGTAACCTAAGCACCTTTGTTTTGAACTTTGTTGTTAAAAAACTTTGGTTTCTGATATTACAAAGAATATGAGTGGCTGTACCAGCAAATCTGATAGTAAGTGTTTTTTATTGTTTGGTATATTTACTTCATCTACCTGAAAAAAGCAGAAGTGACTCAATCGATCACTTTTTTGGAGATGACGTGATGGATGTTAGTGATGGATTATTTTCACCATCTGATCATCTAATCAGTGGCATCACTGAGTTTGTTCCAGTGCCCGTAAGTCTTTATTGGTTCAGTTTGAGATAGAAGATCACCATAGCATTTAGACTTCTATAAGCAATTATACAATCCAAAGCACATATTTATAAAATTAGTAATACGGGCATTTTGGTTCACACTTACAGGACGCTGCATTCTGCAAAGAGGAACTTTCTGATAAAGAATTTTCCTCCCTTCGGTTAGATAAAGGATGTGATGCTAAAGGAAATGTCTCACAGAGAAGTCAGGTAGATATATATTTGTGAATATCAATTTTATGTATTTTGTTGGTTCCTTTTGAAAACATTTCTTCATTATTACTTTGGCAGACAGCAGCTAGCACGTGAAAGTTGACTAACTGTATGTTAAATCTGTCCCATTAGTGGATGTTACATGCCACAACATCTATCAGAAGATGGTCTTTTGAAATTAATGTTATTTCATTATAATAAACTATGTACAAGATGCTCTGACATGGACTTGAACCAGAACCTTTGAACTGAGAAACATGCTCTAACAAAAATGTCAGACAATGAAATTTTTAACACCACAATTTGTACAAGATGTTCAATAGAAAAAAAATACTTTCCTTTAAACAAATGGTTTTTCTGACATGGTACTACAAGACTGTGAGGACAACAAGAACTTCGAAAAATTGAAGATAAAAAGGGCAGTTCAGTGCCCGATGCTCCTGCAAATGTAGAGTTGGATAAGGTCAAGATACATGGCCTTATCCCTTCAAGTATAAAGGTTGTTCCATGAGCAAATGATAATCATTATGTTAAATTCAGTATTCTTGATTGTAATTCAAATGATAGATTAGTATATCTAATCATATGACCAAGTCCATCAACATGTAGAAAAGAATAGAATTATCTTCAGAAGCATCAACAAAATGTCCTTTGAGTATCCTAGTATTCTATCATATTGAAAGATTCAGAAAATTTGAAAAAGTATCTGTCATGTATTTGGCAAGCAATTCAAACTACCTGTATCTCATGACTAGCCATACGAACCACTCAAAGATAGGTGCACAAGCGAGAGAGGAATGGGTGCATTGCTGTTTAACCCTAAAAATGATAGAATACTAGGATACTCATAAGTAGAACCCATGTCTTTATGGAGATTAGCTGAGATGGCTTAAACATCAGATGTAGCTGAATTACGTCCATGTTTAGATCCAGATTAGATATGATAGCGAATCGGTACTGGTACATTATCAGGTGGGTGGTCTGCCTGGAACAGTAAGTACACTAGACTGTGTGGCAGTATAGAACCGGATCTTGCCTTGTCCACATAACAATTGGACATCAGATTGGTAAATACCAGTTCATACCAACCAATGTGGTTGAAATTAAAATTCTTGGTCTCAATTAAAAATTGTTTTCCACCTTGTCTTTTCTTTACCTGCCACATCTTCACTTAACGGTTATTTTCTTTTTCCAAAATCTAACCAGCCATATGTTATTCTATAAAGTAGCCAAACAGCCAAGCATCTATAAGAATAGGATATCCGTCCATTTTCATCTGCATGCTCTTGACTTTCAGAGATCAATTATTTCATTTTTCTACTTAAACATTTTATTGATTGAGGTTTATAATCTTCAACATTCTTATCTAAAGATAAGTAATAAAGATAAGTAAAAAGAACCCGATAGAATTTATTTCATTTTTCTACTTAAATATCTTGATTGAGCTTAATAATATGAAACATTCTTATTTAAAGATAAAGTAAAAAGAACTCAATAGAATTAAGTTGAAGTTAAATTTCCAGAGAACTTGACAAGTTGCCATTATATCTTCTTCTTAATATTTAAGTAACTGAAATCCTTTTCACCAGCTGATGAAGCAGAATAGTGCTGATTATTGCTCAATGTTGATCAGTTCTATGTTTCATGTATTCTTGAGCACCTATTTAAATTGCACATAAAATATTTTAGTACATGTGCTCAATGAGAAGATATTTCAGTGATATTTGGGTAGCATGCAGCATAATATCATACTTATTTTGTATGGTATACATTCCGTAAGTTTCTTGCGTATGTCATTTGTAAACCTGTTTTTTTTCTCTGCATAATTTATCACTACAATGATTTACTCCTTTGTGATATTTTATACCTTTTATGAGGCTTGCCTTCTTTGGAAGATATTTGTTAGGTGATTTATTAATGAATTCCACTTAGTGCTATTGTTAACTATCTTTGTAGGTAGATGAGCATGCAAATTTGTTGACATATTGGGAAAAGGAAGAGGAAAAGAGCAAGAAAATAATGTCCCAAGAGTTGACAGGTCCCTGGTCTTATGACATTGAAAACCAACAAAGTCCAAGCCATCAATTCCATGAGTCCTCTTGTGTTACTCCACAATCCTGTCAGTCATCAGATAGCAGCCTACAAAGGAAAACTAGTGGTGAGGAATCAGTTGTTTGTGTTGGTACCTGCAATGACATTATATCCATTGATACTGGATATCCTTCATATGCCTTTCCTGCCATTGAAGGAGACTCAGATGTTTGTGCTGAACACAGTAAAAAAGAATATTTTTCTAGTTGTCAATTCTATCATTTAGATCCTTGGAGGCATTCAAGTTCTCCTTTTGGATACCCTCATGCTCAGAGAAACCAAAAGAAACCTATTTCTAGTTGTGATAGAGGTAAAGCTGATCCATCAGTACACCCAAATCCTGTACAAAAAAGACCAGCAATTTCTATAACACCTCAAGAGAGAAATGGGAAACCGAAGCAGATGCAGATAACACAGTCTAGGTTTGAAGTTCAACACAAGAGGAAACAATATGATGATATGAAATCTGGTTCTGATAGCTCAATCTGTCAAACATCTCCTGGGAACAGCCACAGTCAGATTATGACAAACATTGTTGGTTCTAAAGAAATTTGTAATGACCTTACAGTTATGGAGAAGAACATGCTTGTGGATGCCCCGAGGATCTCTATTGTGAATGATGATAATTCTATAGCAGAAACAACATATTGTCAGCTTCAGGCCGCACTGTCAATGGTAGGACCACTAATAAAATTTTATCATTTGAACTTCAATGCATTTTGCTGGTCCAAAGAAATAACTTTTTGCTCAACTTTTATTTTTCTGTTTGTAGTTGGATAATAGGTTAAAGTTTTGCATCAGAGATAGTATGTTTCGTTTAGCAAAAAGTGCAACAGAAAGGCACAACATTACTGACAGAAATGGTACAAACAAAGATAACGTGGAAAAAAATGCTGCAGCAAATGGAGAAGCAGACAATAAATGCAGGTAAATTTTTCTAAAATTTAAAAACGGTGTACTCATTGTTGCTTGTTTTATAGACTTGTTAAACTATATGAAATTGATTTCTATTTGTATCGATTTGTGCAAAATATTAACAGCTCAAAATGACCATTTTATTCCTGGATGAAAATAGAAATAATATATGTATGAGACAGAAAAACTAAGTGTATGGATACATGTGATGTTGCATCAATTTCAGACTTATCATTTGCTAGTTCATCATCGAGAATAAATTTGTTGATTATCCTCAATTCGTTATCACATAAGAAGTACACTTGTTGATTATCCTCAATTCGTTATCACATAAGAAGTACACTTTGTTGATTATCCTCAATTAGTTTTCATACAAGAAACTGTTCTGGATGCATATTAGTCACATCAGTGTTTGTTATTGAACATTTATCCTATTATTAGTATGATATATTGTATTTAAGAGCTTTGTCTTACTCTTTTTCGAGCAAGTGGAAGACCATTGATGATTTTGAGCAAATGAGATGAAGTCTCACAAAAATTAAGTCAGATAATGTAGATTGGAGTTCAACACGATCATTATCTTCTTGTTGACATGGATTTTCCAGACTGCAGTATGACATCCACTTGCAGTCCTACTCTGCTTATAGGATTTTAACTACCCACAGGAGCATTGTAGTTATAATGCGCCAACCCTGATACAGCATGCAAGTCCATGTCATTAGGCTCATATGGTTATGCTAATCCATATGCTTATCCAGAAACTACATTTGGATAGTCTCTACAAGTAGACCTTTCCCTTCCCCACCATGTTGGATGGTGGCACATCTAAAGGCATAAATCGAATTTTTCTAATTTATTGATAATAACATTGTCATGCATATGTCTCTACCTCATGTCACAATATACCATGCATATGTTCTTAGCATATCATATTGAGCTTCAGCCACATCTAACTCCTAAGCCAGCATGAGATTCTTTTTGGTACTAGGACAATAGGACACTAGGACATACTATTTAATTACATGACGTGTGATGTGTGATTACTGAAACTTTATGCATTGACTCTCCCTAAGTTGTGCGGCAAAAGTCTCATGCATCCATTCATGTTTTTTATCAATTTGATAGGTTCAATCATTGAATTTATGTATGATTAAACTTGTCCTCATTGAACTTGTGTGATAATAATTGCAATTTTGTATACTATTTCGATTGTATTACCAAACACCAACAATAATTTATAGAAAGTAAAAAAATATTAAAAACATAAAACTGGCAATAATTTTTTTTAATGAACTTGTATGATTGCGTTAGACCATCTATCTTGTCTAAAACGAAGTGTTTATATGGGTTGTTCTTGGTACATCATTAGTTTGAAGCATGATTAGTATCAATATCATAATGATATTAAGAACCTTGATCCTGAACCTTGCAATTACCAAATTAGAGCTTGGGAGAATATAGCAATAAAATAAAAAGAAGAAAGCACATCAAAAGATAATAGGAAAAATAGAATATCAAATGAAAATGCCCTTTTCTGGGTTGGCCAACATAGAATCCCCATAGGGTTGTTCCGGGGTTCTCACACCCTATATCTTACCATAAGAATCACCATAAAAGCTCTTATCAACAATTCTGTCACCGGCAAAAATAGGATGTATGAACTTGGACATATACTTCATACAATGTTCCCCTTATCATGTGGCTTCATTTGAAAATCTTAGATAAGATTTATGCAGCTCTACCCATACAAGTAAAAAGGTATTTGCAACTGGAATCCTTGTCACCTAGATCACAAGGGAGCAACTTTACACGAGACAAACTTGTGGTATACTTGAATAAATAAGTGGCACATGTGATGGATGACACATTAATAAATTGTGCATGTTATGGATGTCACACAAGTAAAGGTTTATTGTTGTAGATAGTCTTGTAATATAGCACATAACAATCACAGATACTATCCCAAAAGATACGGTTGACAGTATTTTAAATGAAAGAATAATTAAGTTTTGACTGTAAGTCCTGAGAGTTGGGAAGATGCCGTTGGTGGTTTGCTAGATGCTCTGCTTTTTCTTACTTCATGCAAATTTTTTGTATGAACAACTTTTCACGACTTTTACTTCCTCAGCTGCTTGCTTAACATTATTTGGTAAGTTCAAAGCACATGCAATTTTCATCATTAAGCACATGAATGGCATGCCAGGTGATACAAAATGCCACACCGTCACTTTTCTTTTTGGAACTTTTAAGTTCCAATGAAAGCTAATAGGAACAACTTTTGTTGGTCAAACTAGTATGTTAAGTTTGTGGATCTTTCTTCTTTATCGCATTGTTAAATTAACTTAAATTTCTGTTACTCATATCTTCTTGAAATTAATATCCATTTATAATGCATGATTACTTGTGCAACATCTCATTCATAAAAATTTACCCATGGGGTTTCTGCAAGTGATGCAATCAGAAAAATCATGATCACAGGTGAATGGTACTATGTAATTACCAATTTCTTGATTTTATGGCCTACCATGCTCATCTGTTAACCTTCCAATTATCCTTACATATAACTTTTCAAAGAATTTGAAAGAAAAAAAAAAACACTCTTACGTATGAACTTTGAACTTTTTCTTTGCAGATCTAGAAATTTATCTGCCTCTGAAACCGATACAAACCCCGTAGACCGGATTGTCGCTCAGTTGCTCTTTCAGAGGCCTTCCAAGTTATCTTCCTGATATTATCAAAGATGAATTTGCTTAATCATCCATTGTAGTTAACCCAGGTAAAGCTGTCGCACCTGTATCAATATTTAACACACAGTTAACTTGAAGGGCATGTAAGAGAAGGAGAAGCTGTCCCAAAAAAAAGCTAATGACAAAAAAACTCCACTGAGTTGACTACCAAATATCATCCTACTGTACTGTGGAAACATATGGATGGAACATGCCGAGACGGTCAATCTCCAATTTCAAGTAAGATGTATATTAGCTTTACTGGTTCCTAAGAGTTTCACCTTGAGATCCTTTTCCTCTGCAGAACGAGATCGTTTTAGTTTTAGCCACTTAGGGTTTTCATTCTTGAGCAAGCAGATTGGACGTCAGTCATCCATATAGATTTATGCAAACATCATATTTTTTTTTTTGTAGTTTTAGCTACTTGGGGACTCTGCAGAATATCAGCATATGAAAAGTTTTATCATGGTTCTGGTAGTCTTTCCTGCTCATCCTAAAAAGATTAAGATGGCAGATCAATACAAGCCAGACTCTAAATGTGCATATTTATTGTTCTTATATATGTATGAAATAAGTACGTAATGCAGGAAATAAAAATGAATCTCATCTAGGAGTATAGTAAACGGCCAGGTTGTGGTAGTCCTTTTGGATTCAAACATAGGAACTACTTTTTAACATGGGTTCAGGATCCCCCATTTTGTGGATAGCGAGCGTTGATGATGATTTCTCTGGTGTTAATATTTTCGTGGTGATGAATACATAAAAAAGTCTTCGTGGCATAGTCGACAACAGAAGATCATAACATCACATCTCATCTGTTAGTGTCAAATCTGGTTTTTATCTAGTAGATGAGTTTCGTCTCCGTGTCTGCTGAGCAAGCACTGCTGGTTCAGGCCCATGTGCACTAGCTCGCCCGCGATCGTTTCGGTGCGAAGTTGGAGTTCGATCGGATGGGTGGAACCTCGGGGTCTGGCTCGGGAAGTCGGTTGTTGGAATGGTGGAGGTCGGATCAGGAGGAGGCACCTCAGGTCGGGTCGGGCGTCGGCTCCTGCAAGGAGGTCGGGTCGGGTAGGTTCCCGACGTGATCCCTCCGACGGTCAAGTTAGTTTTGTGGTTGGTTTTTCGATCCCCCTGTCCCGTAGAGGTGCAGGAGCCTTTATAATGAGTGTTGTAGATCCTTCGTACCTGATAACCTTATTGCCCTTAAGGCTTACCATGTCGTCGTACCTTTCCACCATGCTCCTGGTGCTTGCTGTGAGGCGTGCGTATGCAGGTAAGGAGTGTCGACCTTACCTGCGTTAGGTCAGTTGTACGACCATTGACGCCCCCCATACTTGCATCCGATCGGTTGCCCGCGTCGTGTCGGCCACGTCGACAGGCCAGCTGTCTGAGGGCACGATGACGTGGCGACCAGGTCAACATCTGTCATATCATTCTTCCCCCCCCCCCCGGGAAGACCTTCTCGAGGTGCCTGACTAGGGTGCTGGAGATGAGGTCTTGTGCTCAGCTGTTGGACTAGTCCCGAGTGGGGGCTCGGGGGCTGGTTGGACCGAGCGGAGCTCGGGAGTTGATCCAATCGAGCAGGGGCTTGGGAACTCGATTGGAGCGGGAATTGATCCGACCGAGTGGGAGCTCGGGAACTTGAATGGTGCAGGAGATGATCAGATCGAGCGTGGGGGCTCGAGAATCTGAATGGTGCCGGAGCTGATCCGACCGAGCGTGGGGGCTCAGGAATTTGAATGGTGTAGGAGATTATCAGACCGAGCGTGGGGGCTCGGGAATTTGAATGGTGTAGGAGCTGATCCGACCGAGCGTGGGGGCTCGGGAACTCGAATGGTGTAGGAGCTGATCTGACCGAGCGTGGGGGCTCGGAAATTTGAATGGGTCGGGTTTAAGTACCCGGAAACTTATCCGACCGAGTTGGGGCTCGAGAAATGAATCGATCGGGTTTAAGTACCCGGAAGCTGATCCGACCGAGCTGGGGCTCGGGAAATGAACCGGTCGGGTTTAAGTACCCGGAAGCTGATCCGACCGAGCTGGGGCTCGGGAAATGAACCGGTCGGGTTTAAGTACCCGGAAACTGATCCGACCGAGCTGGGGCTCGGGAAATGAACCGGTCGGGTTTAAGTATCTGGAAGCTGATCCGACCGAGCTGGGGCTCGGGAAATGAACTGGTCGGGTTTAAGTACCTGGAAGCTGATTCGACCGAGCTGGGGCTCGGGAAATGAACTAGTCGGGTTTAAGTACCCGAAAGCTGATCCGACCGAGCTGGGGCTCGGGAAATGAACTGGTCGGGTTTAAGTACCCGGAAGCTGATCCGATCGAGCTGGGGCTTGAGAAATGAACTAGTCGGTTTAAGTACCCGGAAGCTGATCCGATCGAGCTGGGGCTCAGGAAATGAACTGGTCAGGTTTAAATACTGGGGAGCAGATCTGACCGAGCATGGGGCTCGGAAACTGAACTGGTCGAGTTTGAATACCCGGAGGCTGGCTGGCCGAGCAGAGCAGCTCGGAAACTGGACTGGTCGAGCAGTGCTGCTCGGGTTCTGGACCTGTCTAGTATTGCGGCTCAGGTTTGTGAGTGGTTGAGCACTGTTGCTCGGGCTTGTGATTTGCCCAAGGTGTAGCTCGGGCTTGTGAGTGACCGAGTGCACAACTCGGGCTCGTAACTTGCACAAGGCATAGCTCGGGCTTGGGAGTGGCCGAGGTGCATAACTCGGACTCGTAAGTTGCCTAAGGCGTAGCTCGGGCTTGTGAGCAGCCGAGGTGCGCAACTTGGGCTCGTAAGTAGCCGAGGTGCATAACTCGGGCTTGTAACTTGCCCAAGGCGTAGCTCGGGCTTGTGAGCGACCGAAGTGCACAGCTCGGGCTCGTAAGTGGCCGAGGTACACAACTCGGGCTCGTAACTTGCCTAAGGCGTAGCTCGTGCTTGTGAGCGGCCGAGGTGCACAACTCGGGCTCGCAAGTTGCCCAAGGCATAGCTCGGGCTTGTGAGCGATCGAGGTGCACAACTCGGGCTCGCAAGTTTCCCAAGGCATAGCTCGGGCTTGTGAGCGGCCGAGGTGCACAACTCGGGCTCGTAAGTGGCCGAGGTGCACAACTCGGGCTCGTAAGTTGCCCAAGGCGTAGCTCGGGCTTGTGAGCGGTCGAGGTGCGCAACTCGGGCTCGTAAGTGGCCCAAGGCATAGCTCGGGCTTGTGAGCGACCAAGGTGCACAACTCGGGCTCGCAAGTTGTCCAAGGCATAGCTCGGGCTTGTGAGAAGCCGAGGTGCACAACTCGGGCTCGTAAGTTGCCTAAGGCATAGCTCGGGCTTGTTGGGTAGTTGAGATCTCTCCGAGACGCACCTTGAGATTGTTCGACTGCGGACATTCTTGTGACATCGGGCCCTCCTTCTAGCGCCAAAAATGTTAGTGTCAAATCTGGTGCTTGCCTAGTAGATGAGTTCCGCCTCCGTGTCTGCTGAGCAAGCACTGCTAGTTCAGGCCCATGTGCGCTAGCTCGCCCGCGGTCATCTCGGTGCGGAGTTGGAGTTCGGTTGGATGGGTGGAACCCCGAGGTCCGACTCGGGAAGTCGGCTGCTGGAATGGTGGAGGTCGGATCAGGAGGAGGCACCTCAGGTTGGGTCGGGCGCCAGCTCCTGCAAGGAGGTCGGGTCGGGTAGGTTCCCGACGTGACCCCTCCGACGGTCAAGTTACTTTTGTGGTTGGTTTTTCGATCCCCCTGCCCCGTAGAGGTGCAGGAGCCTTTATAGTGAGTGTTGTAGGTCCTTCGTACCTGATAACCTTATTGCCCTTAAGGCTTACCATGTCGTCATACCTTTCCACCATGCCCCTGGTGCTTGCTGTGAGGCGTGCGTCTGCAGGTAAGGAGTATCGACCTTACTTGTGTCAGGTCGGCTGTACGACCACTGATGCCCCCCATACTTACATCCGACCGGTTGCTCACGTCGGGTCGGCCACGTCGGTGGACCAACTGTCCGAGGGCACGATGACGTGATGGTCAGGTCAACATCTGTCATATCATCATCCAATTAATCTCATGTTTGGGGCTATATCAAAAGGTTGCAATCATTGGCATCAGACCCAAAGGGTGACCTTCGGAGGAGGGATAATCATATATTACTATTTATACTTTAAAAAATAATATTATATTTATAAAAATAAAATATTTTATTTTAATTCTCCTTATATAAAAATGCATGTGTTGTTACCTAAAAAAGGACACAAATGAAAAGAATAAAAATATAACTTTATATAATTCGTGCCCGTTGCTCACTGCACCTATTGATTGATCTTGTTCAATCATGGCACCCGTCGCCTGTCACTTGCTTATCGCACTTGCTCGTTCGTTGCATTCACTCGTCGTCGCATCTACTCACTCGTTGCACTTGCACACCTATCACACTTGCTCAATCGTCGCACTTGCTTTTCTCTAATGATGATAAGAAATTATTTTTTCTCTCTCGTTTTCTTGTATGAAATGTTGGACGTGTTTGTGTTAATCTTATTTCATTTGACTGATTACGAAGGTAGCATGACAAAAAAAAAAAAAAAATCTATGTTAACATCAACACAATGCTGGAATTGATGTTGTGCTATTTCCAGTTATCTTTGAAAGAAAAAAAAAGTAGATCTATCATTTTATGCCATTTATCGTGGAGCTCGACCAATACTTTTGTACATTTGCTTTCTCCTTGTAACTTTATTTACATGAGACACATCAGATCGAGTGTTGTGGGATTATAGTGTTGTAGCTAAGGAGTTAGCAAGACCTCGTCGCTGCGACTACATAAGCTCGAACACGTTAGTCGGGAACGAGGGCGTCTGACTGGAGTCGATTTGGCGTCTCGGGAGTTTGCACCTCGAGTTGGCTTTTACGGGGATTGTTCAGGTAGATGGCTGCTATGGAGGATCTACACAAAGGCCTCGTCGAGATGGGGGTTCCCGACGTGATCCCTTTGACGTTCAAGTCAGTGTCTCGACCTTCTTTTGGGAGGTATTAGTACGTAACTTTTTTTAGTCCCGTCCCCTGTCTGCTCCCCCCCCGCAGGAGGGGGCTTTATACTCACCGGGCAGAAGGTTAACATTACGCTTGGCCTTACCTCTGCTGTCACCTCGGGTGTGACCGCCTCGTACGGTGAGTCAGTCGGCGCAAAGACATGGCGTGCCATGCGGCATTTATGGCGCGCGACGATGGTTTGGCTAGCGCACTGTCCTACTGGTTCCACCTAGGATGTTGATGTGGCTATGGTGTTAGCGTGGATCCACCTCCAACTCGGATGCTGACGTGGCCACTGAGCTAGCGCGGGCGCTGATGGATTGGGTTGGCCCATTATATGCCCCATCATTCTTTCCCTCCCCCCGAATGGGGGCTTCCTGGAGCTTACTGTCGACTGCGAGGAAGGCCCCCGTCGACTCTCAGAGGTTCAGGTCGATGCTTGGTCGATCCTTGCGATCGCCTTCTAGGAGTTCCTTGGAGGGGCTCGTCTGGCGATGCATGGCACGGGTAAATTGATTGAGATGCACAGCTCATACGAAGGACTGATGTACTTCCTGAGACATTACTCGAGCAAAAACTAGTGGACTAACCGAGATGCACAACTTGGGCAAAGTACTGATGGACTGGCTGAGATACACAACTTGGGCAAAGAATTGATGGACTGGCCGAGATACAAAACTCGAGCAAAGAACTAATGGACTGACCGAGATACACAACTCGGGCAAGGACTGATGGACTGCTATAGATACACAACTCGGGCAAAGAACTGATGGACTGGCCGAGATACACAACTTGGGCAATGACTGATGGACTGCTAGAGATACACAACTCGGGCAAAGAACTGATGGACTGGCTGAGATACACAACTCGGGCAAGGACTGATGGACTGCTAGAGATACACAACTCGGGCAAAGAACTGATGGACTGGCCGAGATATACAACTCGGGCAAAGGACTGATGGACTAGCCGAGACATACAACTCGGGCAAAGTACTGATGGATTGGCCGAGATACACAACTCGGGCAAAGAACTGATGGACTGACCGAGACACACAACTCGGGCAAAGAACTGATGGACTGGTCGAGATACACAACTCGGGAAAATGACTGATGGATTGTTCGAGATACATAACTCGGGCAAAGGACTGATGGACTGGCCGAGATACACAACTCGGATAAAGGACTGATGGACTAGTAGAGACACACAACTCGGGCAAAGAACTAATGGACTGACCAAGATACATAAATGGAGTAAAGGACTGATAGACTGCTTGAGATGCACAACTCGGGCAAAGAACTGATGGATTGGTCGAGACACACAACTCAGGCAAAGTACCGAAGAACTGGCCGAGATACACAACTCGGGCAAAGAACTAATGGACTGCCCGCGATACACAACTCGAGCAAAGGACTAATGAATTGGTTGAGATATACAACTCGGGCAAAGGACTAATGGACTGGCCAAGATATACAACTTGGGCAAAGAACTGATGGATTAGTCAAGATACACAACTCGGGCAAATGATTGATAGACTGGTCGAGACACATAACTCGAGCAAAGGACTGATGGACTGGTCGAGACACACAACTCGGGCAAGGAACTGATGGACTGGCCGAGACACACAACTTGGGCAAAGAACTGATGGACTGGTCGAGACACACAACTCGGGCAAAAGATTCATGTAGATGGTTGGTACGTACTTCGAGCGTTGTGGACACGTGTTGAGAGATGTTAGGTTGCTATTATGATGAAAGCACATGAGACCTTAGGGCTTATATAGCGCCCTCACGTGACAATTTTTAGGGTTTTGACGCGCACTGCTCTTAGTGCGCATCCCTAGGAGAAGTTATTTCCCTATCTCGAGAAGTCAAAACGTCGCCTCCCTTGTAAACCATTCGACGATGGTGGGGCGGGATCAGATTTCACTGGTCGAGCACCGGGCTCTATGTTGAGACGAAGTTGGGACACTTCGGGGCTGATGCCGGGCATATCTTTCGGGGACCAGGAGAAGATGTCGACGTTCTTACCAAGGAATTCCACTAACTGGACTCGATGCTCCTCCGAGAGTGCCGAGCCAACCTTGATGGTCCTGTCAGGGTTCTTAGGGTCGAGGAGAGCCTCGACCACTTTCTCTGCCGGTTCGGGCTTTCGCACTATCTTGTCTACGTCTCGGGGGTCGATGATGGGAGGTGAGGTTTTGAATTTTTTGGACAGCATTGTCACCATCAAGTAACACTGCCTTGATTCCCAAGGATTGCTTTTTACTTCTCTGACTCCAGCTTTGGTCGGAAACTTTATGGCTCGGTTTTATGTTGAGACAACCACTCTGAGGTTGTTGAGCGTTGGTCGACTGATGATGGCGTTGTAAGCCGAGGGGAGTCCGACCATAATAAATGACACCATCAATGTCTTCGACATCGGCTCTTCTTCGACGGTGACCTGGAGGGTCGTCATCCCGACAGGGGGATGGAGTCTCCCATAAATCCTGTCAATATTGATATCACGGGGAGGAGGTCTTTATCAGTTAGCCCTAGTTTCTAAAAAGCATCAAAATATAAAATATCGGTTGAACTTCCTGTGTCGACCATGATTCTTTTGACTCGGGAGTTGGTGACTCGGACTGAGATCATTAAGGCATCATCATAGTCTTGGTACACCTCGTTCCCCGACCCAAAGATGATCTCGGGGTCACGGTCGCTCCTCGATTTTTTCTCTACCGTGGATCATGCATAGGCTTTCCGAGGTGTTGTAGAGGGTCATCTGGGCCCGAAAGGCCACAATATGCTCTAAGGGATCTGAGCTGTCGTCGTATGTCTCCAGTGCTGACAGTTGAAAATTGGTTGGGACTGGTTTGTCCTGTATCTCAGGGATAAACGAAGATTCACCCTTCGAAATTTCACCGCTTTCCTCCTTTGACTTGACAAACTCCTTTTGGACCTCGTTGTGCCTTTGGTTAACATGGCACAGTTGTTCCTTACCGAGTCGGTTGAATCCGAGGAGATAACGTCCAGCTCGGAGGGCACCCGCATAGCGTCCCGGGAATGGCTCGCTAGTTGTGCTGCCGAGGCGTTCGAATTTTTCGACGTAAACTCAGTCAAAGGACGGCGCGGTCCCTTGTTGTCGGGTTGCTCCCTTCGAATTGGTGGCGATTGGGGCACTCCTTGTTGTGGTGCTTGTCGAGGGGCCCCCGGCTATTGGGATGCCAACGTTTGCATCAACTAGGGGATGTGTGGGACAATGGTTTGCATCATCCCAGTCAAATTTTGGACCTGGTGGGTTAAGCTTAGAAATGCCTCGGTGGAAACAACAGGTGGATCGAGGTTCGCTATTGGGGGAGAGAATCCCAGGTCGTTGAGTAGCTTCCAGTAGCGATTCAGCATAGGTGCCGGCACGCTTGTTTCCTCCATCGAGAGCAAGTTTGCCCCCCCGCTTTGCAGAGCTGGTAGGGGTATGTGGGCTTGACCACCAAGGTGTCGAAGGTGGGATTGCTTGACGGGCGCTCTTGCAGCATCGAGCCTCCTTCTAGTGCCAAAAATATTGTGGGATTATATTGCCATAGCCGAGGAGTCAACACGGCCTGGTCCTTGCCGAGTGTGCAAGCTTGTCCATGTCGGTCGGGAATGGGGGTGTCCGGTTGAAGTCGATTCGGTGTCTCGGGAGTTTACACCTCGAGTCGATTTTTGTGGGGATCATTCGGGTCGATGGCTGCTGTGGAGGACCTGCACAAAGGCCTCACCGGGATGACGATTCCTGACGTGACCCCTTCGATGTTCAAGTTAGTGTCCCGACCTTCTTTTGGGTGGTATTAATACATATATTTTTTTTAGTTTGAAAGATGAAACCCCCACCCCCTAGTGCTGTCGAGAGAGGGCTTTATGCTCATCGAGTGGAAGGTTGACAATACGCTTGGCTTTACCTTTGTTGTCACCTCGGGTGTGACTGCCTCGTACGGTGAGTTAGTCGACACAGAGGCATGGCGCGTCGCCACGTAGCATTTATGGCGTGCGACGGTGGTTCAGCTGGTGCACCGTCCGATCGGTTCCACCTCGGATGCCTATGTGGCTATGGTGCTGGCGTAGGTCTGCCTCCAACTTGAATGCTAACGTGGCCATTGAGCTGACGCGAGTGGTAATAGATTGGGCTGACCCATTATCTGCCCTATCATCGAGATACCACAATAACTTAAGTAAAGTGACTGCAACCCAACAAAAATTACATTCAAGTTTGTTACATGAGCTTATACCAACGTGAAAGCGATAACAACTATAAAAACAACTTGTAAGCTTATTGGTTTATAAACTTTGTCATTCATTGGAATTTAACTCATAGTGATAAATTCCTATAAATCTCCTGTTTCTATTGGAAGTCGTCTAAGTTTAGAGATGACACCTATCTGTTGTAACAATTACAACTAAATACATATAGGAAACATAATAATTTGCCAAGAAAATATCTATTTGTTATTCTTAATCACACACTAGAATATAGAGAACATTTTTATTTACTCCTGACAATTTTGGAGCTTTAACTATACGAAGAAGATTGATGAATTTGTCTATGTATCAGTTAAGCTTCATACAAGTACAGATCTATGATAAGAACATCCTAAGCACTCAGCCGACAGAAGATTCTACTCATTTCTGATCATTACATATAGTTCCATGCATAGTTAAGAAAACATCAAATTGGTCATGATGCAATCATTCATTGTTACATTCATCAGAATCTAAAAACAACCCATCTTTGTCCTTTTGATAAATAAGTTTCTCAAAATTCTGTTTTAGATTCAATCATATCTGAAAAGCTCAGATATCTATCAAAGTTGGCAGGCATCTCTCAGCCATTTGAAAGCTGGAGACCATCTTATAACCATTGTTGAGCACTTGTGACATCCCCACTTAACTGTTCCACCAACTACATGTTGAAATGCAGGTCTTCAAAATCAAAAGTCCTTTTTTAAAGCCTGACAGTAGTTGTTAATGATTAGTGTGGTGTCAAGAATAATAAATTGTTACCAGAAAGTGTATCAATCTTGTATGTTATGCATGATCAATTCTATCTATATGCAAATGCTAAACAAAATTTAGATAAGAAAGAAGTTTGAATTTAGATCTATGGTGAAGATCTGGGCATTACCTTGCAAATAAAAAAAATGTGCAAGTTGATGAGATCTAAGCCTTATTTAACTTTCAATAGCAGATATATCAAAATTATCATGAGAGCAACATGAATATTAAAGTTTAATAACAACATGAAGATTAAAGTTGATCTGTACTCAAAATTCATTGTCAAAAAACCACTAGAGCTATCCAAAATCATCAAAAACTATCCAAAATAATAAAAAACTATCCAAAAATGATTTCCCCTTGGGGCCATTGCAACACTATCATTCTTGATTCCCCGTTGTTGTAGGCAACAAGGTTGAAAATCTCGTCGACCTCGGTGAACAGCGAGAGCACCACGATAGCACTCTTGCATAGGGGAGTTGCAAAGTTAGCACCCTTGTCGAAGTGGAGACGCATATGACATTTACAGGTAGTAAGCTTCTTCAATGATAACGAGGTCATCGTAGACCAGGCCCGGACAACAAGTGAGCAGATTGGAAAGAGGGGCGGCGAGCGAGCAAGTGCCAACAAGTAGGTTGGAAAAAGGGGCGATGAGTGAGAAAGTACGGTGAACTAGTGATGATCAAGCATGATCAACTGGTGTTGCAGGTAATGGGAGAGTACGTTATAACAAGGAGGGGAAGAAAAAATAAGTTTATATAAAATTTAATAAATTAAAGATAGTAAAATTATATTTTTATCCTTTTTCATTTGTATTCTTTTGAGAATGAGTAAAAGGATCTCAATATTAATTTTTTAAAGCATAAGTAACGAAATGCTAATCTTAATTAACTATGGGAGGTAATCTATAATTAGCTACAAGTATTTATTTACCTTCTTATTCCCAAATGCCAGTTTCTTTTCCCGACACCTAAGTCCTACTCTACTTATTATATATAATACATGCGATGTGGATTACCATTCATCTTCTCTTCTCCCACCATGAATGATGCATCTTGTGGTAGGTAGCATACAACCCCGATTAATCATCATCAGCAACACAAAGATCCCATTATTCCTCAGCTTAGAATCAATTTCGAGTATTGTAAGGGACACTACACTGTATCGATCATTCCACCACCAACTGACCCAACGTCGCAAACCTCAATCCATTTTTTTTTTAGCCTCAATTCCATCGATAAAACCCAAGTCCAACCTTGCACAATCAACTACTTGAAATGAACAGATATCTCGACAACATGAAACACCTTTTTACTCGAAGATGAACTCATTTCCTCCGAGTTTTATATGCTCATTCTAGAGACTTTAAACGAAAGCGTTAATTCCACATAGAATTTTTAGGACACCAATAACCCTATATGTCATTTCCAATGTCCTTATATGTCAGGCTTTATTTAATCATGATAGGATAAATAATGGACCTACCCAGTAACCTCGGACACATCAACCTCATAGTCATGTCACCTCGGCCACCTCAACTCTTCCCAAACACTTCGGCACCACTAGGCCACATCGGCACCTAACACAGTGCGACCGACCTGACACAGTTCCCACCAATCGAGACCCCGGGAACCAGCAGGGAGAGTGATCGACACAGCACCGTACGATCATAAACGGTCGTTGCTCATCTTCACTCAGTGAACCATTCGTCATTTTGATTGCTTATACAAAATATTTGGTAGCCTATTTTACCTTGATTTTATGTGATTTTGCTTGAGAAATGTGAGCGAAAACAGTCTGTAATGATGCATAATGATCGCTCACTACGCGGAGCCAAAACTGTCCAAAACAGCTCCGTTTTTGGGTCATTTTCGTGTGCTGCGGTGATCACTCTGAGCGATACAAAATGTCAACCATCTCAGCAACTTGGAACCACCGGGTGGCATAGGGCTGGATGATATGTCTAGCGTGAGCATTTATCACAAGTTGAACATGTCTTGCTTCCGACACCTTGGGAACCATCGTTTGTGGACTTGCAACCATTCATACAGCCCTCTAAAGTCTTGTTTCACTCATTTCTCTCTTTTCTCTATTGCACTCAAGGTGTTCGACAAATTGCTTGAAAAACTTCCCTCTTCGCAAGACGTTGGGACTTGTCCGACGCTTACTTTTAAGCTAATCAATTTCTCTTTGCAGGTCCTTCGGGACCAGCACGAGGTTGTAAGTGGGCTGGCCCTTTGCGGACGAATAACGGTTAAGCGTTTTATGACTTAGGTAATCTCAGTTAAGTCTGAAACATTGTGTAAGGTTGTTTCACGACTTCAGCAATTCCAACTAAGTCTTTAAGTTTGTTACAAGGGTGTCACGACTTAGGCAAATTCAACTAAGTTCGTGATAGTATGATCGAGTCAGTCGAGGACGCTGCCAGCATTAAGGAACCCGACACAGTTGTCCCTAGGCCCGCAGGTATAAAAGCCACCATTGAGAATAACTCAGGGGGCTCTCTCTTTGGAACTCTCTCTGCATACCGAACACTCGAGACCATCTAAATCGGTGCACTGACTTGATTGTCGGAGGAGTCACATCGGGTGCACCCCACCCTGACTAGGCCTTAGTGCAAGACCCCGTGGGAACCTCCGAGCAGGAGCATCTCGGGACGCACAACCGAGACTTGATGGACTCTCTCGAGCTTTTTCACCTCTTATCGATTGACGCAAACAAACTTGCGCACACGGATGGAACCAAACCGTGCTGGCTCCTCGACCACGACATAAAGTTCCATAACATTTTTGTGCTGGAAATATCTCAACTGCCCAACATGCTCTCAGGCTCGGGGGACAACTCCCCTTCTCCCTTCGTGAAGAATGGAATACCTCGGCTTCGACTCAGTCGATCACATCGCTGCTTTCTTAGACCAGGTAACCCAATCAGGCAACTTTGATACTCGGATATGTCGAGTTTTTTCCACCGCCCTCCAAGGCCCAGCTCGGATGTGGTGTAACAGTGCATGAGTTAGACACCTCGGCCAATTAGTGCCCAAGTCATGCACCTCAGCCAAACAGTGCATGAATCCTATACCTCACCCGAATAGTGCCCGAGTCGTGCACCTCGGTCAAATAATGCCCGAGTCGTGCACCTTGACCACTAACAAGCCTGAGTTATGTCTTGGGCCACTCACAAGCCTGAGCTATGACTTGGGCAAGTCATGAGCCCGAGTTATGCATATCGGCTAGTCACAAGCCTGAGCTACGCCTCGGGCTAGTCATGAACTCGAGTTATGCACCTCGGCCACTCACGAGCCCAAGCTACGCCTTGGGCAAATCATGAGCCTGAGCTATGCATATCAGCCATTCACAAGCAGGGACAGTGATTCGTGCGGTGCCGTACGGTCAAGTCAATCGAGGACGTCGCCAACATTAAGAAACTCGATACGATTATCTCCAGGCTGTTACATAAAAGCTACCCTTGATAACAGCTTAGGAGGCTCTCTCTTTGGAACTCTCTCTATATACCGAACACTCGAGACCATCTCAATCGGGATACTGACTTAATCGTCAAAAGGGTCACATCGAACACACATCACCCCAATTACACTTTAGTGCAATAACTCAACATGATTAAAGTATCTCCTTTGAATATGATGCTTTTGTCCCAGATAAAAGAAGCATCCAAAGTGCCTCGATTCAAACAACTAAGATATTTCAGTTGTGCATGATGCATCCACCCATAACTAAAAATCATTTGTCATATCTTATATGACAAAAATATCTTTCATCCATTCGGTATATCCATCACGGATAACAAATAATCTTTCATTCATTTGGTATAACCATCAAGGATAAAAAATTAATAACGTTGAAGGTCCCAAAATTGAACATTGTGTTTTGAGATGGACAAATTTGTATCCCAAAGCACAGTAAGAGAGCAAATGGTATAATAAAAATCAAAATTCTACATGCGGGGGTCCAAAGCACCTTCTCAACATGCCGCGTCATATCATCTAATCTACTGAAGGTGATAAAAGGGGCATTCAAAGAAAATATTATATTATTAAGTCATATTATAAGAATGACATTATATATTTAAAAAACTTTACCTAGATATGTTATCATTATGAATTTACTAAACGAATATTTATAGACTTTTAACGTCTAAGCCAAACAACACATTGACTTGACCATCAGAAAGGGGATTTTGTCCAAATGATCCTTTGCAAGAAGTTGATAAACCTCTGACGTGATGTGATCCTCCGTAAGAAATTGAATATGAACTACAAGCCCTATGAGTCAAAAATTTTCCCATCATTCATGTTTTGAATACAACAATTCTATTCTTTCTCTTCCTTCCTAATATGATAGATACTACCTGAATACGAGAGCCCAATGCCCGTTCCTCCTTTTTTGGCGGACGACAACACCAAAAAAAAAACCAAATTTGTATGACAATATTAACTCAATACTCTAATGACATTGAAAGATAAGACGGGCATGCCAACGGGGAAGACTTTTAGATCTTACACAATCATCAAATAGTTTTGAACACGTAGACTATATAAACCAATAAATCATATTACCCTCAGAAAATAGATCCAGGATGAGAATGAGAACCAATAAAAATGTAGAATATATATAAACTGAAGCCAAGCAATGTATAATTTTTAAGAGCATGCATAGCGCAGTAGTATCACAAAACATTTTTTAACCCTCTATGTTGAAATCATAGCTCATACACAACTAAGAACCTTTTTTTTTTTTTTTAGCTTAGCAGATGGAGAAGAGCTGCCTGGGCATGGACAAAAGCTGATAGTTCTTCAGAAACTGATATGCTTCCCACAAGTGCTGAATAAACTTACAGGAAAAAAAAATTGTATTTATCAAGCAAATGTCTGATCCAACTCTCTTTGAGAAATAGCATGAAGAGATAGATCATTAGAGCAGAAGCCTAGGTTGCATCCTCTGCTGATCCCTAATCTTTCATGAATGATTGCCTTGTTCTAAAACCAGAACCCCCTCCCCTTTTTTTTTGTGTGGAAAAACCTCTGCTGCACACTAGTGAGAGAAATTTTCTTAACTAGTGATCACATGGAGCAACAGATATCTCAAAGAAGGTAAAAGGTAAAGAGCAGGATATATAGTCTACTCATCCTGTGACAACCCACTTCAGCAGTGATGATTTGTGGAGGTGGGAGCATTGAGTGTAATAATGATGTCGCTACATTAACTATTCAGAATTCCAAAGTACATCTGATTATGCAAAGAAGATATTGGGAAGCTGAGAAGAAGAAATAGATCCCTAACAAGTCCTTAAATCTATTAACTTTTGAACCAAGAAAGGTATTTGATGCCTGAGTGCTCAAGTAACTCCAATAAATTTATTTATCTGAGGACAAAGCTATATGAAAGCACCCATAACAAATGACTAAACAGTATCCAGAACACAAGTAAGAGGACATGTAGGAATATTTTTTGTTTGCTGACTTTCTTTCAGAAACAAATTTGCAGCATGGATGGATGCACAAAATATCTAATAAACCATCGATTAAACTCGGTAACAATAAAACTTTAATTAGGGAATTCAGCATTAGGGGGGGAAAAAAAAAAGGCTGCTGGCAGTCACATAAATCAGAGAGCAGTGATTAGAACTGAAAGCATTGCCGTAAATAATTGATCCAAGGGTAGCAGAAAATGATGATGACTAGTACAATGTAATAATGTGTTTCTCAAAGCCTGATATCCAAAAGCTGAAAAGTAAAAGTGAAAAGAAAAAAGAAGCAGACTTTCACATGTCAACAGATTAAGAGGACACAAACCAAAAGCAGAACAACTTTCTACAAGATATGAATACAGCCTGAAGGTGATGAGACATGGGCCATTATTTACCCTGGATAAAAAGGGGGGAAGAAAATGGATGTTGTGGTAAGACTACACCATCACCACCAAGAAACCTTCAAGAGTGAATGAAAGAAAAGAAATAAAATTTTTCAATCATAACCATTATGCATGAGAAAGTTCCCACAAAAATAATCTCCAAGCTCAATGTTTCACTCATGTGCAATGAATGACTGTGATTATGTGCTTATGTGCAACAAATTCTTTTATAATCAAAATTCAACAATTATGGGTAACAAGTAACTGAATATTCATTTAGTATTGAAAAAATTTTGAGTCAAACTTTATACTGACTATTGGAAAAAAAATTTTGGGTCAAACTTTATATTGACCATTGGAAACTCTTAGAATGATCTTACACATCCATGATGACAAACTTCAATTAACTCTCTAGGATGTCTGGTAAAAATTGCTACTTAAAAGTTACTGTTTCATCCACGAAAGCATACAATATTATTATTCATTTCTTACCAGGCTACAACAACAGCAACAAAGCCACAAGTCTCAACTATATAAGGTCGGCAACATGGATCTCTTGTCGCTGTGGAATCTATAAACATATTTTTTTTTTTTACATATCTCAATGGTGACAAAATTCTAAATAGTTGAGACTTCCGGCTTTGTTGTTGTTGTTAATGTCTGATAAAAAGATCGACAATGATAATGTATGCTCCCGTAGATGAAATAATAAATTTTAAGTGACAACTTTATCAGCCATCGAAACTTTAAAAGAAGCAGTACAAAATTTCTTCTTTAGAGCACCAAATATTACAATACCTCTCCCTCAAATTCCTAATCCAATTTCTTATGGTTCAGTGCAAAATCTCTGGATGTGAGAGATTGAACTTGCACCTTCATAACGTTTCTGTCCATAGAACCTGTTTGCTAAGACTATTCCACTAGCTACCACATCAAAACAAACGTCACTACACTTCATTATTTAGTTTTGTTCTAGAGCTCCAACAATTTCTTGGAAGCAAAGTATATTTTTGGTTCCTACCTTAGTTTGACAACGTTAATATTCTTAACTTTCATTCTTATCATTGGTCATATGAATCACTCCAAACGTAGCAAAAGAGTATCTTCAAAATCCCTATGAACATGTTTTCTCTACCATATGAATCTGCCCACTCCATACCAGAATCAACAAACCATAAACCGTTACCACCGTCTCGATCAAGATCCATAAGCCAACTATATTTAACATTAAAAAGAATGAGATGCTCCAAAATTCAGAACCACAAAAAAATTCTAAAAGCTTCAGAAATTCAGGCCAACACAAGAAACAAATAGACAACAAAACCACTAAAACAGAGGCCCATGATCATAGATGCAGTCAAGACAAACTTTTGTCAGCAATTTTCTGATTAAAAACAAGCAACAGGTAATCTGTACTTTGCAATCAATAGAAACCCATCTTGCTGAGAGGGATCACAGCAAATGCACCAAAAGACAATAGTTCCAAACAGACTGCAGGACAAAAGAATGAACAGCTAAACCAAAAGTGTCGCATCCATCCAGATGCCTCAATAAACGTGAGAACACACAACATCTGTTCAATAACATTGATAGATCAACACTATATTTACATGAACAACCCAACTTATTTTAGTATATGCACATACAAGCTTTATGATCAACAATCACTCTCCGAGAAGAACCAGATGTTCTTTGTCCTTTCTTCTACAGAAAGTATTTAAGAAAACCCATCACCGAGCAACAGGAGAAATCCACAAATCCCACATGCATCTCAATCAAATGGCATCCCTCCTCAAGCACAACGCAATTAACTTCATAGAACCAAGAAAAACAATAAAGGAGCAATCCAAAACAGAAGAAAACACCTGCCTTTTTTTTTTTCTCCTGTCTTCCTTTTAATCAGTTCTTGATACGTTATGGTCTTTTATGTAGATAAAGATTGTGGGGGCAGTTCAATAGCAGCAGTCAGGGCAGCGTACCAATCCATTCTCGTTGCACTCCACGCATCGCCGCAGCCTCCTCTCCTCTTCGATGAACACCTTCCGGCTGCCGCTACATGTCGAGCAGGGCACGAATCGGACCCCGCCGCATCCGTGGCAGACGAAGGCGGGGTCCTGGCGGGCGACCCCCTCGAGCATCTTCGCGAGCTCGCCGGCCTCGTGCATCTGCCGTATCTCCTCAGCGCCGCCGATCCAGCGAGCGCCGACGAAGACCTGGGGGAGAGCAAAGGGCCGGCCCTTGAGCGCGGCCTGCAGATCGCGGCGGAAGGCGGCGTCCAGGGACACGTCGCGCTCGTCGACGGCGAAGCGAAGGCCGCGAAGGATGGCGCGGACGGAGCGGCAGTCGTCGAAGGTGCGACGGACGCCACGGAGCGAGGTGCTGTAGAGGACGACCTTGGGGCGCTTGTCCGGGCCGTCGGGGGCAAATCGGGGCTTCGCGATCGGGGGACGGCCAGGGTGGTGATGGTAGGTGAAGGATCGGGGGAGGAAGAAGGGTTTCTTGGCGGCGGCGGGGAAGTCGTCGGAGGGATCGGCCATGAGGGCGGCGCGGGCGGTGGTGGTTGCGGTAGCAGCTGCTTTCTGGTAGCCTACTTTTCTCGCTTTCTTCTTGTGCGGTGTTCGTGGTGTGGTGATGACCGCACTAAGTTTATAATACATGGGTTTACATATCAGTCCTTAGTCAAGCCTCCAATTATTACATTTGCCCTTATCAATATGAATATAACACATATGCCCCTTCGAATGATTATATTACCAAAATAACTCAAATTATTCATTCCTAACTATGCTTATCATAATCTAATTTAAATTAGAAATTAATTTAACGAGTACAGATCTCGATAGTCTATCATGGGATCCTGAGATCGACTTCTCGCCTTTGCTATTTATTCTTAAAATTTATAAAAAATTATAATATACTAACGCTAAACAAAATCTAAACCAAATGATAGAATCATATGTCAAAGTTACATCTAATAAAAAAGGTTTATATATTATTATATATATATGCGAATTTATGTCACATTAATTGAGGAGGAGGTTTGAGGAAGGAGGAATGATAGAGAGAAGACGCGGTTGGTTTGGATATTTATTTGGCACCAAACGTGTTATTCTTTCTTTCCCATTCTATTCCTTTCTTGAGTTTTGTGGGGCCAAAGAAAACTTGGACAAGGAAGCATCATCTTCTTCTTTGTTGCCCAAGCTAAGCAAAGGGTTGCCATTAATATTTTTTTTTCCCTTTCTTCCCCCCTAATTTACTCTTATATATATATATATATATATATATATACATATATATATATACACACACACACACACACATATATATATATATATATATATATATATATATATATATATATATATATATATATATATATATATATATATATATATATATAATACGATAATAACTAGAAATGTTATTAAAGATGTCGATCGAGAAGAAAATGAGTTTTAAGAGTTTTAGTAGACTATATGCTGGGATAAGATAATCTAAGTTTAGTAAAAGCAAAAAAATATATAAATTATTAATTATTCATCAATCAATTAATTATTTCGGGAAGGAACTATCTAACTTGATTGGTGAAGAAGTGATTGTAAGATTCTCGACTTAAGGAGATATGCCACTCGGGATAGTTTTTCTAAGAACTTACACAACCAAAACAAAATTATTTTTCCTATGGATAAAATTAATGCTTTTGGAATGGATAATCTTAACATATTCAAACTATCTAATTATTTCTCTTGATTTGAAAGATAATTAAATTTTAGGATTAAGATTTATTTTAGTCATATGGTTTTGATCATTGACTACTTAAAATAACATCTATATTTAAAAAAAATAGTATATAAATTACTCTCGTCAAGTTAGATTTAACAAACGTTATGTAACATATTAACGCATGATAAATTATTAATATAATGATATATATAATTTAAGTTAAAAAAATTATTTTAGATCCTATGATTTGGTCATAGATCATATAAGTCCTTATGATTTTGTTCGTATCTAAAATATCTCTTATATTTTTAAAAGCATAGCATATAAGCTTCTTTTGTCAAGTCTGAGTCAACAAACATTAGAGTCTAATTACATGGCATACTGACTTATAATAAATTATTAATATAATAATATATATAATTTATATTAAAAGAATTGAGATCATCATCGTTAGCGGAAAGAAGCGTTATCGTGGAAGCGACCACAGACTAGTAGCACTGAGCCGTTGTTGCCAAGCAAGGTATCATATGCACGTAGCCTCTCCTATGTTAAGGATGAGCTTAAGAGCTTCCAGTCCTACCTTAGGTGGATGTGCGTCAATGGATCTAATGCTAGGCACGAAATGATTTCTTGGTCCCTCTTCATCCTCTTGGGTGTATTTGTCCCCACCGCCTTCCACTTCATCCTCTCATACGCACCCACTGGTTGCACCTACGAAGTGGTGGTCCATCTCTCCCGTACCTTTGACTCCGACCTCTCTACCTTTGTCTCTTTGTTTCTACTACCTCCGTTGCTTCCTTGACAAGATAGATCTTTTTTTTAAATTAAATTATACGTATTATTATATTAGTGATTTATTATGAGTTAGTATGTCACATTAGTAGACTCTAATGTTTGTCAACTCAGACTTCAAGAAAGGAGCATATTTGGTATATTTTTAAAATTATAGGAGTTATTTTATACATAAGCAAAATTATAAGGGCTTAAACGGTCCATGACCAAAATTATATAAGTTAAAATAGAACTATTTTTTAAAATTTAAATTATATGTATCATTATATTAATAGTTTATTATGAGTTAATATGCAACGTAAGCATACTCTAACATCTATTAACTTAAACTTGACGGGAGGGGCTTATATGCTACGCTTTTAAAAATGTATGAGTTATTTTAAATATGAGTGAATCATAAGGACTTAAGTGGTCCATGATCAAAACTACAAGGGTTAAAATAAACTTTAACCCTAAATATTATCTCTTGATGGGTGGCTATATATATTTTGACCAAAGTGTCACAGAGAAAAATATAAACAAGGGATTTGATGTAATGATCATGTTTGTCCATGTCTTTCGGGTTTTGTTCATACCTTATATAACAAGTAGCGAGGTAGCAATAAACTTGGCAGCATTAGTTTGGTTAGCTTTTGTGGTCGATTTCGGCTTGCAAATAAGAGTTGTGTCACGTAAACATTTGTAGGGATTTTGATCTATAATGAACCATGACCCTTTGTGTGCGACCGTTCAAAGCTTGTAAAGTTCATAATTGTAATTTGTATTGGCTATATAAAGTATTTGCTAAAAGGGTTGTTTGTGGATCCCGTGGGAAACAATCTCTCTAACTCGTTTTCTCTTTTATAGGTCCTAAGAGATCAAAGGAGGTTTCGCGGAGACTGACTTTTACGGAGGGATACGCAATGATGCCGGATGACTTAGGCAAAACCAGCTAAGTTCTTAATATTTGGTATCATAGCGATACAAGCATACATAGAAACATTTGTCATGCAAACGTTGGGGACCTAGCTGGGCTACATGGAGGGCAGCCAGCACACGTGATCGTTTGGGGGAAATGAACATTGAGATGCAGGGAAATGAGTCGCTCAGAAGAGTGAGTGTCCAAGATTGACATTCAGAGGAATGACCAATCATTTACGCAAGAGGCACCATGAGGACAAGCAAGCTAAGATGAATGTGTAGCGCACAAAGATTAGGATGACTGAGTTCAAGCTACAGCTTAACGTTGGCAACCAAACTTGAAGGTGCTTAAGGCAAGCAAGGCGCTTGGTAAAAGATGAGACCGTGCAAAGTGGGATGTATTGCACAACGACTGAAAGAGTTGTGCAAAGCTCACAGAGGTGAGGGGAATTACTAACTCAAAGAATTCAGTACTCATGCAAGGGGCTTGTATGCAGACTTTTGATAGAGTGTTTATGGTCATCCCAAGGTGATCGAAACTCAGTGCAATGGAGCATTAAAACTTTCTCTTCGGCATGGGAAGGATATGTCTATAAGAGGCTGAAGTGTGCAATAAGTTCAGTATGTTGATAGGCCTTAAAGGGTGCACGGGGGTTGTATTGCCGAAGAGTCACAATTTAGCAAGTGCATTTACGGGGGTAAAACAATGCATAATTTGTTCAACAAGATGAAGTAGTCTAAAAAGATGGTGGTCTCTGAAACTTCCATAGGGAAGAATGCGAAAAAGAAAGTTGCTCCAATAGGACATATATCCAAGAATGATAAGTCCTAGTTCTCTAAATAGAGAATCATGTGCAATAGATGACATATGTTAAGGAGAAGTATCTCAAGGCAACAACTCCACAAAAGCTCAACGGACCGAGCAAGCAGCGAGGAGTCGTCACATGATCTCACATGAGGTAATGCATTGGTAGATGCATTGCGAGATCAAGTGGTGGAGCGACCATGGTAATATCAAATGAAGGCACACTTAGAACGATGTAAAAAATTAGATCAACAGATAGTTGATATGTGAAATGATGGGCATGAGGGCCACCATCAACTCAATGTAAATGGAGGGGTGGAGCAACTTGGGTGAAACTTAGTGAGGTACCCAAGCCGTATAAAGGGAGTCGACGTAGAAAATGAAACATGGAGCGGAGGCACGAAGCTTTCCTTAGACAGAGGTCAAGAGTATGAATTCTTATAAAGGCAAGAGTGGGATCATATCGGTCCATGAGTTTTTTATTTTGATGGAGCGAACTCATTCGGTATGGTACCAAAGACGAAGGGAGCTTCGAGGCACATGCACCTTATCTCAAAGATACATTTGACGAATGAACTAAGGCGATTCAACTTGTAGAGGCAAAGTTGAGATCAAAAGACCTTACACGAGGTAAGAGGACATGGAGGTGGGTATCTTGAATAATATGCCACTGTGCTACTATTCGAGTTATCATGAAGAAAGCAGTGCACAACGGAGATTGTGCTGGAGGGGGGACAGAGGTCTAGGATCGAGACAATGGTGCACTAATTTAAGTGAAATTGGTGGACTTCGAGAACTACTATGCGACAGATTGTCATAAAGCGATGCTTTGTCTGAGTGTGACTCGGGAATGGGTGAACGAATATCAATTAACAAAGCAGCGAACACAATTGGGGGTGGCGGAGGCTCTACGATGTGCTGGCAGAGACTATACATGAAGATATTATAGTCTGAGTTTATTACACAATAATATGAATGTAATTAAAATGTCACAAGGAGGCGACATGGTGCAGCGAATCGTGATGGAATAGTTCGAGACAATACAACACATGCGGGTGAAGTCTCATAAGAGACGTGATCATGCAGAGGTATGATCATGAGCTACTGGGAGCTCCACTTTAGTGAATAACACAATGACAAGAAGGGCTACGAATTCAAGGAGTGAATGTCATGGTATCGTAAAGGCAGGTTTTCCATGCGTGCATCAATCTTACATCAAATGAAAGACTTGGTCATCAGCATATGAGAGCTATGTACCATCGAGGGAGAATTCCGAATGTAAGTACTAGTGAGTCCCATGAGGGGACTTGATCATACAAAGGTATGACTTGAGCAACTAGAGAGTTGGATTGCTTCAGTGCTTATATTCACTTAAGGGAGCCTAGCAAGTCAGAGGACAAGGTCGAGTAAGCGAAAGTTGATACCAAAGAAGCCAAGGTGAACAGAATCGATGAGACCCTGTAATAGGATGGCGGAGACCATGCATAGGAGTTGCAGTACGTCTTTCCATCGACCAAGAACTGTTCGGATAACACAAAGGTGTTGAAGCAGATAGTCAAAATAGGCGAGAGAGCGATGACGAGTCCGGAGGGTCTCAGCTACCCAAAAGCAAAGTGTTGGTCAGAATGAAAGTGGACTCAGAGGAGTGGCACAATACTACAGAGGGCATCTACCAATCATGAAAAAAGGACGCATATGCAAGACTATGGATATTAGTGTCATGAGCTTGGCAGTGCCATAGTACCGTAAAAGTGAGACTCCCATGGAGTCATCGATCCCTTTCTTTCATGAAGGGAGAGTGTTGGTCATGAAAGGGTCGAGGAGATGGAGAATGTAAAGGTAAACTTCAAGTACCAAGACAAGGTTGAAGGGCAGAGACAAATGAACTTCATAAGACCAACGTCAACGAGCTTCTCATCAAGATATACTAAAGTGATGACTTCGGGTTGACGCAAGAGTGCTCGACCAAGAAACAAAGTATGCAATATATTATGTTGTACCTTTTTTACTCAGAGGAGTAGTGGCAAAGATGATGGAGAAGACGGTCTAATCCTAGAGGCGACCAAAACTATCAGAGACTTGCTCCAAGTTGGGATGAAAGTTTGCTCTTTTCAGGCAAAACTTCTTGCATTTCGAAAGTTCGATGGCAGAGAGAAAATAAATTATAATAGCTAACTCAATGCAAAGAGTGTAAACACTTCGAGTGCTTCGAAAGTGTGAGCAAAGAGCGGGCGAAGACTAATAACCAGCTCAATGTATAAAGTACAACCTCGAGGAGGCGACCGAAGTCAACTTGGCCTTCTCAATTCTTAAGAGAATGGATGTAACCAAGTACCCCAATTCTCTTATTTATCCAGCAAAGGAGCTATGCACAAGTTTAAAAACCCTTTGAAGAAACCTAATAGAAGGCAATAGTTGTCGAATCCTCACCATTGGTGGTCGGTGCTACTAAGAGTAGATTGTTTGCTTCATTTTCCAACTGAATGTTAATCGAAAGCGAAATTGATGCAAACCTACTTGGAAGCGACAACTTCATTGAAGAAGAATCGATGTTCAAATTTTATTAAAAAATGACCCCAAAAACTTTAAAGTTTGTGAGACGATGCTCATTAAAGCTCCAATAAACATCCCTCGGTTTAAGCGGCATAAGATGTTTAAGATACTAGCGCAAAACAAGGAAGATTTTTTTCTTTATCAAAAGGATCTATAAGAATCAATAAGGATCAACATAACTCAGATGACCCACACCTGAGTTAGTCATTGGTGAGTTGAAGTAGCATATCGATCAAAGTTAAACTACTCAATAACAGTGGCGGAGAGTAGCTGGGATCCAAGAGGCAGGTGATAGCTAGAGTAGAAGATTGAAGATTCAACAAAAGGTAAGGAGATATAACATATATAATGGCTTTGATGAGGCCATCGAAGGAATAGGTGGGGAATAATGTCACAGACAAAAATATAAATAAGGTATTCGATGTAATGCTCATGTTTGTTTGTATCTTTCGAGTTTTGTTTATACATTGTACAGCAAGTAACGGGCTAGTAGTAAGCTTGACAGCCTTAGTTTAGTTAGCTCTTATGATCGGTTTTGATTGTAAATGAAAATTATGTCATGTAGACACTTATGAGGACTTCAGTCTATAATAGATCATGATCCTTTGTGTGCGACTGTTAAGAGCTTGTGAATTTCATAGTTGTTTGCATTGGCTATATAAAGTGTTTACTAAAATGGTTGCTTGTGGATTCCATAGAAAATATTTTCTCTAACTCGTTTTCTTTTTTGTAAGTCTTAAGGGACCATAGAAGATTCCAAGGAGATCGACCTTTATGGATGGACACACGATGGTGTCGTACGACTTAGATAAAATCAACTAAGTTTGTGACAAAAGGGTAAAAAAAAATTAATCAATCCGTAAATATGAAAAACAAATCTAGCAAGAGTAGTAAGTTAAGATTGCATGGAGAGCTCTCCATGCCATTTTATCCTTCAAAATTAAAGAAAATATTTCAAGTGTGTTTATTTCTTTGGAAGTATAAAATTTTTAAGTGGGGTTATTATGATTTATGTTGCCTACCTAACAAGCACTTAAAGATCGCGTGTTTAAATAAAAGTGCTTTATAATATATAAAATATCTCAAAATTATATATGATAAAATATAAAATATTAATATGAATAAAAATAAAAAAGATAAATAAAAGCATAACATTAGTAGTATAGAATATAATAAAAATGATAATATCAACCAACATCTTAAACATAAAATTGTATCCATGACAATATCTAAGAAAGTAATTACATTAATCCAACTCAAAATAAATTCTTTAACCATCTAATTTTTTTTATTATCAAATATAGCAATTATGACTTAAATAACAAATGCATATGAGTTTTCTAGACATCAAGACTGTTATTTTTAGTCATCAAAATGTCATTTGTTAAGTCTACCCATAACCTGATTTAATGTCAGGTTACATGATGTTCGAGACGATTTCTTTATTGATTCACTCTCTTTATATTCATTTTGATGATCATAAAAAGAAGAAGAAGATAGATGAGGGGTCGTAAAAGAACAACTATCAAAAAGAGATAAGAAGAGGTCTGAGGAAAAGATGTCGATCAAAAGTGAGAAACAATTGCATAAAAAAATCATTTTTTTTTATGTTGACCTTAATTTTAAATTTGACATAAATATATTTTTAAATAAATATTTAAAGATTATATGAATAATTTTATCTATATTTATTTAACCAATCGATTCATTTTGATTTCTTAGTACAATCGAATTGATAAATGGTTTAATTTATGATTTTTCGATAACTATGGCTAATGGACTTACGGTACGAGATAGGCCACGAAGTCAAGGACCTCCACTACCACTTTTTTTTTCTTCTATTTTTTCATTAAAGAGAAGGTAAAGGTCTTAATTTATGTCTATGGAAACATCCATCAAAATATTATGGTTTACACATACGCTAATTTTGTTAATACCCATAAAAAAAATTCAAACCAATTCTACCTATAGCCGATATTAATTTTTTTTTATCATCCTAATGAATTATCAAATTTAAATATGTGTGTGTGTGTGTGAGAGAGAGAGAGAGAGAGATTATTTTTACTTACTCGTCAAATTTAAATTCAATATGTATATTCCTGCAAAATTCGAGAAGTTAAAGATATATCATTTAAGATAAACCATTATCATAATATTGTCCAAACTTAAATTTTTAATTAATATCTCGTTCAAGATTTAAATTGTTAATTCTGAAACTATTTTTTTTCTCATTTCCTAATTATTCCGTTCCCCAAAACTTAATTAGTCAAAATAGGACTTCTATACGTGGAGTGAGTGAACAAAACCAAACACATTTATACCTTTTAATCAATTTATTCTATTTTAAATTAATAAGAACTCTAAATATAAGGAAGGTCCAATCAATATCTTGATATGATCTTGATATGGTGACATGCTAACTATACAAGATATCAAGGAATATTTTCATATTAAAGTACTTAATTTTATTTAATCTAAATAAGACTATTGAATTGATATGTGGCCATCACTCACCAAACTAAAACTAAATAATTGAATTCTTTACGATGTTTTTTCGCTGTTTATGGGAAAGATATTATTTGATTAGATGTTTTACCGGATATGCCACAGATGCAGTCTTTATAGAAAATAGATTGGAATGGAATACAAAACACTTTTCAAATCCGACAATAGCTCTCTCTCTCTCTCTCTCTCCACTGAGCAATGACTTCCTCTTTGTTAGCCAAAGCCTTCAAGTCCAAATCTAAGAGTCTAATAAAATGGACACCTCCATCTTTATAGGAACAATTTTGAATGAGCCCATAATTGGATCCCAACATCCCAATTAATAAGTTGTGCATTCAAGAGGAACCTTTACTCTTAAATGATAAAGCTATCAAGATTGTGTTTATGTTGATCATGCAAATACGATGATGTTGTCACTTGTTTTGGAGAGAAAGTTCTTGTGATTCCTAATCGCTGCTTTTATCAAAAGCATTGGAATATGTGATGGTATTCAAAAACGAGAGGAAAAAAAAAAAAAAAAGTTGTTCAGCACAAACTATAACATGAAATAATATTATTGGTGATACAATTTTATACAGAGAATCATTATGCCACCAACACAATGCTTTCAAATTAAGGAGACAATAAATTTCCATCAAACATCTTTTGCGAATCAACTACAAAGAAGAAGTGTTTCATGAAGCATATCACAAAAGTTGAACCCTAATTAGACCTCACAAAATGTTTTCTTCTAGAGAATCTATTCTCTAAACTTTTCAACACCACAAGCTTAAGAAGCTAATCCTACATTACCTAATTAGATTCTATATATTGGGTTCTTCATTTATTCTATTACAAGAATAAACACTCTTGTAGTAGTGCTTATGCCAATTGTTCTTTTTTCTCTAGTAAGATGAGAGTTGCAGACAATCTGTAATAATGCTTTGGCTTTCTTGTAATGAAAGTTGATTCTCATAACATATTGACTTTTCCAATCTCATTTACAATGCTGAGAAATAAAATAGATGATTTGATGTCACTTCATGTCCCATCAAATGTCTCACTGTTGGTCCAATAACAAACATGACCACACATGTCTAATCCTCTAACACATAATATGAATCCATGTGGATACGCGTAATACGCGATAGTTTGGTGAACTAACCCGTGATCGAGTAATGAACGATAATCTCGCTTTAACTATTTTTCCTTTTTTTGTCACAAGAAATTTAGTAACTTATAATTGTTATCTTAGCGATGGTGATCTTACTGTGATCATCTTTCGACTCATCATGGTAGGTGACGACGAGCACCTTAATTAGATTATAATTTATTAACACTTGAAAACATTGATTCCACTACTCATTAACTAAAAGATGGAAAACTCACATCCGACTCAAATCACCATCCATATCAACATAATTGATATATTTGGAATAGAATTACTAAAAATATCTATAAAAAAATTTCAAAGTCTATTAATACTATAAATCAACATATCATGTTTCGTCTATAGACCTAAACTTTTAGATAAAATGTTAGTGATAAAAAAAGAAAAAATTAGAGAGGAAGATCTCATGATCATTAGGAGAAATAGGTCTTAATTGGCATAGAAGAAAGCATGACATAGAAGTCATTCATTCTCTAGAAATTAATCATGCACTTGTTTGTATCCAAGGACTACTAGAGAAATCCATGTGGTTTGCTTGTTTTGACATAAAAGGAAGGAAAAGTAGTGAAGAATATTTAGGCTTAGCACATTTGTTCTTCAACCAGTCTTTTTATCACTTGCATCACACCATCTAATTCTTGGGCTTATGTTGCTAAAAGACATGTACATACAACACTAGGTGATGAATTTTGGGTACAAACACATTGCATTCACTTGCCTTGGCTTCGCAAGAGAATGGAATGCATGCCATTGCTCTCTAATGAAAAGGAAACATGATGTGAAATGAGTTGACCTCATTGAATTGGAATCTTGGCTTTGGGGATAGGGAAGTGGACTTGTCAAGATGCCTCATGAGATCCAAATCATGACTGCATTGAAGTACCAAAAGGAGGGACATCTGAGTCCCTCAATTCCATTTCAGAGAAGACCCCCCTCTTCCCACACCTTGTCTGAGGTCTCCTGCTACCTTTCTCCCATGTCAAATTAGATGATGCTTGTTGTCATAACAAAAACGATAGATTCCAAACATAAACCCACTACATCTTGTCCCATGCAGTATTAAGGGGTTGATGAGGGGTCTACTTGGCCTGCCACTCCCATAATAAGTCATATTCTCTTTTGTTAGGGTCTACATAGCTAAGGAATAATAAATACAATCTTGAGAATGATACTATGTAGGTAACTCATCCTACAAGTTGTGTTCCTTCCATGAGTGAAAGTAAAATACTTGATGGATTTGGCGTAACATAATATCAAGAGCCTACTTTTTTCTACAAGTATGAAGTATCATCCAAAAAAAAAAAAAAAAAGTTTGATAGAGGAAAGGATAGAAAAGCATTTGATAGGAATAAAAACAAACTTTCCATCTCTTTCCTGTCTTATCCATCTTATTTGGACTTATCATTATACCTATTGAGGAAAGAAGATAATCACATATTTAAAACAAATTTTATAGCTCTATTGTTATCGAATTTTGATTCTAGTCCAATCCTTGGCCAAAATGCTAGAAGAATTTTGCTTGGAAACATGGTTGATATGTGATGCTGTTAGCAACTTTCATGTTTGATATGGTATTCGATGACGACTATTCTTGCTTTTGTACATAAACTCGAAGTACTAGCTTCCTAATATATAGATACAAACACTTGAAAGAAAAGACACCAACTTCATCCTTCTGAAATAATTCAATGAATTCGAAACCATTTCATTGTTTCCAATGCCACTTATAATTGTAGGTCCATTAAGGGTTCAAGATAGATAGATGTCCAGGCGTTTTCTGGTGTTCACAAACTATTTCAAACCAATTCGGTAGACCTTCCAAAAATTGATGGAGCTTAACAAAGAACAAAGAACAGTTTGTGTCTGAAATAATGGTTTTCTTTCTTTTCTTTAGAAATTATAACTCTGGAAATGAAGAGGTTTTTTTTTTCCCCCGCAAGTTTCATGTTTAGGTTCAGATTCCAAATTTCTATCAGACTTCTTTTTCTTTTACATACATATGTATTTGTTCTTATAAATTTTGTTATAACATATACATCCTCTGAACAGTAATATTCTTCATTGACATCCATACAAAAAAAAAAAAAAAACTCAATTATTTTACTTTTAACTTTGATTCGTATCAACTACATTTCTTTTGCAAGGATCTACATCTAAATTCAATTGTATAGAGATCACCAATTTCACTAACATTGGAGGGACTATATGTGCAATTTTGCCTAGAGATAGAACTGATACTTTATGCCTAATTACAATTTCTTCATATTTTCAGTTTATTTTAAGAATTTCTCATTAGTATGAATGCCTTGGATTTGAATTAGTGAACAATTTTAATCAATTAAGCTAAGCTGTTAAACCTAACATTAGTGAATCACCATAATTTGTATAACCAGAAATTGGATCAAAAATCTAAACTTAAAGGCCTCTCTCTCTCTCTCTCCATACTTACTATGATACTATTTCTAATTAACTTGATTAAAAGTTCTATTATGATGTTTTTATAAGTTCATCCTAGCATGTTAAATGCATTGTAGCAAGATCATAAAACATCCTGTAAAGATCATATATGATAACTAAATCAGGACTTAATGCTTTAGGATATGCAACATAATATTTATAATTGCATTGTGGTAAAAGACTTGGTTATATAGTCAACATGTATAAAACTGGTACATGCTATGCATCATTTAATTTGAGTTGTTGTTTATATGATCATGTATTTTCTTCAATGTCATCAAATGTTTTAAGTAGCAAATATTATTTTGAGAGTCATGCATCATGGAAATCATTTCTGACTTGAGACCTCCCTTACAATGGTGCAAGTCATGCATCATGAATACAATTGTTAATTGAACATATCTGATTTCTCTATAGTGCTCCACACTCATTGGAATAGTATGTCAGAGAGAGGAAGACCATGAAGAGAACTAGGAAGAGACAAACTACAAGGAGGCATCATGGAGCTGAAAGAAAGACCACTGCAGAAGTATACTATTATGGCTAAGATCACATAGTGCTTATAAAGCCATGTCCAACAGAAGACAGCTTTGAGACTCAAAAAGAGACCTAGACAGAGAGAGAGAGAGAGAGAGAGAGAAGAAAAAAAAGAAAAAGGAATTAACTACACTTCAATTGATGGGAGAACAGTCATCAATAATGTTGGTGTGGTGTTGTCATGCTCAATGCCACATTCATGCAAGACAAGGGAGATGTGTTGTTGATCCTGCTAGAATAATAGAAGGCTACAGTTGCTAGAAGTTTCAAGAAATCCTGCAATACTGCTTCACTGTGTGCAGAAGAGAATTGGCCTCCATCAAGTTCTTGGTGTGATGAGATATGTGAACAAGGAAGACAAAGAGAGAGACCTGCATCTCCTCCACCATTCACAGCTTACTTAGATTCTTGTTGTCTCCCTCTTCCATTCTCCCACATGCTGGTGCACCCCCATCAGCTAATAGACCAAAAAAAGTACTAGAAACAATGGTGAAGAGGATGCAGCTGCACATGTCCCTTCTTCCTGTTCCTCCAAAAACAACAAGAGCCTTTGCAAATGGATACAACAGTATCATCGCTTACTGAACTCCATTGCTTCTGTGCATTCTGACTCTCTCTCTCTCTCTCTCTCTCTCTCTCTCTCTCTCTCTCTCTTGGAGAATGATGTGACCGATGTGTTGTAGATTGTAACCAGAGAGAAGTAGGTGGTCTTTCAGATCTTACATAGCTGTAGTCAAGGGAAGCCATGGGAGGGATACAAGGATGATGGGCTGCTTCCGTCCCCACCAGTATCATCCATCTTGCATCCGAATTGCTCTGCCATGCCAAGATTCAGATACACCATTCTTGAATCCAGGCTGAGGTTGATCATGCTCGAGTTCGAGGGAGTTGCGTCACAAGCACCGGTTTCCGGGTTCGTCCGTGGGTAGATGACCGTGCTTTGGTTGGTTCCGGCACCACAGTTAGCGTCGTCGCGAGACATGACCAATGCAGCAGACTGGACTAGCTCGAGACACAGCCGGAGCTTGTTGGGCTCGACGTGCGACAGCCCCGGCAGCGTACCCTTGAAGAGGAAGTCGGAGGTCAGGGTGCGAAGTATGTCGAGCGGGGTGACGCCGTCCGTGGTACGAATGTTGGGGTCGGCATGGTGGTCGAGGAGGACAGCCACCATGTCGGGGCACACCATCTCGGCAGCGATGTGGAGCGGCGTCTTCCCGGAGGCACCCGCCGGGCAATTGACGTCGGCCGCGCCGAGCTCGAGTAGAGCCTTGACGACCTCACGGCTGCAGTTCTCGACGGCGTAGTGGAGCGCAAGCGCGTCGTCGAGGTTCAGCCCCTCCCCCATGACCATCAGCTTGACCAGCTCGACGTCGGAGGAGTCGAGCGCGCGACGCATGCGGCGGATCTTCTGGTGGTGGTCCTCGAGGTCAGCAGATGAGATGGCGACGTCGATAGGGTGGGTGTGGTGGTGGCGCGCGAGGAAGGAGGGCCGGCGAGCGAGGGAGGACCTGAGACGAAGCTCTTCGATCCTGGAGACCACGTCGAACGGGAGGTGCTTCGCGAGCAACTCCGCCGGGAGGCCCGACTTGGCGACGAGGAGCGAGCAGGTGGTCCACAGCTGCTGCATGTCCTGCTGCCACGCCGCCATCAGGACCCTCATCACGTCCTCGATCGACGCTTTCTCCACCATGCTACCCAATTGCTTCTGCACCCATTGGCAGCAAGGATGAACAACACACAGTACAAGGACATGACTCTGCTACAGATAACGAACCAGAAGGACTTCTCCCGGTTGAATCATTGCATAAAATATAGGAAGAGGAAGACAGAGTTCTTCTTAGGGAGCGATGCAGCTGGTGATTACGTTGGGAGTCAGCAAACGCGCACCCAGTTCAAGGAATAGGGAATGATGAAGAGGAGGAGGATCTATCGAGGAAGGGAAAAGCCTAACTTAGAGATGCCTATGGTGATGGAAAGATGGTCAGATTAGTGAAAGAGACCCGCTCATAGAACTTGCTGTAGAGGTACCTTACATACAGTGAAAAGAAACAGGAGAAATTTTGGAGGAGGAGAAGAAGAAGAAGAAGAAGAACAGAAGCAACAGTAGACAGAGACGTCCAAAAAAGAGCAAACACATTACAACAATAAAAGGAGCGCCGCTAGCTTCACTGTGAACGACAATAGCAGTGGCTATCTGATCCCAAGGAATTGGGAGAAGGAAGGAGTGACCGAGATAATATAGGTATGTGTTTGAGAGGAGACCTCGGTGATCTGCTCCAGCTGCTTCACGCCGAAGGAGCGCGCGGCGGCCAGGGTGTCGAGGGCGAGGTCGACCGCGGCGGTGCAGTGGGTGTGCCAGCAGCCTCGCTCGCCGCAGCCAGGGCGGAGCTCGTGCTTCTGCGGCACCACGGCCGTCTGCCCGCTGTACAGGAACTGCAGGATCAGCAAGAACACCTCGTAGCTGACCGAATTCACCGGGACGACGACGGCCCCACCCGGCCTCCTCGGCGAAGAGGGGTCAGAGCCACAGAAGAACCTGCGGAAGAAGAGGCTGCGGGCCGCGAGGACGCAGCGGTGGGCGTGGACGAGGCGGCCCTCGACGCTGAATGTGACGTCGCTGAAGGCCTGGCCATTGATGAGGAGGTTGAGGTAGTCTAAGGAGAGGGACTTGAGGGTCTCCTCCATGAACACCACCTCCCTTCCCTCCTGTACTCTTTCTTCTTCGGCGTCTGCCGATCTCTCCTTTATGTAGATTAAGGTTCAGAAGTATTCCATGATGGGTCTGGCAGAGAAAAGACTGTCAGGGAAGAAGAGAGAAGAGTAGTGAAAGAAGCAGGGCCTCTTCAACTTCTGGCTCAAGCTGTTCCTCCTATCTGCATACCTGTGTGCTTGTGATGGCTTGAGTTGTTCTTGTCTTGGGTAGAGAAAAGAGAGAGAGAGAGAGAGAGAGAGAGAGAGAGAGGGAGGGAGGGAGGGAGGGGAAGGAATTACTTGTAATGTTTGTGATGTGTGTATGTGTGACAGAAAGATAAAGCAATTTGGATGGTTGTGCTTGGCGGCTGAGGGATATAAATAATTGAGGTGGTAAGAAGACGAAACCGGATGTAGATAAGTTCTCAGAAGGGAAATGCACCTCCTCGCCATGAGATGGTTGCCAAAGTATCTCCATTTACTATATTCCATCTTCTCCACACGCATCATGTTACTCACATACCTCGCAATAAACATATCCTCTACTTGGAAGATGTATCAAATCGATTAGGGTCTGTCGTCTCCTAAAACTGCGTCCCACAGTGAGTTAGTGATTCATCCTCAGATGCTCGTCGGGGAACCTTTGCATTGACAGGTCCACATCGAGCATGTGGACCATGAAAACCTACAGTTCATGGGAGCTCCAAAGACTCCACCCCCCCCCTGTAACTCTGGAATGCCCCCTTCCTTCGTTGAAATTGCCTCTCTTCTTTCTCTCTCTCTCTCTCTCTCTCTCTCTCATGTGATGATCTATGTTGGGTCTCTGTAAGTTACACCTTTCCAAAGACTAGTCTATATCCCCTTTTAATCTTGTCGCAACACTGAACTCCATCAGCAGCAGCTGCTGAGGCAGGTTAGTAGATAAGTAGAGAGAGGAAGAGGAGGAGGACGAAATGAAAAGACTGGGCATCGTGGTTGGCGTCAGGGACGGTCTTTAATTTCAACTGGAGTTATGGGGAGACGTGCAGGGCGGGGACAACGGCAGCAGCGGCCATAACCACGCCATGCACGCCTTGACCGAAGCCTCGCCGGAGGCAAGCAAGAAGCGTCGCGCGTGCCGCTGCAGGAAGACTACTTGATGGTGCATGGAGCAAGCTCGTGCGTCAGGTAGCGAGCAAAAAACAGAGAGAGAGAGAGAGAGAGAGTGAGAGAGAGGATGGGTGTGATTGACGCATCGCTGACAGTCTTATGATTTGAGGAGGAGCGGAGGAAGCGACGTTTGACCCCGGTCATTCTCGACTCATCACCATCTCGCTACTCTTCCCTCCCCCGTGCCTCTGCTTCCTCTTCTGCTCCTGCTCCGTTCACCTTCTTTCATCTGTCGCCCACCAAGTACGTACGAAGGCTCCACGTCTAGCGTCGTGCGTGAGAGCGAGAGAGATGCACGTACGTGAGTCCCTCAGCCCGGCAGAGCTGCACGTGTAAACCCCAGCTTTTACCTCACCTTATTATACATCTCTCTTCCGATCGATCTCCTTTTGCTTTAGGGCTCCTCTCTCCTCTTTTCTTCTTCTCATCCTCAACTCTCTTTTACCTTCTCTTGCAGTATCTATCAATTCATTGTCACAGACTTCATCCACAAAGGTTAGCATATCTAGTCACATAAGGATCAACGAAAGCAAAAAAATTTTATTGACACTACAAAAACACACGTATTTATTTGATACCATTTAGATCAGATTGAATCATTTTAATCATCATCGATAGAAATAATCTAAGATCATAGTTGTTTGTATCTATCAACTCTTTCCAGCACATATAATTCATCTCATTGTGGTTATCTTCCACCAAAAATAATTTGACACATGCTCGAGTTGGGATTGATTGACTTCCCTGATGGTAGTTGATGATGGTCCCTGAATGGACCACTTTGATGATGATTACATCTTTTTGAGAGAGCCAAATCAACTTTGCATACTGTTCCAATGGTAGATCATGCAGGAAAAAACTTAGCAATCATGAGCTTATTCTTTGTAATTGCATAAATTTTTAGTTGTTCCATTTTTTTTTCTTTTTTTTTACATGATCATTCAGAGTGGCATTAGTTTAGAGTTTAGTCAATTGGCAAATATTTCAGAAGTTGGAAGTTTTGAGATTAAAAAAAAAAGAAACCCAGAGATGTGTCTAAACTTTCTATGTCAAACTATTATTACTTGTAAGAAATATTGGGACTGTTTCTAAATCCAAATATAACTTTACTTGATCCTTTTGCATATATGCATTACACAGTCTTACTTGAGTTCCATTGTAAACTTGGAACTCATATTCTATTTGATTCAGAACAATTCATGACATACAATTTACTCATAATATATGCTGCACCTAAAGAAATAGACTGCCCACAATGGGAGTTAATATTGAATCTGTGGACAAGAAAAGCTGTGTATGCTAAGAAAAAAATGCCAACCATTTATACTTGACATGTAAGAAATCTGTGAATTAAATGTACTATGCAAGAGTATAGTAGAAGCACAGACTCAAGTAACCATCACTGAACATGTTCTCACTATTGAAGCACAAGGAACTGTCCCCTATGCAGCCAATCATCATTCAAGTTAATGGATGGCATATGAAACATAACATAAGAGTATTTATTCCATATGTTGTGGACATCCATCCTGCAAGCACACTAAAACTGCACAGTTAATATAGTAGATAGCAAAAGGAGAAAGATGTACAATTAAGCAGCCAATTCCTACTTCCATTATTCCAAACACTGTAGCAGTTAAATGTGGTACATAGAAAGTGGGACAAAATGGAGTAACTCACTAAATGCATGCTCTCTCAGGCATATGTAGACACCACACCAAACCCTAACCTTTACTAGAATGATTTGTTGCTTTAGAACACTCAGATCTCCTTCTATCTCAGTAGGTCTTAATGATGTTTTGTTGGAACAATCATCAGCTGAATCTGAGGAGGGGAAATTATGATTAGAAATGAGCCATTAGGTCACAAGTCTTGTCCAAAGAACAAAATATTCAAGGAGGTGGCATAGCTATAGTTAATGTTGTCCACTACCTACCTTGCACATCTATAAATGGATGAGACACCATAGTACCTACAGCTTTTCTTTTTGAGACACCATATCAAGCAAAAATATAATGCAGAATTTATGGGTTTTTTTTTACTTCAACATAAGTTTAAAGGTATGGTGGTATCAAAGATTGATTTCTGATGGTATCATAGGAGACCTTCCTTCATTCAGCAGGTGATTTATACTTTGGTGGAAATGGTGTGACTTGTGGTGGTTACTGATGGCATCTATCTAATGGCATCACCCAAAACTCTAATAGTGGCAATAGTAGTAGTAAACTAGTAATAGTGGCAATGGTCCTACTAATAATAATAATTCTTATCTAATTCTGTCCACGCATATTGTAGCGTTACTCCAACTACAGCACATCAATAAAAAATAGATCAATAAACTTAGTTTTTTTTTTTTATTCCACATATGAGTGATTTGAGATTATTTTTTTTTTTCGATAGTAAGATTTTAATGTTTACATGCAAGACATGTGAAGGTATAAGAAGATCTGCTCCTTGACTCAGAGTGAAGTTGATAATTATTCCTCTATTTTTCTATTTTTTATTATTATTCTCTTTGTATCTTTCTAGTCTTTTTCATAAATAAAAAAAAATACTTCTATTCCTCCTACATTAATTTGGTATCAAAGTTTTTGGTTTTACTCAAAATATTATATCATCAAAGTGGATCCATATCTTAATTATATGGACTCGGGATAAGTTCCTACACGGATGTGGAGCCAATTAATCTATCTTTTATTAAATATATTTAAATAATTTTGATAGACTTCTTATATATAATAAATTATCATATCTCAATATCTACTAAGGAGAAAAAGGAGCAAAGATGGAAGAAACCATTTAAATTTGAATCTTCAAAGTGAAAACCAGAGACATTATCTTTTAAAAAGTTATCATATATTTGATTTGATATAAATATAATTTAATCCTATTTTTATATATTTCTTCTAATTCTTGTGCTCGAGCTATTATAAATCAAGATAGATGAAGATTACCTTTTTAAAAAAAATAAAAATATTATATATTTGATTGATTATAAAACAAGATCAATGAACTTATATTTTTATATATATTTTTCTTATTCTCGTAGCCTATAAAAACTTAATTCTTTTCTCAACTTGTTTGTGAGTGATGCAAGATCATATTTACTTTTTCTGATGATATGATTCGAAAGTGCTGATGCCCCTTTAGCTATAACGAACCTAGTAATAATTCATATATTTTTATATTATATTTCAGTCATTATTATTCTCTTCCCATCTTCCAAGTTGGCATTAACAAAAAAAAAACAAAATGCACCACTTCGGATCCAACCTGCTACAAGTCCTCCATGGCACATCTCCAACTATTTCCAAGCGGTAAACAAGATTAACGGGATGAGAAGTCCATGGTGGAGATCTCCTCATTGAAGTACTATTGCATGAACACTCATCGGTCTCAAAGCCACCATTATTACCCAACAAGAGGCATGCAAAGCACAGACAGACTCAGAAGGATTGTGTGCGCACAGCATTCGGGCATGTCATCTCAGGGACACTTGGGACCGCCTCTCTTCGTCTTCCAGTTGTTGTAGCAGGGGCAGAACTGCTTGTTGCCATACGTCCCGGGCGGCACGCAGAGGCACTTGGCGCAGCACTTCTGGCAGAAGAACATGCAGGGCTTCTTGTAGGCGGTGGCGGAGCACCGACCGGCGCAGCGGCCCGAGCATTCTGCGGCATTTAGTGACAGAAATGACTTGGCATTGCAAGTAAAGCTGAAGCAGGCAACAACAAGGGGAGACTCTTCCGTACCTTGAGGTTGGAGGCTCCCTGGTGTGGCTCCATACTGCAATCAGTTCAAGGTTGTCCAAGTTTAGTATGCACCCATCCATTAGAACAACAGCAATGGCAGTGATCGGACCACAGATCAAGAGGAAGTGTTTGGTTTTACCGTTGGGAATTCGATCGGCTGAGGAGTTGGGCCAAGAGGATTTCCCGGTTGGGCAGTGGGAGCCAGAGAAATCTTAGCCTGCACCACCAATAAGAACTTGTGCGTCACCCACCACCTTTAAATCTCTGCAGCTATGTTTCAAGTGTCATCAACTTCTTTAGGTGAGATAGGTTAATCATGTCAATGGTGTTTCGGTTTTTTTTATCCTTAGCAGACCCAAAAGATTCAGTGTGTCATGTTGAACCTACCATTACAGTATCCACCAAAACAATCATAAACCTAAAATGTGTGTATGTGAGAGAGAGAGAGAGAGAGAGAGACCTGGGCTTGGAGGACCAAAAAATGCAGCACCACCATGCACAGAAGAATGGCCACACTGTTTGCCACTGTCATGGCTACGACGAGCTAGTAGAGATGGGAAGGGAAAGTGATAAGGTGGCCTCCTCCTTCAGGTTGCAGCGCAGGAGGAGTTGGAAGTTGGGGGCTGGCTTTATGTAGGCTGTTTTGGACCTGCGAGTATATGATTAACAAGCAGAGACAATAAAAAAATTGGAGTTAAATGTGTTTTTGTCTTGTGGCCATCATCAATGCAGTCACTCACTATTCCCATGTGAAATGCAAGTTGTGGCCATGTCACTGTTCATTCTTTCTTGTTCTTGTCACTGTCTGTTCCCTTCAATTCATTCTTTTTGATGAATGAATCCCCTCCCCTCCCCTCCCTCTCAGGGCTGTCAGGCCAAGGTTTAGTATCTTCCTGGCTTGCTTGGATCAGTAACTCCAGTTCACAGACCATCTGCATCAAACAAGTGAGGAATCAATATATATATGTATGTCAAGCAGAGAGAGAGAGAGAGAGAGCAGTGAGACACAATTCATCATCAGTTAATCTGGAAAACCCAAACCTAAAACAAAAAGACATGGCGTCTCATCGTCCCTCACATGAAAGCTTCACATGTACATGACCTGTGAAAACATGTAAGCAGAGGACATGCAGTGTCTCTGTCTCGAAGCCTCTCGTGACCCTTTGGAATCTTCCTCTGCTTGGGAAGATGCTGCTCGTGTCCTCTTCCTCTCGCCATATGGAGGTTTTTGGTACTTTGAATCCCAAGGTGAAGTGAATAGGGGAGGCCACTAGGGTGGAGAAGGAGGGAGTACAGCACACAGTTTGGAGCCACACACAGTCCCATATTTGTCGACGGGCGTTGCTTGCAGCAGCTCGTGACCATGTTTTGTCTTTGGATGGTGTTGTTGGGTGCGATCGTTTGCTTCCCACCATGTATGACTACTACATGCCAAACCTGTGCTAGCAAATGGGGTGGGTTTGGCCTCATCCCCTTTGCTTTAGTTAGACTCAATCATCAATCGCTATGATCCTATCAAGTTTGATCACTTGCAACGACGATAAGAATCAACGTTTGTGCTTTAATTTTTGAGTTAAAAACTCATATTTTATGATCCTGGTAATCATCATCTAGTGAAGATTCTTGAATCAATGATGCCTCAAGCATCTATACTAGTCACTATGAGATATTGATAGCAAATTATTCACACAAACAGAGACTGGTACAAAAAGCCTTGCTTTAGAAATATGTATAAAGTACCAAATTATTATTCGACCATGAGATCATAAAGATCACAAAAAGCACCTTCAAATAGGTTAAATGGGGGACTAACAAAGCTAATGACATAACCATCCACATATATGTAAAGCTTGTTTGTACCTATGTGATGGAACTTAAATTTCCAAAATATGGAGTCATCAAGACCAAAAACTTCCCGATGAAGGTTATACAAACAAGTGAAGAGATCAATGCACATTGCCACCGGCAGGCAGGCGTATCATTTTGCTTGGGGGTGCGAGGCAATGAAGTCTACAGCAACATTTATTGAGTCAATCTTGTCTGCTTCATTATCAGGAATCTCAAACCCAAATTCCTCCTCCAGAGCCATCACAATCTCTACGGTGTCCAAACTGTCAAGACCAAGGTCCTTCTGAAAATGAGCATTGGGTGTGACCTACACAGACCAGTATACAAAAGAGATCGAGAGAGGATTCCCAGTCAGAAAAGGCTGAAATTTATAAGAATCAATAGTAAACTAAATTTTATAGGTATGCCGTCATCAGCAAATGGCATTGGAAGTATGATATAAGTTTCCAAAGGCCCCATGAATGTCTGGGAAGATGAAAGATCATTGGAAAGTCATGCTAGATTGGTTTTGCTCCTATACCACCAAATTATTGGTAAGTGATGCCTCTAATAAACACTTCTCCAGTACAAGTAGGAAAAAGTGCTTAAATATATCATTGACTAGGTTAATTTTATTGCAAAGGTCAAGGAAAAAAAAACAACCAACGATAAGCCCTTAAGCTTACAACCAGATCATATATATCCACAGGGTTTTGGTAGAAAATATTGTCAGACCTCAAAAACTTTGATAAAACATATCCTACCTATAACTGATGTACACACATATCGAAACTCTATGACACTTATTAAAGTTAAACAAAGGAATCTTTTGACCAATTAAATCAGCTATAAAAAAGTAATAATAAAAACCAATAAGCAGATGACAAAGACATTTTTTTATAAAAATCTTTACCATTACTACTAGTGATGAAACTCAATTAAGTCATCTTCTTAACTAACATTAATAGGAGGGAGTCTTGAGAAAGTTATTTTACACTACCTTCCACCTAGGATTGAGTTGCCCGTTCTCTTATCTGTATTCAGAACCACATAGGGTGGTAGGAGTCTTCAAATAAAGGTTTGTTCAACCAACCAAGTTAGATATTCTCATTTGATACTTGTTTGTTCTTTTTTTCTTCTTAGTCAAGATGTTAAAAGGCTCTCTTACCTATCCAAGGCTGAACCATGCTTATTAGACCAAAACTTGGATCCTTTTAATGGTATTGCACCGACCCTTGTTACGCCAAGGGTGATGGAAGAGGATCTGGGCTCACGTCATAATCGATATAAAGCTTAGCTTTTGGTCAGTGCAAATTGATATACAAGCTTAAGTTTTTGGATGGTTTGGCAGCACAAGGTTTAAGCACCATAAAATCTTATTCACGCCTAATAGTAACTCATCGAACCATAGAGAGGAAAGTCAATCAAAACATATGCTCATCATGTCTTAACGAGGACATGCCAACTAAATCCTAGTGTAAATGAAGCGTTGGATGTAACTGTTTTATAATTAAATTTTTATTTATTGTCATTAATATTTTTTATTAATTACGGTTTAAATATTTCAGTTTTTATTCATTATGAATGTAACGGTTATTGTTAAATCTCTTCATTCATGACAATTAAAATTCTTATGGTCCAAGCGTTTCGATCTTGAATTAATTCTTGAACGTTACGAATTGATGGTAATAAACGTTCTTGATGGGAGAACGCCTATATATATGTGTGTTTTGGTCCCTTAGCTCAATCTCAAGTTGAAAGATTTCCTACACCATCTAAAGTGAGAATTCAGAACCAAGAAGCGCCAAAATACTGAAAGAAATCGTTGCTGAAATATTCAACAACAATGACTGGAAGTATGCAATTTAAGCTTCCGCAATAGTTTCATTGTGTTTCTATTATGGTTTTGTAGAAACGCATTTTGGTTTCATATCCATCTTTTCTTCTTACATTTCGTATCGGAGCAGAAATTAACCTCTGCCTTGATATGGAGAAGATTTCATTTTTATGCCATTAAATATGGTTTTATTTCGATTTTTCTTTGAAATTTTTGATGCATTATATATTGAAAATCATGAGAATATTAGATTTTCAAAAACTTCTTGCGAAATGAAGCATTGTAATTAATAATGCATATATTCAACAAGAATATTTGTTATGTTAATTCATGCTTATGAGTCAAACTTATATGAATAAAATGTCTAGTGATCCATATAATCTTAATTAATTAAGGATTAGCCACAACATCCTTAGTTAATTAAAATTATATAAAAATTAGAATCACATAAAGAATTAGACATAATTATATAAAAATTAGAATCACATAAAGAATTAGACATAATATTGTAATTGATTATATTTAATATAATAACTGTTATCCCACGGGATCTTTCATTATATTTATATAATTAATCAGGATAAAATATCAAATTATTTTCATAATTTACCTATAAGGATTATGAATTGGTATATAATTTGATGGTTTTAACATAAAGATCATCTGAATCTATTTGAATTTAAAATTTTAGCCCACAGACAATTTTTATGTCATGAGATTCATTTTTAGTATGTTTTACATTGGTAAAACATGCAATTTAGACTATTAAACCTTAAATTTTGACATAAGCATTTTGGGCTTTATGCAGTTTCTCAAACTGTTAATTTCTCTGATATTCGATGTAACATTCCCAAACTTAAGGGTGATAACTATAAGGTATGGAACGAGAGAATTCTCCTCCATTTAGGGTGAATGAATATTGATTATGCTATTGAAAAGGATGAACCACCTGCAGTCACTAATACTAGCACTCCAACTGATATCGCGCTATATGAGCGATCTAATCGGCTCAGTGTGATATTTATTAAGACTAAAATAATTGTTGGTATACGCGGTTCTATTAACCATCATAATGTCCGAGACTTGCTAAAGGCCATTGACGATCAGTTCGTCACTTCAGATAAAGTACTAGCAAGCACCCTAATAATGAAGGTTTCCCCTCTAGTGTTGGTGAGGACTTGGTTTGTAAGCTTAAGAAATCTATATACGGCTTAAAACAAGCCTCTCGTCAATGACATTTTAAATTTCATGAAGTGATTTCTTCATTCGGACTTGTTGAAAATCTCATGGATCAATATTGATTATGCTATTGGAAAGGACGAACCACCTGCAGTCACTAATACTAGCACTCCAACTGATATCACGCTATATGAGCGATCTAATCAGCTCAGTGTGATGTTTATTAAGACTAAAATAATTGTTGGTATACGTGGTTCTATTAACCATCATAATATCCGAGACTTGCTAAACGCCATTGACGAGCAGTTCGTAACTTCAGATAAAGTACTAGCAAGCACCCTAATAATGAAGGTTTCCCCTCTAGTGTTGGTGAGGACTTGGTTTGTAAGCTTAAGAAATCTATATACGGCTTAAAACAAACCTCTCGTCAATGGCATTTTAAATTTCATGAAGTGATTTCTTCATTCGGACTTGTTGAAAATCTCATGGATCAATGTATATACCAGAAGGTCAGTGGGAGTAAAATAATTTTTCTTGTTTTATACGTAGATGATATTTTGATTGCAACCAATGATAAGGGTTTGTTGCATGAGGTGAAATAATTCCTTTCTAAAAACTTTAACATGAAGGATAATGGGTGAAACATCTTATGTCATTAGCATTAAGATCCATAAAGATAGACCTCGAGACATTTTAGGTCTATCACGAAAAACCTATATCAATAAGCTTTTAGAAAAATTTCAGATGAAAAATTGTTCGCCAAGTATTGCTCCCATTATGAAAGGTGATAGGTTCAATTTGAACCAATGCCCGAAGAATGATCTTGAGAGGGAATTAATGAAAAACATCTCATATCCTTCTGCCGTAGGAAGTTTTATGTATGCTCAGGTCTGTACTAGACCTGATATAGCATTTGCTATGGGGATACTCGGCCGATATCAGAGTAATTCAGGTATAGACCACTGGAGAGCTGCAAAGAATGTGATGAGGTATCTTCAAGGAACCAAAGATTACATGTTTATGTATAGACAGACAAACTCGATGTGATTGGCTACTCAGATTCAGACTTTGCCGGTTACGTTGATTCTCGTAAATCAACATTATGATACATTTTCATAATGGCTGGTGGAGCTATTTTTTGGAGAAGTGTCAAGCAGACTTTGACTGCTACTTCTACCATGGAAGCTCAATTTGTCTCCTATTTTGATGCTACTTCACATGGTGTATGACTTAAGAGTTTCATCTCTGGACTTAGAATAATGGATTCTAGTTTTAAACTATTAAGAATTTCTACGACAATTCAGCTGTTGTCTTTATGGCTAAGAACAATAAAAGTACAAGTCGAAGTAAACATACCGACATTAAGTATTTAGCCATAAGAGAATGTGTAAAAGAAAATAAAGTGGTCATTGAACATATTAGCACTGAATTGATGATTGCTGATCCTTTAACTAAAGGCATGTCATCTCTGAAATTCAAGGATCATGTAAAGAAAATGGGATTTGGTTCCACTCTGTAATTGTATTGAAACTCTTATATATTGTGATATTCATATTCATGTGCACATTAATTTGAGAAAATATATTTGTATGGATCAAGAATAAATATAGGGTGTATTCATTAAGTGATGTTACCATATTAAAATTAATTTTTAAGAAACCAATACATTATGATACATGGAAGATAATACTCGCACTGAGAGGGCTTATCGCTATGATTCATGTATTTGTTTCTTAAGAATATTGTTCGATAAGATTAATTCAAGTCATTTATGGACCAAGTGGAAGAATGTAATCGTTTTATAATTACATTTTTATTTATTATCATTAATTTTTTATTAATTATGATTTAAATATTTCAGTTTTTATTCATTATGAATGTAACGGTTATTGTTAAATTTCTTCATTCATGACAATTAAAATTCTTAATTATGGTCCAAACATTTCGATCTTGAATTAATTCTTGAACATTATGAATTGATGGTAATAAACGTTCTTGATGGAAGAATGCCTATATATATGTGTGTTTTGGTCCCTTGGCTCAATCTCAAGTTGAAAAATTTCCTACACTATCTAAAGTGAGAATTCAGAGCCGAGAAGCGCCAAAATACTGAAAGAAATCGTTGCTAAGATCTTTAACAATAATTACTGGAGGTATGCAATTTAAGTTTCCGCATTCATTTAATTGTGTTTCTATTAAAGTGGTTTAGAAACACACTTTTTTATTTCAATTTTCTGACATGGGATTAATGGCTGCTGCAATATAAGACAATCTACAACGTAATTGACCAGGATAAAGATCGAGAAACTAAAGGATAAAGATGGAGAGATTAGAGCTCCCATCCTACACAAAGATAATGACAGCAAAATTGGGTCTTAAAATTGATTGCAGGAGACCTTATCGAAGAAGAATGATCAAAATGATCTTCCACACAATGCAATATTAGACATCAGGCTGACATGCATCGGTACAAACAACCATCCAATTCAAATCACTAATAACGAAGATTACCAGCATCAGAAACCCTAAATAGATGAACGGCGCAATAGAATTCGTCATCAAGGGATCTCATAGGCAGAAGAAGACCTAACGTAGGACATAGGATTCGAATCAAACTCGGAAAGAAGAGGTATTTGATAGTGTACCTTGGAGGGGTCGACCTTCTGGAAATTCTTGACGACGGTGATGATCCGATCGGCGACCTCAGACTTGTCGAGGAAGGAACCCATCACCTCGTTGGAGAATCGGCGGCGGATAATATGAACGAACGAGAGGGCCACCGCCGGCGCCGCCGGGGATTCCACTCTCACCCTCAGGTGACTCAGGAGAGCGCTTCTCACAGCCGCCATTGCCGCCATGGAGAGGACGAGAGAATGCTGCAATCTTGGGGGTGGTAGAAACGATCGGGGCTACTAGGGTTAATGACGATAAGTTTTACAGATACACCCTCGATATGTGAAATATTTGCGTAGAGCGGACTCAAACGTGGTTAACCGTCCCGAATTTGTGTGCGTCATCACCGTATTATTTTGTCCGCATGGTGTAGTATCTATCATTTGAGTCAATCAGGAGGATTGGAGCGACTCGATTGGACCAAGGTCGAGGTGGTATGCGCCCGACGTGATTACTTCAATGATTAAGGAAGTAGAAAACTATGGTAAGGAGTGTTCAACCCCACTTCATGTTGTTAGCTACAGTAAGAAAATTTATACCCGAAGGACGGAGTGAGATCGTACTAAGACTTTTAATGAGAATGATGCCTTCAACCGACCTGTAAGTATCGCTTTTGCACCAAATGCTGCCTTCGTTGGTTCCCAGGATATTGTTGATGGGACTGTCGACTAGCAATAACATAGTCCCGTATCGGATCGGTGGCGTTGCACCAGGCACTATCAGATATTGTTGAGATGGTTGCCAACATGATCCTTGGGCTGACATGGTCGAGCTAACAAGTCAAGCTGATGTGATCCTCGAGCTAACATGGTTTGGACGCTTGGATGGGCCCAATATATTCTGAGTCAATGTAGTTTTGGAGTCAACTCACCCGTTGAGCTAATTGATCCGATGATTTAAGTGAAGAAGTCAAATAGAATTGTTGATCATCCGTCATGAAATTAATAAGATGCTGACCAGTTTTCGAATCTGGGAGAGTAGGAAGAAGGGGAAAGAAGACCTCCAAGCCGCCATCTTGGAATCTGGTAGCAGCCAAACACTTGGCGGATGGACTAAGCGCGTCTTGACTTTTTTTTTCTTCTGAGCAATAGATCTGAGACGAGTGTCTCCTGCAAAACCTACACATAAGAGCGCAGGGGCATGTTTTTGATCGACACACAGGCCACTAGAGAGAGAAATGGCAACCGGAGGTGCTCTCTCCATCGATGGCTTTGCGTTGGTGGTTTCAGTCCTCGTGGTAGTTCCAACAGGTTCTCCCCTCCCTCTCTCTCTCGTCTGTAGAAAACGAAAGGAGGAAAGAAAAAGTATTTGTCAGAAATATATTACTTGATCAGAATGCAACTTTGATGGAATTGCTATGCTTCCAAACCTTACCCCATGTCCACTCTGTATGACCGTCTTCTTCAACGTCAGATACTAATCTTCCAGTCAACTCCATTGCAGGAGATCAATCGATTGGTGTCTGCTATGGGATGCTGGGAGACAACCTCCCTCCGCCCAGCGAGGTGGTAAGTCTCTTCAGATCAAACAACATCGGGAGGATGAGGCTTTACAGTCCAGACCAAGCAGCTCTGCAAGCTCTCAGGAACTCCAACATCCAGGTCCTCATGGACGTTCCCAATGCAGACCTCCCATCGCTGGCCTCCGATGCTTCTACAGCAAGTGATTGGGTCCAGAACAACGTAGTCGCCAACTGGCCCAGCGTCACCTTCCGATACATAGCAGTGGGGAACGAGGTGATCCCTGGAGATCAGGCAAGCTATGTCCTTCCTGCCATGCGCAACATCCAGAGCGCACTCTCCTCGGCCGGCCTGCAGGACCAGATCAAAGTCTCGACCGTAGTCAACACAGGTGTCCTTGGAACATCTTATCCTCCCTCCGCCGGCGCCTTCTCTTCTGCTGCGAAGACATACCTGAGTCCCATACTGCAGTTCTTGGCGAGCAATGCAGCTCCACTCTTGGTCAACGTGTATCCTTACTTCACCTACGCAGATAACTCGCGCCAGGTCTCACTCTCCTATGCCTTGTTCACTGCCCCCGGTGTCGTACTGCAGGACGGGCAGCTCGGCTACCGGAACCTCTTCGATGCGATCGTCGACGCAGTCCATGCAGCTATAGAGGTGGAAGGGTCGGATGTGGAGATCGTCGTGTCTGAGAGCGGCTGGCCGTCGGCAGGTGGAACTGCAGCATCTGTCAGTAATGCGAAGACGTACAACCAGAATTTGATCAGGCATGTCGGAGGAGGAACGCCGAGGAGATCGGGAAGGGCGATAGAGACTTACATATTTGAGATGTTTGATGAGAACCAGAAAGCTTCAGGGATTGAACAGAAGTTTGGCATGTTTCATCCCAATAAGCAACCTGTTTACCCTATTAGCTTCAGCTAAATGTATGCCGAGGATGATGAAGTTGTTCCTGCACATCAACAAAGTAGCAAGGCCGAATGAATGGAGAATTCTGGTGTTGGAGAAAGCTACACAATAAATGTTCATCATTGACAACATTACTTAGTCTCAGCAATCTCATTGTTTTATGCAAGAATTGGGTTCCAAGAATATATTGCTTATATTCTCCCTCCCAAATTTGACTTCCTGTCTCTGGCCTTCAACTTAGCACAACCAGCTACACCTATAATATAGCAAAAGAAACAATGGCCTCAAGAAGGTAGAAAGAGTAGAAAACCAGTTTAAGCTTGTGTGATTGGCAGCTCTCTCTCATTTTTCCTAGAGTTTTGAACAATACAAGGAGAATGTAATGAAGCTTGTTTCTGAGAATTGTTACCACTTTCCAAACACTACATCCATGCAGTTCAAGGAGAGAAAGCAGACTGTATCTCAGTTGTTATTTTATCAGACTCATTACTTTCTCTATACATAATGACACCAAAGTGAAACCGATGTAGTGAGTTCAGATTTGCCCTACTGTTGGTGCAGGTGACTCTATTGGTGCATAACATCCTTTAGAATCTCTGAGAAGATAACAAAAAAGGCACCTCCAGTGACAACGATCAGTGTAGATCTGCCTCCAGGTACCAGCGGGTCAGTAATTGGGGTTAGAGCTGACTTTGAGTATCTCTCTGACCAAGACATGGCAGCAGGAAGCACTCCAAAGAGCACCAGAACTGGATGTAGAACAGACACTTGAAGTCAGTCTGGAATCTAGCAGTATCTTCATTATGAATAATGCATTAGTGAATGAATAATTAATGCTTTAGAAACCTTGTCAACATCTAAAAATGCATGAATATAGGCCACTGTCAAAATCCTGAAGTAAATGTATGCCGATTACAAGACTTTTACATGAAAGAAATTGTATCACAGTTTATAGGCGAGACATAAGAAGGATCCCTCAGTGAGTTGCAACAATTATAACCTAGTGTCCTTCCCAAGCACCTCCAGATTCCTTTATTTTTTTGTCAATTGATTACCAAGATGTCAGAAAAGAGAAAAGAAAACAGGTTATTGGTCTTAAATTAAAGTCTTCCTTGAGTAACTCTAGCTAAAACTTGAAATTTGCCTGTTTATTCGTGTTGTTTTTTCTCTGTTTTTTTTTTTTTCTTATCCTCATTCGATGTTTCTCTTGTATATTTCATGATGCAGGTTTTAGGAAACAGAGAACCTTATGGAAACAACTAACACAAGGAAATTTTTTTCTTCAAGAAAGAAAATGTGTATTTGGTTAAAGATAAACTTCCTTGCGTCCTTATTATTTAGATCACCTCCAGAAAGTTGAAATAGTAGTTGCTCGAGCCTTTAGTAGAAGTCTGACACATAGCTGGAGTCTGAGAACTTATTGGAGAATCAAATGGCTAAGAAAAGGCTGATGGACTACAATTCTAAATTTTACTTTTTCCTCTGGAACTAGGATTTAGACATTGCATTGTCGATGTTATAACTGTACTTGCAACATTTAAAGAAAAAAATGCAGACAGTTTACCTCCATATGTTCCTGCGAAGTCCAAAGCTTTATAAAATACATCTGGATCAAGCAATGACAGCACCAATGGTGGAAGCAAAGTTAGCAAGTACGGCAAGGGTTTACTCTGGCCACTAGGTAGCTTAAGCACTGCAAGTTTCCAGGAAGCGGCAGAAGGAAAAGGCAGTTGTTTAATATGATGACAACTCTTGACAAGTGAATGCTTAAAATATCTGTCATCTCTCTAACAAAATCATGCTGCCCAATTTATGACTAAAGAAAGAATGGATGAAGGTCTGAGTATCTACTTACAGTCAGAAACAAAGTCAGAAAGTCCAAGAACAAATCCAATGTATGATGTGGCTATTGCAAAAAATGAGAACACCTCGACAATCGGCTGTACAACGTCATTTTAAGTTGAATTGTTTTCGGTCTCATACTTATTTTTGTAACACTCAAGCATAGCAATTGTAGAACAATAAGGGGACCTTACTCCAACTATTCCATTTTCAGAACGTAGTTGCTGCAGTGGGTCGGTAATGGCACCAGTTGTATCCAGATTTGGAATGGTCCCAAGAATTACAGCATCCCAAATAAGAAACAGAACAAGGGGAATAGCTGTGCCAAGAACAACTGCAGTCCTGTGATATCAAAGCCTCTGAATAATATCATATTCATAAAATCATCATGTGAAGTATAAAGTAGAAGTGGATACAAATTCAAATACTGAGAAGCAGTTTCATTTTTCTTACCAAATTAGTAGATCTTCTTATATATAAGATTACTTTCTCTACTTCCTTTTAATTTGACAGAGAAAATGTTGTATCCTCATCTCTTATAACAACAAAAAACTTAGAAGAAGGAATTGCACTTCAGATTGGTATTTCTACGTATAAGTAAAAGCAAAAGTAAGTATGCCAGCGAACAGTGTAGGAAAAAATTTATAGATATTTGTACCTTACTTTTGACAGGTCGCCTTCAAGGTTTGTACAAAGAACTGGAACAACATTCTGAAATAAACAAAAAAGTCAGTTTTACTCGTGTGTGGTGTGTAAGTACATATGACTTGTTCGGACTTACCTGATAAACAAAAGAAAGAGCAATTATAGGTATACTCTGTGGGATTGCCTCAAAATGGGCCTGAAGAAGAGATTGCCACTGCAAACCTCCAGATGCGACTCCCTACAGAATTCATAACCCAATTAAAACTGAGCCATATTAGTACTGCCTTTTGAATAATAAGCTTGCTGGCATATTTTTAATGGTTGTGACAAAAGTTAACCACTCGAACAGTTCACTGTGCTATACTACATTACTTTTGTTCGCATATACAATCATGGCATGAAACTTAGGCTGAATTGAAAGTGAAGAAAAAAAGTGAAAAATGTTTTTAAGATGGTACAATGTTCACATAGCCTTAAACTTTTAATTTTCGAGGTTAAACATGCCAATTTGGTATATGTTGGGCAACAATAAATTACCTGGGGTCTTCAAATTAGTTATCTTGGTAAGCACAAGATACAAATTATGTAAAAGACAAAAAATGACCAACAGGACCACATGCCAAACTAGAGGATCCTGGTAGACCTTCCTCAGATTACTGAAAATGAATAAGAACAATAACAACTTTAGGTAAGAAATGAAGAAAAGAGGTGATTTGAAAGAGGTATAATCTTGTGTGACTCACTACTATTGTAATAAATTGTCTTAGTTTCCTATTCACAGGATCATAGGATGTGCATATATTTGATTGTAAATGGTCAAAGCAATGGTTCCATGTAAAACTTGATAAATTAGAGATACTTCGATTTGTAAATTATAGACCTACCAGACTTGTATTAATGATTAAAGAATCACAATCTAGACATCGAAACAGTTTTAAACAAAACACATTCAATATTGGCTCATTCCCCGGTGCTTAAGATTCAACAAGACAGTATCAAGGAGTTGAAGACTGCTCTAGTTATCATACATAACATTGTTTAAACATTAAGTCCCATGTGTCCTGGACAAGTCAATTCAGACAAAAAAATATTATTGTAGATGAAAAAAATAGAAAAATAAAACAGCAATCATGTTATGAGGGATATAAGGTACCACAAGAGATGTAAAAGATACAATGATGCCAAACACCAGAAACCCGTTTATTGCACCTATAACTCGCTGGCTGCAGTGAAACATCAGATATAACTTAACTTTTAAAACATAAAAAGTTAAGGAGTAAAACGATCACCCTACGAAGTTAAATAAAAACTACTATGAGGCAGAACAATGTCTACTTTGAAAATGTAGTAGTGAAATTTTAAAGAAGCAACCAGTTAGGAAAGGTAGTTCGAAGGATTGTCACTCTATCCACTTATTAGACAACCACGAATATATAATTTATGGATGGCATTAACCTCCGCGGTCCTGTTTTTTCTTGTATAATGAATGGAAAAGGAAACAGTTTTGCTGATAAAATTCTGATGCTAATGAGAAACTTCAGTAGAAACCGATATGAAGCATGTCACAGCACTTAATTAATGCCTAGAAGTTCATATCTTTCTAGCATGAGAAAAAGGTGACCTTCCAAAGTAGCATATGCCCCCAAACACCAATGAAAAGAAGGTAGCACTCTCCCACCTGCAATGGTGGTGCAAAACATCATTATAATCAAGTAAAATTTGGAAGCACAATACAAAGTGTAGCAGTATTTCTTCAGGGTTTGGAATGAAAATTACAGAACTATTCAAAAGACTTAAGAAAATAGTTCCATCAAATATCAAGTTATGTTTGTATAAACATATTAGTTCATGGATTGATCAACACATAAATTAAGAACTAATTCTCACCATGGGAATAATTAGTTATCTTTACAAAGAGACATGATGGACAATGCGTGTAGAAATCTTTATGTTATATGGAATTTGTCAATTTTTGGGACTTCTCAGGAAGATAGCTCACTATTTGACCAAAATTTTCTATTGCAGCATCCAACAAAAGAGCTCCGCACAAATGCTTAATGCAGAGATTTTATACCTCATCTGCTGTGAGCTAAAAATATGTAAATTTTGGTAGGCTCTGAAATAATAATTTCATAGTTGCTAAAAGGAATGCAAATCTCCTTCCTCTCCTTGTGTTTCATCCCCTGGTCAGCTTAAAAAGTTAGGGGCAGACCCTCCTTTTTATTCAGTTTTGGATGATTGTTTAACAAATTAATGTCTCTATGCTCAACTTGTGCACCACTGAGGACATCTTGAGTTTTCAGCCATACCAAGGCTTTCAGGAGTAATCAGAACCACAAAAATAATTTATATTCTATGATCCACTAGAAAAATGCTCCCAGCCTAATTATCAACAATATTAGTCAATAAAGCTACAAGCAACCATTTTGGATTTTTCTTTTGGGCCTTTTTGTTCAGTATATATCTCATGAGATCTCAAAGTTAAAACTTGTCTCCCTCGAGATGTCAAATTGCCCTAATCTCCTCAAAAACCCACTTTTAAAGCAATAATGCCCCTACCGTGGCGATGAATTGACATTATGCATGTCAACTTGGTTTTGCATTTTGCTAATCAGTGGAAACAAAAAAAATTGCTTAGGCATGCGACTGCACCACGAAACAACTCGTTGGGAGTGCATCAATGCCTTTCTGGCATGACACATGGCAATTGACATGAAATCCTTGATATGATCACTTATTACCTTGGGGATCTTAAACCATGGCTTATCTGTTGTGCACTAACTAGAAATGGCAAAAGGCAAATGCCTTCAACCTTACTTTGTACTAATGAAGTGAAGAATATATTTTTTACACATTATTTTAGAAAAAGTTCCCTTAAAAAGAAGTGAGGTTGGTTAACAGTTATTTGAAGAATAAATTGTGAGAAACACTTGGAAGGGGATCAATGTAAATGGCATTTGAGTCACTTGACATGGTAGAACATTTATAATGGTAAATTTTTGTACAGAATATAGATGTTATTAGGAAATTTGACAGGAAGTCACAATTCAGACCACTTTTCCATAAAGTTTCTTCTGGCCTTGTATTTTGAAACTTTTTAACTAGGAAAGTTCCCTATCATGATCTCAAAACTAATCTCATGAGAATAAAATAGATCTAGGAAAACGTTGCCTCAAACAAAGTGTGAGAACATTTACTAACTTGCAAATGGCATCAACTTTTGCTCTTGAGAACTATCACAGATACTAGCAGGATTCTACTATTAAAAATTGGTAGTTAGCATTGTGTTAAACCAATTAACCTGACTTTCGTCATGAGACAAACTTCAGTTGAAACATACCAGATAAGAGGGTCTTTGTTCTGGCTGAGAAGTGATAAGTATATTGAGACTCGAATTTAGGCTCAAACATAGTGAGAACCAGGATAGGATTTTCACAAGCAGTTAAAACTATACCTCTTCCTTATCCAACGTTGAAAGAAATGTTCATTTTTGTAATTATAATGTGTATGTGCTTTATGATCAACTTAATCAATTATGTCTATCATCACCAACCTGATACAGGATAGATTTGCTATGTTTACTCGAATTGAAATGAGGCGAACAGTTGAAACAAGAAAGTTAGCTCTACCACTGTAAGTTATAGTATGGTACATGCTTGATAATCTAATAGCTAGATATACATCTAGGTCCATATGTTCCCCTGTAGCCCTTATCATGCCAAACTAACCAAGCTGATAGAGCTTTAAAAAGTACAGTTCTTGAATAGGTAAACACAAGACAGATGAACATCATATTACTGCCATAACAAACATCTGACATTCAAAAAAGGGAAAATCTAGAGAAGGAAGTTCAATTGGAGAATGATTATTCAGCATCTCATGTTCTTAGTTAGACATTTATTCAATTTTTTTTCTTATAACATAAATGAAAACAGAATAAATCACTATTCCTTAGAATGAAATTTAGATGGAGTCTTCATACAGTGGAATGTTGAAGGTATTTGTCAAAATCTCTGAAGAGCGAGCCACATATGCAACAAGGAGTGCATAATGTATAAATATGTAGGACCAGCTGCAGCAATATACTTGAAGTCAAGACCATGAAATGGGACAGGTACAACAGTATAACAAGAAGATGAAAAGATTTAAATCTAGATAAAGATACTGCAATTGCTTTAACATGTTTGATATGCTGAAGTCTGACAGTATTGTAAAATGCAATGTCAGAACATTTTAGCTTTAATAGACTTTACAATTGCTAACCAAGTAAGAAAGTGTTAACCATGAATCACACTTTAGCTGTTCTCATAGAACTTAAATGTTTTCTTTAGACTCAATATGCAACATAATTTTCTAATGAGCCATGTGGACCAAGACTTCCAATTGGATCCAATATAGTTAAGACAGTTTTCTAGCAGTGGTTTAGTTGATTCATATATCCAAGTCCTGACATATAAGATCTGATTTATTTGCGCAGAAAGTGAGAGAAAATGATCAATTAAAGTGAATCCTATTTTTAAACAATTTATATATTACACATTCAGAAAGAGGATGTCTTGAACCTTCTAAAGTTTTTCTTTTTAAGAAAATATATAGTTTAGGAGAAAATGAGAAAACATTAATGTGTAAAAAAATACTAACCACATCATAACAATTTGATCTATTTTTTACTCTGCATTTTTTTGTCACACTCAGCGAAGAATATCCACAAATTCCTTTTCTCTTGATGAATTTCTTTCATTAATTTATCTTTTTCAATCAAATGGACGGATTAATTATCACAATGTCCCAGCAGGACCAGATTGTAATTGCAGCATGTGTTGTCAGTGGGTCCAACTCCCTCTGTCAAGCCAGCGATAAATACATCCTGAACAGCCCACAATGCACTAGACTGCAGAAGGCCAGTCACATGGCTTTGTGATTCCATTTATAATGATCTTTTAATCTAGGAACTTGTATGAAAATCAAATTATATGATGATAATTATGATAAACTGTGGCAGCCTAGGGCAACAGGCTCCTGATGAGGCAGTCTAGGGAAGATCACCATATGCAACCTTACTCCTGCAACCATACCAACCCAAAAAGTTGGGACTTAATGGCTTGTCATTGTATGTCAAAAGGTACACTTCTTCTTTAGGGTCCAGAGAAAATATCAAGGATTTTAGTGAGAATAGGTTCATTACATATGTACAAAGTGCAGTTATTGAGTTCCTGATTTTTGCACAAAGCCTACTTGGTTTATGCTTCGGTGACAAAAACTTTAGATTAAGTTGGGTGTCTAGTTTCTTCAATTATTCTATGATCTCCACATATGATATGCATTGAATCTTTAGGGTTAAGTTATGGTTAACTAAGGGTATTTATTTATTATTGGAATCAAAAGCTAGTATTCTATGTGGAAAAAGGGTGGTCATTCATCGCCTAATAGCTCTGTTTTCAGCAGTATTTGAATCTTATCAAGAGAGAAGAAATCAAAATTTCAGAAAGGGCAAGATTTGGCTTAATGCTTAAATAGAAATTTCTTAATCTTTATATTTTGAAGGTTGAGCTACTATTAGTGAAATTCATGATTAAAAAAAAAAGCAACTCTGCTGCGGACTTCTTTCATTCTCTACCCTATTTTCTTGCTCGATTATTATCCTTTACTCTTATTATTTTTCAAAAACTCTGCTCAGATTTCTTATATCAAATAGTCCAACAGCAGTTTGACATACTATTTCAATCTCAGATTGATTAAATTGAGCCCTGCCTTGTTGGTGTACCTCAGTTCACTCAGAATACATCAGGTCTCCTCATCAAAGTTTGGGCAACTTTGATGTTTAGCTTTTGCCCAAAAAGGTTCACTAAAATTTGATCTCCTTCAGAAAGTACTCAATATCAAAGGCAGAAATCCCAAGATAAAATTGTAGGCATTGCCTGATACCCACCACTAAACTAGGAAAGCAATAAAAGGAAAGCAGTACAACAATTAACTTAATTGCATTAAGAATTAGTCTCGGGATTGTAGATATGATATCTTGAAATATTTAAAAATGTATAAGAGAAATATTTAAACATTCTTGAACACAATTTTCTTTTAACAATCTAAGCATTCAACCACAAATATGTAGTAAGCAACCTAATGCACATACCAGGCAGCTTGAACCCCAAAATTTCCAAGTGTTCTCATTGCCATTGAGACCTGAAACACCAAGGTCCAGGATTAGTGGCTACATATGTTACAATGATTTCCAAGCTCAATAACTGTCACTCATGACCAAATCTAGTACCTCCTTAGTCTTCACTGTAGTTTAGTTGTTTAGTTCATTTTTATTAACTAGGAACATTGACTGCTCACATAGAATTTGCTTGAACTAAACTAGAAAAACCCAGTGTAATTTTCAATACATAATCAGAACATTGGCAATAATTTATGTTTGATGATTTGAAGTAATATTCAAGCAGTATATTGCATTAAGTAATTAATTAGATCCCCTAGCCTTCTTTATCCCTTCTTCCTGAATTAGATGCTTATTATTTGAGTCCCATACATGTGTCTATGTGTACAATAAAAGAGTCTACTGGGTAAGAATTTGGAAGATAAATAAGATAGAGAATGTTACCTAGTAAAAGTTAATGCAAGCACATGATAAAAGGCTTAGGACATTTCATATCATTTCTACATAGTTCCAACAAATAAATTGAAGAAGAAGACAAAGGCACTACAAGAAAATTTAGATTGAAAGAAAATTTGTCTTTAAGTGTCTTACCAATGAGACACCTCCAGAGCCAAGTTCACACATTGTATTTACATTTACTTCTGCGATCAACAACCCTGTCACAACCTAAATTTAAAGTAAGCCTAAGTACCCAAAAGCTCAATTCATGTTAAAACGTATTAAAGGGGCAAATTACCATACCTCCCTGTAACGACATGACACTACAAGGAAGATGAATTCAGATGAACAGAAGAAACAAACACTACAATATAGATTCATGTAGAAAAATGCACCTCTGAGAAGGTTCCTTGGTGGCATTTTCGTAACCTGTAACAGGGTGGCACTAGTAATTTGCCCATTCTTTAATGTTCTATTACCATATATATCCAGCAGAGAATGCATGTTATTGCAGAGGCCAAAAATCCTGCTTCTTGAGTAACTGCAGGAATTGCAAGGATACCTGCACCAACCTATGGCATATTTGGAAAACTGATGAGAAACCCTAATATCTAACGATCCATTGCAGGAATGCGCAAAAAGATCTCGCAATGCATCATTAAAAGAATATGAGAGCATCACGAACTCTTAATGAAATTTAGCATTCTAATCGCATTCCCCACATTGCATTGCTAAACCTGCATTCCTCAAAATAAAAAGGAAATTTAAGCGCCAGCACAAGGGAAAATTGCATACCGTAGTGCCAGTCACTAGAAGGATTCCGCTGGTGACGCTACCTGAGAAAAACCCCGCCTTTTATGTAATATTTTTCTAACTATGATCATATAAAACGAAAGAAAAATGACATCTCAAGGACTCACCCGGCTCCCTCTTCATCGTGGCCTGATTGAGGTTCGAGAAAAGCCTCTCGAATTCTTGCACCGATTGCTTCTGAGAGAAGCATTTGAGGGTTCTTGGACGGGACCCGGAGGGTACCGGGGGCCTTCGGATCATAGGAATGGCGAGGGAGGTCGGAGGAGGTCTTCTTAAGGGAAAAGCGAAGGCGAGTGGGGAAACGTGCAGCTGAGAGGAAGAAGCAGCTGGGATCGATGCCATCACTCCTCCCCGTTCCTTCTGTGGACAGGGGAGGGTTTGTTCGGATTAAGAGCACAAGGGAGAGCAAAGGATCAACGGTCGGTCGGCCGATGAGAGCTCGTTCGTTCGTTCTTGGCCACACTGCCGCCAAGATAGATTTGGAAACGTTTCTCAAACCAATTCTTGTTTCCAAAACGTTTTCAGGGCTTGGCCTGAAAACGAGATAAAAATAATAAACTAGTTAAATCAATGAATTATAATTCAAATAAGAACTATTTGATTTAGTTAAATCAAATTTAAAATATTTTATTCAATAATAATAACTCCTCAAAATGTTACACTTTGCTTATTCAAATTAGATTGGATAAATCTTGATCGATTATATATAATTCAATTAAAAACTGCTTGATTAAGTTAAATCAAATAAAATATCTTATTCAATAACAACAACTCATCTTCGTAGCCGCCGGATATAAAATCCCTATGAGTGTCTAGTGACTATTTTATTTTGTCTTTTTCTTTTTTCTATCGCTAAACAATAGTTAAAACCTTACCTAATATTTTATAGAAATTGGTACTGTTATCAACTTGATTATTGAACCCTTGACCACTATATCATTTCTTTACTAGCAATAATTCCTATAATCAACTTTCTAATCAATAGTTAGCAGCAAATGTTCCTTTAATGGATATAATTGGTAATCTAACTTATTATACTTTTCTTACTCATTTGTTTACTTTTTAGAATGAATAAAGAGACATACTTTCTTTTTGGGTATTCATATTCTTTTGTTGTTATGAGTTAAGATAATTATATCGAACAATAAACAATTATGATGATTCTTTAGTATTTTTTTATCTTTTTTTTTATTTTTTATTATCATAAATTCTCTTATTTCTTCTTTCCTCGTTTTCCCGCTTTCCTCCTTCATTGTATATGTGCAGCACTCATATATACATGTTCATAAAAAATTAACCTTCACGAAACTTCTTATAGTCCCTTAAGGACCAATAGAAGAGAAAATGGGTTAAAGAAAGTGTTTAACTCGGGATCCAACAAGCAATCATTTTAATATACACTTAATAGGTAATACAAATTATAAACATATATTTCACAAGCTCTTAATGATCGTACGACAAAAGGTCTAAGGTGGTCCGCTATAGTTAAAAGTCCCTATGAGTACTCACATAATACTGTTACCAAACAAAGCAATCAACTCGCACAAGACACTGTCCCAAAGGCTATGTGCCACCTAGGTAGCTCTTGAGTGTTGTACTGGCTGATACTTCGTACTACTCTACAAAGCTAGAAAACTCTGAAAATGACTATTTGGATGGACTTTTTTCTGGATAGCTCTACCTCTATGTAATGACTACACATAGCATATCTTTACAATCCTAAAATGACCATAAAAGTCAACCAAAATGGGATTGTTAAGCTTACTTCAAGCTCTCTATATACTATGCAAAGTACAAATAAAATCGAAATACATAAATATACACAAGTATTGCATCGAACACTATATTTATAATTTTATCCATGACATTCTCCTCTATTTATTTTTTGTGGATACTTCATCTCCTTGTTTTCGCTAAATTTTAAATGTTCTACTTTAGTTGCAATACACATTTTAGCTCCCAACTACTTTTCATCGTTGTTATTGAGTAATCAAACTTTGATCTATCATTTTGCTTCAAAACACTAATGACTCTGACTTTGGTGTAGGGTTGATCAAGTTGTGTTGATCTTTGTTAGTTCCTATGGATTCTTTAAATAAAGAAAAAGACTATCCTTATTATGCACCAATCTCGCACGTCTCACACTGCTTGAACTAATCGAATGTATGTTGGAGCTTTAACAAGCATCGCCTTGTTGCTTCAAAATTTTGAGGTCTTTTTCTCATAAAATTTGTCTATTGATTCCTCTGCTACTTAGTTGTTAATTTTGAGTATGTTCACATCACTTGCTTTCGATTAATATTTTATTAGAAAATAAAATGGACAGTCTACTCTAAATACCAATGGTGATAATTTGACAATTGTTGTCTTCCACTAAATTTCTTCAAATAATCTTTGAACATATGTAGAGCTTCTCTACTAGATAAACAAGAGAATTGGGGTACTCTGTTTTGTTCATTCTCTTAAGAGTTGAGAAGACAAAAGTTACTCGACTTCGTCCGCCTCCTCGAGGATTGTACTTCATACATTGAGCTAGTTATTATCCTTCGCTTGCTCTTTGCTTATGCTTCTGAAGCACTCAAAGTATTTATACTCCTGACATTAAGTTGCTACTATGATTCACCTCCTTATTACCATTCAACTTCCGGAATGTAAGAATTTTTGCTTGAAAAGAGCAAAATTTTATCCCGATTTGGAATAAGTCTCTAATAGTTTTAGTCTCCTATAGAATTATATCATCTTCTCCATCATTTCTATCGCTTACTCTTCTTAGTAAAAAAGGTACAACATCGCGTACTACTTATTACATTCCTTGGTCGAGCACTCTTGTATCAATCCGAAGTCTCACTTTCACTTTTTAATGAGAACTCCGTTAACACTAACCTTACAAAGTTCTCTAACCTTTGCCCTTCAACCTTATCTTGATATATGGAGATTGTCTTCATATTCTTCACCTCCTTTGTCATTTTTACAACTAAGCGCCCTCACTCTATGAGAATAAGGGATCGACGACTTAATGAAAGTCTCACCTATATGGTACCAATGTGGTACCATGCCCATGTCCCTACTATCTGTCATAGTGCATTTATGTTCCTTTCTTCATGATTGATATATTCACCTCTGCGACACTATGATACTCTTTTAAGTCCATCTCCATTATAGTTAACGCTTGATTTTGGGTAGCTAAGTCCCTCTGGACTTATTGTTACTTCCTCGTCCTTTTGACCACTAACTCCAACATATTTATGTTCTCCGAGCAGTTCCTCTTGGTCAATGGAAAGAAAGATTATAACTCTCATGCATGACCTCTGCTATCATATTGTAGGATTTGCACTAATTATGTTCTCATTTGTGTCATTAGTAGCAACATTCACTTACTTAGCCTTGTCCTCTAAATTGTTGGGTTTCCTTAAGTGAATATAAACTCTAGAGCAGTCCAACTCTCCAACCACTTTGATTATATCATTGTTTGATCAAGTCCCTCATGGAACTTCTCCTATATGTGTCGCATTACTTTGAACTATTTCATCACGATCCGCTACACCATATTTTCTCCTGATGACATCTCCATTATATTTTGATCTTTGTGGGATGAACTTGGACTACGATCTCTCCATATGTGGCATATGCTAATACATCGCAAGGCCTCCTCCACCTTTGATTCTGTTTGCTTATTTAATAAACGACCTTCGTCCACTTGCTCTCGGATCACACACAGACAAAGCATAACTCTAGGATAGTTTATCACTTGATAGCTCTTGAAGTCCATTGAATTCACTGAAATTTATGCATGATTGTCTAGATCCTAGGCCCTTGACCCCAACACAATCTCCATTGCCTTTATATCCTCTTGCCCTATGCTAAGGCCTTTTGACCCCAACTTATTTCGCAAGTTGAGTCACCTTAGTTCCTTCATCAAATGTTTCACCAAGATAAGGTGTATGTGCATCAAAGTTCTATTCAACTTTGACACCATACAAGATGAGTTTGCTCTATCAAATCAAGGGACCCATGAAACAATATGATATCGGCTCTTGTCTCTACAAGAGTTCATATTCTTGACCTCTGTCTAAGAAAAGCATGGCACCTTCATTTCATATTTCATCTTTTATGTTGACTCCCTTCATGCTACTTGGGCAATTTATGAAGTTTCACCCAAGTTGTTTCGCTCCTCGATTTGTATCGAGTAGAGGTGGCCCTCACGCCCACCATTCTAGGGTCAATCATCTATTGAGTTTAATCTCCGCATCGAGTTTAAGTGTGTCTTTGTCTAGTATTTTTTTGGGTCGCTTCCTCACTTGATCTTATAATATATCTACCAATGCATTACCTCGTGCGAGATCTTGCGAATGACTCCTCATTGCTACCTCGATCCATTTAGCTTTATTGAGTTATTATCTCGAGGTACCTCATTTTAATATATGTAGTCTATTGCACATGATTCTCCCTTTGGAGAACCATGACTTATCCCTCCTATCTATCTATCATGTTGGAGCAACTTTTCTCTTCATATCATTTTCTCTAAAAGTTTTGGAGATCACCATGCCCTCAGACTACTCCGCTTTGTTGAACAAACTATGTATTATTTCACCCCATGAATGCACTTGCTAAATCACGATTTTTCGCCTATACAACCCCTATTATTCCTCTCAAGGCATAACAATATGTTGAACATGCTACACACTTCAACCTCTTACAGTTGTATTTTTTCTATGCTTAAGAAAAAATTTTAATGCTCCATGAAGCTAAATTTTGACCACCTTGCTTAGGATGATTACGGACTGTCCATTATCCATATACAAGCCCTTGCATAAGTATTGTTGGGATCAATTGACACTAAGAGTTGGGGTGGTGTGAATTAGTGCAAGTGTAAATTCTCGTTTCAACAAAAAAAACTTTTCGCTTTAAGCAAGATGGAAAATTCTAAGCTTTTTATACCAAGTGAATGATTCAAAGAAAATGTCAAAGTTTTTTGCTTAAAAATAACTTAAGAAGGAATAAGCAAATCCTAATAAAAATATAAACAACGTGGAAGGAAGTGCTTGACTTAAAACTTTTCTTTCAAAGAGTGAGTAAAAATTAGAAACGTCTATTGGTATTTAGATCAAAACAATTAAGAACTCGACAATTGAAAGTAGTAAATGTAACAATTAAAAACACTCACAATTATAGTGGTTTGGCACCAACTGGCCTAAGTCCACTCCCGAGTCCTCCTCCTTGAGACACACCGGCGTCCACTACCGATCTTCTTTGGGTGAAGACCAAACCCTTACACTTGAGCTTATAAGGGAGACTTTAAGAATTTTTCTAACTCTTAGCTCTCTCTCTTCCCCTTTTCCTTTTTTTACAATTCACACACAATTTTTTTCATAATCCCCAAAAATTATTGTTTGGAATGTAATAAAAGTTAGGGTATTTATAGCCCCATATGACTTCATAATTTTGAAGCCAAAATTCAAACATACCCGAAAAATCTGGGTACGGGTGGTTCAGCCACCCGAAATCCTGGTACGGGCAGTTTACCCGTCGATCCTGGGTGGTTCAGCCGTTGATAACATTGACAGTCACCCTGTTTCCAGGGTACGATCAATTGAACCACCGGTTACCGGTGATTCAGCCGTCGGAATCTCCGAAAAATTGATTCCCTCCACTTTTCTAATTTCAACTTGAACCTGATGTTGACCAATTCTTTGGTCAACTAACTGAGCTTAACCTGAGCTCAATCAAATCCCATAGTGGACCCGGTTGCCTTATTGAGTTAATTTGGATTTCATCCAAATCCAACTCAATTAGGACTCAATCCCTAACTATGACTTAATGATTATAACTCTTAATAACCAACAAGCTAAACCAAGACCTAACACCAATCTGACAGCCTCTGGCATTCTTGCGGTGAGTCTTATGGTCTTCTTTCAGCGATCTCCCGGCATGTTCCCAGCGAGCTTCCCGATCCCTTCGGCGAATCTCCTAGCGAACTCCCAGTGGGTCCCATTATATCGTCTGAACCTCAGCCCGATGCCCAAGCTTGATCTTGGCTCATCATCTGGTTGTAACTCAATTGTTCTGTCATAATTAGACCTGCAATACTTCCTCTAACACACATGTTAGATTAAACACTCACCAATTGATTTTATCATCAAAATTCGAGATTCAACAAGTATCATATTCTTCAAGTTATTAATTTCTCTCACTTCCATAAGCTTTGCACAACTCTTTTGGTCACTAAGCAATTTATCTCTCCTTGCACGATTTTATCCTTTGTCAAGTGCCTCACTTGCCTTCATCATCGTCAAGTTTGGTTGTCAACATTAAACCATAGCTAGAATTCAGTCATCTCAACATTTCTGTGTTACACATTCTCCCTAACTACTTGTCCTCGTGGTGCCTCTTGCACGATGAGTTGGTCATTTCTGTAAATGCTAATCTCGAATGTCCGCTCCTCTGAGCGATTTCTTTTCCTGCATCTCAATGACCATTTTCCTCAAACGGTTGTGCGTATTAGCTGCCCTCAATGTAGCCTCGGTATATCCTCTACGTTTGTATGTTAAGTGTTTCTAAGTGTGTTTGTCCCGCCCTTATATCGTCTGTCATGGACTCAACTGGTTTTACCTAAGACGTGCAACACCCTTACAAGTCTGTCGATAATGGGTCAACCTCCGTGAAAATTCTTATGGTCCCTTAAGGACATGCAAAAGAGAAAATAAGTTAGACGAAGTATTTAACACGGGATCCAAAGCAAATATTTCAGTAAACACTTGATAAGCGATGTAAATTATAAAGATAGACTTTGCAAGCTTTGAATGATCGCATGATAAAGGGTCCAAGGTGGTTCGTTGTAGCTAAAATTCTCCACAATTATCCACATAATACTGAGTATTGTGAAACGAGGTAGTGAACAAGCCCTAGACACTATCCCAAATACTCATCCAGTCATGTGCCACCCGGGTAATTATTGAGTGTTATGTTGATTGACACTCTACACTACTCTGCGGAGCTAAGAAACCCTCAAAATGACTGTCTAGATGGTCTCTTTCTGGGTAATTTTATATCCGTGTAATAATGTATACAACCTATACTTACGAGCTTGAAATTATCATAAAAGCCAACTAAAATAGGACATTCAAGCCTATTATAAGTCATCTACATGTTGTGTGAAGTATGAACAAAATAAAGACATGGACATATATAAGCATTACATCAAACATTATGTTTACGGTTTTATCCATGACACTACGACCATGCCTTGTCTATCATCGTTGCCCTCACTCGCTCCCTCGTGTCTTTCTCCAATCCTCATGCCTCTTTTGTGCATTATGATAATTTTGATTATCTTTATATATAAATTTTAATATTATTAATTAGCAACATATTGATTTCTCACCCCAAAGGTATTCTCTATTCCTGTCCCCATATTAGACGTTTGACAAAGCATTCCTTACCAAGTCTCAGCCCATTAATATCCTTAGATAAACTTATTTTTTATAACAACATAGATTGATTTTATAATACCAAACTGCTAATAGGATACCGGTTTTACTTTATATTAGTAATTTTAATAAGAAATAACATGTGCAATTTATTAGATTTTACATTTATATATGGTTAAATGGACTTGAGAAAAATCATTATAATATGAAAATGGTGAAAGTTGCTTCTAAATTTATGATAATTATTTTTTTAAGCAACACATTAAAAATAAAAAAAATCAATTGGAATGAACAATTCCAGTAAAAAAAATTCGAAAAGCATATGTAAATAAATTAATGGTCATATTAATTATTTTGTTGAAAGAACATAAAGAGGGCATTTGGTCTAGTGGTATGATTCTCGCTTTGGGTGCGAGAGGTCCCGAGTTCGATTCTCGGAATGCCCCATTTAATTTTATTTTAATTATTAATATGCTGGATTTTATTTTTGAAAACCCTCAATATCAAGTTAGCTAAATTGATTTATTGATAAAAACCTCACAAAATACATTTTCTCATTAGAATAAAAAAAATAATAAAAAGACCACTTGTAGGTCAAAAATCAGTATCGAATGCTACACACAAGTGATTGGTATGTTTTGATTATGGATGACATCAAGGTTTAGACACTATCATAAAGCTCACAAAAATATACCAAACTATCTTGCTAAACATAAAATAAGCCTTTTCATACTAGAGAGAGTTAAAAAAGTAGCAACATTGAATACAAGATTGGGTATTTATGAAAATAAGTATACAACATCGATAAGTTGCTCAAGTTCCATATCAGGGTCACATATGAACAAACCACGCTAAACTATCAGGGTCACTCCCATACAGTAAAAGATATCATGACAATGCCATGCAGATACATTCCCTTTATATTTAAATATGCGAGCAATAAATGAATAGAAATTATGTTCTGGCACTCATGAAAAGAATACATTAGGAGTTAAAAGGACAATTCCGTCTATGAATACATCATATTGTCATAAGCATAGTGTGGGAGAAATCAGACCTTCAGCTCTTCATCCTAGTTTCAGACTATATTTAGTTTTCTAAGTACAAAGGGCAGATACCTTCATCCACAAACCTTAGAGGGCTACAGTTGTAGTTTGAGGTTTTGACTTGCCGTGAAACAGTCTTCCACTGAACATACCTTTGGTTAGTTTCTTAAGTTCAAAAAGGCCACCCTTTTTCTCTGGGTGCTTAATGTACCTCCTCAAGGTAACATTCTCTTCCTTCAAGACATCCAAAGACACAGCAAGCTGTCTGATGACCTCCCTTTTCTCTTCATCTTTTGCTGCTGTTTCAGCCTTAAGTTTTGTATTCTCCTCTCTAAGCCTTTCTAGTTCATGTTTCAGTTTCACTAAATAACTATCAGTCCCTTCATCTGACATTATTACTCTTGGCTTACTCTCAGCTTCGTTTTCTTCTTGTACAGGATCATCAACTTCGGATTCCTCTGAATAAAATGAATCGGTGGAAAACTTAGGGCCCTCATCGGTATCACTGCTGCTTATACTCTGTGAACAGCTTCTGTCAAAGAAAGAAGGACAAACTGATATTGAACGTCGCACTGCTGATCCTGATTTTAGTTGATCATACTGCTCAGCCAATGAGCGATGAGCCCGGTAGAAATCTTCAATCATGTCTACGAGTTGAGGCCGCCTTTTGTAGTACATCTCTGCACGCTTAGCGAAGGAGTCAGCCTCTTCCTCTATCAGGTTCAGCATCTGCTTGGTCTTCCCTTCTAGTTCTGCACAAGAAAACACATTATAATATCATTTTACAAATGACTGCAAAATATAGAGAGACACTTTTAGCTTTGCTAAATCACACCTTTCTCGTATCCTTGTTCAAGCATTTAAGTTTTATAACTTCAAAATGTTTTCAGAAGCAGGACAAAATGAAATCACAGCAAGTTTTGTCAAAGTTAAATGCTTACAGTTGTTTGACAGACTACTTGGTTGTATCCTTGCTGATACAAAATACCAGCCGTTGATGAATCAACGTGCTATGATGAATGCTCATCTGACGATCTGTGTTCTTCGTGCTATCTTTTACTTAGAAGGGTTGGCATGCATGGACTATAATTTTATCAGGGACATCAAAATGGGATCTTCCTAAGCTAAGTATACATCAGACATCTAGTTAGTCCGAGTCTTAAAAAGGACAGCTCATAAATGATATCTAGAGCTTAAAGTAAACACATCTCCCAACTGTCTACTGATTCAAATAAAGATAAGAGAAAAATAAAATAACAGAGAAGGTGAAATGATATCTAGAGCTTAAAGTAAACACATCTCCCAACTGTCTACTGACTCAAATAAAGATACGAGAAAAAGAAAATAACAAAGAAGGTGAAAAGGCAGGAAAGAGAAGGAAACTAGAGGTGAAGGAAAGAGAAAAGAAGAAAAAGAACTACGGAAAAATTTGCTAATCTCTTTTATCAAGCTTTGACAATAACGGATCTGACTGCTATATGACTTGCACTACAGTACCCCTATTTCAATAACCAATAGTCATAAGGTAAGTATTTGATGTATTTATTTTCCCCGCTTTCTCCAGAGTATTTTCATGTATTTACTTCATTGTTTAGGCTATCCAAAGATCTAGATGAAAATAAATAAATATATAAATAAAACTACACAATAAATCAAATGGCTTTGGTCAAGACTGAAGGATTTTTCAAACGTGCATCTGTGACGGGACAAAAGTTCAGATTGGAAGAACTTTCAACAAGTCTTAAAATTTAGACCTTCCTTGGTCAGATGTCAAACTTCAATGTCACTGTTTTGAAATATATATCATTTTATATGGTGGGTGTTTTAGCGTCAAAAATTTTTGTCTCGATTTTGGATTGAATCATGGAACATTGAAATTTAACATCAAACCTTGGATGGTTCTACTGATTTATGGTACCCTATAATTTGCCTGCAATCGAAATATCATACATTGATAATATAATCATACATGGTGAATAATTTAACAATTAATATGTTTGACTGAAATCTGTACATATCACTGTGGATGGCTTAATTGAATATTGAAGTTACTCATGGGAACAATTGAGGATCTGCATGCACCTAAAAGTTACTTGAGTGTCAAAGCTTAAAGAATAATACTCCTTGTTTGATGTGAAATATTTCTTAATTGCTAATTCAAATTCCTTGCATAATAGATTAACATTAGAATGTGGGTCGATGTGGATTAAGACCACCGAAGAATGCATTCATCATATGTTGCATCAATTGCTACAAAATTCACAGTCATTTTGTTCTAACAAAGATTTAAAGAAAACCATGCAAACTTAAGAATAGGAATGCTAAGCATCCAATTTCATGTGCACATGATGCAGGACAATAACCATATCAATCTGAAAAAGACCAGCAGTTTCAAAGAAAAGACTGACCGGAAAGTGTCGATGACAACCATAAAGATTGTGTTGAACTTTGGAGCCTGTCTTGGGTAGCAAACCACCATGAATGCGATGGACCCATTCGCACCGTCATCTTGCTTGCTTACTTACCTGCATCAGCCACCATCATTCAAAGAGAAATTAAGAGCAAGTGATGTTGCCAATAATAAGCCCATCCATGGGCTTCAAGTCCTCATTGGTCTATCGGACATGGATTTCGACCAAAGTAACAAGATATTAACAGATCATAAACCAATCTGCCCACAAGAGCTGATCAAAAGAGAGATTTCCTGGATCTTTCCACAAAGGTATTCAAGATCCAAAGCGAAGAGACTTTATGCAACTAACAACAAATGCGAAATCAAAGAAAAGTCACAATCAAGGGTTCATTAGTTATGGATCTTCACGGAAACATCAGTCGAAGGAAAAGAACCCTCTCTCTCCTCTCCCATTCCGTTTCATGTTCCCTCGCCATATTCTTTCTTTACAGAGAATCACCTAAACCAAGGAAAAAAAGGTGGATCAGACAAGGGAGAAAGAACCTGAGAGCCTCTTCTTCTTCTTCGCCGTCGTCGTCGTCTCCGTCTCCGGCTCCGTCTCCTTGGGCTGAGGATCGGCGCACCTCCCTCCCCCGCTCTCTCCCTTTCCCAGCGTGATTTAAAACAAGGTGGAGAGTTCCCCCCAAGAAGACATCCATGTCGTCACTCTCCATTCTGCCTGGGACCCACGCCGCTCACCAGTGAGACATCGACAACAGTGACGGAAGTGACACCCACTCCTCGAATTCCCCAACCCGTTCACTCCAATTCTTTGACCTTCGCCGTTCAAATGAAGCTTCGTCCGAATCGCGGGATCCTATGCCAAACATGCCATCGGCTCAGTTTATTATTACATATCATGCCATTCCCGTCGCAATTTGGCCCAGGTAAGCCCGGCGTGTTATTATCACATTTATAACGCGAGAGCGAGGAGGCATTTATGTTACATTTATATGATTTTTCGAGTGTATCTTCTTCTTCGCGATATCCTCATAGTTTTTTTGGTACTTGTGGTGCATGGGAAGACATAAAAGCATGTTGTTTAATTGAGATACCAGGAAACTGCAGGGAAGTAAGAATCCGATAAGCGTAAGGGTAACTAGGACATTTCAATCGGTCCATCGGGATAGTAAGTTGGGACCCGCACGCCTGCAACGGTCGGGAGAACCAAGGCGGCCCCACCGAGTCTTCGGATTCTCTTCCTACCTTATTTACCTTCGTCGGTGCGGATTCAGTGACTGGCCAAGAGACCAAACACGGAAGAAGCTATTCCATTGGCGGAAACTTGTGGGGCCCAGCTCTCATCTTGTGCTTGGCCGGAACACGGTTGCCTCACTCTGTGTTCGCTGCATCATCTCTTCCCTCGTTCTCGTGTGACGCAACGGCTAGTTTTTCTGCTCCGGCTATATCCCCTTCTTACACATGGGAGTGATGAACCAAAATAAATGATAAATAATATAAATAAAAAAGGATGGTCCAAGTACTAAGATTTTTTTTATTTTACTTTTCAATAAATTAATAAAGAAAACAAGGCAACTTTTCTTTTGTCCATTGCAGTGAGTCAACTTATCCTGACATCGTTTCAGTCAACATCCGCAATCCACTGACTGCAATATAGATTAACATGTTCTTTTTTAGACGCAACATTGCTTCGGTTTTTTCTCTAATTTATACCCAAATAATATTTAACTGCCTTTAATTAGCACTCCAAGAACTTACCCTTGAAGCAATGAACCAGCTGAGCTCCACTGTCTCCCATGCTTTGACTTATTTTTCTTTAGCAAGCAATATATTTAGTAAAATTAGATTTCTTATGTGTACTGTCCAAGAAGTAAAATAAAACATAAAGTCATTACTTTAGTAGAAAAGTGTAGTTTAATGTTTGACCTGAATGAGATGTTGATATCTTGTTTCTGAGAGAAGTAGAGCCAGAATTTTGATTATTTTTTTTAAAAGAGTAAGAATTTTTTTATAGATCAATTCATTTTAAAAAAATCTTATAAATTGTTCTTGACTTTATGAAAAGTTCATTGTATATATATCTTCATCAGACTAATCATCGTCTTCACTCATAGATCGCTCTTATTTCGAACGCATCCTTTCGTCAAATTTCGTTGGACTCGTTAACATAGGTGCAACCTCCATGACTGTTGTCATCCCTCGCAAGCTCTCTCATCGTCGATCACAAGCGAGAAAGAAGAGGGGTGAGGATCTACTATTGCTTGTAATCTCTGAGCAATCTCCTCACGCCTTCTCCTTGTCGTTGGCCACCAATGAGGAAGGAGGGGGTGCGCCCTCGCCATTGCCCACAGTCCTCTTGTGGTGGAGGTTGCGCCTTTGTCACTAGTCCAATGGAGATCGTTAAATGAGTTCAATGAGATGATTGACACGGGAAAAGGCGATTGAGAGTGGAATAGTTATTTTTTAAAAAGAAATACTATCTGAATTTTTTTTTTTTTTTTAAAAACGCAATTTGAGAGAATTCTCAGGCATTTCCGAGAATTCGTCCATCAAAGTTTATGGAAAAGAAACAAAAGTCATCAAGATGCCAGGCTGAATGAACCGAACGTAGAAGAAATAGATTCACCAGCAATCCCATGGCAGCTACTGGAAGCCACCCATTTATTGCATTCAAGCTTTAACAGTGAAGTTAAAGTTGGAACAGGTGGTCATGATCCCCAGCAGAGTTGAGAGAAACCCCAGCCTCGATCTCGCCAGATCGAACAGCAGGAAGCTGTTCTCCAGTTGGTATCCGCCTATGACCATCACTTGCTCCGCCTTCGGCCCACCATCGACGAATGCCAAGCACGCCGTGTCCTTATCTACCTGCTTCAATGAATTGGCTCCGAAGATGGTCCAGTTCCTCCCTCCTGCCAGCATCACGTCGATCTGTGGCACACCGTATCCGACCCTCGTCGTCCCCAACGCCGTGCTGTTCAAGCACAGACCGAAGGGCTTCACCTTCGGCGCCCGCGGGATCCCCTTGGTTGCCGCAGCAAAGGCCTTGAGGAATGGGCGATATATGTGGCTCGTAAGGGTGGTGTAAGGGGCCGCAGTGCTTATCATAACGCCGCCATGGCCAAGCGAGTCGAACTCGAGCATGCGAGCCAAGAACGGGACCGCCTCCCTGTTCACCGCCAGGCCCTTCACTTCGAGGTAGTACGCGGGGTTCGTCGGGTTTCTCAGCAGGGTCGTGTACGTGAGACGCGCGGCAACATCCACTGGCGGTGCTGCAAGAAAGTAGAAGGGCTCGGTTCCGAAGAACGCCGCCCCCGGTGCCGCTTCGGAGCTCGGGAGGCAGATGGCAAATTGCTTCTTTAAGTAAAGCTTAGAAAAGAGCTGCGAAGGAAGGGCGAGGCCAGACCGAGCGAGCCCCGCAACACCGACGGCTGCGGCCGGTAGCGAGCTCAGGAGGCCTTTTGGCGCACAGGACGAGACAACCTTGGGAACGATCACCGCTGTAGTAGGGTTCTTCCCATCTGTGGAGGACAGGGTGACGCTGGTGAAGGTCAAGTCATCGGAGGAACACGTCGCCGTAACCGGGTTCACCGGGTAGGCGGTGCAGGTGCAAGGTTGCTTGTTGATATCCACAATGCGGGGGCAGCGCGGCGGGTGGAAAGCACCAGCGGCGCCGCAGGCGGTGGAGTTACAAAGGACGGTGGGGTGTTTGGGAGGGCATGGAAACCATAGCAGGGGTCCTGCGAGGTCCAACACAAATTTCTTGTCGGTGTTGAGTGCTACGGTGTAGAGAGATGTGAAGACGTCCTTGGTAATGGGAGCTACCAGGGCTTTGGCTTCAGGTGGGAACTGCTTTCCTGCAACAGAAGGTGGTGTTGTGAGGTAGGTGAGGGTGATCAAGAAGAGGAAACAAGGTGCCATGTTTGTTGACTTTGGTGGAGTCGGAGTTCGAGGTAAGAAGCTTATATGAAGAGGACGAGGGTTGCATTCTTCTCTCATACTAGTAGGATATTATTGTTGACTGTGGAGGCAAGCCATTGTTTACTTTGGGAATGGTATGGTTTGTGTGATGTGGTTGGATTGTTTAAACTTGACGCTAAACACTCATCTTAATAAAAAGCTTTGACTTCTTATCGTGCTTGCATTGCATGCTGTGCAGGACCTATTTGTTTAACCCTCAAGAGTACTTGATCTTAAGATATCTACTGAGAGATCTGTTAGTTAATTTCTAATTAACTATTTAAGAAAATTACAACATAAATCACTGTATTTAATTTATATTAGTTAAACTGTTTGGAATGACATTAAAAATCAAATGTATCCTTCAACAAATTTTCTACAAAGTCAGCAATTGTTCCTTTAAATCTAAGGTTAGCACACATATATATATATATATATATGGAAAATTAAATATTTTGGAGTTAACATTAAAATTTTGGTGGGACAAATATGATATTTTAAAACTTGGAAAGGGTGAATGTGTAAAACACTAAAAAAAAAAAAACAACAACCTACACGTTCATGCCCATCATGTAAAGAATTATATATATTCTCCAAAGTAGGATCTCCAATTAATATAAACATGATTTCAATCTGGTTCATGAAGTCCTAACCAAATCCATGCACATAGTGGAATCCAAGTCCCATCCTTCCTCCTCCCAACTAATAAATAATATTGCCGTCCTATAAAGCCCGATCAACGACTGATGCGACTCACCCAATTGGTCACCATCTGCGGGCCCCAGCCAAATTAGCCACTCATTCGCGACGCCCCCCCCTACTCTCGATGCTGTTCCTACTTTTACTATTTTACCCCTCTACGGCCCGAAACGGTCATCTGAGGGAGAAGAAGGGCAGCAGTCGGTCGCCAACCTCTTGCTTCGCTTTCGGAGGTAGCGACCGACGACCGGTCCAACCGACAAGTTCAAGAAATGTTCCACCATTCCCGTACCAATATGGGGCCTCTTTTTCGTCTCCAATCACCATGCGGTATCCATACGGGTTAAACCGCCAAGGTAGACGTACATCCAAGTATGGAACAACTTGATATCTTTACGCTGACAACTTTTACTCTTATTTGCTTTACCGCGTCGACGTCACGCTGCTGCGTCGTAACGTGGGCCCGGGTTGGCCACCGACGAAAAGTAAGAAAGGTGACGAGATTTTGGCCATTTTGAGGAGTTAAAACCACGATACGAGGCAATCAACTGCATAGCCGCAAACAGCGGCAACACCACCTGACGAGCTATCATCTTCCACGTAAACAAATTGGGTCCCACTGCTAAAAAGGAACATATCTTGATTGACACGTCATTTCTATTCAGGGATTTATTACCGCAGCCGATTCCTCCTCGAATCTCTCGTAGAAACCACGATACCGAGCACACAGCTGCACAGCCCCAAACAGCAGCTGTTCAGAAGCGAATCGTTGTTCACCACGTCACCATCGTTTGGGTCCCGCTTCTCTGTAAGAGGACTCAAACGAGCCGTCATTGGACATGTCATCGAATTGCGAGGATTCGTTACAGCAGCAGATTCCTCCTCCACCTCTGGCTTGCGTCTGCAATAGTTAACATACTAAATGGTGTCCGGAAACCGTTCACCATGTGAGTGACAGTTCCTAGGGTTCAACGCCACCCATCTCTGTTCGTCTTTGTTCTCTCTACATACTGTTTTTGGGGGAACTTGAGGACGAATTTTCTGTCTGTCTACGCGAACCACAACTCCAAAATCTTTGATCACCGTTAGTTTTCCTTGTCGTTTCTTCTTCTTTCCACCCCGATCTCTCCGATCGTTGTTTGGAGTTGGCTTTTTGGTGTTGAATTCATTTTCTTCCCCATTTTTGGATCGGCGCAGGACGAAGGCGCGATGGGGGCTGGTCAGGTGCTCGTGGAAATCCAGCCTCAAGAACTTAAGTTCACATGTAAGTCTCGACGCGCGAATTTGTTGCTTGATGTTCTTGATCGGTTGGTAAGTTTAAGATTTTGAAATTGTTGATTTGCTGTAGCATCGGTGAGACGCATAATTTGATGGGATGGATTACCATCTAAGCCAGCAAACTTGATTATAATGCTTGTGGTGCTGCTTATCTTAAGATGTTTTTGCCTCCTCTTGATAAAAGAAATGGATCTCTGTATGTTTCATTGATTGCATACGTCAAATTGTATTAAGATCTGGTAGCGTTCCAGAATATTGTATAATACCGTCTGGTAATACAGGGTGATTTTAGTTATGTTTACATCATGATGTCGTACCTCAGTTTTCATCTCAGCATGAAACGTTGCTATTTGGAATACGAAGTGATGAAGGATAACGGGGAAAAGTTAAGGGAATTATGCTATGGACTTAGAATTGATAGTGGTAAAATAATTCATTATCCAGAGCCAGAGCCAGGGGATGCAAAGCATGATACATGGGTTTTGTTTTTTATTTTTTTTAGTTTTTGTTATGTGGTGTTGTTGTTTGTATTTGCATGCTTCACTTGTGTTTCTTGGTGTTCATGAGATAAAGATGCACATTCTTTCTGTTGCCAGGAGCTAGTGATATGATGCATCTCTTATAAAAGGTTACAGCAAGAACTGGCAGTTGTATCACACTAGTATTGGATTTCATGAAAGTCATAGCTGCTATCTTACTGAAGCTAAAACATTTTAGCAAGGAACAGTCATCCATCTCTCTCTTTCTCTTGGAATTTCTTGTGTAATTAACCTTCATATTATTCTTTCATTGATTATGATTTGTTTGGTGTTGTCTTCAACAGTCTGCTCATGCTTAGTAATTTTGTAACTTCATTAGTCTCAAAAGTTTATATTATACATTATATAACCCAGAAAATTTAACTGAATCTGTTGTTTAAAGCTTCAAATTCCTATTTTTGGACATCAATCTGAAAGTTATCTTACTTTTAAAGTTAACAAAATTTCTGATCATATCTATTGGTACTGACATGATGTCTTTTTTTTGTCCATTCTAGTTGAATTGAAGAAGCAAAGTACGTGTTCTATTCAACTTGAAAATAAATCCAAAGATTATGTTGCTTTCAAGGTTAATTCTTCTCTACTCCTGTATGTCTTTAATTTAGAGAACAACTTTTTGAGATGGGGTGATAAGCTGTATGTTCTGTGTCCCAGTTCAAATTGTATCTTGAAAATGTTAATACTTGAAATAGCTTCTTCCCATTTCATTGATTTACTACTGCTTTTGTTAGACTAGTCACTGTTGTCCACTATATTCAAAGATTCTTTTGCACTCTTTTATGGTTTGCTCACACCAAATGTATCACTCTATAGCATCTGCTGCTTTTTTCTCTTTTACTTGTCCCCATTTGTGTTTTCAGCTTTGTTTAACTTATTGCTACTTTTTATTTTAAACTGCCCTTTGTTTAATTTGTTAAGCATTCTAACATTGGAAACAATGTTCATCATCATTTTGTTTGTTGACAGGCCAAATCATTTCCTTGATGCAAACTTGAAAATTGAAAAATATGTTGAAAATGGTTTAACGTCTTTTTCTTTGGATCTACTTGTAACTGTGAACATTCTCTCTCAATTCTGTCATTCCATTTTACATATGAGTGGTCTATAATGGCAACTGATTTAACTATTATTATATTGAGTAGGTTAAAACTACATCTCCTAAAAGATACTGTGTGAGACCAAATACAGGCATCATTCTGCCCAGATCAATATGTGACTTTACAGGTCTGCTGTCTCACTTCTATTTCATCATTTTAACAATGTATTTTCCTGTATTCCTGATTTATGTTTGCCAGCTAGCTATTATGGTACACTTATAAAAGCTGCTATATATAATGCAGCTTCAGAAATAGATGATTATGGGATCAAAATGGACACTGTCTGCTATGGAGAACCAACTAAAATGGACAAATTTCATGATAGGTTTAACATAAGGTTTAAATCAATAAAATGGGGCAAATTTCCAACCGTTTTGAGTCAAGGAATTATAGGGACTGAGGTGGAGTAGGTTGGCATGATGAGCTTGAAGGCACTATTATATTTTTCAGCTTTTATGCATGTAGGAATGAGGATGGCCTTACATGCTATACCCCCATGCTAGTCAGCATACATGTTGTTGATACAGTATGGTACAGAGTTATACTGACATATCTAATTAGAGAAGCCACAAGATAAGATTTTCTTAACCTTAAAATGGATGGATTAGGATTACAGCCTTCATCGTTATAAGTTGAACTAGTTTGATGAAAAACTTGGATAAAATAAAAGCTTTGTGGTATTGTTTTACGAGTCCATGACCTGGTTTTGTCATGTATTGTTGCATAGGAAGTCCTGTAATTCAGTTCCAGTACAGTTCTGTCATCCATGTTTAGGACATTGCATAATCAATTGAATTGTTGAAGTATGTAAAATAACTGAAAAGAAGACAAGAATAGATCAAGAAAGGAAAGCTTGATAAAAATGTCTTTTATCTGAACTTAGAAATGATGAATAAACTTTTTTAGTTTGTTTTGCAAGTTACTTTAATTTATGCATTTGAAACAATGTAATAACTTATGATAGGCTAGTTGTTTGATGAATTTTGATCGTTATTTTAAGTTACATCTTGAAAAATTAAATCTATAAATTTTCAGCAACAATTAAAAAATTGTTAACAATATGGAATATTTACAAGAATTTAAATAAATTTGAAGATCATGAGAAATTAAAAATTACGTGTAACGCTTATACAACAACAACAAATCCATAAGTCCCAACTATTTGGGGATACTGATGATGAATCTGCATTGATTGTGGGCAAACAACTTTCTTTTTTTTTTTGTTGGAATTATAGACACTTAAAACAACTTAGGTATGAGGGATGAAGATAAGTGCTTTGGAATTCCTAATTGATTCATTGTGTTGCATGGATCTTTAACTATAAATTCTTCAAACTATTTAGGGAAATTCTCATTCCTAATAACTTAAACATGGGATCTCATCTTTTAAATCTGTGAACATATGAAATGTAGAGAAGAAAATAAAACATTTGCTGATAGAAAACAATGTCATATAAACTAAATGGAAGATACAATCTAAAGCTCTTTTCTAACTGCTAAGGATAGCAAAAGAAGCATTTGATGCAACACCAAGAATGTAATATTTTAATTGATCACTATATAAGTAAGATTGTATGGATCATTTTCTGCCAATTTTCCTCAGTTGACCATGTATTTGTTAAAGTGCAGGTCCTAATACATAAAACTGTTGGCTCTATGTCTTCAAATTTTGAGTTCTCTTTCTTCATTTCACCAATAACATGATCTCATGTGCTTTCGTAATATCTGACAAAATTGGTGGAGGAGAATATTAGGACTTACAAGTTAGCACTGAAGTAAAATAAATGATTGAATTATGTGGATTTTATAATAGTCACTGTGTTTTGCAATAATGGGCAACTAGTCTTTTGTTTATTTATATGATTATGCAATATCATTTTAGTCACCATGCAAGCACCAAAGGAAGCTCCACCTGATATGCAATTGAAAGATAAGTTCCTGGTTCAAAGCACGGTTGTTCCTTATGGCACTACCGAGGAGGACATTGTACCAAGTTTTGTAAGTATACTGAAGTCTTACATTGAATTTGCAATATATTAGTTTATGTTTTGATAACCTCCTTTTCGGTTCAACAGTTCTCTAAAGAAAATGGAAGATATATCCAAGAGAACAAATTAAGAGTCATTCTTGTAAGCCCTCCACATTCTCCAGCTCTAGAGCCAATTAATGGGGCTTTAATGCAGGAGCCAGCTAATGAAATTCCTGATTCGGCGGTAACTTGTATCCCCATTGATGGTGTTTCACAGCAAGAACCAGCTACCGAGGTTCCCATTTTGAGAAACATTTCTATCTCAGATAATGTGTCTGTGAAACAGGATCCTGTTCAAGAAATTACTATGTCAAAAGACATTTCTATTCCAAATGAACAAGCATTGAGTGATGTGGCTGAAATTACCCCATCTCATGTAAGACACTTCTATTCCTAGTATGATTCATGTTCCTATTGCTGCTTTCTAACCGTAGAAAGCTTACTTGAGCTAATATATAGAATTTTGATCTTCTAAATTTCTTGAGCTTGTTGTAAACAGATGTTTAATTGTGGTGCACATATACCAACACCATGGTGTCATTGGCTCTATATTGGGATTAGGCTTGATATAATTTGCATTCTCAATGTTGACATGGTCTTTGTATACATGACATTATTATTCTGTCCCTTTATTTGATGGAGATAGTTAACCTGTTTGATGTTTGTTTAGGTTGGTAAAGATATTGATGACTTGAAGTTGAAGCTCAACAATATTGAAGCTAAACTGAATGAGGTTAGTTAAATTTAATACATTTATGTGGCTATATTTCCAGTTTTAATTTATTTGTGGTATCTCTTACTGCGTCGGAGAGGTATCCTCTGTTATTAGCACCTATCCATTATGCCACATTCTAAACTTCACTTATCTCCCATGACATGCTTTAGCAGGCTGCCTTTCTCAGAATATAGCTCTTTGGTTCTTGATGTTTGTAACTAGCGATTGAGAAAAATCAAGGCGTGTTGTCTTAATGAAAATTGGTTTTGTACTGAATGAACTATTTTAGACCATAAACAATTATGCTCACCTTTATGTTCCTCTGAAAATTAAAAATCGGTCCATCTATATGAGTTAGTGCATGCAGAAAATGGATTATCTGAATTACATCAGTAAATTATTATTAGAAACTTACTTTGATTTTTGTCTATACATCACGTTCATTCATGAACAGAGGAGATGCAATTTTGAGTATACCTAAATTGAACAGTCAATGTAAGTGGAGATGCAGGTTTTGCATCATGCTTCTACTAATGTCTGTAATCGATAGAACTGATGCTACATTCCATCCTCTTTTAGGAAACAATTGTTGATAATAATTGTTATAGTCTAAGGAATGGAAACTTTTTTGTAGGCTGAGAAGACAATAATGAGCCTGAGGAAAGAGAACAGAGTTGCAGTACAGGAGAGCGAGAAATTACAACAGGAAATTGTGAGTTTATCCTTTGTGGAAACAAATTTATGAGCCATGCTACTTATAAATATAGGAGAGACATTAAGCTTAAGTATTGTACACAATTTTCTTAGATATATACAGGCAAGCAACTAATGCCTTCTTGATGCTGCAAAACTAACTTATCATTAGATTAGCTTATCTCAATAAATGTACATTTATTTTGCCTCCTCCTCTTCACAATCATGCTTAATTAAAAAGTCAATCCAGGGTAGCAACAGATAATCTCTCTTCTGACAATCTCCAATCTCCTATTTGGTAGATAACTTTGGCTTCCCTTACCTATTGGCATTTCTTTCCCCTTACCTACTGACATTTGTAGAACCACATTCTGATAGAGCATGCTTGTTGAGCCACATAATCTTTTTGTCCTAACCCATTGATGATGAGATGCATGGACATATAAGTTTGAAATTGGCTACTGCGCATCAGCTATATGCATGCAATTTCAACATGCATTGGGCCATTTGCATTCTTGGAGGTTCATCAAGAACTTTAAAGTTTGTCTTGTGGCTGTTGATCAGCAACAATTAGCAGTCATTTTGATACATCATGTTCTGTGGCAAATCTGCTGTCACGTTTTTCTGGTCTACCATTAATCAGTGGTATCATTTTCTTGTTTCAGGCTTTGCTGAGGAAGAAAAGTGCTCCTAGAATTCAGGCTGGTTTTCCATTTTTGTTTGTTGTCTTTCTGGGATTTGTTGGCATGGCACTTGGATATCTTTTGCACTCATGAAACTCCATGTCAAAGCTCAAAGCCTGAATAAGTAGCATCAGAGCTAGAAACTATAATTCGAAGAAATAATCGCTGCTGTCCGCAATGTTGAATATCAAATATCTGTGTTAGTCTTTTTCTAGGTCTAAGCTCTGGCCATGTGTAAGACCTATAAGCTTGTAAAATGACAATTTTTATACTGTGTACAAAAATAAAACTCTTACCATGCCACTATCTTGATCTGCTTCATATGACTATTTCCCAGTCTTAATTCTTGTGTCCATATATGCATTTACAGATACAATTTTGCAAAAAATGTGCTGAATTTTGGGTGTTCTATTCTTCCAATATTTAAATATCCTTTGTAAGTTGATTTCTGAGGAATCAACAAAAATAGCAGAAAATTTGAAGCAGCACTTGAGCAATGCGGTTAGGGTAGTAACATATCTTCCGTATGATTCCGTTGATCTTTGGATTAGAAACAAGGTCGAGTGCGGGAACGACAATGGCTTCAATCAAGCTTAGTATCATTTATCATGATGCTAGAGGCTGGAGCATCTTGATCCTTGTTTCATGTTGAAAAGAAGAAGGAAAAAAAAAAGGACGTAGTTATTTGCTCATTTTATAAGATAGTGCAAATTCTAATTACATTCAATGAAAACATATACTGCAAACAAAAAGTTTTAAATATTGACAATTATATATAGAGATTTTAAAAAATATCTTCTCGTAATAATTATCCTTTTGCGCTATCCGATCGATCCGCCCGTTAGGTTTTTAAAGTTTTTTTTCGGAAAAATTAAAATGGATCGACTGATTAAATCCGGTATCAACAACAATAGATAGATACCATTATGCACTCGTTGCTTTCTTTCTGAGCTGCCCACCCACCCCACTCACCCATGGGGAGCTTTACCACCAAATTCCCATGACATCTTTGAACTTTACCGTGCCCTCTGCTTCATTTGCTTTTGCTTCGTCCCATATCACGCGCATTGCAGTTAGAAATCATGATCATTAAGCTTTTCTTTACACGTGAGTCCCCATCCATATCATTTTTTCAGTCAAACCTTGGGACTCTCAGCACTTAAAATAAATAATAAAGCATTGATCCATTTTTATTTTATTTTTTTGGAAATTTATTCATCCATATGACAGATAGAGAGAGAGGGAGAGATTATCTAACGGGCAAATCTACATGATGAGTGATTATGAAGTGCAGAAGGTACAGCAAAGCTTCGAGCACACAGGAAATAAAGAATTTAATCCAAGAACAGAGATTGTTGGGAGTGTGCAGACTATATCATAGTTGAGATTCTATAGTAGTATGTATGGCTTTGCAGTAGTACTCGTACGATCTGTCTGAGGACCATCCTGTTGTCATATGTGGTAGGGAGCCATCCGAGAGGGAGATCTATCTACCTTTTCACATGAATCCTCGCATACATCTTTCAAAATTATATCTTCTTATTTAAAACAATCTTTATCCTCCTTAATTATGTACAATAGAGGTCTCCAACTCCAACTGGTAGATCCATTTGCAGCAATTCAATCTGACACACATCTAACCCTGGTTAACCATTTTATCCTTCATAGCTGAGATAAACCAAACAGAAATGTTCCTTTTTTTGTTGGCTCGAATCCTAATCACCAAAATCACATAGAAAAAATATAATGATTCGGTCGACTTCATCGACCATTATCCTTCATAGCATTCTCGGATGGTCAGTTCATCATTCAGAAAATATCACTCTGTTTATCTTCTGCCTAAACTAACAAGACCACTAAATTATTCCTTTAAAGCTTCTTATCTGACAGGTAGAAAAGGAAATCAGTAATGCAGAGTAACAATTCCTTAAGTCTGCTGCCTCTCTTGAGATCAGCTTGTCATGTTACTACTGACTGAGCTCAGTCCAAGACATAACAGCCTGTCTAGTACTGATCTCCATCATCTTCTTCTTCTTCCTCCTCTGTAATGTGATAAGGGAGACTCTCTTGTTTCTCACATGATAAGGCAGGTGTGGGACGACACATCACATATACAAGTACTACCAATATTGCATCATGCACTGGCAATCACCATCCACATTGGCTTTGTCTTGTAACACAACCTAATACCTGAACTATGTGATGTCACTCATGGATAATCTGATTGAAACCTTCAATGATTCTAGCAAAGCTTCATGAAGCAAAGACTGCAACATGACAAGCCATACAAAAGGCAGGAAACACAAGGTTTCACAGCTTCAACATTCATTCAACATATACCAACAAACATGGACTTTTTTTTACTCTATTTTGCTTGTGTAAATGTTATATGAAACTTCATCTTAAGCACCAATATGAACTAGTCTAAAGCAAAGCAGTAATGTTCAGTAATTGCATGTGGTACAGCTCTGAAGAGCACATGATATCACATTCAAGGAATTGGTAGCATGTTCCCACATCACCACCTGCAACCTAGTGGAGGGGTGCCAATACTCTAACCTCTCTCTCTCTCTCTCTATGTATATGAAATATAAATATATCATGACTGCTGGGTGCACTTAACTAATGAAATTGTGCTCCTCCTACTCACATAGGAATCAGATTCCCACCTCTACTTATATGGTTCATTCCTATAACAAATATCTTCCATCTTCTTCATGATTTTTTTTGTTTTTGTTTGTTTTAATGGTTACAGAGAAAGAGCAATGATGTAAAGCTGAGCATTCATCTAAAGTAGAATGCTGGTGTTTAAGGATGGATTTCTTGTATGATGGATATTGGGGTCTTGTCATGATGAACACAAGCACCATTCACTTTAGTGCTATGCTCATAGTCTAAGACAATGATCAAAGCCTCTCGATTGTCACACCTTTTTCTTACTTAAACCCTGTAGTCTTTACTGGCTGTCATCATGTCCATCACCAGTGAGACTTAAAGCCATCATCTTCTCTTCATTCTCCATCATTGTCCCTTTTCTGCACATAATCCTCATTTTCTCCCTTATCTATTAGTTTGAGCTGATGATCAATGCATAGTGTTAACAACAGCAACACTAAGATGTGATGTCCCAAAATCTTCATGGTTGACTTTTATGGAACTTTTTTATTTTTTTGACTATATGGAACTTTTTACCTTGGTTAGCTTTAAAGGATGCTAAAAACCCCAGGCTTTCCTGTGATTTAGTGACAGTGATGGGAGGACTGATTCCCACCAGTTCAGTAGATACATGTATCTTTGGCCCCCTGTCGCCTTGTTCATGACTTCAAAAGTTGTGTCTCCTTCAAAACTGGTGTCTTTTCCCTGCAATCTACTTTTCTACCAAAAAAGGTGATACCATGGTATCTTCTTCTTGCTACTGCTTTCAATTGCTATGTGGTGTTTGAGTCTTACAGGTCCTCTTTCTTGCCTTTTCTTTCTTTTTTTCCTTCTTTTGTTTTCCTCCTTTAATGCATCATTCCATGGTGGAAGCTAAAGACCAAATGTTTTTTATGCTGCAAATGCCAATAAACTCCTTTTTTATGTTGTATATATTTGGATATTGTTGCCAGTAATGTTGATTTTGGATCAATAAATCTTGATCTAAATCCTAATCCAAGCTAAATTATTGAGATATAGAACTAACTATATTGGATTTTAAATGGAGAGATAAGTTTAAACTCCTGCCATTTTTGCTAATTAAGTTGTATGAGTCATTAACATAGCAGATAGACTCCGATGAACCCTAATTTTCTCCTCGTCTGATGTTGAGTTAATACTGTGCAACCATAATTCCATTAAATCTATTTATTATCTACATATATATATATATTTTTTTTTTCTGAATATTATATGTATTTTAAGAACACACATCAATAGAATTCTTCTCGGCCAGCATTGACCGAGAGTGTCGGATCTCAACCGATTTCATGCAATCCCGAAACAGCAAACATGATATGTTCACTAATCATATTTTACCACGTACCAATCTGGTTACCTTGTACCTCGTATCGCATGCGTTCCTTCTCGAGAGGGCGATATATATGAACGCTGCTCTCGATCTCCGAGCTCGCTCCAATATTCCTCAGGATTCCCGACGGGATTGTGAACCCTCGAGCTCTACGATCGACAACCAGCGGTCGCGTTCGTTGCCCGCGAGGTTTCCGCTCGAAAAGCTGTCTCCTTTCTGGTTTTTTTTTCTAGCATTTTCGGCACAAAAAAAAAAACCCCCACATTTTTCCCGATTTAGAGTCTTTTTCGGTATTTGCGGGCTGAGATGTCTCCGCCGTGGGCACCTCGGAGACGTGAAACACCCGGCTCCCCTCCATTCCGTCTAATTTTAGCTCAATTGTTTGCTTGGTGTTAGTCCGTTTGTTTCCTAGTAAGGAGGAGGAGGAGAGGGGGAGGAGGGCCATCAGCCATGGCGTTTGGCTTGGTGGCGCAGCAGTTCGTGCGCCTGGGGATATTGTCGACATCGGACCATGCCTCGGTGGTCTCCATCAACCTCTTTGTGGCGCTGCTCTGCGGATGCATCGTGATCGGGCACCTCCTCGAGGAGAGCCGCTGGATCAACGAGTCCATCACCGCCCTCGTCATAGTGAGTTCCCCTTTTTTCCTTCCTGGCCTGCCTGTTGGTAAAGCTCGAATCTTTCTTTTGCTTTGGGCTCGGAGAAAATGGGTTGATTCCGTTGTGTTGGTTCTTCTGCTGATCCAGGGAGTTTGCACGGGGGTCGTCATCCTGCTGACGACAAAGGGGAAGAGCTCGCACATTTTCGTCTTCAGCGAAGACCTCTTCTTTATCTACCTTCTCCCGCCTATTATATTCAATGCCGGGTAATTTTTTTTTGTGGGCTGTTTGGTATTGGATATTTTAGTTTTTGGTTTCTGAGCTCTATGCTTTATTTTTCTCTGATTATTATGGCACACTGTGTGACTTTAGTGGTTTTCCTTTGTGTTTCTATCATCTTCCTTGACATTTGGGTTCAAGGAAGGATCATTTCATTCTTATTACTTGTAGCTCATGGACTTTCAGCTATTTGTCTCTGGCAGAAACTTCACTCTTTTGCATCTTTCGCATAAAATTAGATATCTGACAGATGCACATGGGATATTTAAGTTGGTTTGTTTCTGCCGTATTAATTGGTGCTTCGTAAGAAATAACTTGTCTAAAATATCTAGTTTGGTTTTTGGTAGAAATTTGATATCGAACGCATATATGAAAAGAGAGCAGCACCTTGTTGGCAACTGAATAGAATATCATTATTTTCTTTTATCTGGTGAAAAATCTTAAAGGAAGTATATGCTAAATACATTTCTGAAATGTACCAAAATCATTGTCTTTGTGGTGTCTTAGCTATTGCTGGCAAAGTCTATTGTTTGTTCATACTGCTAATCTGATTTTAAATTCATACAAGAAGAAAGGGGATACCATTTTTTTCCAAGCCCATCCACCCATTAGATTTAAGAACAAGCCTGTGGCACTTCCTTTGCAAGTTTTATCATAAGGGGAAAAGATGTGAAGGTCTGGTCAATATTTTGACAGATTGACAAAATTTTCTAGATTTGATTTAATATATGCAGTTATGCAATTCCAAGGCAGCTCTGTTGAGCATTAATTATGCTATTATCACTTAAAGAAGTGGAAGCAATCTCTACTCAATTTTTTGACAGAGTAACATAATTTTTTGATTTTTTTTCCAAACAACAAGCTGTTTACTTTAGAAAGCGAGTACAACCTGTGCCCTGGAGTTCAGCACACAATAAAAAAGGTAAAAAGAAGCAGGCCACAACTGCCTCCAGACAAAATTTGACTTAGTCACTCTGGCATGATTTGCAGGCCAAATAGCACACTTGTTGCCTTCCCAGTAAATAGAAGAGATTTTAGTAAAGACATAAACAAAAAAATAATGTCCTGAACCAAATGATGGACATTCCATGGAGGATCATGGTTGTCTTGTAAAATATTCACCACAGCAAGTGCATCCATCTCCACCTCAAGCTGACTGTCATGCTCCTGTTTTGGGAGCAAGAGTCCCTTGTTAACAGCAGCCAAAAATTGGGGGCAGTCTGAGAATTGAACTCAGACCTCTCCCACCCTAAGCGAGAATCATACCACTAGACTCTGCTCTGTTGATTTTGACCTAATAACTGCAGTTAAGCAATTCTGACTCTACTCTATTGATTCTTATTATGCAGTGATAAGTTTAAGAAGCTGAAATAATCTCTGTTATTGGCACAGTTAATGATAGATATTCTTAAGGCATCTTCAAAGACTGTCTATAAATATGATACATAGTATAGTCATCTATGTACTTCATGCTTTGGAATGACAGATCTGAAGCATCTACGGCTTGATATCAGCTATTATAACTTTACTAGCACCAGGAAATGAATGCAAAGAATTCTATTTGTTGCTCAACACAAGAAGGGATAACTTGTATAGAATGATATGGTTATATGTTGGAATTATCTCTGTTTTATTAGAATATTTAACTAAAAAAGATTGCTTTCAGTGAAGATTCTTTCAACAGATATCGTTTGAAGTCGATAAACATGGAATTTGTCCACTCTTCCCCAACATTATGGAACATCTTCTCTCAGTTGAATTGTTATCTCCATAGAAGTTGTTGTGCATGTACATTGGTGATCCTATAAAGGTTCCTGTAAGCCAAGTGAGCAAAATGGCTAGCATTTTCTCTTAGATTGTGCCGTCTTATGGGAGGTATAAGGGACTATTAATACTTTAATTAGTAAAATCAAACTTCTGTGGCATGATGAAAGAGGATTGCTTTGGTTCTCTATCATGCTAACTACTTACTTCTCATCATGTATCATGCTGTCAATATTTTCCATGGGATATCTGCTGAAAATTTTCCTTGCTACCAGTATAATTTCCTTCTTATGTTGACAAGTATTGATTGTTTTGGACACTGAATGACAGCTTGATTTTTCTTTACTGCCAGGTTCCAAGTCAAAAAGAAACAATTTTTCCGCAACTTCATGACAATCATGCTATTTGGTGCAATTGGGACATTAATTTCCTTTTTCACAATTTCCCTTGGTAAGTTATTGGAGCCACCAGTGCAATTTATCTCTTATGAAAATCCAAAGTTTGAAAAATAATATAAAATTATACAGGTGTATGCTTCTGCTTAATACAGTTTCATTTATGATTGTCAAACTAAACTTTCCCCGTCTCAGGCAATAATAGAAAAGCTTTCTCTTGATACTTCTATTTTTGCAAGATCTCCTTTGTCATGTTTGTTAAAATGTCCATGAGCTTGTTTAAACAAGAATGTGATAGTTGCAAAGTGTTCGATATGGATTACATTTATATTTCTGTGGACTAATAGAAATAATTCAGATATACTGAGTACTGGAACTCATAAGGAATACAAGTGGGCCAGAAGTGGTCTTGAGGATTTACCAAAATTTTATATCATCAGTCAGAAAACCCAGCCCAAACAGTAGAAAAGAAAAAAAATATTGTAGGAACTTTAAATGCCAGGAAATGTGCCAAAAAGGATAATGTGGTGCCTGAAGTGATTTATGCAAAATAATTATTATCTATGTATCACTTTTTGATCATGAAATCTGATAGTGGAATAATTTCATTGGAAAATTCTTGTCATGCATCATCCAAAGCATCATTTTTGTTTTTACATTTCAATCTATCATCTGTGGGCTTTTGTATGACTTGTATGCAATAAGACAATGAAGCATCAGGTGTGCTATCGGTTAGTTCTGTTGACAACTACCTTGATAAGTTTACAAATTCCTTAATGAAGGTTCATTTTTCACTCGTTGACAAGGAAATTTTAGCCATTTCAAGCTCTCAAACTATTATTTCAGAGTTTTCATTTATTCTGATGCATGCCATAGACTATTGGATGCTAGGGGCCTCAAATTATCCAGTTAGCAACTGTTATTTTGGCACCTATACAGGAGTCCAGTTGGTTCTGAATGATTTTGTTCCTTCTTATGTTTTCTAATTTTAATATGCTTCTTTTGTCTTCTTCTGACTCTCTTTGATGCTGACACAGGGGCAATTGCATTATTCAGAAAAATGGATATTGGTACATTGGACATTGGAGATTTTCTTGGTAAATTGTTCTATTTTACCACATGTCTTTATCCTCTTTCAGATTTGTTATATGATCTGTCTTTGAATATGCACCAATGTTTTATTCTCATGTATTTTTGTTCTGTTGTTCATGCAGCAATAGGGGCAATCTTTTCTGCAACCGATTCTGTCTGTACCTTGCAGGTATTGAAAAGGTTCTGGAGTAATTTCTTTATTCTACCTTATCAGAGTAACAAATCAATTTACCCATGGTCTGTCTTGCAAAACAGGTTCTTAATCAAGATGAAACACCGTTATTGTATAGCTTGGTATTTGGTGAAGGAGTTGTCAATGATGCCACATCGGTGGTACTTTTCAATGCAATTCAGAATTTTGATCTTGTTCATATTGATGCCATCATCATATTGAAGTTTGTGGGAAACTTTGGATATCTATTTATCAGCAGCACCCTCCTTGGAGCCTTTGTAAGTTCTGTAATTTCTACTTGTTGCTAGTTCTTATCTGTACTTGTAAATGTATTGATTTTTTTTTTACCTGGAGATTTTTGCTCTGTTAATTGCAGGGTGGATTGCTGAGTGCTTATATCATCAAGAAATTGTACATTGGAAGGTTTGTTGAAGAACTAAACTGTATAGGTGTTTTATGTAATGTATTTTGCTATAGATTTCATTTAGCTAAGTTATGCATAGGAACAATCATTGGATGATATTTTTTAACATAGTTTTCTGGAATTTAAAGAGTTGATATATCTTTTCTTTTCACCTGCCCAGACATTCTACTGATCGTGAAGTTGCACTTATGATACTCATGGCGTACCTTTCCTATATGCTAGCTGAAGTGAGATGCTTCTCTTAAATCTTGAAACAAGTCTTTTATAACCTAAATACATAATCTATAACTATACATCGAGTTGATCGTGTTCTTAAAGCATTGTTTTGTCTTGCAGTTGTTAAATTTAAGTGGAATACTCACAGTATTTTTCTGCGGGATAGTTATGTCGCACTATACCTGGCATAATGTGACAGAAAGCTCAAGAGTTACTACCAAGTATGTTGGTTTTTCAATGTGTCTAAGTTGATGAATTGCTTTCTCTCTTGTTAAATCTATTTCTGAAGCATCTGATCATCCAATACATTCTACTAATTTAACTCTCTTCCGTTTTCCCCATTTCTTTTGATTCCAGGCATGCCTTTGCCACACTGTCATTTATTGCTGAGATTTTTCTCTTTCTTTATGTTGGAATGGATGCATTAGACATTGAAAAATGGAGGTTTGTCAGTGACAGGTATAACATATTATTCTTCTTTCAACTGCAGGTCCCTTTCCTATGAAAACTTTAATGCTTACGCTGATGATTCCCAACTAAATATGCTAACTAATGATCTTTATTTCTTGAAAATTCACTTGGACGGTTATATTAGGTAACAAATTTTCATTGGGGAATGTCATATATTTCAATAAGTTAATAAGCTTCCATGACTATCTTTTTCTGTGCTTAAAGTTGTTGCTCTACTGCTCATATAGCGCATGTTTAAAGTTTTGGCTCTACAAGTTATTTAGAACATCATCTGTTGTCTGCTTACTGCACCTACCATATTATAGCTCTGAAAAAGGTTCTAGTGTGGGATATTACATAGATGGAGTTAAAGTTATCATGTCTTCTTATGATGACTCAGCAAATTATGTATTAATGTCATTATGTGGTCAGAATTAGGCAACACACCAACCAGTATCCAACACAAACACATAGGGTTAATGCATCATATGAATGTCCCAGGACCCACTTATTTTGTTAAGTCAAATGCTATCAGAGTCCTGTTGGTGTCTCTGGGTCCACTTTTAGATTGAGTCCTCACAATCAAAATAAAAAAATTAAATACATGACAACCGTATGAATCTAATTGGCTTTGATAACAAATGCTCTTCTGCGCTTTGGTCCAGTTTAATGAAATAAGGCAACAAAACGATGGAAACAAACTATATATATATATATATATGTATATATATATTGTTAAAAATACATTATGGACATGAAAAATATTGTCAGTTTCACTAGAAAAAGCCAGGAGGATATAACAAGAAGTATCATGTGTTACTCTGATTAACACATCAGGTAAAATCAGTTCCAGATCACCTCAGATATGCAGCATGCTTACTACTAAATTTGAGGTCAGCCCAAGAATTTTCAACCCTACCACAGTCTATAAGGTTAAGGTTGGCATTACAACCCTATTATAGGCTATTCTCCACTTACACCTTAGCTTCTAGGGTCAACTGCATTTCAATCACATTTTCTCTTTGATCCAACTAAAAGCGATCTATAAGCAATGATAGTACAATAGTGTTCTTTTGCCAAACTGAGACATCAATCTATCTTCTTACCATGCCTATCTTATGAGCTGACCACCAATTAATGCATATTTCAGTGATAACCCACAGAATACCTACATGGTGCTTTTAGTATAATTTTATTCATTTACAACCTGCAGTTACTTTGGTCACCAAGTTATCTATCTCTATTGGCATTTTGGCCCGTTAACATCTTTTAGGCATCTCTCTTTAACATAGCACGCTATAAGATGTAAAGTAACACAATCTTGAGCTAAAACTTAAGATGCATAGAAAACAGCTGAGATTTGACTTGTAGATTATGCACTATGCACTTAAATGGATCATCAGTCAATTATGAGAATAATGTTTCCTGTATTATATATAGTTTGAAAGAATAACAGCATGTCCAAATGTACATTAGGATCAGTGTGCTTAAATTAGTCCCAGCATTATTTTTTGAGCATCTTACTAGATGAATACAGTTCACATTATGGCAAGTTGATCTCTGTAGGAAGCCTGTATATCTCTGTTTTCAATTCTGGGTAATTTTGATTACTTATCATTATTAATTATCTGATGTCTTATTTTAGGTGTTTCAAATACGTATTGAGCTAGCATAATTTGCAGCTTTTCATGTAGTTAATATTACTTGCTTTCAGACTGCTTTCTTCTCTGACTGAGAACTGATGTGTGTTATAAGGCCTTTGATGTTTACCTAACTATATTTTTGTTACTCTTTGTTACTCGTGAATTTCTGTTTCCTTTGAAGCCCCGGAAAATCACTTCGTGTTAGCTCCATCCTTTTGGGCTTGGTTTTGGTTGGGAGAGCTGCTTTTGTTTTTCCACTCTCATTTCTATCGAACTTAACAAAGAAGTCTAGATATGAGAGAATTATCTTCAAGCAACAAGTGAGTGCAAAAAATCATGTTCACTATATTTGTTCTGGACTGTTATATTAAAAAACTCATGCAAATTCTTTTGGCAGGTTACAATATGGTGGGCAGGTCTCATGAGAGGTGCAGTGTCGATAGCCCTTGCTTACAATCAGGTGAAATACAATGCACATTTGATGTTGAGTTTGATTTTAATCGAAGTTTCATTTGAGACCATAAATTTTAAACAAGGACTCTGACTTCTTAAATACACTCACTAAATTCCTAATTGAATAGAAAAATGGAGTGCTTAAATTTGCATTTTAACTGAAATAGTGATGTCTTTTAGTATATGAGAACACTATAAGAGCTGCAATTGCTTGTACAAAAAATGGCCCCACATATTAAGGGGGATTGCGAAAGGAGAGAATAACAAATAGCTTTTCCATATCTTCTCACCATCACAGCCAAATGGTCAGCAATTTTCTATTTCCTTGTGTAAAGCTAATTATAAAAATCAAAGTTTCCAAAATCTTCAAAATTGTTCTTTGCATAATTTACCACACTATCTCCAATTTTTGATAAAATACTTTTGCATGAGTTATTTTTTCAAATTATAAATTTTTATTTTGTATAATCAAGTTTTTATCTACATGTTTTGGAATTATATATATATATATTCGTCTTAATAAGCTGCATGCTGTATTGAACTTGCAGTTTACAAGATCTGGCCACACTCAACTGCGAGGAAATGCTTTTATGATAACCAGCACTATTACAGTGGTCCTCTTCAGCACTGTGGTAAATAATTTTTCCAATTGTGTCCACAGAAATGTGTACTATAGGTTCTAAATCTGCCGTGTTTCATACCTGCTGATTCAAAGAGATTGAATGTTCAAGCTACATATAGGAAAAAGCACATATTTCAAAAATTATAATCGTCACATGGTAGGTGAAACATTGTATTTACTAAGAACTCTAACAAAATGACCCATCCATATGCTAGTTCATTCTATTGCATAAATACTGCAACTGGAATTATATGTAGCTTCTTTGAGGAACTTACTTGAATTATGGTACTGATGAAAAATTAGTGATACGAGCATGGATATCTGGATTATCTGATGCTTGCGTTTCCTGAAAGCTTCATATCATTATTTTCATTTTTTACTGTAAAACTTGTAAAGTGTTAAAGATCTGAATTCATTAAATGTTAACTCTTCTTATGATATCGATATCAACACAAAAGTCAAGATGCTGGCTTAGCTATTTAAATGTTCTTTCTGTGCATGTATCACCTGGCTTAGCCCCTCATAAGTATTTGTTTGTTTTTACGTTGCAGTTGATCAAGTTTTCATGTGTATCTTCATTGAGTTTTATTGCCAGTAGCTAGATAAATAATATTGTTAACAGAAAATACAGTTCCCTTTTTTTAGTAGTTTAGATATTTCTGATAATTAATGCTAACTTGTCATGCCTCAGGTTTTTGGGTTGATGACAAAGCCACTTATAAGGTTCTTACTACCTCATAGTGCAAAGCATCTCAGCAGCATGTCGTCTGAGCCATCAACCCCCAAATCCCTCTTGTCACCCTTTCTTGAAAATGGACAGGGATCAGAAGAAGAAGGAGGAGAATTCACAAGTCGACCATCCAGCCTCCGAATGCTCCTTAGCAAACCAACTCATACGGTTCACTACTACTGGCGCAAGTTTGATAATGCATTCATGCGTCCTATGTTTGGTGGGAGAGGTTTCGTTCCATTTTTTCCTGGTTCGCCAACCGAGCAGAGCGCCCACAACTGGCAGTAAGTTAAAAAGGACATGACGAGAAGTGAAAACACATCGAATAGGAGGACAAATTCAAAGAAAGAAAAAGTTCATGATCTTTTTTGAAATATAATGTTTTTAGTTGCATAATTATCAAGGCAGTTCTCGATCGAGGTACTCATCAGGTCTCTCTTTCTATTTTCATGGCAGCATGGAGTGTTGTGTATCGGGTATGTGATTTTTCATTTTCTTCTCATCTGTAATTCCTGTTCCATTCCAAGTAGATCCTTTAGGCTACTTTGGTTTAATTCTATCTTCTTTAATTGGCATGGTGTATAACCTTTTTTTAACTCCAAGATCAAGGAACAGATGTTAATCTGCTGTATGTTCAATCTTTTCGTAATTGACATTAGATGTATACATAAATCATAAGAAAGTTTTTGCCCTCAGCACTTATGTTGTGTTCAAATCTGTCCCAGTTCACTGCAAATATTCAGTACTTCTTTTTGAAAAACTATAACATGTTTATGTTAATCACAAGTATTATTTTGAGATAGTCAAGAACACACTGCCAAACTTCAAATGACCGCATTTATTATGATTAGATTACATTGCCCAATCACAAGCCTATGAGCTTATATTTTGTTCCAATTCCAAGATTTCCACATTCCTTGATGATAGGTTACAGTAGAAATAGCCTATATAAAGATATCTAAATCTTGTAAAAGCTCAAACTGGAGATGTTAGTAAAGTGAAAAACTCATCTGTTCTGTTGATTTTATTGATGATATTTAACTCAAAACAGCAGATTTGGAGGAAGTGTGCCAATCTCCCCCATACCACAGACATTATGATGCATGGTGCTTACACTGTTCAGATTATGAGCTCAATAAATCCTGAAAATTGCAATTAATTTCTTACAAACATAAATCTGTATGTTATTTTTTAGAAAATAACAATCATATGAGATGGAAGCCTATTCATTCTTTTTATAAAAAATATATATGTAGAATAAATACACAACATTAAGCTTAGAGATAAAAGGAACTTACTACCAATTCTTACTACAACCTTTACCAATTTTGCAAAGACTTTTTCTCCAATCTTGGTTGTTTCCTCTTTCACCATGTAGGCTTTAATTTGTTAATGGTTTCTCTTTTTTGTTTTGGTATCTTCTCAAGATGTGGTAGATATAAATTACTGTTATACTAAATAAGACAAATGACACCATGAAAGATTCATATCCAAGTGAGAAAGATTACACCCCCATTAGATAGCATCGTATCCATAAACTTGGATTCGAAGATCCACCACAACTGGCATCACATCCACAAAGACTAGAAGACCTCAAGCTCTCTTGCTTCCCCCACCCAAGCACAGTCCACCGCCACCACCACTTCCAAATGTCCCTCCTTTCCACCATCTCCTCCTCCAATTCCCTTCACCTCCACCACCACCACAATCACCTCTCTTCCCTTGCCAGTTTCCATTCTTCTTCTTCCTCCTCCATTATCTTCTCACCTCTTCACATTCACAGACATGGCCTCAAAGCAACAAAACTCACCATCACTGCTTCCACTTATCCTCCTCCTCCTCCTCCTTCCATAAGCAAATCCACAGCTTCTTCTACCCAGTCCTTCAGAAAGAGGTCTCCCAAGGACGTCAACGTCGTCGTGACCGGCTCCACGGGTTACATCGGCAAGTTCGTGGTGCGCGAGCTCTGCCGCCGCGGCTTCAACGTGGTGGCGATCGCGCGCGAGCGGAGCGGCATCCGGGGCCGCGACGACAAGGCTCGGGCCGCCCAGCAGCTGGCCGGCGCCACCGTGTGCTTCGGGGACGTCACTGATCCCGACGCCCTCAGCCGCGCCCTCGACGCCCTTGGCTTCCCCGTCGACGCCGTCGTCTGCTGCCTCGCCAGCCGTGGTGGCGGCATCAGCGACTCGTGGAAGGTCGACTACGGCGCCTCCAGGAACAGCCTCCTTGCGGGGCGCCGCCTCGGCGCCTCCCACTTCGTCCTCCTCTCAGCCATCTGCGTCCAGAAGCCGCTCCTCGAGTTCCAGCGCGCCAAGCTCAAGTTCGAGGCCGAGCTCGTCGAGGAGGCGGCTGCTGACCCGGGCTTCACCTACAGCATCGTGCGCCCGACCGCGTTCTTCAAGAGCCTGGGCGGGCAGGTGGAGACGGTGAAGGACGGGAAGCCGTACGTGATGTTCGGCGACGGGCGGCTGTGCGCCTGCAAGCCCATCAGCGAGGCAGACCTCGCGGCCTTCATAGCCGATTGTGTCATGGACGAGGACAAGGCCTGCAAGTTTCTGCCCATTGGGGGGCCAGGGAAGGCCTTGACGCCATTGGAGCAGGGGGAGCTGCTCTTTAAGTTGCTTGGCCGGGAGCCTAAATTCTTCAAGGTGCCCATAGAAGTGATGGACTTCGTGATCGGAGTGTTTGATTTCCTTGCAAAGCTATTTCCATCATTGGAGGACACAGCGGAATTTGGCAAGATCGGCCGGTATTATGCAGCAGAGAGCATGCTGGTGTTGGATCCGGAGACAGGGGAATACAGTGCGGAGAAGACACCGAGCTACGGGAAGGAGACATTGGAAGAATTCTTTGCGAAGGTGATCAGAGAAGGAATGGTTGGCCAGGAATTGGGGGAACAAACCATCTTCTGAGTTCTCAGGCTTTGTGAATTTACTGGTACAACAAGTGAAGAAGGCCTTCTCAGTCTACTGCTAGTTCCACTGGTAAAGGTTTTATGGCACATTCTTCTTGTAAGACTCTGAAATGCTTCTGAATGCCATAGGATTTTAGCAAATTTTGCTGTATGACATGCATTTGTCAAGCATTAGAAGCTGAACATGATTGTGATTTTCTTTGATTGGTAATGCTATGATATTATAGATGACATATTTTTTTTCTCTCCTTGTTCTTAAGCCATTCAGGTCTCTAGCTACAGGCATAGGTGCCTTAATTAGCAGACTTACTGTATGCTTAATGTTGTTAATGTACTGTGTCAAACCACATTGTCGGAAGGGAATAAGAAATTTGTCGACGATGAAGTTTTCGATTTTATATGAAGCAGACATAGGTATGTCTTGGTGATGTTTTCTCCGGTTGACTGTTTTGATCAAAGGAAAAAAAAAACACTACTCCCTTACGAACATACTCTCATGCTCAATGTTGTCTTGCTTTAAGAAAATGCGCATGAACTAATGAACATTCCCTCATGATGTTCTTTAGTGTTTTCCCTGAATAAAATAAATGTCAGCCACTAATGTTAGTGAAATTAGTCATCTTTCATCAAACTGCCTTCATCAGTTCTCTTCATGTTCCTCTTGAATTGGTAGAAAAATTAGCACTTAAGCTTTACTCACTTTCTCACATTTAGGTGAAAGTTCTATATGGTCTTCCCTTCGTATCTATCTATCTATTGTGATCAATTTATGGAAGAAAGTCAGTAAGTCGCTGCTATATCTGATTGTCCAATGTAGACAATAGACAATGTTTATGGAAGGAAGTAATGAAATTTCAGTCTATTGCTTGGTTTCGCGAGTACCAGTCTTGCTTATTCATTGTTTAGCTATAGTAGTACTAGGATCAAATGTAAGTTGAGCATGAATGTAACTTGGCTTTACTTGTTTGAACCAGCTGTTAGTATGCATTTAAGCACATCTACCGATTTCATTCAGCTTATTGATCCTTCCAACTACTCATACCATCACCACAAACACACAAGTTAATGGTGCATTATGATTATTGAGTATGGTTTTTGAAAATATCTCACGAAGTTGATGACTAATACATTACTTATTGCAGACAGGATTGGGATTCCATGTTCTGCCGCTCACTCATACCAATCTCGGCATGGTCCATGACCCCATGGAGAGCACCTCTCTTCCATGTCAATTTTTTACTGGGTGATTGAGTTACTGTGGCTCATCTACCGGTTATTAAACATTACTTATTCATGATCAAGCGATGCAAAGAGTACTTGTTCTAAAATAGTTTCTGTTGGTTTATTAAATGAGATGGTTATTAGTCATGTCAATGTGGTGACAAGAGCTTTTTTTTTTTTTTTTTTTTTGCCTCTACTCAGTAGTGTATTTAGGACAAGAAGGAGTGAGTTTATTATGTTCACTTTGAATGAGAATCTAGATTGTGTTCCTAAAGCTTCTTCTCAAGGTGTTTTCGGCTTCACATTCAATATGTTATTAACAACTTCTGAGATTCTTTTCAAGTATGCCAAATGTTTGTGAATGAATTCCAATTGCTTAATTTAATGATGAAAATGAAGACAATAAAGAAAGTATTGCTAGACGAAAAATGAAGCAGGTCTGCAACTGAAGCCTTTGTGTGTTTAATGAATCCAATAACTGTAATGATGCATGGTGCACTTTTAGTTGATGGGTAGGAAGCTTACACAGTGTTTGTAATACATGCAACAGCACCAGAATCAAACACCTACACAGGTTTTGGAACATTAGATGAGTTATATCTTAAACGATTATTTTGTTGTAGAAGTTCCATCATTTTGTCATACATGTTCTTAAACCGTGTATTCATTAACACACGATTTAGTTGGTTTTGCCTAATCCGTGCAACATCGCTCTAACTATAACTTAATAGCGATGATGCAAAGAAACATCCGCAAACAAACTACCTTATGTAGCTCTGTCTAAGCACACAAATTTGTGATCACTTTATTATCACAAAGGATATAACACAAGCTTAGATGGATCCCTCAACAAAGGCTCTAAGATTAGTCGGCAGCGTCCAAAATTTTAGCAGCCTTGTCTTCTCCAAGTTGATAAATTGTAGATCTTTTCCATTACAAAAATCCTGTGTATTCCAAAAAACTAAGGGTTAATAAAGAAAATACTGGAAAAAAGAAAAGATTCAGGTTCCTCTGTTCCACAGTCAACTAGAATTGTCTCATTGTGTGCAAACATTCAACAAGAACAATATCCATACTTTTGGCTGAATCATGCATGACATTGCTCATAGAGATGGTTTCATCATACAGAACTTTGATAAACACACAAAGGACCAGCATTCAATCTAACATCAATTCACCATAATATATGATGAAGCCTATGTATTAAGTTATCATACAGGAAGAGCACAACCAAATTCTGGACCAACAAATCCAGTTTCTAGAATAAGGTCAGAGACATTATTGTACAGGTGTCTGGCTAACTCATCAATCCCAAATGGAACCCAATCACTGAGGAACTGTCGGGGGAGATATCATGCGAGTGTTGTAAGATTGGCAGTGACTGCACTTTTGGCCAATGATGTGGTATAAGACTTCGGTGGTGTCGTTGCAGTCGTTGCAGAGGATCCAAACCTGTGAAATCACTGCAAATTAGTGCCTCATCTGTAACAAGCACTAGAAGATCAACAACAAAGGAACCTATTAGATCAAACTTAAAACAAAGACTGTTTGCAGAAAGTGCTGGATGGGAACTGTTCTGAGCCACAAAAGAAAACTTATTTGAAGTCTAGATTCCAACCCTCAGGAAGGAACAATAAGTTAGTCATTATCACATAAATTTGCAACAGGCAAAAATCTTACTCTTTTTCAGATTATCTTAGTATCATGAAGCAAACTTCACCTTTGTTTATGTTTTATTATTCTGTATACCAGTCTCTTCATAGGGGTAAGTTTCCTTTTTCTTGCCTGTACAGAAGCTGTGGTTATTATGTTCATTTGACAGTTCTAAGTTGAAGTGGAATCCAATAGATGTATCGGCCAGTTGATGCATCATGTATTATCATTACTTCAGTATGGTTCATATATGCAAAGTACCAGCATGGGATGGACTAGCAATAACTGGTTGGAACAATCGGTACATTTTGGTAATTGGATTCTCAGTCCAGATATTAGTGTGGTGTGTTCATTACATAAAAAAAAGATCAAGTTACATGATCTGATGGTATTCTGTGCCATATATGCTATAAGCATTGCAGCCACTGAAATTTCAAAATGTCTAAGTCTCACTCCAACAATTTGAAAGGACCACAATAAGGGACAGATAAGACTGACCTTTCTTGTTCTGTAATCCTCTGGCATGGCTGTTTCTTCTATCTGCAAAATAGAATATTTTAATTTCTTAGGACATCAATTGATCTGAAAGAGAAGACATTATATGAATCCATATCTATCCACAAGAGTGAGAAATACTGATTAAAACATAAGTTCATACTTGGGAAACCTTCTATGTATTTGTTTTGTATACTTCTTATGACCCTACTTAAATCATAAACCAAAACCTGTACAAGTCAATAGAAGACCATAAAAATTTTTAACATCAGATCAAGTCAGTGCACGAGCCATGATTATTTGTAAGTCGATTAGATGGACAAGAAGCCTGAGGAAACAACTTGACCGGCATAGACCATATGCTCTAAGAGGAGACATCCAACATTGTGATATCATCTATCTATGAAGCATTTCAAAGGTCATTACACAAATAGTTAAGATAACATGGCTTGTTGCTGTAATCTTCAGTCAGATGTCTACCATGAGACTAGCAATCGAGCCGCCTTAGACTAACAATTGCTTAGATCTTCACTTTTCTGCTACTCTGAGATTAGATATGCCAGAGTGTGATAACAGAGTCGTCGTGATCCATAATTAAACAACATTTTATCTTCAAGCCCTAGAAAATGGTGAATTCAAGTGCAGACTACAAACATGGTGTCTAATGCTTTCTCGATGTAATGATAACATCATGGAGGTATCTAGCTAGCCGGATCAAGGCAGCTGCTAGATCCTTCTGCTGAGGAGGTTACATACAACAAGGGACTTCAAATATACAAGAAGTTTAGAACCTCTCTATTCCAATATCTGCAGATCTAATGTATGTTGCACATGGATAAGACATATTCATGGCTCTCCTATGTTTTTTTCTGTAGAAACACATTATCAGATCTCTAAATGTAGTGTGATGAATAAATTTGTTGTGCTCTCAGATGTACATCTCTGTTTAGAAGCATGAAAGATTTTTAACACTTAGTGTCATGTTCTTTTTCAAGACTTTCTAACCAAAGAAGAATAGAAATCTAGATTTCTTATTTGGTAACATTAAGATTTGGTGTATTTGGTATGTTTGGATCATAAGATATGACAACCAGAAAATGTGGAGTCCTTGGGCTCATCTCAATGGAGTTTCCATCCATGATAACATTTCATATATGCTTGTACTTGAGAAATCAATGGATCATGGTTAACTAGCTCAATCTTCTATGGCTATTTTTTATAACATTTCATGTGAGGGAAGTTTGCTGCTCTCATCATGCAGTAAAAAAAAACAAAAAGAAATGTTACTCACTATAACCACTTCGGTATGAGCGGAGCTTGAAATGCAAAATATGAACATGACATCTTTACATAATCATATTATTGGCACAAAATAATTTATAATAATTCAAGCATTGATATTCTGTCTTCTGAATTAATTAACAAGGGAAAAAAAAATTGGATGCATATATATCCAACAGTTTCTGTATAAGAACAGTGAATTATATTTTCTCTTACCTCCTCATCCATCTTCCTCCAGATTTTTGACATGTCAATTACTGACTTGGAGCATATGGGACAACAGTATCTATATCTCATGATAAACATAAGCGATTAGCTCAAGATGCCCAAGTCTACAAGCAATTGAAAATTCTTAGTTAATTAAATAGCATCGAGAATTACTTGTCATGATTCAACATCTCACTGAGACAATCTGAGTGCATTGTGTGCCCACATTTCAACACAGTTGTTTCTTCCAACGAGTCAAAGAGATACTGCATCAAAGTTTCTAACAGTGAGACATCCTTAAAATTTTAAAACCAAAAGAAACAATGCATCGATTTGCAAACCTCATAACATATGGAACAATGGTGTCTCATTGAGTTTTCAACACATGAATGCTTGTTGAGCAAGCCAAAAGAGTAGCAGGACCCTGTATGCATGTCAAAAAAATCAGATCCAATGGATTAACATATCAGTAGCAAAAAGGAGTTGATATATGAAGAGGTGAGTCAAAACTTGGACCAATTCATGTATACAGACTTTCTTAAAGACAATGACTAACGACACGAATACCAGCTAGTTAACTTCTTTCTTTGATGAAGACAAATCCACAAACCTAACAGTGTCACAAGAGAAATGAGATAAGCACAAACAAATACAAGTTAAAAGATTTTATAATCATTAGTTGCTCTTATTTTCTAGAATATATAGTTCCCGTACCCAAATTATGAGCTCTAAGAGCTTTTAATCGGGCTTGGATATATAACTAATCTCAAAGAAATGTGTTTTTCTTTGCTTGCTACAAATGCCCCATGATCGATCCAGATTCCATTGATTAACTAAGGCGCGCTACAATCCTGCAGGGATTGATCAAGGCACTCGTGAAGTCTGATATATGGAAAACTAGAAAACCCTACAAGTCCTAAGCAACTATCAGATCCCACAATTTGCAGTCCAGAACTCCAGATATGGTGAAGAAAATGGTTGTTTTTTGGACATCCAGTTCCTAAGCTAGTTGTTTCACAAGATCATGCAGACCCATAAATAACTGAGTTCAAGAGGCACTCATATTGGAGGCCTCATGGACCAAGAATCAAACACCTCACCAGCAAGAATACAGAAATGAAGAAGTAAATCATATAAACTATTTTTCGCATTGTATAAGCATGAATGACAAGAAACTAAGATCAATTCCCACTAAAATGAAACCAATATATCATCTTCAAAAGAAATCGGACTGCTTTCTGTTGCGAAGGAAAAAGATATTGAACTGTTTAAATAGAAGAACCAAGCAATGGCTCAGACCAAAACCAAAGAACAACTTCAAAATCTTCCATTTTGTCCCAACACCACTTAAAACATCATGCAGACAATGAAATGCATCATGGCTATTCTCCATCACATTTCTGGGTCTTCAGACGACTGCATTAAGCTGGGGAAATTTTTTTAGTAAGATGAGATAAACATACCACATTTCTGGCAGTGGAAGAAGTTCTCTCTGCCACCAACTCTGCTCGAGTATGCAAGCTTGAATCATTCCACCAACTTCTCTATGTGCAGTAACAAGCAAGATCAAAAGACAGATGTAAGGCTAACCTGCAGATACCGCAATCCTCGCAATGGTAATGCCCTTTGTCAACCTGAAAACACACAAAAACAATAGGCATACCAAGAAAAGATCAAACCGGAAACAATCAGAAAACTCATAGATCAACAAGTTTACATCGTCATCGTAAAATCTGCACACTACACAGAAGTAGTCCCCCATGTTGACCCCACAATTCGAGCACACTTGTGCAACCTGTAAAAGACCAAGTGCAATCCGAACTCGTCTTGGAAACCAAAAACGTAATAACAATAATTAAAAAGAAAAAAAAACAAAGAAGAAAGACTAAGCAACTCTCACCGGTTGCTCGGTGTCGCAAATCACACAAATGACCTGCAGAATCATATCATAGAGATGAACTTAAAACCCTCATGAAGGAAACAGTTTAAGCAAGGAATCAGAGAACTCACCGTTTGAACATCGAAGCGGCAGATTTCGTGTCGATCCTTCTGAATCCAAAAAAACAAAATTTCCCCAAAACAGAGACAACAAATACTTAAAAACTCGTAGTAAGCAAATACTTAAAACTCGCACTGCGAGGGATTCGGGTACCGTAGACTCGTTATGGCAGTGGCGGCAGCAAAAGATCTCATTGCAGCAGGGCGCTCGAATCTTGCACCTCCTCTTGTAGTGCTTGCACCTGAGCAAGATCCCAAGAACGAACAACTCACCAACTCAAAACAGAAGCTTTAGAACATACCAAACAAAGACAACAAGAGATTCAGCAAACAAACCCATAACCCATCTTCCCGAAGCCCAGTCGAGCATCATCATTGGGGGCGTCCATTCCCGAGAGAGCTTCAACGCAATCCAGGGGAAGGAGGAACTGTGCAGAATCTCAATCCAAGCCTGTTCATAAATAGGAACACAAAGGTGAGACCTTTATTGTAGGTGAGTTTGGAACTGATCATGGATTATACTAGTGGTGGAAACAACAAGTTTTTTCCTTCTTTTTGAATAACAAGTTACTGTAATAAAAGATGGTGGGTGCATCAATTTGCATACAAAAAGTGTGGAGCTAAAGACCAAGACAAGAACACCCAGTGGTTTTTATCTTCTAAACAAAGAGGAAATTTTTAGTAGGGGGAGTTGAGCTCACGTCGGGAGTCAAAGGATCTTTATTGGTGTTTGGTGCTATGTCATACAATTAATTTGGAAATAAATTCTACAGATGAAATTTACAGGAGAGTACTGTTTCGAGGATTCCATATCTTGACAATGAATTCGAGAAGGATCCATCCATCCTATAATGATGCAAAGATCTTAAAGCTAGAAGAAAAATTTATACAGATACAGAATGCAATGCATTTGCAAAATTCTTAAAGCTGCCAAAACACTTGACTGAGGGCAGTGAATTATAATCCGATTGGTCTAGTTATGTGAATGCAAGGATGAAATATGTCTTTAAATTACAGAGCTTGTTCAGAATGAGAGGATGAAATAGATTTCGATTGATGTGTCTTCTTCATGCAAGAACTGATGACATCCTTACAAGAACAACTTACAGGCAGGAGTGGAGTGTTCCAAACTGAAATCTTTATACGAATTTGTTGGGCTGCAGTTTGAGAAGAGATGGAGAGAGAATGAGGAGTAATTGTTTGCCTCTATCTTGGACCAATCAGGTTATCTTCTTCCTACCTGCTCATCTCCCATTGGTCCTGGGGTTTGTCTTTGCAGGTGGGGGAATGAACCTTGGGAGTGGTGACTTGGGGTGGCAGAAACCTGAAGGCACCCCTCGGGATAAGCTTTGGCTGCTTGCTTGTTGGGTAGCATGTCATGTGAACTCAACAAGAAGTCTTCTTTCTTCAAGCTGAAGACCCAGGGGACCTCTGTTCTTGATACAAGAACAGAACTGGTGGTGGGAGCATGCAGAAAAGATAAGATGGATTGTGACATGCATTACTGCATGCAGAAAAGATAAGATGGAGTTTCCAGTATCAGATGGACACTTGCATCAGATTGAGAACACAACTTGATGTGAGTGAAATGGATCATTAGAAGAAGAGGTCCCAAGTGAAACAATTTGTGCTGTATAAAGTGACAGATGAACTTGCTAATGTAATGCCATTAAAGACTCTTGTGGCAATTTTATTTCTGCTGAGTTCAGGTACATGTAAAACAGGGAGGGAGGTATTGTACTGTGAGGGGGATGAAGGCAGTCAGGCTGAAGGATTGATATTGAATCTGACTCCAAAAAATATTGATACACATTTTCAATATTTTGGAGTCAGATTCAATATACATATATAGATATAGATAATATGTATAAATCTTGCTAATGTTCTTAAAATATGTAGAATGGAGATTACTTCTTCTTGTTCTCCAAGAGTAGCCTTTGCTTGCCAACTTTATCCTAATCAAATTAGTCTAGTGCAAGGACAAGAGTCTGTCCTTGTCCTGTTCATCTTTATTGTTCTGCAGTTTATTTTATCAGCCTGAATCTATTATACTTATTGTTCTAATTGGTGATTGTTCTACACCAGTATTGCAACTATTGCAGTCCACTTCCAACTATTGAAGACATAATACTATATATATATTTTTTCCCACTAGGTTGATGCACATTAATGACCCATGTAATTTTTTCTTTCCATGGAGGTTTTTAGGCACTTATCATCATGTATAAATTTCTTGATATAAAGAAATTTCTGGTCATATTCTCATTTGTAAGCACCTGAGATTTCTTTATGTACATCTTATACCTTTGCCTAACAAGCACTGCTTCCTTTGGAAGCTGTAAAAATGAAAAATTTTCCTATTAAACCAAAGTGTTCCATTACTCTATCCATCTCTCTCACTCATTAAGATGCCTGTAAAGATAAATTTCAAAAAAATTATTAAGATAGAGATGCATTGCATCTTGTGAAGGTTTTCTCAAATATCCATTAGCCTTAAAATATTTAAAATAATGCTTGTTCGGGATGTCAACTAGTTTAATTGATTAAAACCTATGACTACAGATAAAGTTCGAATCATATATTTAGAATTTACTATTTATAAAAAAAATATTATTATTTGTCATTAGTATTATTATACACATATTCGAATACCACAAAATTACGTATATCTCATTCGAAGGTAATTTTTTTTTTAAAAAAAAAAAAGAAAACATTTGTGGCTTGTCCTAACTATGAACTTTATTAGAAAGTTGAACACATTTCCGAACCTAAATGGAGTTGATAAATAGTTTTTAATTAGGCAAATATTTTTTATATTATTTAAGTTTATTACAGGACTTTAGCACCATTATATTATAATTATATATATATATATGCAAATATTAGAAAAATAGCATGTATATCATTTTATATGTATATATATATATATTCAGAATAGTCGACTTAATCATAATCACCCATGATATTCTCATGGGTCATGATAAATTTTTAAAAAGGAAATTAATATAAATTATAACTTTATCTCTAGAGAAGATTAATTAATTATATAATATATATATATATATATATATATATAATAGAAAACATATTCCAAGCATTTTTCTGCTTCAAGCAAAACTTAGAAACCCGAACGTGCGCCAAACATGGCGAGAAATAGAAAAGAAAGAAAGATTCTGTAGAAGCAGCCTCAACCAATCCCCTTCCACCATTGGAATCAGTCAGATTTAATCGAAGCTTTCCTCGTCATGACAGCCTTTTTCATCACCAAATCTTTCTTCTCCCTCCCCTTCTTCCAAGCTGTCAACACGACGGTCTATTATATCACCACGACCTCCTCGCCTTCCGTGCAGTGTTGCACTCCTTCCTTCCTTCCTCCTTCCCGGCCCCTTTGTCCTCGTCCTTCTCCACCAATGGGCTGCGGCGGCTCGAAGCAGGACGTGGCCACCGGCAACACGATCACCCGCCGTATCCTCCGCAGGCCATCGAGTATCTCCAAGAGCAAAGCATCTTCGGTGTCGGCGAACGGCGACGCCTCCAAGAAGCAGGCGGCCGAGGCAAACGGTGCCGCCGGAGAGGCCAAGCTCGTGTCGAAGGAGTCGTCGGAGGAGTACTTCTCGTCGAGGAGGGAGATAGAGTGCTTGGACGTGGCGACGGGGAGCGAAGGCGCTGAGTACTTCTACCCCATCGAGGACTCCGACGCCAACGTGAAAACAGTGGTGGGAAGCGGAGAGATCGCCGTCTCCGAGGCGAACAACTGTGCCTCGTTTGGCCCAAAGGAAGAGAAAGAGCAGATCGGCCGCAAAGAAGATGACGGTATGCATCACATTGTCGAAAGATCTACTTGGATTAACAGAAGAATATATTCTGATGCTTGATTCATCTACTGCTTCAATGTATACTTGTTGTAGTATATATATAACAAGTAAGAATCATTTCTCGTATGTTTCGTTCGATCCTACTTACTAACATGTGATATTTGTAGGGGAATCACTTGGAAAGCAATCTGTAGATTTCAAAGAGGCCATTTCCATCGATGAAGCAGAAGCAGAAGCAGAAAAGAAGAGTTGAGGAGAGGAGGAGATTGCGAAGGAGTCATCAGCTCATTGATTGATGGAGGGAGATTAATGCAAACCTGTCATGTTCTTTCCATGTATTACATATGATTAATAATCAAATATTAGATACCATATTTTCTGACGCCTGGCATGTATAGCTCAGTGAGTTGGAGACAGCATGATCATGATTAAATGTTTTCTTTTCTCTCTGTTCCCCCCCCCTTTTTTTTTTTTTTGCTTTAGAGGGAGAAATGTAAAAAATTTACTCAAAATTATATATGAAAATGTAACATACTCTTAATTTAAGTAAGGTGGCCTTATAGGAAACTTAATACAATTAAAACATCCTATTGTGCGATTATCCAAATTTTATGGAAATGTGATGCATCCCGTTGTGTGATTTCTCCAACCAAAGTTAGTGTTTTTTTTATATATAACTAAGCTGAAAGCAAAGCAAAAAAAATTATACTTTAACCTGTTCTGTAATCCTAAGTTTCACCACATCCTATTGTTGTTTGCATTTCCACTTGCCACCATGAAGTAAAATTCCATGTCAGTAGCCTTTTCCCATCTTTTATATCAAGAAAATGCTATCAGATTCCCATTGGATCATTCCTTCAGTGGACTCATTGTCAATGCATTAAATATCACATTCCAACCTAATTAGCCACTGTTCAATTTATAAAGAGACCTGCTGCTTACTCACTGTTGTGATCCAAACTGAACCTGATTTGGAGGCAAGATTACTATAAAATTATCTCATCACCTAAACCTCAACCTGGGAAGTTCAATCAATAATTCTGTATAATATAGGTTTTCTATTTCTCCCTGACAAAAGTAAAAGTCTTAATACAATTTTTATAAGCAGCACTAGCAGTGGTCCACTCAATTTATGGCACAGAGCTATATATTCACATAATGCTGTACAAGGACATGCATCATCATCCAGTAGCATAAACATTTACAGTTACTAGAAATATCACTTCAATTGTCGAGGTCACGTGGTGCTTGTTGCAACCTTGGTGATCTGGACGCGCAATACCTCATGAATTGCACCACGGTTGAGCACACCGAGAACCTCTCCCTCCTTGCCCATCGCAAGCTCAGTCAGAGAAACAATGCGAGAGCGGTGCTCATCAGGCAAGCGGAAGCCGTAGAACCACCTGCCTAGCATAAACCAACTCACACATACTTGCTGCTCTGAAACTTGGCAGCTTTCAAGCACTTCCATTACATCAAGAGGCTGCAATGTCAAATTCACAGGGTCTGTAGAGAAGACAATTACTTGGACAATACAACATCTTCATCACAGAAAAGAAAAAAAAAAAAAATCACACGGTACATAGTTTCATGCATCCTTGCCTCGCAAGAAATCCATCTACTTGATACCACACAGCAGAAAATTACTAAATTAGAACCAGAATGGATAAATATTCTCTGTTAACGTATAATGTTCACAAAATGCAGAAAAACTACATAACGATATGCTGTTAATATACGAGGAATGATGTAGCTTGTAGCAGAGACACAGCTGTCTGTTGGAAAACTATTATGCTGTCTACCACTTCTAATGCATTAACCAGTCCTAGACAAACATGCAACTTTGCAGCTAATTAATGGCTTTGACCTTACATATGGAAACACCATATTATTATTTTCATCACAGTATTCTTACTTAGATCTGCAAACCCTTGGTAAATGTTAAGAACCAAATGGCATTCAAGACAAATTGCCTGGGACTATTGGCAATACCTAGAAAATAAGCTCAAGTGGTGGTTATATGCAATATTTTACACTTCACTTCAAGATGATATTTGACAAAGCAACACATGGCCTACAATATCCGCAAGAACCAAATGGCATGCAAGACAATTGCCTGCGATAGTTGTTAATACCTAGAAACTGAGCTTTAAGTGGTAGTTAACAGCCACATTGCCGTTAGCTTATTCTGAGTTGATTATGCAAAATAATGTTCCCTGGGAAAACTTCCGTTCTAATGCTTTACCAGGACAAAATGGAAAACTCCTTTTAATGATGTTCCCGTGGACAGACTTCTTTCCAGATTTCTAGGAAAAGTTGCCTTTCTGTTTTCATGTTTTCCATCATGTTAAATCACTTCCAAAAACAAAAGAGACCAATCCAAAAATATTTTTAGTGTTCATATAATTAAGATTTCCAACAAAAAGTATTTTCCACCTTTTTCTATGCAATTCGACAGACCCTTAGCTTCTGTTCAATGCTAAAACCAAGAATCACATACCATAGTAAGTAAAATATAGCAAAAATTCAGCTAGCAATTTGTATTCTGAACTCATAATCAGGTTTTGCAGTCTGAACTCCAACAAATTTTGAACACAGGAAGAGTTTTGATACAACACCTGTTTAATAGGTGATATAAGTAATGTATAAAATAAAAATTGCAAATACTGAAGAAAATCTTGCAGGCAACAAAATAACATCATGAGAGTTGCTAAGAGAAGCCCCTAGGTTGTATAGACATTGGCTTTAAGAGAACCTTGTAATGTCAAGAAAAATCAAGCAGCATTTTTGAGATAATTTATTAATAGCTTATGTCTACATTCCTTTGTTTTCTAGACCTTTCATTACTAGAAATCTAATTGACATATTATAGAACCAAACTAAAAAGTTCAACTGAGATATTCCAAAAGTTCTTTAGAGAATTACCAAAATAATATGCAAGAAAAACCTGTTAACAAGAATCTAACAAACTGCAAAGAACTACAGATCTCCTGAATCCTGTCATCCTGGTTAACAATTATAAACAAAAATATGAACATGAAGAAAATGTTACAAAAGAAATTTATGTAGAGGAACACTAACCGGAATGTCCAGTGAAAATAAACAATAATGTAATCCAATCAGATTTAATAGCACATTATGCTCCTTTCTGAACAGGAACAGCTGCACATCTTTAAAACCAAGCTCCATCGAGCCCAGGTCACTAATTGCTTTTAAATAATAACCAACTTCCATTGACCCACTTTTGGACCACTCTAACACAGATTTTACTACAACAGAAACAGCACTGGCCAATTTCTTGTGCTTATTGATGTAAAAAGTTTTGCATCCCTACAAAACAAAAGCATGATTAACAAGTATATCGTACACTATTACTTTGACCTGTATATTAAACTAATGCTACATTAAGCAGCCTTTCAAAGTTGTTCGTTTTGCAGAGCATGCATGGCCATCATTTACAGGTAAAAGGTACATTGCAATTATCAACAAAATCAATTTACATGCACCAAGATATAGATTCTCTGTAGCTATTTCATGGAACTAACCAGATAGCTCAAGAACAATATATTTTACAGTAATCTACATTTTCTTCATATTTTGACATGTGAAGCTTGTAAATCCTCTACAAAAGGCAAGGCCATGTTTTGTCCTTATTTAATTCACAGAACTCAGTTGAACAATAACATGCATACTGTCTTCAACTAGTACAGTAAAATCCTGGCAAAAGCCTCAAGTATGACTCAGCAAACAAGATCATGGTTAAGGTTTCCCCTTTTCAGCTCTTATTTGTCTTTAAAGCCCCAAATCCTCTAGATATCAGTCCTCGTTATCCTTTGATATCATATGTATGGATGGAAGTTAATATTTTTATGGTATTTATTCGAGGATCATTATATCATATTAGTGTCAACATATCTCCTAACTTTATATCTAATCTCCTCAAGCCACCAAAGTGCTGTCAACAGGCGCTCTAAAGATCAAGATCTGCTAACAACGAACATACATAAAGAAGATGTACAAGTTATTGCTTACATTTTCAACTTTCTTTGCTTGAGTTGCTTTGGAAGTAACAAAAAAAACACACTGGAAACCAAAAACCAAAAGGTTGGGTAGATACCATATTCCAGCCTAGATCCTCTGGATCAATCCATAGTTCCATATGCCTAAGTTCCTCAATACGAGTAGATGTCGTATTTGTGAAGTTAATGGTTATCATGTCCATCAATATTATATACAATATAATAAGTATGTAGAGTGGAACTAGAGATTATATAACTAAAAATAACCTTCAAACCATTTATCTCTATGGTACGTATGTAATGCTTGGACTACTAGACTATTGCTTTTCATGATTTAGAACCAGCACCATCAGCATAATGTGCACAATGCCTAAAGATATCATTAAAATTTACCAATTATATGCACATACTTTCTAGCTATGAGTTTTAATCTTCTGCAAGAAGATTCACTCGAGACCATGCATATGCAGATTTTCAACAAGGATATAAATTGTAGAATTTGGCACCAACTTTGTAGATAAATACAAACACATAAATACTATATGCATATATCACAAGTATATGGCGCTCTATATGTTTTTTGATGAAGAAATTGACAAAAAGTGCCTCAGGCTACAAGAATAATTCCAAACATTTCGATAATAGATATCAGTGAACAAATGGCAGCAAAAAATGGACCAAGACACCACTTAGTTAGAGATAATTAGTATATTTTAGCATATCTCAATTGTGAACGTTCTGGACGAGCATATATCTTCCTATGCATTATTATGTGTACACAAAGCAATAGCAGCGCGTGAATTACCCATCGAAAAATTTAATTGAAAACCCGCAATTCCAACACCAATCAGCGATGAGAATAAAATCAATTCAACAAAAATCGTATCTTTTTGACCTGCGAAGGCGATGCAACGAGGTCGTCAACCGCGGAGGGCCATCGCCGCTTGTAGAGCGCGATCCAGACGGAATCGGAGGCGCAAAGGTCTTGCCAGAAGCGGGAACAACTCCCCAACGAGCAAACATCGGAAGCCTATTGCACCGAATCAAAGATTGAGACAAGAGGAAGAGGGAGAGAAGGAAGATGGACTGAAAAGGCACCTCGAGCAAGGAGACGATGTCGAGCGCGAGATCGCATGGGAGCGAGCTTGAGCCGAGGTCGAACCGCGAGCTTCCACCGCCCTTCTCCATTTCCAACCCAAAAAGGGAGGTTTCGGTCCGGTAAGCCGGAGCACCAATGAGGGACGGGGAAAGCGTCGTCTCACAGAACACGAACAAGAATGCTTCGTCTTGCCACGACGTTCGTCACGACAGATGGTGTGTTGGCGCACATCAAGAAGAGCACGGCCCGACCCCACCACCTCTTATCCCGCTCGATGTACGCCACGTAATACGTCGTTAGAGTCGTAACTTCTTGAAGCAGTCAACGTGAGCCCGTTGGGATGACTCCCGCTGTCGTCGAAGCCATCGTACAGCTAAATGACGCCTCGCGATTGGCTCGAAGATGGAATCCAGCGAAGAAGTTCCAGCTGCGACAAGTGACAAGCGCCAGTTTCCGTGTATGGCGGCTGGTCTTTGATGGGAGAGCCAAAAGGATTCTTAAACGTATAAACAGTTAATAATCCTTATTATGAACTCTATAAACAGTTCCCAAAAATTCCAAGTTTTCATTATGAACTGTATAAACAAAAGGATTATTAAGGAATGATGATATTTATATAATGATAGATTTAATACGAAAATAAATTCAATAAGGTTTACCACCCAAAGTAGCATTCGAAAGTGCCAATTAAAAATATTTTACTCATTACCTCCCTATTAAAACCAAATCCACTGGAAGATAGATGTTATTAATGCAATAATGTTTAGTAGATAAGAGCAGTTAAATAGAAGTTCAAGTCATATATATATATAAACATAAGTCTTGTTTATCTTGAAAAGAAAGCATCATGGCAATGGACAAGAACAGAAAGGTGGAGAGATCAGACAAAGAAAGTATGATGCTTTCACATTTATCATGAGCCAAGAACTAGATTCATGATCTGGGATACTAATCCAATAAAGACAAAAAAAAAAAAAAAAAAAAAATTCAGGTGAAGTTAACCTGTTTTTCTCCATTAAATACTTGCTTCTCACTTTTGATGGGCTGAGTTAGACAGTCAGATAAAAAAAAATACTGGAATTCCTACAATCACAGGCCTAGTGATGGTGTGAAAAGATTGAATACTAAATGAAAAAAAAAAAAAAAAAAGTTGGATACAGAAAGCACAAAAACCTGATGATTCTGTAATTAAATAATCTCTTAAGTGCATGTTTAACACCTTTGCCCATGTAACAACAATATCAGATTCTGAGATATAAACAACTACTATTATAGTGCACAAAAGAACAACAATGACATGAACAAACATCGGCTACCCAATAGTCCCACGAGATGTAGATACATCAAAGATATGTCTTATGCAAACTGCTCTGCATATTTTATGGACAAAAAATCTGATGGCATTTTCTTGTACTATATATAGGCTACAAAAGATCCAACACAGAAATAAATGTACACCAACTTGCACGTAGGAATTGCCTGTATACATTCTAAAATTAAAAAAAAAATTCCAAAAATTTTCTATAATTTTTTTACTCAGCCTTCTTGTATGTTAAAGGAGAAGGCTTGCTCAAGGCATGACACATGTTTCAGGAAAATGGTACCAGAGGATGTAGCGGATTTGAGTTTAAAAAAAAAAAAAAATAGAGATGCCACAGAGCATCAGCTCTATTCACAGTGAATTTTGTGTCATGATCAAAACTGTGATGTGTTGTGTGTCCTGACCAGCTGAACCCTGAACTACTATATCTTTCCATAAAAATATGGCATGCAAAGCAGTATCCAAATGAATGGATCTGAAAGGAAATATAGTCATGTTGTACTGTCGAAGCTACCTGGTGCATTTTTCCGTTGTCTCTCCCCCCATTCTTTGGCCTCTGCAACAGCACGCTCTCTGTCAAGATTGTGGCAAATATCTTTTGGGGAGTCTCTCAAGCTCCCTACATGTACTAGGCTATCCATCTGAGACTCGCAAGTTTCCAACTCTTCCAAGACCCACTTGTGCCTAGAACTCTCACTGCCTATTTTTGCAACCTCACTTGCACCCATGATTAGATCACTGTGCCCAAAGCCGGGAGAACTTTGATTTGGTGAACAGACAGCATGTTGTTGATTGTCAATCCTGCTTCTGGACCTTGGGGTAGATGGACCAACACTACTATTCCGAGTAGAAGCTGCATTTGGATCATACTTGTGTGAAGCTAAATATGAAAGTGCTGTCACAACATCCCCTATGAGAGGTCGAGTAGCTGCTTGCTCCTGCAAACACATTGCTGCAACAGCCAGTGCCTGATATAGGCCTCTCTTCGGATAATGACCTTGTAGCAACGGGTCAGCCATTTTGGGGAACCCTCGACGGTCTTTAAATAATGGACGAGCCTGTGAATGAGATCAACAACAAGTAGTGATAGTTTTAGTCAAAAGCAGACTGAAATTTGCAAGGTCAGCCTAGAACTAATTTTTTCATTGTTTATGTTCTCAAATTCTAATATCTAGTATTAGGAGCTAAGGTTGATAACTAGAATATGAAGCATCATAAACAGCAGCATGTCCTCAAATAAAACCTATTATAAAAGCCAAAAGGGAGTGGATGTAGTTCAAAATGTGAGAGAGCAACGTACCCATGCAACTAGATATTGTTCTCCAACAGGCCTAGTGTTGTCGATGGCTTTACGGCCGGTGATCAGTTCGAGTAACACAACACCAAAACTATATACATCAGATTTCACGGTTAACTGCCCTGTCATAGCATACTCAGGAGCACAGTAACCATATGTTCCCATCACTCTGGTTGAGACATGAGTCTTGTCACCAACAGGACCAAGTTTCGCAAGCCCAAAGTCTGACAACTTTGGATGATATCCTTTGCCAAGAAGTATGTTTGATGATTTGAAGTCACGATAAATAACTGGACGGTTTGCCGTATCATGCAGGTATTCCAAGCCTTCAGCTGCACCAGCTGCTATCTTCATCCGGGTATTCCAGTCAAGTGGTTCCTCATCAGCTGGAATATCTATTGAAAAACCAAAAGGGCAGACACAATCAAGTCTCTAATTTTTCAGGGATTCTGAATCATTTGTCATGGAAAGATCATACCACAAAAGTCTTACCATAATATGCTTTTCATGGTGTTGCAGAAAAAGATAACAAGGGAAAAACATGGAGTGATCAAATAAAAATCAGTAATTCCAGGCATACCCAACAAAACCACTCAATCGGAAGCAAGAGCAGTTGACACCTATCCTTGTCCACAATGAACTTCTTTAACAGTTAATATATGTAATATCAATTCTCAATACAAAAAAAAGAAATAACAAAATGTTTTTATCTTCAGATTGATTTCCACTGAAGTGAAAGCAATTCTGTAACAGTATCTATTGAAATTCAGGTTATTTGAATCACGAATCTGACCTTTTTTTTTTTAAGCAAATGACATTTATCTTAGTGAATTGTCTACCAGGAGGATTGACAAAGTTATTTAAGTATGTATGATCTAACTGCCAAAGTTATTTTGAGTCATTACTATAATCCAAATGAATCAAACTGTGAACCATTACTTTACCACTTGCATATCTCCGGTGATAGTATTTTTACATAGCAAACATAAGTATTACAAGGATTCACAGAATGAGGTTCTAAGACATCTGCAACACTGACCTGATGAGAAGAGTAACATTAACATATGATGCACATGACCAAGTTTAAAGGAGAGACTTTGATACTTTTGAGGAGACATTCCTCAAATTGGCAAAGGCCAGGAGGTGCCATATCACTTGCTGGCATACACAGCTTGCATTTCCAGCATAGTAATTAATACCACAGATTGCCTTTCCAGCATTAATTTCAAGAACTCAATTCCTAATAGATCATTCAATATGATGGCATAATAACTAATTTATGAATCATTCTTATCATTTATATTTATTTAACAGTTCCTACATTATAATTCTAGATCTGAGAGTAAAGCAACTAAGGCAAAATCAAGAAGAGAAACAGCTAAACCAGTAAAGTAAGGCATTAAGAAAAACCTAACCATGCAAATGATCTTCCAATGAACCCAATGGCATAAAGTCATAAACGAGCAGTCGTTGATCACCATCAGCACAATAACCAATCAGATTGACAAGATTTGGGTGATGTAATAGGCTAAGCATGAGGACTTCAACCAGAAACTCCCTGTTCCCCTGAAGACTGTCTCTGTTAAGTTGTTTAACGGCAACAACCTGCAAAGTTCTATATCAGCTGTATGCTCATGTATGCTCTTTAGACAATATCAATTTTCATATCACCACTAAAAATACACATATGGTTCTTATTTAGCAACTGTAGAAGCATAAAACCACTTTTGCTGGTAACACAAGGATTTTTTAACCGTATTTAAGATAAGTTACATTAAAGGGATCAAGATACTTGTTAATAGATAAAACAGGCACATGAATGCTCATAAAATTAGGCACTATAAAAACAAAAAGAAACCAACCTGCCCAGTATCTAACCTTCCTTTATAAACGCGACCAAAGCCACCTTCACCCAAAAGGCAATCTTGTCTAAAGTTCTTAGTGGCTGTAGCAAGCTCACGGAAAGTGAATGTCTGTGCCGCAATATTGCCAGCATTGCCTTCTTTCGGAGTTGATGCTCCCTCTTTGGAGACTGAATCAGTCCTCAACTTCGATTTGTCTAGGACCACAAGCAATCCACATTAGTAAACCAGAAAGTTAGATACTCAGCCTTCAAGCAATGAGCAGCATGTCATCCAACTTTAAAAGCATAAGCTACAAAGGTGGATAAGATTCTTGAATTCTACACTCTTGAGTGAAGTTTAACTAAGACCACCAATGTGCATTAATTAATTACATCGGACAAACTCTTCTAGCAAGGAGGCATGATAATTTCATGCATAACCTTTTAATTTGTCTTTCTATCTGAATTCTGATCATTTAACGGCGCAGTAATCACCCTAGTGTCTTTGACCAAACAAGATGTCCTACTTAGGAATGATCAATCTAGGCGTATGACAGCGGACTGACGTCCAAATTCTGAAAGAACATCCGACGAGAGAGTTCGCAAATAGCTTGACAATTTTTTGTTTATTTCCTTTTTAATTCATATGTATTGTCATAAGTCCGTTGGACATTTATCCAAAAGAGACGTTCGAATGTCCTAAATTCAAGACATACACAGAAGCTCCACAGATCCGACAAGAAATGTGAAGAAAGAGAACGATCAACAGAAAAAAATAAATAAACAAGAGCTCCCGAAAGGCAGCAGATAGAGCCCATTAGATCCATGAAATTATCAAAAAAATCCCAATTTTCTTACCAGAACTGACATGGTGAGATGACGGAGCGGCGGAAAACTCCTGCTTGCAATCCGCACCAACTATCCCTTCGATCTTCTTCTTCACCTTCTCCTTTCCCTGACTGGGCGATCCAAAACACGGAAAGCAACCCATTATTAATCAGAGGAACTAAAATAAATTCCCGAATAACGACACAGCTCGGCCAACAGCTCCCCCTCGATCCTCCGATCTATCGGGAGGGAGCGGTTCGGAATCCCGTCGGCGGACCGGATCAGAGCCCTGCGGCGGATGGCACCAGACCAAGCTAAGAGGGGCGGAGCCAAGTAGAGTCAAAATTGAATTGGAGAGAGAGAGAGAGAGAGAGTAGACAGCAAGCGCGTCCGAGGTAAGAGATTGGACAACCGCGAAACGTCGAGAGGGAGAGATCGCCGCGCACTGTTCTCATAGATAAAACATTTGGGTAACTTTAGTTCCTCGCCCCTCTGACCTACCATAAATGTGGGTCCCACAGAATCCCATATATTTGCGCAATGAAATGACAGGTAAACAGAACGGTGAACTTAGAGAAAAAATCTTTTTCATATATAATAAAACTATTCCCAGTATTAATTGGTCATTAAATATTTTTTTTATTTGGAGAAAGGTTTTCTTATTGGAGTTGAATATTTTGGAAGGTCGATTTGCTTCCATTTCGTTTTTTATTTCTAAAAATAATTTTAAAATATTTTGGAAGCATGTGTGCTAGTTTCCGTGTTTTCAAAAATTTGACTTTGGAAGCATGTCTATAACACAATAAGTCATTATTTGAATTCTGTGTATTTTATTTTTAAATATGAATATTTTAAAATTAAAATAAAAATTTATATGTTTTTTGTCTCTATCTTTTATTCTTGATTGAATTAATTTCATTCAGTTATTTCAATTCTTAAAATTAATGAATTTATGCATTTACCTAAAAAAGGTCCTTTTTTTTATCTTCTATCTAAAGCACTCCTTGTTATATATATATATATATATATATATATATATATATATATATATATATATATATATATATATATATATATATATATAAAATCAGCATCAATGAGCCTATGTCTTTGAAAGTTCGATCGAGAAAAAAGTAATTACATGTAATCTAATTCAATCCAGTAAATAAATATAAGTAAGAAAAAATAAATCTATTTATAGTGACTCAATAATCTTTCCTCAATGTTATTAATTTTTATTATTTTTATTATTATTTCAATAAATGAGTGTCAATAACTATTTATAACTTTTTTCAGACCTAAAGACTTGGTGAGAATGATATATTTATTCGTTCAAATTTTTACAAATTATTTGATAGAAAACATAGGATGGTCCATAATTATAACATAAATATCAAAAAAAAATATGAAACAAATAAGAAAAAAAAACTCAAAAATAAAGGTTATGGGTGTTACTATCATCAACAACTTTGAAATAATATTATCCATCATATTCACCCACTCAAATAATATCATTATCATGATTCAACCTAATGAGATAATTGATTTATTAACTTAGTTAACAATAGTAGACTTATTAGACTTATATAAGCTTATTTTTTTGTCCAGATAGGGGACTAAATTTGGGTGGTATAATATCTCTACTTATGGGTTTCACGTTTTTATCATAAGTATAGTCCACAATTCAATTCCTAGTGTAGCATATGTGACACGTAGCCCAAACGATGGCTCTGCGTCATAACATGCCCTTTAACCCTATCAACTAATAATTCTTTTCTACTTGAGCATCTCACTAGACTCCTATGAGTGACTTTGATATCAATTATTATGACTTGACCTAATGGGATAGTGATTTATAAATTTTATTACGCTAGATAATTGGCCCAAAATGTTTGAAGTAAAATTAACAGAAAATCTATTAGAGCCATATAACAATCTTAGTTTTTGTCTACCTATACTAAATCAGGGTGTTGCAACCATCACCTAGGCTAGATGGTACCATTAACTAGTTTGGGTGATGCTACTGATAAAGCATATGATAGCCTAGTTAGAGCCTAATCTAACTATTTTCTAGCTCGTATACGTTAGAGCCTAATCTAGCTATTTTCTAGCTCGTATACGACTTGATACAAGTTTTAATTGAGATGAGTTAATTTTAACACGTTTAAAGCACAATTACAGTCCATTTTGACTTTGGCCAAGGCTTTGAAACATAATTACTCTTTTGATATGTTATTGAGTCTTCTAATAAGTCATTCATTCTTGACTTTGGCCAAGGCTTTGAAACATAATTACTCTTTTGATATGTTATTGAGTCTTCTAATAAGTCATTCATTCTTTTAGCATATCATTATTCTTCTGGTATATTATCTGATTTTTTGATATATTATTTATCCTATGATATGTTAACTTATCCTTCTTTAACATGACATTCAAACATTTGACATAACATTCAATCCACCATCATAATATCTTATTTATCAATTTAACTTCTAATCCTCGCTCATCATGTTCAGTCATTCGATTGTCAGACCCTTAGTTGAAATGCACTTTGTATCACTTATATTATTATAAAATTTATTCTTAAAATTTATTTATTAATTATATTATTAAAATTTAAGATTTAACACCTCCTTTCTGCCTATATCCCTCCTCCTCTAATTTTAACCCTTTTCTTAAGGACAACCCTCTTATTAAATATTGTTTGTTTTTGTTGCCCCTACCACCTGCCACATACTTCGTTAGTGATTTTAACTCGATTGAAGTTTTTAAGCTAAGAGATGACTCTTTATTACCTTCAGCTTCCTTTGTTGCTATTACTATGTCTTTCTCTTCTTCTATAGTATGATTTTGATTGTGTTATTGTTATTGATGATGTCATTAACCATAGAGTCATTATAACTTGGTTGGCCCCGAAGTCACAAGCTAGTCCAGGAGGCCCACAGGAGGTCACGAGAAGATATTAGAACAGTAAATATGTCTGGTTGGCACGATCCTAAGTGTTGCTTGTTCAATTAAGGTGAAATTGGTGTCGTCCTAAGGTGTGCCTTCACCTCACTGATGTCCCTACACAAGCAATCAGTGTCAAGAGAATGTTTCCGACCTGACTTCTTCGATAGTAAAATTAGTTAGGAGGTAAAAACAAATAGTAGAGATAATTGCCACGTTAAACTTTTGGGCTTAGCTTTTATACCCGAACGATCGATGGAGCACAAATAACGACTAATGCAGAAGCCCCTCATGCCGTCCAATGGCTCATTTATGTCAACAGCTGATGAGCACACGACTCTGAGGGTGACATTAGAGAATGACGATATGGGATGGGCCGTTTGTTAGGGCTAAAGCTAGCATGAGATAAATAGATGATTGTTATCTATGTCAATCATCCGAAGAGAGGGATTTGACCATGCCATCTAGAACTAATGCCCTCTATAGTCGAGCATGTGAACCTTCCCGAAATAGTGGCTGATATGGGTGACAAGTAGCTTGTGATAGGTAACCCAAACGAAAGTGAAAAATGGGGGGATGTGTCTCTTTGTCAAGGATTAATGCACCTTATCCTTCTTGATATTAGGGTGGGCAGGGGATGGAAGTTCATGCTCTTGCCAATGGCCATAAGAGAGGGGCAGGTTCTTCTACACACGTCATCGCCTAAGTCGCAGTCTATGATTGGGTGACTTAGTAATATAATACTTATATCATTACTTTCCCTGACAGATTACTCCCACGGGGATAACCCTCTCACCACCCCGAGCTTCCTTTATTTTTTTTCCCTTTCCCCCTCAACTGATAATGTTAACTTCCTTTATTACCTTTGACTTCCTTTGTTACCCTTCATTTCACTCATAAATTAATATCATTGTGCTTATTTTATAATCATATTAAAAATAATCAAATATAAGTTTAAATATATCATAATTAAAATAAGAATAAAAATATTAGCTAATTTTCATTGCATAGTGAGTCTTACAAATATACTTTTGTATCTCGTTTAGGGTTAAATGATATTATTAAGTGATTATACAAGTTTTAACATAACACATACAAGACACAAATGAGTTTTTTATTTAGAAAAAAAAAAAGACATATGAGAGTTTAGAATGGTATAACACATATCTTATAGTTAAAATATTTTTTTATCAATATTTTAAGATTAAATCATCAATCTTAGTCTTTATTCATTAAATATAAAACTTAGTTTGTACCTAAAGTATTTGTATTAATATTTTCATACTATCACACCAACCACCATGACCTAACATCGATCTTAATCTTTATGTAATTTTATTATGAAATTAAATCAATTTATTATAATCTTGTTATATAAGAGCTTGACTTTACATATTCCAAAATGAGACGCTAGCATGATACATATGAGATATAGTCATTTTATATTTTAATGAGATAGAAGATCTATTAACTTCATTAAATTTGAATCATTAACTTAAAATACTTAAATCCAAATTAATAATAAGATACCTATCATATGTTTATAAACCAATCTTAATCTATATTTATTTATGACATGGGATTAAACCGAAATGTTGTAAAACAACTTTTTATTTGGTAGTTAAGCTAATAACAGCCTAAATGGTTATTTCTCTACCTTTATATCGTTATTAAACTTGATGTAAAATATATTATTCTCAATAAAACACTTGATAAAAATGTCTTTGTGGAAGAACCATCTTGATTATTGATTCCTCGTGCCCCTCTTATATATATATATATATATATATATATATATATATATATATATATATATATATATATATATATATATATATATATATATATATATATAATCTTTTATATTTAATGCTTCAATTTTTACATTTAATCCAGTAAATTTAATACCACATAACCGTTCATGTGGTATCAATTAACGATGCATGCATAAGAAATATGCATGTATGTGTATCTGGTGACTTCACATTCACCACTACAAGCATTCGCGGGGTAGCATCTCGGTAGGATTTGATGTGATAACCCCAACACCAGACACCATCATTCCTTTGGTAGCGAGCGATCGGCGTTGCCTCTCCTCATGTCCCACGTGTCCGCATTGGCGAACTCTCTCGGACGTGTCGACGACAGAGAACCGTTCAGGTGGCATTTAATAATGATGCATGTATTTGTGTTTGGTTAACTCTCGGCCACCGCTGCAAGCATCAACTTGGTAGGATTTGACGTGATAACGCCCACGCCAGACACCATCACGGTTGCCTCGCCTCCTCTCGTCATGTCACACGTGTTCGCATTGGTGAACTCCCTCCTACGTGCCGACGACAGAGACGTCGATTAGGCTGATCACACGTCACTCGTCTTCACCTCATCCCCGTTGACAACGTGGAGTCGAAGTAAACCAACTCTGTCGCTTTGAAATGGCATGTTTGCCCCGGAAAGTAACCGAAGAATCTGCATTAAACGAAGGGTATTAAGATAATTGTGAGAAGTGGGCCTACTCGGATACGGCGGCGTGGGGATCGCCAATTTGGACTTTTCCCATCACATAATGACACGCGTCACGCGGCGACACGACATCGAAATGCGACGCCCCGCTGTCCGTTCCGTCACACCAGACAGCTTGCTTAATGACGTGGCAACCTGGGACGTAGTTGACGGATTTGGGACCCACATGGGTGGCTCACATGAAAGGGCAAATTACTAAAATGCCCCAGGATTTTACCAAAGTATGATCTATTCATTATTTCCAAATCGGTGCAAGTAAATTTGTCGAAGATTATACTTACTATTATTTAGGTAGAATATACAGAAAAGAAACTAGAATTGATAGGTACTGTGATTAAAAGAGAAAGCTATGTCAATTAATATGTATTTTTGGTAATTGTATAAACTCTGCTACATATCTAAATAGAAAAACCGGTTTTTTTTTATGGATTATGATTTTAAGAAATATAAATTATATTTTTTGTTAGAAAATTTTTATATTAAGAAATCATAGATTTTTTTTAGAAACAATATCCTGTTTTTACAAAGAGTACATCTTCAAAAATATATCAAATGAGATTTTAAACTCTCCTAAAATATATGTATCTCTAACTAAGATTTTTTCATATATATAAATATATAAAAAAAATTCATGTTAGCCGATTCCAACCATCCTTAACATCAATTCATTTGAGTTCAAAAGAAATATATGGGATATATGTGATAATCATAAGGTCCCTAATATATTTTGTAGCTCTTAAAGTACTTTTAAATGGTATTATTATAAATTGAAGTCTCAAATAATAGTTATCAGCTAAAATAGCAGACTTTAGAGGATAGTAACAAGCACATGATATAATGCAGGAGGAGGCCTGTTTTATTATTTTTTCTTATTGGTATTAAAGGTTTATATACCATCTTAATATATCGGAATCGTATCATTATGATAAATTATCAGAAATAATCTCATTCCACTATTTAAGACCTCAGTACAAGTCACTACTGGTAGAGCAAACACAATTTATAATAAGAACACAACAAGAATAAAAAATCTCAATGATAATTGTCGGAATAAGTTTTTATGGTTAATTTTTTGAAGATTATATATACATACATTCACCTACTCGCCTTCCTCGATCCGAACCCATCAAACTCGACTTGATCCAATTTATTCGATCCAAATCAAATTGCTTCGATCTGTACTTTTAATCCAGTAAATTTAATGCCACGTAACCGTTCCGGAGGTATCAGGTAGGCATGCATGCACGAGAAAGATGCATGTATTTGTATTTGGTGATGACTTGCTGCCATTCACCACCGCATGCATTCACTTGGCAGCGTCTCGGTAGGATTTGACGTGACAACAGCGACACCAGACACCAACGAGTGATCCGCGTTGCCTCTCCTCGCCTCCTCATGTCCAACGTGTCGACGACAGAGACGTCGGTTAGGCTGTTAAACCGTCACTCGTCTCGAGTCAAACGGGGGGTCTCACTCCCACCTCATCCTCGTTGACAAAGCGGCATAACAGTAAGCGCACGTAGTCGCTGAAATGACAAAATTACCCCGGAAAGAATCTGCATTAAATGAAGGGTATTAAAACACTCGGATACGGCGGCGTCGCGACCCGCAATCTGGACTCTCCCATTACATAACGACACGCGACACGACTTTGGGACGCTCCGCTGTCCGTTCTCTCGCACCAGACAGCTTACTTAATGACGTGGCAACCTGAGATTTATGTCACGGCTATGGGACCCGCGTCAGCGTGAACCGCGGAACCGTTAGTCGAAGCGGTTGGTAGTTGGGTTGCACATGGATTTTACCTGCACGCCTTGGTTTAAATTCCGGGATACCGAAAGGGCAAATATGCCCTCATCGTTTAGCGATTAGTCATTAATTAGCTTTATATAAATATGATTATTTCAATATTATATCGAATTTGATATATTTTGATATTGACTTATAATCGAATGTAGAACAATTCGTTTACAAGTTGAAAACCATAAAACCATCTAACTCACATCGAACTATTAAAGAAAAATTATGATATAAGTGATTGCTCAATTATTATTTTAAGAAATTTTTAAATCTAATTTGTCAAAATATAGAACCGGTTCGGTTCATGTAAACCGATGATGGTTCAATGAATAGAAGATTCAGAGGTTTTATGGGCATTCGAGTAGATTAGGATGCCTCGAGTCAAAATTGGAATTCTTCCATTAAAAAAAGGGGAGGGTTTTTAGGTTATAAAATTAAGGGAGGGCTCTTTTGGTAAATCGCCCCAGATGAAAAAGGGGTGCTTCGTCGTCAGCAACGGTGGGACCCGCGACCAGGGGAATATTTCACGGGTGATTCGGTCACTCGAGCAAGCACCGTCAGTGGGCGCTTCAACAGGGTCCATAATACAACTAATGCATCAACTACATCTCCAAAATAGAGAAGTGGAAAAGGAAAGCAATTAACCTCTTCTGGTCTCCGTCTCTAAATCAAGGGGGGTTACTTCAAGTTTCCCCTCTTTCGCGTCTCTCCCTCCTCCTTCCCCTTCCCCTTCCCCTTCCCCTTTCTTGTCTCTCTTCCAAGAAAGAACGATAGAGACATCGAATAGTAACCCCGCGGGTGCTCGTGGTGATCGTCGATCACTATCTCGCTCTCTTCTGTTTCGGTCGCCGGTATCCGATTTCGACCCGCCGCGGTCCTCTCCGGTAGGGCCTAGGTTCGGGGGATCGGAGATGGATGAGGAGAACGAGCTCGAAGAAGGCGAGGCGTGGTTGGGACTGGAGGACTACTCCTGCATCGACCCTGATGCTTTCTCCTACATCGTGAGACATCTGAACGCCTCTCGATACCTTCAGTTCCTTCTTTTTCGAGAGTTTTTGGAGTTTTCCTGGTTGGAGTGTTTCAGAGTTTATGCCATTCATGGAACTTAACTGAAACTAGCAGTAGATGTGGGCATTTTCGTGGTTTCCTTTTTCTTTTTTGATATCTGCTTCCGTTTTGGTGGCTGATTATACTTGTTACTGTTGCTGATGTTCTCACCTGGAGCATGATTGAAATTCTCCGGTTAAAAACAAAGACATTTTGGGTGACCTGAAACCATGGAGATCCGTAATGTCATTAGTTTTGAATGGTTTGCATGTTCCTTTAGGAAGCAATGGTGCAACTTGAAGTTACTTTCTTGAACTCTTAAGCCTCACTTGTCAGATTATTGGCACCGTGAGAATTTCACAATTGGCAGAGCGGTTTGCATGATAAACCCTAAAAGGTTTTTGCATTTGGCTGCACCATAGTAGTAGGGATGGAGGGAACCTCTCTTTCATGTCACAGGATTTGTCTTTCTTGTCGTGGGGTTTTATTAACTCCCACAATGATAGAATTCGTGGATAATTTTATTTAAGCATCGAAAGTAATTTTAAAGGCTTCTAGTCACATTAGCTGCGATTTTGAGATTTGCTGTTGACTAACTCCCACAAGGATAGAATCTGTGGATAATTTTTCTACTCACATGTACAATTGTAGCTGAGATTTTGATACTTGCTGTTGACTATGTTTGCATTTTCGTTTAGGATAAAAAGATCCAGGATGTACTGGGGCATTTCCAGAAAGACTTCGAAGCTGGGCTTTCTGCTGAGAACTTGGGTAAAATGCAGATATAGCAGTCTCAACCAGGATATTAACTATTCAAACAATCATACTGATGGTGTGGAGAATTCAACTTATTAACAGGTGCAAAATTTGGAGGATATGGTTCTTTCTTACCGACCTATCAGCGGTCTCCTTTAATTTTAAGCCAACCTAGAAGTGCACAAGATGTTCCAAATCAAACTGTCACAAAATCTCCCTACAATCCATCAGTCAAGGTACATGTTTTGTTTTAGGTGATACAATTGATAGTTGACCCTCATATGAGGAATTTGATCATATCATCTCACACCAACTCTCTCTGTTTGAATTCTGTTGATATGCCATCATGATTTAAATTAAAGAATTTTTTACACAAGGGTTGTTGCCAAATGGCTCAAGTAACTATTTGAAAATCATGACAACTTAGTAGATTTGGTTTTTCACTAGTTATCACCTGATGCATACAGGTTACAAACCCAAACGTTTCAGTTACCATGAGCTCATCTTATTTGAAAAATAACAGTGTTATGGTGCCACCAGTGGACGATTCATGCAAAAGGGACATGTGCGTGAATGAACCATATGTTCAGGAGTCTAATTCCCAGCATACTTCTTTAGATAAACCATCTAACATTACTGACCAGAAATCACTGAAGGTTCGCATCAAAGTGGGTTCTGATAATACCTTGGCTAGAAATAATGCTACCATCTATAGCACTCTAGGCCTAGATATGTCTTCACCGTCATCATACGAGGACAGTCCTCATGGGAGCAGAGGGATCTCCTCTGAATTCCAAGATCTGCCTGATGAATCTCCCAAAACTATTTTCCAGGTAAAGTACTACTGTTATCTAGCCATCTTTGTGCAGGATCCCAGTTTGCTAATTTCTGTTTTAAATTAATCAAACAGGCTATGACATGTTTTGTGGTTCCTGGTGACCTTTTACTTTCACCTCTTCAAGAAAGTCTATTTCAATTGGTTTTAAAAGACAATTATTTTGTCAACAAGGGCAAAAGAGGAATGCTCTTCCAGGGAACTCCTGAAATGAATTCAGACTTTGCATGTTATTCATGTTCAAGAGAACTCAAAGGTCAGATGGAGAAGCAAACAAAGTCTAGTGAGCACAAAGGAACACCGAAAGTAATTAAGAATGCAGAGGGAAAGGATGATGCAAACTTGATTAGGGAAATTGACATCGAAACCCAAGGAGGACAAGAGCTTGCGCCATCTATTTCGAATAATGCAGATAGAAAAGCAGAAAGATCAATGGTTGGGAATACTGCAAAGGATGACACCAAGATGTTGGATCATCAACGGAAAATGAATAAGGCATCATTGAAAGGCATATTGACTTTTCCTGGTGCAGTAGATGACAAACCTTATGACCTAATTGAAAGTACAACAAATAATGAAATTACTAATTCAGGAAACAAAATAACCTATTCAAGAGGGAAATTGAATTTAAAAGCAAGCAGGACAGAGAAAAAGTTGGAAGAACAAAATTCAAACAAACAAAAGAACGATAACTCTGAGTTGCAGACAGAAGTTAGAAGAAAAGTTGATAAAGATTTCGGTTCCTACTCAAGTGGACAAAAGAGAAGGAATGGGCAAATTTCTGAGCCTGCTGATGACATTGAGTCCAATTCTTCTCCACACAAGGAGAAGACAATGGAAGGAAAGGACCAAATATCTGGTGGGCAAAAGAAGCCAAAAAGTCAAATCAATTTTAGATCTTCTGGGGAGTTCTCAAAGGACAATATCAGCGGTAGCTCATCTGCAGCACTGAAGGAAAGAAAGAAAAATTCTCATGCAAGGACAGACCATGCTGAGAAGAAGCCTAATGCTCCAAAATCACATAAACAGTCAAGTGGGGCATCTTTTAGAGAATTCCATGGAAATATTAAATGGGATAATAAATCTGAACCATTGGAGAATGAAGTTGGTTCACAGGATTTTCATTCAAAACATAAAGGGAAGTCCATGAAGCCCAAGCATGAGAAGTCCGTTGTGTCTATTGATACATTCAAGGAAAAGTCAGGTTGTAAGAAGGTTGAGGGAACTTTAACCTCAGGAACATTCATCGATGAACCAATAGTGACCCCTTTGACATGCAATGTCTTAGCTACAGATGCAACTGTTGCCCCTCCAATGCCTGCTATTATCAATGATGAGTGGGTATGTTGTGACATGTGCGGAAAGTGGCGCCTTTTACCATATGAGACCAATCCTAGTGATCTTCCCAATACATGGCAATGCAATATGCTCAATTGGTTGTAAGTTTCTCTTCACCAAGTAAGAAAAATGTTCTTTTTACTATCTTTTGGAATTCATATTTTTCTCCAAAATCTTATGTAGGCCTGGGATGAATAGTTGTGAAATCAGCGAGGAGGAGACAACAAATGCACTAATTGCATTGTCTTTCCCCCCTGCCCCAGAAAATGTTGCTATCTTAGATGGTTGTCACAATGTTGCCGGTTCTAGCACCTCTTTGGCTGGCGGATTGCCTGTTGGTCAAAGAATTGAAGTTAATATTCAAAATGTACATGGTACTGGGAAGAGGAAAAACACATTGAAGGATGCTTCAGATATACTAAGTTATTCAACTCCTAAGTGCTTTCCAGATAGTGTAAACAGGGACCAGCTGGCCTCTCTTAAATGTGAAATTTCAAATGAGGCAAATAAGCATCTGAACTCAATGAACAAAGTTGGTATTGTTAATGCAAGCAGATCATCTGACTTCAACAGAGAGAAGCAGAAAATAAAGCAAAAGTATAAACAAAAAAATCATGGGTTCTATGAAGGTACCATTTTGCTGATTGTCCATTTTAGTTATATGAACAGGATTTTTCCTATCTATAATATCTCTTTTGTTATGTTTCAGATGATCATGGTGGACAAAGTGAGAAACATTTAAAATTGAAAAGCAAGAGAGAGGTTGATCAAGATGATCTTGGATCTTCCAAGAAACCTAGAAAAGAAATCTTGCAATATTCCGACAAAGAATGTTCCAACCATAATTTAGCTATGAAGGCTTTCGAGGAAACTGGTATTGGTGGTTATTCAACTGAAGGAATTGCTACTAATCAGCCCAAGCAGAGGAAGCTGGCAATGCCAAAGGACTTAAAATGTGACTCGAAAGTCAATTCTGCTGCATCATCAAAGATGTTGCGGGGTGAAGTTCAGTTCAATGCTTCATATGTTGATAAGTCAAATAATCTGGACCTTTCTGCCAAGAAAAGGAAAGTAAAGAAGTGGCAAGAGAGGGAGCCCAATCAGGAGGCTCTTGTGACTAGCCAACATGTGGTAGAAAATCAGGTTATTGTTAAAGGAGCCCTAAGTGAATCGAAGCCTGTGAAGGACAGGAAGGCGTTGTTATCAATGCCTGAAGGAGAAGGATCTAAAGCAACTAAACTGAATATGAAGATGGATCAAAAAGGTAAATTGACCAGAATGGCTTTGCCTGCCAGTATAGAGCATCTACCTAATGGAATAAATGGGGAAGCCCTATATATGATGGTAGAAGAGCATAGGTCAAATCAGAGCCAAGGGAACTCAGCATCTCCAAGGAACTTGGAATTCAAACACTTGAAGGGGGATATGGTCCATGCACAGCCTCCTGCTGCAGCTAACTCAAGTTCTTCAAAGGTTTCAGGCTCCCGGAAAAGTAGATCCAATCTTAAGGAAACAAAAGGTTCTCCATTTGAGTCAGTTTCTTCATCACCTTCAAGGATTCCTAGTATTGAAAAACCTTCATGCAAAAGGATCTTGGAGCAAAATGTTGATGTGGGCAGTGCTGGTTTCTCAGTTTCAAGGAGCCCCAAAAGATGTGCAGATAGTGAAGTTAATGGTGGAAGTGCCCGGTCTGGAAATGATAGGAAAGAGGGAGTCTTATCTCTTCAACATAGAGGTTGGAAATCTGATTTGGTTAAGAGTAAGCTTCGGATTTCTGGTTCCTGCAAGGAGATGAATTTGCAATCTACAAAGAACAGCATCAGATGCAGACTTGAGGATAGCTTCGGTCCTTGTGAGAGTGAAAAGGGCAACACCCAGGAGAAGGATGAGAAGGATATCTTGAGGAAAAAAGACCTTACTTCGAAATGGATGACCGTTAGGCAAGATAATATCTCAACTTTGACAGTGCAAGAAAACATGGATGCTAATGGCACTTCTCAAAATAAAAAAGCATTGAACCACCCTTGTTCAGATAGGATTACTTGTGGAGAATTGCCTTCTAAGCTAGGAAGGTCTAAGTTGAAGCTGACTTCTGGTAATAAACAAGAAAAAAGGTCTTGGGGTCCTCCTTTGGTATCTTCACCTCTCAAGGCAAGTAAAACAGCTCTTCAGGTAGTTGATGCAGTTAGTGCTAGTGCTTTGAAGTTTGTCAAACAACATAAACAACCAGATATCCGCAATGGATTGCACCATAATAATCTGAGGCATGCCGCTCATGATGGTCCGGATCCATCGAGTCCAAGAAGAAAGGAAAATCATTCTGTTATGTTGAAAGAGGCAAGAGATCTAAAGCATACAGCCAATCGCTTAAAGGTTGGTATAACCCCTTCACAAATCACTCTGGCTATCATTCATTATATCTTGTAATTTTTTTTGCCTCTTTCAAATGGAATTTCTTGCAGAGTGAAGGACTAGAACTTGAAAGCACTGCCCTGTACTTTGAGGCAGCCATGAAGTTTCTGCATGTTGCTTCTCTCATGGAACCTATCAATGTTGATTGTGCTAAACAAGCAGAAGCAGGCCAACTGTACTCTGAAACAGCAGAACTCTGCATGTAAGTTAGTCATCACAATCAATTATACTTGGCTGGTCTTGTTCATAAACCACCAAGGTTATCTTCTATCACCTGTTTGTTCTTTGAGGATCCACTGTCAGGGGGCCGTTGGAAGAATTATCAGATTCTAGACAGTTGGTTTGAGCAGCATCTTTTTATTTGATGTTTTTTATGTTATGCATAAAAATATTATTAAAGTATCAATGCCATTGATTTACTCTTGTAGACCTTTTAGAAGGAGCAGCTTAGCGAACAATGAGCATAAAAATAAAGATGTCTTGGCAACTTAAGGTCATCTAGTTGTCTCATAGTCAAATTTGTTGGACCTTTATTATGTGATGTCATACTTAAATGGCTAAAATGCGAATGTTGGTGTTTGTACCTGATGTTGGATACTTAATGTAGCACAAGAATTTGCACATTACATGCATCAATCATGAACAAGCACTTGATTTGAACTCATCTTGTCACCATGAGTAATTAAATAAACATTTATGTTGACATAGAAGGTCCTTTTTCTAGTTAGTGATCATGATAGATAGATTCTTGTTTTCCTTATGCAGTTATTTAATTTATGATTAGCATAAAAATCAGTAACACAATTCTTAACTTAAGCATTAACTATACGGAGTGCCCTGTTTATTCAAGTGTATCAATTTGTATGTTCAATGGTAAGTACTCTAACTTGATTATGATCATCACATGCAAAAACCCATCAGCAGTGGAGTTCCACTGTTAAATATCTGGCATGACATGTGCATCTTGATTATGATGATTAAAAAAAATTATATTAAAGATTCTATGTTGCCAATTTCAGATAGTGATAACCATTTTCTTGTAGTATGATACAGAAATTTGTTGATGAAAAATTGGAACTATGGATCTTTATTTTCTTTTATTTTAGAGGGGTTGTGTTATCGAAACCTATTTTCTTATGAACTAGCAAAGATTTTAGGAGAGAAATAGTCGTAGATCATTGTTTCTTAAGAAATTATTATCATGATTTAACTTTTCGTGTAACTTAAGGTGCAAAAAATTCTTATCATGATTAACTTGTCATGTAACTCAAGGTGTAAATTAGCAGTATCGAAATTGTGCAATATGACCTTTTGTACTATATTTGATGATTGAGAGTAATTTTAGAGAATAACCTTAAGAGCATATCATGACATAAATATTAAAATGGACTTGCAAGTTATATTGAGACAACAAACTAGCAATATCTGATCATGTCTCTGTTTAAGTGTCGGACTATTTGATCCTTTAGATGTTCCTAAGAGCAATGATATTATGCAGGAGGTATGCAGTAAGTTGCTGTGTAAGCAGACACATAAATGGTTAATTTTATATTTAAACAGTGTAATAAAGTAACAATTTTTTTTGTTAAAAATTGTTAAATTACATCCAAATCAAAATTTATGGAATGATAATTAATATTCTTTAAGAAGTTAAGTGCTATGTTATAAGAAACATGCAAACTTCTATGTGATTAAAGTTGCCATGATGATCACATATGTATACTTATATGGACCATAGGTATAAGTTGTCCTGCATAGTAACGTGCAGGTTGTATATACAGCTGCATCTGTGCATGTGGTTAACCACATATTGAAGCTATGTAGGCCCTGCTTTTTGGGTCATTGAGCACATCCACATATGTGGTTTCACAGACTGTATTCTGGAACTTTATATGAAAATTATTCTTATTATTTCCTTGTGTTTTTAATGCTTGTTTTCAACAGATTTGTGGCCCATGAATATGAAAAGATCAAGGAGATGGCTGCTACTGCTTTAGCATACAAATGTGTTGAAGTAGCCTATATGAAGTCTGCATACAGTAAAAGACCTAATGCAAGCAAAGACCTTAATGAATTGCAAGCAGCTTTGCAGTTTCTTCCTCCAGGTTATTGAAATGTGTTGCGTTTCTATTAATATGCTTTTAGAATTCTAATTTTTTTTGTAGCTTTTGGTTTACCGGGTTAATACATGTGGCTATTCTTAGAATTTTGATTTGTAAGGTTCCTATAGAAAATTTACCTGTCTATGGTTAACATCACAACTAATTTGCTTAATTAAACTGACAGATGCAACTTGCCTATCAGAATCAAAAGAAGAAAATATGTAGTTCTGGCATTTGATTTCAATGAATTTTTAAACTGTTAAGAAGTTTTATTGATCACATACTATTTCCATGTTTAGGTCCTGCAAGTGATGCAACTTAAGTGTGTTAATATTAACCATTGTGAAGAAATGGCAGTACAGTACCATTACTATTTAAGAAAAACCCGTAGTCTAAATTAAAGTGTGGTAATGGAAACATTATATGGTTAACTGCTGTGAACAATTTGTGCTGTGTTTTCATATATAAACCAATGAAAGACCAATGAAGTGGCATGAACGTATTGAAAGAAGACAGATAGATTATTAGATAAATGAGGTGGGTCAGTTGGGAATAATGGTAGGAAAAGAGTAGAGCAAACCTAATGTGAATAGAATTGTTGGCTCTTAGATGTCGCCCTTAGTAGAGCTCAATAATGAGGAAAGATCAATGCTATTGACCCTAAACAGTTGGGAACTTCTAGCTTCTTTATATACGTGGAATAATATATTAGTATTTAAGTGTCTGAATTTGGTTTTGCTGGTCAAGTGTAACATGTATGTAAAATCTGTATTCTGTAAATAATATGGGCACTGTTCAAAACACTATCAACCAAGCGGGTGTCCTAACTAGTCTCTCTTTTGAGTGTGCTGGTCATGAAAATTTTTTAGTCTGAAAGATATCTTATATTGAAGTTGTTATCAATTGTTTCATATTTCATCTAAATTATGGTTTAATTATCAACAATATACTTAAAATGAAAATGTTGCATGAATTAACATTTCTCTTTCACTTTCATTAGTTGCTTCATTCTGCATTATGTCTCCATCCATTTTCTCTAGTATTAGTTGCAGATTTTTATCATAATTAGCAATAGATGCTTTGATTTTGACTATTTGCTTTATGTACTAGGTGAATCACCATCATCTTCTGCTTCAGATGTTGATAATTTAAACAATCATGCTATATTAGGCAAGGATGCTTCAGGCAAGGATGGAAGTTCTCCTCAAGTTGCTGCCAACTCTGTCATATCTACATGCCATCGCCAACTTATGCGGTTGCTCCATTATGTAAGCTGTTTACTATATCATTATGATACATTGAGCACTATGTTTCATGATTTTGTTGCAAAGCCTTACAATTGAAAGCTGACTAGGTTTCACTCTTCTCAGTGTCGAAGAGGACAAGTTCATTGCTTAGACCTTTATGATCGCAACAAATTTGAAGCACGTTATCATTTGTTGCATGTACATTATCTAAAATTTTTCCTTCAATTAATGAGAGTTTTCATTCAAATATTTCTAATGAAGATTCAGCTGCTGCTAAATCTGCAAATGATTCTTATAATTGACACATTCTCTAAGATTATATTTGCTTGACAAATTGCATTATGTGTTCAATGTGTAAAAAGTTTTCATTAGCTATAGTTTATAAAAAGCAACTATGCTCTCCTAAGTTACCATTGGCTTTCCAAAATGGCATAAATGACATCAGTTATGGACAACCTATATATATATATGTGTGTGTGTGTGTGTATATGTATGTATGCATGTATGTATGTGTGTGTATATATATATATATAGGTATGTATGTATATATATATATATAAAGCAATCTTGATTCCATTTAGTCTGTGCATGGGTCATTTTTCCAAGGATGCTTGTGTATTGTTAAAAAACTGAAAATTTGCTTTTTCCACTTTGATTTTTGTTTAGTTTTTACTAAACCAGACGTGAACACCTCCAAAAGTGACTGGAAGTGCTGCTCTTTATAGTGTGAAATGTGTGTTGGCATTTGGAGGGTTAACACAACTAATCAGATATAGGGCCAAGTCTTTTCTTGCAATCCTAATTAGGCAATTTTTTACAAGTACCAGGGATCTGGAACAGCTGATTTACTGTCAGAAAGCTCAAATTTCAGGGACAAGGATGCTATGTAATAGCAAGATTGGATTAATAACCGGGGCTTGGCAACAGCGATATTATTCACTGAATATGAACTTTCAGAATATTAACAACAGATGATGTTGAAATACAAAAGGCTTGAGATAAAAAAAATTGCCAACAGAACTTGCCTCTAGTTTTGGGATTCACTCCGGGCAGGTTTGGATCACTTACAATACATGGCTCTAGGAAGGGGTTAGGTATCGTTTTGAAAGATTATTCTATCTCTGTTGTTAGAAAATACCCGTGTGTTTGATCTTTTCCATCACTGCCTCCATAAGCACACACAAGAAAGGGATAAAGGCTAAGATAAAGTAGAGTAAGGTTTGACGTCAGTGGGGAAAGTACTCGCTTTATACTGCCCTTGCGCTACTAACTATCGGACTAAGGATCCTTTTGCAATCTGTATACATCAATAACAAGAAAGCAACTAATAACTAGTAGACTGGCACTGCACTGCTGACTTCGATTCCCATACCCTTTTTACTTTCGTTAGCAGTGGTGGGTAATTGGAGAGAAGGTTAATAAACAAAACAGATAATTCGTTTTTCCTGTCAACAAAGAAGCACAACTTCTGACTACTTTATCCTTCTACCCAGTTACTTCTTAATAGGGGTTGATCATGCATTATTCAAAAGGATTCAGGTGGACTAATTTGATTAATGTGTGAGCTAAATTATTTGAAAAATTGGAATTGGTTGGGCTCCTTCAGAATCTAATGAAAATTTGAAATAAAGTTGTGCAATATAATTAGACTTAATGGACTTGGGACTCAACCTAATGGTGTAGAGCATCCTGTCTAATTGACTATTTCCACATCCAATTGGATCATTTTAGCTGCAATATGATGATCTTATGACAGCCATTAATTTGCTAAACAGTTATAGGATTTATCTAAACATTTGACTGTATTGTTTTTTTAAATACAAAATTCATGGACAATGGGTTCCTGGATATAGATTGATTATGTTTTCTTTTCTGCCTGGTATTATGATTCTCCTAAATGTGCTTTATTACAGATAGATGATATAAATTGTGCATTTGAAGCGACTAGGAAATCACATGTTGCTTTTGAAGCTGCTGTTGTCAGCCTGCAGAAGGATAGGGTGGATGACATGCCGTATGTAAGAAAGGCTCTTGATTGCAACTTTTATAACATAGAAGGGTTTCTGCGACTTGTACGGCTTTCGCTGGAGTCTATTGGTCGTTAAAAGTCTGAGATAAAAGTGAATTCTTCTGTGAAAAGTAAACCGTAGATAATGTCTCTTCTGGCCACTCTGCTATGCTGGACATGCTGCGGTGAATATTGGTGATTGGTAGCATTTGACTTTCTGATAGGATACTATTTCTTCTTGAAGATATCCACATTCTTTGGATTCTTTTCCTGGAAAATTTGTAGGAAGAGACCATCTTGCAAATTTTGTCTAGTGTCTTTTGCACCCGGCATTGTATCAGACTCTGATAAGAGCTTAGGATATCAACCAACAGCACTGTCAATGTGAGATATGAATTGGGTTTCTTACTATCTGCCTTAAAACAAGGTGAAAATTATGCAACAAATAAAGGTGTTTTTCACACTCCGGATATGAATTTGGGCTTTCTGGCAACAGTGTTATGAATGAATAAGCTGACATTTATGGTTTACTTGATCTTCTAGGCCTTTTCTTCTGTCACTTCAAAGTATCTGAAAACATGTCAGAAATTTATACATATACAAACTTTCTGGTAACAGTTTGATATGAAGTGCCGAGTATCTCTTTCAAACGCAATGCACCTCTTTCAAATGCAATGAAGCCCAGCATACTGACATAATCTAACTGGTAACTGATGTTCTAAGATCTATCCAACTCTTTTCTGGCTTTTAGCTACTAGTTATTGTGTTTGTTTTTCTTTTCTTGAAGTTGTCTTTAATACTTCAATTTTTTATTCTTATTTGTATATTGTAGGTTCTTTTTTATTGTGAGGGAGAATTGCTGAGTTGTTTAAAGACATCTACTTTGTAGGTTTTTTTATGTGAAGATTTCCTTAAGATGTATGATAGTTGATATTTCCATTGTATTGTTTCATTGTTCCTTTTGTATTAATTTTTGAATTTTTTTCACTCACTGTTAAAGGGGATGCTTGTAATATTGACATTTATGCTACCAATAGCTGGGGGCAGGAATACTAAAGTAAGGTCTATGTTGCCATCATCCTTCAGTAGCAGTAAAACAAGTAGAAGATATATTCAATCTGAGAAAAGAGAGAGCACAATTGAAATATTTATTATTTTTGGGGTTGAAATTTTTTTAAGTTATTTAGTGGATTGCAGAAGTTAAACCTGGAAAAAGGTATATGCACAGATATAGGCCAACAATTACCTTCATACACCTCCAGTCCACCCAGATGTCTAACTTAATTGCCACTAGAATAGTAATGTCTAATGAAACTCAAAACTATACTCACTTCCTTGCAAGTTATTGCTATTAAGTCAGATTTACATACTCTTCTTGTTTCTGATGCAACCAATTTAATTAATTAACAATTTTTTACTTTGTTTAAGAAAAAAAGGCATGCTGATTCTATGGTCTATAAATTGAGCTTTAGCAGTGGTCTGTTTCAAGGTTTAAAATTTCGGGTCGAGATCAGTTTTTGGCAATTAGTCAGACTATTACAGACTCGTTCACCAATTTGTACCATCTAGTGTCACTGAAAAATAATAAAAGAATTACCTATCAGTATTTATCTATATAGTCCATTGTCAGCCTATATGGCTTTGTTGGACCTTACGGCATTGTTGTTATTGTGGTCGTCATCGTCATCCGTCATCAGTCTTTGGTTGGACTGGTAAATATCAATTAGTATATACCAGTTTCAACTGAATTTGAAACTTCATTCTGTTTAAAAGTACATAAATAGTTAATCTACTTAAAAGTACTTCTGCAACTAGAACTCTGTTCACTTCTGTTGTAGAGAAGCAACTTTACTATGATATCAAGGCTTTCCCTCTGTCTTTTAGAATCATGCTGCAGCATCTTATTCTTATTTATATTTGCACTAGCCATGCCCTGAGCGTTAATCATTAGATTTTAGATTAGCCATTGATGAGTCAATGCATTCATTTTGGGCATGAATCTGGTGGAACCACTTGGCAGTACCTAGAATCCGAACTATAACCAGAAAAGGTGGATCATCAAACTTTCATTTGTTTATCATGATTTAAGATGCTGAAAATGCCCGACTGCGTAATCATATTTAAGCTATATTGTTGGCTGGACACGTCATGCACAGCTTCGGGAATTAAGTCCATGACTTGGGACCGATTGCTATAATCTTATAGGATAATGGTGACATCCCTGATTTTCATCACCACCTCTTCTCAAGATTTATATACTCAAGTACTTGACAAGCGCAAAGGCTTGCTAGTTTGGTGATGTTTTATTGATGGCATTGACTATTTGTAAGACTGAATACCCATCTTTTTACAACTTAGATATTTTAGACAGTTTGTAACAAGAATTAAGCTATTGATTGAAATACCCTTGTATTTTCTGGAAAAAAAGAGATGCATTCACATGGATTATCATAGTTGTTTGTGATAGAGTTAAAAGTAGTAGTATTATTGGTTCAAATGACATTTTATGTTAATCATATCAGAGAGACTGCATTTGTACCTGCATATGCAAACTACATACCTCGTTATTTACCAGTGCTAATCATACATTTCATTCTGTTGCAGATTGGATATGGCCGCATGATTTGGCATTGACCTGGCAGCTCTTTGCTGTCGTCATCAATGAGCATTTTCAGTTGCGAATTGTACAGAAGAGTGTTTGGAGTTGGAGCTCTGACTCTCCGCCATATTTGTAATGTAATTTGATATGACATTGACAGGATTATGGGCATATGAGTGCCTAATAGGTTCTTTGTACAGTTCTTGATCTTATCCTTATAGAATGCAGGTTCTTATTGTTTCTATACCTGTCTCATTATATTTTTTTCACACTTGTTACCCTGTTTTGAAGCTTCATTGTAGTGTCAAAACTTGTAGCTAAATCCATTTGTATCTCGGAAAATGTGACTTGTTATTATCTTATACAATTTGCATATGCAGATGTGAAACACAAATTTTGGTTAATTTACGGGTGTCAGTGGAGCTGTTATTTTATCTCATATTATCTTAAAAAATTAGAATATGACCAATGCAATAATTTTATTACATATCATCTGACACAGTTTGCATGTGCAGTCTATGAGATTGACCCATTGGCTGAATTATTCTAAAAAGAAGAGATCGAACAAGAAAAGCCACCTCATAACCTAATGTCAGGTAACACCAGTTACTGCTGAAATTAATATAGGGCTCTCTCGCAGTATGTGTGTCCATTGTTTCATGAGCTTTGCATGCAGCAATTACAACTTGGGATGTGATGACCAGCTCGAGCAAGTAAGCCTTAGTTTCTTGTATGGACTCACCCCTTGTTTCTTAGTGCAGGTGGTGAGTACTTCAGACTTGTGAATCCGTAGTACTGTAAAAGGTAAGAACCTGAGAAAAGAAATCATTTCCATTCAGATATGTTCTTGGATCCTTGCCTCTTGTTTTCTCAGTAGTAAATGGCTAAAATTTCTTCTTCTTTTTACCTTTTTTTTTTAGCAGTAATTGTTTTTCACTATAGTATAGGCATTAAAGTCTAATTGATAATAATATCATTTAAAGATTTGTCACTTAACGCTCATGATGGTGATGATATTAAATATATTATATCATATTTTAATTCAAATAAGTTATTAGTAATCATGATTAGTAGCTAAGCTATCAAGTACCTTCCAATATCTAATATTCTATTAATTTTATATTATTCTTTATTGACACATATGTATCAGTCCTTTATCACTCACTATTCATATAATGTCTTTCCATACGTTTGTGTGGATTTCATCCTGAGCCATTAGGAGATGACTCAATCTATTTGAAGTTCCAACACCATCTCTCATCTCATGTGTAAGTTTGGTGAAACAGAGAGGGGCAGATGCATACAAGATTCCTATAACCTGATTCATAGTAACTGCTTTAATATTACGATAAATATTTTGATTGGATCATCATAAATCTCAAAAGCTTTAGATGTTATGTTGTGCGGCAGAAGTAATATATTCTTTAGGTATAAATATTTTATTAACATATTCTTTCTATTCCTATTCATGCGTAAATTTGGTGGCAACTAAAAAAATTAAGTTGGTTGGGTTTGAGTCAAACTATTAAAGGTTAGGATAATTCTTAGCAATGTAAAATTATTCAAACAATCTTCCTCTCACACAAATTTTTTTTTTTCCAACATGCATCTTTTCATGTAGCAGCGGAAACCTCATTGTTAGTTTCAGTAATGCTTAAGAATCTGCCAAAGATTCTCCTTTCCATCTGGATTGTTTATTAGAGCCTTTCTGTCCTATGAACCTATAAAAAAAGTCCCATTTGCTAACTACTAAAGCGGTAGACCACAAACAGCAAGGGGACACTGAGATGTTTGTTCTCCTCAGCTCAGCTGCAAGTGATCTAAATTTTTGTGCCAATGACACTGGACAAAAGATTCTGACAAGCTGTGATGATTCCACAGGTACTTTATTCACCACCAGTATCCAACTCAGTGGACTCCCTGTCGACATATGGCACAAACCCTCAACACACCCAAAGAAAACACTAGTCATCGTTCCCAGCAACAGCATGGTGTTTGCCTTCTTTGTTACTCTCTGTCGGGGCATTCTTGTTTAGCAAAGTAAGATGACAACATCGCACAAACAAAGAACAGCAGTTTATATATCAATCTCCTGGTGGCAATACGACCTCCTTATTTCAGCTAAAACTATCAGAGAACGCAGTAGGTAAGATTATAGAGTAGATAATGAGCTTCTCCCCCTCAAGCATATGTAGGACGTGCTTGACAACCCTTGGATTCAGCATCTAAAGCATCAGAAAAAGGAACCTGAAGAGCACAGGGCTACAGGAGAAGAGCTGACAGGTGTCTTTATAGAAACCCCATCCATGATCCTCAAAAGACTTCACACCTCCTAGGGCTTCCCTTTAGTCTTTCAAGTACCTTTCGTGAACAACAGGGTCCTCATATCACACAAAATCATATAAGCAATGGTCGCTGCCCAATCCAACTGGATTGAACTGTACCTTTAAAAAAGTGGAAGAACATGGAGGATATCCGTCAGACAGAATAATAGTGTCCCAAATCAAAAGTTTAGGAACCCCAGATATATGTCCTTCATTGGTGGTTTTGTCTTTGATGTTCGGGTCATTGCCTCAATTTATTTTCTTGGTATAGAGAAGAGGTTTCCAATTCCAGTTGCATTGATTGGTTGGTTTAACGTTGGTAATTGTGAGCTCTCTCTCTCTCTCTCTCTCTCTCTCTCTCAGAGATACTGCAACGAGCATCGAGGATTATGATTCCTTACTTGAAAGAAAGAAAGAAAGAATACAAGTGTCGAGCATCTCAAAAGGCTTTGCTGAATCCCACCTCAGTTTTGATTAAAGACAACAGCTAACCTCAGAAGGATCATACAGACTAATAAATGGAACATTAAATTAGAAGTAATAGCTGAGGTGATAGTGAAAAGTTTAAGATCTAAATTTTGTCTGTAGGCGATGTTCTAAGACTTGCAGCTAACTTTAAGTTAACACGAAGAGAATATGATCTAAATCGTATGTGGTGAGTAGCAACTCTTAGAGACGACAGTTTTTGGTGGTGTCTATCGACCTTGTTTGGCATCTCTCAGATACAGTGAATGAGAAGTCAACCTCCACCAGGTTTTCATTGACGTCTCAACCTGACACTAATATGCTCCTCCTACAAGAAAAAACTGTGGCTTCCACTGAGCTTGAATTTGTGCTCCAATTCGGTCCTACTTTGGAGCGCCAACTTGTGATTCCTTCCACCACTGAGCTTGAATCCACAGCAGCATATGAACTCATGATCGATCTCTTTAGTTCCACGACTGGGGGACCATCCCAGTCTCCCATATTATGAAGCCCAGTATGGTATAAGCATCAGACACGAACACAGATTATATATTCACTTTAATTTGGGTGAAGTGCTCAAGTAAAGTTCTGACAAGTCCCAATAATGGTGTTTAAGAGTTTGAATATAAGATGGCTTTCCTCTCTTGTTTAGCCTTTTAGGATTATGGTAACCCACCCCATTACTATGTTATTGGCATTAGGTCACGGATCGGAACTTGAATTCTCCCCCTCTTCTTTTATCCTTATACTTGGAAAGCTTACTACTTTTTGACTTGGAACCACTATCTTTCATCAAGCACATGAAAGTTTATAGATAAGCTGGATTCTCTCCATCAGTTGAAGTTTTCAGGAATTTGGTAATCCGCCTGCAGCTCAAAAATTCATAGGATTCCAATTCATTTTTGGATAAAAAAAAAAAAGAGAGAGAGAGAATTATGGTAATGAATCCAAACTTCGATCCTCCATTCTTCAGTAGAGTTCTGATTCCAAAACATGCCCTTCATCTGAGGACCAGTTTCACAACGTCACTGAAGAGATACACTACACTAATATGGCTAAGGTTCATCAATGGCAGGCTAAGGAGGAGCAGCAAGATAAACCACACACTGTCACTTGGCAGTGCGGGAGGAATCATGACATCCAGCTTATTCTAATATTTCCAAGGAAGAAAAGTAGATGATGCAAGAGTGTGTCAAGTGATAAGCTCAAGGCGCACGACAGTGAATGGAAAAAGTATATATTGGTCGTGTGTTGCTAAAGTGATGAGAAGATAAATAGCACAAGTCGATGTTTAATGCGATGAAAGGAATAAATCCTTCGAGATTAAGATGAACTTAGCATGTTGACATTGCATAAACATAAGTGTACAGAACTGGTATTTGCTGATGTTGGTGATGATGATGTGATCACCAAAGAACAAAAATAAAATCACTTGATTTCAATAATTTTGTACTTTCGATATGATTATAATGTCTGCAGGTGATTATTATGTTCTTTAGCGAAGCACTCAGCAACTGCAACATTGGCTTGCAACTTAATATATCCTCAGATTTTTGGCAATAAATGTTTCATTAATCCTAGATTACAGTTCTTGACATTTTTAGCTTCTAAGAATCTTGAAAGTAGAAGAAGCAAAGGAACGGTGTTCAATCAGATGGACAGCCACAAGTAGATGGCAACCTAAATCTCTTGCAAAAAAAAAAAAAAAAAATTATGGCAGGAAAACAAGACACAAAAAAAAAAAAAAAAAGCTACTTGAATATTGCAAGGAGGAAGCATATGAGTGATGATAACATCTGAGATTAAAGAACCAAAAAAATATCACCACTTTGATATATATTTTGATATCTAATTGAAGATATGAAAGCATTGTTTCTCATGAAAATTGAGGAAGAATGCCAGATTACATTTGAGGACTGGAAAATCCTTGAGTTTTAGGATTGTTGTGCTTAAATCCTTGACATCAAGTGTTGATCTGAGTATGAACTTTATAGTATTTTAGGCAAGATTTCTTTTGACACCAACTTGAGCAAAGTACAAATTTTTCTAGTTTCCTTAAACTCCTCTAGACAGCAAAAGGCCAAGAACACATCTCTTTCTCCAATAACTTTAGTGTCCAGTGAATGTCTCCACTGCATGTATGGGAGTTGAACTTTCTATATTGGGATGATAAATCTACTTGCAAAAGTTTGACAAAGTTGAGCTACTAGCCCTAAATTTTAACTGTATTTTACTCTCTATCTTGCAGAACTTGAATCAGATTACTTGCAAGCAGCAGATTTCTTAGGAGACAGTGCTCACTAAAGGAAGACCTCAACTTTTCAGATTCAGTTCACTCAAGAGCTCTTCTACAGAACCTCGGTAGCCGCTAGGGTTATGCTGCAGCCCTTCCACAGGCAGGCAGTTCTTAGGACATGCATGGTCTTAAGCAATGGAAATTATCAATCCGCCGCACGCGTTGCACGGTTTGTCGGCAGGTGTCACTCTACTTTCTCCAGCTTTTTAAGAATTAGAGTGAAAGATTTGCCCCCTTGTGGCATCTTAATCTGATCATGCATCCATTACCTAACAATGTCTCTCAATGCATCAACCATATTAGTGTTTCTCAAAATGTCAGCTCACTGAACCTCCCAAAAATGGAGTTCTTTTTGGAAGGTTAAGTGTGTTTTCGACATGCTTAGCTATAAATAATTTTTCAGTAAGATCAATGGCTAATCCAAATGCAGTAATTGTCAATATAAGTAAGAAGAAGTATTTGGATTCCCATCATCTAATAGTACCTTAAGAATTCTTGTTTGTGTTTACTGAGAATATGAGATGACATCAGGCAAACTAGTCGAACCAGCATCGCCTTTCACCACAAGAACAAGACTTCTCCATAAATCCAATTGCTCATTTCTTTAGGACAAGTGGTTCCAAGTGATGAATGACCGACCGACCGACACACCGAACAATGTTAGGATTCTAAGCATTACTCTTCTCGACCTTTGTTTTCCTTTTGAGCAGTTCAAGAAAACGACACCTGAGCAATTGCACTCCCCACTTTATGCTCGAACAAGGCGAAAGATGTCAGACGAATGGATGATATAAGCAGCCACATTGAAGCTACATGTCTCCATCTCATGGCCTTGTAGCTTCTCCTCTCCAGGGAGATGGATGACGTTTCAGAGAGGCAAATGCATCGTCGCGGCCATGGCTACGAATTCGATGCTGCGAACACTTTGTCAGGAGATGCGTACACCGGTGGGCAGGATCACCTGCTGCCGATAGCCAACGTGGGGCGGATCATGAAGAAGGCGCTGCCGCCGAACGCCAAGATCTCGAAACAAGCCAAGGAGACAATGCAGGAGTGTGCTTCCGAGTTCATCGGCTTCATCACGGGGGAAGCTGCCGACAGCTGCCAGAAGAACAACCGCAAGACCATCAACGGCGACGACATCTGCGCCGCCATGAAGACGCTTGGCCTTGATGACTACGCGGATGCCATGAGAGGATACCTGCACAGGTACAAGGAGCATGAAGAGAGGGCAACCTCTAGGGATCACAACAGGATTGCTAGCATCGATGTTGTGGATGAATTGTCCATCTCCAAGACCACCTCATCGATAAGGCATCTCTTTCCTACAAATCCTTCGGAAGATTGATGGATAATGGCATGATGTACATCTAGAACTTTGATTTTGTGCATGCCCAATTGATCCAAGAAAATTGGCAAATTGTTCCCTATGATTGATGTAGATATTATTATGCATATGACCTGATCTTGTTGTTCCTGTGTCATGATCAAGAAGCCATGGAAAGGCTGCTTGCATTTGAACATCAAACATTAAAGCACTTGGAATTTCTTGACTTAAAACAGTATCAACTTTATTTCATGCTTGGAAAGAGGTGAGTGAATCACTCCAATTTTCAACTAAGAATTGGAATTAGAAAGGAAAAAGAAGATGCTAATCTTGTTTCAACTAAGAAGTAATGCTACCAATTTTCATATTTTACCATGTTAACAGGGAAAATATGTGTAGCAGCAAAGGTTAGATTTCAGTTGTAGTGAGACTATAGATATCCAAAGTTCTTCTCTTCTCTTCTCTTCTTGACAAGAAATTGACTTCACACTTGTGGTCTAAAGAAGTTTGTATTCTATATATATATATATATTGTTATGAGAAGATTAAAAAGAAGTTCCATCTTTGGTTAAAGTTTCAACTAAAGATCATTCTGGCGCTAATACTATGTCAATGAATGTACCAAGTTTATAAAACCAAAACTTTTATTGCACATAATATTTTTCTGTTTATTAATATCTAAGACAATGATCTTAAAGAGGATCATTTTCATTTTCCGATATGTATGTATCTTCTTCATTAATGAATAATGGAAACAGATTAAGGTTATTCAATATCAAGATCATGCAATCTTTTGACAAGTTTGAAGTTGAAATTGAAGAATAATAAGTGCGACACACGGTGGAATCACACTAACGAAGATACTTATTCAGACAATAATATGATATCATGAGATTCGCACGCGAGCTATCAGTACCATATGCTTTTGAACGAACATCATAATTTCATCGTAGATAAGATCTCTTAATCCGTGAGAAATTCATCAAATTTTGATAATACATATATTTTTTAAATTTATTATAAAGATGAAAGTTTGATCACATGATGATTTTTCTTGACAACAAATCATTTCGGTAAATATTAGCTTAGCGATGAATTTTCAGTGATTCCTAACTTAGTGATGAACTCGAAGACAAAAGACCTTCTTTGTGATAAGATGATAATGAAGAGAAATAGATTGAGGAAAAAATATAATAAATAAAAAATTAACTCATGGATAAGGAATAATTGTTGTGACCTTCTTTATATTATTAGCTAATATGACAAGTATGTTATATCTTTATATTATTAGCTAATATGACAAGTATGTTATATTTGTATGATGTAAACTCAATAGCTGATAATTATCAGGATTGATTATCTCAACCAGATGCCACTAATTTAAGGAAATAAGAAACCTTCAACTTAGATTTGTGGATTATTGGTTTCCTCCACTATCAAAAGAACACTAACCAAATAAATTTCAATCTACCCAAGAGCTTGTATTTTGAGTGAACCTAACATGTTTTTTTTCTGGAGAATAAAACAAATATGAGATATTTGAATAGACCATAACAAAATGACTACCAACACATGGATCAGAAGAAAATAGCATTAGCTTTAATATAGCCTGAGTTGAATGCTTTTTAGATAATCTAAGTAATCATCCAAATATATTTTAACACTCACTTTCTTCATTTGTTCCTCCTTTCCAATTGTAAACATTACTGTCATAGCATATTATCTCATCATTCTTGCATGTAAAAATAGTTCCAGCAATTATTTTTAAGATTTTTTTTCTCAAGATATTGAAATAAAGACTTCTTTGTTTTTTATCCTGAATTTTAGAAATTTATCTTATCATTAGAGTTAGTTGTCATAATGGTTGTTTTTTTTAGTAATGACAAGTTCATGAATGCATGAGGTAAAAACCTTGTGATTGTGTGTGTGAGACATTTATTGTGAATGACAGGTTCATGAATGTACAACCCAAACATTTTCCATAAAAATAAGGCAACCATATGTTATGCAAAATGCTTCAACATCATCTTATATAATGTGTACATTAATGCAAGTATAGAACTTCAATTTAGGGCAAACATACTGTGTATTTCATCAAACAATTTTAGAATTTATGAGTACAGAATACTTTTAGTTATTATAATAACAGTCGTTGGCAAGCCTAAAATTTACATATGATATGAAACAAAATCATATGACTCCAAAAATAATTAGAAGAATGATGAACATGACAGATGATAAATGAATGACGAGTAAAAAGAAAGCTTTTAAGCCTACATATCAACTAAATAGTTTGATCAAAGTACTTTTTGTTCTAATGAACATTTTGATCAAAACAAACATGTTTTCACATAACCTGGAATATGATTTAGTTTATAAAAATGGTTTTCACTAAACATTCATAATGACTTGATAAACATGTAAAAGCACCTTTTGTGAGAATGAGCTTCCACTGGTATTCTCTAGAATGTTGTTGAATTTTTATTGATGATGAGGAGCCCTATATTTGATCTTTGTTGGTAGGATTATGTGCCTTTTATTTTTTATTTTTTTAAGATTTGTATGTCAATCTTTTTTATTTTCCTATTAGCATTCTTGTGAGACTCAATCTACAGAGACTAAAACGTCATAATTTGATTAAGTAGGATTAAAAGTGTGATTATGTCTAATATTTTTCTTTGGCCAGATTACTTGTTCTTTTCACATCCTGAACTCTAACTTCTTCAAGGAGCTTAGGGTTGCACAGTCTCCCTGAGTAGCTAAAAGGCTTGTAGCTGATGGATAATAATGCATTCTTCTTAATCAAGACAGAAACTGGCTTAAGATTGATCATCTCAAGGACCTTGAGAGGTTCACCATGGAGTTGTATACATTTCTTGCATAGGTGGTTTTTGCTTCTTCAGATATGAGAATGCCATTAATGTTCTTCCTTCCCAACCTCTGAAGATGTAGAACAATTACCTATGCACTCAAACATAATATCACATCATCTAAGATTAGTTTGCACCAATGTGTAGGAGGTTGTGGCTGTTCAATATCATGTTATCAATGTATAATGTCATTAATGTTCTTTTGAGGATCATGGGGTTTCTGTAAAGACACCTGAAAGCTCTCCTGTATCCCTGTGCTCTTCATATTCCTTTTCTGATGCAGATGTTGAATCTAAGGTTTATATCAAGCATGTGCTACAGTCTATCTACTATTACTTCAGATATGTGCTGAGGAGAAGCTCTGATGTTTGAAGCTCATCCAAAGCTCAGTTCTACCCTCTAAACCTACTAACTTCTTTGATAGTTTTAGCTGAATAAGGAGCTCATTGCCGCAACAAGATAGCTGTATAATCTGCTTTTCTTATTGATGCCATGTTCACTTAGTTTCGCTAAACAAGCATGCCTGTCAAACTATACAACAAAAGACAAACACCATCTTTGCAACTTGGGTTCATTTTAGCCTATGTGATTTTGATCGTAGATCACTTAAGCTCTTATGATTTACTCGTGCCGAAAATAACTCATACATTTTCAAAAGCGTAGCATATAAGCCCCTCCCGTTAAGTTTGAGTTAATAGATGTTAGAGTCTGTTTACGTGACATGCTGAATCATAATAAACTATTAATATAATAACACGTATAATTTAAGTTTTTAAAAAAGATATTTATTTTAGCCCAAGTGATTTTAATCATGAATCACTTAAGTCCTTATAGGTTTGCTTGTGTCTAAAACAACACATACATTTTTTAAAATATAGCATATAAGCTCCATCTGTTAAGTCTGAGTTGACAGATTTTAGACTACTTATATGACGTGCTGGCTCATAATAAATTATTAACATAATGACACACATAATTTAATTTTTTTAAAAAAGTCTATCTTGTCGAGGAAGAGTAAGAGGAAGCGACGGAGGTCGTAGTGACGGATGATGGTGGAGAGGTAGAGGTAAAAGAGGCTTAAGACAGAGGTGAGAGAGAGTTTGACCACTACATCGTAGGCACGACGGGTGAGGACACAGGAGAGGACGAAGTGAGAGGCAGTAGGGATAAAAACACTCAAGAGGACGAAGAGGGATCAAGAGATCATTATGGAAGCACCTAAGGTAGAATCGGAAGCTCTTGCTCATCGTCAATGTGGGAGAGGTTGTGTGCGTATAACGCCTTACTACGCAATAGCGGCTCGGTGCTGCTGGTGGTGGTCGCTTCCACGACGACGCCTCCTCTCATAATTGATGGTGATCTTAATTTTTTAATTTAAATTATATGTATCATATTAATGATTTATTATGAGTCAACATGCCACGTAGTAAACTCTAACATCTATTAACTCAAACTTAACATGAAGGACTTATATGCTATATTTTTTAAAATATAAGGGTTATTTTAGACATGAGCAGAACTATAAGGGCTTAAGTGGTCCATGACCAAAATCACATATGCTAAAATTGATCTTTTTTATAACTTAAATTATATATGTCAATATATTAATAGTTTATTATGAGTCAGCATACTAGACTCTAATATCTATTAACTCAAACTTGACGAGAGGAGCTTATATGCTACGTTTTTAAAAATATAAAAATTATTTTAGACACGAGTAAACTATAAATACTTAAGTGGTTCATGGCCAAAATTATAAAACCTTAACCCTAAAATCTTTGTCCAACCTCTATCCTTAGCACAAAACTACATAGCATTTGCATTTAAGGAGAACATCTTACTATTCTTGCTGCTTGTGGTTCGCTACCTTTATATTTAACAAAGGCACTCATAAACAATTGAGATAATAAATATATTCTTAAGCATTATTGAAGCATCATAATTTGGAGGTTTCCATTACATAATGTAAACATTAAGGTTTATGATAGGTAAGAATGACATGGTAAGTGAGTAGGTGCCATGTGTTGACACATAGTAGCATGTTCAGCCTACATGAACATCTATTGCAGATGCCACCCTACCACCACGAAGACTCGAGCCCACAAATATGTGGCGGTTGGTCCAAGCACCACTTGGGAGTCAGATCAATCTCCATATGTTTGATCAATCGAAGATTCGAGCCGCTCAATCAGCACATTTAAACATGGGAAAGTTGAACCAAATGTCATGTGTCCAACCAAGCATATGAGTTTCCTAGTTAGCACACTTAAGCGTTATGAGCATTAGACGTGTCAAACAAAATGTCACTCCATCGCTCGAGTTGCTAGTTGTTCCCCATTTTTCGTCGATTATCCTAGGAATAATCATCATTAGAGCTACCTATAAAAGGATCCTTAGGTGTGTTTCCAAAAAACTTAACTTCTACTTAGTCTTACTAGTTTGGTCGCTTTAAGTTTAAGTACTAACTTAATCATTGGAGGGGTCGTAGTTGAAAATGCACCTACTTAGTTTTGTAGGAACTCAATCTTACACAAAATAATTTGGAGGGAGGCCATTTGAAAAGGGCCATAGTTGGAAACTTATTTCAGATTAGACAACTAAAACATGACTAATTATATTGACACTAGAAGGAAGGCCCAAGACATCTTAAGGAAACTTCATAAGACCGTATAAACTGAACAAGGAGCTCGACGGTTATAATCGTGTCGAAGGGTCAACTGGACTAAGGGGTCTGATCCCGATCGTGTCAAATGCACCACACCCAACCCCCAAGGCTGGTAGGGGTTACACCCAACCCCTCATTTTCCAAATTCTTGACCCCTCCTTGTTTTGTCAACTAATCCAAGATTTGATAATTGACCCCCAAGTTGCTCAATTTAAATCTCCAATTATAACTATCTAAACATAAACCTTCTATGACCTAACCCAATAAGTCCAATTCTTAATAGTAGTTCTTCAGTTTGTGGTCATGCATTTCCCCTAACTAGCACAATAATCTTTATTTACCCCTCGTTTTATAGCTCTCATTTCATCACTGGCACCTGCCCCTAGTATTGTAGTAGAGTCATGTCCTATTTGCTGATCCACCCCAGAATAATCATTCTCCACACACTTTCCCTCGTATTATACCAAATAATAACCCCCCCTTAAGATGTTGATGGAGCACAAGAGTCAATGGTTCCTTTGATCAATCTCTCTCCTAATGTACAAGACTAACCTCATGAGATGGATTAGTGGCTAGAGGACATAAAAAAAGAAATAAGATAAGGTACCAACCAAAGGCTGATCCTTGCCACAGGTCCCCTTTTATCAAAGAAATATTGGAGGAGCTCATCCCCAAAGGCTTTCAGATGCCAACCTTGAAGTTATATAAGGTAAGTCTGATCCAATAGAGTATACAACTACCTTCACTTCTAAAATGATGTTGTTTGGGATGACAGAGTCTTTCATATGTCTCACATTCCTAATAACACTCTGAGGTATTGCGAGCGACTGGTTCTCTAAGCTATCCCAGAGTCAATCTCGTCCTTTAGACATCTCACCAAGAAATTTAAATTTAACTTCGTTAGCTATAAGATACCAAAGAAATTGACTACTTTCCTTCTAGCAATGGTTTAACAATGAGATTTGGTTGGTGGCCGACCCGAGCTCATTTGTTCTCACCAATGCCTACATTGGTGGCCTTAAGCCTTTGAAGTTCTACTATATAGTTATCACATGACCACCAACTGCTTTTCTTGAGCTATTACAAGAAGCCAATCATCACATAATCGTAGAGTCTGTGATCATGGGAAGAAGGAACTCTGAACCCAAAAAAATTCTAAGAGAAGAAAGGAGTTCCCATCCAGGAAACTCGGAGCACCCCCACAATGATAAATCGAGAGGAGATTGGGCACCACCTCACAGAGAATTTACTTTGTTAAACATATCACATACCAAAGTGTTCACATAGATAAAAGAAAAAGGCTTGCTCCACACTCCTCATCCTTTATGAGCTTCTCCAACTCGTCAAAAACGTTCAAGATAGTACCACTTTCATCAAGATTGTAGGCATGACATTGAAGATTATTATGATATGAAGCAGTAGATTGAGGAGCTTATCCAGAAGGGGAAGCTCGATCGTTATCTAGATAGGGTGTTAGAACCTTCCCTAAGATCATGAGGTCCTATTAAGCATCAGGTGAATGCCATTGTAAGAGGTCACGTCTGGAGGAACCAATTCCACATCTCAAAAAAATTATGTGAGGGACCCTCAATTTAAGATATTCCACCCCTCAGGAGATCCTCCAATTGTGTTTAAGGAGGAAGAGGTAGAACGCCTCAATCTAGATCACGACGATACTCTGGTTGTCTCTTTTAGGATCATTAATGTATTGGTGAAGAGAATTCAAATGGACATGAGAATTTCTATTGACATATTGTATTATGATACATTCCTGAAGATTGAGTTGACTGTCAAGGATCTTTAGTCAATTTTCTCTATGCTCACTGGCTTCATTGTAGATCTCATAACTCTCATGGGAATGGTAGATTCATAAATTACCTTGAGGTCAGACAATTACTCCAAGATGATAAAAACAAAATTCATCATGGTCAATGTTTCATCCGCCTATAATACAATCATCAGCCGTTGATCCTCGACCACTTGTGCATAGTTATCTCAACCTACAATAAGATCTTGAGTTCCCCACAAGCCCTTGGGTTGGAGAGGTCAAGAGCAACCCATGGGAGTCTTGCTAGTGTTACCTTACATCAGTAACACTTCTAAAGAAAATGACTCTCAATCCAGTAGTTGGATCCAAGAGAGCCTACACTTTAGACCACCCATCCCGAGACTAAAGAACCCTTACTAAATGTGCCCTTGGACCCAACGAGGCTGTAAAGAATTGTGAAGATTGGTTCAACTCTCCAAAAGGAGAAGGCCGAGCTCATCAATTTCCTATATTACTATACTTGAGGTCTTTGCTTGTACTCCTAGCGACATGCTAAGAATTGATAGCAATAGCCCAGTATCTTCTCAACATTAACTTATAGCATTGATTTGTTCAACAAAAACTTTAGAGGTTCGCATTGGATCAGCAGAAGATGATAAATGAAAAAGCTAATAAACTCTTGTGTGTTGGCTCTACTCATGAGGTTCACTATCAAAAGTGGCTTGCTAATATAGTTATTGTAAAAAGAAGTAATAAAAAATTATGTATATGTGTTGACTATACTGATCTCAACAAAGCTGCTAGCTACCCCTTACCTCGAATTAATCAATTGGTCTATGCAACCTTAAGTCATAAGTTGCTCACTTTTATGGATACCTTTTTTAAATAATACCAAATCAAAATGGCCCAAAAGACGATGAGCACACTTCTTTCATTACTGATGAAGGCTTGTATTGTTACAAAGTCACGTCTTAAAAATGTTGGAGCAAGATATCAGAGAATGGTCAACACAATTTTCAAACCCAAAAGTGAGGAATATGAAAGGTTATGCTAATGATATACTGGTCAAAAGGTAGACATTTGACATGCATCTAGAAGATCTAACCAAAACCTTCACTATTTAAAAAAAGTTCTGGATGTGACTCAACTTAGCAAAGTGCGATTTCAAGGTTGGCTCTGGAGAATTTTTGGGTTTCATGATCCATCAAACTAGAATTAATATGAATCCAAAGAAAGTGCAAGTCATCTTGAATACCATCATCTATCAAGGAGGTCCAGCAATTAATCAATCAGATTATGGCTCTAAGTCGCTTCCTCTCTAGGACTAGTGATAAATGATTGTCATGCTTCAGAACTTTGAAGCAACCCAATGAATTCTAGTACACCTAATAGTGCCAAACAACTTTTTAACAACTCAAGGATATCGGGTCTCACCACCCTAGTTGACTTGCCTCGATCTAGGAGAAGAGTTATATATTTATCTCTTTGTGACTTTAGCAATAATCAACTTCGTCTTAATTGGGATAATTATATATTATCTCTTATAGTTAGCTATGTTTAGCATCACAATCCCTATACTTTAAGGGATACCTACACTTACAAATGTGAAACATTTAACCTCAATCCTCCTCGCGTCGTCAATTTCATTGATGAAAAATATGAATGGAAGAGGTAAAAAATAATTTTACTATCTTTTAAATTATTAATTGATATAAACTTTTCTTCAACATCAGACAAAACCTTATTGCTACTTTCCTCCCTTCCAGTTCCCTACCCTCCGGCTACGCTATAGATGATATATCAGGGCACCACCTCGAAGCATCGCCCTGTCATCCCCGCCATGGTTGGTTATGGTCTCATTGTCTATCTTTATGGACTCCAGTAGAGCTTACATCTTCTACGTTGAAGGAATGGATGATTGATTGCTGCATCCCTTTAGGAGTTATGGTGACTGGGCTTAGAGGAATAGGTTTCATGTTCGTGACACCATATATGCTAACCGATCATCTATAGTTGTTAATATATAGTGCTTTGAGTTTTGCATGGTGTTGTGCAGTGTTCAAGTACAAGATGGGCGAGGACTCTGTTATGGTGGTGAGCAAGCAGGATTATAATGCTTGTGACATGAGCAAACCGATCCAAAAAGCTCAATGATGGCAATTTTGTGTTCAAGTTCAACTGGTTTAGGAATAAGACTTCATCAACAACTATATATCATCAACTACACAACACTATGCAAAGCTCAAAGCACTATATATGAACTATAGATGATCGATCAGCACATATGGTGTCAGCAACCTGAAACATATTCCTCTCAGCCCAATCATCAAAACTCTCAGAGGGTTGCAGCATCCAACCATCTCTTCCTCTAGCGTAAAATATGTAAGCTCCACTGGAGTCCATCAGGGTGGATGACGAGGCTATAACCGACCAAGGCGGGGATGACCAGGCGACGCTTTGAGGCAGCACCCTGGTTCCCTATCCACAACACAACTGAAGGGGAAGAAAGTGACAAGAAGTTTACGTACGACGTTAAAGAAAAGTTTATATAAAACTAATTATTTGAAAGATAGTAAAATTATTTTTTTATCCCTTTCATTTACTTTTTTGTTAACAAAATTGATGACATAAGAAGGATTGGAATTAACTATTCACTTTTATATGTGTAAGGATTTCAATGCTACTTTTTAAAATATAGAGATTGAATTTCTGAATATAACTAATTATAGAGGATAATCTATAATTAGCCAATCTTAATTAGAGAGGTCGAAAAGATTCAAAAGGTAATTTGTTTCACAAGTCATATCCTTCAAGATGTTGAAAACTAATATCTGAACTTTAAGAAGCTCAAATATATTCTATGTCCATGACGAAGCTACACACCATTGTGATGACTAATGAACTAATGTAACAAATTTTATCAAGGCATGATTTCGTTGGACGTCACTTGAAGTGGGTAGTCAAACTTAGCGAGTTTGACATTTCTTACCAATGCCACCATCAAAGCCCAAGTCCTAGCCCACTTCATCATGAATTTAACAACTATAAAAGATCCATCATCTGACTTTCCACCCTAGATGCTCCTTTAGAGACTATATCACAAATATCTCACATAGCTTTTTCTTAATTATCTACACGATGAAGAGGCTACCCGAACCTTATTATAAGTTCATGAAGGAATATGTGGAGAATTCATTAGAGCACATTCATTGAAATTTAAGATCCTCAAGCAAGGCTACTATTGGACCATACTTTCCAAGATGTAATCAAATATGTTCAGTGATGCAATCGATGCCAAAACATGCCAATGCTTAAAGGATCCCAATTGTGGAATTGCTCCCTTAAGATGCAACCTGGCTATTCATGCAGTGGGGACTTGACTTCCTAGGTCTTTGCCCTCTAGCATCAAGCCAAGGCAACTTCTATTTGGTTGTCATAGACTACTTTACTAGATGAGCCAAAGTCGAACCCTTGGCTTCAATATCTAAAAAGCAGGTGAAATTTTTTATTTGGAAGAGCATCATTGTCAGGTTCGACATTCCAAGAGTCATTATCACTAACAATGAGACTTAATTTAACAACTTCAATTTCAAAGGCTTCTATGAATCTTTCGGCGTATGCCTCCATTTCAGTTTGGTAGCACCCCTCAAACCATTGGACATGCCAAAGTTACTAATTAGGACATTCTCGAGGAATTAAAAAAAGAAAGTATTAGAAGCAAAAGGAATATGGGTCAATGAACTTTCAGGTATTCTATGGAGCTATCAGACAACTCCAAGAGTTACAACAAGAGAATCCCCATTTTGCCTCACATTCAGTATTGAAGATGTGGTCTTAGCTGAGGTTGTTCTGTTGATTGTTCGGACATAAAAGTATGACTCACAAGCATCAGATGAAGGCCTTTGGGTTAACTTAGATATACTTAATAGAACTAGAGCACACCTCTAATACTTGGCTTATAAAAGAGTCATAGCAAGGACCTTCAACCATAATGTATGACATCGAAGTCTCGATAAGAGCAATCTGGTCCTTTGTAAAGCTGAAGTTAGTGATCCAACTCATACCAAGAAAAGTTGGCTCCCATTTGTGAGGGGCCTTATAGGGTGATTGAGAAGGTTTGGTTAGGAACTTATCATTTACAAATCCTCTGGAGCTTGAAAATCTCTTAGACCTATAACATACAACCTATGAAGAAATGATATCCTTAAAAGTATATCAATCTTTAATGCAATTATACTTTAATATACGTATTCAAGTGAAATATTTTTTTTATTTTTCGAGAAAACTTTACATTATGTTTGATTAGGCCTACGCATCAAAAAGAGCCCACTAATAAAGAAAAAAAATAAGAAAAGAAGAAAAGCTAGTCTAAAGATGTTGAGGCCGATTGACACATCTAGTCGACCATGACCTCATACACTTTATCGTCCCTCCTTGGAGGGGGAAGAGGCAAGTTCACCGATAGGGTATGAATTAATGAAGTCTCATATGTCATCACATGCTTGGCCCCCTCAGTCTCCTATCCATCATAGGCTAGGAGATTGAGGGCTTTGATTGTCTCAGTAGGTTCGTTGGTAGTTGTTGGGCTAACAATTGTAAGGTAAACAACAACCTCTTAGTAGTAGTGATCTCTTTGGGGTTATGGGTAACAATTTCTCAGCCAGTTCCCTATGCACCATCTGTATGTTCCCCTTCCTTTGTAAGAGGAGTGGACTCGCTCTAATTATCGATTATGTCAATCTCGTCGAAGATGACTTTGTCATCAGTTAGTTGCTTGCTATTGAGGCACTTTGGGAGCTCGAAGCCAGGGTAGTAATAATGCATTGGGGATATCATAATTTGGTACTCGAAGCACCAAGCATTAAATGAGAGTTAGGTTAGACCCTTCCTAAAGCCTTCAGATGCCTTATATTTGGCCACCCTCTCCATCTCATACTCCATCTTCTTTGCCTCCTCTACCCGAAACTACTCGGTTAGCTGCTCCACAGCTTATTGCTGGCCAATGTTCTCCACTTGAAGGGTTGTTATGTCTACATCCAATTTGATGAGGTCTTCATTGAGCTAGACATGGTTAGCCTTTATCTCCTTGGCAGACTGCAAGCCAGCGTCCAACCAGTTCCCTAGGTATGTTAATCGACGACATTCTGCTATCAATTCCTATTCCAAGTCCATTTTTTGGTCTCAGAGCTAGTTGGCCTCATTAGCCATAGAGTCCCTCTCTACGACCCTCATCACAAAGTCATCCATTTCCTTTAGTACACGACCTAAGGTAGTCGAAGAGTCCCTAACCTAATCCACAAAGGCAATCCCTAGGTAGTGATGCTACATCGAAACAAAAACTTTTAGTTACTCAAGCAGTGATTAGAGGAAGGATTATTTGAGGGAGCTGAAGCTTACCTAGATGAAGTCCTTATGTGCATCGATGATAAGTTCCTTTATGGGCCTCAAATATAGCCCCTTAGTCAGGCTCCATAGGAGCACTTCATAATTCCATACTATGGCCTCTTGAGGAATTTCCCAAGCTCGACCAATATCCATGGTGGATGGTCAATCGTAGGGAATCTCTCTCCCTTTTTGGGGTAAGCAACCATTGCTTCATAGTGGATGGTCACACTTAGTCAATGGAACAAAGGTTGGATGCCATGACCAAGCTGACACCTCCCGTGAATGAGGATGGGGCAGTGGTTGATCAATCGCCCAATCTTGCGATCAGGCGACATTGTCCTTCTCGATTCCTACATATCGTGAGGACTATCAATGGCTCAAGAGGATGTGGGGACCTCTAAACCCCTTCGGTGTTAACTCGATGATAGAGGTGGGGGCAACAACATGGTAGCTGTAGGGTGCTTCCCATATTGGTCTTTGCAAAGGTCATATGGTCTTAATTGTTGGTAATCGCTCGAGTCACCTTGCGCACCTCTAGGGGGTGATCCATCCCTCCTCTGGCTTTGAGTTGTAAACCTAGCTCATTCGATTTTAGAGGTCGGTTAGTTCCTATCTTAACTCCTTGCACTGGGGGGCTTCGGCGACACGGAAAACATTTCCATGAAGATTCATCTCTACACATGAAAGGTCATTATATCAAGTTTTGCTTGCCCAAGCGGAGGGAAAGAGCCTAACAGGCTTATCTCGACGTTCCTGAGCCAAGACTAACTCATTTGGAAGATGGTTGTGGACTTGGACAAAGTGACAGATAGTTGACAATGTTGGTCCTGCTTTGGTCTGCTCAACCTTGGTATTGTGTTCCGAAACTTTCCTGTGGACCATGCTAGATTGACGAGCAACCTCCTCTGTGAAGAAATAAAAATGTATCTTCTCTTCTAACTTTTGTTGGAAGAAAGTACCCCCTCGGACTCGGTAATCGGGATAAGTGCAAAGGAAATAGATCGAATCCCTAAGGCTTACAATAAATAAAGCTTGTAGTAGGGTTAGGTTTGGGGAGATATTGAGCCTTCGACACTCCTCGAAGAAGGCGGCCAAATACCACTAGGTGTTTGGTACAACTTGGAGCAGGGAAAATTTTCAAAGGTTCAAGACTTCAATGAAAAAAGAATGGAGGGGGAATCTTAGCTCTACCACCAAGGCATCAAGGAATGTACAAAATAAATGATATGACTCATATAGTCGGTCACCAAGATGAGAAGCTACTAGCTCAAACTCGATAGGAATATCAAAAGCCTCTTTGATATTTATTAGGTATGCCTCAAAGATTCGAGAGTTAAAGTCATACGACCTCTTCAAGGCTTGATCATCCGAGGGGCTTGCCTCAGAAGAGGCATCCCCCCTCATAGCAATGACTCTGACCCTTTCACTTGAGGAAAAAGTTAGGAAAACTAACACCAAAGGTGGTGACGGAACCAGAAAACCACTTGATTCTTAGTTGGACATTGATAAGAATTTGATGAGGAAGACATTTGAACCTTGTTGAATAGAAAACCTTAAAGTTTTAAAAATTGAAGAGTTTGAATGCTCCGATAGTGTATGAAGGTGTGAAGGCACAAATGGAGTAGGGGGTTATAGTGCCCAAACGACCTTTCGCCTAATAACTTTGTTGGCTGATAGGACACCATGGTGAAACAACATTGGTCAGGATCAAACTTTACAATCAATACGATCTTTTGAATCCTCAAAGGCACACGCAACCCTCGCATGAACATCAGGCCAAATGACAAGTGGCATCTGGGTCAGGTGAATCAAGAAAGTTATGATTTGACGCTTGTCAAAAATTGAGGCAAGGATGACACATGCAAGCTGTCACATTAGCGCATCCTATCGAGCGAATTGAATGAATGTCATAACCCCCATCCAAACTATCGAATAGTCGATGCGCCACCGTAATCGAAACGATAGCATGTGTCAATCACATCCACATCATTGTATGTCGATCGTGATCGAATGGCATAGTGCATCGATCTAGGTCGAGTGGTCAAACAACCGAGTTGTTAAAATACAACAATGTATAGCCCATGAGCCAAATGCGTATTTCGATAATGCACGGCCCATGGGCCAAATGTGCATTTTGACGATGCGTAGTCCACGACCTACAATTCAACAATACATGATCTACTGGTCGAGCAAGTCTTTCGAAGATGTTTTTCCTACTAGACCAAAGATATATCACATTCATCTCGATAGATTTATATAATCTCTCGACTGAGAAGCAGGGGGGCTAGTGATAGAAAAGAATGACATGACAAGTGAGTATGCACCATGTGTCAACATATGGCAACATGATTAGCTAACACAGACATCCATGTCAAGCACCACCATGAAGGTCGGCTCGGGCCCACAAACACTTGATGGTCGATCCGAGTACCACTTGAGCGATTGGATCCATGGGGCATGGGAGTTGGATCAGTCGTCGCATGTCTAATCAACCTAAAATATTAACCGCCCAATGAACATGTTTAGAGTCCAATCGAGCATCTGAGTCGTAGAATTAGTGCACCCAAAGCATTATAGTAGTTGTTCAGTACACTCAAGTCGTTAGTTGTTCAGTTCAAAAAATTGAACTTATGCTTATTCCTACGAGTTCGACCACTTGAAACTTAATGACCGTCGATGAGGCCGTACTCGAGAACTCGATCTTGTGAAAAGAGTTTTAGAGGGAGACCATCTAACAAGGGCCACCAATCCGAACATTTTTTTTTTACTAGCTTACAATTTTTAAAGTTTTATATTCTATGCTCCAAAACATATGATTCATGAGAGGCTTCCATTGTCTTCTTCCAAACTATCTTCACGATCCCAAAAATGGAGGCTCTCGGATTACAAGCAATGTTGGAGTAAAACCATCCACCACAGCACCAAATTTCCCATAGGAATCATTGAGCAATGATTAATTCATGTACAAAGAGGTCAGCATCAAGTGTTCGACGTAATTCTTCTATGCTTCAGTGAGATTGAAGGAGTCTGCAATCCTGTATAACTCCTGCTTCACTCTCGGCCAGACCGACTCCGGTGCCTGAGCGTTGAGAGTGAACAGCTTGCCGCGGCGAGCGCAGCAGACGGCGACGTTGTGTCGGCGAAACGAAGGCCCTTCCACTCTGAACTCCAGCCTGTAGTAGTTCACGTTCTTCGAAGGATCCTCCCTCAGTGCTGCATCCACCAGTGCCGCACTTACATCGGATCCTCTTCTGGACCCAGCAATCCTCCTCAACACCGTCTCCCCCACCTCCTTCGGCCCACCCAAGTCCTCGATCCTGTTACAGCAGAATTCACTCGATGATCAGCTTGTGCTTTTTGTCTCGAAGACGAACGCCGCAAGAAGCGAGGACGTACGCGAAGTCACGAGGGACGTCGGAGACGATGACGCTGACGTTGAGCTCGCCGTTCGATCCCGGAGGCCCGAAAGCAGTTACCGGCTCGCTGACGCTGCGCGGCGGTCGAGAGGATGGCCGGCCATTGTCGAGAGGCGGCGGGTCCAGAGGTCTCTCGGACTCTGACTTGCCTGCAGCTCTGTAGAGCACCGTCTGGTCTCCGACCCAACTCTCTGGATATATGAACTCTGCACATTTGTCGGTGTGGCGCCAGAAATTGTCAGCGAAGCCATATAAGCTTTCAGATCTAACATGGCATCAGAGGGGAAGAGCAGTCTTACCGAAGCCATTGGAGGAGTCCAGGCAGCGGGTGAAGCCCTGGACGGGGTAGAGGACGTCGAGCCTCAGCGACCGCCCGAGCTCCGGGGAGAGACCAAGGAGGAAGCTAGTGACGCCGCCAAAGTTGGCACCAAGAGCGACGAGCGAGGCGGAGCCGATGCCCGTGAGGAGTCGTCGGCGGAACACCGCGGCGAGCGAGGCAAACTCCGCCGCGTGGGACTCTGGTCTGCCGCCTCCTGCGGCGGCGAAGGGCCTGCTGCGCCGGTGTATGGGCAGGGAGGGGCGGGGGCACGTCACGGCACGGAAGGCCATGGCTTCGGCTTGAGATGCTCAGCTTGTGGTGGGGAATGCGGATGAGAAGCTCGATCGCTTCAGCGGTGCCCAATTCGACCTATATTTAATTTATATATATATATAAATATATAGTGGGGAATGCTCTATATATATATATATATATATATATACTGTTTTCATTTAATTTACGGCAATTAATAATTGTTGGTGAAGTGTATCTGACAGAGACCGCCTCGGATTCACACAAATCTCATATTCGACCTTCCTAAGTGTTCTCCCATACACCGTCCAATATGATAGAGAAATATAAATAATAAATCTTTTTAAATTCTTTAAAAAACATATCCCAAATAAAATACAGTCTAAATCTAAAAGAAATAATTACTGTTGAACAATATATATATATAAAATAAAGAAATCATAGAATTCAGTCAAAGAGGCGTCATCCAAGGCGGCTTTCACACGTATTTGACCAGTCTTGCTTGTTGTTCTAAACTATCCATCTCAGGAAGAAGTCAAATTAGAGGAATCATGACTGGTAGGGATGAAATCTTGGGGATGGAAAGCCAAGTAAAGCAATGTGGAGGCAGGTGAGTTTGGCAGAATCATGTTGATTTCTTTAAAGCCGCAATGGGACCAGAAATGGAGATGGAGAATGGAAGAAGCTGTTCCATGTGCAGAATGTGAAGCACACGGTCTCAACCATGTAGTTTTGTGACCTGAGAGAGCCAATGATGGTGACAAGTGTTTGAATTCCATCAACCATGGAGATGAATGGCAAAGACCAATTGCTCTAAGAGAATCCTCTCTCTCTCTCTCTCTCTCTTTTATGTTCTATCTTTTCCTGTATCCAATCTCCATTTTTCATTCTGAAAAAGGAACCAGAGTGCAAGTGTAATACACAGATTGAATTAGCTGAAGAACAGTAGCAGCAGCAAGAAAACCTTATCCTTTGTGGCTCTTCCAGTTTTCACCAATTCATCAATCCAAGTTAGTACACCACCAGCTCTTCAGCATATCAAGCAGAACAGACAGTAGCTTTACCTTTCAAGGACAAGCACATGATTTCCTTTTTAGCTGGAAATTTTTTGTTCAATTGAAGCATGAAGTCTGGCAAATCACTGCCAAGATTCAGAGACTTGCAACTATATCTGAAGTTCCTTCATGACCTCAAATCCAAAGCTTCAGATAGTTCAATACCAAATAACATAGAAGATAAAACTTGACAGTGGATGAACTCAAACCTCTTCAAACTTTTATAGCTTTAAGTAACCACTGGATCAACCTGGTTAATTTGCAGACAAAAAAGCATCAAATTGCAATCCAAAAAACTTGTAACCTTTCACTGCATATTAAATCAGTGGCTAGCTCATCTGCATTTAATTCCTGAATTACCTCTTGCTGCTGCTCCTATTGCTGCAGAAATCCGCAAGCTGGTCATTATAGAGTTCAGTCTCCCCCATACGAAGCCATGGTCTAAAACACTTCTGCAAAGAATGGATAAAGAATATAGACATGCAACAGAAACATGGAATGTGAGAGTTAATACCACAATACCATAAGTAAAATCTCCATTATATTCAAACTTCTACTTCCCAATGAAAATTATGTGTTTTCTTCTGGTATGTTGGATATTCAATAACAAAACAAATTGCAATAGATGGTAAAGTAGAAAACAACATAAAGAAGCATCATGTTAAGGGTTTGTCACAAACAGAGTCATTCATCTTTAAAATCAACTTGATCTTCTACTTGTTAAACAATATCAAAGCTTGCTTTTATACAGATATCATGCCAACTTTAGGAAAGTAGAAAACAAGCCACAACTTAATAGACCCTTGAATCACAAAATATGAATGTTTTATATGACAATTCATGTCCCAGAGCTCACTTGTCTAATGACGATTAAATCAGAATTATATCACACATTAACACTCGTATTACTATAAAATGAACACAAAAAATCTACTGCTACATCCTCATTAGGGAAACTGGAACAACACAGAATCATGACCCATGCTTGATTTATTGACAAAAGTTGCAAGCACAGTCAGGATAAGTACAGCCAACAAACATTCTGAGGTTTATTTATGTAAACCTTCATTGGAGGAGGTCGTTGTTTGGGTAAAAAGAGCCACTCCTAATTGAATTGAAGTGGCAGAATTAGCTGCCTCATTTTCAACATCCATTTCTTCGAGAATATTGCATCCATGTTATTGTGACAAATACTTAGATATTGCATCTAATGACTCTTTATTTTCTTCTGTGAAATCAATAGAAACCTTCTGAGAGCAAGCATGGAAATCCATGTATACTTTGAGATCTTCTCCTTTATCATCAGCAGTAAGGCAGAGCTAAAAACAGTTTTCAGAATCTGAGCCTGCAGACCTTTGAATAAGCCAGGAAACCCTTCTTTTCCCCATATAGAAGATAAGGCACCCACCATTGTCTTGGGGGTTTTAGATTGTGTATCCTTGTTGGATTCATCTTCAGTATCAGCAGATTGAATCATAACTTTACACCTGTTCACCAATTCATAGGTGTAGAAAAGAAATTTATAAGAAGTATCTAGTAGTAAAAATTACTACCATATGTTTATTTGATGAAGTGAATTTTCTAAGGCTTTGTTCAACCTACCTAATAGCTGGGTAGGTCACGACGGTTGCTACGCTCTTTGAGATGGCTCCAAGTACAAAGGCCGAGAAGGCAGAAAGAGCTGCTGGAGATGATTTAGTGTCTGCTACTTTACTGCTTTGTTTCATCAGAATTCTTTGTTTCAACCGATCAAATACTGTATACTGTGCATTTTGTCAAGTCAAAAATAACAAAGTCATGATTAGTACCTGTCACGAAATTAAAAAGGTTCTGGTACTTCTGCCAATGATTTTTTTATGAGACATCATCAGATGGAAAATATTTGGTCTAATATTTAATGAATTTCACTACATTGAGGAGCAGATAACAAAATGATTACAAGCAAACGAGTGTGTATTGAAAATAACATAGGTGTGAATTTGACAAGGATTAAACACACATCAAAATAAGCAAGCTACTTGAGGTCAGAGTACCTGGAAAGGCACCGAAGTCAAATAGACATCAAGATTCCATAATGCATTGTGACATGAGATGGAATAAATATGATGGTTTCAGTGACCTCAAACTTCTACCAAGCTAGAAGGTTAAGAACATGCTGATAAAATTAACAAACAATGGGCTAACCCCAGTAAACATGATGCACTTTCTTTCAAGGATTTAAAGGTTGAAGCTTCACGTATTAGTGTTTTGGTAATTGCTTCTTCTGAACTGATAGGAGAAAATGTAAGGCATAGTGCATTTAAATAAATAAAAAATGAACATTCTGGAATAAAGTCATCTCATTCATTGGAAAAATATGATGGTAATCTCATATGCCAGTTTTTAAAATCTAAGGCACATCCATTAGATCAGAAGAACAGCATGTTATCTAAACAGGCTATGATTGATTTAATCATCAAAGAACAGTGTTAAACTATCTGTACCGATAATCTAGCAGATAGTCATTACTACATGAATTGGATGCCAAATGACAAGAAAATCCATTCACATTCAGGCTATCATCTATGATGATGTTTCTTGTTAGTCTTACATATTGCTACTAGAAGTTGTGTGTGTGTGTGAGAGAGAGAGAGAGAGATATTATTACACATATAGAAGTACCAGGGATTCCATCTCAGTGAAAGGCAACAAGATCTCTTAGTTATCATGTTCATATCAAATAACTTAGTTACCATGCATGCATTATCAAATCAAAAGTGCTTACCATCTGTCTGGGCACGGAACACACAAATATGATACAAAGAAACACAGGCAATATCGCTCATGATTCATTTATAAGATTTTGTCTCTCAAACAGCAACAGATCATTGTACTTTTGTTCAGTGATATCATGGAAAAATAAATAAATGAACAGACCTCGTTGAATTGACTAAAGTAGTTGGACACTATTCTTTTAAGTGCTCAATTCTTTGATGCTCTTCAATTTACTGGACATCAAAATGACTTATGTTCTCTATTCTGTATTATTCCTGTAGTCTGTGCAGCCCAATAACCAACTTTACCAGCCTAATCTCAGAATCCTCATGTTGTCGATTATGGAAATTCTTGCTTCATATATATTTCCTCAATTTGGTGCAAAGATCAAATGAATGATACATGATGCAAGAACTGGACCTTGCTGTTCATTAAACATTTTCTACCCCACTTCATCAGGGTCATGGATTGATAACAAGCCTAATAATAAACTCCATGCAAGAATGAGAACTAGGCTAAAAATAGCTGAAAAACCTGCAGTTTTAAAATAAATTCCAGCACAATTTTGGCTCTAAGAAAAACATTAACCTGAATCGCAGGATTTGCCGTCAAGAGGAGAGATACGCCTAGGCCTTCATATGCTTCACTCCAATATCCTTCTGACAGGGTTTCCCTTAAACCCTTGGATTTACCGAAGGCACTAGTTTGCATTCTAGAAGATACAGTATCGAGTGGCTGGAAAGAAAATAAACTACAATGATAAATATCAAATGCAACCAAACTTTAGCTACTTGGCCGTGAAAGAAACAACTCGACTATGTTAGGACATAATATCTAGATTACAGCAGCACATAGTATCAAATTCCAATCAGATAAAGCTCTTACCTGAGTTACAACCACAGTGCAAGCACCAGCAGCAGCAGCGACAACCAAGTTAGCTTTTGTTCCAATAGATTTAGCTCCATTCTTTTGCAGATACCAACGTCTAAAATAGCTATAACTATAAAAATAAACAAATTGCGATATGAAAGATTGAAAATTCTTGGTGCCTAGTCCTTGGTAGAGCGAAAGAAATTGGCGTGTGGAAATTGCCTCCCACAATACATCAGAAAGGTTCCTGATAAAGCCAGAAAAGAAATCAAGTTAGAAATCCGTATAGTAAACTGCTATTCCGATGCAGTGGAAAAAAGAATTAGTCCCTCAAATATAGATTTGATTGCACTGCAAACTTCACCTTCTCTATGAAATCTAGTAAAGACTGCACAAGGCCAATTTCCATGGATGAGTTCCTCAATTTCAGAAAATACATTATATGTGCTTTACAAGATGATGCTGGGCCATAAAGAAAATATATATTACAAACTGACAATAGATCGTAGTTCGCTCATATATCATTGGTTTAGAAGCTTCTGCCTATGGCATATTCCTGACAGCAAGAAGGTTGTTTCAATTGTCTGACAACAATTTGATGAAAAATTAAACACCTCAGCAGACCATATTCAGATTAAATGGAGTCCTATACGAATGCTATACTTTGTGTCCTACTCTTCATTTCATGATTTCCTATGCCTTATTTGTTTCTGTTTTTTTAAGACAAAGGTCAATCCTATAAGTAGTCAGATTCTATTAGATGATCAGATCTGAGCAAGAGCTTATTCTGCTATTGGTACAAAAGAGAAACTGGTCTTACACCACCAAAAGAGTCCAACATTGAGGACAAGGTTTGTCAGATAGCTAATGCAACCCAAGCAATCATAAGAAACTGATGTTTTATAGAATCATGTAGCCAGAAATCTAAAAAAAGATCACCATATGATTGGTCCATCACAACATTGGTCATGAGATGGATGTGATGGAGTCCACCATAACTATTGAGATTGAATAATTTAATTGGCAGTTCTCATGTGAAGCATAACAAGGGATGTCACAGTAGAAAGTCAACTGGCACTAATGAAGCCAATGTAGCAAGTTTTCAAGAATTGGGATCAACCCCAAAAATGTCTAGTCAAAACAACATCAGATGGATTAAATCTTTAGATTGTTGGTGCGGCTAAAAAAAAATTAAAAAAATTAACATAAGAAAACAAAAGTGAAAATACAGAAGAAATAAGATATTTTTTCCAGAACTCAGTGGTGGTCAGGGCACTGAATCTGCTCCTCATTCCTGTCCTCATTTTCATCTTTGTCCTTGTTCTCATGCTTGTCTATGCTTCCATTCCCATTCTTCCATGATAGATCATGACTGACCAAGCTCTCCAGCATAACTTTCAATTGGAGAAAGAGTGGACTAAGGCATGCAAATCGTAACAATCAAAGGTTGAAGGAGTGGTGGAAGCAGAGGATGCAAATCAGAGGCAGGTTGCAGTTATGGTAGGTGAGACTAAACATTTTGCCTCAAATCTTTATAAACCCTCAAATAATAAAGATCAGATGGAATCAGACACATTGCTTGATCCAAAAATGGTTTTAGCTGGAACAGAAGATCCAAGTCATCCTACCAATCGCAAACGCTCAAATTGGCAAGCCCTGAAAATCTCAGGATTTGGATGCGATACCAATTGATAATCCAGATCAAGATTGTTAAATTTCAAAACTCCAATTAGTTTTGATCAGAAAAAAGTGACAAAATGCCACCAATTACTTTTTTTTTTTTGGTAAGTAAAAATTTATAATGAAATGCCACCAATTACTGAGCTGTCAACTTTTAGTTTCTACGGATAGATTCTGAATAAAAGCTCTAGTTCGACTGAGAAGAAAAGTGATCAATTACAAACGAGTGAAGAAGAAAAAACATCTTGAAAATTAATAATTATAATAACCATAGGAACCTCTTTGTTAAGAAATGAAAAAGAAAAGATTCCAACAATCAACAAGCAATCCAACGAGCCGAATCCATAACAAGTTCAACAACTAAAAATTCAGATCAAGATCATGACATCAGAGTTGTAGGGCTGATAATGGACCGGCCTAGTCATTTGTTAAGCGTTAGAAACAAAGCACCACGCCGGTAGCCTACCTGGCACACCAGAATCCGACCTGGCTCAGCAGAATCTGACCTGGCACAAGGAAATCTGACCTGACACAGGGAAGTTAGACCTAAACAAAGATGACCGTGGAGTGTGGAGCACGGCAACGCCTGATGGAGACTTGATGCTCAAAGACGTCGGAACCATGTAAGATCATACGTCAGCTCAGTAAAGGATGCCAACAACATTAAAGACCAAGGTACAGTCAACCCTCAAACGGCCGATATAAAAGCCACAAATCCACATTGGGACACTGACATACAGTATTCAGATTTAACCTCAGTCGGGACACTGACCTGATCGTCGGAGAGACCACATTGGGCACCCTACCTCGACAAGTTAGCTTATTTTATATGAATCACTTTAAACGAATTAGCTTATTTTTAGCTTGAATCCTTATATGAATCACTTTAAACGAAAAAAAAAATCATCATTGTCTGAAAAAAAAGGCGGATCTTTTAACTGGATAAAAAGCAAATTAGAAGATCAGCTACCAAGATTTGCATATGAATAATACAAAACCAAGAGAAATAGTCGTTGTCCATCTAAAAACAATATCTTTCAAGGAAAAGACAACAGGAGGAGGAGAGGGGCGTGATGGGGAAAGGGAGAATTGCCTCACCTGTACTTGCGCTGGCCATGGGATTGGACTTCGGCCTGATACTTGGTCTTGCAGGTGTCGAGGGGGTAGAGCACGGTGGTGCTGACCAGCGCCCCCACCGCCCCCGACGTCGCCTCCGTCAGCGACTCCCAATCCAACCCATCCGCCATCTCTCTCTCTCTCTCTCTCTCTCTCTCTCTCGGTGAGCGGCGACGCACAGCACACCGAGATGAGTAGAAGACGCTTTCGCTCGCTTCACCGCTGTCAGCATCGTCGACAGGTTTATAGCCAAGCGAGCCGCGGCGTACCAAATCAGCCCGAAAGAGTTTCTCGGACTGGGGCCCACAAGGCGGGGACCATGGTTTCAGACAGCGTCACCAAAGAAACCTGTCGGGGTGACTCGTCCCCGTCCGACCACCTCCGGAGACGATCCATTCTCACCGACCTGCTCTCCCCGATTCCTCGGCGGGGGAGGGGGGTGGGGGCCACCTTTCCCCGAGTACATTTTATTATTGCTAAATGGAAGTAAGCTCGACAAACTGAGGAAGACGAGAGAGGAACCGAGCATGCGTCCATCAAATCCGAGAGGCAATCGTTTTGACTTCACCAAGTCCCCAGTAGTTTGACTAAACTTGACGGAGTCAAAGTGTCCTTGAGATCGGGCGTCTTAAAGTCGATCGTTTCCTCCAAAAGGCTACGGTGTTGATGCCCTCAAGTCGATTTCTTCGTCAAGTAGAGATCGTTGTTCTTATGTTGATCGTGTCTTTGAGATGTCTTCAAGTAGATCGTGTATTTAAATCATTCCCAAGTATACTACAACTTAGAAGCCAACTCTATGGAATAGGCTGTTACCCGAGTGAAAGTAGAAAAAAAAAGATAATTGTGACACCTAAGTGATATGACATATCCTGACCCCCTCAATCCAGGAGACCCTCAAATCGTCACAAAAAGATCAATAGGATATCCCAAGTCAACTCAATCATGTGAGCCTGGATCGAGTCAGTTGTCGATTCTCCACACCGATGACCCTTTGACTAGTACGGGATAGCATAATCTCATATCCCGATAATCAGCAGCGTCGAATAGTCCAAATGAGATCGACTCCCAGTGTACGGACTGATTGCTTGAGGCACCAACGTGCATTAAACATATGTGTACATTGACACCGACAACCATTAAACATATACGTATGTCGACCCAAGGTCAGAAGTATAAAAAGCCACCCTTATGAGCATTATTGAGAAGAAGAAGAAAAAAAAAAATATTAATTTTTTTCCTAGAGCTCCGGTTCCGACTGACTTGAGCATCGAAGGGACCTAATTGAGGGACCCTCTACCCGACTCTCGCATTTGTGCATAACACACCAGCTAGGAGAAAGAGATAATCATCCGTCACATCTTAAAAAATCTACTCAGAGATCCCATGTTCGGGTTTCCCGTCAATCCTCCTTTGTCGACCAAAAATAATGTTAATAGTCTTACGTATTTGGATCGGACAAAGTCATGAGCTTGACCACCCATCATCTAAAATAGAGAGTCAAGTCAAAATTTATCCTAAGATAAAAGATTCTCCTTACTACCACCAATATGACTTCAACATATGATGATCTTTTAAAAAATAAATATACAAAAATATATCACCACTTTTGCTCATTATGCATCCGGTCGAAAGAACATTTGAAATATTCAACATGTAATAATGATGCATGCATCCTAGATTTGAAATCTTCAAAAACATAATGCATTCATCTTAGAGGAAGAAAAAAAAAAAAAGAATTACCTAGTATGGCCAAAGATATATTTATTCAAAACAAAAAATAATCATCATAATTATTTGACAAAGCCAAAGCATATGTATTAAGCAACTATTAAATTTTTGAGACAAACATTATGCTTTGACTTGGACAATACCTATCCCTAAAGTATTGTGCAAGAATATAATCACTATTTATAATCAATCAGGACGCAATAATGTGAAACCTAATCAACCTGCATAATCGTGAATCACATCAAAATAACATATCAAAAATAATAAAAATTCCTTATTAAGTCACTTAATCTTTTATAATCAATAGAACTAAAAAAAAAAAAAAATCTCATGTCATCATAATTTCTCGGATCAAATTCCCTCTCACCACTTATCCTTTATAAAAATAAAATAAAAAATCTTTAATTCATAATGTAATTATTTTTTTTATAAGGAATGAATTAAAATGGGATATAAGATTATTTGATTTCAAAAGAGATTGTTCTTGAATCAGGTCTTATGGACACTATAAGAAAATGGACCAGATGACATTAATTTCATCACATTTATCATTTTTATTTGGTGACAGTATTGGAATCCATATTTTATCCGAGTTAAGTTTATTTATGCCCCCATAAAAAAAATAAATTAACAAATAGGTTTTTTTATGTGATATTTTTCACAATAAAACCTTCTTCTCTCGCTTTTACCAAATGGACTTCGTTGGTCGCGAGTCAACGACAGCACCATACGAAGTCAAACAGCCTTGGGATGTATGTATGTATGTATGAGGCAAGTGGACCAGTGTGTTTGGCCATCGAATCTAAAAGGAGGAGGAAGGGGGCGAAGGGAGGTGGATGGAGGGGGAGGGAATAAGGGCACGACTCCACCCCCGCCCCCTTCGACGCTGCAAGTGAAGGATGGTGATGGACTCCTCCAGGCTCCGCAGGGAGGAATGCCACCGCACCAAGCACGACTCCGTCTTCTCCGATTGGAAGGTCCGTTGAACCCTCATTCCCCTTCTTCTTCTTCTTCTTCTAATGGATCGATGAAGGCTGGAGTCTTGGGGTTTCGGAGCTTTAGTTTTCGAGAGGAAATCAAAGGTTCTCCTTTTCGATGAGTAGGAAACTATGATGAACATGGCACTTCGAATGCGTTTTATGCCCCCATATAGAAGGGGCAAAAGGAGATCAACAGAGTAATGTACTTAGCATGAATAGTGTTTGTTGATTTGTGTTCGCTGATTTTGCAATCTATTTCTCTTCTTCGATTAAAAATAAGATCTTTTCCTCATTTTTCTATATACATTAGGCTACTTCCTTCGCTAATTGGCACAACAACGCCATTCTTATGATGCATTCTATGTGCTCAATCAAAAGAAAAAGGGAAAAAGGAAGCCGACATAACTCGAACAGTGCTTCTAGATTGGTCTATCTTTTGCTAACTAGTCCAATATGGCAGAACCACCTCCATGCTTCCTAAGCTATCAAAAAGTGGCCGTCGGATTTAGCTTGATAGTCCATTCATACATTTCAATCACACTCTCTGCATTTCTTTCTGTTTGTTGTTTTGCACTACCTATCTTGATAGCAGAAAAGTTATGACATTAACTATTGGATTATCCAATGAGTTTATATCAATAAACATAAGTTAGATATCTACCTAATGTCAATGTCTTATACACCATTACCATTTCATATTTAGTTCCATACAGATAATCAGTGATTCATATTTTCCACAGTTATTTCATTATTTTTAAATTATTGTGTGTAACTATATCCTGATATTGTACAGACATTGTCTTGGTAGCCACCAGCTTATCTTTGGTTGTACTTTTAACAAAACCAAGCTGTTAAGAGATTGAAAAATTCTCACAGATATATAGATGTTTAAATATTGTTTTCATATCACAATCGTTTCTTAAGAGCATATGATGCTAAGAAAGCAAATTGATTAACATTCCATTCTAAGGTGCATACTGTACAATCCATGTTGTTAACTGTTCACTTCTCTCAGTTGGAGGAGAAGCTGTCCAATAAATGTTGCATCTAACATAATGCTTTAATGTGACCAGACTATATAATGGCATGAGAGATCTATACTATTATTCTTTGGTAGTTTAGACATGTATTAGTGACCAGACTATATAAATGTTGCACATTTAATTTTATTTGGGGTATAATAGCATTTTCTGATATGTGATTATACAATCCGATCTTATGATGATTTGAAAAAAAGTAAGTCTTTGCCGCATCAGCATACAGCTTATGTTGTTCATTTCAGCTTTTTCCCCCATCACATCGTATGATTTGACACAACATCAGAAAACATCACTTATTTGTTATGATTCATACTAGACAAACAGGTCTAGCCATTCCTAGTGTTGGATATTTCAGGTCTTCATGTTCTCAGTCCATTAAATCTGGAGGATGGGTTCCTCTAAACCCAAGTTCACTTTTTACTTCCCCTTTCCATCTGTGTGTGCCTCTATCATTCTTTATATGCATATACATATACATATACATACATTGTTAGAGAAAGCAAATAAAATTTTCTTGCTGTAACTTGCTTTTAGACCTTACTATTTAAATCTCATGATTTATATCCTTTAGTTAGACAATGTTGTCTTAAAGTTGTCAGACCCATATACTTCTGAATTTTGGTACTTTGGAGGAGATGATTTCATAGAATGAGGTTATCAAACAATCTATACAATGAAGAAATTTTATGATTCTGCTGATTGTCTGAAGTCTGAAGAATCGCTAAATGAGTTTATGTCCTTTTTTCCCTTTTGCAATTGCCAAATTCTACATAATCATAAATTGTGATATAGATTATGACTTACTAAACTTGAACGAGAAGGAAGTTGTTTCATATGAAAAGAAAAAAGTGCTATAAAGTTGTGCTTGAATTTTGTTGCAGCATATACTAACCACATATATAATGCATACATTGGTACAAAACTTTACTCTTGCCTTCTTGGATCCACAAGTTACCACATGTTATGAAACATGATCTTTCTTTGCTTTCTCAGATTGTTATTGGATCATCGGATTGGGAGGATCATTCCTTGGGCAAGAATGGCGCAGAGAGATATAAAATTCATAACCTTCCTGCTAAATGTTCATGCCCTGGACTCTATGAATTAGGCATTGCTGTGACTCCAACTGATGGAAGAGGCACTAAGACCCGTCAGCATGTTTTAAAGGACATTGTTGTCGTGTATCTTGGTCAAGCTGATAATGTTAGAACAAGGCTTCAACAGTATGGACGTGCAGGATCTCATTTGGACCATGGAAACTCATTTACTTATTCAATGGAAACTGAAACTCCTTGTCTCCAAAAAGGACCTGGTTTATTTAAAGAAATCTTCTCGAAGGGCTATTCCATTGTGTATAGATGGGCCCCGGTAAGCCTACGATTTATTTTGCATATATTATTAACATGGAGTTTGATATTCCTATGGGAAGAAATGAACATTGAGTTGGGGTTATGTTCTTTAGACTTAGAAGGCATTAAAGCAGAAGCCATCTTAGAGGACTTTCAAGAATGGACTTTGATTGCCATAATTATGTCTCAATTTGTGTTTGGAAAACCTAGGTCTCTTATTTCTTCTGGCAAGTTTGATGTTGGCTATTAGATATATGATGAATAAATAGGCTGTTTTGCATTCATAAAAGTTTTCAGTTTGTGACACTGAGTTGCTGCCATGATTGTTGCCCAATTATGGCTTACTTTTTCTGTAAATAGAATACTATTTGTCCTTTTGGATATTGAGTCCTAGGATGTACCATAGAACAGTACTGATTGACACTTCTGACATGACATCTCTGTGTTAATCAATCTGGTTTGCCTAAGGCAACTAACTGGTTACCTTCTACAATGGTTAGATTCTTTTCTTATATTTGTGGACTCAAAATTCTAGTTAATATTAGGATCAAGATGGTGATGTATTGTTAGAACTTGCTACATCCCTATTCTTTTGTCTACCTGCTTTAATATATTCACTATTGTATTATTACCTTCTTTTGTATCATCTATTAGTATATATTAATTAATACATGTCTAAAGTTGGTCTCACTTCTTCTTCTTCTTCTTATTCTTCTTCTAAAGTTGGTCTATTAGTATAATTTAATATTAGTATATAAATATATGATATTACTTCTCAAGTTTTTTATGGTCATCACGAAATTCAAGCATAAAATAAATTAAAAAGTATCATTATGGAGTTTACTCCATAGACTTTCTATTCATTCAGTTAATTCTGGCTCGACTTTGTATCTTAATTTTTTTTTCTTAATGTCTGTGAGTTATCAAGACAATACCATGGTAATTAACTTCTTAGAGTTAGGCTTTCACTCTTTACTTAAACATACTTATGCAACACAAAATCAGATATATGTCACAACCTGTCTTAACATATTTGTTTTCTTTTTTAATGTGTTTTACTCTTATTGTTTTAGTTCCTAAATGCCTGAACAGTATCTCTTTGTGTGCAAGCAGATGAAAGACAAAAAAGAAGCAGAGAAGATGGAGGAACAGCTACTTAATTTCTTTGATTACGCATGGAACAGGCGTGGAAATGGTGCTTGTCGGCGTGAAGACATCCTGTTAACATTAGATAAGGCATCAACCAGGTCTGATTCTGGTTTACTAAGTAAGTTCAAGAAGTGGAAGTGGCCTGTATTTAGCAAAAATGTAGGGATCAAGATTGATGCAGGTTTGCCAATTGATGAAGTGGAATCGGAGAAGAAGGGAGGTTTTCTTCCTCAAATCTTTAAATTTGTCAAGTCTCAGCCTCAGTTAGTTCAACTGAACGACAACCTTACTCAAGATGAAAAAGTTTGTGGAGTGGCCATTGGTAATGGACACATCTGTAGAAACAAACCTGTGCCGAGACGCAAAAGGTGTTCGGAGCATAGAGGAAAGAGGATTACTGTTCACGGCAATGTGACAAGTAGAGACATGGGAATGATAGAGGGTAACTCATCTCTCGAATGCTTCGAGGATAGTGATGCTGGGAAAACGGTTCAACCCAAGCACCAGAGAATACCTCGTATTTATAAATCCTCAAGTGGCTGGGAAAGCTGGCCTCCTGCAGAAGAGATGCAAAAACTCATCCCCAAACTTGATCATGAAATAAACATCTGTGGGGTGGTAGCAGAGGATGGAGATATTTGTAGAAGGAAGCCTGTTCCTGGAAGAAAGAGGTGTGAGGAGCATAAAGGAAAGAGGGTAACTGGGAGTGGCACATCAAGCTCAGCAGAAACAGTAAGATCATATGTTTGTGGTGTTCATTTAGATGATGGCTCAATTTGCATGAATCTACCACTGCCGGGAAGGAAGCGATGCACAAAACACAAAGGAAGACGGGTCAGCTAGATGCATTTGAGAAGCATACAAAGAAACTATCTTCTTTGAATTAAATGTTTGCAGAAAATAACTTGCATGGTTGACATTGAAGTTGAGTGTAACCTTTACAACTTACTGTTCAAGTGGTTGCCCATTGTTGCTTACCTTTCAAGGTTTATTTTGTAAGTCCGACTTGCAGCTCAGTTTTTGGTTGGGTATGTCTACGACACACACGGCAGGCATTCATCCAATCTCAAATGTTTGGCTTGCTGCTCCTGTTCCAGTCCCAGTATTTGCTGTTACATCCAAGGGTTGACACCTGAGAGCCATCCACATGAATGAACTGATCCAACTGAGCATGACTAGTTTTGCCATGGCCATCTCTTGCAGGTTGAACAAGCAGGGAAGCAGCAAAATTAACTTCCTAACAATGATATCATATCCACGCAGCACACTCCAAATATGACACTAAATTATAATATGTGATACGGTTACATGTAAAATTAGCCCAAACAAAAGTTTGTTCAAGTTTTTACTCATCCTTGATTTCAAGCAAAGAGTTATCTTGTTCCACCAGTTGTCATCTTTGTTCCTCTGATATGACCTACAAATATGTTCAAAACCACCAAACTCAGATAATGCACGAGTTTCTATTGTTATCAAGCCAACCACAAAAACAAGAGTCCACAAGAAAAAGAACAAAGTTCCTCTGGATTTTATTTGTGATATCTATGTGGAGATACATCAATTGAGAACACCATACTTGCATTTCACTGTTCCTGACTGCCTCAATCCATATCCAGCCAACCACAAGAATAAGAGGAATTTCTTTCTGGAGTTTGATCCTTATTATATAGTTTAATCCTTGATACATTGACTGACAGATTATGCAGTTTAAATCTCATGAATCCTAACCGTTTCACTGCTAGCTAGTACAACTAAATGCATCAGAAAGTGATTAATATCTTGATATTCGTATCTATAATAAATTTCTCTGCAAATACCTTATAAAAGGAACAAGCAAGTTTGCAAACTTAAACTGACCCATAGACTGCATGCATATAGAACTGGACCAATACATTGTTTTGGATCATCAAAATCATGTTGAACCAAAATATGCATATATTGTCAGTTATATAAGAAACTTGCCTCAGAAATCAGTGGCAACGCATGACTCCCCCACTCTGTGGACCATCTTGAGCTTGAGCTTGTAGCTAAAGCACCATCTTTTAAAGATTTCAGGGCCTCACATTTCTCTGGGAAGCCTTTGAAAAGCATCTGCACATAACTCCTCAATTGAATGTTCAAGATTCTAAGAAAATGAATGAACATACAAAACATAACATCTTATCACTTAGTCTAGATCATCTTAAGATTCTTTTTTTGTTTTTTAACAATTTTGCCACAGTCCCATTCGCAAAAATTCTACTTGAAAAAATAGGAATTGGATAGCATCATAGGATGCTCGAGAAAACACTTACCATAAATTCATCAGCAAGCTCAGATGGTGACGAAAATAGTAGCCCATTTTTCTCAACTTTAATAAGTTCCTTAATGCTAGAAGCATTACATGCAAAATCAATTAGTTAATTTGTGAATGTACTTAAACAATCATCACATCAGTGCTCTAAATTTTGTACCAAGAATATGAAGCAGCACACACAGGCAGCCCACATCCAAACATATCAACAACCTGAAAGAAATGAGTTGAACTTTAATAAAAATATAGGAACCTTTATGTCAACCACCAGCAAGTGATTCAATCAAGAATTACCTTCATGGGAAGGTCCAAACCAGAGGAAGAAGTGTGCAAGGATACACCAAGATCTGCAGAGCCTGGAACCGAACATAAGTCAAATATCCACTTCATCATCTGGACATAAGAAGGTTAGATATGCACTCCTTTGCAAATCAATATATTAGCTCACCAAGTAATAATGGATAATCCTCAGCTGATAGCCACATTGTTCTGAAGGCCACACGCCTCAACTTTAACTTCTTTATCTGCTCTTCATATTTCCTCTTTTCAGGTCCTTTGCCTTTAAAATTTAATGCATCATTTAAAATTTGGATGACTTCATACTAGCAGAGGTAAGGGTTGCTTTTATAAAAAAAATTCATACCAGTTATGACAAACAACAATCGAGGGTACAAGTGCTGTTCCCCATTGCTGATGTCCGTCCACAACTTCTCTTCAACAATTGAATCATTCTCGCCTAGGGCTGCAGCAATACGCCTATCATACATGAGTGCTGCTTGAAGAAGTATGCTAAAATCTTCATCTGGAGTCCTACATATTTTTAAAAGTTGAGCATAAAAATCTTCACAAAACCAATAAATAAAAGAAAACTAAATCTTCAACAAATCAGTTATTGTCTTTTTGATAAATTTTCCAGCACACAGTTGAGTTTGATGGTGTGGGCCATAGTTACTTTGGAAGTTTGGATACCCTGAGTAGAGCCAGAGGCAGTTCTAGATAAATGGATTCATGTACGCGCCACTAGAAAAATAAACAAATCAGTTTCGTTTAAGACTTGTAAAATGATTTGGAAACTCAGAATGACACAAATTCAAAGCATGATGCCAATCTACAAGCAAAGAAAGACAAGGTTGTCAGAGATCTCAGTCTTAATGCCATCAAGGTTGCTTCATCGATCATAATTTCTGGGATATGTATGAACAATAAGACTTAAGTTCAATAGGCTTATGCCAATAAGTTCAATCAGTGTAATCGGTACAAATTACCAGTATGATAACAATTGCTACATTGGTACCAGTATGACAATGGTATTAATCAGGTGCAGTATAATTGACATATCACAATATTTGAAACAATGAAAACACCATATAAGAAACTGTACAAAATAATTAGGGGAAAAATTTTATCATACAACAATTGGCGCTGATATTTATTATGAATTATAAGGAATTTTGTTAAATAAGTATTCTAAAAAATAAAATATGTAAAAAAGGATGTATTCTGAATCAAGGACTGCAATACCGATGGATACCGCTCGCACCGGGCAGTACATACCGGTCCGTCCGCTGACCAGAATACGAACTGCCCACTATCGGGCAATACCGTCGATTGGGGCTGTTTCCGCCCCATTACCATCCGAAATCGGGTAACGATCGATTTCGACCGTCGCCGGCCGATTTCGGGCAGTATCGACCAAGGGATAAAGAAGAAGAGGGAGAAGAAAAGGAAGAACCTGGAGTCCGGCACTCTCCCGATCCCTTCGCCCATGCGATCCATCGCCCACAAGCGATTTCTCCCCTCCCACACGGGGAGAAGAAAGGCGACGTCGCCTTTTTTTATTTTTTTAACTTCATATATATATATATATATATATATATCAAGTGGAACGCCTAGGCATACCACTTAGTACCAATGTACCATGCCATACCAAGCTGAGCTCAGTGTGCCGGTATGGTACGGTTCGGCAAACCTTGTTATGAATATCCTACCATATGAAACTTACCAGCTTGTACTACTGACAACAAGGGCTGGTCTGTTTGGTTTCAAAAAAATGTTGCTGCCAATCTGAGAACTAAACAATGTATCACTAGATTGATTCAACTCAGTGATAGCCTCATCAGTATCCAAACCTTCTTGCGCTGCAACTAGAAGATAGAAGTGTTTCAGAAAATTAGCACCAAAACAGAGGATGCTACGATGTAGATTTAAAAACTGGTTATTTAATAAGATTTACCAGCACTAACACAATCGCAAACTCCATTTGGTCGACAGATATCATTCTGCAACCTAGAAAACAACTATGGCATATCTCAGAGCCACAACTACAAATCTAAATACTAGGAAAAAGAGATTTGACAAGAAAAAACTCATCTCACCTCATGCATCTGCCTCATTGAAGCAGGATGGAAGAACTCAGGAGGTTGATCATAAAGCACGGTTGCTCTGTGATATTAACGAATGGTACAGAAATGCATAATCTCCCAACCTTTTATGTACAAGTTTCATGAATGAGCTAAACTTTCATCAATTCACTCACTTGATTCGCCAATTTTCAGCAAGTTCATGTTGCATTGCCCTTGTGACACATAATGAAACATCCGCCATCCTCCCAAAATAACTTTCAAACCTAAAAATGTGAAATATCCAAAAAGAATAAAGTATAATTTTACTATAGAAGGTAGTCAACTTTATACAAATAAATTCAGGAATCTCTAAAAATATTACCAATGGTAGATTTTCACAATTATATGACTTCTTCCGTGGGACAACCCAAGAAGAGTATATCCAAAGTTGTGCCAATCGATTATAAATTTAGATCGTCTTAACCAGCTAGAAAGTTTGACAGCAGCTAATGTGGGAACAGATGGTGGATTCTGCCCAAAATAGAAGATAAAAAGATGTCAAGTTGCTGATAAAGTTATATCCAGTGGTCATAAACTTCAACATGATAGAAAAAAGCAAAGTACATTTTAGAAGCCTTCCCTATGTAGACTAAAGTATCTAAAATACTCAACCACAAAATTTGTAAGTCCAACATTCCATTAATATCAGGTAATATCATAAATTTAAAGCAAATGAGATGTATCCACCCAAAACTATAAATTCTAAAACTGCCAAAAGTTCCACTTCAGCCATTGACTGAAGTCAAAATCAATAGAAAAACCTTAAACCATGTGACAATTTGTACACTTACATTTTATTGACAGTTTTCTCCATCATTCATGATCTTGCAGGACACTTAAACAAATTGCTTAAGTATTACATTTGTTATCTAAGGTTAAAATTGTACCACTTTTATGAACATGCATGATATTAACAAGTAAGATCCCAGACTATGAAAGACTACAATTATACATTAAAAAGAAAATACAAGAATGAGATGCAAGCTCATTGAGCACTTTCATAAATTGGCATGCAATAATGGATAGTCAGATGACACAAACTCATAAATATTGACATTTTACATTGATCACCAACTATTACATAGTCATGCATATATAAATAGATTTTTAAGATGATGCCTGACCTGCACAAGGAAAACATCTGGACGAGGAATCTTAACACAAAGAAACCAAATTAAGATAGCAAACTGCAATGCAGCCTTGATTACTAGTGCCAATGCACTTGATATCTTTGTTAATCCTCTGAGGTGTATGGACCTCTGAAACGGGAAAAAATAGCTCATTTCATATACGGCATCTTAAAGCATGTTCACAAAAAAAAGCAAGATAGAAATATGTACCATTTGGTACAAATGAATAGAATGGTTCTCTCTTATAGCCACATGAGGATCACTACCTGTTCATTAATCATTAATGAGAAAAGAAAGACATAGAACAAAATGGTTATATAAAAACTGCAAGTATAACTCAATCTAGCTCTGAATATCAAGGATTACAGCATTGGGATCAAGTTCTGCTTGGCTTAGGATCTAAGACACAATCAGTTAAATCAGCCAACAAAGGCTAGAAATGGATCAGACTCTATCTAGGACCGTCTGGTACGTAATTGGAATAGGTTAAAACCTGGGCAGATAGGATCAACTGATCTAACAAATCAAGACATGTGGCGTGATTGGCATGAATGAGAACATACCATTCTAGAAGGTAAAATCGTGCATGACATATCAACAGGCCAATACAATCATCTATAAAATCTCAAGATAAAGATTCAAGTGACTGAAAAAAAAATGATGTGATTGTCGATTCCTGAATAGACACAAATTGAAAAGGTAATAGGCCCCTTGAAAATGACGAGAGAAGCCACATAAGCTCAGAGAAGTAAGAAAACAAATAATATAAATTAGACCTCCATTTGCTACGATGTCCACCTCTAGATTTGCCTGCAGAAGAGGGGAAAAAACAACAATTTCGTAAGTAGTAAGTAATCAAAATAGGAGAAGACTTGGGATGATGTAAAAGTAAGGATCAACTGCTATATTCAATAGGAAGCTTGACTACTATACTAAATGCAGACAAATTAAGTACACTGAAAAAAATTCAATAATAGGCATAAAACTATTTTCAAGACGTATATCGTGAGATGTGACTGAAGTTTTCCCGAAAGGCGTTCATCAGACCGCCTAGAGAAGTGATCAATTTCGGTGGATGTGCATCCGGGAGGAGCATAGAACTAAACGTCAAATCTTTGTCCTCCAACAACCACCATCAGCAACAAAGACTCAGAGAAAAGGGCGTCTAGATCAAGGGGTGTCGCCGAGGAGGGCTAGAAAGAAAGGGGCAAAAAGGGATCGGGAAACGTGCCTGTTCAGCGAGTGAGAGGGCGTGGTACTGCATGCGCGGGCTGCGACCGATGTCGCCGAGGACGACCACCGCGGCTCTCCCTTTCTTCTTCTCCGTCGATCCCATCGTCGTCTCTCTACCTTGCAACGAAGAATCCCTCGATCCAAATATATAATGCGATTGCGGTGATGCTTAGGGCCGACGCGCGATTAAGCGCATATATATATTGCGATTGCGTAAGAAGCGTACTAATGTGTCCTTTCAAATGAAAAGTGATAAATTTTGGGTCAGATCCACCCAGAATCCGAGATCTCTATATTGGTCGGATCTAATAGAATCCGAATCCGCTAAACAGTGATGGCAGAATTGAATTTTGTAATTAATATCCACCTTAAATATGATTAAAACATTCATTCATTGAATTATTATAAAAATTAGTATAAAGATTGAGACTCGATTGGGCTTTCTTAGATTAATTAGATAGTTAACCCGATCCAAAATTAAATAAGATGATATATTTATCGATATTTTATATATTTTTAATCGTCGAACAGTTGTCAATTTTTGGGTTATTATGTTTATTTGAGCCATTTAATTCAAATCGAACAACTCATAAATTAGATTGGAAATCGAATAATTTGGTTTACTCTTATTGAAATCAAACCGCTTGGTGGGTTCCCAAATGGACCGGTTCAGATAACGAGGGTGACGTCTTATCCACTACGGTTGGGAGTTCTCTTCGCTCGGTTCTCTGCTTGCATCGTGAGGGAGGGCTTCGATCCATCGACCGATGGGAACTCTCCCGAGCTCGGCGGTGGCCGTCCTCAACCTCAGCTCTCTACCACGTCTGCAGCTGGCCGGCGGCGGCTTCTGTCACCGGAGGAACCTCGTCGCGATCAGAAGGAATTCGAGACAGAGCTGCTGTTGTGTCTTCAAGGAGAGAAAAGAGGTATGGGGCGAAGGGTGGAAATCTTTCTACGTTAACGACTGATATAACTACTTCGGGGCTGTAGGCATTCTTGCTTGCGCCGCGAGCATTCGAAATTCTCGATTTTGATAGGTCGATGTGCTTGGTAATTTGTTCTGTGGTGGTGTATTATTTCCCAGTCAGTAACTCCTGCTCACTTTGACCTAAAATACTCACTTGTTGCATGTAATTTGGTGATCGACTTTGACCGTTGAAGTGTTTTAGCCATTCACTTTGGAATTTTAGGTAGTACCCCAATCAAAGTCTTTGTTTTGGTATTATAGCAGGTCGTGAGTTGAAATCCCGCGTTTAATTAACAATATTTTGGTCATTTTGTAAGAGCTTCAGTTTATAAGATTTGTGGTATTCACCAAAATCTTTATCAGTGGCCAACTATGATGGTTTATCAGATTAATTCCAATTCATAAATGCAGAGGCACTTTGTGATCTTTCACGAACATTGTTGAGAAATCCGAATGAAAGATAGGATTCTGCTTCTAGCTAGATGAAAAGGTGTTTATGCAAACAAACAGTATGGGATGATGCCCAGGATCGTCCGCTATTGTTTTGAGTTGTTACCCAGTTTTAATAGGTGCACATGAAATTGCTATTAGAATAAATTTTTTGCATATCGAACATCTACATCTTTCCAAGTGTGGTCTCTAGATAGGCCATGGTGATTGACTTTGTTTTGCATGAGTTTAAACTATATAATTATTTGGCTAGGGATGTAAATAACCTCGTGGGGTCTTCACATCTTATGGACCATTTGCTGTATAATGATCTGGAACAGATAATATACCATGAATGGAACTGAAGCTAAACTTGTTTGAATAGGATACAACCTGCTTATATAAGTTCTAGGTGATTTCATGTTCTGTGTTACATGAAAGCATCTTCCATCATAAATTGTTTTCTGGTACCTCCATATCTTTGAGTCAGATGGTAAGTTCTCTTATTTTTTAGTTTAGAGCTGGTTAATCCCTCAGCTAATAGTAAGCTCACTTTTCTTAATTTTTTGCATGAACATCAAATGAATGCATCACTAATATGAACTTATTAGGTGAATTTATGTAATAATAGCAAGGTTTGCAATTTTGACTTGTACCGCCTGGTACGGGTGGTACATACCGGTCCGTCAGGTTGTCGGTACGTGGACCGCCCACTACCGGGCGGTTCCGCCAAAAATCGACCATCAGCGGTCGATTGAGGGAGAAAAAGGGAAGAAGAAGAAGAGGAAAAGAAAAAAAAAAGAAAAGAGGAGTACCAATTTCCCCGCGCCATCCTCGTCGGCACGCTGTCGCCGCCCACGGGTCGCGAGCGCTTTTTCTCCCGCGCGAGGAGACGGAATGTCTCCCCGCGTGGGGAGAAAGGTCGAGGCGACGTCGCCCATTTTCTTTTTTATTAATATTTTTAATATTATATTATATTATATTATATTATATTATATTATATTATAAAATATTATATTATAAAATATTTATATTATATTGTAATATACCGGGTGGTATGCACTGTGCGTACCACCCAATACCGGTACTGCACCGGTATCGAGATAAACTTGGTACACCGGTATAGACCGGTAAGTCAAACCTTGAATAATAGTATACATACTTATATAAAACCATAGTTCTGAGAACTTCTCCTATCATTCAAATTATCTTTTTCTCTGGTATGCACTGTGCGTACCACCCAATACCGGTACTGTACCAGTACCGAGATAAACTTGGTACACCGATACAGACCGGTAAGTCAAACCTTGAATAATAGTATACATACTTATATAAAACCATAGTTCTGAGAACTTCTCCTATCATTCAAATTATCTTTTTCTCTGCCTATAGAAACAAACACTTCGATACAGCTGAAGCCAACCCTCATGCTTGTGTTTATGTCACACATTGTAATTTCTAAAGAGGCAATGAGTTATCAAAAAAAAAAAGGGCGTATCCAATGCACGAGGCTCTTGTCAATGTGGGGTCTGGGGAGGGTCAATGTATGCAGCCTTACCTTTAAATGTTTAAAGAGGTTATTTCCGTGACTCAAACCCTGATTTCCCAGGTCGCAAAGAGGCAACATTATCATTGTACCAAGGTTGCAAAGGGCAATGAGTTATCGGTTGCAGAAAATGCCATGCTTTAAAAGATTGTTTGATTAACAATTTTCTAAGGCATAATAAATTGCATGGATGTTCTGGTTAATGTTTTCTTTCTACTCTACACCTATGACTATTTGGAGGCAAACATGATTCTTGACTATGTGTGTGAAAATATGGATTTCTATGATCCTATGTCGAAATTCTCTTGGGTTGTATCTTTTAAGAAAATGTGAATAGCTTACTAAATTTGAAGGATTGTTCTGTTCTTCTTGTGTTTGTTTATGTGAACATGTGAGGAATGTGCCAACTTTGTTTACTCTAGTAGCTTAGGTCTTCACTTTGCTAATTATTTATTTTGTAATTACTTCCACAAGATGACTCTTGATTATTTAATAAGATATATGACACCATAGTTTGACCTAAGCTGAAGTCATCTTTTTGCTCTTTTCTTGTCTCTTCCTATTTATTCCTATGTGGAGGAAGGCAGATTCCAGATGGTGAAGCAACAATGTGGACCGTAGTCTTGAAGACTGCAAAAGGTAACTTAACCTCAATTTTATCATGATTATGTGTTTCCTGTGGTCATGTTATTCTAGAGAAGATTTATTCTTATACACTAATTAACTAATGATACCTCTTATTTGGTCATTGGGAATTCTAATTATGTTTTTTGAATTTTCAGTGTTGATGAATTTTTAAATCCATTGAAGATGTATAATGCCAGAAGGCCTAGAACTATCAAAGAACTTTTGTATGAAATGAAATATGTACAGAATAAGTATTAGCTCATTTATGGTGATTGAAAAATATTACATGCATTGTGATATTTACAAGATGCCAAATTAAAAGATTGCTAATAGTTTGCTGCTTTAACAATAATTTTGGAGTCGCAGCATTGATCTGAATCAACATGCTTTCTTAGCTTTCCCGAAGATGTAACTTCTCAATAATTCATATCTAGTTTTCAAAATAATTGGAAATCCACTGGTTTCAATTCTTAGTTTCGTGCATGCTCATCAGTGGTTATCTATTGAAAAAAGGATTTCATGCTCTAATTGAAAGGATTGAATTGACAACTGACTATGAGATTTTAGTATAGAAGTGTTTTTCTAACAAGACTTTGCAAGCAAGCTTTTGGTTTTTGTGTCCATATATGCAAACAACCAAATTAATGACCACTTAGTTTAATCTATATATAAGTTCTCAATAAATTGACATGCAAGCCAACACAATTAGCAATAAAGAGTTGATGAGCTGCTCATACCTGGCATGCACTTTTCTTTTAGCTTATTCACCATAGAAAATCTTAATGGACCTTCTTTTTTTCCTTTTTTGCAGAGTTTACAAGCCTATCTTCCACTAATCAGACTAGAAGCAACACTAATCTATTACAATGGCTATGTGCACTTTCATGTGGAGCTACATCATGGTTGAGTTCTGTTGAAGTAGCACAATCAAGCGAAGGAACAAAAATGGACATGATTTATGAGATTGGGGAATTATTCGAACTGGGAATCCAGTTGTCGTATTTGCTTGTGTTATTAGGTCTTCTCGGAGTTGGGACTTTCTTTGTCATTCGTCAAGTCCTTGTTCGTCGGGAGCTTGACCTTTCTGCCAAAGAATTGCAAGTAAGAAACAATTTATGTTTTTTCTTACACATTTTAGAATTAATGGATGTACTGTAGACATGCCACTGATTAATATTATGTAAAAAAAGGTAAGAATTATTTTGATGTGGCTGATTATTGGAAAAAAAGCTATAATGTAATTTTATTTTTTTTATCCATGAGGAAGTAAGAATTGTTTGATCAGCTAGCATAATACTTGACCTAGGAGTGAAATAAGAAAGTCAATGAACTTTGACAAATTCTGTTGCAAGGTAGTGGTTAAAGGAAAAAGCATGGTTCGCCTTATTGGTCCGAACCGATGTACCGACCAACTATCGGTACGATACATACTGAACTTTATCGAGTCGTACAAAGCATACCGACACATAGTACATGGAAGCGTACTGATGTATCATCCATATCGGTCCCCTATTGGACCAGTTTGTACCGAGCGATATACTGCGGTACAGTGAACCTTGGGAAAATGTATAAATAACTTTTGGCAAAAGTAATTTCATAAATATTGTCATTTGATATTACATTTTGTAACAAGAAATATTAAACTAAACTTTACATCAACTTTTCTGGAACTTCTTAACACAAGACAATCTTTTGGTCAACAACCAATTCGCATGTGTCATGGCAACACTGCCCAGTAATTCGTTAAGAAATTGTTAAAAATCCAAGCAGACTGCATTTGGTTGGGATTGAATCAGAAGGTATGTATGTAGGTAGGTCACTTCAAAAATATATATATATCATTGATTCAAATACGGTCGTGCCAGTTGATGCAGATAAATATTTACCGATCCAACAGCCAACCTGGATGTGGATCATGTGATTTTAACCAATTTCGTCTCAATATGAGCTACACCGCTCGACACATATACCAATGCATATCATGCAGTAACTAGCCGGTTTTCACATGTATACTGGGTAGTAAGTCGACCAACTGATCAAATATTTCCCATTTGTTTTGTATCTTCCTACTTCAGACCCCTCATTCACTCCCCTCTTTCACTTACTACCTCTTAAAGACTTAAAACTCTTTCTATCTTTCGTAATCTTTCATCCAAAACTGTAAATATTAGCAAATCAAGATTCAAGTTTAAGAGAACAACATCATAATTCTGCAATTCAAGGTATCTCCAAACTTTAAAGTCAAATTTTTTTGTTAGTTCAAAGTCACTCAATAGGCAGGCTCATGAGTCTAGGACTCATTGATAATTTGAGCATCACACGAGGATGCCATGAGATACCCAGCATGGGTTTGGTGGTTCCTCCGAGTATGGGCATGAGAGTGCAGTTTTAGTACAGTATCTTAGGATTCCTAAATTTATGTAAAACATGTATTTTGTTTCGCTGCAGAAAAAGCTGTACGACTCATTGATTTGTTAGTCATCCACTTTGTTTGCCATTGTTTCTTCCCCATTTTCTTGTCTTCTGCTAAAATATGGAACACTTCTTTTATATTGCACTAAGATTGTAGATTTTTGTACTTGTGAGTATTTTCTTTCCCTGAATCAAACAATGAAGATGGATGCTGGTTTTCCTAAATTCAGATTCTATGATCTGCAGGAGCAAGTCCGAAGTGGTGACGCAACAGCCACAGAATATTTTGAACTTGGTGCTGTTATGCTTAGGAGAAAGTTCTACCCAGCAGCTACCAAATATTTGTTGCAAGCAATTGACAAATGGGATAGAGATGATCAGGATCTGGCTCAGGTTAGATGTTCCTAATTATTTTTGGCAATTTATGGAATTCCTTTTATCCCTTATATATGTTGTTTTGGCAGGAGCATAAAGTTGTTATTGTTGTGTATTTATCCTAGATCCGATGAGCACATTTTTTTTTGGATCATCTGGTATAATATATCCTTATGTCCTTTCTCCTCAAAAATTTTAAAGTAATTTTTAACTGATTAAAGACTTCTATAACAAATTGATGTCGTGCATGATGGAACTTCAGAGATGACTAATTGATAAGGCATTTCCTGTTAAAATGGCTTGGTGAATTGCTCTATAGACCGAACAGAGCAAGAATCAGTGGGAGGCTTCTACGGTATGCCAATTTATTTGTCTTAGTTACCTGAAGATATAGATACTAATTAGTGAAAAATGTGAAATTATACATGCATTGCACTCCTCACGATTGTGAAGTCTTAGTATATACATGTGATGCTCTCCTTAGGATGGCAAAATTGTTTCGACTACTTAGAGTGCAACAGCGTGCAAACGAGTCACAAAGAATTTGTTGCCATTTCAATTATTCATAACCTGGATATCCTAATCATCATCTAAATTTTCAACAATATTTTGGACTCAATATGGTGTGACATAATTCGTTACAGAATTAAATTCTATGGTGTTTGAGAATGAATGCAATGTACCAGTCTGTGCCTCGTCCACTGGCTTGACCAATAAGTATTACCCATGCCATGTTGGTCCAGGAGATTTTGCAATCCATGTGATCAAGATTGAAGTTCTTAGATTTAATTGTAGGCACACAGCCTGCACGTGTAAAGATGATGATCTCCCATTTTGGTCATGGTCTGCCAAAATTTGTTCAACCTCTACCATTCAATTTTCATAGAAGTCCCACTGCTCAGACTGCAGCACTATACTGTTATCAGTAAGATGCTGAACAGTTTGCAGATGATGTTTGGATATTGCTATTGGTCCCATTACTCTAATAAGTTGAAAAGAAAAATGGTGTCATAGATTATGTTTGTTGTTTTCTGTCCAGCTACATTTTTTGTTGCCTATTGTACTAGTTATCTTATAAACTTCCCTCTAATTTGACAGGTGTACAATGCTCTTGGAGTGAGTTACATCCGAGATGACAAACTGGACAAAGGTATTGCACAATTTGAGAAGGCAGTGAAGCTTCAACCTGGCTATGCCACCGCGTGGAACAATCTAGGCGATGCATATGAAAAGAAAAAGGACCTGAGAGGTGCTCTAAAAGCGTTTGAGGAGGTGCTTCTTCTTGATCCGAACAACAAGATAGCAAGGCCACGACGAGATGCCTTGAGAGAACGTGTCCGATTGTATAAGGGAGTCGCAATCAAATCAGAAGAGAGATGATTCTGTTTCGGTTGCCTATGCATCACAGTAATTTAAATTTTGGTCATGCCATAATGTCTCGAGAGAGCAGCAAGTTCAATCATGGAAGGGGTCTACTCGTAGGAGCGATGGTTCTCCGTGGCTTGCATGTATCATCTATCGTCTGATTTTGAGGACTGATCTGGCCAAGTAGTTTACCCCTTCAAGGTGAGAAAATTTATCGTTAACTCCAAATGTCGTAATTATACTTGTAATCTTGCCTATATCAGATTTGAGCATTCCTTAAACCAAGCTTTGAACTAAGTTCCTTATTGCACCATGACTATATATTTTAACTTGCATTCACTTTGATCCTCTCGATAAAAAAAGAAACCAAGAAACATGTGATTGGTTTACAGTGGTTGAATTAATGTTCTGTATTCAGTAGAGTTGATCGATCCATAGCTGCACTATGTTGTTTGTAAAGCCACTCATTTCATGTCTCCCTTTTTGTTGGTGTCTCTTCTTGGTTCGCATGACAAGGCTCCTGTTAGCTTAATGTTGAGAATTATTTGTTTTTTGGTATAAACGAAAACAAATAGTGGTAAAGCTAATAATAAATACAAACATGATTTCTTGACCTTTTGTACCAAAAACTATATAATTTGCAAAATTATACTCGCACACGCGCACACATATCTGATGGTAGAATTCGATATATTATTAATATATTGATATTACAATAACGATAAGACTGTAAAATTATAATTATTTAGAGTTGACTAAAAATGTACCTTTTAAGGTGATTTAGATTTAGAGAAAACCATCATAATATATCGGTCCTAATTGTAATACAGCATATGTTTTGCTATGAAAAGCAGCACAATTATGAAAGGCCACTTTAGCAACTATAATGAAGTCTCTTTAGGGCCATTATATCAGCATAAATAAATTTCGATGAATATAATATTTAATATCATAATTATGTCGAACATTATTAGCCAAAATAGCTTTTTAAACGAGTGAAGATATATTTTCAAAGTATGCATAAAGATGAAACTAAATGCTCGCACTTTTGCCATCGTTGTTATAGTGAAAGATAATTAACTCATAACAACTGTAGCATTTGTTTCCTTTTGAGTATTTTGGAAATATCATAATGAAATACTTCTATTATTATTATTGTTATTATCATCATCACTATTATTATTATTATTATATTATATATATATATAAGAAATAATAAAATTATTTATATTAGTATCCAATTACAATCATAACAGAAATCTGACCTTCTAATTTAATTAGTTATTTATTAGATCTGAATGACAAGGGAAAGAGTCATCACAAGGAGACATAGCTATATGAGGCTTTATGTTAGATTTTGCTTTCGGGCTGTGCTGATTAATTCTATTTCAGAAATCAACAAAGACTTGAATTGGCTTATAAATACAACCCACTTGGGTTAATGGATGTGTGTTCCTATCAAGTCTGATGGTGGCAATATATAATTTGATGTAATAGAATGTCACCATCACATTAACAGCATCTCAAAAACATGATTATTTCCATGCTTTACATTCACCAAATAATGCATTCCCTCATCAGTTTGCAGGAAGAGTTTATACACTTCACTGAAGTGTTTATTTATTTATTTTTTTTCTGTACACAGCAGCACCATACAAAAGACACAAACTGCAGTTGGTGTGAGCCACAGACCATTTGATACTCCTACATGCACTGCCTCTTCAACACAAATGAGTCACTGCACTGATATGGGTAGATGAGATTGGCATTGGTGGCATGAGAAGCCACTGCTGCAACAGATTTGCCCAGCTGCTGCCTTTGGGGGTTGCTGCTGTCCTCAGCTGCAGTGGTGGATCTCCTTGACCTGGTCTTCCTTCTTGGTGCAGCAGAGAGTGGGATGAAGACTCCTGTTCCTTTGCTCTCCCTTCTTCTGGCGGACACCTCATTGGTGTGTGGTGGCAGCATCAACATCTGGGGCATGTAAGGAAGCTCCTGAAGGAAACAGCATGTAGGTAAGCCATTGTAAAAAACAACAATCCATCAAACAGGTGGTGCGCATGTCTCTGTGATCTACCCACCAGCAGCACCATGTCATGGACTCATACATCCAAAACTAGCTGATGGTACTTCTCACCAAGCGAACAAGTAAGAGAAAAGTTGTGGAGGATGGTTGTGTAGTGACCCACAGCATCAAAATTTAATATTCTCTTCAATTATTATACACTACTCCAATCATGGTGGTTGGGTTGGGTTCAATAGGAATGAATGATTCCAATCTGGAAATTGGATGGCAGTAATATTAGTAGCAGCATGATTAATGGGGACAAGTGTGGCATGCCATATATAGTAAGTACATCCTTAGGAGAACACCAATCTATGAGTAGCTGAAGTAGATAATGCATCTCTCAATTAAATAAATTTTAAAATCTGTAATTATAATTTTTATTAAAAGATTTATATATATATTTTTTTCTTAGGTCTCTTTCTCATTAGTATTAATTTTAGTTATAAACCTCTTAACACATGTCTATTTTTTTAAATATTTTATTCTCTATTAAAATGATGTTTAATTATTTATAAATAAAAATATTTAATGTACTTAAAAGATTCATCAAACCTAGTTTTGAACGACCAATAAAACAAGATGGGAGAAAGGTTCGCAGTAGCAGAGCAAAAGTCTCATTAATCATGGCTGCAGAGAGCAGCGAGGAAACTGGTGACCGACCTGAACCGGAAGCGTCGGACACTGCGCCGGGGATTCTTCCTCGTCCTCCATGATTAGCAGCGCCATCCGCTTGCTTAGATCTGCAAAGAAGACATCATCTTCCACTTCCATGGCCTTCTGGTCCTTACGCTACAAAGTATACGCTGAGAGAGAGAGAGAGAGAGAGAGAGAGAGTCCAAATCCTCACATCATATCTCCTGTCTATCGGCTAATAACTCGTCGTGGTTCTCTTATCCTTGGTTTGGTCGGCCATCGTGGCTTTTAAAGGCGAAGGCGCCGGGGATGAGAGGAGCGGTGGAGGCGCATGGGGATCGGAAGGGACACGCGGGCCCCGAGGGCTGCTGGCCAATCCCATCCTCTTGTGGCCCATTGAAGGTGGAGAAGAGAAATGGGATGCGAAGGAACAAATGGATGTGAACTGCGGAGAAGGAGTGCAAGGCGGGCTTCTCTCCACGTCGAGAAAGAAACTGCTGCTTCGTGCGAACTCTGAGTTCGTGAGGAAGGCTTCTCTCCACGTCGAGCAACAAGTACTGCGGCTTCGTGCGTCTTTTTGCGGAGGCGCTTTTGGTGGCTCTTGTTTTTTTTTGGTCCTCCGAGTTTGGAGGTCAGCAAGCTCGTGACCACTGACCACCACCTTCGGACCACCTCATTTGGTCAGCGATTTGGCTCTCTACATACCTCACTTCGGAGATAAGATAGGCTAATTATATACTACTATTAAATTATATTTAATGTTTTGATTTTTTTTTATATTTAATAGTTATATTGAGATTCTTCTACTTACAAAATAAATTATCTCTCTTTTATATAACATATGATAATTATCTTTGCTAATACGATGAGTTTGGATGATTGATAGTAAGATTTTGTGATCAATTTATATCTTCGGAAACCCTTCCTATTTTATTTCAGTGGGATTTCATAAGTAAAGAAGAATTAACCTTCCATTTTTTTTTTGGCTTAGAAAATAGATCGCTTGCATTGAACATACATACTAATAACATAAATTCAAGTACTAAGCTTCATATGGTGTTTTTTCGGAGTCTGGCTGGATATGTATGCTACGGGTTGCTACTATAGTTCCGAGTGCCATTTGATGGATAACATTTGAGAGTTGGGGCAAAGTTCATCATCTTGTTTTGTAGGGATTTCCTGAACAAAATTAAGTTAAGCAATACCACAACACCTCAAGTCACATCCTTTCTCCCTAATAATTGACTTGTATGATACAAATTATTATCATATATTATTACCTCACATCCACAAAAATTAATCTGAAGTGAAAAAAATAAAAGGAATTTTTGCATAGATACAACAAGAATCAGATTGACATCATGAGAGGGTTAGAGGCATTGGCATAAGTTCCATTTAAAAAGTCATGAGCAGCCCATCTACATAGAAAGTTCCATACCTGATCAGCTCTTTTTAACTCTTCCATTGAAAACCTTCAGACTCCCAACTCTCTTTCTTGCTATGCTTTTAGCACACACTAAGAAGAAGGTTTTAAGCCTCACTGCTGCAGTAATGACTCAGAAAAATAATTAGAGTAAATTGTCCCACATAACATCGAAGAAAATGTCTCAGCTTCCTGATGCTCGGAAAGCCAAAACACTTCTATATAGTTCCCAAATGGATTACCATGGTAGGCACCACAGTTGAGAAGCTTCATGAGCCATCGGTTGTATCCATACTTGTGATCCCATCTGCAACCCCTTTAAAGACAACTCGCAGTTTCCTCAGGCACGATGTTTTCTTGTCATTTTTCTCGGATGTACCACTGACATGAATGACATCCTTTGCAACTTTACCAATGAGTTCAAACACCGGAAGCTGGAGATTTGATCGTGTCATTTCTTCTAGTACCGGGGGAGACTGCATGTAAAGATTCTTTCCTCGACATGTGACACTAGCTTTTGACAGACGAATGTTAGGATGTTCGCCAACTAATCTGATGAACTGTGACATTAAAAAAAAAATAAGCAACAAATGATCAGCATAATGCAGACAAGAAAAAAGGATTCACAAAAAGCAAGGTTATGTATCATAGGCCAAGTCATTTAGATGGTGCTGCTGAAGAAACTATGCTGTATAATCAAGAAATCTCAAGATCTGTTTGGCACATTCTTGGAAAACATCAACTCAGACGTAGTTACCTTTTATCATCTACCGGTCTAAACTTTACCTACTAGAAAAGTATTGTTCACAATTTTGTGTAAGTATGCATAAAGGAATATAATGCAGAAGTTGATGATTAATGACAGTTTCACGGGCCCTCTTCAATGTCTTTGATTAAGCAGACATGATATATTATGTGACGAATGAGACTCAGAAACACAAGCATATATTATGTTTCACAAAAAATTTGAAGTAAATTAGTGAATAGAAACTTTCATGCATATTACTTTGTTTGATAGTTATATGCCAGTATTCAATATTTCTTATATTAACCATAAGATACAGGATCCTAGACAAATTAGCATGCATATCCTTCAAGATTCTTTATCATAGACCAATAGGGTAGTCAAGATAGACCTGATATTCACAAATACGCTCCAAGAGAGAGAAAATGCTGTAGCCAAGTTTAGCTCAAACATGAGAGTAAATCAGACTTTTCTTGGAAAGAGAGGACTTGCATGGACAAATTAGCAACAACCATGCTTTCACCAGTTTCTAATGAGCATTGACTGTAGCACAATGCAAATTTCCTGTCTAGGAGTAGAAGTATCTATCATCATACTAGTGATGCAAATTGACAAGAATGTCTGGTTTTTCTGATATCCCTAACAATCCCATGACTACCCAATTGGGTTGTTTCAAAGAAGACAAGGACTCAAGAGCCTTGTCCAAACAAGATTCCCAACAAGTTGACTTCAGCAGGGGACAGCATTTGTTCGACTCCTGAAGATCCGGAATCACACGAACTCCTAAAGGGTTCCTTGACAGCAAGGAAAAACAAGATCATCCAATATTATCGAAAATTGATGGACAACTACATTTAGGGATAGAATAGTATCATTATTAATGTTTAAGTAGGGTTTCAAACTTCAAAAGTCTTTTTTTCTATTTTTTCAGTATTATGTCATTATTTCCCAGTAATCAAATAAAGTTTTCCTTGAACTGTTTACTTAGGAGGCTTTTTCTCTTCCTCAAACCACTGGCAGTACTAACGAATCTGACCTTGCAAAAGGCCAAATATTTTTCAGAAAGTTTATACAGCAACTCTTAAGAGAAAGAAGGTTATCAAAAGGTCACGTTACCTGCAAAAGCGTAGTGGAAGTGTCCAGTTCAACAAGTGTTCCAGGGCCACACACTAGACAATCCGTGTCTCTGACAAAATCGGTTACCTTTATGTGTGTTCCCTCCGTTCCATTGTACCTAAAAAAGTTGTTGATCAAATAGTTAGAAGAAATGAATGGTAATCAATTCAGTACATAGTAACTGAGATATACTGGGGAAAAATGCCTCTCATCATTTCCATAACTCCAGTTAAACAAAACTTTTAATTTCTTAGTATCTTAAAGCCTAGAGAAAAGATAACCAGAAAAGAGATTAGAGATTTTGTTATTAAAGGCATTATCCTCACATAAATACACCTGCAAAGCAACAAAAAGGGCAAAACAGATTTATAGGGCCAAACTTGAATTTTTATTGGATGGATCGAATTGCTAAAAGATCAAAAAGTTGCATAAATTGATCTGACAAAAGTTGGATATCTTATCCACGTCTACTTAATCTGGCAAAGGATCATACCTGACTAGAATTATGATGTTGAGATCCTGTACAAAAGTACAGTAGGCAGAGAACCAGGAGAGAATCGATAAAGGGAGCAAAATGTAAATCAGTGTGAAGAAATCCTGGGAGTTACACTATCTTCCATGTAGGCCAGTGTAACTATAGGATCTATGTGGTAGCACAGACATTAATTGGGCATTCAATACAATCAAGTCTGCATTAACAACTTAATGACACGATGATGCAACATATATATTTTAGTTCCAGTCACAGCCTTCCGAAACTTCTTTCTAAGGCTCTACACGATCCAATCAATACAAAAGATCAGATTACAGTTTGATCAATTTAATCTTTCATTAAAGAAAGAAGATTTAGGTTCAAGATGTACAGTAATATTGCATCACTAGGGACTTGTTTTATTCATATAGAATATTTAAAAGTCTAATATTGCATAACAAAGTCCAATATTTTACAACAAATGTATTTTATCATCGGCCTATTTCATCAAGAAAGTGATATAGGTACGAGGGATGGAAAAATTGAAGAAAGAAAGAGCGAGAGAGAGAGAGAGAGAGAGAGAGGAAAAGGAAACACGAAGAATGAAACAATAAAAAGAAACTCTCACCATTGTGGAGACAACAATGAGAAGTACTGTTCCAAACAGATGTATTTCCAGAAAATATTTTTTTAGAAAAGAAGACTACTGTATGTTAAATCTAATCACAACCATAACACCTTGACGAAGCCACAATTTCTAATTAAAAAGTCCAAACTTTTCTCCAAATGTTTTATGAGCACCGAGTTCTCAAACTTACACTGATGCAGAAGAGGTGACTGATTCTGAATAGAGTGCATCTTAAGGTATGGTTACATTCATATATATCTTAGCAAAAGTGTACCTTGAAGGTCTGTACAAGGTTATCATTTCCTTATAAACAAACTACAATAAGTAATTTGCCAGCTACTTACAAGCAAAAACATGATTAAATTATACAAGTAAATTCAAACTTCCCCTTCATTATAAACCTCACCGGAGTTAGATTAACAACTACACCAAATAATTTCAACATATTGTTATCTATTATATCTGTAACTTTGGTTACCAACTTTTTGTAACAAAAAAGATCCATCATTCCAGGTTAAGAAAAGATATTTACAGGTTATCAGGATGTAGCAGTGAAAGGAATAAAACACTGAGATACTTCTTCATCACAAGAAAAGACATTTCTACTGTAAGTAGACATGGATCTCTTAATTCTTAGAAACACTTCTAGCATGTAATTTTTTCAACAAATTTGGCATGATCTATGACACTAAACAACCAGTACATGTCCAACTTAAATTTTATAAATTCAGTAATGTAAACAAATAAATATCATCATACAGGTTGAAACAATTAAAACCATCTAAATATAACTATCCAAAATAAAGGTTGAGTTCATCTAATGATATTTAACAATCATCAGATATAATTGATATATGTTTCCTTTTGGCGATCTCTAAATTTCTTTCCAAATTTTTTTTCTTACGACACTGACGATCCATCTCCAAATTAATGGCCATCACGTGAGGGCCATGCGAGAGCAGTGCCGCATGCAAGGGCCACGTGATGAAGCACGTGGGAATGCAACAGGTGTTGTGTTGTCTCACAAATAGAAATGAAAATGATTAGAAAAAGACATGACCGGATATGCGTCGGACACGTGTCCGACTGTGTTGACGACATATCCAGCAAAAGCACGTGTATGTGCTTCTTAGCTTGTAAGTATAAGTTCTCTTTGAGGCATGTGATGTCCAATTCGTAAAAACTCAAAAGATACAACTTTCATGTGAGGCTAGTATTAAGTCAATAGAAAACAAAAGCACTCAAATTGATGACAAAGAAATGAGGGAGAAGAGATCACGTGAAATAGTTGCATAAAGTTTTGCTGCATCCAGACACTATCTTCAAGGTTTCCAATGCACAGGCAGCAGATATAATTGCATTAGTAGATGCAATAGCTGGAATTATATTCTTCACCACACCCTGCAAAGCGGGATGTACAGCACATAGTATGATGAAAAAAACACGAAAGAAGATAATTGACAGGACAGAGAAAATTCATGTATATTGTTCTCAGTTACTGTAATCACAAAACCAAAGAAAACAAAAATGACATTCAAAAATGCATCCCCAGGTAAAGAAAGTTGGTAACAGAGTCAGATTTAGGTTCAGGTTTCAGTCAGGATGGGTTTTCTCAGGTATCATGGTCCACCTAACCCACTTGAATTGGGATCGAGTACCGCTTAATCTGAACTTCTAAAGAACAACTACTGTATAAATATGATATTTTTAATTCCAAAATTCAAATGCAAATAGTTTAAGATATTACGTCAAAGATCAACTAGAATTTCAATATGAAGCAATTTAAGAATGAAAAGCATGGATTCGAGACTCTACATGGACAACACACGAATGGAAGAAAAAATATTATGCTGAAAAGCAAAAAACATATCAATAAAGTCAAAATATTGCAAGCAGCAGACATGTGCTCCATCCAGAAAGCCAGAACATCGGCATAACAGAAAGTAATTTGTATATTAATGGTGTGAAATATCTGGAGAAACATCCAGCTTTTGAAATAACATTATATTGCATATACAATTATCTATAAGTAAATATGCTTGTTCACATGTGCACTGATAATATCCATATGTTCATGTGATTATACTCCTTATACTATCAAACATCTAAACTATTTGAGGAAAAAATTGGTATAACATATAGGAAACAGTAATGAACTAGCAGTCAATTGTCTCAACAAAATATTAACATTTGAGCAAGCAAGTTTGGAAGCTTAGCATACCTGTGTCAGAGAATACGTTACACCAGTAATACCAAAAAGTTCAGCCCTCTTCAGAGCCTGATTGAGATATACAAATGAAACATAAATATACAAGAATATAATATTAACTGAAAAAGGAACATACATCACAAGTAAGCAACCTGTGAGTAAACCCACTGCATCTGTTCAGGATCATCAGCATCAAAATCTTTCCCATGATGGACCTATTAAAGCAATAATCAGAATGATAATAGCAGAGGCAACAAAAAAATAACACACGAAAGAATGAAGAGAAATTTTAATTACCTCGCCCCATTTGATCAAATGTGCATACTCAATACAATGAGCAGCAGTTCTAGGTGTTTCTGCTAGAGTGCATAGAGGAAACTTCACTTGTGGTGGGAAAAGCCAGATGTTGCACTCAAAACAAGGTGTCCTTCCTGGCAAAATTACTCTAGCATGGCCCTTAAAACCTTCGGTTCCACCATCTACGATGGGTTTAATTGTCTCGGGAAGAGGCTTGTCATCAGTATCATACTCTAGATTTCCCAAAAATTATGAGACATACTACATCAGATGGAGAATGAACAGAAGTCACTTCTAGACAGATCAACATTAGCATAATGAAATGATGGCCACTACTAGAGATTTACATCAAATTGACATCGCACTGTACTTACTTTATAAGCCTACACCACCAGAAATAACTGACAAGGTAGCAATTTACATTTTGGGACATAAAATCTGGACAACTAAACGTTTGATGTCAACATTTTCCTGAAGGCTTAAACAAACAAACGCATTGAATAGATGGCCAGTATTTAGGTTCAAGCTAGCCATCCTCGTAAAAAACCTTGCATCCTCATATACTATCCACATATGTACCAACACATATATGTATATAATTTGTATGTGTTCCACATTCTAGCAATTGTATTTTTCCAACTAACAATTCTGAAGTTTACTCCTATGATAACATGTCCCAAGATGACTAGTGTTTGACATACCAGAGCAATCCACACTTCACAACACCATACCGAGCATCAAAATAATGTAGAAACAAAAAAAAAATATTTAAAATCTTATATATATTAGTTTGACAATAGTTCATAAAGCAGTATGCAGGTTAATGTGCACATGAGATCTATTAAAAGCCATTCTGATATTGTCAGTTGTCACATGATAGTAGCACCACACTCGAAAGCATGTATTGTAAGAATAACTAATGTGTCACAAATCCCTGTTCTATCTGTTTCAAATGTATATATGAGTTTCCACAGGTTTCACCAGCTACCACATAACTTCAGTATGTCTCGTATGCTCACTCTATTAGAGCAAACACAAATTGTTTAAAATAGTATGAAATTTTCAAAACGTGTACATTGCCATAATTAACAGGAAATCTTATATTAAGCTTGTCAACCATGATTTCATCTAGGTGCCTAAGATACAACCTTTCATTAGGCTAGATCCATTGCCAAGACCCACCTAGGTTATTTGACAATCTAAACCTATAAATATGCTCATATTTCATATCCAATCTAAGCACATTGAATCTAAGTCACTCAAAACATCCCTTCCAGACTGGTACATCAAATACCTGAAATGTCAGGCCACGATCCAAAGAATCTCTTTCTTTTATAACAAATGGAACAGTACAAAACTAGAAAACATAGCATGGGAAGTTCACATGACAAGTTAGAAACTTACCAAGGAAGCTACAGGCAACAGAATTTATATAGCTTCGAGCATCAATTGAATCAAGACCAAGGACAATTATATTGAAATCATTATAGAAGTCTATGTCCTTATCCTCAATCCTGCAAAAATGAGGGGTAATATTCACCCCACTAATTCTTTTCATAACACGCTCCGCTGCAACTTCTGCCTTGGACTTCCCAACATCCTGAAGCCTACACCATCAAAACAAAACACTTTAGAATATAACAGAGGCGACACTCATGAATATGCTATTCACAATGTAGAGAAAAGATGAAAGGAGGATTGTTACACGAGAATCTCAAAAAAGCATGCGTTTGGAGAAATATAGCAATTAATTGTGCAACTTATCATTCTTCAGATTGTCCTCACAAGACACCCTATGCATGTCTAGAGTTTCAATCTATTTGCAGCTCAAACTATAAAACCCTATAAGAGATGTATAATTGCTGAAAGAGATACAAATTACACAGCCCACACGATCATGTTAAACAGGGATTATATATTTCTCTAATACAGAAAATTTGGCCCTTTGTCTGGAAGGGATATCAGGAGTATATCATAGGTTTCCTCAATACCAGGAGTATAATAGATAAGAAAAGAAGCGGCCATACCAAGCAACGCTACAAAGTAAAATCAAAGATCGTACTAGAGCTGAGAATAAGATAAATATATATGATCATACTGTTCATACTTGATATCATTGTTGCATTCATCTACTGCACAAATCATCAAACATATGATGGGCATCGTCCACAAAGATAAACTGACAGGGAGTACAAATCGACCTGAAGAGGAACTGTCGGTTGAGATTGGAGACCTCGATGGTGTCCATATCAATGACATCGATGTTCTTGAACCCTGACAAGGCCAAGTCCTTGAGCAGCTCGCAGCCCAAACCGCCGGCCCCGACCACGAGCACCCTCGCGATCTCCCCGATGTCCTCCCTCAGCTGCAGAAATCGATCAAAACGAAGATAATAAGAAAGTCGGACGACATGATCGATGCCTCTTTCTAGAGTAACTGCGATCGAGGCTCACGGTGGGGCTGGGCTCGAAGTCCTGCCCGACGATGTTGCCGGGGCGGGCGAGGAGCTTGTCGACGTCCCTCCACCTTCCCGGATCCGACGAGACGTCCGCCATTGCTTACTCCCTCAGCTACTCGCTGCTGCTGACGTTGTATTATCTTCACGGTTGTGGGAGAACAGCAAACCCCAACAGCGGCCGCGTCTCGCAGCAGAATAAGTGGTGGTACGGTGGACCTGCGGAGCAGCAGCCTTTGGTGTAAATAGAGGTACACCCATTTGTTCCTCAACCATGCCTTAAGATTCCAATTCACGTTTCTGATCTGTATCAATGAACTCAATATAAATTACATCTGTGGAAGGAGTTACTGAGTCAGGAAATTACTATAAAAAAAATGAACAAATATGATACGTTTTTTTTATATTTTAATTAAATACGGATCATAGTATCCATATTAGAATCAAGTACCCCTTTTGGTATAACTCTTTTTTCTTATTATACCATATAATATGGTTATAAATTATGAGATTAGAATATTCTACTAAGACTAGACTAGAATAGTAGAATGATCGAGGAACATACATATCAATATGCTTGGATAATATATTTTCTACTTATTCCGACAGCAACAAAAATTATTCGTTGTATATGGGGTTTTCCTAGTATTTATTTATTGATATTTATTGATATTGTATGTAACGAAAAGAATGATAAAAAGTTTTATATTTTTTTATTATATAAATGAAAATATTATAACAACATTTCAAAACATAACAAATGACTTTTATGTGTTCAGACCCATTTGTTTTCATTGTATACAATGGAAAAAGATATAAGAATTTAGAAAATGACCCCTTACAGTATTGTTCTATTCAGAGATAGCATTTTTTTTATATATGGACAAAATTGCTATGATGGTATTCTAACTAGCTTTTTATGGCTTGCACGAAAGGTCTCTGCACAAATTATGTTCATCTTCATTTGTTGATATAAGATACAATGCAAAAAAAAATCACAAAAATATGTATTAAGACCTATTTACAATGTTTTTGTTGTTTCTGTATATGAATGAAAACACTGTAATGATGTTTCATAATATTTTTGTCTAATGTTGATAATTATCATGTTGATTGTATCATTCCCTATTTGAAATGACTAACTGGCTAAATGTAAGTGATAATATTTGTAGTTATAGGGATGATGATCTTCTTAATGATGTATTTTTGTCAACGAGATTGATAATTAAATAAAGTTATCCCACTGAATAACTCGATAATTTTAGATAAAAGTTAAAAAATTAATGAGATAATTGAAATTGAATTGGCTGAGAAAAAGATAGCAAATGTAGTTGAAGAGAGACACAATATGATGTCATTTATAGTATTTGTTAATAGTTTATAGTATTTTTAGTACTTCAACAAAAACACTTAATATTATTAATTAAAAAATACTATAAATAAGTTAAATGAAATAAAAATATATATTACAAACTATTTAATATAACCACTGTGATTCAAATAGGTACTTAGAGTTAATTAGGAAGAACATCATTTAGGTGAGGAAAAAAAAATTGGTCTATTATAGTATCTTGGTCATCATAATAAAATAATGTAAAGTCTACTTGAAAATACTATTATGTTTAATAGTTTAGCAAAAAAATATTATTATATTTAGTAGTTTAGGAATAGTATTATGCCAATTAGGCATCATGTTAAGCTTGGACAAAAAAATGGTATTGACTGTAGACACAATAGTGCTAAGCAAAACTAGGCAAAAAGAATCTAATGGGAAGAACAATAGTGCTAAAGAAAAATTGTTCAAACATATAGGGCTGTAAAAAAATAAAAAAAAGAATAAAATTAAAATAAAAAGGAACAAATCTAGTGCAAAAATAAATGGTGGCATAAGTAGTACTAGATACAATGCAATAAATGAGTGGAGCACGAGCTTTTTAATATTTTTAATATTACTCAAAATAAATGATCCATAGGGTATCTCCGCACTTTATGAGAATAATACCATTGTGGCTAGTGAGAGATATTTTTAATATTACTCAAAACAAAGATACCATTTGAAAATAAAATAAAAATAGGAGACACCATGTGAAAATAAAATAAAAAGAGATTTTTTTCAAAAAAATCATCTTATATAATATCTCTAACAATCTATTTATTCTATTGAATAAAATTATAGAAATTATCACATACTATTGTTAAATTTATTTTTTCATATATATTCCTTTCATCTCTCTAACTCAAGTCAAAAGTGTTCATGTGAATTCTCATAAAATAAAATAACACAATATCAAATTACGCACTGTAGGATTTGATCCTTTTATTTATAGTACTAAGATATTTGCCCACCGATTCTCTTTTTGAAATTGCATTTTTCAATCTTAAATTATTTAAAAATCATCTTTATCATACTCCAAGTCTTAATAATGACCACCAAAATCCAATTAGTAGTAATAATATATTTGTCCAATATGTCATGTCTTTGATGTCTTGTTACTGTTGTGTAGCCAAGCGGAGATGACTAAAGAATGAATGAAATAAGCAAACAATCCTATAAATATAAAATGATTCCACCCAATAAGGAGAGGAATTGGGTGAGTTCTCCCATGTTTTTTTTTTTTTTTTGATGTTTTTGTTTGACTAAAGAAAACAGCAGTTGGAAACGTCAACTTGAAAGCCTTACTAAACCCACCAAATGGTAAGCAAAGAAATAAATCATGATAGAATAGATTAATTGGACATTAATGATGATAAGGGGAGCATTTGTTGGCAATTATTATAATTAAAAACAAATCCCAAATCTCAATCTTTACAGATTTCCATTTAGTACGTATATTATGTAATATTTAAATGAAATAATAAATTTGTACTGATGCTGGCTGGGCCTGACAATCTCACTCTAACTTTTTCTCTCTCCATCAGCGCCTCTCTTTACACAGAGAGAAAGAAGAGATCCCAACGGCTAGTCACGAGAAAGATGTCCTTCTCCAACGTTGGATAGAAAAAAAAAAAGCAAAAGAACAGCAGTGACGCAGATGAGAGGCTGGTGGTCAAAGTATTCATGGCCTCTGTGTGTGTGTTACAGAGGTAACCCGTGATCTCTCTGTCCATTACCCATTGGAAGCGAAGCCACGCCCACATCCCAATAAAGAATACGAAGGAAGAAGGCTTAATCCTCACCTAATAGGAGTAGCTTCGACTCACAGTGATCCGAGAGAACAGACATCTCATTTCCCATGCCACGGCACAAGAAATGGCATCGATGGATTGGTAGTGGATGCGATTGATGGATCGTAATGGCAGTAGGAGCCCTCTATCTCTCTCTCTCTGAGGATAAAAAGGACGATGGATTGGACGCGGAGTAAATGAGTCGTCAAGGACGGTGTAGGGCAATCGACTGATACCCTCCGTACGTGCAAATCCTGACACCCTTGCATGCCTCGATCCGAGCAGTAGATTTGTCGTTTGATTTGGGGAACACTGTTACAGAGACTCTTCTTCTCCGTTGAAGATGGGAATGGAGATGATGAGGGAGACTTGGAGCCACCCACCACCCTTCCGTTGGAAGAACAGTTGTTATCATGCCCATCGGTAAACAGTGATTACCGAGAGAGAGAGAGAGATGTGTCAGAACAATTTGGGTCAAAAGTTTTTGGGAGAAGAGACTGGTGGAGTCGACTAAAGAGAGGGAGGAGGAGAAAGAAAAGGTTGAGTGAGAACAGAGGCGGGCATCATTTCATCCTCCCAAGCTCTCCTCCCAATACTTCAAAGCATCATTCTCTCTTTCTCCTTTTCCTTTTTCTTTCAGAGACACAGCCACAGACAGACAGACAGAGAGGGAGAGGAAGAGTAGGCTTAGCTGCTATCCCCAAGCAGAGGGAACGTGATTTCTGACTTCTAATGCCATTCTGAGAACGAGTGGTTCATACAACACCCCGTTTCACGCCATGGACATCTTCTCAATCTCTGTGCAGACTAGCGTTCGATCTGCCATGGAAACGCTCGAGACCTCAAAGGGTTCCGTCATCATCCTTAAGACTGCAAAGGCAGCTTGCATGTGCTCAAAGCGGAAAAGATTTCTAAAACCTACTGCAGCAGAAGAAAGATGCAAAGGCAAGAACAGTGGAAGAAACTTTAGATATTTTGGAACTTTGATCATTATTGCTAGCAATCTGAAGTTTGTGAACACAGTGACACATAACAGGAAAGCTCGATAGCTCTCTCATCTCCACAAGTCCTAAAGGAGAACCAAAGTACAACTCTCAAATCCTTGCTAGATAATATAAAATAAGAACTTTCTATATAAATTGCACCTGAAACATATATATATATATATATAGTTTCTTACCTAACTAGAAAACAAAGGAGAATAAGAAGGGAAAAAAAATGGTGAATTACCCATTTTTCATGTATCTGCAGCAGAGACTCCACTATGCCTCTTCGCTTTGGATGACAAATTCCCCACCCGCTGAACTCGAAATGAGATGTAGAGGCAACAGTGGGAAACACAAGGTCAAGCAATCAAGCTTGGTTCACATGATTGAGCAACTGCTGCTGGTGTTCTCATCACTGAAGTAGGTGGTGTAGGAATCGCCTTGGTGCGGTGCCGTCGCTGGTGCCAGTGCCGGCGCCGGTGGCATGTTGTAGTACATCGGTAACGGTGGCCGAGCATAACCTACCATTGGCTGGAAGGCGCGATCCTGGGCATTCATCATCATCATCCTCTGCTGCTGCTGCTGCATCTGCTGCTGCTGTTGCATTTGTTGTTGCTGCAGCATTTGTTGCTGCTGCAACATTGCAGCCATGTACTGCTGCTGCTGGTATGGATTGGCAGCGGCGATCACCTCGGGCGGTGGTGCCATCATCCCTCCTTGATAATACCCAGGCGGTGGACCTCCCGCCGGGTGGCCTTGCACCGCGGCTGCGGCCGGAAAGTTCCCCATCGGAGCTTGCATGGTACCCATCTGGTGTACTATACCCAGGCCTTTGCCGATCATGCTTGGATTCATCATTAGATGGCCGCCACCACCACCACCACCCACCTCATTCTTCACAAACACTCTCTTGGCTCCATTGACTGGATTGGTGCTGCAGTTCGCAGCTTGGCCACTGGCATTGACGTTGCCATTGCCAATGGGAACTCCCTTGTTACTATTAGCGCCATTCCTACCATTCTGTGGTCCAGCATTACCGCCATTCTTACCCACACCAACACCATTATTCTTAGCGGCAGATCCACCACCACCACCACCCTTCTTACCATTTCCACCATTGCCATTCTTCGGCTCATTGGTATTGCACGTGGCCTTTTTCTGCACTGGCACATCTCCGCCTTTCTTACCGCTGCCACCACCGCCATTTCCTCCCTTCTTATCCTTCATGGCATTCCCATTCGGCGTCGCAACCGCAGGCTTGATCTTGATGTTCTTGAAGTCGTCGTCGAAGTCAGCGTCATAGCAGTCGAACTCATCCATCTCATCGTCGTCGTCGTCATCAAATTCATCATCATCGAAATCATCTTCGTCATCGTAGTCATCGCAGCCTTTGGGGGGCAAACTGAAGGTCACAGATTTGGGATCCTTCGGTGGTGGGAAGTTGAAGTTCCTCAGTTGAGGCAGCTGCACATCTTTGGCCCCTTTCATCTGTTGTAGCTGCTGCAGGTGTTGCTGAAGCAGCAGCTGCTGCTGTGGTGTCGGTTGCGGGTGCTGGCCTTTCTGGTCCTTCCCACCAACCCCAGCTCCAGCTCCAGCTCCAGCTCCACCACCACCACCACAACCACCATTTCCACCGTTCAGAGGCTTCCCGTTTTCCTTCTGCTGGCCTTTGCCACCTTGTGGCTGTGGTTTCTGGACCGGGTTGCTGTTGTTGCCACCGCCCTTTGGAACCAGCAGCTCTGCATGTTTGCCAGCCTTGGCTAGCTTTTTGACGAGGGTGGCAGGATCAACATTACCCGAGACAGTCACCTTCCCCTGCTCTGCATCAATGCTGGTTGTGTACACCCCTGATAGCAGAAGGAATCAAGCAAGGAAGAGGTCATCAGCGTGTGATGCTTGAAAAAAACAAGCCTCTTGAAGTAATTACAGAATCAAAATCCCACAACACAAGTGACCACACTAGAGGAGCTACAACATTTAGATAAAAAAAAAAAAAAAGCAGAGATCTGTGTTACAGTAAAAGTACCATCAATCTTGTGGAGCAGTTTCTTGACCTTCTTCTTACATCCATCACAGTGAATGTTCACTTTAAGAATACATGTCTGCAGTTGGGAGCAATACATCCCCCCCAAACAATGAAAACCATTACAAGCTATTTCAAGTAAAACAACAGACAGACACATCAAGAAGTTCTTCGAGTCAAGGAGAAGAAAAGGAAGGTAGAGAGAGAAAGAGAGAAGAGCTTACCTGTATCTTGAGGAACTTGATGTCTTCCTCTTTACTCATCCCCTCCACTTCTCTGGAGAACAAGACCAGAGTCTCTTCTGTACCTCAAGTCTTGTGATAGTGGAGGCAGGCAAGGGAGAGCAACTCTTTATTCAGGGAAGTCAAATCAGTCCAAAGCAAGGAAAGAGGAGCGAGAGAGAGAGAGAGAGATGAGTTCAGAGTTGTCTCAGCAAAGATTCATGCCTGGGTTTGAGTGTTGATTGCCCCAACCATGGCCATTTGTATCCATTTCTCAGGTGGTCTGCAGACTTCAAAACCAGCCTTGAGCACGTGCTATTCACGTGCACAACAGTTCTACACTGGTCCACCTGTACTTTTTCCTATCATCACCTAACAGTAAGATAAACAATAATATTATTATTAGCTGAAGAAAATTAAAACAATCAAGCATGATCTACGCTGGTATTTGATTCATATACTTTTAATATTTATATGAAGAAAATTCATTTGATTAGACGACAATAGCTGGACAAAATATTGTTTGGGTATGTATCAAAGGATATGAGACAATGATTTATGAGAGTCATATGTTTTGAGATCATATGTGAGTGGTATATAGCAAAATTTTATTTATTGATCTCAGGACTGTGGGATGCGGTTTGATCACTTGGAATGCGTATAGGGATACGTAATGAACCCACCAACGAAGGGGAGGCTGCAAGAGTTGATGAGTCAAAAGGCAGATGAGTCAGGCTTTGTGTCATGTCTCTGACAAAGCCCCGTTCCAGAGTTGGATGTGGTGGACGAGCAGATTGGTGAATGCCACCAAAGAAGACATTGATGGCATGGAGGAGGAGGAGGCAGTAGCTGCAGCTACCACAAAACTTCAACTCATGTGACTACTATTCCTCAAAATTCTCACTCGGAGGATGCCACTCAACTGATGTTTCCCTCTCCCTCTCTCTTTCTCTCTCTCTCTCTCTCTAGCTATTTTGATAATGATGTTTGCAAGTACTTTTAGAAAATGAAATCTATTATTAGTTCATGTAAACTGAATAAGATTACTCATTAATTGAATTCAAAACGGGATATATACTCATGGTGAATTTCTTTTGAAAAAAGTCTCTATTTTTATAAAAAAGTCTTAGAGAGCATTTTAATTTTTGAAAATTTTTATAAAATATTTTTTTAATAACTATATTATCTTTATCTTCATCCAATCATCTCGATAACCCTCTTTTTTCGTCTTTCAAAAAAAAGGTGTAAGAATGATATAATGAGGTACTCATCAATTATAAGTAAAAGAAAAAAAGATTACAATGGGAGAAAAGACGTAAGGGTGATGCAAAGACATACACTATTCTCATTAGGTCACAGGCGAATAAAAAGATAATGAAAATAAGATTTTTAACATAAAATATAAAAAAAAATTAAATATAATTTTTTTTGCTTCAAGGAGATGATTTCCATAATAAGGGTTTCAAAACCATATAAAAAAATCTTTTCTTCCCTCCAAAATTTATGTTTAATTTTTTTTAAAATTAGAATTCTTTTATTAGAGGATTATTTAAATTTAAATTAATAAGTGATAAGACAAATATTATTCTCATTCAGTCAGCTCGGACACATCAGCCCCGAAGACCATGCTGTCACCTAGGGTACAGGTCACCTCAGCCAAGTTGGCTTTCCCAAGTGCCTCGGGGTCACCAATCCACGTCAGCACCTGACACAGCGTCGCTCACTTGGTACGGTGTCAAATTGTCAAGCACGGGTCTAGCCGATCGAGGCCCCGGGAACTGACAACGATAGCGCTCAGCGCAAGGCCATACCTCCGAGTCGACTGGGAGCGCCATCAGCATTAATGGACTCGATACAGCCTCCCCTTGACCAACAGATATAAATACTCTCATTGTAGCCACCAGTACGAGGGACTCTCTCTCTCTCTCTCTCTCTCTCAATTTATCAACTCTCACACCTTAATAGCTAACTTAGCTATCAAGGGGTCTCGTCAAGCACACACCACCCCAATCGAGGCCTTTTTATAGGTCCCACCCGAGGACCCGAGAGGCACCCCGCTTGAAGTTTCAACTCTAGGTACCACTACATAATACTTCTCCAAGCCCGACTGAGTTCGCTTGTCCACTCAATCCGACGTCGACAATCTTGCACATGCGGGCCCGAACCGAGCCGTGTTAATTCCTCGGCCATAGCATAAACTTCAGCAATATTTTGGAACTAGAAGGAGGACCCGATGTCGCAAGAACACTCGCTGCCTGGCAACCTCAGGGAAGAAGCTCATGTCGCGCAACAAATCCTCGGGACTAAAGTACAACCTTTCTCCCTCCCCTTTGGGGAAGGAAATTCGTCGACGTATACTCTTGGTCGTTACTAGAGGCTGTTCAACGACCTAGGATTTTTCCCTCTAACATCAACCCTGGGCTCCCCGTCGTCTCTATCAAGGCCTTCCTCGAGCTCACCCATCAGGTGCAAGCCCTGCCCGGGATGATCCAGATAATCAGCCCCCATATTTCTCAACTAGCACAACAATCAGTACCATAGCAACAAATCTCTCCAGAAATGCAGCATGAACCCCCGGCCCTACGGGGATGCCTCTCAGTCTCACGGCAACCTAACGACAAGGTTCTGCAACCCCTTTTGGAGCCTCCCTCGGGACCTCCCTGGACCACCGTCGACCAACTAACACCCACCACCAGTACCCCCACTCACAGCATGCTCGAGCTAGACACTCTCTCCTCTAACTTAATGGACTCCCTCAAGTCATAACTATGCTTGATGAACCAATGACTATATGAGATGCAGAAAAAATTCATCAAGTCAAAGGAGGAGCTCGAGGAGAGCTCCATGGTCGGATCCCCTTTCATCCCAGAGATCCAGCATATGCCAATTCCATAAAAATTTTGACTCATAGTGCTCAAAGCGTACAACGACAACTCCGACTTGACGGAACACATCACAACATTCCGAGCACATATGGCACTTCGGACACACTAATGTGTCGAGCATTCCTGACGATCTTGCGGGGGCCTGATCAAATGTGGTACAATCGTCTAAGGCTCTATTCAATCTTCTGTTTTGACCAGCTCGCCAAAGAATTCGAGCTGAACTTCCTAGCCATTGCTCAGCCCAAACCGACCATCGTGTCCCTTCTCGAGATGAGCCATAAGGATGACGAACCCTTAGCTTAGTTCTTCGACGCTTCGCAGTCGAGATCCAAGGGATGTTTGACGCTCATCCCTCGTAGTAATATAAGCTTTCTTGATCGGCCTGCGACCATCTTAGTTTTTTTGGTCACTGGTCGAGCGTCCACCCATAACAGTACCCGAGATGCTCCAACGAGCAAATCAGTATGCAACCGTCAAGGCACTGGTGGCAGGAAAGCACGAAGCTCAAAAGTGGCTCCACACCGAGTTATCCCAAGGCCAACTTTCGGGATCCTCAAGAAGAAGAGTGAACAAGCCCTAGCCATCATTCCCAAGGTCGCCATCAATTCCCCTCAATTCCACCTGGACCGAAACTTTCCTTCAGATCCAAGAAAAGGGGTTCCTCAGGACGCCCAACCCGATGAAGACCCGCTAGGAGGAAAAAGACTGGAGGCAGTCTTGTCACTTCCACTATGATTACAGTCACGACACTGAGGAGTGCTATGACTTGAAGAACCAAATTAAGGACCTCATCCATCAAGGACATCTTGTCCGTTACGTGAGGAAGTCGCGCGAGCCTTCGCACCACCTGAAGGGACTAGTTGAGAAGCATATCAATGTTAGCGTTAGTGGACCTGCCTCGGGTGGAGACAGCTCCTTAGCACGAAAAGCATATGCTCGGGCCATAGTGGAAAAGAGACATAGGTGTGATCGCGACCCCGAGATCACCTTCAAGTCAGGGGAAGAAGAATATCCTAATCATAACAATACCTTAGTGATCTCGGCGCGAATTGCAAATACCTAAATCAAGATAATTATGGTCGACACAGGGAGTTCAGTCGATATATTATATTTTGATGCTTTTCAAAAATTTAGTCTAACTAACAAGGATCTCATCCCTATGACTTTCACTATGATAGGATTTACCAGGGACTCCATCTCTGCCCTCGTTATCACCACTCCTCCGGTGACTGTCGGGAGGAGCCAAAATCGAAGACATTGATGGTTTCATTCAGGGTGGTTGGCCTGCCTTCTACATACAATGCGATCCTCGGTCACCGACCCTCAATGAGTTAAGAGCGACTGTCTCTATGTACCTTTGCACAATGAAGTTCCTGACTAGCGCAGAGGTCGGAGAGGCAAGGAGCAACCTGAGAAAGTCTACATAGTGCTACTTGACAACCATAACCCTGCCTAAGAAGGCCAAGCTAGAGGCACCAATTGTCGACCCTCAGGAATCCAACAAGGTTGTGCCACGACCCGAACCCATGGAGCAAGTCGTGGAAGTCCCCCTCGACCCAAGACATCCAGACAAGATTGTGAAGGTCGGCTCGGTGCTCCCTGAAGGCGATCAAGTCCAACTTGTCAAGTTCCTCGAGCAAAATGCCAACGTCTTCGTTTGGTCCCCAAGAGACATATTGGGAATCTATTAGGAAGTAGCACGACACCACCTCAACATATCGCCAGGGGCACGACCAGTTAAACACAAGCCTCGGAGGTTTGCCCTCGATTAATAAAAGGCTATCGATGATGAAGTAGGTCGACTATTGGAGGCAGGCTTTATCACTAAGGTCAAATATCTGACCTAGCTGTCCAATGTAGTGCTCGTTAAAAAAGCTAATGAAAGCTGGCGTATGTGCGTTAATTATACCAATCTCACTTTGGCCTGCTCGAAGGACCATTATCCTCTGCTAAGGATCGACTTGTTGGTGGATGTCACATCTGGCTACGAGCTACTCTCATTCATGGATGCATTCACAAGCTACAACTAATCCCAAATGGCTCCAAAATATCGAGAGAATATAGCCTTCATTACACAACGGGGCACCGACTGCTACAAAGTAATGTCGTTCGGTCTAACGAACGTCGGGACCACTTACCAAAGAATGGTCAATCATATGTTCAAGGACCAGATTGGGAGAAATATAGAAGTTAATGTGGATAACAAAAGCAAGCTCGCCCACACTCACCTCTCGAACCTCGCCGAGAAGCTCCAGACAATCAGGAAATTCAAGATTAAACTCAACCCCGCCAAGTGCGTGTTTGGGGTCGTCTTGGACAAGTTCCTCAGTTTCATTATACACCAGCCGGGAATTGATGCTAACCCCGAGAAGGTGAGGGCAATGATAGAAATGCAGTCACCTCGGACAATCAAAGAGGTCTAGCGACTCACAGGAAGGTTGGTCACGTTAAGTCGGTTTATCTCCCGAACAGGAGATAAATGTCTTCCATTCTTCCAAGCCCTAAAGCGTACCAAGGACTTTAGTTGGGCTCCCGAGTAAAAAGAAGCCTTTGAAAAACTCAAGTCTCACCTTGCCCACTTGCCCCAGCTCTCCTCGGTCGCCCTGAGTGAGCCCCTCGAGTTATATCTCACGACGTATAAGTGCAATGTTAGCTTGGTCCTTATCAAAACTGACGAAGAGAAGTAATAATCGGTGTATTATTCTAGTCACATCTTGAGCAGCCCTAAGGAATGCTACCCCCTGATCGAGAAGCTAGTGATGGCCTTGGTCCTTACAGCAAGGAAGTCGATACCATATTTCCATGCCCACATAATCAAGATGACAACCAACCAGTCGCTTCATCAAGTTCTCTTTGAATTCGACGTGACAGGTCAAATACTCAAGTGGTCGGTCGAGCTCAAAGAATTCGACCTCCAGTATGTCTCGTGGATAATAATCAAAGCCTAAGCAGGAGTCGACTTCATCTCAGAACTGACCATCCCCGAGCTCTTCCCCCAGCAAGGGCTGACCTGGATGCTACATGTCGACGGGTTGGCTAACTCCAAAGAGGAGCTGGACTTGTTTTAATTGGCCCCTCCAACCAAGTATATGAGCATGCTCTCCAGCTCGAGTTCAAAGGTACTAATAACGAGGCAGAGTACGAGACACTCCTATTCGGGCTGTGTGTAGCAACAAAGCTACATGTCAAGCAGGTCGATGTCTTCACTGGCTCCCGATTAGTCGTCGACCAAGTCAGTAAGGTCTATGATGCCCGTGAGGCCACCATAATCAAGTACCTAACCGAGGCACGTCGGCTCATTGGCACCTTTAGGTAATTCATTATCTCAAAAGTACCTCGGACTAACAACTCACAGACATATGCACCGGCTAAACTCGCCTCAACACAAGCATCAAGAGGGTGCCCATCGGAGGTAGTAAGGCTTCTCAAACGACCTTTGTTGCAACCGAGGTAGCCACGATCGAAGTCAAACACAACTGGATAGGCGAGATACTGAGACTCTACTATAAGAGGGATGGTACATTACCGACCGATCGGACAGTCGCTTGCTAAGTCAAAAGAACCGAAGCTTGATACTGCGAGATCAATGGGCAACTTTACCGAAGGGCTTTCAGTCAGTCGCTGCTCTATTGTCTATTGTCGAACAAGACAGAGACTGTCCTAGCCGAGATTCACGAAGGAATATGTGGAGAACCCATTGAAGCTTAGACCCTAGCCTTCAAAATCCTCTGATAAGGATATTGCTAGCCAACCATGCGCTGGGATGCCATGGCCTATGTCCAATAAGTGCGAACGATGCCAGAAGCATGCCCGAGTCCAATACTGGTCGGCATTGCCCCTCACCCCAATCGACTGCACATGGACTTTCGCATAGTGGGGATTGAACCTCCTCGACCCATTCGCACCGGCCTCGGGGCAACGAAGATTCTTTATCATTGGGGTTGACTATTTCACTAAGTGGGTCGAGGTCGAGCCCCTAACGTTAATAATCAAGAAGCAAGTCGAGTGGTTCGTCTAGAAAAACATAATCAAAAGGCTCGGCATCCTGAGGACTATAATCACTAACAACGGGATACAGTTCAACAATTCGATGTTCAAGTCGTTTTGCCAAAACTATCTGATACAATTGAAGTTTAGGTCGGTACCGCACCCCCAAGCCAATGGCCTCACCAAAGTCACAAACCAAGCAATCCTCGAGGGCCTAAAAAAGAAAGTTATTGGAGCGTAAGGCACTAGGGTAGAGAAACTCCAGAATCATAGAGTTCAGTCATGGTGGGTTGGGGATGACGACTTGGTCCTCAGGAAAGTTGAGGTCAACGACCCAGCACACATTCGAGGCAAGCTGGATCCGAACTGGGAGTGACTGTATTGAGTCATCAGCACCGTTGAGATGACACTTATATTATAGCCATGATGGACGGTTGAACGCTACCTAGGATTTGGCACATCTCGAACCTAAAGAGATTCTATGTTTGAAGTATTAGATCAAGGTTGACCGGGCGACCGAGGGAGATTCATTTCCAATACACAAGTGTGCAAAGCAAGATGCATGAAAAAGAAAAAAACACTTTATATTGATTCAAAATATTCTTTACACTATGGTCGGGTGACCGAGCACAAATTAGAAGACCACCCAATAGATAAAACAAAAACAAAAATATAGTAAAGTTCAGTTCTCGGGTGGTACACTATCATCGAACGATTGGTTGGACTTCATATGCACATTGGCACCCTCGGGCTGGTCAGCAAAAGGATCCTCCTCGACAGATAGATCTGGGTATTTCGCCCGGAAGCACTCCAGCGCCACCAAATACCCGAATTTATAGGTGATCTGGCCCATCCTCTCTAGCCCAAGCTCAAAGCTTGGATGCCTTGTAATTTGCTATTGCCTTGGCACCCGTCGATTACAGCTCGGATCGTAGCACCTCAGCATCCTGGGCTAGCTTCAGCACCTTATCGTCCAGAAGGCATCGGGTGCTTCGCAAATCTTTCATTTTTGCAGTGGGTATGGTCGCTCGCTTGCTCCAGGTTTCTACAGCGCTGCTTGGCATCCACGAGTACAACCTTTAGGTGACTGACTTCAGCTTCCAGGACGATGGCCCGCTTCTCGACAACTGCCATCTTCTCTGAGCTCTTATCGATCTTAATTCTTGGTTTTTAGCTTGAAGTGCTAAAACCTTCTCGGTCCGCATGTGGATTATTCGACCTGCATCGTGGACACGGTCGATTAGAGTAGTGGAAAAGTCTAGTATGCCAAAAAACAAGCAGGTTAGATATCGAGAACACCGAAGATATAACAGAAAGATCACACTTACCTAGACTGCCAACTTGGTCGCTCCATCAACATGCTCCTTCGAAGGGGCCCCGTATAGTTGCTTGGTGATAGTCGGGTGCAGTGCACCCCATGCATACTCGACCGCGATCGACCCATCACTCCAGAACCAAGCCGAGGTCGAAAGGTTGGACCAACGCACCTTCAATAGACCCCCAGCTTCGGTCTTCGATGGATTAGCTATGCGGGTGGCAAAATATCTATCTTCGCCTGCCCACTCGTCCATCTTGCATAGCTCCCTCAGGGTTGAGAGGTGGTGTGTTTCCTCGGTGGCCTCCTTGGCTGGCTCTTGTCCCTTGGCTCGGTTGCTCTTCTTCTCGGGGGTAGATCCCCGAGCCTCATCTCGGGAGGAGGTACCCTTCTCCAGCTTCTTTGCAATTGCCTTCCTCTTCCTCACTAGCTCACTACCCCCATCAGTGTGACGCTTCTCACCTACCGTAGTGGGGCACTTCTCCATTGTCCTCATGGTGTTTCGTTGACAGGTGGTGGCACAGGTTGGTTTGTGAGGCGGCTTGCAGACCTGCCCTTCACCTTTTGAAGGTTGACCATATCTACAAGACAAAATGAGAAAATCAATCAATCAAACCGAGAGTCACATAAATTGCCGAAAAACTAACAACTTGGGTCGTACCCCGAGGCGCCGGGTTGAGTCCTGCCTCAACCAACACATGCTTCGATCATGTCCCTAATGGCCTGAGAATCAGAAAAAATGCCCTTGAGCCTCCTGACTAGTTCGGACTCCTCATTCGAGAGACAAGGGTTTCCTCATGGTCTGAGCAGTCCATTCGAACCATAAACCCCATCCCAGCCATATTAGATGAAAAAGAAACGAGGTTTCTAACCCTTGTTGTTAGATGGAGCCTCACTCACTCGAAATCCGCTTTGAGAGGATAGATAATACCCAACCTGCCCCCGACATAGGCAGAAGCAGGCCATGAACAAGTCTCAAGTCAAGACAATGTCCGACCCTCGGCATTCCTCGAGGAATGCCACCATGTAGCGCCATGAGTTGGGCGCCATTTGAGACGGCGAGATCTACCACTCGTCGAGGCAAGCCTTGATCAAAGAGTGAAGCGGGAACTGAAGCCCCACCTCGAGGGCATTGATCGACAGCCCGAAGCTATTTGGGAAAGCGTCATAGGGACGTTGCCTAGGCTAGGGGTCATGACCCCCGAGGAGGAACTGACAACCACCACCTCAGGACTACCCGAGGGGTCGACTGACTGCCTGAGGCATCAGGCTCGTTGCCTCGATGGCTCTTAAGGGACCCTCCATGGCTCGGACAGACGAGCTCAAAGTGATTGTGGAGTAAGTGGAGGAGGAAAGAGAGTACAAACTCAGAGAGGCCATCCCAACCTGATCGGGAAGAAACTGAGGGGCAAGAAGCAGAGGGCGAAGGACGAGGACCGAGGAAGTCTAAGAGTAAGAGATTAAGGAGGAAAATACGAAAATAATCATCTCTGCAAGCATGAGGGGGTATTTATAGTGAAACCCCCGTCACACGAATGACGCTTTGGCTTCCCGAAGCTTGGGACAGCTCATCGACAATGCCTCGGGCACCGCACCCTCGCATTTATGGTGTTGCAATCGATAAATAATAATAATAAATAAGAAAAGAAGTAGATGCGTCATGCACCACACGACGTGCCACGTGGCCAAGCAGATCTCGACATTAGAAGTAGCATCGCGCTCGTAATTTGCTGATGACCGACGCGACAGATCAGTACACCATATGTGACAAGCCTGGCTACATAACAAAATGCTTCACCCACGTGATACAAAACATCCAAGGCACCTCTCGGCCGGTTACCAACCTTCTGACCCACACCGAGCGTTGGTCGGACCAACTCTAGCGGGCTTTCAGTCCCGGCCAACTCCAACGAGCTTTTTGTCATGACCAACTCCAGCGGGCTTTCAGTCCCGGCCAACTCCAACGAGCTTTTTGTCATGACCAACTCCAGCAAGCTTTCAGTCCCGACTAATTCCAGCGGGCTTTCAGTCCCGACCAACTCTAGCGGACTTTCAGTCTTGACCAACTCCAATGGGCCTTCGAGTCCCGACCAATCCATGCTGACCTTAGCTCTATCACTCCATGCCGACTCCGCCTCAATTAATGTGTGAAGCCCCAACCTCGGCCCGCTCCACCTACAGCCCCGACCGAAGACAAGGACATTCAAAATCAAATTAGTAATCAAGCAGTCCCCCAACAAAGGATTATGCGACCCCGATAATGGAAACACCGGCCCACAGCAGTGAAGCCCTCTATAAAGCCTCTCTCCGAGACACTTTGTTGAGCAAATTGGGGCTTCAGTCAGCTCAGACATGTCAGCCCCGAAGACCACGTCGGTGCTTAGGGTACAGGTCACCTCGGCCAAGTCATCTTTCCCAAGCACCTCAGGGTTGCCAATCCCACTTGGTACGTTGTCAAACTGTCAGGAACGGGGCCAGCTGACTGAGGCCTCAGGAATTGGCGACGGCAACACTCGGTGCAGGGTCGTACCTCCGAGCCGACCAGCATCATCAGTATTGATGGACTTGGTACGACCTCCCCTTGACCCACAGATATAAATACCCTCACTGTAGCTACCAACAAGGGGAACTCTCTCTCTATCTCAATCTCTCAACTCTCACATCTCGATAGCTAACTTAGTCACTGAAGGGGCCTCGTCGGACACACACCATCCCGATCGAGGTCTTTTTGTAGGTCTCACCCGAGGACTCGAGAGGCACCCCGACTGAAGCTCCAACTAGAGGTACCACTACGGAACGCTTCCCCAAATCCGACCGAGCTCCCTTGCCCACTTAAAGTTTTTGTAGTAGACAATCTTTTATCCCAATATATAATGTATAAGCATATCAAAATTGAAAGTTAAATCAAACCATAGACTTGAAATAAACTTATTAACAATTTAAGTATATTATAATTGCGTCATATCTTTTTATACATAATTGAGTTGATTTTCCTGAGTTCTAAAAAATATTTTAAATTCTAATTTATTGATATAAAAAATAAATGATTCTAAAAATATTATACTACTATTTTTTATCATATTGTTGCTACTTATATATTATTATTATTAGAATATATTTTCTACATTAATTGCATAAAATTATCTAGCTAATTTTATCTTTAAATTTTATAAAATTATAAAATCCTTTGTTTGCATCAAATAAGAGAAAAATTGAAATAAAAATGATGGAATTTGATTTTTACTCTTAGAGGATATTCCGAGTAAAAAAATATTTTTTTATGGTAAACACAGAAAATCTAAAGAGTTTCTTTAGATAAATTGTTTGTGTGTGTGTATATATATATATATATATATATATATATATATATATATATATATATATATGGTAAATACGAATTGCCATATCAATGCATAAGAAAACAAAGGGAGAAAGTTCCAACTCCCTAAGAGGACGGTGGTCAATTCAAATTATTGGTGGGTCCCACCTCTGGTGGGTCGAAATAAAATATTTATTTTGACAAACAATAAACGGTGGATTTGAGCTTAGAAATTTACGATGATCATTTAAGGTTTTTATTAGTTGGACTAATTAATACCTATAAATATAAATATATTGAATGAAGCTAAGAACTCTCTATCCTTGGTAATTAAAAATAGTACTTTATTCTCATGGCATCATGTAAAACATTTATAATTGCCTAGTCACTCTTACTATTTTTATTTGTCGGATGAGATCTCCAAGAGAGAGAGAGAGAGAGAGAGAGATATGGGGTTAGACGAGTCTTTCTCAGTTCGAACTTGTTGAGTTAATGAGTTAATTATCGAATTGAATGTTACAAGACGAAACCTTATATCATTATAAAAATAGTTGCATTATACTATATATACTATATGAGTCAACTCTGATTCACAAGTGATACCAGCATGAGTGAGATCCAAAGTTTGATGTACGGTATGGGTGAAGTGATCATGCTGAGCATGGCAAGGGAGGACGAAGAAGGTTAGCTACTTGACTGTGAGATGGCTGACCGTGGGAATGACCGGTAAGAGAGAGAGAGAGAGAGAGAGAGAGAGACTGCCACTGCCTCCTCCACTACCTTTGCCTCAGTGCTCTGCATCAGTTGTTCCTCCGTTCATTCATCTATGTTGGTGGCCCGCAGCTCAGTGTCCAATCTACAATTCTTCTTCTTCGGTCTGCAGAAGCCCCTTCACACCCACCCATGCATCGATTAAAAACTGCTGTTGGTTTACTCTGAAACACTCTTTTTCTTCTTTTACTTTGCGTTCTATAATTCTGCTTCTGATTAAAAACTGCTGTTGGTTTTCCTTCGTGATTTCAAGAAGAGCTGTGAGAGAGTGATGCAAAGTAATTGGAAGGGCTGTTTCGAGAGCGGAGTACTGTTCTTTTACCGTATAAGAAGCTCGGTGTGATACAGGAGAAAAAGGGTTAGGATGAGTGTGTTTGGCGTCTCAAGTGACGAGAGGAAAGCAGATGAAGTTTATGTACAGCAGCAGTTTATATATAAATTATTACACAGAATCTGCAAGCAGTACAGCCACCAAACCTCTCACCGCTCTCCTTCTGTCTCCTTCGGCTCGCGTAACGCGCAGGAAAATTACTACACGGCGGAGATCGGCAGGACGACAACACAAAAGCCTCGAAAGAACTCGATTGAGGCAGATGACGGCAACACACACACAAAAAAAAAGAAAAAAAAAAAATGGAGCCTGAGTGCAGCACCGGGCAGCGTGAGGTCTCCATCGCTGTCTCTCTTTCCCCTTCCATTTCTTCTCAGATTTGTCAGACGAATCTACGTCGATAGCCACTTCGATGGATGACGGATTATTTAGTGTCCTTCAAAAGATCGACAACAGTGTTTTTTTTTTTGCTTACGTTTTCCTTCCTGAATCATGAGAGGTGGTTCTGACACGAGTATGGATATTAGAATGCTTGTTGCTACCGAAGGCAGCGATGCCGAGAGGTGAGAGTGAAATATGAATGGATGAAACCCACCTTCCACTCTCACACAACAGTTGATGCACTTTTGGCAGCTCAATGGCTTTTGCAGGATGCATTCTTTGTGCATCGATGTGGACAGATGAGGAAGAATGTAGTGGGCGAGAGAATCCTGTCGTGTTAAGACACACACACACAAACATCATTGTCATCTGAATCTTCTCACAGATGGATGCAGTCAAGCAAGCAAGACCGCAGCAGAAGTCAGCAGTGAGGAGGCGTCGTCTTCATTGCCAAATTGTTTTAAGTCTCTTCCTTCCTTCTATCAGCACTTGTTGAAGAGATTATGCTTGCAAATTTAGTTCCAAAAATGAGACAATTCAGCTTAGGGGTAGTGTGCTACACATTTTAGCCCAAACACTCGTTGGCTCAGCAAATTGTGTATTGTGCCATAAAATTCAAATAACTAAAATAGAATAATAAAAAAAATTCAACTAAAGGAAGAACAGAGAACCTACAGACCTCAATGATCCTCCTCCTTGTTGTTCCCTCCTAACAGGTGAAGATCAAGGAGAGAGGGAGGGTTCTTCTGAAGAAAATAAAGGATTTTACAATTTTGAATTAATTAATTTCATACCTAATTTGCTGCACAATTAAGGAAAAAAAAAGAGTTAATCCAAATAAGATAGAACCCTAATTGTAGATTTTTTTTTAAAAAAATTAGGAGATAGGAAGGAAATTATAGTTAGTTTTTTTTTTGTAATTTGAATTAATCTCTAACAAGGGAATTCAGGATCGAATGCCCTAAACCAAATGCTAATTAGTTGTAAGTAATATGATTCGAAGTATATATTTGAAAGGATGCATTTAATATATTTTAGAAGCAAAAGAGAAGATGTTGGGTTTGATTTCCCTGTAATATCCTAGCTTAGTGCTATAACGAAAGTGAGTTAGGAGTTACATTGACTTATAACAAATATATTATTGTTAACTTGATTTCATAGTTTGGATGGATGATTCAAACTTAATAAATTAACAGATAAATTATCTTATCATATCATATCGAGTCGTGATAATGTTGAACCGAATTGACGAGCACTAAGTATTCATTTGATCAAATTATATATAACTAAATATTCATATGTTGGTTTTAGTAAGATGATAGGAATCTAATAATGCTAGATTTGTTTTCTTCTTCCCTTACCAAAATGCTTGTGCTCATACAAAAGAAGCTAGCATGATGTATAGAGTGAAAAAAAGGTATAAAAATATGTATGTCCATGAAAATGATTATGGTTCATACATGACATAAATGATCTCAAATCTGGAAACTACTTCATGAAAAAAGAGACTCAAACATCAAGCATATATGCTGAAAATGGATAGCAATCATTAAAAATAAATAGTATCAACAAAGTATCATTCACTCTCATGATCATGAAAATAATATCCCATATATATTCGCTTAGATAAAATTTCTAACTAGCGTCATTCAAATTGAGAGAGAAAAAGTTCTCCGGGAGAATCTGATTAGAACGAGATATAAAATGATTTCGTATATAGTCTGATAGTATCTATGCCCAATATACGATCTCTGGGATATTAGTTGGATGAGGGACTATATATACATGGTAACTATAAATAAATAGGTCCGATGGATTTGATCCTCCTATATCATTTGGGGACTATACATAGTGGCTTAGTATGTCCATAATCGATGAGTCGAGTAAATTATTATGGGGATAATAATTCATTATATCAAAAGGAGTTCTAATCGGAGAGACTGACAATCAACTCGGTATCAGGCCTAGAGGGTCAAATACATATGATGGATGATACAACGGGTAGAGATGTAGATTTGAGATATCTATGGAGCTCCTGATTTGGATCATGAGATCCAATAGGATTGAGTAATTGTATAATGATCTAATTTGCAATGTGAACGAAATCCATTCAGAAATATGCTCATTCACCTCTATAAATTGGAGGGACTCTTTGGTTCATAAGCTAGAGCTAGAGAAGCTGCCTCCTATTTCTCCTTAGTGTTTTTCTTCTCTTTCTTAGTGTCACAGACAAAAATATAAAGATGGTGCTCAATGTAATGTTCATGTATGTCCGTATCTTTTGATTTTTATACATGCTTTGTACAATAAGTAGCAAACTTGCAGTAACCTTGGCAGCCCTAGTTTGGTTAGCTTTTATGGTCAGTTTTGACTTGTAAATAAGAGTTGTGTCATGTGGCACTTGTGGGGACTTCGGTCTATAACAGATCTTGATCCTTTGTGTGTAACCATGTAAAGTCTATTATTGTAATTTGTATTGACTATATAAAATATTTGCTAAAGTGGTTACCTGTAGATCCCATGAGAAATGTTTTCTCTAATCCATTTTCTCTTTTGTAGGTCCTAAGGGACCATAGTAGGTTTCGAGGAGGCCGACCTTTACGGACGGATACGCAAGAGTGCCACACGATTTAGGCAAAATGAGCTAAGTTTGTGATAGATGACATCAGAGTGAGATAAGCATATACAGAAACACTTACTATACAAACTTGGGGGACCTAGCTGGGCTGTGTGGAGGGCAGCCAACACGCGCGACTGTTTGGAGAAAACATATATTGAGATATAGGGAAATGAGTCGCTCAAAGGAGTGAACATCCATGATTGGTATTCAGAGGAATGACCAACTCTTTGCACGAGATGCATCACGAGGACAAACAAGCTAGAAAGAATACATAGTGCATAAAGGTTGAGATGGCTGAGTTCAAGCTGTGGCTTGATGTTGGTAACCAAACTTGACATTGCTCAAGGCAAGCGAGGCGCTTGGTAAAAGATGAGACCGTGCAACGTGTGATGTGTTGTGCAATGATTGAAAGAGTTGTGCAAAGCTCACAAAGGTGAGGGGAATTGCTAACTCGAAGAATTCAATACTTATACAAGGGCTTGTATACGGACAATAGAGTATTCGTGGCCATCCCAAGGTGATCAGAACTCGACGCCATACAGCATTGGAATTGTTTCTTCGGCATGGAAATGATACGTCCGTAGGAGGCTGAAGTGTGCATTAAATTCAACATGTTGCTAGTTCTTGATAGGTGCAGCAGGGGCTGTATTAACGAAGAGTTACAATCTAGCAAACACATTTACGGGGGTAGAACAATGTACATATTGTTCAGCAAGACGGAGTAGTCTGAAGGGTTGGTGGTCTGCAAAACTTCCAGTGGAATAATGTAAAGAGGAAAGTTACTCCAACAAGATAAATATCGAGAAGGGATAGTCTTAGTTCTTCAGAGGGAGAATCATGTGCAACTAATCGTACATGTTGAGGAAGAGTACCTCAAGACAATATCTCTACAAAGCCCAACAGACCGAGCGAGTAGCGAGGAGTCGTTGCATGATATCGAATGAGATAATGCATTGGTGGATGCATTGCGAGATCAAGTGGGGGAGCGACCATGACAATATCGTACGAAGGCACACTTCGAGTCGATGTAGAAATTAGACTCAACGAAGGGTTGACCTATAGATTGGTAGGCATGAGAGTCACCATCAACTCAATGCAAATCGATGAGCGTAGCAACTTGGGTGGAACTTGGTGAAGTATCCAAGCCGCATGAAGGGAGTCGACGTAGAAGATGAAACATGGAGCGGAGGCATGAAGCTATTCTTGGACAGATGTCAAGGACATGAACTCATATAGAGGCAAGAGTGAGATTATGTTGTTCTATGGGTTCTTTATTCTGATGGGGCGGACTCATCTTGCATGGTGCCAAAGACGAGGGGAGCTTCGAGGCATATGCACCTTAGCTCAGTAGTGCATTTGACGGAGGAACTAAGGTGATTCAACTTGCGGAGATGAAGTTATGATCAGAAGGCCTTAGCATGAGGCAAGAGGACGTAGAGGCATGTACTCTTAAAGAATATGCCATAGTGTTGCAATTCGAGTTGTCATGAAAAAAGTTGTGCGCAACACAGATTGTGCTGGTGGGGTATTAAGGCCTAGTATTCAAATAATGAAGCATCAATTTTAGTGAAATTTGGAGACTTTGAGAGCTACTAGGCAACAAACTATCCTAGAGCGATGCTTCATCCGAATGTGACCCGAGAATGGGTAAGCGAAGCATTGCCAAAGGAACAAACACAATCGAAAGTGGCGAAAGCCCTACGATGTGCTGGCAAAGGCCACACATGGAGAGATCGTAGTCTAAGTTTATCATATAAGAATCCGAATGTAATGAAGATGTCACTAGGAGGCGACATGATGCAGTAGATTGTGGTAGAATAGTTCAAGACAATATAACACACGCGGGAGAAGTCCCACGAGGGAAGTGATCATACGGAGGTATGATCGGGAGGTACTGGGAGCTCCACTTCGACGAACAACATAACAACAAGAAGGACTATGGATTCAAGGAGTGAATGCCATGGTACCGTAGAGATGGGTCTTCCGTATATGCGCATCGAATCTTGCATCGAATGAAAGCCTTAGTCATTAGCATATGGGGGCTGTGTACCAGCGTGAGAGAATTCATATTGCAACTACTAGTGAGTCCCCCAGGAGACTTGATCATACAGAGGTATGATCGGAGCGACTAGAGAGTTGGACAGCTTCAGTGCTTACATTCGCTTAAGGAAGCCCGACAAGTCAGAGGACAAGGTTAAGTAAGCGAACGTTGCTACCAAGGAAGCTAAGGAGAACAAAATGCGTGAGCTCTGCAACAAGATGGTGAAGGCCATGCATGTGAGTTGCAGTCTATATTTCCTTCGACTAAGAAAAACTACTCAGAGAACATAGGGGTGTTGAAGCAAGTGAACGAAAGGGGTGAGGAAGCAACGATGAGTCCAAAAGGGCGCATCTTCTCGAAAGTAAAGCATCAGTCAGAAAAGAGGTAGACTTGGAGGAGTGCCACAGTACTACAGAGGCAGATCTACTGATCGCGAAGAAAGGGACGCAAATACAAGGCAACGGATAATAGGGTCATGGGCTTGGTAGTGCCATAGAACCGTATAGGTGGGACTTTCGTAGAGTCATCGATCCCTTGCTCTCATGGAGGGAGAGTGTTGGTTGTGAAAGGGGCCGAGAAGGTGGAGAATGCATAGACAAACTCCAAGTATCAAGAACAAACAGAAGGGCAAAGACCAATGAACTTCATAAGACCGGTGTCAATGAGCTTCTAATCAAAATAGCCAAAAGTGGGGGACTACGAGTTGATGCAGGAGTGCTTGACCAAAGAACAAGGTAGGCAATACGTAGTGCTATACCTTTTCTACTCAAAAGAGTAGGCGACATGATGGAGAAGACGGTACAATCCCAAAGGCGTCCAAAACTATCAAAGACTTGCTCCAAGTTGAGGTGAAATTTTACTTTTTTCGGGCAAAACTTCTTGCATTTCGGAAGTTCGATGGTAGAGAGAAGGTAAATCATAGTAGCTAACTCAACGCAAGAAGTGCAAACACTTTGGGTGCTTCAGAAGTGTGAGAAAAAAGCAGGCACAGACTAGTAACTAACTTGATGCATGAAGTAAAACCTCGAGGAGGCGGGCGAAGTCAAATAACTTTGCATTCTCAACTCCTAAGAGAATGGGCGAAACCGAGTAACACGTTTCTCTTATTTATCTTAGAGAGGAGTTCTGCACAAGTTTAGAGACACTTCGAAGAAAGAAACCGAATAGAAGACATTAGTTGTCAAGTCCTCACCATTGGTGATCAGTGTTATTAAGAGTAGATTGTTCGCTTCATTTCTCAACAAAATGTCAATCAAAAGTGAAAGTGATGTAAACTTACTTGGAAGCGACAACATCATTAAAGAATAATCGATGGACAAATTTTATAAAAGAAGGACCTCAAAAACTTCAAGGCTATGAGACGATGCTTGTTAAAGCTCCAAACATCCACCCAGTTTAAGTGGCATGAGACATTTGAGATAATAGCACAAAATAAGGAAAGTCTTTTTCTTTATCCAAAGGATCTACAAGAATTAACAAGGATCAACACAACTTAGTCAACCCCACACTAGAATCAATCATTGGTGAGTTGAAATGACATGGTGGATCAAAGTTCGACTACTCAATAACAGTAGTGGAGAGCAGCTGAGAGCCAAGAAGCTCGGAGCCAAGAGGCATATTACAACTAGAGCAGAAGATTGAATATTCAACAAAAGAAGAGGAGATGCATCGTCTATAGCAACTTCGACTAGGACATCAAAGGAATAAGTGGGGGAGAATGTCACGAATGAAAATTTAAAGAGAGTGCTTAATGTAATGTTCATATATGTCTGTCTTTCAATTTTTGTACATGCTTTGTACACTAAGTAGCGAGCTTGCAGTAGGATTGCCAACCCTAGTTTGGTTAGCTTTCATAGCCAGTTTCGGCTTGTAAATAAGAGTTGTGTCATGTGGACACTTGTGGGGACTTCGGTCTATAATGTATCTTGATCTTTTATGTGCAACCGTTCAGAGTTTATAAAGTCTATGGTTATAATTTGTATTTGCTATATAAAGTATTTGTAAAAGTGGTTGCTTGTGGATCCCATGAAAAATGCTTTCTCTAATTCATTTTCTCTTTTGTAGGTCCTAAGGACTATATGAGTTTCAAGGAGGCTGACCTTTGCGGATGGACATGCAATAATGCCGCACGACTTAAGCAAAACCAGCTAAGTTTGTGACGTTAGCCTGAGAGCATAAAGAGGCTGATCTCGTAGCTGAGGAGCTTCGCTGTTGCGTCTGCTGTGTGGATTATCGCTAGAGAGGAGTACGTGTGTACTTCGTCTTCTCCATTATATCTAAAAATTTTCAGGGATATATGATCTCCCTAGGTAGCATATCTCTCATGATTTATACAATTTTTTGTTTTTGTGGATTTTTCACACACCGATCATCGCACAACGACTAAATACTCAACTTTGTATTTTGTTTTTGTTTTTCGATACGCATGAGATGCTGATAGAGGTGTTGTCATGGAATCAACTAGTAGTAGCAGCATTGAGCCACTGCTGCCTAGCTATAACTTCTCTCGCGTTGATTATAAGTGTTGGAGTTTCTGGTCCTATCTCAAGTAGATATGCGTTGACTAGTCCAATGCTAGACATACAATAGTCTCATGGTCCCTCTTCCTCCTTTTGAGTGTCTTCATCTCCACTACCACCCACTTCGACCTCTATTGCGCCTCTACCCATTGCACCTATAACGTGGTGGTCCAACTCTTCCTCACCACTGCATCCGACCTCTCCTACTTCTGTCTCTCCACATTTGTTCATCACCATGGCCTTTGTCGCTTTATCTTCCTCAATAAGATATTTTTTTTAAACTTAAATTATACGTGTCATTATGTTAATAATTTATTATGAGTTAACATACCACATAAACAAACTCCAACATCTGTCAACTTAGACTTGATACGCTCGACTTATATGTTATATTTTTAAAAATGTAGGGGTAGACACAATTAAAATTATAAGGGCTTAATTAATCCATGATCAAGACTAAAGGGGTTAAAATAAATATTTTTTTAACTTAAATTATATATATTATTATATTAAATAATTTATGATGAGTCAATATGTCATGTAAGTAGATACTAACGTTTATTAAAGATTTATATATATTATTTTTAAAAATATAAAAATTATTTTAGATTTGAGTATATAATAAAGATTTAAATGGTATATGATGTATACTAATATCAATCTTAATCCTATTTTATATCTCTCAGTCAAGCATCTCTAATATGGCTGAAGGCGTCTATTTCTTTTTCAAAATATCTTTCTTAATTCATATCTGCATGTTACAGAAAAGGCCACATATGACCAATATGAACTCTGAATCACTCTGGCTGGCTTTTAAATGAATTCTTCAACAAACAGATATCTACTTAAATGAATTCTTATCTGCATGTTCATCTCTTGTTTAAGCCCAAAAGGATTAAAGAAATGAACATAAGAGTATACAACATGGCTGTCAACTTAGCAATGGTGTCAAATTTATTGCAAGTGTTTGAAGTACATTCACCACATTAATCCATTCTAAAAAATCTTAGTTATAATTTAGATTATTTTTTTTTTGTGTGTTGGTTCCTGCATTTTGGGCTAATTATCAATCGTCACTTGCATTACCTTCATTCATAATTCTACACACTATTCCTAAATCTATTACAAATAGGTTTACAACAGTATATGAATATATGAGCCTTTTATTTTTCTTCATTTTTCTTAGTTAATTGTGTTGTATTGACTAAATCATGCTCTCATTTTTCATTAAAAAAGAATAGGTCGAACAAAAACATAAAAATTCGATTAAAAAAATAAAGAAAGAAAAATATAATTAGATTGTGTCACATGGTTATGGAGATAGATGACGAGACAAAATTTCAATATTAAATAGAAATTATGGTGTCTAAATATAAACAGAGATAAAGAATAAATATGTCAAAAATATAATGGCAAATAATTAAGCAGGTTGACACAATGTCCTTCCTAATGGTCAATTTTGGAGGCTAGTAGTCATCATTATTAGGTTAATCTGATAGATTAAGCTCATTATCTAAATAATGTGCTGCAAAAACTGCTGAATGTACAGGAAATAAAAAACCTCATGTGACACATAATTAATTGCTCATTCTGTAACTTCATGATGCTATCTATAGCCATCTTGAAATGTTTTTAACTGACATATGCACATGCTTCACATGGAAACTATCTTAAATGGTGAGACAGCAAAGATAGACCACTTGTTACAAAATATTTTAATCCAAATCTCTTGACTGATACCTCCAAGAAATTGGTACCAATCAATCAACAAGCATCAGATCCTGCAGATTTAGATCCATGATTGATTCAGTGGCCCATCATCTTGTTTGCATCCCTCCATTTGGTACTGTTCCAAGTAGGAAACAAAGCTTTGAAACCATTGAGATCATGAAGGAAAGAAACATCTGCCTGCCCCTACAAAAAATCCTTTATCCCAGTCAACATCCAGGTTTTTAAGACTAATATCCATTGTAATTTTCTTGCAAGTTTGGGTTTTGGCAATCCTGTACAGCTCTGCAATAATGGGTTCCTCTGTCATGTCCCAAAATAGTCACCTTGAGCAGATCCTTGAGTTGGCCAATCCACAGTGACAGCTACTGACTCACATGACTTCTGAAGATCATCCATTGATCTCCCCAACCTTAGCATATATATATATATATATATATAGCACCCAAGGAAGACATGCTGTCTTTGAAGAGAAGGTTTTCTTCTCTTTAATTACACTGCATGTTGTATAGATAGTAGGATTCTTCACTCACTGCCTTATTGTTGACATCCACCTCTGCTTTATTTCTTCTGCAATCAGTGTTAGAAAGACAGACAAGTTAGAGAGAGGGTTGCAGTGGCCATTATGGAGGATGTGGAGAATGGCATTCATGGCACCCATGAGAGGAAGCCTCTCATTCAACAAAGGGAGTTGGCCAAAGTAGAAGAGTCTTCATCAGATGGCCAGGGATCCTTGTGGATGGTTCTGCTCAGCACTGGGGTTGCAATCTGTGGCTCCTTTGAGTTTGGCTCATGTGTAAGCTTCTCTTTACTCTGCACAAGCTCCAAATTTGTGGGTGCCATGTGGCCATCTGAAAAAGAGTTGTTCACAGTCTGAATGAGGAAGACTCAAAACAAAGAAATTTACTGATGCACTCAATAATCGGTAATGACTATGACAATTGTGAAAAGTTTAGCTTGAGTTCAATTAACACTATCAGATGTATCTTGTAGATTGGCTACTCTGCACCAACTGAGGCAGGGATCACAAAGGACATTGGCATCTCTCTATCTCAGGTTACTTCTGGAGCCTCACTATTGACAATGTCTGAGTTCATAATGTCATATCATGTGTTTAACTATGAGACTTCAGAACATATAGATCATTAAAGATGTTGCATGAGAAAAAAGAACAACTACTCAAAAGCAGAAAAAGGAAGGAATTCCCACATTACTGTCAGCTCATCACATCATCATGGAAATGTTGATGTCTTTGTGGTTAACCTTTAATGACAAAACCTTAAGTACACCATGATATACTCAAAGTAGATTTCTTACACATCATAATTTTGGATGCATGCTTTCTCTATCAATTTTCCAGTACTCGATCTTCGCTTCCATATTAACCATTGGGGGGATGTTTGGTGCGGTCACAAGTGGGCATCTTGCAGATTATATCGGTCGCAAAGGAGTAATAAGCATGAATTTTCTTATACATTAAATTTCTAGATTTAATTATGTATACATTTTATTTATTCTTTTTCTTTTTTGCATGACGCAGGCCATGAGAATGTCTGCTGTTGTCTGCATCATTGGATGGCTAGCCATTTACTTTGCCAAGGTTGTTGCTACCGCACTAAAAGCTTTGTTCATTAACTTGCTTGCAAGCAACTTCATAAGCTAATCAAGGTGTTGGTTCATTTCAAAGGATACCTTCTTGCTGTGTCTTGGAAGATTGTTCACAGGCTATGGGATTGGAGTACTTTCCTATGTGGTATGAACACAGCAAATTGCTATATGTTTAGTCCGCTTCATGAACATTAATAAAGGAGAAGGATTTGTTCATCACATTACAAGAAATTGCTTTTGGATGGTCAGCAACTGAGAAAATTCCTTGTAGTTTAGAATAACTTAAGGCTCTTACAATGAGATCATCTACTGTGACAGATACCTGTGTTCATTGCTGAAATAGCACCAAAGAATCTAAGAGGTGGACTCACATCCATGAACCAGGTAAAGAATCAAATTTCTAACCATGTTTTTTGCCGAAAGTAGAAATAAAGGCCTCATCCATATCTAGTTACTTACACTGCACTTCTCACAGCTGCTGCTAGTTGGTGGTAACTCAGTTGCATTTATAATAGGCACTCTTGTTTCCTGGCGCGCATTGGTGTTAGTAGGTAATTATGCTGTGTCTTGGCACATTTACCTTATACTCACTACAACACAGAAGCTACAAAAAGTTATGAAGGAACTAGAAATGAAGATGTTGACTTATCTTTATGTAGGGGTTCTTCCATGCCTTGTTCTACTTCTGGGCCTTGTTTTCATTCCAGAGTCTCCAAGATGGCTGGTACTTTGTTCCACCTAACACAATATCATATATCTAAGGTACAAGTCAAATGGTGATCTGGCTTAATTGACATGGAACAAAATTGCAGGCAAAGGTGGAACACCAGAAAGAGTTCATATCTGCATTGCAAAAGCTTCGAGGAAAAGATGCTGATATCACACATGAAGCAGCAGAGATTCAAGTATGTGCAGTAACCAAGATTGCATAGTGTTCAGTGTTATAAAGCATCAAAGTTGCAGTAAATCGAACTTGCTATTGCAGGAATGCATTCAAAACCTTCAGACCCTTCCAAGAGCTGGGTTTCAGCACCTGTTTCAGAGCAGATATATTCGATCTGTGATTGTAAGCAAATTTCTAAATTTCATCAACCGAATGAATCTTGGCAAGAGGCATAATTTTATCTGAATGTATCGATGACTCAAATTGAAATGTACAGGTGAGTGTTGGTCTAATGGTGTTTCAACAAACTGGAGGCATCAATGGAGTTGGATTTTATGCAAGCCAAATCTTTGTATCTGCAGGTGGACTAATATCTCAAGAAACATAAGGTTTCATGCATATTGTCAACTACATGTGAGAAGTTTCATGGTCATCATTCATGTTGTGACTGCAGGATTCTCTTCAGGCAACCTTGGGATCATACTGATGGGATGCATTCAGGTCTCAATTCTTTGAAGTATACTTGATCATCCACATATTCTACTAAATTTGCTGCTAATAACAATATTCCTATGTACAGGTGCCCATCACAATAGTGGGTGCTATTTTGATGGACAGGAGTGGGAGAATACCTCTGCTCATGGTAGACATAATGAACTAGAAAATTATTTGCTCTTCCAACCAGTTTCAATGAAGTTAACCAGAGAGAGAATTCTTTTGCAATGCAGGTTTCTGCATCAGGCTCTTCCATTGGTTGCTTTATCACAGGGATATCATTCTACCTGAAGGTAAGTCTGAATCTTTCTTTAGTACTTACAGTGAAGTTGATGACTTCAGTTAAGTTTGAATTTAAACTCAACTCTTGAAACAGGGACAGGGAATATGCATGGATTGGGTTCCCACGCTGGCTCTCTCCGGCATATTGGTGAGCAAGAACATTAAGTTTTAGGACGTTCTCATTTCCTGATCCATCTTAAATCACAATGTAGTAATAATCATCCGTCGTCGTAAAATCTGTACTAAAATGGCTAGAACTAATGAAAGCATAAAACTAAAAATTTGAATTGCTCAATAAAAGTTTCTTACCAATTTTTACAAGCTTTAACATGCTGTATCTGATTGCATTACTAAATATGGCTCACTTCATTCTTTCTTAATATCTAGGTGTATTTGGGTTCATATTCAATTGGAATGGGTGCTGTTCCTTGGGTTATAATGTCTGAGGTAAGAAAACTGAATTTAAAACAACCTTTAGTAAAAATCTTGCGTTATTTTTTCCTTAATCATAGTTGATTAAAAATATTAGATCGCCTCAACTTGTATGTTTGGTACAGATATTCCCTCTAAATATAAAAGGAGTTGGAGGAAGTCTAGTAACTTTAGTCAGCTGGTTTGGATCTTGGGCAGTATCTTATGCCTTCAACTTTCTCATGAGCTGGAGTCATGCAGGTAAGGGGTCAAACTCCTACATCATGTACTGCACATCACTGGAGCTCATATTATTTCAAGACCATGTATTGACGCAATCCAATAAAACTAAAAACTATGAAAAAAGGAGAACGCAAAAGGTGTAAGCTAAACAAGACTTAAATCTTTTGACGGAGATCTTCTTACTTCAAAATTGAGTCTCCTTTTTCCATGCTGCAGTAATCATAGTACTAAAGAATTCCACATAGGCAGATTTGCATTTTGCTAGAAGCTACTTGAAAAGATAATTTAACAGCTCTTCATTCTAGCAACATCAGATCAAAGAGGAAAGTTTGTACTGTAGAAGAACAAATATTTAGCAAAATGTTAAGAATATAAATCAGATCATATCTCTTCTACTAGTTTAACTCATAAATGTAACAACATTAATTAAAATATTGAGATGGAAAAAAATGCATGCCCGAATCAATTCAAAGTCCACTCTCGGTATGTGCTAGTTTGCCACCTACATGTGAGAGACATATGTTTTTTTTTTTTAAATTGGTATGTACAAGATTACAAGATCTAAATACTAAACACTTAACTCTGATTCCATCTTAAATTTTATATCATTGTTGATACATTCAAAGGCTTAATTTTTTTTATGAAATGATATTGATAAAAAAAATAAGACAAAAATTGACCTTATGCTGCTGCTGCTTGTTGTTGTTGTCATATATATTTCAGCTATATGATCATCTGCTCTTATTTTCTTCACCATATCTGCAGGTACCTTCTTCCTCTTTTCGGCAGCAGGTGCAGCAACTCTTCTGTTTGTGGCAAGGGTTGTACCTGAAACAAAAGGTCGCTCATTGGAAGAGATCCAAGAGGCACTCAACTCCTCCAAGTAAACTAAGAGAAAAAGGATGGGTGAATGTGATACATGAGTTGTCTGTAAACATCTAAAGTGCAGTAAAAGAGCAAATCACATGCCATTTATCACTATTTTCTTCTTCTAAACTATTATCATATTATGTTCAGCACTAAAAATTACAAATCATGGTATGGAATGACATAAGAAATTGAGGAGAAATATAAATGAAAACAAAGATGAAGCAGCATGTCATATTATCTTCCTCATGTTGCATGCTCCAAAATGATCCTCATCAACAATGTTGATGCTACATATGTTGCCTGGAGGAATACAATAATAATTTTTTCATTAATTTAATGAATTCTAATTTAAATTACAAGCTAATTAATTGATTATTCATATCATGTATAACTACTACTACTACAAAGACAATATTTAACCTAAATAGCTTATGAGATGCATCAATATTTGATTATACTCAAGTAATTAAATTTATGAATAAATATTATAAAGGATTATTAACATATAGCAATTCATAAAAATGCATTTGGATGTGAAATCCTTTTTTTGTTACATAAATAACTACTTTTGTTTGATCTTCTATTATATAGATTTTTAACTATAAATATACAATATGACATCTTAGTATCATCCCGCATTAATTGTAGAACAAGATTTGTTTTGCTTTTTATGACTAGATGAGTATATTATTCCTAAATTGAGTTTAAACATTTTGAATCAGTAATTCCATTATACTTTGAATATTTATCTTTGTGATCACGAAAAGAGATTTTGGATGGACATGAGACCAAACTTCTAAATGCTACTTTATCTTTTAGTTTAATTCTATGAAACTTGAACTACTTTTCCATTTAGCAATGGGAATACCATGAATGTCTGTCTTATGAGATGACCACATAATATACAATTTACAAGGAAACATACCATAAAACTAAATTGACCCATCATTAATTCAAATGTTAATTAATCAAATTGCAAAGCTACATTCTCACTTTTCTCAATAGGATTAGGGCAGATGAATGGGTCGAGAATCCACACACGTCGCAATTAAAACTTTCAGGGTTCATTCTGATCCTACCTGTGCATCACCAGATTCACAACTTGATAAGAGTGTTCATAAATCATAATTAAAAGAGACATCAAATTTATTAACTATAAGGAAATGGCTGCACAAAATAAAGCACAAGATGACAAATTGCTTGATCCTTTTATTAAGTACACACCGTAGTAATATACCATCAGAACAATCATTAACCAGGCATGATTGCACGAGAGTTTCATACATTTAATGATCCTACAATAGCAGTCAACATATACAGTATGATTTCCACGCCAGTATGATAGATACTTTTAATCACACGCACAAGTAGCAGTAAACATATACAGTATGATTTCCACGCCAATATGAAATTGCATGCTTTTTAAGTAACTACAATTCCATAGATATCATCTTAATGACATTCACTGCTCTATCCCTATGCTTCATTGTCATGGGCTTAGTTGATTTTGCCTAAGCCGTACGGCACCTATGCGTGTCCGTCCGCAAAGGTCAGCCTTCCCCGAGATCTCCTAAGGTCCCTTAGACTTACAAAAGAGAAAACGGGCCAGAAGAAGCAATTCCATCGGGATCCACAAGCAACTGCTCGAGCAAACACTTTATAAAGCCAGATACAAATTACACCCATGGACATTACAAACTCACAAAGGTTGCACACAAAGGATAATGGTCCATTACAGACCGAAGTCCCCACAAGTGCTTACAAGACACACTCGTATTTACAAGCCAAATTGGTCACAAAGCAAACCAAACTAGGGCTGCTAAGCCTACTGCAAGTTCGCTACTTGCTGTACAAGGTATGTACACAAACCGAAGGACACGGACAAACATGAGCATTTCATCAAACACCTTGTTTACATTGTGGTCTGTGACATTCTCCCCCACTTATTCCTTCGACGTCCTCGTCGAAGCCACTGTAGACGCTGCATCTCCTCGCTTTCTACTGAATCTTCAATTTCTGCTTTGGCTGCAACATGCCCCTTTGGCTCCCAGCCGCTCTCCGCCACTGTTGTTGAGTAGTCGAACTCTGATCCACCATGCTGCTTCAACTCACCAATGACTGAAAATGGTGTGGGGTTGGCTGAGTTGTGCTAATCCTTGTTGACTATCGCGGATCCATCTGATGAAGGAGAAGACCTGTCTTATTATGCGCCAGTATCGTAGTATACTTATGTTGCTTGAACTGGATGGATGCTTGTTGGAACTTTAACGAGCATCGCCTCGCAGACTTTGAAGTTTTTAAGGTCCTTCCTCCACAATGTTTGCCCATTGAACCTTCTTCCACTTTTAGTTGTCACTTCCAAGTAGGTTCGCATCACTCCCGCTTTCAATTGACAGTCAATTGGAAAATGAAGCGGACAATCTACTCTCAGTAGTACTGATCACCAATGGTGAGGATTTGACAACTATTGTCTTCTATAAGCTTTCTTTGAAGGGTCATTGAACCTATGTAGAGCTCCTCTGCTGGATAAGTAAGAGAACTGGGATACTCGACTTCACCCATTCTCTTAGTAGTTGAGAAGGCAAGGTTACTTGGCTTCGCTCACCTCCTCGAGTTAAGAGAATTGAGGTACTCAGTTTCGCTCATTCTTTTGAGTTGAGAAGGCAAAGGTTACTCGATTTCACCTGCCTCATCGAGTTTGTATTTCATGCATTGAGCTGGTTACTAATATTTGTCCGCTCTTTGCTCACACTTCTAAAGCACTTGAAGTGTTTGCACTCCTTGCGTTGAGTTAGCGACTATGATTCGCCTTCCCACTGCCATTGAACTTCTCGAATGCAAGAAGTTTTGCCCGAAAAGAGCAAAAAATTTACCCCAACTTGTAGTCCCCCAACTTGGAGTAAGTCTTTGATAGTTCTGGTCGCCTCTGGGATTGTACCATCTTCTCCATCACCTTTGTCGCCTACTCCTCTAAGTAGAAAGGTATAGTACCACGTATTGCATACTTTGTTCCTTGGTGGAGCACTCTTGCATCAACCCGAAATCCCCCGCTTTCGGCTATCTTGATAAGTCCATCGGCACCGGTCTTATGAAGTTCCTTGACCTCTGCCCTTCCGCCCTGTCTTGGTACTTGGAGTTTGCCTTTGCATTCTCCACCTCCTTGACCCCTTTCACGACTAATGCTCTCCCTCCATGAGAGCAAGGGATCGATGACCCCACGGAAGTCTCGCCTCTGCGGTACCATAGTGCTGCTGCCAAGCCCATAGCCCTACTATCCGTTGTCTTGTATCTGCATCCCTTCCTTCGCGATCGGTAGATCTGCCTCTGCAGCATTGTGGCGCTCCTCCGAGTCCACCTCCTTTCTAACTGACGCTTTGCTTTTGGGTAGCTGAGCCCCACTGGACTCGTTGTCGCTTCCTCGCCCCTTTCGACCACCTGCTTCAACACCATTGTGTCCTCCTAGCAATCCCCCTTGGTCAATGGAAAGACAGACTACAACTCTCATGTATGGCCTCTGCCATCTTGTTGCAGGGCTCGCGCTGATTCTGTTCTCCTTAGCTTCCTTGGTAGCAACGTTCGCTTACTCGGCTTCGTCCTTTGACTTGTCGGGCTCCCTTAAGCGAATGTGAGCACTGAAGCAGTCCAACTCTCCAGCCGCTCTAATCATACCTTTGTATAATCAAGTCCCCTCCATGGGACTCACTGGTACTTGCAATCTGACTTCTCCCTCGGTGGTACACAGCCCACATATGCTGATGACCAAGGCTTTCATATGATGCAAGCTTCGATGCATACACACGGAAGACCCGCCTCTGCGGTATCATGGCATTCACCCCTTGAATCCACAACCCTTCTTGTCGTTGCATTGTTCACCGAAGTAGAGCTCCCAGCAGCTCCTGATCATTCATATGATCACGTCCCCCTCCATGGGACTCACTGATACTTGCACTTGGACTTCTTCCTCGGTGGTATACAGCCCCCATATGCTGATAACTAAGGCTTTCATCAAATGCAAGCTCCAATGCACACACGAAGACCCGACTCTGTGGTACCACAGTATTCACTCCTTGAATCCATAACCCTTCTTCTTGTTGTGTCGTACACCAAAGTGGAGCTCCCAATAACTCCTTATCATACCTCCGCATGATCATGTCCCTCACGGGACACGATCGCCTGTGTTACATTGCCACGAACTATCCCACCACGATCCGCTGCACCATGTCGCCTCCTGGTGACATCTCCATTACATACAGATTCTCCTGAGATGAACTCGGACTACGACTTATCCATGTGTGGCCTCTGCCAACACATCGTAGGGCTTCCGCCATCTCCGATTTTTGGTTCGCTCCCTTGGCAATTCACCTTCGCCCACCCACTCTTGGGTCACACCTAGACGAAGCATAACTCTAGGACAGTCCGTCGTCTAGTAGCTCCTGAAGTCCCCTGACTTCGCTAGATTTGGTGCACCATTGTCTGGATCCTGGGTCTCTATCCCCTACCAGCACAATCTCCACTATGCACCACTTGTTTCTGACAACTCGAATGACAACACTATGGCATATTCTTCAAGAGTACCCGCTTCTGCATCCTCTTGCCCCGTGCTAAGGTATCCTAATCCCAACTTGGCCTTCACAAGTTGAATCACCTTAGTTACTCCGTCAAATGCATCTCTGAGGTAACTTGCATATGCCTCAAAGCTCCCTTTGTCTTTGGCACCATGCAAGATAAGTCCGCCCCATCAGAATAAAGAACTCATGGAACGACATGATCTCACTCTTGCCTCTACAAGAGTTCATGCCCCTGACCTTTGTCCAAGGAAAGCTCCGTGCCTTCGGTCTATGTTCTATCTTCTATGTCGACTTCCCTTCATGCGGCTTGGATACTTCACTGAGTTCCACCCAAGTCGCTCCGCTCCTCGATTTGCATTGAGTTGATAGTGGCCCTCGCGTCCACCATTCCATGGGTCAGCCCTGCGTTGGATTCGATTTCCACATCGACTCTAAGTGTGCCTTCATAAGATGTTGCCTTGGATTGCTCCCCCACTTAATCTCGAAATGCATCTACTAATGCATTACATCATTCGAGATCATGTGACAACTCCTCATCACTCGTTTGGTCCGTTAAACCTTGTGAAGATATTTCCTTGAGGAACTCTCCCTCAATATGTGCGGTCCGTTGCACATAATTCTCCCTCTAGAGAACTAGGACTTATCCCTCCTGGATATCTGTCCTGTTGGAGCAACTTTCATCTTGCATTCCTCCCACTGGAAGTTTCGGAGACCACCATCCCCTTTGGACTACTCCGTCTTGCTGAACAACTTGTGCCTTGTTCTGCTCCCGCAAATGCACTTGCTAGATTGCGACCCTTCGCTAATGCAGTCTCCACTGCACCCTTCAAGGTCTAGCAATGAGCTGAACTTATTGCACATTTCAGCCGCCTACAGACGTATCCTTTCTATGTCGAAGAGAAAGTTCTGATGCTTCATGACGCCGAGTTCCGATCGCGCCTTGGGATGGCCATGAACACTCCGTCGTCCGTGTACAAGCCCTTGCATGAGTACCGAATCCTTCGAGTTAGCAATTCCCCTCACCTCTGTGAGTTTTGCACAACTCTTTCGGTCGTTACACAACACCTCCCACTTTACACGGTCTCATCTCTTACCAAGCACCCCGCTTGCCTTGAGCATCATCAAGTTTAGTTGCCAACGTCGAGCCGTAGCTCGAACTCAACCATCCCAATCTTTGTGCGCTACGCATTCTTCTTCGCTTACTTGTCCTCGTGGTGCCTCTCGCTCAAAGGGGTTGGTCATTCCTCTGAATGTCAAACCTGGATGCTCGCTCCTCTGAGCGACTCCTTTTCCTACACCTCAATGTCCGTTTCCCTCAAACGGTTGCGCATGCTGGCTGTCCTCCACACAGCCTAACTAGGTCCCCTACGTTTGTATGGCAAGTGTTTCTGCGTGTGTTTGTCCCGCTTTGATACCACAATGTCACGAGCTTAGCTGATTTTTCCTAAGTCGTGCGGCACTTATGCGTGTCCATCCGCAAAGGTCAGCCTTCCCCGAGATCTCCTAAGGTCCCTTATACTTATAAAAGAGAAAACGGGCCAGAAGAAGCAATTCCATCGGGATCCACAAGCAACTGCTCGAGCAAACACTTTATAAAGCCAGATACAAATTACACCCATGGACATTATAAACTCACAAAGGTTGCACACAAAGGATAATGGTCCATTACAGACCGAAGTCCCCACAAGTGCTTACAAGACACACTCGTATTTACAAGCCAAAATTGGCCACAAAGCAAACCAAACTGGGGCTGCTAAGCCTACTGTAAGCCCGCTACTTGCTGTACAAGGTATGTACACAAACCGAAGGACACGGACAAACATGAGTATTTCACTGAACACCTTGTTTACATTGTGGTCCGTGACATCATGGTACTGCCAATCCATTGTTATGTCAATCCAATTTCTATAGGTCATATCTCCCCATGGATAGGCATGTAATCTTGTCTGCAGGTATCTTCAACAGCACATATATCAATAATATAAGTACCACCCTACATATTCTTTGGACATCATCACCACCACCACTATGTGGACAATAACACACAACAGGCAAAACCAGTCCTCCGAAATTCATTATCCTTTGCCAGTGATGTCAACAGCTAGCATTGGGACCACCCAAGATCAAAACAGTAAGTGATCCTACTTATCTTTGGTAGACAGAATCATTTTAGGCTCACTTTAGTAATATGTAATTGTGCATTGCCTTAAAGTAGACAGTCTGTCAAAGGCAAGTATGATGTCACTAGCATCGAATGATGTTTTCTTATATATACTAGAGAACAGCAAACAACTACATTCATCTAAAAAAAGAATGCCTTGGTGAATAAGGCTCCGAGGTAATTAACATACCTGGATGAAAGTTGTCAAGAGAAGCACAGTGAGAGCGGCAAATAGAATTGGTCCAAGGTAACTAAAGTCCTTGCCCTTTCTTGAAGCCCAGAAAGTATATCCAGTCAACAACAAAACAACAGCAGAAGTTAAAATCAATGCTTCCAAAACAATCCTTCCTGCATAGTAATTAAAGAAACAAGAGTTAATGAAACAGCATACTATTGACAAGAAAATGGATGTGAACTACAGAATATGGTTAATCTAATAGTATTACCTTGGGTATTTGCACAGGCCACACCAACACTTAAGCTTAGGCACACAGTGAACAGTCCAAGGAACGCGAAGTTCAGTGGATGCTTTTGTTGATAGTAGTACAACGGGAACAACACTGTGATACAACATAAGGTCAGTAAGTGATGTTTGACATTTTTGAAGAACAAAATATTTATGCTCAAAATATATTTCTTTGAAAAAGCTAAAAAAGATGGACTCTTATGAAAGAGTTTCCTTTCAGAATAGACAGAAAGTTGAACTAAATTCATAACAAAAACATGATCACCGAACATCACGTCCAAATTCTACACTTAGTTCTGGAGTGTACACTAAAAGAGGAAATTAAAAAAATAAAAAGTAGTTCGGGCATAATAATTACCTAATGATGCAACTTGAAAATTATTAGGAGACTTAGAAAAGGAGAAAGGGATCTCTAGTAGAATCTTATTTGATTCCTATTGTTGGTTCAAGTTCTACATAGGCAGACACATGTATACACACGTTTTTTGTATGAGGGAATCTACAAATATGTATATATGTATATCATATATATGGATTTATGCATGTACATACATCTATACACATATATACATAAACTGATAGAAAGATGGACCTGCAAATTCTCATCCTATGCAAACAGCTAATGAAGACACAATTAAGCATCCGTAATTGGTTTTCGTGCCTGCACATTTTTCAGACCACGCATGCTTTTACTTATATGACAATAAAAAAAAAAGAAACTTGCTTGCGTATATTCATTACTAGATTGTCACCAGTTTATCCAATAACAAGCTAAAGTGAACATGTATTCTCCACATTATCTTAGCACCATCTTTTATCCATTCGCAATACACGGGTGGCCTAATGAAGGGAAATCATAGGAACTACGAATGCCGATTTTGGCAAGCCTCAGCGGTTAGATCTAATCGGATTCTTGATATCATCTGCAAAACCTTAATTTTCTCCATGCTGAATTACCAGAAACGACGAGAAGAATTAATCGATTCGAAGAAACACGAAAAGAGATTCACCATCAAGCAAACCCCAACAACCAGTAAAGTAAAATCGACCAAACTCGGGCGAACCAACATCGTGGATCTCAGAGCTACAAATCAAGTAAAAAGGAAAGGGTCAAAAGGGGAGGTACGATCGGGGTCGCACGGAAGAGGGGAAGGAGGGCGAGGGCCAGTGCGAGGCCGGGGCTGGAGTCGAGGGCCGCGTTTACGGGACGGTAGAGGACCGTTGCGGCGGAGACGGCGGTGGTGAGCAGCACCTGGACGGCGACGATGCCGTAGAACTTGCGGATGAACCCCTACCGGAGGTCGTTCTCGCCGAGGGACAGCCCCGGGTAGAGCGTCCCGGCCTCGATGACGCCTCCACCCGATCGTACCCGTACATTATCTTCGATGCTCTCCCGTCCTCGTCTCCAATCGTCTAACAAGGAATGATGAACGGGGCGGGGCGGGGCAGCGAAGCGAGCTCCTCATTTATGTACGGTGAGAGAAGAAACGTTACGAATGGATGAACGGACACGATTAATTAACATGGAAAAGTCAACGTTTTCTTTTCACTAAATACACATAACGGTAAATTTCTGGGAAAAAAACTTTTTTTTTGTTTTTTCTATTATTGCCTTATTTTTTTATTCCAAAATTTTCGTGATAAGATAAAAAAAAAACTCTCATCATTTCGATTGAATCGTGAACAAATCCATTATTATACTAGTAAAAGTATTTTTGACGCATCTAAAAAACAATGTAACTAATCACTTCAAAACTCAATACAAACTATAATAATAATAATAATATTATTATTATTATTATTATTATTAGTATTATTATAAATCTCAACTACTTACGATCAACTATATCAATCTTTTATGCTATTGAGATCTTTAAAAATATATACTTAATTAAGTTTTATTTTTTTATTTATAATTTTTATTAATCTTTTTTAGGTCTTCATTTGTTTCTCTTCATATCATTAACAGTAACCTTTTCTTCTCATCACATATGGAGGTCTTTTAAGCTTATGCTGATACAATCTTAACGATTTTCTCTTATTTTATTCTTTATGGAAATGATATGTTTCATAAATAAAAAATTATTATCTTTTTCTGATAGTTTTACATATTCATCTCAACATTCTCAATATTTTTTTTGTATATATTATTTTTAACTACTAACACTCATAACCATAAAATATTATTGGATTCACAATTATCTAATATTTTTTCTAATCTCAGAGATATTTTTTCTAACCTCTTATAATTTTAATCATTTTATTTTTACTTTATGAATAATATCTTAATCAATATTTTCATCTTATTGAATAATTAATTCAAAATACCTAAAGCTTCTTATCCATTCAAGTTAGTTATATTCTTATATCTATTTTTATAATTATTAAAATTATATTTTATATATTTAATTTTATTTTTACTTAAATCTAAAATATTTAGTTACTTAATTTAAAATATTTAGTTGCTAATGCTTACCACCATCGCTGAAGTTTATAATTAATTCATTTTCATCAATTAAGGCAAACTCAATACAAACTAATTTACTAGTTTGATTGACTCTCACATAGATATTCTTAGTAGTTTAGTAATAAGTATATTAAAAAAATTATATATTATTTGGGATAAGGTTACATTATATATGTGAAGGTTACAAAAATACTATGAACTTTACAAAAAAAAATATTTTTGATAATATTTTGGGTTATTCGGAGACACTAAAAAACCAAAAAAAAATAAAATGAGATGTCAGAATTTCCAAAATTTACCCCACCGAAAGAACCATCAAAGTAGAGGTTCAATGTTTTTTTGCAAATTTCTTAAATGTTTTGTGCATCATGATTGATATTCATGAAATTTCATAGGAGTTGAACAAATTGTTTTTGTCAAGTTAATTTTGACCTAAGAAATTCCTTGCAGTTTAATGATAAATTAAAAAAAAATTAACAAAGAACGAATAAGGGAGTTCATCATCATCCAACTTTCCTATGTAGTTGTCAATTCATTCATCAGATGGATAAGAGCTTGAGATGACACAATTAAAACCTTAATGTCCTCGAACCCATTGTGCATCCAAGTTCATCCCTATGCCTAATCTACAAGCATTAGGCCTTGAGCCTTTATACGTCACAAGGCAGCAACAATTCTGTAGATTACACAACTCGTGCCAGGACGATCACCAGAGTCAAACTCATGCTTTCTTGAAATATGGTTGTCTTCCATATTAATTCGCCCCAATTATTATGCATCATCATCTTGATATCATTTCATACCTGCATCTCTGAAAGAAGAGGGTAAGCAAAGCTTAACTACATCAGATTAAACACCTAAACTGTATATATATATCAAACAAAGTGGTACCCGATGAGGATGTAACATGCATGTTTCGGTCATCGATGTTGGTAACATTGTGAGGCACGCTGACATGGCCAATTCTTCATTTTTATTTATTCCTTTCAGGTTGTCCAAAAAAATTAAAGTCATAAATTTCAGTTATAAGTAATAAATCTTTTAATTTTGCCATACCTGGATATAGATTATCCACTCTACCTCAAAAAACCTAAGAACAAGGAGGAAGAGATATTAACCTTAAAGCTTCATAAATTAATCCTGTTTCACAAATTTTTTTTAGGCAAGAAGTGTTGTACACTTACCATACATTAAACAAGGAGCTGTTCGGACAGGACCGCAGCGCCGATTAGACTGAGAAGACAAAGAATGGAGAAAAAATCTACAAAGCCAAGTGAGAAATCAGTGAAGAGGTAGATCTTGTGCATGTTGCTGTCACCACGGAAACCTCTAGCGATCATCGCCTGCCAAAGCCAAATTCAGTAAAAATGTTTCGTGACAACTACACATTCAGGGGAAGAGTACTTCAGTTCAGAAGATTTTCAGATGCGATAAGAAGTCCACAAATAAACTACCAAAACACTTGTTCCACAATCCCAAATAGAAGCAAGACCAATAGAAACTGATCTAGGCTTCAGTTTGGACTCCAATTATCAAACATAAGACTAGGTGTACAGGGTAGTAAACAGTCTCAACACTGAAGATGATTCAAGGGACCATGAATTTACATCATATCATATTCTAAAATGTTGCCTGAGTGGATAAATTTCAGCATTATTGACCATGGTCAATGTAAAGGATGGCATTACCACAAGACATGGGTCAAGTGGCGCTTGCTCCAAGAAATTTTCTAGCACGTCATCAAGTTTCTGAACCATTTGAAAATTACTTTTGGCTAAACTTGGCACCTTTCTAATGCTTTGAAGCAAGCCAACATGTTAGGTTCAAATTACTACAAACTTGTAAAATTCAACTGCCTTCTTCAAAAAATCATATAAGACCATGATGGAAAAATACTAACCTTGGAAATTTGCTCAGCATGGCTAAATATATTTTTGAAGATCCGGCGGATGTACAATAAGAAAACTGCATATGTAAATGACACAAAAGGAAAACTATAAGCAACTAATTTTTAAGTTCAAGCATCTCATAAATTGTTTGTATGACAAAATTATGTGTTGTCAAGCATTGCTGGATAGACCAACATATTACAAAATTAAATCATGTAGTTGGAAAAGATCAAATCCACTTTTTTTCCAATGGAAAAGAAATTCTCATTCAACTACTTGATGATTTAACAAATATAAAATAAAATACCCAAACAGTGAGGCCAGAAGAAAAAGCGACATGACTATTAGTTATAAGAATTGTTAGCTAAGCACAAAAATACAAAACAAAAAAAATCCATAAGAGATGTCAAACTATGTTTAAGACTCCTGTGATGATGATCAACAATCTCTTAAACACCAACCATATATATAATCTAATTGGAGGTCCTTTGGCCACCAAGATCTCTATATACAATATGTTTTTGAGAACCAACCATGTGAAAATCTTAATTTTTTAGGAGGTAAAGCTGTAGACACTAAAAGCAAAGCCAAAGATACAACTTGTACCACTAAAGTTTAGGAAGCACAAATATATGATATTCAACTGCTACAATATATATATATATATATATATATATATGGAGACACGTACCATCCAATGTTTCCATTAGTGTTAATTGATGCCAGCTTATCCGTCGTGCAATAACACCTAATGCAGTATTTCGTACCTACGAAACCTCAAGCACATTATAAGCATACATGGAAAATCTTCAGTAAATAACAAATAAAAAGAAGTTTATCAAAAAAATATTTGTATATACTTGTATATGTACAAATTGATGCTCACTACTATTATTAGGTTCTCAGCTTACCTCATCGAAGACAAGACTGATGAATCTCAAGGAAAGCAGTAGCGTGAGTATTATCTCGGACACAGGAACACCAACTAGAGACAAAGGAACCATAAACCATCGCAGTGCAGATGCAAGTTGCTCAGGTGGTGTTGTTGTCAAACATAGACTAGCACTTTGGAAGATCTTTTCAAGAGATAAAAGAAAAAGGACACATCAGTTGTCAGGCACTGTGTGAATCCTCAAAAAAAGATCACGTAGCTACCAAGTAGCATTGTTCTAAGATATCATAATAATTTAAACAGAAAAGTAAACATAGATGCAGGTACATTGACGTCTTTTGGTATGAGAAAAATCCTTAAGATGGAATGAAGCATCCACTACTTAGCAATGAGTAATTTACTTCATCTTTGACACTACTTAACCATGAGTAATTTGGAATTTTGGACAACAACCATGAGTAATTCACTTCATCTTTGACGTCTTGTTAAAAGCATCATCAAGGAAATCTTATCTGAGACCTGCTTCACCTCACAAATCAAAGAACATTTGTCAGGTTATGGTGAAATTAATAAACACAAAAGCTTCTCCAGAACCAAAATTTTAAATCTTGGTCCAGTAACAATTTCAGTAATCAACCAAACTGGTATAGCACTGGTGTACTGGGTGGTATGCCGAATCATACCACATGGTAACAGCCAAATGAAAATTAAAAAAAGTTTCTAAATGGTATCAGTCTTTTCGGACCATAAAATACCTATGAGGAGACATTTATGTTATGGTGAAATTCACAAAACATACTTAAAGAACAGAGGAACAAATCAAAAGTACACCATATGTCAGATAAATGCATCCGAGGTTCTAATGTTAATGGAAAGAAGAGAATCCTTCCCGTCTTTCATAGTTAACAGCATAGTTTGGCTCACAAATTCAACTAAAAAAAGCAGATATTTTCCTTCTCTTCCATTAAAATAAATGATATACTTTACTCAATTAGCAAACCAAAATTAGCAACTGATGTTGTTAAGCACTAGCAGTTTGGCAAATATTTCTCCCAGAAATTAAGATATCTGAAAATCTGACACCAAATCTGACTGAAAATTTGTAATCTTCCTTCTTTAAATGGCTTATATTAAATGTCCAAACATTTAAAAGCATCATGAAAGCTTGACCTTGACAATTGAGGATTATTTCTCCACCCTTTAAACAGTTGGTGAATTGGTGAAGTTTAGACAAGGTAAGTTTTCTCAAAATCACATCCTTCTTAAAATAAAATATATCAATAATAATTTATAAATTTTCCACATTTTCATTTTAAAACAAAGACAGCAAGACTTTCTCATAGCAAAGAAAGCTTTCAATGGCAAATTCCAACTGCAATAATAAAAAATAACAACAAAACAAAATACATATGGAAGCCTTTTTGGATACAACAATTTGATTTAGAAAAGAAAAACACCACCTAAAGAAGATGAACATAAGATTAACTAATTTCAAAAGGACCAATAAGGATATGGTTAGAATTATAGGGTTCAAAATTCAGGTGAAAGAAAGGAACCATACAGTAAAGGATAAACAAGCAGATGTACTAGCCACTGACAGGCCTTTCCTTGTCAATTGCAGTGGACCTAGCTTCATGATAATATATGAATAACCACTCAATGATGATGGAACATTTGACAATCCTGTAATTGATGGGGGTGGAGTTCTCAACTGGGCAAGTGAGGGCACACTGTCAGAACCAAATCCCAACATGACAAATAAAATTCCTGATAGCAAGGCCACTCTGCCCAATTGATCCTACAAAGAAGAAAAGCTTGTTTTCTATAAGTCAATCTAATACATCAAAAGAATGCATGATAAACTAAATAAATAGGATAATATTAAGAACAAGATTTACCTATCCTAATAGAAAATAATGACAAGAATAACAATACTTAATAAATACATGACATATTATTGGTCCTAAACATTTTGCACCAAATCTAACTCTTCATTGCCTAGGAAGTTTTACTTTTGTGCTAGGATACACATAAAACAATTTACTGTAGGATCTTGACCGTCTAAGCTTGAGTGTATCTTGGCCAAAACAAGAAATCAATGAGTGAAATTAATTAGTTTTCAAGCATACCATCCAAATACGAGATGGAAGGACGCAAATTGACAGTAGGGTGATGTACAAGACCAAACCAAGGCGCATGTAAATATGTGATCTTGCTGGTAAGACAACGAGAACCAACAGCCACAGCTGCACAAAGTAAAATATAAACAATCAGAATTGATGTGGAAGAATATTCAGAACAAGAACATAAAGAAGAGCAATATAGCAGGGATGAATATGGACAAAAGAATAGAAATTTGGAAGACACTATAAACAGGACAAAAAATAGCCATGCAAAGCCATATAAATGCTAAAAGACATTATCCAGAATAACAAAATCTCAAAGGATTTACATGTTATGCTGATGCACTGGTAAGGACAAAAGAAACTTAAACTCTGAAGCAATTAATTCCTCACAGATTCATAAATGATACGATAACAGACCCATAAAAAGATTTAATGTGCCAAATTTCTTAACATTAGAGATGGCACCCAGAAGCAACTAGAAGCTAATCAGCTTCTAGATGTAAATTAGATGCTAAGACATTTTGAAACCACTTCATCATGCATCATAATGCAAACTAAGCCAGTCGAAACTAACAGGTAATCAATTTCCTCTTCACATCTGAAGTGACAATGATCAGATATGTAAACAATGGGAATCTGCACGCAACTGAAAAATAACTAGAACTCCAAAACCGTTAAAAAAATCTAAGCACCTAACTATACTATGGCAAACGGTAAGAAAACATAAAACAAAATATTCCAATTGTCTGAGAAAACACAAAAGAAAAAACACATGTAACTGTATAGTCACACATCCAAGCACACAGATGAACTTGTGTCAAAGGATGACAATAGACATGGGGCCTATGAGCTTCAAAACTAATAATGAGGCAACCGTGAGATGCCTCCAACCCCATGGTGTAAGTACTGGATACGACCTTATGTATTAGTGGTGGAAAACCCAGAAGCCAAGCAACTAGGGTATATTTAGATTGTATACATACAAGCTATGTCACCCTTGCTAAACTATGCAGACATGACTATGGCCCTTAAAAACCGACTTCTTCAATGTGTGTTTATTAGATTCGTAGCAGCATTAGCTGAGAACCACTAGGCTTCATGATCAAGGATGCACTACCAACCCACAAATGCATCTTGAATTTAGGTCACAGAATTCGCTCCATAAATCAAGTATAGTACCTTTCTTTTTGATACGAAAGCAATGAAATTTCAAGTCGAGTCCAGCAGGGTCTCGCAGACCAACTATTTGCTCAAATGACAACAAGAACACCAGAAGGAATTCACGTCATAAAGCAATGTTCATTACCAATTTGATACGGGGATCAACGGAGTGGAGGAAGGTGCTGGGGTACTCGATGAACTGGCAGATGGGGCTAGAAGTGGCCCCAGAAATGAGCCTGAGAATCCTCTCGGGGTTGACGCCGACACCGCGGGGGATCAACGAGGCCCATCTTGCAGCTGGTTCTGCTGCCGATGCTGCTGTTCCCCCTCGTCCGGGTCCGTCTTCGCCGTCTCGCTCGGCCACCGTGCAGCTGACAAGGGCAGTCCTCCTCCTCCTCCTCCCCATCCACGTCGCGTGGGGGCTCCATGGGATGAGGAGGATTGTGATGGCGCGGCGACGATGAAGAACGAACGGCTGCGGAAGACGCGGAGGGGTCCGAGCAGGAGAAGAGGATGATGGAGATCGGCGAGGGAAGGATTGGAGAGGGATGGCGTGTTGGAGCCGCGACGTCATCCTATTGCTTCTTCTGCGCGGGTGAAATAGACGAAATGTTTTCTGATGTGAAGACTGGAAGAAATACTCATTTATGCAGCAACAAAATTTGTGTTCTTAGACCCTTTTTTTATAATTCAAAAATGTTTTTGCTGCGAGTGATACTAATATAAACAAGTTCGATGCTATCACCTTTTATAACAAAAAAACCAAACACTTGTATAAAATAAATCCATTATTTGTAGAAAAAATATTTTTAACCGTCGAGCTTTTAGCTCATTCTTAATTGATTTTTAATAATATTCTTTTTCGTAATTTTGATTAGAATATTTAATTATCATTCCTCCTCCTTTCTTGTTGATTCTTTCCGCTCGAGCCTCTCTTGTCCTTCTCCTCCTCCAGTGCTTGCCCTTTCTTAACGTCGAAGGCCACCTCCCCTTTCTCCTAAAAAAGATATTTCATCATTAAACTGATGATTATAGAATTGATATTTCGTAAAACTGTTCTCATCCATATGTTTCCCATCTGAACTCATCTAAATAAATTTAAATTTAAATTAATATTTTTTTTATCTATGATTAGATAATTAAAATTAACTTAATCATCGAAAATTCAAGTCAAATACACCCACACATTTTCTACTTTCGAATCGAAGTAAGATAGGAGTGATCAATTTCTTTTAACAAATAAAAATTTTCCTCTGTGATAATACTTGGAAAAGTAAGTTAAAGGCGGATTAATTTCAACATCTCAGGTTGATGACAACAGTTTGGATGGAACGCGTGACGATGTCTCATAAATGGCGACGTCACGATTGCACCACATTTGCTTATAAATAGCATACGCCCTTAAATATATACAACTGGTACATGGTTGACCAAAGAACGAGTGACACGCGCCCATCTTATTGTGGGGCCCGCGCACTCATCAGCTTAACCAACGCTTCAATTCTACGTTTATATTATACGTTGTTTCTTTTCGTCGGACATCTAGTGCGGTCCCGTCACTCCCGTGAAGCCCCTGCTTGCATTCACCGCGTATTTATTGTACGCTGGTCGCAGCTACGGCCTCCCACAAGATTCAAATTAAGCGGAACAAAGTAAGTGAAGCGTAAGGAGAAGAAGCTGACACAAAAATCTTGTCGAGGACCACTTTCCCTTTTTGTTATTTTATTATCGTATTTGACCTTTTCTTTTCTACCCATACCGCGTTTAGTATAATAAAATAATAAAAGAAAACAAAAGCCGTGTTACAGAACGTACGTGTAAGGCAGATATCGTTCCACGTGTCACGTGGAATCGGATCTGGTCTGGTGAACGCTCCTCGAGACGCGTGTCTTCCACCCAATTGAAGGAAGGCACGTAGTGGCCGTGATATTATTGGGGCGACGGAGTGAGGATATCAAAGCACTCGACGAGTCAAGAACCTTAATCCGTCCAGATTCCGACACGCGTCTTCCTATGGGCGACAGGGCACGTGTCGATGGCGCAACGGATCAGATACCGTACGATGGCATCTGCGACTTCCCTAGACGTCACGTGTCGTGCCATCGCTTTCCCGTTACCGGACGAAATCCCGAACCGGACCGGACGCAATTATATGGTGGGTGGAGACCATAAAGACGAGATATGGCCGGTTCAACTGCAATCGAACCGGGTTGACTCCAAATCATTACAGCACACCCTCTATAGATCACCCGAATTGACTCCAAATCATTAGCCCAGAGAGCCAAGTTGGAGCAGACAAGCGTCGTGTGTATGGATCCAACACTTCAGCTGACCCAATCCGACCACTCCATCGTCTTCCTCCCCTTCTCTCGCTCGCCAATGGCAGTGGAGAAGTGGCGGACATAAATATCGTCTTTTTTCTCCTTACGTGCACGGCTCGTTGTAGGATTGGGTTCGGTTTGATTGACTGCAGTGACGAGATCTGGTTGGTCCGACGCCGAAGGATGCGATGATGGAGAGGGGCAGAAAGAATCAGAAGTGCAGCTCCTTCTGCAACCCCTCGACGCCCGGCGCGACGGCCGCCGCCACGAGCATTAGCAGCGGAGGGGTCGGGGGCGGCGAATCGTATGGAGGCAACGGGAACTCCGGGATACTGGACGAGACGGTCCTGATGCTGGTGTTCCGCAGCCTCAACTGGGATCCGCACGCCATCTGCGTGGCGGCCTGCGTTAGCCGTCGCCTCCGCGCCGTGGCCCGCCGCGTGCTCTTCCGGGAGCTGTGCATCTCCCGGGCACCGCGCATGGTGTCCGCGCTCACCTCGGACGGCGTGGCCCCCGCCGGCCGCCTCGGCGGCGGGTGGCACGCCCTCGCCAAACTCCTCTTCTTCTGCTGCGGCTGTGCCGCCCCGACACGCTTCTTCGCCCTCGACCGCCCCGCCCTGGGCCACTTTGTCGGCGTCTCCCGCTTCTCCAAGACCTCCGGCCGGTCCTTCCTCGCGCGCCGCTTCTGGAGCGACCTGCTCTTCGTCAGCGATCCCTGCGAGCACCCGGCGGCCGGTCGGGGAGGCGGCGAGGACCTGGGCGCCTACCGCGGGGTGTTCCGGGGGTTCATGAGGTCGCGGACGCGGGCATGGCTTATAGGGAAGCAAGCGGAGCTGGAAACCCGGGTGCGCTGCCCCTATTGCGGCGCCCGGGTGTGGAGCATGACGGCGGCGGGGCTCGTACCCAACAGCGCATCGACGAGGCTGGGCTCCCACGAGGGGAGCTTGGAGTACTTCGTTTGCGTGAACGGCCATCTGCATGGCTACTGCTGGTTGGCGCATTTGTCGACGGACGACGATGACGACGAAGCTGACGGAGATGACACTGGCGACGATGGCAAGCACAACGAGGAAGACGAAGAGGGCAATGCTGAGTTCTGAGTCGTCGTGCTCTATCATTTTTGCCACAGCGGGAGACAACAGTCGCTGCCCCGGATTCTATCTGCTCTGCGATCTGCTCTCCTCCCGTGCTCTGTTTCCAGCATGTTGCTCTGTTATTCTTGTTCTGCGTTCCCTGCACGAATGAGTCGTCTTTTGGTGCGTTCTTGCTTGTTACAGGCTAGAATTTTGATGCGCTTAATGTCTTATTTGAGAGACGTGGAATGCGATCAGTCCCAATTGTTTTGTTAGCTTCAGTCTGCGACTTCACCTTTCATGGACTGATGATCTTAATTGCCTCTCTATCCAATTATCTCATGGTGTTAAACTTGCAAAATCCCACAAGACAAAGTCAACAGAGTGGCAGCTTCTGAGGCAATGAATTCAGCTAGGGTATCCATATCACTGCTATCTTTGATGGCAAAAGCTTCAAGGGTCATCCATGTTGCTTTCAGATTATTTCAGGAGGATTTTGACAGATTTGGACCAGGCAATGCATTGTGTTCTGCCACAGCTTGAGTAAGGAACCAATCAATCATTCTCCTCTTGGGTAGGTGTTGGAAAGGAAAAGTGGGTTCCACTGAATCAGCCATGGCTGATGAGTGGGAGTGTGACTGAGAGCACAAATGAGTCTTGTGTTCCTTTGAGAACAGTATACTTTTCATTCATCCACTATGGGTTTATTGGATGCTTCATGATATGGTTAAAGTCTAAAACTATATGGGAATTATGGGAAGAATAGAATAGTAACCACTTACCTTTTCTTCAGATGTTGATGAGTCAAAAGGCAAACACTTTCTTTTTTTCTGTTGGTGTCGACTTCTGAACTTTGACATTTATGTTATGCAATCAAAACTGAGAAAATAAGGTTAGTGAGCAGTGGAGCAGTTCTAAATTCTATAATACCTATAGCACAGGAATAACAAAACCAGTATTCTGAGAGAACAAATCAGGTAGAACTAACTTTTACTATTTCTTGAGAAGGAAATAGCATATGCATTATTGTTAGATCAATTTCATGCATTGTAATTGCTCAAGGCTCTTCCTCTATCAACTAGAATCATCACTGATCCTGCCAATACTGCAAGTATTAGACCAGACAGCAAATAATATATGAAGACCATGCAAGATGTTTGCCAGAATATTCTAGGAGCTGGTATCAACACTTGATCTTAAATATAAACACTTGATCTTAAATATAAACAGGCATTTGTAGAGCAGAATGATGTACCACAATGTGGGTGTTGATACTTATCTGGCACAGCATAATCATGCTTTGTATCGTTGGCACACCTTCGTCCGGTTTGGCACATTCAGAAATTGGCCTAATCACATCTCTGCATCCCTGAAACAAGTTATAGTGGTGTGTGCCAATACTTCTCAGGCACAATACATATCAAACCATGCCTATATCACCAAAATGTGTGGACAAGTCCTTTAGAATATGAGAGGACCAAGAAGAAAATGAGATAACGAATTAAAAGCCAACTTCACTTTATAAATGCAAGAATATCTGCTCGTATAACTTGAACACAATCTTCACATTCCTATGCCACAAGTGATATGACTCGAATGCCAAACCATAAAAATGTAGCTGACAGTTCAAGGGAAAGCAAGGGGAAAACAAACCAGATCCAATTTGTGGTTCAGCAGATATAGTGGACTCCATTTTAACAATGCATAATATAAATATGGCTCCTCAAGCAAACCAGATGCAGTAAAATTGGTTACAAGTTGTAGGTACTTATTGGACTATTGATGAAGGCCAACTTTTTAGAAATTGTTCAGCTAGCCAAAGAATATCAAAACTTTAAGCTTGAACAAAACACAGAAGAGCAATAAGTAGTTTGTGAAAGGTTGAGTTTTATCCAACATTCCAATCAAAGTAACTTATTTTGCACCAGAATAGTGTTGCTATTTAACCATCATGCGCTATTATACCTGAATATAGTTTTCTTCTTCCTCAGATGCATCAATATTGAGAAAGAGACTGAGAAATTTTTATATAGAAAACCTAAATGGTCTTTCTACCACAAACATCATCCAGCGCCTGAGTAACAAAACAACTTTCAACTAAGAACCTGATACTAATGACCATATTAATTTGATCATCCTAGCAAAGCATCAAGATACCACTAATTGTTTTTAGATATTGAAACACAGTGCCATTATAATAAATTTATTCCATTTGAAAGGCCTAATTCAGAAAAAAAAAAATCTATTGCATGCCATACATTTCTACTCAGAACCTATTACAAATACAAATCTACATATTCCTATGCAACAGCTAGCAGACAGTCTAGGCAAGTGAAATGTCAAACATAAGAATAAAGCTAAAATGTCTGAGAGAAAGAGGGCAGATAAGGAAATCAGTTCTAATTTTTAGTTCAATAAGTGAACAATAGTGAAATCCTTCAGCATCTCTCGAATGCATTGACTAGATCTGGCCCCTGGAGCTCACCAGATGCACTTGTAAACCAGACTTGCAGCCAGCCAATGGACAACTGACCACAGTAGATTACTATAACATATAAGGTTACTTAAGAAAAATGCAGATACTACATGCTCATGAGTTTGATGGACAAACACACACGCTCATGCACACGCCCACACAAAATATACTCAATCATATATACCAATCAAAGAATGCAATACCAACTTGAACAATGCTACAAACTACCAGCACTATATCGCTCAATAGAGCATAATTTTCGTCATCTTCAATTATATCAAGGGGAGAGGTAGCTAAACAACTTCCAATCGCATAAAACATCACCTGATCAAGTTTTAATTTCCCCGACTGACACGAAAGAAGTGGAAAATGAAATAGTCCTTCAAATATTTCATTTTGAAACGAGTATCTCTTTAAAAGCATCAGCAAGCAGCAAATTTTCTTTGGTCATTTGTCGTATAATCATGAAGTCCACATAGCCATTTACCCCCAAAATCACAACTTTTATCATCAGAGACATACCGGAAACATAAGCATTACTAGTTTTCAAGGATCAAGCAAAAGAAAAGGCGACTTTTTTATGATCGAAACCAAAACTATTAACACGATTCAAAACCATTACCCTTTCAGCCATCACCTTCGGTACGCAGTCCAAACGAACCAAGCATCAGCAGACTGGCAAAACCACCAAGAGCCTATAACTCCTGCGAAGCAGATCCAAGCTCTCCCTGCCCTTTCCCCTGCTTCTTGGGCAGCAGCGTCTGCTGAATATTGGGCAAAACGCCGCCGTTAGCAATCGTGACGGTCCCCAAGAGTTTGCTCAACTCTTCATCGTTCCTGATCGCAAGCTGTATGTGCCTCGGCACGATCCGATTCTTCTTGTTGTCCCTCGCCGCGTTCCCCGCCAGCTCCAGAACCTACACAAAAGCATGAATTCGCGTGCGTCGTCCTACGATCAAGGAGAGCAAAAAGCTCGGAACGTTTTAAAAGATCTATACCTCCGCGGCGAGGTACTCGAGGACGGCAGAAAGGTAAACGGGGGCCCCGGCGCCCACGCGGTCGGCGTACTTGCCGTCCTTGAGGTAGCGGGCGATGCGCCCAACGGGGAACTGGAGACCGGCCTTCTGCGAGCGGGAGATGGACTTGGAGGCCTTCGGCTTTCCCCTCCCGCCCTTCGCAGCGGTGCCCCCCGTTGAGCTCATCTCTCGCTCTCTCTCGCTCTCGCTTTTCGTTTCTCTTTTGTTTCACTTGCTTTCTTGAGGAGGTGAGCAAGGCGTGGGGGTTGGCACAATTCCTGTGTATCGGTTGAGGCACCAAACATAAAAAACTTCAATTGTACTGGTCTGACAAATATGGGGCCCACCGAAAAACCAACACGTCAACTATCTGTTTGGTCATTTAGCTGGTTGGTGAATGAAGAGCAAGGAGAACGCACGGATTGCCAGCGTGTGATTCCCGCCAAGGGCGAAGGTGGGCTTCGGGTCCACTTCACGTGCCCAGATGATACCTGCCTCGTGAATGCTGGCACTGATGGTCCCAAATGAGGGCTCCACCTGACCCTCACGGTAGTTTTCTCGTCCGTGGCAATACTAGTCAACTACGGCACTAATGTTCCACGTCCTCCTCATTCCAACTGCGGCATTCTCCCTCGAGTGTTAATGATGGCCACGTATAGTGTGATTCAATCCCGTCTCCACCCAAACAGGGAACAGTGTCTCCACCATCGGAGGAGTCCTACGTCCCACCAAAGCGAAGATGTCAGGGAGCCGATGCTGTCGTGGAAAGCTATTCGTTTGGAATAATAAAGCTCCCTGCCTTCACTGATACAGGTGATCCGAATGCCTTTCTTAGCGTACGTTACAATGTAGTAAAATGATCCATCTACATTTATACACATAGTTGTTATTACTAGTAATATTAAATCCTAAAGACGTTTGGCTTTCTTTTTCGGTCTTTGTCCGTTTTGTCCACTTGCTCGATTTGCGCGATTGGCGACGGGAAGGGCGAGCAAGGAATCGGGCGGCGGAGGAGGAATAAGACGGCTAAAATGGCGGTGCAGCAGGCGCTTGCAGTCCTCGCTGACACTGGCCCATCTTCGGCGCCTGTGATTACTTTCAAAAGAAACGTGAGTCGCCCCTCACCCATCCCCATTCATCCTTTCTTGCTTACACTAGAGCATCTTTTAGGTTTTCTAATTGGTCGAGTTCGGATTGAGGAGTGTATGTATAGGCTAACTTTCTCATGATTAGGGTTTAGTAGATAAGTATGTACTTGGAGTTTGGTTAAGTGAGGGTTATCAAGTTGGATTTCTTGTGAAATTTTGTTGGTGATTTCATTGGAGATGGTGACATGGGCATTAGGTTTTCCGAAATCTGTGGCCTCCTACTGTTTATCTCCTTATGCTTCTTTATTAAGATAGCTATGGGTGAAAGAAAGCTGCAAATTAGTATTTAGGGATTAGCATGCACTCTCTTCTGCTACTGCACATGGATGGAGATCTTAATGGATTGTGTATCTTGTAGAAGGAATTCAACATAAACATATTGTAGGTCCCAACAGTTACAGATTTAAGTTCTGGATTACTGCATCAAAATTTGCCCGGGACATAATTTGGAAACAGTAGTGCTATCCTCATTAGGCTTAAAAATTAGAATGCTCTTTTGGCTAAGCTTCAGTGCTATTACCTTTGTGTTTGTGTTCTGTATATTTCAATGTACCAAGTTAAATCTATCACAAGTAGGACAAGTATGAACTTCTCTGAATATGTGCCCACCATTCTAATTGAAATTTGACTCTGAAATTTATTCACCATTATCCCCAAATAAAATTGTGAGAGTTGCACACTTCATTTTTTAGCTACTATGATCATAAGTGTCTCTTAGGCAACTTCCCCATGGCCAAGCAATATCCAACTCAACTATTGGGAACTGTTGAGTGTTCCTTGTTCAAGAGTAGGGAGATGGACTTGACTTCTAGTATAAGTAGAACATATCAGCTTCATCCTTGGCTATCTAATTTTTTTACTATTCTAAGCAAGGTTCTGAACACCGTACCATATCGATACATCGATCAGCTATCAATACAGTATGTACCAAGCTATACTAAGTGTACCAACACATGATATACTAAGGTACCGAGTTGTACCTAGCATATCATTTCTCTATCGGACTGGTACATACTGCCCATACCGAGCGGTATGGTACAATATTGCAAACCCTGATTTTAAGTATATATACATATATATTTAATTTGTCATGATTTTATAAATGAGTATCATAACCAAGGGACGATTTAAATCACTTGGGTAATGTATTTAACATATCTCCCCTGGGCCTCCGGTTATGGGTATCAGATGGCATAGTTTCTCAAGAGACATTCAAAACAAACTTTATTTAGAAAGCTAATTAGCTGCTCCAAGTTATTGGCAAAGTTTATTTGAACCCACACGATTAGCTGCTCCAAGTTAAACAGTAAATCCTTATATTTACATTGAGCAATTGTCACACTTGAAACAAGTTTTGATCATGTATATATACATATATATGTAGATGGCGGGTGTGTTGTGTGTGTAGAATCTAATTGAGAGTATCACGACATCAATCACATTGTCTCAAAAACATCATATAGACTCCAAATTAAGGTAGAACTCTGCTAAATATAGTCGACATATGTGCATAATGTTTAATGAGTCAAAATTCATATGATTTAAACATTTTTTATGTATCAAACTAACACAAAAGGAAAAGGTTTAAGGAACATTCATGTATGGAACTATGAGCTACACTGATTTGGTTAAATATCATAATGATTCTCTAATCAAATATTGTTAGATGAGCACATACCAAAATCCAATTTCTTTTGGTACTTCCATGTTATTATTGATCAAACTGAAATGTATTCTGTTATTTTACATATTTTTCTTTGATTTTTATTTATATATTAATTCATCTAATTTTTCATTCTTACTCATAAGTATCTAAAATCTTAAAGGTAAGTGAAAATAAGCCTTGCAATTTTCTAAACCATATCATTGATGAATATGCACTAAATATTCTTTGATAATCACTTGTAAGGTTAAAAACATTGTTAACCATTTTACACCTGGATGACAAAATCCATCTATTTCTCAATCCATCAAAACAATGGCTTAAAATGGTGTAAGGCAGATGATGCAATCATATCCTTGTTGAAATTTGGTTTGTTATAGTTACAGGACGACCAAATTAATTAACATCAAATATGTCATAGGCTTTGTGCAAATAGAAAATATTTGGCATAAGTAAAATAACAAAAGGGTCCATAGCTCAGTGGTAGAGCAATTGACTGCAGATCAATAGGTCACCGGTTCGAACCCGGTTGGGCCCTAATTAAGTGTTATTATGTCATAGTCATTTTTTTTCATAGATCTTATTCTATATAACTCTTGTCAATGGTGGTTAGATTTGTTAACATGATGCTTGCAGTTTATAAGCATTGATGGTCAACTGAATTTTTTTTGTTCTTTGATAGTCATTTGCATAGTTTTCCATTCAATCATGATTTGGTCTGTCAAGATGGTATTTGCAGCAGTATTTTTTTAAATCTGTTATCTTTTTGTAAATTTTGGTCTTATTTGTTAGTATGTTCTAAGAGGCAATGCAGCATGATACCTTCAGTTCTACTCATTTTTCATCACAATGAACCATGATGATGTTCTTTATAGTTATTAGTCAATGTATAAGATACTATACAGTTACCTTTTACCTTATGTACTGAAGTACGTATACCTTATGCAATGAAGTACATATATAATTCTCTATGATAATAAAAGCCATTTCCTACCTATGTTCAACAAAATAGAAGTTAGAAAGAATTACTTTGTATAGTTTTCCTTAGAGATTATTTCAAGTGCCTGTCTTGTCTGTACAAGGATGTTAAACACAGTTGTTGTGATAAGTGATGGTGCTAAGCCAACTTTTGGTAATTGATTATTTGCTGATTCAGTAGATATATTGATTTGGCCTCTGGTGTTGCAAAGAATTCAGTAATTAGTCAGTAACTATGAATCACTTCATTCTTTATTCCAGTCTTTATGGCTTAATTTGTTAATATGTTAATTTGTGTCAATCACATTTTATTTCTATATATCTATTTTTCAATAGTTACCGTGTGATTTGGTAACATGGTACAGGAGTCAATGTGGTGTGATGCTTGCAGTTTTCATGCATTTATGATTACTAACATACAGATACAGCATCTGTATTGCTAAGAGAACAACAAGGCACTTGCTGTCTATGTTGAACAAAAAACAGAGAAATAGAGGCATTACTTCCGTTATATTACCTGAGATATGATTTCAAATGCTTCCCTTGTCTGAGGATGTCGTTGCTGCAATATGCAGTGGTATTAAGCCAGCTTCTGGTAAATGATGGATTGGTGATCCATGGTCGATATGGTCTCCACCATTGCATTGATTTCAGATACCAAATCAGTAATCATGAATCACAACATCATATACCAGTCACTAGTACTTCAGCAGAAAGATTTGTCTACCATTAGTTTGCTGTCAAGAAGGCCACCCAGAGCCAAGAACTCAACTACAAGAGAACCTAAACTGCCAATTGGTCCTTCAACAGTTTTAAGCTCCTCATGTGATTTTGCTAAGCTTCAAACCAGACTTTGATCCAATACTTTGCAGAATCGTTCCTTGACTGCTGTTATTTCTAGGCCTTTCAGATAGTGCTCTTTCAGTACCAGAGCTGCAGCCAAGCAGTTCTGAACTGCTGTTCCATACTCAAGAAGAGCCTTCAGATCCGTCTCACCCTCGGCATGAACTGCAGTTCGAGCCCTGCTCCTACCTTTGCCAACCTGCAAATGTTGTAAGTTTACTTATAATCACTTATCCTTGAAATCATGAAGTTAAGATTACTTAATTGTTTCTATAAATCATTTTCACTTATAACACAATTATTTTATTGTACGGTAATATGCTGATGTACATATACTACTCTCTACATTTGTCAACCTGCAAACTTGACTGCGGTCTATTAATGATAGATAACTGAAAGAGAAAGAAACAGATTCATGTTCCTTTGAACTATCACCTTAAATGAAACACCCTTGTGGAACAGTTCTGCTTCATCTGAAGGAACCATGACAGCGATAGTTGGCAGGCATGCCAAGACTGCAAATGATCCAGAATTAATTGTCCTATCAGCTCCAACAAGCCCCACATCATGTGTCTCCTGCACCACAGAATTCAAGGTTCTCGATCGGTCTGCATGAAGTCGCATTTTCTGGATTTGATTTCTGCAGAAAAAGAATTAATAGCTCCCTAAACTTCATTCCCTGTAAATTCAAAATTATGCATGAATGATATATTCTATGGCCGGTGAGAATGATGTTTCTTTATTTGCAGGTTCTTCTCAAGCTGTGTAATATGAGGTGTCATCTATGGAAGAATGAATTCCACAATACTCCTGCGTGACCACAGGTGTCCGTTCCAGAATCAGCACAATTCACAGGTCAGTATAAACTTGAGAACTGTTGAAATTATTTTCAAGTGTTATCTGTGCAATTATTATGCTCAGTGGTTATTGTTCAAAGAACACATCGATGAGATTGAATATTGTAACTCGATTAAATTGCTTCCTAGTTGCAGGATCAAGGTTGGTGACACAAATGACAAGGTAAGCTCGAAGTTCTTTCATTTTAGACTAGATAAGTCCTTATCAACAATCATTCCTCTCTCTCTCTCTCTCGTCTTGTCTACCGAACAGTTATTTGGTGGCTCGGTAATTGGCGGGAATGAAGGACACTCGGATTGCTCGCGTGTGATTCGCGCCATGAGCAGGGGTGGGCTTCTGCCCCCAGCAATAATTTTCTTACCTTATGTACCCAAGAAGCTACCCGCCTTGTAACTGGAAGCAGTGATGCCCATAGGTGGGCTCCAGGCGAACTGACAGTCACATCTTGAAGGGTTTCCCCCCGTTATTCTTTGGAAAGCTTTACGGCGATAGTTTGCCCGAGGCTGGCAAGTCGGTTATCTTTGGCTGCACATGGTTGGAAACATTGCTGTCTCGGGCCCCGCAGGAAACACCATATCCACCGTCTGGGGAGATCACACCGTTGACGTAAGCGAGACAAAATGCTGGCGTGGGAGCTTCTGGAGTAGCAGAATAGTGTTCCCTGTCTGACTTGATACATGTGACTTGCACACTTATATATACATAAATGTTAATATTAATTATAGAGCCGTTTGGCCCTTCTTTTTTATCTTCCTCAATTTTGTTCGCCAGTTCGATTTGACGAACTTTTAATATGACGCACTTTGACGACAAGAACGGCGAAAAAGGATCGGGCGGAGGAGGAGGCGACCTAAGAGAAAGATGTCGGTGCGGTACGCGCTGTGACGCTGCTGCTGGTGGTGTTGTCCCTCTGCAGGGACTGGTCCATTTTCGGAGAAGATCCACAATTAACTCACCTTCGGCGCCTGCGACGACTTCTTGTAAGTCTCCATCCCTCATCCCAGTTCATCCTTCTTTGCTTGCTTAAATTTCTATTTCTTTAGGGATTTTTCTTGGTCGTGTTTGGATTAAGGACATTATGTAGGGCTTACTTTTTCACGATTAGGGTTTAGAGTATGATCCTGGAACCTGGTTTAGGTGGAGCTTATCAAGTTGGATTGCTTGTGGAGTTTTTCTGATGATATCAATTAAGATGACGACATGGGGATTTTTACTGCAAAGCTTCTTTATTAAAAGTACTTTTGCTTCTGTGGTCTCATTCTCCACATCTGTTAGAAATGGATAGGGCTATGAGGAATGGGAACAGCAGATTAATAATTGGGAATTAGCGTTCATTCTTTTATCCTACTCCATGAGGTTAAAGGTCTCAATTAATTGTCTATCTGGTAAAAGGAACTGACTATAAACAAGATTGTTGTATCAAAATCTGCATGGGACAGCTATAGTGCTGTCCTCATTATGCTTAAGGTATAGGATGCTCTTTTTGGCTAAGCTTCGATACTATTTATTACATCTGGTTAGAAGGACAGGTTGACTGTAGATTAACAATCTACTAGATTATAACATAATTGGGTCCATAGCTCAGTGGTAGAGCAATTGACTGCAGATCAATAGGTCACCGGTTCGAACCCGGTTGGGCCCTATCTATATATTATTATTTTTTCGGGTTATTATGTGGCAGTCACCCTAGCTTTATAAATTTTTATCTTTTCTAAAAATCATGGCTGTTGTGGTAAGATGTTATAGGAGGGAATGTGACATGATGCTTGCAGTTTACATCCATTTATTTTTACAGCCAATCATGATTAGATTTGTTAAGATGCTCCATGTGGCAGTCACTTCTTGCTTCATTAATATGTTATTCTAAAAATCATGTTATTGATGGTGGATTACTGAAACAGGAAAAGCAGATGCATGTTCTTCCTCTAAACAATCACCTCAAGTGGGACACTTTTGCTTTCAAGTGGAAGGTGTTATTATTATTATTTTTTGAGGTTATTTTGTGGCAGTCACCCTAGCTTTATAAATCTTTATCTTTATCTCTCTCTTTTTCTAAAACTTTGCTTCTATAAATCATGGCTGTTGTGGTAAGATGTTATAGGAGGGAATGTGACATGATGCTTGCATTACATCCATTGATGAGTTTTACAGTCAATCATGATTAGATTTGTTACGATGCTCTATGTGGCAGTCACTTCTTGCTTCATTAATCTGTTAATTCTATAAATCGTGTTATTGATGGTGGATTACTGAAACAGAAAAAGCAGATACATGTTCCTCTAAACAATCACCTCAAGTGGAACACCTTTGCCTTCAAAGGGAAGGAGAACATCAACGCCATGTCCTCTAGGATACCGAAAGCAGGGAAGCTGGTCATTGACGACTGCAGCAGTAGAGACCATGTGGAACAGTTGTGCTTCGTCTGAAAGAGCCATGACAACCATATTTTGGTGGTCATGCCATGTACGTGACTTCAAATGATCCAGAATTAGTTGTCTTATCAGCTCCAAGAAACCCCACCAGATCCACTGCAAATCTTACTGGTAGATTCTGCGGATCCACATCATGTAGCCCCCTGAGCCAATACTTAAAAAGTTTCTCATTGGTCTGAATGTCAAATGCATGGTCGAAATAGAATCAGGAGCTTCCAAATTTTCATTCCCTATAAATTCTATAATATGCATGGTTGAAATGTTCCATAAAATGTCCGGTGAGAATGATATTTCTTTACATGCAGGCTGCTCTTCTCAAGTTAACGAGTAACATGAGGGGTAATGTACAGAAGAACGAACGACTTCCATGATACTTGAGTCTTGCCTGACCAAAGACATCCGCCCCAGATTCAACACAATTCACGGGTCAGTATAATGTTGAGAACTGTTGGAAATATTATCAGTTGTTACTAGTACAACTATTATGCTCATTGGTTAATGTTCAAAGAAAAGATCAATAAGAATGATTCTTGGGACTTGATTTGAACTGGAGGTTTATAAAAGTTATTTGAATTTCCATAAAAAATAATATAAATGGGTCCATAGCTCAGTGGTAGAGCAATTGACTGCAGATCAATAGGTCACCGGTTCGAACCCGGTTGGGCCCTTGTTTTAATTAATTTTTTGGGTACTCTTCATTATATTTATGTTAAGCAATATGATTTAGTCATCTTTAGATTTTTATGATGCCCATGTAGGTTTTCTATAAATAATTTTTCTACAAGTCATTGTATGACGTAATATGTTATTATAAGAGAGATAGTGATATTATTTTTTTATGATGTTATATGTGGCAATCATTTTGTTCTCTATATATATATTTCTCCGTAAGTCATGGTATTGATATTAAGTATTTAGTGAAAAATCATTTTTCATTTTCATTTGTTTATTGATGGTCATCATGTTGTTAATATATTGTATTTCTATTAAACATGGTTTTATTTATAAAGATGTTATATTTAGGTCTTTTTTTAAATTTCATGTTCTGATTTGTTCTGTATAAATTTGATATTAAGTGTTATTGCTTTTTTAAAAATGGTAGATATAGCAGTCATTTTTGTTTATTTTTGTACATTTTCTGTAAGTCATGGTTTGGTTTGGTTTGGTAAGATGTTATAAGATACAATGAGGCATGATACTTGTAATTTTTTGTACATTTCTGATCACAAATGAACCGCAACATTATGATATTAGTTTTTAAGCTCTTTTAAAAGTCATAAACATAGTAAATGTTCCAGTAAATCATGATATGATCTGCTAAGAGGTTATTTGTGGCCCTACATTGATTGTTAGTTTTGATGGTCATCATGATATCGATACTAAGGATTTCAGCCATCACTGTTTGTTATTTTAATGTTATATGTGGTAGTTCTCATTAAATCTATTTCTTTTCTGTAAATCATGGTATGGTATGACTGGGTAAGATGTTTGAAGAGGCAAATGTGGCAGCCATCTTTGTTTTTAATAAATATATTTTTTCTGAAATTATAGTGTGATTGAGTAAGATGTTTCAAGAGGCAATGTGGCACTGCTTGATCAAATCTATGTTATATGTGGTAGTCAGTTTTTTTTTTTTTTCCCTTATATACTCCTATTAGTCGTGACATCATTTGATAAGATGTTATAAGGTGGGAAATTTAAGTAAAGGGAAAATTTGAACTTTCAAATATATGATAGTTCAGTACCATGACACAAATTGGAGTTCACGGACGAACTTGAAACTTCTTTGGAAGGATTATTTGGGTAATTTAGTCGTTATTTGAACCACTAATGTTGCATGGGTTGCAACGTTAAGGTAATAATCACTTCCACTCCTTACTTTTGCAGCAAATTATTTACATCACCTATCTTATTTCTCCATGACAAGCTGCTGATGTTGATACTCGTGCGTCCGTCAGAGCATAGCATGGCATTGACTCTAACTGTAAGTGCCTTTGGTCAGCTAGTGGTCATCCCATATCTGGTGAATAAGCACATTTATTTATTCTAACTGACAGGTAAGGACACGACAGTGAATGTTAGATCTATTTGGACTTTAAAATCTGATTGTTTGAATTGAATATTGTCTCAGAGTTAATCAAAATTTTAATTTCATGTTTACTTTTTTATTGGTGTCAGAATTGATTGAGTTCAAAACTGAATCCTGTAAAAAATTATGTCGGGTGCACTTGATAAGTCTCTTCGACAATTTAGTTTGGGAGCTGAGGTATTGTTAAGGCATCGAGAGTAGTAAAATAAAAAATAATATCTGAATGAGTTTTTTTTTTTTTTGAAATGCACCTTCATAGTTTAGCTCTAGGATCTTTATCCTCGTAAATATATATTAATATCGGGAGTAATTCCACATAATTACTCACTCAAGTGGAATTATATTACGTTAAATCCATAAATTGGCTAGTAATGCATGGGGAACGTTGTTATGTCAGCTACAGATGATGGAAAAATAAAAATATCAAGATATCGATCAGTTAAAATTAATTTTTTTGTCATGTGATATTGGGTGTTAGCCACCGTATTATTTTTCTGTCAGGTACCAAACAACGAACAAGAAAGCAGGTCAGATGCGATGTTGGAGATTTCGTCACTAACAAATTCAAATAAAGAAATAATAGACATTCAGTGTGTTTAGAATATTTAAGTCATTATCGGATCTACTTATCAATGAGGGTTCGAAAACAACTCTAATTAAAATAATATTGACAGAAGAATTTAGGATTAAATTTTATCATCATGTTGTAGTGAATTAGTGGTAAGCAAAAAATTTTGATTTCAGTTATAAGAAAAAATGATATTGAAAGTGCTTTTATTTAGAATTAGTTAAAATCAATTAAAATCGAGAGCAATAGTAAAAAAAAATCTAAATAGAGATGCTCACACGATTGATTTTTATAGTAGTTCTATTTACATGATCTATTACACTCCAAATTTTTTTTTAGTTGAGACCATCAGTTTCTATTATGATCTTACTTCAATGAGTATAGATTAACTACTTTGATATACTTTTATCCTTTTTTTTCAAGTTTAGGATATAATATTTATATTTTTTTAATTATTCCTTAAACAAAATTCACTCTTAGAGAAGAATAGGGGAACTATCAAACAAATTCAATAGATATTTTCAAGTTTTTTGTTTTCATATCTTTTTATCCCAAGTAAGAATACTTGGGGTATTTATAGACCCCAATTAGCTAAAAAAATTGGAGCTAAAATAATCGAACACCTAGAAATTTTGGGGTACGAGTGGTACCATCATCGAACAGAGCCCATAATTATGGGCATTGGCGGTACTACTGTCGCCTGGGCAATACAACCATCGATAACCGACAGTACCATCACTCAGGTTTTCTAGAAATACTTTTTAGTATTTTTCATACCTGAGCGGTACCGCCTTTTGACCTGCCTGTATCTCTTCTAGGTCATCGAAATGAGCTCAAATTAGCTCTTAACTTAACTCAGTTGGTCCCTAATCGAGTTAATATGATTTCTCCAAAACTAACTCAAATTAAGACTAACTATAATAATTAAGACTAAAACAATTATAAACAAGCAATCTTCGTTGTCCGTTACATCAATTTATTCATTCAAACTTTCGGCGAACTCCCGACAAACTTCCAACGAGCTCTTGATAACCTTTCGGCGAACTCCCGACAACCTTTCGGTGAACTCCAGCAAGCTCTCGTAGCATCGTCCAAAACTTTAAGATATTCTCGATTCTCTCGGCCCGATGTCTAATCTTTGACTCATGCCTATCGTAAGATTCTTCTTTAACTATTTTTGTCTTCTCATAACACATGAGTTAGATCATAAATTCACTAATTAATTTTATCATCAAAATATGAGATTCAATAATCTTCCCCTTTTTTACGATGATAACTAATTGACGACGGAGTTAACATTAACTCCCCCTTTTTATATATCTATTGAAATAGAGCAAACTTGAATTCAAAAAAATAATAACATTTGAATTCAAATGAAATTTTTTTTATCATTATGCAATATGTCATTTCATACATTTTACATCAAAGTATAACATACACAAGTTTAAAATATTTCAACTCAACATCACTTCATGTATATACCAACAACAAACTAATATCACTTTGGGCATAACATACATGATACTAAAATATTAAAAATTATAATATTTTTGGGCATAACATTGTTTTGGGCATAACATAGTTGAATGATTAACATTATTTTCAACTCAACATCACTTCATGCATTATTCCAATAACAAATCACTATCAAGTTTCTTTGGCAGCTTTGTCCATTATAGGATTGGAGAAACTTGGCAGCTTTGATCATTTAATAATGAGATTGTCCAGGAGACTTATACAAAATCTAACGCTAAACATTATGTTTAGTATTATAGTAGTTTAATATAACAAACTATCTATTATTCCTCTATAGGTTAAAACTTTTTTCTTCATTATTCAAATCTAATTTTGTAGATGTGCGCATGAGGAGTGTGTTTATAGTCTGCTAATGGGTGTGTTATGGCCTTAGCATTGTCCATATCAAATTGTTTTAACAAATCTAAATTATACTTAGTTTGACATATAAAAATGTCATCATTTAATCGCTTGATTTGTAGTCTAAAAAAAAAAGTTAATTCACTCATTAAGCTAATTTCAAACTCTCGGGTCATACTTTTAGCGAAAAATTCACATAAGAATTCATTATAAGAACCTAAAAGAATTAAAAATAATATCATCCACATAAATTTGAATAATAAAAAAATTATTTTAAAATACTTAATAAATAGTGTGGCCTTTCAAAAAATTATTTTGAATAAGAAAAGTATTAAGTCTCTCATACCAAGCCCCAGGGGCTTATTTCAAACCATAAAGAGTCTTAGATAATTTAAAACTATGATTCAAAAACATATCATTTTCAAAACCTGGTGATTGTTCTACATAAACTTCTTTGAAAATGAAACCATTAATAAAATTACTTTTGACATCAATTTAAAATAACTTAAAATTTTTAAAGGAAGCAAAGGCAAGGAGTATCCTTATGGCTTCAAGTTCTGTCATAGGAGCGAAGGTTTCTTGCTTGAAATCTTTGACTACTAATCTAGCCTTGTTTTGAACTATGATACTATTTTCATCTTGATTGTTTCTAGAGACTTATTTAGTATCAATTACTAAATGGTCACTAAGTCTATGAACGAGCTTCAATACATCATTTCTCTCAAATTGATTTAACTCCTTATACATTGTCACAACCTAAAAATTATCTTTTAGGGACTCAACAATGCATTTTGGATCAATTTGAGATTGAAAGGCGACATTAGTATAAAAAATCTTTAAAAGACGAATGAATTTAAACATGTTTTAATGTATCTCCAATTATTAGCTCTTTATGATGAGCATTTACATACTTTCATTCCTTGGGTAAGGATTTGAAAGTAGATTCATCTAAGTTACTTTTGAGTGAAGAATTTTCATTTAAATCTAAAATACCAAAATCAAAATCATCATCAAAATCAACTTTCTTTAATTCAGAAACCTTATTAAAAATGATATATATAGATTCCTCAATAAATATTATTCTTTTATTAAAAACATAATAAGCTTTTGAACTTGAGGACTAACTAAGAAATATGCCTTCATCGGATTTTACATCAAACTTTCCTAACACATATTTTTTGTTTAAAATAAAGCATTTATAACCAAAAACTTTATTTACGAAATGTTGGGTTTTTTTATTATTCCATAATTCATATGGAGTTTTAAAAAATAATGGTCTTACTAAAACCCTATTCATGATATAGCATGCGTGTTAACAGCTTTTGCCCAAAAATATTTTGGGTAGGCTATGTTTATTTAACATAATTTTTGTCATTTCTTATAAGCACTTTTTTTTTAAACTATTATATTTTATTGTGAATTTATTAGAGTAGAGAAATTATGTTTGTACTCATTTGACTCATAAAAATTTTGAGAATCATGATTTTAAAACTCACTATCGTGATCACTATATATAGATAAAATCATAAAACCTTTTTCATTTTGAACAAGTTTGATTTAAAATATTTAAATCAATTAATTTTGTGTGTCAAGAAGTAAGTCTAAGTGTACCTATTATAATCGTCTATAATTATACAAGCATATTTAATACCTCCTAAACTTGTTATATCAATTGGTCCAAATAAATCCATATAGATCAATTATAGTGATCTAGATGTGCTTATTTGATATTTTTGATTTAAAATTATTTTTTATTTGTTCCCATTTCGCATAGATCATAAACTTTGTTTTTGACAAACTTAATTCTAGGCAATCATTTTACTAGATCTTTAGTTGAAATTTGAATTATTAGTTTTATGCTAGCATAACCTAGTCTCCTATATTAAAGACAAGCATCATCATTTATGGCCGAAAAACACGTTTCATTACAAATATCATCAATTTTAATAGTATATATATTATTACTTTTTAAGACAATAATAGATCTATGTTTAGTAGTATTTTAATTATACAAGCATTATATTCAAATTTGATGATGTATCCTTCTATCACACAATTGACTAATGTTTAGTATATTATGTTTTAAACCATCTATTAATAATATATCTTCAATCAAGAGGTTTGATTTGTTCTTATGATTTCTTTCCCAATGATTTTTTCCTTGTTGTTGTATCTGAATGTGACAAATACTTCGTCTAGGCTAGTGAGCTTAAAGAAATATATTGGATCTTTGGTCATGTGCCTTAAATATCCACTATCAAGAGATTATTTTATACTCCTATGATTTGTTTAGAGACATACCTACAATAAAGGAGGTTTTGGTTTAGGTACTCATTTAGCTTTAGTCCATGATGAAAAGCTCTTTCCAATTTTACTAAAGGCATTAAGTTATTTCTGGTTCTTTTAGAAACCCAAACAAACTTGTATATACTATACCTTTTAAATAAGCATCTATAGGAAAAATGTCTTAGTCTACCCCAAAAATTATATTTATTTTTTGGTTGAAAAATATAATGTAGGTCCTTTAACAGAGAAAATTAGCTTTGTTGAGTGTGACCCACAAAGTCGATACCTTCCTTTATATGAACATGAACCTTATTAGCAACGATCATATTTAAGGATTTGTTGTCTATTTTAAATTTTTTTAAGCTGTGTTGGAATATGATATTTTTCCTTTTTATTGCATCTAGTTTTTCATATTTAGAGCAAGAAGTACATGGTATTGATGCTTCATGCAAAGTTTCAAATTTACTAGTAAGTAATGGATGATGCTTTTTAAGTGATTTATAAGTTTTACTAATCTTTTTAAACTCATCAAACAATTCATGAAAAGTATTAAGTAATTGATCAAACGTAAAAGAAGCTTCGGATGAGTCAATTACCTCATCAATGATAGCCATGAGCGTGTGATTAGTCACTTCTTCTTTGTTGTACTTTTCAACATCTGATGAGCATGAATCATCTCAAGTTATCTTAAAAGCCTTCTTCTTATTTAGAATTGGCAACTTCTTATTCATTCATTTTTGAAATGTCATAGCTTCTTACATTCGAAACAAATTACAATGTCCCTTTTGGGTTTATTTTTTATGATTTTTATTATTTTTCATGAATTTCTTAAGTCTTCTTATTATAATTGCATTATTATTATCTTTATCACTCAAGCTTTCACTCAAGGAGTTTTATTTTGCTCTCTGTGCAATGTCCTTGTTGCTCTTTAGATGTCATGAGCTTTGCAAGTCATTTCATAGGTCATCAAAGACCCTATAAGTTCTTCGAGAGGTAAATTGTTCAAATCTTTACCTCTTGTATAGTAATTAATTTTGGGTCTCCACTTTTAGTTAAATATCTTAAAATTTTGTTTACAAGTTCAAGATTAGTATAAGATTGACCAAGAGAGTTCAAACCATTCATGATATCTATAAATCGGATATACATGTTACCAATAGTTTCACTTGGCTTCATTTTAAACAATTTATAATTATGGGCTAAGAGATTAATTTTTGATTCCTTTACTTTACTTGTGCCTTCGTAACCTTTAATGTATGTCATATTTAATATGCCGAACCACATGTAGAAACATAGTTAAATTCATTTTTTTAAGGCACAAAATAAAATATTTATAGCTTTAGCATTCAAAGAAAATATTTTTCCTTTCATAATCATTCCAATCATTCATTGGATTAAAAGACTTTTGAAAGTCATTTTTAACAATGTTTTATAACTCAAAATATATATAAATAAAAAAAATTCTCATTCTAGTTTTCAAGTAGGTGTAATTCGTCTCATTGAACATAGGAGGACGTGTAATAGTGTCCCACATTAATGTAAGAAAAAGTCATTAGACTCACTTGAGTATCCAATTGAGTGAATGTGACTTTGATATCAATTGTTAGGATTGAGTTTGCACTAAGGGGAGGGAGGGTGAATTAGTGCTAAGTGAAAAATCTCAATTTGAAAAAAAAAATCATTTAAAGAAAAACTGATATTGGAAGTGCTAAAAACTGATATTGGAAGTGCTTTGACTTGGAACTAGTTAAGAGCAATTGAAATTGATAGCAATAGTAAAGAAAAAAATGAATAGAGATGCTCACAGGATTTTTTTAGTGGTTCGGTCCACATGGCCTACTCTACTCCCGATTTCTCTTTCGTTGAGGCAATCGGTGTCCACTAACGATCTTCCTTCAATAGATGAAGATCAACTACCCCCTTAAGGCACCATGCCCTTAAGGCACTAAGAGGAGGGTGAATTAGTACTAAGTGAAAAATCTCGATTTTAAAAATATTTCGTTCAAAGAAAAATTGATATTGAAAGTGATTTGACTTGGAATTAGTTAAAAGTAATTAAAATCGAGAGCATAGTAAAGAAAAAAACTAAATAGAGATGCTCACAAGATTTTTATAGTAGTTCGATTCACGTGACCTACTCCACTCTCGCTTCCTCCTTCGTCAATACCATCAGTGACCACTACAATCTTCCTTTAATAAGTGTAGATTAAGTACCATTTACACACTTTTCTCCTTTTCTCAGTTTAGGATAACTTTTACACTTTTCCAACTCTTCCTTAAATAGAATTCACTCTTAGAAAAGAGGAGGGGGAACTCTCAAACAAATTCAACAGAATTTTTATAAGTTTTTTATTCTCGGATCTTGCTATCCCAAGCAAGAATACTTGGGATATTTATAGACTCCAATTAGTTTTAGAAATTAGAGCCAAAAAAATCAAACACCCTGAAATTTTGGGTATGGGCAATACCACCGTCGAAATCAATGGTACCACCACTGAACAGAGCCTAGGATTTTGGGCATTGGTGGTACTACCACCAGGAAAAGTGGTACTATCGTCGCCTGGGCGGTACTACCATCGATAGCCTATTGTACCACCACCCAGGTTTCCCGAAGTACTTTTAGTACTTTTTATACTTGAGTTGTACCTTTTTTTAGTTGATTGTACCTCCTTCTAGGTCATCAAAATAAGCTCAAATCAGCTTTTAATTAGACACAGTTAGCCCTTAATCAAGTTAGTAGATTTCTCTAAAACTAACTCAAATTAAGACCCTAACTATGATAATTAAGGCTAAAACGATTACAAATAAGCAATCTTCATTGTCCGACATATCAATTTGTTCATTCGAACTTTCGATGAACTCCTGGCTACCTTCTAGCTAACTCCCGGTGAGCTCCCGACAACCTTATGGTAAACTCTTGATGAGCTCTCATCGTATCGTTTGAACTTCAGTATATCCTTGATTCTTTTGGTCCAATGCCTAATCTTTGACTTCAGCCCAACGTCATATTCCTCATTAATTATTTTTGCCTTCTCACAATCATAGCTAGTCCTACATAATTTTTCTCAACACATGGGTTAAATCATAAATTCATCAATTAATTTTATTATCAAAATCCGAGATTCAACAAGTAGAGCCGACTTAGCATCCCAAGCCAACTCATCTTAGCTGGGATAAGGCAACTAACTGTCTGTGCTCCGCACTAGTAGCCCCTTGATGGGTACGGGGCGATGTAGCCTCAAGAAGCGAGGAGCAGCGTCGAACTACCTAGGCGACTTCAATGCCCAGCATATGGGTCGACCGATTGAGACGGTGGCGAGAATTAAACACCTGCATACGGTGATCATTAAACAACAACATACATTGACGCAAAGGAACAGGTAGAAAAGCCACCTTGAGGAACATTACCAGGGGGTAGGACCTCATGCACTAATACATTGCACCTCTCCTAATTTTAGCTCTAACTTAACCATTGGAGGGATCGAGTCAGGAAACTTCCCCCGCTCGACTCCAACCTTTGTGCATGTTTTCAGTAATTAGGAGGAAGGAACGACTTCGAGCCACATCTCAGAAGTCATTCAAATAGCATCTTGATCATATCTTTTGCGGGCTCCCCTCAACTCAGGTATGGCGCTAGCAGTCTTGCATACTCGAATTGAACCAAGTCATGCTAATACTTTGACCACTACATAGAAACAATAACATTTTTTGTGCTAAAAGGAGGGTCAATGTCATAAAAACACCAACAACCGAGAATCCCAGCGAGCATCTCGGAGAGAAAGCCCATGAGATGCAATCAGTCCACGGCCTCGGGGGACAACCCTATTTTCCCCCTCCCAAGGATGTGAATGCCCAGCCTCAAACCTCGAGTTGGTACTGGAGGTTGTTCAATGACCTGGGGCTCTCTCCCCTAACGGGGAGCCCGGGACACCTCATTGTCTTAGTGCAGGCATTCCTCAGCCTTACCCACCAGGTTTTAAGCTTTGGCTGGAATGATGCAAACCATCATTCCCCTCATCCCCCAGGCGGGTCTTTACCCCAAGTTCACTCCATATGTTGTGCCACCACAGGCGTCGCTACTGGTGCCCTAACCAGCTCTCTTCCTTGTGCCTCTAATCCTCCCATGATCGACCGACAAGCCCATGCAGTCAATACCTGCCCACCGAATGAAGAGTCATTTGGAGGCAAGCAGCCTACGCTCGAGCGTGGGACTTTGGAGGCCCCACAGGCCATCACAAGACACCTCGAGTCGGACATTCTATCGTCCGACTCAATGGACTCTCTCTGGACCCAGCTGCACCTGGTCAATCATCGTCTAGATGAAGTCCAGAAAGAGTTACACAAGTTAAAGGAAAGATTGCAGGGAAGGCTTCCTCGGGGGATCCCCTTTCATCCAGGAGATTCAAAATAAGTCGATCCCCTCCAACTTCTACCTCCCGATGCTAGAGGCCTACGATGGTAGCCCCGACTAGATGGAGCATGTCACCGCGTTCTGAGCCCAAATGGCTCTCTACCACACATATGATGCCCTGATGTGTCGAGTCTTCCCCTCCACCCTCTAACGCCCTACCCATATGTGGTACAATCGATTGGGGTCTTTTTCGATCTCTTCCTTCGATCAACTCGTAAGGAATTTAAGTTCAACTTCCTAGCTAATGCTCGACCCAAGCCATATGCGGTCGCACTCTTTGGCTTGAGCCAGAAGGACAATGAACCACTCTCTCACTTTATTGCTCGCTTCTCTGTAGAGATCAAGGTAGTCCCCGATGCTTATCCTTCTTTAATCATGCAAGCATTCTTGATGGGGCTATGATCGCTTAGGTTTCTGGTCGCTAATCGGAGGGCACCGATAATCATACCTGAAATGCTCCAGCGCACTAGCCAGTACATCACCGCTGAAGCGTTAGTTGCAGGGAAGCGAGATGAACACAAGAGGCCTCACCCGAAGAAGCCCCGAGGCCAACCGCTAGAGCCACCGAGGAGACGATTCAACTGGTCGGAACCATCCTACCCAAGATCATCTCAACCGCTCCTAAACTCGACTAGGAAGGAAATCTTCCTCCAGATCAAAGAAAAGGGGCTCTTAAGGATGCCTAACTTGATGAAAACCTCACGAGAGTTTCAGTACTAAGCAAAATACTATTGTTGCCATCGAGACTATGACCATGACATAGAGGAGTGTCATGACCTTCGAAACCAGATTTAAAAACTCATTCGCAAGGGATACATATGGCGTTATGTGAAGAGACCCCGAGAGCCTTCCCCTCGTCCCCACGGTCTAATAAAGAAGTAAACCGACATCATCATTAACGGAGTGACATTTGACAGAGATAGTGCATCGTGCCGCAAGGTTTATACTCGGCCACCATAGAGAAGCGCCCTAGGCAAAAGGACGAGCTAGAGATCACCTTCGAGATAGGGGAAACCGACTACCTTGATGATGATGATGCCTTAGTGGTCTCAATCTATGTCTCCAACCCCCGAATTAAGAAGGTTATGATCGACGCCGGAAGCTCGACCAATATCTTATACTTTGACGCCTTCTAGAAGCTTGGACTGACCAACACTGACTTGTCACTAATGAGTTCCAACCTCATCGGATTTATGGGCGACTTCAACGCCTTCTCGGGATGATTGTTCTACCCATTACCATCGGGCAAGAACCAAGATCGAGGACCATGGTGGTCAACCTCCCCTTAGCATATAATGTCATCCTTAGTCGACCGGTTCTCAACAATTTAAGAGTGATCATCTCTACTTCGGATGATGAAATTCTTGACCCGAGAAGGTATAGGGGAAGTGAGAAGTTACCCGCCAATTCTACACATGTAACGCCTTTAACACAAGCAGTTACTACGGGGATTAAATCCTATTTAATGCAAATCTCCTTGGGATCCTGGAAGTTGTCCCCTTATCGGGAGGGTGAAAGGTTGCTCCGGGTGGTGAGCTCATGCCCTCGCGGTTGCTTTCGCCTGAAGGGTCACATCAACTTGTGTGTCGACATTTGTCTTTATAAGTCCCCCCTGTAGGACTCCAGGGGATTATTGCTCTTCATTTCGCCCTCCTTTGACTAGAGTCTCGTTCGTCCTTGGGTTTCCCAGTATTGTTCTGCCTCATTTGTCTTCGGTCATCCTCGGGTCTTTCGTAGGTGAGTCCTCATGTTTTCCTTCCCTCCCTTTAGTTGCTTTCATCTTGTTTTTGAGTTTTTTCTTGCAATGTCTCCCTTGTCTTCCATATGAATCAAGCGAACTCCAAAAATGCGATGTCGTTTTCGAGTAGTGAGCAAAATGCATGAGAGTTCTCCCCCTTTGGATCCTCATCTTCTTTGGAGAGAAGGCCTTTAATGTTTTGGAGGCAATGCTTAGAGAGTATGATGAGGATTCAGTAATAACTGAGTCATTCCTATCAATAATCAGGTCTAGGTACCATATATCCCTCGAATATGATCTACATATCTCGGAGGTCGGCTAGCGGTCTTTTGATCCATTCTCGAACGGGTTCAGTCTATCGATCAACACCTTCAAGGCGGGGCTGAGGCTTCCTCTGCACCGATTGGTGGTGTCATGCCTCTAACACTGGAGGATTTCTCCTTCCCATATAGCACCGAACTCCTGTCATTATCTGGTAGTTTTTGTCGAGGACTATCGGGCAGCTAGGATTGACCCATCGCTCATTCTCTTGGCTTGCTTCCGCCTTGGCAAAGGATAAAGAAACTACTACCTGATTGCAAGGAGCGCTTTCAAGATTGACAACATCCCTTCAAACTACAAGGGGTAGAAGTTGTGCTTCTTTTTCATTAGTGCCTTCAGAGTTAGGGTTTTGGCCTGAAGTGGACATGCTACGACATTGACAATTTCTCTCCCTTTTTGTCAAAGAAGGAGGCAGAGTAGGTGGTGCATCTGAGGGGAATCCTTTCCTCCTCCAAGGTCATCAAGTCGATGAGCGAGGACTGGTTGGTAGAGGTGAGCAATCCGAGCCCCAGGGATATGGTCATTGATCATTGTCATTTGTTGGCCTTCTGTTATGCTTCTTGTTTTTGTTTACAGGTGAAAGCTAATGGGTGTTTTGTGCCTTGCAATAATAAACCTCAAGGGGATGAAGCAGTTGTTTGCAGGTCATGCCCCTTGGCCTGGACCCTCTCCTTCGCGTCCTACCCCCACCGTACAACCGAGCACCACTAAGGAAGCCAAGCGACCTTCAAAGAAGATGAAGGTGTTGGCCCACAAGCCACCTTCTAGTGCTGCTCCTAATGCACCACTTAACTACCCCCCACAAGGAGGCTCCTACCCCAACTACCTCCCATAAAGAGGCTCCTACCCCAACTACCTCACATAAAGAGGCTCCTGCCCCAACTGCCCCCCGCAAAGGGGCTCCTCCATAAGTTTCATAAAGGGAGGGGAGTAGTTGGCATTGGGACAAGGCGGTGTTACGACCTCTATCCACGAGGGACCCCTTCCTCGCTCAGGAAATGGCAGACCTCCCAGACTTGTCGAGGGAGGGGCCGCATGAAGCTCGGTTGGCCACCTGACTCCCAAGAATCATATGTGGATAGATGGATTTGACGCCTAACTATTTTGTCATGGGCTTCTCTTCCCCCCTATGGCGAGGGAGATCTACACCACTCCCTCAAAGGCGTTGCTCGACAACATAGTGAAAAACCTGGTTACAGATAATCCTTTTTTTAAGTTTCTTCTTCGTACCTTTGTTCGACCTCGGCCTGAATAATAAATGTGCGGGGTGGGTGGGGTATGAATCAGTATACTGTGTGAACTACCTACGGCTTCAGAAGATGCTTGAAATAAAAAAATATTTTATATATCTATCTATAGGTAAGCCGACGATCTCGAGGTTACGAATTATTTAAATAAAAGCTAAAATTAATGATTGGAGATGCGGGGTATCGATCCCCGTACCTCTCGCATGCTAAGCGAGCGCTCTACCATCTGAGCTACATCCCCTGTTTGGCATAAGTTTTATATATAATATAATATCGTATAATCTATATTACAAATCCGAAAAGGAGTAAAGATACTAAACAAATACAAAAAAAAAAAAAAAGATTGGACAGGATACAATATTTTTTGTTTGTAAAATACTATGAAAAATCCACATAAAACCAAAACATCCGTTATTTCCCACCTCTTTTTTTTTTTTGCTTTTTAGAATTTGCAAGCAAATTTCTCCCAAAAAATATAAATTACGATTTAAGATTCATCCTCAATTAGATGCAGAAATAAACAAGGTTTTCATGAAGGATTGAGTCGAGGGTTTACCATGTGGTTTTACCACATAAAAACTATGACACAAAAGCTGGGATCGGTCAAGTACTATGATGGCGCAGCAACGGCTTCAGAAACAATGTTGTCACCTTGTCAGAATCGACTTGTAGAGCAGAAAGACTCGCCGGAACTATAATTGTTAAGCCACACAGAAGATAACAACTTGATAGGGAAAAGAAAACAACAAGCACCTGAATACCTCTGCTTTTGGGTATGCATATGATAGCAGGAACAGATAGATCAGCCACGAAAACCGGATGGTAAAACCAAAGCAAACATCATTATAGGAGAAAAGTGGTAACAAAGCTGTTTCTACCATGTACATCATTGGCGACTAATTTTGAACAAATAACAATTCATTCCCAAACCATCTAGAAATTTGTCCGACCAGATGTTAGAGAAGTAAAAGATCAAGTTTTAAACCTCTGCGAATTAACATCACATCGAGGTCATCACGACGATTCTCTGTAGCCTCGGTATAAGACCATGGGATCTTACATACTTCTCTGGAGGAGTTTGTAGATGTACAAAAACTTTCTAAAGGTCTGACCGGATGGCTCCCCCAAGGAAATGGAGAAAAAGAAAGAGTTCAACTTCTCTCATCAGCCACATCAAATATAAGAATAAAGATCACTGAGCTGGTTCTTCTTTTGCTTGAATCATTGTGCTCGTGGAGGGCTTTAGCCAATCCATCTGACTCCATATTCCATTTTCTGAAAAGCAAACTGGCAGTTCAGACTGATCGAGTCTGTGCTTCGAGTAGTATGTTTGTGGCTACATTTAAGTCATTTCTAGCCCGCATGAGTGCCTGCCTTGCAGCATTGCTGTCAAACCCCATGGACACCAATGTAGTAATAGAAGACTCTGGTGGCTCTGGCATAGAAATATGTCCAACTGAAGGATAGTTCTGCTGCACCAGAGGCAAGAAGAAAAACCACTAAACATTAGTCTGAAAGTGTAAGATGGTCCCAAAGATGTGTTTACTTCTTACAGGCTTTAAACAATTCTCACCTCAACCGACTCTTCTTTGGAGAACATGAAAACTACAACCAAAGTAAGAAGGCCCGACATCTATATTGCTTAATGAAGATAATTGTAGATATTCTGAATGTTGTGGAGTTTCTTTTTACAGAAAGAAGCAAGTCCTCTTCTTATTGTCTATGTTAGATGAACTTTTCTACACAATAACTGGAGACCGTGCTGGATAATAGTTTAGTAAAAAAAAATTTATAGTTTTCTTTTATTAACATAAATTATCCTAAAGTCACAGGAAATCTTGATCTCTAGTGTGTCAACATGCTTTCCAACAGTTCTTACAGAATCCAGTAGATTAACTTTTCATATATGTGGTTGGTCACAAGCTCCTGAATTCTCAAGTTTGAATAACACTGGTTCTTGTCTTAGTTCTTTCTGATGATTCAACCAGAAGCAGCGCCAGAAACAAAATGCTACAAGAGTAGACGGGTAATAGGAGAATCAGCAAATGAATTTAAAACCAACTAAAGTATTCCTATCAGCTACAAACAGCTTAAATATATTTGGTGATCAGTAAACTCAAGTTCAATCCCCAGCAATAACACGTTTCAACGATAGAAATGCATATATCATTTGTCTGATCATCTTAATCATTTATAACTCATTTCAATTACATCTTCCTTCCAAGGTCAGATTCACATAAATGCCATGATATAAATAACTATTAAAACATTATTAGTTAAATGATCATGATAAAAAAAAAAAACTTGGCATGGTAATTGAACCTGTTATACAAAGAAGCTGCTGTAAAAATTTATAGATGAGCCTAGAGTTCATATACTGGAATATGATTGCTAGTTTCTTGGCAGCCACAACTCACAAGTAACAATCATTTTTGGAATATATGGTTCTTTGTGATTAATACACCAATGGTTTTTTATCATATAATGAAGCCTTATGTTGTGACATGAGTGAATAATGTTTCAAATGTATATTTCAAAAGAGAAAAAAGTAGGAGTTTCCAATTACATGGTAGAAGCATTAGAAAAAGAGTTTTCTACATAAACAATAAATAATTTCTTTCCTTAAAGAGTTCACCTAAAACAACGAAAGAATCAGACACAATGGCCATGGTAATAGATTAGGTCAACTACCACTATCTCTATCATTAAGCCCAACGCAGCACATATATGTTCCCTAACATGCCGAACAAAATGGAGATTAAGATGATTATACTGTGATTTTTTAACAAAAAGAAGTCAACTTGCTACCTCCTCAAGCTCAAGTATTTATTGGTTAAAACAGGTAGAATCAGGTGAAGTGCACGAGCACACCAATTAACCACCATTAGAGTATGTTCAAGTTCAACACAAGAAAGAAACAGAAGATATTTGCAGTTGAATTAACTTGTTGAAGAGGATAAGAATTGATATGACAAATACCAATCTGGCTGCCAAGTCATCACACCCTCGGACAGTTGGCCCATCGACGTGGTCGACCCGACGTAGGTAACCGGTCAGATATACGGGGGACGCCAGTGGTCGTACAGCCGACCTGACACAGGTAAAGTCGGCACCCACCACCTGCAAACGCACGCCTCATTGCAAGGACGGCAAGCATGGTGGAGGGTACGGTAGCATGGTGGAGAGTACGACAGCATGGTAAGCCATAAATGCGGTAAGGTCATCAAGTACGAATGATCTACAGCACCCACTATAAAAGCTCCTGCACCTCTACGGGGCAGGGGGATGGAAATAAGACCAATCCACGAACTAACTTGATCTTTGGAGGGGTCACGTCGAGGGCCTACCCGACCCGACCTTCTTGCAGGAGTCGACGGTCGACCCAAATTGGAGTACTCCCTCTTCACCCGGACTCCACCACTCCAACAGCCGACCTCCCAAGCCGAGCTCTGAATCACTACTCATCCGGGCGGGCTCCCACTTCGTACCGAGGAGACCACGGGTGAGCTAGCGCACACGGGCCTGAACCAGCGAGTGCTTGCTCAGCAGACTCGGAGACCAAACGCATCTACTAGGCAAGCACCAGATTCTCCACTAACATTTTGGCGCTAGAAGGAGGGCCTGATGTCGCCAGAACGCCCATTCACGGATTCGGGTACGGAGCGCCAGACGGAACCTGACCACCCTCGACCGGCGGAGGAGGTCACGGCTGCCATGCCAACCCCCAACTGTTTTTGGAGGATGATGACCGACCCGGGGTTCCCCTCACCCGCATCAAACCCTGCGCCACTCATGGTCATGGCAGAGGCTTTCCTCGGCCTCACCAGCCAGGTCCAAGCACTAGCGGGGATGGTGTAGACCATAATCCCATACCTACCCCAACTTGTGCATTCAATGGCTCACCAACCAGCCCCCCCGGTGGTACCCCCCGCAGACGGAGTCACCGACGGCCCCAAACCGGGGAATCCCGCCCGACGTTGAGGTGCCACCACCTCGGGTCGCCGAGGTCCTCCCAGCTTCACTGACCCCGATGTAGACCCGATCCCAAAGTCGCTCTTACAATCCAGCACCGACTGAACTTGATTGCGACACCTTATCGATCGACTCCACCGACTCCTTGAGGGAGCAAGTTCGCCGAGTCCATGAGCGACTTGACGAAGTCCAGAAGGAAGTCCTCAGATTGAAAGAAGAGACTGGGGAAAGCTCTAAAGGGGGCTCCCCGTTCACCCCCGAGATACAATCCAAGCCCCTCCCGGCCACCTTCAGGCTCCCAGCCTTCGAGCCCTACGATGGCAGCGGCGACCCGATGGAACATGTCGCCACATTCCGCTCCCAAATGGCCCTTTACGACACTTCGGAGGCGCTGATGTGTCGAGCCTTCCCGACCACCCTTAGGGGATCGGCCAGAACCTGGTATGCTCGTCTCAAACCCGCGTCCATACCATCATTTGACGTGTTGGCAAGAGAGTTCGAGTTGAACTTTTTGGCAAGTGCACGCCCGAGGCCTACCACAGCCTCACTCCTTGGGATGGCCCAAGGGAGCGACGAGCCCCTCTCCCAGTTCGTAGAAAGATTCACATCACAAGTCTAGGGCATCGCCGACCTCTTGGGCGGTGGGGGCGGCTCGGAGGAGCCTTTCCGCCAGTCACTCTCGGCATTCCGCGAAGCTCCCCGAGATCTATCCGGTCTGCATCCCGACTTACAGGTCAGTAAGAAATTAATAAAGCTAGAGCAAAGCGAAATGCTAGTACCCCTAGAGGCCGGACTCAAACCCGCCTCAACGAGCTAAAGCTCGGTCATCTCCTTGATCGCACGAGCAGAGGAAAGAATCCCCTTCAGTCGGCCGACTAGGACGGTCTCCTCTTCGGACAGATAAGGGGGGGCGTTGCCGATCGGGTGAGCCGACCAGCTGAGCCCGAATCCCCAACCCAGACCACTAACGTAAAGATAGCGGGACTTCCAACCTTTATTACTGGAAGGTGCCCCGCTGACCCTAAAACCAACTCGGGCGGTAAGATAATAACCGCCCCGACTCTTGCATAGGCGAAAACACGTCATGAACAAGTCCCGAGTCGGGATAATCCCGGTTCCTCGGCATTCACCCAAGAAAACCACAAGGTAACGTCACGAGTTGGGCGCTACCTAGCTAGGAGAAATTCTCCACCATTTCAGGCACTCCTCAATCAGAGGGTGCAAAGGAAACCGAAGAAGGCATCTACCGAGATGCACATGCCGGGGACGTCCAAGCTATAAGGACGCTGCCCTGGCTCTGGAACATGCAACCCGTATTCAGTCGGGATGTTGTACCGTGCCCTAATCACGACAAGTGACCCCTCAGTCACCACCGTGTCGAGATCATGATCTGACATCATGACCTCCAAATCCCTCTGAACCCTCGCGTCGACAGGCGACGGGGGCTCGGAAGATGCTCCCGAGGAACCAACCTCGGGATCACTCCGACTTGTCTCCCCCGACCCCGAGGGAGAAACGACCCTGACACTAGTCGAGGAGTCCGACGAGGTCATCGCGACCTGTTCAGAAGGAGCTGCCAAACTGAAAGGACGAAGGATGGCTATGGTGGTCCGAGATGGAGACAGGAAGAAGGTAAAATGAACGAGTGAGGTCTCTGCCCAACCCCGCAGCTAACTTATAGCGTCCAAGGGAGTCGTTTCAGCTTCCCGAGGTAAGAGGAAGCGCCGCCACCCTGAAAAACCATTCAGCGCATTAAATGCGCCATAACTCTGACCAAAACCCTAGGCAGAGGATAGAAGATATATATATATATATGTATATATATATATATATATATGTATATATATATATATATGTATATATATATATGTATATATATACATATATATATACATATATATATATACATATATATATGTATATATATATATATATGTATATATATATATATATGTATATATATATATATGTATATATACATATGTATATATATATATGTATATATATATATATATATATATATATATATATATACATATATATATATATATACATATATATATGTATATATATATATGTATATATATATATATGTATATATATATATATGTATATATATATATGTATATATATATATATATATATATATATATATATGTATATATATATATATATATATATATATATATATATATATATATATATATATATATATATATATATATATATATATATAATATTGTCCCATAGGTATGATAGTAGGCACATGATAATAAAGAGCGAGTTCACCCTCTCGGCCAAATCTCCGGACTTGCGCCCGAGTTCGCCCTCTCGGCCAAATCTCCGGATTGACGCCCAAGCTCACCTCTCGGCCAAAATCTCTGAGTTTGCGCCCGAGGTCACCCTCTCGGCCAAATCTCCAGATTTGCGCCCGAGTTCACCCTCTCGGCCAAATCTCCGGATTTGCGCCCGACTCCACCCCCTCGGCCAAATCTCCGGACTTGCGCCCGAGTTCACCCTCTCGGCCAAATCTCCGGATCTGTGCCCGAGTTCACCCTCTCGGCCAAATCTCCGGATTGGCGCCCGAGCTCACCTCTCGGCCAAAATCTCTGAGTTTGCGCCCGAGGTCACCCTCTCGGCCAAATCTCCGGATTTGCGCCCGACTCCACCCCCTCGGCCAAATCTCCGGACTTGCGCCCGAGTTCACCCTCTCAGCCAAATCTCCGGATCTGTGCCCGAGTTCACCCTCTCGGCCAAATCTCCAGACTTGCGCCCGAGTTCGCCCTCTCGGCCAAATCTCCGAATTTGTGCCCGAGTTCACCCTCTCGGCCAAATCTCCGGACTTGCGCCCGAGTTCGCCCTCTCGATCAAATCTCTGGATCTGCGCCTGAGTTCGACCTCTCGGCCAAATCTTCGGATTTGCACCCGACTTCACCCTTGGCGAAAGCCCTACATTGCAATTCCCGAGCTCCTGCTCGGTCGGATCGACTCTTGCTACATCGTAATTCCCGAGCTCATGCTCGGTGGGATCGACTCTTGCTGCATTGTAATTCCCGAGCGCCAGCTCGGTGGGATCGACTCTTGCTGCATTGCAATTCCTGAGCTCCTGCTCGGTCGGATCGACTCTTGATACATCGTAATTTCCGAGTTCATGCTCGGTTGGAACGACTCTTGATACATCGCAATTCCCGAGCTCATGCTCGGTCGGATCGACTCTTGCTACATTATAATTCCTGAGCTTATGCTCGGTCGGATCGACTCTTGCTGCATTGCAATTCCCGAGCGCCAGCTCGGTCGGATCGACTCTTGCTGCATTGCAATTCCCGAGCTCCTGCTCGGTCGGATCGACTCTTGATACATCGTAATTCCCGAGCTCATGCTCGGTCGGAACGACTCTTGATACATCGTAATTCCCGAGCTCATGCTCGGTCGGATCGACTCTTGTTGCATTGCAATTCCCTAGCGCCAGCTCGGTCGGATCGACTCTTGCTACATCGTAATTCCCGAGCTCATGCTCGGTCGGATCGACTCTTGCTGCATTACAATTCCCGAGCTCATGCTCGGTCGGATCGACTCTTACTGCATTGCAATTCTCGAGCGCCAGCTCGGTCGGATCGACTCTTGCTACATCGTAATTCCCAAGCTCCTGCTCAGTCGGATCAACCACCGCACTATTCGAAATCCCCAAGTCTGCACTCAGAACTAGTTCAGGGTGATCTCAAACCAACGGTTAAGCACAAGACCTCATCTTCGACCCCCTTATCAGGCGCCTCGAGAAGGTCTTCCCGGGGGGGGGGGGGGGGGGGGGGGAGAATGATATGACAAATGCCAACCTGGCTGCCAAGTCATCACACCCTCGGACAGCTGGCCCACTAACGTGGCCGACCCGACGCAGGTAACCGACCGGATATACGGGGGACGCCAGTGGTCGTACAGCTGACCTGACACTGGTAAGGTCGGCACCCACCACCTGCAAACGCACGTCTCATTGCAAGGACGGCAAGCATGGTGAAGGGTACTGCGGCATAGTAAGCATGGTGGAGGGTACGACGGTATGGTAAGCCATAAATGCGGTAAGATCATCAGGTACGAATGATCTACAACACCCACTATAAAAGCTCATGCACCTCTACGAGGCAGGGGGATGAAAAAAAGACCAATCCACGAACTAACTTGATCTTCGGAGGGGTCACGTCGAGGGCCTACCCGACCCGACCTTCTTGCAGGAGTCGGCGGTCGACCCAAATTGGAGTACTCCCTCTTCACCCGGACTCCACCACTCCAACAGTCGACCTCCCAAGCCGAGCTCTGAATCACTATTCATCCGGGCGGGCTCCCACTTCGTACCGAGGAGACCACGGGCGAGCTAGCCCACACGGGCCTGAACCAGCGAGTGCTTGCTCAGCAGACTCGGAGGCCAAACGCATCTACTAGGCAAGCACCAGATTCTCCACTAACAAGAATAATCTTGAAACAATTAACGGGTTTACCCAGTAACCTCATACACATTATTCCTAAAGTCACTTCACCTCGACCAACTCAACCCTTCCCAAATTTATCGACACCTCGACCAACTCAATCCTTCCCAAATTCATCGACACCACGAGACACGTCGGCACCTAACATTGTCTTCATTCCAAATCCTTAGCTAAGTTGAAATTCATTTTCTATTACAAAAGACTATGCATGGTTCAAAACTTTGTTGGTGCTACCCATAATTATATTCATTCTCTAGCCTTAGTGCCTTTCAGAAACTTTAATCCGTAAAATAATTTAGTAGGCTTGTTCCATGCACTGGTTCCGTGTATTTCATCTGTAAATGGATCAAGACCCGAAAAGGATCGGTGTGTACAATCTTAACTTTATAAATAGAGAAGTTATTTATATAGAGAAGTTATATCTTACCACTATCTGTATGTAGGATTTTTAGCAATTAACACTAAAGCCACTTAGTCAAACTATGACAACCAAGGTTCGCCCGCTAGGTCGGTATGATACGGTATATATATATATATATATATATATATAATATTCATCATATCGATTTATACCAATTTATCAGGCTTAATTTGATATTGTACGATACATCGATACCGAGCGAAACAAACATGCATACCACTCGGTATATATAATATAATATAATATAATATAATATAAAATTAAAAAAATGGGTGATATCGCCTCGTTCCTTCTCCCCATGCGGGGAGAAGAAATCACCCATGGGCGACAAATAGTGCGGGCAAAGAGCAGCATTGGACTTCAGGTTTTTTTTCTTTCTCTTCTTCTTTCTCCCTCCCTTGGTTGATAGTGTCCGAAATCAACCGTCGACGATCGAAATCGATCGTTATCGATCGATTTTAAGTGGTAACGGGCGAAAACAACCCCAATCGATGGTACCCGCCCGATATGTGAGGTATCGATCGATATTACATTTATTGTGTGTGTGTATATATATAGTTATTAATAACTAAGCTCGGCGACATCGCCTCGTTCCTTCTCCCTATGCGAGGAGAAGAAATGACCCATGGGTGACGGATCAAAATCGAGAGACCAGTGCTTGACTCCAGGTTCTCCCTTTTCTTCTCTTCTTCTTTTGATACCGCCCAAAATTGATTGTCGACGATCAAAATCAACCGTTACCACCCGACAACGATCGACGGTACCACCGCCCAGGTTTCCTAGAAGTACTTTTTAATACTTTTCATACCTGAATTGTACCTCCTTTTGATCTGACTGTACCTTTTCTAGGTCGTTGAAATGAGCTCAAATCATCTCTTAATCAAACCCAGTTGGCCCCTAAACAAGTTAATAGGATTTTTCCAAAACTAACTCAAATTAAAACCCTAACTACAATAATTAAGACTAAAACAATTATAAACAAGCAATCTTCGTTGTCCGACATGTCAATTTGTTCATTCGAACTTTCAACGAACTCCCAACAACCTTCCAGTGAACTCCCAACAAACTCTCGGCAACCTTTCGGGGAACTCCCGACAAGCTCTTGCCGCATTGTCTGAAGCGTCGGCATATCCTCGATTTTTCCTGCCCAATGCCCAATCTTTAACTCCGACATAACATCATATTCATCTTTAATTATTTTTTGACTTCTCACAACACATGAATTAGATCATAAATTTACTAATTAATTTTATCATCAAAATATGAGATTCAACAAAATCTCTCTCTTTTTTATGATGACAAAGTTAATCTTAATTCTCTCTATCTATATGCATATTAAAATACAGTAAACTTGAATTCAAAAGAAATAATAATATTTGAATTCAAATGAAACATTTTTTTTATCCTTATGCAATATGTCATTTCATACATTTTACATCAAAGTATAACATGCATAAGTTTTAAATATTTCAACTCAATATCACGCACGATACTAACAACAAACCAATATCACTTTGGGCATAACATACATAATACTAAAATATTAAAAAATTGAACTTTTTATCATTGCATGTATGATATCAAGATTAATATTATTTTAAGTATAACATACATGAATGATTAACATTACTTTCTAACTCAACATCATTTCAATTCCAACAACAAATCAATATCACTTTGGGCATAACATACATGATACTAACATATTAAATTTTTTAACTATTCATCACTCATGATACCAAGGTTAACATTATTTTGGGCATAACATACATGAAACCAAAACATTTGAATCTTCAATCATTTTGGTGGGCATAGCATACATGATAACAAAAGAAAGATCATTCAACAAATATTTGAACCATGTAAGCTAACAAGTTTCTTTCTCCCTTTTAAAAAGAAGAAGAAGGGAGGAATTCATTCATTACATTACATAAGTACCAAAAGTCAAAACTCTATTTTTGTAAGTAGAAGGAGGATTGACCAACACCGACTTGTCAATTTATGGGCGACTTCATCGCCCCCCTCGGAATGACTGTTCTACTTATTACCATCGGGCAAGAACCAAGATCGAGAACCATGATGGTTACTTTCATGGTGGTCAACCTCCCATCGGCATATAATGACATCTTTGATCGACCGGTTCTCAACAAGTTGAGGGCAATCATCTCCACTTCGGATGATGAAATTTCCAATCGGAATATGTATTGGGGAAGTGAGAAATGACCCACTGGAGTCCCGGTGGTGCTACTTGACAGTTGTCAAGTTGCCCAAAAATCTAAAGCCCGATCTGGATCAATCGACCCCGAAAGAGGTAGTGTTACCTCCCGAGGTGGTCTTCCTGACCCTTCGCGATGAAAGCTACAAAAAAAGCATGTTGGATGAAGAGCTTTGAGCTAACCTCGACCTCACCAAAGAACAAAGAGTTGAGGCTGTTGAATCTCATATTTTGATGATAAAATTAACTTATGAAGTCATAATCTAATCAACGTTTGAGCAAAGTGATGTAGGCATAACTTAGATCATGGAAAGGGCAAAATGATTAAAGTAGAAAAATCAGATATTGGGTCAAAGTTAGAGATTGGGCATCAGGTCGGAAGAATTAGACATTGCATCATGATCGAATGTTACATGAGTCAATATGCCAATGGATCAAACAATACACCAAGAGAAAGCATGATGCACGAGAGTTCAGATAAACTAATGGCATGCTAGACAATACAAGGTGTATATTTTGTAATTGTTATGTCATGATCATCGTAGTTTAGGTCATAATTAAGTTAGTTTTGGGTGTAACCATGCTAACTCAATTTGAGGGCCCATTAAGCCTTAATTGGAGCTGATTTTGGCCTATTGGGAAGCTCATTCAATGATCCAATGTTGGGTCAGGTGATGGTATCGCCAAACCAAGCGATGGTACCATCCAGAAGACATAGTCTTTGAAACTTTGTCAAGCGATAGTATCACCCAAACTAGACGGTGGTATCACCCAGACAGTCTCGCAAACTATGTCAGGCGATGGTACCATTGCTAGAGCCTAGTCTTCGAGATTGTCAGGCGATGATGGTACCTCATATTAATGGTGGTGGTACTACTAGCACCTTAGAAAACTTGAAATTTTGAATTTTGGCTTCAATTTTTGAAGCCATTTGTGGCCTATAAATATCTCACTCATTCTTATGCAAGAACTGAAATTAAAAAAAAACTTATGATTTTAAGTGTGCAAATGTTGTTGTAATTTCTTGAGAGTTCCCCTCCTCTTAAAAGTTTAGAATTTACTCTAAGAGGGAGGTGTGAGACTTATAAAGGTTCTCTCCTAACCTGTGAAAAGGAGAAATGGTAGTTCATCTTCGTCCATTAAAAGAAGATCAATAGTGAATGCTGGTGGCCTTGACAGAGGAGGAATCAGAAGTGGACATAGGTCACGGCGATCGAACCACTATAAACTTGGTGTGTATTTCATTTTATGCTCTTCATTATTATTACTTTTTGATTTAACTATTTATAACACTTTTATAGTCAAAGCACAATTTCGATATTAGTTTTCATCGAACAAAATTTTCAAACCAAAGTTTTTACGAAAGCACTAATTCACCCACCCCCCTCTTTTTAGTGTCGATTTGGTCCTAACAGAGGCATATTTGCAAGCATATAAGAATGATGTGGTAAAACTCCAAATTGGAAGGTGCACTCTCAGCTAATCAAGATCAAAGACTAGTATTACGAAAAGCAAAAGTTAGCAACCCGATTCGCTATCGATGAAACCTAGCCCCAAATTGGGAGGGACCTTATCAGGTCGTTAGCATGGTTTGTGATGGAACCTACCACCTAGCTGCTCAAGAAGAGTCCAACTCCCTAGAACATGACACATATCCAACTTAAAGAAGTTCTATGTCTAAACTAGGACTCCGAGAGCCTGACTTCATCGAGTCTGTTGACAAGCTCCAGCAAGGCCTCTACGAAACACAAGTAGTTATTCAACCTACGGAGGTGGATCCCTAATGTCTATTCAGTCAAGACTTTACAAACCGAGATGAGTCCCGACCAACTATCCAAAGACAAAGTAAACTTTGATATCCAACTTGTCATCCTCAAGAGTTGGAAAAATAACTCAGTTGGAATATCGAGCGTGGGGCTTGTCCAATTCAACCGAACATCCTTATCCCAAAAGCCGCCAAATGCTTCTAATCTTGTCCAATTCAGCCCAACAACTCTCCCGAAGTCACACACCTTATCGATCAGCCCCATGGAGAAATAATGGTGCTACAAGAACACTGCATAAGGCCAAGGTCGAACAAATGTATGAAGAAGAAACCTAAAAAAAGGATTATCTGTAACCAAGTTATTCATTATGTTGTCGAGCAATGCCTCTCAGGGAGTGGTGTAGATCTCCCTCGCCATAGGGGGGAAGAGAAGCCCATGGCAAAATAGTTGGGCGTCAAATCCATCTACCCATACATGATTCTTGGGAGTCAGCGTGGCCAACCGAGCTTCATACGGCCCCTCCCTCGACAAGTCTGGGAGGTCTGCCATTTCCTGAGTGAGGAAGGGCTCATCCCTCGATTGAGCCCTAACCTTGTAGAGGTCCCTCGTGGACCGGGGTCATGGCACCACCTCACCCTTTGCCATGGCGAAAGTAAGCCAAGAGAGTGAGCGATGGGTCAATCCAGCTGCCCGATAGTCCTTGACAAAAATTGCCAAATAACTTCAGGAGTTCGGTGCTATCTGGGAAGGAGAAATCCTCTAGTATCAGAGCACGGCACCACCAATGGGTGCAGAGGAAGCCTCAGTCTTGCCTCGAAGGTGTTGACCGATAGACTAAACTCATTCAAGAATGGATCAAAAGGCCGCTGACCGACCTCTAGGACATGTAGATCATATTTGAGAGATATATGGTACCTAGATATGATTATTGATAGGAATGACTTAGTTATTACTGAATCCTCATCATACTCTCTAAGCATTGCCTCCAGAGCATTGAAGGCCTTTTCACCCAAAGAAGATGAGGATCAAGAGGGGGAGAACCCTCTTGCATTTTGCTCACTACTTGAGGATGAGGCTGCATTTTCAGACTTCACTTTATTCATATGGAAGACAAGGGAGACATCACAAGAAAAAACTCAGAAACAAGATGAAAGTAACTAAACAGAGGGAAGGAAAACATAAGGACTCAACTACGAAATACCCGAGGACGACCGAAGACAAATGAGGCAGAACGATGTTGGGGAACCCAAGGACAAACGAGACTCTAGCCAAAGGAAGGTAGAATGAAGAGCAATAGTTCCCTGGAGTCCTGCAAGGAGGATTTATAAAAGCAAATGTCAGTACACAAGTTGATGTGACCCTTCAGGCGAAAGCAACCGTGAGGGCATGAGCTCACCACCTGGAGCAACCTTTCACCTTCCTGATAAGGGGACAACTTCCAAGATTCCAAGGAGATTCGTATTAAATAGGATCTAATCCCCATACTAACTACTTGGGTTAAAGGCGTTATACGTGTGGAATCGACCCATCACAGCACAACAACATAGCACCTCATCATGGCAAAACAAGGTTCAAATCGACAAGGGGTGAGACGCACAAGCCACCGCCATAGTTTAAATTTTTAGCCTACAGAAGAAGCTTCTATGGACACTCTGCTAGTTCCTCCTTTGTCAACCTAATCTCGATCAGTCCTTTGCTAACCCAATCTCAGCCAATCTTTTGTCGAACTCGTCTCAGCCAGTCTTTTGTTGATCCAGCCTTGGCCAGTCCTTTATTGACCTAGTTTCTCGTCGATCTAGTCTTGGCCAGTCTTTTGTCAACTTGTCATGGTCAATCCTTTGTCGACCCAGTCCTAACCAGTCTTTCATTGACCTTATCTTGGCTAGTCCTTTGTTGACTAGTCTCGGTCAGTCTTTCGCCAACCTCATCTCGACCAGTCCTTTATCGACCCAATCTCGTATAATCCTTTGTTGACCCAGTCTCGGCTAATCTTTCATCTACCTCGTCTCGATCAATCCTTTGTCGACCCAGTCTCGGTCAGTCTTTCTTCGACCTCATCTCAGCTAGTCCTTTGCCAACTTAATTTCGGCCAATCTTTTACCGACCTAGTCTCAACCAGTCTCTTGCAGACCTAGTCTCAACTAGTCTTTCACCGACCTCGTCTTAGCTAGTCCTTTGTCGACCCAATCTCAACCAGTCTTTCGTTGGCCTCGTCTTAGTTAGTCCTTTGCCAATTAAATCTTGGTCAGTCCATTTGTCGGTCGCATCTTGGCCGACTCATTGTTAAGTATGTCCTGGAATTCAGCACTAAGACAAAATTTGATTAAAACGATGCTCGAGTCCTTCCTAGGCTATGGTCGTAAGGAACTGAACCCACTATAGGGAAACCCGTATGATCGACAGGACTAATTATCTAATTAGCACCAGCCCCGAGCCATGCCTCTCGATTCTCCTAAGGCACAACTCCTTTGGGGGAGGGGGAGAGAATGATATGACATATTTCGACCCTTAATTCTACGGGGCCCCCGGGGTGCCACAACAGAGCCAACTTGCAACTCATCCTTGCAAAGTTGGGATAATGCAACTACTTATCCTCCACACCTGGGTGCCACACCTGGGTAGCCCCCTGATGAGTACGGGGCGACGTAGCCTCGATAAGCGAGGAGCGATGTTGAACTACCCAGGTGACATCAGCGCTTAACGTATGGGTCGACCGACTAAGACGTTAACGAGAATTAAACACTTGCATACAGTGATCATTAAACAACAACATACATCGACACAAAGGAATAGGTAGAAAAGCTACCCCTAGGAATAATACTAGAGGGTCGGACCTCATGCACTGATACACTACACCTCTCCCAATTTCAGCTTTAACTAACTTAACCATCAGAGGGATCAAGTCGGAAAGCTCCCCCGCTCGACTCTGACCTTTGTACATGTTTTCAATAATCAGGAGGAAAGAACGACTTCGAGCCACATCTCAAGAAGTAGTTCAAACAATCTCCTAATTATATCTTCTGCGGGCTCCCCTCAACTCAGGTGCAACATTGATAGTCTTGTGTACTCATATTGGACAAATCTGTGCTAACATCTCTGCCATGACATAAGCAACATGTTAGGACCCTAGCTAAGTCGGGTCCATATTTTCATGATTAATTTAAGCTGAGTCATGTTAGTCTGTCCAATCGGAGTCAGTTATGGGTCGGGTGAGCCCAATCGAGTCAGTTATGAGTTGGTTAGAGTTGGTTTTTATCTTCGGTTAGGATGGAGTCAGTTATTATTTTTAGTTAGGAGTTTATCAGTTAGTTAAGAGTCGAAGTTTAGTGGGACTCTAAGTCCAAGCCTAGAAGGATTCTTAGCAGAGTCCTATAAATAAAGCTGTATATAATCAATCAATAAAGAAGTCTTAGTTTCAACCAAAATACAAAACTCTAGGAGGTAGATCCCCTCGAAGTGATCTGGGAGGCTCGATCCCCTCGAAGAGATCGACTATCCCCCCTTTTTCCTCTCTTCCTCTACGATAGAACCCTAAGGTTCTATCAATTGGTATAGAGCAGTGTTCCTGTGCATTTTTGCTGTTGTTTATCATCCACATCACCATTGTCGTCGCTCTCTTGTTGCTGCCATCTTCCGTTGTTGCAGCCGCCATCTTCATCCCTCACTGCCATAACCACCTTGCTGCAGCTGCCATCTTCATCCCTCGCTACCGCACCGTTCCTCTTGCTTGCTGCCACAGCCACTCCTTTTTTTCCGCAGTCATCTTCACACAACCACACCATCATTGGTCGTGCCCTCCTATATCACCATCGCCCCTTCTTCCACTCCTCCCCATTGCTTTCCGCCTGCTGCCTCCCCTCCTTTCTCCTTATATGTCGGTAGCTACCTCCCTTCTTCCCCTACCACTGGCACTACCCTCTTGCAACAATAGTTGCCCCTCGCCGCTGCCACCCGTCGCACCCTCCTCAATCCCAACCTCCCCTCCTCTTCAGTGGCCGCTACAAACTGCCTCTTGCAACACCCGTCGCCCCTCCCTTGTTGTCGTCGGCTGCTGCCTCTGTTTCTCGCTGTCTCACTCGCACTAGCAGTGATGTTGCTCCCCCTGCTTCCTCTTCCTCGTTGGACCCCACTGCTCCCCTGCTTCCTCGTCGGACCCCACTGCCCCTCCTTGCTGTCAGCATCTCCAGCAAGAAGGAACACCGTCGCTGCCTCCTCTTCAATTATTCCCTCACCTGCTTACTGCCACAGTCGCTTCTAGCCACGCCATCTTCCTTTACAACAATTGTTGCCCCTCCTTACCGCTGCATCCTATTGCTGCACCTAGCCAAATTGCAGTAGTCGCACCTATCTTCCTCTCCTCCCCACCGCTTGCCAACGCCGACAATCTCGTTGAGGCCAAGTCCCACTACATCTATGATATATGCCCTTGACTCGACAACAGAAAAAAGAACTGAATATCACCGATCTATAATCCTACATGATGACTACAGATGATGCACTAGACGCAAGATTTAAAGCATTTGAGGCTCGCATAGAAGACAGATAGCAAGAACTCCTCCGTGAATTTAGAAGGAGTCGATTAGAGAGCCCCAACAAAACTCAATATAGTGAAAGTTTCAAAGGGAGTCGACTTGAAAGGTATGATAATGGGCAGGACACATGATACACACGCCTGAGGGCGGAGTTTCCCAGATGAAAGATGGAGACCTGATCGGTTAGATCTCATGTGCTGAATTTTTTTTTCATTTTCACAGGACTATAGAGGAATCCAAGGTGGAGATAGCCTCCATTCACCTTGAAGGAGATGCGATCCAATAGTACGATTAGTACGAACACACTCTTGGAGAACCCTCGTGGGAGCAATTTAAAAGTAGGCTTCTGATTCGCTTCGGACCATCGGAGTACAAAAACATGGATGGACAACTCGGCAAAATCCGTCAGACTTCTACCGTATAGGAGTACCATAGCATATTTGAGTGTCTCTCAAATCAAACCCGAGACTAATCCAAAAAATAACTGTTATGAACATTTATTGAAGGGCTCAATCTAGAGATTTGATGCGAAGTTAAGGCTCGATAACCCTGTACCCTTGATGGCTACCGTATCATTCACTCGCATACACGAAGAAAAGCTCAAAGAGATAATCATATAAATAAAAGTATAAACCAACCAGTAGCAAGCAAGCCGATAACCCCACCTCCCACCACTCAAAACCTACAAAGACTTACCAGAGAAGAGCTCCAAGAAAGATCACCAAAAGGGTTGTGTTGGCATTGTGATAAAAAGTGGAGCAAAGAACATTGATGCAAATAGGGTCATCTTCTGATAATTGAATCAATTAAAAAGGAACCAAAAAATGATGATGTGGACTCTGATCAAGAAGGTATAGATTCCGATAAAGATATTGGACCTTCCATATATACAGTACATACATTAGTAAGCTACTCCAGCCCGCAAACCATGAAAATTGAAGGAATTTTGAAACAACAGTCTATTACTATTTTAATCGATACTAGTAGTACTAACAGTTTCATTCATAGAAAGCTTGCTGACCGATTGACCTGTTAAATTGAAGACTGTGATAAATTTGAAGTCAATGTTAATGATGGACGAATTCTAACATATAATAGTAAGTGCTCAAAAATAAAACTAATGGTACAGGGCCAAGAACTGCAGATGAACTTCTTTCTGATGCCCTTGGAGGACTTCGAAATAATACTTGGAATTGAATAGTTGTCAACTATGGGTGATGTCACCTTGAATCTTTCTAAACTGATTATGAAATTTTTTATTAATAAAAAGCAAGTGATCCTCAAAGGAAGACGTGGAAGCAATATCACAATTGCCTATACCAAGAAAGCCGACCCATTGCCTACACCAAGTAGAGACCTTATTTAATTGATCAAAAAATTATAATACAAGGCAAATATCCTGGACCAAAGTACCACCGAAGTTTGATGCTACTCAGCCTTGAGGACAAGACTGATTTGAAGAGGACCCTAGCTAAATCAGGTCTATCATTTCATGATTAATTCAAGCTGAGTCATGTTAGTGTGTCCAGTTGGAGTTAGTTATGGGTCGGGTGAGCCCAATCTAGTCAATTATGAGTTTGTTAGAGTTGATTTTTTATCTTCGATTCAGATAAATTTAATTATTATTTCTAGTTAGGAGTTTTATCAATTAGTTAAGAGTCTAAGTCCGAGCCTAAAAAGACTCTTGGCAGAGTCAAATAAATAATATTGTAAACTCTTTTACGGTCAATCAATGAAGAATTCTTAGTTTTAGCCAAAAGTCAAAACCCTAGGAGACAGATCCCTAGTGATCTAGGAGGCTCAATACCCTCGAAGAGATCAATTATACTCCTTTTTTTACTCTCTTCCTCTACGATATAACCCTATCACAACGATAACATGACTTATCATTTATAGAGAATCAATTATCAAGACTATTCAACCCACTTCAATTCTATCAAATATATTTTACTTAAGTTTAGAGAATATCAAGTAAAGGATAGAAATAATTCACAAAGCAATGCGAGGCAATTTAGTCTTGTTTAAGGGTAGTTTTGGTCGTGCATGGCTTGGTATTTAAGTTGTTGCTAAATAGATGGTAGGCAACAACCGAAACATAGTAAATTTGAAGGGATGTATACGTAAAATCCAAAGTTTCGTGGACCAAACATACAAAAGAGCAACTCCTGAGGACATGTTTGTAATTGTTCCACAGAGACTGTACGAAACCGGGAAACGCGAGTCCGCTGAGAGATCTCTTAACATTACCGATCCAAGAGATAGGGTCCGAGCTTTCTTAGGGTTTCGTCAGTGGTAGCGGGCGTCCGATCGACGCAGCTCTCCTCTTCCGCCGACGCCTCTTTTTTTCTTTCAGGTTGTGCGTTGACACAATCCCTAATTCCTTCATTAGATCTTTGTATCGTTTGCTTCCTTTAATTTCGTTATTTGCTCGCGAAAAAGAAAACCATATTTTTCAGCTTTTATTTTGATTTTAGGGTTGAAATGCTTTTCGCGATCAGTCACGTTTATCGTTTTATCCTAATCCTTGGTAGTTCTGAAAATCCTGGCATTGATTGTTCTTTAAATCACAAATATACCATTATCTTCCTTTATTTTCGTTCTTTGATGACCAAGAAACTACGGATTTCAGTTTCTTTATGTAGGATCTCGAATTTCTTTTGCATCAGTTGCGAGTTATTTTGTAAATCCTAATAAGAGTAATTTTGAAACCCAAGTATAGATACTTATTTTATAGATCATTTTTCAATGTGAAGAATCTGAAAAGGAGACGCTTCTAAATGATTGCAGGATTATTTCTTTTATATTTTCCCTTCTTTCCTTAATTAAGTTGTTCCTTACACTTGTTTTCCATTTTCTTTGAACCGGTGAAAGTTGGATGAGTGAGGCACTAATGGCCACGCTACTGTTCTTGATGGTTTAAAGTTTAGAGAGAAACCAGGTTAAATTTATCGAATGAAGAGGTTTTATGAATAAATGGATGCCCCATTGTTGAGGGTTCTGTTTTTATTTTTAAAATAATCTGAATTGTCATGCTGTAAATTGCTCAAAGGATGCTTGCTTTCTGTTTTGCTGATTTTCAAAAGTGCAACTTATATTTTTGTGCATTTTCCTCTGCTGATGATTTTAGATCAAGATGGCTGGGAGAGGTCGCGTGCCTCGCCAGGCGTTTGAAGATGCTCGACGTGGTTATCTTGCCCCTCCTGAAGGGCCATATTTTGGTGGCCCTGTTCCTCGTCCGCCTCACCCTGCAGCACTTGAGGAGGAACTTGAATTGCAGATGATGGATATAAGGAGGCTTTTGGCTGACAATCGTGGCCTAGCCGAGGATCGTGCAGCTTTTCATCGGGAACTGATTGCTGCTAAGGAGGAACTGCATCGGATGAATTTGGTGATTGCAGATATCCGTGCTGAGAAAGAAGCCCATGCAAGGGAGCTGATTGAGAAAGGATTGAAGTTAGAAGCCGATCTGAGAGCCACTGAACCTCTCAGGGATGAGGTTGTACAGCTTCGTGCGGAAATTAAGAGGCTAACTGCCATGCGACAAGAACTCACTGAGCAGGTTCGGTCCCTAACACAAGATCTGTCAAGGGCACGAGCTGATAATAAACAAATCCCCGCAATGAAGGCTGAAATTGATGAGCTTCGGCAGGAACTTATCCATCTTCGGTTGGACTTTGAGAATGACATTTCTTTTCATGCCATGTTTTTGTTCACTTAACTTCCAAACTGAAACAATCTTTTCTGGCAGGATGTCTATTGAGTATGAGAAGAAAGGGAACTTTGAGCTAATGGAACAAAGGCAGTCAATGGAGAAAAACTTGGTTTCCATGGCACGTGAAATTGAAAAATTGCGAGCTGACTTGGCTAATGCTGAGGGAAGGCCACGGGGTGTAGGTAACATTGCCGACACATTTTTTCTCCATATTTTACTTTATAATTTTGGTTTCAGTACTGGAGTAGTCTTTAATCTTATTTGATAAATAAATTTTTAAATTTGTGAGTGCCATCTTTAATAACCTAAAAGCCTACTGTTGATGCAAAGGAGATGTGTCCTTGACATTATCTACTGTGGGTCATTAAAAAATCAGATTCAAGTCTTTTTGTTCAAGTTCGTTGGGGTTGTCTCAGTGGTCCTTTTTTTCTCTCAATATATTTATTTTTATTAATTTCTTTTAACTTTGATTTTTTATTTATTTTTGTTGGTTTGCTGAAGGTGGAGGTTACCCTTCATCCTATGGAAGCCCTGAAGGACTGTTCCCTTCGTCATATGCATATGAGTATGGTTTTCAGCCGGTAAGGTTACTAGAGATGCTTAAACAACAATATTGTTATTAGTTTATCATCAAAACAATGCTGATCCTAGCTGTTGTGATGCTTATTACATTTTCTTCTTTGTTAGCCTGTTGCTGACAAGGCTCCTGTCTATGGTGCTGGTTCTGGATCATGGGGAGCAGTTGACAAGTCTCGCGCTCCTCGCCGTTGAAAATCATACTTGAATTGCCCTCTAAAATACAAATTATGCCTCTTTATGTTGCAGATGTTTCTCCACTAGAGGGTTAGAAGTTCTAGCTTTAGCAATTGGTGCTTGCTCCACCAGCCTGTCTTAATAGAATGCTTTCATCTAAAAGCAAGACATAGCGCATCACTCGTTATCTTTGCTTTTGTTGGATGGAGAAATGCTTTATATGCTTTTATATGGTAAATATGAGACATCAGTTGTGTTTGACATTCATAATCTTATCTTATATTGTATTTCCTTAAATGTTACTTTTTGTAGCAAGTTAAATGGTTAGTTGAATCTTCTTGGTTTCTGCAGGCCCTGTTTTTCTTTTTCTGTTTTCAATTTGCTGACATTGGATCGTCTGCCAATGTGCATATGGTTTTACTAGAGTTTTCAATGAATGATTATCTCTTACTTGAGTTAGAAAAAAGTCCTTGTCATTGCTTGGGATTAATTATTATTGCTGTATTTGATCCATTCCAAAGGATTAGCATCAAGAACTCCACATGAGTTAAATGGGCTGTTTTCTGGCACACATGTTTTGGTCATGTCTTTGGATCACTATGGAATCTGTGTGAGTTCTTTTTCTTTTCTTAAGTTGTGGAGGGGTGGAAATGGCACAGTTTTCTTTGCAAGACTCAGCATTGTATGGGCCCTCCCGATGGGAAGACAGAGGAGGAAGATTCTTGGTTTAATCTGTTGGTGCTATTTATAGTCTTTAGGAATAGCAGGAAATATTTTTTGAATCTTTGTTCGTATTAACTCGGCTGAATATCAGTTGGATCTTTGGTATTGGAGGAGTGTCAGTTAGACACTTCCGGTTGAGGTAACAATTAACGACAGTGGTTTAACATTTTACAACAATGAATTTCGGCATCATATTGTGATAATAGTTTAACAAACTCAGTTGATGGTCAAGCATAACAAAATGGTAGGCTTTGAAGGAGGAAGGGTTTCAGTTGGGCAGCAGATACCAGTCGGAGAAGTACACTAGTAGATGGAGAAGAGCGATTGTTGAGCCCATTCGACACAATTTTTTTCGTGTCTTAGATGTACATCAAGGCTACTGTTCATCAAATCATATTCTTGGCCTATACATGGTCATTCTTTTTTGTTGCTTTCAGTAATGAGGTGTTGGAGGTATGCTAGATATTGTTTGAGATGTGGCAGATTTTTGGATCCCCAAGCTGATTAAGTCTGATGAAAAATGCTTCTGGTCTTGCAACCTTTAACTTGCCAAAGAATTATGATTGATTCAATCTTTAATTATATCTTATAGGGAATAAAAGTCTGGCCACCACAAGTTTCTCTGGCCCTTGTGCTGTGAAAAGTATGAAATCCTCCTGGATGATTGTCAAGTGCATCATCCAGATATCAGGTCTCTTTGAGAAAGCCCTTATTCATTTATGTAATTGTTGGAAGTGAAAATGGTTAATCATTTCTAGATTGCTAAATCTTCTATACTACAGCCTGAAAATGATGGTCATCATTATGGACAGTTACAATTTTCCTACACGATAGGCACACATGGTATTTCCAATGGTAGATGCAATCCATCTTCAAAAGTAACCAGTAAGAGCACTGATTTCATGTATGTGGTTCTTAGGCAAAATGATTGATTATGTTTCAATTGTTATTGCATGAGATCATCAAATGAGTCTCCATTTTTAATTCAATGGAGCATTTGACTAGAATTCAGTATTAATCTTATGGCTGTATAATGTGTCTAAACAGATGGTGTATAATCCTTATTTTTAGGCACCTGATATTGTGTTTGCTTAATTCTGGTTTTAATATGCTAACAACAACTGGAAGCTGTAAGGTCCCAGCTATTTAGGGTCAGGTACTGGGCTTAATTATCATTGAGATGCTAGTTATCTTGTTCCATTGATGCAATGAAGCCTGTAGGCAGCTCTCATATTCTTGTATGTCTGCGGTTTAATATGGTGATGGATGCATCCCAACATATATTCCTATAAATGAAGAGCTGAATGAGATGGTGTTGTAATGATGATCATATATAGGAGAATCAAGGACTCATGTCTGTAAATGGATTGGTTGAATATTGTGTGAAAGAAGCATTTATGAGCACCAACAGTATTCCCAATGATACTCATAAAAAATTAGAGCATATGTTGCTCTTAGTATTCACCATATGTCTAATACTTTTTGTTTTTGCTGGCTTTTCCTAAAGTTGTTTCCTGGACAGTATACATTATGTTTGACTGTGGTATAAAATCTTCCCTGAATCAAGTGATGAAGTTCATATGGAGATGGATTGGCTGTCTATGACCACACTTAGAGGCAAGTATTTCCTGCTGTTTGGAATTTGGTTCATTACATGTTTTAGAAGTGCTTATTATTTGGCTTTTGATGTGGAGTCTCATACCATACTAGACTACTAATTGACGTGTGGTTGAGGTTTCCTCATTCTATAGCTGGTCAAGACATTTGCCGCCCCTAGTGCAAGCCCCAAACTGTAAAGTGTAACCTTTGCTATAGTTTGTTTCTTAGAATACAATACTGAGTGCTTCTTTTGGAGTGACAACATTTCATACTAACACTATATCACGTACAAGCTCTGCAAAGTGGTACAACATTTGCAGGTGTCCAAGATTACATGGTTGCGTCATCCAAGGATGCCCCTTGTACAATAGTGATGTAATCTAGTTGTTTGGAGGTTGTTAGATTCCACACATCAAGTTCATGTCAATGAGTAAGTGATTTCTATACGAAATTGAGCTTTTGAAGGCCAATATCTTGGTTTTAGATGAATGGTTTGTGCATTTCTAGTTTAGTTCATATGATTGTTGTTTGGAAAGGTTTTTGCCTTTCTTTTTTTTACTAAGCTTCAAGTTAGATCTATCTATATAAGTTTTTGGTTGGTCTTAAAGATTTTGGTCAATAGTTTGGTTGGCTTGCAAGATAAACCTTGAATTGTGAGCTAAGATGGATGCTAAAATAAGCAATCTGAGACCCGTGATACACAGTGTGTAATTTTTATGGAAGAGCTACTATTGACTTGAAGATGCTTTGATTCAATTTGAAGGGAAGGAAAAAAAAACTATTGTTTGGTATCATGTTTCCGTTCCCTCCAATGTGACATCATTCATTAGTCCCGCATTAGAAGTGGGAGGACATATATCTTTTCCGCTATCATTTTTCTGTTCCCTCTGATGTGATTATAGATTAGTCCCACATTAAAATGTGGGAGAAGACATCAGAAATAATTTATTGGGTTAGATGGATTTACTATTGTTAAGTTGGGTATAAGCATTTTGGACCTATGGTTCTAGCCTATCAAGTTACTATATTGGATTGGCCCATGATAATTGATATTAGAGCGGGACTAGTCAAAGAGTTACTAGTGTATGGTGCCAGACATTGCAATTGTGCTTCATTGGACTGTGCCTTATATGCCCTACTAGAATGATATTGGATTTTATGTTGGTGTGGGCTTTGGTGAGGACATCAATCCTGTTAAGAGGGAGATTGTGGCATTCCAATATAGTTTTATATTGAAAGCACAAAAGGAGAATTAAGTTGGTTTAACAGGCTAGATGATCTGGTTAAGCACTTTAGGCCACATGGTTCTGGGCCGATCAAGTTAACAAGTTGGTTCTCCTGTCGGGCCAGATTGTGACATCTGACTTTGTTCAATTCCTTTATTCTATTTGACACATTATATGGCAACAACAGATAACTCAATTTATTTATTCTTTGAATGCATTAAAAAGCAGCCAATATGGTGCAAAACATGCAGTTTTTTATATTGACTAAATTCTAAAAGTCTGGTGGTAGACCAGATTATTGTTGCTACGTTCAACTGAATCAGCAAGGGATCACATTGAAATTATGATGGATTACCATTAAATGGCATCCGGCCTTCAAATCTCTTAACATGGCATGGATAAGAGTGTCAGATGATCAGAAATGCATATCATGATCTAACATGAGTTGGCTGGCAATTGTAGGAACAGATTTCAAGGACTTGAAGGACATGTGAGATCAGGAAGAATTTAAGGAGACCAGGGTAATAAGTATGAAGAATCATGATAAACAAATAGAACATTATGAATCACTGCAAGTGATGATGGAAGAACTCATCAGAGCCTTAAAGCTGCATCAAAGGCAAATATACTTGAGCCATACTCTGCACAGTGAAATTTGAAATGTTTGCTGTCAAGAATTTCTGTGAAGCTAAAACTAAATGATATGCTGAAAAAATGTAGGACAGCTCATTGGTTTCTGACAAGTGGGATTGCATGTTGCCAGCTGTTTGGACAGCAACCTAGTACCCCACTAAATAGGGGTTAAGGGGATATTGGTTTCCCAATCTAAGAGCATTCACATCTTGAATTCCTTATCAATGAGCAGCCAAAAAGTAGCTTTTATATCCTCAATTTAATTGTTATTAGAACTTAGAAGTCATTCAGAGGTGTGGAGGGTGAGACTTTATAAAGAGGCAGCCCTAAGTGAGATGTTATGTTGTTGTCCGGATTTCCATTGAAAGATGGACCTGAACTGTTCTTAGATTGATTGAATTGTTTTGTTTGCTTGGTATAACTTTGCTGAAGGGTGTGACATAGTCCTTCAGTTAGAAGTCTTTATGCTGAAAGGGTGTGCTAGATGAGAAGCGATGGAAGCCTTACTAAGGATGTGATTCTGTTCCATGAACTGTCATTTGTCTTTGTTTTTGAAGTTCAAATAATTATAGCAAGGTCAAAAGAGGTGGATAAGAACTGCTTGGGTAGTTGCTATGAGTAGCAAGAAGAAATAAGTTAATTATTAGTTTCTTCTTTGGTGATGCATGATATCATATATGCATGTTCTAGGACATTCTTTTGCTCTTTCAAACAAAAAATGCATGTCTTTAGTGCTTTGCTTCTTTTTTCTTCGAGCGATCTAATTGATGTCTGTTAGATATAGTATGCATTCTGTTGATTATCAACCATCATTTATAAATATTGCAATAGTTGATGATTCACTGCTTGCATTGATTGTCATTTGCATCACAACTATTGTTATCTTCAGGTGCTAGTTTTGTTTATAAGACTGGTTTGGATTCTGAGTAACATCGGCTTAAGCAGACTGTTCTCTAAGAATATGTGGGATCACGGAGAATTTAATTTGTATATGACAGATCAAATTAGTGAATAGTCCTTGAGAGGCCTTGGTACACCCATATTTTTAGTAAAATTTACAGTATAACTCTGTGAAACAAATACATATAAGTACTCAGTCTCCTACTGCTGCATCATTTTTACTGGCTTGAATTATAATCTCCTGGTTGATGAGGGCTTCTTTAGAGAAAGTGGAAAAAGCTTTTGTTGCTTGGCAAATCTAGGGTTATTGACATGCTTAATGCTATTTGGAGTACCTAAGTTGCCATTTCTAATTGGTTACTTTTTTTCTAGATGAGATTAAGGTTCGCAATCTTGTATCGTACCGCGTATTGATCAGCTGTCGGTATGTTACGTACCGAGCTGTACGGAGCATACCGACACATGGTAGACTTAGATACTGAGCTGTACTGAATGTACTAGTCTTTTATCGGACTGGTACATACCGAGGGTACCAAGCGGTATGGAACGGTATTGCAAAATAGTGGAAATAGTAAGTAGAAGTGGCATTCCTATGATGATTAATCAACATCAGAAGTTAATATTCCAGATATCAAATTATAAGTATAAATAATTAAATACAATAATTATTTTTTTGGTTTGATTGCTATGTTCAAGGACCAATGCCATTTTGAGAAACTTTTTTTGTCTATGTTGAGATTCAATGTATATGTATTTCATCATGATCATATACAAGTTGTGAGGAGTTTAGGGCACTTTCTTTGCACTTTCTTTGGCACTTACAGGATTATTAATATGATAAATACGAGGTTAGGTGCGATCACTTATATAATGTTAAGGAGAACATGTCTTTAGGTACATTAGGAAAAATATGGTTGTAAAACAGGTCTTTGTATGCTTATTTATCAATCAAACTTTGCTGTATGAGAACTAAGTCAAGTAAATTTCTAGTGTAGTTGCATTGTAGCAGATACAAATATTGGTGAATGCTAGTAATAATTAAAACTATTATGCTAGTTGTCTGTAGTAGAAAATATACCTTCTCCAACTCAACTGTGATGTCATAGTACCCCAACAAAATGTTCATTTCTTTCTTTAACCCATTATCACTGCATGAGGTTCATATAGATGTGTTCCTGTTGAAGCTTAAATAGTATTTGGAGTCTTAAGCTATGATATGATTATAGCCTAAACATAACTTTAAAGGCTAAACATAACTTTCTCTGACATGCATTTATCTTTAGGTATCAACATGTAATGTTTGGTGTTATTTGTGTTCTGCACCTTATCATTTCAATGAATTACTCATAATATATATCACATTGGACATATGCCTTCTTTTCAAGATAACATGGCTTGTCCTGGTCTAAATGGGTTGCTAAACTAATTTTTGGCTCATTTAACATCCAGCTCATAGGTGCATGATCTACAATTGCTTATACCTCCCTCGAACCTCTTTTTAAGCTTCTACCCATCAAAGTTCTAGGCCGTTATGCAAAATGGTCTATAACTTACCTAAATCAGAAAATGGAGAACTGAATCTGAAAGTTTTAATTATGAAGTCAAACTTATCTTATTTGTGCATCGAATGCATGTCATCCAGGGATAAACAACATGATGCTTAATGCAGAGGTAACATGTTAATATTGCTAATTCCTTGGCCACAAAGAGAATTTTTCCCTTTCAATGCTAATTGGTCATTTACTAAGATTTTTTGATAATTTCAATTGCAGATTCTTTATAGCTAAAAACATGATGAAGAAATCCTATCTGGTGTATAACTTTTTATTTTATTTTAAATATTTATATTAATTTTCTTTCATTGGCCTTGCAACCTTAATTCAGAATTAACATATGGGACTTCGAAGCATTTAAAACCCTTGCAACCTTATCTCACAATCGAATTTGTATAAACAAGAAAAAGGGTATTAGAATATCCTCTTGACCCCTTGGTTCTTTGCTTTAAGAGCAGGTATGACTCCTTCCGTTGAGCCCCATTCTAACCTAATACCTTCCTTACTAAACAACCAACAACTATCACGACTGCCTGACTTGCCTTCTGTTAGCTTGCTACTTGCTTTGAGCAGAAAGACCTAAGGAAAGAAAAAAGAAGGCAATTGAGATTTCATACACCTTTGCCTGTGAGCCTAGGAGCAGCTTCACCGAAAATCTGTTTACCACTGCTATTTTTAAATTCCTGAAGCTATTGTTTAAGTAACTGTTGAATTGCATTTTTCTTCTGTAAAATCTCCTTTTTGCCATCCTCCTTGCCTTCTGGTCTCTAATTTGTTACAATTGTGTATTTTGTGCTCGAATATGGTATCGTTGAGTGTGTAGCTTTGTGAAAAGAAAAAAAATATTCCTAGCTTGTTGAGATAAATTGCATATCTTAGACATTCTTTCTTTCCATTATCTTTGTTCGTTTTTAATCATGTTGCCAAATTATTTATATTCGTCTTTTGTAGGTTGTTACACCCTTTTGTTAGCAACCCCATGAGAAAGCTCCAGGTATGTTTTTTTCTTCTTGTAATGCTTGGAAGTTTTGATTCTCATTTGAGATATCAGTAACTAGTAGCAGGCCAGGAAATAAGAGAACTGCAGAAGGTATTTAAGAATGGTTTCAGAAATAGTTTAATCAATCATTTTACTTGTATGATTTTCTCTGTGGTTACATGTGGAATCCTGATAGCTATTAATACTCGGATAAGATAGCTGAATAAAGCACTGGTCCATTGCATGTCACGACATGTGTTCAGAAAGCAGCAAATTGTGCATAAAGTCTTAAGAATGTCCTTTCTGAGAAACATCACATATTGCATCATTTTGAAAGCATGATTTTGGAGGAAAGATATATCCACTTCTGTAAAACCGTAGTAGTATTTTAATAGCACCATGTTGGCTCCTATTTCTGGATATATATTTAGGCTGCTTCAAATAAAAGATCTTTTTTAGTTGTTTATTATCTTTTTGTTATGGTAGGCATGGCAAGTTGATGTTGATGTACTGTTGGTGCCTGTGATAAAGCTTGAACATTATATTGTTATGTAGGGACTGGCAATTCTTTGAAACATTGGGTCTAGTTCTTGTTCTACCTGTGCGAGCAAACATGCCTGAGAAATAAAATCCTCAAGTAATATGTTTCTTTTGTTCCTCTGCCATTTAGCATGAAGCTGAAGCATTTTTGATCCCCTAAGGGAGTAGCTTTCACCTTTTGGGAATTATCAGCAGCTTGTGATCATGTTATTTCTTCTTTAATGAATATAAATTAAAGAGATGGTGGCTGCCAGTATGCTTATTAAGATATTGTGATGTTGATTTGCTACACCTAATCATCAAAAAGTTGGCTCTTGCATGGATTCAGTCTTCCGTATGACCTAATTTACAAGTTTGAAATCATTACATGATCATGCAGGCCTTAATCTACATTACACAACGGCTGCAACTCGGCCGGATGGGATTGGAATGGCACTTGTGCGCAAAGTGTGAATCAAATCAATGCAAGCATATGCCAATATCTATTCTGGCTCGATACCAAGATCCCAATTCCAAAGCAACCTGGTAGGGATGGAAGCAGGTGAGATGGGGAAAGATATTTAAGGCAGGCAGTTACGGGGGGAGAATGAGAGGAAGAGATGTGGTGCTAAGGTTGGAGATGCAAGGAAGAATGTTGAGGTTTTTAGTGTTTCCATGTGTGCAAGCATGTATGCCGTGGACTGGTTTGCTTGTTTTGATTGCTTGGTCCCTCGACCAGGGCGTGCACGTATTCCAAACATATGGATTGGCTGTATCATTTGCCTTGTGCCTTCATTGATTGTTTCAGTTAATCTCTGCTTTCGGGGCATGTAGTTGTTATTTCTAGGACTGACTGATTCATCAAATGCTTGTTTCTGGTGCACTAACAAAGGCCGAAAGACTCCAACATCAGTGCTGAGGGTTCCTAAATGTCACTACTTTCATCTGTGTTCATCAAATTGGTTAAGCTTCTTGGTCTCATTTTCTCTCTTTTATCATGTGATGGATGTTAAAGAATTCATTTGTATTCTCTGATGAGAAAACTCTTGCAGCTTCTTTGGGTCCTTCACATTTTTCTTGTTTTGCTTCATTTACTCTCCCATGCAGACTCTACTACCTGCATCAGAGTGTTCAGCAAGACCAGCTATGGATGGAGTCTGATGAAGAACACACACACCGACAGACGGTGATAAGTTATGCGGGTCTGCCACTTAAGCTTCTCCATGTTTGACGGCAGTGAGATCTGCGCCATCCCCGCAGGATTCTTCGTCCTCGCCTCCGGCCATAGTTTCCAGTGGCTTGTAGGTGTACAACATTGCGCAGGTGATGTAGTAAAGCAAGTTGAGCACCTGTAACGCCGTCATCAGCCAGTAGTAGTAATCTAACTTCCCCCTGTTGATGTTGTCTTGCAGCCAGTCGCCGCCGCCCTTGCTGGTGCAGTGGTGCACCACGGTCACCAAGAAGGTGCCCATGTAGTTCCCGATCGACATAGCGAGCCAGAACAGCGCCGCCGCCGTGCTTCTCATGCTCTCCGGCGCTTGGTCGTAGAGGAACTCCATGTGACCCACTGACGTGAACGCCTCGGCTAGCCCGTGGATGGCGTACTGCGGCACCAGCCAGAAAACGCTGATGGGCACCACCGCTTTCGGCTGATCCACCAGCCCGTGGTCGATGGCCACCCCCTTCCGCCTCGCCTCCACGAGCGCGGCGGCCACGTTGGCTGACAGTCCGACGGCCATGCCGATGCCGATGCGCTGGAGGTACGTGATGCCCGACGGCCGCCGCGTGAACCGGCGTGCGACGGGGACGAGGACGCTGTCATAGAAGGCGAGGCTGAGGAGCATGGCGAGCGTGGAGAAGATGGACAGGGTGGCCGCGGGGATCTGGAACCTCGGCGCGAGGTGGCGGTCCATCGTCCTCGCCTGCTGGATGGCGAAGCTGTGGTTGTGGGAGGATGCCGTGATGACCAGGATCCCGACGGCCCAGATGGGTATCATCCGGATGATCGACTTCAGCTCCTCCACCCGGTGGACCGTCGAGAGCCTCCACGGCCTCGGCCTGCCGGAATCCACCACGTCGCCCTCGGTCACGATCGCGGCTCGATCCAAGAACCTACGACATGACATGCCCATGCGAGAGACACTAAGCATAGGAAGGGCGCACAGGCCAACGCCAGAGTTGGGAGATCCAAACAAACAAAAAGGGTTAGTTACCCTAGCTGATGGGTGTGGAGCAGTCTTCCATTGGTGGAGATGGCGGCGTCGACCTCCTTGTCGTCGTACAAGAGGCGGGGATCGGCTGGTTTGATCGCATTCCGCTTCCGGAAGGCGGCGGCCACGACCTGGGTCAACCTGGTCAAAGGGCTCCCCCCGGGCTTCATCTTGATGTAGAGCGGGTAACCCATCACGAAAGCCACCACGGAGACGCACATGGCTACGGTGGGGATGCCCAGCCCCCATCCCCATCCCACATTGTCCTGGACGTACACCACCGCCGTCAAGGCCGTCAGCACCGCCACCCCCATGCTGAAGAAGTAGAGGTTGAAGAAGTTCCACCTCCCCGCGTGGGGCCCACGCCCGCGTTGGATGCCGAACTGGTCGGCCCCGAAGGCCACCACGCACGGCCGGATGCCGCCGGACCCGATCGACGTGAAGAGGAGGGAGACGTAGAGGACCGCGAGCTGCCACGCGGAGGCGCGTGCGCACGCTGCTGGGCCGGTGCAGGGCGGCGGGCGGAATGCCGGGAGCACTGCCGACGCGGTGAGGCTGATCATGCCCAGCTGGTACACGACGGAGCCGAGGGTGATGGTCCAGAACCGGCCGGCGAAGGAGTCGGCGATGAGGGCGCCGACGAGGGGGGTGAGGCTGGAGGTGCCGCTGAAGTTGGTGAGGGTGTTGGAGGCCTGCACCAGTGGCATGTGCAGCTGCTGCGTCAGGTACGTGATCATGTTGGCGTTGAATCCGGTGGTGGCGAATCGGTCGCAGACTTCATTTGCTGGAGAGAGCAAAGCAAAGTACTCCGGTCGGCACAAAAGACTTAAAAAGAAGACATAACCAGTTTTGGGGACTCTGTATCAGTACAACAAGCCAGAGAGATGCAACTCTCTCCTTTCTTTCTCTCTCCCTCCCTCCCTCGCTCGTCGGAGTAACAAACTGAGACGAGATATGGACAACATTGGCATGAAGCGAAATGAAAGTGTTCCAAGTGCTCAAAAACTGAGAGCATTGGCGTGTTAGATCAACAGAGAGGAGATGCTACGCAGAGATCAGTGAGCACAAGTGTTAAAGAAAGGGCAACATCACAGCTCTCACCTAGGATAAATGGCATGGTCTTAAGGCCCCCCTCCTCCTGCGTTCTCTTCTTCTTCGTCTTCTCTTCTTCCTCCTCCCTCCCAGTCTCTGCCGTCGCCATCCTACCTGCTGCCGACCGGGGGAGTGGCGATCTCCTCTGCTACTGTCTTGTGAGTAATGCCTCCCTCCCTCTCTCTTATATATATATATATATATATATATATATATATATATATATATATATATATATATACTAAACAATTTGAACAGGGATGTTTCTCGGGGAAGGTGAAGGAGCTGAGAGACAAAATACTTTTTCCCACCCTGCCTCCTTTCTACTATTTAACATATCTTTCCACGCTGCCTTTCTGATCTCTACGCCAGTACGGAGAACAGGAGCAGCACCAATACGAACGAACGAACGAACCACAATAAGATGTAGGCAGGCCAAACCATGTACGTACGTCTTGGCTGTTTAGGTTTGTGTTGCAAATGCCGGTATGGATCTTTGCCACTCTTCCTAATCATGCATGGCATGGTCTCCAAGGCAGTTTAACGGTGATGGCGGTGGTGGTGGGGATGAATCACCAAGGAAGAAGACGACACAGGAAAAGTAGTGACGAATGAATGGGCTTTCTTCTCCTTTGACTCGATCACTAAAACAGTTACATTTGCAATGCAGGCTTCTAATCATGCCACCACTTAAGTGTCGCTAATGCGATCAGAGAGAGCTTCAAACCATTTCCTCCTCCTTTTGTTTGAATAGAGATCCAAAGGTGGTGAGAAATAGATTTTTTTTTTTTAATTTTTTTTTTTTAGAGGATTGCTGCCCCCCTACCTACTATTATGACTATATTCCACTTATGTATGACACAATGATCCTACTGACAAGGCTTAAAACAATATTCTCTCTCAATAAAGAAGGGGAAAAAAAAAAAAAAAAAACTCACATGGCTCCACACCAGTACAAAGAGCATGTGAAGATTTGGTGTCGTGTGTCACTCAAGTCACTATAAAAAAGATGGCTGGCTGTTTGGTCTCCCACACCAATAGAGATTAGGTATAAAGGTTTCTGCTCGTGTTAGGCACTTGCAGATCATTAGTATTGAAACCATCATCAACCCAGTTCTATTAATTTACAAAAGCAATTAATGTTCCTAATTTTAATACCGAGACATACAATTGAAAAGCTAAAATCCTTAATTATTTAAAATCTATTACCTACAACAACATCAAATATGTAATTGCTAATTACATATTTCAATCTATTGTACTTTCAAAAGTAACAACATTAGATTATCTATACTAAACGTTGAAATCCCTATATAAGATTAAAAAGATAATTTTATAAAATTAAAAAAATATTAAAACAACGAGATTAAATATATGAATCCCAATATAATTATTAAAAAAACATAAAAACCAAGATAGCAAAGATAACTAATTACAAAAAAAAAAAAAAAATTGATAAGCTTTTACATAACGGAGGAGCATGAAAAATATAAATTGCCCAACATGAACAACGAAGTGCATGATTGCTGATTGTGGATGGCCCGCACCAGTCCAAAGAAGATCATGAACAAGGAAGAGATCCTCTTTCGGTGACCAGTCCATCACATTTATTTATCCATATTGTTCTTTACCACCTCAAACAAATAGCATTTATCTTTTTGTTTTTTTTGTGCGTCGAGGGCCATGGATGAAGGAAAACGTTGGAATTTTTATGCTACCATCCAATATTTCACGACAAACAACCATCATAAAACAGTGAGCAAGATGGTGACCTATTAACAGTGCTACAAAATTGACCATAATTGGATAACCCACCCGAATCCTAATCAGAACAGTAGATTCTATCAAATCAAATGAGTCCAAACCATCCCAAAGACAAAAAGTCAAGGCTAACAGTTGATAAGCAAACCACGAGGTGAATCAAGATTGGTTTTAAAAGGTCTAGAAAAAAAAAAAAAAAAAAGGAATTGAGATTGAGATCAGAAAGATTGAATCAAGGAAAACATTATATCAAATCAAACCACTAAACATCTTAATTAAATCTTCTACTCTAGAACTCCCGTGCTTGGTTGGTTTCCTCTTTGTACTAAGAAGTGGTATGATAGGTAATTATGAAGATTAAACTACAAGCAATTATGATAATATTTGGTCACTAAATGTACTTCTTAGTTTCGAGCTTTTTGTCACCTCCTCATGACAATCCTTTGGTGCTTTTAAACTTCTAGAGGACTCTCTCTCTCTCTCTCTCACACACACACACACACCAATCCATCTCAATGTGTGTGAGAAAAAGGGGTTTTGTTAGCAAGTTTGAATTATAAAAAAAAAAAAAGGGGGTTTGAAGTAGTAGTATTCCAAGTTCATTTGGCAGGAGTTCTACTTTCACAACCTCGCTGCCAAGGAAAGCATTGCTTTTACAATTTCATTTAGCAGAAACTAGTTCCTGTTATACTAAATAGTGAGAGAAAGGGAAAAAAATGTAAGGGCATTAACAAAGAAAGCATCATGTCGCTACCATCTCTCACTTCAAGGACATGGAATCCACTGCTTATCTCAGTTATGTATAGAAAGGACAATTATGGTTTTCAAGTTCAACATGAGTGGGGGAGACAAAAGAGACCTTACCTTACTGGAGCGGACTGGGGTCGGTCATCCACAAAAGCCAAAACAACAGATAGCTCAGTATTAAACACAGTCTAGGTTAGTATGTAGATGAGATAAAACTTATCCCAATTATACGTTCATACTTCACATGTTGAATGAAAAATGAGATTTGGTTGTGTGGACCCCTCCCACACTTAAATACAATATCATCTACTTTAATGTAATAATTTCTTCTCGTTTCATCTACGAGTGATGTATTCGGCTGCACCACGAATGAGAGACTTTTGTCCATATTTGATATACTACATCTAATACTACTGACAGTAATTTTCTGGCATCTAAAGGCTCCTCCTGTTCCTTCCATTGAGTCAATTCATGTCTATATATACATATCTATGAGTTAGGTTTACGCTTTATTGCCCAATCCAAATCAGACCTGTATTCAGCTTAAACAATGAGCTCAGCTGATGTAAAATGGCTAAGAAGAAAAAGAACATAAGGCCTAGGTTTTTTTTTTTTTTTTGTTATCATACTTTTTCTTGTGTCTTTTTGGAAGCTCAATTCTAATAAATTTTAGATTTCTCCTTCACTATAGTTGAAACTGTGCTAATTGTCAAAGGGGGTTGTTGTTAAACAGGATTATGACAATATTTAATATTCAATAATGGAAGGTCTGTAAATTTTCTAGCAGCAGTGTTTGATTGGAGGGAACAATTCAACAAGGTTGGAGTATCAAACAAATATATTCACATTTGATATACACTTCTTTGGGTGTTAGTAGCATGCCACTAGAGTGTTACCTATTTTTTATCATTTGATATCCAGAATTGGACTACATTTATCTCTTTTTAATAGGATACACATATTGAATGAAACATTTGTTATTTCATTTACTTGTTTCCTGAGATTACATTACAGAAACGCATTCTCTCCTTTTTCTTTTTTTTATTGGCCAAAATAGTCCTATTTGCTAATTTCTTTTCTCAGATGCAGACTTTCAGTATCATATTAGGTACCATAAAGTTCTAATAAGAGAATACTCATCATAAAAGGTTTGTTTGAAAAAACTCCAACATGTAGAGGTTACCAACCCATTCTGACATAACATAAAACAATTGTTAGATATTCGATTATAACCTACTGAGAACAATCCACCCAAGAATCCATCAGATTTGAAAAAGTGCAGATGCCTTACGAGATACATCCTACTTGCATTTTGTCAAAATATCATAATTGTTTCAGCAGTTGTGGTTTGATCCACCAGTTTTTTGTCACAGCAAAATGAAAGCAAATACGGCGAGCAACTTGCAACTCTACTACATCCACCTCGATGATAACAGAAAGCAAAGCAATAAGATTAATCTTACGTGACATCACGTGACATCATCAGTCAGTCACAAAGGGTCCCAAGTATGTCATCATCTCTGTAGAGGTGGTACCTGATAACAGTCAACATCGAAGAGATTTAGGATCAGAACAGGAACATTTCTGCTATTATTGTTTAAAACAAGAACAAAAAGGAAAGCTACCCTTTTCAATGCAACCAAAGAAAGATGTGAGAACAAATGCTCTGATCAGTATGAAACTAGAGTCTGCGATCAGCTAAAAGATTTTCCCTTGGCTTCCTATACTTATTACAATTTATTCCGACCGTTTTTATCAGCAGCAATTATGATGTCACACAGTATCAATCCACGCCTTTCTTATCAGGTCAACAGAATCTGAAAGAGTATAATTTTCATCAAGCATAAAAACCACAAGGAAATCTACGTGGCCAATCATCACAAATAAATCCATCTCTGTGGATGTTAGGCACACATAATTTATTATTTTATGCCTCATCAACATCGATCTCCTTCTGGTCATAGCATTTAAAGTTGTGATGGATGCAGGGTTAAAAATAAAAAATAATTATGTTAAACTAGGTTTAATTCAAGGTTTTCCAAAATCGACCGTCGACGGTCGGTTGAGGGAGAAATCAACGGTCGACGATCGACTGAGGGAGACAATAGGGAAGAAGAAGAAGAGGAAAAGATGAATGAAGAAAGAAGAGAAGAAAGAATACCTCACGGCATCCTCGTTCGCATGCCGCCGCCGTCCTCGCTCGCGATTTTTCTCCCACGCAAGGAGAAAGATCGAGACGACGTCGCCCCTTTGTTTTTCTTTCTTCTAATATATTTAATATTTAATATTATATTTAAATATTATATTATATTTTAATAACCAGGCAGCACGCACTGTGCATACCGCCTGGTACCGATACTGGTACGGTACCGACAATATGCCGATACACCAGTACAAACCGATAAGTAAAACCTTGGTTTAATTTTCATTTTTTTTGTATGAATTGATAATTTAGGTTAGAAAAGAGAATGTTACGGTGTTATTTTAACCCAAGTATCTACTTCAAACCAAGGTTTGCAATACCGTATCATACCGTATGATACCACTCGATATGCGGTCCAATAAAAGACAGGTAGATTTGGTACAGCTCGGTACATATCGTACCAACAGATGATCAATATGCCAATAAGGTACGAGGTTGCGAATCTTGGTTCAAGCCCCATCATCCAGGGTTTAATGGGCTAAACAAAGAATCATTAACTTGACCTTTGTAAGCCTAAATCTACCACAGGATAAGTCTTAATTATGGGTCAGAACATCAATGGCAATATGATGATTAAATTTATACTTAGCAGTGGGCACAAATTTTGCCTGCATCCTATACCATCCACAAAGCCTGTATCTTTTGCTTTCTTTCACAAGTTAGCTTAAATCTAGAGCAGACAGAGAGTTGCAAAAATATGTTAAACGTACTCTTTCTCTCCAAGCTTCACCTCTGTCCCACCATATTCAGGCAGCAGAACAGTGTCTCCTTCCTTCACACAGACAGGGATAAGTTTCCCATCCCTATCACGTCCCCCAGGACCTACTGCTATAACTTTTCCAGAGTTCAACTGCCAATAAGAATACACAGGAATAAATAAAACTCATAGATAAGAAAAAGAAACTGAGCAAGTCTAATTGTTTTGAACTATGAAGCAGTAATAATTTGCTAATAAAAACCTTAATTTACAAAATTAACTGGCAGTGAAAAACATTATAATATCGTAGATGACTGTTGCACAAAACAATACAGAATTTTGCAACAGGAATTAATTGCACAAACATCAGAATTCAAAGCCTAAGAAACAAAAAGAAAAAGACCAACAAAAATAATTAGAAAGTAAACAAAATGATATCAAAAGAGGAAGGGAAGCAGTGAAAGTTGTAGGGAAGAGGTGATGATGATGATGACAGATTAGGGGGGCAATGAGATATTCCAGTAATTGTGAATCCCGATCAGTGTTTACAAATAATGCGCTAATACAATTGTGAGGGCAATGATTGTTTATGACACACCAACTTATTAAGATTGACTGAGTTGCAAGATGTAAACAAATTAACCAGATTATTTTAGTAGTTTAAATTTAGGTTTAGATAATTCACCCGGTTAATCAATATTAATTCAATATGTTGAGATGGGTCATGTCCAAAATGAGATACCATGCAATAGCTGGACCATGCGAGTTATAGCATCAGTAATAGCTACTTATGTTCCATGTGCAGATTCAGAACCATATATGCAGGTCAAATTTGGTAAAAAACAAGCTGGTAGTGCCATCCATGGATCCTTGGTGCACCACCACCTAGCTTTTGTATCTCTATTTGGATATGCAAAGATATGGATTTCAGCAGATTATCCACATTAAATTTAGTAGAACTTTGGTCGTAAGTTGATGTCAAACAAATGATCATAGGCGATCCAAAATCTATCACCACCTTCTATTACACTGTTCTTCCAAATAAGACAGTTCTAATTGAACTCATTATCCAAGACAGCAACTTTTATAAGGTTCATAACCAGTCAATTTATTTTTCACACTGAATATTATGGAGTAACAAAGTTGTAGAGAGGGTACATTCTGCCAACAAATATTGTATTTTTTATTTACTACTGAACTCCTGCAAGACCTATTTATCTACAAAGTATCACTTATTTAAAAATGCAATGAGCAAAATGCTTGAAGTTGATGTTTTAACGTCCAAAAGATGTTCACAAGTTTTTGTTTGAATGCTCTATGGTCATGTTTGAACGTCCATATACGAAGCTCACAAGATACAGTTTGCTGGATCCCTATTGGGCATCACAATATCTACAATACAGGAACATGAGAAGGGGGACAAACGAATCACCAAAATTACCAATCAGTTACATCCCAAGTCAAAGATCTAATACGATTAACACCACCACTTTCCGCAAGAAACACAAGTTTTCTTCTCGGCCTTGATCCGCTTCTTATTTATAACCAAATACCAAATCTTGATAAACATCTAATACGATTAAAGTCCAAGATCAAAGATCTAATACGATAGACACCACTACTTCTCCCAAGAAACAATAATATTCTTCTTGGCCTTGATCCCCTAATTCAGTTATGAGCGAAACTAAATCCTGACACGCTACACGAAGCAGATTTCACCAGCAATCGATTCTTTCAGTGCATTACATCATATGGAGAACATAAGCAATATGCATCGATAAAACCTAGATTCAAAAAGATAAAAAAATGAAACAACAAGAACATATAACTACTCCACAGTCTCGGTTTTACCTTGGTGGTCTTCTCCGGGAGAAGGATTCCGGCACTGGTCTTGGAGGGAGGGACGATCTTCTCCACGAGAACGCGGTTAAAGAGAGGAATCAGGCGCTTCGCCATCGACGGCCGCAAGAAGAAAGCGAAACGACCTCTGATGAGCCTTCTTTCTTGCCTCTCTGTAGGGCTGCGGGAGCTCGAGCAGGGTAGGGTTTAAGAGGGGCTCTTCGGTAACCAAATCACTAAGTCACCCCTATCATTGGTCAATAATTACGAGTCTTTCTATTTGTTGGCTTCCGTATGAGAGGGGTAAAAGTGGAAGCGTGGCAGCCATAAGGCACGAACGGTTGGATTTGACAGATAGGGTTCTGCAAGTGAGTAGAAGGTTCAAGAACGTGCTCCTTCGCAGGCCAGGCTTGCATTAGAATGGGCTTCGGCCCATATCTTCTCAGCCTAAGCCATATACGAATTGGCCAATCTATTTTATTTTTTCTAATATATACATTATATATATATATATATATGTGTAATTTACAAAAATCTAAAAATAACTTAATAGAAATCACAGCAAATTAAAAGTAACATTTCTGTGTATAATAAATAATAATTCATTGAGTATATTGCAACCACATAATTCAGGGAATTACTTGGAACCAGAAGGATGTGGACATGTAGGGCTGCTGCTTTCTTTATCTTCCCGTCTTCCTTCCTCTTATCCATTGGTGTTTCCTAAGCCACCCACAAGCGTCCGATATCGTCAAACCATGCGTGGGAAGGAGAGATTCCCATGACGTCAGGTGCCATGGCGGAAACCCACTCCTCCTCCCTCTATAAATCTGCCCACCTGCAGCGGCAGCAACCGTAAGGCGAATCATGGAAAGGATGAAGAAAGCGGAGGCCGTCGTGCACGGCCATGGATTCCTCCTCCTCACGCTGGTCGTGCTTTTCCTCCTCACTTGTTCTTTCCTACCGCCGGCTGCCAACGCAGCAGCGGCTCCGTCGGTGAAACCGTGCCCATCTGGCAGGATTGCCCACTGCGCGTTAAATCCTAACCGTCCTGTGGTAATTCCGCGGCCGACATGCGGAGGAGGGATTTACCGCTGCCCGGGAAATCCGAGTCCTCCTTCTCCGCCTCCGCCGCCGTGAGGGACTATATATATATAGAGACTGCGGTGGTAGTCAGCTGAATCGTCCATGTGGTGCAGATCGTCGGAGGAGAAACAGGCTGAAGAAAGTAGTAGCTAAATAAATGTGCGGGGTGGGTGGGGTATGAATCAGTATAATGTGTGAACTACCTACGGCTTCAGAAGATGCTTGAAATAAAAAATATTTTATATATCTATCTATAGTGCTTTCCCCTTCTTTTCGTCGAGCTTACATATCAATCAATTCTGTCATAGGTAAGCGGACGATCTCGAGGTTACGAATTATTTAAATAAAAGCTAAAATTGATGATTGGAGATGCGGGGTATCGATCCCATACCTCTCGCATGCTAAGCGAGCGCTCTACCATCTGAGCTACATCCCCTGTTAGAAATAAATTTTATATATAATATAATATAATATAATATAATATATATTACAAATCCGAAAAAGAGGAAAGATACTAAACAAATACAAAAAAAAAAAAAAAAAAAAATGGACAGGAAACAATATTTTTTGTTTGTAAAATACTATGAAAAATCCACATAAAACCAAAACATCCGTTATTTCCCACCTCTTTTTTTTTTTTTTTTTGCTTTTTAGAATTTGCAAGCAAATTTCTCCCAAAAAATATAAATTACGATTTAAGATTCATCCTCAATTAGATGCAGAAATAAACAAGGTTTTCATGAAGGATTGAGTCGAGGGTTTACCATGTGGTTTTACCACATAAAAACTATGACACAAAAGCTGGGATCGGTCAAGTACTATGATGGCGCAGCAACGGCTTCAGAAACAATGTTGTCACCTTGTCAGAATCGACTTGTAGAGCAGAAAGACTCGCCGGAACTATAATTGTTAAGCCACACAGAAGATAACAACTTGATAGGGAAAAGAAAACAACAAGCACCTGAATACCTCTGCTTTTGGGTATGCATATGATAGCAGGAACAGATAGATCAGCCACGAAAACCGGATGGTAAAACCAAAGCAAACATCATTATAGGAGAAAAGTGGTAACAAAGCTGTTTCTACCATGTACATCATTGGCGACTAATTTTGAACAAATAACAATTCATTCCCAAACCATCTAGAAATTTGTCCGACCAGATGTTAGAGAAGTAAAAGATCAAGTTTTAAACCTCTGCGAATTAACATCACATCGAGGTCATCACGACGATTCTCTGTAGCCTCGGTATAAGACCATGGGATCTTACATACTTCTCTGGAGGAGTTTGTAGATGTACAAAAACTTTCTAAAGGTCTGACCGGATGGCTCCCCCAAGGAAATGGAGAAAAAGAAAGAGTTCAACTTCTCTCATCAGCCACATCAAATATAAGAATAAAGATCACTGAGCTGGTTCTTCTTTTGCTTGAATCATTGTGCTCGTGGAGGGCTTTAGCCAATCCATCTGACTCCATATTCCATTTTCTGAAAAGCAAACTGGCAGTTCAGACTGATCGAGTCTGTGCTTCGAGTAGTATGTTTGTGGCTACATTTAAGTCATTTCTAGCCCGCATGAGTGCCTGCCTTGCAGCATTGCTGTCAAACCCCATGGACACCAATGTAGTAATAGAAGACTCTGGTGGCTCTGGCATAGAAATATGTCCAACTGAAGGATAGTTCTGCTGCACCAGAGGCAAGAAGAAAAACCACTAAACATTAGTCTGAAAGTGTAAGATGGTCCCAAAGATGTGTTTACTTCTTACAGGCTTTAAACAATTCTCACCTCAACCGACTCTTCTTTGGAGAACATGAAAACTACAACCAAAGTAAGAAGGCCCGACATCTATATTGCTTAATGAAGATAATTGTAGATATTCTGAATGTTGTGGAGTTTCTTTTTACAGAAAGAAGCAAGTCCTCTTCTTATTGTCTATGTTAGATGAACTTTTCTACACAATAACTGGAGACCGTGCTGGATAATAGTTTAGTAAAAAAAAATTTATAGTTTTCTTTTATTAACATAAATTATCCTAAAGTCACAGGAAATCTTGATCTCTAGTGTGTCAACATGCTTTCCAACAGTTCTTACAGAATCCAGTAGATTAACTTTTCATATATGTGGTTGGTCACAAGCTCCTGAATTCTCAAGTTTGAATAACACTGGTTCTTGTCTTAGTTCTTTCTGATGATTCAACCAGAAGCAGCGCCAGAAACAAAATGCTACAAGAGTAGACGGGTAATAGGAGAATCAGCAAATGAATTTAAAACCAACTAAAGTATTCCTATCAGCTACAAACAGCTTAAATATATTTGGTGATCAGTAAACTCAAGTTCAATCCCCAGCAATAACACGTTTCAACGATAGAAATGCATATATCATTTGTCTGATCATCTTAATCATTTATAACTCATTTCAATTACATCTTCCTTCCAAGGTCAGATTCACATAAATGCCATGATATAAATAACTATTAAAACATTATTAGTTAAATGATCATGATTAAAAAAAAAAAAAACTTGGCATGGTAATTGAACCTGTTATACAAAGAAGCTGCTGTAAAAAATTATAGATGAGCCTAGAGTTCATATACTGGAATATGATTGCTAGTTTCTTGGCAGCCACAACTCACAAGTAACAATCATTTTTGGAATATATGGTTCTTTGTAATACACCAATGGTTTTTTATCATATAATGAAGCCTTATGTTGTGACATGAGTGAATAATGTTTCAAATGTATATTTCAAAAGAGAAAAAAATAGGAGTTTCCAATTACATGGTAGAAGCATTAGAAAAAGAGTTTTCTACATAAACAATAAATAATTTCTTTCCTTAAAGAGTTCACCTAAAACAACGAAAGAATCAGACACGTTGGCCATGGTAATAGATTAGGTCAACTACCACTATCTCTATCATTAAGCCCAACTACACCCACCCACCAGCTAAATGAAGTTTCCCAACTCAGCACATATACGTTCCCTAACATGCCGAACAAAATGGAGATTAAGATGATTATACTGTGATTTTTTAACAAAAAGAAGTCAACTTGCTACCTCCTCAAGCTCAAGTGAATCATCAAGACCCTGGCATGTATAAACCACGAGTCGGTATTTATTGGTTAAAACAGGTAGAATCAGGTGAAGTGCACGGGCACACCAATTAACCACCATTAGAGTATGTTCAAGTTCAACACAAGAAAGAAACAGAAGATACTTGCCTGGAATCGACGGCCAGCATAAGGCACACGTGCATTTCTTCTGATATTTGCAGTTGAATTACGTGTTGAACTTGTTGAAGAGGACATGAATAACCTTGAAACCACTGATGCCACCTTTTTAGGGAACTGCACATGATCCAACTAATGGAATGATCAGGAATTGAAAATCAATAAAACAAATCAGCTATATGAGAGGTCTTAAGTGATTTAGAACTAAAATACATATAACAGTGATACCAAATGGAAATGCAACTACCAAACAAAGAAGATTGCATGCTTAAGCTGGTTTAGATAATGATGGCTTAAGAACAGTCCAAGACAGCTCTGTTTAAAATGATTAAATTTTTCCAAAGCATAAAAAACAGACTTTTCCAAAGGCGGTATATCCATTCTTGTTCTGCTATTTTGGCATTTATAATTATTTAGTTCTAGAATCCTTACCTCGACATGCTGTGAATGTGACTCATAACTATATCACAGAATTAGTGTACATATAGATTGCAGAAGATCTGTTCTAGTTAAACTTCAAAAATATTTTATACGTCCAGTGAAAATTTAAGTATCTTGGATTTGCTCTAGAACCTTTGGTCAATTAAAACTATCTTGAAACATGCAATCACCTCAGGTTAAATAAAAAATTTTAGCTACTAGAAAACCGAACATCAAAATGGTAGAAAAATTTAAGCTAATAAAGTAATAAGATGAATTATAGATCGATCAGGGTTCAGCTAAAGTGTTACATTGATTTAGATGTTTTTGTTTATCAACTGTCATAAGAGCAATGAATTTGCAATAATAATATTGATCCACACAAAAATGGCTTTAAGTTTCAGCAAAATTAATCATCTTTCCATGAAACAAATCACTTTGCTCCAGCTAAAACTAAAATACTGATTCTGGACCTCAACAAGTGTCTACTGGTACCCATAAAAGCTGAGGTGTATTTTATTTTCAACAAAACAGGATGAAACTAACAAAAAAGGATGGAATTTATGGCTGTTTTCATATGAACATCAGGTTCAGTGAGTCTAGGTAGCTGCATAGCGCCATGGAAATTCCTTGATTAATCAATCAAATCAGTAAAGCTTAACAGTATCCGAATTAAGTAGCATTCTAATAAATTTTTGGCATTTCTTAAGCTCAATGTATTGGATTTTCCATTAGTTCAATTCACAAAAAATACTGCTACAGCACTGAATCAAATACCTTGTGCAGTTCTGTCTCTGAACATTTTTCTTTTTTTTTTTTCCCCTTACGAATTCCTAGCTAAATCTCATTTGCTAAACCTGTTAGGAATCACGGGAACTTTTGGATCTCAAGTATTGGACAGCAACAAATTCCTCTTGCATGGTTTATTCATTCCAAATCCTTAGCTAAGTTGAAATTCATTTTCTATTACAAAATACCAGCACAAGTTTTTGCATATTAAACCAAATAGCAGCTTTTATCTCCCCTGGGAACCCTTCGAGGCATCAGGTATAACACTAACATAAATTTCTATCCAAAGGGTTGGATATTTATATATTTCTTACAGCAAACTGTTTATCCTGCAAAGAGCATGTAATGACTGAAAAGTTCATACAAATAAGGGTGTTCATGGAGCTCAATAATCCAAAATCTTACCCAAGTCCAGTCCAAATTTCCTAGTATTGGTTCTTAAATACTGATATGCAAAACTACAAAGAAGAAACTGGAGCTTAGATCCATACCCAATAATGTTTATAACTTTATATATCTGATAACCACATTTGGATGCTGCAGTTCTCCATCAGTTTTAGGTTCAACTCCCAGGTGCACCCAGAGAGAACAACATTACATAAACAAACTCATGAAAATATCTTTCATGTAGTTTTTCCCTTCTGATTTCAAATCAATAACACATAATATAAAGATGATGCATGGTTCAAACTTTGTTGGTGCTAGCCCCAATTATATTCATTCTCTAGCCTTAGTGCCTTTCAGAAACTTTAATCCATAAAAATAATTTAGTAGGCTTGTTCCATGTATTTTATCTGTAAAAGGTGAACTTAGTACACAAGACTCCACCAATACAAGACCTGAAAAGGATCGATGTGTACAATCTTAACTTTATAAATAGAGAGATTATTTCCGTGACTCACAACTTTACATCCTGATCACCCATGATACAAAGGAGGAACCTTACCTTTATCTGTATGTAGGATTTATAGCAATTAACACCTAAAGCCACTGGGTCAAACTATGACAACAACACTTTCTGGCTTAACAAGAATTCAGTTGTACCATGTTATTAAAAGTGCTGAAATTGCTTGAACTTTGTTTGACCAATCACAACCAAACTGACTTTGCAGACTTTGGTGAAAAGAGTGATAGTGTAACTTTGCCAATCACACCAAAGTGGCTTTAGGTGTTCTATTAGTTATGAAGGATTCAAAAGTTTAAAACTGATTTTCCTCAAAATTCTTAGGAAAAAAAATAACTTCGCCAATTTTTACTCTACCTCATTGTTTACCATATTAGTAATTCAGCTTGGTTACCATGAAATAGGACAAGAAATAGGAAAATACTGCATTTGATGATTGAAAGTGGCAAGAATTAGCCATAATCAGCTGACTCCAACTATATTAATCCATGCCTACAGATTTTTAGAAGAATGTCCAGAACACTATTTTTTAGAGAAAAATAAAAAACCACAATTTACAACTACATGAAAAAGGTGTCTAATTATGATAATGTGGCCTTGGAATTGAGTTAGAATGATTTTTAACCTGAACTATTTACTGTCTTAATGGACTTCTTAATTTTCTTAATTTTACAGGACATATTTTTATTCTACTTTATTTTTCTAAAATTTTAAAATTTGCAACTAACATACTGAATGGTCAATCCAATTTGATCAAGCTGACTGATCTAGTCCTATCATGATAACCAAGTTCCCCTAACCACATACACACTAGATTTAATCCCTCCATTTATTCTACTTTCATGTCTTCAAATAACAGACGAATTTCATTATTATTCAATTTGCTTCTTTGGGGATTTCATAGGCTACAATAGGACTCTGGACATAAATGAACTCCCATGTATTGCCCATGAAGTACATGTTCAGCTATGCCCAATAGATCTACCTATCATTGCTTGGATACAGAAAAGAGAAACCACATGAACTTTCCCATAGCTTGTTTGCTTGAAAAATTAGCTTGATGCAAAGTGAACAGCAGTAGAATTAATTAATAGTGCATAAATTTAGAACTATATTCAAAGGGATGCTTGTGATAACCTTTAGCCTCCGAATGCCAAATGCATTAACACGATAAAGAAAACCAGCAAGAACACCACATATGCCTGGTATAAACGACCATTTCCAGCCACACAAAAGAAGCTGGTGAGAAACAATTGAGTAAGAAGCAGTAGTCATGCAGAGATATAAAACAAAGAAAGTGGCTAAGAGAAGTAACTATACCTGAAAGCCTACAAAGTATATGATAGACTTGTCAGTAAAGTTTATGCCAAGCACACGGAATCGTGACGTAACAGGGATATCAACAAAAAAGGGTATAAATGTGGCAAATATAAGACCATAAGGTCCAGATGCAAGAATGTTAGAGTCAGCTGCAACATAAATAAGAAAAGAATAAGTTAATATCAGAATATCAACAATAACAAACCATTAAGTTCCAATTATTTAGGATCAGCTATACATGGATTTTAACTAAGTTCGTATCAAAAATTTAAGAAAAACGTAAGCTAAATGCTGCACAAGATAGAAGAAACATGAAAACCTTTCAAAACACAAAAATTAAATTCAAATTCATAAATAATATATGCTATGAAACTCAGACGATATAAGCATATTTAAGTACTTAACCAGACAACTTAAACATTCAATCAGTAATGAGAGACAAGATGCAGAAAAATCAGGTAACTCTCATAAAAAAAATCAAACCTATGTGCAGTCTAGTTGTAAAGGTCTTAAAGTGTGACACTATGACACAACTATGTATAATTACCAAATCACTGTCCAGCCTCTGTTGCTAGCCAAATACGACTACCACGTAAGTCTAGTTTGCCTGATGGGCAAACTGGCCTATCAATTTCGTTTGGCTCAAACCATCAGCTAAAATGCTTAAGCTGAAGTTGATAATATTACACTCATCAAACATTTATAAGTCAATCTTAGTCTTTGCCTACTTCCATCGTGAGACTTATCAGGGTGTTACAATCTCCCCCACTCAAGGGCTTGACGTCCTCGTCAAGGCCCATCATAGTCTAGATCAAGCCCTAGTATGGTGTATATGAGGCGTAGCCCAGCGATGGCTCCACATCATGTCGAGTCCTTTGATTTTATCCACGGATGGCCCCTTCCTACTTGAGCCCCCTCACCATGCTCAATTACTAGGGCTACTACCAAATGTCACGACCCATGCCTAATAGGCTAACCTACCCATCAATTTTGTTTAACCTAAACTACTGACCAAAATACGTAGGCTAAAGTTGACAGTAGTACACCGATCAGGCCCTTATAAGTCAATTTTAATCTGGCCCACTTCCGATATGGGACTAATCAGGAGTATTACAATCTCCCCCACTCAAGAGCTACTATATTATTGTAACACCTCGATTAGTCTCATATCAGAAATGGGCAAAGACTAAAATTGACTTATAAGAGTTTGATGAGTGTACTACTATCAATTTCAACTTAAGTATTTTGGCTAGTGGTCTAGATCAAACGAATTTAATAGGCTAGTTAGCTCATTAGGTTCGGATCGTGACATTTAGTATCAAAGCTAATCTAATATGTAGGCATAGTAAAGGGGCTCAAGTAGGAAAGGGCTATCCATGGATGGAGTCAGAGGACTCGTCACAAAGTGGAGCCACCACTTAGCTACGCATTACATGCACCATGCTACGGTTTGATCTGGACTATGTTGGGCCTTGACGAGGATGTCAAGCCCTTAAATGGGGGAGATTGTAACACCCTCAATCTTAGTCTTTTCCCACTTCTGGTGTGGGACTAATCAAGGTGTTACAATAAAGTAACAACACTTGAGTAGGGGAGATTGTAATACCCTTGATTAGTCCCACATCGAAAGTGGGCAAGATTAAAACTTATAAGGGCCCGATCGATGTACTATTGTCAACTTCAGCTTAAGCATTTTGACCAATGGTCTAGGTCAAACAAAGTTAATGGGCCAGTTAGCCTATTAGGCCCAAGTCATGACACTTACATAAATGCATTTTTCATAGAATGTAATTAGAAAGCACATATATGCAAAAGCCAAAAACTTTAAGGTAACAATTAAATGCATAGTGATACAAGTTGGATTCGTTGTACGAATAGCTAAGTCACAGTATTCCATATTTCAAATTATTTTTAGAGCTTGTCATCCTTTTCATTGTAACAAAACAATCCAGTTTTGATAATTAAAGGGATATTTTATTATAGGAAGGATTAGGAGTCTATAATCACTAATATTAATAACACAGTCCAGATATTTTTATTTAGTATTTCTTTACTTCTCTTTGGAATCTTCTTGAGAACAGAACTGTTATCAATGATGTATTGAATACCACATCTTAACTATTGTTCACACTCAGTTTTTGATGGAATAAGAAATGTTAAATTTTAATTCTCCAAAGGTGGCCAATAGGCCTCCTCCCTGTGTTGGGTATCTATTGTTGCATGTGTCCTCATGTCCACCCATGCAACTCTCCTCCATCTCTCTCTCTCTCCTTTCAGTACCTCTAAACGACAATTCAATCTTCCTTATCTCGCTCAGAATTCTCTTGAACAGCAGTATCTCTCCTTTATCTCCATCATACAGCCTTATCTTCTCTCTCTACCTATCAGATATTGATTATCTTGAAACATAATCACTACGAAATCCTTCACTAATACTATAGCTAACAAATTTGTATTGTAATCAGGATTGGTTAAGGATGATATGACCAAGATCCCAGAATCAATCTGATCAAACCAGCATTATTGGGATCACTCAATTATACAATGTAACAAAATAAAAACAACAACAAAAATAGCATCATTGGGATCACTCAAGTATATAATTTAACAACATAAAAACATAATAAAAAATAGAAAACGATTGAAAAAATATAAATAAAATTTATAGAAACTAAACATATTATATGCTTAAAGATACTTGTAGTGTCATGTTTCATAATTAAAAAGTCATATGAAACTAAAATATAAAAGACAAAAAGATATAAGAATAATAATGAAATTTAATGAAATTTAATACATCAGAAAATAAATAGGAACAGTTTATTAGAAAATAAGCATTTGCCATATCATATAAAGATAAATAACTACTATATAGGTCATACAAAGGACCTATACTGATCGACTTGTAGCTTTGAGTGTAACAAGTAACAACCACCCCATTATGGCTCTAGTACTTCCCTAATCATCATGTAGATGAAATGTAAGGTATGCAAAGAAAAAAAAAACAGACTTATTTGAAGAAAGCACCCACAAAACATTTGAGATTAGTGTCAAATCTCATGATACTTGTAAATAGCAAACACAATACTAGCAATGTCTTTTCTTCTGTTTTACAGTCATAGTCACAAATTTCATTTTTGTCATTCTTCCATCTCAACATCTCTCTTCTCTTTTGCTCCTATTTTGCTCTGATGTTGTCAAAATGCCTGAAAGTGGTCAAAGTCAACCAACCTGTGTTGAATTTGATTGATTCAATCCTGTCCCGACTAATTTCTTATAATGTGGCTGAGAAACTGGCCAAAATCAAATCAGCCTTGGACAATATCGATACAGATTGATGATGTATCATTTCAAAATCGGCTTAATATCCAAGTATAGGTAAAACTAATAAGTCATAAGAATGTAACAAGTGCTATTAAATATGTCCCTCTATCTTGCATACATGAATACCAAAAATCTTCAAAACTGAAAAAAAAAGGGGATCTAATTAGCATCAATAAATTGTTTAGCAGATCTAGTGTTCAGAAAGGCCAATGGCTACAGGAGAATAGGTCATAGAAGTGGTAGCTAATGATATGATCAACTAATAGCCACGACTAAGCCTTCAAACTAGCTAGAGCACATGAAAATAAAATTATGCATTTGCTACTTTGAGTATTGCATACCTTTAAGAAGTGCCGAAGCTAGGATTTCAAAAAATGTCGACACGATTATACAGAATAGAACAAACACCTGCATGTTTTTGTAACTATTAAGTGAGCAACACCATTCTCAACACATTTCTTTGAGTGAGTATATAGTTACATACTCTAGATGAAAAGCTACAGCAGAATATAGCATCGATGAAAGAAGTGTGACAGAAAAAGGTGGACAATCACTACTTACTGAGTACTTGTTAGAGCCCATCTGTCTCTCGAATACTCTGAAGTAATATAACAAATAAAATCCAGCAACTAACTCTGGAGTTGATGAGAAAGCAAATACTGAGGGAATAGCCTTCAATAGATCGTGGTTTTCAAAAGTATCCTGCATAACATTTGCTTTAAGTCAAATTGACAGTATCACAGGAGACACCACAGGAAAAGATGTGAGATCATTCTTCTAACTACTTTTAACATCAAGAGATATTAGTACTACTAATTCATATAAACGATCTACCAGCTACCTCAGATGCAGAAATATGAAGCGGACATAGTATATAACACTCATCAATGCTCTATGTATGATGAAGCAACTATAAGATTTTCAAAAAGATTCCTAAATCAAAGTACAGTAACACACCTAAAATTGAGATCCACAAATATATTCGGATATCTAATTCTCTATACATACATAATTACAAGCTGCAGATACTAACTATTTGGGGTTACATCCTTCCCAGCCACTGAGTTATATTATGCTCAAAAACTGCATTTTATAATCCTGATTTGGGTTATCTTAAACTAAGATTAGAAATATTTAATAGGTTAATATAACATAGGTTCTGCACAATAATGCCATTCCTGCAAACTAGACCAATATATGTTGTTGAATCAATATTCAGCACCACAAAGAAATTAATTCAAAAGCTCTAACTGATTCATGGATCCTGACAACCCAAAGATCCAACAATTCAAGAAATGGTTCAAATAGAGGAAAAGTGAACCGCAATGGACGATCGGAAAAATAAATATGAAAACTGGGACTCCAAAAAGTTAAAATGAGTATGATCCCAATCTGGCTGCTCCAATTCTATCAAATACAGTTAACAAAGAATATACAACTTATTCCAAAGAAATCTTGCAGTTCAATACCACGGGTAATATTTTAATAGGGAGAGTACTCAACTGATCTAAGAAACCAAGGATCGAAGAAAACAAGACAGAGGTATCCAAGCAAGGTTTTACTTACCGGTCCATACCAGTACCGACATTTTGTCGGTACCGATACAAGACCAGTACCGGGTGGTACACACAGTGTGTACCAACCGGTATATTAAAATATAATATAATATAATATTATATATAATATTAAATATTAAAATATATTAAAAAATATAAAAAAAAAGAGCGACATCGCCTCGATCTTTCTCCTCGCGTGGGAGAAAAATCACCCGCGGGCGGCGATGGCTCACGGGCGGCGATGGCTCGCGGGCAGCGACAGCTCAAGGGCAACTCGCGGACGGCGACAGCGCGTGGGCGAGGACCGCACGAGGTATTCCTCTTCTCTTCTTCTTCTTTCTTCTTTTCCTTTTCTTCTTCTTCTTCCCTTTTTCTCCCTCAATCGATCGCCGACGATCGATTTCTCCTTCAATCGACCGCCGACGGTCAATTTTGGCGGTACCGCCCGGTAGCGGGCGGTCCGCATACTAGTAACCTAGCGGATCAGTATTTACCGCCCGGTATGGACGATACAAATCAGTATGAAAAACCTTGTATCCAAGAAAGCAAAAAGAGACTTCATGTGAACAATGAACAACTAAATAACCTACTAGCATGCTAGCATGGTACAACAAATTGCATGACCATTTTGAGTATGCTGTCATATTTATTCAAACTAATAAACCCACACCAAAACACAAATAACATCATGACAACCCATTTATAGCAAGCAGAAACATAATTTTTTCATGACTGAGAACAAATGTCTTTCAAGAGATATTACAACTGTAAGCCAGAACATACTTCTCATGGAGACCTTAACTATGACAAACTTGTACAGATGCTGTGAAGCTCAAATTAGGTAATTGATGACAAACAAGAGAAATATTACATAAAATGATTGACAAAATTAATTTGCATTTTTCTTTACAGCACTAATATTCTTTATCCTCCTTTCCATTCTTATTCTTCATCACCTTCACCATCACTTCTCCTTGCATCATCTCCAAAAGGCATCTTTCTAATTCTTTGTTCCTCTCCAGCATAATTCTTCTCAGACGATAAACTAGATTTTATGCTCCAACTCATCTACTTTAAGTTTATACTGGTCCTCCAATAGGGATCAAAAGACTAGGTGATTTCTGGTCAAGGTGTCTTATCCATGCTGTGAAGTAAAATGGTCAAACCAAGGGTTAAAATGCCTAGATTCATCAAGCACAATCTAGACAACATATAACTGTTCATTGTAAATTAAATATAATTTTGTAAAGCCTGAGCTCAATTTGCATCAGCCTGTTTAAGGCCTAGGTTGACAGTAAAAACAAGAAATCCAAGTAAACCTATCACCGCCTGGTGATATCTACAGGTTGGTATGTGTCTAATATCTTACTATAATAACCTATCACCCATCCTGGTGGCATATGTGAAATCATATACAATTTGTTGCTGGTGGTGGCACTTGATTTGTGCTCAAAGTTTTGGCTGTTTTTTGTAAAGAAAAATTAACCATCAAGTATGAGTAAAAGTGAGCATGGTTCATCAAAATATTTTAGGTTTTCAAGAAGTATCGTCATCCAAATATACCAAGCAACTATAATAAAAAACCCCAGGGCCTACCACATGCTGAGTTGAGGTTGCTCATCAGCATCATAATCAAGTCAAATGTTTTTCTAGTAATTACCTACTTAAGCTTCAAAAATGCACCCGACCAATAGGTGCTAAATGGAATTCCAAAATAGCTACTATTATTATTATTGTTACGTTCAACTAAAAGCAACCGAGATGAAAAAAGAAGAGCCAATTTGGATTTGATTCATGGAAACCACTAAAGATACCAAGAAGAACCTTTCAATGCATGCTTCTGAACTTCTTAGGCATTAAATCATGTTTCCTATATGTCAAGGTAAGTTATGGATCTGGATCAAAAATACATGTTACAATATACTACTGTTGTAAAAATTGTGTTTCTTTCTTTCTTTCTCAGGAGACACTCAGAAATAGCAACCTACATAACTTTCTATTCTTGTTCATCCAAAATATCAACACCATTAATGATAAAGGATAGCAGAATGGCAGCATGCAACCAGTTTGTCCTCTAACATCACTATAGCATGCGTGACTAGTGTTTAAGATCTGCAAGAGTGACAACGGTTGCAACAAATGCCCTGTACCACATGGGCATTACAATAATCGATCAACCCATAAAATGACTTAGGACAACTTGAGCATGAAAATATTCCTACATATATATTTTCACACTGTTACTGCCTTTTCAACCCATTGGTATTTGCATTTACTGGCAATTAAAAAGCAAATACATGGAAGTACTACATTCCTATTATATCATTCGTGCGGAAAATAGCAACCAAATCCGACTGAGTCAGAAGCCAGAATTTGTCAACCCTAAGCAAGCTCCATCAACACATTCCCTATAAAAGCCACAAGCACACTTCTTTTTGCCCTCTAACCTGAAGTAACTGTCAACTCATTCAAAGCTCTGCCTAATATATGATCACATAAAGCACGAAGAATTGGGGAATCAAGAAGGGGAACCTGGTACGACAATCCGAGTCGACGGGGCCGGCCGGAAACCGCAGAAGTGACCGAGAGGACGGCGCTGGTTATCACGAGGGTCCGCGTGACCGGCGCATTGCCTGCGAGAAGAACAAGCACACGGCGGGAGGAGGGTTTCAAGAACCAAGACTACGGAAAGAAATCATCAAGAAAAGAGGAGGGACGAAGAAAGAATCGAAAGAAGATGGAGATGGTTACGGAATCCGGTCGGTCCAGCGTGCATCTTGGATCGCCAAGCGAAGCAGATCGTAGTCTCTTTCCTTCTCGCCTCGAATCGTCGACGGAGAGAACCCAAGAAAGAGAGAGGAAGGAAGAGGAGGGGAGGTCTTCTTTTAATGGTGTTGTTAGAAACGACACGGCGAGGAAGAGACTCTCTCTCATCTGTTGGACCGGGGGATTAGGTTGGGTCGGGTCAACTGTGAGGATTTGGACTTTTTGAAGTCTGGGTCATCGCCGTCCTACGTGTCCCAATTCTGGTCAACAGCATTGTGCGACTTATGTTGGTATACGTTGGGTTGATATCTATTCAGTCGAAATTATTTGATATTTTTCGTTAACTAGTGGCATTTAAATTTATAAAACTTACGGCGAATTTTCAAAAAAAAAAAAAAACTCTATCTTTAAGAATTCTTGCAGAGCACCCCCCCCACTGTGGGCTTGCCCCTACCCACCTCACCCTTATGTGAGTAAGGGTGGGCCACCCTCATCACTGTTGGGTCCAATGGTGGCAAAGGGGCCATGGAGGTCCCACCTTCGTCGCTAAGTGATGTGCCTTCGTGGAATGAGACTTTGTCCTCAACAAGGAAGGACGGGCCATGAAGACTATAATGACGACGATAACCCATTCTAACGAAGAAGAGGGGAGAGAGAGTAATCTTAAGACACTATTACTTTATTCGTCAATAAATTTGAAACATTGTTTAGTCTCGAAGTAAATTGATTAGTTTCGAAATAATTAATGAATAAATATCGATTTTTTTATAAAAAATATTTATAACTAAATCAACAAACACTTGATGTGTAAGATAAAACAAGTCCTGTAGATTTGTAAACAATCGTAAGTCTTGTAGGCTTGAGATTAGTAGTAACTAAGGTAATGTAGGACGATGACATTATTGATAGCAGGTCAAAAGTAAAACAAATGTTTATAAAAAATAATTTATATAAATTTTTTAAAGTTAGAAGCATTACGCGTGAGAAATTTTGAAAGATATAGTTTTTTTTTTAAGAATTCATCTTTCCTTTATTGAAATCATTCGATATCTACATGATTATGTGAGAATAACAAGAAACAAATCTCTCTCTCTTTTTTTTTAGAAGGGATAATAAATGAACCAACGAGTTAGTAATAATTTAAATTAAACTAATATATAAAAAAAATATCTAATTTAATTAAATGATGTCCGAATTCACTTTAAGCGAACCGAATATATACAACACATTCAAATATAAAAAAACTAGATTAATTATATTGACATTTGACACTACAACAAATAGGATCAGTTTGGCGTATATAAAGCCTGGATTAAATCAGTTTGTCAAGATTTTAAAATAATAAATAATTAAACTTTCAACCAATTTGATTCACTAATTTATTTTTTTTATTAACTTGACATTCCTACCTTTTAATTACGAGGAAGAAATAGAAGAAAATAAATAAAATTATTATTTTATTTATTACTCTCTCTTAACGTGTGTAGTTCGCACTTCTGGCATTTTTTTATATTTTCAATAATTAGATTTAAAATATTATCTATATGTTTCATTTTTTCAGCATAACATATTTTATTTTTAATATTGTTTATTGAATTTACGGTAGGATGCTATTTATTGAGCCCAAAGCAGCCCAATATAGGCCCGTTTTGGGAGCCCAACAAGACCGGCATCGGCCGATTCTATATATACGGAGTTAGGGTTTAAGAATGACAGGGTATAAGCTTTCAGCGGAGGCTCAATCTTGAGCTACCCTTGCAGTCTTGGGGGTTCTCCAACTCGGCGGCGGTCTCTGTGATCGTCTCCGTTTAGGGCTTTTATATATCTTCCTACTTCTCCTCTTTCAGTTGTTTCTCGTCGTTGGAGGGCAACTGTTAGACCCGTCATGTCGGCGCTTCGCCGTGCGTTAAACCCCACGAGGTGATTTCCCTACTTCCTTGTCGTTGGCCGCATCCATTATCAGTAATCTCTCCCAAATCGTTATCAAAACTTGATCTTTTGAATCCTTTTTTCTGGTTTTGTCGAGAAAGAGACGCTTCTTTGTGCCATCTTATTTGCTGCACTGATCAAGAAATTAGTCTATCACAAAGTAGCATTGTATGCATGATCTGGTTTTATGTAGCTTTCTTTTAGCTCGATTTCGTGCATCTGATGGTGTGTGAATTTAATGTCATACCGTGCTTCTAAACTGTGGATTTTTGGCTTTCCATATAAATCTTTAGGCCTTATGGAGATTTACATTTTGTTCTTACTTTCCTTGCTGTTTCGTAGTGTGCTATTAATAGATTATTGTTGAAGAACAGTTCTCTCTCTTATCTACTGTCAGTAAAGTAACCGTCAGATTTGAGAACTTCATTAAGTGAAGAGTCCCTGTATATGCAATCTGTCTAAACTTGAGGAGATGCTTTATAGCTTAGATATTTAGTTACGGTCATCTTTTTTTTGTGTTTATTGTTTTTTTTTTCTGTCTCCATTTGATTAATAATGTAACATTTTGTAGTTGCATGGATATTGTGAGGGACCAATCCGTTATGATATGTACCTTTTTTTTCGAATTTAACGATCCTGTTCTAAATTATATGATAATTTAGAACTCGTTTTCTGATCTGTGTGTTAAAGATAAGGTGAAAATTTTGATATCTTTCTACTCTAATCTCAGGGGTAACTGCAGTTTTGTTGTTCGTTGTTGTCGCATGAATTTACATGTAGCAAGTAGTAGCATAGAGCATGGAGAATGCCATTATGAGGAAGCTGGTATAAACAGGAGCTTCATCCGATCAAAGTCATTTTCCTGTGGACCTATTTCTTTGAGGTCTTTCATCTGGAGTCGAAATCTCTCTGCTCAGGTTAGACGAAAAAAATCAAGTAACAAGGAAGATGATTTAGAGGAGGGTTTTTCTGATCTGGAGGTACCACCAGAAGATGAAGTTAAGGATGGTTCAGACAAGGAAGATGAGGAGCTGATGTCCAAAGGAGAGTTATCTGAAGAGTCTGATGAAGCTGCAGATAATTCATTAGGTTTGTTAGATGTTGAATCAAATTCAAGTGAAGTGAAGGCACCACGAATATCGACACGCCATTGTCCTCTTTTCAAGACTATAATGGATTCTCCACGTCAATCATTAACTAGTGCACTTAATAAATGGGTCGAGGACGGTAGACCTTTGGGACGATCGGAAATCTCTTCCGCTATGCTGAATCTCAGGAAACGACGGTTATATGTGACTGCTCTACAGGTGATGCTTTTTCTTTGCAAATATCATCGACTTCTATCTACACGTGTTAATGAAATTATAAAACCTGGTAATCAATTTGAAATTAGTTGTGATTTTTGAATTTAAAATTAGTTGCTTTTATAATAGTCGGTATCCTGTAAAAGATAGAAATTCATGGTTTGTTACTATCATTTGTTGTAGGCTTGGGCTGATTTGAAGTATTTCACCAATCTGAAAATTAGATTGGCCATTACGATTGTGTGCATGCTTAGTTTCTTTGTCTTGGCTAAGATGCCTATGTCGGACAAATTTCTCTTTTGGTATCTAACATCTTTAACTTTACTAAATGAAGTTTTTTTATTAATTTTTGGAAAGAATTTGCAATGTGAGAGGCCAAAGGTACAAAATCTAACATCTGACCATTTAAACAATGTCACGAGGTGTATATGGTCTTGACTGTAAGGATCCACTCGTAAAAGATACTTTTCATTTTTTTTTTACGTCAACTATTCTTGGTTGGCCATTTATAATTACCCTTGCATTTTTTATGAAGTAAAAAAAATCAATTATACAGCTGAAATAACATAATGCATATTTACTGAAATGCATGTATAGAAGTGGTGATACCAGTGCACGATGCCTTTGTCAATGTAGGGTGCGGGGAGGGACTATATATGCAGCCTTACCTCATTCAGTTGCACTTATGTGCTGTATGTGTTTATGAAAAATTTCAACTCCTTAGGGTCCAATATGAATGCGAATGCTAGAAATGTAACTTAGTCTACCTTGTGCTCAAAATTTTCAACTTGATAGCGTTAAGTACGAATATGAATGCTAGTACTTTAGGGTATATATGCAACTTTGCCACCTTGTGTTCTTTGTTTACTTCTCACAAAAGGCAAATTTTGTTGAGTTTTTTCCTGTTATATGCACTTTTCGATTGTTTTACATGCTAACAAAATCTTTTTTTGTTTTTGCAGTTCATGGAGTGGCTGGAAGCCAATGGGCATATTGACTTTGTAGAGCGTGACTATGCTTCTCATTTGGATTTGATTGCTAAGGTAAAGGGTCTTCAGAATGCAGAAAAGTACATAGAGAAAATTCCAAGCTCTTTCAGGAGTGAGGTGATCTACAGAACTCTTATGGCCAATTGTGTTGGTGCTGACAATGTCAAGAAAGCAGAGGAAGTGTTCAATAAGATTAGAGATCTTGGGTTTCCCATTTCAGTATTTGCTTGCAACCAGCTGCTGCTGCTATATAAGAGGGTAGACCGTAAGAAGATTGCTGATGTACTCTTGTTGATGGAAAAGGAAAATGTGAAGCCAACACTCTTCACATACAGGATCTTAATAGATACCAAAGGCCGTGCCAATGATATATCAGGTATGGAGCAAATCGTGGAGACAATGAAGGCTGAAGGTGTGGAACCCGATTTCGTGACCCAAGCTATGGTTGCAAAGCATTACATTTTCGCTGGTCTCAATGAGAAAGCTGAGGCAGCATTGAAGGAGATGGAAGGTGGTAATATCAAGGAGAGTCGCATCGTTTGCAGGGTTATTCTTCCCATTTATGCTGCTCTTGGCAAAGTAGATGATGTAGGAAGAGTTTGGAAGGTTTGTGAAGCTAACCCACATCTGGAAGAGTGCTTAGCTGCAATGGAGGCCTGGGACAAGCTTGGGCAGGTAGAAAAAGCAGAGGAAGTCTTTGAGAACATTTCTAAGAAATGGAAGTTGTCCTCAAAGAACTATAATGCCATGTTAAAGGTCTATGCAAACCATAAGCTTTTGACCAAAGGGAAGGAATTGGTGAAGCGAATGTCTGACAGTGGTTGCAGAATTGGTCCTATGACTTGGGATGCACTTGTGAAGCTGTATGTAGAAGCCGGGGTGGTGGACAAAGCTGATACCATATTGCAGAAAGCAGCTCAGCAAAACCAGACCAGACTTCTCTTGTCGTCTTACATGGCTGTGATGGACCACTATTCCAAAAGGGGAGATGTCCATAATACAGAAAAGATATTTCACAGGCTGAGGCAAGTTGGATATGTTGGCAGAATGAGGCAATACCAGTCATTACTTGAGGCCTATGTGAATGCAAAGACTCCAGCTTATGGATTTAGGGAGAGGATGAAGGTTGATAACGTGTTCCCTAACAAGGCTGTGGCAGCACAACTGGCGGCCATTGATGCATTTAGGAGGACTCCAATCTCAGAATTGCTCGATTAAACTTGGATGGAGCACGCCGTGCAAGTTATGATCTGTTTGATGTCCTTCATTCTGGTTTCAGGTATTAAAATTATTTTGGTTGTTCTAGTCCAGTCGATGTCTATGCTGTTGCAATCTAGTCAACTTGTTGCTTGTTTTAGGTACTAAAGATGGGTAGTACTGTGAGGAGAAACAAGATTAGAATCTTCTTCTCTCTATTGAGCTTTATGTTTCCACAACTCTTGTTGCTGAGGATTACTAAAACCCAATATATTTGCATGAATTTTGGTAATTAGATAGTTTGACCTACCAAGTGGTGTTGCCTTTTCTCAACAGTTTTGTGCTCAATAATATATTGTTCTGAGGTTGAACTGCATCTCTTATTAGCTAACCTTCATTTGTCTATTTCAGGTTGTTGGAAGTATTAGCTCTAGACAATACTCCCATGGTTTTTTATAGATTTAATTTTTAAATTTCTTTGCTTTGATTTATGCTTGTAATGCAGTCATTTGAATGTCTACTTGCACAAATGCTAAACTGCAAATACCAACAAAAGCTTTCACGGTTGTTGTAGCCTGTGACAGTTGATGTCTTTCTAAAACACCTAACTAGCACTCACATCTCCCTTTAGAATGTTTTGTTTTCTTATATATTCTTATAATTCATCCAACTATCTATTTGTGTAGTTTATTCAAGTGGATATTACTAGTATGTAACAACTATATATATAGATCTACCATGAGTGGTTTGATGCCAAAATAGCCTCCCTAATGTACAATAAATGCTATGGAAACCACATCTCAGAAATTAATATCTAATTTCAGAGATGCTATAGATGTTATCCTCTTTCTTTGATTCTATCTCCTACGTTCTTCATCAATTAAATAAAAAATATTATGCATTACCAATCCTCATCTCCAAGATGGAAGAACACAAGCCATTGTCTTCTACATCTCTTTCACAATTTATGCTATCATCATCGGCATCATTATTTCCTGCTAAAGAATTCAGAAAGAACATTTATAGATTAGTATGATAATTTCAAAACTTTTAAAAGAGCATTCGATCATTTAATTCATGGTTTGCAGACTTTGTGCTCCTCCACATTATTCAGAAAATGATCTGCTTCATGCGAGCCACTAAAATAGCACTTGACTTCACAAGGTCAACCGATCATTGATGGTAGTCAATGTCCACCTGGGGAAACCCTCTTTACCAACTCAAACATGAGCAAAGGCTGCAAGAATTTTTCAGTGCTTGCACTCTCTGCAGAACAACCAAACATGCACTTGTGTTTAATCATGAAAGTGCCATGAATTTGTGTAAAAGTGGAAGGATAAGCATGCACTGGAAAATATTTCTCAATGTGTCCTGAAACAGTGATCCAGATGATGAACTGGATCACAATCTCATTTCCTTGTGGTACACAGCAACCTTGTGAACTTTATGAACCAATATAGGTTCAGAAATAATTGCTCCTATAGAACTGTTTCAAAAACCCAACACATCCCTTGAAGTCAAATCAATGACCTTGTTCTAATATATCAGAAGAAAACTGATTATTAGTCAAAGCTTGTCTAACTAGGTTGGTAATAGCTGGATCAAACAAAATAATTTGATGATTCTAGTAATAAAAATTTAGACAGAAACAACCTCAACCAAAATAAGAATCTTGAATAAACAAAGGTTCTAGTTGCAGAAGGACTATCACAGAGCATAAAATAAAACACATTTATTTCTTTCTATTCAGCTACATATCCTATTTCCTGAAAAGATCCAGCCGCTAGCCTTGATTTCGTAGAGGTTCTTAAAGATTTTGATACTCTTAAAGAAAACTTAACAACCATTTTTTTCTAGTCATCCAACTTGGGCTCTAGATTAACAGGATAACATCCACATTACCTTTGTTCTATAGCATAAACAGTACCTGCAAACAATTCATAGTCATCAGAAATCCAAATATATTAAGAAAGATAAAAAAAACTTGAATAATGTGACAACCCAATACCTCCCACATGGAAAGTTCAAGAAGGGTTAGAATGGTTCACATACAATACATGTGTCCTATAGAAACTACTGTATCAGCAAACAGTAATGCGCTACAGCAGGACTCCAAATCTATTAAATACCACAAAAAAATCAAATACAGACTTCTAAACCTAATCATAACTCAACTGAACCTGAACTTGAATGGTGGTTCGAGGCTTCTCAATTTAAGGATAAAATAAGAATAATCTAAAATAGTGTGGATAGATGTTGCATGATGCAAGGTGAGTCGGATGAATACAAGGAGTACAAGAGGCAGAAGGATATCAAGATGCCTTTACTATATTTAATAAAAAGAAATTTGAATGCATGGCTGAACTACAGTCATTTCAAAATAGGTTTTCTAGCTCTACTGCAATTTAAATAGCTTTAGGATTGTTTTTGTAATGGAACTGTAAAGATTTCCAGAAGATACTTGGGATCTACCTTTGGTATTGGTAGAGCTTTGAAGATGACAAATGGCTGGTGCACAGAACTGGTCTATCGAGGTGCTTTTGTTCTGTTTTGGGGAGTTTTGGCTATCATTCAGATTTGGCAGAAGGCAAGTTTCTACTACTCTGCAACAAAAAAGCCTTGAACTGTTCATCAAAATAATAATAATAAGTGTCAACAGGTTTTGGATTGAGTATGTTTCTCCAAGCAAATTCCTACACCATACAAGTGAACCCACAAAGGTTGCTAGAGTTCTCCATCGTATTGTCCGTAAGATAATAGTGACAAAGGGGAGACATAGATGGTGCATGTCCTAAGAACAAGCAAGCAGCCTCTTTCTGTCCAAAATTATTATCAAATCATATATTGTGTTCAAAATTTAAGCGCACACGACCCGGAGAAGTTAAAGTTTGGGGAATGCATTCAAAATCAAATCTGTATAATAATTCTGAAGAAGAAATGAAACCAAAAGGTGTGTTTCTAAACCATTTTGATAGAAACACAAAAAATGTATAAGAATCTGAAGAAGAGATGAAACCAAAGGTGTGTTTCTAAACCATTTTGTTAGAAATACAAAGCGAAAACTTAAATTGCGTACCTCCAGCCATTGTTGTTGAAGATTTCAGCAACGATTTCTTAGTTTTTTGGTACTTCTCAGCTCTGAATTCTCACTTTAGATGGTGTAGGAAATCCTTCAAGTTGAGATTAAGCCCAGGGATCAAAACACACACATATATAGTCGTTCTCCCATCAAGAACATTTATTATCATAATGTTCATGATTTAATTCAAGAAATAAAATATTTGGAACACAATTGAGAATTTTAATTATCATGAATGGAGAAATTTAATAATAGTCATTATATTCATAATAAATTAAAACTGAAATATTTAAACCATAATTAATAAAAAATATTAATGACAATAAATAAAATTCAATTAAAAATGATTACATTCTCCCACTTGGTCCATACGTTTCACTTAATGACTTGAATTAATCTTACCGAATAATATTCTTAAGAAACAAATACATGAATCATAGCGATAAGTCCTCTTAAAACGAGTATTATCTTCTATGTATCATAATATATTTGGTTTATAAAGAATTAATCTTAATATGGTAACATCACTTAATGAATAAACCCTATGTTTATTCTTGGTCCATCCGAATATATTTTCTCAAATTAATGTGTACATGAATATGAGAAAATATCACAATATATAAGAGTTTCAATACAATTACAAAGTGGAACTAAATCCCATTTTCTCTATATGATCCTTGAATTTCATAGGTGGCATGCCTTTAGTCAAAGGATCAACAATCTTTCATAGGTGGCATGCCTTTAGTCAAAGGATCAGCATTCATCAATTTCAATTACCACTTTCTCTTCCTTTACACGTTCTCTTATGGCTAAATACTTAATGTCGATATGTTTACTTCGACTTTCACTTTTATTGTTCTTAGCCATAAAAACAGCAGCTGAATTGTCGCATAAAATTCTTAATGGCCTAGAAATAGAATCCATTATTCTAAGCCCAGAAATGAAACTCTTAAACCATACCATATGAAGTAGCCTCAAAACAGGAGACAAACTCAGCTTTCATGGTAGAAGTAGCAGTCAAAGTTTGCTTGGCACTTCTCCAAGAAATAGATCCACCAGCCAATATGAAAATGTATCCTGATGTTGATTTACGAGAATCAACACAACCGGCAAAGTCCGAATCTGAATAGCCAATCACATCGAGTTTGTCTGTCTGTCTATACATAAGCATGTAATCTTTGGTTCCTTGAAGATACCTCATCACTTTCTTTGTAGTCTCCAGTGGTCCATACCTGGATTACTCTGATATCGTCCGAGCATCCCAACAACAAATGCTATATCAGATCTAGTGCAGACCTGAGCATACATAATGCTTCCTACGACAGAAGCATATGAGATATTTTTCATTGATTCCCTCTCAAGATCATTCTTCGGGCATTCGTTCAAATTGAACTTATTACCTTTCATAATGGGAGCAATACTTGGTGAACAATCTTTTATCCGAAATCTTTCTAAAAGCTTATTAATATATGTTTCGTGTGATAGACCGAAATGCCTCGAGGTCTATCTCTATGGATCTTTATGTCAATGACATAAGATGCTTCACCCATATCATTCATATTAAAATTTCTAGAAAGGAACTGTTTCACCTCATGTAGCAAACCCTTATCATTGGTTGCAAGTAAAATATCATCTACGTATAAAACAAGAAAACATATTTTACTCCCACTAATCTTCTGGTATATACATTGATCCATGAGATTTTCAACAAATCCGAATGAAGAAATCACTTCATGAAATTTAAAATATCATTGACGGGAGGCTTGTTTTTAAACCATATATAGATTTCTTAAGCTTGCAAACCAAGTCCTCACCAACACTAGAGGAGAAACCTTCAGGTTCTTTCATATAAACCTCCTCCTTTAGATCTTCGTTAAGAAATGTTGTTTTAACATCCATTTGTTGCAACTCAAGGTCAAAATAGGCAACTAATGCCAAAATGATACGAAGAGAATCTTTCTTTGATACAGGAGAGAATGTCTCTGTATAATCGATTCCCTCCTTTTGAGTAAATCTCTTTGCAACAAGTCTAGTCTTGTATCTCTCAATGTTGTCAAATGAGTCCTTTTTGGTCTTGAAGACCCATTTACAGCCTATGACCTTTACCCATTAGGCAACTCTACAAGATCCCAGACTCCATTGTTCTTCATGGAATTCATCTCCTCTTTCATGACATCATACCAAAAGCTTGACTCTTTGCGATTTATGGCCTGTGAAAAGGTTTCAGGATCATTTTCGGCTCCGATATTATAGTCAGATTCTTGTAGATATACAACATAATCACTAGGAATTGTTGATCTTTTATTTCTAATAAATCTTCTTAATGTTGTACCAATGTCTCCCTGGAAAACTTGTGGTTCAACTTGTTGTTCAGGAGCTTGTTGTAATTCCTGAATTGTTTGATCTATTAGAACATTATCAGTAACTTGTGGAATCTGTATGATTGGTTGTTCAGCACTAGTTTGAACTTGAGGAGTGCTATGAACTATAACCAATCTATCATTCGATGTGGAAGGTTGAGTTACTATATGATCATGTGCAGAAACTATGTTCCTGAACTGATCGCTCCCACTGATCATGTCTTCCTCGAGAAACTTAACATTTCTTGATTCCACAATCCTAATTGTGTGAGATGGATAATAAAACCTATAACCTTTGGACTTTTCAGCATATGCAATAAAATATCTACTAATAGTCGTTGGGTCTAGTTTCTTCTCTTGTGAATTATATATCCTGACTTCAGACGGACATCCCCAAATGCGCATATGTCTCAAACTCGGTTTCCAACCTTTCCATAATTCAAATGGTGTCTTTGGGACAGCCTTAGTTGGAACTCGGTTTAATATATACACAACCGTCTTCAGCGCTTCAGTCCATAAGAATTTAGGAAGATTGGAGTTGCTAAGCATACTCCGCACCATGTCCAATAATGTTCGGTTTCTTCTTCCTGCAACACCATTCTGGTCTGGAGAACCAGGCATAGTGTATTGGGCAACAATCCCCTGTTCTTGAAGAAACTTAGCAAACGGACCAGGTATTTATCCATTCTCAGTATATCTACCATAATATTCTTCACCTCTATCGGATCTCATAATTTTAATTTGCTTACCACATTGGTTCTCAACTTCAGCCTTAAAGACTTTGAAGGCATCCAATGCTTCATTTTTATTATAGAGTAAATAGATATACATATATCGTGAGTAATCATCTATAAAAGAGATGAAGTATTTCTAACCATGTGGGTCCATGCCTGGACTACATATATCAGTATGAATGATTTCTAATATGTCTGAACTCCTATTAGCACCTTTCTTGGACTTATTGGTCTGCTTTCCTTTAATACAGTCCACACAAGTCTTAAAATCAAAAAAATCAAGAGTACTAAGTACACCATCATTAACTAATTTTTTGATTCTCTCTATAGAGATATGTCTTAATCTCCGGTGCCATAAGATAGAGGAATCTTCATTAATATTATACCTTTTAATGCCAGCATGAACATACATTGAACTATGAGTGTTTTTATTTTGTAAGAGAATTTGAAAAAGACCATCAGACAAGATATCATTTCCAACACAATCAGATTTATATAATAAACTAAATGATATATCTTGAAAATGTAAGAAATATCCAAATGGTACGAGTCTGGAAACAGAAATCAAGTTTCTTGAGAAACTTGGCACATAAAAGGTCTTTTCCAATTCTAAAACAAAGCCACTACTCGATGTTAAAATGCATGTTCTAATTGCCTCCACATGTGAGCCTATCTTATTACCTGATAAGATGCTTTGCTCACTTCCCACTGGCTTCCTTAGGTTTTGCATACCCTGCAAGGAGTTTGCAATATGTATTGTTGATCCAGAATCAATCCACCAGGTATTAATATTAACTTTAACCATATTAGATTCATAGCAAACAAACGAGGTTGGTTTACATTTCTTTTCAAGCCATTGTTAGAATTTTTTGCATTCCTTCTTCATGTGTCCCTTCCTTTTACACAGAAGAAACACTTTGCTTCTTTCTTGATATCAGCTTGGGGTGGCATTCTATCATTTTCTTGCTGATTGGCTTGAATTTTGTCAGTTTTATTCTTCCTATGAGTGATTGCCACCAATGCACTCTCACCCAGCTCCATCAAAAGTCTATCTTCTTCTTGAACACACATGGTCATTAATTCATTAATTGACCATTTATTCTTATGTGTATTGCATGAAATCTTAAAAGGCCCAAATTGATGTGGAAGGGTGTTCAGAATATAGTGCACCAAGAAAGAGTCTGACATATCAACCTCTAATTTCTTAAGTTGAGCCACAATATCCCGCATTTGTATTATATGCTCGCGCACACCTTTTATGTTGGTGAGTCTAAGAGATAAAAATTTCATTATTAGAGTGCTTGCTAGTGCCTTATCCGAAGTAACGAACTGCTCGTCAATGACCTTTAGCAGGTCTCGGACATTATTATGATGGTCAATAGAACCACGTATACCAGCAGTTATTTTAGTCTTAATAAATATCACACTGAGCCGATTGGATCATTCTCATCGCTCATATAGCGCGATATAAATTGAAGTGCTAGTATTAGAGACTGCATGTGGTTCATTCTTCCTAATAGCATAATCAATATCTATCCACCCTAAATGAAAGTATTCTCTCCTTCCATATCTTATAGTTATCACCCTTGAGTTCTGGAATGTCATATCGGATATCAGAGAAATTAATAGTATGAGAAACTGCATAAAATCCAAAATAATTATGTCAAAATTTGAGGCTTAAAAGTATAAATTGTATGTTTTACCAATGTAAAACATACTAAAAATGAATCTCATGACATAAAAATTGCTTGTGAGCTAAATTTTTAATTCAAATAGATTAAAATGATCTTTATGATAAAACTATCAAATTATATACTAATTCATAATCCGTATGGGTAAAATATGAAAATAATTTTGATATTTTATCCTGATTAATTATATAAACATAATAAAAGATCATGTGGGATAACAATTATTATGTTAAATATAATTAATCATAATATTATATCTAATTCCTTATGTGATCCTAATTTATATATAATTTTAATTAACTAAGGATGGTATTGCTAGCCCCTAATTAATTAAGATTATATGAATCACTAGACATTTTGAATATAAAATCTTGACTCATAAACCTAAATTATAATAACAAAACATTCATTTAGCATATGAGTTTTATCAATAACGAATATTTTTATTTGGAATAATATTGAAAATCTAATATCTTCATAATTTTCAACACCAAATGCATCAAAAGATTCGAAGGAGAAATCGAAATCAAACCATATTTTAATATCTTAAAAATAAAATCTTCTCCATAGCAAGGCAGAGGTTAATCTCTGCTCTCATACCAAATATAATAAATCTGAAGAAGAAATGAAATCAAAAGGTGTGTTTCTAAATCATTTTGATAGAAACATAAAAAAATATAAGAATATGAAGAAGAGATGAAACCAAAGGTGTGTTTCTAAACCATTTTGATAGAAACACAAATGAATGCGGAAACTTAAATTACGTACCTTCAGTCATTGTTGTTGAAGATTTTAGCAACGATTTCTCAATATTTTGGTACTTCTCGACTCTGAATTCTTACTTTAGATTATGTAGAAAATCCTTTAAGTTGAGATCAAGTCAAGGGACCAAAACATATATATATATATATATATATAGGTTCATGATTTAATTAAAAAAATGAAACGTTTGCACCGTTCAGAATTTTAATTATCATGAAGGATAAATTTAATAATAATCATTATATCCATAATAAATAAAAATTGAAATATTTAAACCATAATTAATAAAAATATTAATTATAATAAAGAAAATTCAATTAAAAATGATTAGGGCATGAAGAACTGGAGCATCAGAAATGGAGGGGAGAGGGGGAATGGATGGAAGACCTTAGGGTTGGCGATGTGGGCGTTCTTGGGCGGATCTCGGCGGAGACAGTGGAGTGGAGCTGGGAGACGGTGACGACGTCGTCGAGGTTGTAGATCTCCATCACGACGGGGAATGATCAGCAGGCCATTTTGAAGAAGTTGATCGTCCACTTCCAGGCCATTCTCTCTCTCTCTCTCTCTCTCTCTCTCTCTCTCTCTCTCTCTCGCTTCGAACGCTGTTGAGATGCGTACTAATGTCGATCAAAAGCACAACACAAAAGCCCAAAAAAGATTTTTTTTTTTTTTTTGTGTAGGGATATAAGTATAATTTTATCTTTATCTTTTCTATTTTTGGTAGTAGTGAACAATATATAAATCTCATAATTTTTGGTCTTCAAAAAGGAAAAGAAAATCCTAATTGTTTCCTATCTTTCCATATATTATTAAGTAAACAAAGAAAAAAAAAACATGATTCTAAATGTTGATCAATTTAGAATTTTATATAATTACTATACATTTATTTTGCTCCCAGATGAAAATAAAACTACTTTTGTTGATGGATGCATTTACTTGTGCAAGAAAATTTTACGATCAACAAATTGATGTGTTAGACCCATTAAGGACGGACGAATAATTTTTTATCGGTGCTCACAAAGTATTGTTATACTATTGACTTGTAAAGCATTTATTATTTGGTCTCAGAAGATTCATGGCAATGGAACGAAAAATGTGGATAGAACATTAGCAAACCATTTAGACCTATCATTACAATACTTTTGTTAAAGATATACAACCACAGTCATACACAATGGTGAAATATCAAGTTATGCTTACAAAGCAAAAGAAAAATGAGAGCTGATGGCATAATGACAATACATGATCTCCTGATTCAAAGATTTAGCTGCCATGGAACCGTAACAATTAGATCCACTTAGCCAGTTGATTTAGCAATCTCTGCAATGGAACCTTTGGAGTGGGTCGTAAGATTGTGGAAGCAAAGTAATCTGTCTCCTTACTCACGAGGCCGAGCAAGCCAAAGAGAGCTCAGGGCATGAAGCCGCGAGAAGTATTCATTGATGGCAAGAAGTGCTCGTGCAGCTTGACGAGTAGTTAGTATCCGACACATTTGTTGTAGAGTCTGTTGCCGCAGGTTGTCAGCCTGGTAATTGTATCATGATTTAGTCTTGGACGTGAATGAAACCTTTTTTTTTTTTTCGGGTCAACACTTGCTTGGAAGAAGTAGTTGAACCACATAAAATAAACATAACAAACAGCCGAAATGAATTCAAAGTATGGTTTATGCAACTCTAGAATAGGAATCATAGATTTCAAGTAGAAGTTGTCTAACCTGGCAAAGGAAATTTTCGAGAGTCCCAAGTTTCCCCATGGCCATAGCCATCTGACCCATGTAGTTTGCAACGTTGCCTGAAGACCCCGAGGAGCTAAGAGACCCAGCCAATGTTTCTGCCAGAGACTGCTGCAGTGCCTCCATCCCCTGCGAGAGAGCATCCTCGGCCTGCTGAGAGGATTGCTGGAGATTGCACAGACCCATCAATTGCTGCTCTGTGAGTGGCTCTAGCTGACTTGTAAGAAGCTGAAAAGTCACCACGATGAGAGAAGATAATTATAGATAAACAATCTAGCAACCAAAGAAAACGAGAACAGTTTTTGCCATCCACAACTATCAATTTCTTACTTCAAGTATTTGCTTCAAGAGCGCAAAGGGTAGCAGAGAGCCGTACCTTTAGGAGTTCAGACGAGCGGAAACCTCCTAGCCACAGGAAACACCTCTCGGCAGGTGTCTTCCACATGCCTGATAACATGTGAAAGACATCTGCTTTGGCAGCAGTGCCCTTGAGCTTAAAAATCTCATCATAGTGTGCCATGATGCCATCAACAATAGCACGGAGGTCATTCTCACTGGCATGTGCATTCACGGCAGTCCTGAGTTCACTGATCTGCCGATTGTGCTCTTCTCGCCATCGTGCATATTCAGTGTCAAAAGCCAACACCCCTGCGAAAATAATTGTACTTAGTATTTATGGCAATGACAAGTGCAAGCGTGAAACAGAGGATATCATGTTAGTACACAGTCTGTTGATCAATGTTCCGATATGATGTTGCACTTTTACATCAAGGATCTTTTTACCGGGCAGCATGTCCCGAGCAACTAATATGGTACAAGCCATTAGCCTTGCCGATAGCATGATGCAGCAGGAAGAAGGGAGAAAATGAGAGAAAAAGGAGCACTGAAAAAATCAAAACAAAACTACTTGGTCACTTCCAGTAGACGTTGTTACCCGAGTTCTTTTCGCACTTGGAACTCAAAAATGAACCGTAGGTTGAATCCATGAACCAATTCCCATGTAAATAATTTTAACCTAGCAGCCTGATTGGTCCATTAGCTGAACAGGTTTAACTGAGGATTCTGTTCTGCATGACACAAGAGGTCCTATGCATTGTAGGACAATTGTCCTTATTGGATAGAGATGTTAAATGAGAGAATGGTGTTATTATTTCTTGTATAATCAATTTCTCCATTCGAGAAGCAACCACATGAAGTTAATGCTTCCATAGATCTAGATTGCAGTGATACATGTGACACTATATTTGAAGAATAACACGAGCTATTTAGTTTCCTTCATTTAAACTTGACAATTATGTTATCATATGTACAAGATAAAATCTTGACAATTATGTTATCATATGTACAAGATATAATCTTGACAATTATGTTGCAGGATGACATCTTCCAGAGTGTGCTTTCTCGACAGTAACTTTGAAATAGAGTTACCACACAAAGAAGATATCATGTTAATTAGTAGAATAGGGAACCACAATAAGCACCAAAAGTATATATTGACAACATTCAGTAAAGTTAAACTATTTGCTGATAACCAAACAGGATTTGCAGTTGTAGTATTCAACACCATATTACGAATCTCAGGGGAAATAACTTACCATTTCCACTCATCGCATGGGATTGATCTCCTGAGCTAGAAATAAAAATTCCCTAGAAGATAGATTTTTCGTTAAGATATATAATACAATTTTTGTGAAGAAAACTAATGTATAATGTTATAGATAGGTGGTGGTGAGAAAAAAGAAAACAAAAGAGATAAGACCATCACCTGCTGTCGAGCACGTTGAAGCTCCTGCTCAAGTTGAGTAAGTTTCAGCCTGCTACCCTCTAGTTGTTGTACATATGCCTTGCGGATATAAGGGTCAAATCTCAATACACCAAACTAATTATATACGGCTTACATATTGCAGCCTCTTGAAACAAGATGCCAGGTACGTTTGCTGAGTTTAAAGTATATTTTAATGAAACCAATATCAAATAACATCTTAGTACAAGCAAGCAATAAGGCACATTATCAATTGTTTAACAAATGAATTGGGACACAGATTGGCAGTTGGAACAAAGGCTTATGCTACCTAATGCTCCATGTCTGTTGTAAAACCAAGAAAACCGTCATAACGGGAAGTGAGACCATACTAGCAGTCTTGAATTGTTCAACAGTATCTATTTGAAAAAGTAGAGAATGGTGCATTTAGATATTGTATATTGTCCACACAATGGTTCCAAACCACGGTTAGACCAGAATGATGTATCGATCAATATTGGTGCGACCAGGAACCAATACCATCCCATGTAGGTCAGTACCGGTCAATATTATTTTTGTATTATCTCTTTTACAGTGATGCTGTAAGGTACAAATTAGTGTACTGGTACCATACCGACCGAGTCTGACAGTTCTCAACGTGGGTTGAATCAAGATTTCAAACCTTGGTCGAAATCATGGTTTAAAAGACCAAGCATTTCAATAGGTATGAGCTAAAAATTCAACTAGCCGAACCACGATCCAGTACATAGATGACCAATATTTATCTGGTTTTGGTTTATCCTAAGCTTGTTACCTTACTGTGCAAAGTGTCCGATTTTAACTGGTGGAACAAGGTGCACTGGGCAGTGAGCCTAACTTTGTATATTATTTTTTTATTTGGCATCTACGACTTCTGGTTGACAAAAAGATAAAGAGGGTCAAAGTCTTCTCTTTCATTTTCCTTATATTCAATCTTATGATCCCAATTCTAATAGACTGAATAAATAAAGCTAGTTATGAATCTTATTTTGAGAAACCACAACGAGATTAAATATATTGTTGAGTGACCTCATGGCAAAAGATAAAAACCCTAACTAAACACAACCAAAAAAATTCAGCAACAGAAATAGATAAAGCACCTTTTTCCTTAGCCGACTCTTTCTTGCAGCTTCACGATTTTGTGCAAGTCGACGAAGTGTCTACGCAACAACAGTATTCACCATAAGTAAAATTACTTGTGTGTATAACTAATGTATGAAAACTGTGTGTGTTACCTTTCGATCCCCTGTTTTCTCCTTGGTCTTGTCACTAGAATCAGAAGTTGCTATTGCAGCAAGTTTCCCTCTTTTTGGCTGCAAATTAAGAGATAAAAAATATCCATCACAAAAGGAATCTACTTATCATTCGCCAATGCTCCATGTACAGAAAATTGGTAGAAACCCCTAAGTTGCTAAGCAAAGAAGATGGTAACTTGAACTCCTCCCAATTAGCCACACCTTAAAATATGCCTATCACACTATGAATTAATTTATCTAACTAATAATCTTGTGAGTTACACACACCAAGGAGCCAAACAAGGCAAAAGCTTTATGTAAGATTGTTCCCCACAGGCATAGGTGGGAGGGCAGCATTAAAATTCTAAATTAATTTCATCCTAAAGAGAGTTTGGTTTGCAACTGTTAGGTTTGGGAATATAAGTCTAAAAACATGTGATTAAATCCTCAAGGACATCTTTGACCTACTGTTTCCTGATTACTCAAGGATGAAAAAGGTGGAGTGTTGCATTAGACGATTGAAAGCTGGAGTAAAACTATGTCAGATGCGATGAACATGGATCTTCTCCATTTTATATATTATTTCACGGATATGATTTTTAGTTTTTAATTTAACTTTTGTGAGTGTTCCTCTCTAACATGATTCACAACCCTAGTAATGAGGCAAACTCCCTAACAGTTTGTATTAAAGAATTCAAGGATCCACATCTCAGGAAGCTTCTATATCACCATGTTCTCAACACACCATTGAGAGTAAAGGCTACATTTTGGTGGATGGGATGATTTAATTTGAACACCTCAACTGCAAATGTGGAAAGAATTGAAAGCAGATGAAGAAGCAAGAAGAAGACGATTGGTTTAATGCAAGTCCTACACTAATCAAGCAAATATTTGCACCAACGGGCAACACACTGATGTATCAACAAGGAGTAACCTGTGTCGGCAAAGGGAAGGATACTACTAGTGAGTTTTTCTTGCCCTTTGCTCAATGTAACAAAAATATGTCGAACTAAACATGGTAAGCATGTCCAACTAAACATGGTAAGCATGTCCTTCTATACATAAACAAGTTGGGAAAGAAAGGATACATCATAATGTGATTTCTCCTAGCTCAGCAAACAAAACGAAAAGCTGCTAAAGCAGTCGGTTTATAATCAGTTGAAATACAGAATACAGCATAAACAAATTTTCTAAAGAAACCGGTGTCTTTTACTGAATGTGTTGAGAAGGAAAGAAGACCACCTTATGATTTTTGTCATCAGCATCCACATCTGTCGAAGTGTCTGTCCTCGGGCTAGCATCCGCCATTGTGGTCTCACCCCAGTTTTCAAACTGACCACTAGCCAGTGAAACCAGATGAGGTTGCTGCCCCCTGTGTAGGGGCACCGTCAAAGATCCAACTCTGGCTGCCGATATAGAAATATTACTGATTGCAAGAGGCTGTTGATGGACAAAAGACAAATCAGGACACCATATCTTAATAGAAAGCAGTTAGACCACTCCTGTTGTCAACATTTAAGATACATGCCAATAATGTAAACCTTACTTTACTAAAGTTATCAAAATGAGAAGGACCAGAAATACTGGTTTGAACACTAGGTTTTGGATTAACTTCAGGATCTGCAAACACGAAAAAGAAAAAGCCTTTAGTGACATCTTTTGGTTTAGGTCATACAGATATTTTCCACCATTAAAAAGAAGAAACAAAAAGGATTACAAGCCATGTCAGTTCCAGCATGGACAGAGACTCCTATCAGAATCTCATTAAGGAAGTTGAGTATCACTCCCAAGATGAAACCACCTCTAGAACAAGTTGAGTTGTCCAATTAGCTTGTGTCAAGTTTCAGTGTGTCATTACTAGAGTATGGCATTTGAGACACATAACAAGCAAAAGATGGAAAAGATACCTCAACTCTGGATGTAGGGAGCCCAAACACACACAAAAACTTTCTAGTGAAAACAGAATGTAAAACAATTAACAATTTGAACAAATTTACAAAGAATTGAATCAAAAGATAACTTACTTCTGATGAAATCAGCAGGTGCTTCTAAGTTGTGCTTGACGGATTGCTCAAGCATGCCAAAGTCAGAAACTCTAGATGGATGAATGGTGTTCCCTTCTGCGACACTATGAGAGAATAGGATATATGAGATAGTTGGATGAAATGACACAGAAAAACTAAAAATAAATATCACTAAGAGATTAAACTATTATCATTTTATAAAGTACTAAGTGGAATAACAGTTAGGCTGAAAGAAATTTGTGTTTGCATTAAATCACCCTTTACTATCATCAATCAAAAATATAACCTAACCTCTACTTTTAGCAACCAATCTATATTAGCAACCTCTACTTTCTCTGGTTTTAGTACCAATACATGCCTAGCGGATACAATTTGGGAGAAAGACAATAGCGGCAAACTCAATGGCTTCTACTTCCAAAAGAACTGAAGCAGATAGCAACGATATCAAGCACAGAAATCATGTTGGAAAAGAACTGAACTCGAGCCAAAAAAAGCTATTATTTTGACCATGAAACAAACATAGCAAGAACAATAAACGACGGAGAGATTGACGTACATGTTCTGAACCACCGGTGAGGAAATGAAGCTCGGCATCCCGATCGCCGCTTGCTGACCGTCTTCCACGCCGACCCCGCCTTTCCTACTCCCCATCCACCATCGCCATCATCAACGACCACCGTGGCCACCTAGCAAACTCGAACACCCCCCAGAAGAAAAAGAAGAAAAAAAAACCTACGAAACCACGAAAGCTCGAAGCTTTCTGCCGCAGAAGCCCTCACAAGCCTTCCCAATCAATCTCCCAGAATCACCAACGAAGAATCCAAAAGCCTTCGCAGCGTAACTCTCGATCCCAACAAAAGTCCACGTCAAGGAGGTGAAATCGTTGGATTCCACCTAGATCGAGGATCCTTGACCATTTCGGAGAAGAAACAACCAATTCGGCTCCCCACAGAATCCTAGATTTTGCAGGCAAGGGTGGCGTGACCACCGCACTCACCTTCCACGGCAAATCTCACCGTCCCTTTTGTCTCTCTCTCTCTCTCTCTCTCTCTCAGGGACACTAAAATACTACTTTCCTCACCGAGAAGCATGACCCTTCTCGCCTCCACCTGAGGAAGGTGGGACCGAGAGGGAGGGCCCGCCTCGAACGGCGGGAGAAGAAGGTCGGCGTTTCGGGAGAGGGAAAGGAAACGCGGCAAGAAAAACAACAGTGATCTGTGGAAGCGGGTGTCGGCGGAGGGCGCTCCGATCTCCACTTCTCTTAGGATCTCCGTGAGCTTGATTCGGCTGGGGATTCTCTCCTTCTCTTTCCTCTCATCTTAATTGATCTGCTGCTGCTGCTGGAATCGTGCGGCTCAGATGGGGTGCGCTGCAAGTTGGCGGTCGCCCTCAAAGAGGTGTCAGGAGATGGAGGAGGCTGTGGAATTACTCAATCATTTGCGCATTATCTGTGCCATCGTGTTGTTGTTAGTGACAGCCAACTCCGCTTGTCGTTTGATCGCAATACCGATCACAGTTTGGCTCATTCAAAGCTTCAATCTTTGGCTACCATCAATCAGAAGACACCAAACTGTAACATTATAAAATCTCAGGATTGTTTGACCTAAAATTAATCTCATGCAGATATGATTTTTGCGACGATCTATCAAAATCAAAATTTTCGATAGCTTGAATGTAATTCTAAATTATAAGGAATTTACAGATGGTAAGAAATATTTGATGGCCTCTACATCTTACAACTATTAGACCTGTGAAGAGGTCTCCACCTTTACCATCCCTGATCATGTTGTGGGCATGATGATAAGATCTTATCTCTGACAACTCCTACTGCAGCCACAAGTAACTTTTCTCCAAAATGAACTCTGCCATCATCCACTGAGTAAAAGCATCTTCCACAGTATGAACAGTGAAGTCCACTCTTAAGGTTGTATAGATAAGATCAACATAACAACACGCCTTTAATCACCCAGACAAGTTAGTCAAACATATAATTTACACTTGAGCATCATGGGAGAAGAAGCAAGTCAAATCATCCATGCTCATCAAGTAAGGTCTGCTTCACCTGATCCTTCATTTGTTGTCCTTCTGCTCTCGGTTCAAACGTACACATCTCTTCTCTTCTTCTGGTTGGGTTCAGGATCTCCTTTTCTGACCATGGCCACAAACTCATCGTAGTTGATTCTTCCATCCTGCATGGTAAGTGGAAGGCAAGAGGACCACATTAGCTCATCATAACATCAAACAACTACTGCAATCTATGGATGATTTCTTACATATTTTATATATTTACTTACATTATCAGCATCTGCTTCAGAAATGATGTCCTTAATTTCCTGCCCGTCGTACATTCCCTTCTCTTTGAGAGCTTGCTCGAGTTCCTCCTTGGTGATGTAACTAAAGCAAAGAAAAATACAAGTGTTAGCATATTGGATCGGCAGTTCCGTGGATGTGGAATTCATACTGCATCGAGTTTTGTTGGGCTTACCCGCTGTTATCCTTGTCAAAGAACTGGAACGCTGTGTAGATATGCTCTTCTCGGTCCATTCGATTCATGTGCACTGTTGCAGTGATGAATTCTTCGTAGTCTATCGTCCCATTTCCATCTGCATCAGCCTGCATCAAGGAGTATCGAGGAATGTAGCATTTTGTCATTTGCATTTTCCAAAAGGAATTGAAATGCCTCTGCAAAACACATACAGCTTCCATCAATTGTTTGACTTCATGTTCGGAGAGCTTTGTTCCTTGCTTGGCGAGGCCTTGCTTGAGTTCTTCGAGAGTTATGGTGCCACTATTGTCGGAGTCCATGTTCTTGAACATCTCCTTCAACCCCTTGATCTCTTCCTCCGACAGGCAGCCTGCAATCACCTGTAGAATCATAAGACAGGATTTAAGATCGAGCAAATTATGAATATTTATTCCGTTACCTGCAAAATATAAACAAAAGGAAATTGAGTACCGATGTCAGTTCCATCAGATCTTCTTAGTCCAATGGACAATGTTAACAAATGAAGGTGTCAATTTGAGAGCATTAGATGCAAAAACTGATCACCTACCTATATAGGAATATCTTTAAATCCCAATTTCCTAAAATATCTGTGCCATAACTGTTAAGAAGTTTACCTTAAGAGCAGCTTTCTTGAATTGGTTCATTGCTTGGAACTGTTTGAGCCTGTTGAGTACAGTGTTATCAAGAGGTGTGTCAGGTGCTTCTCCATCTTCTTTAATCCAAGGATGGTCTGCAGGAAAGAAAAAAAGTGAGAGATTGTACTGGTTATAGTATCATGCATCTATTTAAGACTTATAAATAGAGATAAAATAGCAGATATCAATTATTATTTGGGAGTAGAAGCAATAAAATGTGATTCAAATACGTCTACTTCACTACATTCATGATAAAGAAACTTAAACAAACTGAACATCAACAATTTCAAGCATTCATATAATATATTATGAAAAAGTGCAAGCATAACAAAGAATTTAATTTATGCATGATTCCGAGGTGAAACACCGCAAGATGTAGCTAATTCCAGAATCCAATTAAAGAAGGAACAAGGATTGTGATTACTCAGAACATCGAATGCTGTCAATCGCTGATTTGGGTCTGAATTTAGCATATTCTTCACAAGATCCTTCGCACCAGATGAAATATTAGGCCATGGGTCGCTTACAAAATCGATCTCTCCTCGTAGGATGGCATTGAAGATGCCACGTTCCGATTCTGCCAGAATAGACATTACAAATTTAAGTTTCTTGTCTGTTCTTTTTCAGTGTTTTCTTCATGTAAGGTATAACAAGCAGAACAAGTAAATTATGAGTACAAATTAGAAAGAAATTTACCAGCCCAAAACGGAGGAACTCCGCAGAGAAGAATGTAAAGCATCACACCGATGCTCCAGATATCAGCTTCTGGTCCATATTTTCGCTTCAAGACTTCAGGTGCTATGTAGTATGCACTGCCAACTATATCTCTGAATACTTCACCTGTTGAGGCTTGAGAACATCATCTTCCATTCAAGATTCAGTCAAGAGAAAACACTTTTTGAAGGGGAAATATTGGAACAGTGAATCTTAAGAATGAAGAACATCTTTGGTTCAAGTGCTTCATCATCAAACTAAAAGTCACTGACTATTTACTCATGCATTAGTTTGCTACCGAATGAAAAGGAAAACTACAAACAGCTACATTTTGTTCGATCAGACTTATATGACATGTATATCACAATGGCGATGAGTCTTCACCTGTGAAGCCTACTTCTAACTATCAATAGCAGAAACAATTCAAAAAAAGAACAGAACTTGCTAAGGTTTTTTTACCTTTGCAGTTTATGATAAGAGGAAGCCATAATATGACTGAATTCCATAGCGAATCCTTTACTAACCTGTAGCTAAGGAAATGTTGTATAATTAGCAACGGGATCAGATTGTTGTGAACTTCATGTACAAGTTCAAGGAATTTATTGGTGAAAAGGGAAAATTTTCAACAGGCAAATTATCCAAGAACAGGGTATCATGATATGCAAGAATGCCAACATCACATTAAATTTGTGGTCTCCGACTGTTAAGTTCCGGGAGAGCAGCAGATTGGCTATCCATTACAGAGTAATCAAATTCATGCATCTAATAGTGTTTTCGATCGAAATGTTCTCAACAATAATTGTTGATAAGAATCTACAATGTTGTTGGGATTGTCAAGTTTTTTGGAATCTCTCGAGCAGTGTCCTAGGAGGAAAAAGAATCCTAACACGAGAAACAGTCAATTAAGGTTTGATTGGGAGATCAAGATGTGAGGAATACTTTTTGAGTATTCTTGGTTGCTCTAGGATACCCAGAGAGGATTATTCTTGAATGAGAATAATTCAAGGATCTATTAATCTATCTGAAGAATTGGATTTTCTTCGTGGATATAGACGGAAATTACCCAATCTTTTTTGGTTTTCAGGTTTTTCTCTCCCACTCCAATAAATTACCCAAGCAACATGAAGAAACATATTCACCAATAGATAAACATATACTGAATGCAAAAGAATAAGAACAGCAGGAGACATAAAAAGAAAGAGATGAGTGAGTAGGATTGAATCAGACCTTGCTTGAAGAAGACAGAGAGGCCGAAGTCTGTAGCCTTAAGGGGGGAGTCCTCCTCCTTGTTCAGCAACAGGAAGTTCTCCGGCTTGAGGTCCCTGTGCATCACCCCCATCGAATGGCAGGTGTGGACGATCTGCACGATGGTCCTCAACAGGGACGCGGCGGCGTGCTCCGTGAAGTGCCCCCGGGAGATGATCCTGTCGAACAGCTCCCCACCGGCGCACAACTCCATGACGAGGTGGACCGAGTGCTTGTCCTCGTACGCCCCCGTCAGCTCCACGACGTTGGCCTGTCCCGCCAGGTGGTACATGATCTCCACCTCCCTCTTCACGTCCTCCACGTCCTCCTTGGAGGTGAGCTTCCGCTTGGCGATAGTCTTGCACGCGAACTGTTCGCCGGTGGTTTTGTGGGTGCAGAGGTGCGTCACGCCGAACTGGCCTCGTCCGAGCTCTTTGCCGATGGTGTAGGTGGCGTGGACGTCCTCCATGGGGCGGCCGAGCACAAGGCCGACGGGGGTGAGCGGAGGGGAGGATGAGGAGGCCGGCTGATCGTGGGCGGCGACGTCGGGGTTAGCGGAGTTCGGAGATGGCGCCGCGGCTGTGTTTGGAGGTGGGCTTGGGCTCTTGGGGTTGTCCTTGTCATCGTTACCATGGGAGAAGCAATTGCCCATGGTGGAGGCGGAAGGAATGCTTGGATGCAACCAGAGAGAGATGGAGAGAGAGAGAGAGAGATGGTGGATATGGCGGGTGAAGGGGAAGTGAAGAGAGAAGGGGTGGGAAGACGGAGGAGGGTATTGATAGCAGTGGTGAGGAGAAATTGGCGGGAGTGAACTGAAATTTGACTATTCAGGGAAACAAAATAATCCCATAAAAGAGAAATAGGTTTTTTTTTATTTATTAGGATGCTGCGGGTAGTCAAGTTAGGTGTTTAACAGATTCAAGTGCTATATATATTATTAGTCAAATCATGCAACAAACTCTCACGTCCCTCATATTTTCTAAATGTCTCTTCATAGGCCATCTTTATCGTCATTTTAGATAGGGATTCTTTAATTCTTTTTATAGTGTTATTTTTTTATTTTTTAAATTTATTTTTTTATTTTATTTAATTAGGGGTATGAGAATAGAGAGATAAACCTGAAACCTGATTTTTTATTTTGCTTATACTGCTTAGAAGGTGAGAAGAAACATCATGTTTTAAGGAGAATTTATCGGGGCGAAGTTTTATTAAAACATTTAATCATTATCAAGAAATGGAGCTTCACCGCTTCCTATTAATGATATGTGTCAGTAGAACAGCCTGAGGAGACATAATTGAATCAAAATGAGATAAAAAATTGATAATTAGAACTCATTAATATTTAGAACCTAATCTTTCAATCGAATAGACAAAACCTGATCACTCTGGTCGCGAAAGATGATCCGAAGACTCGACCTCCATCATGTAATACAATATATGCTATCATCTGGAAATTACCACTCTTGGTGTACCATATGAATCGGGCATTATTTTGAAGTCTCCATCATCTGGAGAAGGAATCTGCAATTTGTGATGGGCTGATCTTTATCTGCTTTCATCAGTGGAAGCAGCAGCAGCAGCAGTCTTTGCTCCTTCAAGTGTGCACTTCGGTGGCCAACGAAACATTACTTCTTTTGTTGCTCGGTTGGGTTAGAAATGGTTTGACCGTCAGAACCAGCCCAATTAGTGTAACCACATTGAGTACAAAGAAAACCAAATGATCGTCTGCATTTTAACACAACAATCAATGTAAAATCATAAGCTCACTGGATAGTGGAAATATTATCTAGTTTATATATATAGCCTGCATTCATCATTCAACCAGATTCTCTGGTTCTTTTTCACGAAAATAATATTGTGTGAATCAAAGAGGCTTTTGCAATGATACAAGGCTTAGTAGAGAGACAAATAATACCAGGTAGGAAGGAAGCCTGTTGACGCTTTTGTGCCCACGAAAATCTGCAACACACATAAAATTACAAAATAAGTCATCCATAAATCTTGCTCAATGAGATTTCCTTAATGTCATCATCATTTTAAAGCCCCCTGCATATGCAAATAGTAAGGTTCATATAAAGTTCAACATGAGCTGTTGACAGGATTCACAGTGAAGATTTCTAGAGTATTACCAACCAAGCATCTGAAGCTTAAGACCATGGCAATTTCACCTGTCTAACTCAGTCGTATGTTGGAAGCAATGTATCAAAGGTTAATCTAGATATATTCATAATCAATATTCATAAGCAAGGTATGTGGTGCCGCTCGGTTTTTTTTGGGTTCAAGAAATCTGTATACTGCCTGGTACATTGGTAACATACCAGTCCGATAAACAAAACTGGTACTGAACAAGATATAAGACCTTGATTGAAAGTCTGGCTGACTAACAGTAACCTACTTGTGCTTTAGATCAAATAGCTCTACATTGCCCAACGGGAAAAATACTATAAAAATGAGCATCCTGGAAATTTATGAAGACCAAAACTAGCATCCGTCAGATTTTCCATATATCAAGTTAAGAGTCGATGACTAAACTGCTGGCACGATCATGCTACAAGAATCTACTTACGTGCAACTTTATGATGAACACATTAATGCACAACGACAAGAACATTTTCCTCATAATATTGTACTACGAAGCAAAAGAGAAATTCATCAAATTTTCCTCATAACATTGTTTGTTTAATAAATTGAAACATGAACTGGTGTCGGGCTTGAAGCAGGTTGACTTGTACATTGATATGGCTTGTGAATTGAATACCATAAAATTAACAAACCATAGAAAGAATGAAGCAGAACAAAACAATAAAGAAGCTGCAGACAAATAAGTGATGGAATATACATATTTTGCTTACTTACACTTATACTATCAGGTACCAAGTAACATGTTCTGTGAAAAAGTTGATAAGAACTACTTACAGAGCCCCTCCACCTGCTGGAGCCACAGCTTTAAAAAGAGACATTGCAGTAATAGAAATACCATTTGCAGCACCTCTTTGATGTTGAGGCTGTGACAGGGAAGTTGCGAAAACGTAGTTCAAGAAAAAACATCTTCAATGGCTAATACAAGTGAGTGAATCTTAATAACTAGAGTAGAGAATTACCACAGCATTATTCTGTAGGATGTTGAACCCATTAATGATGGTTATCTGATTGAAATACAATTAATTTGCATTAAAAGAATAATATAATACACAGAAAAGAAGTATTGGATAAAAGTATTAACTAATGGAGGTATTAAAGTTCAAATGTTGTACAGATTCATTCATATGCATCATTATTATTATTATTATTTTTCCAACATCATTATTATTATTATTATTATTTTTCGAATTTCATCCTCTCACAAAGGCATACTGTTGAAAGCAAGAATTCAAGTACCCAACTCGAGTAATCATATTGACTGGTGTTAACCAGTCCTCCATAGCATTATGCAGCAAACTGATTATACTAAAGATACATAAATAAGTGATAATACTATCCCCAATATGGGGTCTGTTTCTCAGTGGTAAACCATAACTTCTCACACTGGTGCACCAAGATATTGATATTTGGTACGGACTGATACTTAATTCATTGGATAGAGGTTCTTTGACATTGTTTAAGAGTCAAAGATCATGTACGGCTGAAAACAAATAATTACTTAAAATGAATCTAAAAGCATGTAAAAGTGGAAAAATTAACCCTAAGGTTATTATTCATGCCCCCATATTTGCAGCTACACAGAAGAAAAATCAGTGTTATTTTATTGTCAGTACGGACCAAAATTTTGGATCTAAATAAATTAGGTCCATTGAACAAAATTTTGGATCTAAATAAATTAGGTCCATTGAACATTGCTGTCTTGCTGTGTGAGACAAACTATAGACTCACGTGAAAAGCTGAATAAACAAGGCCATGATGGAGAAGCCAAAACTTTAACCTGAATTTTACCAGAAACCAGCATCAAGGTCGAAGGCATCTGCTAAGTTGTTAAAATTTGTCCTGATCATAATTTTATATAGCTGACATGAGAATGTCAAGTTGATATATAAAAGCCAACTGCATCACTGTACAGTAAACTATGTTGGATGAATATTTAAAATTATTTTAGCATACAAAATTTCCAATGTGATGACAATATATTAATTTTTGTATGTGATGCTATTAGGAAAAGAAAGAGACAAATACTCACAGAAAAAGCATTCTTCAGGAAGGATGCAAAGTTCACAATTAACTGAAGTTCTAATCCAGATAGCTTAGACATAAATGGATACCCGGCAAGCAATGGTATAGAAAATATCTGCAAATAGAACACCTCTCATCAATAAACACTCAAAATATATTGACATGAAATGACGACAATGGATGGCATTGATTGCATACTGCTGCAACACGAGATGAAGTGATGGGTCCTAAATACTTCTCGAAGGGTGGATAAAGAAATATTTGATAAACCAGGAGACCGAGACCTAGTAATGAACAAGTCAGTAGGTACATTCTTAGAGAATCCTTAAGCTTAATTTCCTGAATCATTCACTATAAAGGAATTTCTTAACAAAAGCATAAATTAACTTAAGCAGATCATTAAGCTAAATTGCTGCTTAAACTATACATAAGCCATGGAGATGAATAAAATTATGAACTATTTAAGCCAACAATTAGAATTTTTATTCAGCTGTATTCGCTAGCATCATATTTAAAGATCTCGTGCATTGAGATATAGATGTATTTTGCAGTTTTCTAGAACAATGTAATTAAGCAGCTTTCTGACAAACTAGATTTGATAGTAATAAAGGATAAATATTATTAGTGTTCAAAAGATTTCATCTAGTAAGTGGGAAAAGCACTGAAATGTTAATCTGGACTATTCTTTTTTATTTTAAGCATCAATGCATACCCCATTGTTATGCGAAATCTGGTTATTCTAGGTTTTCAATGAACAGGTATGCAAGTCCAATTCGGAGAGTTCAAAATAAGCAGATAAGTACTTTTGAGTCAGATGAATATACAAATGCATCTCTGTTTAGTACGCAATCTGCTTAGTTAACTGCAGAGTACATCTCCACCACTGAATGATTTTCATCCTTACTGAATTTCATGTATTACTTCCCCCAGAAACTTAAGAAGAACCTTTTTACCTGTAATTGCAAGTACTCCTCCGACAACCTGAGATGAAAAGCTCAAGCCACCATAAGATTGATTGCTCACAGCCCATAAGGAGAATATCTGAAATGTTGTAAGATGGAAACTTCTCACCAGGATATACAAATAATGAATAAAAGGAACAAGACAATGGGAAGAAAATGTCTAAGTGGCACTCAAAAAAGATTTCTAATGTCTTCCATGCCCAATTTAGATATATGCCAAAGGTAAATGCTAACTGATATTTTCCAGATTTAAAATGGATCCTTTGAGGATACTTAGTGTATACTTTGCAGGAAATCTTTGTTTTTGCTGAGTGTTGAATGTTGATATATTCAGGATGGATAAGATATATATATATATATATATATACATATACATATACAGTCATACTACTGTAACAACAACAAACCATAATGTCCCAAATATTTGAAACCAACTACATGAATCTTTTCTCACTTTTGAGTTATATAAAAAAAACATCATTATTTAAATTAAAGGTATTTAAATTTTTATTTACAGTTTCTAGTAAGGACAACTTAGGTCTCCCTCACCTCTCCTAATACAACTAATATTAGTTGTATTACCTCTTCTGATTATAACATTTATGATTTGCTTTTAAGTTGTTAACAAAAAATCTATTTTGAATATATATATCAGTAATCTGCTAATTCAAATTTTCTATGAAAATTATCAAAAAATTGTTATTGTATTCATGATTTATGATGATGTATTTAAATACTATACATAAATATCAGAGTTTGCCATCTACCACAATTATTTACATTTGATGTATTGGCTAAACAATATCATGTTTTATTGGTACAACATATGTAAGTCCGTGCATCAAACAGGTATGATATCCTTCTAGAAAATATACTGAAGATGTGTTTAGATAAGACAATACCTCAGAGTATGCCATGTCTTGAAGGGAGAAAACACAATAAACAATGATTGCTGACATTAAAGGCCAATTCTTTATCAAGCTTTTAGAAACCTCAGTTTCTTCACTATTTTCTATTGTTTCACATCTAATTAGTGAACCCTCCAGATCTTCAATTTCCCAATTGTCATGAATGTGCAAAGTTTCCTACATATGAGTAAAACTTAAACAACAAAATCATAAAGTGAAGCACCAGGATAAATTCATCATGCATGACATGAATTTAACTCGTCACAACAGTAGCTCATTAAGAAGGCAAGTTAAAGAATGAGATCTGCTTAGACATAGAAAACAGAGCAGAAGCAACAAAAAAATGTATTTTATGGAATTCTCAACTCAAAAAAGATAAATTACAACAGGTGACAATAAACTGGTATTTTTTATGACCATAGAGTGGTTTGTCAAACTTTTAAATAAATCAAATTTATTTGTGATTTAAATTATTCAAATTGATGACCCAATATGTCGCATTATAATTTTCAGGGCAGGCCAAGTTGACCTTATTGTCCTACATAAGATATCATTACTTATTTTCTCCAGTAATTTTGTGCTTGCCATAACATAATCACATAAAATGAAATATTAAGCATCTACCATTCATTCAAATGTAGGTGCATATAAACTTTGTATCATATTTCATTATTGAGATCATTAAACAAGTCAAAATGCAAGAAAGAACCATTGCAGCTTGTTTCTGCAAAGATCACCAAGGATATAGAAATATCTGAAGTTATCCACAGATGCATTTACAGTTTCCCTAAAATCCTGGTGCCATATCTATGTTAATATAATCAATGGAAAGACATAATCTGCTGAGGAGAGAAGAAAATCTAGAAAAAGCCTGGAAATTTCTGATAACTGTAAAATCAGGAAGTCATATGATTGAAAAAGCAAGTGCAGGAGTATAGCTTTAACTTGTTTGATTGTCAATTTTTGCTAAGGTGAGTAAATATGAGGCATCAGGCTTTATTCATGATAGTTCATAAAATTTCTGCAAGTCCAAACACCATCCTATTTGCCAAAAGAATTAAACTAAGAGGCACATAGTACTATTACTTACAGGAAGCCAGAAACAGGCAACAGTGGCAGCAATTGCCACAAGAGATATGCAAAGGCATGGTAAAAAGTAAGGGAACCTGCAGTTGATTGCAAACCTGTATTATTTAGCATTGAGTGACAAGCATACAAATAAAATTGCCTGCTATGTTTCTATTTTCACCTGCCAAATAATGACTCCTTTGGAAAGATATTTGGGTATTTCTCTGCAGGCTGATATAATATGCATCCATAGAAACATGTGAATGAGTAAAATAGGTAGTGCAATATATGGAAGAAAAACAGAAGATCAAAAACTAAGATATAAGCAACTGCAAGAAAGAGCAGATAATAAAGAGTGATAACAAGCATAAAAATGCTAGGTATTTCTACATTGGACTTCAAGACAGTAACCCAATTGCAATTATTCAACTGTATTAATAAAACTCAAATCTGGCAATTCGGTAACAATTTAAATGAAAGATAACTTACCAAGCAAGCATCATCAATTTAAGCAAACCAGTATCTTAACAAAATGGAAATTTATTTAGACTTCAAATTGCAGAAGCCTAAATATCAACTGTATAAAAACTCGATTATTCAGGAAACCACTATCTTTTTCTCTTATTTAATGATAGTTCTTAACTGTGAAAGATATCCAGTTATTATGACCTTTTATGAGTATAATTTTTTTTCCAAGAAACACTTCATCTTATTTTCCACCACTTGTTCAAATGGGTGTCTTCATGCAGCTGGATGAGTTTGCAGCATTGAAGCCCCTAGCTTAGTAGAATGTTAAAACTATTTTTCTTCAATTATGAGAGATATTACACTGCTTTACCATATGAAATCCAAATTTTTAAGAATCTTTCTAGATTATGTTTAGATTCATACAAAAATATGCTACATGGGTCCTTAGTGCAGCAATAGTCCCATAACAACAATTACTGGTTGAAATGAACCTCATACTCATTTAATCATTAAAGAGAACTTTCATGTATCTAATGGTGTATTTATTATAATAAATTGTGTAGCTGTTTGATGAGTCAGATTAAGAAAATCAGTACCTGAGCAAGGAAACCTCCAATAGCTGGACCAACAACTAATCCTATACCCCGTGAAGTACTAACCTATAACCAAGTAGTATGACAAGACTGGAAATGACCAACAATAGTACTTGGAAAGATAGTTTAAAACAGACAAAAAGCCATATATAAGGTTCTTACAAGGGATAATCCTAGAGCTTGATATTCTTTTCGGCAAACTTCTGAAGCATAAGCCTGTGTTAAATTTCACATAAAGCTTCCAGTTAGAAAATTAAGCTAAAATCTCCAAGAAGAATGAGCAACTTGAACCCAATTTAGTACATACCTTTATTGGACCAAGCAAACCACAAAAACATCCCATAAATGATCTAGAAATAATTGCCATTGAATAACTCGTGCTAAGCCCAAAAAGTGTGTTGAATATTATTCTGAAAAATTAACTCAGTCGAGGGAAAAGTAGCACAACGATTAGAAAACTAACCAAACTCACTAGGTTAAAATAATTAATTTTAGTTAGCGAGTAAGGCATCATATAGTTCTTACACTGAAATAATACTGATGAGTATAACTGGTTTCCTTCCATATCGATCTGCCACAACGCCCCAAAATACTGAAGTCAGAGCTCTTCCAATCATAAAGGAAGATCCTTCAAAATAAACAAAATTTAAGAATAAAAGTCTCCACAAATATTCAATTATACCATTCTACTACAAAGAAAGATAATTTCTGGTATGACATAGAGAAGAGAGAGAGAGAGAGAGAGAGAGAGAGAGAGAGAGAGAGAGAGAGATGGAATACATCTAATACTTACCTACAAAACCAGCATAAAATCCAATATCCTCTTCTCTTTTGGCAATATGTAAGTCCCTTATCTGAAAGAAACACATAACAGAGAGGGCAAACTAAATAGCTATCATGACAATTTCTCAGGCTTCTAGGGATAACAAATAAAGCTAGAAAACATACAGTAGGCATCTCTTACCCAGTTCTAAAAAGGGTCTACAGAAACAGGGTATACCGCTCAACGATAAGAAGGCATTAAAGATATAACATTCAGGATTAGTCAATCACTGCACAGTGTAGAGCATCACACCAGCATTAGCACATGCAACACTTGAGAATCCCACTACCCACCACCACTAGTTTAGCACCCATAGCAATTCTCCTATGCTACCACCATAAAGATGATGCAAAGCTCAAAATTAGGAGTCACAGCACGATAGATGGAAGTAAAGAGAAAAAAATGAGAGCAATAATAAAAACCACAAATTGTGCATGTAATTTCTACATAGTAAAATTTTGACAAAAGCAAAAGAAAATAAAAGTCTCCAAAATTATACTGTTAGGTAACCAATCAATCCACCCCAAAACTAACACAAAAGCCAAAGGTGGGAATGCCATGAGAACATGGCAAGTCGCAGTATCATGGTTTCATAATGCCTCAGCTCCAGTGAGAAGCCAAGGGTGATACAAGGCCACAATCCCTATGAGTTACTTTATAAGAATGCAAGGCCTAACTTGAATAAACAAACCTAAATGTCATATTTATATATTTGAAAGTTGAAACAATATCCAATTAACTATTTAGACTCGTCGGAATCCAGCAAGACATTATTGTATACTGTTTTTGAACTTTCAAATCATATATGGTCAAATTTATTAAATTTAAGTGGTTTAAATTTAAGGTTACTTCTTGGTATAATGGTAAGGTTGTTGCTTTTCAATCTGAAAGATTAAGGTTCGAGTCATGAGAACAATCACTTTTTAAAATCTCCCTAAACCGTATTGGCGAGAGCATCGTGCACTGGGTATGTTTTTTTTATTAAATTTAAGTGGTTTCAATCTAGAAAATAATAAATAAAAAAAAGAAAACAGTTGTATCTAAAGAATATATGTATAAATAAACAAGTTCTAACTTTTAAGCATAATAAACTTGATGTAAAATCCATTATGATGATCGTGGTGAGTCCACGGAGGCTGGATTGAGATCCTTGATGTAAATCCATTGTAAATCAATATATTATGTCCATAAGAACGATATATAGAACTATTCCTATGACATCTAATACCGATAAATGATGTCATTGATATAATGATAATGTGGTACTACCATACTAATCATTAACTCATCAATGTGAAGTTGTGAACCACTCGTGGTTCGAGGCACATTAGGCAATGGGTCTCTTGAAGTTTGCCAGTAGAGCTCATCATCCAATCCAAGTCCAGTACCAGCAAAAGACTGAACAATAAGCTCGATTCAATAGGGTTATGAGGCAATAACTCTTGAACCGACCAAGAACCACCTAGTTAGGAGTAGTTGGTGCATCAGGTCATGCTTGAACCAATAAATATCACCCTATACATACTAATGTGAGATAAATTAAAAATCATGAGTGTATGTTAATTGATTATCAATTATATTGTAATATTTTATATTTTATTTAATTAAAACTAAATTTTAAAATTCAAGTTGATATATTATATTGCCAAAAATATATTGTTGCATGAACAAAAACTGGTAACTCTATAAAGTACACATCTTGGAGACCTTTATTTCATCTTGGAGAAATTTGTTTTCTATATGCTTGTGAAGGTGGATCACAAGTATTTCATCTACCAAATTCTCTAGGACAAACCAACCATTATTTACAAAAAAAAAAGTCAAAGAAGCCCTTTTCAAGCTAGAATTCTAGTTTCAAGCAAATTCTTAGACAAGAACTTGCTCCCGATTGTAACTGCATTTATCCAAGTAGTACTAATGTTTGAACAAGTATGGATGGGTGTATCTTTGTTTGACGTATTGGAGATAAAAATACACATCATTCTTTAACACTATTATTAAATCAACAAACTTTATGGATCACCAAACAACTTCTATATGCATTCATGATACCTTACAGATCTTGACAATATGAACATTAATGATGATGATGAAATGATACCATCAACATTGACAGTGATCACAAAGTTGGGATGCTTCAGTGATAGAAAAGCAAATTCCATCAGAAGTCAAATAAAAAAGAAGTTATGAAGCATATTTTTTTCAAAGTAAAATCTGAACAGATTGCATTATGTGCAGCAGATTGACAATCCATGAGACAGAAATCATGGTTATTAAAAACAAGTTTTGTTGCACATACCATGAAGTATAAGAAAGGAAACAACGACGATATTGGTAAGGCTGAAAAAACAATATCAAGGTATGAGACAAAGTGGTACAAAATTAACAAATAAATCAGTATGAAAGAAACTTCGAAACAAAAGAAACAAAATATATTTATGTATATGCTTTATTAGCAGATAGTATATAATATATTTGCACAAAATGAAGCAAAATAAAGTGAAAAAAAAGGCATAAATTGTTGAATATCTGTGCATCAAAACATCATCATTTTTGCACATTTAATTTGGTCCATCTTTTTGACTTGACATGTAGTTAAGGGGAAAACAAGAGAAACAATTCTTTGCATAACAGAAAATTATATCATTAGGGGGGTGCTCCTTCGTGGTGCTATCTAAATGCACATTTCTTTGTAATGCATATGTCATTGAAGTAGATCTTGATTACTGAGGCATTGTACAATAAACTGTCTTTGAGGAGAGCAATGTCCATATGCTATCAGCATGTTCAAACTTCAAAAGTATGATAAGAATGTCCAGCATCGCTTATGTAAAGTTAATGACAATCATTTTACGACTTCAATTGAAAAGTATACTACCAAATTGAGTTGAATTTATCTGGGATTCTGGGTAAATTTATGCTTTTGACATGGATCACCCATTACCATCCATCACTGTCCAATTCCCGTAGACATAAAGCTGAAGTCATATGGGAATCCTGAAATTCTTACCATAACTGGAAACAAAAGAATAATAGACTGAACATTTTCATGCAGTTGATGCAAGTCTGAACATTTCTAGAAAAACAATAGCAGATTTGTGATTTAATTTGGTCATGATGATGTAAATTTTTTATTGGATGCTTCCAAATTGCACCACTGTTCTAGCACCTATTATAATCATCTCAACTTTGCAAGTCCGGCATCACGACTCTCTCGTCAACTTCTTGTCAAAAATGGTTGCTCCTATATGCAAAGCCCAAGCAACATAAAAGAAATGTTCTCTTCTCCACGAGGAACAGAAGAATAAGTGGTCTATAATGCACTCTATTTACTTCTGAACTTTATAACTTTGTTTTAACACTGTCATGACACATTTCTCCACTGGTGTAATAATCCTTGTTTTCTCATAAATCTGTCAAATAATTAAACCGCACAACTAACATGACGTGCATCCAAAATATGTAAAAGATTCATCCTATATGATCTTTTACTTTTCCTATTAACATATTATAATCATCGCCACTTTGCAATTTTTCAACGGCACATGGTCATCTTCAACACAATTCCCCTCATCTTACATCATTGCAGTACATGAATTCTTCAACCTAAAGTGTGATAAACAGATTGATATGTCAATTCTTGTTAATAAAGGAGATTTTGGGACATGTGCGATTGGGAGGTAATAATGGTGTCAATAAAAAAAGTAGTGTCACTACAATGCTCCTAACAAGGTTTCCTGTTTCAGAATATTCTTTTCTTGATTCCTAAGATTTCATTCTCATGTACTTGTTTCCTCCTACTAGAAGCAGAAAGGCATTATTCAATCATCTTGCACCCAGTTAGAGTTTCTCCTTTTCAGAAGGTGACATTTGACCCCCTACCTTAGACTACTACAGTGGCCTTTCAGTTACAATAAGCAATTTATGATTGATATGGTGGTAGTTGTAGTACATCATCAGTAAAGTGCATGTGTATCACATATTTGTAATTATTGCTGGTGCCAGTCCTTTAAACCTCGATACACGATTCTGGTTATTCAACACAAAAAACAAGTGTTTGAATGTCACAATTTTACACTACATACAAAGAAAACTCCACCTTCATTCATGCATACGTACAAAACTAGGAGTTGTCCAGACATTAACAAACCAAGCTCTAATAATTTTTTCAAGAGAATGACATTTCACATTATAGTATCCAGACATGCTTGGTGAATAGTCATTGGATGAGCTCGACATGAGAATCATTTTCTTAATATGCTCCCTGAAGAATCCTAGGCACATAAGAAAGAATTTGAGATATCAAAGGTATATTCAAGAATCCATCATACCAATCTTTCAAATTTCATTATAAGCATTTCGAAAATATTGCCATGTCAATGCCAACAATTAAGCAAATGAAAAAAAAAAAAAACCAAAGTCAAAAATCTTAGTTTTAATCTTTCCACCATCACATACAATCAGGAGCTCGTCCTCTAAGAAAGAAACTAGAGTAAATTATTCCAACGCACATTTCATACTACATGATGAGGAATCGCAGCAAATATTTGGTTCATTTCTTGACTCTACATATAGCGTCTACGATGATAAATCCTGTTTGAGAGGAAGGACCATCCCAAAGTACGGTTATCATGAAATCAAGTGATAATTTGGATAAGTCAACAGGCACATCGCCTAGTGGAAGATCATTGCAATGTAGCTGATAGAGAATACTATGGGTTGGGAGCTGATGCACTTCAGTGCAGTTTCTCAAGCTTGAAAGCAATCCGTAGCTTGAAAAATCAAGCCACATAATACCACCTGATTCGGACCACAAAATCTCACCTAAAGTTGATTACCTTTTAATTCCCTCAAAAACGTCACTCGATTAAGGTGAAAGAAACCCTAATTCCTTCCTGGCACAGCCAAAATCAATGAATACAAATTGCTAACGAAGAATCACCGAACAACATGTAAACAACAAGCACTAAATCATCAAACGAATCGTTCGAGATTGTTGACTCACAAGAGCAGAGCGTGACGATCCAAATGAAGAAGAACTCCCCGTAGGGAACTCCTCGATGGACCTCGTTCTTCCGGTCCTGCTTGCATCCAGGGCAGTTCTCATGGTACACCTTCATCGGCGGCCCAGCGTTACCCTTCATGACCACCACCACCACCACTCCAAGAAACAAGCCCTAGTTTCGGCCAGGGATCAACCAAGTGCACGAGAGTCTGTGATCGGGTTCGAGGCTTCAGACAACAACCTTGAAACAAGAAAGATTCCGCTTCCGTTGCGATCCGAACCTACTGCTTTCTACTGATCTCTCCCGTCCTCCGCGGTCTCATCATCAGCACCAGAATGGAAGGGAAAGGTGGATTGCAGGCTATGGATGGATAGGGAGGCGGTTCTGCCTATCTGCGCCCGGTGCGTCTCTGTGTGTGCGTGAGAAAGAGAGAGAGAGAGAGAGAGAGGAAATCTGTGCAGTATGGGAGTATGGACTCTATATATATATATGTATAGATCGACGGTTGAAATATCATATTTGCCCCTTTCAAATTCTAATCGGATTTTACATATAAATCCCTTCAAATATTTTAAATCTCGTTAACGTCCACCAAATAAAGTTATATATGGTTATATTTCAAATATGTTAAATACTAGTGAGGTTTTTTTTTTTTAACGTTTAACGAGGAATTTAGATTTAGATAAATAAGTAAATAAAAAAAGTTTATTGGGGGATAAATGTTTGGCCAAAGATATGGGTTCAGAAACACGTGTTGATGAGCGGATGGTGGGAAAGGGACGCCAGCGAGATGTTGACACGGGCTCACTGACTCGGTCCTATCTGTGTGATTGGGAATTAGAGCAAGACTTCGATCGAGATTGGATTCGTCGGTCGTCTCATGCGTGGCTGTGGTTGTGAACCGATGTTTGCAGGAAGCAGAGATATCTGATGCATCATATCAACTTAAATTAACATGCGGGTTCCATAATTATTTGGATAAAGCATAGTTATGATAGAAAACACTATGGTTCTAATGAGTTTGATTATGTTGGTAATTCGATGTCGGAAAGTAAGTATGTTTGTAGAGACAACGTAAAATTACTTTGGTAAGATTATAAAAGAGTAACATAGGTTTGAAGAAGAGTTCTAACGACTCTCGACAAACCGACATGCATGCAAACTTTGATAACCGTCGACATTTTAAGTGGAGGAGTTTTGCGAGAGTATCGAATGTAGTTCAAGACTTACGAAATCGTCCGAATCGGTTAACCCCATTTCGGAGTTAAACACCTAATCTTGATATCATACACCATTTTGAAATTAACACACAAATACAAGCAAGGAACCTATGCTTGGAACAAAGAAGAAACTAAACCTGCAGTTGTTGATGGATTCTATCTAATCTGCTGCATCTGTGCAGACAAATGCTCTTACAAGCATATCAAGCCATTTTAATGGTCGGTTGAGTCAGAAATGGTTTTAAGCTCAACATAATCCCACTTACATCACAACACAATAATCATAACTCACCTGTATATAACATTACAATGCATTTTGTGCAGCCTTCTTAAATATTATTACCACAAAAAGGAAAAATCAAGGTAATGTGAAGTTTGTGATGTTTCAAACTTGTCAAAGTCATATGTGAATAACCAAATGCATAACCCAAAAGAAATATCTTGCATCAGCACAATCCAACTTTTACTGAAGGAACAAAATTTGTTTTAGGGAACCTCAATGAAGTTACAAATCAATAAAAATAATCGGCAAAAACAATGCATCATCCATCATCATGCAACACAAGCTATTTGCAGACAGCGATGCATTCGCATCATTCTGGTAATCCTCCGACTGGTCACTTCCATATCTGAAGTCATCATGAAGTTTTCTTCACCTTATTCATTGTGTAGTTTTGTCTTCAAATGACAGAGAGTTTGATGTTCTCATCAAAGTCGATCTCCATTCTTGATGAGTTTGCCCAACTTAGGAACCTAACAGATGTCAACGGAAAGAAAATTGACGCAAATCATCCGGTGTGATTGTTGCATTTTTTACTTGTACATCTCTATGATGCTACCCGAGTAAAACTGCTCAAAGTAGTCTTAATCCATACATTTGTCGCATTAGATTACAAATCATGATGCTTGTATGACCTACCTAATAACGATACAGATACATGGAACTACTTGCGTGCACAGGATATGCTTATTCAACAAAAGCCACTAAAAGGTAAGAACAGGTAAAAATTGCTCAATATGTCGGAACAGATGGATCAGCTTTGATGGCATAGGCATGAATGCCTCCAGATACGTTGAAAACTCTTTTGAATCCCTGAAGATGAGAAAACACAGGAGAGAATATTACAGCAACATCAGTAGGCAATATATATTGTGTGCATAATGCTTGTATTGGCGTGAATGAAAAAAGATAAGCACATCTAGTTGCACATTATCATGTTGTGTAGACATAAAAAAGACATGCAATTAATCATCAAAAGTAGTATCCACAATTGGAAAGCAATAGCTTGTGATGAAGTGATATACCTGTGTCTGTAACCATTTTGCTATCTGTAGAGACCGCACACCGTGGTGACACTGCAGTTCAGGATAACAAGCTCGAGTGAGATCAAACAGTATCATAATAAACAAACAACATCAACAACAAGCCGTAATGTTCCAATTATTTAGGGAACTTCAAAATATGGTACTAAATTTTGAGAATTCTTTTATTACCAAAACATAGGTGTCCTTTTCAGGATCAAACTCATCAGTTATCAGTGACCCCCATGTTCCAAACTGGCGAAGTGGAAGAACCTTAAAGCCAGGCAGAGAAGCTTGAGCTCTGTCATGCAGAATTAACAGATGATAAAAACGTCTGAGGTTGTCAATGAGCTTATAAAGGCAAAGCACCCAAAATGATATTGATTACCAATGTATATAAATTATAAATCCTAAGAAGCAACTATTAAGACCAATAACAACAAAAAGCAAGCCAGATATAAGAAACAATCTGATGCACTACATCATCAAAGGCCTACAAGAAGCTGCATCTCAGGTCCGTTTTATTGCAACTTAAAGAAAAAAGCAACTATTACGGAGACATTGAAAAGCCTATAAATGAACAGCTTCAAGGAGCTTTGACCAACGTTTGTTCCCTTTGGCGATTCATGATCACAGGACAACTTGAGAAGAACCATGAACAAAACCATATTAGAAAATTACAGCACTCACATTTTCACTGTATACTATGAAATATTGGATTCCCTTCCAGTGATTAATGCAGATCCTTGTGTGATTGTTCAATTCCAATCCACACAATATCAAAGAGCTTCTTCTGCAAAGCTCTGGTGTATACATCTCCAAACAAAACTAATTAAAACCAACTTTCAATTTCTTCACATGCTTTACATGTTACTAAGATAGATTCAAGCAAGAGGTTAGCCAAGATGTGTATTAACATGACATAGCCCAAGTTTGCTTGCTATGGATATTCACCGATGATTGAACATGTTTTTGCAAGCCTATCCCTTTCAGGCTTCATTTTTCAAGATCAAAATGCTTGAGCGTGTATTAACATGACATCGTCCAAGTAAGCTTGCTATGGATATTCACTGATGGTTGAACATGTTTTCGCAAGCCTATGCCTTTCAGGCTTCATTTTTCAAGATCAAAATGCTTGAATGAGCTCTGCCATGAGCCGACTGATCCCTTTGATTCATCAAATGGCAGATAAGTTCACAGTACTAATCATACAGACACATGCCCAAATGTTGTTTTCAGATACTCATGAGTCCTGGGTTTACCAGAGGGATCCTGATAAAAGTAGTCATTCAGCAACTTTTTCACTTGGACCATTGAATAAGCAGTTTTCTATTATGTGTCTGTAGAAGAGAAGTTCTGAATATCTACCCTAAACAATTTGGCAGAAGATATGAAAAAAAGAGCATCCATCAAGTGACCTGGATCTCTATTAGGTCCAAGAGACCATTCCGAGTAACAGTATGTTAAAAATGAAAATCCATCAGTCAGGCGTGTCTTAGCCTCTGTTTACCAAAAAACAAAAGTTCCGTCAACGTTCCAGAAACTTAAAAGACAAAGCTCAGGCTGCTAAGAAATAAATAAAAGAAGCATACTTACACTTCCTCAGGTTCTCTTACATCTATCAACTGAACTTCCTCAATAAAACTTGGATCTTGCATTTTCAGATGAAGTTCTTCAGGCTCAACATCTTGAAGAATTGATTCTTCCCTGCGGTTGCAGGATTTTCCAGAATAATCATTCTGACAGCTATGCAAACATGAACAAGTGCCCAAAAAAACCACACAAGACATCTACAGTTTGTACCTCTCAGAAAGCACTTGCAGGAGGTGCCATCCAAATTTAGTCTTACAGCGTGTGATTTTGTTTAAAGGAGCACTAAATGCAGCTTTCTCAAATTCTGGAACCTGATCGGATTTCTCGAATATAATTAAATATTACAAGATACTTGGTTTCATGTGATAATATCTTAATAAAATTTCAATGGTGAGGAGAAAAGTAACATCTGCCAAAGAAATTGTTAAAACAATTTATAAATTCACGATATTAGAAACAGAATTACCTCATGCAACTAAAATGATCAACTCCTCAATGTTTTATGCATCTTTAGATACAGAAAGTTAAAAAGTCTTTTCTGCTAGATTTTGATCATTTCAGCACTGGTACATAAACCACAATTATTTGTAAGATGGGAAAAATCTGGTTGGGAGCACTGAATGAATTTGACACCTACCACAAGAATAATATGAGAGGACAAATAGAAAAGAAACATCGTACCAGGACCAGTTTTTCATATTATAATGAGTTATCTTGAGGAAGCATTCCATAGATATCGGAGAGCAGTCTCAGCTAAAAAAAGTGTAAACAAGAAACTAAACAGAATTTGGAACACTTTTTAGTTGAATTACCAAGGAGCCTGTTCCATGAATTTCAAAAGTCCCACCAACAATTACAAATTGAACCCAAATTTCGAAAAAAGTTCCTTTCGTTCATCACCCGGCTCTTAGTAATAAACGGTAGATCCTTTTAGGCATCAAAAGTGGTGGACTATGTATGGTAGAACAAGTAGTTTATTAATTATCAAGGTTTGACGTTTCGAATCGCATCACCCGCTACGGGCGGAACGTATCGGTCCGCCCACTAGCTGGAACGCGGACCGCCTGCTATCAGGCGGTACCATCGATTGGGGCTGTTTCCGCCCCGTTACTACCCGAAATCGGCCGGTAACGGTCGATTTCGACTGTTTCGGCCGCTGTCAGGCAATAACGGTCGATTTCGATCATCGACGGTCGATTTCGGATGGTATCGCCCGAGGGAGAAAGAAAAAGAGGGAGAAGAAAAGATAGAACCTAAAGTCCGACGCTGCTCTCCTGATCCCGATCCATCGCCAGCACGATCTGTCACCCACGGGCGATTTCTTCTCCCCGCGTGGGGTGAAGGAACGAGGCACCCTTTTTCTTATTTTTTAACTTTATATTATATATATATATATATACGTATCGAGCGGTACACTTAGGCATACCGCTCAGTACCAACGTACCATACCGAACTGAACTCGGTATGCTGGTACGGTACAGTTTGGCAAACCTTGTTAATAATTATTAATTCTAAAATATTTTGCAGTGATATTGAGACATCAGATTCTTGACAAACACAAGTGGAGTTTTTATGTGGGAAAAAGAAAGATGAATTAAGCCTCAACTCCATTATATAAGCACGAGCAGGTCTACAGAGCCTTTCTCTAAATGCTAACTTCTCAATTATTTTTCTGAAATCTGAACCTTTCAGCAACAATAGGATGAGTCAAAACAATATCCTTTCTGTTAATACCAAGCCATTAATTAGGTACTCTTTCTAATAACTTTTGAATTATAACGGTAAGAAGCTTTAATCTTTTGGTGCATAAATGAATCAACTTCTTGAATTTTACAAAGGTGACAATTTTTACTTGTTAGAAGTGCAACAATAAATAAAAAACTCCAGACTCGTGAAACCAACAGAAGAATGATAGCCATATGCACATCAGTATGGTTGACTTCTCTATATAAGACATCTGACTTACTAGTCATATTCACTATCATTTGAGCTAACTAATGCCATTCTAACTTTGCAGAAAGTAACATATGAAATTACCGTTTGCCCTCTTCGAATCCACCCAAGCATTCCACCATTTTCCTTTGATGGACATAAAGAGTATTCCACAGCTAAGTCACTTAACTCCACTCCTGAAGATGAATCAATGTATAACCATACCTTTATCAAGATACAATTCAGCTTACAATTGAAAATAAAAAAACTAGAAATTCGCTTAGAGAAATAGTAAAATGAGAGAATTGGCACAAAACAAAATACCTGAGGGTCACAACAGGTAGTAACCAAAATGTTCTTATTGGCTATGACATGAATGCATTATTGTGTTGACTTTCGTGGAGAACCCAGACATGAAAATGACAAACTTCAGGAATTTCAAAACAAAATTTTCTTTTTTTCAATGTATCTTCACACAGGTTAAATTTTGTGAAAATTTAGAGTCAACCACATTGAAGAGTAATAAAAGGAATTAGTTGTGTTAAATGGATCCATGACAACATATCTGGTCTATGGCTAGAGAAAATATTTCAGGGTTATAAATTCGAGTAATGTTATTGCAGACAAGCAATTGTGACAGCTACATGGAAACGATTCAAATATCTTCAGTATCAAGAACATCAAAAGTGAAGCATCAAATCAGATGATGAAATAGTTATGTTATAGTAGATATTATGTGTTCCTCTAGAGTTCGCTCAAAGGAAGAAATTCCCATATGGCAGTTTTGGGTTTTTTGATGCAATATGCACATGGACAATTATACACTTCAGGGCACTTAGAGCATGCCTTGACACTTCATTTCAGCCAACCATAATACCAACACTGTTGAATATGAGACATAAGATACTTTTGCACACAAATTTTGCATTTAATGTGAAGTTTGCAGACAGTAAATGTAACTATTAAGTTTTCCTCAATGCACATGTAATATGAATATAGCTAGATATAAGTGGAATCCCATGTCTCAATTTTGGAGGTTTCCATCTCAGATTCACAATGCTTGGACGGTTGAGACCAGAGACCAACATCATGTCTCTGAATCACTGCAAGCTACAGCCGAGAGGATATTTCAAACATCGGAAACATTTGAGTGCAATCATACAATCAACAACGCATGTCTCTAAGAGTAAAGACCATTGAGTACTTGAAAATGAAATGGCCCTCCCTCTTCTTGTCCCCCATCATTTGTAACTCAGTTTTATTAGCAGTTCAGTTTGCTCTTTTTTGTCTATCAGCCATAATTTCCCATCTAATACAGGTCCTTATTTTTCATTGAGTTGTCTACTTTTGAATAATCAGTATTGCCTAGTTGTTCATCTCACTTATCACCTATGAAATTATAAATAAAAACAGCTTGCAGGGAGTATTGTTCAAGGCTACAACATTTCACCTCAACCAAACAAATATCAAATACAAAAAAGAAAAAAGACTTCTGAGCACCGTTCAGAAAACAGCCACTTGCAGCACTTATCATTACCCCACCAAGCATGAAATTTCACAGCAACAGCATCGTAAAATATAAGTTTACAAATAATTAAAACGCCAAAGAAAAAAAACAAAATTCAAAATGGAAGATGACCTCCTGAAATACGCTGCTGGAGCTCCAGCAGAAGCTTAAGGTTGTCTTCACCGACAAGAAGATGCTGTACCAGAAGCTCCTTATTCTCCCTTCCACTGCCTCCAGCACAGTAACAAACTGCAAACAAACATTACAAATCAACCAGTAAAAAAGTTAGGTAATCCATTGTGACACTCGCAAACACAACTAATGACTAGTACAAAACCCAAAAGCACAGAACTTTATTGCCTTGAATTTCGACAGACCAATCCAAAAACTTAGTTTTCGAATCAAACCTTTGGTCCGCAACCTTGGGGTGCCCACCATGGGCGGCGCTGTCCACCTCAAGAAGGAAGAAGTGGGCGGAGGAGAGACAGGCGGGTGGCGCAATCTTGGGGAGAAAGACAATTGGGGCTGAGAAGAGGAGGATCTGAAGTAGGAAGCAGGTCTCGAAGCAGAGACGGTGAGGGAGGAGATGGCTGGGAGTCTGATCCGCTGCAGGAAAAAGGACGGTGAAGCGGAGGGAATTCGGGACATTGCTGTATCATCTATCCGCTGCTGCTGCCAGATCTCAGTAGATTTCTCCGAGCAGCCTCGGTAGAAACAACGTCAAGGGGAACCGCATTTATTGAAGGGAGGCTACATATTGGGCCTTTAATGGGCCTAATTTACGACCCAAATTTAACCCCAAAATGATAGTAAAGATATATTAGTTTTTTTTTTTTCTTTACAAACTAAAATATATAGTTTCTTGAGAAATTGATGTCAAATCAAAATCAAGATAGTTGGAGAGCTTAACTTGATTAAAAATTTAACATTAATTAAAATATTTTTATACATTTATGAATAAACGGGTGCGATAACTCTAAATATAACAATGTAAAGAGAGCGAATAGCAATTAAAATAAAGGATAGTCGAGACTTAAAATTTCAAGAGTTAGAGCTCACACTTAAGAAGTCAAAGTTTGTTTATCCAATCGATGTCTCTATAGAATCACCCATAAAATATCAAATCGATGTCGACAAAGGATCAAAATAATTGAATCCTTCTCCAAACATATCACAAATCAACTTACACCATGCACTTAAAGGTTTTATTTATTTATTCTTTTCAAGAACTAGAGTCAAACAATAATAATCAAAATCTAATGTTGCTGATAAATGAAATAGTTAATATGATGATGAGATTAGTTTAAATGAGGATTAGACTATTGATTAAAAATACTTCTGGTATCCTCTATTATTTTCTTTTTCTTCTTCTTTAAGTTTTGTAGAAAAGCCAACAGTGGTATCAGAGCCTGGTTCAAAGAAAATCGAAAGAAGTACATCGGTCAAAAAGAAGGAAAGACTAGTAGATCCAAAAAAAAAAAAAAAAAAAAAAAGATGGTAAGCCTTACAATAAGTGTTCCTAATCAACTTCTTCCTATCCTCAAAGTTGATCATTATAAATTTTGGGCTATTAAAATGAAAACTCTCATTATTTCATAAGGATTGTAGAATTTGGTAGAACATGGTTTTGTTCAGTATGATCTGTAGGATCCTAGTATTACAAAAGATCAAAAAAATCAGATGAAATAAAATATATAAAAAGATGTAAGAGCCATTTACATGTTATAATAAGCAATAGATGATTTACATGTTATAATAGGCACAGAAAAGATAAAAATTTCAAAGCTTCAAATTCTTCGATGTGAATTTGAGACTCTTATGATGAAAGATTCGGAACCGATTGTTGTTTTCTTCTCAAAAGTTTCTTATATTGTAAATCAAATGAGATCTTATAGTAAATATCTAAAAGATCAAACTATAGTAAAAAAAAAGTTTTACGAAGTTTATCTTCAAAATTTGATATGATCTTTACTGCTATAGAAGAAGCTAAAGATACAAGTACATTGTCTATTGATCAATTAATGTGTTCTTTTTTAGTTCATGAACAAAAAGTGAATAGATATTCAGATGAAACGTTGGAACATGTTCTTCAAATGAAGATAGATCAGAAGACGGATCAAAAAGAGAATTCAGAAATCAGATCTTAAGGGAGAGATCAAAAGGACAGAGGACGAGATCGATCAAATGAAAGTAACAAAGAAACTCGAAAATATTTTTGTTGCAAAAAATAGGGCATATTGAAAAAGATTGTTGGTATAAAAATAAAAATCCAAATGTTCCTCTATGTTCTTATTATGGAAAATATGAATATTTTGAAAAAGATTATTGGAATAAAAATCAGACAAACTATCATGAGGAAAATAACGATGACAAAAGAGATGAAGATAATATTTTCTTTATAGCATTTGATGAAGAATATTCTAGATTTGTTTGGTTTTTTTGATAGTGGATGTAGTGATGATATGATAGAATGGGAAATGACAAAAAGGTTCAAGTAAAAGAAAAAGGAACAATTGATGTGAACATAAAGTCTGGTAAAAAAATTATTGATGTTATATTATTTATTCCTGATTTAAAATAAAATCTCATTTACAACTAATGAGAAAAATATATTATGTTATTTTTTATGATAAAAATACCTGATTTATGATAAGAAAATTAGTAAATTGATAGCAACTACAAAGATGATAAAAAATAAGATGTTTGCCTTATTATTTTCGGATTTTGCTACTCCTACTGATGAATCAACATTATGACATAAAAATTATGATAATATGAATTTATGTGGATCTATGCAAACTATCTCAGATGATGCAGGTTATAATATCGATGACACATATATACAGAAAATGGGTGAAGCTTTAAACTCCAAGGACAATAATGAAAGTACACATATAGGGTTGGTAGAAGTTTATGATGATATGAAGAAAGCTAAGAGAAAAAAAAAACTTCCACATACAAAGGAATTCAATCCTACAAATACAGAGTCTCCATCATATCATCAAAAATAACTATCGAAGAGAAAAATATCAAGAGAAATGATGAAAGATTTCAGGTCAGAAGTTTTCAAAGATCTATGGACAGAGAAAAAACATAAGAGAACCGCTGCAGTAACGAAGATCAGCTTGCCGACATCTTCACAAAAATTTTGGTAAAGAAAATATTTATTTAAAATAATTTTAAATTATAACTATTTAAAATTATTTTAAATAGTTATAATTTAAAATAACTATCTAAGTAGTTAAGATGATGATGAGATTAGTTTAGATGAGGATAAAATTTATTTAGATATGATAGATTTTTTAGTATTTTAAAATATATATATTATGTCTTTTAATCAATATAAATAGGTATTATTCGTTCGTTCTAAAGATACTGTAGATTGTTAATTGAAAATACTCTTGATATTTTTGAAATTACGAAGAAAAGACAACAGATTTTAGGTTTATACTTGTATTAAGAGCTCACTCAAAAGGACTGTCCTCTTGATCTACCTAAATCCTGCACCAGTTTCTGTCTTGCTCTTTGTTTATGGGGACAGCACTGCTAGTGCTGCAAAGAACAGATTCCAAAAGCATGTCAAGCTACCAAGAAAAGAGTTCCACTCTGCAGTGGAGGTGGTCATGTCTCTCTCACTCTTCTCCTGCAGTAAGCAATAACATAATCGCTGGCTAATGCCATCCCTTAGTTATCTCTAGTGGAAACACTGCTTCCTGGAAGGATGGATGAAGCATGCGCAAAACAAGCTCAGATGTCTCCTTGTCGTTAGGGAGAGGAACTGGTGGAAGAACCAAAGAGAAGACGAGAAGGGAATCAAAATGACAGGGCCTGGAAACAGAAGCTTGAAGGAGAAGAGTCACACGGATGGGGCGTTCCATCTTGAGAACGCAATGGTGTGCTTACTAAGAGACCTGCAGAAGGAGGGAGACGAAGGCATTTTATCGATCACGTAGTGGGCAAAACTTTTCTTAATTTATTTTTCTGTGGATTGTGTTCTTGAAACATTCACAGTATTAAAACATTATAACTGAATCAATTCACTTTATCCAATGGTATATAGTGATTAACTATCAAATCAAGGTATTATATGGAGTATAAAATATATTGTTTGAAATTTTTGAAAACAGAGATACTGTCTGGGAAAATCCAAAGAGAAGTTCTATTTTTATTTTCTCATATTCATTTTAAGTTAACAGCAAAGATTGACACTAACACTTTCAAAATATTAAAATCTTTCCATTATATCTCTTGCAACATCTCTGTGTAAATCTGTGGCTAACCATAGTTAATGTTAGTTCTTTTGAGTATAAAGAGATTTAAATAGCTAAAGGAGATTACTATTTCCAAACACCTTTTTTACTATTTATAATCTAATCTTAAAATTTTTTAACACCTCCAAACTTTTTTCTTATAAATGGATATAAAGATTATTTCATCATTTTTTTCTTCTTCTTTCTTATTGGAGGATGGTGTCAACGACAAAGAACATTGGGGAGCATCGATAAGAGATGCAAGAAAAAAAAAAATCAAAATTAGAAGAGTTATTAATAGTAAAATAGTATTTTTGTATTTTTTTTAAAAAAACTATGAGCAGTAAAATATATTATCAATTGTAAAAATAAAGCTCTAAATAGTAAGCTCGATACCTAATGCCTCAAATACTAATAAAATTCATAATTTTCAAAAAAATTATTATTTATAGTTTCAATCAGTCAAATAACACTTAATCAATGAATATTATTGTAATGACATATACAAAATTCTTAGATTTTACAAGTATACATATATATGCTAAAAATTATTTTTACAAGGATAAATACAAAAATACTTGTATATATATATGTGTGTTCAATTCTACTTGATAAAATATAAATAATATGAGCAATGAAGTCATTTAATGATGATAGGTGGGAGTTGGTATCCTCTCTCTCTCTCTCTCTTTCTCCATCTCATCCAAGAAGGCAACTATCTTAAAACTTAAAATGCTACTGGAAACTCGACAGCTATAACTATGCAGGAAATTTTAAGAACTAATTTACCATAGGAGTCGCAATCGAACCATAAAGGCGGCTGTTATCCGAATCCCACCTCACTCGGTACAACAACATTCGACTCGTTTGATCCTTAAACTACTGTTTTTTTTTTGTCTCACTGCTAAGTAACCATCTAACCTAAACGACTGCTAGCGTGCAACTTAATCACTGGCTTCTCTTTTCACCGGCCTTTTCTTCTCCCCAAACGCCTTCGCACTCCCACCGAAACCCACCGCGAAGGAGCGCCGAAACCCTACCCTTGCGAGTGAGAGCCTTTGGTGTGGAGGTGCCATGGCCGTCGTCGCTGATGTTGCAGCGGGAACCCTAGTGGTTGTCCTGGCAATGGCCTTGCTGTTGGCGCCGTTGGTCTCGTCCAACTCCGAGGGGGACGCGCTCTACGCGCTGCGGAAGAGCCTCTCGGACCCGGACGACGTGCTGCAGAGCTGGGATCCGACTCTCGTGAACCCTTGCACTTGGTTCCATATCACCTGTAACCAGGACAATCGCGTCACTCGCGTGTAGGTTCCGTGGCGCCTCCGTTTCCCTTCCTTCTAAGTTTTCTTTCTGATATCTTGTTTTTCCTTGTTTTCTTGATTTTAGGGAATTTATATAGCTGCAATTTTGTTGACAGGATTGCATTTTTCGTCGACCTGATGGTTGACCAGTATTGTGTTATTAATTGCTAGGATGCAGATTTGGCGAAAGTTTTAGTGATGTGAAGAGTTCTAAGAAAATGTATGTCGAGCAATATTTTGGAAGAAGTGATCATACATGCTTCTTTATGGTTGCTAATAGTCTAGCAAGTTTCCGAATTTGGTAAACATACAAGTTTGAGGTGGTTGGTGAATTTATATGGTTAAGAGTGCGTTCTATGGAAATATTTGGTAAAATACTGGTGTTCCTTTTCCTCTTGTCGATCATATGTACTCCGGTGATGGTTATGATACCAATTTATGAAATCTGTGATAACATCAATCTTGAAAAGAGGGAAAAGAAAATCTTACATTGACTGTCCATCAATGAGCTCTCTTTCTTTACGAGGAAGAATTAAACTCTCTCGGCGAGCTATAATTAGGATATTTTCTGTAATAACTTAAGTGCTGAGTTGATCCGCTTAGTCAGACACAGATTCACAGTGTTTTGATGATGGTATGATCAGCACGCTAGTGGCCAAGGCCCTTAGCGGAAAACCTTTTTCATTGGTTGGGATCATGTAGTGGAATGTTTGACAACAAACACCCCCAGGAATGTGTTCCCCAACTAGCATTGCTAGGCGAATGAATTGCATCCTTTTACTAATATATCTACAAATTCGGTAGAAAAGGGACAAAGTTAGGACATGTTAGGGAAAATCTCCCGATGTGAAAAATTCAAGCAATCAATGGGAAAAAGAGATATGGGGGTTGGATATAGTGACATGTTGCTTTCTTTGAACTTCTTCTTTTATTCGCTTTCAGTTTCTAAATGTTGCGGAGACATAAATAATTTCATTTTTGAGCTTTATAATCCAGAAAGAAAATATTTTTATTTACTCGGACATGTAAACCAGCATTCCTTGTGTGGATCATCGAGATTCTGGTTTCAGCAGAGTTACCCAAAACACATTTGAATTGAGTAGCATTTTATATGCCTTCATGATTCATTTAGATGTTTAGGAAAGGTTCTGATAGGATCAGAAAGTAATTCTAATGTAAATACCTATACTATTATGATAGAGTAAAGGAACATACATGTATAACTAAGGATGAAAATTTAGAATGCTGATAAGTTTGCCAAAATAATTATTTGTTATGCCTATCTTTTACATATTCAGTGGTTTATTAAACAAGATTCTGGACTGTTGAGTTTTTCCTTGGTACTCTTATATTCTATAATATGCCACAATTGTACAGCAGCAGAAGGTTAACTTGTCCTCATTCTTTCTTTGTATAAATTTGTATTATTGTTGTAAAGAACTGTAGCAATTAGCATTGAAGTTGAAGCTGGAAATAGAATTGAATATTCAGCATATCTTTAGAAAGAATTGTCAAAGATTTTGTTTAAGAAACTAAATTAATATTTGAGAATAGTTCATATGCCATCACTCCCTGTTGGGATTGAGAATGAGTTATTTTTCTTAAATTGTTACAAGGAATTAAGGACTATGTCCTATTGTCTTTCTCTACTTTTAAAAACATGATTGAGTTTTAGGGTTATAGAATCTCCTTTATTTAATTCACAAATCAGTGGTCACTATTTGCTCAATGGGAGACTTTGAGTCTTTGATGAATTATCACATCTAGAACTTTTAAACTTTGGTTGGTCTTCCTCATTGTGTCATGCATGTTATTTATTTATTTTTTCTATCCACCTTATTTGCTTATGAGTCATCCTTCTATATGTTGTATGACGTGATGTTGCTTTTTACAGGGACCTGGGCAATTCAAATTTATCTGGCCATCTTGTACCTGAACTTGGACGCCTTGAACATTTGCAATATCTGTAATAGTCTCTTGCCTTTTTCTTTAATTATTTTAGATGATGTGTCTGTCTTTATTCCTGTGTTTGTCTATTCTGCTTTCTTGCTGTAAAAAATTGATGTCGATGTAATGAATGTTATGATGCATAGTTTTATCATTTTTTTCTTACCAAAGATGCATTGTTTTCTAATATCCGAGGATCGTTTCAAGCCCTAAACATTTCAAGTCATTATAATATCGGGCAATGGAAAATTCAGTGGAGAAATAGCTAGTAAATACAAGGTAGTTTTTTATATCACTTAGGCACTCTTGGCATTATTTTGTTAATTGCATATATGCATTGCTTATATATGTTCTGTTTACTATAAAGGATCTACTAAAAGAAATACTTGTACATGTCCAGTTGCGAGTCCTCTCTTTGCGTTTTCTATTCCTCTTCCTCTGTTTTTATATTGTTTCTCACTTGATCTAAGATCTAAAAGCAGTTTTTCTTTGAGGAGTTTTAAGTATAAACTAGAATGCTAATCAAATGTTTTTCCTTTTACTATTATGAATGCCAAATTTCTTCTTTTGGCCTTGCAACCTTATGTCCCAATTCAGAGTGAAGTATAAAACATGGAAGATCCATGAGTGTAGCTCTGCAGATTAGAAGTTCAACTTCGATATTTTGACCATGGGATAACCAGCTGATTCTTGCCTTTGGTATGCTAGATCCACTACCAAAGGATGTTTTTCATATTCCATTGTGCAGGAAATCTAATTTAGAAGCCAAAGATAAATTATTAGATCCTTTGCCAATTCTCAAAACTGCCTTCTGTTTAGGTCAATTGGCATTTTGGTCATTGCCTGAGGAATGCTTCTTCTGATCAATAACCATTTTAATTTTCAAGAAATAAGATATGGCTCACCAATTGTGCGATATTAAGAAGATCAAAGCACTCAGTTAACAAGTAGTAATTGATAGATATGAAATACCTAGGCAGATTATGGATGGTAAACTTTACTCAACAGTCTTTGTCTCCCCTTCTATTTTGATGATTGTAATTACGCGTTGAACAAGGATTTGTAGCACATACCATGCGGGTGACAGTGGAGCTTTAGTGTGCTATCCATATATTTCCATGTTTCCTTTCTGATATTTGGTTCTGCCTCATTGGCAAACTAATAAAATGGTGCAAAACTTGATCATGGTATGTGGTATGTTGCTTTGACTAGAAAAGTACCTAAGTAATAAAATGGTGCAGAACTTGATCATGGGAAGCTTTACTTGATAATATTGTTTCAGAATTGACTTCTAATATGGGTGGGGATTGACTGGATAGGATCTTAAAATTACTGCAAAATAAGTTGGACTTATTGGGTGAACAATTGGTCTACTTGGCCAATCTTGACAGATTTGAGCATCCACCAGTCGCATAAAACACTTTTGGAGTGGAAGTTTAATCCAAGATTATTTTTCTTTGAATGGTCCAGCTCTGTTCAGGCCACTTTGACTAGTCCAAATTGATTCTGGCCTACTTTAACTCTGAAATGTTACAAGAAGCTACTTCTTTAACAATCAAGGATTCATCTTTTTAACGACATTATGGCCATTCCTTAAGAGAAGTATGATGTTTGACATCTGCCAATTGTTGATCAGCATTCTACAAAGATTTCCTATTGCTCTGTATTTTAGCTGTTGGGGAACTCATTATCTGTTGTTAGTTGTTTCCACTGGTCTCGTGAAGATGAATTTGTTCATTCTGGCCTTATTGTTATGAAATTTTGGTGATGTTCTTATGATATTTGCTGAACTTTCTGGACTTCTTATTATGGTTCTTTATTATTAAACAAAATGATACTTCTCAATGTCCACCAAAGGCTAAATAATTTTCTTCTGTTGCTCATACAGGGAACTTTACAAAAACAATATCCAAGGGACAATACCATCAGAGTTTGGTAATCTGAAGAGTCTCATTAGCCTGGACTTGTATAATAACAACATCTCAGGTGTTATCCCTCCAACACTAGGGAAGCTGAAGTCTCTAGTATTCTTGTAAGTTGTGAAAAAGTTCTGTCTTCATTTAAATTGTACAAACATTGGTAAGCCATTTTATTAAATCTGTTTTTTGGTACTGTTTCTGGCATTCTATTAATAGTGAGGTTTTGAAACTCATAGTTTTATATCTGTGAATTAAGTTTATGCTGCTTATATGATACAAGAATTGTCAAAGCTTTGACAAATCAAGGCAGGAATATATCTGATATCCTAAGTACCTATATTAGAACTATATATATGTATATATTCTGCTTTAACTTTGAAGATGTTCCCATCTTATTGATTCAAACTATCTAGCAAAACTAATCTGTATATGCTTTACTTTTCCAGACGGCTCAATGATAACTGTTTGACTGGCCAAATCCCAAGGGAACTTGTTAAAATTTCTAGCCTCAAAGTTGTGTAAGTGCTTATAGTTTGGTTCTGAATTCATCACATTTTTAGGATAGTCTATTTATGTTAGCTAATGATAATCTTTGATTCGGCCGTTTCCAGTGATATATCAAACAACGATCTCTGTGGAACAATTCCCACCACTGGACCATTTGAACACATCCCCCTAAACAAGTAATTGTTCCCCTCTTTTTTTCTTTTCTACTACTTGTGCCAGATTTAATTTGCTTTTCCTTTATCTCTAATTATCTATTAAGTGCATGTTGGTTGTTAAATACCAAGCATTGTTCAACAACTACCTATTCATCTTGTACTTCCTTTTTGGTTTGTAGAGTTTTGTAAGTGAATGTCACTTCTGTTAAAATGGTTAATGGTAATCATGCAGAACTGACATATTACTAAGGAGAATAAACATACAGTTCATGTGTAGAGAGTCCTAGATCGTCTTCTAATAGGTTTCATTCTCTTCTAGCTGTTTAAATTTCCCTTGTTTATGTGCAGCTTTGAGAACAATCGACGTTTAGAAGGTCCAGAGCTGCAGGGTCTTGCATTGTATGATACAAACTGCTGAAAGGGCTCGATGACTCAAGTCACCACACCATTTCACAGCCTGGTTGGCACAAATATGTTCGATAATAGTTTGTCACATATGTTGAACTCGTATTGTAGGTGAAGATGGAATTTTTCTTTGTTTGCAAGGATACCTCAAACCAGAACTGTTACTGTATGCTTATGTAGATAAGTATATCAAGGATGATTGCTTGTTCTCAATAAATGTTGGATTGTGCCGATGCAAGCGACTTCTGCCTGGTTATGGTTGTGGCTCTTTAAATGCGACTTCGCCTTGATATGTTTGCAATTGCAAAATGTTATACGCAGGTGCATTGTTCTTATTATTGTGTTAGAATGCAGGTGATCGTATGAAGCAATTTGAACGCTAGTAAATTGAAGCAGGTTACTTCTCGTTGCTGACTTCTGTTCAGCTTTAAAGAAGAATCACAACCCATATCATCCTTCTCTTTCTCGATCCTTCCAGCTTCAGAGGCCGAGTGGAGCGATGAGGTGAGAAACCTAATCTCGATCATTCGCTTGGTCTAATTGGATGGCCCTCTTTGTCATCATCACAGGCGACAAATGGGTCGAAGCGGGGAGTCAGTAGTGGCAACATGTGACGAACCCGTCTCCACCGACGCTCGGCGACAAATGGATGGAAGCGGGAAGTCCAGTGGTAGGATGTGACGAACCCCTCTTGGCCGATGCGCGTCATCATCAGAGGCGACAAATGGATCGAAGCGGGGAGTAGTGGCAGGATGTGACGAACCCCTTCTCGGTCGAAAACTTCACATAGTAGTACCCCTCTCGGTGGACGCGCGTTTCGGAGGCCGAAAACTCACAGGTAGTGTCTTTGCGATTCGCAGATCCGTCAGCATCCGATGACGCAAGCAGTGAGGTTTTGGGATTTGAATTAAGGGCGATAGCAATACCTAAGACGCAGCAGTCGTTTTAGACCGCGAAAGAAAGGGACATACTGTCTTCCTTTTGCTTTTGTGATGCAATCCCAAGCATGGCGGAATCACGACCTTTTATGTGCCAGATTGATGTCCAGCGACAAATAAGGCTTGGTCTTCAGGAGTGGTGGTGGCCATGGAGGCGAGCACCGGGCCTCTGTTGAAGGTGTACTATGACAACTGCCCCGGATGCAAGCAGGACCGCAAGAACGAGGTCCGCCGAGGAGTTCCTTATAGGGAATTCTTCTTCATATGGATCGTCACGCTGTGCTCCGGTAAGTCAAGAATCTTCAACAATTTCGATTGGTGATTCAACGAGCTGCTTGTTTGAGTATATTTACTTGTTATTGGTCGACTCTTTCATACTGAATTATTTTTAGTTTTGTGTCACCATGTCTAACTTGTTATTGCTTTTTTCAGCCTTACCAATAGCATCATTGTTTCCTTTCTTATACTTCATGGTATGTGCAACAAAACTTGGTACTAATTTTTTTTTGTTTAAATAACCATGATCTTGTGCCTCATGGAATGTCAGTTCTGCTTTACTTGTGCGATCTATTCTGATTCCATTTTGAAAAATATGTTCAATTTTTGTTAATCCAGTGTAATCCGCTTTTGGACAAATGTAAATCCATCAAATTATTCTTTCTCTATCACTGAAGCATTTTAATTTTGTGGTCATCAACATTGAAAATATCATTAATCACGAATGTAATCATCATTATTACTGGATATTGTTGTGGTCTTCAAGGTATCATGGGTGCCCATATATATTGAAGATGTTTGGCGAACCATAATGTTTATTTGATTTAATGACAATGTTAGAAAAGTGTGTGTGTGTGTGTATATATAGACACAATTCTATGTATATGTATATATGTGTATATGTCTATCAGTATAGCTATATATGTATATATATACATATATGTACATTGACTCAATTCCTATTCAAAGAATAATACTATTTGGATAAATGAAATGACACATTAGCATTATATGTGCTAATGCTGGTGTGCTGTTTTACATTCCATGTAGAGTGATTAGTTCTGAATGTTTTACTAATTCTTTTGAATTGAGGAATGGCTTCTTGTAGTTGTGTTATGCCCTAATTTTGAAGACATTAGACTTTCAAAAGAGATGGCCACCAAAAAAATTTTATCATTATTTATTATCTTTGGATATATTTGACAAATTGTCATGAAAACTATTTCATTTACCTTCTTCCTTGTTTTCTTTTGCAGATACAAGACTTACATGTTGCTAAAAGAGAAGAAGATATTGGATTTTATGCTGGTTTTGTAGGTGAGTATTTGCTGTATTCTTTTATTTTTTATATATATGGAGAAAACACATTGCAATGACTCTCTCTCGCACTCTTCACTTCTCGAAGTGATACAACAAATTATCTTTCCTCAAAGGTTATTTTCCTTAAAGTATAATGGTTGAATTGAATTTTGACTTTTGCTTTTATTTTTTTGTCCCTCTTGAAGGATCTGCATTTATGATTGGAAGAGTTTTGACTTCAGTATTCTGGGGAATTGTGGCAGATCGATATGGAAGGAAGCCAGTTATAGTCATTAGTATTATTTCCGTGTAAGAATTATTCAATGCCTTATTCATAACTGAAGTCAATTATTTTAATCTTGGAGAAGTTTGGTTGGTTTTATGATTGTTGTGTTACTTTCCTCGTTGTCCTGATCTTGACTTAGTCTTTGCAGAATAATATTTAACACTATGTTTGGGCTTAGCACAAGTTACTGGATGGCAATTGTTTCAAGATTACTTCTTGGATGTTTTAATGGTTTGCTTGGTCCAATAAGGGTATCTGCTAAATTGGTGTTCAAAATTTAAATAGCTCATGGTTCACTGATGCTATACTTTCTAATTGGAAGCTTGATGTGGAATTCAATACAGGCTTATGCTTCAGAAGTTTGCCGAAAAGAATATCAAGCTCTAGGATTATCTCTTGTAAGAACCTTTCGATTTACCTTTTCTTAACTATCTTTCCGTGTACTATGATTTATTGGTTATTTTTCTGTTTAATTGTCGAATTAATTACTTCCAGGTTAGTTCAACACGGGGTCTAGGTTTAATTATTGGTCCAGCTATTGGAGGTTTCTTTGCTCAGGTACTGGTTGTTAGTCTGATCCATCAAAAAGCTATATGAGAGACGGTCAGAAATACACTGTTAGATACATCAAATTTATTTTTGATGATTAAATTAGTATTAAGTTCGCTTGTATTAGTACTTCCTGTTATGGAACAATTTTAAAGAAATTTTGGAGTACTAGTTACCTTTGAGCAATCCATTGTAATTTAATCTAACAAGATTTCATAATAATTTGAATTTGCATATGCTAAAGCAATTGTCATTTCTCCCATAACTATAAAAATAAAGTAGTTTTACACTTTTACCAAAGAAAATTCAATAACAGTTCACAACACAAACACCCATTCCAGGGAAAAGGCTATAGTAACAGATTATCTTTGACAGCTAAGCAATATATTTCATAAGGTCAGGAGATAGTAGTTTCCCGAGTAGTTGAGCTTTTACTCATTTTTTATGTATGTATAGGCTTTCTGCATATTGAAGTCAGCAAATCTCATATTGCTATATGTTTGCTTCAAATTTTTAATGATTTTGTTGTAATACTTTTAAATTTTTATTTAAATTATTACAAAGTTACCTCATTTTGAGTTTCATTAATGTGGGAATATATCATTCTGCAAATCAAAGAATACAGTAAAGAAATTGCAGATGGGTTTCTGTGAGTAGGATATGCTTATGATCACACTTTTTGCCTGCTATTTCTTGCAATTGCTTATGTCATAGTTTCTGCATGCTCCATTTCTCTTCCATATATTGCATGATCTTACTAATTTACAAATTTCTATGGGTGCATACTACATCAGCCTGCAAAGAAATATCCGAATATCTTCTCCGTAAAGTCATTGTTTGGCAGGTAAAACTATAAATATAGCAATGAATTATACTTCTATACTTTCTCACTCTAATGATAAATTCAGCAATCAACTGCAGGTTTCCTTACTTTTTACCTTGCTTTTGCATCTCTCTCGTAGCAATTGGGGCACTGGTTGTCTGTTTCTGGCTTCCTGTAAGTTACACTACTTTGTGCCTCTTAGTTTAGTTCTTTTGACAAGCAGGATGGTGTTTGGACTTGCAACAATCTTATGAGCAATCTAAACTACAGCTATACCTTTTAATTCTCATTACGCTATACCTCCATCATTTCTATAAGCATGAGTTGCTTTTAAAACATTAATGATTCCCTGATTTTACAGTCATTGGAAAGTTCCAGACTTTTCCTAGATTATTTGCACTTCTTTTAAACAACAATATGCAATCATTATGTTTTCAATTGGTTTGTTTATGTTATATATTGTGAAACATGATACAATGTTCTAGATAGTCTAAGATTAAAATGAAGGATAATTATTCCTGATATTCCATTTCTAAGTGATTATGCCATTGAAATCACCAAAAGTCAAAACTGATATCGAATTTTCATCCCGTCAGTATTTTTCATTTTCTTGACCGTTCACACATTTAGGAGTATTAAGCTTCCATCTCTGTATTTTCCAATAAAAGTGGATTCAATGCTTGGTATTCATCATAATATCTCCATCCCGACATGCATTTTGAATGAGCTCATACTGTAACAAGTTACATTCATGACATACATGATGAACTTGGTCCACTTATGACTTTATGATTTATGCTTTATTCTTCTGTAGGAGACTTTGCACATGCACGATAAGTGGGAAATTGAAGATCTGGAGGATTCACTAATAAGATGTGAAACAAAAAAATATAATGAAGAAATTGAAAGAACAATGTTGGCATCTAAGCAAAGCTTACTAAAGAATCAGCCTTTAATGTCAGCAATCGTTGTCTATTGTGCTTTTGCCCTTCAAGACACAGCATATGCTGAGGTAGCATGGCTTTTTGTAAATACATGTTCTTCAATATAATTTCTAAAAATATAATTAAATTCTATGCTGCATGACAATGTGATATGGTGCATACTTTGATATTTACATTTGAGTATTACGTATGTCATCATAAGTGATGAGATGTAATAGCAAATTTTTATCATTTATAGAAGAGTAATTAATGCCCATGCCTTACCTATTATTCAAGAAATAGAATTTTCGTTAATGACAAAGCCAAATTGTCTAGTATGTAACAAGAATGTATATTGAAAGAAGTAGGATGAAATCAAATATACATGACTTACCTATTATTCAAGAAAAAGAATTTTTGTTAATGACAGCCAAATTGTCTAGTATATAACAAGAATGTATAATGAAAGAAGTAGGCTGAAATCAAATATTTTGTTTCATCATAGATAACATGTTTCCAATATAAATGATATCAAATATCTAATCATTTATACATCTTAGGCATCATGAAAATATCAACACTCAAGAATGAAAAAAAATTTCCTCAGAAGCATTCACTGATTATTCTCAAGTAACCGATGTGAATCTGGGAAGCATCTGAGTAGCAGCTGTATTTATCTGTGTTTGACATGTATCTGATTTGAGTGCAGGAGGCATTGATCATCTTTTCTAAGTGCCAGTTAGAATTTGTTCTCCTTTCTTTCTTTCTTTCTTTCTTATCTGTATATCCCGGTGAGAAGTTAACATCTTACAACATTTCAGATATTCTCCTTGTGGGCTGTGAGCAACAAAACATATGGTGGATTGAGCTTTTCATCTCAGAAAGTTGGTGAAGTACTTGCAATCTCAGGTAAATTGGTAATGAAAGATTCTAGGAGCAGTGACATGTGACAGTCAGTCAGTATAAAATTGGTATTGTGTCTCTGCGATTAACTAGTCAGATTGCTGAAAAGAGAAAACTATTCAGATTGCATAATGAACTGAGTTAATTGCATATGTCTTTTTATCTACAACTTAAAAGTACATTTATCTGCTTAGTTTGAATTCTCTGAAACAAACTTGCATATTTTGTTCTTAAAAATCTTGAATAGCCAGCCATATTTTCACTTGAACAATGGGGCATCTGTTGGAATCGTCTTTTGGGAGGGGGGGGGGGGGGGGGGGGGGGGGGGTGGGATTGTGGGGTTTTACTAGTCTTTTTTGTTTGCTCAGTACATTTTAACATTTGCCCCACTGTTTAGAAGAAATCTTTTGAACATTATAATGTCAATTTCCTACTTTGTACACCAATGTAAATCACATCTAGTTTGTTATGAAGTTGCTTAATTGCTTTGTTTTGTAAAACTGCAAAGTGCATCTTTGTCTCATGGCACAAGTTATATGGAAAAATGGAAAAATATATATGTTGGTGATCAAAGCACATTTTTATCAAATCAGCTGGCCAAGGGAGGATGAGACTTTTTGATGCAGCACAGAAGTGATGCATGCAACTTTGATTTTTAGACTGTTAATGGGATTATATTATGAATAAGGTTTGTAATTTCGACCTGTACCGCCCGGTACGGGCGGTACATATCGGTCCGCCAGGTTACCGGTACGTAGATCGCCCGCTGCCGGGCGGTTCCGTCAAAAATCGATCGTTGGCGGTCGATTGAAGAAGAAATCGACCGTCGACGGTCGATTGAGAGAGAAATTGACCGTTGGCTGTCGATTGAGGAAGAAAAAAGGAAGAAGAAGAGGAAAAGAAAAAAAAAAAGAAGAGGGGAAGAAAAAATACCTCGCCCGCCTGTCGTCGCCGCCCACGGGTCGCCTGTGCGCCGTCGTCGCCCACGGCCGCTTTTTCTCCCGCGCAAGGAGACGGAGCGTCTCCCCGCGCGGGGAGACAGATCGAGGCGACGTCACCCCCTTTTCTTTTCTTTTTTAAATATTTTTAATATTTTTAATATTATATTATATAAATATTATATTATAAAATATTATATTATAAAAAATATTATATTATAAAAATATTATATTATATTTTAAATACCGGGCGGTATACACTGTGCATACTGCCCGGTACGAGTCCTGTACCGGCACCGACAATATGTTGGTACACCGGTACGGACCGGTAAGTCAAACCTTGATTATGAACCTTCAAACTTTTTTGGAATATATATGAAAAAGAAGGGGCTTTGGGAATCATAAGTCTATTAGCTTTTCTTATATGTATATTCATGAACTCGATAATAGATGCTAATATATTTGCTGATAGAAGTTAGAAACTTAGAAGTAGTATTTGCTAAATATGTAGCTGCTGACTTGTTCATTTCCAGGTTTCAGTCTCCTAGTTTATCAACTATTTCTTTATCCATGCTTTGAGAAGTATCTAGGACCCATTAGTTCATGTCGTGCTGCAGCGGTATGCAACACATCCATTTGTGGTCATTTCTTGTCATGAGATTTTGGTATTTATCAATGACAGTGATGTTCTTTGTGCAGATTTTTTCTATACCATTGCTCACCAGTTACCCGTTTATGTCTAAGCTTTCTGGATTAAAACTTTTCTTTGTTGTGAACTGTGCATCACTCCTGAAGTGTGCTATTTCTGTGAGTATTCTCTTGCCTCATAACACTAAATGGAGGGATTGTAATTTCGTCAGTAAAGTAGATGTAACAACAATTTTATGCTAACATGATTTCCAATACACATCCAACATAGTTTACCATTATAGTGGATGCAGATAATTTTTACTAAGCAACTTACGATACTCATGCCAGTTACGTAACCAGGATCCATCCAGAATCTAGGACAAATTGTCAACAACTAAATAGAGATTTATGAGGTTTTTGGAAATTTCATGCTTAATGTTGGTTTCTTGTAAAATATAAGGTTGATCTTATTTATTTATAGGTGGCTTTCCATCTGAATCTATATTTTCTATCCTGCATGAAAGTACTTTGATGCTGAGTGATCGGGCTTGAATGAGAACATCATCACAAGCATAAAATAACACCAATCTTTCTGTAATGTTGAATTTGATACGACAGTTGATCACTTAGATTTCATTTTCTTTTGTAAATATCTTTGATTATTTAAGTATTATTTAGTTATATGTGATCTTGGACTTCTGAACCAAAGAAACTCTGACCAATGATTTAAATTCCAGTATATAAAAAAAATTATCAATATATTGTTGCACTGGCATTACCACAACACTGGATGACCTCTTTCTTTGATATTTTGGTGTGATCTGTTTACTGCATAATAGTATGGAGTTGGACTGGTAAATAAATATATGGTGATATAACTAATCCAGTTCATAATTTTAATCCTTGCTTCCAACAGTATGTTACCACAAGAGCGTAATGAAACTAAAAAATGGATCATAGAAATTTAAACTTGAGGACTTTCATTAAGAAACACTATTTGCCAATAATCCTTTTCCGGAGATTGTTCTAATGCAAGCTAACCAAATTTGAATCAGGTAACTATCACTACTGGGTTCAACATCCTGCAGAATAATGCTGTGGTGATCCTCTACTCTTTTTACTAACATTGGCTTACTTCAACTACAAATTCTTAATATTCCCATATGACAGTCTCAACATCAAAGAGGTGCTGCAAATGGTATTTCTGTCACTGCGTTATCTCTTTCCAAAGCTGTTGCTCCAGCAACCGCAGGGGCTTTGTAAGTATTCCGCATATTAGGTTTTGTTAATCTGTACCTGATGATGTAAGTGGATAGTATATACCAAAAATGAAACAAAAAGGTTTATGTGAAAAATGAAAAATCACGTCTTTTTGTGCTGCTTATATTTTTTTATCTAGGTTTCATTCTTTCTGTGATTCTTTAATTTTATAATATTCAACTCAAAAGTTATCACTGTCTATATACACAGGCTGAACTCCTTCAAGCCTGACTTCCATTCATAATTCAAATTATTAAACAAAAACTTAAATGAATTTCTCTTCTACATTGCAAGTAGAAAGTTATGAGGAAAAACATTGCTGTTGATGTTAGTAATTTGTTCTTATGCTAATTAATCATATAATCTTAACATATGTTAAGAATATGATGGTAGCTAGTTTTGTTCTTTAGATTTTGGCGGAATGCTTGTTTTATCATATTTCTTCCCCTTAGGTATTGTAAACATATTTGATCCAAGCATAAGTAGGTTGGTGGTTTATTAGTTGAAGTTGTAATACATTACTTAATTGGACAGGTGAAAACACTTCAATATTTGCAATAAATAGTCATCCTTAAATTCTTATTTTAACTATTATTAGGCTTCACAGGATAAGATTTTCTTTTAAAGCTAAAGATGCTTGGTTGATTACTTAAATAAATCATCATCACATATCCTGTCAGTAGTTCATGTGAACTTCAAATGAACCTTACTGTTGGCATATGTAGGGAACAAATAAATGACAATCAATAGGTTTTGAGATAAGTAAGTTATTTAAGGAAACTTTATTGATCAAGGTTCTGACTTTTTTTTTTTTTTTTTTTTTTTGTAATTTGATGTGTATTTGCAGATTTTCATGGGCACAAAAGCGCCAACAGGCTTCCTTCTTATCAGGTATAACTTGTTTCTCTGTGAAGCTTTGTCTCATTGCAGAAGGTATTATTCACCAGAGTTTTCATATTTTTTGAAACGAACTAGATGATCACCTCCGGTTTGGTGGTTAAGGTTCTTTTATAGGTACGGAATGTAATCATGTGTTTGTCTGACGAGTTGGTCACTCTATAGTTCGTCCTCCGGTTACTTTTCAGTGACAGTTAGGACTTTAGAGGTTTTGAACTAATGAAGATCTTGAGATAACTGCTTATAGACACTGAACTTGTTCGGTTTGTCCTATAGCAAGAAAAACTATTTATTTTATTTGTAAGATTAGGATAATCAGTAGAGATAAGGAAGAAAGGTAATAATTGTAGAGAAAGAAAGAGAAGAGCTATGGGATAAGTCCATAGTTTTATGTTTAATACCCATGTAAATTAATCACCAACTAACCTGATCGTGATCTCATGATACTTGGAAATCATCTGAACTCATCTACCTACTCTGAATTGTTTGTTGCAATAGTGGATACTATCAAGTGTACCCTTTTGGCTTTCATTGAGATCACTTGGAAATCATCTGAACTCATCTACCTACTCTGAATTTTTTGTTGCAGTAGTGGATACTATCAAGTGTACCCTTTTGGCTTTCTTCCATTTCACAATCAATATGCATCACTGTGCATCTACTTCATAGTTTATCATAACCACTGGTAAAAATTCGAGGAATCGGCTTGTAGGCTTCAATTGCATTTCTTTTTTTCTTGAACTTGTTTTTGACTCGGTTTGATTAATCTGAAAATAACATCATAAGATTTCATACTGATTATTGTGTTGGGACGCAGGCGATCATATGGTCTTCTTTGTACTTAATGTGATTACATTGATTGGGTTCCTGCTGACCTTCAAACCATTTCTGCCTCTACCCAACTCCAAAAGAAGATCCAGTGACCCCTGAAGCGCATGCTTGAAGGCGTGAATGAGCAATTGATGCCTTCCCCTGATGTAGTAAGTACATAACATCAAGCCGTTACAGTTTATGTGTTGAAGATTTCTCTTCCCAAAAGCTTTGTGACTCCCAGATGATAGCTTAAAGTAATATTAAGGAATATGGTACCTAATTGGAGTTGCATTATCTTCTACTACGACTTAGATGATCAGGGTTCGTTGGAGTCAGAAAAATAATTAATCTTTTTCTTTGCTTATAATAAATTTTATGCTAAAGTATATCCTTTCTCTTTGTTTTGTTGGAACATTTTCAATAGGAGGGAAAGCGATTAAGATTCATTGTTTTCATGTTTGTGGATTAATTTCATATATAAAAAAAATAAAGATCGTTAGATATATGCATGTAAAATGTCGTCACAAAAGAAACTAACAAATCAATGACCAACTTGTTCCATTTATCCAACCATAGTTAAATTAGAAAAGAAAAAAAAGAGAACAGAGACAAAATTTTTAATGAGGTAGTCACAATATACGTCAGGTAATTTATCCAAAGAAGTTCTTAATAAGGTTTCATCATATGACATTTGGGATTTTTTTTTTTGTATTTTATGATCAAAATATTCTTTATAAAATAGAGAAAAGACAATCGATGTCTATTAACCCTAGTTGACTCTAGGTTATTTGGGTTGAACTAGTTTGCTTCACATTCACCAGACTATATCGGTTCAATACAAGTCTAAATATTTGATTTGTTCATATTAAATCTTAGATTATCCTTTTTTTTCCCTTAAATTCCTCCCGCTACTCCCATTTCTAAATCATCCCCATCTCCTCCATCTCTACTCCCACTTTGTCATCGTCTCCTCTTCTCCGTTGACTTCTTCTTTTTAACTTTCCCACTTCTCCAACTTCATCTCGCCTCCTCCTTCCACTCTAATCATGCAAAATATCTTAACTTGGGTTATACTTAATTATGTATTCAACCCAAAAATACCTTATATGAAAACTTAATCGCCCTAAACTCATAAAAAATAACATTGTATATTTCAAGTGCTAATACATTCGTAGAAGTTTGGATCGATTTCATTGAAATTAACTCGAATTATATTTGAGTTATATTCGATCATCAATTCAACACAAAAATATTTTATTTAAAAAATTAATCACCCTAAATTATACAAAAATAAAAATAATAATAAATAGATTAACATCTCACCCTAATAGTTCTGAAAATGTTTGGATAGACTTGGTAAAAATTCAAAGAGTTTACACTCGATCACAGATTCAATAAGGTTCGACCTGATCCATCGTAAATGAACTCGATTTGATTAGAATTGTCTAAACTAGATCGAACTGACCCGTGCATATGTGACTTGAAATAGTCTTATATAAAGGCATTATTAGGATTTAAAAAAAAAATCCCTCGGTAAAAATCAAATATAGTATTACCATCCGGTGAAAAGTCAATACAAGAGATTTTGTTTTTAGTAAATTACCCATTTATGTCTATGTTCTAAAGAGTGCCATATTTTAGTAGTGGAAATGATACCAAACCGTTACCAAGATTAGTCTTGTTAACGAGGCATTCTTAGACACCACGGAAAAAATAGAAGCATGTTGCTTGACACCTTGGAAAGATGAGCTCATATAATCTAATTATAATGATCCACCTATACATTTTTAACGTATATTAATGGAAAAAAATATTCGTATCAATAAAGATTAGAAACGTGACAACCCAATCAGAGAAATAAATAATAAGAAAATGTTTTACTCATACTTCAACATATTTTTTAAATTAAATTTATTACCAAAGGTCCACTAAACCACAACAGTCAAAGTCATGTTCACAAAAAATTATTTCATCGTTGTTGGCTAATGTTTTGAGTGTAAATGTCAGATGAATCACATTTCAAAAGTCATCCAATTTTAATCCTCGTATAGATTGATCGTGTTATATCAATTTTAATCTTACGAATGCTATCAAGGCATCACTAATATCCACTACATCATATATACTAAATGTAAATTTATATAAAAATAAGGAAAAATATATAATTGAAAATTTCACCACTAAATGAAAGCCAACTTGAACCCAAGCCGTGGTTTTTGCACACGGTCTGGTTCAATTAGTGTCGAACCGGTCCCTAGTATTGCGGGGTTTATTTAAGAATTTGTCGGATCTTAACCCCTCCCTATAAGGCATCTCCGCGCCTCCATCACCACCGCCTCTATCTATCTCGGAAACCACTTGCCGGCCGTCGTCGCATCTGCAGTCGCCGGTGAAGAGAGAATCGGATCCCATTCGGGGGGAGTAAGGGAGGAGATGGGAAACGTGAGCGGGAGGGATGGGGTCGAGGACGGCGGCGACGATGACGCCTCCGTACGATCGAGATCCGACGCCGATCCCGGCTCCACCCCCGTCCGCCGCGTCCGATCCGTCGATTCCGTTGAGAGCTGGCCGCCGGAGAGCCCCGGCCGCTCCCGATCCCCTCTCATGTTCGCTCCCCAGGTGACAATTGCGACGTTGCCGTTGATGGTTTTCGGTGCTGTTTGCTTCTTGTTCCTTCATGGCCGTTTCGATGCTTCCTATCTCGAGTTAACGCCATATTCTTATGTGAATAAATCATGAGATTTAGACATCCGACTTCAGGTAATGATGCCAAATTAGGTTACGAACGGAGTACTGTGATTATATGGGGGGAGGTCATTACAACTTGTCATATCTCAAGGTATATGGTAGGTACTATCAATTTAACTGTGAAGTGCATAAGATTGCGAGAGAACCATATCTTCAAGTTAAAAAGATAATGAAATCCTGAGAACAGTAGCCAATTGTCTCGGAGCTTACATGATAGTAGAACATATCTGGAAAAGAATTCAATTGATTGAGAAATGTTAGAAAAATGTCCTTAGGATTATAGATTGGTTTATATGAGGCTACATGCTTTAGCAAGAAAGTCATGCCAGAATCTGAGACAAGAAGTTTTCGCGTAGGAGATTAGGTTTATTAGATTTCTTTCGATCGATGGCTGCATTTACTTTGTGGCTAAACTAAAGAGGTAGCCACGTCTTAACAATAAAATTATGTTTATTCTATGAATATTATGAAATATCTTACAGAGAACTAAATTTCTCAAAATTCAAGAAACCTAACAAATTAAATAATTCTGAAACTTGCATGATGATATTTCAGACAATCTATAAGATGAAAAGTTTAAACTTCTAATATAGCGATGAAGAATATTATTTATTGTCTGCATGATGATGGTAGTCTAGTCAACCATTTTTGGAGTAAAAGGTAAATTAAATTACTTTAGAAGTGTAGTACATCCAAAACCTTGCTAATCTGAGCACAAAAAAGAGAAAATAACTCTAGAGGCCAGTTAGCTCTCCAGATTTGATCAGGTAGTCTAGTCTACCTTGATAGTATTGAAGGAAAAAAAAAAAAAGGAAAAGAAAAAGAGAAATAAATAGCCAACTCCTAGCCTCAACCCATCTGAAATACTTGTGATTGCTTCATGTGACTTGATTTTTTAACGGTGTCAACTGGCTTGATGTACATGTAAATATTACTGGCATCAATTTACTGCAGTTGTTTTGCTGAATATGGGGCCTTATGGGCTCTAGGAGTCTCTGTTTAAAAGTTCTCTCTACTTCTGAGGCTGCAACTGTGGCACCCTTGATTTTGCAGGCAGTTCCAATATGTATCTGTTAGAGGGGACGAGTGATAAGTCAAACAAATTTGTAGTTGCGACAGAAGGTAGAGAATTTTCAAAGAGAATTCAAAAAGAAAAGAAGAATGAAGCAAATTTGCTCAGTATCAGTGTTGGAAAAGCATTCCCATAGCCAACCCAGAGTAGTTTCTTTGAGACTCTTTGTTGTTGTCCTTGGCTAGCAGGGTATCGGTTTGAACCTAGTTGTCATTTGGATCTCTTATGTAAATCATGAGGGTTGAAAATCATTGAGAAGGGTAAATATGAACCATATGCACTATCAACTTTATATCTATTCCTTTTTTTTTTTTTTTTCTTTTTGAAGTCGGCATGCGATTGTCCTTTTTTATCATTGTTTCTTTAGTTGTTTACAGTTTTGCAGGAACTTATTTTAGCTAGACACTGTCCAATTTGGATTTATGTAATTGCCATGTTGCACTTATCTTCTATGCTTGTGATATGCTTATTTCACTATTAATGAAATTATTTTTTGTAGTTTCTACTGTGCTTCTTCCTGATCAATATGTGCCTATTTGATAACATTTATGGAGAATAATTTTGTGTTCGTATATAGTTTTTCTTCTCTTGTTTCTGATAAAAGCCAATTAATATCATACAAAATTGCTGTTGTCTAATATTTTGTTTGTGAACTCCTTGATATCGAACAGTCAATCTCTCTCTCTCTCTATCTCTCTTTTGTGACTCCCATGTTTGTAATATTTCTTTAATTTTACAAGATTTAGAATAATCTTATGTGAAAGTCCAGCAAGTTTGCCTCAGCCGTTGCAGAAATTATTGTTTTGTAACTATACACTATGGAATTAATTCTGGTGGTCCTACAATTCAATCTTGCAATTTTGAGATCTTTTGTGGGCCAAGATGTAAAATTATTAGGATACGAGCATAACTTCTGCAAATTAATGCTATCTGCTATATTGAAACTCCTCATATGGATTTATCAAAAATAACACTTCTAAATTTCCTGGTACAACATTTATTACAAAGTGCAGCGATTTTGGTCCTGTACATATTCCCTGCTGAAATTTTCATTTTCACTAAGTAACTTCATTTCTTATATTTGATTACATGAATTAACACAATTTTCTGCTTCCAGTTTTAGCATGAAATCACCTGAAACTAAATTGCACTCGCACAAAAACATGTATGCATGGTTGGGAAGGTAGTGCAATTAGTGAGAGGCATGTGCTCATACAACCACACTGCATATTCCTCTTCCATCCTTTACTTTTTCTTCTTATCTACTGACACCTCCATAAATACAGGCATGAATTAATGGGCTATCATAAGTTTCTTGAAAACGGGTGTCTCTTTACTCACTGCAGAAGCTGGATGATGTAAGTGGGTAAAGAAAACAATTGGCCTTGTTCCCAAAGTGTTTTTCTGTCTTGAGAGTTAAGCTCTGCTCAGAATACTGTGATCTTCACCTATTTTGCTGCCTATAAATAGTTGATAAATTAGAATATTGACATTGTTTTCTCAATTTCCATAACGATGATGGTCCACTTTTTTTCCATAGTATTATATAATACATAGGCAACGGACATATGTACCATATGTTTACTTCTATTGACATTTAGGATGATCTATTCCTGTCCCTTCCCTCCAATTGTTTAGTACTGTGTTAAGTCTTCTCATTGATATCCTTGCTCTTTCGGAAAAAAGATGAGAAATCTTTTCCTTTTTTGGTTTCTACATGTCCAGCATCTTTTTAAAGGATGGTTTTGTGATAAATGGCTAATATGTTGAAAGAACAGAGTACTTTTTCTTAATCCATACGTGTGTACTTGAAACTAGTATTATGTAATGCTTTATGGTAGTCCTTCTCAAGACAGTCATCAGGATTTGATATCTTCTGCTTTGCTGGCCTTTGTTGTTATAGACACTTTGATAGGTTATATGGATGTCAAACTCATTTTTGATCGGGCTCATTTGGTACCGTGAAGTACATTGTTTCAACCTGGTAGCTCACTGAGCTATTCATCGTGTTTAAAGTTCTACATGTTTGGAGTTTTATTTTGAGTGTTCACTTGTAATCAAAGACTTAACTGGTTGAATTCTTCATTCTGCATTCCTTAGCACAGAGCAACATTTCAAAGGTTTTGCTTTCTGATCTAATTGTCGCACATAATTAGAAGTCTTGCAGTATATTAGTTCTAAAATATCTTCCATGTTTAGATAATTCAATTCTATTTCTGTTTATGCACGACGTTGTTAACTGTGTTTTTCTTCAGTGGCCATATCATAATCTTTCTTTATGGAAGTCTTTCTATGGGGCCACAAAAAATGGGCTGTATGTGCCATTCAGAAGATATTTAAGGCATATTTTTGTTCTCCCTGTTTAATATGCTTGAATAGGATGAACAATTTTATAATCTGATCGATAATTTCTGATCTTGCCTATTATGCTTTAACATTTTCTAATTGAACTGATATACTATGAGGTCCATGATTCAGCGAACGTGGCGGTTGTTTCATGTGTTATGAGTCACAATCAAGAAATTATGCCACAAGTTAGCATGTCTATCTCTGTTAAAGAACGAAACTGATAAATGTATGTTTCAGGTTCCTGTACCTCCCTTGCATGGAGCTGCTGATGCCGCTCCTGTATTTAATCAACTATGGATGAATGAGCCTGATCAACTCTCGGATGGTCCCCTTGAAAAGGGAATTCCAACACTGATAACATGGAACCGAGGGGGAAATGTTGTCCTAGTAGAAGGATCATGGGACAACTGGACTTCAAGGTCAGGTTTTTTTTTTTTCCCTTAGGTCAGTGTAATTTGATCTGTAACTGCAAGACAAATAACAAAAATTATGAATTTGTCAACTATTTTAAGAATCAGGAAGCATTTGCAGAGGTCAGGCAACGACCATGCCGTTTTGATGGTTCTCCCTTCGGGAGTATACCAATACAAGTTCATCGTCGATGGACAATTAAAATATATTCCTGATCTTCCTTTCGTTAGTGATGAGACAGGGAACATCACCAATCTCCTCGATGTCCATGTGAGTATTTTTGTTTTTTCCTTCTTTTATCTGCATAATATTGTTTCTTAAGGTGTGGGATGCTTTTTAAGTAAATGAGAATCCTTGATACCGGATTTCCGTGAAAATGACGGTATTGCATATCTTGATCATGTCATAAGTGGATTATATAGGTTGAATCTATGACTTGATCATGTCTTATTGTTACTTGTGCTGCTGCTGTAGATTAAGATAGCTCTTTTTCTTATCATATATTTTCTTTTATCCAGGATTATGTTCCTGAAAATGTGGAGAGCATTACTGAGTTTGATTTGCCGCCGTCGCCTGACTCCAGCTACAGTTGGTCGCTCACAGATGAAGATTTTGCGAAGGAACCACCACTCGTTCCATCCCAGCTGCACCTTACCGTTCTTGGGATGCACAACGCCGATGATGAAGCCCCGCCGAAGCCCCCCCATGTCGTCCTCAACCATCTTTTCATAGAGAAAGGGTCCTCTTCCCAGTCGATGGTGGCCCTTGGCCTGAGTAATAGGTTCCAGTCCAAGTATGTGACCGTCGTCCTTTACAAACCCGTGAGAAGGTGACGGACGTATAACCACCGCCGAAACACGCTGCTGTTAACACATGGGGGGTTGATTTGTGTGCGGTAATTGGCCATCATCCATCAATTGCCACCATAAAGACTCCTCCCCCTCTCAGGTACTCTTTCTTCTTGAGATGAAAGCTTCCACGAAACCTTTGTTCTTCCACCTTCGTCTTTGCTCAGCCAGACGTGACCCATCTTTTTGGCTTTTTGTTGCCTTTGCCTTTGTTCTTCGATGACTTGTACCTGCTTGCTCCCCGGTGAAGTCAGTCAGTCAGTCCACCAACCACTGTCAAATCCGAAGAAGCCAGGTCATTTTCGATTTGTTAACCTCCTTTTTTTTTTCTCTCTTTTCTCTTATTATTTGCTTTTGCATTGTGAAAGACATGACACATCTGACCCTTGAGATGAGAATTGTACAATTTACTTTCGTAGCAGCATAATAATGAGCCCACAAAAGATCTCTTCTTTGTTTTTCTTGCATGAGACAATTATGGAGATTGTTCGCATTGTTAATTATGTTCTAAGAAGGAAACAAAAAATGTCGCCGGAGGCGAGAGAGAGAGAGAGAGAGAGAGAGAGAGAGAGAGAGAGAGAGAGAGAGAGGAGATGAGCGTTTGCGGCCAAAGAAGCGGCGGCAATGGAGCAGCCCACATCACTTTGCGAGGCCTCGCATTAAAGTGGAGGGATGTAAAGCCAAGAATTCTGTTTAAAGCTTAGAAATTAACATGAACCGAGAACGAATCGGGTCTGGTCCATCGAACTTAAACCGCCCTAATGAACCGGTGCGGTCGTGTCTGTTTTCTAACCAGATCGATTAGGTGAGATAGCCTTTTTACAGGGAAATAAATAGTAATAAAGGCTGATGATCCTTTAATGGGATCCAAAACCCAGTGTGCGTCGGGAGGTAAACATGGCTCTTCTCCCACCTCCCCTCTCTCTCTCTCCCCCTCGCTCCTTCTGCCGCCGCCTCCTCTCATCCTGCTCTTTCCCATCCCATTGCAGCAACTCTCTGTAAGTATTCCAATCTCTTTCCCTTTCCTTCCTTTCTTTATCTAGGCGAATCTTGTTTTTTGTATACTTAAGCAAAATCTGGTTTCGGGATGGTGTTTATCCTTTTAGCTTAATATCGTCTATTGAGTTGTCTCTCCTAACCTTTGTGGCTTCCTTCCTTCACTACACAGATGTAGGCAGAGGATCTAATTCAATCCCATTTGATATGTCCTGTTCTTGGAGCTGCCTAATTTCTGCGACCACTAATTTACCATGGAAATAACTATATTTCTTAGATTCTTCTTTTACCGCGTTTTGATGTTACTCTTTCCAGCTTTGAGGTTGCAGAGGAGTCTTGTCCTTCAAGCAAATACTCTTTAAGAGAGTGAGCATTTCCTCAGCATTCGGCCTTCGGGAAGAGGAGATCGGTAACAGTTTGTGCTTCTTCGGATCCTGATGGAAAGGATGGAATCGAACCTGAGGCTGCTGCTCCATCAGAGGGATCTCGAGAGGCTGTGTCAGTGGAGAACCTCCCTCTGGAGTCTGAAGCTGCAAATGAGACTCGAGCAGAAGCTGAAGATGAAGCTTGCCAAGAAGCTACGGCTTCGGCGGAAGAGGCTCTTGCGCAAGCGGAGGATGAGGAAGAAGGGGCGATGGCCGCCTTCCATGATGAAGAAGAAGCTCATGAACGTTTGATCCTTGTTGGGGTGCCTTTGCAGGTTTGGAGCTGCCTCTTCATTTACCAATCTGCAATCTTGCATTGTGTGTTCTTTCACTAAATACTTACCTGATTTTTTTTTTTTTTGCATGTTCCTACTCTTGAGCTCATTGACTTTGTTTATGAAATCCTTGTGAGATTTTTTTTTTTATTTGGCTTTACATAAAATTCAATCAACAGCATGATAATCCAGATATTTAAGCTTGTCCATGTACTTAAATGTTTGGTGATCAGTTTCTTTTCCTCCAAATGATTCCACATCTACAGGGTTTTCATCTATTAAAGTGAAGAACATAAATTCCTTTTGTAAATTTCTTGGAACCAAATGAAATTGATTCATAAGGAGGTATGAAGTTATAAATTGCGACTTTATCTGCTTAGTGATTGGAAATTAAAATGAAAAAAAAAACCTATATTGATTGTGATCTGGTCATGTTTGATTCACCTTTCCTCTATATTTCCTCATGTTGGATAAGATAATAAATATCATGATACTCTTTCTCACTATCTGTAGATACTCATTCATTAATATAAATTGACTGTAACCCTTTATTTTTCTGCTTCATCATTGAGAAATCCAGGATAGAAAAAATATAATTACCTCATTTCTCTGCATAAGTTCAAACTAAAATAATAATAATAGAAGTCAAATTCTAGTAGTAAGAATTATAAGCTTATATATAAACCATAGAAGATTTGGTTTGCTTGATACTTAGCTAAGCTATCATCTGTACAGCTGTTCCTCTATGTAGTTGTGCTTACATATCAAAGCAGCAACCTTTAGAAAACATCTATAGAAGTGATAAGGTCAGTCTAATTCTCCATGACAGCTTTCCATTTTCACTAAATAGCTCACCAAAGTATTGGAATCATTCTCCAAGACAATTCTTCCTCCATTCTTTGTGATGGAGAGATGAGGTTGGTCCATCATACCAAATCCACTAAGTTTGGTTATCAAGGCAATCTAAGTTCAATCATTCTTCAAATCCAACAGCCTCAACTGGACAGATCCTTAATTTGCTTAAGTTCTTCAACCACTATTGTCATCCCAATAGGAATTCATGATATCTCACTCTGGTATAAAAGTGTGTAGCTTTGGCCAATTAGGGAGCAAGGTTTGCCATCATCATATGAGCTGTTCTTGAAAGATCAACTTCAATCTTTTACTGGTCTCCATTACAGTAGAAGTCAGTTGATAATGTTGAACTATCAGAGTTCAGACATCCCTGACAAGAAGGAAACAAACAGTTATCATGCTGGAAAATGTTTGCTGAATCTTTCTTTAATGTGCAGTAGGCTATATACACTGCAAGTAGGTCATGGGATTCCCAAGGATTGGCCTGAGGAGCCATAAAGGTTTCTCATGATAGGACAGTCTGAAGTGTTGCAACATGAAGTTGCTTTTAGGAAGAGACTTTTATGTACTGACACTAAAGTGTTGAAATAGAAGATCCAACCATGCTGTAAAGCTCATTCCTTGGCATCTCCTTCCACTTTGGCAGCTCCGCAGATAACATACCCTTGCTTTTTGCCCTTTTGTTTAATTTGCTTTGTTGCCAAGCTTTGCTCCTCTTCTCTTTGATTCTCTTCTCTTCTCTTTGGACATTCCACCACAGCAAGAGAAGTACAAACAGATAGGAACAGAGAAGAGGAGAGAGAGAGAGAGAGATCAGAATGGAGGGGTTCAGCTACGAGGACATCAAGACTGCAACAGGAAGCTTTTCTGTCGAGCAGTTGATCGGTAAGGGAAGCCATGGGAGTGTCTACAGAGGCAGGCTCAGAGGTGGACAGGTCGTGGCAGTAAAGAAGCCATTGGGACGGATTCAGTCCGCTAATGATGAAGCCAATCTGGAGAACGAGATCGACATCCTCGCTTCTGTGAAGAACCCAACCATCGTGGAGCTGGTTGGTGTCAGCCAGAGTCCCACCACCAAGCTGCTCGTCATGGAGTTCATGCACAATGGCTCCCTCCATGACCTCCTCCACTCGTCCCCGAGCCCGCCCTCGTGGCCTCGACGCGCACTCATGGCTCTCCAGGCCGGTCGCGCCGTCCTTTCGCTCCACGAGACGTCGCCGGCGGTCATCCACCGCGACATCAAGTCAGCCAATATCTTGCTGGACGGCGAAGGCAACGCGAAGCTGGCCGACTTCAGCCTCGCGGTGAGAGCCGACGGATTTCGGCCACCCAACTCAACGGTGCCGGCGGGCACCATCGGCTACCTGGATCCGTGCTACGCCGAGTCAGGAAAGCTTGGCCCCGAGAGCGACGTGTTCAGCTTCGGGGTGGTCTTGTTAGAGATCGTCAGCTCCGGGAAGGTGATGGACATGGAGCGCGATCCTCCTTCGATCGTCGCGTGGGCACTGCCGGTGATAAGACACGGTCGGCTTGCCGACGTCTGCGACAGGAGAGTAGCGTTGCCGGACTACACGAAGGCGCCGATCGCTCGTATGCTAAGCATCGCCGAGCGATGCGTCGCAGAGAAGGCAGAGAGAAGACCGTCGATGGGAGAGGTTGTGAGAGAGCTGCAAGGGGTGGTGGAGTGCATGATGATATGGCCATGGATAAGGTTTAAGGTCTTCGAGAGTGTGCACTGGTGTGTCCGGGCATGGAGGAGGTGTGCCAGGAAGAGGGTCACCACTACAACAAAGATCGTGTGCAGGGATCACTCGGTTGACGGTGAGACTGAGGAGATGGCCATGGTGGAACGATGAAGCTAATTCTCTCCTTCTTGCTCGGGAGTGCTCTCATTTCACATTTGTTTGAGCTTTCTGTTCTTTTAGCTATTTGATCATCCAATAAGCATTGTTGTGTGATTGGAGGAGGAGGAGGGCATGCACTTCACATGATCTCTGGTTTTAATTTGCACAGAATTGAAGACAGATGTGTGACTGTGACTGCGACTGCAATAGGTGTGATCAGTAGTACAAGCAACACAGAGTACGGGATACTACTATCTTTAATGGAAATGCAAGCATATAAGATGATGAAGGTGTATATACTTTGTGCCCATGACATTAAGAAGCTTATAGTTTTCCAAGCCAACATGTGTAGTTCATGATGTCCATTAAACAACAACACTTGAGAGGAGATGAAATTGTTCCTACAATGTTCATGACAACAACAAAAAATCTGTACTATAATAGCAACAATAATACATTTATCTCCTAATAATTTATTTATCACCTCGGCAACTCACAAGCCTACGCCTTGGGCAAGTCACGAGCTTGAGCTATGCACCTCGGTCACTTACGAGCTCGAGCTATGCACTTAGGCCACTCACGAGCCCAAGCAACTCCTTAGCCAAGTCACGAGCCTGAGCTATGTACCTCGACCACTTACAAGCCTGAGCTATGCACCTCGGCCACTCATAAGCCCGAGCTATACAATGGACAAGTCATGAGCCTAAGCTATGCACCTCGGCCACTTACAAGCCCGAGTTATGTACCTCAACTACTCACAAGCCTGAGCTACGCCTTAGGCCGGTCATGAGCCTGAGTTATACACCTCGGCCACTTACGAACTCGATCTATGCACCTCAACCACTTATAAGCCGGAGCTACACCTTGGGCAAGTCACGGCCCCGAACTATGCATCTCAGCCACTTACAAGCCCGAGCAGCAGTGCTTGACCAATCACAAGCCCAAGTTAGGCCTTGGGCAAGTCGTGAGCCCGAGCAGCAGTGCTCGGCCACTCACGAGCCTGAGCTACGCCTTGGGCAAGTTATGAGCCGAGCAATAGTGCTCGACCAGTTCCAAACCCGAGTAAGTAGTGCTCGACCAGTCCAGAACCCGAGCTACAATATTCGACCAGTCCAAAACCCGAGTAGCAATGCTTAGCCAGTTCAGAACCCGAGCAGCAGTTCTCAGCCAATTTAGTTCCCGAGCAACAGTGCTCGACTAGTCCAATTCTCAAGCAGCAGTGCTCGACCAGTTCAATTCTCGAGCAACAGTGCTCGACCAGTCCAATTCCCGAGCAGTAGTGCCCGACCAGTTCAGTTTCTGAGCAACAGTGGTCAGCCAATTCAGTTCCTGAGCAGCAGTGCTTGAACTAGTCCAATTCTCGAGTAGCAGTGCTCGACCAGTTTAGTTCTCGAGCAGTAGTGCTCGACCAATCCAATTCCCAAGCAACAATGCTTGACCAGTCCAACTCCCGAACAACAATCATTCGCCAGGTCGACTTGTGCCACCAATGCATCAACTCAATGAAAACCAGAGGTCATCATCTCGGCTAGTACTCAATGAGACTTCAATAATCTAAAAGATAGACACCAAACGAGCAACATAAAGGAAAGACCTTCTCCCCGACTCCTTTTTGAGGAACCCCAAAAAGGTCTTCCGAAGGGGGGGAATGATAGGGCTAATAATGGATTGGCCCATCACACTCTATATCTTCAACTAACCTAACACTTAGAACGGCTGACCTAGCGCAGGTATGACCGACCTGACATAGATACGATCGACCTAACATAGGTATGGTCGACCTAGCGCAGGCATGGTCGACCTGACACAGGCACGACCGACCTTGCATAGGTATGGCCAACCTACTTGGCGTAGGCATGGCCGACCTGGCACAGGCATGACCGACCTTGCGTAGGTATGGTCAACCTACTGCAATAGCAGTATGAACCCTGCGCACAACATCATCAAGTATAGATGCAGGTTCGGCAAGGACCTTGGGACCTTATTGTCACGAACTTAGCTGGTTTTGCCTAAGTCGTGCGGTACCCTTGCGTGTCCGTCCGCAAATGTCAATCTCCCTGAAACCTCCTAGGGTCCCTTAGGACCTACAAAAGAGAAAAATGGTTAGAGAAAATACTTCCCATGGGATCTACAAGCAACAGCTTTAGCAAACACTTTATATAGCCAATAAAAATTATAACTATGGATATTACAAGTTTTAAAAGGTTGCACATAGAAGATAATGATCCATTATAGACCGAAATCCTCACAAGTACCTACATGACACGACTCTCATTTATAAGCCAAAACTGACCACAAAAGCTAACCAAACAAGGGCTGCAAGCCTACTGTAAGCTCACTACTTGCTGTACAAAGATTGTACAAAAACCAAAGGATACGGACAATCATGAGCATTACGTTAAATACCTTGTTTATATTTTTGTCTGTGACACTATGTAGTCATACAATATCACAATGAAGGGCGCCAATAACATTAAAGGTCATGGTACGACCGACCTACGATACGCAGGTATGAAAGCCACCCTTGAGTATGGCGCCAAGGGGCTCTCTAAAAAAAACTCTCTCTATATTCTGAACACTCAAATCATTTCGATCGGGGCATTGACTTGATCGTCGGAGGGGCCACGTTGAGCTCTCCCACCCCGATTAGGCCTTCATGCAGGACCCCATGGGAGCCTCCCAATAAGTGCATCTCGAGACGCACATCCGAGCAGGAGCATCTCGAGACGTACATCCGAGACCTGACGAACATCTCTCGAGCTTTTTTACCTCTTCCTGACCAACGTAAACGAGCTTACACACATGGGCGAAACCAAGCCGTGTTTACTCCTCAGCCACGATATAAGGTTCCACAATAAACTTTATGAAAAATCAAATATTATCGAACAAACTAGGTAGCATAATATGTTATATAATTTTCTACTCTAAGTGGTAGCAAAATGATGTATGGGTATGACACTTGTAGTATTATTAAAGTATGAGCTAAAATCAAGTGAACATTAATAATCAACTCAATACGTTGAGTTAAACACTTCAGCAGATGAGCAAAATCAAGTAATCAATTAATCTTGATCTAGTAATCAAGTAATCTTGATCTATCATATGCGTTATGTTTTTTTTATTTGATAGACTATCTTAAACCTTTTATCGTATAATTTTAATTTATTATTTTAAATTAGCAACTGCATAAGATCATGATTCTTTATTAATGAATTTTTAAAGGATGACACAATTTAAACAAAATCAAGTAAACGAACCATTTCGTGTGATAGCTTTATAGTCGTTGGAGTAAGTACAAATAAGCATTTTATACAAGTAAAAAAATTAATGTTGATGATTTTAAATTGAGCTGCAGTTGGTGGGAGGAATCAAATATAAACTTGGGCGCCAATCCATCAACCGTTGACTCGATGGCCAAACTTGGGGCGGAGGCAACGCCATTGATTTCGCAGCCGAAGCTCTTCTTTTAATGTCGATCGGCACGACCTTTCACCTATGGTCTTCTCCCACCGCCAGCCTCGATGGCCACACCCATCCTTTCTTCCCTGGCTCGGTCGATCCACGAGTTGGAGACCGCAATCTGTACCTCCCATCAATGGATCCGCGTTCGGGACGACCTGAACCGGCTAGAGAGCACGCTGCGGCGCGCTCAGGCGGTCGTTGACCAGGCGGAGGAGAGGCAGTGGCGAGACGAGCGCGTGAGGAGCTGGCTAGCGGAGCTCCAGGGCGTCGCCTGTGATGCTGAGGACGTGCTCGACGAGCTCAATTTCGAGCTGTCGCGGCCACCACGAAGCTCTCCCGCCTCTGGGGAAGAAGAGGAGGTACACAGCTCGGTCACCTCCCTATCATGCAAAATCGAAAAGATAAGGGGCCGGTTCGGTGAGACATTAGAACAAACAGATGGCCTTCGGCAAAAGGCAACCGAGAGGACGTGGCCACGATGTGGTGAGTTCGTAGTGAAACGAACCGAGGTGTTCGGTCGAGAGGAAGACAAGAAGAAGGTGACCGAGTTGGTGCTGTCCGAAACGCCGGAGAACCCCCCCGTCATCGCCATCGTTGGATCACCTGGAGCAGGGAAGACCACCCTTCTCCAGCTCGTGTACAACGACCCGGGGGTTCGCGAGCACTTCCCCCGTCGGGGATGGGTTCGCATGTCGAAGGATTTCGACGCGACGGCGCTGAGAAGAGAGATCATGGAGGCCATCACGTTGAGGGATTGGAGGACCGAGTTCTCCGGAAAGGGGCACTGGATCTACTCACAACCAAACTATCTTGACCGCTGCATCAAACGCGAGTTGGAGGAAGAAAGATTCTTGCTTGTCTTGGATGATTTCTGTGACGAGAATCTCCATCTCTGGGCGACTGTGAACCTGCAACTGAGCCTCGGACATGGAGGAAGCAAGATCATCCTGGCCACAAGCAGTGAAAGAGCCACCGCTGTCACCGAGAACATGCCTCTCCATCATCTCAGTAGCTTACCGGAGGAAACCACTTGGAGATTGTTCCAAAGTCTTGCATTTGGATCCCGAACTGGTCATCAGGACGCCGATTTGGTTAGAATCGGCAAAGAGATCGTCGAAAAATGCAAGGGCTCGCCATTGTCTGCAAAAATGCTTGCTGCGCTTCTGCAATCCGAAACTAAAGCAGAGATATGGAGACGTGTCTCAGAGAGCAACCTATGGAATGATGCAGACGAGGAAGAACACCACAATTTGCCTGCTTTGAGGATAAGCTACCACAACCTGCCACCACATCTGCAGTCATGCATTGCATTCTGCTCTGTGTTTCCGAAAGATTTCCTGTTCACCAAAGACCGAATCGTTCGTTTGTGGATGGCTCAAGGATTCGTTCATCCTCGAGAAGGGAAACCATCGGAAGAGATCGGTTCGGAGTACTTCGATGAATTGGTGAGCAGGTCATTCTTTCTGGTCTCGCATGTTGCAGATCAAACCTTTGTGGTGCATCATCTCGTCCATGACTTGGGAGAGTTCGTGTTGGGCAAACAGTGGTGCAGGGAGAAGAACATGAAGGTTTGCTCTGTTCCTAAGGAGGCTCGGCATTTGTGTTTGGTCGCTCTGGATTCCCTCACAGATGTGAGTTTGGAGTTGGAAAGTGAAGCTAATTCACTGCGCACGATTCTGCTTGTGATCAAGTCGGTCAATTCGGCATTCAAGAGCAACCAGTGGTACCATTACAGTGATGATATAGCTCATCTATCCTTCTCCGGTGACATGTTCCGGCATCTGAAATGCTTGAGAGCTTTGGATTTGAGTGACACAGATATCGACCATCTGCCGGATTCGATTGGCGACATGAAGCTCCTGCGGTTTCTCGGACTCAACAACACTAGAATTCGATGGTTGCCGGAGGAGTTGGGCAAGCTTCACAATCTGCAGACACTGGAGCTGCGAAGTTGTGGTGGTCTGACAGCACTTCCGAAGAGCATTGGGTATCTGACAAACCTCCATCACCTTGATCTGCTAAATGCCTGCGATCATGTTCATCTGCATCATGGTATTGGGAGACTTGTCAATCTGCAAACCTTATCGATGGTTTACATCGGGAAGGACTCGGAGCACTACGTGATCAGAGAGCTGGGGAGGTTGGTGAACCTGAGAGGAGAGTTTCGAATCATTGGCCTCCATAACGTTGATGCTGTTGATGATGCCACGGCGGCCGGATTGATGCTCAAAGAACACATAGAGAAGTTGACTCTCCGGTGGTGCGATCCCAATGACGACTGCTACCGTCGTGGGGTAGCACCGAGGTCTACAGGGTTCAGATGCATGAACTGTCGTATCGAAGAAGCAGTCAGCCATGATGAGGCAAGCGAAGAAGATGAAGCACAACAATGCATGGTGGGGGTGGTGGAAGATGAGGAAGAAGAAGATGATATGTGGTGGATTCACAGAATCGATATCGATGTAGAGTGCAAGCCTGACAAGCCGAAGAGAACAAGGGAGGAGATGATACAGTGCCAGAGGAAGATCCAGGAATCACAGGAAGCCATGCTTGAAAGCCTTCGTCCTCATGGCAACCTCAAAGAGTTGGTGATTCAGCATTACTACGGCAGCAGCCTATCAAGCAGCTGGATGGGCGATCCTGTCTTCTCCAAACTGGCGTCCATTACGCTGGACGACTGCCGCAACTGTGAGATTCTCCCACCGCTCGGGCAGCTGCCATCGCTCAAGCACCTGCAGATAAGATACTTCCCCAGCATCAAGCGCGTCGGCCGCGAGTTCTGCGGTGGCGGCGGAGGCGGCGGCGGGGACTCGAAGGCATTCCCGGCTTTGGAGACGCTTAAATTCGACGACATGTACGAGTGGAAAGAGTGGTGTGGAGTGGAGGATAGTGACTTCCCCTGCCTTCGTCGACTGCGGTTCTATGGCTGTATGAAACTAAAGAGCTTCCCTGATGCAGTGAGCAGACATAGCATTCCGTGATAAAAACGAAGGAGAGAGAGAGAGAGAGAGAGAGAGACCAAAGCTCTCGGTTCAAAGACAACCACTGCCGATTCAAACTGCAGTGGATGACAAGTTATCGTCATCCTCGCGCAATTAGAACGTCAGCCAGAAGTCTGCGGCTGTCATTCACAACTTAAGAATGCATTCCGGCGATCAAAGCCTTTGATCGAGTCAATAAACATTAATGAGTCTTGTCTACCGTCAAACCCACACACAGTTTTGTGGCCCCTGGTTTGGCGGTCAAGAATATGGCACAGTCTGTGTCACGTACATCTCGCATACTACTTTTGGACCTTTTTTTTTTTTGTTGCTTCAATTGTTGACCCTAATGTGAACCAGAGCACAACATGTGGAGTAGTTCATCAAAGGTTCGATAGGATCTCACAAGATTACTTTGGAAAAGAAGCATTGGCTATCCATTCATCGTATGTATTCCCATCAGCATACACCAGGCGTTCGACAAGAAAACAGAAGAGAAGAGTAGCCAACTACTGTGACATAGAAAAGGCAGGAAAAGAGCAAGGGAGGAAGAAGAAAGCCGAAGAGCTTGTGACGTCTGCTGCTAATCGTCTGCTACATGACGCCCCACGACTCGAGGGTGGGAAAGGCCGGCGACAGCAGCGCGTCCAAGTCAAAAGCCGGCGCGTCGGGCGGCGGCCCCAGCGAGCCGACGTCACCCACATCAGCGGTGCGCTGGTCGAGCAGGAACGCCGACGTGTCGAGCGTGGGCAGGCACAGATGCTGCAGGGCCGCGCGCGCCCCCACCGCGGGCCGCACCGGCTCTGGCTTCACCAGTGGCTCCGCCGTATCCCCGTCGAGCCGGACCCCGGTGATGCGCTGCACCATCTCCCGGAAGTGGGAGGGGTCGGCGTTGATGTAGGTGGTGGGAGACCGCTTTGTCGCGCGCGACTTCCGCTTCGACACCCGCCCCGCGGCGCCGGCGCAGAGCGGGTTCCGGGGAGCGAGCTGGTGGCGGCGGCGGAGGAGGAGGGGGTTGGGGGAGGTGGCAGCGGACGGGGTGTCGGGGGAGTAGGAGGCCGCGCCTGCGCCGGAGGAAGAGGTGTCGGAGATGGAAATCTGGAGGGCTCGGGTGAGCGCGTCGTTGTCGCGGGCGAAGGCCTCGCTGATCCACGCCGACTCGAAGCGGTACATCCACGGGTCGAGCACCGAGCAGTTGTCCGCCATCACCGAGGAGCCGAGGGAAGGCAGTGAAGCAGGGGCTGGGTTGCAGTGGTTGGGAGCCATTTATTGAGCGCGTCGACCGGGCCACGTGTCCTCCAAGCCGGTCGGATAAACCCGGTTCAGCGGCCGGGGTTTAATTTCTTTAAGATAGGTGGGAACATGACGTTGACCGTCAAGCCGCGTCGTCAGCGGGGACCACGCGCGGGAGGATTCGCTGCGAATCGCGGCTCCTGCCACGATTTATTTACGTCACGGACCAGCCCGGAACCCGAAGACTGAAGGGTAGTCGGTGCAATTAATGTCCACATCGATGGCGTTTTAGTGCGTAAAGGAGACGGGAATCAGTGCGCAAGCAATGACGTCATCCGCTGAACCCACGCCTGAGGTGGAATGACGTATGTTGCCGCTCCGGTCACCTGCAAGGGAGGAGGCCGCGTATCGATGCAGCATCACCGTTCGATCTGCTGCCTCTCCCCTCCGGCGATAACCGTCCATGTTTTATTTGTTTCGCTTTTAAAAACATAACGTTTCCTTATGTTTCCAAAAAATAAAGAAACAACGCCTCGACCACTTCATTCTCTACCACCAAAGAAGCCAAAAACACAGAACACGAACAAGGCTCTTTGTTTCTTGTTTCTAAAGGCACAGAAGTCGCAATTGTGCTGGGAGTCAACATTACGAGTCGGTCAAGATGTGGCTGATGGGTCATTTATATCACATAATTGCACCATCCATGTAGTGAGAGAGAGAGAGGGAGAGAGGGAGAGAGGGAATGGAATGTGGCGGACCAGAAATCTCTAATTATTTTATTTATTTGAAGTAGTTGTGGTCTCATCACTGCTCACTATTTTGATGATAACAATCTTAATTCTGTAGCTATCATATCACACTCCAACTTTTGCAGCTAAGCAAACTAATCCACATTGATTAGCTAAATTGAGAGTAGGAAGAAGCTAAGGTCAAAAAGCATCTTTCCTTGCAACTCACGAGACTAATCCTCATACTGCTTCAAGTCATTATCACAATAATTTAAGCTTAGGAAATCTCAGTTGTTCTTCCTATCCTTTGCTTGTCTAATAACCGCTTAAAAGATTACACTGGCAAATCTTTTATCTTTTTAGGTTTTGATACTTGTTGTCGATCGAATGAATGATTAGAATTAAGAGTCATGGAAATGATGATGTCTTCTTTTTCTATATAAATGAGTATATCATTGAAACTATCGAATCATCTTGATTTGCATGAATTTAAAACCCTTTTCATATTAATAGATTCACATGTAGTTTGATCTTTGATGCAACTAAATCAACCCATCTCTCTCTCTCTCAAGTCAAATAAGGAGCACCATCTGTGGAATCCACCCAGTCAAACACATTCTAGATGTTATAAACATAGCATCACCCGATGTTTTTTTTTTTTTGTTGTTTGCTCACAATTCAATAAGCAATGACATCACCAAATTCTAGAAACTAATCATGGCATGGCTAAGATAAGGATGCACAATCCTCCTTTCACCTGTCGTGGTCTAAAGCTTCTTATCCCTCCAGTTGCATTAGTTGCATCAATTCAATAAGCTTCTTATTCCTCCTCTTGTGCATGGAAGACGGAGAGCCAACGATGCTGGTCCCAAAAGGTTGGAACTTGAAGGCCGGCCTCCCTCCCTCCAGTTGTCCGACGGTGAGAGGAAGATGACGATGGGAGATTAATGGTCTGTTTACCTTTCTGCCAACCTTTAGGGCAGATGGACGGCAGCGGTGTGTGCGGACTATGGGGAGGAATAGGTGTCAGTTGTCTTCTTCCGAAGGGTCGATGTCCGGTGTGCCTGTAAGGTATTTGACTTGGTTAGCTTGAGGAAGAAGGTGGCTGTACGGTCAGTGCACAACATATGAATATGAGATGGATGCCACTGTGTGATAGTGATTCTGCCATTCTGTATCATTTCTTTTCATTTTATTCTCAAGATTCTTTTATCTTCATCGATCCTGAATTACATTATATTTTTAAAATTCTAAACCTGCTCATTCTGTCTTTTATATATATATATATATATATATATATATATATATATATATATATATATATATATATATATATATATATAATCCTTTAATTTTTAGAATTAATTTTTGTATTGTGACTATAATTCATAGTTAAGATGAGTCTAAATTATTAACCCAAAATATTTAATTTTAAATTAATAATATTATATCAAAATATATTTTATAAATCTATTCGAATATTTTTTTATTAAGGTTCGTTTTAGTCTTTATAGTTTTGGTCTTGTATCACTTAAGCTGTAATTAATTTGTATCTAAAATAATTCTTAACTTTTTAAAAATATAATATATAAGTCTCTCATGTTAAGCCTAAGTTAACAAACATTAGATTCTACTTACATAACATGCTGACTCATAATAAATTATTAATATAATAATATATATAATTTAAATTTTTTTAAAAAAACTATTTTTACCCATATTGGCCTTAGATCACTTAAGCTCTTATAATTTTGTTCGTGCCTAAAATAACTCTTATATTTTCAAAAATATAACATATAAGCTCCTCCGTCAAGTTTGAGTTAAGAGTCGTTAGAGTCGACTTAAGTGATATGTTGACTCATAATAAATCATTAATATAATAAATATTATATCAATTTAAGTTAAAAATTTAAGATCACCATTTATGGCTGAAGGATGCATCGTTATGGAAGTAACCAGTAGCATTAGCACTAAATCATTACTATCTAATAGGACATCATATGCACGTAACCTCTCCCGTGCTGATGATGAGCTTAGTAGCTTCCGATCCTGCTGTAGGTGGATGAGTGTTGACTAGTCCAATGCTCAACACGTAATCATTTCTTGGTTCCTCTTCCTCATCTTGGGTGTTTTCGTCCTCATCATATCATACTTCGTCGTCTCCTACGTCCCCACCCACCGTGTCTATAATGTGGTGGTTCGACTCTCTCTTACCTCCGTTGCTGACCTCTACTATTTTTGTCTCTTCGTCTTTGTCTATCGCTATAACCTCCACTGCTCTCCCTTCTTCAATAAGATGGATATTTTTTAACTTAAATTATATGTATCATTATATTAATAATTTATTATGAGTCAGCATATCACGTAAGCATACTCTAATGTCTAATAATTCAAATTTGTTGGGATGGACTTATATGTTATATTTTATTAAAATGTAAGAGTATTTTAAGCACAAATAAAACCATAAAGACTTAAGTGATACACGATCAAACTCATAGGGCTAAAATAGATTTTATTTAAAAAATATAAATTATATATGTTATTAAATTAAATAATTTATTATGAGTCAGTATAATATGTAAAAAAATTTAACGTTTGTTAATTCAAACTTACACGAGGACTTTTATACTATGTTTTTTAAAATATAAAAATTATTTTAGATATATTAAATTTATGATTATAATATCACATATATAAAATTTGATGAAATAACTAATCCATCAATCCGCATTCGACGCTTCCCGTGCCGATCTAAATCCATCACCAAAACAAACAATGCTCAATCAAAGAGCATTTCTGGCCGACGACATCGATTCAATCGAAACCCTCATCTCCATTTCCCGATCGATCTCTCTCAGGCTTTTTGCCTCGCATTGCACAGAGTTTAGAGAGAGAGAGAGAGAGAGAGAGAGCCCACTGTTTATTTTGTTGATGCAGTACTGCTGCTACATATGTCATCAAGACAGCTGGTTGTCTCTCTCAAAGGGCCCATCAAATTGCCCCTGGCTTTCTGGTTGTCAAGTGTAGCTTCTTATTTCCAAGTCAAGTCAAGGATAAGGTCTCTTCCAATTTTTCCAAAGCTTGTCTATCGATTAATGCCTATTTTCCTGTATCCAAGATTAACTCTGCATGTATAATATCATGCATGCATGCATGCATGCATCTCTGATAAAATTTTAGATGGAGTTCTATATATTTTAATTTTTTAGAAAGATCAATGATTGAAATGTTATAGGGGTTTGTCTAAATGGGAGGGTGGCTTAGATAGACTCATGCCGACGTGTAAATGACAGCATCCTCCACTGCAGTAATCTGCAGGTTTAGATAGACTCCTGCCGATCACAGCACTTGCAGAATTCTGAGGGTGGCTTGAGAAAGAGAGACACCAAACACATTAGATACTGGTGGCATTCAGTGTTGCATTCATCTTTCCGAGCTTTTGAGTTGGGTTGGAAGAAGTCAACTGAGTATTTTTATGTCAAGGGCTGCAAGTGTCGATGTGCATTTGTGTTTCTTGCATGTAACTCTCCATGTCCTGTTGATCATGTGGTGTTGACCAAAGAACTGGGCATCATCTTCTTCTTCTTTTCATCCACAATAATTATCCATGCATGCTTCCAAATTCTTGGGTTCATTGGATATGACCTAATGATGTGAGAAACTCCAATACTTATATATATAAAAGGCTTTGACCTTCCGCATCATTGTTCACTTCATGCATTCATTCCCATACTTATATATATATATGATAGTTTGATTTAGTCTTCCTCCAGATCAACTGATTTCTTGAAGCTCTGCCAAGTCTGAAGCAAGTATGCTTCTGCAGTGTTCAATGGAGTTTGTCCCAAAGGTAAGTGTGATCAAGATCTGAGAATGAACCCACAAACATCTCCCTCTCTCTCTCTCTCTCTCTCTCTCTCTCTCTCTCTCTCTCTCTCTCTGTGTACAGTATATTGTCATGAACATAAATTGATTGGCTTCTCATGATCCACTCAGAAAGGTACTCAGCATTAAGTAGCCAACTCCAATATTGTGTCTGCCAACAACTTGCAGAATGAGATTGAGCTCCGGAAGATTTGAAGCAATCTTCTTTGTTTGGAACCCTTACGCAAGTGGAGAATAAGCCCACGCAAGTTGGCCATTGTTTCATATAATATTATTATGAGATATGATGGCCTTCAAACTTGAAACTTATGAGAATAAAATATAAATAAAATTTATATATAAATAAATACTAGCATACCATCGTACACAACATAATCAAATAGAAATTATAATCAGATGAACATCAAAATTTACGTAGAAAACCCCTTTAACTCAAAGGATAAAAACCACAGGATAAGCCAAAGAAAATCCACTATCAAAATAATAAATATACAGATCTCAAGGCTTCTTGCCTAAGCCCAAAGCAACAGCCACAAGAGAATCACAAGGATACAATGACTATAATCCTAAGCACAATATCCAAAACCTTCCCAAGAGATCACAGTAAGGATACATTGCAAACTGATCTAACCTGAGATTTGAATGATTGAGAATAGTCTTTTCCTGTCCTTGTCTTCTTCCATTTTCTGGATCTCTTATTTTCTGGCCTCTACTGTCAATCTACAGTCTTCTTTCTCTCACCCATGTTTTAAGCCGCCGCTGCTATCTTAATCTCAACCCTAGCCACATAATCTAGGTTTTATGTTAATATAAGTGAGGTTTTAGGCTATGAGCTTCACTAAAGCCCATTATGGACTGAATCTGGGCCATCTGTCCAACAATCTCTCCCTTCAGCCCATAAGGAAGACTGTCTCATGACTCCTCAATGTGAAGCCATGTCGATCAGTTATCGGCACATCTCTTGTCTTTCTTTCGGTAAATTCTTTGTCAACATGTCTGCCCCATTATCATCTGTGTGAATTTTCTGAAGTTGTAACTGCTTCTCTTCAAGCACATTTCTGATCCGATGATATCTGATATCTATATGCTTTGACTTGGAATGAAATGTTGGGTTCTTGCATAAATGGATGGCACTCTAGCTGTCACAATATACCACATAGTTTTCCTGTTTCAGCCCAAATTCTTGTAAGAATCCTTTCATCCATAATATTTCTTTGCAAACCTCTGTAGCAACAATATATTCTACCTCTATTGTGGAGAGAGCAATACACCTTTGTAATCTAGACTGTCATGACACAGCTCCCCCTGCAAAAGTAAGTACAAAAGCTGATGTGGACTTCCTTGTGTCAATATCTCTTGCCATATCTGCATTTGTGTAACCTGTCAATACATGTGGTCCACCTCCAAAGCTTAAACAAACTTTAGAACTTCCTCTGAGATATTTAAAAATCCACTTCACTGCTGCCCAATGCTATTTACCTGGATTTATAAGAAATCTACTAGTAACACCCACTGCATATGCGATGTCCGACCTCGTACATACCATTGCGTACATTAAACTTCCAACTACTGAAGCATAAAGAACCTTTTGCATTTTCTCCTTCTCATCACTTGACGGACTCTGATCTGAGCACAACTTGAAGTGACCTATAAGAGGAGAACCAACTGACTTTGCATTACTCATTATGAACATATACAATACCTTCTCAATGTATTTCTCCTGTGACAACCAAATCTTTCTCTTTTTTCTGTCACGAGAAATCTGCATGCCCAGTATTTGATTTGCTGGCCCCATGTCCTTCATTGTAAAAGACTCACTCAAGTCCTTCTTCAACTTGTCAATCATAGACATATCTTTTTCGAGGATAAGCATGTCATCAACATAAAGTAAGAGAATAATAAAATTCTCACCAAACCGTTTGATGTACACACAATGATTTGAAGTTGTTCTTTTATATTCATTTTCAATCATAAATGAATCAAACTTTTTATACCATTGTCTTGGAGCTTGCTTCAGCCCATACAAGCTCTTCTTCAACTTGCAGATAAGATTTTCTTTACCTTTGATTTTGAAGCCTTCTGGTTGCTCCATATAAATTTTCTCCTCCAAATCACCATAAAGGAAAGCTGTTTTCACATCTAACTGCTCAATCTCCAAGTCTAGGTTAGCAGCAATACTAAGAGCAACAAGATATAAGATATTTTAACAACAGAAGAAAAAATTTCTTCAAAGTCAATACTTTTCTTTTGAACAAAGCCTTTCACAACCAATCTAGCTTTATACTTTGGTTGAGAACAAAGATTAAAGCCAACTGTTTTTCGATCTAACCTCTTCCACTCATTATCTGTCATAGATGTCGGCTTTGCACTGTCCCCTTGTAAAAGTCCATACAAATCTTTGCAATACAAGAGATCTTCCATTCTTGGTTTCCATATCATCCAATTGTTTCTGTTTAAACTAATCATGCGAGACACATTACCGACCTCCATGTTCAGATACAAAAGATTAAATACCACCAGAACTCTGCTCTGATACCAGTTGATGAGAATAAAATAAAAATAAACTTTGTATATGAACAAATACTAGCAAACCGTCATACACAGCGGAATCAAACAGAAATCACAATAAGATGAACACCAATATTTACGTGAAAAACCCCTTCAACTCGAAGGGTAAAAACCACGGGATAAGCTAAAGAAAATCTACTATCAAAATAATGAATATATAGATCTCAAGGCTTCTTGCCCAAGCCCAAAGCAACAGCCACAAGAGAATCACAGGGATACAAGGACTATAATCCTAAGCACAATATCCAAAACCTTCCCAAGAGATCACAGTAAGAATCCACTGTAAACTGATCTAACCTGAGATTTGAATGATTGAGAATAGTCGTTTCCTATCCTTGTCTTCTTCCATTTCATGGATCTCTTATTTTCTGGCCTCTACTGTCAATCTGCAGTCCTCTTTCTCTCACCCACGTTTTCAACCGTCGCTGCTCTCTTAATCTCAACCCTAGCCACCTAATCTAGGTTTTAGGTTAATATAAGTGAGGTTCTAGGCTATGGGCTTCACTAAAGCCCATTATGGACTGAATCTGGACTATCTGCCCAATAGAAACACCCACGCATGCGCTATATGGAGCCCATAAGGTGTGTCTTCTTATTCTTCTTCTTTATCTTCATGGACACACACTGATATGCCTCCTTATCTCCCTCCTCTCGCTTCTTCTGTTCCACTTTTCCTTCTTTCTCGTTCAAGATCTTCTTCTTCTGGCAATCAAAAGGCTGCAAGCATGTGATCACTTAACATCGCCGCTGTGATTAGCAACCCCGAGATTGGCTCCAGATCAGCTACGTGACGTCGATCGCTTAACGTCGGTGATGGCGGGGCCAAATGAGGTGATCGAGTGCGTGGTCTACTTGTCGGACATGGGAGAAGGCGAAGAGATCAAAGAGCTCAGATGCGGGCATCTGTTCCACCGGCGTTGCTTGGACCGGTAGGTCATGTAGGGGAAGACTGCATGCAGTGAGAGGTGGAAGACGCTGATGAGGAGCTTGACGACACATCTGTGGCTTTATTTGCATGTTTATGTGTCACCCATGGTGGTGTTGAGAATTGATTCATGATAGTTACGTAGGTAGTTAACATGTTTAGGAGTAGTGACTCATGTTTAGGAGTTATGGAGATAGTTTAAGAGTTAGTGGGGGTAGTTATTGATCATGAGTGAGATAGTGAGATAGTGGGATGAAGGAAGTGGTGTGAGGTAGTTATTATTATGTCCTATAAATAGGACCTTAGTGAATGAAGCAAGTGTGCAAAGAAGAGAGTGTGTGCATTTGGAGATAATCTTATAAGTGTTCTTTTTCTTTTACCTCATGTTTAATACTATGTCGTTTTCTTGATTGAAAGTATTTTCGTTAATTAGATCGTAGTATTCTGTTTTATCATTTCCTTGCTTCTCATTCCCCAACATTTATGGTATCAGAGCATTGTTTCAATCTGAACTAGGCATTATGACTTTTAATTGTAATTTTATATCTCAACCCCTTATTTCCATCTTCTCAGGCAAATCTTACGAATTTTGGAGTATCAAGATAAAGACTCTATTCAAGTCTCAGGATCTTTGGTACTTGATAGAGAATGAATATGCAGATCCAGATGAAGAAATCAGGCTGAGGGAGAATAGAAAGAAGGATTCAAAGGCATTGTTCTTCATTCAACAAGATGTGCATGAGACAATCTTTTTAAGAGTTGCAGCAGCGACAACCTCAAGATAAGCTTGGTTGATATTTCAAAATGAATTTCAAGGCTCATCGAGGGTGATTACAGTAAAACTTCAAACCCTTCGCCATGAGTTTAAAATTTTATTTATGAAAAACAATGAATCGGTGCAAGATTTTCTTTCTTAAGTGACTGAAATTGTTAATTAAATGAAATCCTATGGTGAACATCTTCATGATCATATAATTATTGCAAAAGTTTTTAGAAGTTTAACTCTGAAATTTAATCATGCTGTTGCGGCAATTGAAGAGTCAAATGACTTATCTATTTATTCATTTGATGGACTAATGTGTTCCTTGTAAGCACATGAAGCAAGGTTGAATAGGTCACTTGAAAAAAATGAGGAAAAAATATTTTAGGTTAAGGGAGAGTCTTCTACTTCAAAAAGCTTGGTTATATGAAGGTAGATTGCTGGAAAAGAAAAAAGCAAGCAAGTTATGTGGAGAAAAATGAATACAATAGTAATTTTTTTATGACTCATTCATAAGTTAATGATATTTCAAATGATATTTGGTTTTTGGATAGTGGATGTTCTAATTCATATGTTAAACATAAGATCAATATTTAGAGATATTGATGAGACTCACAAGTTGAAAGTTAAACTTAGAGATAGCAAGCAAATCCAAGTAGAAGGAAAAGGAACAATTGAGGTGAAGATAAATCAAGGGAAGGTAAAATACCTTAATAATATTTTCTATGTTCCTAGTTTATCACATAACTTATTGAGTGTTGACAATTAATAGATATTGGATATTCAGTTATATTTGATGATGATTCATGGACTATTAAAGATAAGAAATTTGGTTTGATTATATTAAATATTTGCATGACGCAAAATAAGATGTTTCCAATTGATGTTTCAAATATTGAGAAACATGCCCTTATTGCAAATTAAAAGAATGAGATAAATTTATGGCATTTGAGATATGAATACCTTAATATTAAGGGTTTAAGATCGTTAAATAAAAAAAAGGTTTATGGATTGCCTAAAATTAATACAATTGATGTATGTGAAGGATGTATTTATGGTAAATAAAGTAAGAAATCATTTCCTATTGGAAAAGCATAGAGAGCATCTTATTGTCTTGAATTAATTCATGCTGACTTATGTGGACATATGAATACAAAATTATTTGAGGGAAGTCGATATTTTTTATTATTTACTGATGATTATAGCCACATGAGTTGGGTATATTTTTTAGAATTAAAATCTGAAGCATTTGATAACTTTCAAAAATTAAAGCCACTTGTAGAAAGGCAAAGTGGTAAATGCATAAAGACACTTCGAATAGATAGAGGTGGTGAATTTATGTCTAATGAATTTAATTTCTTTTGTGAAGAAAATGGTATTCGCAGGGAATTGACAACACCATATACACCAGAGCAAAATTGTGTAGCTGAACGTAAGAATCGAACTGTTGTCGAAATGGTAAGAAGTTTGCTTAAAGGAAAGCATCTTCCAAATCAGTTTTTGGCATAAGTAGTTGCAACAGTAATTTATTTATTGAATATTTCACCGACAAAGGCTGTTATGAATCGAACTTTATTTGAAGATTGGTATGATATAAAGCCAACTATAAGCCATTTAAGAATTTTTGGTTGTATTGCTTATGTTTTGGTAAATTCATAAAATCATCATAAGCTTGATGAAAAATCAGAAAAATGTATCTTAATTGGTTATTCCTTACAATCCAAAGCATATCGATTGTATAATCCTATCAGTGCTCAAGTTATTATTAATAGAAATGTTATGTTTGATGAAAGGGTAAGTTGGAATTGAGAGATCAATGAAGGTGAAGCATAAATTTGTGTTCTAGCAGAAGTAGTGACTCCACCGAATCAACTGACAGATCTTGCTCCAACAAGTTCAACGTTAACCTCACCTAATAATAATTCAAATTCAGCAAATGATTCCTCATATGAAACCCCTCCAGGAAGGTTTAGACCACTAACAGAGATTTATGATTCAATATTTGGTTTATCTATTTCAGATCCTATAAGTTTTGAAGAAGTAGTTGAGGAATGTCGAAAAGCAATGAAGGAGAAAATCAAGTCAATTAAGAAGAATGAAATCTGGGAGCTAATGGATCAACCAAAAGAAAAGAAACTATTGGATTGAAATGGGTGTTTAAAACAAAGTATAATGCAGATATAAGTATCCAAAAGCATAAGACTCGGTTTGTAGCAAGTGGAACCATAACATGAAGTATTTGTGGCACAGATGAACAAGTTGCAGATATTCTCACCAAGTCAATTTCAGAAGCATGTTTATTTTATGTCTCAAATTGGTGTATGTAACTATGAATCAAGGGAGAGTGTTGAGAATTGATTCATGGTAGTTACATAGTTAGTTAATATGTTTAGGAGTAATGACTCATCTTTAGGAGTCATAGATGTAGTTTAAGAATTAGTGGGGGTAGTTATTAATCATGGGTGAGATAGTGGGATGAAGAAAGTGGTGTGAGATAGTTACTATTATGTCCTATAAATAGGACCTTAGTGAATAAAGTAAGTGTGCAAAGAAGAGAGTGTGTGCATTTGGAGATAATCTTGTAATTGTTCTTATTCTTTTACCTCTTGTTTAATACTACGTCGTTTTCTTGATTGAAATCGTTTTCGTTAATTGGATCGTAGTATTCTGTTTTATCGTTTCCTTGCTTCTCCTTTCCCAATAAGTGGGCGTGATGAATCCATTTATCACCATCTGATGGTCGTTGACCTTCATAACACAAGTAAAAAAAGTCAACTTGTTGGGTAAAATGTTGTTCTAAGCTATCTTGTATCAAAAGTCAACTTGTTAGGTAAAATGTTGTTCTAACCTATCTTGTATCCTTTTGGAATTTGAAGGATGATATAGAGGATTTTTTTGTTGAGAAATAAAGAAAAAAAAAATTAAATATAATAATTTAGGAAAACTGAATAATTTTTTTTTCTCTGACCAATAAGAAAGGCTCAGAACTCTACATACGTGGATAATAGAATCATCTACAGTAGGATCAAATCAAATATATAGTTACCTTTATTGTTTTAAAATAATATTTTCTGACTTAATTTGAGAAATAACTTTTTTATAGTATTCTTAATTAATAAACTTTCATCCTTCTACATTTTTTGTAGAGATGAATCTTTAAGATTTATAATATTTATTTCTTGATTCTTTTCCTACATTTGTTTTCTTTTTTTTTTCTTTGTCGAGTAGATATTTTGACATATGACAACTTATTCCATTGTAAAATATTCATAAATTAATTAAATATATTTAAATAAAAATACATTAATTGGATTGATATAAACTTATATGCACTTTTGAGTCACTTGGATCTCAGCAAGCAAAACATGAACTGCAGGACTTGAATGCAACACAGAAGCCAAAAGAGAGATGTGATACCACACATTATATTGCAAATAGGTTGCAGAGTGAAACCTTAGAACAGAAGCAGCAGCAACAACAGCAGATTGCAGAGCTCCTACTCTGTTCATATGAATCCTGGAGCCGAATCAACATGCAAGCGAATGTTCCCGATACAAAACTTGTTAAGACACCAACTCGCGCAAATTTATTGGTAGATCAGAAAAGGGCTGAACTTGTTCGACGCAGTTGATGCTTCGGCTCGGGCTGGGGGATGTGGTGTATCATAGCTTCTAGCTCCTGCAGTCGAGAAAAAACAGGGATCAACCTCCATGGCAATGCACAGATTTAAGTTGCAGAGAGAGAGTTCACTTTGGATGAAGAAAGGCAACACTTTTCATCGGATGCTAAATGTGTATATAATTCGGTGACACTGATCGATACTTCAGAAATGTACATAATTGATACCTGTAGGGAAACAGAAGTATATGAGAATTAGATAAGATCTTTTCACTAATTCTTATTGTTTCTCAGTGGAAATGTTTGTGACCGTTTACTACAAAGAAAGCTCTCCGAACATTTCAGATCAGAATCCATTTTTTTCAACTGACAGACAACAAATATACTACTAGAGAGTCCAAACTTAACATCCACTCCGCTTGATCATAAAGTGTTCTTTTTTTCTTTTATTAGTTCCTAATCAGATATTCTTCTTTTGAGATCCATCAATGAATTTGAAGTTTCCAACAAAAGCACCAAATCGTAGAACTGTCTATCCACAACCTTCCTGTCCTTCTAAATTTTAATAAAATATATGACATTTACGATGTAACATCGATGCTAAGAGTTTCCATAATCTGGCATTGCCTCATAACTTAATCACAGCTGCTGTTAACCATTTGTTTGATACAAAGGTGTATGAATAATGCATTTATGTAAGATCAATGTAAAAGTGAAAAACAATTAGGCAGTAATTGCTACATGAAACTATCGGATAGTAGCAAATCATAAATCAATCAATCATTTGAATTTTTCTCGATTAACAGTAAACTGATACCATAGCTTGGATATTCAGAATAGTGGAACCAAAAAGAAAGAAAAAAGAAAAACTACGAAAATTACGGCATGTTCAGATCAATGCAGTAAATATGGCCTTTCAACAAGGAAATCCAGCAACTGAGAAAATTACAGAGAAAGTGGTAGCAGGGAAAAGTATCATAATGCAGAAGAACACAACAGAAGAAATCTGCAACAATCAAAATCATGGCTATCTGGAGAAAGATCAGTCCGCTGGAGGAATTGATGACACCAAACTGTAACTTCATGACAAATTTCTTCTTCAAGAATGCCCTAGAAGTGAACTCAATTGATAAATCCATCAAGGATTAGAAATCAGCAGCAATTCAAAACCTAAATTTCCTAGAGAAAAGTTCTTAAACTTCTGAAAAACTCGATACATGTACTGAATGACCAACTAGAAGAAGCACAAATTTTTGTTGCAAATCTGCATTCTAAGACAAGACCCTTCTTTTCATTCAATTTGCTCATATGACTATGCAAAAATTGCCAAGCAAAATGTTGCTGGGAGTTTGAGCAGAACTGGTTGTAGTCTCTTTCTGCTTTGCATTAACAAGTATCAGATACATACAGCTTTTCTGACTAAAGTCCTTTGATAAAGCAGATATTACTTTTTTGATGTTTTCTCTCACACATTGTTTCTTATTCTAGTCTGTCTGTAGTAATCTAACACAGGAACAAACTCTGAGGTTACTAAAAATCTTGTTTCACACCATTGTCTTCCTCCCTCGTTCTTTTCTCTTTCTCTTCATTTTACAGAACAGTAGAGGATCACTTCTAAAACCATTTTGTGACCCCAATTGTAACCTCAGTAGCAAAATAAGCTTTACTTTTAGCTAAGCATTACTTAATAAGAATTAAACTTTCAAAATTGATGATACCGAAAGGAGAATACTGTCTACAACATATTTTTCGACACCTAAAGTTCAGTTTGCTTTATAGTTGATTGGAGACTATGGTTCTGCTAATTTAATTGATGAAGATTAACTATGTAATTAAAGAGGTAGGTAGGAAGATGATGATAGGATTTCTGCACACATTTATTATCACAAACTTGCGGCATCGATCAATCATCAATCAAGGGAAGACTGAGGTAAAAGATTGAAATTACCCTTTGCTGTCTCAACCTCTGATTCTCTTCTTCAAGTCTGGAAACCTTATTCTCCAGCTCATTTGTGTAAGCCTGTGCATAGAGAACACAGAATTGTTGTTAAGATGCATGCATCAAGAAGAAAAGAACAAGACAGAGTCAATTAAATTGTCTTAGAACAGCAGGTAGAACAAAGATTGACAAACCGAACAAGAACATCATCAATTGAGCTTGCCTGCTTCCTAGCTCGTGAACGGGCTGCTGACTCCCGGTTCTTGATCATTCTTTTCTGCCTTCTCTCGACCGTCTTCTTCTCCATGTCCTCCACAGGCCCTCTCTTCCTCCTTGGCGTCTGCGGATTCAATGGGGATGAATTAGCTCCTTCCCCCTCGTGATACACTGCATCCACTATGGCCAAAGGTTGGCGCAGCTGCCGACTCCCGTAAGCTCCCGCAATGCTCTGTTGCGCCTGTTGCTGTTGGCGTTGATGATACTGCTGAAACCATTGCGACCTCGGCATGAAACCTACGTTGCCGATCTCACTGCTTCGGCTCCTATCAGCTACCTCTGTGACTATTCCAACCTTCGACAAGAAGGCCTCAAGGGTCATCTCCCCCAGAGTGGACTGCCGTCCGTAGTCCCTGACGCCCTCCTCGGCCTCCTCCTGCCCTTGTTGGATGTGCCGCCACACCTCGTCGATCGTCTTCTTGCTCAGGACACGCGGCATGGTGACGCTCCCCTCGCGATGAAGGCGCGGGTCCTTGGCGCCATGGCCACCCGGGGACTGGTGCTCCTCGCTCGGGAACACGCTCCTGAGGAGCTCATCGAGGTTCATGCTGTGTAGGGGCTCGCCCAAGTGGCTCTGGACCTCGTTGAGGGTGAGGCTGTAGATGGACCCTTGCGTGGCCAAGCCTTGGACCTGCGACTGCTGCCTTCCTCCGGCTCCCTGCGTCGCCATTGTCGTGCCCATCTACCTGTTCTTCCTGCCGAAACGCACAAGATTCCTACTGCTCATTCCTCACCCACTCCAACACAAGGATTCATGCAACATTCCTAAGCCTGCACTGCAAGCGCACAAAATGAAGGAAAGCAAAACGATAGTGCAATGCAAGGAAATGGAAGACAGAGATAAGATGAATGGTTTCATCAGTTCCAACAGAGAAAAGGCAACTTCAAGAAACCTCTCAGGTTACCACCCCAAGAACATCTTAAAAGAATTGTCCAGGGGAAAGAAGGTAAAACCTTAATCAAATCTCTAACACTTCTTTCTGAAAAGGTAGCTGGGAGTTGCAAGCATGCATGACCAAGAAGAAATCTGGAATCGTTTTGCACAGCCACAGAAGATCTCTTTTGTCAGTGACAGCAAACTCCCTCAGCTCCAAAAACAGCTGCAAAGGAATCAATCCAAGCAGCTGAGCATGAGTAAAGCAGCCCTATGGTACTTCTACCTCCCAACCTGCTGGGGACCAGATAAAAATCTATCAGCTGCAGCCTCCATCGCCTCCAGGAAGCAACACACCTGGCAACTGGCAAGCTGTGGAGAGAGTCCCAAGAGTGAGGACCTGATGTGAGGAAGTCTAGGTTCCTGAACTTTATGTATCTGCGTATGGTGGGTGACAATGTCTGAACATATGATGGTGGACTTGTGCTTTGTTTCCCAGAAGAATATCCCATGATTTAGTGGTGCATAAATCTCACAGCAAGAACTTAAAGAAAAGTTGGATCTTTTTCTGGGATAGGTATGGAGAAAAATATTTCCTTTTCTGAGGACAAAATAAGGATTCATATTTGGTACATCAAATACTTTACCAAGAAAAATATCGAGGGCATAAAACAGTTCCCCAGGTTAAGATATGACTTTATGCAACAGGACTTGGCCAAGAAAAATCTCAACCAAGCTGCATTGAAAGCATAATGACTTCCATGTCAAGAAACAAAGGCACTGATCTGCTTGTTACTCATCATTGTTGGACTACAGACATCTCTCCTCAAGTCATAAATGTACTGCTAACAAATGGACTTACAAGATTCAGAAGCCCCAGCTGCTGTTCTTCAAACCTCAAACATTTTTCCTTCTTATTCATGTATCTGATGCAAAAAAAAGAGCACTTCAAGAAAAAAAGGAGTGTTTGATGCAGGAGGAAAAGAGTAATGCAAAGTCTCCAAAATTTTCTATGCAAGGGACCACAAAATGTTCTGTTCTAATCATTCTAAATTGGTTGACATAGGAAACTCACAGGAGTCATCCTAGGAAGGTGAAAAGAATGGAGTACTACCAAGTATCTGACTGTGCATTTTGTACTATACCAATCACAGAAACTATAAAATTGACAAAACCATGCATTTTGTACTATACCAATCACAGACTACATGCCATTACCACAAACTGGACTTTGCCTTGAAGCTCTCATGGATGTTGGTCCTTCAGGGAAGTTGCTTTAGTTGTGGTGACAGCATGGTTTCAAGAAACAGGTGCTGTAGCTCTTGGTGGAGCTCTAAGGTGTCACTGTCATGTATATGTATACATATATATATATCTGATGCTGTTGTCACCAGTAATTGTCTGCTAATTCTCCAAATGTCCAAACCATAAAAAGGATTATTACAAAAATAATCCTTATATCTTTTGAGTAACCATCAATCAATCCTCATATTAGATTGAATAAAAGAAGATTTCAATGTAAAGAAACGAATAATAATTCAACTAAAAGCATATATTGGCGCATGCAATAGTCAACAGAGTGAGTGATAAACAGCAGGGGTTGAATCAATAATTACATGATAATTAAAAGATTCATATGTCAATTAACACAATCCAAATTCCATATATATGCATACATCTGTTGCCACCTGCAGACTTGCTATTAGGCAGATGTCTAAGCACAGTGAGCAACACCAGGATTCATAGACAATTCATAGGAATGCTAATACACTAGAAGTGAGAGATAGAAAAATGGTGGGAGATAAGCCATGTGTCACTTCAAGATTTTGATTCCAAAAGCATGTCATGGAAGGTGGTGGAGATTGGTTTAGCTTGGGGAAAAGGAAGGTGGCATATGATGATGGCCATCTCCCTCCCCCCACTTCTTTATGTCCTAAGCAGAGAATGATGCAAGGATTAAAGATAGGAATTCCAAGTTATCTTAATCAGAATGCCAAGCTCTCCCTTATATTTTTTATCATTCAATCTGTTCAATCAGCATAAAGTTGTGTGCCAAGAATCTCCATCCTGAGCTGAGACCAAGAGAAGGGGACAAGCTAGAGACTGTTCATGGGTCTGCTGCATCAAGAATAAAGCCCTCCCTCTTTCTCCAGCCTTTTGTAAGCTATCCCTTTACTTAAAGTTCTCCACCAATGAGAAATTTGATACTTCCTTAAGCACCTTTCATTTTAATTTCATGAGGCTAGAACATGGGTGTAGAATTCCATCAACCTGTGTACTAATATATTACTACACACAGCTAATAAAGTACAACATTGGGGAAACAAAAGACTGCCTGTGGAATGCTACAAGTGTGTGGAAATCTGCTTTATTGTGTTTGCAAAACATTAACTTGATGTGAGACAGGTCAAGGTCAAGGATAAGGATTCAAGTTCCAATGAGGGTACTTCAGATCTGGCTTAGCTGAAACTTGACTAACTGGGTGAGTAAAAATGCTGATAAGGAGCTGCAGAAGAGATGCATGAATCAGCATCCAAGGCTTGTGTGCCAAGACAAGGAGATCAAGGTGAATAAAGAGCAGGAGCAAGGATCTTTAATAGTGGAAACCAAGGGAAACTGTCGTTGCACTGCAAGACATTCTTGATAGTTGCAATGCTGATATCCCAATGAAATAAGCAATACAAAGAATAAAGCAGTGGGATTAACTATAGCAGAAATCAATACTGGTAGCTGCTATAATTGCACTCAAGCAGTCTAGCAAAGGCTTTGGCAACAAAAAGGTTAGACATCAAGACCTTTATTCTCCTTCATGTACTTGAGTGGATTGTTATCTGCACAAAATGGAGAATAACATGGATTAAGCTGGAGTGCATGAACTATGTCAGACCTCAACACTGAGATAGCAGTCTAGGAAAGGTTTTGCCAACAGAAGGGTTGTAGATCAAGAACTTTATTCTCCTTTCAAATAGATTAAGTTGTTTTAAGAATTGAAACTGATGAAGAGAAGGAAGTTCTTGAAAATAACCTCTGGCAGCATTTTCCATTCAGAAATCCCTCCTGCACAGACAGTCATACCCTCTCTCAAAAATCCTAAAATCAAGATATCAGGATTTTTATCAAATCTTCATTCATCATTAGTTGCTTCATCCCAGCAAATAGAAAAGCTAAATGTTCAGCACTTTCTCCTAAGTAGTAATTGTTCCCATCAATCTCAAAGTTTCACAAAATCTACACCATCTTTGCCTTTGGACTGACTACTTGCAGAACTTCTCTCTCATTCTTCTGCAAAGATTTTGGAACTCCAGCAACATTTCTCTCCAATGTTTCATTGTTTAAATTATTAGCTGCTTTTGGACAACATGAAATATCCTTCATGTCAACATCATCCCAATCCAACAAAGTTTACTCAAATAGAAGTTCCTTTTCTCCAAATATATAGTTAAACCTAGATTAATTCTTGGTGAACTGAAACAAACTTTGTAAATAAGAAGCTATTTTCAAATAGATTGACAGTTTTCTTATTTTTAGGAAACTGCTATAGTGAGTTTAGTCATACAAGTCAGTCTCCTTATGTTGCTATATTGGATTCAATATAGTTCAGGTATTTGGAGCCCAAATGCAAAAATGTAGTCCAGCCAAGATAAATTGACATCCAGTCCCTCACAATCCACAACCTCTCTCTCATGTCCTTTACATTATAAACAATACATGATCTCTTAGTTTCATATCTTGAAAATTTTGGACTATTGCATTTTGATCTTCGATAATTTATTTTATTTTTTCTGGACTCATTTATTTTAGGTTGAGGACTGAGACTTCATCTTAGGAAAACATATTTATATATCTACTTGTATTTTCATCAGATCAACTGATTTTATAGTAGCAAAAAATTTAAAATGTTTCATTACTCTTGAATTTTATCTTTGTGGCACTAAATATTTATGTGTAAAAGAATAATTCATAAATGTTCATTAGAAACTAAGATTTCAATCTAATTTTGACTAGGATAAGCAGAGACTTCCACTAAAAATATTAATATTAAAGAAGAGAGAATATTAACTATTTTAGTTAAACATTCTTATCTCCTAATCTATTTGGGACTAAAAGAACTTGTGGTCTACATACTAATCTTGATTAAGCTTGTGGTTTGTGATCATGTTGATATAAACTATAGTTGGATTTGAATGTTCCAAGGGATCTATCTTTTTTTGGTCAATGCCTAGTTGTTGCTTGTGTCCAATTAGAGTTTTGGTCCACGTTGGCTTCTCCTCTTTGTAAGCTAGTGAATTGATACATGTGATACAAATGAAGTCAACCTTGACCAGTTGATATTTCACCTTTGTCACACTACATATGCTGTGGAATGGTTCAAAGATGTACATATCATATTACAAGGAGTGTATACACTAACATAGCAATGTGGATGAGTATGATCATAGTGGTTGATTTGGCCTTATCATTTTCAAGTGAGTAACCTAATCTCTTATACAACATCATGTCATCTTTGCATTCCATGTCAAATTCCTGAATTTGTAAAATAAAAAATTAAAAATAAAGTGAAGTAAGAAACAAAAGGTTTGGAGTTTTATTATTCACATGTGTCAGATCGCTTTGGATAAGTTTCTATAATGCCAAGAGCCAAAGTCTTTGTCACTTTAGTTTTTAATTTAAGATTTAAAATTTATCATTTAATTTGGATTTTTGGTACAAGAACAGAGCTTAATTCACTTATTTAATCCCAACCAAACATGTGAATACCCAAGATTTTTTTATTATATTTTTCTTAGATTAAATATAGTCTTAATTTTTAATTTTAAAAATAAGATTCATCACTAATAAAATTAAAATATTTATAAATATAAAATTAATTAAATCAGTTGGTAAACAACGATTAGACGGCGGCTCCTTAATATTAAACCCCAAATGTACAGACTAAACATGTAAACAATCCATCAATCTTATTTTAACTCTTCACCACATAATAAAAATAATAACATTAAATTTGGAAATAAAAGAGAGACAGTATAAGAAGCAATACATAATTATAATTAGATATGATTCCCTTTTAAAATTAAATATACATAATTATATTAGATATGATTCCTCGTTTCATGACCGAAGATGATCTCGGGATCACAATCGCGTCTCGACCTTTTTTCAATGGAGGATCGCATATAGGCTTTTCTTGCTGAGGAGCTGTTACCTCTTGAAGCAGGGCCGTCGATAATGACATCAATTTGCTTCTCGGTAGGTCCCTTTGGCCGGGAGGAGGATCTCCCTTCTTGGCATCGGTTCGCATTAGGAGGCATCCGTTGGTCTCAGACGTATCGACGAAGATGGCCTCGTTGGATGAGGTCCTCGATCTGGTTCTTCAGGTCATGACATTCCTTCATGTCATAGTCGTATTCTCGGTGAAAACGACAATATCTCCTTTTGTCGCGTCTCTTGGGCTTTGTCCCGATCAGATTGGGGGGCCTGAGGAGCCCCTTGTCTCGGATTTGGAGAAAGACCTCCGTACACATCAAATTGATGGGTGTAGGTGGTCTGGGCGGTGGTGGCTCCGGTCTGTCTATTTTCCTTCTGTAAGATCCCGAGGGTTGTCCTCGAGGCTACTCTGTCCGAGGTCGCTTCTGCTCGTTGTAGTATTTCGGGCCCTATCGTCGGTGGCCACTCGATAAGCGACCAAAAGAAGTGAGAGGGGCGGAGCCCCATTAGAAAAGCTTGTATCGCCAGCGAAGGGTGAACGTCAAACATTCCCCGAACGTTGGTAGCAAAGCATCCGACAAACTGAGCAAGGGTTTCCTCGCCCCCTTGAGTCAGGCCGAGAAGCGAGGCAGCTGTTGGTCTCGGTTGGGAGCTTGCTAGGAAATTGAGTTTGAACTCCCTTACGAACGAGTTGAAGATCGAGGCTGGCTTGAGTCGGCTATACCACAGTCGGGTAGGGCCTCCGAGTGTGGTCGAGAAAGCTCAGCACATGAGGGCATCCGATGTGTCATAAAGGGCCATATGAGCTCGGAAGGTCGTGACATGTTCTAAGGGGTCCGAGCTACCGTCGTAGGTTTCGAGCGATGGTAGTCGAAAGTTGGTTAGGATTAGCTTATCTTGTATCTCCGGGGTGAATGGTGACTCACCCTTAGAGCTCTCGTCGAGTTCTTTCTTTGACTTGACGAATTCTCTCTAGACCTCATCCAACCTCTGATTGACATGGTGAATCTATTCTTTTACTGAGTCAGTCGAATCCGAGGAGATTATATATGATTCAGGAGTGATGTGGCTGATGCCCCGAGAATGGCTTGTCGAACGTGCAACATGAACGTTGAGGCTCGCTGATGTCGCCTTGGTCGAGGGGCGTCGTGGTTCCTGAGTGTCGGGCGGCCCTTCTCTAGACTGGGGCCTTTCTTCTTGAGGTGTCTGGTGCGTGACCGGTTGCTGGGATGCCACATGCTGCATGAACTGGGGTAGGTACGGGATGACGGTTTGCATCATCCCAACCAGCGCCTAGACCTAATGAGTTAGCCCGAGGAAGGCCTCGGTTGTGACAATTAGAGGTCCGGGATTCACCACAGTCGGAGAGAATCTTGGGTCGGTCAACATCCTCCAATAACGGTTTGGTGTGGGCGCCGAGAGAGTGGCCTCCGGCCCCAGGAGGAACGGGCTCGGTCCCCCTCGTCTGCACGGTCGGTAGAGGGACGTGGGAAAGGTTAGCAGAGTGCTCCGGGTTCGGATTGCTTGATGGGTGCTCTTGCAACATCGAGCCCTCCTTCTAACGCCAAAAATGTTGGGGTCTTCGGTGCCGTGGTTGAGGAGTCAGCACGACTTGGTTCTTTCAGTGTGCGCAAGTGCATCCATGTCATCCTGAACCGGCGTGTCGGGTGGAGGTCGGTCTAGCGTCTCAGAGTCCCTCTTCGGGTTGGAAACTTGGGTCCTTTCTTGTCACTGTGATCCTCGAGTGCTAACATGCAAGAAGGCCACATCGGGGTGGAGGCGTCCAATGTGGCCCCTCCAACGTTCAAGTCAGTACCCCGAGTTAGATCTAAGTATTTTTACTAGTAGAAGAGTCAGAGAGGCCTCGCCACCCCCCCCCCCACAGGCTAGTGTGTCGTTGTCTGTCAGGCAGGACGGTTGGAGTGTCTGCTCGAACATCAATTATCAGGTCGAGATGGTCGACGCACGTACCTGGTCGTTGCCTATCAGGCTGATATAGGTAGAGGAGTAGTGCGTCGTTCCTCATTTAATGACCCCCCGGTGGGATCTCCGTTCCTGTGACAGTTGAGTCACCACTATGCCATATCGGCTCGGGCTGATGTCAGATTACAGCACTGGCGTGGACTACTGACCTAGCAGGTGTCTCGATAAGCTGGGTCGGTCCATTATTTGCCTTATTAGTTTCCTTGCAAAGTTTAGAGCATATCTTCTTAATTAGATTCATGTGTCAATACATTTCGGATACGTATCTATCACTTACAGTACCTCTTCAGAGCACGACTAAAATAATATTGAAACAATTTATTATCAATTCAATGAAACAAAAAAATGGTTCTTAATAATATAAATTGGGGAATCATATGATTTTTATTTATTTATTTATATTTCTACCTTCATCTTTATCAAAGAAGTTGCAAGAATGGGTCCTCGTCGTGGTGGTGGGTTTTCGTACTTAATGTTGAGGTCTAGAGTTTGATCCCAACTTGCCTATCATTAGGTGAGATACGGTAAACATTAAAGTTAATTTGATTTTCTAATTCTTGTAAAAGTTATTTGTACTAATCTATTTTTATTTTTTTTATTCTTAAAATCAGATATCCTTCGTTTTAAGTCAAGCCAGCATTTTCGTATGAAGTTTCAACATGAGATTAGTAAAGGTCTAAAAAACATAGAGGAAGAGCAAAATAAATTTTTAATTTGCACTTTTTGGTTGACAACCTTAGGGTAAGCATTAAGAAGATTTAATTTTTCCGTTGTCGTTCATACTTTTTTATTTTTATGTGTATTAGTATCAATTTATTTTATTCTTCTTTTTTATGTATTTTATAGTTTAAAACGAGAAAAGAGAATACAAAGTAGACACACCAAAGTTCAATAAACATAAAAAGATTTACGAGTGACAAGAATCATTGTCATCATATACCCTCTCCTTGAATTAGATTTCCTATTTTTTATTTTATTTTATCGATTTCAATCGATCATTCATGAGATAGTTTGTTCTCAACAAGTTGCAAATATATGGAAATTACTCTCTTTTAAAATAGTTTTAACATGGAGATTAGGGCAGATACCTACCTATACATCCCCATATGTATATTTATATATAGTCATTATTGTAGATACTTAAATCATGACTAAAACAATATGAAAATATTTCATAGTCAATGCAATGAATCAACTAGTGATTCCGACTATAAATTTGGAGACCATGCTATGCTATGATTTTTTTTTTTTTTTTGCATGTAATCCTTTTTTTTTTCTTCTAAAGGTTATCTATCTTTGTCATCTTTATTTTGAGAAAGTTACCATAATGAGTCCTGATCATGGTACAATTTAGAGAGGTTACTATATCTCAACTTACCTACTTAATAAATATTATTATTTTTTTCTTGCTCTAAGGTTATTTGTACTAACATTTTTTCCTATCTTTTACAATTTTATCAGGTTTCCATAAATTTAACAAGGAATGATAAAAGAGTAGGGCGTATCTATTTATGGAGAGAGTGTCCTATTATACATTCTAGAAGATGAAAAATTCTAGTAAATAGAGATTCGATGGTGACATGGTTAATGAAATGTATGATAATTAAGGCAACGAGTAGGCAATGATATGATATCAATTAGGCATTTATTGTCCACATTAACGTTAAAACTTAATATTGAGATGGGATGTCAGGACACAAACAAACGCAAGTATATATCAGCAATATAAAAAGTCTTGTTATTTATATGTCATAAATTTAGTTACAATTCCATATAACTTAGTTTTAGATTAGCATAATCCTTTGAAATGGTTATACATCATCTTATATAAAAAAAAAATATAGCTTTATGACAAATTTGGAGGATCTTAATAATTCCATGGATTTAAATATACTAATTTTCAAAATATTTAGCAAAAAAAAAAAAACTAAAATGATGATGAAAAAGTCTGGAGAGATGAGTTCATGGATCAAAATTATGAGCTTAATTTTAATGGTCAATATTATGGGCTTAGCTCATTAAGAAAACTAAATATGTAAAATTTCAAATCTATTACTTGCTTTAAATTTTGAGGGCATATATTGATTGGTTCATGCACACCTATTTTCCATTGATTCATGTCTTTATATATATATATTTAAAAAAAAAAAAGGACTTTCAATATGGAGATTAACACAATTCTTATATCCATTGAAGCATTTCACCTTTTTTTTTCTTCTAAATTTAACAATGTGAAAAAACTAATCTATTGGTTGTCTTTTTCAATATTTATCTCTCACATAAAAATATTCTTTAGACTAGTGTATCTTGATATGCATTTATATTTACACCTCTATAGATCTTTAGGTCATATCTAAAAATAATATTGAAATTATTTGTTGTTGTACTTGATGCAATGAATCAAACACTGATTCACATTATAAATTGGGAGATCATGCTACAAAATTTTTGCACACCAACTTCCTATCTTTTGAAGACAAGTTTCTCGAATGAGTCCTAATCTTGATGAGTTTCGATAATTATTATTAAGGTTCAAAGTTTGATGCCAACTTACCTATCATCCTGAACTAATGGTACATATCAAACTTAATTTTAATCATAAATTCTTACACTATTAAAAGCTATGGTCTTTGGTGAAGTCATTTGGTACTAATATTTTTCTTTTTTTTCTCTCTTAATATCAGATTCTCCAGTGGAGGATGAGGAAGATGCATGACAACAAAAATTTAAATTTCCATCTCTTCTCGACCATACATGGTAAAGCAATACTCTTTTATATATATGTATATATCTTTATTATATAAAAGCCTTGAGTTAAGTTTTTTTGTTAGAAATAATTATCATCATCATTTATTATTATTATTATTATTATTATTATTATCAGGGATAAATGGTGCTTAAGATTTGAGTATAAAATCTTGCTGTAAACTATTAAAATCTTTACCAGCTAATATAAAGACCTTCGGAATTAAATGTATATTTAAAATAGATAAAATGTAAAAAAAAAATGTATTTTTTTTTCCTTTAAAGAATATAATAGAAATCGTAGTTAGGCTTAACTCTGTGTTAATTGGTTGTAATCAATCCTTCCTAAACAACTGTGTCAGAGAGGAAAACGCACGTGGGGGAAACGATGCGGCGGCTACGTATTTAGGAATCCGTCCAACGTAGACTACATTAAATAGAAAACGAGTCAATATAATACATTTATTTTTTGGTTTTCGCGAATATTTGAAATGACTAAAATGACTTCATCTTATGACTACGTTAAAGCAAATCCCGGCCTGTCTCTTTCTTTTTTATTTTTCTCTCTTCAATTTTCTATTTTATGAAAATAATTTACTTATGTATATAAAAGAAAGACAAAATAAGTTTTTAAAACAGATTAAGAATTAATTGTTGTATTTTTTTTGAATGAATTTATTCTCATGTATATATATATATATATATTGGGCGCTTACGTTTGGAGTTATCCAAAACGGGAAGGGCAAAAGGGTAAATGCAACGGGTGCGTTCTCACTCGGGCATCTTCCGGGAAGCCCGTACCTGACAGCTGGGAAGCAACGACAAGTGACACGACCGAGACGCGATTTGGCCTCTCTCTCTCGCCTTTATTGCCACTCCTCCGTGGCTCGGCTGTAGCTTTGCTTTGTGCGTTTTGACGACATCTCCGCCTCACCTGACCCTAAACTACACCCCAAAGAAGCGAAAGCGGGACGAAGACGCATGAGCATGAGCATGAGCATGAGCATGAGCATGAGCATGAGCCTGGTCTTTCTCTTCGTCCTTTCGATTTAACCTCTTCTCCTTCTGACGGTCTTTGCCCCCCCTCGTCTTCTTCTTGCTCGTGAATCCGATCTCGGTTTTCTTCTCGGCGCGTCGGCTGTAAGGAAAGGAAAGTCTGATCTCGTGAAGGAGCGAACAAATCCGATAAGAGGTGCGATTTTTTTGCTTTCTCCTCCCTTGTAAAGGCGCCTGCTTGACTTTACTTTTTCTCTCTGCCCAATAATTCGTGATCCGTGTGGCTTTCGTGTTCGCTGTTCCCATCTCTCATACCGTTGATTGATCTGGTCCCTTTTTTTTTTGCCTTTTCTTCTTTTGTTTAATTTAATTTCTTGTTGCATTGGAAGTGGGTTTGCTAGCTTGCATGGCACCGTCAAAGATCCTATATCGTTATACAGAGTAAAAGCTCCCATCACTTCCAAAGGCTTCATTTTCTTTGTAGAATCTTTTCGATCGGGTCTCCTTGCACTTACGACATAAATTGTTGCTGTTCTTCGCTTGCGTCTTCTTTTCGATTCCGCCGAAAACCTTCTTTTGGTCCGCTTCATTCTTGATTTGCTGTTTCCTCTCGGAACCCAGAGTTATTTTCCAATAAACTACGATTGAGTTCGATTGGTACTGCGTGTTCTAAGTTTAAGGCCAATGTTTCGATACAGAAAACAAGATATATGTGCATGAAAACCTATTAGTTTCGGAGTCTTAATTAGATCATCAATTATTTACGGACTCCTCCTCCCTTCTGCTTTGCACCTCTGCAAAGTCAGATGATCAGAGCAGCAGTCTAATTTGCCGGCCGGCCGGCCGGCCAGCCGTCGATGTCATCTTATTTCTCGCTTAATCAAATTCATCAGCAAGGGCTTCAAATTTGGATGCTTTTGATGATGGATCGTTTCCCCGAATTTTGATGCTGTGGGTTTAATTAAGCTTCCATTTTGGATTAGTGGACCTCGTGGGGGCATCTGTTGCTTTTCTTTTCTTTAACCTCTTCATTCAATGTGGAATAGGGATGGAGTTCTATTACTATTTCTGTTCCATTTGCCATGTTAGGCTCTGATGTACATGTCAGCTGTTCCATGTCTATGTGATATTGGGATCAGCTTCTCATTAAAAGATCAAGAACCCGAGTTGCTTGTTCTTTAAGTGGAAAGAGAAGTCATTCCTATTTACTACTTTCTGATTTCGTTTTTCTATTTTATATGCTTTTTTTTTTTTTCTGTGGGATTACTCAGATTCATGTTGGTACTCGTAATAGTGTTTGTTTCAATTTGCTTTTCTGTATCATATCATGGTCTTCATGCATTGCAACTTCTTCTTTACTAACCACTGGAATATTTGTGGGACTTTGTTTAGCTTTGTTCCTTGTTTCACTTCTAAAGTGTTGGTGGTTGGTTATTTGTTGATTGGTCTGATTGCTTTGCCTATAATTTTTGTTTGTATTATTAGTTGATTTAACTGTAGTCATTGATTTAAATAAATTTCATCGTCTTTGTATTGAACCGCTGTGTTAACCACATCTGATTTTTACTTTTGAGTAGATATATCAGTGCTGCTAACAATGATGGGTGGGCTACTAATGGAAGGCACGGATAATTCTGGATGTCCTAATTACAAGCAAATTTTCTCCTCGGACGAGAAAAGTTTCTGCTTTGGGTCCACCCATCAGCCTTCGATGGGTGAACGAACAGGAGAGAAGTATCTTAGTGAACCACCACAGGAGAACTTCTCTGAGGCTGCTGATGATGAGAGTGATGAAGATGTTGACATAGAAGAGCTCGAAGGTCGTATGTGGAGAGATAGGATGCGGCTGAAGCGCTTGAAGGAACGACAGCAGAATAAACACAAAGAGCAAGTTGACTCTGCAAAGCAGCATCAGACCCAGGAACAAGCCCGCCGAAAGACGATGTCTCGTGCCCAAGATGGGATCCTCAAGTACATGCTAAAGATGATGGAAGTGTGCAATGCCCAGGGCTTTGTTTATGGTATAATTCCAGAGAAAGGAAAGCCTGTAAGTGGCGCCTCTGATAATTTCAGGGGTTGGTGGAAAGAAAAGGTTAGGTTCGACCGGAATGGACCTGCAGCTATCGCCAAGTATCGGGCTGATACTGCCATCCTGGGGTCCAGCGGCGAAACGAACTCTGGGACTGCAGGCCTTCACTCGTTGCAGGAGCTTCAGGACACAACACTGGGTTCTCTCTTGTCAGCTCTTATGCAGCACTGCGACCCGCCTCAGCGAAGGTTTCCCCTAGAGAAGGGAGTTGCACCGCCATGGTGGCCAACTGGGAGAGAGGAGTGGTGGCTTCAGCTGGAAATACCCAAAGACCAAGGTCCACCACCCTACAAGAAGCCCCATGATCTGAAAAAGGCTTGGAAGGTTAGTGTCTTGACTGCTGTAATCAAACATATGTCACCAGATATGGAAAAGATACGTAGCCTTGTTAGGCAGTCGAAGGGCCTCCAAGACAAGATGACTGCGAAAGAGAGCACGACATGGCTTGCTGTTATCAAGCAGGAGGAGGACTTCTACATGAAGATGCACCCCGAGGCATGCTATCCACCGTCGTCTGGTGGTGGCAACACTGGAGCCATCTCCCTTGGTAGCAGCTGCATTGAGTATGATGTTGAAGGTGTTGATGATGGTGAGAGCATGGATATGGTAAATGACAAGTCTCATTCTGAAGTGACTGCTTTTGATCCGAGCAGCACTGCAAAGAACGTGAAGACTGTTATAACTGCTTCCATGAAGGAAGAGACTAAGATGGATTTTATTCAGAAAAGAGGTGCTGCTGAGCCAGAATTGATGCAAAACCAACGAATCTATACCTGTGGTAATGTACAATGTCCACATAGTGATTTCCAGCATGGCTTTCTGGATAGGAATGCCAGAAACAGTCACCAATACCTTTGCAAGTATCAAAACACTATTCCTGAAGGAATCAGAACAGCAATTAGTGGACCCAAGATGAAAGAGAACAAGCCGCAGATTTTCTCTTTGCCATTTAACACCCAACTCGATCCAACTTCACTTGGATCAGGGCTCAATTCCGGTGACATATCTGACGTTGGTGTTCCCTTTGATGGTCAGAAATCAATCAATGAGCTGATGAGTTTCTATGACAACAATGTCAATGCTAACAGGAACTTGAATATGGGAGGCATAGGTATGTCGAAAATGACGAATTCTGTTCAACCTAGAAGTCAGATGGAAGACTTCTTCTTTGCCCAAGGGACTAGATTGGGTGGCAATGTGTTTGAACAAGCTGACAACTTGGTGCAGCAGCAGCAGTTCTTATTCCATGAGGACATAATGCCATTTGAGCAGCAATTTGGTCACCAACCCAATGAACTGAGTGGGGACTTCAGCTTTGGGCCTTCTTTCAATATGCATTCCATGAACTATTCTGATACTTCGCAAAGAGAGACGGGGGATCCATTGCAGAAGCCCGAAGCATCGAACTGGTTCTACTGAGAAGAAAAACAGGAAGCAAACTAATCTACATCAACATTGAGAGAGTTGGAACCAGGTACTCATGCCAAATACAATGGAGTAGACCCAAGTATGAAAACCTTAGTATTTGGGTCCAGGTGTTCTTCCTGTATTTAATAGGCTTTCCGTGTTTCCCTGTCAGATTACCGAACTAATCCCTTGTGCCTTTGGGGTGTGTTTTCCCCATGAGGTCTCATGAGAAGTTCAGGATGTAGGGTGTTTGTAATATTTGTGTTGACTAGCAGTTGATAGTTTAAACCCATACTGGTTTGTAATTATGGACATACCATATCTTAAATGTATATTTAGTTTAATTAGTACATGGGTTTTGCTGCTGTTCAGATATCTGTGGGCTTTGGTTTTCTGTGTTGGTTACACCTCTAATCTCCAGAGTATGATGTGTGGCATGCCTTTTGTTACTTTGCTCTTCTTGGTTGGCATATAAGTCTCTAATCTGCCACTATATTTTTATGCTACATTGTTGATAGTGCTGTGTCTAATGGTTGCTTAGCAACCATCTGTTTTCCTTTATAATTATATATAGAGTTCTGTCTTCAACATTTCGAGCTCGACTTATCTCTGATCAGATTTATTCTGAAACAATTTGCTGATGATTTTTGTGTTCAATGAGATTTTTGCCCCTTACCTGCAGTGTTATCAAGATCATTAGAGATCAGCCTCAGCCAGGTAAATCCAAGGATGGAATGCTTTTCTATGATGCATCAGTTTTTTTTTTTCTTGGTTTTAAGTGCTCCTCATTGCATCACACTCTTATCCACTTAAAGCATCTACTCATGCTCATCTAGTCTCATCCAGCCAGAGGTCCAAAGAGTCTTGATTCATGATAGGGACTGAAACACCTGCAGCAAGCTCCTAACTGGTGATGACCATGGTGGATTACAGCCAGAGGCTAAGTACCTCATGAGAGGACATGATTTCCACACCAGGCTAGAAAAAAGCTCAGGAAGGTGAGAGGGCTAACCCTATGAACATTAGAATTACTTGTCAGTAAAACAAGCTTCTGAGATTTCAAGTGGCTGATCAGTTGGTCATTGACCACTATCATTATCTTTGGCCTAGTTACAAGCAAAAGTTACATCCATGTTACTTTCTAAAGCTATATCTTCATTTGAGTCTATGAGCATTCCTTTTCTTTCTTGTTATGAGTTTTTGATGGACACACCAGCTAAGAACCTGAAGCATTCATTGACCACTATCATTATCTTTGGCCCAGTTACAAGCAAAAGTTACATCCATGTTACTTTCCAAAGCTATATCTTCATTTGAGTCTATGAGCATTCCTTTTATTTCTTGTTATGAGTTTTTGATGGACACACCAGCTAAGAACCTGAAACATTATGTGCCACTTTAATGGATTTAAACAGATACTGATGCTGTTTCTAAAGATTGGGAGATTGTCTCATACATATGCTAACACTGATGCTTTGTACTGCTTTGGTTTGGCAGATTAAATTTGCATATGCATGCTGTGATCAAGTAAAGAGGTGGTGCTCAAGAGGATCATAGCTTATAGGGATTAACTACAATTTTGCTAATAGCAGAAATCAAGGGTCTGATGGTGCTTACCTCACATGAAAGATGCTCCACCAATTCCTAAGCATTGTATTATTAGGTGAGAAGGACATCATCACATTCCATCAAACCCTGAATGCTTGTGATTGTGAATTGATGGTAATTGTCAATCAATCAGCTAAACTCAAATCAGGATACAGTAAACAACAAAATGTTCTTTTTATAATGCCATAATTCTAGTAAAACAATAGAAAGTTCCAACTCTGGGCATTGATTCTGCAGAACTGAAATATAAATCAAGCAAATCTTATTTCTGTCCTCCTCAATTCCAAATGTTAAATGAACAAATCTCCAAATGCCAAAACTCCCTTAGAATTGGAATTGCATCTCCTTTGTGTAGCCCAGATCATCCAGATGTGCAGCCATGGCCTTGTTCATGGGAGGTGGGCCACATCTCAGAATCTGTCAATCATCAAAACAAAACTTTGATTATACACATAACACCATCAATGACTGCCAAGCTTGCATGGATCTTCACCGACTTTAATGATGATAGTCGATCGACTTTGTTGTTGTTGTATCTATATATGTCTTCAATCAGATGATAACTATTCGGTAGGACAAAATACCTGGATATCAGATGCTGGTGCAGGGCAGTGAGTTTTAATCATTTCTTTGGACACAAAGCCAACACCACCATTCCATTCATCAGGGGGCTGCCCAAACATAGAATTATATAAATAGTGTCAAAAAATGATGAAAGGAAGAGATCATTGAAAGAAGCACATAGCCGATGACTTATCAAATGTGTTATCAAAAGTTTATTCTCATGAAATCATCATCCAAGCTGCATCAGATAGGCAGCAGAAGTGTTTGCAATTGGCTCGATAAAAGTAGGTGAAATTTCAAGACATCAATCAGAAAAAGAATATTGACCTGATTAAGCACAAAATAAATCTGGAAGCGATCTGGATAGTTCCTTGCAAGGCTGTCCAACTCTTCCTGCATGAAATACAAAGTTTACCAGATCGATTAGACAGTTAACAAATCCTAGTAAAACTAACATACAGAAAAAGAAAAAGGCTACTGCTAAGAAATTTATACTGATAAATGCTACACAAAATTGTTCTGGAATTATGCAGCATCAACATCATATGATCTTTTAGGTAAGAAGTCACAAAAAATGTAAAGCTATACCTTCAGAAGGATGTCTTCATAAGTGACATTGGCATAGATAAGATGGACCTTGGTCTTGTCCGTTGGATTTTCCAGGATAGCTCTTGTAACCTAAAGATCCAAACAAATATTATAAACTTTTCAAATATCAGCCATGCCATAGACATGATAATTAAGTGCTCTTTACTTGAAACATTGGAGTTATGCCAGATCCTCCAGCTAGCATTCCAAAAGCTCTGACTTGGCCAACCTGATACTTGAAACGTCCCTGAGAGCATAGAATAGACAGCAGCATGTCACACTGTAGAATTATTAATTTTAAAAATGGCAGTAATGAACTACGGTGTATAGAAAAACTTATTCAAGAAGCTAAACCGACTACTTGACCTCATAGATTCTGAAATGTAATTTAAGAAGACAAGACTATATCCTCAACTGTCTTCAGACGAAAATATTATTAATTTATCCTCCTCGTTGGGCACATTATTTGAGAAGATCATATGCTCAATTACAATAGCGCCAACTTTTTTCACATGGTATATAGTATGATTGATGAAAAAATACGTCTGAGACAGTTGCACAGTAGATATTGGTTGCACCAAGCGAAAGCATTTCTTTCCACTGACGGGGTTGAAGAAGCATCTTCTCCAATATTAAGATATGGAATGCACTCTAGTTAAATTATTTCATCTTCCAAGATCCAATAGTATGTATTCAAGAAGGATTTGATACAAGTCGGAGATTTAGCAACCTGGCATTCCAATACATATTGTGTTTAAAGTTAAATTTGAAAATATCCCCAACACCTTTAGACACAGATATGACCTGTAGACTGAAAATTGATTTGGAAAGGAAAGAATTTAACAGCTAGCTATTCCATATCTATCAATGAGGGAAAGTGAGTTGTCTTGAAAGTTGGTTTGCTCTCTGGAGAGCAAAACAAGCCCACATACGAAGCTGAATGGACAATGGGCTACAAAACCTCCAACCTATTTAGGCTCTATCAAGAAAATGTTACTATGTCCATAATCTTCATGTGCTTTATCAATAGCAATTTCTATTTTCCATTTCAAACTTTTAAGAACATAACTCGTTTTTCAAAGAAGACCTTAGTATGTTTTGCATTCTTAAATCTAAACAACAAAGCACACCATTTTAGGCACAACTTTGCTCACCTCAAGGGGCACTTCCCATTACAAAAACAAACACTATAAATTATTAGCAAGAAGCACATTGTTGAATGATTGATGACAAAAAGACTTTCAGAAATTGAGATGAAGTTGTTTCTTATTATATAAAGGGCATAACTCTAAAATTCTTGCTATAAAATATCAGAATTAAAAAGAGAAAATTGTGAGAAGGGTTAATATAGCAACTAAAACCTTAACAAGCATTCAATACATGAACCAAAGACTAGTGAAGCTGCTTTCAGAAGAATATTTGAATTATGTCTATATATCTGAGTTAAATAACATAAGCTTGAGAAATTAATATAATCTTTAAATAACAGAGAAATAAAGCCAATATCTGAGATCCTTAAAGTCAAAGCTTTATAATTGGCCTCACAAATTACCTGGAGAAAGTCCATTGAAAAAAGAAGCAACTTCAAACTGATATACACTTGAATACTTACCAAATTCCAGTGTCATAATCACCTAATAACTAATTAGGAATTGATTTATTTGTTTTCTTATAATAGAAACACCAAATTAATTTTGTGATTGTAGTTCATTAATTGATTTAGAGCCTTGCTATACAAGTCCCAGACTCGACCATTCATCAACCACTAGGATGATAAGATATTATAATAACAATTTCACAATCAGAGAGGAATATTCATTGCAATTTCCTGACTATACATTGGTTGAGAATTAATAATTTAAAAGTATGAATAGTAGAAGAATTATACATGTGTCACAATGTATAAGATAACAAGAAGAAATGATTGGAAGACTGTACAAATACTTGTGATATCAGCCCAAGCATGATAGTGGAGTCAAGACACCATCTCACTAAATCATATAAGAAGGTTGGTCATATCCCGACATACGTAATGCAGAACTATTTGTCAACTCATAGTAAGTCTTCTCATGCACAAACTATTCCATGCTCCTATCAGGAAGGGACAAAAGTTTAAGCCAAACCAATTCCTATATATCATGCAAGAATTGACAGTCATGGAACAAATCATTTTTAGGAAACATCAGGTGCAAGAGATCTCAATTGCAGAACACTTTGGATTCACATAAATCTTGATGTACACATCTACACATGCAGGTAAGGGTGTATGCAGAGCAAAACACTTGAAAATGGATCAAAAATTGAAGATTCCTTACATGACAAAATCTAGAAGAAATGAAATAATAAAGAGAGATAGGAATACAAATTAATTTAAAATATAACATAAAAGTTGCTGGCCTATTAGATAGTTTGTGGAAGCAACGGTGCGGCATTACACAGATTTATTTCCTTCAAGGAACGTGCATGTGTTAATGCAGAAACATACTGTAACCAGTCAAAATACAAAATTTATATCCTTCATGGAACCTGTCCTGGATTATTTGATCAATCAGAGACAGGTTAAGATGCCTGCCATGATACAATGGCTCAATGGCACATACCCCACCGGCACCAAACTACCATACAGGAGACCAAATGACATATATGCTATGTGTACATGAACATGGCAAGAAACACTTCTATAGAACTAACAAGAATAACCAAGGAAACCAGAAATACTTACATCAGGATAAATTATGAAATTAAACTAGACAAAAAAATTTTGTTGCTGAAAAATTTAATCATCCAACAACCTTAAGAAGGAAAAGCAGTTGATGATTTGAACAATTGCCGGTTTACTGTTTTCGCACTAAGAAAGATTATGCACAGTGCCAGGACATTACACAAAGAAAAACATTTATATGTTATGAAGTTCAGGAATGACATTTTATCTAATGCAAAATAGAAAGAACTAAAAGGTGCATATATAAAGATCACATACCTTAGGACCCTTCACAGATAAGTAGTCACCAACTCGCATTTCACGAAAATGATGAGACATTCTTCCTTGAGGATACATCTACATAATGGACAACAACAAAAGGTCACGATAGTACCTATGCTGAATAGGCCCATATGTCATCCTCCTAATATGCAGCAAGAAAGATGTTGATGTCTTACAATAGGAACATAAAATTCCATATTCAGAATAAGATTCTCTATGTACCTTTATAACAAGTTCAAAGTAACCGACATCAGAGTCCAGCGTAGTTGGTGTATAAGGCTTGATAACCTCTTCGCCAACGTTGTCCTTTCCCCTGCAAGTGCAAACAGCAAACTCTGAGCTGTGATGATCACAGCATTCAAGCAGACAGTGTGTACAAAAGATGGACCAACCTGCAACTGATATGTTGGCCAATCGGAAGACCTAGCACAGATGTGGGAGTCGGAAGAGCAAATCTGAATTTTGCCACATTGTGGCTAAGCTGATTTTTCTCGACAAGCTTGAAATCCTTAAAATTATCAGGGTCCAAGCTACCTGTGAAGGAAAAGCATAGCATTTGACTGGGCACAAAAGATTCTCAGCGTATTTATCCCTTCAAAAAATTACCCATCCTAAGAATTCACTAGCCAATCACCAATAAATCACTAAATCAATTTTGCTGCACAAAACTCATGAATACAAAAAAAATTTAGCTTTCACAAAGCAGAAGGATTATCATCATCTCCATGATATGAAATACTTCATAACCACTATTACAAAGGCTAATCTACAATTTCTAGAAGCGATTCTTCCAAGATCTTTGCAGCAGCAAGTAGACGTAAAAGCCAAAAGATCTAATTTTGAACCATCAGACTCACCACTGCAGTCAAACAATGCGATCAACATGATTAATACCAAAGAAAAAGAACAAACAACGTGCAAGTTAATAGACCATATAAACACAAAAGTCGCGACCTTTATCCAAAATAATATTTGATGCCTATAACACGTTCGGTAAAACCAAAGAAAAGACAAAAAATATGCGATCCACAAATCAACGAAGAAAACCACCCAAAACAGACCAAGTGCAAGCAACGACATCAACATAACTTTAAGGATCCAAAAACCATAGAGTGAGAAGAAAGACAAAATCAATCTAAACCCACTCTTAACCCCGAAATGGTCTCAAAGTCTCACCCTTTGATTTCTTGCCGAAGAAGAAGTAAGCGGCGCCGGCGGCGACGGCGACCACGGCGACGGCTATTCCGACAGTCTCAACGCCGTAGGACTCCAGAATCTCCATGGATTTGCCAAAAAGGAGGCGCCTTTAGGCTTGCAAACCCTCTCCTCCCCTGTACCTTGTATTGATCCTGGGCTTTGGCAAGAAGACCATTTAAAGAAGTCGGGAATCAGAAAAGGGTCGAGAACGGGAGGTGGGGACGGAGGCTCTTGTTAGATCATACACTCTTCCCACGGACACCCAAATTTACACCATGCTAAATTATACTTCGATTGACATTTTGTGTGATAGCGCGCCTTTGGTACTGTTTGGGGTATCCAATGTGAGTACGTAAATGAAGTAGCCGAAGTGGATCGCCCATTGGATTAGAGTCAAAGGTTCGGTGCGGCAGAAGCAGGCATTCCTTTAGCTCGATTTACATATTTACCATTCTGGGGTAGGTGTGTTATCGGGTCGGATATGGATCCAAAGATCATACATGTGACACGAAGAATCCAACGGATCCAAATCACGATCCATAGCGGCTCGGGTTCCGTTCGATCCGACACGAAAGCTTGGTGAGGGCCGGAGGCTCGAGCGTCGAAACAGACACTCAAGTCGGCAGACCCAAAATATTACAGAGGCATATCACACTTCAGTTCATATTTCTGTGGTCGTGCGTGTTTGGTACGTTTCAGGGTGTGAAAGTTGGGTAAGTAAACGTAGTTCCCGAAGCGGATCGCCCGTCGGTTTCGAGTTAAATGGTTGATATGGTAAAAGGAGGCATAGATTTGGGTAAATTTTTTTTACATATTTACCGTTCCGAGGTCAGGTGTGTTATCGGGTCGGGTGTGTATCGAAGATCATATACCGGACCTGAAGAATCCATAGCGATTCGGGTTCGGTCGGATCCGACACAAACTCATATCCTACGAGGCATTTGAACTATATAAATACCATCTCCTCCTCATAATTTCTTGAAGAATAATACCCATTTAACACAACTTATTTGACTCATTCGAGTAGTTGTGCATAAACTCACGACTAACACATCCAACCACACCTTTTCTTTTGGCCTATCTACTTCAGATGGAGATGTGTGGTTAGGTTGTTTGGTGACTGCTGATGGGTCGGTAAGCAACTGTCTACCCTCCTTCAAGTGATGATAGGTATGTATATATCTTAGAGAGAGAGAGAGAGAGAGAGATCAGACTTTGAAGATGAACAGTGCAATTGACATAAAAGAACGCGAGGGAGCACATCTCGAAGGCCCCACCGCCGGTGGCTTTTGTTGGGTGAGTCAACCAAGTGGGAGCACCCGGTTTTGGACCAGCATAGTCTTAATATGGCATATATATATATATATTTTATTAATCTTATGTTTTATTTTTTTATAAACAAAAAAGAAAAAAAAAAAACTGAGCCATTCGCTTGTGATCATTCAATTGGTAGAACTGAACCAAATCTGTTCCAGTTGGTCTGTAAACATCTTCTCCCTGCCCAAGATCACAGTAGAATGGTCTCTACCATTGATAACTTTGAGGTCTGCATGGGGGAGTTTGGATTTCAGGTTGTAGCTGCACTCCATCGGCACCAATCGATCCTTGTCTCCATGGATCACTGTCACTGGAAGGTTGGCCTTTCTCAGAGCTTCCAAGTGCTCGTCCACCAATTTGGCACCTCCACATATCACATTGTGCATCGTGTGCCATGCGGAATGATGGGTATGCTTGGTTAAATCCATGAACAAGAAGCTGAGAGCCCTGCAGAAACACAATGATCTCTGCTAAGAGAGCAGCACAATGAACTCAGGGATTTTAATGCAGGTCGAGTTCATTTGGTTACCTTCTCCTTGTGACTAACTTCATCATCCATTCCCATGTCGAGTGGTTTCTGCAGAAGACGAAGCAAACAGTTCTGCCGAGGTGCTCGTACCATGACATGACTGCAGAGCCAAACAGTAGTGGTGGCCACACTCTCCTTTCGGCTAATTTGTTCAGTGCGCTGTGGCTTGCTTCCTCTTCTGTTGAATCGAAGCATGGCTGTGTGCAGGAAACAGATGACCGCAAGCATGATGCTAAGAACTCAGAAGACAACATGAGTCAAACTCTGCGAGATAGATGGGGGCTTACTGGTGCAACCAATGTGAGGGATTTAACAGACTCAGTATGCTTGGCTGCCATGGCCAACGCAATGATGCAGCCCATGGAGTGAGCAACTATGTGGTAGGAATTCAGCTCCAGTGGCCTGACCACAGATGCCTCAATCATGTCAAGGTGTTCTCTCACTGTATACGTGCAGTTTGATGGCTTTGGACTTCTGCCAAAACCCAAGAGATCCACCGCGACCATCCTGAAGCTTTGTTTGGTGGCCTCAGAAAGATTATGGAAAACTGTCTCCACCCAAAACGAGGAGGAAGAAAGAAATCCATGTAGAAAAACTACACTTTCAGTTGAATCCGTATCGAACTCTTTCTTTCTACCTGTTTTGTATCTGTAATGGTCAAATATCATCTTATGGAATTACAAAACCGTAGAAAAAGATTACAAGATGAACAATCTTTAAAACCAGTGGATAATATCGCATAAATGGAGTTGCTTTGGAACATTGAAGAGCAGATTTTAAGATACGTCTACCAAAGAAGAGGATATGCTCAGTGCTCAGTGGTCACTGTAGAAGGAAATCAAGGAAGACAACCAATTTGGCTTGCACAGAGTAAGGCTAGCAGTTAGAGGAAGTATTACTGTTAGGTGGGGTTAAGATTGGGAGGTAATCACAACAAAGTTTATTACAAATATGCAAAGAAACTATAATTGCTGTTAGTATGGTTCTTAAAATTTAAACAACATAAGTGAAACAGAATTATTAAGGTGTGTAAATTCTTTGAGGTTGAAGCCTTAAAGCATCACCTCTGCTACACATTTCAGCAATAGGAGAATACTATGATAACACTATCAAGAAGAATAATATGGTCATGTATCTGCACTTCCTAAACAAGTAGTAAACAAATCTGAGGAGAATCCAAGAAAAATATAAAAAAAATAGAGTAAAATAAAGTAAGTAATATTAATTAATTTCTTGAGGTGACAAAGAATTTTATCTTGTGCTTTAGAACAAGAAAGATGTCTTCAGCAACAAATGGAAACAGGGTGGCATATAGCGAAGCTAAAACATCCATTTTACCTTGAGATGGTTCCATCACAGCCAAGTGAAGCTTGTCTTGCCCCTTCTCTTGCCAAGACAAGCATGAGATGCAGCTGCAGTCAGACCACCTTGGAGACCTTAGCTCACCCCTTTCTTCCTCTCCAGCTGATGCTGCTTTCCAGAATGGAAAGAAGCCCATTTCTCTGAAAAGGTTTCTTCTCCCATGCAAAGTCTCTGACACCTCTTCTCCTCCTCCTCCTCCTCCTCCTCCTCCTCCCTCTCCATCAGACCTCTCCTCCCTTCCTCTCTTTTGGCAGTAGCATGGGACTGGGTTCCCCTCGAGAATAACATCAAGAAACCTATAGAAGTAGCAGAGGATGAAGTCCAGAAGATCTAACAAAACAAAAACAAGGAGGCTGACAGCTGAGATGACAACATCTCTGGGAGAAAATGTGGGAGAAGTTGGCATCTTTCGGTGAGAGGGAGTGAGGAGGAGAAGGGAAGCTTAATAAGCTAAGGTGTGTTGCTCCGGCATCCACGTATTTTGCATGCCTTCCCGAATCCCTCTTCGACTTCTGATAAGGGCCATATGGAAGCAACCTGTGGTTGTTCTGGGTGGTTCATAGAATGGATACCTTTCTTTGACATGGAGGTGGTAGATGTTGCAGTTGGCCAAATCCCATGAGTCTAGGTGAGCCCAACCCATATGTGAAGCTATGACTATGGTGATTAAGAATACAAGGGAATCATGTTGTCTCATATATCTGTACAAACTACAGCAGCTGCCTTGGATTATGTCTACAGAGCTCTAAGACAAGTGGCTTGTGGAGAGGGAATTGGTCTCAGATCTTATGGGCTTGCTTGCACAGCTTGATGCTTCGGCAACGGGAATTCCCTGGTGAAGCAGCTCCTGTTGTTCTTGATAACCATACAAATACTTGAGAAAGGAAGTTGAGACCATCTTATGGATGTCCATCTCATTGCTTGGACACTGAATCCCTGCAGTGCCAAAGCCAGAGCTCTCAATTCATCAGTAACCCTGAAATGGATCCAAGTTAAAAGTTGGGCTATCCTTGACAGGAAGGTTGGAACAAGTCAATTTTTTGCCAACTCCTGTTTTCGATGGTTGACCAAATTATGTGTTCCACCCTTCTCCAGCAAGCATGGAATGAATGAATGAATGGCCTCCAAAGTAGCCTTGCTTGACCAAATCATGTGCTCCACCATTCTCTTGTCTTTTCCTTCCTTCTCCAAATCATATCAGATGAGATTCAAACCAATAATAAGTTGATAGGCCATAGATTTCCTCTGCAACTTGAGGTGTGAGTTGAAGCAGTTGTAATCTCTTACACTCTGTATAATATTCTGCAAACACAGGCTACATAATGGTCCCCTAAACTCTCATGACTCGATTCTTTTTCTGCTCACAAGTGCACTCCATCACAGACTTCAACAACACAAACAACAAATAATTCATTCGAGATGTTGGAGAGAATAATAAGAACTTATGCTTATCATCAACCCTGAGCTTCAACTATGGAAGACCTACTGATAGCTGAAGGGACAAAGGAATAAGCATGCATTCTTTACCAGTGGACACAGGAAAAGGACAGAGCCTGTCTTCTGAAACCATTGTCTCACTAGCAACAATGCTTTAGTTGTTCTTATCTTTAGAGCAAGGGGTTCCAATATCCAGAATTCCAAGGAGAGTGGACTGTGTGCATAGACTTCCTCTCTTCAGTCATCTAGAGGCTTGAGCTACTATCTTGATTGGAGATGAGCTCCCTGACCTTTCACAACTTTTTTCACATGCAGAAAGAACATCTATTTGGACTTACAGGAAAGAGACCTGATATCTTCAAGGCTCCAAGTTGTAGAGACAATATGCAACTTGAAACCTAAATTCGCTTGTGTTTCATGAACTAGTTATGATCACAATGCCATCTGAAGCAATTCTCTCTCTCTTACTCTCTCTCTCTCTCTGAGTAGTAATTACTATCTGAAGTAATATTTAGATCCAAAGTTGGATCAAGGTCTTATGTATGTAAATCCACCAAACTCTAAAATCATCCACCTATTTGTTATCCTTAAAATGTTGGAACTTGTGAGATCTATAATATTATACTTGGCTTTATGAAACAAATTTATTGATGACTTAAAGATTATATACTTATGATAATGTTGTTAGTGGAATTTATAAGATAACATCATACAATGTCTCCTATTTCTTTCCATAATGTTCTTTTTCAGTTCTTCTTTGTTATAATTTGCATTTCCATTACCTTCAGATCAATGAATAGGGATCCACTCCTTATCAGTTTCACTCTGACATGAACATGATGTAGACTAAACTGATAAACCAATCCCTTTTAATCATCTCTATTCAATGGTGATGGCATCTAAAACTTCATCCTTTTCTTGTAATCCAGAGTAGACTTGACTGAACAATTGTGAGACTTGGATTTAGTCATGTATAGCAAATTTAAGGGAAATAGCAAAGGTATTTGTATCAGTAGGAGTTGTTCAGCTTGAGGGGTTTCACCTAACTTCTTTTGCATTCCTAAGAAGTAGGCAGGCTATTGTTACAACAGAGTTTCTGATCACCAGCTCTGCATGCTTTGACAACTAAGAAAACTGTATCAGATTCCCCATCTACCTGCAAATGCTCCTCTCATCTTAAAATCTTATGCATCTCTGAGGAATAAAGCGCAAGCTCATATCTTGCCTTCATTCCTTCACCTTCGATTTTTGTAGGAGGCAGAAAGAAAAGCTTAGATAGATGACCTCTAAGAAAAAAGTGTTCCATGGATGATTTCCTTCACAAGAACATGCTCATGTTTGCCTACTCAGACTATTCCTCTTTATAGGATCCTTTCCTGCTCGACGATGAATAAACTACAAAGCATTAATCTTTTTGCCTCCTTTGTTTTCTGAGAATTCAGAGTTGTAACATTGCCAAACTCACTCTTGGGTATCTACAGATGAAACTTGCATAGTTTGGGCAATGCTGTTGCAACAATAGTGTTTCACATCATGGGGCACATGGCATATTCCATCATCATCAAGATCAATAGAACAAACATTAGAAAAGATAGTTATGTTCTTATTCTTATCATGGAAAAGAAGGATTCCATCAACTTTTGCCAATTTTTAATACATGAATAGAATGGTATGGACATATGCTTAGATGAGTGTTTTACAGAGTGATGAGAAAAATCTCAACACATGGATGAAGGATTCTGAAAGAATAATTGTACTTCTGATAACGATACATATGGTAATCTCACGATGATAAGCCATTTTTTTGGCAATGCAGAACTCATTCCTAGAGAATCATATCCAACACAACTGCTAAACTATTAGATTTGCATGAGAACCAGTAGACGTGGTCTGTGCCTCCATGTCTGCTGAGTGGGCACGGTTGGTTCTGGCCCGTGTGCGCTAGCTCGCCCGTAGTCATCTCGGTGGAGAGGAGGTGGAGCACGGTTGGATGGAGGGAGCCCTCGGGTCCGGCTCGACAGGTCGACGGCTGGCGCAGTGGAGCTCGGGTCGGAAAGAGGCGCCTCAGCTCGTGTCGCCTGCGGATTCCTGCAATAAGGTCGGGTCGGGTGGGGTTCTCGATATGACCCCTCCGATGGTTAAGTCAGTTTAGTTATTGATTTTGCGATCCCCCTGCTCCGTAGAGGTGTAGGAGCTTTTATAGTGGGTGCCACAGGTCATTCGTACCTGAGATCTTCAATGCCTCTATGGCTTGCCATGTTGTCGTATTTCTCCACACCGTCCGTGGTCCTTACAGTGAGGTGCACGTTTTGCCTACTGCAGCTGTGGCGTGTCGATCTTATCCTTGACAAGTCGGTCGTACAGCCGCTGGCTCCACCATACCTGTGTCAGGTTGGTTTTGCTGTGTCGGGTCGGCCACGCTGGAGATCTGGAGCTAGACAAGGGCGCGGGGACGTGACAGCCAGGTCAATATTTGCCATATCAAAACGATTCCATCAACTTTGACCAATTTTTAATACATGAATAGAATGGGATGGACATATGCTTCAAAGCCATATCAAAAGGATTCCAACAACTTTTACCAATTTTTAATACATGAATAGAATGGGATGGACATATGCTTCAAAGAGTGTTTTACAGAGTGATGAGAAAAATCTCAACACATGGATGAAGGATTCTGAAAGAATAATTGTACTTCTGATAACCATTTTGTTGGCAATGCAGAACTCATTCCTAGAGAATCATATCCAACACAACTGCTAAACTATTAGATTTGCATGAGAACCAGTGGATCTCACTTGAAACGGAGGAGAGTAGTTGTGTACTCAAGTCCTGGATGAACAATTATCGGTGATAGGTAGAAGTATATCTTGATAAGATTAATTCAAATATAGTTAGGATTAGATAAAATAAAAAGAATAAAAAATATATTTAAATAAATAGATTAGGATGAAAAAAATTATTAGGATATGGTAGATTTTTTTTCATTATTTGAAAGAACTTATACTCTATCTTTTGATCAATATAAATGTGTGCTCTTGAATCAATCTAAAGCACTATAGATTGAAATTACTCCTGGTTCCTTCTACTATTGTCTTCCTCTTATCCTTGAAGTTATGTAGAAAAACCAAAAGTATGGTATCAAAGCCTAGTTCAAAAAAGATCAAGAGGACTATAACGATTAAAAAAGAATGAAAGAATAGTAGATCTTAAAAAATAAAATAAAAGATGACAGTCATTGGAGCAAGTGTTCATAATCAATTTATTATGATCTTCAATAGTTTTGTTAAGTATGATCTATAGGGTCCTAATAATACTAAAGATAAAATAAATGAGATGAATGAGAATATACAGAAATATATAAGAGCCTTCTACATGCTATAATAAGCAATAAATGATTCCCTATTTCCCCAAATCATGATGGGATCAACATTAATAGAAGCCGAGGAAATATTAAAAAATATGTTTGAAGAGTCAGACAAGGTAAAAATTTCAAAGCTTCAAATTCTTTGATGTGAATTCAAGACTCTTTCATCCTGAATCTATCACTAGTTTTTTCTCAAAAGTTTATTATATTGTGAACTAAATGAGATCTTATGGTGAAAACCTAAAAGATCAACCTATAGAAAAAAAAGTTTTACGAAGTTTATTTTCAAAATTTAATATGATTTCTACCGTTATAGAAAAAACTAAAGATACAAGTACATTTTCTATTGATGAATTAATAGGTTTCCTTTTAGTTCATGAACAAAAAATAAACAGATCTTCATATGAAACTTTAGAACATACTCTTCAAACGAAGATAAATAAGAAGGACTAAAAGAAAATTTCAAAAGTCAGATATCAAAGAAGAGATCAAAATAGAAGCGATCGTGATTAATCAAATAAGGGCCAAAGGAATTTGAATAAAAGTTATAAAGAAATTTATTGATATTTTTGCTACAAAAAAATTGGATATATTGAAAAGGATTATTAATATAGAAATAAAAATCTAAATATTTCTCTATGCTTTTACTATGAAAAATATGGCCATCTTAAAAAAAATATTGGAATAAAAATTAAATAAGTTATCATGAGAAATTAATAGTGAAAAAAAGGATGAAGAAAATATTTTCTTTATAGCATCTAATGAAATATATTTTAGATCTATTTGGTTTTTGGATAGTGGATGCAGTAATCATATGATAGGAGATAAAAACTTATTCAAAAGGCTTGATGATTGTCAGATCTAAAATATAGATGGAAAATAATAGTAAGATTCAAGTGAAAGGAAAGAATAGTTATTGTGAACAAAATCTGGTTTAAAACAGTTATTGATGATGTGATATTTATTTCTAGTTTACAATAAAATCTCATTAGTATAGGATAACTGATGAGAAAGGGATATTATACTATTTTTTATAATATACTTAATTTATAATAAATAAAATAAAAAAATTGATAGTAATTGTGAGGGTGACAAAAAATAAAATGTTTCCTTATTTTTGGATTTCTCCTTACATGAATCAACATTGTGATATAATAGATTTTTTTATTATTTTAAAAAATTATACTCTATCTTTTGATTAATATACATATGTGCTCTTGGTTGAATCAATCTAAAGCACTATAGATTGAAAGTAATCATAGTTCATTCTACGATTCTCTTTCCCTTCTCCCTAACATTATGTAAAAAAGTCAACATATCAGTTCTTCTTAAACCAAGATATAATTGAAATGAAATAAAGAAAAATAATATTATCATTATTTTTGTCAATACCATTGTCATTACCATTACTATTACCATCATCTTGATCATTATCATTATCATTACAAATACTATCGTCAATTTCATTATCATTACCATTAACAATATACTAATATCATTTCCAATACTCGACATAAAGCAGGATATTAAAATGATCTGGATGATTGTGAGGTTATCCTAATTGCTGCATGATTTACTGAATGCATCACAGGTTACTCTGAATGTTTGGGCAGGAAACAACATCATATATAAGCTGATGATCCTTGCAATGATGGTTCAATTCTTGTTAGGTGTTTGTCATCATGCAGAACCTAACTTTAAGATTGATAACTGAACATGTCGAATCATAAAATTGGAGCATGAATATAATGTGAACAATGAATTCACCTTTTTCTTAGGAAGGATGGATAGATCAAATCCACCATGCTATATTAGAGAAAGAAGCAAGATGCCATAACACAGCTGTCAGTATACTGGTCAATACACAGCCCTTTGCAGCATGGCCTTGAAATGAATCTTGATTCCTCCTCCAACAACAATGAGAGGGGCCCTGCAGGAATCAGTGAAATAATTATATGAAGATTCTTCTCTCAGAAAAAAAGCAAAAGAAGATGCTTTTTTTTTTTTTTGTATACATATCTAAGAAATCTGATTGAGGACCACACCATGCTGTGCCAGTCAAAACAGAATTTTCAGACTTCTCCTATCAAATAATATGAGTACTACTCAGTTGAATCCATCTCACAGTTTGAACTCCAATCTCCATCAACCAAGCTATACTGTCACACAAGTCTCACATGCACTGCACCCCCCCAAAGCTTAATTCTCACAGCTCAGGAATCTTGCAACTTTGGAACTTGTGAAGACAATTAGAAGACATGGCAATAGGACCAAAATTTCCCTTGAGAGGTATATGGTTCTTCCTCTTTTTATAGTCAGTCAGTCAGTCATTCATGGATCTATTCTTCTGGAGGCGCAACAGTTGTTCCACAAAAAGTTGCTGCTGCAGAATATGAGTGGGAAGCTTTTTTTCCCAGGAGAATCGAAAGTAGAAGTTGCAGGTTCTGGTCCATGGTAAATCAACAAGGAGAAGATCTCTTTCCAAGTTGCTGTGAGGATTGGATCAGTCCAAGTGTTGTGTTCAAATGATTCCAGGTTCTCTTTGCAATTAATTGCCTTTATAAAAGAGAGCCTTGGCTCTGCCTTCACCAGCATGAGAAGTTAGCTTCTCCTTGCTTGCCATTTCCTTCCCAAGCAGAAGATGTATCACCATTATCATCAAAGCCACAACACCATCTTTTCTTCTAGGGAAACTTTTCCTGCAGAGGGGCAATTGTTGTTGCAAAGAGGAGGGAGTGCTCCGGAAGAGTCTGGACTGGTTCTGTCAACCGATGCCAAGCCTAGGTTGAAGTGGACATCTGAGCTCCATGAGAGATTCATAGAAGCTGTGAATCAACTTGGTGGAGCAGACAGTGAGTAACTTAACAAAAAGAAGAAGGCAGAATCCAATGTAATCATTCTCATTCATAGCCGATGCATCTTGCCTTGAGAGCTAACTTGAGATCATCATCTTGCAGAGGCTACACCAAAAACAGTCATGAGACTTATGGGCATCCCTGGACTAACACTGTATCACCTGAAAAGTCACCTACAGGTCCTGATCTATTGCTGGGTTTTTTTTTTTTTTTTTCCTTGTTTCTTCTCTTTGTTATGACATGGTTGAAGACTGAGTTGCTCTTGTGAGATTGTAGAAGTACAGGCTCAGTAAGAATCTCCAAGCTCAAGCAAACAGTGGAAGCACCAAGAGTGGTGAGTGGCCGCCTCCAACTTTGAATTCTGCAACTAGGAACAAGATGCAAACAAAGACTTATTTATCTTGCAGTTATAGGTTGTAAATTAGCAGCAGAGAGAACAATTGATGTCAATGGATCTTTCATGGTTAACACGAGTATCATGCCCCAATCAAACAAGTAAGACACAGACAGTGCACACTGTAATGATTTGAAGGATGATGAATCTGGACTGACAGGATGTTAATTTCAGAAGTTTTCAGATAAATGAAGCACTTCAAATGCAAATTGAAGTCCAGAGGCAGCTACAAGAACATCTTGAGGTAAGTCTTAAATTACATATTATTGACACCTTATTAGAATTCATGCATAGGAAAGAAAAAAAAAATTTCAACAATTACATAAACATAGTACAAAGTGCAAACTCCTAAGTCGAGCATGCAAGACTGCAACTAAATTAGCTTTGATGAAATAGTGTTAACACCATAAAAGTAGCTTCTTTGTAAAAACTGACTTAGACCCAACTCATACACCTTTGAGGGAAAGACTAGATGATGGTTATTGTAGTATTAATCTTGATAATTTCCACAAACATTTAGAGGATTGCATACCAACAAATATAAAAATTGTAGATGATAATTGTGCTACCGTGTCATACCGCTCGATATGCTCAATACATACCGGTCCGATAGAGGACCGGCACGCTCAGTACCTTAGCGTACCATGTGTCGATATGCTCGGTACGTACTGTATTGATAGCTAATCGATACATCGGTATGGTACGAGATTGCGAACATTGGTCCTACATAGAATATTTTCTCGCATTGAGCTCTTTGCAATAACTAAAAAATTCCTTACATGTAACTCTATTTTTATATCATCTTCTTCACATGACCATCAAAATTCCTTCTAATAATTTTGTTTTTTCGATTAGAGTTATTTCTTAATAAAATTTCATCAAAATTCTCTTTGAATTTCCAAAACCACTTACATGATCCCACTGGGATATTTATACAAAAGCTAGTAAAGCTAAACAAAAACAAAACTCAACATTTAGTTGATAATTGTAAAGCTAGAATAAACCTCAAAGATCAAGTTTCAGGAAAATGCTTGATTCCTTTTTCTTTCTGTTCAATCTCCTCTATTTTGTGTTTCCATGTGATGCTTAAAATTAACAAGTGTCATGAAAAATGGATTTGTGAAAGGTTCAAAGGAATTTGCAACTCCAAATAGAGGCACAAGGAAAATACTTACAGTCAGTGCTGGAAAAGGCTCAAGAGACACTAGGGAACCAGAACTTAGGGTCTCCAGGAGTGGAAGATGCCAAAGTTCAACTCTGTGAACTTGTTTCCAAAATCTCAAATGAATGTTTCAGCAATGCATTTCAAGGATCAGAAGAAACACCTGGTCTGAACATTTCAGAGCTGCATCCGTCTCAACCTGTTGATTGCTCAGTAGAAAGTTGCTTGACATCATTTGAAGGATCACAAAGTGTCTGTAAAAGCTTGAGAAGCTGCAATGGCAGCTTCCCGCTGTGCCAGCAACAAGTGCATGAGAATAGCAGGCTTGAAAACACTCAATCTGCATGGTGTTATTTGCATGAGCACAAGAATTTTTCCTCATCCAGCTTAGGAGATTCAGAAAGGACATCTTTTGCAGCCCAGAAGGACTTTGAGACACTTCCTACAAGCATTAAGACCCAAAAAGAAGGAGGAACTGGTTCTGAGGCCCAGGGAAAGGAAATTGATGATGAGAACATATCTGTTGAGCACCCAAACAGCAGTAGACCTGCACATCAACAGGGGAGAGGCAAGCAATCAGATAGATTTGGGCAGCTTACTCAAACGGCACAACTTGATCTCAATGCCCATGAAGACAATGAAGGTGGTACAAGTAGCAGATTTGACTTGAATGGCTTTAGCTGGAGCTGATTTGTGCCTAGAAGAGAAAAGATCAAGGATATACCATTTATAATGTTGCACTACTGAGGCAGGTTATACTATAATCATGTTGCAAAGGTGAGCACTTGCTTCCTTAACTAATCAATTTGACCAAAATAATTGATGGCTATAACATGAAGCTAAGGACAGTATGCTGCAAGAAACTGAGGATGCATGTAAAACACAGCAGCATAAAGGAGAATCTCAATACCATGCCTTTGTAGCCAAACTAGCCATTCTAGCAAGTCAATTTCTTTGATATCGTTCACTTTGTGATACATGTCACTGATGGAGTAGCCTGTATTGAACTATTATGTGGCTTTTGATGAACTATCAAATAGGAAAAAAAAAAAAACATAATCTCTTAATGCATTATTGTATTCACGTGGATTTATGTTAGCAAAGCATCAATCAAATTGTATGTGTGAGAGAGAGTGAGAGGGAGAGAGAGAGAGAGAGAGAGACCTACTAGAGCATAGATGCATGATTATATAATGATTAATACAAAGCTTAATTTGATTATGACCTAATGAAACCAACCTCAAATCATTATAGAACCTATCTGGAATCATCCTAGACTAGTCTAATTTAGATTTGATTGATTTCGATTAGGTCAAATAGGTTTAAACTAGTCAAGTTGGTCTAGAATCACCCTAAACTGACTTGAATTGATCAACCTATCCGATTCAGTCAAGTAACAAGCTCAAACCAATAAAAAGAGAGAAAATCAAACTATGTCGTATAGTATTAGCCCAAACCAAATCGACTCACCTAAGTCTTGGACAGGTCACGTGCGTTGCACATGCCTGTCCCAAGTGGTAGGTTGGACTTAGGTATAATGGGTTGAGCAAAGGAGCGATAATGTGTATAGCACCAATTGTATAGTTGGGCAAGTTTAACTTCACGGACTAGGCTAAGCATCACTCACAAGTTGAGCTGAGCCTTACCACTAAATTGGGCTATGCTTGGCTCACAGGTTGGGTTGTGCCTAAACACATACGCTAGGGTTGTATTTGATCATATGGACTGGGTCGTACCTAACGGCATTAGCTGGATTATACCTGGCTACATAGGTTAGGTTATACCTTGTCACATGGGTTAGCTGCTACTTGGCCGTATGGGTTGGATCGTACCTTATCACATGGGCTAGATTATACAAGGTCACGTGGACTGGATCATACATGGCCACATGGGTTGGGTCGTACATGACCTATGGGCTAGGTCGACCCGGTCTAACAGATCAACCTGACTCAAGTCAGACCCCAATCAGACTCCTTTTATCAAATTAGAATTTAATATTTAAAATTATTAAATAATAACTCAAATTTATGAATTAAATAATTAAAATTAATTATCTTAAATTTAAAACTAATTAAATCATAAAAATTTACACATAATTCTTGAAACATAATTTCATCTAATTAATTACGTTAGAAGTATTATGCCAATCCAAAAGTAAAAATTTAAATAATTAAATCAATATTAAATTTCACTTAAGCTTAAAATATCAATATAAATCAAATAATCATTCTAACATCATTAATCAATAATTGTTATTTATTAATTATAAAGTTTCAAAATTATAGCATTATTATGCATCATAAACTTTTAATAATCTCAATATCAAGGTTCCAAGACATGAATCAAAGTTGATAAAAAAAATAGAAGATTATATCTCTCGTCGACTATTCTTTCCTCGGGATCATCTTCTCGGGAAGTCCCTCCTATTTTCAGACTCGGTGAGGAATGAGGGAGGAGGAGCCCCTTTATATAGGAGAAGATATGATCATCCTGAAAGGTAAATAATAATTTTTATTTTTATTTTTAATTTATATTTATTATACTTTCACAAAAAAAATATTTACTTCTTTTAATTCACACACGAAAATAAAATATAAACTATTTACTTCCTAAGAATTACATCACTCATTAGAAAATAAATCAATTAATAATTTAATTAATTAACAGAATTCTTAACTTGTTCACATGATCAAAGAAATCAAATTTAATCATTTGCTTAACCATAGTAAACAAACAAGAAAATTAATTATCTAAATAAAGTAATATATTATTTATAGTAATTAATTTATGTTAAGGAAGAAATTATTGGTGATTCCAGAATGTCTTAGATCCTCAAAAAGATCCAGAAAGTGTTTTAGTATCATCTATCATGTTCTTCAGAGGAAAAGAAGAACCTAATCCAAAACAAAAACAAAAAAAATTACTTTCATTTTTACAACCACTAAATGAGTTACCAAACTGGCATTTGGAATTCCCATTTCGTGCTTCCACAGTTTGGAGTTGAGGTTTTATGTAGTCTTCAAGAGAAATTATTTCCTGATTTATCTCTTATAACAATTAATAGTGTGAACTGCTATTAGGTTTAACTATTCATCTGGTAACTTGCGAATGTGATTATGTGCAGTTTCTGTTCTTACAAGCACAGGAAATATGCTGAAGGCTATGGAGGCACAGATGGGCATTTCAACATTCAATAAGAATTCAGAAATATTCTGAAGGCTATGGAGGCACAGATGGGCATTTCAACATTCAATAAGAATTCGGAAATATTCTGAAGGCTATGGAGGCACAGATGGGCATTTCAACATTCAATAAGAATTCGGAAATATTCTGAAGGCTATGGAGGCACAGATGGGCATTTCAACATTCAACAAGAATTCGGCATAGATGGATAATTGAGAAATAAGAATCTACACCACAGTTGTCTGGTAAGTTTATTCCTGAGAACTAGACAAAAATTTGCCAACAATATGCCTCATTGTTCTGAAAACTTCAAAATACACAGATATCCACTATGGTGAACAAGAAAAAAGTATCAGATGCACAAGGGGGTAGTAACAAAACTCAACTTTAATACACAAATTGAGATGTGTGGTTTCACAATCTTGTACAATACAATTTAGCAAGAAGGTATGTATGTAAAACAGATACACAGGACATATGGATTACCCGTCTTCTGTCCATCCTTTTGGATGGTTGAGGCCAGCTACCAATCAGTGAAAAATCTGGTTCTCAGCTAAAAGAATGTACTAGTATGCACAGGGAAAGAAGACAAAACCAATGAAAATTTTGGAAGAACAAGAACTCAAATGGGTAGGTAGATCATCACTAGGGGTGTGAGAAAAATGTGCTCAGTGGGATTTCTGATATTGTGGATGCGTTTAGATTCTGAAACTTCTCTAGTTCTCTTGCAATCTGCACATCACTAGGCCAGAAATACTCCGTCAAAGCCTTGGTTGCAAACCGAGGAACCATCCCTGCGACTATGATGTCAAGAAGGCATAACCAGAATAATCCAGTCCCCATCATGGTAAAGATGGCCCTGCATGATAAATTGAGGCATCAGTCAATTGAGTCTACACGAAGATGTCGTCTCTCTGATACAATGAGCTTGTTTGTGTCACGGCATTAAGATTCATGTAACCAATTCAAGAATTTGCAATCATCAACAAGATTTGAACCTACTAAAGAAAGATCAACAGGTTAGGGAAAGAGGCTGTACCAGTAACCAGGTAGCATCCAAATGGAGTCTATGATGATGACACATATCACTGTTGCGGCAATGCAACCCCATATAGATGCATGTGTGATCCAGTTCCACCGAAACACATCCATGGCCAAGTGAATGTTCACTAGAATGACCACAGCAAGGATCCACAAGTCTCCTAGGCCCGATACATCGACATCGCTGTGTCTGTATGCAAGATAAGGGATGTAGAATATAGCAATGCTTTGCCATATGCAGTCCATCATAGTGAAGATGAACAACTTGAGGTTGTATCTTTCATCCCTCTGTCCTGCCCTGTAGAGCTGGGGGTACTTCAGCAATGTCTTCCTGCTAAGATCCTTGTCAAGGATTCCAACGATGATGGTTGGCAGTGCAGTGTAGATCACAGAATACAAGACACTGCTCCATTCGCTTACTGCGCTTATCAAGCTATACTCGGTGTAGAACACATACCTGGAGTTTAAGAACCATATGTTAAAAACATACAAACTAGCTGAACAAACAGATTGGGTGGAAGTATTGATGATGATGCTTACCAGAATAGGATGAAGACAAACACAGCATTCCTGTAGAAGTTGTACAAGATCATGTAGGCCATCCTTTGGTAATTCCAATGTCCATGGACCAGCAAGAGGGGCACCAAGAACCTGAACTGTCCCATGGCAAAATCTGAGGCCATGACAGCTTGCCTTCCCTCTTGGCCACTTATGCCAATCCCAACGTCAGCCATTTGGATCATTGAGACATCATTTGCACCTGGAATCATACACAAGATTTAGGACACAACAAGGAATTGATATCTTCTATAAGTTTGAAGTGAGTTCTCGAGTTAGTTACATTACCATCGCCAATTGCAAGGGTCATGTCATCCGTTCGGTTCTTTATGAGAGCAACAATTCCAGCCTTCTGCAATGGAGCCACACGACAGCACAACACAACATCACATGTCGTGGCCACTTCGAATAGCTGTGCCAGCAAGAACCACATCAATCCTAAGGCCAATACATCAAGGAATCAATTTAAGTGCATCGGTAGATTCTTACCTCTTCTTCCAGTTCTGTCTCCAAAATGTAGACGAGGCTGGTTCCATCAATGATCAAAGCCAGAGGAGACTTTGCAGATCCTGCACCTGCTAGTCTGCTGGACATGGAAGCTGCATCTTGCAGTTTCCTTTTACAGGATTCCCTGGAGTTGCTATTGATCACAACCTGAGTCATTTCACTTGTTAGAAGCTTGCAAGAATAGCCAATGGAGATGGCAGTTTCTTGCTTATCCCCTGTCAACACCCAAACCTTGATGCCAGCCTGCCTCATGGATTCTATGGCTTCCGGTACACCTTGTTGGAGCTTATCTTCAATCCCAGAGGCACCCAAGATGCGAAGATCTCTTTCAGCATTTGATGCGATAGTTTTTAGCAATTTTCCCCTGCCGATCAAAGCTGTAGTTGCATTCTCATATGCAGACTGCCACTTCTTGAACTCGTGTTCACTTAATTCACGCATGCCAACCACCAATGTCCTCAGACCCAAAGATGAATAGGAATGGAGATTTGTTTTAGTTGCATGAACGATGTCCAAATCTAGGTTCTTTTGTATAACTCCAAACATTGAATTGTCTGCACCTTTCACAAATAGCTTCACTGTTCCATCAGGAGAGCCAACTATCACTGACATCCTCTTCCGATCACTATCAAATTCATGAAGGCCCAAAACATCATATCTGCATTTCCAGTATTGCAAGTCAAGATACTTTTACAAAAAATGAAATTATAGATTACTGGTACTCAAAAGACTCTGCATTGCATACTGCAGTTAATGCTGAGAACAATTCTTCAAGTAGGTTTGAGGTCTTCCTATTACTAGTAGAAGTGATACTAACAGTTAGCTTTAAATCTAAAGCCATTGGGACACAAATCTTAGAAGAAAAGATGCTAAGTCAACAGGATTTTGAGGACTTTGGAGTTGTGCACTTTCAAGTTAGCATCAGGTCCTTGGAAAAGAACTGATGACCCAACTTCTTTTGCAATCACTTCAAAGTGAAATATAATTTCCGATATGATGAGGACGACTCATGGCAACATGAAAACAGAGTACAAAATTAAGATAAAAAATGTTCAAATATTATTTGAGCATCTAACACTCACTATAAGGACATATTTAAGCTAATAGTTAAAATAGATCCAGCAAAGAAGTTTAATTGGATCCATCCATGTGGACATCCCATCCACTGATAAACTTGAGAGAGAAGCAAGCAAATGAAGGTAGACCAATGCAAGTCTTTGCCAGACATGTTACTGTGCTGGCTCCAGTTCTGATTGATTGGAATTGTGATGGTGACACTGTTGATGAAACCAATTACCAAAGATGGGGACAACAATAACAACTAAACACTGGATAAGACTCTCTTTCTTCTCCATTTGTTCTTGGTCATCTCCTCACAGATTGAGCATATGATAAGGTTGAAGAAGTCGGAACATAATCTTTCTCTGACAAAGTGGGGAAAGCTTTTAACCAAATTATACTTCAGATTGCATATCGAAGCAACAGACCAAAATGGGTCAGCTGCAGAGTAGATCAACCAATTCAAGCCCTCTTCTTCTTACTGATGTTGTTCCCACCATGGAAAAAGCCAGGAAGAAGAAAACGAGGGACGGAAGAGGATATTAACATCTGACCACTACGGTCCCTATGCTTAAAGCTTGTTGGCAACAAGGCATCTAAAAAGACCCAATTTTGATTCAGGAATCACAGCATACTGATCGAACAAATGGTAGAAGAAGGAAGCAAATAATTGGAAGGAGCATGAAGAGTGGCAGTACCTCTGTCTTTCACCGAGCACATCAATGAGGATATGCCCGGAGGTGCGCTGCATAAGAACGAAACCATAAGCAGCAGCAGCATAGACCAAGGCCTGCTCGTCGGGTGACTCGCCCTGGTAGTCGATGAGCTTGAGCGATGGCTCCGGCGTGTCGACCAGTATGGGCACGATGGTGTTGCAGGTGGCTAGCGCAAGGAAGAAATCACGAGAACGATTGGCCTTCTCGATTCCTTCCCCGCCCATCACCGCATTCATCAGCTCCGGATCCGTCTTCACGCTCATCTTCGGTCTCCAGGTCTCACCGTCCACTGCGATGAACGTTCATCAGAAACAATTATGATGCATATGGGCGAGGAAGAAGAGGTAAGCATCGCATCATTATTACCTGTAATCGAGTGTCCGTCTTCCTCACCATCACTTGCGGCGCTGTAGTCCACCCCGCCGACGCTGGCGCACCGGAACTCCATTTTGTTCTCTGTGAGTGTCCCCGTCTTGTCGGAGAACACATACTTGATCTGCCCCAGGTCCTCGTTGATGTTGAGCGCCCTGCACTGGAAACTCGTCTTGCTCGCCTCGTCGAACATGTTCTTGTCCTTGATCATGAAGAAGGCCTGCCCCAGCCTTACCAGCTCCATCGATATGTAGAGCGCAATCGGAATCATCACCTGGAATAAGATCACTGACTTGAAGAAGCTGAACACCGTCTCCCACCCCACCCCGTAGTAGTTGTAGGTGTCCGTCTCTCGTTTCGAGTAGTCCTCCTTCCGGTAGTACGGTAGATCGTTGAGCTCGTCATGGTGGTTGGCGAGCCACACGCCGGCGAGCACCGTGACGATGACGCATAGAGCGACGAGTGCCACAGCCAGCAGGATCACCTCCCGGTTCATGTGCGCCTCGAGGCGGCTCCGCTTCGACGGCGCGCCGGAGCTGTTCAGCATCACCTTCGTGTCCTGTCCGGTGTACACCGCGACGCCGACGACCCACCTCGTGTTCTTCAGCTCGCACCCCCGGAGGATGATGTTGGACGGGCCGAGTGAGACACGCTTTTCGCCCGGCACATCGGCGCTGGCAAGGAAGCCGTAGATGTTGCGGTTCGGCTTCTCGCAGCGGATCAGGCCAGCGTTTGACTCCGGCGGCGTTGACTGCGTCTCTTGCTTCGCGTACCGGGTCTTGAGATTGGACTCGCCGTCCAGGTTGATGGTCTGCACGTAGGCCACGCCGGTGGGATCGCTGGTGGCCAGCAGGACCATGTCGCAGGGGAGCGTCTCGTCGGCGGTGACCTTGACGACCTCCCCGACGAGGATGTCCTTCCACCGCTTGGGCCGGAACTCGCCGCCGGGCGCCAGGACCTGGGCGGTCCGGTTATTCTCGTCCCGGTCGGAGCGATGCCGCCGCCAGTCCTCGTACCCGTCCTTGACCGCGCTGACGCCGAGCACGAAGGCAAGCGGCAGGATGGAGGCCGCGGGGGTTAACACGCCGAGCTGCGGGACCTGGTTAAGCCCCGCGAGGATGAGGAAGTAGACGTAGGCGACGCGGTGGAACTGCTCGAACAGGTTGCGGGGCAAGAAGGTGAGGACGGAGTACTTGGTGGTCCTGATCGAGTTGTCGGCGAACTTGATGGGCTGGTTGGTCCTCTCGGGGTCGTTGACGTACACGAAGCGGGCGTCGTCGTCGTTGATCTCCCTCTGCGATCCGAGCTTCTCGGAGTCGGAGCGCTTGGAACCGTAAGAAGCGACGGGCTTCGACGTCGAACGCTCGAAGGCGACGGCGGAATTCGAACTGGACGACGGAATCCTTTCGGCACGATGCCGCGACGACGAGCTCCTCGAGCGAAAGGCAGCCTTCGGTAGCACATCGGGATCGTCATCCGGCGGTGCCGACGGGTTCAAGGAGGGCCTGTTGGCAGCCATGAAAGAGAAGAAGAGAAGCTTCAGGAGTTACAGAGGGGCAGAATCCATGGATTTAGATGGCAGATCAGAAGAGTTGAATGGTTTGAGCAGGCCATCTAGAAGACCAGAAGGCCGTCAAATATGATGCACGGCTATGACCGAGGAGATGAGGTACGACTTTGGCATCCAGAAGCCGTCCACAAGGTCAGGAGTCAAGCATCCGAGTCCAACATGGCTTCTTCTACATGCTCCAATCTAATTCCCTGTGGAGACTCTCTTGCATCCTGACGCCATTTTTTCCTCCGTTCAGACCGCAGCTTCCCTTCCCCGCTGCCATCTCATACATAGCCTCAAATCTCTGCTCCTGTCAGCACCACCAGAACCTTCAGTAGAAATTGCACCCTCGCCCATTCTGCAAGTCGAGGGATGTAACCTCGAACGCTGCTTCGCAGCAGCGGCCAGCGGCTCCTGAATCATTCTCGGGCTTGAGGTGGTCGTCCAACCCACCCCTGTGGAATCGCGTTGTCTCTCGAGCCAGATGTTGGGGTCAACACGATCGGGTCCGAGTCCCACCGGTTGACCTGATCCGAGACATCAACGCCGCCAAGCTCGACTGAGGAGGCGATGCTCAAGTCTACCCTGATCAAAAAAATGGCTTTTACGTTTCCATCGCATCAAGCACAGTTCATTTCGGGAGACCGATAGATGGTCTTTCACGTGATAAAGACCTCTCCACAGATGGCGAGACCTGCCATTCCAAGAGGAAGGATAGTTCAGAGAAGGCATGGGAAACAGTCGAGAAAGAAAAAAGAAGGAAAAAAAAAAAGAAGAAGAGAGGACATGACAGATCCTTGGTATGCCCTGAACAGTGGAGATTAATGGAAGGAGAAGAGCTACGAAAGCAGCTGCTTGATGCTGTTGAAGGGCGATGTCAAGCAAGATGATGAAGCTCCACCATAACACCAATAGGACATCTGTTCTATTCTCAACAAGTTTAATTAGGTTTTTAAAAATTGATGCCACATGCACTCTTTTTATGTATATTTTAGTTGGTGATAGGATAGATAATAGACCAGCTCAATCCATCAAGACCCATGCCAACTCCGTGATCACGTCAGCATCCGAGGTGAAGTCGATCGAATGATGCGTTAGTCGAACCTCTACCGTGCGCCATTAATGTCGCGTCATACCTCTGCGTCAATTGACTCATCGTATACGACAAGTTCACTTAGGGTGTCGATGGAGATAAGGTCGAGCATACGACCGACCCTCCGACTGATGAGTATAAAGTCCCCCCACCACGCGACGCCAAAGGGGGACTTCTTATCTCTCGCTCTTGCTCTCAAAAAAACACACACTGATATCTTCCAGAAGGAGGTCGGGACACTGACTTAAACGTGGGAGGGGTCACGTCGAGTTTTTCAATCCCGACGAAGCCTTTGTGCAAGTCCCTCTCAGCAGACATCGATATGAGCGAAACCTGAAGGAGCAAACCCGAGGTGCAGACTCTCGAGACACTGTGTCGACCTAAACTGAATGCCCCTGTCCTCGACTGACGTGGATGAGCTTACGCACTCGACAGGGACCAGACCGTGCTGACTCCTCGACTATGGTACCAAATCTCACAACACTTGGGATGCTAATGAATCATAAACATAACAAACGCATCTCACATTTGTAGGTCTCATATTTTCATATTAAAAGAGAAAATTTATTCAAGCCATACAATTTCATATTTTCTTAAAAATGATTATATATATTTATATATATATATATATATATATATATATATATATATATAAAAGCTGAAGTGTAAGCATAGAAAGGAAAAACACAGACATAATTATTAATACAAAGACTATGTTTAACAAAACTTAAGATGATGAAATTTTTGTCACCTTTTGAGAGCGAGTCATTGAGGACCATAATTTGGAACTTCTGACTATTGATGTCATACCTATACAAATTAGCAACGACAATAATGTGATAAAAAATGATAGACCTGACAGGTGGGCAGAGTCATGATTGAGCACAATGAGCAATATTTTGTTGCATGGTGAGATAAAATATTGCTTAGTTGTTGGCATTCCACATCCTCTCCAAATCAATTATGATGGATATTAGAAGTTAATGAAATGCTTCCCTCCACAACCAAGTAGTCTTTATAGAGTTGAATGAAACAGGCTGTTACCTACTTAAGGCCATTGATAGTGAAGCTGATGCCCCACTTCATCAATTTATTGTGACAAAGAATGAGTGAGAGGGAGGCTGGGTGAGAAGTTTAATATTTTTTTATTTTTAAAATATTTATAATGATCTATTTTAAATTATTTATAAAGATATATTTATAAATATGAAGATTTTATTCAATAATTCTATTGACTAAATAATTTTACATTGAAAAACTTATTACTAGGAACCTAAATATGAATTTTAAAAATCTGATATGAATTTTGAAAGAATCATATTAAGTTATAAAATAAGAAAAAGGGGATGTCATGTGCCACTATCTAGTTTAAAGATGATGCCACTTATTTATGTATGTTGTATAGGTAACACGTAATCAATTTTCTTGCATACTTGTCACCTACCAACCTTTATGTTAGCTAAAACTAAGCAATAATTAGAGGAAAAAACTTACCCAGAATAACTAAGAAAGGGAAGGTTGCAACTTACACTTGGAGAAAAGAAAAAGAAGAGAAGGAACATAACAAGAATATATTTGCGGGTTTAGAGATTTTGATCAAATCCACGCATTTGGGATCAAAATCTTTAAAATTAAGTGTTCTAACCCCAACTTATATTTGTCTTAATCCTTAATTTCATCTCTGATAATTTTAAAAGAATTATAGTTTAGAACATGATAACTCTCTCATTTACATGTGAAATTATGAATTTAGAAAATTTTGAGACTTTGATATTTTTGTATTGTTCTAACTGTAACTTTCTGTACTGAACTCTGATTTAGGCAAAACTTAGTTCATCCGAAAATAGATTTACAGATCTTTCCTTTGATACCAAAATTTAAAATTTTGGAGTTCAATAGCCTACCCAAATATTTTTTAAAATTGATCTTATAAAATCTACAAAACAAGAGACATGGTTTCTGACCTTTTGATACTAAACTGTTTATAACTTCATGTTGGGAACTCTGATTTGAGAAAATATATTTTATTTGAAACTAGACATCTAGATCTTTCTTTGGATACTGGATTGAAAGATTTAAAATATAAATACTTAATCAATCATCTGTTGAATTTGATCCTATAAATTCTATAAAATAAAGCTTTGTTGTATGATCTTTGGTTACCAAATCATTTATAACTCTTTATTAGAAACTTAAATTTATATGAAACTTATTTTATCTGAAACTAGATTAACTTAGCTTTCTAATGATACCTTTTTTGAGTAATTTAGAATATGATTGTTGTTCAAATAATTTATGAAATATGCCTCTCAAATTTTGCTAGAATTAAATCTTTGTCGATTTTGTCTATTCTTGTTCACTCCTTTCGAAATTGATTTTTAGCTAAAATATTTACTTTCATTGAACTTTATATTATTGGTTTAAAATTTTGAATATTCTTCCTTAGATAATTTGTATACCTGAACCAATTATATGACATTTACGTTTGTATCATATTATTTTGTATAGGCGCATGAATGTTCCTTGTTCCGCATGTGCTTCATATATAAACCAATTTTATTACTTAGAATGTATTTTTATACTCTGGTGTTTGTGAGATAATGTGAATCTTTGCCAGAAGTAGTAAAGAGAGTTATGCTTAGAGACCATGATACTCTACTTATGTCCGATGGTCATCTAGAAATGGATGGATCATATTATGTCTGATCTCACTTCACTATCTATGTTTTCGATATGATATTAGATCATATTCAACTGTAATCCAACTAAAGTCCTTTCTTCACTTGAGCCTTATATTATTGTTTTGAATGTTTGTATGCTCTTATCCTTAAATTATTTGCATACATGAATATGTTATGAAAAGTTTGTGTTGCATCTTATTGTTTCATATTAGCAAATGTACATTTTGTTGTTTTGCATGTGCTTCTGATATGTGTAATGTTATTATTCACAATGTTCTTTTTGTACTATGATGTTTCTGGGATAATGTGAACCTTTGTCAAAAATGATAAAGGGAGTTATGCTTAGAGCCCATGATGCTCTGTCGACCCCCTATGACTTCACCCAGATGTGGGTGGATGAAACTCTCAAACGTAAGAGACTTCTGTCTGATGGTCATATATTGTATGATTTCATTTCACCATCTATGTTTTTTGATATAATATCTGAAGCATTGCTTATGAGTTTGTCTGTACGCTTTGGATACGAATGAAATGAGTTTGTCTGTGCGCTTTGGATACGAATGAAATGAATGTTACATCAGATATGATGTTTGAGCTTTTGTTTCTTATTTGTTTGTTTATTTGATAAGCTCTAAGATAATTCATATACTATTGATATGCTTCGAAATATGTTTGTTTTTTATATATTCCGAAATATTTCATATACCATTGATATGTTTCAAAACATTTCATACGTCTTTGATATGCTTTGAAATGTTCCATATATTGTTGATATATTTCAAAACATTTCATACGTCTTTGATATGCTCTGAAATATTTCATATGTCATTGATATATTATGAAACATTTCATATACTATTGATATGTTTTTAAATATTTCATATATCTTTCTTATACTCCAAAACATGTTTACACCTTTGATAAAATAAACCTTTTATATGCTCTAAAATATGTTTACACATTTGATATATTTCCGGAATATTTCATATATCATTGACATACTTTGAAACATATTTACGCCTTTGATATGCTTCGAAATATTTCACATGTCATTAACATGTTTCGAAATATTTTATATTTTGTTAGTAAGTTCTGAATTGTTTCACATGATATTAATATGTTCCGAGATATTTCATACCAATGATATGCTCCAACTACTCTTTCTCTATTGTTATGGTCAAAGTATGTTTCGAATGAAATGATTTGTGCTTCTGTTTCTAATGAATTGTTATCTATAAATTCTCGTACTATTGCCTTGCATTTCGATATCAAGTTTGTTTTAAAACTATCATTCTTTGCCTTAGATATGTTAGTCACTTGCTGAGCTTTATATACTCACTCCATTGCTATATAAATTTTTGAAGTTAACTTGTCACTCTCGACAAAAGTTAGAATTATATAGCAAGAGGAGAACTATTCATATTTTGGGCAAGTTTTGTTAGGTAATATATTATGGTTTTTGTATAAGTATATTTTAGATGTAATGAAATGTTGTCTATGAATCTAATTTGATGTATCATGTAAAAGCTTTAAATGACCTCTTATGTTTAAAGTTTTTGGAATGTTAAGTTTAACTACAATGATATGAATTTGGAGCAAATAATTCATTTTGCAATCGTATAGATTTCTAACAATGATGAATTTATAAGTGTAGTTAATATTTTCATTAAATTGATTTTGAGTTTTGTGGATTATCAAGAGATCTGGTGTAAGATTATAAACTGCACATGTTTTATAGATGAATGTGATTGATATTTGAATATTTTTCAATATCCTTAAATGTTAGTCTCGATCCTATATTTAGACAATGAAAAAATTATAATATTTTTTATTTACGATGGATTCACCCCTTTAGAATGTGGCATGACAAGGAAGGTCAGGTGAACTTGTACTCCTGGATATAGAGGATTGATGGAAGAGTAGAGAAACAGTGGCAGCTAAACTTACTAGTAGTAGTAAGCAGCAGAAGACACAAATGTTTACTGACTCTGCACTGCTAGCATTTGTTAGTACTATCTTGAGCTTGACCTACTGTTTAACTCTGTATGACCTTTGAGGTAGTGTTGACTAAAGTTTCTACAAATGTAAATATACAGAGTAAAGAAAGTAAATGGTGGATTCTTTCCTAAAGATTGTATGATGATCACTTCAGGCAGGCTTATCTATTTCTCTATAAATATTCTATCTTCATGGAACAAATTTGCTTGGTTACATACCATGTTGCTTTCCTTCAATACTTGTTTAACTATAGTTGGTGCACTCCATGCTCAAAATGACTTGGATCCCTCTCTCCCTGAGTTCCATGTTTTATACTGCAGTAGCTAGTTTGTCAATCACAAACATTGTTTTCCATTGCTTCTGCTCCATAGATGCAAAGTTCCAGATCAGCAGGAGAAAAGGCCTTCATTTGAATAACCCTAAAATAAAACCAATGTAATGGTGTTAGCATTCATTAAACAATAGAAAGGCTGCAGAAGTTAGAGAGAGGAAGAAAGGTTGCATAAGGAGGCACATGGCTAACATGGAAAGATGGAAGCAGTACAAAGAAAGAAGTATACATTCTATCTATATCATATACAGGCGCTCCATTTCTCCTTGCAATCTTCCACCATTATTTGTGAGACCCTAACATGTAGGAAAAGTATGTTTATTGTCACACAAACTTGGGTTTTGGACTCAACATCAGCCTCTCATCTTCCATTCTGGACTCATTCAAGTTCTGCCAGTGTCTCTCAATGCACACAGGTAACTGCAGGACCTCAAAGTGGGTTTCTCAAATCATGCTCCCTGGGGCCATTGTCAAAAAAAACAACATTGCATCCACACCCTAGATAATGTATTTTTCACATATATACATTCTAGATAACACTAGTAATCTCAGCCTTGATGGCCTATGATGAAAGGTATTGAGTAGTCACCAGTCCTATCCATTGGAGGCCAAGTTATCTGGCTTACTTCTATTGTGAAGACTTCAAAGGTGTTCCATAAGAGAGAGAGCTAGTTCTGCATTTAACTATTGGTGGTGGTAATGGATTGATACCAAGAGCAGGAATCTTTGAGTCCAAAAGTTGAGAGCATATATGACAGTTTCTTGATTCAGAGGCACCTTCAGCCCTTGCAGTACAGCATGTAAACATCCCATGTTGGGTCCAGAATTAATGTCAGACGAGAGCAACAGAATATTTGTTTGTTGATAATAGAGGCATATAAAAGAGAGGAATTGAAGATAATAATTAAAAGATAATAGGAAAATAAATACATAATTACCAAACTCGCTCTAGCTCAACGAAAATACTTCTAGGATGATGGCCTCGTACCTCTGCACGTCTTGCACATGGACGATGAAATCATACAACCGGAAAATAAATGTGGCCTCGCACCTCTCATACTCAAAGAACTTATTTCATTGATTCATTTTTAATTTATTTGTATTATGATATTCTTGCCCATTTTTATAGGCGAAGTACTAATTTGATCTCCCTTCAAAAAAATATAATATTTTTTACTAATATGCTTGCACCCTCGTAGAGATTAATCTTCACAAAATCTTTCATCAGAGATTAAAATCTTCAATCACAATTTGATTTCTTCCATTTATTTTGTATTTAATTTTTTTTCAACCTATGACCAACGCAAAATATCTCAAAACTAATATAATTTATTTAAATACATATAAACTAAAGTACTCCTCCAACAAAAAATTCTTGGTTAGGAGTCTCCTACAGTGACAAAGCCAACAAAAGAGCATTGCAATCACTACTAACATCAATAACACTCCAATTTTACAATCTTGTAAAGATATGGCTAATCATAGCACCAAAAACATATGCTCCATTTCTTTTTTTTCATTTTTGCTATACTACATATATTGAAACAATTCCTATAAAGGTATCATTGGTCACCAAGCAGCATAAAATAATAGATATCAATAATAATAACATGGGGAAGGATATAAGGACAAAAGTACAAATAAGATCAAGAATACTCTTGGTACATATTGGTTGATATTTACTGATTCAACTAAATACTGATAAGAAAACGTAAAATTTTATATTAAATATGATATCATCTATTGTAACTTTTCATTATTTTATCAATGATATTGGATGTCAGTGTACTATCCAATATACCAAAACTAAAATTATATACCCAATAGATTACTAAATTCAGTATCTGACCAATATTTAAATTCTTGGAAAACATCACTAACCTTCCTAAAATTTAGCTCAACTACTTACTACATTAAACTAATTTGACCTGGCCAAAAGGACAGTTCATTAGCCCAACAGTTAGACAAATAATGGGCTATAACATAAAACATCATCAATCTGTTTGTTAATCAAATCATTTGGGAGAACCAATTGGAGCCTTCAAAATGGTGGTGATGCTGCTTATTTGCTTGAGACTTCAATGGACTACAAAAGAACTGGTGGGGAAAGCAGGATTCTAAAATACTGTGACAACTCTAAGGTCATGTGTTGGTGGGCAAGGGGTACAAAGAAGAAAAACTGGATTAGGTTATGATATATCCACAATTTAATTATTTACATCAATGCACTGTATGATGAAAGGTAGTCTCATAATTAGCAAGGACCACAGAGTTTTTAAGTTGAGAACCATAAAGAATGCAGCAAAGATGGCAGCAATCACAACCCTCACTACTTAGATAAACCTGACTTTAAGCAATATTTAATTTGTATACAGAGGAGTTCTTTAGGATCTCAGATTATGCATGGGATACCAAGTTTTCACATGTTCATTCCACCACAGGGTCACAGACCTTGTGAAGATGTGACTTTGAAAGATACAAGTAATTTATTTTATTATCTAAGATCAATACTGCTACAGTAATCTCCAATCCATCTAAACTAGAGAAAATTTGCATATGCCAAGACAGCATAAATTTCCAAAGTATACAAGGAATAATCATTGAGATCAATCAGATAATCAACAGGTTAAATAATTGCTCACTAGATAATATACCTTAAGATCATTCAATCTACTTACCTTTTCGATGCAGTCAAGATATGTGCTCATGGACGTAGGAGTAACTGGACCTGCTAACATGGATTTATTAGTGTCTCCTGCAATATAAGAAACCTAGTAAAAAAGTGAAATCTTTTACCTCTTAGGAGAGTGTGCGCGCATGAGTGCATGCCTTCTTTTTCTTTTCTCAGGAACAAGGGAAAAGTGATAGGAATTTGTTCCATCAGCTGCCCTCATTGCTTTCAGGTCTGATAATATGATTCTTTCAATTATTGTCACAAGATGTGATGTCTGTTGTCCATAACTCAACTTTACTGCTAAGTAACAAAACCTTCACTTTTCATCAAAGGATGAAAAGCTTCTCTCGACAGTGAAGAAGACAGATCCCTACTTCACAACTCTTCCCTATAACTCCATCTTATTGTCCTGAAAAGGATAAAGCTCCAAGGGAGAAGAACCAGTTCAAGTACAGTCAAGATTCTGAACCCCTGAATACCGCAACCCAATTGGCTTCATGAATTACCTGTCAGATTTTAGCACACAAAACAGGGTCCAAAAACATGCAGATGTCATTCCACATGGGAATTTGTATTTATTCTACAAATCAATGACAATCATGATATCAGTTTGATGAGGGACAAAGTCTTGATCACCCAGGTCATAGAAGAGCAATCTTATCGGCTACTACAACACCGAAGTCACACCTCAATCTAATAAGAAACATTTGATTGAACAATCATTTAATTTTATTCTATTAAAACCATAAGACCAGTTAAGTACATGACACTAGTCTACGTAACAACTAACAACTACTATTTTATACCAAAAAAAATTTATGTTAGATGTTTATTTGTGAAATGCCAGTTGTATAAGTGTGTATCTTAAATTATTCCGAGAAAAATTCCAAGTTCATTTATTTGGGTTAGTGCTGCCATTAAATCCTCATACAGAATAGCTTCTTCCTCATCCTTGGTTGTTCCTAAGGTAAATTTAATTGGTAATAAATAGGGTAACAAATGCACCACATCTGACCTTCTGCCAAAATATAATGTTATCAGAATTCTGTTGTCATATTCTGAAGAATGAGACATCTCCTTGTAGTTTGATTGTAGCCCCTTAACTCAAGTGGGCCATTCAATTTGTTGAGCCTCAGAAGTCACGGGTTAGATCTGGTAGTGAGGGGTCCATCCCTTTACCTTACTTGAATGCTGTCCTGTAAAGAAAGGACAGACATCAGCACAAAGAAACCCTGCATTGTAAGCACTGAGAAGCCATATCTTGGGGTATAACATGCTTTAGATTCATCAATCAGATCCCTTTCAGTATATCTGAACATGATCTTAAGCTAAAAACAAAAAACCTACTGTATCTGCACATGTTTATGAATGCTGTAGACCAAACAGAACCATGCATTTTGATGGCCAACTCAAAAGAAGAAGATGCCTATTTCAAATTGGAATGGTGCGATTGTGATGCAACAGGATTCAGGGGTTGGAAGGCAATTTTCTTACGGCCTTTGAGAGGCTGGTAAGATGGCAGGCGTACAGTTTCAAAAATCAATTCTAAGAAACTTATGAAAACAAGCATGACCTGATTATTTAAACATTAAATACCAGACAGTTTGGTAAACTAAAACATAGCCATCATAATGAGAATGATTTCAGCAGCTCAAGACATTATTATAATAAATGTCATATGAATGCCACTAGTCATAATCACCTTTATTTTATTTTATTTTATTGGGACATGCTACTCTCTCTCTCTCTCTCTATTTGCTATCTAAACACTTCAAATGCTTCCTCTGATACTTTGATGAACCTTTAAGATTCCACATAACAAACTATTCTTCTTCATGCCTATATCATGAGCTGCTTCTTTGGCTTCCTCACGTGATTTTGCAAATTCCTTCTGTCATCATACCTACTCCACCTACTCATGGAGCTGCTTCTATTGCAATGAGCTTACAAAGTGGATTCTAGAGAATTACTTGAAGAAATTTGTTAAGAGCAAAGTTTCAGTTGGTTGCAGGCCACCGTCCTGTGTCCCTGATGTCACTTTCTGATTGAAAATGGAGTCAGTAAAACTTGAGTTTTACCATTTAATCTCTTAAATTTTCCAACTTCCTTCTCATTAATGTTCTCCAGACCTATCTTTTGTTTCTTATTTTTGTACAGGGTCAACAACGTGTCTCAGTTTTCTTCTTCGCTTTCAAGGATTTGTCTCATTCAAAACTTTGACTGGGGAAAAACAATGAAAAATGAACCAGTTATGATGCCCTTAAGAGTATGAACTGTCTCTTTCTTCTTGGTAAGATAGCAACATTCTTGGAATTCATCAGGATGTAGCTTGCAGAACATATTTTGCAGACGGAGCTCTTCAGAGGTAGTTGACATCTCCACCTTTTTCTCTCAAATTTTCCCTATATTATGTATAGACGATATCCATCTTAGTTCATGTAAACAAAGTTCAGAAATTATGTGACTCCCTTCTCTGCTAGCAGTTCTCCTCTTTCTCTAATTGGTTCCTTAGAGGATCCAACTATTCTTTTCTTTCATTTCTCACATCTGCCATTCTTTGTGTTTTTCCTACAAATTTTTCTCAACAACAATCTTTCCTCTGGTAATTCAGTATGTAAAAGCAGCATTCAGAAGACCACTGTAGTGTTTTCAGTGATCCTGAAACATATCCAAAAAGAGCAACCTGAGGAAGCTGATTCTATGAAATGTCTAATGGGCATCAAGGATAAGAAAAGCTATTCATCATATCATAAATTGTTCTTAGTGGAGTAAAATGGATGAACCTGAAGGTGTAGAGCCAAGTATATCCTTTCGACACCTGCTTGACTCCATATGTTCACTTGTTGGAATTAACCCCAATCTTACTGCTAGTTAGTTTGATTCAGTTTGCTGCATAATCAAGGACATGCAATCGAGCAATTTAAAAGGTGACCTGCAGGTAAAGAGCAAAAAGTTTGAAAAGATGAAGCATACAGATTGTGAGGAATCCAACAATAGTCCTTGTGTTTCAAAGATTCAAGGTAAAATCACATTTATCTTTCTTTCCTAAACTGTAAAATTGATGTGCTGCCTTTATCTGATAGGATTCTTACCTTAATTCTCATTTTCTCTGCAAATAGAGGCATTAGCTTCTCTTAATGTCCAACTGAAAGAGTTATCCATACAGAGGAGACAAGCACTGAATGATTTTCTTGATCTAAAAGGTAGCAGCACTGATCCTGGACTGAAATTTTTCGCTCCTAGCTCATCCTGTTCTGAAAGGCATATGTCAATAAATCTTGCAAGTATAATACTAAAAGGAGGCTGAACAATTGATAGAACTGAATCATATTTTTCTTGTTTTACAGGGAATATTCGAGTGTTTTGCCGTGTAAGGCCTTTCCTCCCTGATGAGATTTGTGGATATGCAAGACGGGTTCTCGCTTCAGATACAACTAAGTTGTTCCTAAGAATTGCTGACAATAAGAACAAGCAATACAGTTTTGACAAGGTTTTTCATCCACAATCAACACAAGGTAAAGTCAACAAACAGTTTAAGTTCTGAAAATGTATTAATATATTATCATGATTTCACAAAAATAATGTGCATACTCAAAATATTTCAGAAGAAGTGTTTTCTGAGATTGAACCTGTAATCAAATCTGCCATGGATGGCTATAATGCCTGCATCTTTGCTTATGGGCAGACTGGAACTGGTAAAACTTATAGCATGGTAAGAGTTCTTGGTTTAGATAAATTATTTATCATGTCTTGGAAGACATGATAAATAATTTGGAAGATCATGGGCAGACAAGGTTTGACCAACTTATCATTTGTATCTAGGAAGGCGTTCCAAGCAATCCTGGTATTGTACCTCGTGGGATTCGGGCAATATTTGAACAAGCACTAGAAAGCAACTATACATTCCAGTTCACCTTCAGCATGCTTGAGATCTACATGGGCACTCTAAGAGATCTACTTGTTCCGCAAAGCACAAAGCAAAGGGTTCATAAAGCATGGTGAGAACAAAAACTATCAGGATACATTATCAAGACATTTATATATCAAAGACTATTATGATGTAGAAACTTTGGGAATCCATTAATGAGGCAAATTACTGTAGCTATAATTCTGTACGCTAAGCCATAAAGTAGAAAAAGACAAACAATTTTTTATTCTTATAGGAATAGGCAAACAAAATCTTATTTAGAACATAATTTATTATAATTAAATTACCTTCTCAATAGAGATGTAGATACTGTCTTGCATTGTATGATTTAACAAGTCATGAAAAGAGAAATTACTTGATGATATCAAAATGACACAATGGAAGTAAAACAGAATAACATTTGAACAAGTTATGATTCGTCACACTGACTCATCTTAGGATACATGTCCTTACTTATCTTAGGATACATCTCCTTTCATATGGAACTTATAGATACATATTTGGTTGATACCTCTGTCACAACACCTTCTCTGCTGATGACTTTCCCAATACCCATTTGTTCAACTATTAAATCTAAATAGCTAACACAGATTTAGAAAGAGAAGGCTTTCAGCCTTTTTTTCATTTTTGCAAATTTACTACACTGCATTATCACCATATCTGATATGATTAAATTTGAAAAATGACTCTATTCTTCATTAACCTTGGCTGATCCCTCAACCAAAGATGCACAACTGATCAATTATACTTGAAAGGCAACATTTCGTGCCTATGCTAGATTTGTTGAGATGTCTTGTTTGACCACCAATAATGCTTTATAGATCTGAGTGTTAGATAGTTAAGAAACAACATATACAAAAAAGTTTATATTATCGAGATGAGAATGTTTAGATGGATGTGTGGAGTTACTAGGAAAGATAAGAAAAGAATTACTTTTATTCGTGTACAACTAGGTATCACTTCGACAAAAGATAAGATGAGAGAGAAAATCATTTAAGACGATATGGATATATGCTTAGGAGACCTCCAGATGTGGTAGTCAGAAAATATGAAATAATTGATGTTAGTGGTATGAGGAGAGGTAGAGGAAGACCTAACAAGATTTTAATAGAAATTATAAATAAAAGTTTTAAGTACTCTAATCTTAACATATGACTTACAGTTATCAATGGTGGAAAAAAAATCCATATAGCCGACCTTAAATAGTTGAGATTTACGGTTGAGATTTATGGCTTTGTCGTTGTTGTCCTGTTTGACCAACAATTCTATGTACTTTATAATTAAACCAAAATCATAGACAAGAGCCAAATTCGTCATCAACTGATTTAAAGAACTATACTAAATTTGTTATGCTTTTATTTGAAAATTTTAGCTAACAAAATGTTAATCATTAATCATTATCTACAGCCTTTCAATTCAAATGAACTCACTTGGAGGCATTGAGATAGAAAACCTTGTATCTATTAAAGTGAGCAACTTTGAGCAAGTTAAAAGACTATACAACCTTGGAAGCCGATCCAGATCAACAGCTTCCACAAAGTCCAATTCGAAATCAAGCAGATCTCACTGGTATTTATTTCATACCTACACTGATGACAAACTTTGGATGACAAGAACCATCTTTGGACATATACAGTTCTTGTGCAGGACAGCCTTACTTGCATATCACTAACTTGTTCTGCTGCACCTGAGAGACAAAAGGAAACAAATAAGATATGGATGGTCGATCTGGGTGGAAGCGAGCGGCTGTTAAAGACACAAGCAACAGGAAGAAGACTGGAAGAGGGGAAGGCAATTAACCTGTCACTGTCAGCTCTTGGTGATGTCATCAGTGCACTCCAGCATAAGAAGAACCATGTGCCATACAGGTATGTGTTATAAGAATACCAACTGTACTCTTGAACAACAGCTGCTTGTATGAAAACATTTACACTAATCATACTCTTTCCCGTGTTGCTCATGCCATTCGAGTTGTGAGCTTTGCCAACAGTTTGTTCACAACATAATTCATTCATGATCTGAGATGTTTTAGCTGACTTTTTGAACTTCACTCAGAATCAGATAAGTTGGGGCATTTCAGTTAAATATTTGTTCTGTGATGCCACCAACTTAATATATATTATGATTACAGTACCTAAGAAATATCTTCCTTTTTGTGATGTTTGAATAAATTTTGAATTTTACTTCTTCATTTTGACAGGAACAGCAAGCTTACACAAGTTCTCAGAGATTCACTAGGCAAGCTTCACAGTTTCTCTCATTAAAGAAGCCATGGTCAAATATTTCTCAATTTACCATGATTTAGGGCCAACAATTTTGCCAAGATTATTTCAATTTACCATGAGTTAGAGTCAATAATTTTGCTAAGTTTTGCACTTGTAATTACAGGATCAGACTCCAAGACATTGATGTTTGTCCATGTAAGCCCCAAAGAAGAAGATTTATGTGAGACAATTTGTTCCTTGGGTTTTGCTACACGAGTGAGAAGTATCCACCTAGAAAGTGAAAAATCACCAGTAAGTTTATATACACACACTGATATATATATATATATATATATATATATATATACATATATATACACACAACATAGTATATCTCTAGTAAATATCTTATTCAATGTACAGGTGATTAGTTCAAATCAAAATAATTCCCTAGTCTGCACAGCATTTAATTCTTTGTTGCAAAATCTCGTGATTTCTGATGTTCTACATTCTGTTGCAAGCTCATACAAATCTAATATTCCAATACGTGTGCCACCAGCAAGCAAACCCAATACATGGACATAAAAATTATTGAGCTTTTTCAGTTACCAATTAAAAATGTTTTTTTCCTATCGACTATTTCTGCTTTTCTTACTTCAGATGCTTACTTTTGTCTTGGAAATAGGAACTGCAAGCTAAGAAGGAAGTTGAAATGGATAAGCTGCAACAAACAATAACAGAACTAGAAAGTGAACAAAAAGATGTTCAAAGAGAAATTGGGAGGCTCAATGAGAGACTAACACTTCTAATGGGATTCGATCAATCAAATGATGTGCATGCAAAAGGTTCATTGACAGTGACTGAAGATCTTCATTTTAATGGGGAAGTTGATTTGCATAATGCCAAGGGTTTCGAAAGAACATCCCCAAGCTTGCCCAGGTTTATGAAACCAACAATTTGCAGTAAACAAAAGACTGGTTCAGTTTACCTTTCTTCTACAGGTACAAGAAAGAAATCATCAATTCCTTCGAAGATGAAAAGGTCTGCATCTGTCTATGCAGAATCCATAACTTCTCAAGCAAAGGATACTGCTTGTCTGTCTGACTATGTTTCAGATTTCAGCATGTCCACCAGCTATGCAATTCAGGGACATGGTGCAGATGATGATACTGAATGTAGTCAAGGCACTTCAGAATATGAGATTAAACAAGTAATTTTCCCTGAACAGGAGAAATCCCCAAGAAGTTCAACGACTTCTCTTCATGATGGATGCTTCAACGATGGAAGTATACAAGTCAAAGAAATTAATAAAATTAAGCGTTTCACTGAAGATTGGCTTCATCTACAAACAACAGGTCAAACTAGAACACATAATGTTGGTGGTAAACGCATATTTGCTATTCCGGTTGACAAGAGGAATATCATGTGCAAGCAACAGAACAGAGTAATATACTGTAACCAGGCAGAGATCCAAAATTTTAGCAAGAAAAATTCAGGGTCCACAAAGAAGACAAATCTGAATGGTGTAGATTCTCTTAAAAGCATTGTATTAGATGAAGCAAGAAGATTCAATGTTTGTTCACCGACTGACGTGGAAGATACACAGCCTGATCAGAAACAAGATCATGATCAAGTAGCTGCAGAAAGAACAGGTGGTCAAGTACAAGAAGATTTGACTGTACTAACAGGAACACCAGGATTCAGAGAAAACTCCATTTCAGTGGACAGCTACAGTGAAGATTGTTCAAGGCCAGAACAACAGGATAACAAAGAGGAGTCTTGCATGCTTTTTAGAACACCAAGGAGATCACTATTTGCAATTCATTCATTACAACCAGACCAACATACTGACTTGAAAGAGTCCATGATACATATTACCAGCTGCCATGATGAAGAACAAGGTAAGCTTCTGTCCAGTCAGTTAAGCTATTTCTGAAATGGAATTGGTCCAGTAGGTTCTAGGTTAATATCCTTGTGTAGTGGTGTCCAAGGATTTAAACAGGTAATTTTCTAGATAGGGTTTAGCACCTACATTATCCTCATCAAAAAAGGAAAATCCAACAACAGGCTGAATGCTTAAAAGAGGCACAAGTCCAGCAAATGAGATTACAACAATTAATAAGCATGCATCAAACATATTTTTGTTAGTTACTAGATTCATAATCCATATTTGTTAGCTAAAAGTAGAATCTCCTCAAGCAAAGATGATATCTTTGAACTAAACAAAAAGTTTAAACACTTTTGCACTAGAATCTCACAACAACTTAATATTAACACCCAATAATATAAGGAGTATTACACCTATTGCAACTTTGGTTTCATAGCTAGCCATTAAGGAAAAAAATGGGAAAATTTGCAGTAAACTCATCACTTCTGCTTTCAAAGAATCATCCTCTAAGATTCTGACTCATTTCAAGATCATAGGTGACAAAGTAAGAAATCTGAATAAAAACTTAATGCAAGATGGCATGCAATGTTCGATAATGATCTTTGTCCCAAAAAAATGGATTCTTTCCGTTTTAGAAGTAGAACCTAAATCACTTATCCTGAAAAATTAGCAATAAAATAGTGACCTTTTTACCAATAGCACCTTTAAGACTGTACCTTGTACTTCCATCTGATCAAATTCTAGAGAACATTATCCTGAACCTAAATCCCAACTTTTCTCTGCCAAAGACCAAACAGATTAGTGACTGATGAGTTACCCCTACATGATTGCCAATTTTTCCAAGGATATAGAAGCGAAGCACCTTATTGTTATGGACTAGCTTATTCCTGTAGTCTAACCAATTACTATAAGCATGTTTTTCCTTCTTCACTTCAGGTACAAATGGGCTATTCTTGAAGACCATCCAAAGGTTGTGGGCAAGTGTACTACTAGGCTTGGGCATTCAGAGTCTTGGACTAGGCTGTGATTTCTTCCATGGCTTACTACGTTAAAATGGACTTGCGATTTTGTTTCTTCAAACTGGTGGGATGGAACATAGAAGACCATAATATTGCCATCCTAAATGTTTGCCAGCAATGTTCTTCAAGTAAAATATTACAGAGCAATCCTGCTCTGCACATAAAAAATTCTCATATCCCTGTTGGCAAAAAACCATACCCAATAAAGAAAAGAGATATCTGTAAAACACACACACACACACTCTCTCTCTCTCTCTCTCTCTCGCTCACTGTGTGCGCACACATATGCATGCTAGTATGTGCATGTGCATGTGCTATGTATGTCGCAACACATCCACATCTCTCTATTACATATGTATTTGAGCCTCCATTCGTAAGTCTGCACACGGATGTCTATGTGTATAAATGCTTTTTTCCTGTTTGAATCCATACATAAAAAGATACTGAAGTTTGTGCATGGAAAATAAATCATAATTTCTATTGGAAGGATGCCATATAGCTTCATAGACCCACAACATATGTTGATTGCATGATTGGCCAACAGCTTTTTATTTCAGTCATCCAAATAACTACGGATCAGTGAACAACATAATGGTGTAAATGGAATTCATTTATCTATATAGAGAAACCACCAGCTGGAGAAGGTATCTTGATGATTGTTGCATTATGTTCATAAGAACCAAAACCTACAAAAAGGTTATGTTAGTTGTTTGATCAGACAATTAGTCTTATTTGGGAAATTAAGTATAGGATGTCTGTTAAGCCTGATAAACCATAAATTTCAGTTGAAAGACTAATTGTACCCTCTCTTAAGCTGCATAATGCAATTTCCACGGATGATTCATTTATAATAGAATAAGAACCTCCGAAGTGATTTCCTGATAGCAACCATGCTATATCTATTTTGTAAATGATAAATTTATAAACAATAATGTCAACAAAGCATCAATAAAATTATGCTACTGTGACAAGTTCAAAAAAATACAATGAGTCTTAACATAATGGGGTATCACATTCAAAAATAGGTAGATATAAATGGAATCTTTTTGTCTTTCATAAACAAGAGAATGGTAGAAAGTATTCATAACATATAAAAGGCAACATAGATGAAATACAAGAAAAATCAACAAGCAAAAGTTCCTCAGCAAGCATTTGGAGGCCAAAAAAGAATCACAAAAAAAGAACTTCCTGTTTATCCACATGCTACTTCAGCTTAACAAGTTAGGAATTCAAAGGATGTATACTTTAGCTCCTTCGACGCTTACCACCATGTTGTGGATGATTAAAGATCCACTGCCTCTGATCCTGCCAGCCAACCAGCAATAAATGTATGCCACCATCCAGAGATCTAACTTATCTGGTATCTAAAGAAGAACCAAATTATGATAAAACAGGTAGACTCTTATGCATTCCTAAGTGAAACATTTGATATTAATTTCCATGATACTTCATTAGACCAGATGTTTTGCCAAGATGAACAGCATAGCAGTATAAGTTTTTCCACATGCTTTGGTACAGTCGACCATAATAGATGTATGGTAGTTATCAGAATTTAATATGATAATTGGCTCTGCAGAAAAGTAGCATTTGATTTTCATTTGCTCAAATGCAAAATGAATTTGATATCAAACCTTTGTTGCAAGGATATCATTAAAGCTGGATGTTTGTTCTCTCTCTCTCTTTTTTCTTTAAGGATGATAGAGTGTAGGATCAAGGAGTCTCGTCTCACCAACAACTTGATGATAAGGAAACCAGAATGCAAGCGAGTCTAGTGATGAACAAGTGCCAAGACAGCAACCAAACTTCTAAGTCTTTGACAGACATTCAGAATGTCAGTGTATAGTAATCACTTCAACAAATGTCAAAATTGAAAGAGTATGTAACTTCATAGATAATATATTTTCAGTTTTTTTTTCGTTTTGGAAGAAATTAATTGCCTTCCTTGGCTTCTTTTTCTTGATACAACTGGGTCTTGACTTTCTCATATCTTCCCTATATCCCATCATCTTACTGAGCTTTGCACTATCATCCAAGTTCTCATGTGGCGCATAAATGTTAGATAAAAGAAATATTTATAGCTTAAAGTGTGGTTCAACTTCAAAGCAAGTTCACCAAGCTCAGCCACACGTTCTCTTCTAGCAGCAGCCAGAAGAGCTCCCCATATTGCTCCATGGGCTCAAGAGGCAAACATCTAAACAGATATCAGGCAGTTCTCAGAACCTGCACGTCCAAGAAGGTCAACCATAGTACTGAATTTTTCATTTGATCATGCACTTTGAGTCCATTTAGTCAAAATACCACCTTCCTGCATCTGTTGGTCCCAAATAAATAAATACGAGAAGAGAGACCAGCTAGGAAGTTGACATCATTTGGTTGAAAACTAATAATTCCCAGTCTACAAGTAATCTTGAGAGCTTCTGACCCATGCAAAGCGAAACCTGCAATCATTGTGGTCCAGGTGATCACACTCTTCAGCTTCATATTTCTAATACCCCCATTGCTTCCCCGATTTCCAGAGTCAGCATACATGTTCAACATTGGTTGCATCATGGAAACAATAGTATACAATCCATACTCGTCCAAAAGCTACATGGTCACTCCCTCAAATCCAATGCACCTAGATTGGCAAGTTCAACTCATGTAGCAAACAAAGCTGGCGAACCCCATATCCACCTGACCACATTTCTCAGGCATCCACTTGAAAACACCCACCCCCGCAATCACTGCATTCATTCAGCAGTACCACATCCTCTTCCCAATTCCATCAAACAGCTTATCTGCATCATTCACGTCGCCATGAATGCGCTTCACCAACCAACCTTCGAGGGTCGTACGCCTGCTATATGTTGATAATGATCAAGGTAACAGTTACGCCCATCCACGTATCCTCCTCATTCTCTTTCTACCGCATGGAATTAGGACAAGAGGTCAGCTACAATCTTACTTTGACCACTTCCATGCTCGACCTCATCGATCTACAATCTTCCACATGACTCGGGGGCTAAAATGGAATCCTGGAACACCACATGGATGGACGACATGAAGCCTGCGACGAATCTTCCATCCAGCTATGTGGAGGTAGTGAGCTCTCCCAAGAGGAGTGTCGATTATAAAAACGGGTTAGCCGCTAGATAAGAACAAAAACACGTGTGATGTCAGCCTCCATGCACGCGAGTTCGATACGTGGACACAGTTAGATAAAATCGCGACAAGAAGCCGCGGACAGACGTCTGATGTAAACACCGCTGCAGGGCTTCGTGATGAGGACAAGTTGAGTGCGGCCAAAAAATGGCCGTCGCGCTCGACCTCCCTGCACGCGGCACACAGCACACCACAAGACCTCGGGCGTCTCGTTGCCGTCAGCTTCATGGTATCCTCTCCCTCCCTCCCTCTCTCTCTCTCTCTCATGATGTTTTCATTCATTTTATGGACACGAAACAGAGCAAAATAGTAACAATGATACTAATTTCATCAAATTGTTTGATACTTTTCTTCGAAAAAACCAGTCAATTTGTATCTCCCACATGCTGTTTCTTCCCTTGCAATCATACTCTTTCTATGAAAACGGAGCCAATCTCTCTTCTTATTGTTGGTGCCACTATTCACTTGGATCATCAAACACTGAAGCAGCAGTTTTTTATTCACTTGGATCAAGAACTATTACTGAGATGATCCAAAACAACTGGTATTCCATTTCTTTAAAGTGGACATTCACATTCACATCACGTGAGACGCGAGGGTCACAAAGAAGCAAGGATGACAAGAAGATTATGCACAGATCATACTGGCTTGCATCTGACAAGCACCTGTAGAAAGAGGACAGGATTCCTCGAGAGCAAGAACATGGACTTCCCTCCCTCATCACTCGCCACACAACTACTAAGCAGGCTCAAACAAAAAAAACAAGCATGCGCCTGCACTGCTGCACTATGATACAGTACATATACACAGAGGAGAGGCCTGGAACAAGATCCCCTACAGTTAACAAAAGTGTACATGTATACATAGCAGTTAGGAAAGGTAGAAGGGCAAATGGAGATCATCTGCCAGCGGTGGCCATGGCCTTGTCTTCAGAATCCTGGGTGTCACTGAGGGTTGCAGGCACAGGAAAATTTAGGCCTGCACGAGCTCTCTCTGCAACATCATCAGAACTTGGAAAAAGAGATGGCTTCTTGGCGTAATTAAAGGAGAGGTCTTTGTTTGCAGCCAGAGCCAGAAGCTCCGACTCCTCCAACCCCTTTGCTGGGCCGAGGCTGCACCTGTCTGTGCTGTGCTTGGCCAATGCATCTTTAAATTTCTTGATCTGCATGATGAACCACACAAGAAAGGCCAAAATAAGAGTCCTAGAAATGATCCTGGGTGTGAAATTGATCGATTACAATAACAATTTAAACCATGTTCATGTTCACATATCAATGCCAAAATGAGGGGGGGAGGATTGAAGAGGAATGGGGTTGTGGATCTCACAGTGGCATTGGTGCAGCTGAAGCTGCCGAGGCGCCCATGAGCTCCTCGGTAGAACCTGAAAAATGGGAGGACATGGACATGCAAGCTATAACACATGGACTTGAGCTTCTCAAAGTTGATTTGAAGAAACAGAACATTAGGGTTCCTCTCTGCAAACTGGCAAATCTGCACCAAAGCAAAAGGATATTAATTCTCGAATACCTTCAAAAAGAGAAATTTAAACCCTGCTAGCAGAAAGTTCCATAAAAGATCATACCTTGGGATGGAGGGCCCTGCAGCCTCCACATCCAGAGGAGAAGAAATCGACAATAACAAGCTTGTCGCCTGCGTTCAATAAGGAGTCGACGAGATCCTGCGCCGACTCGATCTCCTTCATGTTGGCTTGGAGACCCTTTTCCCACCATTTTAAAGACTTTCCAGTGGAAAGGGTCATCTGAGAGCAACCAATAGACAGAGTTATTAGAATCTTTAACCACGAAATCTAAGAGCATCAAATTGGTAAACGAGGAATCCCTGGGAAGCCAATCATAGAATATAAATTTGGAGGGTCTACGAAAACCCTAAAAGATTGTTTTTGGTCCTCGCAAAGAGGCAATGAAGGAACGCTAATAAAAAAAAAAAAAAAAGAGGGAAACAAAGAAATTTCTTGACCTGGTCACAAAAGATCAAATCTTTACAAAATTTCATCATCAAGAAACAGGACAAAAGCGGGAAAAGACCGGGAGCTCGAAGCCTCCACGCACCTGCACAGGAACCGAAGAGAGGCATCCCCGCAAGAGCTTCCCTCGCGGCGCACCAGCAACCAATCTCCTCCCGCGGAAGCCACTGCTCCCAAAAGAAGACCTCAAGGGCTCAATTCCCGGGAAAGAACCGCGACGGAGCGCCACAAACGCGGGGCTCTTCCTCTGCGCGCAAGAAAGCGACGAGGAAGCATGGCCGCTGCACGAGGAAAGGAAGCACCTTTGAGCCAAAACCTCCGCCATTGGTTCCAAAGGTGCAACCTTTCTCTCCCTCCGGTCGAGATACAGAAACCAAAGAGCTAGAAGGAGATCAATTCAGGGGATATTGGACAGGCCAGAACACAGCGAAAGCAAGAAGGAATAAATAGGGCGTAGCAAATGGAAATTAGCAGACCCACCTTTTGTCCTATCCGTCCCCTTTATTTAGTTTCCTATCGTGAATCTTAACCGTCGATTGTCAGATCAGAGACCCAACACCCAAGATGGACGGTGAATATTAGTCAAAGGTGGCTGGTCTCCCAAACGACACGTTTTTGGTCATCGTTTCCTGCCGCTTGGAAAACTGGATAGGCTTCGGATAAAGGCCAAAAAAGCGGTCCCGACTTCCAGACCCTGATTCACGTCCCAAAATTTAAGCCACAGACCGAGATGGGACCCACAATACCGACGGGACGCGGCAGGTCTCAGTCGCCCCTCGTACGCTCCTTGTCAAGCATAAGAACGCTGTTAACTGAATTTTCACGTTTGGATAAGGTTAGAGTGGATAAGAGATGATTTCGTCGTGGTTTTCTGAAGAGATTGCATTCAATCTAAGCACTAGAAAAATGGAGCATAAATTCCACATTATTTAGACTCCAAATACCTCATATTTTGGCCCATGGACCTTCACCTGAAGCAAAAGTTTTAGGAGGAAGCATTATCCAGATTCATCGTTTGAGGATCTCAAATCAACATCATCAAATAGATCGATGACTCACTCCTCATCGAGGAGCATGATAGCGTACGGCTCTGAACTAGTACAACCTTTTACGAACTTTTCTTCACGCATGTAATATAAAAGGTACTCAGATAAACAATAAAAAGGGGAAGACATTCGAACCCGTGCAACATACACTTCAATACTTTACTTCTCATCGCTAACTTGATCGTTGGAGGGGCCGAGTCGAGGCGCCCACATCACCCGATTGAGTCCTTGGTGTAGACGTTGATAATCGAGAAGTCAACTAAGGAGTGGAAGGATGCATTCATAAAGAGGAAAGCTTCGTCCACGGAGGCCAACCAAACAAGGTCCTCCAACCAGGGATAAGCAACTCCCTTTGAGCGGTTGCGACTCCACCAATGACCAAAAGTCGAATCCAGTATGAGGCGACCGCCCGGGTCCCCGATCTACCAACCGATGTCCCAAGGAGTCCGCATATCCCTCGAGCGCCAATGAAGAATCCCCATACATCCATGTGTACACGAGCAGACTAAGCCGAGACGACACCTCAGCCTCGATACGTAAAATGTATAACATTCTTTTGGCGCTAGAATAAGGGCCAGCGTTGTTTAAGCACCTATATGCATATTACTAATCCAGGTTCGAAGGACCTTTACCCTCATCCTCTTCCCCACGAGTGGGAATATCGGCCATAAAGCCTTAGGCCATCCTCCACCACCCTCCAGAGGCTCTACTTGGGTTGGACGCAACTATTTCAAGACCAGCGGGGCGACTCTCTCAACTAGGGCAAAGCAAGTAAGGTCGGGTAGCTCACTGACCCCCAGTAGTGTCTCAAATATCGCTCGGGCGTGATCCTGATCAATCTTAAGGACTATCAGCCCTTGACTACTAGCATCACTCGGGCATCATCTTGATCGATCTCAAGAGCTATCAACCCCTTTTAAGGGCTTTTAGCCCCTGGTTGCCAATATAGTTCGGGCGTCATCTCGATCGATCTCAAGGGCGTTTAGCTCTTAATTACTAATATCGCTCAAGCATGATCTCGACTAATCTCAAGGGCTTTCACCCCCTTCACAGGATTTTCAGCCCCCGATTACCAATATCGCTCGTGTGTCATCTCGATCGATCTCAAGGGCTTTTAGCCCTTGATTACTAACATCGCGCGGCCATGATCCCAACCAATCTCAAGGGCTTTCAACTCCTTCATAGGGCTCAGTCCTAAACAAATTTTCAAGAGCTTTCGAGCTCCCATAGGGCTCTTAATCTTGAACATATTCTCAAGGGCTTTCAAGCTCCCACAGGGCTCTCAATCCCGAACATATTCTCAAAGGTTTTCGAACTCTCAAAGGGTTTTCAGTCCCAAACACAGGGCTCTTAGTCCTGAATAGATTCTTAAGGGGCTCTTAAAGGGCTTTTCGTCTCGAACACGGGGCTCTTAGTCCCGAATAAATTTTTAATAGCTTTTGATCTCTCACAGAGCTCTCAGTCCCAAAAGATTCTCAAGGGCTTCTGATTATCAAAGGGCTTTCAGTCCCGAACAAATTTTCAAGAGCTTCCAAGCTCTCACGGGGCTCTCAGTCCCTAAACAAACTTTCAAGAACTTTCGAGCTCCCACAAGGCTCTCAGTCTCGGCCAAGTTTCCAAGAGCTTTCGAACTACCAAAGGGTTTTCAGTCCCGAAACATACCCAAAGGACTTTCAGTCCCGAAATAGATTCAAAAGGCTTTAAGTCCTGGCCAAGTTTTCAAGAACTTTCGAGCTCCCAAAGGGCTTTCAATCCCGAAATAGACCCAAAGGGCTTTCAGTTACAAAACATATTCAAAGAACTATTGGTCCCGACCAAGTTTTCTAGAGCTTCTGAGCTCCCAAAGACCTCTCAATCTTGAACAGATTTTCAAGAGCTTCAGAGCTCCCGAAGGGCTCTTAGTCCCAAACAAGTTATCTAGAACTTCCGATCTCCCGAAAGGCTCTTAGTCTCTAATAAGTTTTCAAGAGCTTCCGAGCTCCCAAAGGGCTTTTAGTTGAAAATAGCTTCTAAAGGGCTCTTAGTCCCAATACAAGAACAAAGGGCTTTCGAGCCCTCAGTTCTCAATCCTGAACAGTTTTCTCAGCTTCCTACCCCAATTGGCTTCTAGCATGGAACGACTCCCAAGGGAACTTCGATTTTGAACAACCTCCAAAGGGCTATCTACATACATCAAACTAGCAAAGATCCTCATTTCGAAACACGACCTCCGACTCGGCCTTTGAGCCAATTCATACTGACTTCAGTCTCGGCCAATCCATGCCGACTTTGATCTCAGCCCAAAAGCCAGAACTCCTAGAATAAAGTCGATGATCAAGCAAACTTACAATTACATGTCGCACCCTCTCGCTTCTCTTAAGGCATGACTCTCTTTCGGGGTGAGGGGGATAATAATAGGGTATATTTTGGCCAATCAAACATGGACCTCCATGTTAGCCTCGGCGAAAGTCGAGTAGACACATTTGACTTGGCTCAGACATAAGTCTCGAGAAGTACTGCTACTCCAGTCAATCGCTCGAGGACCTCAAGTCAACATCAGTAGACAAATTGACGGCTCGCTCCTCGCCCGAGGAGCATGACAACGTACAACTCTGAACCAGCACCGCACACATTAAACAATCTCATATGAACTCTTCATCCCGCAAGTAGTATAAGAGGCACCCAGGTAAAGAGTAAAAGGAGGGTCATTCGAACCCGTGCAACCTACACTTCAATACTTCACTTTCCATCGCTAAATTGATCGTCGGAGGGGTCGACTCCAGCATGAGGTGATCGTCTGGGTCCCCGATCTACCAACCGATATCCCAATGACTCAACACATCCCTCGGGCACCAACGAAGAATCTCCGGGTGTCCATGTGTACGCGGGCAGAACCAAGCCGAGATGACACCTCAGCCTCGGGACATAAAATGTACAACACAAACAAATCAAGTTTTTTATGATGATAGTTCCATAATTTGGTTATGTTCACTTAGGATAAAAATACAACTCAATGGAATTGAGTGTCTTTGTGTAATACAGTACATAATATGAAGTAATAGACTACTGTACAATACCCTAGTGATAGACTACTAATCATAAGGTAAAGTTTTTAATTTGATACAAATTTTTGAATATGATATTGTATTGCTATATCAATCAGTACATATCGAGCTGTATCGAACATATCGACATGATACACTAAGGTATCAAGTATATCGATCCTCTATCGAATTAGTACTCATCATTCATATCAAATCGTAGTACGATACGATATTACAAATATATGTCTTATTTTTTTGTAACGATATGAAATGATAAAAAGATGAATACTTCGACATCATATGATTGACATCTAAGTATCATGTACTGAGATGTCACATGATGAGCATTTGAGCACATGGATATTGTGATGTTCTATGTTCGACGCACTCCAATCATAATTAATTTTGAAAGAAACATATCTATAACCCACACCTACCATAGAGTAAATGATATTTGAGGTCCACCATAAAGGATTTTACAAATACATCCTAAGACGTAGACTTTTATGTTGAGCTTTGGATAGGGTCTTATCAAGAATGTCTCCAACATAACCTTATAAGTTTCGAGGATAACACGGAATACATCCTAAGACGTAGACTAATGGGTGCTTGTAGCTTTAATTAAAAGTTGTACTTATATGAGTACTCATTTATAGACTTACACTTAATTATGTTGGTCGAATCATGCTATAATAATTTAACATAATTTAGCAAAGTTATTCCTTGTTTGTAGCTCTTGAGAAAATATAGGTCAATCTAAAATCATATATATTTATGTGGCAGTGACTTTAATAGAGTTATGATTTCAGCATTTGGATGATTAAAGTGAATGCAAGACATGAAATCATTAGCATGAAGCTACTATGCTAAGAAATCCTAGCTCATGAATTATGTCCAACTATGAGCAATTCTAATGGTGGAAAACATCACTTCTACAATCTCCACAAGTCTTATATGAACTATATGTTTTACACTGAAGAAGAAAGAGTTGCATGGAAAGGAATGGAGGTCTGCTTACTAGCTACATGACAAGTCACAAAAGCCATGGCTATCCAACCTTTTGACCTCACCAAATTCTTGTTGGAAAGACAGTAATGTTTAGCCACAAGCCAACCACCCTTAGCCTAACTGGTCCTACTTTGAACGGAGTCATCGTTACCATGTGTTCTTTAAACTTGCAGTCATTAGGTCAAGCTTTCCTCTTCTATCAAATTTAATCATCTTTGAACAGATTCATCTTCCAAACAAGATGAATCCAAATTCGTCGAGTTCAAAGGAGGTATGATCGAGGCGGTATGGTCTTTGGACACGAAACTGATAAGATTACTCCGAGACTCAAGTTAGAGAGAATTCAAGATAAGGAAATAACTATTTTTCATAATTGAACTGTTAGAGGGATAGTATTGATGTGATAGATGGACTGACTGAGCTGAATTATGCTGATGATTTACCATTTGATCATCATGTGTTTAGTGGAACAATCTTTGCAGGAAAAAATTGTTCTTGTACCAAGTAGCAGTAGATTCATGGAAATTACACCACCTCAGGAGCTTGGAAGAAGATAAAGACAAGGAGGTGTAAAGATTGGGGTTTGGAAAGGAATATTATGGGCAAGGAAGGCAGTAACGATAGCAATAGAGAAATGGACGGACGCCTTCCTTTGAAGCTTCTCTTGGAAGTGCCTTCAACTCCACGGGTGTAGATTAGGCCCTCCGATCATCCATCTATATAGGTCCTTCTCGCTCTCCGCTTCTTTTCTTCCATTACTTCGGCTCCAAATCTACCTCGCCTAATTGTTTGTTTGTTCTTCTCCTGGTACTTTGTCTCTTTGTGGAGGTGCAGCAGCCATGGTGGATGTCTCGGTGCTCAACGAGGTGGATGACTGCATCGACTTGCCTCCTGGCTTCAGATTCCACCCCACGGATGAAGAGATCATAACTCACTACCTCACACCAAAGGTCACTGACCTTGGCTTCACCGCTACAGCTATGGGAGAGGTGGACTTGAACAAGTGCGAGCCATGGGATCTTCCAGGTGAGCTGCATGCCTTCTCTTTGGCTTCCGAGTGTTGATCTCAAGTTGGGTGCATGGTGCGTTGCTATGCGGCAGGCAAGGCGAAGATGGGGGAGAAGGACTTGTACTTCTTCTGCCACAAGGACAGGAAGTACCCAACAGGCATGAGGACCAACAGAGCTACCGAAGCTGGCTACTGGAAGGCCACAGGAAAAGATAAGGAGATATATAGGGACAAAGGAGTCCTCGTCGGCATGAAGAAGACCCTTGTCTTCTACCAAGGAAGAGCTCCCAAGGGACAAAAGACTAATTGGGTGATGCACGAGTTCAGGCTCGAAGGCAAGCACTCTCTCCCCAGTCTGCCAAACTCTGCAAAGGTAATGTTACCATCACCTCCTTTAGCTCTTCCACACTTCTCTTCAACGGTACCGATCCAGAATCCTACTGTTGCAGGATGAATGGGTTGTGTGTAGGGTCTTCCACAAGAACATAGGGTTGAAGAAAAGCCCACCTGGAGACGATCTCGTGGACCTCGTTACCTCGCCTCCGTTAATGGATCCCCCTCACATGGAATCCAACTTCACAGGTCTTCCTCCTGGCTTTTCCACCATGATGGGAATGGAGGATCCAAGCGCTTACTGCCCGCTGCTGGGATCGACGGACGTGGGCTACTTGCACCAGGATGAAGCAATGCTGAGAGCACTGGCTGCTGCAAACAACGACGCATCGGCCGCCACAAGGAGGAAGTCGTGCAAGGTGGAGCAGTACACCGACATCTCTTCTCCTGCTGTGTCGAAGCATTACGAGGACTTGGACTGCACCTGGACAAGCTACGGATTCTGAGCAACATCCAGTATAGAATGTAGCATCACTTGTAGGATCTTAGTGTCTATATATTGAAATATTTATATGGAGGACAGAGAAGAAGGTGTTAGCACTGATGTTGAAGATTTGTTCTCCTGTTGGATTAGACTGCATCATCATCAATCTTTCTTTGTGTGATTAATACAAGCAACATGAGTCATAACATGATCACCTAACATTATATAGTCTGTTGCTTTGCTTCCTATTCAAAATAAAGCGATTCTGCTCATCCCAAAAAACACTGTGTGAGGGGATATCCATTGATGAGCACGACGTGTTTAATTATACTGTTCGTGCCGCACTATTAATTACATTTTAAACATAAACGCTATGCTTTCTTGTCAGCTAACCATTATCGAATGAGAAGCTTCCTGCAAATTTTTTTTTATAGATATTTATATGCTGATTAATGGGAATTAGAAGTGATCACAAGATTCTTCAAATGATGGAATTGTAAGTTGAATCATTACAATCATGAACTGCAAAAGGTCCCACGTAGAGAGGGACCGAGTCGGAGCCTCGTCAACGTACGCGGCTTGGCTTCTTGGATCCGCTGTAATCTCATTGCAAAATGGCATCTTACAATCCGACAGGACGCGTTATCTTTTTAGTGGGTCCCACGGGTTGGTTCCCTTTGCATCTTGCCGACCTCCTCCGGCCATTTTCTACAGATCTGCTGCTCTTCTTCTCCACTCTTAAGATGATAAGGTTCGGCAATTGCAGGTTTCTAAGCCTACCAACCCTCTCTCTAGCCATCACTTTCCTCCCCCCATGGGTTTGTTTCAGTGCGAAGGCTCGTTGAGAAGATTGTTTCTATATCATTGCTGTGTGGTATATCCATTTATTAGCTTTGTATCGACGAGCAGTGGTCGTAGGCAGGTGCAGGCGACAGCTGAGACATGGTCCTGAGACCATTGATGTGGCATCCCTCTTCAATCTCTGCTCTCGTTGTTCAAGAGATACATGACAAAGCCTCGCATTGATTCGGCTACTTCTCAAACCTCCAAAGATGGCGCAACGAGCAGCAAGTGTCTCAGGGGAACCAAACACATAGAAGTCCTCAAGCAAGAAAGAAACTCCAACAGGTATTTGACATCATGAAGCCAAAGCTTAGCCTCCTTTTTTGAAGAGAATGGAATGCAGACCTCTAAAATAGAGAGTTTGACTCACAAGGATCATGAACAAAGAATCTACACCTGGAGGGCGTTGCAGCTTTCATTTTGGTCCTCAGAAGATTGATGCACAGGTTTTGCTGAGCTTTCCAATATGATAGCAGCCTTGGCAGCATAGAGTGCAGGTTGTGATGTTCACACAACCCCAGAGTCACTCTCACTAGAAAAGCTTGGTAGATGCAGTTGTTCATCATACGTATGTATGATTGGGACCGCTTACCTTTGTTCTTCGCCTTGATGTCACGTAAGAAAAAAAATGGATTCGCCATTTGCTGTCTTCAGCCTCAGGCTTGTCACCATATCTTCATCACATTGGATTCCTAGAGACGTGTCCTCCTCCTCTTCACACACACACACACACAAACCCATAACTGGACAAGCCATGGCTTTGCACCCTCTGAAATCTGCTTCTAACTGGGTTTGCTAGATGTTGATCTTTCCATTAGAGAGAGAGAGAGAGAGAGCTACATAACTTGTATGTTCTTACACTACTAAGGGAGCTGAAAAGGTCACTTCTCTCTGAGAGTCATTTCCAAAAAGGATTGCCTGCATCTGTTTCTCTTGGCCTTGGAAGTTTGCACAACCACCCTAATCTGACAAGGAAAGGTGGTGAAAAGAACAGGATGGTGTTGCCTAACCATTGGTCTTGTGGCAATGTGGCATTAGATTCCAGCACCAGCTGGTACGGCCATGTTGGAACACTCTCTCATCATCTTTAGGTTCGAGCAGATGGAAATTATACGTAGGTTTGACACAAGACGAGATAGCTCTAAAAGATACGGTCTCCAATGTAATGTTTTGTTTGCATGATTTAGTACATCTTAAATTGGGCAAATTTCATATTTTCCGATACCAAAGTGTGACATACGTGGACATGACCTGTGTGTTGGACAAATGACCCATATTCATTTTATAATGGGCTTTAGTGAATCTCAACCTTACTTATATTCATTTAAATCCTAAATTAGGTTGCTAGGGTTGAGATTAAGAGGGTAGCGACGACTGAAAACGTGGGTGAGAGAAAGAAGACTACAGATTAACAGTAGAGGCCAGAAAATAAGAGATCCAGTAAAGAAAATAAGACAATGACATGAAAAAACTATTCTCAATCATTCATATATTAGGTTATATCAGTTTGTAGTAGATTCTTACTATAATATCTTGGGAAGGTTTTGGATATTGTGTTTAGTATTATAGTCCTTGTATCCTTGTGATTCTCTTGTGACTATTAATTTTGGGCTTGGGCAAGAAGCCTTGATATTTGTATATTCATTATTTTAATAGTAGATTTTCTCTCGCTTGTCCCGTGAAGGGATTTTTCACGTAAATCTTGGTGTTCATCTGATTGTGATTTCTGTTTGATTTCACTATGTATAACGGCCTGCTAGTATTTATTCGTATACAAAGTTTATTCATGTTTTATTCTCATCAACTGGTATCAGAGCAGGATTTTGGTGATATTTAATCTTTTGTATTTGAATATGGAGACCGGTAATATTTCTTGCATGATTAGTTTAAATGGAAACAACTGAATGATATGGAAACCAAGAATGGAAGATCTCTTGTATTGCAAAGATTTGTATGAACATTTGCAAGGGGATAGTGCAAAACCAACAACTATAACAGATGATGAGTGGAAGAGGTTATATCAAAAAATTATTGGCTTTATTCGTCAATGGCTTGATGATAGTGTCTTTCACCATGTTTCTACTAAAAGTTATGCTTACTCTCTTTAGAAAAATTTAGAAGGTCTTTATGAAAGAAAAATAATTGGCAACAAAGCTTTTTTGATCAGAAAACTTATGAACTTGAAATATAAAGAGAGGTACTTCTATTCCTAAGCATTTGAATAAAATGCAGAGTATTACTAACCAATTATCCTCTATGAAAATATCTCTTGATGATGAGTTGTAGGCATTGTTACTTCTCAGTTCTTTGCTAGAAAGTTGGGAGACACTAATGGTTTTCCTCAGTAATTCTACACCAGATGGTGTTGTCACCATGAGTCAAGTAACAAGCAATTTGTTGAATGAGGAGTTGAGGAGAAAGAATTCAGCAACTTCTAAGATTGATTCACAGACACTTGTCTCAGAGAATAGAGGAAGGTCAACGTCAAAACATAGAAGTGGTTCACACAGAGGTAGAAGCAAGTCAATATCAAGGAAAGATATTGTTTGCTACAATTGTGGTGAGAAATGACATTACAAGAATCAGTGCAAGCAACCTAAGAAGAATAAAAAAAAGGGGCAAATAAGTGGAGCATACGAAGTCAAAAGAGAATATCACAACTACGGTAAGGTAGTAATTATTTGATTTTGTCTACTTCTAATGATATTTTTTCTTGTGTGTGCCAGGATCTCGAGTGGATAATCGACACAGGTGCTTCTTATCATGCTACACCACGGAGGGAGTTCTTTGCTACTTACAGATCTGGAAATTTTGGTATTGTCAAGATGGACAACTATGGCACAACAAACATCATTGGCATGAGAGATATCCATATAAAGACCAACCTTAGTTGCAAGATGGTGCTTAAGGATGTGAGGCATTTGATTAACTTAAGACTGAATTTAATTTCAGTTGGAAGGCTGGACGATGAAGACTTTGATGACAGATTTCATAGAGGACAGTGGAAGCTCAGTAAGGGTTCTCTTATTGTAGCTAATGGAAAGAAATGTCATACATTGTACAGATTGCAGGCTAAAGCTTGTGGTGAGCAGTTGAACGCTACAGAGAAAGACTTCAGCATAGAGTTGTGGCATAGGCGATTGGGACACATGAGCGAGAAGGGGCTGTAAAAATTTTCCAAGAGAGAGGTATTGCCATACCTCAGATGTACACATTTGAACCCTTGTATTAATTGTTTGGCTGAAAATAACATAGAGTTTCCTTTGTTAGTCTTGTCTTATCTAGAAAAATACACGTCTTGGACCATGTCTATACAAATGTGTGTGGTCCTTTGAGGACAAAAACTCCTGATGGATATGTTAATGTTCATAGTATCAGTGGTGCACTTTGTTTTGTTACTTTTATAGATGAATTTTCCAAGAAAGTTTGGGCCTATGCTTTGAAGACCAAAGATCAGGTTATTAATGTCTTCAAGGAGTTTCATGCTAGAGTTGAAAGGGAGATAGAAAGGCAATTGAAATGCATAAGATCATATAATGGTTGTGAGTACATATATTTATTTAATGATTATTGTAGGTCACATGACATCCAACATGAGTTGACAGTTCCTAGTACGCCTCACCATAATGCAATTGCAGAGAAGATAGACCACACCATCATGGAAAAAAGATCAGATGTATGCTTTCACAGGCCAAGCTATCTAAAAGGTTTTGGGATGAGACTTTGAAGACTGTAGTTGATGTAATCAACTTATCACCATGTATAGCTCTAGATGGTGATGTTGTAGAGCATGTATAGTCAGAGAAAGATATCTCTTATATGCATTTAAGAGTGTTTGGTTATCGTGCATTTGTACATATTCTAGACAATGAGAGGTCTAAGTTGGATGGTAAGACAAAAGAGTGTATTTTTCTTGGTTACTCACATGATCAGTTTGGTTACATGCTTTGGGATCCAAAAAATAGAAGATGTTCAGAAGTAGAGATGTTGTCTTCTTTGAGGATCAAATCATTGAGGATTTGAAGGAGACACCAGCTAAGACTTTTACAGAGGGATTTGTAGATTGTGACCCAGTTATTCCTCCAATATATTATGGTGATGGGGGAGATGTGCAGGAAGATGGTGCAGAGCCAGATGTTGATCTACCCGCAGGACATGTTGAACAGGAAGAAGAAAGAGAGCAAGTTCCCACTGAACCTCAGTTAAGAAGATCGTTTAGACCACGTCAACCTTCCAGGAGATACTCTACAGATGAGTATGTGATGCTTACTGATGCAGGTGAACCACAGATTTACCAGGAAGCAATTAAAAGTGAGCAGAAAAAGAAGTGGTCTATTGCTATGCAGGAAGAGATAGATTCTCTACAGAAGAACCACACATATGATTTGGTGCAACTACTAGAAGAAAGTAAAGCCTTGAAGAACAAGTGAGTTTTCAGGTTGAAGACTCAAGAATATTATTCTCAACCAAAGTATAAAGCTAGATTGATTGTGAAAGGCTTTGGTCAAAAGAAAGGTATTGACTTTGAATAGATTTTTTCTCCTGTTGTTAAAATATCTTCTATCCGTGTTGCTCTTGGTATTGCTGCTAATCTAGACTTGGAGATTGAGCAGTTAGATGTGAAAATAGTTTTCCTTCATAGTGATTTGGAAGAGGAAATTTATATAAAGCAATCAGAAGGCTTCAAAGTCAAAGGTAAATAAAATCTTGTCTGCAAGTTGAAGAAGAGCTTGTATGGGCTGAAGCAAGCTCCAAGACAGTGGTATAAAAAGTATGATTCATTTATGATTAAAAATAAATATAAAAGAATAGCTTCAGATCATTGTGTGTACATCAAACGGTTTGATGAGAATTTTATTATTCTCTTACTTTATGTTGATGACATGCTTATCCTTGGAAAAGATATGTCTATGATTGATAGGTTGAAGAAGGACATGAGTGAGTCTTTTGAAATGAAGGACGTAGGGCCAACAAAGTAAATACTGTGCATACAGATTTCTCGTGATAGAAGAAAGAGGAAGATTTGGTTGTCACAGAAGAAATACATTGAGAAGGTATTGGATAGGTTCAGTATGAGTAATGAAAAGCCAGTTGGTTCTCCTCTTGCATGTCACTTCAAGTTGTGCTCAGATCATAGTCCGTCAAGTGATGAGGAGAAGGAGAAAATGCAAAAGGTTCCCTATGCTTCAGCAGTTGAAAGTTTAATATACGTAATGGTATGTATGAGGCTAGACATTGCATATGCAGTGGGTGTTGCTAGCAGATTTCTTGCAAATCCAGGTAAAGAGCATTGGGCAGCAGTGAAGTGAATTTTTAGATATCTCAGAGGAAGTTCTAAAGTTTGTTTAAGCTTTGGAGATGAACCACCTGTGTTGACAGGTTACACAGATGCAGATATGACAATAGATATTGATATAAGGAAATTCACATCAGGTTTTGTATTTACTTTTGCAGGGGGAGCTGTGTCATGACAGTCCAGATTGCAAAGGTGTATTGCGCTCTCCACCATAAAGGCATAATATATTGCTGCTACAAAGGTTTACAAAAAAAATGTTATGAATGAAAGGATTCTTACAAGAATTGGGACTGAAACAGGAAAACTATGTGGTATATTGTGACAGCCAGAGTGTCATCTATTTATGCAAGAACCCAACAGTTCATTCAAAGTCAAAGTATATAGATGTCAGATATTACTAGATCAGAAATGTGCTTGAAGAGAAGCAGTTACAGCTTCAGAAAATTCACACAGATGATAATAGGATAGACATATTGACAAAGGCTTTACCGAAAAAGAGACAGGAGATGTGCCGATAGTTGTTCGGCATGGCTTCATATTGAGGAGTCATGAGACAGCCTCCCTTATGGGCTGAAGGAGGAGGTTGTTGGGAAAACGACCAAGATTCAGCCCATAATGAGTTTTAGTGAAGCCCACAGCCCAGAACCTCACTTATATTCACCTAAACCTTAGATTAGGTTGCTACGGTTGAGATTAAAAGGGCAACGGTGGCTGAAAACGTGGGTGAGAGAAAGAAGACTGCAGATTAACAATAGAGGCCAGAAAATAAGAGATCCAAAAAAGTGAAAAAGACAAGGATAGGAAAATATTATTCTCAATCATTCATATCTTAGGTTAGATCAGTTTGTAGTGGATTATTACTATGATCTCTTGGGAAGGTTTTGGATATTGTGATTAGTATTATAGTCTTTGTATCCCTGTGATTCTCTTGTGGCTATTGCTTTTGGGCTTGGGCAATAAGCCTTGAGATCTGTATATTCATTATTTTGATAGTGGATTTTCTCTGGCTTGTCCTGCGAAGGGATTTTTCACGTAAGTCTTGGTGTTCATCTGATTGTGATTTCTATTTGATTCCGCTGTGTATGACGACCTATTAGTATTTATTCGTATATAAAATTTATTCATGTTTTATTCCCATCACTACGATGGCTCCAAATCAATCAACTAGAATATGCTCTCACATGTTGATTTACATTGACAATTCAGGGCACAAGCCCTTATCTCTTAAGTCACAAATGACCTCTTCAGGAAGTAAAGGGAGTAGAAGGAGCTCTTTTGCCAAAACATCGATTTCTTTATCAGTTTCATTCAGCAAACTTTGGAGAAAGCAAACCGCCATGGAAAGCCAGAATCAACATGCCATTGTTGCTGCATCTCATCCACCTGGTTGTGATTATTCCTAGTCTCCCCAAACAGCTCTCTTGGCTTGCTTCTTCTTCTACCGGATGAGCTTCAAACAAAGAATTCTTCCTCCCGACCTTCTACGTTAACTGCAAGCCAAGGAAATCCAGTTATCAGATTCCTTCCTCAGCCATCCTCATCGCAGCAGTATTAATATCCATGCATGCCGGAACGGCATGCAAGAAGAAGAAGGAGGAGGAGAGGGAAGAGTCGGCGGCAGCAAATCGAGATGGGCGAGATCGTCTTCTTCGACGTGGAGACCACGGCTCCAGCCGGCGGCGGGCGGAGGCTTCAGCTGCTGGAGTTCGGAGCGATGCTGGTGTGCCCAAGAAAGCTGACGGAGGTAGAGAGCTACTGCACGCTGATACGGCCAGCAGACCTGTCTGCGGTGGCGCCCCAGCGATGCAGCGGCATCACCCGCGAGGCCGTCGCCGCCGCTCCCACGTTCGAAGAGGTCGCCGACCGGATATTTGGGATTCTGAATGGTACGTGAGTGCTTTGCTAGCATTAGTGCAAGATAAATGTGGACCGATGATCTAAATCTCTTCCCTGCAGGTAGGGTTTGGGCAGGGCATAACATCCAAAGATTTGATTGCCATCGGATCAAGGAGGCTTTCGCCGACATCGGTCGACCTCCTCCGGAGCCTAAAGGCCTGATCGATTCCTTGGCCATCTTAACGCATGGGTTTGGCAGGAGAGCAGGTGATCTCAAGGTAATGATCTCAAGCTATGCTTCGTTTCCGACTAGTGTTGCTATATGTTTGATCTGTGCCATTTGGCTATCAGATGGCAACCTTGGCTTCTTACTTTGGGCTCGGCCAGCAAAAACACAGGTTCTATCACCTGCTCTACATATCAGCATTACACTTTGGAAACTGCTCTCTCTCTCCCTCTCTCTCTCTCTCTCTCACACACACACACACACATCCAGATTTTATGCTGAGACACACAGTTATTGTTTGCAGAAGTCTTGATGATGTCCGAATGAACCTCGAGGTCATCAAGAATTGCGCAACGGTGTTGCTTTTGGTATGTTAGGATTAGCTCGCAATCGAAAGCCAGAAGCAAAAGCTCTGTTAGTAGTAATGACTCGATACTTGTTGAGCACCTGCAGGAATCCAGCCTTCCGCAAGTGTTTCCTAACAAGAGTCTGGGAAACCTCGGGATGGTGACAAGAAGCAGAGCTAATGGGAGGTCATGCGGCGTCGAAGCCTGCCGGAAATCTCCTCAGCCTGCTTCCCCTGTAATCCATAGAGCATCTCCTTACAAGAAGGATAACATAAGAAAGGTAAACCAGTTTGTGATGCTACCCTACCTTCACTTCACTATGTGAGGAGGAGGCAGGTTAGATCATCTGATGACAGAATAATGCTTATGATGGTTCAGGTGATGGAGAGAGCAAAGGAGGCACTGAGCAGTGCTCGTGGAACCGCGCCTCTCAACACCCTCCTTAGACACTCGAGGAGTCTACTGAGATGAGGAACACGATCCTTTATTACCAGCTGAGGAAGAAAAGAGAGCTAATGGCGGAGGACTGAATTGTTCTTACTGTGGCTGCATGCAGACTGTATATTAGTTCTCTTTTGTTTGCCTCCTCTTATCTCAAATATGTGTTCATTCAAGTGAATCAATCAATTCCATCTTTATTCCTTAGCTAGCCGTGAGTGTCTTGGAATAAAGGAGTACCGTATGTGAGCTCTCATTCCTGTGTCTCGCCAGCCAATAGATGTTTCCGTCCCCATAGAATATTACATGTATCTCATTTCCAAGCCGGCGGTGACATCAACGACGGCAGCCACACTTCGTGGGCGTTTGGGTGGGGCAACAGGCGAAGTTGCTGCGGACGTATGGTGGTCGTCAAGGCAACTTGTTGTATTCTTCGCCGGTTTGTTGTTATGGTGTAAGAGTCTACCCGAGCGCAAAGTGTGGTGCTGAATCCACCCGACGCAGCGGCATCACCGGATGTTTGGGAATGCGGCCACCTTCCTCTTCCTCCTTACTCCTTCCTCCCCTCCTATTGAACCCCGGAGCCGCCTGTCTTACCAACACACCACCACACTTGTCCCCTCTAAATATTTGATCCGTTCCAACAGCATAGCTTCATATGAAGGTAATATGTCATGAGTTGAGCTTCGCACACAAGAAAGCAGAGCTCAGACAAGAACATTACCAAAGCTAGCTAAAACAAGGCTCGGAGCTTCAAGCTCCAATGCATCTCAAGCTCATCCGTCATTGCAGCGGCAGCAGCAGTCTCCCGACGCACCTTCAACTCCACCATCTGGTTCGGTGGACGATGCCATCACGTCAGTAGCCACCCTATCAATTGCCTCGAAAAACCGGGACCTGCTGCTGCGCCGACCGAGACCCAGAAGCTTGGCTTCAAGCTCTACACCACCATTCGTTACGTTTCCTTCAGCTTCGACACCACCACTTGTTGAGCATCACGTAGGCCGCGTCAATCCATCCATCCGTCGAAGCTCCCAAGTTCCTCGTGTTTCTTACTCTCCTCTCCGCCTGTCCTTGGAGCTTAGTTTGACCTCCAAGTCATCTTCTCACATGTCAATTCCCCATGCCTTCTCTGGTTCCCATCTCGCTGCGGTGAAGAAGATGCACAGGACTTTTCTGTACGAGTTTTACAGGAATTTCGAGGATAATGTTGCTGTGGGTCTGTCGCCATCGGGCGATTACACCACTCCTAGAAGAAGATGGAGAAATCCCAAGGATTGCTAGCAAAGCAAATCCCAAGGATTGATGCTGACGAGGAATTCAACTTCTTCTACGGTCTATTTGCTGATGGGATATAAAAATATATAAAAAAAAGTATACTCATAATGAAATTAAAATCAAATAAACATCAATATTTACGTAGAAAACTTTTTCAACTTTAAGTATAAAAATCACGGGCCAGAGAAAAATTTCTTTTCACTATAAAAATAATGAATGTACAAATCTAAAAACTCTCATACCAAAACTAAAGCAACAATCATAATAGAATCATCGAAATACAATAATTATATTATTATATACAATATCTAAAACCCCATCAAGTGATCACAGTAATAATCCACTATAGATTTGATCTAACCTGATATTAGAATACTGTTTGGATGATTTATAATAGTCTTTCTTTATCCTTGTATTTTTTATTTTCTGTATCTCTTGTTTTCTATCCTCTAGCTTTCTTTCTCTCTCCTATATTTTTAGCCGTCGTTGTCCACTTTTTCTTAACCCTAGCCACCAAAACTAAGGTTTTGGTTAAGAGAAGTGAAATTAGGGTTGTGGGCTTCATTAAAGCCCACTATGGGCTGAATCTGGGTCATCTGTCCAACAACCTTCTCTTTCAGCCCATAACGGAGATTGTCTCATGACTCCTCAATATGAAATCATGTCGATTGCTATCGGCACATCTTCTATCTTTCTTTCGGTAAAGTCTTGGTCAACATGTCTGCCCCATTATCATTTGTGTGAATTTTCTAAAGCTGTAACTACTTCTCTTCAAACACATTTATGATCCAGCAGTATCTAACATCTATATGCTTTGACTTAGAATAAAATATTGAGTTATTGCATAAATGGATAAGACTCTGGCTGTCACAATACACCACATAATTTTTTTATTTCAACCACAATTCTTGTAAGAATCCTTTCATCCATAATATTTCTTTGCAAACCTCTATAACATCAATATATTATAGCTATGTTGTAGAGAGAGCAATACACTTTTGCAATCTTGATTGATATGGCATAGCTCTCTATATACAAAAGTAAGTACAAAACCTGATGTGGACTTCCTTGTGTCAATATCTCGTCATATCTGCATCTGTGTAACCTGTCAACGCAGGTGGTCCACCTCCAAAGCTTAAACAAACTTTAGAACTTCCTTTAAGATATCTAAAAATCCACTTCACTACTACCCAGTGCTCTTTGCCTCGATTTGCAAGAAATCTGCTAGCAACACCCACTGCATATGCGATGTCCGACCTTGTACATACCATTGCGTATATTAAACTTCTAACTGCTGAAGCATAAGGAACTTTTGTATTTTTCTCCTCATCATCACTTGATGGACTTTGATCTGAGCACAACTTGAAGTTACCTAAAAGAGGAGAACCAATTGGCTTTGCATTGCTCATGTTGAACCTGTCCAATACATTCTCAATGTATTTCTCCTATGACAACCAAATCTTTTTGTTTCTTGAGTCACGAGAAATCTGCATGCCTAGTATTTACTTTACTGGCCCCATGTCCTTTGTTGCAAAAGACTCACTCAGTTTCCTCTTTAATATGTCAATTTTAGACATCTTTCATAAGGATAAACATGTCATCAATATAAAGTAATAGAATAATAAAATTTTCACCAAATTGTTTGATGTACACACAATGATCTGAAGCTGTTCTTTTATATTCATTTTGAACCATAAATGAATCAAACTTTTTATACCACTTTCTTGGAGCTTGATTCAACTCATACAAGTTCTTCTTTAACTTGAAGACAAGATTTTCTTTACCTTTGACTTTGAAGCATTCTGGTTGCTCCATATAAATTTTCTCCTCCAGATCACCTTGAAGAAAAGCTATCTTCACATTCAAATGCTCAACCTCCAAGTTTAGGTTAGCAGCAATACCAAAAGCAACACAGATAGAAGACATTTTAACAACAAGAGAAAAAAATCTCTTCAAAGTCAATACATTTCTTTTGACCAAAGTCTTTCACAACCAATCTAGCTTTATACTTTGGTTAAGAACAATATTCTTGAGTCTTTAACATAAAAACTTAATTGTTCTTCAAGGCCTTACTTCCCTTTGGTAGTTGCACCAAATCATATGTGTGGTTCTTCTGTAGAGAATTCATCTCTTCCGGTATAGCAACTAACCACTTCTTTTTCTGCTCACTTTCAACTGTTTTCTAGTAACTCTATGGTTCACTTGCATCAGTAATTATCACATACTCATATATAGAGTCTCTTTTAGAAAGTTGACGTAGTCTATAAGATCTTCTCAATTGAGGTTCTACGGGAATTTGCTCCATTTCTTCTTCCTGCTCAATATGTCCTACAGGTAGATCAACATTAGGTTTTGCATCATCTTCCTGCACATCTCCTCTATCACCCTGATGTACTGGAGGAATAACTGGGTCTCAATCTGCTAATCCTTATGTAGAAATCTTGACTAGTGCCTCATTCTTCAAATCCTCAAGGGTTTGATCCTCAAAAAAGATAATATCTCTGTTTCTGAACACCTTATCTTATTCTGGATCCTAAAGCCTATAACAAAACTGATCATGTGAGTAGTCGAGAGAAATACACTCTTTTATCTTACCATTCAGCTTGAACCTCTCATTGTTTGGAACATGTGCAAATGCACGATAACCAAACACTCTTAAATGCATATAGGAGACATCTTTCTCTAACCATAGATGCTCTGCAACATCACCATCTAGAGCTGTATATGGTGACAAGTTGATCACATCAATAGCAATCCTCATAGCCTCATCCCAAAATCTTTTGGGTAGCTTAGCCTGTGAAAGCATATATTTGACCTTTTTCATGATGACATGGTTCATCCTCTCTGCAATTGCATTATGTTGAGATGTATCAGAAACTCTCAACTCATGTTGGATGTCATGTGACCTGTGATAATCATTAAACAATCATGTATACTCACCACCATTATCTGATCTTATGTATTTTAATTATCTTTTTGTCTCTCTTCAAACTCTGGCATGAAACTTTTTGAAGACACTAATAACATGATCTTTTGTCTTCAAAGCATAGACCCAAACTTTTTTAAAAAAGTCATCTATAAAAGTGACAAAACAAAGTGCACCACTGATACTAGGAACATTAATATATCAACCATGAGTTTTTATTTTCAAAGGACCACATACATCTATATCGACATGATCTAAGGCATGTATTTTTCTAGATAAAGCAGGACTAGCAAAAAAAAACTCTATATTGTTTGCCAGCCAAACAATCAATACAAGGGTTCAGACGTGTACCTTTGAGGTCTGGCAATACCTCTTTCTTGGAAAGAACTTGTAGCCCCTTCTCGCTTATGTGTCTCAACACTTATGTCACAACTCTATTCTGAAGTCTTTCTCTATAGCATTCAACTACTCACCACAAGCTTTAGCATGCAATCTGTACAAGGTATGATATTTCTTCCCATTAACTATAATAAGAGAACCCTTACTGAGCTTCCACTGCCCTTTGTGAAATCTGACATCGAAGTGTTCATCATCCAGCCTTCTAATTGAAATTAAATTCAGCCTCAAGTTAACCACATGTCTCACATCCTTAAGTACTAATTTGTAGCTAAGGTTGGTCTTTATATGTATATCACTCATGTCAATAATGTCTGTTGTGTCATGATTATCCATCTTGACAATACTAAAATTTTCAAACCTATAAGTAAAAAAAAAATTTCTCTATGGTGTAGCATGATAAGAAGCATATGTGTTAATTATCCACTCGAGATCCAAGCACACATAAGAAGAAATATCATCAGAAATAGATAAAATCAAATAATCACTACCTCGCACGGTAGTTGTGATATTTTCTTTTGAATCTGTAAGTAGCAAAAAACTCTCTCTATCTTGCTCTTCTTAGGTTGTTTGCACTGATTATGATAATGTCATTTCTCACAATAATTGTAGCAAACAATATCTTTTATTGATCTTGACTTGCTTCTATCCATGCGTGAACCACTTCTATCCTTTGACTTTGACCTTCTTTTGTTCTCTGAGATAATTGCCTGTGAATTAATCTGAGAAGTTACTGAATTCTTTCTCCTCAACTCTTCATTCAACAAATTGCTTGTTACTTGACTCATGGTGACAACACCATCTGATACAGAATTACTAAGGGAAACCACTAGTGTCTCCCGACTTTCTGACAATGAACTGAGAAGTAACAATGAGTGCAACTCATCATCAAGATACATTTTCATAAAAGATAACTGGTTAGTAATACTCTGCATTTCATTCATATGCTTAGCAATAGAAATGCCATCTTTATATTTACAGGTTCATAAGTTTTATGATCAAGAAAGCTTTGTTGTCAGTAATTTTTCTTTCATAAAGAGCTTTCAACTTTTTCAAAGAGAATATGCATAATTTTTAGTAGAAACATGGTGAGAGACATTGTCATCAAGCCACTGTCGAATAAACCCAATTGTTTTTCGTTCTAACCTCTTTCACTCATCATCTGTCATAGTTGTGGGATTTGCATTTTCCCCTTGTAAAGGTCTATATAAGTCTTTGCAATATAAGAGGTCTTTCATTCTTGGTTTCAATATCATCCAATTGTTTCCATTCAAGCTAATCATGCGAGAAACATTACAAACCTCCATGTTCGAACATAAAAGATTAAATACAACCAAACCTTGCTCTAATACCAGTTTAAGGGATATAAAAGGATAAATATTTTTGTATACGAATAAATACTAGTAGGCTACCACACATAGTGAAATTAAATAGAAATCACAATCAAATAAACACTAAAATTTACGTGAAAAATCTCTTTAACTCGAAGGGTAAAAATCACGGGATAAGTAAGAGAAGTCCACCATAAAAATAATGAATGTACAAATCTCAAAACACTCATGCCAAAGCCTAAACAACAATCACAAAAGAATGGCATGAATAAAATGATTATATTATTATGCACAATATCCAAAATCTTTTCAAATGATTACAGTAATAATCCACTATAGATCTGATCTAACATGATATGAGAATACTGTTTGGATGATCGAGAATAATCTTTCTCTGTCATTATCTTATTTCATTTCCTGAATCTCTTGTTTTCTGACTTCTACTATCAATATATTCCTTTCTTTCTTTTTTTCATGTTTTCAATCATCAATGTCCACTTTTTCTTAATCCTAGCCACTAAAATCAAAATTTCGATTAAGAGAAATAAAATTAGAGTTGTGGGGCTTCACTAAAATCCACTATAGATTAAATATGAACCATATACCCAACATTTAAGTGGGCCAACAAAGAACACATTAATCTCACGTAGGAGAAAACAAGCAAGACGAGAACAACAGGGGTTATCGTCTCATTGTTACATTTTGTAACACCAACAAAACTTGGGAAGCATCGCTTTCTCGAGCAACCAACTCTGGTTTCATTCCTTTAGAAATCTTGTGTTCTTGTTCTTATTCTCTCCCTCTTCTTCTTCTCATTGCAGCTTTATTTCTCATCATTCTCTGTAGATTCTTTCTCATCATCCTCTTTATTTCTTTTCTGAATATTGTTTTATTAGATATCTTAATCAGAATATAATTTTAATTACTCCTTTTAATTATTTTTCTGTTCTTCTCCTCTTTTTTTCATATATTTTGCAGTACAATCTGGTTTCACAGTCGGTTCTTCGCAGGCTGAGGACAAAATGGCCCAATTCATATTCGGCTCGTGATGTTGTTTGAGGCTTTAAACTCTCTTACCTGATTTCTAAAGAACCTCTCGCAAAAAAAAAGTGTATTGAAGCATCCAAGAAAGAAGAAAAAAAAAAGGCAAAGTAAATCTCAATCTGCACACAAGTTTTGACTCCAACCGGATATATATATATATATATATATATATGTCACCTAACTCTTTCAAACTTTGAGTCTCTATCTCACACATGAATCTTTTCTAACACAGACGGTATGTTCTTCTTGCACGAACCCATAATTGTAGGACAAAACATTTTCTATTATATGTTAACTTGTCGAAGATAATAAATAGCACCCGCTTTATTCTGTTCGAATAATGAACTTGTTTCTGAGTTCCTCGTGTGAGAATTTATTATCTTCGGATGCATTCCCTTTCCAAGAAATAATATATTTTCATTTCAGGAAAGTTCTTTAAAAAAAAATTGAAACAATACCATGGAGTCAGTAGATAATTATTTTCATATATTTCCCGAGATATTTTTACCAAGTTAGACGTATATGCTTTGGTTCTAAAGTCGATTTCCTACATATTTTGAATCAATGATTGATATACCCTTTTCATGAGGAAGTCCATCGTTAATATGAGTCTCGAAATCAGCTACAAATGTTGAGACATGCTATAAATCATTGCCTTGCTTGTTTTCGAGGAAGTTATTATATCTTAAATTATCTGCTTTGATATATCAATCATATGTGGTGGACTCTTCTGAACCGATGTGTTTGTAGAATTTAGAATCCATTCAATATATATATTTTTTTTTATCAGAATAATTGGGTTCTAATATGGATGGATATATACGATTCTATTAGTACCTAAATCTATTCCTGATGAAAAGAACAGCCTAACCAACGCCTGTTCCCAGGAAGATCTTTGGTGGATGACATCCAAATGGTTCCTAAATTTTGATGTCTTCTTTTCCTGCAACTTTTTTTTGGTTGTCACTTCACTTCAGATGACGATCTCGTCCTGGTTTGCCTTTCCCCCCCCCCCCCCCATTTCTTCGTTCTCCTGATGGGTTTTGTAAAGCAAGCGACGGTGGTCCTACTGCGTTAAGATTGCAGGCAGTAATATAGCTTTCATGATGTAAGATAGATTGTGTCTGTGAGGGTGACAGGGCATTATGAGATTCTATTTCTTCCGAATGATTCTCCATGCAAAAATATTTTTAATAGGCGCATTTTTTTCTAGGGTTTGGTGGGGGTGGGTTTGATGTTAAAGTGGCTTTACAGGAACAAACATGAAACAATTACTAGTAAAGATATCAGATGAAGAAAGTAGTTACTACCTGAAACTTAAAGATGTGGAGAGACACCGATGCAAATGAGATCATAAGGGAAGAAGGCCAAACTAGTGGAATCATTTACCTAAACAGCAGATCCACACACCCACCACAAGCTGCAGCTTTAAAGTACTACTGTAGGGTGACCCTTTTTTTTTATTTTTTATGGAGATTTGTGTCAGTGCTGGGGGCTGTGAGATCTCTTTTCGAAAGTTATTTTAAGCTCAACCATAGGACAAGAGCATGTGTGATGCCCATATGATCTGCTCAAAGAAAACATCTGAAAGAGGGAAGAGTTTGGAGTGAAGCAGGTAAGTTAATAATCTTGAGTAGATCAAAAAAAAAAAAAAGGGTGAGGAGGAGAGTCGTTTCAAACTGTTCTTTCTCCCACCAGTCGTAATGCTTCTGGTGTTAGCATTCAGAAATGGGGTATGTAGGGAGACCCACCATCGTGCAGAGCTGCTGCTGCTGCTGCTGCTCATGATATCAAGGATTCAGTGATGAATTATTTGAAGTAACGAAGGGTCCTCAGCGTTCATCATTGCTCCAGTTACTGCAGGTTGAAGGAGGAGGCACTGATGGAGGACAAGGACTGACATCCTCACATGGCGCTGAAACTGCGGCGAGGGTTTTTGTTGGGTTTGAAAGATTGCATTGAATCATTGCATCTCCCTCCTCTCGATTAATTACTGCATGACGTTGAAGCCACCCGCCGGGGGAGAACACTCGAAGCACAGACCTCTCCTCTTAGGGCAGGCGGAGGAGGAGGAGGAGGACGGCGAAGAGTCATTGATCATGCCCTCAATTTCTAGTTGCTTTGGGAGTCTTGAGCAGATCACTGGAGGAATGCAAACGGGTGCTGCCATTGACGATGAGCTCTACAAAGGCAGCAGGTAATGCGAGGAATGTCCATATACGTAACAAGTAATAATTTTTTTTTACATTCATGTCGAGAACATGCGATTAGAGCAGCATCATCATGGACCACAAAAGTGTCTCAGTGGTGGCACCAACCTAGTCAAAATGTTCATATGAGGACCACACCAAACATATTGAATCATCATAAAATGCTAGATGAAGGAAAATAAAAGCTTATAATTGGCTACGAACAATATTATGACTGTTGGTAAATGGCACAATCTCTCCTATTATGTTTCTTTACTCTTTGCTCACTGCAGTTTGCAGAAATGCATGAAATCTCATCTCCTGTTCTTTCTTTTTTTTTCTTTTTCTTTTTTTCTTGCTCACAGACAGAGAGAGAGAGAGAGAGAGAGAGGGCAGCATGCATGTGTGAGGGACCGGCAAGTCAGCGGGATTCGTCGTTTTCTTTAGAGGAGACTGCTCAACAACCCATGCAGCTTGTTTCTTCTTCTCTTCTTTTATTCCTGCTAAAATCTCATCAAATCATGCACCCATTGCTGGCTGTCATGTTTAGGTACACATCCTGGATCATCCATCAGAGTGGTAATCTGGAAGAAGAGCATGCATGAATCATTGAAGCCAATGATAATATAGATCTCTCTCTCTCTCTCTCTCTCTCTCTCTCTCTTTGGACAAGTAAGGAACCTGTCAACAGTAGTCTCAGTGGTTTGATCCACAGTGTCATGCATTTTATGTAATGACTACTACCTGGTAAACCAAGTTCTCTAGGTTGTAGATTGATGGTCAGATAGATGCCAGTGTGCATTGAGTCAGATGTTGCAAAACACTTGCTTGTCTTGAATGAGACTATGGATTCTTTGCTGAGACAGATCAATACAGGTTCATAGGAAATCACTGCTACTTAGTAAGAAGCTATGATATCTCAATTGTTTAAGTGGAAGAAGAGAGAAGTTATAATACAAAGCATGGAGACAAAGGACTCAATTGTTATAGTGAGCCAAGCTCAAGATTCTGTGTAAGACTGGAACACACATTGCAGTCACCAACACAACAACACAGGCACATATGTTCCTTTAGTTTGGTGTCCACAAAAGTGATCATGTCACATCAATTTGGAGTCACAAAACACTAATTCCTTGTTGATGCAGCAGGAAATGGAAACATAAAAGAACATGAGAATATTGATCTAAATCATGTATGGAAAATGAAGGTTTCCTCAAAAACATCCATGCATATCAGATAAATCATGAAAAGCTAATGATATTATTATCATTAATGAATTGGTGCACATCATGTTAAAGATCTTTTGTTCCTTATTAAAGTTTTAATCTTTCTAAAGCTTATGATCAAGTTTCGTGATCAGCTATTATAGAACCGTGCGTTTATTATGATTTGATGCATGCTCGCATTTTTAATTTATGTAATTTATTTAAAACATACATGAGAGTCAATTATTTTAACTCATTTAATATATATGGTAGCAAATTAGCATACATGATGATGTTTTGATTGTCTTTAAAGCTAAACCTAAGTATATTGTAAGACATATCCTATCTTTTAACATAGATAAATCTGAACTGTATTTTCACCATAGCAGCTTGCTGAATCCAAACACTAAATTACTGACTTTTTACAGTTTAATGAAGGAAGTTGGCTTATGAAATGCTTAGAATCTTTTATTTCCTACAGTCATATGTCTAAAATATTCAAAACCTCTGTACTCGACAAAGCAATGAACAAACAGTTGGCTTAAAGGTACCATGATCAACTCGATCTTAAATTTCATACCTACCCTTTTTTTTTTTTTTGAAAGGATCCTTAAAAGAAGGAGCAATATTTGCCATAAGTTCGCTTGGAATAATGATTAAAATTCTAACAATATTAATATATTAAGAGCTAATTATGGTGACCTTTACTGTTGGAATCTAACATGGTTAAAGGAACATAACAACACTAAGAAGAGTTTGTGATACTTTTGTGATGATTCTTTTTCTTGCTATATATATGTAGGTTTGGGATTTTATAGTCAAAACCAAGAAAAAGGTAAACTCTTAGATGATCGATGTGAGGGATGCAAAGTACAAGACCCCATGCATACTGAGGACAAAACTATTTTTAAGGCTTGGAGAGTGTTTAAACACAGGACTTATTTATACATGATTCACTCAATTATGTAAATAACTATTAGCACTTGTATGGTCTCCTTAGTGATATAATGAACTTGGTTTCAATGTAGATTAACTAATTGAGGAAGATAATTTTGATCTATCTACAAATAATAATACCGTTGTCTTTGCCCACTAAGTAAATTAAAATTTAAATGAATTTATTATTTTTTTTCAAAAAAAAAATGTATACACTTATACAAATATCCTTTAAGCAAAGTAGAGGCGAACTTTATTGTATGGCTGCAAACTAAAAAATTTGTCAAAGGGAGGTTTTCTTGGATTGTTGTAATGGTTCTAAAATTTAGTAAATTAAGCATATTAAAGAAGAAACTACATGACTAACAATATTTGCTTGACCAAGAGATCATACTGATCTAATTAATATGACAACTCATGCATTATTTTGGGTTTGATATCACGATGATGAATTCAGAAGCATCACCACAGAGTAATTGACAGATATATAATGATTTAGTTCACAGATGATTGCACCAAACTGATGGCTATGACTTAACAAGACATGGACCTATGAGGAGATGTGTACTTAAAGAGTATTTTATGGCTTGATAAAACTAATGACCATATAGTAAGTACTTTTGGATACTGCCATTGACATCATTTGCTCTTGTGAAGCACCTCAGTGGCCCCCACACTTGAGAAGAGTCTCACACTCATGGGACCCTTGTGATGTAAAAGGTACATTAGGCATTAAGGAGGGGGGCTCAAAAAACTTGCACAAGAGAAGTAATAGCACATTAGCTTATTTCTTTTGTGTTTGCATTGCATTCAATGTAAGGGAGGGCATCACAACCCCACCAATCTCCCCTCGAACCTTACCTTCCCAAAACAAAGACAACTTGTCTTTCTCTGTTGGGATGTGACTCCTTTTGTTTCTTCCTTTTGGAATGGAATGGGATGGGATGGGATGATATGGTGTGCTTGTGTTATCACAGCCACTTAGATGATCTTGGACAAGAATCATTATGGAAATGCTGAAACTATTATGAGTTATAACTACTTGCTAATTGGAATTTAAAGTCCACATTAAATTTCGAGGATTTTAATATCGTTTTTGATAATCTATCGGATTTGTATGCTACTATTTTCTATAATCTATCGAATAGTAAATACATTCATTGGATTGATCGATATTTTAGTCCTTGTTAAATATTTTATGACTAGTTTACAAGAGGCCAAATAACCTTAACTCTTTTTGGGATATTTATGATTATTTTACTAGGATGAATAAAATCTCAACTCTCTTCTTTTTCTTTTTTTTTGTCTTTTTTGTGTGTGTGTGTAATTACCAGTAAAGAACACTAGTATAAATTGGACCGATTTAAGGGATAATATAGTTTATGTACAACAATATGCAATTAACAATAAATGATGACTCATCAAATTGAGAATAAATATTTGTGTATAAAACAAGCTTAATTATGCATATTACCAAAATGAAACATAACCAAGCATGAAAATATAACTAACTTATTGGTTTACCTAATAGGGTTGATAATGGGTTGCCTATCACATATCACGTCTTCAATCGATCTGGTGCAAGCGTGATCGACCTGATGCAAGTATGGTCGACTTGATGCAAATATGGTTAACCTAGTGTAAGGATGATCGAACTGGCACAAGTATGATTGACTTGGCACAAGTGTGGCCAACCTAGCGTAGGAACAACATGAATCTCGCACATGACATCATCAGGTGCAAGCATAGATACGACGAGGACCTTAGGACCATACAGGGCCGTACGTGTATCGCAGCAAAAGACGTCGGCGATATTAATGAACCTGGTACAGTCGACCTCTAGTAGGCAGTCATAAAAGTCACCCCTTAAAACTATGACAAATGAGACTTTTCCTAACTCTCGCTTTCTCTCCCTCTTGGGAACTCTCTCTGTACAATAAACATCTGAGACCATCTCGGTCGAGGAATTAATTTGATCGTCGGAATGGTCACATAGAGCACCTCATCCCGACAAGACCTTTATGCATGTATCTTTGACCGACCCGAGATGAATCCTAGAGCGATCATGATCGATCCGAACCGAGCCTAGGAGCGCACACTGTCGACTTCTTCCGAGCTCCACCTCCTTTAAGATTGACGCGAACAAGCTTGTGTCGTGCTGATTCCATGGTCACAACACAAAGTCCCACAACACTACCCCAAAAATTTTCATCCATTAAAAAAAGACGATTCTAAGCCTATATCTTATTTTTCTATTATGATATATAAAATAAACCAAGAATGTCATCGTATATTATACCATAATGTTACTATAAAGAATCTAAGCCTCGTTAAGAAAGAGAAATAATTTTGTTTACGATGGTTATCTTAAGTTTGAGCCCCACCTTATGGAGCTGGTATATTATATAATTTTCTAATATAAATATCATGTTGTTATGAAATTTGATAATAAAAAAATAAATATAAAGGGTGAGATATGGGTAGACAATGAACCTGACATGATCTGATCGGACATATGGATTGGATTTGATGGCTTTGGTCTAAAAGAGTAGGAAGACATTGCTGTCTTCTGCTTCCTAACGATGACAACTCCACCATAGTGTATTGGCCACCACAGCTCAAAGCTCCCTCACTCACTCACTTGCCTAACCTATCTCTCTCTTTTCCGATCGAAAAAAATGAATAAATTGCGACATTCTCATTTTCTAAATTCAAAAAATATTGTGTATGATCAAATCAATAAAGAAGCATACAATTTGTAAATATTTTTAATGTAATTTTCCCTCTCTTATTCCACAGAGGGGGAGGCCCGATAGTTCCCACGTGCCGAGGCACGGGCACGTGCGGGTTGGGCAGAGGCTGAGGCCTCAAAACCAGCGTCCGTGACGGAGTTCTTTTGGAGCGTCCGGTGGTGGTGGTGGTGGTGGTGGTGGTGGCGGTCCTCTCTGCCCCCATGTGAGGCTTTCTGAGACAGCACTCCGCACCGCAAAAGGATGGAAAGGGCCAAAACCTTAGACCGCCGTTGCTGTTGCTGCTGCTACTGCTGCTGCATGAAGGAAGGAAAGCCAAAAGGACTACTACACCCACATGTGTTTGCACTGTGGATGATGGTTATAAAACCCCCGGCGTCACGCTCCTAAAGGCCGCAGTAAAAGCTGCACGCAGACGCACTGCCACCACCACCAGCCGCGGTACTTACTACTGCATGGCTGTTTCGGGTTCCATGATATCCAAATCAATATATTGTTGTCGACTGCCACGGGAACTGCCCATTTGTAGAACACGACCGATCCATCTTCCATGCTTATGAGCTCTCTCTCCTTTTAGCTCGGCAGCCTCGCTCGCTACTGATGATTCTGAGAAACTAAGTTTTACCGCTGTCACCACTGCAGACCCATAAAAGCAGCTGAGATCGAAGAGAGATAGAGAGAGATAGAGAGAGACTCCTCACCCAAAAAGTCTCGGCCTCACAAGAGGAGAGAGAGAGGTTTCAGGTGGTAGAGGGAGAACGTGCTCCTCTATTTGAGCAGATCTAGATCTATATCTCTATCTATCTACCTAGTTAGACTAAAAGTAAGAGAGAGAGAGAGAGAGAGAGAGTTCTTTTGGGAAGAAAACAACGCCAAGGGCAGGCCGGGAGTAGCAACAGCCGACGGTGGCGTTGCGGCCGAAGAGAGCTCCATTAATGGCTGAGTGCCCCGTGTTTACCCCCCTCTCTCTCTGTGGAAATGGTTGGAATACCTCGGTCAGTGCTAGTTTTTGAGAACCAAACACCCTTTTTATTCTCTCTGAACACTGAAGTGGAGAATCGTCGTCTTTATCAACAAGTTTGGTGAGTCCCTTTACATACATACTTCGCTTTTACTGCCTTTCTTCTTCTGCTCTGGGTGTTGCAATGGTAGCTGAGAAATAATTTTGGATAGAGGAGGAAGAGAGAGCGAGAGAGAGTAGCTTCATGGACGTGTACGAGGCGACGAGGGTGGTGTTGGCGAGGATCCAGAGCTTGGACGCAGAGAACGCGGCCAAGATCATGGGCTACATCTTGATCCAGGAGCACGGCGACAAGGAGATGATCCGCCTGGCCTTCGGCCCCGAGGCCCTCCTCCACTCCGTCGTCCTCAAGGCTCGCAAGGAGCTCGGCCTCCCTGCTCCCCCTTCGCCTCCCTCCTCCGCCACCGCCCCTGCTCCTCCCACTCCTCCAGCAGCAGCTGCTGCTTCCCCTTCTCCCCTGGGCCTCCTCGCCCGACAAAACTCCTCCTCCCGCTTCTCCTCGCTCGGTGTCTCCTCCCCCACCTCGTTCGCTCCGCCGCCTGTCTTCTCCCGTGCCGGTAGAGCGAACAGCGCCCTCAATGGGTCCCTGGACGAGCTCCACGGCTCCGACGAGCTCCTCAGCCCCGGCAGCCCCAGCCCCTCTCCGTTCTTTAACGGCGGCGCAACAGCCGGTGATCTTCTGGTCGATGAGTTCCACCTCCAAGACCAGCTCTCCTTCCTCAACGACCCCGCCGCCGGCTCTGGTCCGGACAACTCCCTTCATATGGGCCCAAGAGCCGCTGCCGCCGCCGGCGGATGTGACTTCTACCCAGACATCGGGTGTCGTAGCCCGAGCGGCAGCGGTGACGGACTGCTGTTTCCTTACCGCATGGGATGGGGCGTCAACGGGAACCACCACCGCCGGAGCTGGTCCGCCGCCGACCTCCCCCTCCGTTCGGATGCCGCCGGGTTAGGTTGGAAGCCATGCCTGTATTACGCCAGAGGTTATTGCAAGGACGGAACCTCTTGTCGCTTCCTCCACGGTCTGCCAGACGAGAACGCCTCGGCGGTGGAGCAGCAGTGCCCGGACCTGCTGCTGAGGTCCAAGAGCCAAAGAATCGGCAGCGGCGGCGCCACGCAGCTCACGGCGTCCGCTTTCCCTTACTCTCCGCTGGTTTCGCTGCCGTCCTCCCCATCATCGGCAAGCAAATGCCTCGACTTCCTTCTCCAACAGCAAAATGATGGCCAAAGGTAGCAAATTTTTCGCGCGAACATTCGCACATCTGTCTCTTCAACGTGTTGTGGTTGTTCACAGGGCGGCGGCAGCAGCGGCACTGATGCGGACGAGGATGGAAAGGAGCGAACTTGCGGGGATGGCGAATCCAGGGTCGAGGCAGATCTACTTAACCTTCCCTGCAGACAGCACTTTCACTGAAGAAGACGTCTCCAACTATTTCAGGTTGATTGTGTCTCGATCATTCGCTTCCTTCCTCAGTCATCTATTGAAATCTCTCTGATCTCTGCTTCATTCCATTTCGAAGTATCTACGGGCCGGTGCAGGATGTGAGGATCCCGTACCAGCAAAAACGAATGTTTGGATTCGTGACCTTCGTCTACCCGGAGACGGTGAGGCTGATCTTGGCGAAGGGAAATCCCCACTTCGTCTGCGATGCGCGGGTTCTTGTCAAGCCTTACAAGGAGAAGGGAAAAGTCCCCGACAAGTGCAGGCACTCTTCTCTCTCTCTCTCTCTCTGTTTCTCTCTCAATCAAAACTCCTTTGCGATCATCATCTATGTTCTTGTGTGAACTCGTTCAGGAAGCAGCAGCAGACTGAAAGGGGAAATTTTTCTGGGTGTTCGACTCCCACGGGCTTGGAATCTAGAGATGCATATGAGCTTCAGCAGCTTGGTTAGATTCTTCATCCTTGAAGCTGAACATTGTATCACTCTTTCTGCTTGTTCTTCTAGCTCTTACCCAAGTTTAAGCCGGACGAAGTAGGAGGAGCAAGGACGCTGTACAACAACAACAGCAGCAGCAGCAGCCAAGAGCTGCTGCTGCTGCGGAGGAAGCTGGAGGAGCAGCAGCAAGTGCTGGAGCTGCAGCAGGCCATCGAGCTGCACGCCAGGCGACTCATGAACCTCCAGCTCCTTGACCTCAAGAACCGGAGCCTCTCCTCCTCCTCCGCCCCATCCTCCAACTCCCCCGCCATTCATGCTGCTCCAGCAGTCACCATTCCTACAGTCGACACAATGAGCAACGGCAGCGGCGGCAGCAGCAGCAGCAGCCAAGAACACTCCCCAACTGGAGGTCAGTTTGATTGTGATGAACATCTAGTTATCGGTTAATTGATTCTTTGTTACAAGTTTCTCCTGTTTGCATTGTAGGAGCAGATCAGAAGATGAACAGCTCCAATGGCTTTCTCGAGAAAAAGACAGTCGACCCTGCTGATAAGAAGGAATCTGACGCCGAAGCGAACCCCAATAAAGATAGCGATATCCATGAAAGGTATCATACCATTAAACAACTCTCTCTCTCTCTCTCTACTGTTGCAGACGCACTAAAAAGTTAGCTTTCTTCGTGTGCTGATTGAGTGAGCTATTTCTTCTTCGTTTCTCCAAAACATGGACACAGCGCCGAGCACATATTGCCGGATAGCCCCTTCGCTTCGCCTACCAAATCGTCCATCGCTCTGGATCCTTTCTCCGCCGCCGAAGCGGACATCGCCGCAACCAGTGCTGCCATCGTCAACAACGGGAGCAGCAGCAGCAATGCCCACCTAAGTCCCTCTACGTTGCTACCATCGACTTCCACCATCGACATGGCTTCCTATAAATCATGCTTCTTCCAAATGCCGAGGTAACGACACTACTGCCAAATGTTTTCTTCTGGTAGATGGAAGCACGTCCCATGTCTGGTTTATATATATCAGGTTCTCCTCCAGCCATGGAGCCATTGGAATGTAGACTTGGAGGTGTCGCCTGGTGGGTGAAGAAACCAACCCTCTATAAACCAGAGTAAGCATACAATCAAACATCTCGCGGGTTTTGGGAGTTCATCATCATCGATTTCTGAATGCTTTCTGGAACGAACAAAGCAGTAATGAATCAGATGGTAACTTCTTATAGTGTAAGTAAGCTACCTTCGCTACCCCCTTCTTCCCAACTCCAACTCCTCCAGCTGAGTCACGGAAAGCTGCAACTTCAGCAATCAAGCAAGCAAATCAACCAGACTACATCCCTACTTCTTCTACTTGATAGTGTACTAGTTTACCACATAGCTGCTGGTTTCCACCCACCAAGAATACTCTACAGGCTCACGAACAACAAACAGGAAAGGACAGACAGCAGACTGAATTCTGTAAAAGAGATAGCTCAGTAAGAGAGAAAAAAAAAAAAAGCAGCACAGAAAAAGTACCACAACAAAGAGGAGATGACTGACAAAAAGATACTCGAAGTGTGATCATTTGCCTGCTGTTGAGTGGTCTTCTTCTTCCTCCACTGCCCTTGTGTTTTCCTTTTGCCATCATCTTCAACTGTGGCAAATATATAGACAAACAAATGCTCAGACAGTTGCAAATGGTCTTCTTCTCTAGTTTTGATTGAGTGTATGTCTTTCTGCTGCTGTTCATCTCTTCCATCTTCACACAAAAGCGGGTGAATAGTTGGGATCAGAGACGGATTCTGTCCTTTTTATCACCCTAATTAATTCCTTCAAAGTGGCACAGTTCAAGTCTCTTAGAAACTTGCATCATTAGCCTTTTTTTTTCTCCTTCTAACTGGTGTTAGCTTTATAACAAAAGGGATAGAGATGAAAGGAACAAACTCAAAAGCAATATGATGGTGTGATGGGACTTCTCCCCAATTTCAACCTATCTTTGACTTTTTTTTTTCCAAAGTCCTTTTCATCTTTCTCTCGTGGTACTTGAACTATGATTGGAAGAGGTTGTCCATAAAGCACAAATATGGTGAAATGTAAAGTAAAACAAGGATGTTTCTTATAGATTGGTGCTGTTTATGGAAGAAAGACTAGATGTTGGTGTATGCTGGGTGAATAACCTAACAGTTTTCTATTTATTTAGGGTTCAAAATAAAATTATGTCAGATGGTTGTTCAGAAGCATGCACTGCTAGAACATCTGAGGGCATGTACTTGCATGCAAACAGTAGAGGTTTCATTTCATGAGATGTTTCTGAACCAACAAGAGGATCAAGAAAGTGTGTCATTCAGATTGGCAAGGCTTGCTTACAATCTAAGGGTAAGAGTTATACATAACAGTCATTATAACTATTACAACTTTCAGTCTGCTAAGAACTCTGATATTATTATTATTATTATTTCCTCCAAGAAAAAGAAAATGCTGGGATTTTTCAGGGGATGTAATCTATATTTTTTATTTGTATGTGGAAGCACAGAAAACTGGCAGTCAAATGATGGGAAAAATGGCAGCTATCCATCTCCATTAACAATGATGAAACACAACCATGATGATGTGAAGCTTAATCAGAGTTAATATTTTTAATTTGATGAGAAAAAAAATATCGCCTATGTTCCTGCAACCATAATCTCTTGTCCTAAACCTTGGGTCCAATGTTTTATTTCACACAAAATGAATTGTTATGTTGATCCAATCTTACTGAATCAGGTTCCAAACAACAGAGGAATCAAAGTGCAGAACAAATCAACCAATAAACAAAGGATTTGGTTGTCATTGTTTGTTCTTCTTGCTTTTCACAAGAAATAAATTTAGACATTCTGTCTTTTCTCTGCCCTCTTCTCCACTCTCATGTGCTCTGCCTAAATAATTCTTCCCCTACATGTCATAAGAAGCACATAGATAAGTCAAGGATATACGATCCTGTGAATCTTGATATCAGATCACTTTTTAGCTTCCTCCCTGTAATTGAATTCAATTGGTAATAAATAGGATACCAGCTAATTTTAATATATCTAAATCCAAATATGAGTAAAAAACTCATGTTCATCATAAACCTGAATAATGGTTACACAATTCCAGCTTGAATGGATCGAATAGATAGCGAGTACCCAATAAAATCTAATTCATCGACAACCAGGAAAGACAATACAAAGGATACCTATAAACTTCATCATGTTCAATCCGAGAGAAGAGAGAATAATCATTTGAGGAACAAACCATCTTGATGCATTTGCCATTTTATTTATTTTCCTTTGGATGCAGATGTTTCAATTGACATGCAGAATACATACAAGAAGATACAGCAATTTTATGATAAATGTGCAGGTGGATATGTATTTTTCTTGAAACATTTACAACCAAGTCATTGAAGGCCAGTGTTTCTAAGTAATGCTGACTTCTCCAAGAACAGCAATGGATGCTTCGACAATGCATGTGTCGTTGCGAAGGAATCCCTTTGATGGATTTTGCATATCTTTCCAGTCTTGGAATTTGGGCCATCCCCAACCATCACCGTCAAGAGAAAATTGGCGTTGCACTGCAAAAAACAAAGCAACTTCTCAGTTTAATCTTACATCGGATGTGGGAGAAGATTGAAATTTGTTTATCACCAACTTGGGTACATGATATCAAAGCCAATCTATTAAAGAAAATTATGAGGACCCAGTGTAGAAAAGATCTACATCCATTATGACATTAAGGCACCATTGATTCTTAAGTTTTATAAGGGCATTTGAGCGATGTGATGTAGATTCAAGCAGAAAACTAGTGAGCTTAGCCAAACCTGATAACTTCTCATGTTTGCCATTGATTTGATCCACCAAGCAAAGGCTGTAATCCACATATACTCGAGTTTTGGAAGGAAGAGTGCCCGAATTATCCAGGACCATGAACATAGCGAGGAAGTTTGTGTATGGGCTAACATTTGGATATAATTGGATACGCCTGAACATGTCAAGAATGAAACCATCCTATGGTTAATATCTTATGGCAGTCGAGAGCTCAATGGGTTAGTGACAACATTTGTAAGTTTAAAACACAGCAATCAAGAAAACCAGCTTAATTATTACTATTGGTGAGGAAAAACCAAGAACTTCATAGTTTAAAAACTCAACCCAGATCATGGGCTTTAGCAATCAACAAATACAGCTCAATGCTTTTGGATGAAACATCAAAAACCAGAATAACGATAGGGAGATCAAATAGAGGTAGATAAAAGATCAGGAATGGAATTAAGATACTAGCTGGACCAATAAACATTTAAGAGAAATATACAATGATAATTTAGTCAAAACAGATAATGTGCAGTCTAATTGCAGACTTACCAATTGTATCCCCCTGAAGTAAAAACTTCTGAAACTTGTTTTGCACTCAGTTTCGAGAAATTCTTGATCACCCACGTATATGTTTGAGGGGTTATTTCCTTCTTCAGGGACAAGCACTCAGAGACACCTTCTCGTCCTAATTTGCATGCAAAAGCCTCCACGACTTCAGCACCAAAAATGCAACAATCATTGACTAGTAGCCCAGATTTCGGATCATTGAATTTTTTTAAGGGGACCATACAGCATGATCCATATTGAGATGTGCCATGGAAATAGCCTTCACCTGCACATGATAATACCATGAAGCATTATTATTACCACTAATACTATGATTATGGTGACATCGAAGAGTGAGACAGACCGCTTCCTACTGAAAAAGCTTCAAAAAAATTATTATGATCCAACATCTAATTTTGTTTTGAGAAACATATCTAGTTATAGCATACATACACCTCAACTTTGTAGGTAATATGTTTAGAACTTATGCAACAATCCTATAAGATAAAACAAAAAATACTCAAGAGAGCATTTGGCGTTTTCGGTTCCATTATGCGGTAATCAGAATATGCAACTTCAGCTTTATCCTGCTTGAGCTAAAGAAACCACTGAGGTATCAAATGAACATGTCAGGGAATATTAAGTTTGAGCCACCTGACAAAAATTGAATCAAATGATTAAATGATTCAAGCTTTTGCCCATTGCTTGTAGAAAAATGCTAGCTAAATTGTGAATCCACTGTCACTCATCTGTAAGCTTGAGCTGATAAATGGAAATGAATGTAACAATCTTTAGTATAATTATTCCTCATGCAAGGGCTAGCGATCAAGAATACTGAATTCTACTGTGTATACTTATTTACATCTGTCAACTGCATAAAAGTGCCATGCAATAACATCAAAATATTGCAGCATAGTTCTCATAAAGAAAATGGTTATCGAAATCTGGTTTGCCCTTAAGAAATGTGGATTGAAGCGAAAGAGATAATATTTAGGTTAATATTTGTATACTACATAGTTTGCGATTAGCAATATCCCTTTAAATCTTTGCCTTCATAATTATATGTCTTCTATATTTCCTTAGCAATACATGTCCATCAATATATATGCAGATAATTACCAGATATTTAACAAATTCTGCCATATCACTTTTTGGTTTAGATGTTACCTTCCTTCTGTATGTGCTCCCCATACAACTGGTCATACATCAATAGTTTGTAGACTGCCTTGACCACCGTACCAGTAGAAGATGACGCTTCAACTGAGAATAGGGAAAGGGAGAGTGACTTCTCAGCATCTTCTCCGGAAGATTTTTTTTCCAGCTGCAACTTCCTGCAAGTGTAATGTAAATTCTTAGATGTCTTTATGAAACTTCATTCCGTTAATATTTATAAAAACATCTAAAAGATTCATGGGGATAGTACCAGTAGACAGGTCTTGAAACGCCATTTACTATAGTTTCTTCTTGTAAAAAGATTAGATGATTGTAAACCATGGTTAACTGAAGCAAAAGATCATACATCTTGAAGGTGTCTTGGCCTCAAGCTCAAGTGGATTTCAAATAGGCGAAGGTTTTTGGTGGCATAACATGCCGAGGAAAGCTTTCTTACAGGAAAATTAACTCATGAGAGAATACAAGCAGAATGGATTAATTAAACAGCAGCTACAAACGAACTTCGTACCAAACCATGCTGAAACAGTGAGGCAAATGTTTGCCTTTTTTTTTTCTGTGCTGAAAGGCAAGAGAGTTAGGGAGGACGGAACTCAAACTCACCAGTTGAAGCCACAAGTTGCGAAGTTGCCAGAGGAATGTGTTTCCGAAGTTTGATTCAGAAGGGTAGAGAAGCCCTCGATCATCCACCTGAATGGATTACTCTTCTCACCTGCCTTCTCTCCACCTTCTGTTAAGATGGGAACGTACCGAGGTGAAGTAGAACGGGTCGAAAGCCCTTTGGCCATCACTCTGGAATCTACTTATCCCCCAAATCTAACAGGTCGTTTGTCTTATATCCACCTCGAATCTATCTCTCTCTCTATATATAGACGATCAAGATTTGGACAGTTGGGATGTTTTACTTGGCTTCCATGCAACTTAAAACCATTTGTTCCTTCTCATTGAATCCATTCTTTCTTAGGTATCGAGGCTAATAGATTCTTTGTCCACCTACAACTCTTATACCTTTCCACTCTCAAGTAGACAATATATTATGAAATATATTCTTCCTTGAACATAAAGGTATTAATGGTTCAAAAAAACACACAATAAAAATAGGTGTAGATGCTTGGGAGTGTGATAAATGAAGTCAACTAATGTTTGATTCATTCATTCTATACCATCAACATAATTAATTCTTTGCCTACAACACAACATAACAATCACAGATGTTTACAGTTGCAAAATGAATCTGCCTTCACATGAGCGGCTGCAAAAGGTTTTCTTAGAACAATATATATGTCTCCTAAAGAGAAAACAGCGCAGAGACGAACCACTCATGCTGGTAATTTGCATTGATTCAAGCTTTCTTTCATTGCGTCCATAAGAATCATAAGAGTATCATAAAAAAAATTTAGCTGTTCATTCACAAGGAAGAGACAAACGTCAAGAAAAATACAATGCAAACTCCATATTAGTTCTGCTAATCGCGTTGATGCTCTTTATGCACTGATCGCATGTAGCTGAAGAACACAAGCAGATAGAGGGAAAAGGACGCAAAGCACAACAGTTATGTGGATTCTTACAACTTCCTCATTGAAGGTAACAAACAAACCCACACCACCATTTGTTCAAATAGTGTGTTGATTTCTCCAAGAACAGAAACGGGATGCTTCGACGATGCATATTTCATTGCCAATAAATCAAATACCACTTGGAAGGACTATGAACATCCTTCCACTACAAAAATCTGTTCAATCCACAATTGTAACTCTCCAAGGAAAATTGGTTTTATCCTGCAAAAATAAAAGCGAATGGATTCTTCTTATGTTAGCCATTGAAACGATCAACCAAGAAAAATTGAAATCCAAATCTTGGAAGGACGAGCGAGGGAAGTCGGTGTACGAGCTCATAGGTTAGAAACAACACTTCCAAACCCAGCTCATGATAGGTAACAACCAAGAAAACCGGCTTAACCATTTCTATTGATGAAGAAAAACCAAGAACTAAATAGATCTCAATTCAGCTCATGATGTTTAGCAATCAAGAAAGCTAGCTAAATGAAAGGATGAAAAAAATAGAAACCAGAACAATGATAGGGAGATAATAAAGATGAAAATAAAACAGCAGAAATGGAATCAACATAATTGATGGAAGAACGAAAATTTAGTCAAAACAGATAATGTGCAGTATAATTGCAGATGGAACAGTTGTAACCACTGGAGATAAAAAGTTCAAATATTTGTTTTGCACAGTTCCAACAAATTCTTGATCAAGGGGTTGTATAACCTTCTTCAAGGAAAAGCACTCGGAGACACCTTTTGGTCCTAATTTACATGCAAATAACTCCAAGACTTGAGCACCAAAAATGCAACAATTATTGTCAAGTTATCCAGATATCGGATCGGTGAACTTCTTCAAAGAGGAACATACAGAATAATCCATATTGAGATGAATCATGGAAATTAAATAGCCTTACCAAGGAGTGTATTAATACTACCTCCAATAAATATGATCACGGTGGAATGGAAGAGTAAGACAGCCTACTTCCTACTAATAAAGCTTCAAAATTTTAATAACTAAGAGGTCAACATGTAGTTTTCTTGAAATATTAATAACCAAGTCATTGAAGGGTAGTACACTAATGCTCTAAGTAATGCTTACTTTTACAAGAATAATAACGCATGCTTCAACGAGGCAAGTTTCGTTTTGAAGGAATCCCCTAAACGGATTTTGTATATCTTTCCACTTCAGAATCATGGGTCGTCCCTTGCGGCAACTCCCCATGGATAAGTTATCTCGCACTGCAAAAACATAGCAACATTTAAGATTAATCATACATCAAAAGTGGGAGAAGTTTGGGATTTGTATACTACTAACTTAGGTACATGATATCAAATGTAATATATCTAAGAAAATGACAAGGAATCAAGTAGAAAAGAACTATATACATCACGAAAGATAACAAGGCACCACGGATCCATAAATTTTTTTAGGGCAAACAAGTCAATTAAACTCACATCTAATTACATGGCAAATGACTTTACAAATAAAAAAAAAGGGAAACAGATGAATGAGTCAAACAAAAAACTAGCACAACCAAACCTGATATTTTTTCATGCTTTCCATTGATTCGGTCCACCAAGAAGAGGCTGTAATCCACATATACTCGAGTTTTGGATGGAAAAGAGATGAGTTTATCCAGAACCACAAACATAACAAAGAAGTTTCTGCAAGGTTGAACATTTGGACATAAATAAATACGCTTGAACATGTCAAGAATAAAAACATCCAATGGTTAATATCTTATGGCAGTTGAAATGTCAAGAATGAAAAGCATCCTATGGTTAACATCTTATGGCAGTCGAGAGCACATAGGTTAGCAACAGCACTTGTATGTCTCCAACAAAGATATATATTTGTAACAATCAAGAAAAACAATTTAATTATTACTATAGGTGAGGAAAAAGCAAGAACTAGTTTAAAAATTAAAATCTGAACCCAGCTCATGGGTTTTAGCAATCAACAAAGACAACTCAATAAAAAACTAGAATAACGATAGGGACATCAAATAGATGTAGATAATAGATCTGGAATGGAATTAAGATAGTAGCTCAACCAATAAACATTTAAGAGAAATATACAATGATAATTTAGTCAAAACAGTGCAGTCTAATTGCAGACTTACCATTTGCAGCCTCCTGAAGCAAAAACTTCAGAAACTTGTTTTTCACTCAATTTCGAGAAATTCTTGATAACCCATGTATAAGTTTGGGGGGTTATTTCCTTCTTCAGGGACAAGCACTCAGAAACATCATCTAATCCTAATTTGCATACAAAAGCCTCCATGACTTCAGCACCAAAAACACAACAATCATTGACCAGTAGTCCAGATTTTGGATCATTGAATTTCTTCAAAGAGACGATAAAGCATAATCCATATTGAGAAGAACCATGGAAATAGTCTTCACCTACACTTGTTATTACCATGGAAAATTTTTATCAACACCAAATCTATGATAACAGAGTCATTGAAGAGTGAGACTGCTTCCTTAATACCAATAAAGCTTCAAAATTAAATGAAGATCAAACATATAAATCTCTTAAGAGAATCATATCCAGTTATGAGATACATTTCATCTTTGTAGCCAATATTTTTAAGAACAGATAAAACAAACAAATAAGATAACATAGAGAATACTAAAGAGAAAATGTATATTATGCAAAGGATTTGCATCAATCAACAACAAGGACAATTATAACTTGTGTGGATGACAATATTACAATGATTTAACAGAAAACAGTAACGAACATTAGAATAAAATTGAAGGATGTTGGCTTAAAAAATTAAACAAATTATGTTGATTGAAAGAAATAGTTGTTGGCTGAAAGAGGGCACAAGATCAAATAATCATTTTGATAACAACATGTGCATAAGGTGCAAATTGTCTGCTGTAATGCCAATGAATAAAAGTACATTTGACACTCCAAAGTTCATTTAAAAATTGACACCAGAGAAACAGCCAACTGACAGATAACACAACAATAGAAAAGACACACCAGAGGAAAATGAAAGAAAGGATACGCATTCACCATTCAAGCAGAGCATTAGGTTTTCAGTAATCAGAATATACAACTTCAGCTTTATCTTGATTTAGAGAAAGAAACAACTGAGGAAAAGACCGAACATACTTAGGAACATTAATTATGAGCCACCTGGAGAATGTTGAAGATCCAAATAGCCACTAATGAATAAAATGATTCAATCTATTGATCATTGCTCGTATAGAAATGCTAGTTACATTATGAAACCATAGTCATTGATGTGAAAGATTGAGCTGATAGATGGAAACGAATCCAAAGAATTTTTCACTACAAAACACTCCACACATGGACTAGCAAACAAATATTGTTACACGCAATAAAAAATATTGAATTCTACAAAGTATACTAAATTGGACACATTGCAATGTAAGTTACGTCTGCCAACTCTATAAAAGTGCCATGAACTAACATCAAGGTATTGCAGCATAGTCCTCAAAAGGAGGATGTATCCAAGTCTAGTTTGCCATTAACAAAGGACTGAAGTTTTTAAGCATAATAATTAGGGTAATATTTGTATAATGTATAGTTTGTGATAAAAAAAACCTCTTTGAATCTTTGTCATCATAGTTGTGTCTTCTATTTTTCCTTAGCAATGCATGTCCATCAACATCTGTAGATGAGCACCAGATATCAAACAAATTCTGCTGTATAACCTATTGTTTAGATGTTACCTTCGAGCTGCATGTGTTCCCCGTATAACAGGTCATACATCAACAGTTTGTAGGTTGCCTTGACCACCGAACCAGTAGAAGACGATGCTTCAGCTGAGAATAGGTAAAGAGAGAGAGATTCCTCATCATCTTCTCCAGAAGATTTTAGTTCCAGCTGCAATTTCCTGCAAGTGTGTCTTGTACTCTTAGATGTCTGCTAGGATTTCTACAAGCATCTAAACGATTCATCAGAATATAGAAGTGTTGAAACTTCAAATTTTTTTTTTTTTTTTTGGTAAGAAGATTAAACGATCACAAAATAATGGTTGACTAAACCAAAAGATCATACACCTTGTAGGTGTCTTGAGGCGCCTCAAGACTCAAAAAGAAAATATGAAAAAAAATCAGGTTTTTGGCGGCATAACATGCTGAAGAAGCATTCCCACAGGAAAGATAGTTAAGAAAATTAGAATCATTCAAGAGCAGCATCTCAGCTTGATGGCAAGTTCAGGTTGACATGCCACATACCCCAATCATGCTGAAACAGTGAGTAAAGATTGCAGACAAATTAAATGTGTTCTTGTTTGTAATGAGAAGAAAGGGAGTGAGAAAGGACCGAACTCAAACTCACCAGGTGAAGCCACAAGCTTTGAGATTCCCAGAGTAATGCGTCACTGCAGTATGGTTTAGAAGGGTTGAGAAACCATCGATCATCCACCTGAATGGATTAGTTTCTTCATCTGCGTTCTTCTCTCCACCTTCTGTTAAGATTGGAACATATTTAGGTGACCAATGCACTTTTGCCATCACTACAGAAATATTTTTTATCCTCTAAAGCAGTTTGTCTCAAGTCCACCTCATATCTATCCATCTATATACAGCAAATCAAGATATGAACAGGTGGTATGTATTACTTGAGTTCCATTTAACTTAAACAATTGTTCTCTTAATTGAATTCTTTCATTCTCAGGCATTAAGGTCAATTTATTCTTTGGCCACATTCCAAAGCACCAAATCTTTTACCTTTTCCACACTAATTAATTAATGCACTCCATTGGGCATAGTGATAAACACATTCATCCTTAGACATTATATGGTCAATTTATTCTTTATTTGTATGCACATCCTTTATCTCATCTCTCTAATTAATCCTAATTACTAGTAGTTGGGAAATGTGGCAGATAAAGTTACCTTTCTTTAATTCTGCTCATCCTTAGCCATCATTACCAATCCATTCCTTTACCCATATTCCTAAGCATCAGATATCTTACCAGCCAATCAAACCCATTGTTTAATCTTATCCAAGAATGGCCAAACCATCAGCCTCTCTCTCTTCTTTCTAACCAGTTATTCTACAAAATATACAATAAAAATAGGTATTAATTCTTGGGAGTGTGCTAAATAAAGTTCATTCTTGTTCAACCTATTCATCCTTAACCATCATTATTAATTAATTCTTTGCTACAAGATGGTGTTCTTGTAGTAATTACTCTCTGTGAGCTTTTGAGATTATTGCTTTTGGCTATTTAAATTCTATACATAACCCGAGCAGTGTATCTGAGTTTAAGCCTTACTGTTGCAGTCTCTTCTTATCTCTTCCATGGATTGGTTGACTTGGAACATTGCACAATGTATCAATCACAATTGTTTTCAGTTCCAAAATGCAACTGCTTCACATGAGCAGCAGCTAAAGGTTTTCTTGGATAAATGTATGCATGCCTAAGAGAGAGCAGCAGCAGAGACCAACCCCTCATACTGTCAATTTGCATTACTGTTAAGCTTCTTTCATGGTGTAAATGAAAGAAATAAGGGCTAACCCACAAATAACAATCATCAAAGATTCAAAAATTTCAGCTGTTCATTGATCAGGAAAAAGGCAAATATCCAGAGATATACAATATAGGAGTTTGTTGCAACAAGACATCACACTAGTCACATTAATCCTGAGCATATTAATTCTGCTCTAAGATTGTTCATATGCACAATATCACCTACCTGAAGATCAAAACACTAAAGAAGAAAGGCAAAGACACAACAAAACAACATTGACCCTCCTTATCATAGGTGAATGTGCATATGTATTCCTCCAACCAAAGCTTGCCTCTCTATGGTTGAACAGGGCGAGACACTGATAAGGCGCTATCCTCGAAGGAACTTGTCACCACTATCACTGGTAGCTTTGTGAACTATCGAGACTTTGTTTCACCTGATTTGTTGCTCCTAAATGTCGGGAGAGAGAAGAATGACCTGGTTGCTGAAAGTAGTGGCAAATATTGTTAAGAGCTCACGAAGCTGAAGGAAACATTTAATTTAGGAACATTAGGACTCACAAATTTGTTGTATCAAAATTTTACCTTTAGTCGAGGTAGCTGTTGATGAAACATGGCATTCCTGGAACTTGTCAGAACCTGAAGAATTATAATTGCTATTGTTTAATAGAGCTGCACGAGCATCCACAAAGAATATGTACAATAATAACAATAATAAAGCACACCACAGGGTTGTGCTTAAAATAGTTGGATTTACTAGGCTGTGTCTCACTGGAAGACATAACTACTTGGGGTTAGCATGCATCATTTAACTCGCAGTATCCACTGAACAGAGTAATCAAATAAATTGAGCAACAAGATTGATCAAATATGTGTAGCAAAATGCTTAAATGTTTGCTTATTCATTGTCCCCGGGATGATTGATCAAATATGGAGCTACAAGTTTTGCATGAGTTTCACCTGATTAAAAAACATATGATCTGTTTCTTCAATAGACCAACACTTAATTATTTATTCTCATAGTTAGAAAACCACGTAACAACATTAATGTTTAGTGCTGCATGCTGCAAAATGTTCTTTCTAACATCTTGAGGAATAATCTATAAATACCATATTTTTAACTTTCTGGATATGGCTATGGCCAACTAAAATAACTTGATGGTCACAATAATTAGGAGTGTGTTGTTGTTGTTGTTGTTGTACCTGACAAGACATCATGAACTCCATGATACTCAACTGCCCTCTTACTTAAATTTCCATCACACAAGCTTGCATCAGGCATGGTTTTCTGCTGGCCATAGTTTTTGGGTTGAAGGGCAGTTTTTCTCGTCGTATCCAAATTTTTGGAATATTCTGTATCATCGTCTCCTTCCGAAAAAACAGATGGGCTGGGCCAACCAGTCACATTTGCGTCTCCCTTACTCTTACGACCAAACTTTAGTAGCCTTTTCAATCCTTTGGGTGCATCTTTGTGATAGATCACTGCAGGAGGGTTCTCAGCATTTCCCCATTCGATGACCTCTGGTTCAGTGCTATCAGCTTGAAGCATTTGGGATAATGAATGTCGGACACATGGGCTCGATAGTGGCAGCGATGCAAACACAGTGGAGACAGAGGCTTCAGATAAAATAGTGCCATGTCCAGTGGAAACCCCCTCGCATTCCACTTCCACCCAAGCAGCTGATGAGATGCCTATTCTCTCATCAGGTTGGATCTCAGCAACAGGAGGTTCTACAGAGTTTTTCAAGCCATTATCCACTTCAGCTAAACTTTGATCCAGAGTTTCTGTTTTTCCAACATTCAAATCATTATGTAGCAAAGTATCTAAATCTGCATCAACATCATTTGCTTGTTGAGAAATATCAACCTCCACTACCTTAGCAGTTGATTCAGTGATCTTAGGTATAGGCTCCTTTTCTTCAGCTTGATTAATAGTGTCACTTATCTTTGATGAATCATCAGACTGAGCAACTTTGGTCTTAGTTATCATGGGACCAACACCACGCCTAGTCCTAGTGCCTTTTTTCAAGAAGGGTTTAGCCTCCAAAGGAACAACACTACTCTTCTTCGTGACCTTGTTGTAGAAACTTGGCTTTGCTGTCGCCGTACCAGAATCATCTTCAGGAGGTAATGGAGCATTGGCTTTCAGAGTTTTGTGGGTTCTTGTTTCTGTTTTCTGCTTCTTTTCTCCTTGGATTCCTAAAGTTGGCTTGACATCAGTTTTGGCTTCCAACTTACCTTTTGGTTGATGTAATGTCCTTTCAGTTTTGGAGCTTGGTGGGGTTGGAGAAGCTGTGGGCTGGGACTTCCGGCGGCTCAGATTGGCATTAGCAGAAGTCACTCTAGGAGAAGTTTTAGCTTGTTGGACTCCACTTGCCTTTACGGAAGTTCCAGATGACCATGAAGCACGTGTAGTTGGCAAAGATGATGTTTTTGGTAAAGATTTTCTGGATGCTGTTGCTTTTGAATCTTCTTTCTTGTGCAACACTGGTGGAGATGAATTTCTTCGGGGTTGTTGGGAATAACTGGACCAGTCAAGTTTTTTGGTAGAGACTCCAGATTTTGAGGCCATATCTGCTTTGCTTTGTTTAATGGTTTCTTGTAACACCTTCAGTTGTGTTTCAATCACCGGATGCTTTTTGACATTTTCTGCTCTAAGTTTCTCATCCCTTTTTTCCTTATACTGACTATAAAAATCCCCTCTCTGCTCATTTGAGACAGACAGAGATCCACCACAACCACCATTAGTGCCTCGGTAATTGCCAGGCCTTCTCTCCATCATATTCATTAGCATTTGATTAAGTTCCGCTTCTTTCCTTCTACTCCACTCAGCTGAGGCAGTTGCTTTGTCATCACTTTCTTGAGCTCCAGATATTACTAGCCCGGGAGAACTATCCTTCTCTAAGTTTGGAGATGCAACAATCTGAACAGTGTCAGATTCCATTGCTCTGAAATTACCTGGAGGAATACCAGACTCCACCTTCATGTCAGTCAATTTATTATCTCCTGCCCCAAGAACCAAGGTGGCACTAGTGTCTTGTGATATGGACTCCGGAACAATTTCCTGAGAACGAGTTAGAGATTCACTCATTCCAGCACTCCATCTTCTTAAGACAGCTTTACTGGAGACCTCTCCTAAAGCTCTTTTCTGAACATCCAAATTTTGATCTTTCTGTTTGCTTTCAAAGATATTAATAGCCTCTTGGACGCTCATCCTTCTTACTGTGCTCTCAGGTTTCTTAGCTGGCTGCTCTGTCATTTCATCCCTCCTGCTGTTTTCATCTTCATCCCTGTTGGATGCAATTCTTTCCCTCACAGGAAAGTAACTGAGACTCTTAACAGTCAGTGCAGTAGACCTGCGAGACCCAGACCTTCCTATTTGTACTCGTCGCATGGGAGAAGCAGATCTTCTAGGAGTCACAGATCTTATAACAGGTTGACTTCTTTCTGTAATTGCCTGATCTTCATCACTAGACTCAGAGGACTCCTCACTTTCTGTTGAGCTCTGCCGCTCGGCTTGTGCAATTTTGACTGGTGAGATGCCAATGTTAATAGAGTTTGCTTTACCAAACTCTATTGTGGTATCCTCAGAGTCCTTCCTTGTGTCATTGGAAATCATTGAGGATTCCATCAGTTGTTCTTCTGGGATCAATGACAAGTATTTTAACCAAGGATCCCTGAACCCAAGAAACGAAGAGATAGACTTACAAAATCACAGAGAGAACAACAAACAGATAACACAAGTAAAGCTGCAAAAATATTGAAATTATATCTAAAGTTGAGAAGAGAATGATGATTCATAAGAAAAGAGGGATCACTATGTAGTGCTTTGACCTAACAGAACTGCTTCTTGAATCTACTAGAACTAAAATATGACAGATCCAGACTTGAGAATATATGAAAATTTTTAGGCCATCAATGTCCGGAGCACTTGTTGAAAGAATATGGGTAGTAGACGAGAGTACCAAGATATTCTGATGTATCTATGGTTTAGAACATAAAACAGGTGGTTAATTTTCAGAAATTCAGATCTAACGAAAGCAAAATTAGTTATTTAGGCAGATCACAGGCAGGAAAGGTTGAGAAGAATATTTGCTAGTGACCATGATGTTCCTGTTCTATGTCAAGATAGTATCAGGATATGTTCTGTGGTGAATCTTTGACGATGTACCTCTAATCTCTCACATCAAAATGCTGCTAAGTCAGCTATCTGTTTGACAAGATAAAGTGACACCTGCAGATTGAAATAAGTCACTGTCTCTTCTTTTAGGAACATGAGTCTCAATTCCATTGTTCGCAGCAATTAACCATATAAGGTTTCAGAGCATCCTAAATTTGATTTGGTTTCTTTAATGAATTAAAAGAAAAGGCTAATATCCAAGGCCCTCTAAGATTATTATCAATGTCAATTCCAGTGGTTGTTCCTGTGAATTAGCCATTGCTGTTCAAGTTTCTGATTCTAAAGAAAGCTGAACGGAAACTACAACTACAACCTCATCTCAACAACAATTTGAGGCAAAAAGCATGATCAAGCATAAGCTGGAACTTTAGACCTAAAAAGATTTTTATGTCCAGAAATCAGTCGACAGACAGAACACATTAGTTTAGTTCCTTGTTATCCTTCCAAAAAATATATATATAGGAAGAAGCCTATGGTCATTAATTCAGCTACAAAATGTACAACAATAACCAAAGAAACAGAAAAGGGAAGAAAAATGAAACATAGTATGTGAAACCAGCAGGATCTTGAAAGGTAATCAAGATTCTCTCTTTGCAGTGTAATCAAGCTTCTTTGTTTTGTTCTCGTCTGCCCTAACTAAAAAGGCACATCTACTTCTCACTTCAATTATAAATAAAAAAATCAACCAAACATACACTATGAAAGAAGGACTGTGCCAAATCCTACATCCACGAAAGCAACAATTTTTCAGGCTAGGAACACCCACAAAATGGACTTCCAAAATATGTCGGATCACCGATCCCCTGATTACACAAATTTGCGGTCATGAAAAGAAAAGGAGAAATGTTGTATAATGCAAATAAAAACCCTTCTTTAATTTCAAACAGAAAATTTTCAGGCTCAACATGATCTAAAACACCATTGGAGGAATTCAAGACAACCTAAATGCGCAAGTGTGGGACAAACCCCTAATCTTTGAGCCAAGAGTCAGATAAAACAAAAGAAAGCCCCAAGATCTACAACGTATTGCCTAATTCAGCCAAGAGGACAGCCCAAGATCAAATCTTGAACACCAACACCGATGTCAATCCAGCAAAGCACACTCCAACAAGAAAAAACCCAAAAGCGACCACACAAAATTAGAGTTCAAGAAGCACGCGATCAAGAGATCCAACCTGAGATGGAAGCGAAGCACACACACTCAAGAGCGCAACATGCCTACAGAACAATCGATTGGCCGCAGTCGCCACCGACCTTGGCTATCTTTGAAGCGTATACCTCTGGGATTTAAACGTGCCATAAATAACCGGAATTCTTCCTTTGTTTTCTACCGAGACGTCGCCGTCACGCGAAAGCGACGGTGGGGTGTGGAGCGGTGCTCGCAAGCTATTTGAGAAAATGACTCCAAAGTTATGCTCTTTGGCCTCATTTTATAACATTACGAAGACAGTGACCATAAAAATGCCATCTTGGTTGCGGCCAACAAGCCACAGAGATTGAAATGGTCTAATTAGATAATAATGAGCTTGTTCTGTTCATTGATATCTGCACCAAGTTTTGGTCTAAGCAAATTAGGGTACGGAGGATGACAACTGCTGTGAGATTGAGCAAATAATCCATCATCAAATTTTTCTTAGATTTCGATTACCCGAAATGATTCAGAATAATCTTAGCCGTCGTTAGGGATAAAATTATAAACTTCTCCTAAAGAATAGTGAGAATTATATGGAATATATTTATATAAATAGTGGATTTGGTGATGATGTTTACGCTACCTATGCATGTGCATGGCATCAATCATACAATTATCATCTCATCAACCATGCACACATGACGGCTTACCCGACAAGGAAATAAATAAAAGTTCGGCATCTGCTGACACGCGTCGGGAAATCCGAGGCTTGCTTCAGGAGCTCTCCTATGTTTGGCCCTGTTCACGGCTTGTCCATGTCGAGCGGCAAAGCAATCAGGGCCGTGCGATCAGTGGGGTCCATGGTACGACGCACGAAACTCCAAGCGATCGGTGTAACGATACCCGCACGCGTACCCCGATGAGAAAGACTCATGGGCCCACCGGTTCCTGCCAATGACAGGCCGGGCAAGAACGAAAGGCCGCCGAACCCGTGATGGGGCTTCCGGATTTGTGTTCGGAAATGGGAAAACGCTTTCGCGACAACGGGAAACGTTTTCCGGCCGCGCTGCTGCTGACGGTGATGCATGTTGGATTCGATCACCACGTGAAAGCGAAAGCGGTGCGGACGGCTCGATTGCTTTAAAAAAAGCACCGCGATCACAGCACTTGTGGTCGGAAGCATTTTTCAGAAAAAAAAATTGATGAAATTTTATTAGGCAATAAAATTTTGCTGCATGAAAATAACATGTAATTGATTTGGTGCATAAATTAGGATGTTTTGATTTATAATATTATTAATGAAAAAAAAATTCCCAATTCCTGGCATCTTGGGAGATCCTAATGGACCTCAATCTGGATTAAAACTCCATCTTCTATAATGTCCACATCACATATTTGCATGGACCGAGACATGGGTGTTGGACTACGTAGAATAAAGTGATGAAGAGTAATGTGACTAGTTGACATACATAAAATAATGTTTCATGAATCATCTACATAATCCAACATTGTAGCACATTTGACAAGTCATATATAGTTGATGCAATTGATTCCCAAGGAGCACATGAGACTATTGCACCAGTTTTTTTATGTTGCCATCAGTGACCCCATCCGTTTGTAGGGATTTTTTTTTTAAAAAAAACATTAATTACATCTTATCACTATAATTAATTATTTTTAATAATTTAATTTTTATTTTTAAAAATTATATTAATATCTTAATATTATGAAAGTAAAACATGTAATCTCATTTCTCCTCGTACCGATTCTATTGGAGAAAACACTGGACATGATCAGTGATAAATCTTATGATATTTTTGTTAGTATTTTAGGTATAATATTATTAATATAATTTTTAAAAATATAAAAATATAATTAACTTTTTGTTTTTTTAATGATAGAAGGGACAGGCACATAAAGTAGGGAGCCATTTAAAGTTTGGACATATAACCACAAGATGGCACTGAAATGTTTGGACTTAGCTTGCAGAATTAGCAGGTCATTTGATGTTGCATGGCAGCAGAATATTCTCTTAAATAGGGTACTGATAAGTTTGAATACAAGTAAATAGTGAAGAGCACTCCCAATTAAATTAAATGTGCGAGCCCAAAAAAAAGAAAAAAAAAAAGAGAGAGGACAAGTGGAAAATGATATGTGATTCCTCATGTCTTTTCCTTTTTTTTTTTTTTTGGTTTCCCCCTTTGTTCTCTGTCAAAAAGAGAGGACTGAAGTGACATGGATCCATGATTCATGGAACTTTATTATGATCTTGCAGCATTAAGGATCTCTAAGATCCTGACATGCTCAGAACATGTAAAAAGAAAAATGATCTTGCAGCATTAAAATCTCTAAGATGGTTTTTTTTGTTTCTTCAAAATTATGTTTGGGAATAAACACTGGTCCATACATGATGATACATGATCCCATGATCATAGTAAATATGCCCTTAAGAACAAGCCAATGTCCTTTTTCCACCGCCACCTAATGATAGCCCCTATCACTTGAGAAAATTAAGCATCCTAATTGGGTGTGACAACAGTGCAGCATCAATATATGTTTGTTGCATAACCTACACTCAACACAAAAGCCTTGTCAAAACTGTCTATATATATATATATATATATATATATATATATATATATATATATATATATATATGAATAAATATATTTATATTTAAATACATAAAACCTCTGCAGGACTAATACATGCAGCATCAAAATGATAAAATCATCTAAAAAAGGATTATTATTTTTTTGACAGATAACTTCCACTGCATGTAAACAAGCAAGTGGTTGGTCACCTAATAGTTGTATCGACCATTCTTGAGCACTGATTACAGCAGGCATGTCAAATGACACCTCATATTTGGTTTTTACTAAACAATATATATTTTTTTAAGGCTGTGATCAAAATATCCTCAATAAAATCATAAAAAAATTTAGAGCTGAATTAATATTTTAAAAATCAATCGGATCAAATCAATTCAATTGAACCTTAATTATTCGGTTCGATTTAATTAAGTTATAGATTATATATTTTAACTCTTCTAGATGCTGAGTAGTGAGATGAACTATTATGATGATATAATTTGAAACTATCCAGTTATAATATCAATTAGAGAGGATCATTTTGGACAATAGTAGTTTAATGGTGGCAAATCATCTCTCACTAGATGACACTCTACCAATAACAATATGATAATTGATTATGTAGGTAATAACAATCATAATATTATCAAAATCTTTAAAAAAAAGCTTCTATCAATATATTGTTTAGTAATATTGTTTTTACTAAACAATTTTTTTTTTTAAGGCTTTGATCAAAATATCCTCAATAAAATCATAAAAAAATTTAGAGCTGAATTAATATTTTAAAAATCAATCGGATCAAATCAATTCAATTGAATATTCAGTTCGATTTAATTAAGTTCTAGATTATATATTTTTTTAAAAATTATCCCACACCTCCACATTGCCTCTTCTTCCTCCTCCTCCTCCTCCTCCACCACCACCACCACCTCCACCTCCTCCTCCCACTTAGTTGTCTCCTCACTCTCCCCCTAGGCTTTCTCTTCCTCCACCTCCCACTCCATAGCCTCCTCCCCCTCCCCCTTGTTTTCCTCCTCGTCCACCTCTGCCTTCTCCCCCTCTCCACTGCTCCCTCCCTCCCCTCCTCCTCTTCTTCTTCCTCACAATTTTACCTACATTAATCATTATATTCAAGTTGTGTTCGAGTTACACTCACTCACTAAATATATTTAAAATTTTATTAATTTATATATAAATTTATCTTAAATTATAATAAAACTAAAAAAATCTAGTTATCTTAAAAATATATTATTATTTCTCGTATAAAATTATCCTAGATAATTTAGAAAAATTGTTATACTCATGTTACACTCTAATTTTACTTATTCATAGAATATATTAAAAAAATATTTATTTATATATAAGATTATTATTAATCCATCATAGATCAAAAATATATCTTATATATCTAGAGAAATTTGGAATGACTTGATAAATTCCTTAAATGAACGATGATATCGTCAATAAGACAATCGCACCACTTATACATCTATTGACGTACTATTTAGGGCTGGTGGTACCGCGTAGACTTACGGTAGGACTATCTATGGGCTAATATTCTATTAAATTTTTTTTAATAATCATAAATTTATAAAAAAAATTGTGATAAATATCTTATAACTAATAGTTTTTGAAAAGTTTAGATTAATTTATTAAAAAATAACTTGAGTTATCCTCGATTATATATTCAATATAAGAACACTCTATTTGAAAACTTAATCACCCTAAACTCATAAGAAATAAGAAAAATGATGTTATGCATATCAAAATCATGTTCTAATAGTTTCAATGAAGTTTGAATTGATTCAATAAAAAATAATATAAATTATACTCGACTACACTTGATTACATATTCAATATAAATATACCATATTTTAAAATTCAATCATCCTAAATTCATACAAAAATATAAAAAATAATACTAGACATATTAGCATCTCACCCTAGCAGTTTCAAAGAAGTTTCGATAAGCTTGATAAAAATTCAAAATTTTAAACTCATGTTACAATTTAGTTACGATCACATATTCAACTTGAAAATATCCTATTTTAAAGAGTTAAACTCGTGTTACAATCAAGTTATGAAAATTAAAAGAAAAATGAACATCCGATAAAAATCAATTATAGGACGTAAAAGTTCAATATTAGAGATTTTTTTGATAAAATATTAAAAAAAATTAAATAATAGTTTTAAAAGATTTAAGTGAATCTCATAAATAAAGTTTCTTTGAAAAATCAATAAAATTAGAAGAATTTTTTTATTATTTTAGACAAAGGAATCGGTCGTTGAGACAAGTATCGATGAGAAAGCAGGATAGTTCAAGCCACATTGATATCATGTACATGGAAAGTGACATGAAGCCTAACACAAACGCTACTACTATGAAATATATGATTCTAATTAGCAACATGTCATACACATTTGTAACAAAAGCATAATTGACTTTTAGAGCCACAATAAAGAGTGTTTTAATGAACAGGCTGTCTAATATAATTCTGCAGAATAGTTGACTTTTTTAAGTCATTTATTTTCTATTTATTAAATATTAAGCTGAATAGGTTAATTTTAAAATTATTAAAGGATATTCAGCTATTTAATATACTAGGTATATATTATTTATTTATAACAAAATAAGTGTAAAAAAAATATTTTTTTTGTGCAAAAAGGTTTAATATAAGGAAGTCTTGACATCTAAATTCACATATAGTCATGAATACAATGACTAAGGGCACATATTATAATAGAAGTTAAAATGATATATCAAGATATTATTCTAAAGGTTTTTAATTGTTTAGTCAGTTGGCTTAAACCATTTTATGGCAAAAAATAATAATATATCAGTTTGCAGGGGTATTGATATAATTATATATTATAAAATTTGCAATTTCTCAAAATACTGTAATAATAAGCCGATTCCCATTTCTCACAACCCACGTGCGGCCCACAAGTATCAGCCAATAATAGAGCGCCACATCAGCTATAAATAGTGTGCCACTTCAGCCGCAACGAAGTGGCCAGTTGACCTTTTTTTGTCAATGACAGGGAACAGGGATTTACGTCGATACTAATCGTGGCCCCACGTCATGGCCGGTGTTGATGCGAGAGGTTGTATCGCTGCAGTCTGGGATGAGATATGAAATCCGAAGTCGTTCGACCTACTATTTAACTCCACCACAGAGGGGATCGAGACTGGCGTTGGCTGAACTTGACCTGCGATCGCCGGGAGGCGGGAGGGTCGAGAGACAGGAAGGGAGAGAGAGAGAGAGACAGAGAAGGGAGGCGATGGCGTACCGGAGGAAGCAGCCGGTGGCGAGGGTGTCCACCTACGAGGACTCCCGATCCACCGGCGGCGAGGACGCCTCCTCGACCTCTTCGACGCCGGGCTCTCTCGCTGCCCGGGCGATCCGAGCCTCCGCCGCGCACCGCGACGTCTCCTCCCTCTCCTCCGCGTACGGCGAATCCGCCGTATCCTCCCCTCGCCGCGAATCGAACCCGCTCAGATCGTCGGCTTCACCCCAGCAAGTGAGTTCTACTCCCGCCGTGTGGTTGGTTCTTGATCTCCGTGTCCCTTTTTCTCTGGATCCCTGGTTTCTTTATTGAATTTATAGGGTCTCAGAAAGAAGATTTTAGGTATTGTTTATTGCTGTAAGTTTTTCGTGGTTTTCCGTCTCATTCAAGTCGATTTGCATGGTTGGAATTTTTAGGTCGAGAAAATTTATAGTTACTGGGTGTTGCAATCAGTCAACGATGAGTAGTGATCCGGTTTTAGGATGACAGGAGTTTTCGGATTCATTTGGTCCATTTATACACAGATGATATTTTACTTCAAGCTGGAATCAGATCTATGCTTTTTTTAGGTCCAATCGTTCAATTAAAGCAGTTCAGAAATGATTTCACGGTTGTCATTAGATTTATTGTACATCGTGGGTAATGCCTTTGTCAGACCAAGCCTCTTGCCCAAGAGTGTGAGAAGCTGCGATGTCTGGCTAGATATTATTTTTGGTTCTTTCTGTGTATTCTCGGTGTGAATATGCTATTAAAAAATGTTAGCTTGGAAGAGTTTTTGCTGGGGGCATTTTGCTTGCAGAAATCTAATGCAGGGGGCATAATCTATTTTCACTCCTTAGCTGTCTTAACATCAAGAAAAATTGATCTGTCAACTTCTTGGGACATGAAAAATATGTTGAGAAGGGGATATTACGTGGAACAATTCATGAACTCTAGTGGCTTTTGCACATCAAGCTAAGGAACTAAGCCAGCTAGTTTGTGCAGTATGGAAAAGACACTGATCTGAGCCCTGACTACATGATGTCTTTTACATTGCCAGCAAAAGAAACTGGGAAACTGCTACATGATGTGGAAAAACAGCCACCCTCGTAAGAAAAGAAATGTTGGAGGTTTACTTTAATGTCATTCCTTAATAGGGTTTGGTCCTGATTTTTAAAATATTGACAAATGTTTTAGCTTGAGATTGACTTGTAGCATACATGAAAACTTTTAACATGCAAAATGACTAAGATGAATGTACAAGTGGCTACCACTTGGAACCGGAATTGATGTACTAAGCACACATTCAGATTATTTGGCATATTTCAGATTGCCTTGAAGCCTACTAATGCTTAAGAAAATATCATTTCAATTCAACTTGTTGTTCCTTCATTGGAATTTACATTTTCCTAAGATGTTACATGTTATATAGGCACTCAATTGCTTAGACAAGCTATTAGTTTCTAGAAAAATTTTAACAGATATTCTTATCTATCAAATATTGTATTTGTTCTACTTATGATGTAAAATAAAGAAAATTACATTGCCCCAAACTATCACCGAAAAATTTATGTTAGTCCCTTAACTTCCAATTTGTAGCAGTTAGTGACCTAAACTTCTGGCAAATGCTACAATCAGATGTTGTCATCACATTTTCTCAAGAAACCTCGACATACTAATCAAGGTTTTCCTTACCAAGCGGTAAGACCCGTACCGCCCGGTACATACCGGTCCGGCAGTTGACTGGTACGCGGACCGGCCGCTACCGGGTGGTACCGCTAAGATCGGCCGTCGGCGTTCGATTTCAGCCGTCGACGGTCGATTTCCGCCGTCGATGGTCGATTTCCACCGTCGATGGTCGATTTCCACCGTCTACGGTCGATTTAAGGAGAAATCGACCGTCGACGGTCGATTGAGGAAGAAAAAGGAAAGAAGAAGAAGAGGAAAAGAAGAAGAAGAAGAAGAGGAGGAGAAGTACCTCGCACCGCCCCAGCGGCGACTCCACCCGGGGGTCGCCCGCGAGCCGTCACTACCCGCGCTGCCCTAGCGTCGTCGCCGCTCGCGTTGCCCTAGCGCCGTTGCCCGCGGGATTTTTTCTCCCCACGCGGGGAGACGAAACGTCTCCCCATGCGGGAGAGAGTTCGAGACGACGTCGCCCCTTTTATTTTTTAAATATATTTTAATATTATATATAATATTATATTATAAAATAATTATAATATATTTAATATATCGGGCGATCCACACTGTGCGTACCGCCTGGTATCGGTACCGTACCAGTACCGACAAAATGTCAGCACACCGGTATGTCAATCCTTGATACTAATTATGTGGCTGTTGTCCTATTACCTCAGTGAGTCTTACTGAACTTCAAATTAGCTATATATATATATATATATATATATATATATATATATATATATATATATATATATATATATATATATATATAATGAGTGCGTCAAAAGTATAAACTACATACATATTGTTAATATTCAGGGTCTGCAATTTATGTTAGATGATATAAGTGTTCAACGTATATACAGTACAATACATAAAAATAGATGGTAACCAAGTTTTAATATGTTTGAACTAATTAAAGTTCCAACCAGTGTTTGATAAGTACCAGTGCTTAATGTAGATATATCAAGCAATTGAAATCTCCATGCTTCATAGGTTACGTACTTTATACTTATTTTTTATTATGGTTGCTGTATTGACATAAAGGAGGCTAAACCGCTTGCTAAGCGAAGCGTGGTTGTTGTTGAGCATTGACCACAAAATTTTGACTTCTTGCTAAGCGAATTTGAAGTTCTATGACAGGCTTCTGTTGTCAAAACTATCTTGTTTAGAGTGCTTTGTAATTCATTTTAGAGGGCTGTTGATCAATTGTAGTAAATTGCAATATACGAAGATGATTACTTACTAAGTGGAAGAACCAAATAAAATGAATCTTGAAGAACTTCAAAATCATTATATAGAAAAGGATGTTTCATCGGAAGATTATTATTGCTCTTGATCCTTTGTGCTTCTTTAACTATTTGCTGTATAGAATATGCTTATCTAAGTCTTCTTATATCTTCTCTGATCTTGTAATATGTTTGATTTTCAATTTAGGATTCTGCTTCATATGAATATACATCAATGAAAAGTTTGAATGAGTCCAAATATGGATTCTGGGGAACATTGGCTAGGAAAGCAAAAACAATTATTGATAATGATGAGACATCCAATCAATTTCAAGGCTTTGATAGGAATCCACATCAGACAGTTGACAGATCAACTGGTGGTCAGGTAAGAATGAAATAATGGATCTTATGTTTTTTTATTGAACAGAATTCAGCTTATGTTACTATAGATCAATTGTATTGGTTCAAATTTCCAGGAATGACATTTCATCCAAACAATGGTTGTTTTATCCAGCATATTTTGAAAAAATATGATGGATGAGTCATTCATATGGGTCAAATAATATTTGTTGGTGTTTAATAATCATCAGTTTCGAGTTTCTTTTTTGGCCATAGAATCACTTTCTTGACAAAAATCTTGTCTTCATATGTTTCCTTTTTGCCCCTACTTAACTCCCATTTTAATTTATTTTAGTTTTAATTTTTTGCTTCTGAGAAAAAGAAAATTAAGATGAGAATCAATTTGCAGAACTTTTTTGTTTTAAGTGTTTTGAATATTCATACATTAGAAGTTTGTGAAAGGAAGCATTTTTCTTTGTTAAATTTCATCAAATAAAGGATGACCAGGAGAACAGGACCAATGACCTGGACCTGTGACCTGTGAGGTTCCTGGTGTTCTTCTGTAACGTCGTAATCCCCTTATGGCAACCACCAAACTTATTTGTCTTCGGAAAACCAAAATAGAGCAAAGACAAAGTTTCTGTTTCTTGGTTTTGAATACGTGAATAATGAAACAACACCAAATGGGGCCTTAGTTGTTTTTGGACTACAAGCTACTCATGCATTCCTTGATAGTTTTTTCTCCTGCTGCTGCTCCACATCATGCAGTAACTACATTGTCATAATTTAACAATGTTGTTATTTTGATCAGCCACCAGAGATTTATCAGAAGACTCAGACAACTCATAAACGTTCAGATGCAATTGGTTCTTCCATTAACTATATTAGTGGCACAATAAAAAACGCTCTTGAGGTAAGTTATTTCTATGTCTTGTTCATTATGTACTCACAGTTGCCAATAAGACATGGAGTATGTGATCTTTGTCTTGTAAACACTGTTAACAAACTCTTCAAGGTTCCTGAAGTGTTAAACTTTGAGAGAGCATCATTACTTTTGTAAATCTAGACTTGTGGATTGGCATTGGATTTAATGTACTATCATTTCCAATATGTATGAATGTTCTATCAAACTTATTTCTCATGTCATATAACGTTTTATGAATAACATCAGATTCAACAACCAGAAGTCATTTACATTTTTGAGAGGCTTATGTATCTTCAAGTAGAGCACAAGTTGATATGAATTTTTTTGACTGTCATAAAATCATTTATATTATTGGCATACTTATGTAGAAATATTATAATTTGATTTAAGTGGCTCAGTTTCATGATGGATAGACTATAGAGGTAGTACATTGTTTCCTTTTCATAAAAAAATGAGATATACTGTCATTTATGCAAAATTCTGGGTGCCTCCTACTCACTTTTAGATAAAGCACAATTGAATTTATAGCTTTGTAACATTGTACAATAATACTCTTAATACAAGCCATAACCTGCTATCTATTTTGCATTAAAGTTGTTGGCTTTTCTGTAGTTGAATTTTCTTCCTCAAAGAACTTCATTTCTGTGTTAGTCTATTATCCAAGTAATATATTTCCTAATTTTCCAGGAGGGTCTTACAATTGTGGAGAGTAAAACAGCTGATATTATCCATGAAACACGTAAGCTCAATATCAGGAGAAAAGGAAATGCTGCCAGTGTGCAGAGTCAGGCTGCAGAAAACTTGGGTCAACGATATACCTCTCAGATTCAAACTGATCATGAAACTCAGCTGAAGGCATCTCGCGACGTAAGGTGGCAAATGTGTATCACTGAAATGGGTTTTGATCTACCTATGGTTTCTGTTTTCTCGACTTGAATGAATTTTCCAACACACACACAAGAAATGGATTTGCATATGTGTTTATTGTTTGAGTTTCTTCCTGGTGATCAAAGGTAAAAAAACTTGTTTAATACGAAAAAAAGATTGTGCAAGATGAACCAAGAGTTGGCCACTCTTAATTCATGGTAGTCAAAAGTTCATCAGTTCTCTTCATAAACATTCATTATTTCGCTGCTTAACCAAGTATATTGGCTTTGAGTCATTCAGCAAGGAGTTTCAACAGATTGTTTGATCCATGTTTGTTGGAGTTGTTTTTTTGTTCTGTATTGATTTGAATAAGATATCCTCAGTTTTATTTTTTTTTCACCCTTTTGAATATATGAAATGGTTACCTTGTACCATTTGCAGGTTGCAAATGCCATGGCTGCAAAAGCCAAACTTCTTCTTAGGGAACTGAAGACTGTCAAAGCAGACTTTGCTTTTGCAAAGGAACGGTGTGCGCAGCTTGAAGAAGAGAACAAAGTGCTGAGGGAAAGTCACGATAAGGGAGATAACCCTGAAGATGATGATCTGGTAATCATACACTAATGTATTGTACATTTAGCCGATAGAATTCGATGTGGGAACCAAATCATATACTCTTAAGCCAGTTGGTGGTTAATATGTGACAAGGCTACTTAACAAACATAGAAACATGTTCAAATGATTTTTTTCTAACATGCAAACATATTTGACAAATTTTCTCCAACTTGTTGTAATTCCATGTTGTATTTATGATGCTGTATACCCAAAATAAAGAGCCTTAAGTGCACCTCTTCCTCACATGTATGTCCTTTTAACTTATACTAGGTAAAGATGTATTGTCAATTCGTTTGGATTCTGCATGAAGCATTGGTTGTGGCATGTAAATAGCCTTGTTTATATCACTGCTGTACCTTTGCTCCTACAGTCAGCTGATTTTTCTATCTACATTTTTGGATGTTCTAATTTCTGTTAGTACCACCAGTAAGTCACCTTCTATTTTTGAATATGGTTTCTGTAAGTTCCTCTATTTTCTTAAAAGGTTCTGCTAGCTTGATTTATCCTTTCTTTTGGTCGCATCAATCATGTCTATCATGTTGTTGTTCAGTATTTACTTCTTTTTGCAGTAAGACAGATTTAATGTTTAAACTTATCCATGTAATTATGATTGATACTAAATCTACACCATTTTATTAAGTAGGTTCTAAAACGATGTGTGGTTGCTTTTACCAATGCATAACCCTGTGGCTCTTACATCTTTTATTTTCTTAACAGATTCGACTACAGCTTGAGACATTGTTGGCTGAAAAGGCAAGATTGGCTCATGAAAATTCTGTATATGCACGGGAGAACAGATTCCTGCGAGAGATTGTGGAGTACCACCAACTCACCATGCAGGATGTTGTCTATGTGGATGAAGGCATCGAAGAGGTCACTGAGGTCTACATGACCCCTAATGCTCCCTCAACCCCATCACTTGCTGCATCCGAAGCAAACACTGTTCTCGTCCCGACACCACTCACTCCCACTCATACGACCAATAGCCCTACCACTGTTCATCCACCTTCACCAACAGCATCCCCCTCAATTATCATACCAGAAGATTGTCCAATTGTCCCAACCCCCCCTATGCCAACTCCACCATCTGATCCTCTAAAATCAGCTCCACCACCTCCGTCTGCAGCAGGCGCTGGGTACTAGTAGGCGGCCATCACCATCCTCCTCAAGACCATGTTTTGTGCATCAAAATCTGGTGTGTGTGCCATTTTTGCCCGTGTGTTCGGCGAGTTTGATATTTGTTGGTGCATGTAAAATTGGATTCCCTTCACATATGTGCCAGTAAGTTTTACCACCGAACCTGGTAAAAAAAAAATGAGTTCTGTTGTTAGCATTGTTGTTTGATATGTACGTTACGTTTTATGGACTTGCCTCAATGTTGTTGATTCTTATAGTGCTTCCATGTGATGCTGTACCTGTACCAGCTCTCCCATCACTTAGCTCTCTGTTTGCTGTTTCATGTTGTTGCGTGCGTGCTTCGTGTTCGTGTGTGGCTTTTGCTGCTAAACAAGTATTAGTATACTATTTACCTTGTATCATTGATGCTTTCTATGGTTGCTAAAATTTCCAGGACCTAGACATGGGGAACGAGATGAAGTGGAGGATGTAGTAGTAGTAGTGTCTGCTGGGTGTGCGGCGGTGGGACGCTTCTCTTTCGAGTCCTTTGCCCGCAGAACCTGTGGCTTCAATGGAACTATTTAAGACTTCATTACCAATGCATACATGGCGGCTTAGCTGATTCGTAGCTTCTCAGGTTATGTTTTCGCTATTTGCCAAACTCTCTTTTTATGAATTATATCTCGATTTCACGATAAGTAAGCTTGCAATTAATTCTTCGTCAGGGAACGAGTTAGATCGCTGCATTACTTGGATTTGGTCCCGTTGGAATTGCTATTTTGTTTTTTTTTATTATTTTCTATTCTCAAATTCTAAAAGCATTATTTAAAACAGGGCGTGAAACATCTTCTACAACGACTTATCCTAGGGGAAACGTTGCCGTTGTCGAAGACACATCCCGAATCCAGCGAGCTCCATATGGTACAAGAAACACTAAAAACACAAAACACCAGACAAACAAAACGTTTCTCCTAGGTTCTCAACTTGGCTGCGATCATGTAATTTGCATCTCTCTCTCTCTCTCTCTCTCCCTCGCTCTCGCTCGCTCTCTCCCGTATGTCGAAACCCTACAAACGAATCATCAATGGCTTCGGCAGGCTCTACACCCACGAATTCCCGGCGAGTCCTGCGCCACGAAGCCCCGTTTCTTGGGGCCAGACGCGGTTCTTGATCGCGAACCCCTTCAGCTCATGTCGCTCATCAAACCTCTCGCCGTCTTCGGATTCCGCATCCCCGAATCGCATCTTTGCTCGTCTGTTCGCCTTGAATTGCAACTCGAGGCATCGGGGCTCCGGGACCGCCACTAAGCTGCCATCTTTGGGTTTCGGGATCAAGGGTCTCGGTCGGATCAACGTAAACGGCTGGGGCTCCCGGTTCTTCTCCTTCAAGAGTTTGAATTATGGCAAGTACAGCAGCTTCGGTGTGGGCTTGGGGAAAAAATCGGTGGTCGATAAGCCATTGTCGGCCGTTTCATCGGCGTTCTCTCGGTACCGCGAAGTGGTTGGATTGCAAATGGAGGCGTTTTGGAAGAGGAACCATATGATACTAGTGTGGAGCGGGGCTGTGGTTGTCTGCATTGTGCTCTGGAGGATCATGTTTGGGATTGCGACCACCTTTGTTGGTCTTTCGGAAGGCACGGCCAAGTATGGGTTTCTTGCGCTTGCGTCAGCCATCGTGGCTTTTGCAGTGAGTATTTCATTTTATATTGTACTTAAAATTAGGTCGAATGAGTTTTTATTGCCAAGAAAGGATTTATCACATAGTTGTTATTTATCATTTGTTTTTTTTTTTTTTTTTTTTAGAAAATAAAATATCGAGCATGTTTGCTCTTCTGAACAATTAGATATGGTCGTGATCAAGAATAAGGTGAGGAAAAAAATGTCCGAGAGAAGTTTTAAGATATCCTCGGAAGACCTGTAGATGCACCGGTTTGTCATAGTGAGTCAACTCAAGTTACCCAAGAGGACTTCATTCCAAAGAATATAATACGATTTGATGAGTCTTAATGCAATTGGTGATACTGCCCTTCTGCAAAGCTTGAAAAGCAGAAAGAATCTATGTAGCTGGCTCCATATACTTGGGATTTGTGTTTCATTGTTGTTGCTGAAAACTTTTAGTGAAAATGCACATCTGCCTTTAGGTAAATGTAACCATGTCGTGTCTGTGTGTCGGGCTTTCAGATATGACATTTATAAATGATCACAGCTTAACAAAGATAGCCTCTCTCCCCTTGCAGTCGGAATTAGGTCAAAAGAATTTTTTACCAAGAAAATATTTCTCACATGGCTTTTATATGTTATTTGTTGGATTTTGTTGTGAAAGTAAAATATTAAGAATTGTTTGCTTCTGTGAACAATTAGAGGTGGTCCTGATCAAGAATAAGATGAGGAAGAACTGTTTACCAGAGTTTCGATATCTCCACAGAAGACCTATAAATACACCAGTTAGGCTCGGTGGGTCAACTCAAATTTCCAAAGAAGACTTCGTTCCAAAAATTAAAAGATGATTTGATGAATCTTAATTTATTAGTGATGTTAACTTCAGCAAAATTTCTTATACCCTGCTTAGTTGCCGAAAATGTGATAAGACTGATCGTGGTTAGGAACATCGGATGTGTACAAAAATTTAAATGGCTTCTTATCTCAGACCTCAGTTCTCTGACCTGAAGCTGGTGGAAATAAAGGATGTCCAATGCCTAATCATAGCAGCAAGCATAATAACTACCTTGGTAGGTTCTTCAGGAATAATTCTTGATAGTTTATATTGTTCAGGTGAAGATGGTTGACATGGGAGAAGTATCGGTTCTTCGATGAGAGCTTATCACAGAGAATCAGCAACCCACCATAAAAAGTTCAGTGGTTTGGTTTAGATTGAGCTATATTTAATTGTTTTATAATAACTTATAAATGATGTGTAAGTCATGTCATTTTGTGTTAGTAGTCACTAGTTCAGTATTTTCTTTTCTCCTTTTTTCCATTACTTTGTTGCTTATATTTCATGTTCTATCTGAATCTTATGTATTTAACTGAAAAGGCCAACGGAGATAGATTCCTCTGGGAAATCTCCCTGTTTACTCTTAGAGTGACTGTGATTTCTTTAACACTAAAAGTTTCACTTATTTTCTGAAGGGAGTGTGTTTTCGTGCACGGTTGGCTATCAACCCTGACAAGGTTTATAGATTAGCAATGAGCAAGTTGAATGCATCTGCTGGGATTCTGGAGGTAATGGGTGCCCCTTTAACTGGGACAGACTTGAGAGCATACATAACATCAGGGGGTCAACCCAAGCTTAAAAACTTTAAGTTGAAGTTTGGCGACAAACGGTGTTTTCTAATTTTTCCCATCCGAGGATCTGAAAGGAAGGGTCTTGTAAGCGTTGAGGTCAAGAAGAAAAAGGGTCAGGTAGCTGTCTATAACTGAAATTGGTTGATGATTTCATTTCTGCCACACATCCTATTAACATTTTGATATAGAGTCAGCCATGTCAACTAGAACATGCACGTCTGCCATATTACTTGCGTAGATCTTACACTTGGATCTTTTTTGAAATGCATAAAGTTATTGAATTGCTAGCAGTTGACATTAAATGCCATTTTCTTAATTACTTATGTTTTTACTGTGTCTTTTCAGAAAATGTAATAGAATTTTTCACACTTACATTCCTATACTCAGTAAAATGTCATTGAGTACTGATTTAATGGTAGAAGTTTTCAAGAGAAAATAAATTCTTATTTTAATTTGCCAGTAAGTTTCTCCTGTCTTCTTGTTGATTAGGTTATTATGAAATTTAGTTGGTTGATGCTCGTTTCTGAGGTGTTCTGTTTAATGTGTCTGTAACATTTTTTTACATGTTACAATAGAATATTTATTAGCTAAGGTAGTGGTCATCACTTAATTGAAGAAATTATGCTAAATATCTGTTTGCCATTCTTCGGCTTATCTTTGTTTAGTATTTGACTTTGGATGATCTATGATGCAGTATGTCATGAAGCTACTTGCGGTTGATATACCAATGGCTTCAGGGCCTGACCAGCGACTGTTTGTCTTGGGGGATGAGCAGGAATACACAGTGGGAGGAGGATTGATATCTAAACTAAGGGATCCCATAGTGAAAGCAATGTCTGCAGAGAAGGAATTTGAAGATCTAGACCAGAAAGAGGACGAAGAGGATGAAATCGAGGAGAGGGAGGAGGCAGAAAGAAGACAGCAAGAGGAGAAGCAAAGAGCAATTGACACAGCTGAGACCAAACGGCAGTGAGTCCAAGGACACGGAGAAAGATCAAAGAATTAACTGGTGGCATTACATCTATCGTTCTTCATTTCTCAAGTATCAGAACAGCGGCATCCTGGCTTGCAGAGAACAAAATTTATGTTTTTCGACCTGAGAGAAGTTTACGACAGGTTTTTTTTTTCTTTCATCCCAGTCATTGCATAATAGCTTTTGTACCTCTGCCACCAAGTGCTGCTTTCTGATAGCTGATCTGACAACAGGTTATTGCATCTTGTCCTCCTTATGGGAGACATCTGCAAAGATCTCATTAAGGATACTGTAGAAATAATAACACTCAAAAAGGAGAGTGTGATGTTATGTCTATTGCAAGTGTTCAAATAACGAGTGAGAACTAGCTTTGTATCAAAAGAATAAGGACTAGTGTTCTTCGAGTAGAAGAACTATTTGGCTATTAAGGAACATCATCAATGTTTAGAGAAATAATTGGTTTTACATGGATTGCTTCTTGCTTTTACAGCCTCTACCCCCTTTTGCTCTCTGAATGCTTGCTGTAACTCTGACCTGTATCCACTTCCACTATAACTTTATAGACCTTTGTCTCTGCAGTAGCCTTTTTCCTATTTATTTATTTATTTATGCTTTCATACTATTTCTAATGTTTTTTTCTATACACATTTTTCTCAATGGAGTTGGTGATTTTTGTGGGGGTGTTCAAATTGGATAAAAAAATGGGAGGTATTTTTCTTTGGTTTGGTTAATCAGTTTGAGTCGAATTGGATCGATCTTAACTCAAAAGATATCAATCCAGTTGAATTGACTATCTTAGCTACTTAACTAGTCTAAATCGATTCTAATTTGACAAATGACATGGGTTTAATTTTATAAATTTTATTGTGTCACATAATATTTCGATTCGATTCAATTGTTGTGTTTTAAATATATATATATATATATATATATATATATATATATATATATATATATATATATATATATTTCTTAAATATTTAAAATATCTTATCTTAACCAAATCCATCTGAAAAAAAAATCCACAAATTGACGCTTTCCAAGTCTGCCTGCCGACTGTTAATACGTCCGTCTCTGAACGTTCGTTCTAAACACGGCACATAAGAGAGAGAGAGAGAGAGAGAGAGAGAGACTAAAAGTATCGTCATTTGTTGTTGCCCGGCGACGGACGACTGTGGTCAGCAGTCATCTGTGAAAGGTTTGTGGGAGACTCTTCCACTTTCCAATAATTCACGCACTTTCCAATGGCTTTTGCTATCAGAGGTCGTCTATGATAGATGAGATAGAAAAAAAAAAAGATGAGAATCCTAACACATGACTGACTCACGGACTTGTGAAAGGTTGACAGCGAAAGCTGATAGATTTCTCCACCTATTCCTTCCCCAGCTTCTCCAGGTTCTCGTTTATGGTTGGAATTGACTTATCTTTATATCTATATATATATATATATAACCTAAAATAATAGTTATCAGATCTGATCGAGTTTAGTAATCTTTATAAATGATCAACTGGTGAATCGGACCGAGTAAATGTCTGATGTATGGTATTTCTGGTCTAAATTTTATGAAGTTCTTGAATTAATTAGAGATTTAATTGATAGTCAAATGATGGGTTGTTAATGTAGAATTACTATATAAGCATATACATAGTTAGTTTTTTTTTTTTTTTTTTTTGTTGCATGGATATATATGTATTTACATTTATTGTGTGTTGTACTTCAATTTATAAGGATACATCCAGAGATCACCATCTATAGGTAAGTAGAATTGTCAGCTCTGAAATGTTTTTGTTGGATGGATCCAAATTGCTGATGGCTCAGACAGGAAGAAGATTTGTCTGGTAATGAACAATCTACATTTGTTTCTGTTCCCTTTTAATCTTCCAACATAATGCCAAAATGGACTAAAGCCACAACAAATCACATAAAAGAAATTGACTCAGTAGTCGACTTCATTCCAAGCCATTGATTGACATGCTCAAAATTTGGTATGACACTCAATCAATCCCCTGTTTTTTTTCAAGTACTTGGAATGTTAGCAGAAATTTTAGCACATCCATTAAATAATGCATCATCTAGAACAAGGTCAGAACTGCAAAGAAGTCATCTTCACAATAATAAGTTTATACTTCTTAAGCAATTAATTGAAATCACAAAACATTCATCTTCACATGTTCTAAGGAGTATAATGGTCGTAAGAAAAGAAGAAAAAAGCATTGGATCTCAAGTTTTACAAGCTTTTCCACAGATACACATCAAACAAACCTCCTTCAGGTAAACAAAAAACAGTTCTTGGAGGTAATATAAGATTGATTACACTTCATCATATTTACCGATAGCAATAACAATCATCTTTGAAGTGTACATTGCACTGCTCAAGATCATATGTCCCTACTGGTTACAGGAAATTTTATGGTTCTATAGTATCACAGCACAAACATCTTGAACTTAGTAAATAAGGACACTCGCACCACCTTACACACTGAGGATACACAGAAAGCATAGGGCAAACCTCTCACCGCCCCGTCGGGTTCATGATCTGCGAGAACACAGCACTAGGAGTCAACCTGACGGAGTCCTCGCTGGTAATACTCCGACCTCCGATGCTTATCGTGGTGGTCGTGGTTGTTGTGGAGCTACTAGTTCCGGTCAATGGATCACTAGGGTCTTTACTTCCTACCATGACAAACGGAGATGTGTTGTCGGAGATCCCTATGATGCTGCCACTCTCTTCTGCGCTTTCCTGCAGCTGGAGGGCAAACTCAAGGTTCCAGAGCACATCACCCATGGAAGGCCGTTCTACCCCAAAATCAGCCACGCATTTCTCTGCAGTTTCTGCAAACTTCTTAAAACACTGGGGAGCAATCTTACCATCCAAGAAGGGATCAACTATGTGGTCAAGGATGCCCTTCTTTTGGCAGTGCAGTGCCCACTCGGCCAAGCTCACTTGTTCCTTTGGAAGAGTGGGGTTAAGAGCTGGCCGAGCACAGAGGACTTCAAACAACACGACCCCAAATGAGTAAACATCAGATTTCTCAGTGAGCTGCTGCCTTCTGAAGTACTCTGGGTCGAGGTAGCCGAAGCTGCCCTTCACCACCGTGCTGACATGGGTGTTGTCGACCGTCGGGCCAGTCTTTGAAAGCCCGAAATCCGAAACTTTTGCAACCCATTTATCATCTAACAGTATGTTTGTGGTCTTCACATCTCGGTGTATGATGGTATGCTTCGCACCTGTGTGAAGGTAATGCAGACCACGCGCAGCCCCAATGCAGATCTCAAGCCGCTGTTTCCATGGAAGAGGCGGCTTCTGCGTCTTGTAAACGTGCTCGCGAAGAGTCCCATGAGCCATATAATCATAGACTAGGATCATTTCACAGTTTTCCTCGCAGTAACCAATCAAAGAGACAAGGTGCCTGTGTCGGAGCTTGGAAAGCATCTCAATCTCAGTCTGGAACTCGTGCACACCTTGATCGGACATCGGGTTACCACGCTTGATCGCGACCTTTGTGGCTCCACCATCTATCTCCCCACGATAGACCTTACCGAACCCACCAACTCCAAGAAGGAGGGACTCATCAAAGTCTTTTGTGGCAGCCTTGATCTCTGCGATGGAGAAGTACCGGCAGATGTTGGAAGGAAGCGACGAGGCAGAGGTCCCGGTGGTTGTCTTGCCTGATGTGGCTGAATGTGTGTGGCCACTGATGGAGAGAGGCAACCATGCCGAAGGCCCATCACTGCTAACAGCATCCTTCCTTTTCTTCTTCTTTTGGCGTTTCCACATTACAATGAGGCAAAAACCAGCAAGCAAAACGGCAAACCCTCCGATCGCCCCACCAACAATAGCACAAATTTTACTCTTTGTTGTCCCATTCTTCTTATTGTAAACCCTGCTAGGATCCACATCCGGCTCAGGACGTGGTGGTGGATTAAGACCAGCTAGACTGTTATCACTGTTCTGCAACTTAAAGACCTCAAGCCCATTTAAGATGGCATCATAATACTCTGGCTTTGATCTGGTGTCTGGATGGAGCTCAACCCACAGATCCATCTGCCCACTTCCACTTAATATCACCACATAGTCCTTGTAAACAGGAATACCTATTCCCCCACTCCAACCAATGACATCAGCTTCTAGCTGTGCGGTCTGGTTATTAAGGTAGATATCAAACACTCTCTGGTTAATATTGGTCATCGGATACTGGATCTCACAGAAATGTAGCCGCACAAGGTAATAGAAGCCAGCATCCACCGGGAGAATCCACGAAAGGTTATAGTGCAGGTTCACTTGTGCATTTGGACCCATCGACCTTGCTGTTGAGTAGACTCTTGACGGTGCAATGTAGTTTGGCACATCGGCCGTGTAATCGATGGTAACATTCGGATCACTAGGGTAAGACACGCCATATGCAGCACCATAGATGTAGGGTGAGTCATCGTCCCAAGAGCGGAATAAGCCTGAGTCTCCTGAGGGGGAAACAGCTTGCCCCCCCACATTGAGCCGGTAAACAGTCTGGAGAGCCTGGTCCGGATCAATCGAGAACGTGATTGAGCCACCGCCAGTAACAAGCGAAGGACTTGCAGTGCTAAAGAAGTCGGGGATTGATACAATCTCGATGCCATTTATAAAGGCGTAAGAGTTTGCATGGGTGGTTGATGGGGCAAAAGTGAGGTTGAGGCCGTCGGTGGAGACATTGACCGAGAATTCACGAATTAAGTAGGCAAAATTTAGAGAATCGGCAGTCAGAGAGGCGCTAAAGTTTTGTAGAAAGGTGTACTGACCAGATTTGACGGAGAAGAAGGCATCTGATGCGGAATGATTGGAGTAATTGGTAGGATAGAAATGGAGGCGGATAAATTTCCGGCCAGCACCGAGAGGAAAGGTGTAGGTGTAGGGAGAAGTGAACACCCGAGCAGTCAAGTAGGGCACTGAGGGAACCGACGGATCTTGCTGCGCTGTGGAGCCATCAACCTTCAAAGAGGGCGCGTACTTGGATCCGGCATCGCCGGTCCAATTTCGTCCGTCGATGTCAGTGGACTGCCCTGAGGCGCCGCAGCTCAGGAGGATGTGATCCCGCGGCTTATAGGTGGAGTTCTGGGCAGCCGCCAGGGCTGCAGCTACTGCCAACAACAAGACGAAGCCCCAGACAAGGGCAGAAGCAGCGATCCAGTGGTTCTTCATAGAAAAGAGGTCGAAATCTTGAACAAGAACAGATCTTTGTTCCACTCCGCTGCAGGATCAACGGAGAGGGCACCTCCGAAAAAGGGATTTTTGGAGCATCAAAGATCAACACAGCAAATTCTGTGAATCAGCTTCTAGATTAAGGGGAACAGCCACTAGATCAATCAAAGATGGGATTTTTAACGAAGAACTCGAGTGGCTTCACTCCACTCTCCCTACTTCCCCGAAAAAAAGAGAAATCATCCAACATCCACACAGACTAAACACAAATCAAGCCAAAAATTTCACCCAACACAAGATGTTCAGCTATAACCTTCAAGAAAAAGCAGGAATGAAACACCAAACACCACTGGAGACGCATCAAAATCCCATGCAAGAACCCTAGAAAGAGAGAGCAGCAAGGCAGTAGCGGGAGTACCTCAAAGAACTGCGAGCGCCATGGAAAGACGGAAGTTTATTGCCTTCAACCGCTCCTCAACGCTGACGCTTCTCTTCCATTAAATAATACTACATAAAGCCGCCATTATAGAATATTATTAAATATTTTTTAATCCCAAATATATTATTATTTATTTCATCGGGTGAGTGGCATCAAATTGCTCATCTCAGTCGTAGAAACGATCGAAAACCATACACGTAAATAATTTTTATGTCGTATAGATAATTATAATAAATAATTCACGATCGAAAATGATGCCTGTGGACGTTCTGATGCTTTGGAGCCGAGTCAACGGAAATGAATTATATATATATATATATATATATATATATATAATCAAATTGCTCATCTCAGTCGTAGAAACGATCGAAAACCATACACGTAAATAATTTTTATGTCGTATAGATAATTATAATAAATAATTCACGATCGAAAATGATGTCTGTGGACGTTCTGATGCTTTGGTGCCGAGTCAACGGAAATGAATTTTATATATATATATATATATATATATATATATATATATATAATCAAATTGCTCATCTCAGTCGTAGAAACGATCGAAAACCATACACGTAAATAATTTTTATGTCGTATAGATAATTGTAGTAAATAATTCACGATCGAAAATGATGTCTGTGGACGTTCTGATGCTTTGGAGCCGAGTCAACGGAAATGAATGATATATATATATATATATATATATATATATTATTCCTTCATCTAAATTTGAGTTAAGTATTCCTACAAATTAATAATTTTTCATTTTTTTCGTCTTTGTGTTTAATATTTAAAATAATTTAGAATATTATAATATACGTGAGGGATTTAAATATTGAAATGAATACATATATATATATATATATAGAAAGGAAAATGAAACTTTGGTCACATGAATCTAATGAATACTTCATGATGGAGATTGGAGAGTACAGATTTTTTAGAGCCTATATATGGAGTCAACACAAAGGTTGACTCAGTCACCCATGTTTGGCATACATGTAAATTTTTGTTAATAGTTCTTTATTGAGCAACGCTTTGGAGTTTTGGCACCCCCGAGCCTACCCCACATACTTACCCTGGAAAAGTTATGATCAAGAAGAAATGAACGGCCAAGATCATTTGGGATGCTTTTGGGTCAGAGGATCGAGGTTAGGTGGCTAATTCTACCGTCTAAGCTAAACAAATATTATCTATTTTTTCTATTTGCATCCATCTCCTGCATAATTAAAATGAATCTTAATCTAGTTAATGAATTCGGTACAAAATTGGGGTAGGAAATTAAAACAAAATGGAACATGACTTGTTCGATGATCTAATTTGATGTGATTGGATGATGCAATAGACGAGACAAAAGACATTTCAATTGAGGGGTCCCGCCAAAAGAAGGAAAGACCTTGTCATTATCCTTTGATTCATTTGCTTTCTTATTCCTTGTCAATATGAGTAAATTATATTATATATAATATCATCGATGTATATAGTTTTAGTTACATATGTGAATAATTATAATGATTTTGATATAACCTTGGCTTGGAATAAATAAAAGACTAATTATTTATTAGTTTTTTTAACGAAGCCCGTAGCCAGCGGAGTCGTCCTCCAAAGGGTGCTGCTCCATTCGAACGATGAATCATCATTGGTGATGCATCTCTGCTGGAGAAGTCCCGGCGCCGTCTTCTTCTTCCTTCCTTCGCCATCAGCAATAGAACGCGGTGGGATTCCTGGACGACGTTAATGGCCACCGGATCAGCAGCCACGTCGGAGTGATTGCTCGGAATTAGGAAGCAAATCAATTTCTCCACTAATGATGAAGATTGTTCTCAGTGATTCTTTTCGCCTGGCATGGGATCATCAAAACCCTGCAGGAAGAAGGCTACCAACGCTGGGAGAGATGGATTTGCTTTCTATTCCGAGCAAGCCTGTTGATCCAGTGTTCTTTGCTACCTGAACATGACCTGCACAGCTACAACAAACCCTAATGATCTTTTTCCATCATGTCTCAGGTTTTCTCATGCAAAATGATGTAAATAGAAAAGAATACCTGCTTGTATCATACTGCAAGCAACATCACGATATCAAATTTCATTATCAAGACTTCCAAGAGACACACAGAACACAATATGGTTCTTTCAAACATGCATGAAATGGCATGAACATCCCTGGAAACCTAAATGGAGGAGAGCATAGCGCAGAGAGATAGAGAGAGAGAAGAGTGGAGGGCTGAGATGTTTATATCCCCATCCAAATCATTTGACCAAAGCCCTCTCAGACTGACTTGTTCATGATTTATGGCACCAATTAGATCATTTGCTGTGTTGTTGATGTTGTTGTTGCTATTAATTTGCTGCATTGGATGGATATTAAATGGTGGAATGAGTAGGAGTCACCACATGTTCTCAAATAGTCTTTGTTTGTTCGGATTATGTAATGTTTTTTTTATGATGCAATCAGAAACAATTGGAGTCGCAAATTAATGCACGGGCGTTGAGTCGTCAACACAAAGTCTTGGTTGTCGTCAACATTTAGTGGATGTGTTCTCACTCCTAATAATTAAATTGGGTCAGCACAAAGACTCCGTCATCGTCTTATCTCTATGGTTGACTTGGTCGTTTGCACCAAACTTCTTATGTGCTGCATCGGCAGATGCATGCCAAAATTGCTGCACTCAATCTTGTAAGAGCAGATATGTTTGTCTGAATCTTGAGACATGCCAAAATTGGATCATCTTGCCCTTCTCCTCGCAGTATCCGATCAAGGAGACGAGGTGCTGGTGGCGGAGCTTGGAAAGCATCTCGATCTCGTTCTGGAACTCACGGAACCCTTGTCCGGCCATGGGATCACCACGCTTAACGGCCACCTTCGCAGTTCCGGCATCGATCTCCCCGCGGTAGACAGACCTTCCCGAACCCACCAACCCCGAGAAGGAGAGACTCGTCGAAGTCATTTGTGGCGGCCCTGATCTCCGTGAAGGAGAAGTAGCGGCAGCGATCGGAGGGAAGTGACGAGGCGTAGCTCCCTCCGGTGGTGCCCGACCGCGATTTGCTCATGAAGAGTGGTGGAGAAGACATGCCGTTGCTGGCACCTGCGTTCCTGATATCTTTCCACTTCTTCTGCTGGCGTTTGCACATTCTTACGAAGCAGAAACAGGAAAGCAAGATGGCAAACCCTCCGACTACTTCACCAACAATTGCTGCAACTCGTTGAGAATTGATTCACGGTAGTTATATAGCTAGTTAACATGTTTAGAAATAGTGAAATAGTGGCTCATGTTTAGGAGTTGTGGAGATAGTTTAAGAGTTAGTGGGGGTAGTTATTAATCATGGATGAGATAGTGGGATGAAGAAAGTGGTGTGAGGTAGTTATTATTATGTCGTATAAATAAGACCTTAGAGAATGAAGCAAGAGAGCAGAGAGTGTGTGAAGAGAAGAGATTATGTGCATTTGGAGACAATCTTGTAAGTGTTCTTGTTCTTTTACCTCATGTTTAATACTACGTCGTTTTCTTGATTGAAAGCGTTTTTCGTTAATTGGATCGTAGTATTCTGTTTTATCGTTTCCTTGCTCCTCCTTCCCCAACATTTGTGATATCAGAGCTTTGTTTCAATCTGAACTGGGCATTATGGCTTTTAATGGTAATTCTATGTCCCAACCCCTTATTCTTATCTTCTCGGGCAAATTCTATGAATTTTGGAGTATCAAGATGAAGACTCTATTCAAGTCTCAGGATCTTTTGGACTTGATAGAGAATGGATATGTAGATCTAGACGAAGAAACCAGGCTGAGGGAGAATAGAAAGAAGGACTCAAAGGCATTGTTCTTCATTCAACAAGCTGTGCATGAGACAATCTTCTCAAGAATTGCAACAGCGACAACCTCAAGACAAGCTTGGTTGATACTTCAAAATGAATTTCAAGGCTCATCGAGGGTGATCACGGTAAAACTTCAAACCCTTCGCCGTGAGTTTGAAATTTTGTTTATGAAAAGCAATAAATCAGTGCAAGATTTTCTTTCTCGAGTGACTAAAATTGTTAGTCAAATGAAATCCTATGGTGAACATCTACATGATCAAATAATTGTTGCAAAAGTTTTGAGAAGTTTAACTCCGAAATTTGATCATGTTGTTGTGGTAATTGAAGAGTCAAAGGACTTGTCTACTTATTCATTTGATGAACTAATGGGTTCTTTACAAGCACATGAAGTAAGGTTGAACAGGTCACTTGAAAAAAGTGAAGAAAAAATATTTCAGGTTAAGGGGGAGTCTTCTACTTCAAAAGAAGACAAAAAAACAACATGAAGAGGACGTGCAGAGGAGGATTTTGTGGTAGAGGAAATGGAAGAGAAAGAGGAAGAGGACACTATGATGGCATGATGAAAGATAATCAAACTATGATCAGAAAAACTATAAGAGTAGAATCCAATGTCACTATTGTAAGAAGTTTGATCATATGAAGGCAGATTGCTGGAAAAGAGAAAAGCAAGCAAGCTATGTGGAAGAAAATGAAGACAATAGTAAGTTGTTTATGACTCATTCACAAGTTAATGATATATCAAATGATATTTGGTTTTTGGATAGTGGATATTCTAATCATATGTCAGGCATAAGATCAATATTTAGAGATATTGATAAAACTCATAAGTTGAAAGTTAAACTTGGAGATAACAAGCAAATCCAAGTAGAAGAAAAAGGAATAATTGAGGTCAAGACAAATCAAGGGAAGGTAAAACACCTTGATAATGTTTTCTATGTTCCTAGCTTATCACATAACTTGTTGAGTGTTGGACAATTGATAGATATTGGATATTCAGTTATATTTGATGATGGTTCATGCACTATTAAAGATAAAAAATCTGGCTTGATTATAGCAAATGTTTGTATGACGCAAAATAAGATGTTTCAAATAGAAACATGCTCTTATTACAAATCAAAAGAATGAGATAAATTTATGACATTTGATATATGGACACATTAACATTAAAGGTTTAAGGTTATTAAATTAAAAAGAAATAGTTTATGGATTGCCTAAAATTAATACACTTGATATATGTGAAAGATGTATTTATGGCAAACAAAGTAAAAAATCATTTATTGTTGGAAAAGCATGGAGAGCATCTAATTGTCTTGAATTAATTCATGCTAATTTATGTGGACCTATGAATACAAAATCATTTGGGGGAAGTCGATATTTTCTGTTATTTACTGATGATTATAGCCGCATGAGTTGGGTATATTTTCTGGAATTGAAATATGAAGCATTTGATAACTTTTGAAAATTCAAGGCACTTATAGAAAGGCAAAGTGGTAACTGCATAAAGACACTTCGGACAGATAGAGGTGGTGAATTTATGTCTAATGAGTTTAATTCCTTTTATGAAGAAAATGATATTCGCAGGGAATTGACAACACCATATACACCGGAGCAAAATGGTATAGCTGAACGTAAGAATCGAACTGTTGTCGAAATGGCAAGAAGTTTGCTTAAAGGAAAGCATCTTCCGAATCAGTTTTGGGCAGAAGCAGTTGCAACAGCAGTTTATTTGTTGAATATTTCACCGACAAAGGCTATTATAAATTGAACTCCATTTGAAGCTTGGTATGGTATAAAGCCAACTGTAAGCCATCTAAGAATTTTTGGTTGTATTGCTTATGCTTTGGTAAATTCACAAAATCATCATAAGCTTGATGAAAAATCAGAAAAATGCATCTTAATTAGATACTCTGCACAATCCAAAGCATATCGATTATATAATCCTGTAAATGACAAAGTTATTATTAACAAAAATATTGTATTTGATGAAAGGGCAAGTTGGAATTGGGAGATTAATGAAGGTGATGCACAAATTCGTGTTCCAGCAGAACTAGTTACTCCACCAAATCAAGTGACTGATCCTGCTCCAACAAGATCAACGTCAACCTCACCCAGTAGCAGTTCAAATTCAGCAAATGATTCCTCAGATGAAACCTCTCCAGGAAGGTTTAGATCCTTAACAGAGATTTATGATTCAACATTTGTTTTATCTATTTCAGATCCTATAAGTTTTGAAGAAGCAGTTGAGGAATATCGAAAAGCAATGAAGGAGAAAATCAAATCAATAAAGAAGAATGAAATCTGGGAGCTAATGGATCAACCGAAAGAAAAGAAAGATTTTGGATCAAAATGGGTGTTCAAAACAAAGTGTAATGCAGATGAAAATATCCAAAAGCATAAGACTCAGTTTGTAGCAAATGGAGCCATAACATGAAATATTTATGGCACAGATGAATAAGTTACAGATATTCTCATCAAGTCGTTTCCAGTTAAGAAACATATTTATTTTATGTCTCAAATTGGTGTATGTAACTATGAATCAAGGGAGAGCGTTGAGAATTGATTCATGGTAGTTACATAGGTAGTTAACATGTTTAGGAGTAGTGGCTCATGTTTAGGAGTTGTGGAGGTAGTTTAAGAGTTAGTGGGGGTAGTTATTAATCATGGGTGAGATAGTGGGATGAAGGAAGTGGTGTGAGATAGTTATTATTATCTCATATAAATAGGACCTTAGAGAATGAAGCAAGATAGCAGAGAGTGTGTGAAGAGAAGAGATTGTGTGCATTTGAAGATAATCTTGTAAGTGTTTTTGTTCTTTTACCTCCTGTTTAATACTACGTTGTTTTCTTGATTGAAAGCGTTTTTCATTAATTGGATCATAATATTCTATTTTATTATTTCCTTGCTCCTCCTTCCCCAACATAACTTGCTTCCCTGACTGCTTAACCGGAATCTAAGTCCGGCTTAGATCTTGGCAATGGATTAAGACCAGCGAGACTGCCATAATTGCTATCCAACTTAAACACCTCCAGCCCATTCAAGACAGCATCATAGTACTCTGACTAGCTCGCAGTGTCCGGAGACATATCAACCCACAAGTCCATCTTCCCGCTCCCGGTTGTCAACACCACGTAATCCTTGAACGTCGGGATGCCCATTCCATCACTCCAAACGATGACATTGGCAACATCGCCGTGCAGTCTGGTTGTTGAGGTAGATGACGAACACTCTCTGATCTATCTTGGTGTAGTTAGACTGGATCTCGCAAACGTAAATGATAGGGACTTTTCTGGTGCTTGCTTACTGGATGAGTTCCGCCTCCGAGTTTTGGTGAGCAAGCACTTGCTGGTCCAGACCCGTGTGCGCTAGCTCGCCCGCCTCGCGGTCTTCTCGATACAGAGCGGGAGCTCGTCCGGATGAGTGGTGATTCAGAGCTCGGCTTGAAGGGTCGACTGTTGGAGTGGTGGAGTCCGGGTGAAGAGGGAGTAACCCAATTAGGGTCGGCCGCCAACTCCTGCAAGGAGGTCGGGTCGGGTAGGTTCCCGACGTGACCCCTCCAACGACCAAGTTAGTTCAGTGGTTCGTTTTTGCGATCCCCCTGCCCCGTAGAGGTGCATGAGCTTTTATAGTGGGTGCTGTAGATCATTCGTACCTGATAACCTTACTGCCTTTATGGCTTACCATATCACCGTACCCTCCCACCATGCTTGCTGTACTTGCAATGAGGCGTGTGTTTGCAGGTGGGGGGTGCCGACCTTACCTGTGTCAGGTCTGCTGTACGAGCACTGGCGCCCCCGGTATATCTGACCGGTTACCTGTGTCGGGTCGGCCACGTCAGCGGGCCAGCTGTCCGAGGGTGTGATGACTTAGTGGTCAGGTCAGCATTTGTCATATCATTCTTCCCCCCCGGGAAGAGCTTCTCGAGGCGCCTGATGAGGATGTCGAAGATGAGGTCTTGCATTTAACCGCTGGTTCGAGATCGCCCTGAGCTAGTCCCGAATGCGAACTTTGGGGATTTCGAATGGTGCGGTGGTTGATCTGACTGAGCAGGAGCTCAGGAATTGTAATGTAGAAAGAGTAGATCCGACCGAGCGTGAGCTCGGGAATTACGACGTATCAAGAGTCGATCCGACCGAGCATGAGCTCGGGAGTTGCGGTGTAGCAAGAGTCGATCCGACCGAGCATGAGCTCGGTAATTGCGGTGCAGCAAGAGTCGATCCGACCGAGCATGAGCTCAGGAATTGCATTGTAGCGAGAGTCGATCCGACCGAGCATGAGCTCGGGAATTGCATTGTAGCAAGAGTCGATCCGACCGAGCATGAGCTCGGGAATTGCAATGTAGCAAGAGTCGATCCGACCGAGCATGAGCTCGGGAATTGCATTGTAGCAAGAGTCGATCCGACCGAGCATGAGCTCGGGAATTGCATTGTAGCAAGAGTCGATCCGACCGAGCATGAGCTCGGGAATTGCAATGTAGGGCTTTCGCCAAGGGTGAAGTCGGACACAAATCCTGAGATTCGGTCGAGAGGGTGACCTCGGGCGCAAATCTAAAGATTTGGCCGAGAGGGCGACCTCGGGCGCAAATCCAAAGATTTGGCCGAGAGGGTGAACTCGGGCGCAAATCCGAAGATTTGGCCGAGAAGGTGACCTCGGGCGCAAATATAAAGATTTGGCCGAGAGGGTGACCTCGGGCGCAAATCCAAAGATTTGGCCGAGAGGGCGACCTCGGGCGCAAATCCAAAGATTTGGCCGAGAGGGTGAACTCGGGCGCAAATCCGGAGATTTGGCCGAGAAGGTGACCTCGGGCGCAAATATAAAGATTTGGCCGAGAGGGTGATCTCGGGCGCAAATCTAAAGATTTGGCCGAGAGGGCGACCTCGGGCGCAAATCCAAAGATTTGGCCGAGAGGGTGAACTCGGGCGCAAATCCGGAGATTTGGCCGAGAAGGTGACCTCGGGCGCAAATATAAAGATTTGGCCAAGAGGGTGACCTCGGGCGCAAATCCAAAGATTTGGCCGAGAGGGTGAACTCGGGCGCAAATCCGGAGATTTAGCCGAGAAGGTGAACTCGGGCGCAAATCTGGAGATTTGGCCGAGAGGGTGGACTCGGGCGCAAATCCGGAGATTTGGCCGAGAAGGTGAACTCGGGCGCAAATCTGAAGATGCGCCTTTGCGACAATATTATATATATATATATATATATATATATATATATATATATATATACAAATATATACATATATATATGTATTTTCCGCACTCTGCCTAGGGTTTCGGTCATAGTTATGGCGCATTTAATGTGCTGAGTGCTTTTTCGGGGTGGCAGCGCTTCCTCTTACCTCGGGAAGCTGAAACGACTCCCCTGGGTGCTATAAGTTAGCTGCTGGGTTGGGCAGAGACCTCACTTGCTCATTTTGCCCTCTTCCTGCCTCTGTCTCGGACCACCATAGCCACCCTTCGCCCTTTCAGCTCGACAACCCTTTTTAACAGGTCGCGATGACCTCGTCGGACTCCTCCACTAGTGTCAGGGTCGTTTCTCCCTCGGGGTCGGGGGAGTCTAGTCATGGTGATCCCGAGGTTAGTTCCTCGGGAGCGTCTTCCGAGCCCCCGTCGCCTGTCGACGCGTGGGTTCAAAGGGACTTGGAGGTCATGATGTCAGATCATGACCTCGAATCGGCGGAGTCACTTGCCGCGATTAGGGCACGGTACAGCATCCCGACTGAATACGGGTTGCATGTCCCAGAGCCGGGACAACGTCCTTATAGCTTGGACGTCCCCGACATGTGCATCTCGGTAGATGCCTTAGAAGCCGGTCTTCGGTTTCCTTTGCACCCTCTGATTGAGAAGTGCCTGAAATGGTGGAGAATTTCTCCTAGCCAGGTAGCGCCCAACTCGTGGCGTTACCTCGTGGTTTTTTTGGGTGAGTGCCGAGGAGCTGGGATTATCCCGACTCGGGACTTGTTCATGGCGTGTTTTCGCCTGTGCAAGAGTCGGGGCGGTTACTACCTCACCGCCCGAGTTGGTTTTAGGGTTAGCGGGGCACCCTCCAGTAACAAAGATTGGAAGTCCCGCTATCTTTACGTTAGTGGTTTGGGTTGGGGATTCGGGTTCAGCTGGTCGGCTCATCCGATCGGCAACGCCCCCCCTTATCTGTCCGAGGAGGAGATCGTCCTGGTCGGCCGACTGAAGGGGATTCTCTCCTCTTCTCGTGCGATCAAGGAGATGACCGAGCTTTGGCTCACTGAGGCGGGTTTGAGTCCGGCCTCCAAGGGTACTAGCATTTTGCTTTGCTCAAGCTTCACTAATCTCTTACTGACCTGTAAGTTGTGATGCAGACCAGATGGATCTCGGGGAGCTTCGTGGGATGCCGAGAGTGGCTGGCAGAAGGGCCCCCCCGAGCCGCCCCACTGCCCGTGAAGTCGGTGCGTCCCCTGCTAGGGAGGCTCCGAAGGCTCCGTCGAAAAGGCCGGCTCCCTCCCCCCCCCGACTGAACGGGCCGACGTTGCGGGGAAACCACAAAAGAAGACGAAGGTGCTGTCGAGGAAGCACAAGTCCCAGGTCGGCGATGGTGGGTCCCGCTCTCGCTCCAAGGGTAAGGAGCCTGCCGCATCGCCCGAGAGGCCGGAGGCACCCGCTGAGTCCGAAGAGGGGGCCGCTTCTCCGGTCCATGAGCGCCCGAGGTCCATGAAGGACCTCTTTAAGACAAAGGTCTACAAGGGCGACCAGGGCTATTACGCCCTGCTGATGTCTGACCTGGGGCATCAAGACCCCGAGAAGGAGCTACAGGCTCGGTGGGCGGGGCTGAAAAACTCAACAAAGGTGTGGCACACTTCGTCGGCCGCCGAGGAATACGAAAGGGGGATTCTCCATCCCCAATTGGCGAGGGAGCTGTACACGCTTCCCTCGGAGGTTTTGATGGCCCGAGCCACCAAGGAGATTGTCTTGGTAAGTCTACCGACTTGTGCCTCCGTAGTGTAAGTTTATCTTCCTTTGTTTTTTTTATTTTTATTTTTAAAGATTGTCCTTTCGTGCAAAGCCAGCACTTTCAAAATGGCACTGGTTGACCGGGTCCATGATGCTGGTTGACTGATCACCTTCATGGACCATCGGGTCAAGCAGCTGCAAGAGGAGCTCGATGTCCTGAAATCTAAGGGCGGGCCCAAGACGGTTGCCGAGGCCGAGGAACGGGCGTCCAGACTGAAGGAGGAGCTCGAGAAAACAAAGGCCGAAAGAGCCGAGGAGCTCCTCAGACGTGAAGCCTCGGAAAGAGAGCTACGGGGCCATCTGGGTGATGCCCAGCATCTGCTGAAGGAGGCCCGTGCCAGGGCTCGGAGGATGGATGACGAGCTGCTGCAGTCCGTGAAGGACCTGGAGCATGCCCGAGCCGAGCTGCCGGGAAAGGCTGTTGCTGAGTACAAGGGGTCCCTCGGCTTCAAAGAGGGTCTGAAACGGATGGGGCGGGTTACTTATGAGTACGGGTATCGGGTGGCGCTGGCTCGCTTTCGTGCCCGGTACCCCGATGCCGACATTGAAGAAGATCCGTTCACTATTTACCCCGAGGACGACTCAGTGCCGATGGAGCGACAATAGGATTTTGACGACTCGGCGCCTCCCGAGTCCTGATTTTGTTCTCCACTTGTTGTTTTTTCTCCCTTTTTTTTTGAAGCTTGTAACTCGGGTCAGGTAGCCCTCATATTGGCTCTCGACCTGTTTTGTACTTGTCCCAAGTTAATACAAGTCAAGCCATTTTTGCTGATATAGTTGCATTTCAACTCGGCATAAGTGGTAATACAATCCAGGTCACTTTGCTGACATCGTCATGAGTAAAACTTTCGCAAGTTTGTAATGTGCCAGGTTCTTGGCAGCATCCGTCCTTCCATGGTTGCCAATGTATAAGTCCCGTCTCGGATAACATCAATAACTCGGTAGGGACCCTCCCAGTTCGGGGCCAGCTTGCCGCGGGACCGGGTCGGATCGCTGACCTCGGTTTTCCGGAGCACCAAGTCGCCCGACCCGACGTGCTGTGGGCGTACTCGTCGGTTGTAGATTCTTGCGACAACTCTTCTGTAGGCCAATGCTCGAAGATGAGCATCGGCCCATTTTTCTTCCAATAGGTCGAGGCTCCTACGGAGCTGCTGGTCGGACTCCTCCTGATGTTGGGTTTGGACTCGAAGGGTCGGGAAAACCACCTCGGGAGGTAGTACGACTTCAGTCCCGAAAGCCAGGCTGTAAGGTGATTCCCCCCGTCAGGGTTTTTGGAGTCGTTCTCAATGCCCATAGGACACTCGGGAGCTCCTCCACCCAAGAAGTCATGGCGTTGGAGACCCTTTTCTTCAACCCTTCAAGAATGGCTCGGTTTGTTACCTCGGCGAGCCCGTTGGCTTGGGGATGGGCAACCGAACTGAACTTCAGTTGGATGCGATAGCTTTGGCAAAATGTTTTGAACTTTGCGTTGTTGAACTGCGTGCCGTTGTCGGTGATGATCGCCCTCGGGAGGTCGAACCTGGTTATGATGTTCTTCTATACGAACCCTTCAACTTGTTTCTCGGTGATGGAGGCCAGCGGCTCGGCTTCGAGCCATTTGGTGAAATAGTCGACTCCGACTATCAGAAACCTTCTCTGTCCCGAGGCTGGGGGGAAGGGGCCGAGGAGGTCCATTCCCCATTGGGCGAAGGGCCAGGCGCAGTCGGCAGTCGTGAGTGGTACCATCGGTCTATGTTGGAGTCGGACGTGATCCCTCCGACGACCAAGTTAGTTCAGTGGTTCATTTTTACGATCCCCCTGCCCCGTAGAGGTGCAGGAGCTTTTATAGTGGGTGCTGTAGATCATTCGTACCTGATAACCTTACTGCCTTTATGGCTTACCATACCGCCGTACCCTCCCACCATGCTTGTTGTACTTGCAATGAGGCGTGTATTTGCAGGTGGGGGGTGACGACCTTACCTGCGTCAGGTCTGCTGTACGAGCACTGGTGCCCCCGGTATATCCGATCGGTTACCTGCGTCGGGTCGGCCACGTCGGTGGGCCAACTGTCTGAGGGTATGATGACTTAGTGGCCAGGTCAGCATTTATCGTATCAGTAAAGGAGCCTGACGAGGTTGTAGAACCCAGCATCCACCGGCAGGATCCATGTAAGGTTGGAGTTCATGTTTACTCGTGCATCTGCAACCATTGATCTTGCTGTAGGAGTGGACATTCACCGGTGCAATGTAGTCTTCCGCGTTGATCGGGTACGTGATGGTAACGTTGGAGTCTTTCCCGCATGTGACAACCACCAAATACGGAGTCATCGTCGGTCGTAGAGACTCTTTGGCCGCCGACGTTGAACCGGTGAACAGTCTCGAGAGCTAACCTTGAATCGGTGAGCTGCTCGGAGGCGCCGTAGTTGAGGAGGACGATGTCTTGTGGCAGCACGCAGTAGGTGGAGTTATCGGCGGCCATGGAACACTAAATGGATCATAATTTGGAAATTTTTAATTTTTTATTCTACCCACAGTTTTTTTTCCTCTTTTGGAATTAGAAAGAGAGGAAGAGAATGATAATAATGATAAGATATTATGCATGGAAGATGAGTGATAACTGTGTTCTTCTAGTACTTTTATAGACAATAGAAAACTAAAAAAAATAATCTATTTTTAAAAAGAAATAATATTAGTGACTCGATTTTAATAATATTTTTTTATTTTTTAATAATATTCTTAATTGATATGTTTCCATGATCTTCAATCAAAATTATAATCTTCAATCCTTGAACTAATTAAATTTATTCAATAAAAAAGTAAATTAAATTAGTTTTATGCATTCATCCGTTCTCGTGTTGCAAATTAAACTTCATCCAAAGATTTGATTGAGGTTAGGAAAAGAGTTTTGAATAATAAAACCCCAATTTAGTGAGTGTACACTGTATATTTGATCTGAGAAAGTTTTCACTCTACTTAAACTGTTGGATATTTAATTAAAGTCGCAAAAATGCAATCTTTATCAACTCGACCACTGACAACCATGTAATCTTTTGATGAAAAAGTTTTTATATTAGAATCGTAATGATATCCAATCTCCATATATGATAATTTTGGTCAATATGACTTGAATTTTAAATTTTTTATTATGTGTAGGATTGATGACCTCTTGTGGGATATATTGAGATTTTATTTTTTTATAAAATTTAGAAGGGGGATTAATGGAGATATCTTTTTTTTTTTTTTTTTACTTTTTCTCCAGAAAAGAACCATTATTTGGCATGTTTACGATTACCCCCGTGTGTACCTTCCGAGTTACTTAAACGGCCCCACAAGTGGGTCCCACGAACCGCCCGCACCAATCACGAGGCATGCTGAGACGGAGAGACTGCAGTAGAAGTGTAGCTCCAGCTTCTAGGGCTTCGCGGCATTACCAATTCGCTGCCTCGTGGCGATTCTAGGGTTCCTCGATGGCGGATTTCGCTCTTCTGTCGACCTCAACCTACGAAATATGCATCTCGAAACCCAGGATCAGTTGCCGGATTAATCGACGGCCTCCAAATTACCGGTCTTTGGATCCAGTAACCAGTGGAAAGATCCGAATTTGTTCCTTTAGGGCTGCGAATCGAGACGAATTCAAGCCACCAAGCAGTAGAAAGCGGCTGATTAGGTCGAGTTCTTTCGATATTGGTGGTAGTTCTAGTGATAAAGAGACCAAGAAATATAAACCTCCGGATGAGTTCGTCGAGATAAGTTCCAGTGATGGAGATGCAACGCGTTTGGCACCGGAATTAGGGAGTGAGGAAGAAAGGGCTGGTTTTGAGGCTGCGACTCCATCGAGTTTTGATTTTCTTGAGTTGAAGAGGGAGTTGGAGAAGGAAGAAGAGATGGTGAGTGATAAGAGAGGCCTGGTGGAGGATTTGATTCCGCCCGGAGGTCGGGGAAGCACTGAATTGGAATCTGCGGATGAGGGAAGACTTGTCAGTCGGGTGGGAGTAAAAGGTCGAAGGCAGATTATGAAAAGATCCAATTTATTAGCGAAGCAGGTCATCAGCATTCAGTCTGCTCAGAGTTTGGGATTTGTCTCACAGCTGTGGGTCGATACAAGATCGGTAAGTGTGCTTTGCTTACGAAGTACTAAAAATGTTCAGTCAAAGCACCATTAATTATATTCATTGTCCATTATTGTGAAGATGCTCTTCATGCTTTCATTGTCCATTGTTGCTCGTGCTCTTGGATTGCTGGCCCTATAGCTGCACCCATTGATTTTAAAGAGTTTTATTGCTTTTTCATTTCAACCATTTCCTTGGATAGAATTAGTTTCTGTTTTTATTCGTGCTACAATTCCATTGATCGCATACTTGTGATTTAGAGATGGACACAATTTATTTCATCTAATGAGGTTCCTGAAACCCAAGGCATGCAAGTTATTTAAACTTAGAAATGTGCTAGTGCACTTGATATTATTTCATGATTCTAGGCCATGTATTATGTCACATATAAACAATCAGTTTGCTGATTGAGTTTGAACAGTTAATACATTTTATTCACTAAATCTGCAATATGTAGGGAATTAAAAGAAAAATTAAAATGTCAAAAATACTTATGAGAATAAGGGAAATACTACCACCGAGACCAGCTAAGCAATTTATCCGGGTTGCAACTAATTTCCCAACCTAAACTACACAAACGAGACAGACTATAAAATTAAGGAAAAGAGACGGAAAGAAAAGCCTGACTAGTTTCAAGAGAAGAAATGACATGATACATCTCAAACACTACAATGCCATTGTATATTTGATCCGAATCAAAATTAACATAGTTGTTCAGAGAACATATTGTCCTTGTCACCCTGCCTGTGGATTCAGGACTTTCTTCATGAGGATATCAATGAATCTTGTTTTCTCTTTGCGATAGCTTATAGAACATGTTTTATTCATGTATGTTCCTGATTTTCATGGATGAAGCCTAAATATGATGTCTATATGACTAACTAGGTAGCCAGCTGCCTTTATGTTACCATATTTCTTTTCTCAACTTGGACCCTTATTTTTTTTCTTTTTTACTATAACATGATACTTCTGGTTGACAAGTATACAAAGTGTCATTTCTTTTGTTATTTGTTGATTCTTCTTTTTCTTATAATATAAGATAATTGATTAAGTCACTTATTCTTCTCCTCAAGTTCATTAACTTATTGGTTTCCACTTCAAATCTATTCCAGTGGATGGTAGTTTTGGTTGAAGTGAGACCGAATTTGCTATCTGGAGAAATGGAGAAGTTCCTTCTTGAGGATGTAAGACAGGTAAAATTGCTGTCCGTGTGCATGCTCATACTTTGAATTCCAAAATATGTGAAGTTCCTGATCATTATTTCTTATTGCATCTGCACAAAATTGTTCTGTCACTCTTGCTCTCTCATATATCAAAACCCTATAAACAATTCATCTGTGGCTTCGGCTGACTCTTGCACATCTTTATCTCTCCTACACCATAATTACCAGCATTATGAGAGCTAATTATAGTTTGGTAAAAGATGGTGGCTGTACATTTGTTAGCTACGCTCTCCTAATGTGCGTCTGCACATGTAGATGATATTATGACCGTCTAACATCTAATGTGCTCTTATTCAGCTTTACATTTTGTAGGTAGGGGATGTAGTGCTTGTAGAGGATGAAAGTGTCATGGAAAATGAACTGAAAATGACTGGACTGGAGACTTTGGTATGAAGGATTGGTTTTCCTAAGCAGAATTGAACTTTTCTTAATTCTTAGTTTCTGCATATAAATATTAGAGTTGTGTTGTTGTTGAGAACTTTTTTAGGTGCCTGATTTATTTTTTTTAGATCCGGTCCAGATATGATAGTGTAATGTAATATGATATTCTAATCATGTTTGCTATGTCATGTTCCTACTCTTGGTTACCGCTCTTAGGTTCTTGCTGTTGTCTATGGCAACTGAGCAACTTTTTCCAAGACTCTCAGTATTTTCATCTGATGCCAAGTAATGAACTTGCCATGCCACATATGATTAAATATACCTGTTGCGTTCTTAAACGAGAAGCTTCTTGTGTTATAGGATCATTGCATGCAGCTGTGTTACTTTTGGTCTCCACTAGTCTATTTTAGTATTGCAAGTTCTAATTTATTGGCTGGTAAATAAATTATCGCTTGAAAGAATTTTAATTTATGGGGAGTCAGATTTAAACCTTCGTTGATTTTAAATATGTTTCTCGTGTAGTAACATCTGTAGTGGTAATATATTGAAATAATTCATCTTCCAAATAATTCATTTGATAAAAAAAAGAATATAGATTGGGTTTTTTTAGTTTGTTTTGTCACTCTGTGTTGATTGTTGTCGGTTGGAATTCTTTGTGCTTCGATGCGGATTTATCCTGTTAATTAGGATATGGGAGAAATATTTCATCCTTTATTGTCTGTGGCATGGGGGTGCACCAATATGTTTGTGGCACAATATGTACTATGCCAACTGGCATGCTCTTGGTGCCACTAGATACAAGCCAAAATTTGGCTCAGTCATGACTTGCATGTCTCAGCTTGTTACAACACAATTCGGCATGGCTTGAAAAATATTGACTTGTGCTGGTTGGTATAGCAATTCTTGAGTAGAAGTTTTAATCATGGTTTTGAAATTTAGGTAGTTTCTTTTATGTATGGCTTGACAAATATTGACTTGTGCTGGTTGGTATAGCAATTCTTGAGTAGAAGTTCTAATTATGGTTTTGATATTTAGGTAGTTTCTTTGATTTTCCATGCTTACATATTATTGTCTTGGTCCCATGCCAGGATGATGGTTTGCTGGCACAATCTTATATCTGATGTTGGCTTATGACATAGATTTCAATCCCTTGCCATATTGTGCCTGTCAACACAATTGTGCTGGCATATTACAGGCACAGGGCATGCCAACAGAAGATGTTGGTGTTAATTGTCGTAACCTTGAACGACATAAGAATTCAATTCCATGTACAAGTGATCTCTAGGCCAGTCGTCCAAGGTAGCTGCAACTTGCTAGCTATTGCTTTTCTGTCATTGGATCCTTATTGCATCCAATCCTTATTGTTCAGGACATAGAAGTTCTACGAACAAGTTCATATATGTATTGGAGGTTTACACTAATGGAAAAACCTTGGCTAGCTGAATTTAGTGTTGATCTGCTTGCAGCCACATTTCAGTTTCATCTTTTAGACAAGCTCCATTTGTTCTTTTCACTCTTTTACTACTGATAACATTTTGTTGATTTTCTTTTTTTTCCTGGAAAATCTCTATTTGGTAAATTTTTAGAGCCATGTAATAGTACTATTAAACATGACACAGATGTTCCTTTTGTTTATGCAGTTCTCTTGTATATTGAATGAAATGTTTACTTTTTGATGTTTCTAGGTAGGTTACAACGTTGTAACATCAGGTCGGCACGATGTTGGTAAGGTAATTTTTTAGTCTTTGATATTCACGTGAACTATAATTCCGACATATTAACATTTTATGCACCTAGGATGTTCGGTTCTTATTTGCATAGTTCATAATATTCTTTTGTATTCTGAAGGTCCGTGGCTATACTTTTAACATCAATTCAGGATCTGTGGAATCACTTGAGCTTGACTCGTTTGGCTGGTCCATTATCCCCTCTAGTCTGGTAGCTTGATCAAACCTTTCTCTTCATAATGTCTACAAAATCATATTCTAGAATTTAAAGTAGCTCTATGTAATTTTCATGCAGGTGAGCACTTACTGTTTGTCGATTGATGATATTCTTGAAGTAGTGTCTGATACTGTTGTAGTGCATCAAGATGCTATTTCTCGACTACAGAGATTAACAAAGGTATAAGCATATTTATGCATTTATCATCAATGATACTGATTAACAAAGGAATAGCGTGAACATTTTTTTTTTCTTGGGAAGATTTTCAGTTAAAAATTTAAATACTAATGACATACAAATTTTTTTCATACCAACATCATACAGGATCGATATAGTACTACTATGATATGCCATTGGAATTATATGAAGATCTTGAATTATGATCTTTCTTGCCAATACGGAGCAAGAAACAGTAAAATTCACTTGAGATGGTTATGGATTGTAGTCACTTTTACATATTTCATAACCAAAATTTACTTGCACATTGAGATATTCATCATGGAATAATAGACCTCACTCAACTTGGACTACAACAACTATTCTAACCATAAATACAGTTTGACCCAAGTATAAGTCTTAGATTTCAATTCTTCTTTCTTGCTAAATAAATGAAATATAATGTTGATTTTTAGGCATCACAAGCATAAAATATATTCAACAATAATATGATTGCAAGACTTGGGCAAATCTTAAACTTCACATGAAAGAAGCCTAGAAATGTACATCATAAGGCCTTAAAGTTTGTTTTGTAACTCGAACTTGAGGGACCTGTCTATATATAAGGTGAGTAAAGTTGATGAGATGCATTGGCTTTCCTGAAGTGACTTCTTAGGCATTGTCAAATGTAGCCAGTGACTGAGGGTCCTCACTGAGAAATCTGAAGATGAAAAGATGCAATTTATTCCCTGCATGCAAGATGCTATTTCCCTAAATTGTTTTGACATCATTGCAATGAATAAAGTATGAAACCTACTAGACTCTCTTATCCTATATGGATTTTGTTTTTCTACAGTCACGTTTCACAGCCATGTTTATTTAATAGGAGTATTCTAACCTGTGCCTGTAGGAGTACGCAATAGAAATACATATCTCATATTGCGGCCTAAAAGTGGTGTTGTATGCTTTTCTTTTTTTTCCCTTAATACTTTAGATTCTCTCCACGATACCATTTAATCCAGAGATACATGCAAAGTGGAAACTGTGAAAAAAAGCCTTTTGAGACTGACACTGATCTACGGGCCCTTTGAATCCACAAGAACCTAAATTTGGAACCACATCAATTCCATGATGTAATCCTCCATCCACAATTGCTTGTTGTCCAGTGCTTTATTTGTTTTGTTGTTTCTACCCTCATTTTCCTCAAAGAAAGTTTGTTCTGCCTCTCTAGGGCATTTGGGATGCTTCAAATTCAGACAAAACCAAAGATGAGACAGGAGAGTATTATGATTTTAGGAGAAATGCTTCAACAAATTATGGTCGCACCAGACGCGGAAACTCTAGTGGCAGAAAGTTCCATAGGAAAATGAGAGAAATGGAAAGGGAGGATGATTGGGAACTTCCGATGGATTACTGAGAAGCTGTTGCTTTTTTACTGTATATATGTTGCTGATAAAAGAGTTTTTCTTTTCAATTTATTATTTCTTTTATGGAATTGTCCATATATAGACTTGTTCTGTACTGAACAATTGTTCTTCAAAAGTATTAAAATGTTTTGGACTTGAACAAAAGTTTGTTGTTCCTGTATTCTTTGTTTGAGATGTCTATATCACATGTAATCGGGGCGCTTTTGTTGTAACTAATATCATCTGCGTCATTACAGAAATAAGAAGATTTTTTTTTTCATCTCTGCAATCTGCATCTCTAAATTTCACTTTACATCATCGTGCTTTGAGATTCGCATATCCTATGTCTCTACTAATTAAATTTTAATGCAAAAAAGGGGTGTTTAATAAAAACCTGCATGGGACTCCCGAGTCATTTCTGTTAATGATAGGGACATCAATGGTACGTGGTAATACGTGTCAAGTGGTGACGTCATCCTACGATAACGCGCTAGTTTTTGAATTTATTCCCGCCCCTCAAACCGCGGAGGGGGGCCACCGAAGGGCCCCAGCTGCGACGGCGTTCGATTCCCAAACTACCCCCTGGCCGTTCTTACCGCCACTTCGAAACTCGCAACGATGCTGGATGAAGTGAAATTTTACAGGGCCTATGAACAAGTGCCACCTGTGTCAAACGTATGATCTGAACCGTTGATTGAACGGATCCTCGTCGTGCCAGGTGCGTGATCACACAGGCAATCCTTGAACTGAGGGCAATTAGATCAATTCATGTATTCAAATTCTATATAGGTCGAGACCGCCGTGCGCATCGATAAATATGCGAAGAGCTTGCTCCTCTCATCTCAGCACACCGCGGATTTCCTCGGCATTGGTCCTCCTGAGCCCTCTCCCGACCCTCCGACAGTCGCATCCGACAGCAGGTTCTCCGGCGAAGGAAGATCGAGGATTTTCTCCCCGATCTGAGGTTAAGACTCATCCATTTCTTTATTCTTCTACTTCTTGACTATCTGTTCAGCAGAGGTGTTCTTTCTTTGTTGAATTTGTAATTTAGCTTCTTTTTAGTTATGATATTCCCTTTATTCATTCAATTTAATGCCACTAATTTCCCTTACTCTGATACCGATCACGAGGATCGCTGAATCTATTTTTCACTGAGAGCTTTGGAAATATCTGTCTATTATTCACTTGGTATTGAGATATTTGGTACTTTGGATATGCGGATAAACTGAGCATCGATTCTCTGAACTATTGGTCGATGCTGTTTTCATTTTGAAGCTATCTTGACTGCAACTAGGGTACAAAATGACCCATTAGGCAGCTTTTAAGAAGAAACATACCTATCACCCAAGGTAAGAACTATAACAGATGTGAGATTTAATGAACTTTTAGGTGGTATTTAGTTTCATGCAGCTTTTATCTTTTTTTCTCTCTTTTGTTGGTGTCAAGAAGTATATGGAGACATGATTTTGATATTTAAGAAAATTCCTTTTTTTTCTAAAGTTCCTCTTCACTGTTCTAACAAAATTAAAAGAAGAATGTAAATCTTGGTGTGAAAAGGATGTATAAAAAGGCTGCAAATTGATCAGAAAAGATGAAAAGAAAGAGACAAGGGGGAAACAACTAGTGGCTCAAAGTGGGATGTGAGGTTTCACAAAGTTAGCTTTGCTCATAATGGGTGTGTCTTCCAGTGTTGCGTTGTTCAGCTGTTCAGATCTGTTTTGTTACTATGCATTGACCAAGAGCGGATCCATCCGACCTTATAATTGGAGACCTTTGTCAAGTTTGGATCACCTTCATATGCTGAATCTAGAAGTGTCCCTTTGAGAGCTTGTTTTGCAAGGTATGGTGATGGAATCTGTGTTGAGAGGTTTTGCATTTACCATAAAAATATCTATTTTTTGAGCCATACCATTCATATAGTGGTGTAAGAGAAATCTGGCTCAGTGCTTCAATGTTTTTTTCATTCTCTCATGAATTTCTTTTCCATCGATGCAATGTGGGCACATAATCTCACTCTTTGGCACTTAAATCATTTGATTTTTTTTCTTCTTTTATTTAACAACTCATTCACTAAGGTTACCATTTCTGTTGCCTACACAAGAGAGTTGAGTCCAGCTATGTTGAAAAAAATGTTGAATTGTCGAATCTACTGCGTTCAGTCGAGAATTTTACACAAGAAGCCCTAATGTCATTTAATTAGTTCTTGATTTGAGATTTTTTTTTATTAATCTACCTCTTAGTTCTTGGCTTTTTAATCCCATGAAATTGCTTAAATTATGCGCCACTGTACATCTAAATTCAGCATTGGGAAAAAAAAAAAAATGCAAACCTAAATCAATTAGCTATCTTCAAAAGTTCAAATACAGTACAAGTCATATTCCACACTTTCTTTGTTACCATAAAATTTGCAATAGCTATTCTCAATTATTTGCAGGCTCCTGACTCTATTTCTCACAACATCCAAGTCAAAGTGCAATCCAGTTGTTGGTAAAAAAAATGAAGCGGATGCTATATAGAAAGTTTAATTCTTGGTGGTTGGTCGTAAAAACTCGAGATGGATTGCTGAAAATCTTGAAAGTATGCTGTCCAAAATTTTCGATGTGCTTATATGTATCCATGATAGCATCTGAAGACCCTCTAACTATTGAAGTTTTCTTTTTCCTGCAGAGATGGATCAAACAGTCAAAGAAATGCTTAAGTTGATCGGAGAACATGATGGATCCTCTGTTAAGAAAGATGAGATACATTACCAAAAGCGTCCTGAGCTGATTTCCCATGTTGAGGATTTCTACCGCATGTATCGTGCCGTTGCTAAGCGTTACGACCAAGTGAGTAAAGACCTTCACAAGAATATCCAATCAGAGCTAAGTCCTGAAGGTTCAGTCAGCGGATCGGACCTTGTTTCAGACCCATCTCCTTCATCCTTGCATTCCAAAAAACTCAACTCAGAGTTGTTGAAGCAAACCAAGCCCAATTCAGTGACTGATGGCTTTGACTTCTTCCTTGGCTCTGGTGGCAATTCTGATCTTTCCAAAGGCGACAGTGATGAGCCACGTTCATCCATTTCGGAGTCTGATCGGGCAACTGAGTCTGACAATGCCAATGAGCGAAATGGTGATGGCGTTACTTCTAGGCTGCAGCAGAGAGTACGTGAGCTAGAGGATGAGCTTCATGAGTCGATGGAGGAACTCAAGGTACAAGAAGAGAATAGCTACCATGACCACTGCAGTTCTAAGATCTTATCTCTAGAGGAACACCTTTCAACTGCGAATGAGAAACTCCGCAATGCAGCAACAGAGATTGAGAACCTCAAAGAGAAACTTGAGGGCACTAATGTTTCTTCAGAAACTAAGGTCATAGAGCTCAATTTGGAAAAGAAGAAGGTTTTTGACTTGGAGGAACACAGTGTCATGTTGCAGAATAAAGTACTAGGTCTTGTGAAGGAAACTGAGGATCTAAAGGGAGCAGCAGAAATTGTTGCTAAGCAGTATGAGGTTGAGCTACTAAATAAATCATGCATCTAAGATTGAAGAATGTAAACAAGAACTGATCAATGCAAGAGAAAAGTTTGATCAGGAGAAGTCCAGCCTCGAAGCTGGAATTTTAGATCTTGAAGCTGTCAACTGGGAACTAAAAGCAGAAGCAGAAAAGAAGTGGAAGGAGAACTTAATACTCGAGGCCCATATTTCTGAGCTGGAAAATGCGATTCAGGAACTGAAAAGCTCCACTACAAGTTCTGTTGACAAAATCTTGAGGGAGAAATCATCACTTGAAGCAGAAGTTCTTACTCTATCTCAGTCCAATGCTTTCCTCCAGGCCAAGTTTGTCATGCTGAACCATCAGATGAGGCAGCTCGAGGCGGACAAAACTCAAGAACGTGATGGGAAAGACAAGCATATTACCGAATTGAACGAAACAGTAGACTCTTTTGAAGCTAAAGTTGAGTTGTTGACAACTGAGAAGGAAGGGCTCGCTTCTCTGATGGATTCTCTTGTCAAATATGTCGAGCGTCGAGACGACCGGATCTTGCAGTAGGATCAGCACCTGCAGAAGTTGCATTTAGGGCACGCGAAGCTCATCATGGAGATCGAGGAAACGAGAAGGGCTAGTTCAGATCTGAAGTCTAGAATGAAAGAGCTGCCGCATCTGATGGTGCGGAGGGGAAGAGGGAGGCAATAAGGCAGCTCTGCTTCTCACTGGAGCACTACCGTGATGGCTATCATCAACTCCGGCAGTTGCTGCAGGGACAAACACGATCTGCGATACTGGTAAATTGAATTCGTCGTCTCCTACTAATACATCTTGATGTTACTTATATCTCCGCGTCATTTATGATGTCTCATCGAATGTTCTCTGTGATCAATAGAAAGTCATTTTTCCCCATAACCATTGATATTTAGAGGAAAATGAAAACTCGATATGAAAGATGTAAATCCAAGTTGAGTTATTTGTTTGATGGTCTCTCAGTTTCCATCTTCTGATAAAACGATCATTTTTTATGAATTTTTAGAGAGTTCGAAAGTAATATATCATTTATCATGAACGTCCAACTCTAACCATGATTAAGATTAGTTTATTTAAATAGAATAATTATATAACAATAAAAACATAATATTTTTAACATCATAATGAGTTAAAAAAATAAAATCTAAATTAGAATTTTTAATTCTTTTTTACGTTATATATATATATTTATTTATATTTATATCATCCACCCGTCTCTCTCTCTCTCTCTCTCTCTTTCGCTTCGAGTGGGGAAAACAGAATTGAGGCGAAGGAGAGGAGGGTTTCTCCTCGCTTTCCAAACCCTATCTTCCTTTTCCACCTCTGATCTCCGAGGATAAACGAAAAGATGCTTGGGGGTTTCCCCGATCGCCTCCGGCTCCCATCCCGAGCCGTTTGGGATCTGCGGAGAAGCCCTGATCTGACCTCTAGCTTGTCCGATTCACTGCGGTATCTTGCTGCATTTTACTTCGTTCCATGGGCGGTTCCGCCGGAATCGCAGGTAGGTTTGTTCCGATTGCTTTTCGAAATCTGACTTAGTTTGTCACTATCTCTTTTTTTCGCAGAAAACAGATCCATGTTATTAGAATTGATTTGATTGGACATGACACGGTCATGATCGATTAAGGCATCAGGATATGCTCTCATCCGATTCTGTTCAGAAGTTCGTGTGCTATTTTCCAAATCTTCTTCGACTTTATCTCTTGGCATACGGGTTGACATGTTTTTGCTCCTGCATTGGGAACTTTTGTCCTTCCTTGCAATGGTCTTTGTTTAAGATGATCGAAGTTATGGCTGCTTTTCTGTGGAATGCATCTGCGTCTTCTGCAATGGAACAAGTAACAATAAGGTTATCGTCTCCTCTATTTTATTCGTTCCTGTTTCTGAATGATTTGTTGTGTGTGCTGTTCATGTTGGGGGGTTTACATACCTTTTGTTTTGGTGATTCTTTTTTGCTACATCCCCTCCACTATTGTTTGAAGTAGAATTGTTAAATTTATAGTTGTTTACTACATAAGATATGTTGTTTTTTACTTCCTGAGATCCACTTTAACTGATATTACATGTTGTTCAATGTTAAATACATAATCCATATATGGCCAAAATCAACTGTTCAATGCAAATCTAAGATACCTCTTAAATTCTTTATGATCTCTATATCAATGAAGTTCGTGATTTCCTCTAAATCTTCTTTCATCCTTGTCCTCTTGAAATAGTTACAATCTTTTGTATGTCCTATGCAATACATCTGAAGTTGCTTGAAGTCTGTACATTTGTTGTTGCAAGTTACTTAGTAATCCTGCAATATGCTCTCCGTCAATTAGTTAGCTACTGTTTTTGAAACTATTTCTTGTCTTTGTAGACTGGTTATTATGTTTAGCCAGACCATTCAGTTCGCTTGATCAAAATATGGGCAGAAACAATGGTTTTCCTATTTAGTACATCTGAAGTTGTTTTGAACTCTGTACAAAATTGTTTTTGCAATGCATTCGGTGTTCCAGCTTTATGCTTTATCTAAAGCATCAATCACCTACAGGCTATGTTGTTTATTCCCTTGACACTACTTCCTATGATCTGTGTTTATGTCATATCTCCATGGCATTTCGAGGAAACAGAAAAATATAAAGTTTTAGGTGAGCTTATTTCAACTTCCTATTCTGTTATATCAAGATCCACAATGGTGAGTGTCACTGTATTAAGAAGTTATATTGTGAAGTTGCCATGAGATACATGAGCTTCCCTAGTTCCTCCGGTGAATCTTCTAATACCACTAGTAGCGAAATTAAAATGACAATAAGGTGATATTACTCCCATATGAAAGGATACTTGTTTTTCTGTTAGAACATTCGGCTCCCGAAATGTTGGATATTAGACCATAAGAATGATATATCCTTTTATTTCAGTGTTGGGATTGATCATCTGTTGAAGTCCAGACACTGAACTGGCTCTTCTTAATCTCTTACAGGCAATGCAGAGAAGTGCAAAATTTTAACCTGCTTGTAAGGAAAAGATGGGCAATGGAAACATGGGCTTAAGCTTTTTTGGGAAGGAAGGCATCCAGATTTCCCAGATACATCAGGTTACCGAAAAAGTTGCGACATATATGGCATGGTGGGGTATATACAGCATCAGATTTCCTGGTCATATAGGATACAGATATGTGGGAGTGTCCCACATTCCTAGTCCTCCTTGATCTTTGTTTTCTATATTATGGAAATTTACTTAAATTTTACACCACCTTGATGCATTGCCTTCTCGCCAGTATAATGCCTTCTATTAATTTGTCTCGTTTTATGTTGTCCCAGTGAACTGGAGATATTAAATGTGAGAGAAAGCTGTCTATCAGCTTCAGACCCTAAGGACAATAGGAATCCGGCATGATCCAAAGTTGAAATTGATACAGGTAGTCACTCCTCCCTCCTCTCTCCATTATGTTGGTTTTTTATTTTTGATCTTTAGTCTCTTATCCTGCCCTCCATTTTGCACAAAAGAAAAAAAGCATTACATATGTTGATTTTGTCCAAATGAACAAAGGTAAGATACTAATAACTTTCTTTTGTCAATGAATCTTAAGAGGACATCTGCCAAATCAGACAATGAATCCTCACATTCGTTCCTCTTTCTCTGCATTTGATGTGATCAAACCCATTTTCCAAAACTGTACCACCGACCAAGCTCTTCATTGACCCTATCAAACTGTTCGATGGTATGTATGTCCAAAACCTCAACTGATTGTTTACAGAGACGAGCTACACCCACCGTCTCTCATCAATCAACTTCTTATAAAAGATGTGGTCGGTTATATGGTTAGTATTTTAGAAATATTGAGAAAATGACCCTCTCTTTAGTTGCCTTTCTTTAACCTCCTCTCGCAGTATTCATGTCTAGATTATTCACCAAAATTATCCTGATTCATCCCTTCACTCGGCTAACCACTTCCTCACATGTAGATTTGATTAACAGGTATCTTAATCTAGCTTAAGTAGATCATTGTGTGTATATGAAATAATTTCAAGTGAGTCACTCTTACTCCAATCTTAAATCAGATTAATAGGTATCCTAATCCGAAATACCTATAAAGTCATCCCTAACTTTGTAGTCGTTGCTTAAAGAAATCCAACTAGTTGTCTTCAATAGATTGACCTCATTAGTTTGGTAGTCTCTGGTAGGAGTATACTTGTCTAATTGACCATGTAAAGTTGACTTGTGGTACTTGTCTCCTCCTAGTCGATTGTTAACATGTACACTTAATAAGTTGACCACAAAAAGTTGACTTTTCATAATAGGGTTCCCAACTCGCTATAAAAGGAGAGTGAAGCCCAAGCATTTTAAACAAAACTAATTCTAGTGAAGAGATGGCAACAAGTCAAGTGGTGATCGATGTCTCCACTCTCCCACCAAGTGAAAACCGAGTAAGTCTATGTATTCAGTAGAGTTTATATGAAGTATTTGTCTGAGAAGTAATAAATTCTCGATCAAAAGGCTGATCGTCTTTGAAGAACAAGAAATCGTGTCAAAATGTCTCTTTTATATCTGTAACGCTAAAATGTCTACGATATCTACCAGCGTAGCTTATGAACCCCTCCCTCTTTTAGATAATGCCGTTAAGATATATTTTGGAATTGTATGTAGTTTTGTAGAAGTAAGGAATGATCTAAAAAAATTAATAAAAAATTTAAATACTCATATATATTTTTTTCTTGATATCAATGATATTACGGTTTTATTGTTGTTGTTTTATTATAGTTTTGTGATATCTTGTTTCTTGATTAAACAAAGTAGATGTAATTGTTGCTAACAATTACACATTTGTTTCATATTTTTTTCTTTATGATTGAAATATATTTTGGAAATATTTTTTAAATATATATTTTTTAGGTAGCTGAAAAGAATATCGATTTATTCCATGAATATGTTGGAAATATGTATATAAAAAAAATCCATTAGTACAATATAATATATATTAAATCTGAATATCAGAATAGTTGACATAATCGTTGTTTCACATCAACCAATCTCGATCTTTACTTGAAGCTTTTCTTCTTTAACAGCAAGTTGATTAGTCAGTTTAGTATTAGCTTCTTCTCTGGTCTCCTACGGTAAGCTACTGTGGGCGTGCTCCTTCTTCGCCGCCCTCCTCGGCTTCTTCCTCCTGGTTGGGCACCCTGACCTGGTGCATTAACAGGGAGTAAAGGCAGCTTCGTCGTCTCTTCACTTGAAAAGGCGCGACGCAAATGGGCAGCAGCAGTACATGGGGAGTCCACCAGCAAACGTGGGGTTCTCATGCGCTTGGCTTCCTTCTCTTTCATGGCTTCCGCAGAGCCGCCATCTGAGTCTTGGGGCAGTGTAATAACTTGTTTGGAATCGTGCACACGTCGACTCTCAAAACTCTCTTGGGTTTACTTCTTTGTTGAGTGACTCTATCGGTCTTAACGAACGGCACATCCAGTACATGAGGCCCCAAAGGACCATCATCCATCATTTGATCTCGATCATCACATCTGAGAGATTTGGAACCAACCAAAGATTCACTTATGAGTTTATCTTACATCAGGAGTATGTTCGATCAGGCCTATCGATGCCTAAATGAGAATGTATTAATCTCGAGACCAAAAATAGATAATTGACTAGAGAAAGCCGTGAGAGCATATCTGCTAACCTTTTATAGTGTCTCATGTGATCGTTAGTTATTAATATGGAGAATAGTTATGTGCATCTTATTATTATGGATTTAGCTGGTTTTGCCAACTCGTATGATATTATTACGTGTTCATGTGTAAATGATTAACCTCTCTAAAATCTCTTATGGTTCCTTAATAACTTACAAAAGAAAAAAAAAAGTTAGAGGAAACGTTGAACTCAAGATCCACATGAAGCTATTTCAGTAAATACTTAATAAGCAATATAAATTACAAACATAGATTTTGTAATCTCTTAACAATCTCATGAAAAATAGTCCAACGTAGAACGCTAGGATCAAAAGTACTACCCATATGATACTATTACAGAATAAGATAATAAATCAGCCCAGACACTACTCCAAAGTCTCATCCAATCATTTGTCATATGAGTATCTCTTGGGTTCTATGCTGACTTATACTCTACACTACTTTGTGTTTACTAGCTCAATTTCGTCCCTTCTTTTTAATGGTTTAGAAGACAAAAGTAACTTAACTTCGTTCGCCTCCTTGAGGATTATACTCCATACATCAGGCTGGTTACTAGTATTTGTTTGTGATTTGCTTACACTTTCGAAGTACCCAAAGTATTTACACTCGTTGCATTGATTTAATTACTGTGATTTACCTTCTCATTGTCATCGAACTTTTAGAATGCAATAAGTTTTGCTTGAAATGAATAAACTTTTACTCCAACTTAGAGCAAGTCTTTAATAGTTTTGGTCATTGCTGGAATTATATTATCTTTTTCATCATTTCAATCACCAACTCTTCTGAGTATAAAAGGTATAACATCGTATACCGCCTACTTCATTCTTTAGTCGAGCACTCCTATATCAACCAAAAGTCCCCTTAATTTTGGTTATTTTGATAAGAAGCCCATTGGCACTAATCTTATAAAGTTATTTTGCCTCTGTCCTTTAACCTTATCTGAATTTATCTCTATATTCTTCACCTCCTTGACTTCTTTCAAAACCAAGTGCTCTCCCTCAATAAGAGCAAGGGATCAATGACTCTATGAAAGTCTCGTCTTTGCGATATCATAACACTGCCATGCCCATGCATTACTACTCGTTGCTTTGTATTTGCATCACTTTCTTCGTGATCAGTACCTCTGTGGCACTCTTTTAAGTCAACGTCCATTCTAATCAATGCTTGGTTTTAATTAGCTAAGTCCTTTTGGACCCGATGTTGCTTCATCGCCCCTTTCGATCATTTGCTTTAACACCTTTATATTGTTGAACAATCCCCTTAGTCGATAGGAATATAGACTGTAGCTCCAATACATAATCTTCGCCATCATGTTGTAGGGCTCACATCGATTATGTTCTCCTTTGTTTCCTTGGTAGCAATGTTTGCTTGTTCGACCTTATCCTCTAATATGTCGGGCTCCCTTAAATGAACATGAGCTATTGGAGTTGTCCAACTCTCTAACCACTCTAATCATACATCTGTATGATCAAGCTCCCCCTAGGACTCATAAGTATTTGTACTTAAAATTATCTATCGGTAGTACACAACCCCTATATATTGATGACCAAGGTTTTCATCAGATGTAAAATTTGATGCATGCACGAAAGACCCAACTCTATGATACCATGATATTCACTTCTTGAATCCATAACCCTTCTTATTGTAGTGTTATTCACTAAAAGGAGCTTTCAGTAACTCTCAATCATACCTTCGTATGATCAAGTCTCTCGTGGGACTTGTCCTGTATGTGTCACATTACTTCAAAGTATTCCATCACGATCTACTATACCATGTCGCATCTTGATGACTTATCCATTGTATTCTAATCCATGAGGGATAAACTCGAACTACAATCTCTCTATGTGTGGACTTCGCCACCTTTAATTGTGTTCACTCATTTGTAGTCGACCTTCATTCACCCACTCTTGGGTCATACCCGAACGAAGCACGGTTCTAGGACAGTTCGTCACTTAACAACTCTTTAAGTTCACTGACATTGTTGAAATTGATGTGTCAATATATAAATCTTGGGCCTCTACCCCCCCCAACGTAATCTCTATTGTGCATTACTTCACGACAACTCGGATGATAGCACTACGACATATTCTTTAAAAGTATCTGCCTCTGTATCATCTTACCTTGTTCCAAAGTCTTCTAACCTCAATTTTATCTCTGCGAGTTGAGTCGCCTTAGTTCCCCTATCATATGCTTCGTTGAGATAAGGTGCATATGCTGCTAGTTATAGGTGCCTTACAAGCCAATCATGTGAGTGATGGTATCTACAATATGCTGCAATAATCTCTTTGCATATCAATGACATATTCTCACATATAAATTTTTTCTATATTGTGATGTCCTTGGATTTGTGCAATGGGAATCAAATCATGATGAGATTGTGATAATGAGACTGATTCACCTTTAAACATAGATCCTAAATTATTCTGGTCATAATTACTCGAGAGGGATATCGAGATAACTAGATAGACCAGTGTGCTGTATACTCGTCCATATGATGGAGGCGATTGGTCTCATAGTCGCTTGTATGAAGACACTATATATGCATTGCAAGTGCTCATTGGAGAATGAGTTCACTGACTGATCCGCTTACAGAATGTTGTATGGACGATGATATCTAATGTCATACACCGATTTCGTAATCCTAGTTGTGTACCTGGTCCTTTGACTTGAGACACCAAAGATGTCTTGTATGAGTACTCCTTTCTTTGACGAGTCTTACAAGTTTGGAAAGGATCCAGATCTGGTACAATTGGTTATCAGGATTGATAGTCAACCATACGAAGGCAATTGTGTATCAATAAAGGATCATTCACTCTCCGGTATCATGAGAGGAATATCCTGTGTGCTCACTCAGACAAAATCTATAGCCAGGGTCGTTCGGATTGAGAGAGGAGTTGTTCTCCGGGAGAATCCAATTAGAGCGAGACATATAAGGATTTCGTATATGGCCTGACCGTATCCATGCCCAATATACGATCTCTGATATATTAGTTGGATGATGGACTATATGTACACGATAATTATGGACAGAAAGGTCCGATGGATTTGATCCCCCTGTATTGTTTGAGGACTGTGGCGTAGTGGCCTAATATGACCATAGTCATTGAGTCGAGTGAAATTACTATAGAGATAATAATTCACTATATCAGAATGAGTTCTGATAGGTACGACTCACGGCTAGCTCGGTATCGGGCCCAGAGGATCACACAGATATAGTAGACATGACGATAGGTAGAGATACGAATATAAGATATTCGCAGGGATCCTGATGCTGATAAGATTGGATGAGATTCAATCTGGATAAGATCCAATGACATTAGGAATATTTTATGAATATTCTATTTAGATAAGATCCAAGAATATTCTAGGAATATACTATTTAGATATGATCTAAAAATATTCCAAAGAATATACCATGAATATTCTATTTGGATAAGATCCAAGAATATTCCAAGAGTTTATCATGAATATTCTATTAATATACCATTTTGATAAACATATATTGATAAATATCCAACATGAACAGCATCAAATTGACATCAAGAATATGCTTTTCACTTCTATAAATAAGGAGTGCCCTTGAGTTCATAGGTTAGAACATTTGGGTTCAGCTTCCTATTTCTCCTTAGAGTCTTTTCCTTCTCCTTGTTGAGAGTATGGAGAGGTAGATCCCACTACTGAGGGGCTGTCGCCATATCTACTGTGTGGATACCACTAAAGAGGATCACACTAGTGTTCATTCGACATCTTCATCGGATCTAGAGGTATTAGAGATACAATCTCTTCAAGTAACACATCAGTTTATTTCATGTAGTTCTTCGGGTTTTTTATATACACCAACCATCACACTATGGCAAAGATGACTAATTTTAAAAATCTATGATTTGTTTTCTATTTTTCGCTGCGCATATGATGTCGGTCCCCGTATTTTCGACATATGCCTCAAAGCTCCTTTTAACTTTAGCACTATATAGGTTAAGTCCCTCACGCCCACCATTCCATGAGTTAGTCATCCATTGAGTCTGATCTCCATATTGGCTTCAAGTATACCTTCGTTTAGTATTACCTTGGGTCACTCCCCCACTTGATCTCGCAATGCATCCACCAACACATTACCTCATACAAGATCATGCGATGACTCTTCACCGCTTGCTCAGTCCATTGAACTTTTATGAAGTTGTTGTCTTAAGGTACCCTTCCTGAATATGTGTAATTTGTTGCATTTGATTCTCCATATAGAAAATTGAGACTTATCCCTCATAAATATTTGTCTCATTGGAGTCATTTTTCTCTTTTCATTCTTCTATCTGGAAGTTTGAGAGACCACAATCCCCTTAGACTACTATATCTTGTTGAATAAACTATGCACTATTTTGTCCCGTGAAGAAACTTGCTAGATTATGACTCTGCCAATGCAATCCCCCACCACGCCCTTCAAGGCCTTACAATATCCCAAATATGCTGCACATTTTGGTCTCCTATGAACATATTCTTTCTAAGCCAAAGAGGAAGTTTCAATATTTTATAGCATCGAGCTTTGTTTATTTTAGGATGGCTACGAACAATCTATTATTCGTATATAAATCCTTGCAGAAGTACTAAATTCTTTGAGTTAGCAATTTCCCTCACCTTTGTGAGCTTTGCATAATTCTTTCGGTCGTTAACCCATCTCACCTCCCACGATCTTATCCTTTACCAAGCACTCTGCTTACATTGAGTACCATTAAGTTTGGTTGTTAACACAAATCATAGCTTAAACTTAGCCATCTCAACATTTGTACATTACATGTTCTTCCCAGCTTGTCTGTCCTTATGATGCCTCTCGCCCAAATGGTTGTTTATTCCTCTGAATGCCAATCTCGAATGCCCACTCCTTTGAGCGACTCATTTTCTTATATGTCAATGCTAATTTCCCCCAAAAGATCGTGCATTCTAGTTGCCCTCAACGTTTGTATGTTAAGTATTTCCAATTATATTTTTATAGCTCTGATACCATATGTCATGCAATAAGTAGACATGATTAAGAGAAACCTCTCATGGTCCTTTAATAACCTACAAAAGAGAAAATGGGTTAGAGAAATCATTTAACTCGAGATATATAAGTAGACATTTCAATAAACACTTGATAGATAATACAAATTACAAATATAAATTTTGCAAGCTCTGAACGATCGTACAGTAAAGGCTCGAAGGTAATCCGCTGTGATAAAAAATCCTCACAAGTACCCATATGATATTATTGTGGAACAAGTCAACGAACCAACCCTAAATACTACCCCAAAAGCCCATCTAGCCATATGTCACTCGAGTAGTTCCTGGATGTTGTATTGTCTAATACTCGAAATCACTTTGTAAAACTAGAAAAATCCTCAAAATGGTTGTCGAAATGGTTTGTTTATGAGTAATTTTATCTCTACACGATGACTACATATAATTTATGTTTACAAGCATGAAACAATCACAAAATCTAATCAAAATAAAATTGTCAAGCTTACTATAACCCCTTTGTATATTGTGTAAAGGAATAACAAAATTGAGAGATACAATCATATAGCTAGCTAGCTATATATCAAACACCTTATTTTATAACTTTGTTTGTGACAGTTCTAACTTAAAAGGCATTGTAAAATTATGCACCTAATCTAATATAGGGGATGCAAAGCAATAACTTGTCGAGTCAACTTTATCGTTAGTGCTACAAGATCGACTTCTTGGAATCGTATTGACTTCCATCTGATGTTACACTGTCAACTTTGTAGATTTGTACTCCCATATACATGTTGGTTGAGAAGGGTCAAAGTATTGACTAAGTAAAGCTAATGTGTTGACTTGGTATCAGTCAAGTGGATACTTGACAGAGCTTATTATTGCTCGACTTGATGATTAATCATTTACTTCGAATCACTAATTATGCACATGCATCAATGCATTGGAAGTGAGACATCAATTACTTCTCCACTCTTTTTTTTTTTTTTTCTTCACGAAGTCTTCTAATTTTATCAAACTTAATAGTGTTTATCTTTGCAAATTTTGTAAGGGAGTGTCGAAGGCTCGATATTACTTGATACTGATCCTATTGCTAATTTTCTCTTTGTTAGGAGAAGCTAAAAATTCCAAAGAGTCTCTCAGTTCCAATATGGTCGGGAAATGATAGTTTTTTCTTTATAATGTCACTTAGAAGTCTGCTAATAATTTCTAGAAATGTACTACTAAACCAAGAAGAGGCAATTCTTTTGCCTTGCTCAAGTCCATCACCATCTCTTGGTTGTGGCATCAAAACCACTAGGTTATTGTTTCTCTCTTCTTCTTTTTTTTATTATCCATTTTGTGAGTTTAGATTTTAATTTTTTCTTATTCTAAATCGATATAGATCTCTAAAGCAACCTCTAATGCACACAAAAGGGATGAATGTGATAATGATTTGTACTATTATTCAATTAAGTTTGTATAAGTCTTAATAAGAATAATAATTATAGGTGGAGGGGGAATAGTTAGGGATTTACTCCCAAGTCATTAAATAAACAATAGGATGAATAAGGAAAGAGGCATTTTCAACTATTTATCAAGTTGGATTTTAAAGAATGAGACCTTTTTTATTTATAATTTTACTAAAGATATTTTAGAATACCCTTCTCATCAAGATAAATTCTTGATTGACTAAAAACAAAATTAAATTCGAATGATATTATATTGAGAATTCGAATGATACAGACCGATCCAATAAAATTATATCGAGAGAGTTAATATTTTTTTTAAGTCTAAAAAAAAATGGTCTTTTGTTCGAGAAAGATTTGAAATAAATAAACAAAACAAAAAGTCTAAGATGGCCGTAACGGTTAAACCCCACCCCAACCATTCCACCGACTCCATTTCGGGACGAAGTGGCCAGTCTCGCTTCTCTTCTCATCGGATCCATTAGATTGTGGTGTTGGGGGTGATGGCGACGGGATCGGGTCTGTTCAAAGTTCCGGCGACGGCGCCTCCGCCTCCGCCTCCGCCCGCAGCCGACCGACATCACCGCCGCTGCCACCACCACCGCCCTATTATGGCTCATCCAGGTTTAGCGGAGATCCCTTGATCCCCATTCCCGTCCGTTAACCCTAGTACCGGATCTATGTTTTCCTTGCCCGTTTCAGAAACCTTTCATTCTGAATAAAGATGTGTTCTTCGATTGTTTCGCTCTTGAAATTTCGTGATTTGACGTGGATTATATGGCTTACATCTACACTCCTCTCTGTTCAAGAATTTGGTCATTCCTTCCTTGATGGCTTGCCTACTTTTTTAGAACCTTATCCATGGCGATCCCCAGAAGAATTTTTTTTTTTTTTTTGTATAATTTTGAACTTTTATACAACTAAAATTTCGAATTTGTACTCTCTAACTAAATTTCTGATCTGGATTGTAAAGATAAGATGTGTTCTTCTGACATCTGGAGTAAAGTTACGATCTAGATTTTTTTTTTTTTTTTTTTTTATTGTCGTGCAAATTATTAGCTAAGCTGGCTGACATCTTCTACATTAAATAGTTAAAACTAGCTAAACTGGCTGACTACGTATTGCAAGTGATTGTAAACTTTAGTTTTCACTACAAGATTGATTGATTGATTGCACTTGAAAAAGCATAAGAAACAGCAAGCAAAAAAACTTCACTACCAACAAAGTATTTAATCTAGATTAGATTCTGAAATTGATGATGAATAGATTAGTCGGTGTTCCTCCTTTATTATGGTCTGATGTAAGGATGCTAATGACAGGGACAAACACACCTATAAGTCATTGCTAGTTGTAGGTTTGGCTTAAATTGATGGAGCTGATTTGAGGCCACAGATCCAGCAACCCTTTGCCCAACTGATTAAGTCCATAAAGGGATTCTGGATAGGAAAAGCTTATCCCTGAGGCATTAGTTCCAGCTTGATGAAGCTCAACAGCAAGGTTTCGCTGGACCTACCAGCGGGAGTAGAAATGATGAAGTTCCACTGATGCTAATCAATCAATGATTTTGGGTATGGCTGCTGATGAGTATTATTTATTTTCAGGGTTTTCAAATTCCACGACCCTGGTCCGGATTGAACATTCATTTCAGTAGTCCGGCCAAAACCAGCTAGTTTTTAGTTCAAACTGATTTGTTGTTAGAAATAAGTATAATAGAAACTAAAGTGTTTTAAATCAGCTAGTTCTCTCTGCACTTCTCTTGTAATTCTCTGCTACTTTAATTTCATGTAGTATCATTCATAGGTTGATGTTGCCTCCTCTTAGTCTAATCATGCTAGATGTTAATGATAAACTTGTAGCTAGTAAATGAGTGAGCTGTTAATTTCCTACTGCTGAAACTTTGTTTGATAATAATACTAAATTATCTTTGCAGCCTTTTGATTTGCTGAATAAGCAACTTTTTGAAAAACCTGAGCCCGAGAAGTGATATTCCCTAGCTGCAGAACGGAGACATCGTAAGAAACTTGGGACTCCGTTAGGGTGAAAGTTCAGGTAAAACATTGATGCATCTCTTTTATTTTCCTCCGGACTGCTAACTAGCCTGTACAACCTGCTTAACACTGTTGTTACTTTGAAGCCAGATGACTAGTCTACAAGTTTTTGTGCATTGACCATCAACCTATAATTGTAGTGTTTTGGTTCAAATAATCTGATTGGCTTGTGAGCATAATTTTTTTTTAAAAATTCTGTTTGAGGCTTAATTATCACTCAGTATCTGCCCAATATCTATTTCAGAAATAAATCCAGCACTTGTAAAGCCTGAAACTATTTCTTAGGACACAATTGTTGGTTTGGTTTATGTTATTTCTACTGTTAAAGCAGTGTAGAACTTTATCTTAAGCATTTTGAGCTTTGGGTTTAATAGTTTGTGATGCTTGACCTTTAAGCATATGGTTTCCATGGAATAAATAGCATGCAAGTAATAATTTTTTTTTACTAGATATGACATTTACTTCGTAGTAAACTTAAACTGATAGAGCTAACAATGAAACTATAGTCTCAAGTTCTTTTATTAAAAAATACCACACTGATTTCAATAGAGACATCAATTTTTTTGCGGGCCAAGGATCACCATTACAATAAAGATTAACAAATACGATTAATGTCAAGAGATTTTGACACAAGTTGACAGCAAATGCACATAAAACAAGTGCAAGAGAAGCTAAACTCAAATCACAAGTCCCCTAATTTATAGAATGGAAAACAGCAATTTGGCACGAGCAAGTAACCAAGATTGTTTAATTAGTGATGGAAGGGCAAAGGGGGGTTACTGAGTTCAGAAACATCACACGTTTTCTGTTGTCATGATCAAGTTGCATGTGGAGTAGATGGATGCTGCTGCAGCCCAGACCGCGCACTCCCTCTCTACAGCTTCAGATTTCTTAGGTTTACTGCAAGCCACAAATGCATGTTCGAAGTTTATATGTCACCATCATATGGAGATTAAATGGAATTAAGACACTAACTTTATTGAAAATAGACAAATAATAATATGAAGAGATGATCTTGACTTGAGATGGAATCTTGTTCAGTAGTAGTAATCTACATGCATCATCGAGCAGAAGTGATACTTCAAACTAATGTATCAGTAAGAAACGATTTTAGATGATCAATAATAATGTATATCATAAGATTGAATGCATTTGTCGATAGCAATAAAAAATTTGGCATCAACAAAATGTCAACATTTTTTTTTTTTGGGGGTAATTAATAGACTAGTCTATAATGTGTAGGAATACAAAATTGCAGTACATGATATATTTCTGTAGCAGCAAGCTGCAATAATAATCTACATTCTGGAAAATGAGAATACTGAGGAGTCAACTAACCTTGAATCGTCGGCTGAAATTAGATGGGAAGAAGCACCTGAAACAACAAACTTGAGGCCGTTCTCACAGTGCAATTGCATCTCTTGGATTTGTTTCAGCCAGTTCTCCTGCAACACAATTAGAGCCATTGTAATTTACACTGCCCAAAGAAAGCTACAAAGGCTTCTTCTTCCATGTATGCTATCGCATGATGATAAAAAATACTTCCATGTATTAAAAACAAAAGGCCTAAACATGATCAAGGGATCAATGCTGCACTTCCAATTGTTTCTGTTTAATCACAAGTAAATACTCACAAGCTGCTTTCCCTCTTCGAACAGTGATCTGTCCATTTGGCTAAAAAGAGATCTCCAGCGTGCCACATGCATATCTGAGATTGCCTTGGACGAACAACCAGCCTCAGACGATTGTGCAAAATAAGGTTCATTTTCCCGGTTAGACATGAACTCTTTGGATAGCAGGTAAGGCAATTCGGTCTGGATAACATTCCTTACTCTCTTCTTGCTGCGCCGTAGTGCTGCACACACAAACCCAAATTTGATACATAAATAATCTTGTTGTATTCAACAGCTACAAGCGAAGCTTTCGTTAAAGAGACCATCACCAGCAAGCCGTCCTTTTATGTCCTGCTGAAGAAGCTCCAACCACTGGGAAGCAACATTGGCAGCTGTAGATGATCAGTTGTCAAGTTAGCTCATCTGCATTATGTTATGAGGAATCACACAAACATAGTCCAAAAGTTCAGCAAACTCTATAACAGTAAAGTCATATTATTTCTCTTATCCGAGTTGCTGCTACCTTCAAGAGATAGAGAGTCAGGGTTCTCCCGATTCCCAGAGAATTCATCAGCTGTTGCACTGCTAGCATTTTCCGAAACCATTGTCGTAGCTGATGAGAGCTTTAAGGCAAGTGCATCGTCCCCACGTTCCGAGGTTGTCAGTTGTGAAGTTGCACAAGCTCGTTGGTTAAACTTGTGTCTAACCTTCTCCATTTCGTTGGATTCACCTGTATACTCCATGTTCGGTGGAATACCTTGGGTCCGGATATGATCTTTTCTTCTCCCATTAGTCTCTTTACTTCCTCTGCCCATTTGGTCGCTGATCCTATTCTGACTTTGACCATCATGCTTCTCGGAGCGCACTATGGCCTCTATGATGGAGTGGACCTGCTTGCTATTTCTTACATGGTTGATGATCCCTGGGTTTAGTCCAGAAAGCAATCCACTGGGAGCAGCAATTCTTGCAAACCTGTTGGCCTGTTCTCTCTTCGCAATCTCCGTCTTGCTTCGGAGTTCATCCTCTTTTCTCTTCCTCGACTGGCGACCCCGCTGCCTGGGCATCGGTATGCCTCCGTGTGAAGACGAAAGAAAGCCATTCTGCTTCATTTCCTTCCACATCCTCAGAGGTCCACTCTCCTCAACCGGACCAGTGGTGCTACCGCTCTCGGAGGCATCTGCAGATTTGATCTGTCCCAACTTTTTGAAAGGATAAAATGGATTGTGTTCTGTACTCGGCGAATTAAGATCCACTTCAAGGCCCACCAGCTTCCCTCCACTTTGTTCACTCCCCATCTTTGCTTCGATGGGGCAAGATTCATTACTAAATTCTGTAGCAGATACCGGCAGACCATCATGCCCCGAGCTCAAAGAACTTGTACTTGCTGCAGGACCCAAAGTCAGACAAGCAGCAATATCTTCAACAGAACTATGACCTGTGGTCTCTGATGCAAGCTTGTCCGGAAGCACAGATTTGGAAGCCATTGTAATTCCAGAATCACTGTCTTCTTTCTGATCATGTCCATGTACCTTTTCTTCGTTCATTGTTGACGAATCTAAACTACGGTTCCTTGTTCCTGTAGTACAAAGCAAACAATAATATCAGTTGATGTGAAACAAACAATGTGTAGAAAATAAATGAGATTTGTGTTTGCATATATCATTTAAACTATAAAAACCTAAGCTTTTTAACTTGGATAAGTAAATTTCTCTTACATGTGTATCTAGTTTCTGAACGAAGATTGAACCATTCATATTTCTATCGAGTTCAAGCATGTTCTAAGAGAAGTTGTTGACTAGAAACAACCAGATAAAATTGGCAACGACGCAGGTGTTGCAGGAGCATAATGTTATGCTGATTGCAAACTGAAACACATTATCCAAAACTCAGATAATGCTCTCTCTTTCCTAGTTTTCCATCAAATTTGACCTACTGTAAAGATGGCCTTGTTTTCAGATTCTTCGACATCAACTTCTCCCAATGTCATGGAGTGACAATTTGGTGTGCTCAAGTATGACTTCAGTACTCGAGTTCATGGATTGGGAAACTCTTCTTATGAAAGAAGATGCAGGTGTCTCGGTTCACAAAAGCATCAGAATAGACAAGCCGAGAATAATTAAGCTTCGTGTTTTCATCAAAAAGGGGAAAATAATGGATGTATCGAAGAACCATGGTAATTTATGGCATAAAGAAACCATCTTCCCGAACAAAAACTTTTTCCAATTCACAGACCTAAGGACCAATCCGATCCAAAGTCAAGAAGTCACCCCACCTTGCACCCGAAGAACCGACTCCAGATCCCGCATCTTTATTCGTTTCGGCGCGTCCAGCCGCCCTTCCAGGTCGCAGTCGCAGTCCCTCTCCTCCGCCTCCACCTTCAAATGGGTAAACAGCGCACAACCACGATCAACAGTGGAAGAAGACAACGAATCCAAGTCACCAAAGCGTAAATCGGTCTCGTACCTTGAGCGGAGACCCAGGCCCGTTGGCGGAGGCATCCGCCGCCATTCCGGAACCCAACGGATCCAGCTCCAGATCCAAGAACGAACCGGCGGGAGATGAAGCCCGAACCCTAGCGGGACGCCGAAGACGCGAGGGAGAGAGGAATTGGGGATCGAGAGCGCTAGGGTTTGGGAAAGGGGGAGGAACTGGTTTGAAATGGGGGGAAAGGGTGGAGCAAAGGAGCGGTTTTTAATCAGTTTGAACGAGGGAGAGGCGCGGATTTGAAGCTCTCTCGCTTCCTCCTCTCACGCCTTGCTTTATTTGTGCCCCCGTGCTGCCACGTGGCTCATTTCAAATTCAAATAAATGGGAACATTTAATTAAATTAGCATCTGAATAGTTATCCTTTTGGATTCCATTTTAAAGTCCCACTTGACGTTTAATCGCGGAAATAATGTACTGTTAATTACTCTTAATTAGCAAATATTGTAGACTAAATCATTAATCAAGTATCACTAATCTCGAATGTATATATATATATAATTCTTAAATTAATTATTTAGTATGGGAGATGTGTGCATTGGTAGTGTCGTGTGGTTTGTCATGTTATGCTTAAAAATAAAAACTTAATCTAAAGAAAATTTGGAGATCAATGTAGGGAACTATTAAAAATAATATAATGAGAAATCTTTTTCCCTAAATAAATCAATTTTAATTCTGCAAATTTGATAAAATAATTTAATATTCTTGTTATTTATTTAAATAAAATATATATTATATATCTGATAAATAAAATTTTAATTATTGAAGGTGATTTAGATCCAACCATATTTACTATCACAAGTGTTATGAGCAGAAGTATCGTAATAATCCTACAAAAACTAAGATATGCGTTTTTGACAAAAGCATCTTCAATTAACCACAAGCATGATTTTGATTCTGAAACCAATAATTGGAATTAAATCATCTAGAGTTAGTTTTGGAACCGAAATCAAATTCGAAATATCGAATTTTTTATTTTTAAAATTTAAAATATAAATATATAAATGTATTATGTATAACTACAATGAGTGTAATAATTAAATCAATTGATAAAAAATACAAAAAAATAATCAAATAAATGTTGCTATTAACCATTAGTGATTGTACCACAAGCACCCTAAGTGTTATATTATTTTTTTTTAGTACACCTAACTGATTTGAAATTAGAGTTTTTCCAAAATATGAATCAAAAGTGAACCATCGATCATAGATTCTAGTTCGATTTGGAATCGATAAACTGTCCAATCAATATAATTTCAATTCAAACTAAATGGTGGTTATGTTTATTTTTAATGTCTATGTTAATAAAAAAAAATATAGATAGTTTAGAAAATTATTAGAGTTAAAATTTCTTTAAAAGTCTTGTTGGTGTACGGAAGGTTTTTTTATATAGTGTTACATAGAAATTAATATCGATTATGATTACATAAGTTATTAGACTATTATTAGGTACGCACTGAAGTGTGGCTATAGAATAATTAATGACTAAGGCCATCGGTTTTTGTTTTGGTCAAATAAATTGGCTTATCGGGATAGAGTTATCATCCTATCGACCAAGGATTTCAGATAAATAGAAAATTATTGATGAAAGGAGAAACATTATGTACATATATTTGATCGTTTCAGTTAAATAGAAAGTTATTGTTGATAGTAAGATATCATGATCAAATTTATCTAAATCGAATTACTTATGTTCATCGACTCTTCACGTTCCAGTAATATCAATAACTCTCTAAAATCATTTTTATGAATTAATTATTATTTACTCCTAAATTTTATAAAACCTATACCTAAGGCAAAAGAGTACCCGTTTAACTCAAATATCTAGTCCTCTCATTTTTGACATGAGATTAAATTTAAATATCATAAATTAAAATTATTATTTTAATTTCATATTATTTGATGAGATAATTGACTCGTTAATCTTGTTGAGCTAAATAAAATTAATAGTTCCGAATACTTAATTTCAAACTAACAATTCCATTATTCTTCCACTTCGTATGTATATATATAATATAATGTTCTTTGTGAGCTGTGGTTACACAAATATGTCCGCCCCCCACCCCAAAAAAAAAAAAAAATCAACTAAAAACAAGAGGCTCTCATAATTCTCAATTTAATTAATTTCATAAAGGGATGCGGCGACCATTCCGCAGTCCACTAAAATGTTCTCACCAAATAAAATCCAATGATCTTAATGAGTTTTAAACCATTCGTTTCAATACTTAAATAAAATAAATTCCTATATCATTAGGAAAATATCCCTTCAAGTATACATACATAAACAGATTTACTAATTTTTATGTATTTTCACAATTACTATTTTATAGTGTCTCATCTAATAGTAGTGCGTAGGAAATATTTATACTTCTAAGTATTTATGTACATATCAGTATCTTACACCTAAAATATTAATCGCATTATGCTTTTTTGGGGGGCTTAAATGGACAAATAAAATCTCCAAGAAAATTATGCTTCCGGCGTGTTCTTATCCGGCAGTAATCACGTGCGCCTCACGTGAAGTCTTCGGGAGTAACGTACGCATCCTTCCCCCTCGCCACTCGACCCGTCTGTGGCGTGCGCGAGCAGTCTCTCCATTTCTTTCCACATAAAACGAGAGGTTACACCGTCGAGCACGTCTCAGACCCGCTTCCTTCCTCGGCTCCCTCGGCCGTCACCCGCCCCAATGGCCGTCGCCCTCTCCCTACCGTCGCCCCCTGCGTCGGCGCACCGGCGGAGGCCGTCCCCGGGGCGCCACCCTCCGAGACTCCCCCGCGCGGCTCTCATCGAGTCCCGGCCCGTCTCCGCCTCCGAGACCGACGTCGGCGGCGGAAGGGGGCAGTACGCCATCCAGCTTGCGGCGGAGATGCAGACGCCCGCCGCCGTCTCCCCCAGGCCTCCCGCCCCTCTCTCGGTCATCCCCAAAGATCGCGCCGAGGACATGCAAGCCGAGGCGCGGGCCATGGCCCGCGCAGCCAATGCCACCGTCTACGACCCCCAGCTTCTAGCGGCCAAATACGCCGCTCAGCCCCTCAAGGTAACTCACAGTTCGAGGGCTCTTCCCTCTGCGCTTGGCTTCTTGATGTTGGTTATGTGGGTGGTAGGTGCTATCGAGGACGCTAGAGATCTTCACGGCGTTGGGAACCTTCGCCTTGAAGCTAGTCGCAGACCAGAGGCGAGGACAGCTCGATCAGCGGAAGCGGCAGAGGGCGGCGGAGCTGACAAAAACCTTTACCCGACTGGGGCCGACGTTCGTGAAGATTGGGCAGGGCTTGTCCACCCGCCCCGACATCTGCCCACCGGAATATCTCGACGAGCTCTCTGAATTGCAGGTCTCCTGTTCAACCTCATCGATTGCCCCTTGTTCTTGATTGTAATCACTGATCAATTCTCTGCTACTTTGTTCTTGTCGGTCGGAACAGGATGCCCTCCCGACATTTCCAAATGAGGAGGCATTTGCTTGCATCGAGAGGGAGCTGGGAACTCCTCTCGAGTCCATTTACTCTTCCATATCGGTGGATCCGATTGCAGCTGCGAGCCTAGGCCAGGTCTACAAGGCCCAGCTTAAGTACTCGGGCCAGGTCGTTGCCGTCAAGGTGCAAAGGCCAGCGATTGAAGAAGCCATTGGTTTGGATTTTTACCTTCTGAGAGGTCTAGGTTTTCTGATAAACAAGTATGTTGATATCATCACCAGTGATGTTGTTGCTCTAATTGATGAGTTTGCAAAAAGGGTCTACCAGGAGCTGAATTATGTTCAGGTACATAGCTTTGTCGTGAATCCAATCTACTCTGCTATCTAGTGTAGAACAGAACTCTCTGTGTCTCATTGTTGGATTCCACTGCCTTATGCAGGAAGGCCAGAATGCACGGAGATTTAAAAAGTTTTATGCCGACAAGGAATATGTAATTGTGCCAGATATATATTGGGATTACACTAGCACAAAGGTACTGACCATGGATTGGGTGAATGGGGTTAAGCTGAGTGAGCAAGAAACTATCGAGAAGCAAGGTCTGAAGCTGTTGGATTTGGTTAACATCGGTGTCCAATGTAGCTTGAGGCAGTTGCTTGAATATGGGTTTTTTCATGCTGACCCCCATCCCGGTAATCTCCTTGCAACGCCAGAGGGAAAACTTGCTTTTATTGATTTTGGGATGATGAGCGAAACACCAGAAGATGCACGATCTGCTATTATCGGTCACGTAGTTCACATGGTTAATCGGGATTATGATGCCATGGCCCGTGATTATTATGCCTTGGATTTTTTAACACCTGATGTAGATGTGTCTCCTATTGTGCCAGCTCTTAGGAATTTTTTCGATGATGCACTCAATTCAACTGTAAGCGAGCTCAATTTTAAGACCATCGTGGATGGTCTAGGAAATGTTCTATATCAATATCCTTTCAACGGTGAGTATTATTTGTGCCTAGCACCACAGTATTCTTGCAATTTTTTCTATTGTGTTTTCACAAACACCAGAGTGCAGGCTGGTAAGGTTATGCTGATTCAGGATTGCGATATCTGCTACTCTAGCCCTATATTAGATATTATTTAATAGATGTAAGACTTCTTTCACATTGACACCTAGCAAGACTATTTATTGACTTGTGGAGTGGTTTACTTGCTTGCAGTTCCAGCATATTATGCACTGATATTGAGGTCACTCACTGTGCTAGAAGGTCTAGCCCTTTACGCTGATCCCAACTTTAAGGTGCTTGCTGCGTCATATCCATATTTTGCTAAAAGACTTCTAACTGATCCAAATCCATATCTTAGAGATGCCCTCATCGAACTATTGTTTAAAGATGGCAGATTCAGGCAAGCATGTTTATTTGTTCAATTTGGTGCAATATGTTTAGGTTGGACCTATTTGGAGTTGGCACCTTATCTGGATTAACAGTTGTGATACCTCTACCTAGTGTGCAGGTGGAATAGGCTTGAGAACCTTCTTGTTCAAGGAAGAAAGGATAGAGATTTTACTACTAAGGATGCTTTGCAACCTGTTTTGAAGCTACTACTAGGTCCTGATGGTGAACAGCTACGAGTTCTTGTTGTGAAAGAAGCTGTTCGTGTCACTGAAGCTATTGTCTTGGGCACGATGATTGATGCATATGATTCTATGCCTGAATTTATGAAGGGTTTGGTCACTAATGGCAATGCAAGTGGACCTTTTAAGCTTAGTGATGGTGAACAAACACCGATGCTAGAACTTCGAGATACAGTGTTCAGAATATGGGGCCTTTTGAGATCCTCGGATAACTTTGATCCAAGCCTTCTGCAACCAATTTTGCAGGTACTACAAATATACTCATCTGTTGTTCCATTATCATGTATGCACTAAATAAATCTACACGATGGTTTAGATTTGCAGTTAAAAAATGTATATTTTATTTAACTTGCCGGAAGTACTATTAGCCAACAACAGACTGCTACAATTTTTTTGTTAGTCACAATCTCTTGTAGTCATAAACTCCTGTCCTTTTTGGAATTTCTCTAGTCAGTTTGCTGCATCCTAGTTCTATCCCCTTCAAACATTTTACAGAAAACAAAATGAGTCCTGAAAACCCTATCAGCAGAAGAGATTCCTAATTTATGATCTTACAATAAGAGTATGTTCTCATACCAAACTTTTTCTTTAATACTCTGATTTTGTTGATGCACTTTTGCATGTGGTATGTGGTTATTTTGTTGTTCATTAGCTGTGAATCAAACTGGTGGATGTAATGATTCAAGAATGAGATACCCTCTTTGACTGGTAATTTTTTTTGGGTTCATATCTTAGTTATTGACAGGCAATGTCTATGGTAAGCAAACAAGGCAAGGGAATTTGCCTCTACGAGAGAGCACACATTGTGGTAGATGATCATGGTTCTCCCATGGCCTAGTTAGTTGTACATTGATGTGAAGGATCAATTAAACCTTTTCATTATACCACATGAATGTGATAATTTTCATTTAAAAGTCAAATTCATTTCATGGTTTGACAATTAATGACATAGATAAAGATTTATTATTCAAAAATGTCATAGCACCTTCATCTTGCAGATCTTCAGTGATAAGACCAATGTCGGCATCAACTAATTTGCTTGTATTTGTTACTCTATCTAGTCTATCTCACATGTTTCAGATTCTGCAAAATATATGAATTTGTTGAACCATTGTCAATGAGTTTTGCTTTCTAGACATTGACATGGAATATAGTTTATAAGAGCACTGTAAGACTGAGAAATCAGGTGCTTACTTGACCCAATATGCTGCCAACTGAAAATAAATTACATCTTTATTCAAATTTTTTGGACCTCTGATACACATCCAATGATGTCTTTTTGTGGTCATGCATTCCATTTACTCTGTTGAAAGGTTTTACTGGAAGTATGCATTCATTGCACAGGTTCTCGAAGAACCAACAGCTCGCAATCTTGGTGGTCGTGTTTTCGGAGGAATTACTCAACGCCTGGCAGCTCGACTGCTGCAACAGGTTCTTAGATCTGCTTCCACTGCTGCTGTTCCTCAGTAGATGTTACCAGCTCAAGCAGTGGTATATGGTCTCTCAAAACTATTTGCACAAAAAAAAGTGATTCATGTATATGTTCTGTTCATTAATGTATTTTTGCTCAAGTTCATGGATGAAAATTCATTTCTGGTGATCATAATCTCAACCACACTTCTGAATTCACCATTAGGATTCTAACAACCTAAAAGTTTTACTAAATCATGGAAATTTCATACTTTTATCTTTTTCCAGGTGTTAGAAAAAGACCATATGCAACCTTGTAAACTGAAAACAACACATGATGCATCAAATGTTCTAAACTTCATGGATGAAAACCATTTATGGTTATCATACTCATTTGACATGTTATTAAGCTTGAAGCTAGCCATACTTAGCAGGAGAGTAATACATTTTAAGAAACTATAAGCTAACTTAAACCTTGGAAACATCATACTTTATGTTGCCAAAATTATAAAAAGATCATATGCACCCTTGTGAACTGAAAACACTACATGATGCATCAGCTGTCTTGGTCAGATCTTCCAATGATCCCACCTACAATTCCTTTTTTCACCATAAACCTCAATAATGGAACTGTATGTTCTTACCCTATGGTGCTTCTCATGTGGATATAAAATTGAGTGTTCTTGGATGTCCAATTCTTCATCTTGAGGGTGTACAAAAATTTAGAGTTGTGTATAATGAAGAGTTTGATTACTTTTATATACTGGTATATGATTTAGGATTATGGCTTTATTTGACTACTAAAATATATATTTCTGGTGGTGATACAATCAAATAATTGTTGGATGCATAATTCTTCAGTTTAGATATATAAAAGTAAGTTTTGCTATAAGATAGATATGAATCTTACAGCCTCATTGAACTGTTACATATTATTTTGAAGTTTTTACATAGTTACTCTTTAGAATTTCTAACATAGTACTTTTGCTATGCCCTTCCAAATGTCAAAACATTCATTCAAAAAGCTCAGCTTAGCCACTATTATCAATTTCTAACTTGAATTAAAAAATATTCTAAAATTTTCATTATAATAAAAGAGATTTTAATGTCAACTAGAATCAAAGATTTAACAGATATTAAATATAATGGAATTGGATATCATCTATAATGGAATATTTGTAAGGTTTTGGATTTGACAGGGATATATATGTATATCCCAAAAGTATAAATACGAAAAATACTAGTTTTGAAGGAACATATTGTATATATATTTATGGTCTCCATGTCGACCACGGCAAGTTAGGTGACTAAGAGGCAAGTCACATGGTGACGTGGTCATTGGGTTCATTGGATGTGGACGGCAAAATTGTCGGTGTGCGAGAAGAAATGGGTTCGTTAAATTAGCATTAGATGTGACTCCTTCCACATCTAATTTAGAACCGACAAGCTTAACACATGTTGAATTGAGGTGATGATACTTGCGTGTTGACCATAGATAGATTTGAGGCATTTATTGTACATGATAGCGTGTCTATATTTTTTTAATTTCAAATCAACCAAAGAAATTTAAACATAAGTACTACGTAATTTTTGGAAAATGTTTCATATTCTATAATTTTTTAATTTTCTCATGCTGACTTTTTTTTTTTCCACTTAAAAGCTCCCTTTCCTCTTGTGTTACTCTATTATACAAGAAAAAAAAAAGATAGAAGGATCTTATGTAAAAAAAAAGGAAGTTAGTTTAGAAAGTGTTTTATAATTAATTTTTTTTTAAAATGTTTTTTTTTTACAAAGAATAAGTGAAAAAGATGATATTTGATCATAAGATTTTGATGTGATTTGTCAAAACTCTTTACCAATTAATTTAACTAATATCTTTAAAAAATATATGTTATGAATTCTCGTAAATGAGTTTGGTAGATTATCATCAGATCAATAGTTTAAGATATAAAATATATTAGATAAGATTTTAAACCTTCAACCTTTATCAATAATGTATGTACATAAATACTAGTATTTATCTATAAGATTTGGATCTCTTTTTTTTTTTAAATAAAATTCTGAGTTTTTCTTTTTGCACTTAATATTCATGAAAGATTTGGATCCTTCTATCGGATTTCAAAAGAGGTGCATAGGACTTTAATTGCAAAAGAAAAACACATGACATGAATCTTTTCAAGAAAAAACATATTAATCGCCCAAAAAAAAGACATTTCTTTCATACCTTTGAAGAACAAACACAAATGAATAGTAATATTCATAAAAGAAAACTCGGGCAATTTTCTATGAAAACCACCCAACCAATTATTTTCTTGCTTATATAAGTCTTCACCTGATTAAAGAAACTCAGGTGCAGAAAACCATTTGACATGAATTTTTTTTAAGAAAAAACATTTTTGCACCAAAAGCGTGTGACATTTCTTTAATCACTGTTAAATAAACACAATTGAATACTAATATTCATAAATTAAAAAGCTGAAAATTTGGAAATTTTTAGAAAATATCCCAACTTGAGTTTTCCCTCTTCAGTCCCCAAATTGGTTTAGGAGATTACTATTTATAACTCATCTTTGTTATTTACAATCCCATAAATTTTAAATATTTCTAAATTATTTCTTTATAAATAGATGTATATATTCTTAATTTATGATTTAATTTTCATAAAATATTTTTACCCTTTACCTATATCCTTTTTTTTCTTTTATTTTTCCTTCTTCTTCTTTTTCTTCTTCTCTTTCTCCGTGTTGGATGAAGTGGATGGTGACGATGATGACGACGTAGGGGGGAGCATTTATGATTGAGAATAACGAGAAGTAGAGAGAGTGTACAATAGGAGGCGACGATCAACGATGGGAGGAGTAGGCTGAGGGCACTGATTAGTGGCAATGGACGATAAGAACAGTTGACAACAACATAATGCAAACATGACAAAGAGCGGTGTGAGTTAGGTTGGGGGCAATGATCAATAATGAGGGGTGAAAAGTAAGCCACGGGTAATGCTTGACGATAGCTAGGGGTGAGGAGAGTCTACAATAAAATGTGAGCAACAGTAATAAATAATAAGAGGAAATATCGATAAGATACGTGTCCAGACAACGATCGATGATAAAGAATGATAGACATAAAATGAGAGTGGCAAGGGCTACTGAAAAGGAAAAAAAAAATAGATAAAAATCAGATTTAGAAATATTATAAATAGTAAATTATTATTTAATTAATTTTTAAAAAATAATTATGAATAATTAAAAGGGGTATGAATCATGCGTGGAGTGTCACTCGTGAGAGTTGCTGAAATGAAAAAAACATACGACAGCGATCAATTTGATAAATTGCCCGAAAGATTTCTTTTACGCCAACCATCCGATGGCACCGACGTCTTCGTCAACCGTTGGATGCGTCCGGTGCACTCCAATGGCAGCATTCCGTTGGTTTGGCTTCACCGATTAAGGGATCCCGTAACCAATTTCCCGCAATTAGCTCGCCATTTTTAAGGCCGGTGGTGAAGGCGAGTAACATTTGGCGACGCGATTTAGAACGCAACACGACGCTCGCTCGGTCTCTCTCGCTCCCGCCCTCTCCTCCTCCCAATCCCCAGAACCGGCGGGAGAGAGGCGCAGATCTTGTCTTCCCTCTGCATCTCCCTTCAGATCTCGGTTCCCACTTCTGAGATCTGTCGTCTGATCCGGCTGGGCGTCGGATTCGTTGCGCTTCTTGGGTGATGATGAGGTGAGTTCTTGCGCTGCGAGAGAAGATTTGAGATTTTTGAGTCTATTTTCTAGGGGGTTGATGTTCGTTTCCGTGGGGGGAAGGCGTGGTTTGTAGATCGAGGAAGTGAGAGGGGATTTCGATTGGATTGGAGATGGGCGAGGGTGCGGGGTTCCAGCTGGGGACCGTCGGAGCGCTGAGCCTGTCGGTGGTCTCGTCGGTGTCGATCGTGATCTGTAACAAGGCGTTGATGAGCTCCCTTGGCTTCATATTTGGTATGAGATCTGATTATCTATATTTCGCTTTTCTGGTTTCTGCTGATGTTTCTAATGCTTCGGGTATATCGATATATATCTTATATAACTCGTTTAGGTAATACTCGGCGTGGTGTGATCTCGATGATTTCGTCTATACTTTGTTCTGTGGCATAATCCATTCATAAAAGAAATGCGTCGGCTGATGGTTGATCATGTTTGTTTCATGCTGCATCACGATTAATATTCACCCAGCAGAAAAATAAGCATCTAGAGGTCTTTTACATGGTTAAATTATGAGCTGGTTGTGCAGCTGCGTGTGGTTGTTAGCAAGGTTTCAAAATGGTCATTTGCTTAACAAGTCATGTACACCTGCATTCTCCTGGGAGTGTATAAATGCTTATAATATGACAAAACAAAGAATAGAAGCTTAAGGGAACTTTTCTTTTGAACACTGATATTAATCTGAAGATGAAACAAACAATACTTTGCTGTCAAGAAATGGAGTATTGTAGGAATGATGTTTGTTTGACAATATTCATAACTAAGACTTGAAAGCCAGATGTGCAGCACTGTAGAAGCATTGATGGAGCATAAGACTGGGTGACTTAATTAGTGCAGTATACGAATCAAGTATGAAAGATTATATGCTAGAGCCCTTGTGGAGCAGCACTTGCAAGGAACACTGGAATTTTCAAATCAAATTCCAGGCTTCATTGATCTCCCTTTTTGCCTGAACAATAAATGTCATAACCATTTTAGCCTGAAAAAGAAGAAAAAAAAAAAATGTTTACAAGTCAAATTCTTTAAGGTTATCTCTTACTACAAATATTTTCTTGAAATGTGATATCCTACAAATACTTGTCCACATAATTTATTATTTCAGCCTGAAAAAGAAGAAACCATTTCACGTTTCCAAGTCAAATTCCTTGATGTTATCTCTTACTAAAAATATTTTCTTAAAATCTGATATCTCAAAATTACTTGTCCACATAATTTATTATATATTGCAAATATAATATGATCTGAATTTTATTTTGATCCTTATATGACTGCTACTGCATGATGACAACTGCCTTAAAAACAATCTAGAGAAGAAATGTAATCCGTTAGATCAAATATATTGCATACTCCTTGTTAGATATTGCTTATAAATATGAATGTCAATAATGTTCTCTGTTATTCTCAGCCACTACTTTGACAAGCTGGCATCTATTGGTTACCTTCTGTTCTCTTCATGTGGCATTATTGATGAAACTGTTTGAGCACAAACCTTTTGATCGAAAGGCCGTGATGGGTTTTGGAGTACTCAATGGAATCTCCATAGGGCTATTAAATTTAAGCCTAGGTTTCAACTCTGTTGGGTTTTATCAGGTATGTAGACATTCTTTTAGTAGTGGATGGATGGCTGTCTTGGAAGCTTGTTGATTTTCCTGCATTACTATTTAGAAATTATGGTAAATTTGAATGCATGACATTTTAGCTAGAAATGTACTACTGGATTGACTCTTCCATCAAACTTGGTCCTTTCTCCATTTAATATTTGGAGTTGCACAATTCATATATGTGTCACTGGTCTCCTGGTAGTTCTAACTGTAGGCACTTTTAATATTTTTCTTTATGTCTAGCCATCACGGAAATGCTACAGTACTTCTTCCTGGCATTATTTACGTCACTCTTCCCCATAGTTCCTCTCTTTTTACTAGTTCTGATTCGTGTACCTTTCTGGCATACTTCCTATCCAGATGACAAAGCTAGCAATCATTCCTTGTACTGTCTTCCTGGAGACTGTCTTTTTGGCGAAGAAGTTCAGGTATGAATACACTGTATTTTGCAATTTTTTATATACTGTATTTAAGCAAATTTAGTAGTTCTAGATGAAAATAGTTGCAAAACCCATTGTTATTTTTAAGTGGTAGAGTTGTCGGTCCAATGACAAAGGCACTTTAAATGGGAAATACTGCTATATTATTATTTGGAAGGAGACACCCAGTGCATCAGGCTCCACCGATGTGGGGACTGGGGGTTCGCCTACGAGTAGATATTATGTGGCTTGAACCTTTGTCATCATGGAGTAACTTTGCTGTTGTACCAAGGATTACCCTCTACCAATGTATTGTTATATATTTCACTATATTCATTTTAATGGCTGTAATCTGTAAAACATTCTTCGGTACAAAACCATGGCAACAATTACAAGAAAATTAATTCTAATTTTAAATTCGTGCATAATATCATTTATTTTCTTAAGGTGCAAATCCTACCTAAGTTGAGTCGGAACAATTTCAACTTCTACTTCACTTATTTGAACCTTAAACCATCATAATGGGACCATCTTGAAGTTCTAGGAGGGAACACTTCACCAAAAGTGGATTCACGGTAACAGTAAATTTGGTATACATCATGGGATCGTCCATTTCATAAATGGTGTCGTTACTACTTGGTGTTTAAAAAAACTGTAAATTTGGTCTACGGCCAACCAAACTCTGTTTAGCTCCCTGCATGATGTCTTCACCTTGGAAAACAAGCCATAATCTCGGTGCTGACAATTGTGCTGATTGCCTAGAAGAAATTTCAAGTAACTTGGTCCATATTTACATTCAAAAAGTTCACAAATACATTAGGGACTTTAAAGTTTGCTTTGATGATTGCTTTTTGAAATATTCACCTAAAGCAACAGTTGCATGTCCATGTTCCATCTGCAAAATAGTAGGCCACAGTCTGACAATCATGACTCATTAAACTAACCAGTTTTGTTTATTGATGATTATGGTATCTGCATTCTATTTGTCCATATGGTGCAATATTCATATACAAGTCTAGAAATCTCATTTGTTAATCTTTCAAGTTAAAATATATATTTTTGTTCTACAGTCATTTACCAGGCGAGTGACAGATTTTTTTGTTTGCTTAGACATATAGAAATTGAACTCAACTCTTGTTTGTGTTTATGCTAAATTAATTTTCTTAGAAGGATATAAAGTTTTATCTAACTGGTACTTTGTACTCGTGTTGCAGTCGGAGTATTCAGTTCTCACTGTCCATCCTTCTTTTGGGTGTTGGAATTGCAACCGTGACAGATTTGCAGCTTAATTTGCTGGGATCTGTAGTGTCTCTTCTAGCAATAGTTACGACTTGCGTTGCACAAATTGTATCCTTATATAACAAGTTTCTATTATTTATTGCATTTCATCAATCAAGTGTAACACTCAACTACTGAAGTTCTGGCAATAAGCATCAATAACTTAACTTTTGCATGTGCCACTGTGCTGTTTAGATGCTAGCATGATAATTCTGTGTAACTGTTGACCGATGATGACTTGTTCCTAACTGTATTTACTGAATGAGTCATGCTTTTGATTCTTGCTTTAGTCCTTAACCAGTTGTATGCAGATGACAAACACTATACAAAAGAAGTTTAAGGTCTCCTCAACCCAACTTTTATATCAGTCTGCCCCTTATCAAGCTTTAACCCTGTTTGTTGCTGGTCCATTTCTTGATGGGCTTCTAACAAACCAGAATGTGTTTGCATTCAATTACACTCCTCAAGTTCTTGTAAGTAGTTTCTTATAAATTTCCTTTTTAAGTTATGCAGTTCTCGTCTTATACCTGAATTTTATTTTGTAGATTTTCATTGTGCTTTCATGCCTAATATCAGTCTCAGTCAACTTCAGCACATTTCTTGTGATTGGGAAGACATCGCCTGTGACATATCAAGTTTTGGGTCATCTCAAAACTTGCCTGGTTCTGACTTTTGGTTATGTCTTACTTCATGATCCATTTAGTTGGAGGAATATCTTTGGGATCTCAGTTGCAATCGTTGGTATGGTTTTGTATTCTTATTTCTGCACAAGTGAGGGCCAACAGAAAGCTCGTGAAGCTTCTTCTCAGATGTTGCAGGTATGACTATGGTTTTTTCAATATTATAATTATCAGAATCTAGCCAGCACTGCATGGCATCCTCTCCCGCCTCTTTGCTCCTGCCATCTTATGATTAGAGGAGAATGGAGTGGTCCAAGTCCTCTTGGGTTAATGAAATGTTAAAATAGAATCAAGGCCATATTCTTCCTTGTTTAAGTGACTGATAGAGTCACTCCATCTTTATTAGTATTGCATGCTACCTCATTTCTGAAACCGATCACAATCAATCGATATGAAGTAAAATGTGGAAGCATGAGGTTTGAGTGTGTTGATCGATAATCTCATTCAGAATAGTAAGTGTCAACTATTCCAGGCATCACATGTTACATTTAAACTTAAATTCTTCCTATAGGATATTCCAAATATTGGCAACTCATAGTACATAGGATCATGGTCAATATATATATGTCTGGAAGCAAGAATTAGAACAAATGGTAGATAAGGGTTCGAATAGTCTGGAACAACTTTGTAGTAGTCAACAACCTGGTTATTTGAGTAAATCATGGCTAACACAAGGATCGACATAGTAGATGCTATTGGTAGTTATTTGTAAAGCACATCTATCATGTGCTTTTAGGTCTTCATTCCATCGTATTTGTCTTGAACTATACAGTAGTTGCTATTATTTTTGCAAGGATTTATGTACCGGTCTAAGGCCTGCTCTGGTAAATCTATTGGACCAATACAATTCCGATATATTAGATGTACTGATGGACACATCAATGAATATTTAAAACCCTTCTTTTTGTTAAATTTAATTGCTGTGCTTACATTGTGTTAGACGCCAATGCTAAGTGATGCTGCTGTTTTACCATGTGATTACTGATAGACTGGTAAATGAAATGCTTCATCTGGAGATGGTGGTTTCTGAGGATTTGATGTACATGTCTTTGCTACTCTCTTGGACCTCATTAATTCAGTCAATTTGTGCATTGTTTTCTTCATGATGCTTAAATTAGACAATTAGTGTCAATTTCATTTGACAACAAAGATTTGATCGTTGTGATGCTCAATGTGATCTGAATGGAATTTCCCAAACACAATTATATCTGAAGATTGATAACACTTCAGATGTGCTAATCAACTCTTTGGAGTTGGGTGCAGGTGAAAGACAATGACTCTGAAGCTTTGATGAGAGCTGAAAGTGGAGCTGGCATAGATGCTGATGGTGCTGCTCCAACAGCAACAGTATGGAGCTCAAACAAAGATTTGCGTGCTTGAAATCTGCTCTAATCTACACCATCTCACATGCAGATCCAAAGTAAATCAGAATTGTCATGATGCTGGAAGAGAAGACCCCCTTATCTTTGCGGAATCAAATTAAAAGCTTTGCATAATCAAGAGTTAGTAAGGCAATTTATATTTGCATACGTCCTCGTGTGCATTTTTTATCTAGATTCTTGCAGTCTTTCAGTGAAGCGCATCAAATTCTTCTTCATAAGGTGCATCCGCAATTTGTACCTCAAAAAACTCTATGATTACCCCATGAAAATGTAGCGAGAATCATGGATTCTTTGTTCTTGTTTAACTAATAATTTTGTAGATTCCGTCAGTTAAATCGATTTCGGTTTCATCTGCATGCAAGTGAGACTTTTGTGCCTTGTGCAATTTATACTTTTCATACACAGAGATGCGACTTCTCACTACCAACTGGACACGCCTTTTTTTTTGGTACTACCAATTTGTCAGATCGTCAGGACCCTTCCGGTGTGCGATGAATCAAACCATGCCTTGGAATTTTCATACTTGGGGAAATTTGTCATTGACCACTGTTTTATGATCGACTTGCTATGCAATACCAGAATACCATTTAAATGTACTACTATCTTCGATCCCCAACTTTTTTGTTGTACAAAAAATAAATCGACAATCCCATCTATAACAGACCTTTTTTTTTCTATGAAATAAATCGACAATCCCATCGAGAAAAATGGTCGGATCAAACCAAACCGGGTTTTCTTCGATCCGCTGCATATTGGTTTCTACATTAAAGCGGGTCGGCCAGGGCCGGTCCGACGAAGGTTGTGCCGTTGTTTTGGGGTTCATGGTTGAGACGTTGCCCATAGTATTTTAATTCTTTGCCTTATAATAGGAGCCACCGTGACACCACCTCGGCTTGATCCCAAAGCTTGTGAGCGATCAGCCATGGCTCTCCGAACCCTCTTCTCCAAGAAAGCCTTCACAACAGCTTCTGGATTCCGTCCGATCGCCGCCGGAGATCGGTGTTTTCTTCGCCAGGCGCGGGGCCTCACGGTTGCCGCCCTCCCCGACCTAGCCTATGACTACGGCGCCCTCGAGCCCGCCATCAGTGGCGAGATCATGAGGCTCCACCACCAGAAGCATCACCAGGCGTACGTCACCAACTACAACAACGCCCTGGAGCAGCTCGAGACGGCTGTGGCCAAGGGGGACGCATCCGCGGTCGTCCGCCTACAGAGCGCCATCAAGTTCAACGGTGGAGGTTCGCCTGTTACCATTTCCTCTTCTCCTTATCCCTGGATCTGAGTTGGATTAGTGTTACGTTTATAGGCCGCCTGTAGACTCCATTAGACTTTTCTGATTCTTCTGTCAGGAGTTCACTTATATTTTTATTCATCTATTTACGTATTTTATATATGTAATCCTACCGGGAGGACTGAGATCTTCAACCCATCACCTCAAAATCAAATGCATATGATCCAAATCACAGACCAGCTCCGTTTTACATAATCTACAATTATCAAGACGTTTAGAATCCATGTGTCACATGGTTTGATTATAATTTGTAGTTGTCATCGTACTATTACAATCAGTGTAAAAAGCATTCACGAATGTATGATGTAGAACGGTTTAATTTTTTATTAGAATGATTTGGTCTTGATCTAAATATTGTTAGATGAGTACATATAAAAACTCAACCTATTCTGATACTTCTACACTGTTTATTGAATCAAAATATACACTGTGCCGCTGGAACTGCTTATTTTCTTCATTTGATGCATGTTTCAGATTAGTTCCATTTTTATTTTTCATTACAGCATTTCAAACATCAAACATTATGTTTGATGGAGCTGATCTATTATTAAGATCTTCCACGATTAATTTTGAGGTGACAAGACTGCAGCCCCAATTCTGTCAATGGGATTCCAGATCCTATGTGTGTGTATATGTATATGTATATATATACTTGTATATATATATATATATACATACATATACACACATGTACATATATATATATTCACACATATACATATACATGTATACAGACACACACACACACACACACACATATATATATATAGAGCATTATATATGATTTATATGGAGCACGACAGATTGTCAAGATTTGGTAATCTTCGTTACATCAGAGTTGATTAGACTTGAATCAACACTGATATACATCAGAGCTTTAGAATTTATTGCCCTGAATCAACAGATTCATGGTTACATTTGTCAATAATCTGCTGTACAAGACCATCTAGGTACCACTTGGAAAGTCGTTGGAGTTGAAGACACTGGTTTTTTGTTGTGTTTTGATTTGAATTATTTCAACAATGCATTTTGATATTTTCTTTCAGGTCATATCAACCACTCGATCTTCTGGAAAAATCTCAAGCCTGTGAATGTAAGAGGAACATCACCAGTTTTATTGCTTATGGAACAACTTGTTCTTTTATATTTATAATTCTGCAAATGTATTATGGAAATGATCTTGCAGGAAGGTGGGGGTGAGCCTCCTCACAGCACACTTGGTTGGGCAATCGACACAGACTTTTGTTCTTTGGAGGCTCTGGTGCAGAAAATGAATGCAGAAGGTGCTGCTTTGCAGGGATCGGGATGGGTGGTCAGTTTGTTTATTTTTTTATTTAGTCAACCAAATGAATCTATTTCTTTTGATGTGTATCTGTTGGGTTGTTTCTTGTTCATTCTCTTTGACTAACTGTGGAACAGTGGTTAGCTCTGGATAAGGGAAGTAAGAAACTCAGTGTTGAAACCACTTCAAATCAGGTAAAATCTGTTCCTTAGATTAACACACTTCTTTCCTCCAAAGCTTTAGGTTTTTTTATGGTTTGAGTTCCTTGTGCTTGTCATTACATTAAAGCCAGTCTATCTGAGCCAATTTTGTTCCTTGTTATTCATTTTGGTTGGTTAAAAAAGAATGATTGAAGGATCATTGGAGGAATTTCCTTAATCATTGAACATTTGAACATAATCACTTTTATAAGGCTTCTTCTCTACACATTGGTAATTTTTGCAGTTGTATCTTAGTGCTATCGTGGCACATTTGGAAAGCTTTTTCCTCCAAGTTTGTTAGTGTTTTGAAGGACATGAATTTTGCTCTTTTATTTGGTATATGATCTGATCAGACAATTGAAGTCTATGAATCTGATATGATCAAAATGATCCATGTAGTAGAAGATTGTGGTTATAAACATAAGTATCTTGTGCCATGCAGATTTACATTGTTATGCTTTAGGAGCTTATTTTTATGTTTTACATAATGCATGGCCTAAAATTGTTTTGCAGCTAATAGTTGGATTGGCTAATTTTAAGTATAAGTTTGTGTCCATTTTGTGGTTCACTGAAAACTTTGGTGATGGGTGATTTACAACTTCACTATTTGATCTAAGACGGCTTATTTAAGGTGTCTATTCCCACTTTACTAACTTTCTAAATCTGTTTGTTTGGGAAATATATATTACCAATTTTCTAAAATCATAATAGATTTTGCCAACTATATTGTCCAATAAAGAGCCCAAAATAAAAAAATATCGTCATTCAATAACTAACTAAGTAAATAGTGGTTACTTCAGGATGATTTCCCCAAAATGGAACACATGATTGGAATAATAATTCTAAGCTATACAAAATATTGCTTGGACACAACTTACTTGATCTAGTCGACTAAATTGTTGAGAGTTAAGATATATTTATATATCTCTCTTTGTAAAACTCACATTCTTTTATCTGGTCTGTTCCATTGAACTCTAAACACTACTGGTTTCCACCTGAATACTGTGGCTAGATTGCTGATACCCGCCTGTAATTATATTGCTAAGTTGAACCATACACTTCTGATGCAGACATGTAACATGAGTTTCCATTTTGTTATCCGTCATTTATGCTTGTTCAATGTGCTCGAGTTAAATAAAAATTTGCTGTAACTTTGCTTTTATTTTAATAACTTCCACCCTCTGGTTCATGTCTTTTATGCTTTAGTCTTTCAATTTTTATTTTGTTTTGTGTATATGTCCAGAGACAATTGGCTAACTGTTTTTATTTACAGGATCCACTAGTGACCAAAGGTGCAAACTTGGTTCCTTTGCTGGGTATTGATGTGTGGGAACATGCATACTACCTGCAGGTACATACTGACCTCTACTGTTATATGTTTACCACCAGCTATTTTTAGGCTGCCAGGCATGCGGAAATAGGTCCATAGAGATGCAATCATTCTTTGGAAGCTTGCAAGCTCATGCATTAGTATGGAGAATCTGCATACATGCATTTATGAATGCCCATGTTTCTACATGTGTGATCTCATGCATACATGTGCCTTCATTAGCATGTGACTTAAAAGTTTTTGTGCAGGAATCTGAAACAAAAGTTTCTAGAAAATAATCTTAGCAAATTTCACATCAACTTCTTTGACAAATTTATGTGATCCTTTTAAACAACATAGCTCTCTATGTATCTTTCATTAGAACCGCATTAATTTAACTTCATACTGGGCTTAGAAGATGGTTGCAGATTGAGTTATCTAGCTTAAGCTCATGCAACATGGAACTTCATTTACATATGAAGAAAATACTTATACTAATTGCAGATATTAAAGATCATGTAATGTAGTAGTGCTTATACTTTTTTTTTTTACAAAAAAAAAATGTTTTTCTAATTATGTTATATTCATTTAATATTTATATAACATTAAATTATGTAATTATCATTACAATATGTCAAATACTTTATCATTCTTCTTCGATATAGCTGGTTAAGGAAAAAAAATGTCATTTTATTTTGTTATCTACACAAATATATAAGTGAAAAAAAATAGTACTTGTTATTTCTTGTTGCAATATGACATCAGACAGAAACTGTTAAAGTTTTTTAACTTACTAGCAAGAAACTTACTTTCATGATTTAAGCAACAAAAAAATGATCCAGTGCATAAGACTCTCACCAATTGCCTGATTTGTGACATTTTTTTTACTATGGTCAAGAGCATGAAATGCTCTTCAGCTGTAGTAAGAAGCTAGTAGATATTAGAAGACTCGTGTTATTACATAACAAAGCAAAACTACTTTGCCCAATATGGAGTATAGTTGCTCTGTTCGTTATGAATTAGAAAGGAAATTCCGCCCTTGAATCTTTGACAAAGAAGTTTTCAACTAGCACTAGCTCACATGTAAACTCTTTCCTTTCTAGTCAAAGAGACAATTATGTCAATCTCGTGATCAGTTTTCCTGTTATTAATGCTCCTGATGACCTGTGATATTGCAATCATTGGAAGTTCATTTATGCAACTTCAGTCTACTTCCCTGTTTTTGGAGCATTCCCAGCCTTGCTTTGATGCCTCACTGTGCTTGATGTTGATGTGTTTCTCCTAGGAATTGTAGTCATGACCTTTGTCTTCATGAGTATTATGTTTATATTTATCAACTTGATTTCCGCTTTGTGGCAGTACAAAAATGTGAGACCAGATTATTTGAAGAACATTTGGAAGGTTATAAATTGGAAATACGCAAGCAAAGTGTTTGATGAAGAGACTGCCTGATGTGCCCTTCTTGTTCCTCTGACAAGTTTTCCAGTATGCAAGTCTTCTTTGTGTTGTCGCTGTACCGCTGTATCAAATAAATGAGGGCTTGTCCCTGTACTTTTCATTGCCTTTCATTAATCTTTAGCACCTCCATGCAAATTACTCAAGACGTGTTCAGAACTAACCTGAAACAGGTTTGGCCTCATAATTACCGATCGAGCCAAGAACTATTACTGGTCGACAATTAGTTTTTTTCGTTTTTTTTTTTTATGATATCAAATGAGACAGATTTGACCCCATAACAATCATGAACTATAATTGGTCAACTATTATTGAAGGCTTGCAATGTGTTTCATATAAGAAAAGGAATGAATCTGCCTTGATGCAACCTGTTCTTTTGGGGCCCATGGCATACTTCATACAGGGACAGATGAAGCATTCACCTTCATCTTCTCCCCTCAGGTTCACACTCTTTTAACTCCTGCAACTGGTTACTACTGCTAGGAAGAGAAGAGGAGAACAATGTATCTGTGGACACCACATATATTTGTGGACCTCCAGGAACCAGAAGAACAACAAGGACTGATGCTATGTTCTCAGTATTATTTGGCAGTTTTTGTTTTAGTTATGCTATCTTCTCAAACTCCATTTTGTCTTGCCCATTCATGGCCTCTTTCCTGTACACTGTGGACCTCATTCTGTCAGCAACCTCAACCAAGTTTGGATTTAAGCAGTGTGCTTGAGCAAGCACCTCATAGTAACTGACTTGGTAGAATAATAATTGGAGTTGCTGCATCCAATTCTTCACTTGTCGTTGATTGCTGATATCTTGATCATCTACACTTACAACTCCATATCTTTGTATCTTCTGCAGCTAGGAAGAACTCAGTGAGAGAAATGAGGACTACATTCTGGATCATCTTTGGTATTAGGTGGTCCTTCATGCTGCATCCCTTTCTGTCCCTACCGGAGAAGAATCCACGATTCGGATAGTATCGGTACGTGACAATCTTGTCTCTGATGTAGGAAAAGATGTAGATATGTCAGTTTTGTGGCAATTATAAGGCTCTCTAATGTTCATGTTCTGTAAAGTTGCAAGGAACTGAGACCTTTTTGCTTCCAACTTGCAATGAACTCAAGAACAGACAAAGCCTGTGAATGAGTTCAGAGTACCATTCGGTAAAGAGCAGTAATCCAGCATTTTTTATCTATGCATATCAAGATTAAATCTAAATTTTCAGTTACACATGAAGCATAAATCTCTCAGGATTTTTAACAGTTCCTCCAACATATGCTCTAAAGTTCCTTATTCTGGTACTGGGAGACTTCCAGCCCTAAACTATGTTCTGATTCTTAGCCCACAGTATCTGCTGCAAAGCAAAAAAAAAAAAAAAAGAAGGAATATAATGAAGTGCATGGGTGCCTGGTGGATTCAGATATGAGGGATCATTCTTCTCTGCTGTGAGTGCTGTCCATAAGAAACCTCAATTAATTGACCATTATTTCCTCTTTCATGCGGCTCAAGGCTGACCCCTTTTTGTTGTTTTGATCATCCTTGAAGGTATAAAGTCCACTGCCTGGTGCGCAAGCATTCCATGGGCATAGCAGCTTTTGTTGCATTCATGCTTCCCTCTTGTGGTCTGCTTTGCTGAAAGCCTCTTTTTCTTGTTGTGGGACACAACAAGAAACTTTGAAACATACTATATGGACTGTAGCCTTGAATGGTCTGAAAGAATCCATTTCCCGTTGTAATATTTAGTTCTACTCTCTCCACCATGTGTGTTTTAAGGCCTAAGGTCTAACCCATTCATTAATCTATCGGTGGGTCGATGAGGATAGGGGGTGTGATGGAATTGGTGGAGAATTGAGTGTCTCAGCGAACTTGAAGAAACAATTTATGTATTCTATGAACATTCTTTATTCAACAATCTAAGAAGAAAGGAACTACTGCTTGTCATACTCACATATCCATTGGTGGGGAATTGAGTTGAAAGAAGTTTGATCACATCGAAAGGTGGAGTGGTCTGTATTAGAAGAGGTTTTAACTACAACAAGGGTGACTATGTGATGAAGTGGGCTTAAAAGAGTATTTTTCTCTTCCAAAGCTTTAGTTTAAGTTGTCCCACTGACAAAAACATCTCTTCTTCATCCTTCCTACATGGCTTCTGATTAAATTTGGATAAGGGGACACTTCCCACAGGTTTCAGTCTGATAGATAGATTTGAGAGAGAGAGAGAGAGAAGAGAGAGGATTCTTGGATTTGCATGTAGGTCTCCAGAAATTTTTTTGGACCACTGGATACATACAGAATGGATTACCAACTTGGGTGCCCTCTTTGATCTTTTAGTTGTAATGATGACTAATTCATTCAAGCAACAAAAAAACTCCAAACAAATTTGTCTGAACTCCCTTGCATATATACATATGTATACCCAACTTAAGTTAGAAGATTAATGTGGTATGAGACTATCAGTTCATTTACAATAATACATCATGAAACATGATGACTGGGTGGATTATTAATTCAATTATGTTGTTACCATATGTCAACTTAAAAGGAAAGATTAAACGAGATATGTGATGATTAATGAATGACTAAAGGAATCATGATTTGCTTGTAAGATATTTCAACCAATCTCAGGAACAGAAACATGCAATCCAAAAAGGAGAGATTTATGTCTACAAGAGCAATTCCATCAAGTCTCAAAGAGAAACTACTGCCCTATTTTGGAGTATAATAATCCATCCAACCTTACAAATCGCTCTCTTAATTGCAGCCCCAGGTTTGTGGTCACATTCTTACTTCACCAAGAGCAAACCAGATATGCTCGAACACCTTGATGATGACTTCATGGTACTCCTTGGAATTCAAGAACAGGTAGCAAGCCAGCAGCTCCTCCAAATCCTTGGGCTCGCGGATGTTGTTCTCCACGATCATCACCACCATCGACTCCATGAAGTCCCTCATGGGGCTCGAGGAGGACTTGATCACCACAAAGTTCTCGGATAGCAGTGCTCTCCGCCGCATTTCCGCCTTGGGTGCTGCGGCGTTGTGGTTCCTCCCGGCCTGCGCCTTCCTGCTTCCCACCCTTGGAGAGTTCTGCCGCACCTTGATTCCATGAACTCGCGACACCGATCTCCTTGCTGCATCTCTGCGTGCTTCTTTCTCCACCGGCTTGGTCAGAATTGGTGCGAGCTTCAGCTCCGACACAACTTCCAAGTCCTCGTACTCCTTGAACATGGTGGAAGAGCTTGTGGTTACATGCCTACGAGGATCATTCTCATGACTGGCGCATGGCTTGAGAGGCCTTCTTCGGGTCTCCCGCTTTGGTGTCTTCGGCTCTCCTGGAGGGAAGTGGGTGTCCGACGCCTTAATGTTGATGGGAGAGCGAGGGAGTTTTGGTGCTCTTCTTCTGCTCGGGATGTAGTAGGAGGCTCTTTTGGGGAGGCAGTCTTGCTGTGTCGTCGGAGGTAGAGTTGCAGTGGAAGCTGTGGTTGTTGCTGAAGACTGGCTTCTCTTCTCGGGCCGATGAATGCTTTGGCTTCTGTTGCCTCTTCCCATATCTTTAAGCTTGTAGAACCAAGACTTTGACATCATATCAGACAGCCAAAACCGATACCTTCCCATCTACGACAGCTGAAATCTTCACAAGGATGTCCTTCACAGAGATAACTCACACGAATGACCTCAGAATCCTATCCTTCCTTCGCTGTGAAGTAGCTGATGAACACATGAAGGAGTAGAACTGATTCTATAAACTATACTTCTCTCAAAGAAGGACCTTTGTCTCTGTGATGTGGAGGTCTTGTTTGCTAATAGCTTTATGCATTGTTTTCTGGAGTTGAGGTTGATATAGATGGTAGTGGGAGAAAGAGAGATGGGGGTTGTAAGGAATGCCAAACAAAGGTCCGTAAGCATATGGTGGGGTCAAAACTCATGACTAGGTGGAAGAAGAAAATGGTCATCTATGGATTACAAGGTCCAAAGAAATCAGTTCCTCATCTTTCATTTTGTAGCATTCTAAGAATTTGAAAATACCAGCAATGAAGACAATCCTTAGGTGCTGGTAGACCACCAAAAGATTGCAGATGCTAATAACAAGGCGGGCATGTCTTCTTCTTGCAGCCAAATGTATTATTGCAGTTATTGTCAAAGTATTCTTGAATCAGCACCATAGATGAGTGTTATGCATGCAAATTTTCTGCAAATTAAGAAGTCAGAATTCATGTATAATGGGAGTTTAAAAGGCAAAAGGAATTGCCAAAGAAACAAAAATAGGTTTCCTTTTTTCCTATTAGCAAGCAGAATGAGATATATAGCAGGAAACCACATTAAAGGAGTGTTCTACATCTAAAGGAACATAGTTTCTATGGTGTGCATCAACTGAGTCTTGATGATAAGTTTAATTAAGGTGCCAAAGAGAGCCACCCTCATGTGCCTTCTTACCTGGAAAGTTTGAAGAGATTATGCTAAAATTTATACTCTCCATTGCTTCTGAGAGTTCTTCCTTTAGCTAGAGGAGAAGGTTGTCATATTATGTTTCTTTCCAGTTATTTCATGGAATAATGCAACCCATTTTTCTGCTGAAGAGAGAGAGAAGGAAAAGATTTAAAAATAAAAAAAAGTCTTATTAGATTTGGATGGAATTCATAGATTCCATGACTTTGGCCATAACACAACATCAACCACAGGATCAAAGCAGACTGGTCTGTCATAAACAGCAAGCTGGCTGCTCCCAAACTTTTATTGGTCTGAATCACACTATGTTGAATTGAATTCTTGATATGCTTGTAAACATGTGGAGGAGAGATGTAGATTACATTCAGTAGAACAGTCACACGTATCATTAAAATTCTCTTTTACTTGTAGATAAATTAGTGAGTTGATTTTAGAAGCACAAGTGCAGAAAGCCAACAGATGCATCTCTAACATATCAGCTTTGGATGCTGTTTCTTGATTACCCCCCTCAAGTTTCATCATACTGTATATATACCTCAAGAGGTAGGACTTTTATCTTCAGATCAATCCCTCTACATCACCTCCTTCAAAGAGCTGAGTCTAAAAGTTGACATATATATACCTACAAAATATACTCTGATTAGTAATAGCCTTCCAAGGCCTTTTAAATCTTAATAGCTTCAGTCTCAGAAGAGAGAGAAAGGGTCCACTGTCACTAATGCAAGAAGAGAGTGCTATGGAGGCTCCACTTGATCATTCTCCTGCTATCATAGTTTTAGGAGCACAGCTCTTTCCAAGAGTGCAGACCTCTTCTCCAGGGTTTTCCTTTTTCATTGAGAGCTCACCACTTTACAGCCCAGTGTGAGGATGTGATCTCAATTGCATCACTCTCAGTACTGCTCTTCATCTCTGAAACTAAAACCAAGCTGGCTGAAGCATATCACATTTCATGTGAAAGGGGGACCAGAAGTGATGCCCCACCTCTTGCCATGAATTGGAGCTCACTCCCCCTATCATGATTTCAAGGCTGAGCTTGTGCCAAATTTTTTATTATTTTTTTAAGCAGAGATTGTACATCGATTCAACCCAAAATCTTAAAGTTAATATATTCATACTCTTCTTAGTTCTATGTGGAAAAAAGAATAAAAAAAATTTGCAAGAGAGAACTAAAAATAGCTAGGCTACGGATTTTAATGGATCGATCCCTAGAATGGTATGGATAGGATGACTAGATTTTTTTTTTCTTCCCAATTTAATTATGTGGCTACATGCATACTATCTTACTTCTTGAGTGTAAGATAAGATGAGATGTTAGAGTAGAGTGAATTGAATGCCTTATAACAAGATATAATTTCCCTTTAATTTCTCTACTTTATTATCCAACTAGTTTTTTTTTTTTTTTTGGGGGTGTAAATTTGGGGTTTGGCCCCTTTATTCTATTGGACTATAACTTTTAGTGTAAATAGATTTGTGTTGTTATATAGTACATGGAATACTTAGTGAGATATGGGTAGGTAGATACATATCATATCAAGGATTATTCAACACCTAAGAAATATTTGACTCTTAAGCAACCTTTCTTTGTTTCCAATTCAATCTCTACCACCATAACTTTGTGCCTCGTTTCTTCCATCAAATGTTACAACAAAACACATTTTGTGCTGGGGAATGCTGCCTTCAATTTAGGACCACAATACAAAATGAGGTCCTATTTCATTTGTCCATTGGCTTTAGGCCACCAAAGGGCACAACCATTGGGTATGGACAAACACATGGTCACATCTCATTCCTAAATGGCTCCCAAAGATAATTTTGGATTTATTATATGTTGATGTTTCCCCAATATAATCAATCATAATACAAAAAATATCTTGAATGTATGTATGTTTGCATGTATAATATGTGGATGTGAACTTGCACTCCTTTTTTTTTTTTTTTAAAGAAATTTTTATTATATTAAATAACATCACATCACACTGGTAAACATATCACATTTCGTTTGTTGATGGTGGCATTATGATAAAGAAAAAGAGAGCAAAAATATATCTTCAAATCATATCTTAATTTGATGGTGTGCATGTGAAACAACTCAAAGTTTTACTCATGAAAACAAATATATCTGTCAAAGTCAATGAAGGGGTAAGCGAGGAGTTAAAGGTGTTCCTATTTAAGTAGGCAAGTGGAAGAGCAAACCTTTCATGACTATTGTGCTTGAGGTGACCTCAAGTCTAATGTATTCTTAGACGACCAATAAACTAAGGAGACAAAGAGTGGCTTCTGTTCTATAGATGGATGTGTTAGGTGCGTTGGATTTGGTTGGTCCATTCATTGTTTGTGTTTGTTTATACAAATGTTTAATATCATGTTTTATAATATTTTTGATGTGCTTTTGAACTTGAAAACTATAACTAGGAATATATTGTAAAGATATAGAGCAATCACTCACTAGAATTAATAAAATTATTTGAAAATAGTCTAATTTTTACGTGTAACGACTTATTTTATACATGCAATGCATAACATCAACTATCTTAACACCTTAGAATTACTTGGGTAATACTAGACTATATGAGGCTTTGGGTATAATTGAATGTTGACCGGATTCACAAGTTCGAATGTAAACTTTATGGAAGCTTATTGACACATCAGACGCTCAATGAACAGACTTGTGATTATTCTTCTTTTGCATTCTAAAGTCTTTATTTTTTTTCTTTCTCTCTCTTACACAATAAGTGTTTTCTAAATTACTTGTAAAGTTGCTCAATTTTACTAAATCAATTTTTTTTTTTTTTTTAGATTCATTAGGACATGTGTGATATTATCTCTAGGCTGACCCTTTGTGATTGGATAATATAAAAATACCTCACAACTTAAATAATTTTAACTAAATCCGAGATAGTTTGTCAAACAATAGGTATAATCTTCCTCTAACCTCTTATTCTTCACAGTGTTCTCTATTTCTTTTCTCTTCCTCCTCCTCCTCCTCATCATCTTCTCTTTTGCTTTCTTTTATCTTCTTCCTTCCTCCTCCCCCTCCCTCTTTCTCCACCACCTCATCTGTTTCCTTTCTCCAGCTTCCTCCACTATGACTTAATTCTTCTCGTTCCTTTTTCTTGTTCATCTTCGAAACATCAATAAGTATCGATGTAACACACCATAAGGGTTAAATATGTTAAACAATTCTCAGCCATTCTTTTACTACATTTGTCACCTTTTTAACATATTTTTTTCATATATATTTAAGTGAGTTATTTATATTAGAGGGATCTTTTGTGTTCAAATCAAAGCAACATTAGGTATTATCAAGCATAGAGCTGACATCATTATTAGTATAGCTTACGATATATATATATAAAATAAACTATAATATATCTAGCCAATAGAATTCTTATATTCCTATCTCTTTTCTTTTCAAGAAAACAAAAAAAAAATCTTTACTAATTAAAATTGAAAATAGTATAATTGTTTGCCAACCAAATTTTGTCAAGATCGTCAAAAGAAAAAAAAAATGTCTTAGCGAAATTAGCAAACTTAATTTGCAATATTATTTCGTCCGAGATGATATTCCTAACTTATATCTATTTGGCCTACACGCAATCGATCGAAGAAGAATGAGAAAATTAGTGTCCGTGCATTCTAATAATATTCCTAAAAATTATAATGAGATTGCTACGAATCTACTATCAATTATTAACCTGATGTAAATGCTACTACAAGTGTTTCTTTTTTTCTTTTTATAAATACGAATTTTTTTTTTTTATCTAAGTTATAAATTATCGGCATGTACGAGTAAAAACCACGGATAAAAAAAATATATTTTTTTTATTATTGCAGCGGATCTCCTAATATAACAAAAATTGGTGCTTGTCGTCTTCATTAGGGAAAGCATTTGGAAGCTGCCTTCTCCAACTCTTGCAAGCTTTCCTCCTTTGTCATCAGGTCATATAACCTATGGTAGAGATTTGTACGTGGCATCGAAGACTATATCATAGATGTCCTTCCGAGAACGATCGATGTGTTGGTGGTATGGTCACACACACACATCGGCTCATAGATGTAGTCGTCGATCCCATCTCTCTCCACCACTCGATGCTTCGCAAAACATTTTATTGGTCCAAAGTGGGTGTAACTTTCAGACAACATCAGTGGTAGATATTTATGCTCATCGAATCCATACGGAGCTATGGGTTCTTACTATATATAATATTGATGGTTGACGTATGGGGGGATCTCTCAAGTAACAAGTCAATGATCGATGCCTCGAACGTCTATTTATGTCTATATAGCAAAAAATTAATTATAATAATCGCAACTAAATAAATTCTATCGATGGATCAGATCGAAGTTTATCAGCTCGACTAAGCAAATTAATATGACATGTGGAAAGTCGAATGTCATATTAATGCTAACTCAACATATTGGTTAATCCGTAAGTCGTAGCAAAAATATAATGCGAGAGGTTTTCGATAAAATTATGCACTGTATGTTTCAACTATAAAACTTTTTGAAATCACATCATTTAGATCATTCAAATAAATAAATCTCTTTTTTTTTTTTTTTTGCCCGAGATAATTCTAATGATAATCAAAATTATCACCGATAAGTATCATTGAAAATATAATTATCACCGAGATAATTCTTACGACGAACTTTCAAATCAATTGACGTGTCAGATAACCAACCAGAATCGTCACGGGTCCGAATCCAATCTTGTAATAAAGATTACGATTCTTACGGCTTTACAAGATTGATGGATCGATTGATACGATGGACAATAAAAAAAATAAAAAAAAAATTCTTCCGTAATCGAAAGTGTCATCACTAATTCCCACCCCGAGCTCATCTCGCTCGTCCATTTCCCGGGCGTCTCCCGCGCGGGCCCCGGTTCGAATGATGACGGCAGACGCGCCGTCGGCACGAGCGCCACCCTGCCAACGGGACGTGGACCCACCCGCAGTCGACCGTTTACGGTCCACACAACAAAGGCTGCGCATGCGATATTTTTTACTGACTTAATTCCATCATTCATGTTCGATAAATATGATTACGTAGGTAATTTGGATTGTGAGTTAATTGTACTTATTAGTCGCCACCAACCTCGACGGGGGACAATGGATCGGTGGAGCAGCTGAATCTTATTATTATATTCCCTTATAATAATAATAATAATAATAATAATAATAATAATAATGTAACTGCGCATTAATAAATAGATTTAATTAGGTGGCAAATGGCACGAGTTGTCACACTTGAAGAAAAGGAGGGCTATTTGTGTACGTACCGTTTGCTTCGTGGGTTGGTGGCTGCCAATCACGAGAGAGAAATAGAGAGAGAGAGAGAGAGAGAGAGAGAGGAAGGGGGGTTAATCTTGAGCTTTTCTCGCCTTCCTCTTACTCATCGCTGCTCCTCTTCCTGGATCTAGGTTTGGATCTACGGAGGCTCGTTGTTCATCTCCCCTGAGGTCTTCCTGCGCATAAGGGTAACAACTCGATCGGATTTTGGCTTTTTTCATGGCGATTTCCTTGATTGTGTTTAGATGCGGGAAAACCCAAATTAGATTCCAGGGATATGCCAAAAATCTATTTTTTTTTCTCTCCATGATTTGGTAAAAGAAGGGTTGTTTTTTCAATGTTACCGGTTTTGTATGAGAAAATTTCACCGCTAGATTCACTAGTTTGTTGGATCCCGATCTGTTTCCTGTGCGTAGAGGTAACAACTCGGTTGGGTTGTGCCGTTTTTCCTGTCGATTTCTTTGATTTGTGTTGTTTCTATTCCGATGAAAAAAGAAACAATTTTGATTCTAGTGATCCGCTAAAAATATATTTTTGCTCGATATTTATCGAAAAAAAATGTTTTTTTTCACATCAGAAAAACAAAAAAAGTTTCGATGTTTCACCTGGTTTGTTATATCTTAATCTGTTTATTAGACATGGAGTTCTGCTTTTGAGATTATTCTATAATCGAAGGATTTCTGTCTCTTGATGCAGCCTTTGTGCTCACAGTTGTGCTCTAATCTATTGTATGTTCATTTTGCGAAGAAATTACCAACTGAGTCGCTTAGTTCCTTCTAATGATTCATTTGATAAGAGTACACATTTCTCTGTTGATATTTATAGATTTTTAAACCGGCCTGCGTGATCAATGTTTTCTTTTAATTTTGAAATCGGTCGAATCTCTCGACTATGCTTTATGTATAATTAAAAGATCAATCTTTTAAAATAAAGTCTAGTAAACTATGTGGTCTTAAATTTGATTGCAGAGTTTGGAGAATAACCTGTTATCATCTTCTCCAGTTTGAAGGGTTATTTTTACTAATGCAAGATTATCGTTTTAGGTATCTTATGCTGTTATTTGCATATCTTTTGGTTGCTCCGTGTTGTTGTCAAAGGATGCTGCTCTTTACTAGTGCTGCTTGCTTTGATTCAAAATAATTCAGTCTTGTTATTTTTCTTGGAATTGAAGCAAGTTTGGTTTCTGCTAATTTCTGTAGTGTCCTGCTGAAAACTGGAACACAAGGGAATGCTGAAAGATGTGCTTGAACGCTGACAAACTTTTACCTAATATTAATGCTAGTGTTGCTTCAGCTGAGCTCTTACTGTTCATTCTCGATGAGATCGGAGGGCACCATGAAATCCAGTCCGTGCTCCATGCTCAATGTCACAGTGGAGCTAGGAATATTCGAAAGGCTGTCGTGTTAGACCACGACATTGGGGAAGACGGTTGAGATACCTCACCCACGCTGACGATCCCGCCCTCAAGAAGGTTTCATCTCACAAGCGGGAGCACATCATATTGGTTTTGTGTTTAGCTTATTCATAAGATGGAATTGGAAAATAGAGGAACTGTGTTGATGCAGAAGTATGAGGTTGGAAGATTGTTAGGGAAAGGTACATTTGCCAAGGTTTACTATGCTAGGAACATAAAGACTTCTCAGAGCGTTGCCATAAAGGTTATTGACAAGGAGAAGGTGTTAAAGGTTGGGCTTATCGATCAGATCAAACGTGAGATATCAATCATGAGGATGGTAAGACACCCAAACATTGTAGAGCTCTATGAGGTCATGGCTACCAGATCTAAGATATACTTTGTCCTGGAATACGTGAAAGGCGGTGAGCTGTTTAACAAAGTTGCCAAAGGCAAGCTCAAGGAAGATGCGGCTCGAAGATATTTTCAGCAGCTGATTAATGCCGTGGAATTTTGCCATAGCAGAGGTGTCTATCACCGGGATCTGAAACCTGAAAACCTTTTGCTCGATGAGAACGGAGATCTAAAGATATCAGATTTCGGTCTGAGTGCTCTTGCTGAGTCTAAGAGACAAGATGGCTTGCTCCACACAACTTGTGGTACTCCAGCGTATGTTGCTCCCGAGGTGATCAGTAGAAAGGGATATGATGGAGCCAAAGCTGACATATGGTCTTGTGGGGTGATTTTGTTTGTTCTCATGGCTGGTTATCTCCCGTTCCATGATTCAAATCTCATGGAAATGTATAGGAAGATCGCAAAAGCAGAATTTAAGTGTCCCTGTTGGTTCCCTTCGGATGTTAGGAGGTTGCTATCACGCATTCTTGACCCAAATCCTACTACCAGGATCTCAATCACAAAGATTATGGAAAATCCTTGGTTTCGAAAAGGACTTGATAAAGGACTAGTTAGAAATGGTGAAGGAACACAAGAAATTGATCGACCTGATATGAACGAAATTTTTAGCTCCCCTGATACAGACATGACCGCGGAGAGGCAGATGAGGAAACTCGCCAACTTAAATGCTTTCGACATCATCTCTCTTTCAGCTGGATTTGATCTTTCGGGTCTGTTTGAGGATACCGACCACAAGAGAGAAGCAAGATTCATATCTGGTAAATCAGCCCCTACCATTATCTCCAAGCTGGAGGATGTTGCAAGGTTTTTGAAGTTAAAGGTGAAGAAGAATGAGCATGGAGTGTTGATAATGGAAGGAACCAAGCCAGGGCGAAAGGGAGTTCTGGCTATTGATGCAGAGATCTTTGAGGTCACTCCATCTTTTCATCTGGTGGAGATAAAGAAGACAAATGGAGATACTCTGGAGTACCAGAAACTGTGGAATCAGGGCATCAGACCGGCCCTCAAGGACATCGTCTGGGCATGGCAAGGAGAGCAGCAGCAGTCTTCACCATGTTGCTAAAACCTCAACCTTCTGAGGTAGTAAGAGTTCATGCATTTCATGGTTAGGTGATCTCCGAAAATTCTGTATGGTTGCCGTTGCTATCTTTGTTTCTTGTTGTTGTTGCTTTGCAGTCTTGTGAGATTATGAATTTTCGTCAAAGTCGTCTAAACTGTTACTTTGTTGTCCTTCACTTAACTAGTTCGAGTGGTCCTGTGTTGTGTTTGAATTCGTTAACTTGTTCGAATGTTTTTAATCCATGCTTTGTTGGAGGATTACTGCTGTGTATCTCGGAGCTAACCAGCGATCGTTCAAATTAAGTGGCATGCCCTAGTCGTCGGAGGCTGCTTCCACGCCTCATGAATGCAATTAGTAGTTGGTAGATTCTCTTCGCGGTTCCATATTTTTCATCATAATGGAATATTCTCTCTGTGTTTTTCTACTGTGGTATGTTACTATGTTTCAGGAGTACATATCTCAAGATTCTTTGTTGTTGTTGTTTCATGGTTGGTGAAGTATCATTATCAGGGCCCTTCAACAAAGCTAATGACAGATGAAGGTGGAGCCATGGAGAATTGTTATGATGTATCATTCATTCATTATTGGTTAGTACTACCAAACCTATGATGTCGAGATGCTTCCTTTGATCTAAAATCCATGAACGTGATTAGGTCGAATACCCAAAGTACTACTGTCACCAACAGTGCTCCATCTGCCTCTCAACTGAAGAAGACGGGGGGAGGTTTGAAGAGACAAAGAAGGAATAGTTTTCAGATTGGGAAACACATGATCCCGATGCAAGCAAATCCGGTCAATATTTGCACTCAGGATGCTAATTCTTCAACAATTGCTTGAAAAATTTATCACATATATAAAACTATTACCAGTCAATTCTGTGTGTGTTAAAATATAATCTGTGTAGCAACCAGTCATGGATCACACCAAACTGATGACCAAAGTGCAAAGCAAACACAATTCATTGATGATATGTGTCTAATCATATACATACTATGAAGAAAGAAGGAGAAGTTGCACAGCTGATTAAATGAGAAATCAAGTGTTACAAGTGCCCAATCTGATGGCCATGGATGAGGTGTTGTACGATGATAAAAAGATACACTGTTGTATAATTATGCAAATTTTTTTTCTTAGATCTGCAATGTTCCAAGGTACAGTTCATCATTGCACAACTACTGTGATTACAATGCTTATTTGCAGCCAATTCCCTTTTGCTTTCATAGCTCACATATCAGCAAGCATGGATGCGATGTGATCCTCACTGTTCTTGCATGCATAGATGCCAGTGCAGACATCAGTTGTCTCGAGAAATTTCTCGGCATCGATCAGGATTGATGGGACATATTGCAATACCAGTTTCTTGCACTGAAAAGGAAAACGACACAGCGTTTAAATCCTGTTCATTGATAGAACTCAATTCAGCTGAAAGAGAGAAAACTTCTATCTAGAGATGAAAACCTCCTAAATGAATGAGAAACACGTCACTCAGGTCCTAAGAGATGACATGAAACATTGTTCATACAAGGAAATCCTTCACACATGTCATCTCCGATGAAATGTCAGATAATAGGAGATGGACATTAAAAAGCTCACCTGTTGAACATAACTCCCAACTTCCTCGCAGCCCTTCATTAGGGTCTTGATCACCTTGAGCTGAAAAAGTTGCAAAGTTACATTCAATTTGTATTAAGCAGTTAGCTTGTCTAATATGATATATATGGATAACCAATCGATACCAGCATTAACAAGATGCGTAGATTCTGATATGTAACATTAGCAGCACAGAAATGATGTGCTGATATCAGTGAAATGAATTGTTCGATGATTAACACAGCAGATCATCCCCCAACTTGGTAGAGAAACAAACAGCTCATGATTCAGGGGAAATATGTGGTCAAATATGTTATAGAGCAATCAAGAACCTGGTGATGCAAAGGATTTCAGTACCTGTGTATCAGGATCTTCTAGTTTGGTAAGAATCTCCTTAACAATATTATGGCAAAGGGTGCAGAAATCAGAACTCTTCGGCAGATTCACCAGCACAGTCTCCCCGCACAGATTCGCTTTTTCACATAACTGCTCTGGAGTTATTGTGGAAACTTCCAAGAAAAACAATGGCATATAGTGATCAACCAACGAAATACACTGCCAAAAACCATTTTGGATGAAACCAAGGCACAAGAGTTCATCATACTTGTATTAAAAACCTATTAGAAGTTTGCTATTTTTTCATACAAGAAGGTAGACATACCATACCTGATGTTTGAGAAAATTCATTCGGGAACATGCTTTATGAAGTGTACTAATAATATGTGCTTGAGTCTCATTTTCACCAAGATGGCTTATAACCTGGGAAGTATACCCCTCACACAGTGTGCAGAATTGTTCATTCCTGGCAATGTTACTTTCATTCTGTACTTTGTTATCCATATGCACAACTAAAAAATGCAGATAATCTTAATCAAATATGTAAAAAGATCCCCCGATCCATTTATTTATCAACTATGCAAAAAGATACCCAATTAATTGGATGAAATAACAAAATATACTTTTAAAAACCAAGTAATTTTCATTACTTTACATCTTTCTTTGTACACAGAGTTGAAGTATAAGTTTGATATGTAATAACCAAAGGGGTGAAATTGGATTGGATACAGACTGGATGTTGGAAAAACAATACACATAACCACGTTTAATCAGCAAACACACTTGGAAATGGATTGTCAGACGAATAGTCAGATACCATATTCTTCAAACATATTCGTTAACTAGGGATATACAGATATTTAAAGGGAAGAAGTGCATACTAAATGAATCAAATATATCAGTGAAAATAATTAACAAAACATGTTGAACCCATGAATCTTTTTTGTAAATAATGGGGAATCAAGGAAGAACTAGAAAATTTGAATGTAGAAAAAGTAATGAAATGACATATTTCCTTCTAGTAGTATTGAGAATTTACATAATTGAGATATACTAGGGTCTAGGATACTTATATATGAATAAATTGAACGAGGGACATACACTTATGTAAGCATTTCCACCTCCATCCGGCAGGAAGTGGATTTGGACTGATCTTATCCAATCCACTTAAATGATATGGATTATATAAATAAGTTACATTGCCCAAGTAAGCTAAATTAGTTAAAATCTTTTTAAATTATTCATATAATATGTAGAAGATTTTTTTTTTCTTTTTTTTTGTAAAAGGTAGATGGTGAAGACAGGATTGAGTCCAAATCTTATGATGAATTATCAAAGCTTTTACCCGTAAGCTAGCCAGCACATTTAATATGAACAAGAATAATATAATCATGACTAAATGACTCCCTTCTCAGTAGAAGGATAGTTACATGCAAAAATAATGATCAAATAATTTGATAGAATGACAGAGACTAGTGACATATTATTATGTTTTTAAAGAAATGGAAGAGAAGATGAAAACTACATCATAATTCTGGAATAAATTGTGGAATCAATAAATTATGCAAATATGAACATGGATCTTGAGAGATATTTATGCATATACCACAATATCGTCATTAGTCCAATAAATGTGTAACAAAAAGGTCTTTCGGGAGACTTTAAAAGTCATATCTTTTAGATATAGCGGGTGATGCAACAACAGAAATATTTAAACTTAACGGAGAATAGAATACTGATGAATTAAGGATAAATACATCAAAAGAATAAGATTTAGAATGGCCATCCACGATATAAGATATAAGACATATGATAGTTTGCAGGTGTACACAAAGATATTTTGTTTGGCACAACAAAGACTGACCACATCTCGGAGTATTTGACAATTATTAGAATGCTAAATTAATCTCTGGTACAAGCCCATAGAAGATTGTCAAACAATGCAACAACTAGTGGTGAGAAAAGACCCACGTAAAAGATCTAAACAATTAGAAAAGTGCTACGTCATATAAGTAATAGGTTTTATAACTTCTAAGTTGTTACTCAGTAGATCTACACTCCTAGCAAGAAGCACATAGAATGTAAGTAAAATTATAAATTTGGATGATTTAAAGATCTTATCTTTTTTAAAGTACTTATCTAATTCAATTTGTAACTGAACATGAATTTATACGTTAGTTGCAACAGGTAGGGCATATTCTCTTATGTAATTTTTTTATTACTCATTTACACAATTAATGTAATCCTTATTGAATCAACTAGTCATCGAATCTGCTTGGAGACTGTGCACTATAGTAAACAATTGCAATACGCACATGTAATATCTCGCTGATCATAAGAATCAAGTGAACAAATAAGTTACTACAAATCAGGTCAATGAAACCACGTAAGCTTAGATCTTATATATATCCTTTTACTGTGTTCTATAATATAGTGAAAACTTACCAGTCATAATGGTTAGCTAAATTACTTGAAAGAATGAACCAAAAAAATAACAGATAAGAGGCAGCTTAAAGAAGAAGACACCAACTAAAAAGGTTCCCTTATTGTACAAATATTGTATTTTTCAAGTTCACCCAGATAAACTATTAACCACTTACCAAAGTCATCTAAGGTGACCAAACTCCTGGCATTTGTAGAGACAAAGCTGATTACCAGCACAAGTAGTAAAAAGCTTAGTCTTGAATCCATAGTTACCTGTTACATAAGGAAAATAAGTGGTTACTTGTTGGTATTCGACCATTCAGCTAAGTATATCATGTCATCTATGTGCCTACCTGCCACAGGCATATATCAAAATCATTCATAAAGGATCACTGACATATTCTTCATTTACTGTGAACTTTTCAATAAATTATTTGATAAGAACAAGGCTACACGTTTTAAAAGAAACAGGTTAAAGAAGAAAAACCATGAAGAATTGTCTGACACTGAACCAATTAGATATATCCAAAAAAGAAAAAAAAATCAATAAGATGCTTTGTAATTAAAATCTATCCAGATTTACAAGTCACAGGAAAAAAATATTGCATCTTAATCTAGTATGAAAGGCTCAATAACAGACTCATATTATCATCTGCAAGTTCACAGTCAAAAATACCTGCAACTGATGCAGCTGTTCCGATAAGGGAGATATAGATTGTCTTGAGGAAAAATGTTATAAGACGATTCATCAAACAGTGCTATGTTATCATCCTATGTAGATTACTATTTCATCAATTAGATCTCTGTGAGTTTCAACTCTTTGATCTCCTTACGAATTTAGAGAAGGAAGATAAATGGATGGACCCTTCATTTCCTTCTAAATCTCCACTTCTCTATGACTACAGACCGATGGACAAGACAATATAGAAAGAAGAAGATTTATATAACAACTGCAACAGAGTACTGGTTTCCGGAATTTGTGGCATAGATTCACAAACCATCGCATGCAGAGCTTCTCATGAATAATCAAGACAAAGTGGCTCTATGTTGAACCAAACTTCCAAATACCCCTAAAATAGCTCTCTATATCAAATTACTCGGTTTGATAGTCTAAAAACGATCTCCAAGAAAAACCCCCGAGCAGCAGAGGTATCTGTTTACCACTTACCCATTCAAAGAAAAGATCAATATAAATTAATCGGTAGCTCTGTTATATCTAACGATTTATTCTACTAACAAACAAGATCGAATATCTTCCGAGCCCCGACTGATCTCAAATTCCGAGCAACAGATAGTAGTCGGGGGCGGATATGGGAGCTTCAAGAAATCTAAACTCGATAGGCAACATAAATCGATTTCCATATTCGTATATTTCAGAGATACAACCGAAAGAGATTAAGAACCAGATCGAGAGATAAAAACAGATTTATCGAAGAGAGGAGAGAGATTACCTAAATGGATGAAGAGGGTGAGGATGATGTGTTGACTTCTCTGCTTTTAGAGTAGCATTAGACATGAGACCGAAGTGATCTGACGGAAGAAAGAGAAGAGAGGACGCCATTAGCCAATACCAATTCCTCTACCTCTCGCTCTCTCCCTCGTTTTTATTGTGCTCGGTGGCCTTTGGGTTGAGCTTGACAACGGAGTACACAGAGGAGAGAAATGGTGTGTGATTGCGCAATTACAATTCGAAAACAATTCTCTTCCCTTTCCACATCTACCCACCAAAACAACTTGCACTATAACTGGAAGACGCTACGGTCCCACGAAAAGACTCCGAGCCAGGTAAGTGAGATGGCGAAGTGGGTATACCAATGGGGAAGAATTGCTCTATCGTTGATGCCGTGGTCACGTTAATTAGCTTGAGGACGAACGTGTTCGTGAGTTACCCGCGTCGACTACCCACCCTGCACGATCGTATTTAGGAAAAGCTCTTTCGACCTGTTGAGCTACACCCGTCTTTGTACCTCCGCTACGATTGATTGCATCTAGTTATGGACCCAAAAAAGGCCCCGCTGTGGGCTCCACGTATCTCTCCGGTCACAAAGAAGGTAGGTGAGGCGGCGAAGTTGGTAAACGGTTGCCGAAACAGACAAATAAGCATAGTAAAATTTAGCACCCGCGCGGGCGGAACACAATAGATTTCAGACCGTTGGTTACTACTAATTGTACTCACCATACCACACGAACTGAGTACATCTTTCCTGCAAACGTTCTACAGTGATAGTAAAATTTAGACACCATCATGCTTTTTCATGTCTAATTGAACGAAAACGTAGCTTCAATACTATATACATCAGAATGAAATGATAGGTCCAACACATTACAACCCAACGAACAAGTCTTGTTGATGTGGAAACAGACATTCCAACAACAGTTATCTTGTACTCAAAGACTGCCTCTTTTTCTTGTTCTTCTTGCTTTGCTTGGCCAAGAGCAGTGGGAAGCCAACAAAGCCTATCTTCTTCCTCTTGGCAGAGAACTGCTTGTGAAGAGGCACATTGTCGGTGGTCGTCGGGGATGGCAAAACCCCATGCCTTTTGTTCAGCATCTGACCCAGTGAAACTGTGGGGTTTTTATTTTCTTTCTCCCATGCTCCCCTCTCGTACTCTTCAGGAGAACCAGGACCCATCAGCTTCATGCTCAGTATCTGCCCGATCGACAGCGGTTGCCTTGAACCGCTGCTTGGCATGTCAGTGACCAAAGTCGAGTCATTCAGGTCAAGCACGCGGGAGTCATTCCTGTGGTGAGCTGCATGGTTCTTGAATTTGGTAGAGTTATGAATGCCGCTGCACCTCTTCTGACCATGCTCGGATCTCCATCTCCGCAGAGAATCTTCAACTTCAAGCTTCGCTCTGGTTGCGACCTCTACTCTCTTCAAGGCATCTTCAAGAGCCTTCTTACATTTTTTTGCCTCAGAATTTGCTTCCTCAACCCTCACAAGTAACTCTGATTTAGACATGTTTGCTTCATCTACTTGAACCACAGCAGCTTCAACTTTCTTTCTTGCAACTTGGTCCGCTTCTTGAGCTTTGCTTGCTAAGGTGATGTATTCCTCCATCGAAAGGGTTACTCCGCATGCATTCTGATGACCCAAGATTGAATCGTTGCTGCTCATTAAAGCTTTGATGTCAGCAAGAGCCACAGCTTCTGCCGCTTTGGCTGCTTCTTCCATCTTCTTAGCTGCGAGCCATCTAATTTCAGCCGTCTTAGTGCTAGCCTTTGTCTGCTCAAGTTCAGAGGCCAGCTTAGTAACTTCAAACTTAGTAGCTTCAGTTGCCCTCCTCGACTGCTCTATTTCAGAGTTCATTTGGTTAATTTCCTGCAAAATATTTGAGGGGTCTTCAGGTTTCTCGTTTACCAAACCTTTGGCCCTTTGCAATTTTTCTGTTGTCTGATTAAGATCATCCTCAAGTGATGAGATCAGAACATTATTGGAGCTCAGCTTCTCCTGGGTTTCCTCAAGCAAGAGTTTTTCCTCTTCTATTTTCATGCTCAGCATTTTAATGGAAGTTCGAATACCAGATAAGTCACTTGTTGTCTTGTTCAAATTTGCCTTGGCCTGCTTCAGTTCAACAAGCATCTGCCCTGGAGACTGATTCACCCCCATGCTGGGGTCATCTATACCCACATTCTTCTCGGGGTCATGGGGACCATGTTCTTCAACTTCAGGAACAGAATGCAACTGTACACCATCTGAATTTGTAGCTGGAATTGTATTGGTTTCTGAGGCTTCTTTCTGTAATCTCAACTTTAAACCATCCACAATCTTTTTTGTCATTTCTAGCTCTTTTAAAACATCAAGTGTCTCCCTTTCTTTTAGGATAAGATCCTTTTCTAGTTGTGCAGCCTGTTCCTCCACTTTGATAACCTCAACATCCTCAGAGAAATGGAGTTTCTGATGGAAAATGTGGAAAACACGACTTAGGAATATATTGTTCAGAACGGTATGGCATAAAGAACAAGCTACATTTGTTCAAGTGTTTGACTGAAAATTGAAAATAAAATAGCACTCACTCTAGATGTATGTTCATCAAGAGATGAAAAAGTATGAAATAGGACTAAGTGGTGAAGAATTAACTCGACAAGGTCTCCTATAGTGTTGCATGCTTTTTAAGAAAATCTCGTCCAATTGTGTGCATGAATTTGAATTTCAAATAGATAACTGGGAAGGAAAAATAAAGTTCATAAAAAAGAAGACAAAAATAAAGTGTTCACAAAGGAAAAGAAAACAGAATTAGATGGGAGTATATACATGGAAAATTGAACAAAAAAGAGAGGAAACAAAATACACTCATACATGTACCCAACACAAGAATGGTATTGATCTAGAGGATAATATTCAATAGCTGTTGGAGACATTGAGCATTGCCCATGACAAATCCAATAACCGGAAGGCCACTAGAACAAAGACAATATATGAAACTCAATGATTTTGAGAAACGTAACAAACTTGGAGAAGTTGCCATTTTGGAGTCAGTGTTCAGCAAAACTTTAATTGCAAGCTTAGATCCAATAAATTGTTTCCCGAATCAGACACAAATGATAAGCAAGGATGAACATAGTTAATCAGCCCAGTACTCCAAAATACCTTGCTGACTCCTTCCTAAGTTTTATATCGGACCAGCATTTAAAACCTTGCAACAAAGAAATTTTTTTTGGGTGACATTACCCTTAATAGAATTCGAGATAAGTATAAACAAATTAATTCTTATTTGAAAAAAAAAAAGCTACTTATGTTGTTGTTCAAATGTAGACAACTGGAAATGTGGACAAGTCACTGTTAGTCTATTAAAATGAGTTCTAACTTTGGAAAACCGTCAATTTTACTTGCAGATTACACGTGCAACCTAAGAATTATAGAACAAATATATCTAATTTAGTAAGCGATTCTCAACATAAGTCATAAGACATGCATCAATTGGTATTATAACTCTAAACGGACAGCAAAGACGAAAAAAAAGCGATTTTTTGACTCGGGGATGAAAGGTGTAGCCAAAGAAGTCAAAAAAAAAAAAAAAAAACAACTTGAAGGGTCATATTAAGAAAGCAAGTACCAAAAGATTCGGACATAAAGATCAAGAATAAAGGAAGAATATCCAAACCCAAAAGGGAACTTACGTCGGGGTGAAAGAGTTGCCTGAGCTGCGACTTCCAGACGGCGCTCCCACCAAATCGATCCACGGCCTCCCTCACCGACACGAACGGCGCCGACGTGTCGATCTCCGCCCTCCCAGCCGCTGTCGCAACGGTCACCTTCGGGTCATCCGTAGGCGGGGCCAGGGTTTCCGCCACCGGAACCATGGAATCCTCCTCCATCCCTCCTCTTCCTCCTCCTAGTATTCGACGATTCAGTGAGAAACTTTTAGGGCTCTGCGATGAATCGAAACCCTAAATGCCAGCGAAGAGAGCACCCGAGGGCGCGTACGATAGAGGGGAAAGAGGGGGGGGGGTGGGGAGTGGAGAGACACTGAGGAGGAAGGCGAGGTTACCGAAGTGCCCTTAAGTAGCCGAAGAGGACGATATATTCACGCTGCTCTTTTGTATCCACGCCACCTTGTGATCACAATACCTGAAACAGAAGGGTGAGTTGGTGAGAAAAGGTTGGGGTGTGTTTATAAACAAGCCTCCTGGTTTGGCCGTTGGCTTTCGCGAATCTCGATGCGGAGAAGACCGTTGGGGTGTGTAAGAAAATGAGTAGACTAAAATGCCCTTAGTTTAAGACCAAGATTGCGGTTTTGCCATGGGCCGAGGTGGGTGGGCCATCGTTCCAAGTTGGACCGTTAGTTGTCATCAAGACAATTTGTAACGGTCACAAATTGTCAACGGGCTTCTGTAGGAAAATGGCATCAAATTGGAGGGTAAATGTTTTTTTTTTTTGACGATTTAATGAGAAAATTCTTGTTTCTATTATCCGATATTATAGTTGACGTGATGCTAATAATGGATCCCAAATTAGTGTTGGCATGCATCGCCATCATATTTGAATATTCATACGATCAAATTCTTCGATGGATTTTACTCGATCTATTAAAATCATATCCATATCAAACTAAATAAATGAGAAAACAAAAAGCATAATGATCACTCATAGCTCGATAGCAAAGTCCTAACACATTGACTAGGAGAGATTCTTCCACTTTGTCAATTAGATTAGGTCTAATCCATCTTTTTTTCTTCCTTAGCGTTTAAATAAGCAATTAATGTCACAATTTGGTCGTATGGTTGAAAGCAATAGCCTAATTTAAACAAATGCATCCCTTTCATTGAAACTACTACTACTGTTCAAATAGGTATCATTGAACAAAGGTTGAAAAGTGTGCACTACTGAGAGAGACTTTGGAGTCTTGGGATGTGGGAACAAATGTAGAGAGTCATCTCTTACTCCAAGAAACCATCACCAAGTTTCTTCAATTGTACCTATCACTTACTTCTCCCACATGAATTATTTCTAGAGTTTTATGAAACTTTGACAATTAATGAATATGCAGTTTTTAATATTTAAATATTTTTTATTTAAAAAAATCTCTAAATTCTCACATTTTTCTGTAAAATATTTTTTTATTTATTCTCATATAATATTTTTTATTTAAAAAAATAATAAGATTACTCGTGTCTTAATCTCATCATGATCGTCTCTATCCGATCATCTTCGTACTTCATCATCATCTTTAGTCTTCATTTCATTACTAATTATGATTATCTTAATAGATATAAAAATAATCTTATCTTAAAAAAAAAGAGTCTATGCAAAATATATAAAAAATATATATAATTTTATTAAATAATTTGCTCTAGGTTTTTCTACTCAAATTTATAACCCTATGCTCCTATCACATGCATACCTCATCCTCCCCACCTCCTATCTCTCTCTATATATATATGTGTGTTTATGATTTATGGTTCCCAAGGAAAGTAATAATGATATGTGCCCTATTTTACACAACTTAGTCATCCATTCCTTTTATCAATAAATAGATGATGTTGTGATGTTGTCCTTTCTTACAGTAGTTGACCATAGCTAGGTTTGTACATGAACAGTGAAGTTGATGTAGGATTCTCCAGACCTACTACGATAGCTAGTCGGCCATTGGGAAGATGAATTATTGTTGGATGAGAGTCTCTAACATCCATCCAGAAACACCATAAATCCTTTTCATGCGCCTCTGTATGAGCTACTGCTCTCTATCTCTCTCTCTCTCTCTCTCTCTCTGAGCCAGAGATGTTTCCAAGGAGCTCAAACGACTCCCTCCAAATCAAGCAGGGTGATGAGTTCTACTGCAGGCTTCTCTCCAAGGAGAGCTCGGAGGCCAACCCTTCCTTCCGAGTCTACTATGGAGTGGCTTCTGGGGCTGTGCCATTCATGTGGGAGTCTCAACCAGGAACACCCAAGCACAACAGCTCCGCCGCCGCCGCCGCCCTCCCTCCCCTCACCCCTCCCCCGTCCTACTACTACAGCACCAGGAACAGTATCTCCGTGAAGGCCTCCAAGTCCAACTTCCTCCGCACCATTCTCTCCAAGCTCATCCTGCGGAAGATCCACACCTCGCCTCCCTCGGCCTTGTTTTCCACCTCCGTGTCATCCTCTTCCTCGTCGGCATTTGGCTGCTCCGACCGCCGCAGAAACTCCTCCAGCCCGCCGTCGTACTTCGCGTCGGAGGAGTTCGACGACGGGTCGCCTGCGTCGTCGACCTTGTGCTTCGGGATTCCGCGCAGCGCTTAGAGGACTGAGACCAAACACTTTGTGGTCTCTGCTAGTTACATAGCTTGTGGTGCAACGTCGGTAATGGCGAGGCTCATCTGCCATGCAGGAGAAAGGAGTCGCAACAGGCAGTCATGAAGTGTTTGTCCAATCTCTCAGAATAATCTTGGACTAATAGTTTGTGTTCGCGTCGCCCATCCCTCTTCCTCCTCGTCTTCCGTCCTGTCTCTATCAGGCCATCACCACCACCTCCTACATCCTCTTGTTGCATGGCAAATTGTGAAGTCTGAGGTAGTGCAGTGAGATCATAGTTTATCTGTTACTGTGAATGCTGAAAGAACAAAGGGACAAGGAGAAGACACTCAGAACTATAAACAATCTCAGAAACATCAACAGAGGAAAGGTGGACTTAGCTTCCAACTCTGTGTTTAATTCCATGGTAAACAAACGTTCAGGACTCTCTCTCTCTCTCTCTCTCTCTCTGTCAGAGGACAAGCTAATTTAATGAGGCCCATCATCTCAGATTTCAACTTCTTTTACTTGAAAGTACTAACAATCTTTTGCTGAGACAAATCTTCTGTCTTCTCTTCAGCTGGCACTGAAACTTAGGAAGTGCAAGTCCATAGAGGACATGGCACAAAGTTAAGGTTCCTAGTCAATGAAGATTGTACTAACAAAGTACTGTCCATAAAAGAACTTGGAGGCATGAAATTGTGGAAATATCAAAACAAATGTTGGAATTAGAGTAAAGATAAAAAAAGAAGATTGACTATTTGGCATAAACCTGCTGCAAACAGGGTTCTATCTAGCACAGATCAACACTCTTTTTTTTATTTCTTTTAATGATAATATGTTCCTTTTTCTTCCTTTATCAGTATTTGGTTGAGTTCTGATCTCATAAAAAGAGTACCAAAAGTTAGATATGAAGGATGATGAAGAATTGCCAGAGTTTGGGTGGGATATGCATTGAACCAACACAGAGGACTATCTTTTCTGTTTTCCTTTTCATTAAATTTTGGGACAGCTGGGAAGAGATGAATGATGAGTCAAATGCATATTGATTTGTTTCCCAAGTCAGTCCTCTGCCATGGAATTTTAGCCAAATGCAATTAGACAAGCATATTTAATCTCCAGGACAAAGAATTCAATTGTCATTGATTGGTCTCAGAGGTGATGGGGTTCTGCTTTCCACTCATTGTATTAAGCTTCATTGATTTGGATGACTTGTTTTATGTTGTAAAGGTGAACTGCATTCGATTGCAGAGACTGCTAAAAGGTTTTGGATTTCCAATATTTCTGCCATGTATGAGACAATGAAGAATCACTTGAACTTTAGCCTGTGTAAGAATTTGAAGCAACTCCAAGGATTAAGGATGAATTGAAACAATTGGTTTGTGTGCATGATAAGGCAATTCTTTTGATATCTTCAACAGTTTGAGGAACACATATCAAACCTAATTTTCTAGGATAGTCTTCATCAACCTATCTATCACCTATATGGCATATATAAGGATTTCTAAGATCCCATCACCTACTCATCGTTGTGCAAATGTTGAAGATATCAACCAAATTATTGCAGGCATTTTTTGGAGTATGAAGGATGCTGATCACTGCATAATAGAAGAAGATCCTATTGAACACCATTGATTTGTGTGCACAGTAATTTTAATTTGTACCCCATCAGATATGATTCATAGTTGGTGATACGAGTATCTAAGTTAGTTTGGTTGAATCTAATTAAATTATTTTTTCGATTAGATTTGATTCGATTCGATTAAAGTAAGATACAGATTTACCTAATGAAATCAATTCAAAATCGATTAATTAGTTTATTTTTTTTAATAATTTAAACAATATATTTTTAAATGAATCAATTCAATCTAATCGAATCGAACTGAAGTCCTGATTCAATTAAATGATATACTAATATTTATGATAATGAATCTATATTATTTATAAAATTAGACATTTGGGCCAGTTTGACTAATGAGTTTGAACTGACTAAATGCTTAGAGAAGTGAGAAGTGAACTCGATCGGATTTATATTTTTTTTAAATTAAGATAGGATTGATTCGATTAGCTGAATAAAAAAGAGTAGCTTTTGAATAAAAAAAGATTTATAATTTTTAAAATCAAATTATTGATGAATGGATTCAGTTCAAGTTAGATTTCAAATTGATTCAAAGTATGATCATAATGACTGATGATAGTGTAAATAAAGTATGATCGACTCTGAAAGCATTAGTGCAGGCGAGAGATGGGAACTAATCCTAACCCGATTCGATCAAATATGAATCAAATTGAAATCGAAGTAGAATTAGGTTAATAATTCGATGGTTCGAAATCGCAATCAGAGCCACATCCGATTCTTAAAAGCTGGAATGGAGACCGAAATTAACCATTCTAGTTCGATTATAAACTGATTAAAAAAAATAAATCATAAATAGATTGTAGGTGTAATAGTTGGCTCTTTGCTAATAACTTGGATTTAAACATTGATAAACTTTTTTAATCAATCATAAATCGATTGTTGGAATAGAAACTAAAGTTGACGATTCTAGAACTATAATCCGGATGAAACTGTTGTGTCTACAACTTCTTCGCGTTAGACTTTTATGTTTTGGTTTGATCTTTACAACTCTCGTAAGTTCTTAAACAACTGGATTGATGATGGAGATGTTTTTTTTATAGGAGTGATAATGGATTGGCCCGTCACATGTCACGTCTTCTGCTGACTTAGCATAATCTCAATCAACTTGATGTATGTATGATTGACTTGGCGTAGGGACGACTAACCTGACATAGGTATGGTCGACCCGATGTAGATACGATCGATCTGACATAAGCGTGGTCGACCTAGCGCAAGTATGATCGATCTGACGCAGCAGCATCGTGAACCCCGTACATGACACCGTCAGATGTATGTGCAAGATCGACGAGGACATGGGGATCATACGGAGTCGTACGCCATCACAGCAAAAGACATCAATAGCAAACATTAAAGAACCTAGTACGATCGACCTTCGACAAACAGATATAAAAGTCAGCCCTGGGATCATGGAAAGAGACTTTTTTCGAACTCTTTCTCTCTCTTCCTCTTAGGAATTCTCTCTACATACTAAAGTAAAGTTTTGATACTATATCGATCGAGATGCTGATTTAATCGTCGAAGAGGTCATACCGGACGTCCCCATCTCGACGTGGCCTGTGTACAGAAATCCTCAATCGATCTGGACTCAATCAACATCGATCCGAGATGAACCCTTGAGCAAACGACATTCATCCGAACCAGGTTAAGAAGTTCTAGCTTTATCCTATATTTAACTGATGTGAACTAACTTAGGTATATGAGCAGAAACTAATCGTACTAATTCTATGGTCAAGATACAAATTTTTATAATATTTTTTTTATGAACTGCCTTCGGCTGGGATGCTTGGGGTACCGAATGCATCATCGTTACAATAAACTCTCTCTCACATATGTCCTTTTCTGGTGGGGCTCCGAATCTGATGCTGCGAAGCTGTGAAATGAGAGATGCAAACTCCATCGAAGAATAATTAAAGCTCTCTGCAAGTAATCATTGCAGGAAGAAGTATTCCATACGTAGATTGATCCGGGCAGAAGCAACATCTCGGTCAAAGCACTCTCCAGAAGTTCCATTTCCTGGCGACACGCGGCTCCAACTTTTGACCAAGCCACAATGCCAACGCTCACCTTAACGCCGTCTTGCCTCGGTCCACACGTCGCCACGCCTACCTCGGGCGGTCTTCTCGCCGTGTCTCCTGTCCGTTTCCACCCACCTTCCTTCTTGGCGGTAGGCGAAGAGTAGCGAAGCTTCGGTCAACCTCTTGCTTGTCCTTAAGTCTCCAATTCAAACCATGTATTTTCTTTGACTGTTTCAGAGCATATTGGCGTGCGAGTTCCTTCGTAACTTTGCCTCAGGAGGAGATGTTTCATGTTCTGCACGATTTTGGTGGCCGTACAGCTTCTTCTCCACTGTATGATCTCTCTCTCTCTCTCTCCCCTGTATGATGCTTGCTTGGTTATTGGGTAGAGGACAGCATCTTATGCTTTCTTCGCCTTGTTATGATGATAACTTGTTGCAGTTTGCCTAAACCACTGAAAATAGATTGCTGTGATCATGCTGTTTATACAGATCTATGAACAATCTTCTGCAGGCTATTCAGGTAATGGATGACTAATTTGGAAGTCTGTAGGATAAAGCTTCAGCTGCTTTTATATTTGAATGTCTTCCTGACTTTGGTGGAAGAAAGATTGATTCCTGCAGATAGTGATCTTGAGAGGTCAATACATCAACAGAAGAAATCAGCAGCTAAGAAAGAGAATGACTTCAATGAGTAATGGCAAAGGTCCACGAGAAATTGAAGAAGAAACTGAATCACCTACAGATCAGATTATGCTAGGCAGTAGTACATCTAGAAGGACTCTTTTGGACAACAAGAGACAGAATAAATTTCTGGCTATGCTGAAGACCTTCCCTGGTAGATCCAGCTTTGCGAAAGTTGAATCTTCTACTTGGTTGTCTTCATCTTCTTCTAAGTTTGGACATGAAGCAGAGGAGAGTGTCGATGTCGAGACTCCGCATTCGTTCCCTTCGCCTGGTGATCAGAGTTCCTCCAGAAGTTTTCATCTACCTTTTGTCAAGAAGATCAACTGGGCCTCTTTGGTTGAGCTCTTTAAGACATGGATCAAGGAGCCAATGAACATGGCGCTGCTCCTTTGGATGACTTGTGTGGTCATCTCTGGATCGATTCTGTTCCTCGTCATGACTGGCATGCTGAACGGTGCTTTGCCAAGAAAATCTCAGAGAGACACCTGGTTTGAAGTGAACAACCAAATTCTCAATGCCTTGTTTACGCTTATGTGCCTCTATCAGCATCCAAAACGGTTCCATCACCTTGTGCTCCTGTGGCGATGGAGACAGGAGGACATTGTGAGGCTCAGGAACATATACTGCAAAAATGGAACCCGAAAGCCTAACGAGCGGATGCACATGCTGGTTGTGGTGGTTCTTCTTCATGTGAATTGTTTTGCTCAGTATGCCTTGTGTGGTCTGAACTGGGGGTACCCTCGATCCGAGCGTCCAGCGATCGGAGTAGGGATATGCATCTCCGTGGCAATTGGTGCACCAGCTATTGCCAGTTTGTATAACATTGTCAGCCCTCTCGGAAAGGAGTACACCGAGATAGATGAGGAGTCACAAGGTAGGATCAGCTCTTCTGTCGATCAACGGCGTGCTCAAAAAAGATACTCTTTCGTGGCTAGAGAAGACCTCAGGACGGCAGAAACTAGCCCCCAATGGCTGGGTGGGCTATTCGATTTCTGGGACGATATCTCTCTAGCATACCTCTCAGTTTTCTGCAGCTGCTGTGTCTTCGGATGGAACATGGACAGGCTAGGATTTGGTAACATGTATGTTCATGTTGCAACTTTCCTTCTGTTTTGTTTGGCTCCTTTCTTCATTTTCAACTTGGCCGCCGTCAATATCAATAATGAGGCTGTTCGCGAAGCTCTGGGAATCACAGGCTTCTTACTCTGCGTGTTTGGCTTGTTATATGGAGGCTTTTGGAGGATCCAGATGAGAAAGAAATTTAACCTCCCTCCAAATACTTTCTGCTGCGGCAAGCCATCCGTGACAGATTGTTTTCAGTGGCTCTGTTGCTGCTCTTGTTCTCTTGCTCAGGAGGTAAGAACAGCAGACTACTATGATGTCGTGGAAGATAAATTTTATGCGAAGGAACTGAGTAATACCATTCAACCTTCTCTCTCCCCTTTGCCTCGAGAAGCTGGAACTGCTATGTTCAAATCAAATCCTGCTTTTGCTTCAGAAATGCATGCACACATGCTAGAAGAAGATGCAATGAGACCTCCTCTGCTCTCTGGTATACAAAGATAAGAAATTCTCCTGAAAATGACACGAGATAATGTGCAAAGTTTGCGATACACTACTTGACCGTATGTCTTGAATTCTTTTTTGACATTATATTGTTACCTATGTAATTTGCGGAATGAATGCTACAGAATGTTTGTTGAATTATTCTGATCTGATCATTGTTATTTCACCTTCAGTTGTTAATAATGTTAATCACTGAGACACACATTTATGTGCTGCAGGTTAGGCAATTCATAGTAAATGCAATACAAAAGTGTACTTTTCTGCTGAGACTTTTGTGTAGCAACATGAACATAAGGTATATGTGCCCTAATTGTTTATGTTGCAAACATACACATTTATGGAAGTTATAATGCATGTAAAAGCTTATGAATTGTTCTCTCATATATGTACAATGCTTCTTAAACTACATCAGGTAATATCCATTGATCACAGGAATGGTTTGTAAACACTATCATGTCGAGCATTCCAAATTGTGAGCAAGTACTCGACAGCTTATTCGCATATTGCAATGAACATAAAACGAACATACTACTTACCATCGTTGTAGTCCTCATCGTATCATCAAGGGGGGAGGAAATGCCAAGCATTAGCATGTCAATAGCTCTGCTGTGAATTATCACTGAGACGTGTGTTCCTCGTTGAAGAACTACTCCCAACATTTTGCTGTGTGGTGTTGTACTGTGGATGGCTTTTCTAAAAACAAAACCCTTTCCACGGTGATTTCTCCAAGAATAGACTTGCTTAGTTGAATGAAGCCTTGGAATCGTCTTGCATCTCCTCTGAGATCTTGAGCACTGTTCCAGATCTACCAAACGCCTATCAGAACAAGAACACCTATGGGAAGGCCCAAACACATAAGCAGGCGCAAGCAAAGATGCTCATCAATTGCATCCACCATTTCTAACTTGAGAACAATTTGGGTCGCAACGATTACTTGGCTTTCTTCAAGAAAACCGAATAACTTGATTTGGAGGTCGCGTTCTTCTAGAAAATTGAAGGTTTCAGCCGAGGGTCTTCGACTCCATGTTTCATTCAACGCAAGATGTCACCTTTTGAGTGTTGAGCTGCCCAATCTAAGAAGGAAAGAAGGAAGACCCGTGGAGCTTCTCATCTGGCGATAAAAAATTCGATCAGAAAAGGTTGATCGAATCCGATTCTAAAGCAGATTCGAGTTTTGGAGGGTTTACTGTGGACAGGGCGGAGAAGACCAGGAATTGAGGAGATATATGGAGGGGAAGAGACGACATCGGTCTCCAACAAACCCTAGAATTCCAAAGGTTCGAATCGCCCTTACAGAAAGAATAAGGCATCTGATTGCTTCTGTTTCGAATGATCCTGACCGTCTATTTGATGGACCCCGCATGATCTACGGTTGGCAATCGCTTACATATCTAAAAATGGTCGGTATACTCTGTCTCTCGTTAAAATCTCTTGGCATGCATCGATCCTTTTTAAGTTCTTCTCTGTCGTAGTGTCAAAATATGAATCAACATGAGAAATTACAAATGAAAAAAATCGTCCAAGTCATGAATGATAATTGAAGAAGTACATATGCTGAAGATTGCAATATAAATACAAATATTACAACATATTCACCAAATTATGAACATTATCAACAAACAAATAAAAAGAATGGTCCCTCCCCAATTGTTACAATCAAACAAACAAATAAAAAGAATGGTCCCTCCCCAATTGTTACAATCAAACAAACAAATCTACAAGGAATATTAAGGTGGCACTAGAATGAAGCAGTATACCGAATATGAGGAACATACAACACAAGCATAGGGAACCTGAGGGGTATTCACATCAAGAGGGTATGTTCATATATAGGTTTGCTTGGAGAGCTTGAACCCGGATATCAAAGCAGTTAATGCACTCGATACAAAGGCGAAGAAGGCCATGCTGATTGAAGCACACGAAGAATCCGTGAAAATGTTATCTGACCCTTCTCTCATGCGATTAGTGAGGGGAATGGCTGCTGACAGTGCCGATATCAACAAGTAGGACGTCACCTATTAAAACAGAAACACTTTAGATACCAAATCACCAAATACAAGAAAATCAACATAATGAATGAAATATATACTAGTGTTTGTCATGATGCTTGTAGGATTTTCCAGCACGAACTATACCCTCATAGTTTGCACTTTCCCCTTTCAAATCTTTCTATAAATCTATTAAAATCTCTGGAATTTTTTTAGGGACACTATGTTACAGCAAAAACTTTGAAAGACTCATGTTTTATTTACTTATACAACTGGCTAGTTCCACAATAAAAGAAACTGTAGCATCTATCGGTAGTAGCACCAATGTCAAATGAAATTAGAAAATAAGAAATAACAGATACCACATTCAAGTCATGTAATCAACAAAGCCATCATTCTTTACCAGTGCTGCTTCATCCAGTCATTTTTATTACACTACCAAGGTGACAAGCTGTCATTAATCACAATCACTTATCACAAGAAAGCATACGATCCATATCAAATCCAATATCAAAAATTACTTTTCCTCGCACAAAAGTGAGGACTGTCTATGATTTAGTAGAAAAATGAATTGTCATAAGTTAGTTATCATTGATGTTGGATTCTAAGGAATCATAAGAAGTATCAAAGCTTTCATGAGATTCAAATTAGCGAGTAGGTATTAAGCTTTCATTCCTATGATTGATGAGCCTAATCCCCACATGAAGAGATTCTTTGGTGGATTAAGTATACCATCCAAGACCATCGGCTTAACTAGTAAGGATAGGCCTACCATACATCCCAGGTGTCGTAAATTATGGTGGGCACAACCCCAGTAGCTAGATCTACCACCGATGCAATATACTTGGCCTTCCAAGTATTTTCTCAAAAGAGGATTATTTTCTGGGAATTGTTAAACAATGTACTGTGGGCTTCCTCGGTGATCCATCAAACTGATGGCCCTTAATGTTATCAACCACTTATCATTAAATTGCTCTATCCCAATTTATACTCTTCCACGATTGCTTTGACAATTTAGTCATTTTTTTCTCCCAAAATAATTCATTCAATCATTTACTCTGAGATTCTTTGTACTCATTCTTCTTTCAGCACCATAAGAAGGATTAAGTTTCATTTGCTAGAGAAGTTCAAGATAAATTATTGAAATGAATTAAGGACATCTTGTTCAAGATAAAAATTGAAATGAATTAAGGACATCTTGAGAATTGGAGTTACAAGGAGATGATAGTGAGCTCAAACCCATCCCTATTTGAGATGTTTTGGTTCTTCTTTAAAAGATAGCTCATTAGAGTGATGTTGCCGCTTTTCGCTGAAATATAAAGTATGGAGACAGTGGGCCTGCTTTGTGATTCATGAAGGAAAAGCTCTTCTGCAATTTTTACCATCAGCTTGATCATATCATTCCCTCAATAGAAAACACGTATACTCTGATTCACATATATCACTTCAAACTTCCAATCAGAATTCTAAAGGTCTTGCAGGATAAACATATTGCAACCAATTCATATACTCTGTTCCAACCAAATAAACATGAGTCGCATTGATTTCATGATTGCTTGAATTTTTTTCCCCTTTTTAATTACGAAATGCATTGAATCAATTACATAAATGTGGACAATAGTTGGTGTATTTAATAAGATGCAGGAGAGAAATTCCAGTATAATCTTTTCATCTGACGCAATGGGATGATAAACTTCCTAATCCCAAAGAACGAATGGCATAAATAGAATTGAAATCTTGAGCCAAATAGAAAAAAGAACCACCAACCTGATCTCCGGCGAAATCAACAATCCCTGAATAGTTTCTCGGCACCAAATCCTTCCCCGTGCTGAACCGGCGCCCCTGCCGCCATACCTGAGCCATCGAGTACAATAACGCGAGCAAGGAGATACCCAACAAGTACCTGAAACCCCGAAAACAATTCAGGAACAATCAAATCGACTCAAAACCCTAACAATACACCGATCGGACCCGAAACGGGCCAGATCACGAGCGGCACCTGTACTCCTGGTAGAGATCGAAGTCCTTCCAGTCGCCGTGCTTGTTGGAGGCCACGATGACGGCGGCGAGTAGGGAGAAGAAGAGCACGAGGGCGCGGAGCACCAGGATGCTCCTCTCCAACAGGTCCTCCCTCCTCCACCTCGCCACCACCGACCTCACCACCGTGACGCCCTCGTCGGACGCTGGGGCGGAGGGGGGAGGGGCGGCGCCCGGCGCGGCCTTCTCGACGTCGGGATCCGCCAGCGGGGCGGTCGGTGTAGGCTTGTCGCCGTCGGCGTCGGCAGCCATGGGTCTTCCCGATAGAGATGGCGGGGAGCGGAGCGGTCAGGAAAAGTAAACGGCGATTGGTGCGGCGGGTAAATAATATCATGGAAACCCAAATAACGACCCAGTAAAATTACAATTCAGTCCTTGCGTACATTGTCCTTTTTTAATTTATAAATAAATATGTTATATTCAAATATTAAAATAGAAGTTTATTAATGTTATCGGATGAATAATTCTGATCAGAATATAATCCACTATGTTAAATTTTAATTATTTCCTTCCCAATGTCAGATGAGGTATAAGTTGCATCTACAAAGTAAATCGGGAGAAATCGAATGAGAGCCGCATCAATCAACCAATCCTCGTATATCTTTTGAATGGTCTCAGACGAGAAAACAAATATTCCTCGATCGAAACACAGTCTATTTCTTCATCCGAGTATTGTCAATAGAGTAAGTCGATTAAAAAAGAATGAACCACCCCAATCTCGACTTAGATTTATAATAAAAAAAAGTCTCATTCCAACCCTTATTATTCGAAAGGGAATCACCGACTTTAAAACCTCCTCAGGCAACCAGACAGTAGTTTTACTCTTCCCTTTACATAACCAGAAGCAAGAATCAAATAACTTATGAAATGAAGGAATGCTAGCATGCTTTCACTCCCCAATAAACAATGTTACGGCCCATCTAGGATGGAGATATGTTTTACTATTCGAGGTAAGACACTATTAAAGATGAAGGAAGAAGCGGAGTCCCACCTCAAGGGCATCACAGGATAGAGACAAGGACCAAGATGTCGAACTAAAGGACGTTGGCCATGACAAGGAGTTTGCAAATCAAACTCGACCAAAATAGAGCATTTGATTCATAGACATTCTAAGAGTGGAATGCCTACTACCGAGTCTTAATCGTACGTACTCTTCATCAACTCTAAATCTGATAGAACCCTAAGGTCCACGGGAGTCACTCCCTCTAAAGAGGTAGAAGTCAGGGTCCTCATAGCCTCGAGCTATTAGAGGACAACATGTGGACTTCGAATGGTCAACAATCAGAAGACTACGAGAGACTTGAATGAGAAGGAAGAGAGATTCCAATAAGAAGGGATTTGAGATGAGGGACTAAGCATTGGATGATATGAGGATAAACTTGGTTCTTCGGAATCAAGGCTACGAAGAGGGCTCCCAAGATTAGGGTTTGAGCAAAGGAGTGAACCTATCCAAATTAGTCAAAAGGGGCTTTAAAACACAAGATGATCCTTCCAGGTTCATACTAGTGTCCCGATGGGGTCATATGAAATGGAACATTGCTCAGCCACTAAGATATCAAATAAATAAAAAAAGAAGAGAACTATCTCATCCACCGTTAGGGCGCAAAATAATCTACTTAAATCCCACCACCATCTAATTAAGGAAGATATGGGGAATCCCACTCTCTCCTCCAGCATTAACCACCCCATAATTATATGGAACCCATTCAAGATGAGACAACCTCCCACACTCTGGGAAATTACCTTCCATAACCTAGATAGAGTATCTACTCGGAATCATCCCATCAAGGCGCGTGAGTTGGGCATGCTCGACCCATGTAAGAAAAGATTCATCACGACGAAAAAATAGGCTAGGAAGGTGCATAAAGTGCATGAGTCGGGTACATTCATCCCATGTAAAAAAATATGTCATGACAAAAAGACAGGCTAGGAATGGGCCCAAGGCACTTAGTTGGGTATGCCCGACCTGCGTAAGAAGAAATCTGTCATGACGAAAGAATAGACCAAGAAGGTGTCCAAGGCATGTAAGTCAGACACACTCTACCCACATAAGAATAAATCTACCATGAAAAAAAAAAGCCGGGAAGACGCCCAAGGCACATGAGAAGAAATCTGCCAGATAAAAAATAATCATCATGCGAAGTACAAAGAACACTCCACACACATCAGAACTAAGAAGACATGCTCCAAAACATAGAAACTTTGAAGCACACCTTCGAGGGGTACAAAAGATTGGCTAACCAAAATGCACCACACCAATACTACATCAGGATCGATGTTCTCTTAACCATAAGGGTCAAGGTCCAAAAGGCAGCTCGGGTCAATCTTTAAGCTATCAAACTAAGCGGCTCCGACCAAATTTTTGAGTCGTCGAACTACTAAGCTATTGAGTTGCTGAGATGCCTCCTAGGAAGATCAAAAGATAATATAATCAGTTCTCTTCTGAAATATCTATAAGAATATTTTAAGAAGATTAAAAGACAATCCATATCAGTTTTGGATCAGCCTTCCCTACGAAATATCAACAATAATATTTCAAGAAGATCAAGGGATAGTTCAGATCAATTATCGTTGGTTATCAACATATTCTAAGAAGATCAAGGGATAATTTGGGTCGATTATAGATTCCTCTCTCTATGAGATCTGCACGCGGTGCTCCTCTTCCATTGGAGGTTAGTATAAAAACACACTCAAAGCTCCCAAAAAGAAGAAGAAGAAAAAAAAAAAACAAAGCCACTAACTTGAATGTCAAAGGAATCGACTCGGGAGAACCCCTCTCTTGACCTCGATCTTTATACATAAACAAGGAGGGAAAGCTCCCGCATCACTCCAGACGACTTCTTAGACTCGGATATGGGCCACGTTATGTTGATACAAACATAAAAAAAAAAATTTGACTCACGCTAACAAAATCTACTAGAATGAATATGCAAGGCCACACGTGCTCGAAACAATTGTATTAAAAAAAAACTTGATCTACTAGATGAGATTTCGAGTGCTCTCAAGGTCACATGTCGGACGAATTAAACAAGCACTTCAAACCCTTATTATGCGGATACAATTAAGCCTTTGTTTACATTATTTTTTTTAAGTTTCAAAATAAATACATTATGTTAAAATATTAGAATAAAAGTTATATAACGCTATAGAATTAACAATTATGATCTGAATATAATCGGCAATGTTAAATTTTGATTTTAATTTCAGATCCATAAAATATATAATTATTTTGCAAAATTAGTGTGTGCCAAAATTTGCACGATAACAAATTTGATTTGGTTTTGGAACATAAAGAAGAACCAGATAACCTACCTATGTTGACAGGGACTAATATGTCTTTTACCATACAATAACAATTAAGTCGAGGGACAAAATATGTAAAATCCACGAGGGATCGGTTGCAGAGAAAAAGTTACCGGGCCAGAGGCTGACGCTTGCGTGCACGTAAGGAAACGTGAGCTGGCAAGACAGGAAGCTTCGAGACCAATGCTTTAAATTTCCCGTGATGTGATCCCGACGCATCGACTCCACAACTCCGGTGAGGTACTGTTTACGTTTAGAATCGGACGGGCTTAAGTCGACCACGTAGAAATGCAGATGGTTAGAACAACGCCGTAATTAAAATGATGAGGCATTGATATGTTACATACATTATTCATGGCAAAACAATAATTTGAAGTAGATGGAGGAAACAGTTCAACGACAAATGTAAAAAAGAAGTAGGAACATACTACAGCTCTTAGATTAGAAAATACACATTTACACCTCTTGTGATTTTTTTTATAACGCGGGGTAGGAGTCAACACGGTTTGGTTCATTCCGCATGCGTAAGAATGGAGCGATTGGCTTGGCTCGGATCGGTGTCTCAGGAATCTCGACCTCGGGTCGACACCTAGGGCTCCGACTCCTCGGATCCGTTGCGAGGTTCCCTACAAAGAGGTCTTGTTGGGGTGAGGGTGCCCGACATGGTCTTTACGACGATCAAATCAGTGCTTCGAGTGATTTGAAGTGTTTGCACAGTAAAATAGTGAGAACCTCCCCCCTTTTCTACCCTCAGGTAGGGGTTTTATATATACTAGATGGGTGATCGATCGTACCCTCGATCTTACCTCTGTTGACATGCCCACGTACGATCGATCGCTTTTCGTCCGATCAGAGCGACGCAGAGGCGTGGCGCGCCATCCTCCATTAATGAGTCTCAGCGCAGCTTCTGTTGCTGTGACGATCAAGTTATTGCTTTGCCACCCTGTGCCAACTGGGTCGACGTCGGATCTCGATGTTGTCATGGATTGCTAAGCTAGCATGGGTCTTAGTGAGGTGGGCGAGCCCATTACTTGCCCTATCAACACCTAATTCATGTTTAATGATTTAACACAACATTGTCTAGCACATAAATAGAGTACACTGAATTGTTCCATAAAGCTACAAAATTGAACTTTTTGGCTCCAATACAAACTATGAGATGTTTATTTTTTGCATCAAATTCCCTACGAGAACACATTAATGAGTCTCAACGTAGCTTCTGTTGCTGTGACGATCAAGTCATCGCTCTGCCACCCTGTGCCAACTGGGTCGACGTCGGATCTCGATGTTGTCATGGATTGCTAAGCTAGCATGGGTCTTAGTGAGATGGGCGGGCTCATTACTTGCCCTATCAACACAGAGTACACTCAATTGTTCCCTAAAGCTACAAAATTGAACTCTTTGGCTCCAATAAAAACTATGAGAAGAAACCGTTTGGATGCAAAAAAAGATACATCTAATTGAACCATGGGCTACAATTTTTATGTTTATTTTTTGCATCAAATTCCCTACTAGAATCCCAACAGCATATAATAAAGTTTAACTGATGTAGTTCAACTTAAGGTCTAAGTTTCTATAATGGCTTCACAATATAGAAAAAAAAGATTAATCAACAGTGGTTGTACCAACAACCAACTCAACATCATCGATCGGTACACCTTTGAGCCCCACACCTAATTCTCTCTTGTTTGGATCTACATATACCGGGCTAAGCAGCGGAAGTGAGCAAGGAACCTCCCTGTCTAAAACATTATGTCGAACAGGAAACGTGCAAGGCTCGTCAACTGCATAAAGGATGTGATTAAAGCAAATATTGCAAGAAGAGACCGACCAAAAGTAAACTGGACTGGAAGAGAGGACAAAGAAAACGGTAGATTCTACTCCGCTACTTCTACTCATCCTCCTCGATGACAAAAAAAAAAACAATCACAAGAGGCTGGGGTCGGGTCCTCGTCGTTCCTTCTCGCACGCTTGAAAGAGAAGGTGGGGGGGCGAAGCGCGCAATAAGGAATAGAGCAAAGCGGTCGACTTACTGTTTCAGCCAAGTGTGTCCGCTGGTCGACCGACGGAACGACACGTGCCGCCTCGGAGTACCGTCGGTATGAGGAGGCATGCCGATGACACAAACAACAAAAAGAACACAAAAAATTTAAGACAAAAATTAAAATTAGACAAAAAACTTAGATTAGAATTTTATTTGAAACTACATGCAACTTTAGTGTAACTTTATCAAATATCATCTAAGCTAAGAAACAAAAAAAAAAAAAGTGACACGTATCATTTTTGACCTTTTTTTTTTTACCTCTCGTCCTTCCGTATTCAATTATATATAAACATATGATTTAAAATTTTAGATTACTAATTAAATTTTAATATTCAAATGAATTAAATAACAAATTGGATGAATATACTTGGTTTTGTCATAAATAAGCTTGAGAGGTATGCATAAAATAATGCTCATCGATTCATGCACCACTTTAAAACTGAGTAGATGAAACCATCAACTCCTCGACATCATCGTCATTATTGGTTGAGAAACTAATATCGATGTCACTATTATGTGTATGTATCTATCAAGTTGCTAAATATGATTGAGATGATGTCTTATCGCTCAATTTAATTCTTTCCAATAGTGTAGTTAATGTTATTGTCTTCTCATTTGCCTTTACACACTAGGTAAATGAATCCGACGATTGAGTGACATGACCTCGAGTAATCTCACTCAATGTTATTAGATTCCTTTTGTTAAGTTCTAGCCAAGAGAGATCTTCCTCTTGCTAGAGATGTTATTCAGCGTCTTTTATTACTTCAAGGATAAAATATCAAAGATGTGGAGGATCTCATGCCTTATCAAGTAAATGATCATTTTGGTTCTTTATTGCTTTAACTCATTCCAATACCGATTGTGAAATTTTGTTATAATACTTGAGATTAATGGGATCAATATTTCATTCCCCTAGCTCTTTATCCAATTTGACATACAACCATTTTAGTTGCATATTATAGTAGATTTATATTAGTTTCTATAACCGTCTATATAATAATCTTTATCTTTGAGTGAATTAATATAAATTTATGACCAATTATATTTGGAGCCACTCAATATCATAGTTTGGGTAAGTACACATACCACAATCTTTCCTAATTAGGTATGGATCCATCAAATTATAGTCATCACTTGACTATAAAAAAATATAAATAAATTTTATTAGCATAAAAAATATTAATATAAATTTTAATTTATAATCAAATATGTGTATAATTTTTTCTCACTAGGATCTTGTAACGACACGATATAGTTATAGTGTCAAATAATGAACTAACAATTTTCTAGAATAGTTGTCATCCAAAACCCTTCTTGCATTGGCATTTTATGACAAGAATCAAAGTAATATATTTCTAGCACCAATAATAAATCTAATCACGTTCCAATACTATACCGAACTTGAATGATCGAATTTAGATAATACACTACAAAATAAATAATTTTGTTAGTAATTTTTTAAAAAATATTAACTATTTTTATATTTATAATTATTTTAAATATAAATTTATTTGTATTATAGATATCATGGTCCACATGAGCTTTGGTCCTATGATCGATGATCTATAAGAATGTATTAGCCTTAAAATCATCGGATAATGTTTTCATTATCTCTTGTTCTCTGTTGTTGTAAGTAGCATATGTCTAACATATCACATCTATGAATGTTTTTCCATAAAGATCTTATAGAGAACAATGTAAGACAATTCTACTCCTATTATAATTTCATTCACAATGTTCGATAATAAAGAAGAAATAATTATCTTTTTTATTTTTGTTTTCATCACTCGATTTTGAATACATTAAATCCAACTATTCTTGTGATGTGTCTATTGGCTTGAGACCCTCTCACTTTTAATAGATTGACTTTAAGACGATAAAATTTATAGCAAACCAAATGATATCGAGTCAGAGTATCTCACTATTTGTAAACTTTTAATAATAGTTATATGTAAATTTTGTTATTGACTGTACCCTTACCATACACTTTCTTATTGATTGTCTCTTCCAATGTCCTTCATCATGGGACCTATATAATGAGCTATGCATGGAGTCCAAAATAATATTTTTTTTCATCAATTATAGGTCAATCTTATTTATCTTATCTCAATTATCGACTATAATATAGAAAATGTATAGTGGCCTGATCTTTCTCTACTACATTATCTATTAAATTCTATTAAATAGTATTTATAAATCTTTTATTGTAATATATAAGAAAGTTTTATGATGTTCATTCTTATAGGTCTAGCCCAATTATACACTATACTTATCTTACGATCTATTAAAGAATTTTATCTAATCCTTTAATTTTATCACATTCTCATCAAAATAAACACTATGTATCTCATTCAATTTAAAGGTTAGACTCTTGTACTAGTTTTTGAATTGAAAACATATTATGAAAATATAAATATTGAGCTGTGTTTAGTTGAATCATGTGCAAGTTGAACTAATTTGATATTTTGCTTTACAAATATTCAGTTTAATTTCTTTTGTATAATCATGTGAATATTGATTATCTATTTATTTGTTGATGGAGGATAGGTTTGTAAATCAATATCAATAGTATCAAGTACTAATCTTCTATTAAGTCCTCTTATAAAACTAGAATTACACTACCAATCATGCTAAACTAAAGAGGGATAATTTGGCTGCCTAGTGTTGTCAGTTCTCTAGAATCCCCTATGGCACAAATCTACTGCCATCACTATCATTAGGATACATGTATTGATATACAAATACCAACTTTAAGATCTAAAACCAATATCATAAGACACTTAAGTGATATGCTTGTATTCTTCCTTGATTTTCACTTTACAAATTTAGATAATCTTCAACCAAATGTTGCTTCAATCGAATGGTTCCTCCATCCTGCTCGGTATAGTCAAAATGAATATATTGTCAATGATAACAATTGTTATCCAAACGATGAGAATAATCTCAAACATCATTTTATTTATGTTTTTTTGGTATCTATTTCTATAAAAAAATATTAAATATATTGAATTGATCCAATATGAGTGATAAATGATCATCAAAATTGCTAATCATAATATTAAAATTTAATTTAAAAAATCCTCTTCTACCATTGTGAACATGTAACTTACCCTAATACATATTAAATATATAATTTTCACCTGATATATGTCTAATTTTGATTAAATTAATATTAAATATAATAATCATAGTATTGAAAATTTTAATTAACTCATTCTACCATCATAAATATTTTAAACAAGCTAATAGACATTAACCTCATTGAATATGACTAATCATCTCATAAATCAATAAAAATCTAAAAAGAAAATTCTATACCTCTTGATTAGTGTAATCTTTCTCTAACTTAAGTGTTAAGCATCCTAAATTTGATCCAATCTATAAATAATAGTTTCGTTTCAGTTTAAAAAAAAAATAAAAAATATAAGAATGAGAGAGATATTAGTAAAAATGAAATTGAGATAGTTGAAGAGTGAAAGAGACTAAATGGGATTGTAATAGGAGGGAGAAAAAGGTTTAGAAATAATTTTAAATGATTTCAATGGTCAAATTGATCACATGTTGATAAAAAATAATCATTGGCCCTAAGTGTTTAATGGGCAATCAATCACCTTATAATTATCAATGTAACAGATCCCTTCCAACCAAGATCAGGGTATCAAGGAAATTAAGATTGAGATAAGTTTTAGTTATTTACTCTAACAAATGGATTGGGTTCGGAGTCAACTGAAATCTACTTTCAAATTTGTCTTATGCTGAGATATTAAGAAGTCAAAGGATTCACATTAGGATTTTGCAAAATGCAATCTGTCTTATGCTGAGATATTAACAAGTCAAAGGAGGATTCATTCATATTAGGATTTTGCAAAATTTTATGTACCAAAATCTTTTGAATACTTAGTTTAGTGAATGTTTGATGAGTCTAGATATCTATCAAAGTTAGAGAGTACATTCAACTATAAAGTTGTTGAAAATAACATAGGGTTTTTTATTATTATTATTATTAGATGTATCAATTATACCCATACTAATGAGCAAGGATAGGTAGAGCACTCCACACCCATCCCCATATATAATATATATTTATTAATAATACTACAGATAAAATATACATATGTAAGAATTAGTCCCAATGCTAACTCCAATATTTCAATAATAACCAATAAACCAATCTTGTGTTTAATTTTTAATATATTTAATTAATAAATAAAATATATATTTTTCAAAATTTAAAATTGGTTAAGGGATGAAATATACAATATGAGCTTTAATTGGAGTGAAGATATATTAATTTATATATAATAAATTAATGTTTAATAGTATATTCGAAACTTTACACATGCTTTGAAGAAGATAAGAATGATTGTGAGGTAATTAATATCTATTTTAATTTTTGATAGTATCATCTATTTTTAAGTTTTTCGTGCTTTATATGTTTTGTTTTTTTAATTTATGTATAATTCATCTTACACTAATATGTGAGCATGAAAATGGAAAAGGTAAAATTTATAGAAAATTAATATTTTATATATTTATTTAGATACAGTTATATTTATCTATTGTGGTTTTATTTGGATATTTTTTTTATTTTTCTAATATATTTATATTTAAATATTATTATGACATATAAACTTTTTAAAATATAATTATAATTTTTAATATCATTATTTAATTTTAATAAAAAATATTTTTAAAATAAATTTAATTAAATATGATAAGTTAAAGAATTCACGGGATCGAGTCCTTCTTATCCAGTTGATATCTTTAGTGAGATGAGGTTATAAAGATATAAATATTTTATATATTTATTTAGATACATTTATATTTATCTATTGTGGTTTTATTTGGATATGTTTTTTTCTAATATATTTATATTTAAATATTATTATGACATATAAACTTTTTTTAAAATATAATTATAATTTTTAATATCATTATTTTAATTTTAATAAAAAATATTTTTAAAATAAAATTAATTAAATATGATAAGATAAAGAATTCACGGGATCGAGTCCTTCTTATCCAGTTGATATCTTTATTGAGATGAGGTTATAAAGATATAAATATTTTATATATTTATTTAGATACAGTTATATTTATCTATTGTGGTTTTATTTGGATATGTTTTTTCTAATATATTTATATTTAAATATTATTATAACATATAAACTTTTTTAAATATAATTTAATTTTTAATATCATTATTCAATTTTAATAAAAAAATATTTTTAAAATAAAATTGATTAAATATGATAAGATAAAGAATTCATGGGATCGAGTCCTTCTTATCTAGTTGATATCCTTATTTAGATGAGGTTATAAAGATATGAATGGTTACTTACGGTATTCAATTATCTCTTTGGATAATATATCGAACCCAACGGTTCTAGGGTAGTGATTTACTCATTAACTTTCTAAAAAATATCATGTACCTAATTTCATATGATCGAGTCTTAATCCTTATATAGACCATGTCACCCATCATGTAGGATCATGTCTGATTTGATGTATCAACATAGTATAATTAAGGGGTTGAGGAAATGAGAGTAATATGTTTTACGAGAAAGTTGATTCATCGTGAAAAATTGTTAAGACCCTAATTAAGTCGGATCCATCTATTCATAATTAATTCAAGTTGAGTCATGTTGGTCTGTTCAGTCGGAGTCGGTTATGGGTCGGGTGAGCCCAATCGAGTGAGTTATAAGTTGGTTGAGGTTGGTTATTATCTTCGGTTATGATGGAGTAAGTTATTATTTTTAGTTAAGAGTTTATCAGTTAGTTAAGAGTCCAAATTTAGAGGGACTCTAAGTTCAAGCCTAAAAGGACTCTTTGATCCCCTCAAAGAGATCGTTTATCCCCTCCTCCTCTATGACTATCAAAATTATTTGAGCCTTGATGATATTTTTTTATCATTTTTTCTTAAAATTAAGATAAAGCAGTTAGCACAACTAATGAGAGGAAAAAAAATATGAATATATGTTAGTGAATTAATTTTGGAGCGTGGTGTCAACCTTAGGGTATTATTTGATCTAAATTTGAAAAAAAAAAATGAATACTTCTTCTTCACCAAACACCATGTAATGGAAGCAACAACGCATAACGAAAGGCATGCTTTTTAATCACTCGCGCCCGGGTACCGTCGCCGTACCAGTCTTTAATTCGAGGCACCAACATGGATTTACAGACGGGTCCCACACGAACCCCGTGGACGCTCCCAATTATAAGGTAGGTAGCTAGGTGTGTCATTCATAGAGGGTGGATGACTGTCTCGCTCCGTGCGATCAAACGGACTTAGTACTACCTCCCGCATGTGGGTCCCAACCCAGGCTCGTCTTCTTCCTCCAGAACCGAGCCAGGTAGGAGCGACGGTGGAGGTTTAGCAAGGTGGGTGGTTTGGGTCAAGTATTATGGTGGTTCGGCCACACCGCACGAACCCCTGGTCCTCGGATCCATGCCAAGTCACGTGATCCACCCATAACACGTGCCGTCTCTCCCAAACCCCCTGCCCTTTATCCTCACCGCCGGAGCGCCCCCTTCCCTCTTCCCTCCGCTCCGCTCCAGATCTCCCCCCTCTCTTCCTCCGATTCATGTTCAATTCTACCAAATTCTTATATAGAAGGTAATTGATAATAAAGCGGCCATGATGGGTCCGGAGACCCCATTCGGGTTCGAGTCGGCCCCGGTGAGAGAAGAGATGGAGAGCCTCGCCCTCTCCGGCGCCCCCTCCTCCGACTACCGCTCTGCCATGTCCTCCTCCCTCCCCGCCGCCGTCTCCGCCGCTTCCGTGGACGCCGGCGGTGGTGATCCCCTCCTCTACCCCCCTCACCATCTCCACTTCTCTCCCTCCTCCCCCGCTTCCGGCGACGGCGGCGACGCCTCCTCCTCGTCGGCCTCCTCCTTCCTCGAGCCGCCCTCCTATGCCGACGTCGTCTTCAGCCCCTTCGAGTCCCAGAACAACGGTGGTTCCGGCGCCGCCGATCAGGGTTCCTTCATCCGCCGCGACTGCTCCCCCAGATCCGCCCGCACCGCCGCCTCCGACTACCTCAAGATCGCGGTCTCTGACCCGCAGAAGGAGCAGGAGACCGCGAATTCGCTCGTCCCAGGCGGCGCGACCTACGTCACCTACCTGATCAACACCCGCGTCCGCTCCGCCGCCGCCGGGGAAGGCGAGACTGGGCCGATCGAGTTCACCGTGCGGCGTCGGTTCCGGGACGTGGTGACGCTCGCCGATCGGCTTGCGGAGGCCTACCGAGGCTTCTTCATCCCACCGCGGCCGGATAAGAACGTGGTCGAGAGCCAGGTGATGCAGAAGCACGAGTTCGTGGAGCAGCGGCGGTCAGCGCTTGAGAAGTACCTGTGGCGGCTCGCGGAGCATCCGGTGATTGGGAAGAGTGATGAGCTTAGGGTATTCCTGCAGGCCAAGGGGAAGCTGCCGTTACCGACCACCACAGATGTGGCATCGAGGATGCTAGATGGTGCGGTGAGGCTGCCAAAGCAGCTCTTCGGTGAGGGACCAACTTCACAACTCGCGCCACAAGATGTAGTGCAGCCTGCAAAAGGGGGCAGAGACTTGCTGAGGATATTTAAGGAGCTGAAGCAGGCAGTGACCAACGACTGGGGAGGAGTGAAGCCGTTGCTGGTGGAGGAGGACAAGGAGTTCTTGGAGAGGAAGGAGAAGATGCAGGACCTTGAACAGCAGCTCAGCACTGCATCTCAGCAGGTGTGCGAATAAACTCCAAGCATTAATTTGGATTGGTGTTCTGATATCTGTTAATTTACTGATGGTTGTATACTTGCCAAAAGTGGTGCTGTTATAATCAACAAAACTGAAAAGGAAATAGTTTAGTTTAGTTTAGTTAAATTAGCCTTTTTTACAAACACAATCAAGCAACTGTATGACTGCATAAATCGATCATCTCCGAAGCCTGCATTGGCAAGAGTCTTGTTCGTTAGGGCTGCCCTTTTCATTAAGTTTGTTCACGAGATCTGAATAATCATGTTTCAGCTCTCAATTTTATTGGTTTTGGATAAACAAAAATACCAGAACTACAATCTAGATATTGTAATGGAGTGGTGGAGGATATCGCTTGGTGGTTATAGGGTGAATAGTCTTTTTATGAAACTGGCGAAGTTTATTAGTTCAAACTGCATTATCGTTAACCAATGCTTATTAGTTCAAAGTGCAGTATTGTCAACTATCAGCTGAAATCGAGATACAAAATATTGAAAGCATTTACCTTGAGACTAATGATTATTTTAATTGTTTGGTTATGCAAAATTAATTCACCTTATGTTAGGTTTTCAGAAGGACAATTAATACTTTGGCAACCTTGTATCTCCAAGTCTTATAGAAGGGTTGTAATTCATTTATGAATAGCAGGTAGATGTAGGCAAGATGGTATCCGTTATCATCTGGAACCTTCATTCCTTTTGCATGCGTGTCTTGAGAGCTTCACCTTGTCATTACAATTTACAACACATTCATTGGAAAGTTTCATACTGTTTGGATGAAGATTTTTAGATTCATTAGTTGCAGCTAGTAGTGGCATCTTGGTCTCTTTTAGGGCTATATATTTGTCAGCAATTCATAGTAGATGACTAGCTAATGCTTGTACAAGACTTTGTTATGCAGAAACTTGGCTGTGTAATCAACATTGCTGACTGTTATATTCATTTTGGTCTTTTGCATGACTCTTGCTCAAGATTCTATAAGTTGGGAGTCTCAAAACATACTTCTGCCTGAGATACACTGTGTGATTGTTTTTGGGTACTCCTATCTCCTTATAATTTCAATTCATTTATGACTGGGGGCAAGTTTCTTAACAACAGGCATGGGGTATATACCGGTCCCAGCAAATTGCATCCTTGGTTCACTGCATCATTGTTATGAGACAAGGAACATGAAACATTATGACACCCCAGTCTCAAGTGTAATCTAAGGATGTACAAGGAGTAATATAGTTAGTGACTTCTCTTTCCCACTCAATTCTGTTGCAGTTATTTACAGGATATGAGATGCTGGTGTTGGCCAATTGGATGGAAATTTGGTCTCCATTTTGGAACCTTTTGTATTTTTAACTGATATTGTCTCTTTTGACAGACCAAATTGCTCACTGATGCCCATAAATTTAACTGAAGATCACAATCATATCACCTATTACCACTAGATTTGGAGGCTTTTATAAAGTAACATTTTGTATTTTGTCAGGAGATGCAATGGCTTCTATTTTATATGGAAGCCTGCAAGCTGGACTAGCATGATTGATTGACTTTTTTTTTCCCCAAATGATCTTTGCATGTTGGTTATGGGGAACTAATGGGGTTAGATATCGAGATATGACACTTGATTCACATTTATTATAAACACAAACATTAGGTTTGGAAGGATATTCCTTCTTCACTATTTCTTTTGGCGTTTAATGCACTGTTGTTATGACAAGAGGGACGTGAAAGTGTCATCATGCCTAACTCTCAAGTGTAGTTTGAGGATCTATACAATTTTGAATATAAGAAGCTACTTATCCTTTCCCACTCAATTTTACTACTTTTTTTCTGACAGAATAGGAGTTGCTGGTGATGACCAGTTGGAACGCAATCAGGTCTCCATTCTGGAACCTTTTGCATCTCAATAGACTAAATTGCTTGTTGACGCCCATGAATTTTAGTGACGGATACAATTATATTGCCTCTTGTTATTCCCTTCTTTTGAATTTCTTATGTGGTATAGTTTGAGAATGCGGTAAATCTCATTGTAGGGCCAAGTCAACGTTTGCAAAATGTTTGCATGATGCTAAAGGATCAAATTCAAGATGGGCTGCTACTGGTACCCAAATCTTGCGTGATGTGTTTGCATTCAGAGCAAGGTCGGCGTTTTCGAATCGTATCACCCGGTACAAGCGGTATGTACCGGTCGACCCATTGACCGGTATGCGGACCGCTCGCTACTGGGTGGTACCACCGATTGGGATTGTTTCTTCCCCGTTACCACCCAAAACGATCGGTAACGGTCGATTTTTGACCGTCGTCGGCAGTTGTCGGACGATATCAGTCGAGGGAGAAAGAAGAAGAGGGAGAAGAAAAGGGAGAACCTAGAGATCCGGCGTTGCTCTCCCGATCCCAACCCGTCACCCGCGGGCTTCTCGATGCTTCACGGGGAGAATCTTCGGCGATCGCAAGGAGAAGGAACGACGCAGGGGCTTCTCACCGAGGCTTCGCGAGGAGATTTCTTCTCCCCGCGTGGGCTTTTCGGGGAGAAGACGTTTCTTCTCCCCGCGCAGGGTGAAGAAACGTCTTCCCGCATAGGGAGAAGGAACAAGGTGGCGTCGTCTCGGTGATGTGGCCTTTTTTAAAAAATTTTAACTTTATTATACACACACACACCCATATATATATATATATATATATATATATATATATATATATGCCTAGCAGTACCAGCGTATAGTACTGTACCGAGCTGAGCTCGAAATGTTGGTACGGTACGAAATGGCAGACCTTGATTCAGAGTATACTTGGTAACACACACACACACACACTTCCTCTCTCCTCTAAAAGGAAGAGTCACATGTATGATTTTTTTTTGTTTCTTTATTGTTATTAAACAGATTTGAAACCTCTTTCTTTGGCAATGATCACTAAAGGAAAAATAAGGGTGTAAGATTTATAGTCTACCAAAATGACCTTCAGAGTCTTGTAAGATTTTGTTATATGTATTAAGTTTTTGTATCTTTATATTTTGCTCTTATGCTGTTTTGGTTGCTTATAAGTTGAGCATTTCCTTTTGCAGGCTGAGTCTCTAGTTAAAGGACAACAAGACATTGGTGAAACAATGGGAGAGTTGGGTTTGGCCTTCATCAAACTGACGAAGTTTGAGACTGAGGAGGGTGTATACAGCACTCAGAAAGTCCGAGCTGCTGATGCCAAAAATGTTGCAACTGCTGCTGTAAAAGCAAGCAGGCTATATCGAGAATTGAATGCTCAAACTGTCAAACATCTGGTATGATCAAATCGTAGCCACTGTCATGAACATAATTCAAGCAAAGAAACTCGAGAACATGAGGGGGGGCCTTATGGTGTCTCCATATTTACTTTTGTATCATTTTGCAGGACACACTGCATGAATATCTAGGATTAATGTTAGCTGTCCACAGTGCATTCTCAGACAGGGCCAGCGCTCTTTTGACAGTCCAAACACTAATGTCAGATTTAACAGCCTTGAATACAAGAATTGAGAAACTTGAAGCTGCATCCTCGAAGATATTTGGTGGTGACAGCTCGAGACTCCGCAAAGTGGAGGAGCTAAGAGAAACAATAAGAGCCACTGAGAATGCTAAAATCTGTGCCATTAAAGAGTATGAGAGGATAAAGGTATTCTACTTGTCTCTTCATAGAGCAATCAGAACAATGTATGAACACTAAATACATTTTTAAACGAAAATTGTCATTTCTACCAAGTGCCAATTTATTTGGTCCAATTATCTGACCTCCCAGAAACTTCATGATAGTTTTTGACATTTTGTAGGCCCTATGCCTTCCATGAAATCTCTAACCAGTGTTTGATGTTTTGTCAAGTTCGGCTCATACTGACTGTTATTTACTGGTCCAAGCCCGAACCAAGATGCAGATCAACCCATTTTGGGCAGTCCAGTCCAACCTATTAAAAAAAGAAAAAGAAACAGCATTAACACACATTGCATTGAGCTAAATCTGTTTGAACACCTAACAAAAATGAAATGCCTAAAATATTTGTGTAGCTTCAGAACTGCACCAGAAAATTTAGCATAAGTATCCGATTTCACTACTAAATGAAATTTGTAATACTAAATGATGGTGGTCCTATTAGATGATGCAGCATAATTAGTAAAACTTTTGCACGCTGTGGATCTTATCTAAAATAATATTAAATTTCTGCAGTTTACCTGTGTCTAAACATAAGTCTGAGTATTGTCTTTGAATAAAAAATTATTCATCATTGGAAATGATTATGTTAGAGAATAGTCGTATGGTTAGTAACTTCTATTAGGAATTGTTTTTCACTGTAGAAGTTCATATACCATAGAATAGTCTCCTGTAATTTAGGGATCTTAAATGGCTTATGAAATGAAAAATTATGTTCTTACATTGCTGTATAGTTGGGCTTAAGGATTCCGTTCTGCATAATCTCAACACAGATTGTCCAGGAGACTTTTATTTCTCACTCTGTGCATATTTCATTTTCCCCAATCAGTGATATTGGCTTAAATCCAGACAGCCCTGAAAACTATTTCTGAATAACATCTCTCAGATTTGTCATGTCTATACTTGTTTGCATTGGACTTTGGTATGTGAGATGGATTTTCCAATGACAATTGAATTTTCAAAGAGACCTCAATGATGGACACAACGAAGATCTTACTAATTGACTTCCTCGTCATGATGACATGAATTCTAAATTTATTCAAGAATTCAAAACAGTGGGACATCAAATTTATCATTTTGGTGCTTGCAAAGAGGAACTGATGAAGATATGCAGTGAGAAGAGAAATAGGAATAACGGCATGGGCACAGAAGAAATTTCCCTAAATAACATTTCTATTGAAAAAAAGCAAAATCAGAATACTGTAGTACTCTGGTCATATTTGTCCAACTGTCCAAAGAGCACTAACCATTCTTTTATGGGGTTTTTCTTTGGTCCACTTCGGTGATGAAAGTTGTTTTTCCAATGAGCTTATATCTTGTTACGATGACATACTTGATAAATCTCGGTTTATAAGGTTTGTGATCGTTACTTATGCATTAGATATCAGTTGCCTAATGCTAGAGTTTGGGAAGCCTTTTCGTTCTTGCTTCCTGGTCTGTTTCTTTAGAATGTGCACAAGAGTATATAATAACTATGATATTATATTGTGGATATCTAAGTCAGTTGTTGAAATTTATGCAGGAAAACAATCGAAGTGAGCTTGATAGGCTAGACAGAGAAAGGCATGATGATTTTCTTAGCATGCTGAAAGGGTTTGTAATAAATCAGGTACTGCTCTATCTTTTGCTTGATGATGTAGAAGTTAATATTTGGAAGTGGCAATTAATCCAGTATGATGTATATCTTTGACTAAGAAAGCTGGACTACTCTTTTGCTTGGGCTTGTCATTTAAGCACTGATACTCTTCACAATCCATTAGTAGGTTTATTGGAAGTTATTGGTTCCACATGGTTTGCAACTTTCCTAGATCAATTATCTAAAGATAGATGCCATACATTAATGTTCTCAGATGCAGTTGTGCGAGTCATTAGACATGTAATTAAGCTTTTCCAGGAGAGTAATAGATATTGTCATATTTTGCACTTTTTTGTTAATGAGGAATCTGTTGTTTAGAGATCTTGTTGTCTCTCTAAATGGATTCTATTTTTCTTGTAGTATTTTGGAGATAGATTTGCCTAGAGCACGAATCACTCTGAACAAGCTCACAGAAAAAGATTTACTAACTCTAATTTGTGTTTATTTGATCAGTGTTGGTATCCATATACTAAGACAGCAAGTTCTATCTGGAACAGCCATCACTGACACGATGCGATACTTTAAAGATTACATTTATATATGTTCTTTGTTTTTTCTTTTTTTTCATATAACATTGCCAACGATACTTTCCTTCTCAAGTGACTTGTCGAGCACTAGGTTTCCTAGCACATAAGATTCTTCTTTGGACCATGCTGTTGTTTTAAGCATCGTGCATCTAGCTTTTCCCTTTTCCCGCTTGATTTTTGCTAAAGACTGGGATGCTGTTTTGATTCCCCAAAAGTCATTACCCTTTGTACATTATTATAAGAAAATTATCTAACCATCTTGTTCAGCATTTACTTTCACTAATTGAATTTTTTTAATTTCTAGATACTACAATCATTTTATTTTTCTTTAGACATCATAACTTACTGATTGTTTGGCTCATATTATTGTGTACATTGAGCAGGTTGGATATTCAGAAAAGATTGCAAATGTCTGGGCAACCGTGGCCGAAGAAACGAGTAGGTATGCAAGAGACAGAAATTAGGTTATTAATGTAAACCGAAAATTTATCTTCCAGCCTATTTTCTACCACACATGAGTGTACACTACTTTGTAGGGAGGGAAAAAAAAAAAAAAAAGATTCAAAAGCAAACCATAATAATTTCTGGATCCTTGTTTTGTTCCGCTTGTTTAGCCATATGACAGCCTCTCTATGGTCTTAAGTTACTTTATTGAAACAATGCTGTTTGGGTCAGTAAAAGACAAGTTTGGGAATTGCTCGCGGAAATGTGTGAGATATAAATTGTAATGTTTGATGTGTTTATTCTTATCCTACTATTTCTTTTATGATGGTTTATAGCTCATCTTTTTGTTCGTTTTCCCTAATTCTCAATTGCAATTTCCAACACTGTCGTAACACAACCAACCCATGATCAATTTGATGTGGTAAACTCTTTTTGACAGTCTGCAAATAACTCCAGTCGTTCTTAAGATTATTATCGTTGGCATCTACTTACGATAGAGGAATTATTTTTTTTCTCAAATTATATATATAGTTATTTAAAAAATGATGTAAAATATTATTATAGCACATGAAAGATGGGACATTCAAGCTGATTAATGTATCGTTGCATTAATTGTTAATTAATAAGTCTCAGGTTTGAGTGCACGAATGAGTATTATATCTATCTATAATAAAAAATTATTATTATTTGAAATGATACGATAACAATTGTTTTGAATCATGGTTGAACAAGTGACATTCAAGTCCATAGAAAAATAACAAAAAATTGACAATTCAAATAGAAGCTACTCGAAAAATATTTTTTTATTATGCATGATATTTTTATTTGAAAAAAATTATTTATTACACAAGATATTTTGCTAGATCGAAAACGACTAGAGAGGTCCAACTATGAAAGGTAAGCATCCATCAGGTTTATACGGTTAGACTCTTCTTCCCATTTTCCTTCCTATTCACTAATCTTGACTTGTTGATCAAAAATCAATATCGAAGGGACCACATCATAGACTTACTCTCAATATCTAAGAGATATATCGATAGGATAAATAATGGGTCGACCAAGCTCACCGAGACTCACACCAGGTCACCAGTCCACGGCGACACCAAGATCCAACTGACAACCCAACCGGCGCAGTCTAGGTCGAGGTGGAAAAGTGATGACTTGATCGTCATGACAGCCAAACCGCGTCGAGACATATTTAAGAGCAATCGACCACTCTGGCTAGACGTACAGCAGTCGACCGTGCAGATCGATCATGCTTGACATGTCGTTGAAGGTAAGGCCGAGGGTACGACCAACCACTCATCTAGTATGTATAAAACCCCACCTGAGGGCAGGAGGAGGGGATTCAAAACTCTTTTACTATGCTTAAACCAAATCAACTCAAGGTGTTGACTTGAACGTTAGAGGGGTCACGTCAGACATCCTCACCCCGATGAGACCTTTATGCAGGACCCTCTCTGTGGACGTTGACCCAAGAAGAGCGTGAGCTGTCGACACGAGATGAAGATTCTCGAGACGTAACTCCGAGCTAAGCTCGACACCTCATTCTCGATCGACGTAGACGAACTTGCACACGTGGGAGGAACCAAGCCGTGCTGACTCATTGACCACGACATAAAATTCCCTAACACATATCAAGATCAATCCATCTACGAAGATAGAAATTTTGGATATGACTAAGACTCCCCAAACATGGGTCATCAACTCAAACTAGGTCAAGCTTATCTAACATTATATTATATTAATCATCCACAATCTATCCCCATCCAAGAGAGAGATGCAATTAGAGGGGTAGAAAGATTACAGCATTGTGAAACACGAGATCGGAAGGGACACATATGGCATGAATCACAAGCGCTGTCCTCGTCACGACTTTGATTATTTTTGTACGAATGAAATCACTTGCAAGGAAACCGAAAAGGATCAATTATTGTTGTACGGAAGCAATTGGAAAGCAACAACCTTATCCATGTCCTCACAATCCCGTCAACTTATCTCCAAGGAATCATCGAGATATTTATTGTCTAATTATTACTCCTGAGAAATTTTACTTATATATTTAAGTCTATCATATGCATCTCTGTAAAACTCAGATATAATTACGAATGTATAATTTTACTTCATGTTTGATTGTTACTATAATGACATATATGGAATATCGAAATACTGAAAGCAAATTCATGATTTTATGTGTTTATCCTTCGAAAAAAATTCCAAATTTCACTTTTTTTTTTTTTTTTTTATATTGACATGTATATGCTAACAAAAAATATATATATATTCACCTTAAATATTCTTGTAAAACGGATTACATGTTTTCAAATATGTTGATGGGACCCAATCGTACTTTGTTTTTTATATATGCCCTCAATAAATGTATTTTTTTAGCAAAAATTATCCTTTATAAAATTTATCTCCTGGGTTGTCAGGGTTATGGTGGCAGTTAATTGGTTATTTTGGATACATTAATGCATAAAGACAAATATGTCAATATAACACTCACCATCTAAAACACAGTCTGATATTTTTAGAGGAAAGAACACACGATTTGGTGTTCATGAAAAATAAAAGCGAAAAAAAAAAAAAAAGTAAACCTCAATTCGTGGAGAAGACATAACCCATCTCAAAAGCCAATCTAATTAAGCTCCTCAATTGTTCCTACTTCCTCTCTTATTGTATGTACTATATGTGAGTACTAATTAGGAGGGAGGGAGGAAATTGTTGTAAACCCTTAGTACAATTTTAGTTCTTTTCTCTTCATCTCAAAGCCCCAATTGCAAGCATCTCACTATAAATATGCACTTCAATCCATCTCCAATTCAATTGAGCTCATCACATGATGTGTTGTAGAAGCAAACCCACCTCGCTCTTTCTACCACTCATATTCATATCCGCCTTATGCACCCACTTCTGTACCCGCGTCTCTGCCACCCCATGTCCCACCGAGCGCTACCGTTTCGCCCCGCGGGCCCCGCGCGCTGCCGAGCCACAAGAGTTCTTGGACCCGACCACACGCGAGTTCCTCCTGCCGCAGCGGCCGCCGTCGTGCTCCCTCCCCCTCCTCCGCCACGACTTCGGCGACACCTACGGCGGCCCGCCCGCGACCGCGGCGTACGCGCCGCCGCCGGGTTGCCCTGCCCCATGGGACCGCGTCGTGCTCGACCTCTCCGTCGCGTGCGCCGGCGAGCAGTACGACCGGATTGCCGCCGTGTGGCTCGACGGCGCCGAGCTGCTACGGACCAGCACCGCCGAGCCGTCCGAGTCCGGCGTGTTCTGGCGGGTCCGCAAGGACATCACCCGCTACGCCGCCCTGCTTCGCCGCGAGGAGGGCGGCGTGGCCTCGATGATGCTGGAGAACATCGTCAACGACGTCTTCACCGGAGTGTATCACGTGAATGTCTCCCTGGATTTCTACATGGAGGAGAAGGAGGAGCCAACGCCAGGATTGGAGTCGCAGTATCATCCCCAATTGATGCTTCCCACATCGAAAGGGGCATCCCTAATACCCAATAAGAGAATATTGGGAGAATCGAAGCCTCAGCTCGGGCAAAAAATAGGTCTTTCTTCATCAGAAGCCGACATGTCGACTGGGGCCGAAGCAAAGGTGCCTCATTTATACAGGGAGCCAGCTGATCTGATCATACCCATCTCGAGCAACGACAGCCAAACTGGATTCTGGTTCCGAATACAGAACGAATCCGATGTGCACTTGAAGAGCATTCAGATTCCGAAGAACGCTTATCGAGCAGTCCTTGAGATGTACGTTTCTTATCATTCCAATGACGAGTTCTGGTACTCCAATCCGCCCAATTCCTACATTCAGCAGAACAATCTCACCACCGAAAGGGGCAATGGTTCGTTCCGCGAAGTCTATGCTACGATCGATGGACGTTTCGTGGGCTCAATTATGCCTTTTCCTGTTATATTCACCGGAGGGATCAATCCTTTGTTCTGGGAGCCAGTGGTCGCTTTCGGGGCATTCGATCTGCCATCATACAACTTGGACTTGACTCCATTCCTTGGTCTTCTCTTGGATGGGAGACCTCATGATCTTGGCATTGGTGTCACTGATGGTATTGCATTTTGGCTTGTTGATGCAAACTTACATCTCTGGTTGGATTCACAGTCATCTTATGTCACTGCAAAGCTCCTCCACTACCAGGCTCCCAATATTTCGGTCTCTCGTCATTCAATTTTGCACCATCTTGATGGAACTTTCACGATCAAAGCTGGGAGGAAATCTTACTTCTCAGGGTGGGTGAATTCATCTATAGGAAATCTCACCACCGACGTCAATTACAAGCTCAAGTTCAAGAGTTCAGTGGGATTCACAGATAATGGAAACCGTAAAGAAGTTCAGATGAATGCAAAGTTGAAGACAGGAGTTCAAATTAAAGAGGGCCCAAAGGCCATACTTGCTCAGGGAAGTTACAAGTTTAAATATCCTCTTCTGATCGTATCTTCGACTCTGCCTGCGGAAAATAATACCTACAGAATGACGACTAACCTCTCTCACATTTTGTCTGAACAAACCTTGGTCATGTTAGATAGAGTGAGGACTTACAACTCCATTACCGATCAACAAAAAGCTGATGGCTGGATGCTTGTGCAGGATCACTCTGTTCTTGCTGGTTCAGCAGCCACCCTACAAACTTACCAGTATCTCGACCATACTGGATTCTCCTACTCAAGAAGGGTTACCGCGGAGGATGGTTTGCTTTTAAGTGATAACACAACTATGTCTTCTGAATTATCCTTTCAGTAGTGTCTTCCTACTCTTTTTGTTAGCTTGGTTGTGCTAGTTCAGTGTTCCTATTTGGTTTATACAAAGCATCAGCCTAGAGATAATATAATCGATGCAATAATTGGGACACTTTTTCCTTAAGATACTGTCCTTACTTGAACATATTATTCTGCTTCATTAGCAGTATGTGATATTACTTTGTGGAGACTATGTTTTAATGTTCCATGTCAAGTCATCTTCAACTCTTTGATCAGGTCTGGGCATTTGGCTGGTGATCATTGACAGTACTGTTAATTTCTAGTTACTAACTATTTGGTCATGAACTGCAAATTTTGAAGAGACTTTGAGCACTAACTGCTTATTTATCTGACCGAGTAAATTGTTCAGATCAAGTTTCTGAAATGACAATGAAGGTCTGTGGATACTTAACAAGTATGGTTTTGCAGGAACTTACTGTTGTTTCTTAAGACTACTTGTCCGATCAGTGTCATGAAGAGTTTCTCGACAAGAAAAATAACAATCTTGTTCGAGATAGCATTTGCATTAGAAATGAGGTATAGATCTCAACTTCTGAAACTACCCAGCAGATTTTTCATGTCTATGGAAAGTGGATACTTGAGAAATGCTGACAGCTTACCAAAGAAAAGGTTATCACTAGTTAGTCCACTTAAAAGGTAATTAGATTTTTTGCTCCGAACTTATATATATTCCACGCATATGATGTTCTTCTCTTTGTGATGTGTATTCCTTTTGATTGTGGGTAAAAGTTTCTGCTAACCAACTGTAATTGCTTCTCTTAAGTTGGGCTTATGGGAGGTGATGCCCGTATGCTTAGGGCCTTTGATCTCTCCATTGTTATAACACCATGTACAACTTCTTAAAGGAAACCGATGGTGAACTTTCCATGTACCAAGCACTATTTATCATTGTTAATCTCATTATTGTCTCCATTCGCGTATCAGAATCTGGATGTTAGCAAAAGTATTGCTTGTGATGATATATAGTTTCTTCTGCGAGTATTCATGATCATGGATTGCAGCAAAGACGAGCTGTGCCTACAATTCTAGTTCACTTCCAAGGAGGAAGTAATCAACTAGATCGATATGTTTGCTAATGATGTGTGACCAATTTGGTTATGTTTTTTTTACAGGTTCAAGGAGATGAGGTAAAACATGAAGACTTGGGTGATGGGGTAACCTGAAGTGCCCGTGATTGTTAATATGCTTCCGGTTCTATCTGTTTCTTTTGGATACAAAAGTTGCAGATATCCAGTCTTAAGTTGAATAAATCCATTGATGTAGCTTGATTATTGTATGGATCTCTTTATGCAGCACATCTGATTGCTTCTCCTCATGTATGTTTCAACTGGGACACAGTCTGTAACTTCATCTTCCCTATGTAATTGGCAACCTCAAACATCTACTCAATACTTTGTCACTCTTGTTTGTCATTATTAAGCCAATTCCTCTATCACCTGCTTCCAGTCAGATGATAGCCATACAGCAGAGAATAGAATCACAATTAAGTTGGTGTAGTAATTGATGGTCCTCCTTCACTTGAACATCAAAACGGATCAAGTTAAGAAAGAAGAGTGTTATGGGTAACTCTCCCAGGCAAACTCTCATGAGATTAACTCAGCTCTTCAACAGCAGAATTCAAACAGGAACAGCTATTCTGTTGCAATCCCAAGGCTGATAAATTTTGATATTATGTTAGATGCAGCAAAGGTGAGCCTAAACAGAGACAAAAGAGGGGGTGTAACCAAAAGCCTGGGATTCTTTCTCCAATGGTCCCACAAACATAATTACCATCCTGTCCCAGAAGCAGTCTACCATGAACACCTGGGTACTAGCAGTCCGAACTAATACTACAGAGACATTACACACTAAGGCAGAACACCAATTATTCCAGTGAATAAAAAGGCCCATTGGAAGCCACAAACTCAATTTGTCAAGATGTAAAAGAATAGATATTGATACATCTCAATATGGTGGGATGAAATCAAAAGATGGTGAAAACATCAGAAGATATGATCTGTTAAAATTTTCCGGAACTTGGAGGTGTAGATACTTCACCACCACTAATTTGGGCAATAAAACCTATGTAATAAACCAACTGTCTAAGGTTTAGTTACATTATGATTACGAATGCCGATCAAAGAACTTTTCGATTGCGACCGAGAATGCAGCAAAACCTGCACAACCAACACAAGCAGCCTTCGGACCACCTGAAAAGTGGAGATCACATTAGCAAATAATTATTTGTTTATAGCCAGCCAGCCAGTGAAAACTATATATGTAATGTCAATTACATATTACAAAAATACAGCTGCATAAGAAGATACCATTCCTGGAATGAACTTTAAGAGCATTATACTAAAAATGTATCCCAATTTTAAACTAAGATTCAAGTATGAAATCCTAAGCTGCAATTTTAAATCAGATCATGCATCACTTTGATGTAGTACTGAAGCTACACCTTCAAAACACTACAAAGTTGACACTATGGCTTTAAACTGAAGAAACATGAGACCTAATGATATTAAGAAATTTGCAAAGCTAAAGTGAGCGTGCAAACTAGTAACAAACAGACAATAGTAGTTCTACACCAACAAATCTTTCACATTATTGCTTTCTATAAGACCTACAGATTGTTTGATGAAATTTTCCTAAATTAACTCACAGGTTGCAGTCTTGTAATTATGCTTTGAATGAAACACATGTACATTGCACTTCACCAAATACATGACCAAGGGAAAGTTCTAAATTCTTCTCTGCTTCTGTGTGACACTCTTTTCCAGATTCATAGGAAAACTAAGAAAATGATACGTTGTATATGGGATAGGTAACTTGATAACAACTCTACAAAAAGGTAAGGGGCGCAACCAGTGCATGAGGCTCCCACCAATGCAGGCAGGGTCTGGGGAGGATCAATGTACGCAGTCTTACCTTTAAAAATTTAAAGAGACTGATTTCGTGACTCAAAACCCTGGTCTTTCAGGTCGCAAATGAGCAACCTTACCATTGTACCAAAGCCCACCCTCCAACTCTACAAAAAGGTATTGAACTAAAAACATCAAGTATACATTTGGCAACTCAATTTAAAGTTTGCTACCAAGTCAAATGTAACACTCATTATCCTTTTTATTAATTTTATTTCTCTGAATCACATTGCTTTGCTTTTTTCCTTTATGCTAATCATAATAGTATAAGAATGCCTCAGGTTCCATCAAGACAAGTAATCGACTATTCATAACAGAGAAACAAAATTGTAGATCTCGAAAGCAATCCATATCAACCAAGATTTCAACTACCAAGCCCTTAAGAATGATATTCAAACCAAAGATTCACGTATCGGTCCGTACCGGTGTACCAACATTTTGTCGATACCGGTATGGTGCTAGTACTGGGCAGTATGCACAGTGGATACCGCCCGGTATATTATAATATATTTATAATATAATATTATATAAATTAATATATTATGAAAAGAAAAGAAAAAGGGGCGACGTCACCTCGATCTTTTCTCCCCGCGTGGGGAGAAAAATCACCCGCGGACGACCCGCGGGCGGCGATGGCAGTGACGGCTCGCGGGCGATCCGCGGGTGGCGACAGCGCGCAGGCGGTGAGGGCGGCGACGGCGCAGGGGCGGCGAGGGCGACGACAGCGCGCGGGCGAGGACAACTCGAGGTACCTTTTCTCTTTCGCTTCTTCTTCTTCTTCTTTCTTCTTTTCCTCTTCTTCTTCTTCTTCCCTTCTCGATTTCTCCTCAATCGACCGCCAACGGTCGATTTTTCCCTTAATCGACCGCCGACGATCGCCTTTTGGCAGTACCGCCTGGTAGCGGCCGGTCCACGTATCGGTCAGCTGCCGGACCGGTACATACCGGGTAGTACGGGACCTTACCGCTTGGTAAGGAAAACCTTGATTCAAACATCCTCGGATGATCAAATTTAATTTGATTATCTTCAATTTCGTTAGCATGGGCTCCTTTTCCATGCTGTGTAACAGAACTTTGCTTTCAGAGGTTTTACAGGCACCCATGTATTCTAGCCTCCTGAGTTCCACAAACTTTGCTCAATAAAATTTTCAGTCTGAAGCTTCTCTATAGAACTAGTGGGAATATCAGCTGGAAACAACTTATAAGCTGTCAGACGAAAGCTATCTCGGCTTTGCTCATGATCACTTCAATCAGAAAAGGACTACAAAATTTGGAATATATCATTCTAAGAAGGGGATATTTCTGGCATCAGATCATAAATTTTGGGAAACTATAATTTTTGACCAAGTTCAATTATGATCTGGCTCTTGCCTAACAGTGGTAAACTCTCTGGTTGAATAACCATCATAGTATTTAAATTTGCATTGCACACAAATTTAACCATTCTAAAGGATTGAAGCATAATACAGAAGTTATCTCAATTTCAATTATGAGAGACTTGCCAACAGGTGGCTGATCACTATCAGTGTTAGGTGGTCAAGATTCAAATGATAGGAGGATACAAGTTCAGAAGTTCATCTATGGTACATTGCCTTTAAAAATGATTTGGCACTACATAGTAGGAGAAAATGTTACCAATGCTGTACCATATAAAAACCATTGACTGTTGTTCACTCCGAAAGAAACATTTCAAGTTTTGCAGGGCCAAAGTAGATGGATTAACACCACTATAGATTCAGGAGTTACTGAACAATGAAGGATGGTTAAAAGAAGAACATGATGAAAAAAACTTAAAGCAGCACTAGTCTTTTTGTGAATAGTATGGAAAACCATGTAAATAAAGAAACGATATAACGAAAAGAAACCATATCTTCGATAAATTTCATCATTTTGCTCGAGTATGTAAACCTTCAAAGTTCAAACATTATTCCCTACTTGAATATTTTGGGTTCCACCTACTTGCAATGGAGAAATTACCTCTTGCAGATATAGTCCCTCCCGTGACACAACCAGCAACAACTGTATTTGTAGTGTCATGTTTCGCTCGAGCCTAGAAAAATATCAGAATATTGAATCAAGTCAGTCTAACAAAAAAAGGTCAAAAAAATACACCCATTTTTATTCCTGCACCTTCTCTGTAACACATTCAGCAGCTGAGAAAACGAAGCCCATGACAGCAAATGCCTTTGCAGAGCTATAGCTCCTCCGGCCCATTTGTTTTGCAGTATATATGAATTGCTGCTTTGTAGTCATCTCATCCTGCATTATAGGATTATCCAGAGCCCCAAGGAACAAGCCCATGAATAGACCAAGTCCACCACCTAAAAAAGCCAAATTTAAAAAAAAAAAATGCCTATTCATTGATCTCGCAAAATATCAATAGAAGAACAGTAAAGAGGGAAAGCAATTAGCATACAGGAAGATAAATACGAAAAAAATAGCCTCTGATGCCTATAAATGAATCTCCTTGATCCAATGAGGTCTTTGAATTACTCCAAATATTAGGTCTCGAATGTGTCATACACAAGCTTGCGTCACGGGATAATACATACGCCTCGTTATTTCCAATCCATTTAAATCATATCCAGTCAAGAAAAAACGTTAATGTTCGTAGCTTGAACGGACATAGAGTGCATAAGAAACTCGGTAGATTCTATGTACACCAATGATCGCCCCAAAAGTCTCGTAGCGCTCGTCCACTGGGAACCCAAACAAGATTTCCAGTTTCTCATGAAGCATTAGCATTGAACTAATGCCAAACACATTGAGAGCAAAAATATTGAGATGGCACTGGCGAGGAAACCTCAAAAAGGAGCACCGAATCCGAAGCCCCAACCACAAATTCAGAAAATAACCGATAAAGATCTCGCCTTTCAGCAGACCAAAGCAGTCGTTAGCGTGGAACCAACAAGAACAGGGGAAGAGTTTGACCCATGATGCCGCTGACGACGCTGCGGACGGCGCAGTTGTTCCAGATGTCCTGCCCTCGTATCTCCTCCGGCGTCGGAAGCCGCAGAGGCTCTATCTGCGGCTTCTCCTCCACCTTGGGGGCTTCCCGGGCCTCTCCATCAGCGTCAGCCATGCACCGAGCTCGCCCCTCGATTGCGGAGTGGAATCTAAAACGAAGGGAATGGAGAAAGCACGGTCCCTCCGAGATCGCCAAAGCCAACCCAGGCGGGCGCTCCACGAGCGGTAAGGGTTGGCGACCATGTTTAAGACGACGGCCGACTCGTGCCGCAGCCTTCCTGGAAACGCTTTCCCACATATTTACATGTTCCACACGGTTTTACCCGCCTTGTTATCGTGACATTCGCATGGGGCCCAGGTGATCGAATAATATGCTTGTAGGTACCCCCGCTGGGTAGGAAAAAAAATCCTCCAACTTTTTGGTTAGGGTTCTGTTCCGCCCGCAGCGAGGTTTCTCGGGTTGGGTTGAACACGATTAACTTACGACACCAGATACGAGTGTTGTTTGATGTGATCGACTCGAATCAGTTAATTTGACATTTAAAAAAAAAAAATAGAATAAGTTTTTATTACATTAATAAAACCAACAATACATGAATCAATCGAATGTCCAAACAATTAAATTTAATATTAATATGAATTGAATAATTAAACGTGAGAAGAGTATGCTTATGATATCCCATTTCCGAATCCAAGGGCATGGATGTGATATCACATCCTCGAAGCCAAAGCCAAGGCAAGTTTCTGGTACCTACCAAAAAGGATGTATAGCAGAACTCCATTAGAGCAGCAAGCGTCAATCTAGTGATTTCAGCAAGGATTGTTCTAAATGAAGCTAAGCCAAGGTATCTGTGTCCCTGAAACTTGGAAGAAGAATTCAAATCCACACTAGTGATCGAAGAGAGTGTTTTCGATGGTTGGTATTCAGATCAGCTGAATGGATGTGTTAGAGCATGGAACGCTGAAGAACTCAAATCCTGATAAAGGAACAAACAGAATAATTGACAGAAGCATGAACAATTTCTCAGTAATCAGTATCTCACAAGCACCATAGTTTCTGTCTACCACCAACCTTTTGATGATTAGATCCGCCTCCTGTGGCTGTTTAACACAGTGAAAGCAGTAACTTCATCTCACCGATGAGGTCAAGTCCGAGAAGGCGGCTTGGAATGATCTGCAAAAGAGAGAATTGACGAGAGGAGTAGAAGGTGCGGCATCAGTAACTTAGAGGTGATAGAGATCCCTGAAGGCTGCCATTCCAACTCGAAACGCAAGTTGCAGGCCAACCCCATTCCCTAGTACGAAGTAGAGAGAGAATAAATAATACATGACAAACAAGATGGCAAAGAGGAACTAACGAAGGACAGTGGCCAACATAAAGAAACTCCAACTTGCACCGCTTCCATCAACAAAGATGGGACTGCGTTCATTAGAATAATTAGCATCATCCTCCCTTTCTTGACCAAATGTAATTGCAGGTGACTTCGAAGAATAATGCCTTGGCCTTCGATCCTTTTTTATTATTATTATTGGACATGTTACTAATATTATAATTTTTTTTGTTGAGATTAATGCTATATTTATATGAAATTCCATCCAATGAATTAATTTTGTGGAGTCGGCTTCGAAAAGAACGACTAAAAAGTTGAGAGGTGGATTAAGAATAATATTATTTCAAGGTTTTACCAAAAGGATATACTATAATAAAGATTGCAGGAGCAAGTTACGGGTTTGCCATTCGGGCGGCAACGGACGTGGCCCCGCCTCGCCGGTGGAGGGCCTCGGCGGTGCGCGCCAGGGACTGGAGGTTGCATCTGACGATGGTGTCGACGAACAGCCTCGTGTCGTCCCTGGTGTTCCCCGGCGGCACGTCCACCACGTACGACTCCACCACGACGGTCCCCTCCGCGGCACCGGCCGTGTCGGGGTGGAGCGTGGTGACGGACCGGTAGTTGGCGAGGCGGTGCTCGCCGCCGACCACCCGGAAGCTGAACACGTGGTGCTCGTCGTCCAGGATCTCGAGCCGCTCGGTGCTGTTCGTGGCGGGCAGCCCCGAGACGACGCGCACCTCCCGGAGGGTGCCCACCCCGCCGTCCCCGCACACGAGGCGGCAGCTCCTGACGAAGTGCTTGTAGGCCTGCGGCTTGTCGAAGCGCCGCACCACCGCCCACACCGCCGCCACCGGCGCCGCCACCCTCTTCACCACCGCCGAGCAGCACTCCCTCGCCCCCACCGCGTGCTCGTGGTGCTTCGCCGCCGCCTCCGGCAGCTCATGCGCCGTGCACCGCTCCCGCGCGGCCATGACGCCGCCGGTCACCCTCTGAACTTGGACTGAAGGCTTGGGAGGAGAATTATAAGGCATTCTTCGCCTTTGTTTCCACTCCTTCTCTAATGTTTCCAAAATTCAAGGACTAAAATGAAAAAAAAATGAACTAAAACGAAGACGGAGTATATTTCTAAAAGAGGGAGTGTATAAATAGATAGTGTTGGCAAAGAGTGGACTCGATATGATGTTTTTATTCATTAATTCGAATTTTTTAAATACAATAAATGTAATATATGATTTATCGAAGCCAATGTTTGGTCACAACGCAATAATTATAATTTTATTGTACAGATGTGGGATTGAATGGAGAAGCTTGTGACATGTAATTCTATTTCATGTCAACTTTGATCGATGATCTTTGCAATGGTCTTGAACGAGTCAGACTAGATTTATGGTCAAACTTGTTTTTGGAGATGGTTGACCAGCTCATTTGATCACTTAAGAGGAGAAATCTTTTAGTTCTTGACTGAACTTTGGTAGCACCCAAGTTCGAAAACACATGAACATGTTTTTTCTTTCAACTTCTCTGTCTCTCTCTCTCTCTCTCTACCAAATTTTGATTCCATGGTTGATTAACCCAATCCAACTATACTGATGTGATCACAAAGTATAAGTCAGAAATTTCCATAGGATCCTTTTTTTTCCTTATTCTACCCTCTACCTCGCCAAAAATGAAACCTCCTCTTGTTACTGTTTGATCATACGATGTCACTGTTTAGTCCTTTTGAATCGAGGGAGTGCATAATTTACAATTTTGTGGAGTAAAGGTGGTCCAATCGAGTACATACGGATCACGTGCTTCATTCATTCGAGGTCCAGTTTTTGGCATTGAATTATGTGTTTCTTCTTTTAAATAAGTTATTTTTTTTACCTTACATTTTTTGTTCCTTCATTTGAATAAGCGCTTTTTTTTAAAAAAAAATAGTTTTGAAGTGCAAGTTTTTTTATACAAAACATTACTGTACCTTTTTTTTGCCTTTTTATACTTTTTCTTGATGCGACTTAAGTTTTGCTACTTCGATCGATAATATTTTTTATTATAATATATGTTATTATTGTCGTGAAGAAGACACATAGGATGTCTCACACGAGAAGCCAAATTGTACGTGGAAGCCTTTTTTATTCTGTACACCACCAATGATGGACTCCTATTATTATTTTGGTACATCATGAATCACTATCAATAATCATGATCTTTATTAATTAACCAGCAATGTTAAGGATTTTGATAAAGATAATATCTTAAAATAAAAAATACTATATAAAACTTTGAGAAGGGTGATGATGAATCATGACAGTACACGTTCGAATCGGATGAGTCACATAATCTTGTGCATTATCGAGGAAATTATTTTAAAAAATTGTGCACGTTCCTTACAAAACCCATTTTTTGTGACTCCGTCTAAACGAGTGAAATATATTAGGATTTATATTCCAATATATTTCGAAAACAACACATTTGTTCTGCCCACTTTCGACAATTAAATTTATGATAGCTACTGTTTTGGATGACTGAAATCACTGTTTCGGTCCTTTCGGTCGAGCAAGTGGGATGGACGGGCCCTGCGAAAGTACGCACGAATCACGGCGCGGAGTCACAGCTTTTTGACCGACGTGGCACGGTTGCTTATGTCGTCTGCCGAGGTGTACCAGCGTCGGCCCTCTCGTGTACCTCACCCGCCCCCCCCCCCCCCCCCCCCCCCCCCCCCCATTCTCTCTCTCTCTCTCTCTGTTTAGAAATAAGTATTATGATGTGCATTTGAGGGGGTGACGTTATATAATACGTGGAAGCCACACACATGAGGAGTCAAAATTCCTTTAAATGGATGCAAAATTGGTCAAATTCCAAGAACGATAGATGGCACACCTGATGTATACGTGGGACCCACGCATCCTCCTCATTGATTCTCGAGGGCGATCCAGCTGATCCATCCAGGAGTAGAGAGGTTGCCGAGTCACCGCGAAAAAAATTTATGCGTGTCGTGGCAGCCAACCTCATCGAGTTTGCAGTAAGACCACGTTACCCTCGAAAAATTTATGGGTGATGCGACCAATCTGCGAACGTGTATATTGGAGACAGGCGTTCACGTAGCCAAAGTCCACTCTTACAACGGCCCACGTCTCTCACCACCAACTCTGATGAAACTCCCATCCACATATATATATATATACGCTCACCGGCTTGTCTCCCTCCCAGCCCCAAGTGTTTGTTAAGATGTCGACCAAGGTCTTCTCCTTCCTCCTCCTCTTCCTGGCATTGGCCGTGGGGAACACCTCGCTGTTCCCCTGCGCAGCGGCGGACGGCACGAGGAAGGCGGTGGAAGGCATGGTCTACTGCCAGAAATGCAAGTACGTCGGTAGCTGGAACCTAGACGGCGCCAGGCCCCTGCCGTCAGCGAAGGTGAGCATCATCTGCAAAGACCACAAGCACAGAGTCATATTCTACGACAGCGCGGAGGCGGACAAGAATGGATACTTCTACAAGCTGCTCGACGGAACCCACCTGAGGAGTGCCACCTTCGACCCGGTCACGGCATGCACCGTCCGCCTCCTCGCCTCCCCGGATGCCAACTGCAACCGCCTCACCAACGTCAACTACGGGATCCAGGGGGCGAAGCTTCGGGACGAGAACAAGACCTATTCCGATGAGCACTGCGAGACCAAACTGTATGCCGCCGGGCCGCTGGCCTTCAAGCCCTTCCATTGCCACCCCAGGACCCACTACTGATGATCCGCTTGAGCTGTGATGTCTGTGTTTGCCTTCTTGTTGTTTTGTGAGCCTACGTTTGTGATGGTTGCTGAGTTGTCCGAGGTTTCGAAAGATTGCCATGGATGGAGTTTAGAGAGTTGTTGCACATCCATCGAATATTTGCATACATAATTGCTATTCGCAAGTGAATGACTCATCACAAAATGATTCCCGTGTTGCTCCAATTTTAACTTCTAAAATTATTTCTTGCATGGAGAACATATAAAGCAGCTCGGAGTCGTAACATAAATAGCGACCGACGGGCATCGGCCTCCAGGTCGTCTTCCGCGGTCCGGTACACTGGACGGCGTAGGCGTGGCGGTCCGACGAGCGAGCGGAGGCGAACCGCTTCCTTTGGGTTTTCGTGGCAGCTGCCGGGCACTTGGTTTCGTGTGAACTCTATTATCAGATTTCTTGTCATCAACGTATCAACAGGGAGGAATTTAGCAGTGACCTCCTCTTCATCCCATGACGACTTGCCACGTCCAGATTAGACAGAGCAGGAGATGATCAATCCTGTTAAGAGATACTGTGGTCGAGTGCACAAAGGCAAGAAAAAGGTGTTACTTAAGAATCACTCCATCGAAATTCCAAAGCAAACCCCTATATCAGCAGCAGGCAATGAGCTTGTCCGGGTGCAACCCGCCCCATCTCATCTTCTCGGCCGTTTCCTCTCGCAACACGCCAAGACATGCCGCCCAAGCTTCTACCCTTTTTTCTAACCATGGTGTTCGTCCTGGGGAGCGCCGACGACTTCCCGGCGGATGTCGAGGCGCAGAAGAAGGTGGTAGTGGCGGTGGAAGGCCTGGTCAGCTGTCAGGACTGCGGCAGCGTCGGGACGTGGAATCTGGCCGGCGCCAAGCCGCTGCCGTCGGCCAGGGTGAGCATCACCTGCAGGGACCACCGGAACCGGGTGGTGCTCTACAAGTCCGCGGCGGCGGATGACAACGGGTACGTGTTCGCGGAGCTGTACACGACCACCATGAGGGGCGGCTACTTCGATCCGGTGGAAGCCTGCGGCGTGCGCCTCCTCGTGTCATCCGACATCCGCTGCGACCGGCCCACCGACGTCAACAACGGGGCGAGGGGAGCGCAGCTCCGCTACGAGAACACGACCATCTCAGGCCAGTACGCCGACATCGATGTGTATGTGGCCGGGCCATTGGTTTTCATGCCGGCCCAGTGCCCCCCAAAGACCACTCGATCTTGAGCGTTCCTCTCATGATTTCTACTCTGTGGTTTACCAGGTGATCGTTTTGTGAATTGAATTGATATGGAGTTTCCATGATTGGTTTACGGTGATAGAAAACTGAGGCAGCGAATACTGTATAGAATTGCTGTCAAGTAGCCAAGGCTAAATACTCCACGATGCATACAAATTAATCTAATGAGCATTGAAAAGGATCAAAATTAGCACATAAATGTCAGGCGAAATAGATATATATTTAGCTTCTACCCAGGATGACCCCCTTAAGAATGCATGACTCACACCAGAAGAGACCACCAAGCTCGATCAAATTCTCATTTACCTTGTCAGCTCATGGAACCAAACACGATAAATCATCCAAATTGGTAGCAGCTTTTTGCTAGAGAGCTATGCTGCTTTGAAGGACCGGTCTAGACATGTGAAATTGGAAAGGCTGGTTTAGCTTGGTGACAAAACATAGTTTTGTTGTGATGCATCACCCTAATAAGTCTCATCGGTTTAGTCCACCTAAATGGAAACATGCAGCTTAATTAATTACTCATGTTAACTTGCATTTTTTTTATCTCACTAAAAGAAAAAAAAAGGGAAACTCCTAATTTTGTAGTGACCACGAACAGAGGGGGCCGATGTGGGCAAACTGGAGCCACATATCTTTGAGGCCATGGATAAAGTGACCCGAGGCAAGGGCCCCACATAATCCACAATGGCTGAGGTTGTTGATCTAATGTCGAAGAGCACAGGGGAATCAACATCTCCTCAAGGCCAGCAATGGCCACAAACACAATGACACATCATGCTGGATAGGAATCTATGCAAACTACTCCCAAGCACAAGAGAAGAAAGTGCAGCACAGCATCTGGTGGTAGCTCACCATGCTCTCTGTGATGCTTTTGTGCCGTGAAGAATGAGAGACACAAGTGATGCAAACTACTGTTAAATGGAGGAGGTCCTAAGTTAAATTTTTGTTGCTGTTGATGTAACAAGGAAGTCCATGAACTTTTATCCATTGTTGTGACAGCAAACAACACCAACCAAAGAACAACACCCTAGTGAGTCCATTCACATGATGGCAGACCAAACCACCATTGCAAAAGCAACAGGGACAAGAGGCAGTAGGAGAGGATTCAGAGCATCTCGTTCCACTGGGTAAATCATCCCCTTCTTCCTCACTGACACCTCCATGCTCGTCTGTCGAACCCAAACTGCTGCAGTCAGGACATTCCCAGAACGTCCCTCGCTCCTCTTCTGCTTTGTCCCACTGCAAATTGAGCTCCTCAACCCTCCTTACTTCCTCCCAGTCATCACTTTCCCAGGCCAAAACTTCCCCGCATGAAGCTAATTCTCCTACTCTTTCTCTTCCACTAGCCACCAGATCGGTGGAATCAGAAAGGTCACTGTGACTCACACTGCAATTTTCTCCGTCATCGACGCCGTCGTGGAACTCCAAGTTTGCCCATTCGAGCACGCCTCGCGGGGTCTCCTCCATGGGGGTTTCCGCTTCGGCTAGGAACGGGTGCTGCAATAACTGCTCTGCTGTCCACCTCTCGCTTGCGTCCCTTCTCAAGCACTTGTCGAGGAAATCACGGGCGACCTCCATCAGCAGGGGCGGGAATTCCGGCAGCTCGTCGCCGTAACCAATACGAAACATCGCTTCTGCAGCATCTTTAGGTCTCCAGTCAGGCCATGGCTGCGCTCCGGTCGCCATCTCGATGACCGTGCACCCGAGCGACCAGACGTCTGACTCCGGCCTCGGCCGCTCCCCCCTGGCGACCTCCGGCGCCATCCACAGCGGCGTTCCCCGTACCCAGCTACTCCCATCTTCCCCGGAAATCCTCACCGCCGCACCGAAATCCGCGAGCTTGGCGACGCCGGCAGCTCCGCCTAACAGGACATTTCGGCCCTTCACGTCGCAGTGGATGACTCCGGCCACGTCGTGGAGGTAACAAAGCGCACGGGTCACGCATCGCGTGTAAGAACGCACTTCCGCCTCCTCCATTGAGCAACCCTTCCGCCTCCTCGCCGCCGACAAGTCCGCGACAGAACCGCCGGGCAAATACTCCAGGTGCAGGTTCCGGCACGCGCAGGATCGCGCTTCGCGGCTGACGTCGTAGCCGAGGTACTGGACGACGTAGGGCGAGCGAAGGGAGCTGAGGATTCGGATCTCGTTGCTTAGGGAAAGGATCGCAGCAAGGTTGGCGCCATTGAGAGCGACGGACTTGACGGCGAAGACTTCACCCTGAGATCTGTCGAGGGCGAGGCTAACCGTGGCGAAGGAACCGCTTCCGATGGGTCTTCCCCTCACCCAATTCCTGCCGCTTGGCTCCATGTGGGAAGGCAGCTTGCGCTCCGGGCTAAGTGAGGGAGAGGGAAGTGGAGGCTACGAGAACTGGCGATGACAGGACCGGTATTTATCGTTAGGCGCGGGAGAGGCAAGGGAGACAAACTGGTGTTGGACGAAACGGAACTCTACGATACTTATCTTTAGCTCAGGAGGCCGTTTGACGTAACGGGATTCTACAAGTAGGAAGAGTAAAAGTGGGACCAAAGATGCGGTGGAGGGGGCATGAGACGGTGATGCGGTGGTGGAGGTGGGAGATTCCCGGCTTGTGGATGTGGTCGAGGAGCGCACGATGCCTTCGCTTGTGAGGGCGAGGAGGAGACGTGCACGATGCTTTCCCGTCCCCTCTTTTGGTTCACTTGGTATGGTGTTTTGGCCGATGAGTGCACGTCGTGCCCAAAGTGCGCAATGGATGAACACAACACAGGAGGCCGTGCGTGATTGATGATTGGTAGGCATGTCAGTGGACGCGACTGAGATCTGATCCGTTTATGATTCAAGCTCTCGATACACCGATTGAGCATGGGCACGACATGTAAATATTTGCAATGTATCAAACCAACCAATAATTGAGTGCAAATAAATGATTGGTATTGCCGTAGGGAATCCCTTTGAAGAATGTGCCGAGTATTAATCATAGTAAAAAAAAATATATATAGATGGAGAGAAAATATATATATGATCTAAGAAAGACGACCGACTCATGGGAGTCAGAGCAAGGTAGACAAATCCACCCCCGCGGTCAAACCGATGGACTGTGACTCGATATCTCTGGAAACAACACATGAATATAAAATGCATGAAGCACTATCAACGACGATAATAAATAATGCATAGAATAGCCATCATTCCGCCCCCCCCCGTCGTTGCGATGACGCTAACAGCTTCAGCAGATGCGGGGAGAGAGAGAGAGTGAGAGGGAGAGAAGAGAGTCTTCGTCCCGCTGTAGAACAATGGAGATGAGCTCAAGTCGGCGGCGGGGATTCTGCATGCAGCCGACCTTGTTTTGCTGAACCTGATGCAGAAACCCGATACATGGAAGAAGAGGACGAGGAGATCCTGGCTGGACGTCCCAAGTTTCGAGGGAAGAAACGTCGGTGTTCGAGTGCATGAATCTGATGCGATGAGTGCATCTGCAGTCCTTGACATCACCCGCTGTTGTTGTTCATCATTTATTGATGTGCATCAGCCTTCTGTAAATGATTCAGAATCAACAAGCGTGGTTACCCAAATTATATATGCACAGCTTTATCCCGGAGAGTCTTAAGAGAATGGGTTGTGATGATGTTAAATTCGATGTCATCTATCATAATAAACACACCATAACTTTTCAAAACTAAAAAGTAAATTCCTCGATTTTGGTACTACAATCGAAGAACTTAACACTCTACCCATTTGGATTAACGATATTTTTGAAAAAAAAAATCATGATTAAATTCGAATCACATTAAAATTTACTTTTAACATGTAAGAAAACTAGATAATATTAAGAAACCATATTAGAAGTTAAACAAATAAATCTCAACGCTTTTACTATCATGATTACTTGATATTTTCACCTCAAACTCAACCGATTTCGAAATCGGTGGTTCTTCGTCTGCTTCCAGTAGTTTCAATTTTGATTTCGATTATATATATATATATATATATAATAATAATTTTATTTTAAAACTTTTGATCAAAGTTTCAGTTCTAAAAGTGGATGTATTTTCATATGCTTTAATAATATAAAATTCTTGATCAATTCATATTTTTTTGACAATTAATTAATTAAAATTTAATTTGGGTTGTTTGAACTAAACCAAAATCACCGACTCCGAGTTCGGTTTCGGTTCGTCATAATTGAACCGACACTAAATTTTCATGGACCGATTTGGAATCAGTTCTGATACGACAGATGCCGACCTGGCCGCCAAGTCATCGCGCGCCCCGGACAGCTAGGCCGCTGACGTGGCCAAACCAACGTGATTGGTCGAAAGACACCAGTTACCGTACAACTGACCTGGCACAGGTAAGGTCAGCTACTCCCACCTGTAGGCGCACACCTCACCACAAGTACGGCAGGCGTGGTGGGAAGTGCGGCAACACGTTGCCGTACGACCGACCTGGCACGGGTAAGGTCGGCAACCCACACCTGCAGGCGCACGCCTCACCACCAGTACAGCAGGCATGGCGAGAGGCGCAGCGGCATGGTGAGTCATGAATGCGGTAAGGTCGTCAGGTACGAACAACCCACAGCACCCACTATAAAAGCTCCTGCACCTACACAGGGCAGGGGGATGGCAAGAAAGACGACAAAACTGACTTGATCGTCGGAGGGGTCACGTCGGGAGCTTACCCGACCCGACCTCCTTGCAGGAATCAGCGGCCGACCCCAGCAGGCTGACCTCTTCTCCACCAAGGCTCCGCCACTCCAGCATCAGAACCCCCAAGCTGACCCCTGAGTCTCCACTCATCTGAACCAACCGCGCTCCGTGCCGAAGAAATTGCGAAGCGGGCGTACCAGCGCACACGGGCCTGGACCAGCAAAGGCTTGCTCGACACATTTAAAGGCGAAACACGTCCACCTGGCAAGCCCCAAAAAAGACACTATCATTTTGGCGCTAGAAGGAGGGCCCATGTCGCCAGAACGCTCACTCGCTGACTCGGCACCAGAGCGCCGAACAGAACCCGATCACCCTCGGTCGGCCGAGGAAGCCCCGGCTGCTATGCCGACCCCCAATCGCTTTTGGAGAATGATGACTGACACCGGGTTCCCGTCACCCGCGTCCAATCCTGCACCCCCCATGGTCACCGCCGAGGCCTTCCTCGGCCTCACCAGTCAAGTCCAGGCGCTCGCGGGCATGGTGCAAACCATAATCCCGTATCTACCGCAACTGGTGCAGTCGGCGGCACACCAAGTGGCGCCTCCGCGAGCGGAGTCTCCGACGGCCCCAAGTCGGGGAATCCCACCCGTCGCCGAGGCGCCACCACCACGGGTCACCGAGGCTCCCCCACCTCGGATCCCGGCTTCGCCGATGTCAATACCAAGCCGATCACAAAGCCGCTCTTGCAACCCGACGCCGACTGAACCTGATCTCGACGTCCTATCAACTGACTCCACCGACTCCTTGAGGGAACAGGTCCGTCGAGTCCATCGACGACTCGACGAGGTTCAGAGAGAAGTCCTCATGTCGAAAGACGAAGCTGGGGAGGGCCAAAAAGGGGGCTCCCCCTTTACCCCTGAGATACACTCAAAGCCCCTGCCGCCCACATTCAGGCTACCTGCCCTCGAACCCTATGACGGCAGCGGAGACCCAACGGAGCACATTGCTACGTTCTGCGCCCAGATGGCCCTGTATGACACTTCAAAGGCACTGATGTGTCGAGCCTTCCCGACCACCCTCCAAGGAGCGGCCAGAAACTGGTATGCCCGGCTAAAACCTGCCTCCATACCATCATTTGATGTATTGGCAAGAGAATTCGAGTCCAATTTCTTGGCAAGCGCGCGCCCAAGGCCCACCACAGCCTCACTCCTCGGGATGGCCCAAGGAAGCGATGAACCCCTCTCCCAATTCGTGAGAAGGTTCACCTCACAAGTACAGGGCATTCCGGACCTCCATCCGTCCTTGGCCATCCAGGTATTTCTGACGGGACTGAGGCCTTCTAGGTTCTTCTGGTCGCTGATCGAGCGGCCACCAACAACTCTGCCCGAGACGTTGCAGCGGGCACATCAGTACGTGGCTGCCGAGCCTCTGATAGCCGACAAGCGGGATGAGGCGAAACGCCCACGCGACGAGCAGTCTCGGGGGCATCCAACCCCGCCTCTCAGGAAAAGGGAGGATAGGTCCGGCCTGTTACCAGCCAGACCTCCTCCAATCCCCCTCAACTCGACCCGAACGGAGATCTTCCTCCAAATACGGGAGAAGGGGCTCTTGAAAACACCAAGCCCAATGAAGTCGCATCCTGAGCGGCGTGACAAGAGGAGGTACTGCCGGTTCCATCGGGAGTATGGTCACGACACCGAGGAATGTCGTGACCTCTAGTACCAGATTGAGGACCTCATCAAACGCGGTCATCTGCGGCGATACGTCCGAGAACAGCCACCTCTCTCGGACGGCCGGCAACCCCGAGACCCGTCCACCCGACCACAGGGCCCGGTCGAAAAACAGATCGACGTCATCTTCGGCGGCCCAGCCTCAGGCGGCAACAGCTCGTCGGCCCGCAAAGCTTATGCGCGATCCAAGGTCGGGAAGAGGCCGATGCATCACGAAGAGCTCGACGTCGCGTTCAGATCGCAGGACGAGGAGCATGCATCTCACGACGACGCGCTAGTGATCTCAGTCCGCATGGCAAACGCCTACGTCAAGCGGGTTATGATCGACACGGGAAGTTCGGCCGACATTTTATATTTCAATGCCTTCCAACAGTTGGACCTGACCGACCTGGACCTCACCCCCCTGACATCTACCTTGACAGGGTTCACTAGGGACTCCATTTCCCCCATGGGGACGACTACGATCCCTGTCACGCTCGGGGGAGAGCCGAGGTCAAAGACCCTGATGGTGCCATTCATGGTGGTCAGGCTCCCATCCGCCTACAACGCCATCATCGGGCGCCCGACCCTAAATCGGCTCAGGGCGGTCGTCTCAACGTAAAACCGGGTCTTGAAGTTTCCAACTAAAGCCGGGGTCGGCGAGGTCAGGAGCGACCCGAAGGAATCCAGACAATGCTATCTGGCGGCGACAACGCTGTGCAAAAAGCCAAGAACCGGACCGATCAACGCCACGGCTCCGGACCCAGTGGAAGAAGCCCGGGGTGCCCGCTCCGCGGAAAAAGTCCTCGAGCTGCCGCTGGACCCGAGCCGCAAGGGCAAGCTGGTAAAGGTCGGGTCGGAGTTAACGGAGAATCAACAAATCCAGTTGATAGATTTCCTGAGGAAGAACGACGACGTCTTCGCGTGGACCCCGAACGACATGCCAGGGGTCGACCCGGAGATTGCCCAACACTACTTAAACATCTCCCCCGACGCCCGACCCGTAAAGCAACGTCCGCGGAAATTTGCCCCGGATCGTCAGAAGGCCATAGAAGACGAGGTCACCCGCCTGTTGGACGCGCAGCTCATCGAGGAAGTTAAGTACCCGACCTGGCTGTCCAACGTTGTACTCGTTAAAAAGGCAAATGGAAATTGGCGAATGTGTGTTGATTACACTGATCTCAATCGGGCTTGCCCGAAGGACTGCTACCCGCTTCCCCGCGTCGACCAACTTATGGACGGCACGTCCGGGCATCAGCTGTTCTCTTTTATGGATGCCTTCTCAGGATACAACCAGATCCAAATGGCCCCGAGAGACAAAAGAAACACGGCATTTATCACACACAATGGCACGTACTGCTACAAGGTGATGCCGTTCGGATTGAAGAACGCCGGCGCGACCTATCAGCGCCTCGTCAATCGAATGTTCAAGGACCAGGTCGGCAGGAACATGGAAATATACGTCGACGACATGATAGTCAAAAGCCAACATGCCGAGACCCACCTCTCCGACCTGGAGGAAATGTTTCGCACGTTGAAGAAATATAGGATGCGCCTCAACCCAACGAAGTGTACTTTCGGCATTACTGCCGGGAAGTTTCTCGGCTTCATAGTGCATCAACGAGGAATCGATGCCAACCCCGTCAAAATAAAAGCCATACAGGAGATGCAGTCGCCTAAGACCGTAAAGGAGGTGCAACGACTTGCGGGAAGGATAGCGGCCCTGAGCCGCTTCATTTCCCGGGTTGGAGACAAGAGTTCGGTCTTTCTTCGCGCATTGAAGTCGGCAAAAGACTTCAAATGGACCCCTGAATGCGAAGAGGCCTTTCACCAACTAAAAAGCCACCTCGGGAGCCTGCCGCAGCTAGCCTCGGTAAGGGATGGCGAGCCCCTCGGCCTATACCTCGCTACGACCGATCTGGCAGTTAGCTCGGTCCTGGTGACACTGGACAAAACCGGGGAAAGGCCGGTCTACTACACCAGCCACGTTTTGGCTGGGCCTGAGCTTCGATACCCCCCCATAGAAAGGATAGCTTTGGCGCTTATTCTGGCCTCCAGAAAACTGAGGCCATATTTCCAGACACACCCCATTAAGGTGATAACCGACCAACCCCTGCGCCAGATCCTCTCCAAGTTTGATGTTGCAGGTCGGATGCTGAAGTGGTCTGTAGAGTTGGGGGAGTTCGATATCGAATATGAGCCGAGAAAGGCAATTAAAGGCCAAGTACTCGCAGACTTCCTATCGGAGCTCACGCCGCCCCCAGTCCCTCGAAGTCCGACCGCCGGATGGACCTTACATATCGATGGGTCGGCAAACTCGGAGAGAGGAGGGGTCGGCCTGGTGTTCAAAGACCCCTCCGGCCACGTTTACGAACACGCCTTGCGATTGGGGTTCAGAGCCACGAATAATGAAGCCGAGTATGAAGCGCTCCTGTTCGGCCTCAAGGTTGCCGCCGATCTAGGGGCAAAGGACATAGAGGTATTCACCGACTCCCAACTTGTCGCCGGCCAAGTTAATGGCACATTCGAAACTCGGGAAGCGGCAATGATCAAATATCTTGCCGAGGTGCGGCTGGCGGCGGCGCGATTTCAAAAGTTCGTCATCACCAAGGTGCCCCGCAACGAGAACACGCAGGCAGACGCCTTGGCCAAATTGGCTTCCTCCCGCGCGACCGACACACCAACCGGGTCAACGGTTAGGACCGTCGGGCCATCCATCGGCCCGACCCTCATGACTGTCGACCAAGAAGACGGAGGCTGGACCAACGAAATCCTCCACTTTAAACAAGCGGGGGTCCTCCCCGAAGATAAGGCGGCCGCCCGAAGAGTCAGAAGGGCGGAGTCATGGTACTGCATCATCGATGGCCGCCTCTACCGGCGAGGTTTCAGCCGACCCCTGCTTCGCTGTCTGAACCCGACCGAGGCACAGACCACCTTAGCCGAGATCCATGAAGGAATATGTGGAGACTATGTCGGCGCTCGCACCCTGGCACACATGGTCCTAAGGCAAGGATACTATTGGCCTACACTACGAAAGGATGCCCAAGCATATGTTCAAAATTGCGAGCCATGCCAAAAGCACGCCCGATTCCAACATAGACCGATGGTGCCACTCTCGACGGCCGACTGCGCCTGGCCCTTCGCCCAATGGGGAATGGACCTCCTCGGCCCCTTTCCCCCAGCCTCGGGATAGAGAAGATTCCTGATAGTCGGCGTCGATTATTTCACCAAGTGGCTCGAAGCCGAGCCGCTAGCCTCCATCACCGAGAAGCAAGTCGAGAGGTTCGTGTGGAAGAACATCATAACCAAGTTCGGCCTCCCTAAGGCGATCATTACCGACAACGGCACGCAATTCAACAACACAAAGTTCAAAGTGTTCTGCCAGAGCTATCGCATCCAACTAAAGTTCAGCTCGGTGGCCCATCCCCAGGCTAACGGTCTGGCCGAAGTAACTAACCGAGCCATCCTTGAAGGATTGAAAAAGAGGGTCTCAAACGCCACGACTTCTTGGGTGAGTGAACTTCCGAGTGTCCTATGGGCGTTGAGAACGACCCCTAAAACCCCGACGGGCGAATCGGCTTACAGCTTGGCATTCGGGATTGAGGCCGTGTTGCCTCCCGAGGTGGTCTTCCCGACCCTTCGAGTTCAAACTCAACATCAGGAGGAGTCCGACCAGCAACTCCGTGAAAACCTCGACCTACTGGAGGAAAAGCGGGTCGATGCTCATCTCCGAGCTCTGGCCTACAGGAGAGCTATTGCGAAGATCTACAACCGACGAGTACGCCCGAAGCGCGTCGGCCCGGGCGACTTGGTGCTCCGCAAGACCGAGGTCAGTGATCCGAACCGGTCCCGCGGCAAACTGGCCCCGAACTGGGAAGGTCCCTACCGAGTTATAGACATTATCCGAGACGGGACTTATACGTTGGCAACCATGGAGGGTCGATTATTGCCAAGAACCTGGCACATCACGAACTTGCGAAAGTTTTACGTGTGATCATGCATTACGACTTGTGCCGAATCAAGGTGCAACAATGATACAAAAACGCCAGGACTTGTATTAACTTGTGGATAATACAAAATGAGTCAGGGCCGACCTGAGGGCTACCTGACCCGAGTTACAAGTTCCCAAAAAGGAATACAAGCTAAGGGACAAAACTAAGACTCGGGAGGCACCGAGTCGTCAAAATCCTGCCGACGCTCCATTGGTACTGAGTCGTCCTCGGGGTAAATCGTGAACGGATCCTCTTCGACGTCGGCGTCGGAGTGGCGGGCACGAAAGCGAGCTCGCGCCACCCGATATCCGTACTCGTAGGTGACCCGTCCCATCCGCTTTAAACCTTCTTTAAAGCCGAGGGACTCCTTGTATTCCGCGACGGCGATTTTGGGCAGCTCAGCTCGAGCCTGCTCCAAGTCTTTCACAGATTGGAGCAGCTCGTCGTCCATCCTCCTGGCCCTGGCCCGGGCCTCATTCAGCAGGTGGTGGGAGTCACCCAGATGACCCCTCAGCTCTTTTTCCGAGGCCTCATGCCTGAGGAGCTCCTCTGCTTTTTCGGCCTTGATCTTCTCGAGCTCCTCCTGCAGCCTCGACGCCCGCTCCTCCGCCTCAGCAACTACCTCGGGCCCGCCCTTCGACTTCAGGACGTCGAACTCCTCCTGCTGTTGCTTGACCCGGTGGTCCATGAAAGTGATCAGTCGACCAGCATCATGGACCCGGTCGACCAACGCCATTTCAAGGTGCTGGCTCTGCACAGAAGGACTTTGTTAAAAAAAAAAAAGAGAGGGAGAAGGGGAAGGAAATTCGTAAGTCGGCCGACTTACCAGGACGAGCTCTTTAGTAGCTCGGGCCATCAAGACCTCCGACGGGAGTGTGTACAGCTCCCGTGCCAATTGAGGGTGGAGAATCCCCCTTTCATATTCCTCGGCGGCGGACGAAGTGTGCCATACCTTCGTCGAGTTCCTTAGTCCCGCCCACCGAGCCTGCAGCTCCTTCTCGGGGTCTTGAAGCCCCAGGTCAGACATCATCAGGGCATAGTAGCCCTGGTCTCCTTTGCAGACCTTCGTCCTGAAGAGGTCCTTCATGGACCTCGGGCGCTCATGAACCGGGGAAGCGGCCCCCTCCTCAGACTCGGCGGGCGCTTCCGGTCTCGTAGGCGACGCGGCGGGCTCTTTTCCCTTGGAGCGGTGTCGGGAGCCTCCTTCGCCGGCCGGGGACTTGTGCTTCCTCGACAGCACCTTTGTCTTCTTGACGGGTTCCCCCGTCGCATCAGCACGTCCAGTCGGAGGGGAAGCCGGTCTCTTCGCCGACACCCTTGGAGCCTCCCGAGCTGGGGAGGCACGGGCCTCATGAGCGGAGGGGCGGCTCGGCGGGACCCGTCCCCCAGCGACTCTCGGCATCCCACGAAGATCTCCGAGGTCCATCCGATCTGCGTCACAACTTACAGGTCAGTAAAAGATTAGCAAGGCTTGAACAAAATAAAAAGCTAGTACCCTTAGAGGCCGGACTCAAACCCGCCTCAACGAGCCAAAGCTCGGTCATTTCCTTAATCGCACTAGAAGAGGAAAGAATCCCCTTCAGTCGACCGACCAGGACGGCCTCCTCCTCGGACAGATAAGGGGGGGCATTGCCAATCGGATGAGCCGACCAGCTAAACCCGAATCCCCAACCCAGACCACTGACATAAAGGTAGCGGGACTTCCAGCCCTTGTTGCTGGAAGGCGCCCCGGCAACCCTAAAACCTACACGGGCGGTGAGGTAGTAACCTCCCCGACTCTTGCACAGGCGAAAGCACGCCATGAACAAGTCCCGGGTCGGGATAATTCCCGCTCCTCGGCACTCACCTAAAAAAACCACTAGGTAACGCCACGAGTTGGGCGCTACCTGGCTCGGAGAGACTCTCCACCGCTTCAGGCACTCCTCGATCAGAGGGTGCAAAGGAAACCTAAGGCCGGCTTCCAGGGCATCTACCGAGATGCACATGTCGGGGACGTCCAAACTGTAAGGACGTTGCCCCGGCTCTGGAACATACAACCCGTATTCAGCCGGGATGTTGTACCATGCCCTGATTGCGGCAAGTGACCCCTCGGTCACCGCCGAGTCGAGGTCATGATGTGACATCATGACCTCCAAGTCCCTCTGAACCCGCGCGTCGACAGACGACGGGGGCCCAGAAGACGCTCCCGAGGAACTAGCCCCGGGACCACTACGACTCGACTCCCCCGACTCCGAGGGAGAAGCGACCCTGACACTAGTGGAGGAGTCCGACGAGGTCATCGCGACCTGTTTAGAAGGGGGCTGCCGAGCTGAAAAAGCGAGGACTACTAGGGTGGTCCGAGGCAGAGGCAACGGGAAAGCGAAAAGAGCAAGTGAGGTCTCTGCGCAACCCCCCAACCAATTTATAGCGCCCAGGCGTGCCGTTTCAGATTCCCGAGGTAAGAGAAAACGCCGCCGCACCGAGGAAACACTCAGCGCATTGAATGCGCCATGATTGCGACCGAAACCCTAGGAAATATACATATATATATATATTTATGCGTGCAAAAAAAAAAAGAAAAAGAAAAAAAAAAGAGGCATTTTAGCAGCGGCCATATCTCCGGATTTGCGCCCGAGTTCACTCTCTCGGCCAGATCTCCGGATTTGCGCCCGAGTTCACCCTCTCGGCCAGATCTCCGGATTTGCGCCCGAGTTCACCCTCTCGGCCAGATCTCCGGATTTGCGCCCGAGTTCACCCTCTCGGCCAGATCTCCGGATTTGCGCCCGAGTTCACTCTCTCGGCCAGATCTCCGGATTTGCGCCCGAGTTCACTCTCTCGGCCAGATCTCCGGATTTTCGCCCGAGTTCACCCTCTCGGCCAGATCTCCGGATTTGCGCCCGAGTTCACTCTCTCGGCCAGATCTCCGGATTTGCGCCCGAGTTCACCCTCTCGGCCAGATCTCCGGATTTGCGCCCGAGTTCACTCTCTCGGCCAGATCCCCGGATTTGCGCCCGAGTTCACCCTCTCGGCCAAATCCCCGGACTCGTGCCCGAGGTCATTTTCTCGATGCATTCCCGAGCTTAGGCTCGGTCGGATCTACTCTTGCTGCGCTGCATTCCCGAGCTCAGGCTCGGTCGGATTTGGCTTCCTGCGCCATATTCCCGAGCTTAGGCTCGGTCGGATCTACTCTTGCTGCGCTGCATTCCCGAGCTCAGGCTCGGTCGGATTCAACTTCCTGCACTACATTCCCGAGCTTACGCTCGGTCGGATCTACTCTTGCTGCGCTGTACTCCCGAGCTCAGGCTCGGTCGGATTTGGCTTCCTACGCCACATTCCCGAGCTTAGGCTCGGTCGGATCTACTCTTGCTGCGCTGTACTCCCGAGCTCAGGCTCGGTCGGATTCAGCTTCCTGCACTACATTCCCGAGCTCAGGCTCGGTCGGATCTACTCGGGCTGCCCCACGTTCCACATCACTCGAAATCCTCAGAAGCCCACGCTCAGGACTAGTTTAAGGCAGCCCCAAACAGCGATCAAACGCAAGACCTCATCTTCGGCACCCCCAACAGGCGCCTCGAGAAGGTCTACCTGGGGGGGGGGGAAGAATGATACGACAGATGCCGACCTGGCCGCCAAGTCATCGCGCGCCCCGGACAGCTAGGCCGCTGACGTGGCCAAACCAACGTGATTGGTCGAAAGACACCAGTTACCGTACAGCTGACCTGACACAGGTAAGGTCAGCTACTCCCACCTGCAGGCGCACACCTCACCACAAGTACGGCAGGCGTGGCGTGAAGTGCGGCAACACGTTGCCGTACGGCCGACCTGGCACGGGTAAGGTCGGCAACCCACACCTGCAGGCGCACGCCTCACCACCAGTACAGCAGGCATGGCGAGAGGCGCGGCGGCATGGTGAGTCATGAATGCGGTAAGGTCGTCAGGTACGAACAACCCACAGCACCCACTATAAAAGCTCCTGCACCTACACAGGGCAGGGGGATGGCAAGAAAGACGATAAAACTGACTTGATCGTCGGAGGGGTCACGTCGGGAGCTTACCCGACCCGACCTCCTTGCAGGAATCAGCGGCCGACCCCAGCAGGCTGACCTCTTCTCCACCAAGGCTCCGCCACTCCAGCATCAGAACCCCCAAGCTGACCCCTGAGTCTCCACTCATCTGAACCAACCGCGCTCCGTGCCGAAGAAATTGCGAAGCGGGCGTACCAGCGCACACGGGCCTGGACCAGCAAAGGCTTGCTCGACACATTTAAAGGCGAAACACGTCCACCTGGCAAGCCCCAAAAAAGACACTATCAAGTTCCGAACCGTAAGATCCATTCGATTTGGACCCCACCCGAGTCTGTTGCCGTTGAGACTGAACCACGATCATGTGAATTGAATCTCTTATGTCATATGTCATGCATATGTCATGCGTGATGTCCCGGATTACTAACTAAAACAGTCTTCCGAGGCGGTGGCAAAAGTGAATTAATGAGCGTTAGAAAGCTGGTGAACACACGCGGCCATGAATCTGGTTTGATGCATTTAGTTGGAGCTTGCTAAAAGCAGAGTAGTTACAAGGTTGCATCAATCACCGCCACGACGGCCACCGAACTCTGCCATCTTTTCACGCTATATGAGCAACTCGCTCGCGCCTCGCAAACCACCACAAACTCCTCCACTGCTTCTTCCTCCTTTCCCCCGTATCCCATGGCGAGCTCCTCACACCACCCCTGTCTTCCCTTCTTCCTCCTCCTCCTGCTGTCGGTTGCGTCTTTCTCTCAAGTGGCCCTCGCAGCGCGTGGCGCTCCGGCGAACTCGGAGGAGAAGATGCCTCGGTTCTTCGGCCGCGTGCTGCCTTGGCTTCGTAATGTAGACCACAGTCGCCCAGCTGCAGCTAACAGCCGGTATCTCCCGGGGAACGACGACACCTTCGTTCCCAACCCAGGCTTCGAAGCCCCCAACCCATTCCGCGGAAGGATTCCATGAGGGAACCTCTCGTGCTGCTTCAGCTGTAATCTATCTGACTCGCAGAGAAGGGAAGTCTGTCTTAGTAGCGTCTATGCCGTCAATAAAAGTTGATGATCCTGTTAAAATGTAGGGTTGTGCTTCATGGAATATGTCGTAGAGAAAATGGATCATTTGCAGTGTCTACATGTTGTTTCTCCACTCAAATGTCAGTGCATGATACATCTCGAGAGTATGCCTTTATGGCAAATACCTGTTGACCTATAAACGTCAGACGTGTTTGACAATAATACTGACGTACGAGATGTTACACATACATATATATATAATTATTTTGGAAGATATTTTATGGGTATAAAAGACAAATTATTACAATTACATCCTATTGGGTCCGAATTATCGATCGGGTAGGCTTTTGTTCGAAGCTTATGATGTTTTAACTCGATCCACATACGACGCTATAAATAGGCTCAAAAGCCCAAGCAGTGGCCTGGATGATCCGAGGGCGGGAAACCGCGCGCTTTCTCATTCTCTTCTCGGTTCTATTCTCGTGCTGTCACCGCCGCCGACGATGTCGATCGGAGTCCGGGATCTGACGGTCCTCGGGGAGTTCAAGCCCTTCGGTCTGGTAGCTGAGGAGCTCGAGGGGAAACCCCTCGAGACCGCCTCCGAGGAGCACCAGTACTTCCTATTCCACGCCGACGTCGCCCGCGAGAGTGACGGCCCCGCCGCCGCCACCCTTTCCTCTGCCGCCGTCTCAGCCGATCTTGACTTCTCTTCCCCCTCGCCCCCCTCTGACGATGGCGATCACGAGATCTTTATACGCGGCAGCCGGTAAAGCCCTCACTCCTGTCCCCGCCTCTTCTTCTTGTCTTCAAAAACCCTAGGGTGTCTGTATTCAGATGCTTCTAGTCTTCTTCTTGTTTTCAAGAACACTGGCATATGGTTTCCGTGTTCAGATACATTTCCTCCTATATTTCAAGAACCCTAGCATCAAGGGTTTAGGTGTTGGAAAGTATCTCTCCTCATTCTCATTTTCAAGAACCCTACCCTGATATCTAGGGTTTCGTGAGTTCATAATATCTTGTTGGTTTGGCGGATTTTAACATTTGATTTCTTCTTTGAATGGGAAATGGCTTTTGTCTCAGCATTAATCAACGAGATCATCTGTAGTTTGTTTCATCAATTCGCTCTTGCTGATCTTTTAGTACAGTTGATTCACAGTTCTAATGCGGAATTATTGAAGAAATTTTCTTGGATGTCCATGAAATCAAGTGCAGCGTCTGGGATGTTGTTGTCCCTTTCTCGTCTCACTTCGCCTGAGCTCCCATGCTTCTCATCACATGTTGGTCCTCTCTTCTGTAACATGAGAAGCAAATATTTGTTCCTACGCCTTCTTCCTTAAGTTGTATCGCTTAAAACACTGATGATTCTTTTTACTGAGAACTGTTTTGTAGCGGTTAAGTGGCTCGTTCATTTTCTGTTTGGTTTCTTTCAAACTTCAAATACTGTTATTAACCTAATTAATGATGTTGTTTGTTGATAGGATAACATGGAGCACAGGGTCCCGGGTTCATAAGCGATACAACTCTCCGAAAACAGTCATTATGGTATTCATATTATATTAGTAAAACTTATGCTGCTTCTATTCTAAGAAGTGATTGCGCTGATAACGGCTTATTTATATAATTTTAGGCCTGCTGGTGTCGCATGGAAGCTTTTCCAGATGCTCTTCTTTGTGTTCTGCAGATTGATACTTTATCTATTTATGGTGCATCTGGTTAGTTAGTTATTTATTTTAAAAGCCAAATAGACCTTGTATGCTCGCAATACTTGAAAATGAATTAACTCTTTTGTTCTTTTGTATTTTTGTAGGTTTTTCTCTTATTGGTTTTCAGTTTGTGTAACTAAATGGCCTTAAATATTAGGGTGCCCCTTCAAATGCTTAATCCTACTAAAGAAGTTAATGTTCACAAATTTATTTGGAATATTTTTCTACTTGTGTTTTTAGCTTTCTTTAAAGTTTTTCATTTGACTACATATTGCAGGTGAGGTGTTTTGTATACCTCTACCTTTTGCTATTGCATCTATATTTCCCCTTCCATTTGGTCTACTTCTACAGAAGGTCGTAGATGGGAACCGGCGAATATCTATCTCTGGCTCACCGCTAAATGCAAAAGATTTGTCTCGTTCTGGTAAAGATTCTGGGTGGAATCACCATGTATTTCATCAACCTAACTCTTTTGAGCCAGTCATCAAAGAGAACGAGGCAACAACGTCATCACATTTTATCCTAAGACATCCTTTGGAAGAACCTCAGGTAGATTGATATCGATTCCAATGTTGTAGGTCCATGTTTGATTTGTGTTATTGCTATGTTATTAGATAACACTCTTCATGATTCTTTCTTCTGAAGATCTTGGGTTCATTCCTGAAAATACACTTTGTTTTTTGGAATCCCTGTAGAATATTATAATTTCAAGGTTTCTCACAAATAACAAGTTTAATATTGCTTCAGGAGAAGTAATTTAGTATAATATTGGGTCTGTTTGGCATAACTTACTTGCTATTATTGTTGTTTTGTAATGAGATGTGCGTTAGTTTTCTATCGTCTCATTTTGTTTTTCTTTTGAGATTATTTTGTTCTTGATGTGGCTGTTATGGATAAAATATGTACTCAGGTCTTGTAGGAACCATCTGGTGATAACTGGGCTAAATTGTGTGGATAGTCTTTTGAAAAAGGTAGAAACTAGAAATTGTGGGAAGTACTTGGTGGCTCATACAACACCAACAAGAAACAATAATGTCTCAACATTTTTTGTGGTTGGTTTCATTTATGGCCATTGAGTTTTGCTTGTGACTGTCACTAATCTAACTATGGTCTTCTTGTTGTTTCTAATTAAGTTTTCATGGTTCTCCCTCTCGCTCTTGTCACACCACTAATTTTAGTGGATTCACCTCATTAAGCTGTAGCATCTATAGGTCTCCTTGGGCAGTCTATGCCATCTCAATTTTCAAAAGAACAAATTGTAGAACTCAAATTACCATTGTATTTGTTTCTTTGGTGTTTAGTTCTTTGTTTTCCTTTTATAAACAATATTAGAACAGAACTATTGCCAATGGGCCATTAATAGTTTAAGCATTTGATGATTAAAATAAGACAAGGAAGCAGAAAAATAGGTTCTGACTTCGTATCCATATGCATGGAAATTTTCTGGCTTGAAACTCTTCGTGTTGATGGTTATGAGGCTAATGTTTAGACAAGTTTGTGTTATAAGATAAGAAACAATATGGTGCTGACCAAACTTATCTACTTGAATTTTGTGTTATTGACAAAGTATGTTAAATTTCTCTAGTATTTGATGGTTATTAAACACTATACATGCTGTTTTCATGTTTGATATTTCACCTATGCTTCTGTGGTCTAACGTGTATTTGTTTGATCATTTATTTTGTAGGCAACATACATCGAAGAAAGGGGAAAATTCATTTTTATGAAAGATTTCGAGGAAAGAACTATTTGGAGCAGTGACGTTGTGCCTTTGATGGCATCATATCATAAAAGTCTGTTTAATTTATATTTGTTATTTTTGAGGATCCTAAAGCATGCTGATACTTTATATTGTGGAACTGTCTTCACTGCAGGCAAGATGCAGCATTCTATTTGGCTTCTAGAAACTGTATCTCATTGTGAGGTAGAAACTTCTATGGTTGATGCAGTTTCAACTGAACTATCTACTCAACAATTTTCATTTAGGAGGATATGGCAGGGAAAATGTTCCCAGTCTGCTGCTAGTAAGGTTGTCTTTTTGCTGTTTTAATTAATTGAGACATGAAAACTTCAACAGTATTTAAAATTAATTTTTTTGTACTTGTGTCAATCCATGTTGCTGCTTTTGATCTTTGATCGGTATTTGTATTACTCAAGAAACTTGATGCAACTCATCACCTTTGTTTCTTTTGTAACTATGAGCAATTCATTCTTCCATGATAAACTAGTAGCCAGAACGAAATAGTATGTCCTGTAGACATACCAGTATAAATTTTTGTGTGCATATTTGACTTGTTTTGGAGGGCTTGTTAGGAAAAAGGTTGGCTCGATACATGAGACTCTCACTAATGCAAACTTTGGGGAGGGTCAACATGTGCCAGCTTCCTTGTAAACAAAGAGTTCGTTTCTGTGACTTGAACTTTGGTCACTTTGGTCTTGAAGTGGTAATTTTACCATAATACCGAGGTTTTCCTTCTTGTATTTGAGCACTAATATTTTAAGAAAGTGCTCAGATGTTGATTGAGACTAACTGACACACATCAAAGCTGGATGCCTGTCAGTCCCAATTCACATGAACTTTTTTTATGCCTTTCAGGTTGATTTAACAAATCAAATAATTCTCTTATCAAGTTTTTTTTGTTTTTAATTCAGGTTATATTTTGGGTGCATTATCAATCATTTTCTTTTTTACCAATGTAGTGCTTCAATTGATGTGTTGGTTTTGACAAAATTTTAAATTGTCAAGAAATTCACAAGAATCTTGACAATGTGCCCATGGACATTGTCATGTCTGATGTACAGAAGAGAACATACTATTTATCTAACTCACAATTGCAGTTGTTGGTAAACGCTACTGACTAGTGAATCATGTTAAATAATTTTGTCTGATGAGAAGTGAAGTTAGGAAAATACTTTTGTACTAAAGGTTAATCCTACTAAGGGCATCAATTGATATCTCCTCATGTGCAGTTAACCACATATTGTGATCACAATTAATCTTCTTTTTAAGTTTTAAGACCAGTTTTTTGTTTGTTGAGTTTCATTTCCAAGTTTAAAGTTTAATTTGACTTGCTTAATCAGGTTTTTCTTGCTACTGATATGGATGGAGTGCCTATTATTTGTTTTTTACTTGTTGATCAAAAAGTACTGCTTGCCGTACGGCTTCAAATTGATGAAGGTAATGATGAGGCTCTTGTGGATATCAAGCCACATATGAGTTGGAGTATTCCTGCACTTGATGCTGCATCTGTAATTGTGACACGTCCAAGGTGATGAGAACTTTTATTTTTGTTTAGGCTTCCAATTATTGCAATCATTATCACTGTGTTATTTTCATTGCAGAGTTGAAGTTGGGCGTTTACCATTTAGCGACATTGTTGTCTTGGGTGCAGAAAACCATCTTCTTTTATATGTAGGTTTATCATTTTTCTAGCTGATCTAACTTCTCTACTGCCTTGTTTTATTTGCTTTTAAGATGTGATTTCTCTAATAACCCTATTCTTCTACCACACTGGAGCCATTTAAGCCTATTTAGCAAATGTGGTTCATTGTGAAAAGTTAGCTCCTGATAGAAAATTATTTAATTTTTCTTGTGATGTCACTAGTTATTACCATTATAGTTTCCCAATTTTTGATGCAACAATTATGTTCTAATAACTTTCAAAGTTTTATTCTGTTAACACAAGTATCTGATGTGGGAACATTGACAATTTGTTTTTGATACTGATTGTATATCATTAGAAATGCTTTGCGCTGTTCATGAAGACATCAGGCTTATCATGTGGGGGCCTCATATGTTGTTTCTCGCCAACTTCCTGCGGTCTTTGACGAAAAAAATATCCTTTTGCTAATATGCACATTGGCCTTTTTTATTCCTCTATTACTGGTGCTGTTCTTCTCCGTTCCTTCTCTTTTGGTCCTTTTCATCTTTGTGTTTTTGCTTGTCTTCATCCATCTTCGTTCTCGTCAACTCTTCTTCGTGTTGATGGCTCTTTTTTATTACTCTACTACTTAGTTTTAGCTGAATGGTAAGCCTCGCGTCTCTTGTTATTAAATCTTTTTATCTAAAGCATTCAATATCTTTAGGACTGATTATTCGACGCACTTGCCTTGCAAATAAAAAGGGTTACCCCTCAGCTTATCACTTTTGGGATGTTGAAGGTATTCTACACTATCAATAGGAGAATGTTGAGGATGTGCCATAATTTTGTTAATGTTAGTGGAGGAAGTGTTCTAGATTTTTTTTCCTTTGTGTCCTTTTTCTCTCTTTTTTCTTTATCCTGCTAGTTCGGCTGTGTTGGTATGTTCTGTAGGATTTTGTTTACGACCCACAGTTTTGTTGTGAGTATGACATCAGAAGTAAGAATCTGTATCACAATTCCTGTTGATTATATGTCGATCATTTTGGGTTTAGATTGAAGACTTAACAGGTTACATAATAGCAACCTTGTTGACTGTTAGCCACTTCTAGAACTTACAAAACTTCTTGCACTATCCGACGATTGCAAAAGGCGCTTGGGCGCTCGCTTAAGCGATCGAGCAAGGCGAGGCGAGGCTCGAGCGCCTCGCTCGATCTCCAGGCGGCGCGCTTCAAAGAGGCGTCGCCTGGGCGCTCGCCCGAGCCTAGGCGCTCGCCCGAGCCTAGGCGCTCGCCCGAGCCTAGGCGCTCGCCCGAGCCTAGGCGCTCGCCCGAGACTAGGCGCTGGACGCTTCGGGCGAGCGCTCAGGTTAAACCAGGCGAGGCGAACCAAGCTTTTAGCTTGGTTCGATCAAATTCACGTTAGTTGGTTCGATGGTTTACCAGTACACGGACCGCCCGATACTGGGTGGTACCAATCGTTACATGGTATATAACGACCGGAATTGATCATTACAGAAATATAACGGGCGAAATTGACCGATACAACTCGGTAACGGTCGAATTTTCGATCGTTGTCGACCGTTAATGGTCGGTAACGGTCAAAATCGATCGTTATAGACCCTGTAACGATCGAACTCAACCGTTACAGACCCTATAACAGTCGAACTCAATCGTTATTGACCCTGTAAAACGTCAAAATTGATCGTTATAGACCCTGTAACAGTCGAAAAATCTTTTCTAACTCTATTTAAACTCACTCTTCTCCCATTTCACTTCACACACTCACTCTTTCTCAAACTCTCTCACTTTCTCAAAACGGTTCCTCAAAGCTCGAAAAAGATATGTAATATTATTTTTGCCTAACCCAACTTTTGTTTCTAATTTTTCAGGTATTAAAAAAACATTTTTTAATTATTAAAATATTATTTATTTGTATCGCTCGGTATGCCCAAGCGTATCGAGCTATATCGACATACAGTATCATATCAGTAAAATCTTAGTATGTCGGTACAGATCGGTACGGCGAATCGAGCTATATCGACAAGCGTATCGAGCTATATCGACATATCGTACCATATCGACATTAGTTGTTTATAATATACTGTTAAAGTATACTGATAGCAAAGTTTGACTTACTGGTTCGTACCGGTGTACCGAGTTCATCTCGGTATCGGTACGATATTGGTACCGGGTGGTATGCACTGTGCATACCGCCCGGTATATTAAAATATAATATAAATATTTTATAATATAATATAATATAATATTTAAAACATTAAAATATTAAAAGAAAAAGAGAAAAAGGGGCGATGTCGCCTCGATCTTTCTCCCCGCGCGGGAGAAAGAATACCCGCGGGCGACGACGGCATGCAAGTGCTGGCGACCCACGGGCGGCGACGGTGCGCGAGCGACGACGACGCACGGGCGAGGACCGCGTGCGGGTGATAGGTATTTCTTTTTTTTTCTTCTTTTTCCTCTTCTTCTTCTTCCTCCCTTTTTCTCGCTCAATCGATCGCCAACGGTCGATTTCTCCCTCAATCAATCGTCGGCGGTCGATTTCTCCCTTCAATCGACCGTCGACGGTCGATTTTTGGCGGAACCGCCCGGTAGTTTGTAATCTTATTTTTTATTTGTTTCTTTGTAGTTGCTCTTGTGTATCTTTCTCATTTTATTTCTGTTCGAACTATTTTGAAATAGAAAGTTTTGAGGAAGAATAATCATAAACTATAGTTTGTAATCTTTACTATTAAAAATTGGTGTTCTAACTGGAACCAGGTTTAGAACATGAATTCAAATTTAGATGCTATCTAGTATCTAGCATTTGGACCAATACTTACTATCTAATATTTACGGTTTTATCAGCTTTTGGTGCATGAACTAGGAAAAAAAAGTGGGCTATACCGGTCCAAAGCGCACCAGTATTACCATACTATTACATGTATTGTTCAATACCAACATTAGATCGATGTTTGAACTCTTAATCTAGAGGACCTAAAACTGTCTGCAATCAATGTTGATGATGCAATTTTGTTTTTGTTATTTATCTAGCTGTGTGGAAAAAATATTCTTGACGGGCATGGAACACTGAAATATGATTTTCCATGTGTACATTCAAAAGTGTTAATCTCACTTTTCTGTGATTTAATGTGTTATTATCAATGTGGGAACTAGTTGTATTGTTCTATTGATGTTGGAAAAATAATAAGCCTGTTGTCACAGTGAGGATAACTTGACCATATACCCACATTAGCTTAGGAGCAATATCATGTTATTTGCATGTTGCGACATTTGAAGTTCTCTGAAATGATTACATCATAATGATGTAGGCTTGGCAATCAAGATTTATTGAACAATTACTTTATTTTTAAGGTTTTTCCTGTTTAATACCAATGTTAACTCGAAGGTTTTCCATACCGAGTGATACCGCTCGTATCGGGCGGTATGTACTGATCAGTTGGATTGCCCGCTATCGAGCGGGTACCGCCAGGTAGCGGTTGTTTTCGCCCGTTACCATGTGAAATTGACCGGTAACGGTCGATTTCGACCGATTTTTAGCGGTATCAACAAGGGACAGAGAAAGAAGAAGAGGAGAACCTGGAGAGTTCTTCGCTCGATCCGTCATGCGATCTGTCACCGCGGGCGATTTCTTCTCCTTGTGCGGGGAGAGGAAAACAAGTTGACGTCGCCCCTCTTCTTTTTTACTTATATTAATTATACCGAGCGGTATGACCTATGTGTACCGCTCGGTATCGGGTACGATACCATACTGAGCTGAGCTCGGTTTGTTGGTACGGATCGGTATGGCAATCCTTAGTTAAATCTATATCTTCCAGTTGCATATTTATTCCATTTACTTAGATCATCTTCTATCACGATGTTTATATACTTATGGATGAATATATTTGGTGCTGTATGATCATGAAACTGATTTTTATTCTTATCAAAATGTTTAATATCTTGAAACATGTTATTTTTACTTGTTACTAACCGATTTTTATTCTTCTCATGGTTGACAACCTTATGATGGTCACATAATCCTAAGAGGTTCTGGTTGCCTATTAGTACTAAGAAAATTAAATTTTAGTAATAGTGTTTATAGCTGTCAACTCTTTCTTTAGTTCATGGAATGCTGATATTTTTTGTTAAATGTTGGATCTATTATTGAGCAAACTTCTTTTTTTTTTTGTGTTGCAGTCAGGAAAACAATGCCTTTGCAGGTACTTACTGCCTATCCGACCGGGGAAAAACCTTTTACGTAGCAAGCATTCTGCAGGGACAACAGGCATGTTCTATGAACTAAAGATTACGGGAATTAAAGATGCTGTTGACGGCCGCATAAATGTGATTGTAAATAATGGACAGGTGATATTCTGCTTGATAGCTATTTATTAATGTGATACTGGCAGACATACTGCTTATTTCACTCAGAATCTGTATGTTGTCACACTTCTATCCACAGTTTCGTTGATCCTTTTTTTCTTTTGCCTGTGAGTCAGTGACAGTCTTGTCATTTTGCAGATATTCAGATGTTCACTACGGAGAAACCCCACTTCATCTCTGGCAAATGACTGCATAACAGCTATGGCTGTGGGACTTCAATTCTCCTTTTACAGTCATTTTGCTACTCTTCTCTGGGGTGACTTTGGTTCTGCTTATTTCTTCCATTCTCGTCCTCATACAGATTCTGAGTGGGATGCCTTTGCTGGTACGGTGATGAGGATCTGTGATAGATATGGAATCAGAATGCAGAGACAAAGCCCTCCAGTGTCTGGTGCAAATTGGGATTTTTTAGTTAATAGCAAGCTTCACAAGTGCTACCTTAGACACTCAATTGGACAAGGTATCTTTTCTATGAACATGCCTAATTGTAGTGATGCTGACTACAACGATTCTCAAATACAAGATGGCCAAAACGAAGGGAGGCCATTTTATTCTCAGCTTTTGGCAGAAACTTTGGACTCTTTGCACTGTCTTTATGAGAGTTTGAAACTGGATAAGTTGCGAAAACAGTAAGTTCTGGTTTCTTGTGCTTTGTGAATGATAATGTACTTTTAATTATGCAATTGTATATTTCATCAGTTCATGTCTTTTTGCACTTTAGTATTAGTGTGTGCTGTTTATTTATTATTCCTGTTTCTTGGTTCAGTTGTTAGAGATTTGAAAGATGTCTAATAATAACATTTCTTAGGTATATATTATATACATTGGCTGGCTCAGCACTCCAGATTATGAGCTGGATTTAAGCATTTGTGCTTGAGTGATCATGGTACATGACATTCTGCTGCTGATTTGCAATAGTTGGCACCCATTTGGCATACAAATATGCATGTCTATAATTATGGTTTTGGTGTTTGAGCATATTCTGTCTTCAAGAACAAGTTGAACCTGTTATGTTGGTGCAAACTATGAGACAGTATGTGTTATATATTTGGTCCAGTAGCAATTCTGGTCTAACAGTTAGCATCTTTTAGGGATGCAATTTGCATGTCCATAATTGAATTTTTGGTGTTCGATCATATTTTCAGTCTTCAGTGAAGAACAAGTCAAAGTTACTGTACTGGTGCAAACTATGCAATAATATGTGGTTTTAAATCTTGTTCCAATATTGATACTAGTCCTCCAACTGATACGATATTGATATACCAGTTTCTGTTATAAATACCAGGCAATAATATACACGTTATCTGACTTCTATGAGGCACTTTTATTTTGTTTTAGATTATTCTTTAATTGATTGATCGTGTCAGGTGAAGTCAATGTTAATAGTTCTTATTTGTTGTACTTCCAGAGATGTTGGGCAACTTGTTGCACTGTTATTTACTATTGCTGCTTCTTTGGGTGAGGCCAATTATGTGGACTACTATATTCGTGACTTCCCTTTTCTTTTAGCCGAAGGCTGTTCTTTCCTTTCATGTGCTTCTCCAAGAACTCCTCCATCTTTATTCCGATGGATTGAAAATTGTCTGCATAAAGGATGCCATGTGTCCAACATGAAGAATCTTCCCCCTTTATTATGCAGAGAGAATATCTATGTTGTAAGTTGGGCCAGAAAGATAGTGTCATTTTATAGTGTACTCGTAGGTGCAGAAAGGAAAGGTAGGATACTATCAACTGGAGTTTATTGTGAAATTGCCAATGGATCAGCCAGAACGATAGAGGAGCTAACTGTCCTGGCCATGGTTGGTGAAAGATTTGGACGTCAACAACTCGACTTGCTACCTCTTGGTGTATCTCTTCCGCTACGTCATGTAATTGCCTACCACTGTTGCTTTGTTTGCTTCGTCATTGTTCTAATTCTATGGCCATTGCATTTACTGAAGGTTTTACAGTCTGGGGTTCCCTTACTGCATCTTTGTCTTCACCTGTTTCTCATTTTTTCATGCTCATCATTTTGTTTATGGCTTTTCTAATTATTACCTGTTAGCAACATTGAACACTTATTTATTAGTGCATTATCTAGGAGGTACAATGCTTGTTTTTGATGTACTTGTTAGATTAATTGACTTGGGATTTAATCATATTACATTTAAGGCTTTGGACAAATGTCGAGAATCCCCTCCAACTGACTGGCCTGCTGCGGCATATGTTTTGGTTGGTCGTGAGGACTTAGCCATGGCGTGTTTGGGATCGTTGAGAAAAGAGCACGAAAATCAAGGCAGTTTGAATTTAGTAGCCATTTCTGTACCATACACGCTTCATTTGCAGCCTGTATCTGTACCTTCATCACTTACTGAGATCACTGGTGCGGATAGTATGAAGCTTGAGGACTCGGATGCTCTTCATAGATCCTTGGAAGATGGTATGGAGCACATCTATAACTCGAGCACCCAATTGCGATTTGGACGTGATCTAAGGTTGAATGAGGTTTGTACTCTCGTTAGACTTTATTAATTCTTATTGCTATATATTATACACAATCTTCGACTAGAATTTTTATGCTTTGTCAATTGATATGCAACATTTATGGTATACATGTAATGTTTTTTTATTTCTTGGAAATGCATTTGAAATGACTTAAAGGAGGTCTACTTTGACTGACCAATTTTCACTTCTGCAGTGATCCAGCTATAATTGTGAATCACATGACAGCATTGTGTATATATTTTGGAGGTTCACTGATGAATCTTTTGATTGTTAATGTCTAATTCAATAATAATAATCTTTCGTAAGTGTGCATGCTCTTTTATCACTATTCTTCAATTTGTGGGTTATAAGAATCTAGTCTTGCTGTGTAGATCTGAATCTTATATTGTAAAAAGAGAGGTTCGATTGTTCCTCTCCTTGAGATCATCTCCAGTTTGAATCTAGTGGTCTGTGTAGATTTGAATCTTATATTCCTGTATTTGCCATCTAGCTCATTGCGTGTATTTTTTTTCAAAGTGATTGATTCATTCATAATTGTGCAACTCGCATGTACATACCTTGGGTTTTTGCTGCACAGAGTTCATCATTGTTGTTGACTTTTTTTTTCTTCTGTTTATGTTTCATATGCTCTTAAAACAATCTGATCTTCTTTTTATAGGTTAGACGCCTTTTGTGCTCTGCGAGACCTGTGGCTATCGAAACACCTGTTAATCCTAGTGCTTCTGATCAAGACCTGCAGCAGGTAATCTTGATCTTATGTTGTGTGCATTAAAATTTTTGTTTGCTACTTTGCTTGATATATTATGATATTTTCTTATGAACATTTGACATATCAATTTTGCCATATTACAATGGTTATAGAAAAAGTATTTTAATAATAGTAATGCAACCTTCAAGTTGTGTTATATTACATGGGCTGTTTGAGAGTTATAATGGCACTGTTTTATCAGGCATTACTGCAGTAATGCACTTAATATGGTTTGAGGCTGCCCTGTTCTAGCCTTCTTGTGGGAAATATCTGCTTTAATATGAATCAACATTTTTATTTCTCATTTTTTTGCTTTTATTATTTTATAGTGTGCTATTGTTTAATTTTAGAATAGACACATATGTAAGTTGCATCATTAGGTAATTATGATGTCAAATTTTATAATGTTATCCCTGTGCCTATGTGCTTGATATTGCTTCTTTTCTGTATATTTTCTGGTTCATTTTAAATATCTTCATGCCTCTTAAATAGTAAAGTATCTTTCTTTCTATTTGACTTTTGATTTCCCAAATTGAACTTTCTTTGTTTGTCTATTGCAGCATCAACTTTGGAATCTTGCTCAAAGGACTACTGCCCTTCCCTTTGGCCGTGGAGCATTCACTTTAGCTTCTACTTATGCTGTGTTGACCGAGGTATATTTTTCTTGTAAAGAACCTGTACTAATAGAGTGCCATTGGGAGCCACACATATTAGATAATCTCTTCTATCTTTGTACATGTAAAATAAATCTGGTCATTCCTGTATTTTGTTCAATATTAATTGTAGTACTATTTATTTCATGTATCTTTTGTAGGCACTTCATGTCCCAAAGCTTGTTTTGGCTGGCAGATTACCTGCACAACAAAATGCTACTGTATGGCGTGTTCCTTTCTTTGCAAATTTAATAAGGATTTGTATTGGTTGTTGACTGTTCTCTTATGATGCTTTTTTTTATGTTGTTGTTCTATTGCCACTTTGATGCTGCATACCTCATGCCCCATAACCCGGATTCTAAATAAAGATAAAGATACTATGCATACTTATTGAAGTTTCCCATGCTACTAGCTGTAGCTATGGACTGTCATTATGTATAGAGCATCATATTCATACTCTTCATCTCATGGGCTAGTTCCCTCTCTATTGCAGTGGCCATACTAAATGTTACTATGGAATGGTATCATAAAGTACAAAGCTAGACCAAATATGTATTAACAAAATACAACAATTTTCATATATATATATATATCGCTTTATGATGTTCATTCTATGCTTTAAAATGATGTTTGATTCAAATCACTAACTTAAATCATATATCAAGTCATTATTTTATTGGAAATAATTTAAAATGGTAATGATAATCGTGCTTGGATATGAAATCCATCTATAGTTTTACTTTATAGAGAGTGATGATGTATACTTTAAAATCATTTTATCAAGTAAAAGGCCTTTTGTTCTTGAGGGAACTTCGTCTTCTTTTAAGGGCACCCCTTGTTGGGTAGCTACATGTTCCAAATCAAAGTTTGCAATATTGTATTATCATGGACTTATCTGTAATTGCCTAAGTTGTAGGGTTCCCCTTGCACTATCAAGTGATGGGTGTGTCGGCAAGTTCTCGTATTCAGCCCTGTGTCACTTGGGTAGTTCTAGGGCGAGTTCTGAGATAACTAATGTTTTGCACCACATAGCAGCCTACAGAAAAATAGGCCATGACACATGAAAACTAGGCCATTCTGGGGTTGTTTTGCCTATTCTGGTGAGCTGTTGCTTTGTAGCCCTGCAAACTGTTCTTGCTCACAGTTTTCAGGCAAAAACACACAAAAGCAAGGCAAAACATGCTACTACTAAACATATGTACAAGCAAACAAAATTGCCGGGTCCGTTGACGAAGGTGTTGTAGGTGCACGAAGATCGCCTTTGACAGTACAATATGGTACGATTGGCATTTAGGTTATTAGTAAATGAACTAGTGTATACTAGATGGTTGCACGGTGCATGACATTAGAGGCTTTGTACCAAAAAGTTTTTTTAATGTTTTTTTAGTCTTTTTATGTCTTTTTGAAGCTCTACATGTATTGACCCATTGAGAATTGATACATAGCTGCACATGGATTATAATTTTGAATCGTACGGGCGATACGTACCGGTTCGCTAGTAGATCAGTACGTGGACCACTCGTTACCGAGCAGCATTGTAAATCTAGCATTATATCAGACGATATAGGGTTGTATCGGGCGGTGATAGTTGATTTCAATCGTCATCGCTCACTACCTGGCGGTATTAGCCTGGCTGCGACCTGGCTATGGTGAGGGAAGAAGAAACGTCAAGGGAGAAGGAAGAAGAAAGAGAAGGCGCTTGAAGAAGAGGAAGAAACTTTTTCTTTGCCGCGTTTTTCGTCGAAGGCCAAAGATGTCTGCGGCCTTCGTCGTGGTCTTCCCTGAAGGCTGGAGACATCTGTCGCCTTTGATGTCTTTATCGAACATCGTAGATGAGGAGATGGAAATCGTGTTCTTCTCCTTGTCTAAGGCGAGGAGAAGAGGAGGAAGTGACGTGGTCAAGGCAGCTTATGCATCCTTTTTAGATTTTTTATATTATTTTTATATTATTTTTTATATTTTATATAGACATATATTTTTATATTTGTATATTATATATACACATATGTCACTTGGTACACCCTAGCATACCGCTCGGTGTGTCGTACCGTACTATACCAAGCAAAGCTCGATATACCGGTATGGTATGAAATTTTAATCCTTGCTACTGTGGACCATACTTAATCGATACAGTGCTAGCATACAAAATTGTGATCTGTGTTTCAAATTTTGGTCATTACTGGTACATAAAATTGTGAACTGTCTCAAATACTGGTCAAACGCCCCATGCTAGGAAGCTACAAGAAACTTTGAACTAAGATTTCAAATATTGGTGGGATTGGTACATATCTAATTGGTAATTGTTAGTTCGATCATCAATTGACATCACATTGTCTAGCCTTGTGTCAATCACCGCCACTAGTAGTTCAATTTCTCTTATGTTGCCACTTCATCAATGTTGTTACAAGCAACCACTTCTACTAGTTGCTTTGCTAAAGTTGGTGTTTGTTGCTAAAGTACCACAGACAAAGCTCCATGTTGTATTTTATATGTTGATGACTTTGACGTAGTTGATGATAATTTGAATAGAACTAATTCTAAGCTCGGGTTGTGGAGAAAAGTTTATGGAATTAAACATGTAAGATTAAGTAAGACTAAGATGCATAATTTTGTTGTAATTTTAGTACTAGCAAAAGAATAAATGAGAGTATAGTCAAGTTAAATGAAGATATTCTATAGGTAAAAATTTTAGATATCTTTGTTGATTATTTAACTAGATGGATATCTTGTTGAATATATTGTTCGTAAAGTAAAATCTGGGTGGTTAAACTGGGGACAAGCATTCTGAGTTTGTGTGAACACCAAATACCTTTTATTTCAAAAGGGAAAAAAAATCATACTTTAGGTTAAGAAACACATACAAAAAAATTTATGTCATAGGATGAAGGAAGCAAAGAAGTAGAATTTTTTTTATTTGTGAATAATCAATTGTAGCTGCAATAGAGTATAAAGTAAGTAAAAATCATGTGAGATGATATGGGCATGTGATAATGAGATCGACAGATGAGATCAGGGTTTGCCAAATCGGGTATTAGATTTGACTCGGAGATTCGGGTTGGTATGTATTGATCTGAACCGATGTCATAGTACATTGGTAAATATTAGTGTTTCAGAGAGGAAGAAAAAAAGGACGGAGGTGTGCAGTGAGGTCGCCACAAGTGGAGGTCGTCGATAGCCGCTTGCATGAGAAGCGTCGATCTTTGCATTGAAGGCGACGCTTTTGAACCCTGCGGAGGCGCAGATGTCGCTCACGCAGTGTCGATCGTAGCATTAGAGTCAATGCTCGCAAGCCTTGCAGATGTGGAGGTGACGCTCGTGATCCCTGCGGAGGCAGCACTCACGTGAGAAGTGGGAATTAGGGGTTCCCACTTCCCTTTTATGCGATGGATCGAGTTGGGGTGGTTCCGTGTATTGGTCAATGCTCAGATTGGTATGTGCTGCCCATTTCGTATCGGTCCGGTCAAAATGGAGACCAATAGGTGAGAGACTATTAATGGTGCAAGGGGAGGTAGAGTGATATAAGAAGACTTTAAGAGAAATTATAAATAAAAATATAAATTTTCTTAATTTAACTAAGGATATTGCTTTGAATAGAGCTCACTGGCACCAAAATGTCTATACGGCTGACTTCAAATAGTTAGGACATTATGTTTTATTGTTGTTGCAATGCCATTATGAGTTGTTGCCATTGTCAGTGGATGAAGTTGCTATATGACCTTGCCTATTTTGGCAGTCGCCTGGATGCCTACCTAGCACCTAGAAGGTCAATGGTACCTTGGCCACATTTTGTGCCTACTGTTGCATAAAATGCTGAAATCAACTCCAATTATAACTAGTATTTTAGCACATGCCAAATTTAGTGCTCCTCTACACCTTTCTTGAATAGAAGGTTATGTTATATACCTTTTTGATCCACTTTTTATCTGTGATGGTCTCTAAAGTCTAAACTACATGTAAGTCTTAATTCTCTTAGATAGATTGAATTGCAGTAAGAAGATTGTTTCTCTGTTACATGAAAAACTTGGTGGTTGCATTGATAGATATTCACAGTTTCTCTTTGTTTATCAAGTAAATTTTGTGTATGAGCAGTATTTTTCATTTTTTTCTTTTCCTCTAAAGGCACCTGTTTTGTTTATTGGCCACTTTCATATATGTTTTTTCATTTGATTCAGTTTATAGGCCGTGTTTGTTGACAACTTTAGCCATTGTGTCGCCTCTTCAATTTTTGTGCCATTAGTGTATAGTGCTTACTCTTTTTCATGCTGTTGTTAACTAGGTAAACCTAGATCCAAACTTGAGAAATATTTCAGAACTCAGATCCTGGCCCGAGTTTCATAATGGTGTTGCTGCTGGATTACGATTGGCGCCCTTTGAGGTTGATTTTATTTGCTGCTGTTTTCCTTTTGAATGCTCTTCTTTCCATTTGCATTTTGAAAAATCCAGTCATTTTTTGTCAGATGACTATTTCACAAGATATACTTGCTTGCATTGACTAACTCTATGCTTGTGCAGGGTAAAATGTCAAGAGCTTGGATTCAATATAACAGACCTGAGGAACCAAGCTTTACACATGCAGGGATTCTTCTAGCCTTAGGCCTTCATGGCCACTTATGTTCTTTGGCTATGACGGATGTATATCGGTATTTAACTCAGGTACAATTAGATAGTTTGGTTTCTTTAATAACACAGATTAAACATGTTACACTATGTTCTGCCAGTTAGTTCTTAACATACAATTAGACAGCCAAATCTATACATCTATCATTCTTGATATTGTATTCTCTTGGGACCTAAACTATCTACTTGAAAAGGCAGCTATGGACATCATCTTAAACCTGAAGTACCTGTGAGCCCTATTAAGTCTGTCATGGTGGTCGTTGCTGCGACTACTATCATCATCTTAAACCTGAAGTACCTGTGAGTCCTATTAAGTCTATCATGGTGGTCATTGCTGCGACTACTATAAACCACAGGGACCTGCTGGTCACTGAGGCTTACTTTAAAACTGAATCACATCATAACAAGTAATTACTAAAAAACGTGAAATACATTTAAGATTTGCAAACACTATCTTGAAATATAATTTCATAGTTCACATAAAACCAAAATTGAAGAGCAGATCTATAACATGAAAAACTCTGGAGCATAATTACATCTACGAATTTCTAAAAGCATGATGTGATGGAACATAAATTCATCACATGAAGCACGTGTTGCATTACATCATCAGCGAGGGAAGTTGATGATGATAGATTGGTCAACGTCAAGAAAATTTCTAAACGTGATACCACATGAGTAGCTGTAAATTGGATATCCTACTACTAGCAACTTGAGCTTCAAAAGTTTTTGGCCTTAGTAACAGGACTCTTGCCTGAGGCCTGATCCGTGTTCTTTAGAATCTCTACAATTCTGAAGCTTAGATGTGTTAAGCAGGTCGCTTGGTCATTGCAATGAGCCTAAAATAGAGAGAGTAGATGTCATTACATTTCTCGTCTAAATCTTGATCTACTAGGTGAAGAATGTGGAAGTAGGAGGCAGGAAAACAAAAACAGGTGCATTTAATGGGAGAATTGGTTGAAAGAGATCAAGTTGTGAAAAGCCAAGGGAAACTAGAAGAATTAAAAGCAGAATGAATATATTATAATTTTGGTTGTTGAGGATTCTGATCTTTTTGTTCTATATAGCTTGTAAAATTGAATTTGAATTCTTTAGCCAAGAAAGAATTTCTACTTTCTTTTTCTACAATGGAGTTTCACATTTATTTATATGTTTGCATTACCTATTTAACACAAAAATGTTGCTTTATCAAACTGTTCTCATGATTATTTTACATTTTGGCATAGGAGCATGACATTACTACAGTTGGAGTATTGCTTGGCGTGGCAGCATCTTATAGGGGAACAATGCATCCTGAAGTATCCAGGGTCAGTACATGTTGATGCTTCTAAGTTCTATCTCTTGGAACTGTTAGTCAGTGATTTAAATAGGCACTCGAACGAGGCGACGCAAGGCCCAAGCGCCTCGTGTGTGGACTACGTGGCATGTTTCATTCAGGCGCCGCCTAGGCACTCACTCGAACCCAAGTGTTGGGCGCTTCGGACGAGCGCCCAGTTTAACTAGGCGAATTGAACTAGACTTTTAAGTTTGGATCGGTTCAATAACATTGTTTCTTACCTCAAAGTCTGGTTCAGTTCAATAATGTTGTTTCTTACCTCATTCACGCACGCACAACCTCGAGCCAACCCTAGCATTGCTTTTGCCTCAGCCGTCAGCGCTTTCTACCGTTGTCTTCGTCGCAGACGTAGCAAATCAAGCCTTCCTCTGTCGTTGACGAATGAGTCTGACAACCCTCGCAGCTTCCTTTCGCTATCGCTCCATGTGCATTTCCTTCCACTGTCGAGGGAGAGGACTGCAAGTTCATGTCACCGACGGACGTCCTCTGAAGCTTCTGTCGTTGTCGTCGCTGCTGTTGTCTATAGCTTTTGTCGCTACTGTTAGTAGCTTCAGATGTTGTCGTCGCTATTGTTCGTAGCTTTAGCTGATGCTGTCGTCACTGTTCGCAGCTTTCGCCGTCGTTGCTGTGGTTCGTAGCATTGCAACAATTGTCTTAAACTAATTCTTTGCTGCTGTTGCTGCTAGCTTCTCACCGCTACCTTCTCCTGTCACCATTAACATTTTTTCTCCCCTTTAACTATTATTAACAGTAAGTAATACATTGTTAACAACATATTTTAAATTTCATATCATTTTTTATTTAAAGAATTATATTTTTAATTATATTATATATTTTTTATATTTTAATATTTCAGAGTGTCTCGCTTCGTTCGGGCGAGCTCCTAGTGCCTCGGGCGTTTTGGGAACTTGGCGCCTTTTGGAACCTAACGCTTTTTAAATCACTGCTATTAGTATAGTTTCTTTTGCTATCATTTGAAGTAGTACATTGAAAGGCTAAGAAAATTTGTTGGCTTTGAAAATGTATCATCTATTTGCCTTAGAAAAAAAGTATTTGTTATCAAGGAATGCAATACCAATTGATACCGCCTGTACCAGGTGGTACGTGTCGCTCTGCCAGCTGATCGGTATGTGGTTCGCACGCTATCGGGCGGTGGCTTCGATTGGGGCTGTTTTCGCCCCATTACCATCCGAAATCGATTGGTAACGGTCGATTTCGATCGTCGCCGGCCGTTGTCGCGCGGTAACGGTCGATTTTGATCGTTGGCGGTTGATTTCGGGCGGTATCAGTCGAGGGAGAGAAAAAGAGGAAAGAGGAGAAGAAGAGGGAGAAGATGAAGAAGAGGAGGGAGAAGATGAAGATGAGGGAGAAGGAAAACTAGGAGTCCGACGTTGCTTTTCACTCGTACGATTCGTCACCCGCGTGTGATTTCTTCTCTGCGGGGAGAAGGAACGAGGCGACCTAGCCCCTTTTTTTATTTTTTAATTTATATTATACTATATTATATTATATATATATCGAGCGGTATGCCTATGCATACTGCTTGGTATCGGCATATCGTACCATACCGAGGTGAGCTCGGTATGTCGGTACGGATCCATATGGTGAACCCTATTTGTTATATAATTGTAGCATCAATTATGTCCTAAATGTTTGTTGTATCCTACTCGAAATCCAAGTAATGTGCTTTTGATTGTATTAGAGAGCTGAAAATTGCTCTAAATATTTTCATTTGAACATGAAAGGTAGCTTCTAGGACATCGAATAATTGGCTTTCAAAGATGTTATAGAGATTTGAGCTTCTTGTGCCTTTTCTATTCACCTTTGATGTTGCTTGAACTAAGCAAATTACTTTTGCTGGCTTCACCTTATGAGCCAACAACATCTGGCGCAAGGCTTGATTGATCTGGCATTTTTGACTTTGAGTTCTGTTATGGTGTACAATATTCTTCCATTTACGAGATTATTGATTATGGCGATCTTTATAAACAGAATTGGAAATTATGCTGGTATTGATTGCTCAGTTTCGAGGTTTTGTTTTGTTATAATGAAAATCATGGTATGGAGTAATGCAAATTCTACTCTGGGTGAAGTAAGATTATAGGATGCCTCTTTTAGGTACTCATTGGTAATTATTATTTATCTTTATTTTTCTAGTTTCTGAATGTTTTATGGCACCCACTTGGGATTTAATGCCATGCCTCAGAATAGTAAATCCAGTTGTGATACAAAATAACTGCTCAGGTAGTTACTGCTTGTCTTGGTTTTTAGACATGTAAATTTATGACTTCTTTAACTGGAGACTCTTGTATGGTTAATCGAGGAACTGTGTCCTGGCTGGTTCGGGTACTCGTGTCATATCTTGTTCCTCGCCTATGGTTGCAGAGGCATCCTTGGTAATGCCAGATATGGCTTGAAGTAGCACAGCATTGGCCCATGTTACTTTGGCTTGTAGTTAGCAGTCCACCTAAGAGATTTTAGAGTATTGGTTTGTAAAAGGGCTCTATTTTACACAAGTCATGGACGATTGCTAGTTAGAAATCCTGTCATTATATCATTGGTAGATGTGCACTGTCTTGTCTTGCCCACAGTAACATGAATGTTTGATTGGTTGCTCTTGTAGAGATGGTTCCTAATCTTGAATGTTGATGCTGAAACCAAGCTTTTTCAGTTCATCTTAATTGTTGTGAGATTATTCTGAATTCACAGACATCTTTATGTGTCTCAAATTACTTCAGCATACATTTTTCTTGTATATCTGCCTCACTTCATTGTTGATTCCAACATTGTTCATCCATTTTGAATAGTTTATCCCAGTGATTCAGATGGCTGTAGCTCTGCATGACAAGTATCAGATATATCAAAATGTGTATTGATTTCTGTAATTATGGTGCTCATTATTCTCATTTAGCTTTGTTCAGTGGATGTGGGCTATCAAAATTTGGTAATGTAATCTATTAAAGTAGCTAACCTTATTGTTGTCTTTTAGATACTCTACCTCCATGTTCCCTCTCGACACCAGTTATCCTTTCCAGAGTTGGAATTGCCAACAAATTTGCAGGTACTTCTCTTTTTCTGATATGCATATATTCTCCCGAGGCAAACAATAGTTATGCCTATTCAAGCTTTTTGGTTTTTCTATTAGTGTATAATTATAGATACTCTTTATCGGTGGAATTTCAGATAATTCATCTACCTTAAGAGCAAATGGTGATATATAACATGAGAATCTTTCTAATCACAGTCAACTTTGTCATAAAACAACTCACCCAGTTCCTTAAATATTTTGATTTTGCATAAAGGCCTTCCAGTTCTTGTTATTTATATGAAAGTTTTTCAAGTTATCCATTATGCATGTTAGTCCCACCATCCAATTATACCTGATTATGGCCAATATAGCACCTTTGTCTGCAATTGTATCTTGTACAATCCTTTCATGCAGACGTCACCATTTTGGTGGCATTATTTTTTTCTTGATCAAATGTTCTGTCCTCATAGGTTGTACCTTGATTATCTTCTTAATCTTTCCTGTGATCAATTTCAAAATCTTTGTATGCCATACTTATTCTGATGTGATCTTAAATTCTCTTATATTTTGCAAATTTCATAGGATGGATCTCCATTACGAGGAAGCTACTTATCTTTCATGCTCATATTTTCCTTGAATTTGAGACATATGCCAAGAATACTTGATGTCCAGGTTTGATGTGACAAGAAGACCTTGGGATCTGCGAGAGTAGTGGAGAATGATAGGCATCATATGAGAAAATGAGGAAAGACTTCTGCTGGATGCTTCAAATCCAGTTTGAAGATGGAATCGGTCTACAGGCAATATGCTTACTGGCCTGTTAGAGTACCAATACACATACCTGTTAGTGAGACTGGTACTAATCGGTTACAATTGGTTTTGGATCATTCATTGACCGGTTGGTTTGTTGTACTGGTCAGTACCAGTCTGTACCGATCAATGTACAGTTAGAAAATCCTTTATATGGATGACAAGCTCTTTCAACATTCATTTGCAACTTTTTATTGATGTGGAAATTTGCTTAGTTTATCCGATTTGGTTTCTTATTATGCCACTTTACAGATTGAATAATATGGATCACTATGGTATCTGTTTAAACTACTAAGATCATTAGTTAAATTTGTTCTTCATGTTTTCTCTTGTAAGTTTCAATTTTGTTTTGTCACATCTTTTCTTTTTTATGTTGTGTTGTCTAAAATTCTGTGTTTGCTGATGCCACACTTGGAAAAGAATAAAATGTTTATCATTCTGATTTGATCTTTTTTTTTCAAATGGTCTTTAGTCAGCTGCACTGGTAGCTATTGGGCTTCTTTATGAAGGTTCAGCCCACCCATTCACCATGAAGATGCTTCTGGTATGTAAATGCTGAATTTCCACTGCAACTTTTTGAAAAACATTAGGTCCACTAATATCTTCTGGGTTGTTGAAATATAAGATAAAATGTTATTTCGTGCGTGCATGTGATTTTAGCACTCCTATCAAGTACAATGAAAGTGCCAATATAACTGGGGACCGAAGGTTATATATGAGTCACAAAAAAGGGCTGATTTGAATGACATTTCAGAGCAAAAAGTACAGTTTCGTTTGTGTAGCCTTCCTCATTATGGGATGACATTCTTCGGTGTTCTGTGCCTTGTTCTCATGTTAAGCTGTTTTGTCTTTGTGCTTATAACATAATACTCATTATTGCTCCAACAAGTACATTAGTTGGTGCTTTGTGTATTGTCACGAATGGTCGTCGCTCAATCGCAACTCTTCACTCAGCGAACCGTTCGTTGCTTTTGTTTGCTTGTATAGATGTTTGGCAACATGTTTTTCCTTGGTTTTGTGTGATTTTACCTAAGAAATGCGAACAAAAGCATTATGTAACGTTGCAGAACGATCGCTCGTTGCGCAGAGCCAAAACAACCCAAAACAACCTAGTTTTGGGTCGTTTTCGCATGTTGCGGCGATCGCTCTAAGCGGTGCGAAACGTCAGTCATCTCAGCACCTTAGAACCTCCTAGGTGGCGCAGAGCTGAACGAGGCTTCGGGTATGTATCGGGCATGAGCATTCATCAATAGTTGAACTCGACTTGCGTTCGATACCTTGGGAATCGTCGTTTGTGGACTTGCGACCGTTCTTACAGCTCTCTAAAGTCTTGTTTCACTCTTTTTCTCCCTTTTTCTGTTGCACTTAAGGTGTTCGACGAATTGCTTGTAAGGCTTCTCTTTTGGCGAGACGTCAAGACTTGTTCGTCGCTCGTTTTCAAGCGAATCAACTTCTCTTTTGCAGGTCCTTCGGGGCCGGCACGAGGTTGTAAGTGGGTTGACCCTTTGCGGACAAATAACGCTTCGGCTTTTCATGACTTAGGTAATCCCAGCTAAGTCCGAAATATTGAGCAAGGTTGCTTCACAACTTTGGCAATTCCAGTTAAGTCTTCAAGTTTGCCACTAGGGTGCTGCACGGCTTAGACAAATTTAGCTAAGTCCGTGACAGTACTGAGGTATAATATTTGTTTTAGGTTTTTTCTCTTGCTTGGGAAGTAGTCGGTTCATTATAGACGTTTGATACTATTAACAGTATTAATTTGTGTTAGGCTTTTTCTTTTACTTGCATGGGAAGTAGCCGGCTCATGATAGATGTTTGATACTATAAACCGTGATTATTTCCTGCTGATTCTTATACATTGTGTTTGGGAGTCATTCCGAAGTATTGCCTTTCAGCAACTAAACATATGCCATGTGTCAAGATGGTCAATCATTTGTTTCATCCTTTTCTACCCTCATGGAGCCTTAGCGATCTCTTAGTGTCTAGATATTCAGTTATTTTCAGAAACTTTCTAGCGTCTATCTGAAATTATGTCAGATACAATCAACATGTTGATGACCTTAAGCCTCATCAACTTAAATGCCAAAAGATTGGGTGAGATATTGATGGTTCTAGGTATGAAACTGACCCTTCATATTTTGTATCTATAGAACACTTTGTCCATTGGTATACAACAACGATAACGCTGTCAAGTTCCAACTATTTAGGGTCAATCACATTGATCTTTTACTGCCATTAAGTTCTGTAAAAAAAATATATTCTTAATTAAATTAAAAAGAGTTAAATCGTTATTTTTAGTTTCTAATAATGACTTTTTAAAGCTCCCTCCACTTCTTCTCGTACCACTAATATTAGTATGTTCTCATCTTTATGTATATCTCCTTAGCATATATCCTTATATGCTCCTCTCTCATCTTATCCTCTATTGAAGTTAGACTATTTTTCCCAAATAAACACATTTCTTTTCTTATCTTCCATTGTAATTTTACACATCCATCCAATATTATCATCTTGACAATAGAAACTTTTTATGTATGTTATTTCTTGACTGTCCAACACTCAAATCCATAAATTAAAGTATTGTTGGTTTAGCAATGATCCTATAAACATTTCTATTTAATCTAAGAGGTACCTGATGATCAGACAGATTTTTTTTATAATAAAGATTATTAAGTAATGTAGATTAAAATTTCTTTATTTAATCTAAGAAGTTCTATTAAATAAAGAAAGTATTGTGTGATCACTTGTGTGACTCATAGGCTAAAAATATTATGTTGGATGGACACTAGTGACCACACTATTATACATATTTTTTATAACATCAATATAATTAGTAGAAACATATTTCTTGTCTAAAACCCACCACTATATCTAGGAACTCTATTGTAAGCCTTCTTTAAATCAATAAAAACAATATGCAAATCTGTCTTCTTCATGTATGTTTCCACTAATTGTCTCAATAAATATATAGCTTCCTCTGTTTATATTCCAAGCATAAAATCAAAATTGATTTTCAGAGATATAATATTACTAAATATAACTATGACTACTCTGAGTTCAAGATAACAATATCATGCTTAGGTTCAAGATAACAATATCATGCTTAGGAGGTGCGGCTGAATGTCTTCTGCTCTATTCGTTTAACCTGCTCTTGCACACTGCATGTCTAAATATGAGTTAATCTTAGCCACATACACGCATGTTCTAAATAATGTGGTTTTATATGTTTATACATATACAAGTGCCTTGAGATTATTACCTGCATGTGCTGGTTTTTGTACTAGGCTCTTGCCTTCAGGGTCTCTATTTTTATTACTTGAAATCTAAAACTACTTATCAGGTTGGTGATATGCTATCACATGCATGCTGCTTTAGTATGTCATATTTTCTTGTTTATTCAAATGCTATGATGATCTCACTAATGCAGGCATATTCTTTTTCTATTATCTGCATCGAGCATCTACTTATTGAGGATTTTCCATTTGTAAAATATGTTGAAAGCACTTTTAGTTTTTCATTCTAATTCCAAAGTTGAATAATTTATTTTCAGATGTTACATTTAATTGTTTGCAGGGAGAGATAGGTCGAAGAAGTGGTGGTGATAATGTGCTTGAAAGAGAAGGATATGCAGTTGCTGCTGGATATGCACTGGGACTTGTAGCTTTAGGTTTGTAATCTCTTTTGGAACATAAATTTTTTGATATTTGTCTTATTGACTGAATGAATGCTTTATGGAAGGTCGTGGGAAAGGTGCATTTGGTTTTGTAGACAGTTTTGTGGATCGACTTTTTCACTATATTGGCGAGAAAGGAGTTCGAAATGTACATCTTCTGCTCGTGTTAATAAAATGATATTAATTTGGACTATCTTTAATAATTATCTTCATTTTTTGTTAGCTTTTTCAACACTGTACTGGTTTTATTTTGTAGGAGAAATCTTCAGTAGTGTCACAAACAACAGATGATCACATCCGCATTCTTGGGCAGGTGACACATTTGCTGCAGTACATTTTTTTTCTTGCTGAATAGTTTTTATCAATTACTTTAGAGTTTCACCTAATTTATGTCATTTCCTAGAAGATTTAACAATTAAGTATTGACGTATAGAAGTATTTTGTCGTTCTCTATCCAGATGGTGGATGGAGCTCACATAAATGTTGATGTAACTGCTCCTGGTGCTACAATTGCACTAGCACTGATATTTATGAAGGTAGAGTTTCTACTATGAAGAAAAAATTTCAAGTATTATGATCTCTTTCTCTACATATAATATGCTAAATAAGGGGCAAGCAAGGAATGGGTACTATTATTTCTGTTTCTTGTTTCTTTAACATTGTATATTTGGCTTGTTATGCTGTTCAATTTCATATTACAGACAGAATCAGAAGAAATGGTGTCTAGACTCCATCTTCCAGTGACTCACTTTGATCTGCAGTATTTGAGGCCTGATTTTATCATGCTTCGTGTCATCACACGGAATTTGATTATGTGGAGCAAGTAATTTACTTTGTTTATTTTTTATATACTCATGTGTTGACTCATTGGTAATACTAACTTTCACACATTTTCAGCATGCAGCCATCTAGGAACTGGATTGATTCTCAAATTCCTGATATTATCAAATTAGGGGTCTTGAGATTAGATGGAGCAATTGATGATGATGAGTTTGACGCCGAAGCTGTTGTTCAGGCATATGTGAATATAGTAGCTGGTGCTTGCATTTCACTTGGTATTTGAACAATCTCTTCATCACAGTTATTTCAGTATTATTGTAATTTAGTTTCTACATCTATCATGATTACATATCTAGTCTATGTTGAAAGAGGGTGATCTTTGCTTAGGTGCGATTTGACCAAGTTTTCTGTAATTTAAATCACATTAGCATTAATGTAGGTTGTCAAACCTGTATGTCATAATTCTTTCAGTGATTCAGCATCCAGAACCTTTCTGATCTTCCTTTTCTGAGTGTTCATTCAGCTTTGGCCTGGTTTCTAACCCTCACCCATGATTTAATACCTCCAAATAGATCACTCTATTTCTTATTTGTTTCACAGTGGACTGTTCCATTTAGTAGCCTGACTGTTCTTTATTCCGCTCTCATTGCAGACTTCCATTTCAGTTGCATCAAATTTCTATTATGAAGACTTTTATTCCCAGCTTCTTTGATGGTTCTTTTCAGAACTAATGATCATATCATCCAATTTTTCAAAAACATAGTATTCTGTAATCTGTATGCAAGAGTATGAGAGGTGAGCCTTGGTGCTTGGTAAACTTCTCATTTGGAACCCGAGTGATCAAGATTTTAGTCTTAGAAACAGTCCTTTTGCTTTTATGTGTGAGGTCCATCATTGGCAGGAGCTTCTTTGTTTTCTTTTTCAATTCCATATGCAACCATGTTTTTAGCAATCCCATTTATCATTGTGCATTATTTAGTTAATCCAATATGTAGCAGGTCTTTCTAATTCAAAAATCTCCCCAATTAATGTCCTTTCAATGCTACCATCTCTCTCTCTCTCTATCTATCTACATATATTTAAATAATCTGAACACTATATGTAAGTATAGTTTTTGTGGTTTGATCAAATGCTTTTGTTAATTTAGCTCTTTAGTTTTGTAGTGCTTCGTTATACCTTGTTGTTGAGTTGAAATTAGTACAGATGGTATGTGGACCTTGGTCAAATTTTAGTATTTTGAAGTGTGTGTTTGTTGCTTAGCTTTCATTAATCCGCGTTGAACCTGCTTGTAGGAATAAAGTATGCTGGTACCAAAAGTGAAGAGGCCCAAGAGCTGCTATATAATTATGCAATCTATTTTCTTAATGAGGTTTAATCTAATTCTAAACTTTCCTCATCATAGGTAACAATGCCTATTGGTTAATTATGCAATCTATTTGAAGGATGTAACATCGACTGATACCTATGCAGATTAAGCATGTGCCAGCAACGACGACCATTACCTTACCAAAAGGAATGCTACAATACGTGGACCGTGGCACTTCAGAGATATGCCTGCACCTTATTGTTCTTTCTCTCTCTTTGGTTAGAACTTTGACTTCTCTTTGCTTTAATGAGATCGAATAATGTTGTTATTTTCATATCACTAATATTCTAACACATCTGTTTCTTTTATAACATAAATTTACAACATCTGATCATGCATTTTTATTATTGGGACCAACTTTTCATGGATTGCCTTCTATAGTAGGCACATAATGCATTTGTGAGGTTGATAAAGAACTCTATACATCTTTTCATTGAATAAGCTGGATAAAAAAGGTTCTCCTAGCTTGTTTTGAGGCTATATAACCTTAAGTTCAAACCATATAGCTATAGTTGACTAGCAAACAACGATAGTTGAGTCAACCATCCAGTGCATGCTGCACCAAAAAGATATTTACAATCAAGGTTTTCCTTAACGCGCGGTAAGGCCGTACCACCGTGTACGTACCGGTCCGGCAGCTGACCGGTACGTGGACCGGCTGCTATCGGGCAGTATCGCTAAAATCGGCCGTCGGCGGTCGATTGAGGAAAAAAAAGGGAAGAGGAAGAAGAAGAAGAAGAGGAAAAGAAGAAAGAAGAAGAAGAGGAGAAGAAGAAATACCTTGCCCGCGTGCCCTCGTTGCTCGCGTGTCGCCCACGCGCCCTTGCCACCCACGGGTCGCCGCGAGCCCTCGCCCACAGGCGACTTTTCTCCCCGCGTGGGGAGAGAGATCGAGGGGTACGCACTATGCATACTGCTCAATACTGCTCGGTACTTGTACCGTACTGGTACCGACAAAATGTCGGTACGCTGGTACGGACCGGTATGTAAAACCTTGTTTATAATTATTGGTGAGCGACAGTGATGGTACTAAAACATGGTTATGCATGGGGGTTAGAGTAGGTAGAAAGGTATCAACATAACCACATGCCACAAAACGCTAACCCGTGCTACTTTGTACCCCTTATAAGGTTTATGGTTGTTCCTAAAAAGTTGAAGTACACTTTCCTTTTTTTCCCCATTAGTGATGGATTCTAATGTTCTAGTCATGTATTGTCCATCGGAAAACAAATTTCTAATTTTGGTGTGATCCTATTAAGGCAGGGATACTAAAAAACTTCCTTTATGGCAAAAGATGGGCAATGTTTATATTTGCTTATGGTAAGATGCACCCTTTGGCAAATCCTTATTAGATCATTCAGGGACTACAACAACAACAAAGCCATAAAGTGTCAACTGTTTGAGACTGACTACATGGATCTTTTGTCGCAATCGAGATAAATATTAGGAGTCATATCTTTAGTTAAGTTATAAATATTTTAATATTTATTTATAGTTTCTATTGAAGTCTTTTTAGGTCTCTCTACTGATCATTTCACCTCTTCTTCGGAGCACATGCTCATATCATCTTAAATGATTCTTTGTCATTTTATTTCCATATTATTTTAAATGATTCTTCCTCATTTTATATTTTATTGAGGTGACACCTAATCATTTAGGAATGAAAATCCTTATTTCTTTATCTTTCTTAGTATGATCAGCCATGGATTCTGGTAGATTTATTCTGCCCCTTAACCACTATGGTTAGATAATTCTGGAGGCATAGGTTGGTTCATTTTAGCATTTAAGTGGCCTGAGCAATGTTGAATTTTAATTTCAGACAAGACCTGAGTGACATCACCTACTTGTATGTGGATCTAGTTATATGCTTAGGGCAAGGCTGACCAACTTGGTGGGTTTGGAGGCTCCAGGTCATTAATCGAAGCAGTCCTAATGCATAGGATAGCTTGGCTGGGAACTAAGGGGCAGAATACTACCACATCAACCTTTCATGATATATTAGACACCTATGTGGATGCTTTGTGACCTACACAAGTTAGACTCCCTTTAGAGATGGTTTGATTAGTCTACTGACTTGTCGTACTTACAGGACACAGGCATGGTGCAGTTAATATATATTTTTTCTTTAAGCTGAATTGGAGAAGGCCAAGAGGGCTCCTAGTCAAGTGAGGTGAAGGAAAAGAACATAGGATGAGAGGGCTTATATTTATAAATTTTGTGAATACTTATTTAAATTGGCTGCATACCACATTTGTCTTGAGGTACCATGGTCGTACACTCAAAAGCTACATTCCAAAACATTGATCTTATACCGGTTTTAAATAGTTTTTATGCGACAACTAATTAGAAGTGGGTGAAGACATAAGACTTTTGGGCGAAGTCATAAGACACTGGAGCAATGTCATGTCTCATGTTTATACATGATGAGCATAAATGATAGTAAAGATGATTGTTGTAAAGAAGAAAATGAAATGACATGTGCAGATATATAGGTGAGTACATGATTGCATAATGCACATATTTGGGCTGATATGGACTCTTCAATTTTTTTCATACTAGATAATCATCGTAAGAGTCACATGATCCTCTTGAAACTTGAGGCTTACCATGTCATGGAGCCACTATGGGTTAAATACCTTTCTTCTTATCTTTTAGGGAATGATTTCACTGTGTTGAGCCTTACGGGAGGGTTGTGTCAGTCAGACTGTTTTGCACATTATATGTGAACCTACGTTGACGTGTCTTGTTTGTTGCAAATTTTTTTGTACGGGCTAACAGTAATATGGATTTATGCATTTTGCCAATGATTACCTTGCTAAGTTTTCCTTTTTATGTTTCCAATTCTGTTATGGTAGGACTGTGTTGTTTCCTCCATACTTAGTTGGTATAGATCATGGTTTTAAATGCATGCTCAATAATGCTGTCGGTAATTTATCTGACTGATGTACTACTAGTGTATTGGGCGGCATACCGATTGACTTGTATCACCAATATCATTGAATAAAAATCAACTGTAGTATATACTGGGGTCATCTGACCAGGTATTTAAAACATTGATTTAGATTGCCTTCAAGGTTCTTATGTGATAAGTTTTACAAGATCTGTTTAATAATATATATTGATGTTCACATATCATGCTGGTTTTAAAGAAATTTTTGAACTTGTATCCAATTCATATGATGTATTTTCGTGAAATAGGTTATGGCAGGATCTGGGCATCTACAAACATTTCGGTTATTGAGATACCTGCGTGGTCGATGTTCTACAGAAGGGCACATAAATTATGGAATCCAAATGACTGTAAGTTTTGACTTTGCTATCTAAGATGTATACATGCTATCAGAAAATATCTGAAACCTTTTATTTCATTGTATAATATTGAGCATGTATGCCATTTTTAAATATTCTATTGTGAAAAGCTTTGTCATGATGAAAATTGAAAAGTACTTCAAGATTCACCATTGTCCTTTTCTTTTTCCTGGCTTTAGTTTGGTTTTTGATATTTATGCTAAAATTTGATAGTGAAACTTGTCTGATATTTCAGGGTATAATGAAATCCTAACATTATTGTAGTGAATCTGTGCATAGAACCTTTTGTGAGTAAAGACTAAATTGCATATGCTGATGCATATATTTTTTTATCCTCAGTCCTTAATATATGGTATTTATGATGCCTTAGGTTCTTATAGGTCAAAGAGATTTTATTTGAAAATGTGTTTTATAAGCTTTATAGCCTGGTGTATCCCATGGTCATTTGCAATGTGGATCATTGGTTGCATGTACCATAGAACCTGGTACACGGATAACTATGGTTATTGTCTGTTGATAGTAGGGTTAGTCCTTTTTAAGAGTTATGGTACAGGTTAATTTACTTGAATTGCTTGCTGTATCAATTATGATATTTTGGACTGACTAACCCATTAATTATACATTCAACTGGGTCAAAATAGTGGTCTTGGACATCTGAAAACTACTATATCGAGTTTTATTATTTGTTGTTTTAGTTATTCTTGAATGGAATTTAGAGTGTGTTTGTTTAGTGGGAATTTTCTTACGTCTACAATACTGAATAATTTTCATTCCTTGGAATTTAGATCACACACTAGTACATTGTGAATCATATTGTGGAACCCTTTTCATGAACCTGGGTCTGTGGCATTATATGCTAATTATGTAAGTATGCAAAATGTTTTGTTGCTTCATGGTATTATGACGTTTGCTTCAGTAACAAGGTATACCTAGAGTTGGTCAGTGCATAAGACTACAACTAATGCAAGAAATCTATAATGCCTTAACTTTTTCATATGAATTACTTTTAAGTGTGGTACTCTGATTAGTCCAGGCTTGCTGGTTCACATAATTAAAGAACCATATATCTGGATTCTTGGACTATTGGACCTTTGATGTTGAGTCATGAAAAATGGTATTAGGGTGGTTTTAGTACCATGCACATGTGGTGAATGAGCCACAGTATATAAGGTTATTTACACAAGAGGCACCTTACCACTACTTTGTTCAATCCACATTTGATATGGGAGCAGTTTTTAATATTTGATAAGGCTTGCTTAGCCATTATTATGGTTTGAAGTTATCGGGTACACACTTATTTATTGACATCATTTACCATATAGACAAAATGAAACAGTCAAAGCATGGTGATTCAAGTCAGAATGTTTTCATTGCCCTAACCCTATGTGAAATAAAATAGAAAAGTGAAAGGTACCAGAGAAACGACGTATTAGAGTATTTGTCCTTGTTGGATTTCCGAGTTATTGGAGTGCTCCAAATTCCACATCTGCACTTGAACCTGGACAAATATCATCCAATACATCTCCAAAGAAAGTTCTACTGTGATGCCAGTTGTGACTGAAAAAGAAGAGCATAGCAAATGTAGCATGGTCAAAAGTAAACCAACTTGTTGGACTGTGTAAAGGAAGTCATCAATAGTTATTTTATTTACTCTGATCAGTAGAATACATGGGAAAGAAAGTACAAAGCATAAGAAGTTATTTTTTCAAAATTTAATTCATTGAACTTATTTCACAAGAAGAGGACATGGTCTTGTTTAGTTTCAGGAATTCAGATATACCAATAAGATCCAGGGTGACTCTTCACATTTGGAATTGAACAAAATAGGTTTCCTATCATAAGGTCTGAAAAATTCTGGGAGGGCATTGTCTGCTTTCTTATTTGTGATGCCCTCACTACTAATAATCCAGGCATTTTGACCTGTGTGATTAAGCACTTATATATCTGCTTGTTGGCGCATGAACATTTCCATCAATTTTTCATGCCACCAAATCTCACCCTCAAGTGCAGTTCATTCCCTAGTTATTGCAAATTGGATTTTCAATATAATTGTTAACCTCTGGTTTGCTTCATTTGAGCTTAGCAGTTCTCTAGCTGATTATATATGTTTTTTATGCCCATTTTGGTGTACTTCTGTCATTTACTGCCACATTGTATCTGACACATCATGTGTCAAAGTCATGTCATATAAACATTGTCTCAGAATGTTATATCTTGAGTATCAGCTCAACTAACTGCACTTTGATCCGTTCAAAGTTTGCTAACGTCTTATGCAGCTTGACATGACCAGGCTGGACATGCATACTTCAAGGTAGACACACCATCACATGACCAGGCTTGTTATGTGATGGGCACACCATCACATATTTTATACCAATTCCCCCCTATTTGGCATACTAGATAGACCTGTGGTTGAATCGAGAACCATGTGACCTAGCATGTTTCACCCGTGGAGTCCAAATGCAACCAACTTTGTGTACCTTAACTGTACCTTCTCAATGATGAAACTCTGCATACCCAGCTTAATTCTACCAATTGTGTTGGTACTGGTACGGTACCAGTACCAGACAGTATGCACAGTGCATACCGCCCGGTATATTAAAATATATTATAATATTATAAAATATAATATTATATAATAAAATATCAAATAAAATATTAAATATTAAAAATATATTAAAAAAGATAAAAAGGGGTGACGTCACCTCGATCTTTCTCCCCAAGCGGGAGAAAAATCGCCCGCGGGTGAGGACGGGGCGGGGAGAAAAATCTCCCTCAATCAACTGCTGATGGCTGAAATCGATCACTTACGATTGATTTTGGCGGTATCGCCCGGTAGCGGACGGTCCGCATACTGGTAACCTGGTGGACTGGTACGTACCACCCATTACGGGTGGTACAGATCGGTATGTAAAATCTTGTAATAGACACCAAAATTACCAAAGTGCTAGGCTTTGTTGACCATTTAAGTAAATGATTAGCTTTGTTCAATTACAGGCATGTATTGACTTCGTGGCTGTTAATATTCTGAACAAAGTGGTCTAAATGGTTACATGCTATGCAGTAGATATGAAAGCATTTCATGAAAGGTGTATGCAGGTTTGATATGCAGGTTAACCGCATATGAGCTACCTGTATGGTCTATGTAGCAGAGGAATGTGGTTGCATATGTTACTGCAAGTACCTTTGCAGATGCATGACGGTGTAAACATAGAAATGTGGTTTCATGTTATTATAGAAATGTGGTCGATAAGAAAATTTTCCTGTTCATTTGCATAAGTTCACAGTGTTGCCATTGTTTGTGTTTGCCATTTATTTAGTTTTTGGATTTGTCTTGTGTCATTGATTTTGTTTTTTTTTGTGCATTACTTTTATATGGACCATGCATATGAACCCATATACTGGATATGCACTGCAGTGCCTTGACCAGATGTATAAGGTTCTGGCTGCTTTTGGAACATTGCTGTATATGTTTAATACTAAAATTAGTCCTTAAGATCTATATCTTTGCTGCAGGTTAGCTTCGCCATCGGATTTTTATTTCTTGGGGGCGGTATGCAAACCTTTTCAACTGGAAATAGTGCAGTTGCTGCACTTTTAATGGCTCTTTATCCTCGTCTTCCCACTGGTCCTAGTGATAATCGTTGTCACCTTCAGGTAAACCAGATTTTCTGCATCAGCTATATGTATGCATGTGTACACATATATTATATATATTCTATTTTAATAATTATTTAGTATATCTCATTGTGGCATTTATAGGCTTTTCGACATCTGTATGTACTTGCTGCTGAGTCTCGTCGGGTGCAGACGGTAGATGTTGATACAGGTCTGCCAGTTTATTGTCCCCTTGAAGTTACAATCAAGGAAACAGAACACTATTCTGAGACTAGCTTTTGTGAAGTTACCCCCTGCATTCTGCCAGAACGCTCTGTGGTGTGTACATAAACTCTTCTCATCATCTTTTGAATGGTTATTTCTTGATTGAAACTATCTGGAGGATCATATTAAATACAATAAACTTTAGATTAATGTTGTTGCAGTTTTCCTTGCTAGTTTTACTGGTCAGCAACTTTGCCTAAAAATACTGATGTGTAACCTTGTTAAATTTTAATTAGTAGTTTCTCCAAACTTGAGTTTATGTCAAATCAATATTTCATATCCGTTCAATATTCTATGTAGCATGAACTTGTATATATGTGTTAAATTCTGATCCCAATTGGTGAATTTTAATAATTAAAGTTTACTTTCAGCTTAAGACAGTTAGAGTTTGTGGGCCTAGGTATTGGCCTCAAGTCATACAGCTTATTCCCGAAGGTAACGTTATGGGAACAAACAATTCTTTTGCCGCCTTCAATTAAATATTTAATTAATTAATGGGCATCTCTTTCTTTTGAAAAGATAAACCTTGGTGGAGATTTAGGGACAAGACTGGCCCTTTTAATGGTGGTATCTTGTACATAAAGAGAAAAGTTGGCTCATGTTCCTATGTGGATGACCCCATTGGTTGTCAATCTTTGCTTTCAAGAGCAATGCACAAGGTTAGATCTACTTGCTAAATTTTTTATATATACTTTTCTCTCTAGCATATATCATTTACAATTAAGCTGCATTCTCATTACAGGTTTGTGATACATCCGATATGAACTGCTCAAACACAAGAAACAATAACTCTGCACCTGGTTCATACAAAATTGATCAGTTAGTCAGTACATTCTCTGCTGATCCAAGCTTGATAGGTTTTGCACAACTTTGCTGTGATTCTTGGAATAGCAGGCAAGTCTAGTACCATCCTGATTTGACTGGCAATTTTTGAAAAAACATGAAATCATCTGTAGTTTTGTATTAGAATTTTTTACTTGATTTCTCAACTATGGAATTTTTTTTAAAAAATGAAATCGTCTATAGTTTTGTATTAGATTTTTTACTTGGTATCTTATCTTACTCTGGTCATGAAATTTAATTGGTTCAAGTTTAGTTGAGTTAAAGCAACATGAGAAGTAAAAGAAACATTGAGGTTTGTCACTATTATGTGATGATAGCTTGGAAGCAATGCATGTTGTTGAAACAATTGTACTCAAAAGGAATTATTGTGGGCAGATTGCGTAAAACAGTTTAAGTATTCATTTTTGGGACACTTGGGCAGTGATGAGAGATCAGACACATCAGATACCATGTCTTTTGCGATTGTCAGAAGAAAAGTGATAGGGATGGCCATGGTCTCCAGAAATTGGGATGATGCCATATTCTGGCGTTTATATGTGTATTTGTTGTACGTGTCAACTTTCTATTTCATACCTAGTCTTTGACACAATATAATTAATTGCTATTGGGCCTTCATGAAATTGATCCCTCGGTTGGGTGTAGAGCCAAGCAAAGAGCATGCCCCCATCATTCAAAAAGGACACTTGGTGACAGGATTTCATGAGCAGGGTTAGAAAGTAGTTTGGGCAAGAATTAGAGCTCAATTGGTCAGGCAACTTGAGTGAACTAAACTAGGTTTGGGTGGTCGAGTGCAGGTCTGGCATAGTCTATAAGGCTATCTGGTGCACCTAGAAAGCCCATCGCCCAAAACGATGTACTTGCCAAGGCATCACTATGGTAAAAGGCACCTTGCCTCATGTTGCCCTAGCAGATAGGTGAGTGCTTGAGTGCTTTCTGTAAACACTGTGATTATGTTTGTGATTTACTAGAATAGACAAAATGGAAATTGTTTATGATCGTGAACTGTCAATGGTGTTACCAGACAAGGGGAAATTGAGAAAAATAATTTTAGGTGGTTTGGATATGTTTAGAAAAGAAATAAAAAGGTAATGTTTAGACAAGATGACTATCGTAGTTCCATTAGAGATATTGCTATTAATGGTGCTTTATGACAAGAAATGATCTATATAACCAACCCAAAATTTTTGCAACCAGTTTGTCATCAATTCTTGAATCTATTTTGATAAATCATTATGATTCTCCTGTGTTTCTCAGAGTGTGATTTTATGTTAGAAAGATTATGATAAGACATGATTTACCTTCTATTTGACTGGTGTTGTGAATTACAGGGCTGATGCCAATTTCCAGGAGTTCTGCTCACAATTACTATTTGAGTGTGTGAGCAAAGACAGACCGGCTCTCCTTCAGGTGCATTCTATATTTATAAAATTTTCTCAGTTTCTTATCTTTCTTTTAATCCTCCACTGCTGCGCATGCAGATCTATCTCTCGCTGTACACGGCGATTGAAGCAATGTGGGAGCAGGTTAAAAGTTGTCGTCTTGTTTTTGAAGATTCACTTTTTCTTTCCAGCCTAAAGGCAAGTGCTTCAATTTTTTTTGCTTCTTTTATCACGTTCCTTACATACTTGTTGCTAATTATCTGAGATGCCTGAACTTCTCGGAGATCATTTATTCCTGCTGCTGTGGAAGTTCTGAGGATTCTCTCTGTTGTATAGTGTTTTACCTCTTTAATACACCTGTTGTGTCTCCACACATTAATTTATTGAATATCAATGCCAGGTTTACTGTGTGAACTAAGTATTCAATGTTGCTCATTGTATTCATTTCTGTGTGTTGTTTTGTTTGACACTAATCTTCATTTACTTCCATATGTTGTAAAAATATTTGAAGAATAGTAGATCTAGATTATTTCCTTGCTTCTTTATCTTCTTTATTGGTGATAACATGGAAGCAGTCATTCGACTAAAATATTTTGCTTCCTGTCATCCTGCAGCTTGCTTTAGCCTATAATGAGGCTCTCATCAATGGCAAATTGTCTTGTGGAAGTGTATCCATCATCCAATGTACATTCATTCAATCCCTTAAAAGGCATATGGAAGAAATCCTAATATGTTCCCAAAGTCTGAATGAGAACGTCTTCAAATATTTGGATTCTGGAATTTGGCCTGATTGCCAAAGTGACAGGGGTAAAATGGATGCTATGTTTCTTTCTTGGTATCTTTTGTGGTATGGGATACCATCCTTCCGTGTTGTAAAGTCTGCTGTCCAGAAAATCAAAGCAAAAGCTCCACTGTCCTTAACCATGATTCCTCTACTGCAATTGTTACTGCCAACAACTCAAGCAAAAGGAATTTTCGAAATAGACAAGTTCCATTTTTGATCAAGTGTCCGAAAAAGTAATAGCACAAGGATCTGAGTGCAGATGCAAACCTTGCTTCTGGCTTTTCCTGCATATGTGAACATTGTATCTTCCTCAGTTCAATCAGGTATGAAATGAAAAAAAAAGAAGATAACTAATGTATCATATAACTGATATATGAGCTAGCTGCTTTTATTATGTTGACCTGGTAATTTATGTGATGCTAATTGTGCTAAGTTTTATTAATGCATGAGAAATTAAGTGTTGACCACTGTATTGCACATTATCTAGCCTACTAAGACTATTGATTTCTTTTCAGTGAAATTTTCTATGGCAAATGATGAACATATCAATCATAAAGTGTTCCATTGGGATCTGATGCATGGCATTGGTTGGTTGCAAAAAAATTTAAAAATCATATAAATGGGTGGCTTTTCAATGATCAAATCCATTGATATCTTTTGACACCTAAAAAGCATTGTTCATTGAGATTGATAAGATTACAAACCAATTAGCTCATCAATCAAGTAATAAAAAAATGAAATGCCAGAAAAAAAAATGGATGATTAATATTTGGATATCATTGGTTGCTTGAATGGATTTTAGGTATGGTGATGTAGGTTTGGATATCCTTTCTGGTTCAGTTAGTCCAAACAGAAAATATTAGAACTGGTTTGTGTGCATAGGTACCCTGTTGGGCCACTACAATATGGTTGGCTTGCTTGGTATACTGCAGTATTCAATTTTATTGTCATGATCATTGTCATAGTGTTTTAATCAAGGTAGACAGAGGAGAGCAGAGAGGGTGTGGAGGAGACTACCGAGGGCTTGGGGATGGTTGACATAATCGACAGAAGATGTTGGTAGCCACAAACGCAGATGTAGGTGAATAACAAGAGAAAGGGCACAGGATGGAATTAGGTCTTAGGTATTTTAATTTCTTATTTTTAGCATAAAAAGTAGAAAAATGGACCAGGCTTACAGTGCACTAGGTGAATAACAATGTTTTGTTTAATAAAACATTGCTATCATATCTATGAAGTCTCTTCATCATATATGCATATAAACCATCCAGAAAATAAGAGCAAGTACAAAGTTGATCATAAAAATTATCCTTCAAATGATGAAAACAGGTTACCATGTCTAACATTATGGGTTATAAGTCAAGATAGTATAAGTATTTTTGCATGCATACACAGATGTGGTATGAGGATACTGGCAGTATGGTAATCTAGCAATTTTGTACATATGGAACTTCTTTTCTTTTATTCTATTAATAGAACAAGAAGGGCTAGGCTATTGCAAGCATGACATCTTGTTTGGTTTTTTTAGTTTTTTCGTTTTGCGTGTTATCTTAGAATCTCAGCTGGTTTCAAACCTATTGATAATCAGATGCAGTTGAGATCTAATTGTGCTTTTTGTGACTTCTAGATAGTGGATCCATGTAGTGATTTTGGTGAGTTTAATTCCATTAACATATGAAACAGTGCTTTTTTACAAACTAACATGATGCTTGATAAGCCTTGCCCCTTGCTATTGTTCTTGATGTGCTACTAGTAATGATTTGGGACTTGTGGTGGCCTCTAATGACTGACAACTCACTGGGGTGGGATTGTGATCTTGATTATGGTAGCTATCCTATATTGTGACCGAATCTGTAGAGCCTGAAAAATGGTCTGTGATATAAAGCAAGATGTTTGATAAGATGATTGAAACACAAGACATTCTTTATTTGAGGGGACATCCTTCGGAGATAATGATTGACAAAATAATGATCTGGTCTTATTCAGAAATTGTTTTGATCAAACTTTTCCAGGTATGATATCTTGGCTCTGATCCAATCAAGTTTAGTCTCTGATTCATGTAACATGAAGAAATCAAGCACAATTTGTTGCCAATCCTAAGAAAAATTAGTGGAAGAATGTTAGAATCCCATAGGATTCTAAGCTTGGGTTGACCTCTGTAGGGGATCAACTCTCCTCTCAGCCCTAGTCGACTTTCTCTCATCAAGGTGGGCAGCCAATTTGGTTGATTACAAGCTTGAGTTAGTTGACTTTGATCCGAATCCAACTCCGATTCATAATTAAATTCCAGTTCAATCGAATTATAACCCTATCAGGATTTGGGCTAATTTATTACAATGGACTCAAAGCTCCTCCTAGCCGACCTAATGTCAGATCTAGGCTGACCAATAACACCCAATCTAAGGACTCGACTCAATCGACTAGGACCCGACTCATTGGGGTCCTAACAAACCCGTCCTCTTCAAATCAGTCATGTCCTCAAGGCTGAGACTTCATGACTCTGAGTCATGATCTGCAACTCCTCATAAGGCTCCCTCGTGGCTCTTGTAGTAGGTGCATCATGCTCCTGTGGTCCAGCATTAGCAGTAGTGTCTAGACGCTGATGCGTTGCAATCTTGAGATCCTATGCGTTCTCTAGTTGGAACTGGGTCTCTTCATTAACTTGGGTGTTGGGTGGATGGATCTGGGCTGAGTCAACTCTGTAAACTTCTACTTGAGGTAGGACATATAGGGGATTAGATGTACTTTTAAATTGACATCTAGATTCGATCTGTAGGGTACAGCTCCAATGTGTTCTCTAATTTTGCAGGGTCCAAAGTAACACGGAAATCACTTTCTCGAGGCTCGAGTCTTCATAGATTCCTGTTGGTATGGTTGAAGACGAAGGAAGACTCGGTCTTTAATAGCAAACGTTCTCCTGCTTCGATGTTTGTCAAGCGATTGCTTATTTCTTGCATGGGTGTTCATGTAGTTCTTTAATGTTAGCCAAGCTTCCCTCTAAGATGGTGGTTGCCATTTGATAAGGTCCACGGTGAAGTCATTCGAAAGATTATCTTGATTAAGCCGCTCCTCTTGAAGTCATGCGAAGGATATTGTTGCCATCAATGTATAGGGTTGGCGCGCCTTAACTTTTCGTATCTTCGGCTTTAATCCTTCGATAAAGGTCCCTTGCAATTGTTTTTTAGACCAATCATGGGCTTGGTTAGATAATCTTTCGAACTTAGTATGGTATTCTTGGATCGTAGAAGTTTATCGAATCTTTGAGAGTTGTTCGTCGATGTTCTGTACTCGGACGGTCCAAAGCAGGCAGACCGCTTTTGGATTGCATCTACATCAGGACTCCTTGAGTTTGTTCAAACCAATTATACCATTGTATGGCGTCTTCTTTAAGTTGGATGGCAACAATGTCCACCATCGAAGCCTTCGGGGTCCGGTGATAACGGAAGTAGCGCTCCTCGCGCGAAAGCCATTGCGGCAGGTCTCCATCTTCCTATAGAGGGAACTCGACCCTCATGCATGTAGATGTTGGATCCATCGCGTGTTCTTCTTTCTCTGAAGGGTTCTCTTTGCGATCTGGACTCTTGCCTTGCTGCGATCTCGTTGGGCTCGGTGATCTTCCTAATCTGAATTCTACGAAGAGAGCGTGCAGTTTGTAGTCCGTGCGTATCTTGAAAGCCTCCAACTTGACATCAATCAAATCCTTTGATGCCATGGCGTATGTCTCTAGATCTGAAATATTAAGATCCTTCTTTTGCTATCGAGTTAAGGGCATGGATCGATAGGATGGATTGGTGGCCGAAAGAGACCAAGGTCAGAGGTAGATGACTGCAGTTTGGGTCTGAAAGGTTGTTGGTTTGGGTGCTGTTGGGGTTGCTATTTGGGGTTGCTGTTGGGGCTGTAAGGGGGGTTTAGCGGCAGTAGTTTAAGGATAAGGGGATGGGTTAGGGTTGTTGTTGATGGCAACAATCGGTTTGGTAAGGATCGAGTGTGGATGCAGCAAGTAATATCGAAGGCATTGCAGCAGAATTTTTCGTCAAATGGTGCTATTGATGCTGCTGTTTGGGGCTGTTGTAGAAGCTGTAAGGGGGCTTTGGTGGCAGTGGTTTAAGGATAGGAAAATGGGCTAAGGTTGCTGTGGATGGTAGCAACCGGTTTGGTAGGGCTGCGGAAAGAAGTGTAAAGATGTTGCTGCATAATTCTTTGTCGAGAATAGAAGTTTTGTGACAAAAGGGTTCCAGCAGTATATAGATGATTTCGACAGCAAGAAACCGATGAGGATGGCAGCAAGATAGATGAGAATAGTGATAGCAATATGGCAGCAACAAATTCAGCAGAGATCAGTTGTGTATGCGGTGGGGAATACTGAAAAGATGCAGCAGCAGAATTTTACGTCGAAGAACAGCAGTTTGATGAAAATTTTTCAGCGGTTACGTCAAAGATTTAAAGAAGAATTCAGTGAGAATCCGTTGGTAAGGAAAGCCAAGTCGACGTAAAATACGAAGATGAATATTGTAGCAAGATATCGGCAGAAAGATCGGAGATATGATAGCAAATATACGGTTGGAATTTTGCAGCGCAACTTTCGTTGTAAAGATGATAACTTTGCAACGATAAGTTTTTGCAGCGAGATAGATATAGTATCTTTTTGGGTTTTTGAATAAGTAAATTGCAGTAGCAGTAAGGTAGATACCAGAACCTGATGTAATTTTGGTGGAGGCTGAAGATGATGTTTCTACGACATTGGTGATGACGGCGGAGTTGACGATGATAACAACAATTATAGGAATTGCTTGGGAGGTGGTAGATGGTTGGATGAAGATATCGGCGGTTGTGGAAGGGGGGCAACAAGGTGCCAAGAATGTTGTTATGATATCAAGTAAACTAAGATAACTCTTAATCAAACTCCTACTCCAAGTGAAACACTCTCATATCAATCCCTAGTCGTCTCCTCTCAGCCCTAGCCAACTTCCCCTCATCAAGGTGGACGGCCAATTGGGTTGATTATAAGCTTGACTTGGTTGACTCCGACCCAAATCTATCTTTGACTCCTAATCAGACTCCAGTTTAGCCAAATTCTAACCCTACTAGGATTTGGGTTGATTTATTACAATGGACTCAAATCTCCTCTTAGCTGATCTAATGTCAGGTCTAGACTGGTCAACAAGGTCCAATCTAAGGACTCGACTCAATCGACTAGGATTCGACTCAGCTAGGGTCCTAACAAAGAAACATGTAAAGAATCAAGATAGGTGTGCGCTAGGTTGTACTTTATGACTAGTGGTGCAAGGAGAGGTTAAAAAGGGGTCTATGAACAGTTTCAATAGAAATATTGAAAAGAGAATTGATGGCTCGTTTGAGCAGTGCTATTATCTCAAACAATGATAAGTACAGAAGACTTAACTTTCTCACATGTGACTAAGCTTCATCCAACCACTGGCCTGACTCCTAGCTTCCTCATTTAACTGTATTGTATCATGGTTAAATCTGATTTATAGAAGCCTTTGATTTGTTTCCCTCATATTATTTCATTAATAGTTATGTAGTGCTGGCACCTTCTTGTTGTAGTTTTTATTTTATTTTATTGTAGAACATTATTTTTATTATTATTTTTGCATCTCTACAGCTTTTTTACACCGAAAGAAAAGAAAAGATATTCATTGGATTTATCTATAGGAATAACAAATGTGAAGTATGACTGACCAAGCTTCAGCTAACAAAGTTAATATGTGATTTTAGTGCAGCAGGCTGTGGAGTGGTCGCTATAGATCTTGACGGAAAAAGCTGTTGACAACCCTTGCCCTTTGAAAAAAGAAACATACGGTGTACAAGAAAAGCTTTTGTTCAGTATGGTCTTAAATGTAGCAGCCATGTTGCGCTTGCACAAGAAAAAAATCATACGTTGTGCAAGAAAAGACTTGAACAACATATCGGGTTTGTTTGCTGTCAACTTCTTTGTATTTTATTTGCAGAGAAAATAGGTTCATTATTCTTCTTGCACCAGTAAATATCATCAGTACAGGATTGTGCTTGTTTTCTTTTACGAACTCGACACCGACTTCGGTGGTGGTGATCTCCCTGGTTGGTGATTTGCTGCAGATGCAAGCAAATATCGGCGTCGTAGCAATGCTTTCTCGTTGGCAAGCCATCTCAGTCGAAGTAGATTCGACCCATCCTGCATGAGTACCAACTGCTATAGGTTAAATAACCCCGAGTCCTTTTGCTGGAGGCATACGTTATCCCCAGAAACGAACTTTTAAAAGAGTTGGTCGGACATGCGATTGATTCGAACAGATCTCTTTGGTCGATCCCCTGTTAATCACGAGTTATCCGTGGTTGACCTTTTTCATCAGATAGGAATAAAAAGAACCAAGTTGAGAGACGCTTAGGGTGGTGGACTTTTCGTTTCCTGGAATAATAGGATAGAAAAGAGATGCCAGTGGGATGGTGGGACCACCAGGTTTTAAAATTACTCGCTTCAGCGGGGGTCCCAATGTGTTGTGGTACGAGCGTTGTCTTTGACCAATGAGCCAAGTATCTTTTGAAAATGATACAATTTAAATTATCTTTGTCGTGTTGATTATAGATTTTAGTTCCAATATTATTATACTATTAGTTCTGGAAGATTTTGTTTGAATTGTGCATGATGAGATGGTCATCATCCGTGGATTGCTTTGGGAAACCCAAACCGAATGTTGTCACATGGGAGGCGATCTTTGACCAACGCGACACAAAGCAACATCTCCACTCCCATTCTTATTTCTCCTCTGTTTTCATTTGGACGCATGCCGTAAGAATTTTCAACAAATGCCAAAAGTTCGAGATTATATATATATAATAGCCACTAACAATGACACCGGTTGAGAAGCCTCGTTTGAGTTTATGATCTCAGAATTCTTCAGAGGAAAGAAATGTAAGAAAAAAAAAGGAAAGAAAGGTATAATAGCCAGCGAGGGGGTCAGCGATCGGGACGCCACGGGGCGGAGGCTATCCGGGCGTAGATGAACTCGTTCCAGGTGTCGGGAAGGCCAGGCAGGCACCAGTGGATGCAGTCGGCGTAGGTGGCCGGGTCGGCCTGCTGCTCCTCCGTCAGCAGCTTCCCCTGCCGGAGCGTGTGTACGGAGGTGTGCGCGTCCTTGCGGTATTCCGACAGCGCCGTGATCTTGACGAACGACACCGGCACCCTCTCCTTCATGCTCTCCATCATCTCCTCGGCCACCGTGAACAGCCGCCAGTCGGTGCCCACGTCCAGCGGATGCGACAGGTTCGTCACCGGCTGCCTTTCCAGTGCGCATTTGATCCCCTCCGGGTTGTCCCAGTCCGTGCTCCTGGTGATACATGAAGCGCTAAGTAAGGTAACGAGTTTTTAGGTCCTCATTACGAGATAAAACTCTTGCTTTAGGGTTATCCTCTCGATCTACGTCGATCTTTGTTATGGAGTATCTCATGTCACTGTCAGATGCTCTAAATATGTAGCCTCCACAAGAACGAGAGTTGAACTCTCCGCCATCTGGACGCTGAAAAAGAGGACACGGCTATTGTTGTTTCATCTACTTCCTTCTCTAGCTCACAGCTAGTGGGTTGGTGGTTGAACAAGACACAGCAGCAGCCGCCACGGGATGTGTTCATCGCGGTGCTCACAATTCTATCCATTGACTTTGTTGCCATCTTAGATTTGGTGACCGAACAACGAAAACAATGAATGAATAGGCTGCTGCCGATCTTACTTGATGTGGTTGGGTGACATGCTCATGAAGAACACCATGGTCCGACTTGGATCCACGTTCTTCTGCACCCACTTCGCCCATGTATTCAGCACTCTCCTGTACGCCACCGGCCTGTCCACGTCGTCGTACTCCGTCGATCCTTCCTCGAACGATCCTCGCCTGCTTTCACCAAACCCCAAGCTCGTCAGTCCTGCAAACCAACCTCGGGCGGGGAAGCGTACTAAGGTTTCCGACTCACAGGACTTTCATCTTGAGGGTGTTCATCCACCAGATGTAGGTGTTGAAGACGAGGTAGTCGACGTTCTTCCAGTTCCTGCCGTGCTTCGCGATCGACTTGGGCATGATGATCCGGTTCTGGATGCTGTGCATGTTGGGGTCGTCCGAGTTCGACTCCACCAGGAACGGTGCCCAGTAGAACTCCACCGTCGCGTTGTACTCCTGCCCACACCAAGCATACCATGGTCAGCCGTCATCCGATGAACGAGTCGTGATCGATCGACGCGGACGGGTGGATTACCTCGGCGCGGAACACGTTGAGCGAGCCGTTCTTGGTGAGGGTCTTCTTCTCCCGCGGGACTGCGGACTGCACTAGGCACACCATCGACTCCCACTGGTTGCGGTTCAGCGAGTCGCCCACGAACATGAGGCGCTTCCCCCTCAGCCTCTCCAGCATCACCTGCGCATCAAACCTTCCCTCATCCAAACGATTCAAATCAGCCGGCAAACCTCGCAAGGGATCGATCATTTGGCGGTCGTGGAGGAATGAATATATATACCGCGGCAGAGAGCATCCCTGGGGCTGCCACCGCCACTTCTGGTAGCCGTCGTCCCGCCGGCCGTTCCTCATGCAAGTCACCTGCTCCGTCAGGAACTCGCACTCCGGTTCCTTGTATATCGGGTAGCTCACCTCGTCGTACACCCAGTCGCCAGTGAACAGGTCGCAGCTCTCCGGCACGTCGAGCACTTCCCGTTCCCGCCCTGGCTCCGGCTCCTTCGCCTTCGCAGACTCTTCGTGCACGTCCACCACCCTCACGTCGTCGTCCTGCGGTAACACCACCTTCACGGTATCTTCTGCGAACTCTTCGTCGACCTGCTCTTGCGCGTGGCGGAAGCTGTTGGTTTCATGGTATTCCTCTTTGCTCGGCTCCACGATGGGGAATTCTTCGTGAGACATATCCGGTGACTTAGATCTGCTGCTGAAAGGATACTCGGCGATGGACTTGACGTCCTCGTTGTACATGAAGGTGATGAAGAGGAACACCGAGAAGATGATGACGAAGAGGGAGTACTTGCCATTCTTCCGGCCGTTGCTGAAGGTCGAGTGCTTCATGCTGAAGGCTTCTGATGCGAGAATCGACGCTTTCCGGCGAGGTAACATCTGAACCTCGGAGTCACGGCTCACATGGAGGAGAGAAGGAAGAAGGATATATAGATAGATGCAAGAGAAGAAAAAAGGAAGCCAAGGTACGGGAGTAGGTCTTTTGGGGTTCGTTGTAGTGAAACTTTCTCAACAAACCTTCCCTTCTTGGTCGGATGGAGACTGTTGCTTTCAGAATCGCTTTATCTAGTCCCCACCATGGCCATCAAGAACACAAGTCTTTGAATGGAGGTGGAGGAAGATGGTAATAAGTTTAGTTTCAGGCGAGGTTCCTGTCACCAGATATATATATATATATATATATATATATATATATATCTCTCTGAAAAAAAATCTCTTATGGCTTTTTTCAAAAAAATACCTTCAATTTTTTAAATTTTGATTTGATATTTTTTTTTCTAATGTCCTAAATGTCCTTAGGATCATCCATCACCCGTCATCGCTGTTCCACTATGAGGCCCATCACCAAGAACCTTTATATATATATATATATATATATATATATATATACTTGTTAGGTTGTATCTATTGGTAGAATAAAGTCGGTACTTGCCCCTTCAACAGCACAACAACTCTCTCTATTCTTTTCATTTCTATAAGGCCACATCAAACAGGCGTACTTGAAAGTGTAACCCTCGGATGCAGCAAGCAACCAAAGGTATGCCAATAATGCTCCCATCACCACCAACGCCATTGAGGAGGAGAGATGGGGAAGATTGACTAAAGTCTGCAAAGTTGTATTTTTTTTGGGCAGTATCAATAGCTTCGTGTCTTAACAAAGTAAAGTCAAAGCAAACAACTAAACTTGTACTTGCTAGTGTTGAATAATACTGCAAGTCGTTGCTTTGCGTGTAATTCTTGTGAAATCAGCTTCCAAAATGATAGGAACACATTACTTTCTCTTCAAGCGAAGCAATCTCAGACACAAACTCATCAGCTACCCATTCCTTTGGCGATGCAAATCTGAGTAATGCCATAAGCATATCATTGTCTCGGTTGCAGTACGTATCAAGTCAGGATATTGCTTGTACAATGAGATGTCTGATAGTTAGCTGAACTAATCCACAGCTTGACGAAGAAGAATTGGTGGGTATGTGGAGATCACCCGAGTTTATTTATGGCCAGATCTACCCCCCTCGTATGCAAATGACTCAGTAATGCCAGACGTCTTCTGAAAACAATGTGCCACCTGAAGAACTGTGTCCGGTCTTTTTTTTTCTTCTTGGAAATCAATCACAGTATACTGGTGCTTGACAAGAACCTTGATGTGGAATGTTGGTGATCGGAATCCAGAAACAATCAAAGGATAACATTCATGTGTTCATCAGACCATGGGGGGGGTGGGGGCGAAGAAGAAAGAGCTTCCGAGTTGGGTTTACCTCTCACAAGAGTTTTGAACAGGAAGGCATCTCCATCGAGTTCATGGTCAGCCTGTGGTTGTTAGTAAGTAGGTCACAAGCGTCGCAGGTTGGTAGAGAGCACTTTGATCATGTCCCCCTGACGCCTATAGTTGATGGTTTATCTTTATATCAGGTGAGACATGGCAGGATTGATGTCAACAAACACCAAAACACCAGTCAAACAGAGAGAGGGATGTGACTTCAGATACCGCTAATTCTTCACTGTTGAGCTCCCACAAGCACAAATAACTTTAATAATATTAGTGGTCTGTTTTTTTAATAAATATTTTATATATCTTTAGATTTTGACAAACGAAAAAAAAAAAAAAAACGTGAGAAAATACTTTAGGTGTTGATGAATTTGTTTTCGGGAATCTAGAGAGGGTATGGATTTATCTTTGTAGTATCCGAGAAAAAAGATATAAATTTTTTAGGGTTTATGTGAAATGATATGTAAGATAACTTAAGAATTTTATGATTAATTTTATATAATAAAAACTTTAATTTTTTTTTCATAGATATAGATAAAAATTATTATCGAACCATATTAGTGTTGTATCGGTTTTATGATATATTATTAATTGTTGAATTCTGTCTTCTTTTTTTTTGCTTCAGAATTCTCTCCCTCCCCCCAACAAAGAAAACACAAAAATCCCTTTTAACTACTGGAAAGTCATCATCACATATGGTTCGAGAAGATGACAACCTCTTCTCTCTCATCTTATGTTGCCTACAAAAATGATGAAAAGTTTGTATATGAAGAAAAGACCTTGCAAAATTCGAAACTATGTATGCTCATCATTTTTATTAGAGTATATGAAGGTTTTAACTTAGACTGCTAGCTAATTACTGGGAATACTCCCCCATACCATTGTTGCATTTGATCCCATTCCTATTGTGCCGGTCTGAGCTCCTGCAGTTTAGTAGATGTAATAGTGATCAATTTCACGACATCAAACTTAAGGAGACGACGATGAATGGTTGTGGTAAAGTGAACACTTGTCATAGTTGGGCTCAACCCATTTTGTTTTAGGAGAACAATTTGTCATAGTCTAGGTGATATCATTCATAAAGTATTTATCTGTGATTTATAGATGCATCCATAATGATATCGATCTATAAGGAGAACTAAATTAAACTTTTTTATCTCTTCTTATTTTTCACAAGACTGCTATGACTATAGATTAGAGATAAGGAAGATTGATAATAGATCTATAATCTCAATGACTGATGTTCGTCCCTAAGAGGTCCTATTTTTTTATAAGTAAGAGTAGAGGGTACAGGATGGTAACCAGGAGAATCTCTCCCATAACATCATCTCCTAATAAATCATACTATAATTAAATTTTCTTTCTTTATCGATAATCATGGTCACGTAATTCAATATTCTCCTACTTGTCCATTAACTAACAAAATATAAAAATTAAAATTAAATAAATAAATCCAAAGTTTATTTGAAAATATTTTTTATCTAAAAATTTTAAAAATTATTTCAGTCATGAATTTTAAAACAAGTCAATAAGTTCAATAAGTATAATAATACAAAATTAAATCCAACTATAAATGTAAGTTATATTAATTGTATATCATTAATATTATCCTCTCTTTTATGTACCACAACACTATTAATATTTTCTAATATAATCTATAAGGACCCTTATAATTTATTTTACTAAGACAATCCTATTTGTCATATTCAACTATAATATACATAAATATAAATGTAAAGAAGATAACAAAAACAAATAACCTTAATTAAGCAAAAAAATATCAATAATAGCTTCCACCTAAGTATAGATCATCACATACTTTATAGCTTACTCATAATCCTGATTCTAACAACATATTATTTAAATACTTTAGATCGTAGAATCTTAGTAAATTGATCAATAATTATTAATATGATACTTAGGTTCTTAATTGTATTTTATCTCGATGTGCTTAAAATCACTATATTACTTGTCATCTTAAAATAAAACAATTATTACAATATTATTATAAAATATCGTAAGTAGCCTAGTAATTGAGTCAACCATATCAAGTCTTGAGATAAAATTTCATAACCATAATAAACTGGATTTGTAGCTTTATGTCACAAATTTAACCTTTATTATTGATGATGCAATAAACGATTACTTTATGCTTTTCTAAGAAATAGTCCCTCCAACTAACATGAATATAAATCCTCAAGTGAGCCTCCTATTATCAAGACAATTTGTAAAATCAACATATAAATATCTGATCACTTTAAGTTGATCCGATCTATTATAGGATATTGGCTTCGATTAAATCTTCTCTGATAATAGGTGTATCATTAGTTTAATAAAGTTATATACGAAATCATCTCAAGACTGCTTGAGATCTATCCCTAAATATCTCAATATTAGTAATATAGGTTTCCTCACTTATATCAATTATCATAAAATTCTTGATAAGAAATAGTTTAGTTTTATATAATAAATCAAGATTACTGTTGGCAATCAAAATATCATATGTATATAAGACCAATATAATAAATTTAATTCCATTGACTTTCAAATATATATATTAATCAATAACATTTTTTAATCTGAAAAAATAAAGGTATCATGAAACTTTATAAAGTATTGTGTGAAAGCTTGTATAAAGTCATAAATAGATTTCTTAAGTTTACAAGCTTACATTTTCTTTTCATTTTCTATGAATCATTCAAGTTGTTCTATATAAATTTTATAATCTATATCTTCATTCATAAATACTATTTTCATATCCATTTGATATAAACTAAGATCATAATTAGATAATATTTTCATTATGATCCACAAGAAGTTCTTTTTAGAAATTAGAGAAAAGATCTTATTATAATCGATGTTTTCTTTTTAAGAAAAATCTTTAACCTCAAGTTTAATTTTGTATTATTTGATATTACCCCTTAAGTCAGGTTTTATCTTAAATTCATATTTACAATTGTCTCTTTTTTAGTTATTGAGCAATTCAATAAGTTATTAAACATTATTCTGGTTCATCGCTTTTAACTCTTCTTTTATCGTATATATTACTTTTTAGAAGTACTTTTCATTGCTTTTGAAAATGATAAGAGATATCTTATGAGGTCTCAACAATATCATATGAGGGTTTATCGATGTTCTTTTATTATTCATCCTCATCAATTCTTTCAATAATTTGATAAACAATCTCAAATAAGAAATGACAAAGGAATATCAACTTGTGTCTTTTATATATCAAAATTTATCTTTTAGGATTTTTCATTCCAACTTATTTTATCATTTTCTAAGAATCTTGCATTATTAAATTTTATATTCCTTGTACAATAATGAGGGTAATAAAATATGTATCCCTTGATTCTTTGGATCACCAATAAAATATCCATAAATAGTTCTTGGATCTAATAGTTTCTCATGTGGATCGAAGGTTTTTATCTTTGCAAGATAACCCCAAATATGTAGATATCTCATATTGGATTTTCTACTAGTCGATAACTCAAATGAAGTAGATGAAACTAAATTACTAAAAATCCTATTTAAGATATACATAATTATACTAAGAGGTTCACCTCATATTATCTCAAGTACAAAGGAATGACTAATAATGCTCCTAATCATATCCATAAGAGAAAGATTTTATTTTTCAGTAAGTTGTGGCACACTTGAGAAGATATATTAAGCGTAAGTACTTCATTTTTCAAAGAATCTAACAAAAGGACTAGCATTCTGATTGAACTCATCATATCTATCATAAAATTCAATACCCTCTAATAGTTTTGATTATTCTATCCAATTATCTCTCGATCTCATTTATATACACTTCAAGAGTATTAATAACTTTAGATTTTTTGTGTTATGTGCATATAATCATGTTTAGATAAGACATCTATTAATATGATGAAATATCTCTCTCTATTGAAAATAAAATATGGAGTGATTCATAGATATCAGCGTGAATATCTTAAAGAGTTCTTTAATTCTTGTGGTATTTTTATTTATATACTTTGTTTGTTTTCACTTAATACAATCTATACAAACATAAAAAATTAGTGAAGTCTAAATCTTTTAAAATATTATAATTCACTAATCTTTTAATTCTTTTCTTAAGAGATATGTCCCAAAAATCTATACACGCATAAAGATTTTTTATTATTAAAAATATATCTGATTATAGGATACTAATGTCTTTGTAAACTCAAGATTCAAATTAATTCTATATAAACCATCATATAAAATTTTAAAATTAACTTTTATTAAATTATAAAATATATTGAGTTAAAATATATGAAAAATATATAATATTCTAACTCATTAATTCTAAAGAATTTTCTTAGATACGTTCTACTATTATTAATTTTTCTTTGAGATAATTCCTTATAATGATGAATCTTTTATGTTCTTTTGATTTTGGATTGAAAGTAATCTTTAGATGTTATTATTAATACGATTGAACTACTAGAATCAATCGATCAAATATTTGAAGGAATCTTTATACTATTTTATTCAAAATATACAGAGTTTATTCTTTTATTTTCGAATTAAGTTATATATTTATTATAGTCCCTTTTCACATATCCTTTGTTACTATAAAGAAATACTTTACTGTGAAGGTTTTTTTATTATTTTATTTAATATTTGTAGACCTAGTAAATTTATTTGTTAGATGATGCTTTAGGATCTTTTCTTATTAGTAGCTCCTCGAGTAGTGGCGAGAACATTATAAGATCTTTCCTATATGAATCTTAATTCTTTATGAATGCATATCCTAGTCAACTTATTGAAGTTTCAATTATCTTTATTTATATTATAGTAAATTTTAAATAAGCCAAACTAAGGAGGAGAGAATTAAAAATGAACTCACGAGAAAATACTCATTCACATTCATGTCTAATGCCTTAAGTTTCATAATCTTATTAGAGATATTGAGGATGTGATCTTGAATCTCTCAAGCATCATCATATTAAGTAGTAGTTAGTTCCATTATTAATGTGCTATTTAATAACTATTAACAAATTTAAATATATCTTATATAGTTCTTAAATATTCATATGCACTGGTTGCAAGCGATAATAAAGTATTTATGTTATTTAAAAGTATTATTTTTGTAAATATTAAATTGAGCCTATTAGATCTTTTCGAAGTATTCATTTTATTAATTTATTCGATAATATTTTCATCAATCAAGATTGAAAGCTTTTTATCAAGCAATGCCAGGTCTAGATCTAATACACCTAGTATAAATTATAAATGCTCTAACTATTTTGAATAATTTGAATCATAGAGTATATAAATACTTAAAAACAAGGTTCGTCATACCGGTCCATACCAGCGTATCGAGATTTGGCCGATACGGTACGATATATCAGTGTAGCTCGATACGCTTGGGCGTACCGAGCAGTACATATAAATAATATTTTAATAATTAGAAAATATTTTTTTAATACCTAAAAAATTAAAAAAAAAGTTGGGTTAGGGTTTGTAAGATTAGAAATTGGTATAGATTTAACAAAATTAATATAAATTAGGTAAAAATAATATTACATATCTTTTTCGAGCTTTGAGGAACTGTTTTGAGAAAGTGATAGAGTTTGAAAAAGAGAGTGTGTGAAGTGAAATGGGAGAAGGATGAGTTTAAATAGAGTTAGAAATGGCTTTTTGTCCGTTACAGGATCTGTAACAGTCGATTTTGACCGTTACCGACCATTAACGGTCAAAAATTTATTTTCGATCGTTATCGAGTGGTATCGATCGATTTTGCCCATTATACTTTTGTAACGGTCGATTTCGATCATTATATACCATGTAACGATTGGTATCGCCCGGTACCGAGCAGTCTGCGTACCGATAAACCATCGGACCGGTACGTACCGCCTGGTACGGGCGGTACAGGGCGGTATGAAAAACCTTGCTTAAAAGTATAAGAGTGTATGAAAGGAAATATCACTATAAAATATAAAATATAAAATAATATTAATACTTTAAGTTTTTAAAATATAATGAACTATTGATATCATCTATATTTTACTTCGGGTTAAGATCTATTTTAGCCCATATGGTTTTGGCCATGGATCACTTAAACCCTTATGGTTTGCTCATATTTAAAATATTCCATATACTTTAGAAAACATAGTTTATAAGTCCCCCCATCAAGTTTAAGTTAACAGACGATAGAGTCTACTTAAATGACATACTGAATCATAATAAATTATTAATATAATGACATATATAATTGAAGTTTAAAAGAATGATCTATTTTAGCGCTTGTAGTTTTGGTCATGGATCACTTAAGCCCTAATGATTTTGTTCATGTCTAAAATAACCCTTATATTTTCAAAAACATAGCATATAAGCTCCTCCTGTTAAATCTAATTAACAGAAATTGGAATATGCTTATATGACATGCTAACTCATAATAAATAATTAATATAATAATATATAATTTAAATTAAAAAATTTGAGATCACCATCAATTGCGGGAGGGTGTATCATCGTGGAAGCGACCACCAACAACAGCACCGAGCCGCCGCTGCTTAGCAGGGCGTAATATACACGCAGCCTCTCCCGCACTGGAGACAAGCTCAAGAGTTTCTGATCCTGCCTTAGATGGATGTGTATCAACTAGTCTGATGCTGGACACACAATGGTCTCATGATCCCTCTTCCTTCTCAGTGTTTTCATCATCATCGCCTCTCACTTTGTACTCCCCTACACCCTCACCCGTTGTGCCTACGACGTGGTGGTATAGCTCTCCCTTACTTTCGTCTCCGGCCTCTCCTACCTCTATATCTCTGTCTTCATCCACCACTATAACTTCATCTTCCTTATAAGATAGTTTTTTTTTTAACTTAAAAATGCATGTGTCATTATATTAATAATTTATTATGAGTCTGCATATCACATAAGCAAACTTTAATGTTTGTCAACTCATATTCGATGAGAGAGGCTTATATGCTATATCTTTAAAGATATATAGGCTATTTTAGATACAAATAAAATCATAAAGGCTTAAATGATCCATGACCAAAATCATAAGGGCTAAAATAGATTTTTTCTTAAACTTAAATTATATGTGTCATTATATTAATAGTTTATTATGAGTCAACATGCTACGTAAATAGACTCTAACTTCTGTTAACTCAAACTTGATGGAAGTGGCTTGTATGCTATGTTTTTAAAAATATATAGATTGTTTTAGATATGAGTAAATTATAAGGGTTGAAGTGGTTCATAGTCAAAACCACAAGGGCTAAAATAAAGATTAACATTATTATTTTTTGGTGAAATATTGACATATCTAATGTTTAATCCAAATTATTCATAGAAGACTGATACCATCTTTATATAATAGTATTATTATATTTAGGTATATAATCATAAACTACAAAGATATTCAATATATAGATTCGTCATTGGGATTATCTAAATCTTCTAATTATATATTATTATAAATATTATTTTTAATATCATTTAGGACTAATTCTTTAATATAATTTCATAAATTATTTATTTAGGGTACTTTGGTGGTTATAAGACCAATAGAATAATATAAAATATATTATTAGTGATAAAGTATTTAATATAATTTATATGTTATTAGTCTACCATCCTAAATCACATAGATATATAAATTACAAATAATATTCACTAAGTATCTTTTTAATCCAATTTATATTAAAATAATTCAATAATAATAAAACAATAATACTTATAATTATTGAACATTAATCAATACGTATAGAATTCATATAATAACTATAATAACGCTAAAATATAAATTATATCATTGTGTGAAGAATAAATATTTTTATAATCTTAAAGATATATTTGTGTGTGATTAACTAAATAAATACCCAATAATAATAATTGGAATTTAATCATCACATGTAACAATATGTCATATGAGAAAACTATAAAAGAATATTGTAATTTATATTTTTTTAATTTTGTAGGAAATCTTAAATTAGACTAGTCTACCTTATCTAATTAGACAGATTTAAAATTGGGCTAAATATCTACCCAATTAAATTAATCAAAAATTAAACTTGATCAAAATAAATAAATAAATCAAAGTTTAACTTTTCTCAAATTTGATCAAAATTTGATTTATCGAATCTAAATCCAATTAAGTAATTAAAATATAGTCATGATAAAATCCAATCAAAATATTTGATTAAAATGAATCATATTAGTTAATTTTATAATTGAGAACAAAAGTTAGAATTTTTAATTTTTAAGGGACAAAACTATATTTTTTTTCCTTAGGATATGTAATGAAAATATATATTTTTGGAAGGTTAGAACCATCAAAAAGATATAAATTGGAATTGTAATTTCAAAAATAAAATCCAAAGTTTCTTTCTTCTTTTTTTTATGACCACTACAAGAGACATGTGATCGTGGCATGCGCAACGCATTCGATCGTCTCTCTATGTGATGGTTGTCCTTACACCATCGATTGGTGATCTCATCGATCATCATGTTGCATTATGTGGTCATGCCCATGTGTCGCCCGACGAACCCCACCGTCGTTGTAACATGTGACCAATATGTCATCACATCATTGTTGCAACCACCATAGTCATTATATGCGGTGTTAGTATTGCAGCCACCAAATATGGAAGTGCTGCTATTGTCACTACAGCCGTTACATTCATGTCACTACTACAGTCACCATAAGGCTACTACACGTGAAGAATTGTGTATGCGATCACTTAAGATTGTCCCACTATACGGTACTTCCGATGCATACAGTAGCACCTATATGCAACTGCTACTCATGATTGGGCTGACGAACATGGGATGTCATCGCTCTCAATAATATTGTTATCGATAGTAAGCTATCAATAATGGTCTATCAATCAAATATAAGAAATATCATATTGCTTGCAAGCAGGCGATAGAATGGACTAGATCTAAGGTAAATGAAAACATAGATCATTTAAGTATCATAAATCAAAACTGAATAAACATATTTTCACAAGCAAAGGGTGCTAATAAATAGATTTAAGGTATTTGATCTCTTAACTAACTCTAATACTATTTATAAGTATAAAAATCATGATTATTCTACTATTATATGAAAAACTTTAATGCTAGAAACTAAAATCAAATAATGAGCATACATTTTCATGCTATTTAGAAAGTTTTTATCTGATCTTCAAGCACACCATCATGTGATCTAAAAGTTACAATGATATTGATCTATAAAGAGAATTAGACTCATATATTCCTCTGGATGTATCATTAGGAAGTCGCTTCCATCAAGATCATCTCATAAAAAACTCTATTATAATTAAAAAATTTCTTTAATTAATTAATAAGTATAATTAAAATTTAACTATACTTATAATATATTTTATCTAATTAAATAGAACAACATAATTTTTCTATCAGATAAGTATTGAATCACTCCTATATGCTCATTTCTCTCTAATAGTATCACTTGGCCAACTGGTACATGCCAATGATGAGATCCAAGTCAAGCTGATGTTTGCTATTGGTGAGCACCATAAATAGTTGTCACGTAGGGTCATGAACTTGGACATGGTGAACATAGTCATAGTCCTCCATAAGAGTGTCAATCATGACGATAGAGTGTTGTTGTCTTGGTGTCATTGACTGAAGAGTTAACATGGTTTGGTTTGATCCCGAAAGTACAAATTCATCTTGGGGGCCTGTGTTATGGTGGGAGCGACAGCCCAAGCAGGCAACCAAGGTCATTGGTGGACTCCCAAAGTGTTTCAAGTTCTTGACGACTGACCTGCGATTGTCTCAAGGGGTAGCTTGTCTATTGAAGGAAGTTCAAGATCACTTGAGGTGCACCTTAGCCTTGTTTGGAAGCACTCAACATCATCCTGAGGTGCTTCTTAGACATGCCAAGATCTTTCACAAATGATCGACATTGGGGGTGTCTTAACCTGATCCATTTGACGCTTAGGTAGAGGTTGTTCATCCCTGTTTGGCTTGGGGGCTTAGGTTTTATATCTAAGCAATCGATGGTATAAGGCCAGCAATGTGTTAGGGTGTCGCTTACTCGACCTAGGATTCATTGATAGTGGTAGCTAATGAGCACGTCGTTCGAAAGACGATATCAGGTTAAGACAACCATGATGATATGTTTTGCCATGGCTCATTGCCTATTCGAGATAGGTAGGAGATGGTCTCCTGCACCATTCATCCGAAAGGAGGAGCTGGGGATGTTGAGCCATACCATTTGGTTTCAATGCATGCATGCGAGTCTTCCTTTAGTTGTTGTTAAACATGTTAGCATGCGAATGTGAGGAGTGGGCCTCATTAATTTTTTCTTGGCGATCGAGACAAGTAGGGGCTTGTTGACTATTTCACTACTAACGACTATAGAGAACTAGTATGAGTTGATTATGTCTTTATTTAGGTGACTTTCTAGTGACGAAGTTAGAAGCATTATTATTTATCTTATCACTAAAGATTATGGTCAACATCATCATCATTAGAAATAATGATATAAAGGAGACATATAATGTAATTCTTAATAGGAGCAAGGAAACTATTGTTGGTTTTCCCATGGAATGAGAAAAATATTGCAGTTTCTTTTATTGCCCAAGAATTGGAGATTCAGAAAAGATAAAAAAAAAATAGAAAATACACTACCAAACACAATTTGTTGATTTCTAATTTAGTTGTATAATATATTATATTAGAGTTTGGCTGTTTTCTATGGAAGAGAAGTTATCTTGGAATGACAGTGAATTCTTATTAACTTGTTGTTGGATATGAATAACAATTATTGAATAATATATATACATTATATTCATACTACAAAAAATCTGAATTAGTAATTAATTGGTAACTCTTCTTGATTTGTGAAATTATAATACTGAAACAAGTATCATTTTAATGGCTCATCAGGCGAAATAATTCATTTTGATTTATGGATATAAATCATATTTGTTATATGTATATACAAAGTCAATAAAATTTGCATTTTTCATTTCAAAATTAAGTTATATATATATATATATATATATATATATAACTAATTATGATTAGTTGATACTATAACTAATTATAATCTAGATATTTTATTTGAAAATTTAATTAATATATATTTTTTACATAAATAACTTAATATCAACAATTGTTTGAAGTGTCTAACCTGATTATTTTGGATATATGTTAATGAGATATGCATTTATGGGTATACATGGAAATCCAAGTGTTTCGAGGACATGTATTATATTAAAATTTATAATGATAAATATGGTTTCTTCAAATCCAATCTTTATTTGGTACATTTTATTTAACGGAGTTGGTATTGCAAGGTGGGAATAACATGGAAGCGGTAATATTTCGAACTCCACATAGGCAGGTACCCTCGACTACAAAACAAATCTCATCTGACGTGGCTCCCTCGACTCTCACAGGCTCGATATCTTTATCTAATGCCACGTCGTGTGAGAAACTTTTGGGTAACTGTTTCCGGGTTGCAATAATAAATGATCGCTTCGTACCGGATAAGCCTCGGTGTGTTACCACGTTGGCATGCTGACGTCATCGATGACATCACCACTGCGGTTTCGCCACTGAAATCTGCGTGCCGATACAGCCCATGCGGCAACTTTGGTCGCTTCTAAAGTCGTAGCAGGAGGCACGATAGCGGACGAAAAGTGACCGTCCATGATTGCTACCCAAACGTCGAAACATGACACGTGTTTCCGGGGCCACCCAGCCATCTCAGAACCGACCCTTCTTGCCATATTTCGTGCCACAACTAGAGTCACACTGACACGAATTCACCTGTCGCCTTCAAATGGCAACCTCTATGCGGCCGTATCCGGTTTGTGTCTCTCAAATCTCTTCTGGAGCTGACGTTGCCCGCCTTCCCACGCTTCTCGGGTCTCGCTGATTTGATCCCTTCTCCTCTCTCGTCGTAGCCCTCATCCATGGCCTCTTCCGACCAAGGTCTGATCCTCTGCTTCTTCCACGGCTTTTGCTGTTGTTTCCGATTTGTTGATCCGTGTGTATTTTGTTCTGGTTTCGTGTGATCTGGTTGTGGTATAGTCAATTTAGTTGTAGTCTATCGGATTTAGGCGTGGAGGGAAAATGGATTTGATCAAACCCTAGAAAAAGAAGATGCCTTGAGGTTTGTCCTGATTGAACTCTTTATATTAGGGCGTTGAAGTAACGATCGAAGAAAGATCAGATATAAATCATTTAATTCTTCTTATTATTGATTGCTCTCGAGTATTGGGACAAGCTTTAGCTAGATCTGATTGACCTTTGTTTGAGTCCTAAAGATGTGGCTTGAAATTTGTTGACGATGATCAGATGACAAAAGGGTTCAATCGAATTTCGGGTCATTAGTATTTCTCTATTGGGCTTTTGAAATATATATCATGTACCAAATTCAAAGCTTCAGTCTTTCGCTGAATTCCTATTTTCAAAGTCAAATTGATATGTACTCAGCATAGTTTGTTCTATGATGTGTTAGACTTAAAGGCCAACAAAACATGAAATCTCATGCCTTTATTGGATGCAATTGGTACGTGTTTGACGCTCTCCCTCGACTGGGAGAGACAGACACATGAGGGCACTCTTTCATGTGAGATGCGAGGCTTCTCAGGCCTTAGTGTGTTTTGTGACTACCAGAGTAAACCTTGATACTATATTTTCTTTCTCCACTTTTTAATCTTTCTTTAGTGAGAACATCTAATGCTCTACTAATAAACACTGTTAGCTGGGATATAGGGATAATAAAGTGGTGGCAGACTTCCCGATAGTCCACCACAAGTGGTGGTATTTAATCTTTAAGTAAATAGCAAAAATGATTTGGTTGTTTGCAACTGGCTGTTTCTTGTCTTTTTAGGAAAAGCTGCCTGAATTAGCTGGTCTTTCTGGATTATATATGCTTCATATTCAAATTTAGAGCCGGGCTAGATGAGGTTGTATTTTTTTTTTCTTTCCCCTTCTAGTTAGACCACTTGTCCAGTCCAGTTGCCCAAAAAATTGTTTACTATTCAACATGACCAAACAAATAGCATTCTATTTAACTGTCTTTTGAAATAAACTCACGTTGCTTGACAATAGTGACGCCTGTTTGCTGTAACTTATCGTAAAACCTTTTTCAGAAAAGTTATTTTTGCATGTTTTGGTTCATTTATGTCATTGTTTGTAATTTTTTTCTGTGATGTGATACTCTATTTAGTAATATGTTATGGTTTTGCCACCACATTATTGAATGATTTTTCTATATAGTCATCAATATTAGTGAAGTAACAATTGTTATTTTACATCACGTCAGATGATCATCACAAGGCTATGGGTTCACATTCTGGACTGCCACCACTAGATATCTCAGTTGCGTTTCCTCAAGCAACACCAGCATCAGTCTTTCCCCCTTCATGTAAGCTAAAGTTTTATTACAGCAAATACTTCTAGAAGCATTCTTTTTCCTTCTTCAGTTGACAACTGTAAATTGCATGTTAAGCATGACTTGTTTTCTAGATATCGGTTAAAATCCTTGATTAGCTTATGAACTTAAAAATGATAAACATAAGGGTTTTAGTGGATTTCTGCACAAGCTGAATGGGAGTTAGATTATCACCTCTTTCTTAGGGGTTCTGAAGAGGTATGAGGCACAATTGTGAAAACCTTTTTATTTGGGAATGGTGCCATTCACTTCATATCTATTCCGCTTATTGTGTCTGTTGTTTAGCTTTTAACTAATCAATGAAGACCTGTGGGCCAAAAAGCCTCAATCTTGTGTTAATATTTTGTTATGAGCTTATGCTCTTTCCTTTTTTTCTTCATCAATTTCTCTGCCATTATATTCTTAAATTTGGTGTTCCAATTTTTTTCAGCAGTATATTGTTATTACAATTTGTGCTTAAATTTCCAATTTGTCTACAGATTGACATTTTTTAACTTTTCTCCCTTGCAGCATCTGACTACTATCAATTAGATGATTTATTGAGTCCTGAAGAGCAGACTTTGCGGAAAAGAGTTCGAGATGTCATGGAAAAAGAAGTAGCTCCTATAATGGCAGTGGTAACTTTCTTGTGTCACTCCTTTAACTTTCTGAGATAATTGTAATTGTTGTTATTCATCTATTTGTTAAGACACTCCATCCTAAGGATATGCCTGGAGACCTGAATACCAGTTCACAATGTTCTGATTAATAAATGTATTGTTGTTGCCTGATCATGTGGATCTCTAGATGTGACAATGGACTTTTAACACAATCCCAGAATGCATGTGTTAATTTATACATGGTTAATGCTTTAGGGGCCACAGGAAAAAAATTCTAACAGGAAAGTTAATAATTTAGGACAACAACATGATAATTGTGCTTTGTATAAACATACTCTTTTGGTTCAGCACAGAACATGAATGTACAATTTGTGGTCTCAAATTATAGATTTGACTTGCATCTTTGCTACCTGAGCACCTAGATTCTTGAGTGTATCATGATCATGTGGGGTATCATTATCATTCTTCTTGACATGATGCCCATGGAAGTTTGCATTAGGTACCACGTAAAATATTGAGTGCCTTGATTCTGTTAGCTATGCAACTCTTCCTTGATGACGCTCATTTTTTCTCTCTGGAACATGTTAATCCATTATAGAATAGGTGATTCCTTGATGTTATTTTTTTCTGTGGAATTTATTAATCCATTATGGAATTAGTGATTCCATATAATGGTGCAATTTTGGTATTTGTAGTATTGGGAGAAGGCAGAATTTCCTTTTCATGTTATTCCAAAGCTTGCTACACTAAGTATTGCTGGAGGGACTATAAAGGTACTAAGTAGTGAATACGTATGTCAATGGTTATCAGTGTTTATGTGCATGATGACAACTCAAACAATGTTCCCACAGGGTTATGGGTGTCCAGGGCTATCTATTACTGCTAGTGCTATCGCCACCGCAGAAGTTGCAAGAGTGGATGCTAGCTGCTCTACTTTTATTTTAGTTCATTCTTCCTTGGCAATGCTTACCATTGGTAATGTGACAGTTTCAACTTCATTTTCAAGCATATTTCTTCTGGCCAAATTATTTTGTTAAAGTTGTTATTTTCTGAGGGACAGCACTATGTGGATCAGACGCACAAAAAGTGAAATACTTGTCATCATTGGCCAAATTTGATACTGTTGCTTGCTGGGTAAGCCCAACTGACAGTTTGCTATTATGACTTGCACTCAGCAAGTGATCTATTAACTAACTTCTATGGCTTAGGCATTAACTGAACCAGATTATGGAAGTGATGCCAGTTCATTGAGGACCACAGCTACGAAGGTTTGGTACCCCTTGTTTAAAATCAAACCATGCTGCATAGAATCTTTTGTGCTTGGCTGGTTGCAACTTACCCTATTTCTTAGATGTTGAAATTCAAACCATTTAATGTTTAATATGTCAATATTTGTGGTTCAATAGGTTTCAGGAGGTTGGGTTCTGGATGGCCAAAAGCGATGGATAGGAAACAGTACATTTGCTGATGTGTTGATTGTTTTCGCGAGGAACACTAGCACAAACCAGATAAATGGGTAAATTTGTATCTTGTCCTTGTATGTCTAATTTATTCTGCCATGTAATTTGCACTAAGGAGCTATCATGGTGTCTAAAGGATCTCTTTCATTTGTTCCTATAGGCAAACAGTTCTTGAGGGTTGAGCTTCATTTTGCTGATACTTATAACATGAAGCAGAGTCTGAACTCAGAACCTTTTCAATAATCTGATGATATGTCTCTCTGTTATATGTTGCAGATTTATTGTGAAGAAAGGTACTCCTGGATTGAGGGTCACAAAGATTGAAAACAAGATTGGCCTAAGGATTGTTCAAAATGGTGATATTATTTTGAGCAAAGTTTTTGTTCCTGATGAAGACAGGTTGCCAGGTGTCAATTCATTTCAAGATACTAGCAAGGTACTGTATTAAATAACTAATCTCCCATGTTAATCATCGTGATAATCTTTTGTTTTGTTGGTTCTCTCGCAATATTGACACTAGTCTGATATATGAGTAGTTTTGTCTTACCTCATCTAAGATTTGTATGGGCCTGCTTGTACCTTGGTTCCTCACAATGGCCTTAATAGGAACTGGTACTCCTGAGCTCATGTGCTTCTTGTAACATGGGTAACCTCTCTATTTGATGAACTCGTATGGTAGTGGTACATATAAGCAACCGCATCAAGAGAAATTTATTTATAAGTGAAAATTGTTTCTTTTCATTCTTAAATTAATTAAAACCAGGATGTGAATATAATGAAAATCAGAGTTAGAATATACTATAGAAAGATATTAATCATATCCAACAATTGTTGTCAATGGAGTAGAAGATGTTTTGTACTTCGTAACTGGCGGCAATACAAGACAAGGATGAGGTAGGCCAAAATCTATATTTAATTGCACCAAATAACAATGATTAGGAGGTCCAAAGGTAACTCAGATTTCTTTCTGCATTAGGTAAATCATGGAGTTAGAGTGGAGAATACACAAGATCACCACCAAGAAATGACAACATGGTTTAATTTGTATAATTAGTTGGTTTGTATATGAGAGCATCAATGGGATCATAGACTGGTGATTGTTCATGTCAAAGGAAATATATGCCTATAGTGGAATTGCATATTAGTATCATCTCGGTTTTGTAATGCTGTCATCTTCTTTGAAAAGGTTGCTTCTTGCAGCTTTTTCTTTATGTTGCATCTGTAGATGCATAACATTGCTCCTTTATGTGATTGTTTTTCCTTGGTTCTTCTTTTAATTATTGTTTGTTGTCTTGAAGCAGGTTCTTGCTGTTTCGCGTGTTATGGTTGCATGGCAACCAATTGGCATATCAATGGGTGTATTCGACATGTGTAACCGGTATGATTTCTATTGCAGAACTGTATAAATAAATGAAGGTAATGTTCTAAGGATTCAAGTTAATCAGGTACTTGAAAGAGAGAAAGCAGTTTGGAGCCCCATTGGCAGCATTTCAGATTAACCAAGAAAAGCTTGTTCGAATGCTCGGTAACATTCAAGCCATGCTTCTTGTTGGATGGCGCTTATGCAAGTTGTATGAATCTGGGAAGATGACCGCAGGACAAGCTAGTTTGGGAAAGGTAAATACAGCATGTATATGGAACAATTCTTTTCTATTACTTGTTTGACTCTGAAATATCTGAGTACCTTCTATGGGCTTGTAGGCATGGACCTCCTTAAAGGCGAGGGAGACTGTTTCCCTTGGCCGAGAATTACTTGGCGGCAACGGTATCTTGGCTGATTTTCTAGTGGCAAAGGTGCAGCAAGATTCTTTGTCTTTTTACTCGGATTATTTTCCTACCTGATTTCATCCGACTCTGAAAGCTCATGATGAAACTAGGCAAAACTCCAAAAGAAAAAACACAACTTATATTATCTACAGATATTTTGCATCTTTAATATTGATGAATATATATAGTCATTTTATGTGCTTCCAGATGATAGTGTTTCCACTTCCTATGATTTCTCATTGAAATATAACAATCATCTCGTGTTTTGACTTGGAAGTGATTCTTCTTGTCAATCTTCAAGTGCTCATATCATATATATAATTTCTCTTGAAAAAAAATAAAAAAGACATCATGGTTTTTTATTTCATTGCAGATTGTGTCTAGAAAATATTGACATGTTTTTTGCTGATCAATTCAGGCATTCTGTGATTTGGAGCCAATTTTCACGTACGAAGGAACCTACGATATAAACAGCATGGTGACCGCAAGAGAAATCACCGGGATTGCAAGCTTTAAACCGGCTGTTCTGGGGCGGTCAAGCCGCCTCTGATCTCCACAATCGGACACAGCAGTCACAAACTCGCACTCCGGAAGACTGAAAAAAAAAATAAAACTGATGGCAGGTCCAGCAAACAAATGGAGCGAGCCAACATGATGGGAGTATGAATAGGTAGGTACCTCTTTGAGTAGTCTATTTTTGTGGTATTCCCTCCCTCCCTCAACTTTTTTTGTGTTTTATGGATGACTTGATAACATTATGTGTGTAATGGGCGTAAGGTAAGGTGATGGTTTGGAATGGTGTTGTGGCCACTTTGCGTTGACGCTTACTGTGAATTAGCGGAGAGTGAGTGATAGGGGTGGGGAAATGAACTCAAGGTTGGTGGTGTCGGCGGTCGATCTCACTACTACCAAATCTCCCACTCGGGAGATTGAAGTGCAATCGTCGGATGTAATGAGTCCAACACTGCACATCCAAACCTCATGGATATGACTCGGTAAAGAGACAGACACTTATTGGACTAATCTTCTCCTTTTTTTTGGTCCAAAGAAGCCAGGAAGAGTGTTTGGGACATCATCTCATCATAATTATACATGTTCTTCCTTCCGCGGCAGTCACCTCTTTTAGCCAACCACTACAAAGTTGAACTGTTATGACTCTCTCTCATCTTGATTATTATGGTCAATTTTTAAGAAACTCATAATATTTTTGTTTTCCTAATCTACTTTAGTTGTGAGTGAGCCAAATGATCACTATAAAGGATTGAACGACTTTGACACTCGACCCCATCAAGGGTTGGATCTCTCCGAGGAGGATCATCCGGCATGGCCTTCTTGAAAAAAAAAACTATACATCTATATGAGGTAAAAAATTATTATTCAAATCAAAAATTGAGTTTTGAGAAATAAGAAGTGATTAAAAATATAAGATTATGAACAAGTAATCTTTCGACAACTGACCCAAATTCTTTATTATTTTTTTTTTTCTCTCCATCTCTAGTCTCTCTATCTTGAGAAATTAATCCGAGTTAGCGTCAAAAACACACCCTAAGGTGATCTTCTCTAGTTAAGGGGTGCAGTGATCTGATTCAAAGCCCTTCGTCATCTCTCTTTTAAATGTGAAAACTTTTACTCGACAATCAAAAAATGATTCAGATTTTTATCACCCGGTAAACCAACCAGAGAAGTGATGAAAAAGAAACATCAAGATTAAATGCTCAAGTATTTTTATTGATATCCAACTACATCTATATTTGTTAGATGATAACGAATTAGATTTTTAAGAGTAATCACCTCTAGACGACCTATATAAGTTCGATATTGGTTGATTGGATTTAGATGTGGTACGAGTGAAAGATTAATCATTCGAGTTGCGGTCGGAACCGGATTTGAATAGTTAATCGAGTTGGGAAAAAGAAGACCTCAAAAAATATTATATATATATATATATATATATATATATATATATATATATATATATATATATATATATATATATATATATATATATATATATATATATATATATATATATAAACAGAGAGAAAACATATGTAGGAATCAAGGCTCGGAACAACAAATAATCCACCATCCAATTTTGACCGAGGTCAAGATGAGAAATATCCAGGAAGGAGAAGGGGAAGGGTAAAAGGTCATCAATCACTGGACCGACCGAAGTAGATAGGTGGAGATGGGAGACGCCGACGTCGGAGAGCAGCCCCGCGTGGATCGTGTGACGCGCGTGTGTCGGAGACGAGCCATCCACCGTCAAAGGTCCACGGCATTTCCCACGTGCCGATGCAGTCAACCCCCGTGTATCTGATCGCCTGCCGCTAGCCGCGGCAGGCAACACGAGTACTGCCCACCGAGGGTGGCTCTATACCGGAGGTTTGACACAACTTCCTGTTCCCTGTGTTGTTTGAGACAGGAAAGCTCCTCCCGACACCGTCACCACTCACCGCGCTTCGCGACCTAATCTTCCATATTTGTAGTGTACGACTCCTCGAATCCGAACCAAACAAGACGAAGCGGTAGCACGATACGCAGGAGCGAGAGATATCTTCTCGTCGTTCAGCCCATCAAAATCTCTGCTTTCCCCTTCGAAACACGGCAGGGGGACTCTCGTCGGAAGGGGAGAGCGTAAAGGAGCGATCTTGGGATGGCGAGTCGGGTCCTCTCTTCCGAACGCTGCGTCTTCAGGCCCCTCCCGGCCGCCTTCTCTCGCCCCAAATCCGGTCTCCGACCTCCCACCAGTCTCAAGCCTTTGAGGAGCGACTGCAGCCGCGGTGGAGGGCTCGATCTCTGCCGCCCCGTCGGGCTCGGCGGCCGGAGAGAATGGCAGCTCGGCGTCAGCGCGCTAGCGAGGATGGTGCCCTTCGCGGAGGAGATGAAGGACGGGGAGGGGAAGGGAGACAGGGTGGCGAGCGGGTGTGACGGGGAGGAGGAGGCTTTTGATCCTGCGATGCCGCCGCCGTTCTGGCTGGCGGAGATCCGCGCCGCCATACCGAAGCACTGCTGGGAGAAGGACCCATGGAGGTCGATGAGCTACGTGGTCCGGGACGTCGTCGCTGTGTTTGGGCTCGCCGCGGCTGCTGCGTTCCTCGATAACTGGATCGCGTGGCCTCTCTATTGGGTCGCGCAGGGGACCATGTTCTGGGCTCTCTTCGTTCTCGGCCATGACTGGTACTCTCGTCTACTCAAAATCGTCTTCTTCTGCCACTTTTCCTTTGTCTTTTAACTCGTCTTTCTTATCAAAGCTTGGATTTTTTGGCAGTGGACATGGGAGCTTTTCGAACAATTCGAAGCTGAACAGTGTCGTTGGCCATTTACTCCATTCTTCCATTCTTGTGCCATACCATGGATGGCAAGTTCTTCATTTCCAACCTCAACTTTACATGCTGCTTGCATCTCTCTTTCTCCGTTTTTCTTATGATGTGTCAGGAGCTGAGGCAATTCTCTTGTGCTCTGCAGGAGGATTAGTCACAGGACACACCACCAGAACCATGGACACGCCGAGAATGACGAATCATGGCACCCGGTTCGTAGTTCACTCCTATTCCTAGGAAGTGTTTGAGGCTTCAATTCCAAATTTTGAATAATGGATTTGATCGAGCTTGGTTTAACTGCAGTTGTCTGAAAAGTTATATAAGAGTTTGGATTCTATAACTCAGAAGCTTCGGTTCACGATGCCATATCCTCTGTTTGCTTTCCCCTTGTATCTGGTGAGCAACTGAACTACTCAAAGAACTAGTGGACAGTTAGGAACATTGATTAGATAAATCTTGATGAGCATTGTGTGACAGTGGGCAAGGAGTCCAGGAAAGACTGGCACACACTTCCATCCAAGCAGTGATCTGTTCCTTCCTAATGAAAAGAAGGATGTGATTACTTCGACGGCTTGCTGGATTGCTATGGTGGGGGTGCTTGCAGGATTGGCTTGCTTAATGGGTCCTCTTCAGGTGCTCAAGCTTTATGGAATTCCGTATTTGGTGAGTTCTCGACTCTTGTGCTTTTTCTCCGGCTTGTTCAACTGTTGCTAGAGTAGTGTTTGCTTTCGATGATGGGATCAGCAGATGGTTCTTGTTCCAAATGCAGATTTTTGTTATGTGGTTGGATCTTGTCACATACTTGCATCACCATGGACACAACGAGAAGCTTCCCTGGTACCGTGGAAAGGTATAATTAGGTCGACTCTTCATGACTCATGTGCATTTATCATCTCAATATGTTCAGGGATATTAAGACAATCCATGGATAGGAAGCTAATCTGTAGTGGTAACTGTTGTTTCAGCTTTCATAACTTTCTATAAATGAGATTTAACAAGCTTTTCTGCTGAAAGAGAAAAAAGAAAAAAATTCTGTTCTTCATTGGATGTTAATGTTGAGTTACTTCCAAAGGTTGTGTCAAGCACTATATATGATCGCTGATCTGCAAAGTATTAGTTCTGGTGCTTCACCAAAATAAAGGGCCAGATTGATTCCGAGTATACACATGTATCTACAAATATTAGAGTGCCCTAGAAGTTGTTCATGTGCATTTGGGCATGCTACGCTGAAGAATGAGACATGGAGTGAGCCGCCAATTATGTTTTATCTTATATCTTCTAGGAATGGAGTTATCTTCGAGGAGGCTTGACGACAGTAGATAGAGACTATGGATGGATTAACAACATCCACCATGATATCGGTACTCATGTGATACATCACCTCTTCCCGCAGATGCCACATTACCATCTAGTGGAAGCCGTAAGTAGTACTTTGTTGATCTTATTCTTATTTTTAAAGTAGATTTTGCTGCTAAGAGAAGTTTAATCTTGCCCTTTTGAATCAGACGGAGGCAGCAAAACCAGTGCTTGGAAAATACTACAGGGAACCAGTCAAGTCTGGACCTCTGCCGCTTCATCTATTTGGAGTTTTAGCAAAAAGCCTCGCACGCAATCATTACGTTTCTGATACCGGAGATGTCGTGTACTATCAGTCCGATGATCGATTGAGCGATGCTCCGGAAACGGAATCACATTGAATCATCAACATGCAATAAGGATATCAGGGGACTGACTGCTACTTGGCAGCTGATACAACCTGACTGTTTCATCAGAGCCAGAATTTGGTGCATGGCTTCCTCTCTTCACCACAATCAATTCTTTCTACTCCAGATTCATGCAAGAGATGCATCATCTCTTGGAAGGAGCTAGCAATAAAATTTGTCCTGGTTAGTAGTGGTTAGGATATATATGTATACACAAATTTGTATCTGTTATGCTGCAAGAAATTGCGAGCATAACTTTTTTTTTTATAATTTTGAAATAGAAATCGTTAATGTTACTAGAAAATTACAAGCAGTATCGGTGCACTAATCATCATACTATGAGACTGATGATGAATTTAGAGATTGATAGCATTCTTTGTTGATTGAATTTTGCTCTCAAATATTTTCCTTGGAAATGAGGACTTCTACTCTACTCCAATCATAAAACATCAGAATCAATCTTGATTCGGTGGAGCTGATGGCCCACATTTTGTGATGTCAATGTAACTCATCTTTCATGTGGTACAGATGATGGATGTCATCTTTAGTAAAAGATAAAGTGCATGGCCTTTTTGCAAAGGCCTTCATGTTTCTATCCCTTGCCAAAAAATGTCATTATCATGTGGATGTGGTAGCAGTTGGCACACTTTAATTAACTTACTAGTGTGGCTGTAGATTCATGTATCCTTGAATCGTTTGAAGATATTTTACATGTTTTTTATAATCATGATTGGTGATATTTTACATGATTTTTCGAAGATTTTTGCATTCAATTCTATTATGTCATTCATGCTAAAGTTGCTGATAAGCTGTAATCTTGTGCTGATGGCAGAACTGAGGAAAAACACTTTGACATTGTCTTCTTGTAAGGATTGTCGAAGCTGTTTGTATTTATCTTTATATTTTCTAGCTATTAGTAGCTTTTTTTTCCAAGAAGCTGAAGAATGAGAAAAATAAATTGCTGAGTCAGAATTCTCCTTTTCATTGTTTGATTTGTAGATTGTGAGTTGAAATTTGTTTCAGAACAGCTGCTGTTGTGTTTGCTGCATCAACCAAATTATTAGCAGGCTTCATATTCTTTTCTTATATTTTTCCTTTTATTTCCTGGGGATCAAACATATGATGCTCATGATTAGTTTGTGATAGAAGATAGGATTTAAAATAGGATTTTTCTAATTGAATGAGAAAATCTCGTAGATCAGCAGTAAAATACTCTTCCAGCCAGAACCCCTCCCCCCTTTTTCTAGGTGGCAACATCGACTCCTTCCACTGCAGTCGGCTTCTCTGTCTCTTCCTTAGGCCATCGATCTTGCATAATCATCCGCTCTTTCTCATCCAAGCTTACATCGTGACAACATTGTGACCTTCTTATTTCAGATTCATTTATATCAATTCAAGATCGACGTTCTTGACAGAAGCTCGATCTTATGGAGGCATGATAGAATATAAGATTTAAGATATGATCTAGATATGATTTTCTTAATTGAAGGAGGAAATCTAATAAATCTGTTGAGGACAATTCTCTTCCTCACATGTATAAATGGATCTTTCTTGCTTCCTATTCTACCTATTCTAATAGTAAAAAAAATGGCTGGAAAATTATGAGACAGAGCATGTCTGAGTTGCTGCCTACAGTTACCTTCTTCTTCTTCTTCTTGTTTCGGGTCTAAACTCTGAAGCACCAAGCAAATCTCCATAGAATTTTGTGCAAGATAACAAGCTTTGTTATCTGGAGCTTGTGTGGTTCTGAATCAGCAAGTGAAAGAGTCAGTTTTAATCATCTCTCTTCCATGTAAACATCAAGTTAGGCAGCTTTGTCCATAACAAGAAGTAAATCCTTTTGCGTGTAAACTCCAAATCTCTCTCTCAGCTATCCATACCAAAGTCAAACAATCCTCTAAAAGCTGCTTCATGCCCTACTCAAATGAAGAAACTGGCATTCTAAGTCGTGAGTGAGACTTGAAGCATATCTGGTCTTTCCATACTTTTCAGCTGCAATCCACGTCACAATCACCCACCATTAAAGTCATAGATACTTTCCACCACTTCTAGTTCAAGAAGTAAACTCATTTCTATAGTTAGATAACATCTCTTCTCCAAAGTCAACAATGTTCCTGTGGCATTCCTGTCCAGAATTCTTTGCCTCTCCTAGTCACCTTGAGATTGGTGATTGGAAGCAAGAGATCTATGGGTCACAGTTGTGTTGCCATTCTAGTCTCTCCTCAGACAGAAGAAGTCAGCCTACAATTTTGTGGTACATACATAATTGCAGGGATAACCATAGAGAGATGATGAACAATAGGAGAGTCAAGAAGCAAAAGTGAGAAGAGGAGAACAGAGAGTATGACTGGAAATACAAATTCATAACAAGAGTGATGCTGATTGCTACAAGTGTTGGCATCTTCTCAAAGAGTAGTAGAGCCAAATGAGCTTCCACTGTTCTCAGCTGCTAAGACAATTGGTGATGAACTCTGGTAGAGATAATTGTAGCTACTTTTGTTTGAGCAAAATTTTCAGCTTATATTGAGATGGTCCACATTACATATCCAGGTTTTCACCTTAATACAATCTCTATGATCCAAGTCAGTCCAATAATGCAATCTGATTCCTTACCCATTTTTGGCCATCCTCATCCTATCTCCCATTCCTTCTTTCATTCTACCAATCATTTTAGATCCATACACCAACCTAACCCAAGTTAACCTTCTTGAAAACAACATTTAGATTCAGCTCGCAGTCAGGTTAGTCTTAACTGAGGGCATGGTCTATTATGCTGAATTGGACTTAATCTCACTTCTAGTTCAACCCAAGATTCCTGAGTTAACAATCCTCATCTGTAACATTTTTTTTTGGAGCTATTCCTTTGTATGGATTCATGAGAATTAACACTTAGAAAGGGGTATATGTTCAGGTAAGAAAATAGTGGACATGGGAATTGCTGAATGCTACAGTCTGTGTGGTTGAACAACCCAACTTATTGTTCTGAAAATGATTTCTTCAGTTGTCTTCCATAGATGAGTTTAATGATGCTCTCATACACAATGTGCAGCATGTGATCTGACACCTGAAGCATGCACTGTTTAAGGTCTTCAAAAGAAGTGCTTGAAGATTGCAAAGAACTGGTTCTGTCCTTTGGGATCCACAATCCTGAACAAAATCATTGAAAGGCTTATGCGGCTGAACAAAATTACAGCCTTTTTTCTAGTCTGTGGGCACTTTGAAATCCAGCTAGAATATGCAGTCTTGAATTCAGTGTCCTGAATTGAATCATATTGTCAGCCAAATCATCCTCAAAAGAGTCAAAAGGCCATTTAGGTTCCTTCTGTTGCTGCAGAATGACTCTGGCTCTTGAATCTTTCAGATTAATTTGTGGGAAGGAGGAGGACTGCAATCCTTCAAATACCTCATCATGTTGCCTGAGGAATCAAGCTTCTATTTTGCTGAGTACATTAAGGCTGCAAAGTGACAAAGTTCATTAAGATTACCATGTTTGGAGCACTAGATAGAAATTAGGCAAAATGAGTTGCAATTTTTTCAATGAAGCAAGCCAAACTCCTCTGTATCTAACAATGATCAAGATGGTCAAATCAAAACATTTTTTACTTCTTCTATTTTGTTCTAAACTAGTTGAAATATTGCACAGATCAACTCATTAAAGGGGGGGAAAAAAAAGCAGAGCCCATTTGTTCTGAGCTCTAAAATAAATGGCTGGTAAGCTTTCTACACATAAAAGTATAATATTATATTTAGTTCTCAAAATCTATCATAATGAATGAGGTTGAGATCATTATGAATGATTTCCAGCACATCTTTTACCATGCTTTGGTTTTCTGGGTCAAAATTGTTCACCAGTGTATAGATATATCTGGTCAATGTGCTAATCCTGAGATGTGCTGGTGGCATCTGTTGAGCAGGTGACAGTATAATGACCTCAACACAGAGGACTTGATTGTCTAAACTCTAAGTGTTTGACCATGAGCCTTCCCTTGCATTTGAAATCATTGTTTCCATTAACTTCATTGACAGTGATGATGAAACCATTGAAATCACCACTTCAAGGCAAGTTTAGGCAGTTGATATAGCCACCAAATCATGTTCTTTGTGTTAATTCTTGTAGCTCCAGTTCTACAAATTCCATCTCTGAATTCCCCTTTACCAAATAAATATGAAGGAGGCAGTGGGAAACCTAAAAGTCCTTCCATGAATCTAGAAAACACCATTACAGAACATCAGGACTCATTACATCATTCTTTCCATAATGAATCAGTCAAATAGAACGTAAGCTTGAATCTACAGTATATACACCTTTTAATGTAGAATAAAACCAATTGAACTATTCTAAATCAATGTGCAGTCTTCGATGTTTATGTTGACCAGGACACTGCTTAATTTTTTTCCAACGTTGACTTTGATGAAAGTTCACTTGCGATTCCTATTCTACAGGGAAATTATTTTGGTGCTTTTCTCTTTTGCTTGTACTCTACACAACCAAACAATTGCATAAAATATGGAACTAAGTTATTTGATCTTTCATTGAAGTCTCTGTTTTGCAGAGTCATCCCCTACTTAAACTTCAATGGAATATTACTGATGTATAATTACATGAAGCAACTCTTTTATCAAGCCAAATTGCTGAAATCCTCATGAAATAGCATAATAGTTTTCTCAGAACTCTTCTGCTTAACATCAAGTACATTGGAATTCAGAACATGAGATGCACCAATATGAAAAAAATGTCACTTTTCTCAGGAAAAAGAAGTTTTTGAAACATAAATATTTTCTCAAGAAATTTTTGGCATGCATGCTGCCATAACATAGAAAAAATCAAAACAACCCGTTCTTCCCTAATGATAAAGGATTCCAGAATTCTAACAGACTCACCTTTGTTCTTCTGCCTAAGTAATACTTATATTTTTCTCTGTTATTCTAGAATGTCATTTTGATCCTTTTTTTTTTCATGTGCTTGCTTACCTACATAAGTTTACTACAGGAGCTATAAATCTCCTTTGCTTCAGCTCAGCTTGCAAAGCTAGACTATACGTCAAAGCCATTTATGCCCCAACACAAGTTTATCTCATGATTGACTTTGACTGTTAAATATCTTTTTTATTATCTTTATTCTTTTAATTTTTCTCTATCTCTTTCTCATGTCATTAATTATAGTTGTTGACATTTTTATCAATTTGTTTTCATCTGAAACGACCTTTAATCGTTTAAGAAAGCAAATATTTCTTATGTACTATCGTCTCTATATATCTATTGAAGAGAAGGTTGGTTACAGGTCAAAGTTTATATCGATCACTGTCTCAAAGAAAAAACAATGAGAAAACAACATCGAACACAAGTCAGCAGAAACTCGATGGTGGTTGAACATAATTCTCCTTGCAAAGATGGTGGATAGACAGCCAAAGAAGAGAGAACATAGAAAAGATCATCCACACTAGCCTCTCTATTATCCAAATAACTAAGGAAGTCTTTTCAAATGGCATGCCTATGTTATCCACCTTAAGATCCTTAGTCTGAGGAATGCTTCTAACTGCATCTCTTGGTAGCTTAATTTTGTAGAACTGCTGAAGCTTAGATACTTCATTGAGCTCCCCTATTAGCTTGACATTTTCTTTTGGGTGCATGATATGTAACGACAAATATTAAGACAACTATGGAAAAGAGGAAAGATAATGTAATGCATAAAAGAACTTGTACAGCTCTTTAACACTATAAGCGACTCGACTCCATAAGAAGTGCAAAGATATCCTGTGTCGGGGAGTGAATGATGTGGTAGGCTTATAGATATCACTTTTCTCCTCCTTTCTTTTCCTCTCATCCTCTTCTAAGCTTTGGCATGGCATTCTCATAAACAAGTAATGAGAGAAAAAAGTGGAGTTATATTGGTGATGAAGCAAGTGAGAGTCTGAAAAGAAGATGGCAAAGTGGAAGAAGCATTTGCATGCTTCTGTTACTTTAGCAGGTGCTACTGATACTAATCCTTGATTGTAAGCAAAGCATCTACAAAAGCTACTCAAGCCTTTGGCTGCTTTATATTTCTGTGCAATCTCCAGCCTTTGGCAGCTCGAAGAAAGAGAAGGATCAAAGAACTTACCTTTGGTTTCGCAGTTCGGCCATCTTCCACTCTGCCACAGAAAGAGAAGCCCTACATTACCAGCTAGCATCTGTCACTGCTGCTGCAACGCTAGAGATACTTCTGTGCCAGCTTATCGAGAAGCGCCATGACGAGGGCGTGCCGCCTCTCCGCGCGGGCCTCCTCCCTGGCTCGCCGCTCCTCCTCCCGTTCCCTCCACCTCTTCTCCATCTCCATCCTCTCCTCCTGCAAGCTCTCCATCACCCTCCGCCACTCCTCCTCCCTGGTCCGCCTCTCCGCCTCCCTCGCCTCGGCTGCCTCAGCCCACCGAGCCTCCATCTCCAACTGCCGCCGCATGAACTCCCTCAGGGCATCCGTCACCTCCCCCTCGAGGTTCTTCTTCCTCGTCACCTTCCTCCTCTTCTTACTTTCCTCCGCCTTCCCCTCTTCCTCCTCCTCCTCTTCATCCTCCTCCGCTTCCTCCTCCCACTCCTTGATTCGGACTTGCACCCCCTTACCCTTCTCCTTCTCGAACACAAGCAGCCTCTCCATCCTGTCCGAGAATATCCTCCTCATCTCCTCATAGAAAGGGAACTGCTTACCGATCTCTCCCTCCGCCGACTCAATTCCCTGCATCAAATCAACAACTAACCATATAAATATCGTACGCGAGAGAGAGAGAGAGAGAGAGAGAAAGAGGACCTTGAAGCGGGTGACGAGGTTCTTCCACTTGGACTTGCACTGGTCGGGGGTCCGAAAGAAACCCTTCTGCTGGAGCATGGAGGAGGTGGCTTCCCACAGGGGCTTGTTGCGCTTGGTCTCCGTGAAGCTCCGGTCGAGCTGGGCGCGGATGGCCAATAACTCCCTGGTCTCGTCGTGGGTCCACTGGGGGAACCGCTCGACGCTCTCTGGCGGAGGAGGGTTTACTAGCGCGTACGGGTTAAGGCGCTGACGGTGGAGATCCATGGAGTGAAGAGCGAGGCAAAAGAGACAGATCGAGAAGAAGGGAAGGAGGAAAGAATGTGTGAACTGCGAACTCCTGAGAGTCAACAGTTTCAACGCATCGATCTTGAGAGAGAAGGGAAGAGGGAGAAGATCTTGTGGGCGATGGCGAGGGGAGGGGTGTGTGCGGGGTCGCGTCTATCTGTCAACGCGGAAATGGATCAGCTTTCCCATTGCTTTTGTTCCAACCGGGAGACGAGGAAGCCATGCATGCGTTAGGGTGGCATCACGCTTACGAACGAGGGAGGAATCCAAGTGAGAGCTTCCATGACTTGCGTCCTAAGCTACTTACTCCTCATATTTCCCTGTCTTTTCATATTCTTCTTTCACATACACTACACTCTACTATTCTTTATTTCTTTCATATACATTGCCTATTTTCTTTAGATTTTTATTTCGTACATTTTCAACACAAAAAAAAAAAAAAAATATCAATCTTAGTTCTAACATCGTGTTGACGATTCAGATCAGATGTTGAGCCATGATGTCACAGTTGCGGAGTGTCTTGTTGTTTTGATGTGTGCTGTACTACTGTGTTGGCCACACCACTGTTCTCATACAGTATCATTCTGTACCATACATAACCTGTGACCCTGCAACTTGGACATATACGGGACATGAATATTCTATCTTTCTTTCATAGAGGTACGTAGACATGGAACGCGTTAATGCAATTGGACTATATGTCATGAGTCTCAATCTTGCTTTTAAAAAAGTGGATTAATTCAACCACACACAGGGTTTGACAAAAGGATGGATCAAGAACGATAGCAACAATTATAAGTTTTTTTTTTTAAAAAAAAGGGAAGAAAAAGATTACATAAAGAGAGTTAATTAATCTGCTCCACCACCACAAATCATGAACGAGTACGTCCTCGTCCATCACTCGCACCACTGATTGATTATTATTCGAAAGGCCGAGCGAGATCTATTTTGGTGATGCAAGTGAAATCCAGATCAGGAGATGGTGGTACGTGATCAATCATTCGATTTAGCTTGTCCTCTTTCTATGATATTATTATTCCTTGCGTGTAGCCTTAAATCACAGAAGATGCTTATTTTTGGTGTTTTTTGTTTTGTTCTTCCGGTTAGTAATTGCAAAGGTTTCAAAATAATTTTTATTCTAATCATTCGACGTCTCAGATTGTTATTGGATGTACCCGACCAAGTCCATACAGTACAACCCTATCTTCCAACTTGTACACGTCATTAGCTTTGCTGTGTTGATCATCACCTTCACCTTTTCGGCTGTCATGCTCTTAGTTTCTCATCTCCTAATCCATTAGCATCATATTATTCCATGTACAGAAATGTAGTCATGTTTAAGTCTTTACAAATAATTAAAGAAAAAAAAAAAAAGAATGCCATTTAGCATCTGTTGCACGGAAATTGCCATGCAATTTACCATATTTACACCATTTCTTCCCACCGCTTATCCTCCATATATATATATATATATATATATATATATATATATATATATATATATGGTTCGGCTGTCTTACGTGGGACGTGAGTGAGTTGATCCGACTGACGTGGCATGATGGGTCAACTGAAGACTGCGTCGGGGCACGTGAGCCGTGCGTGGGCTGCCTTCTCCCTGGTCGCGATCCCTTCGCTTTAGGTCGCGGCATGAGCGACTCATTTCGGTCGGGTCGTAGCGCCGCCGTCACCTCTGATAGGTGGGTAACGATGAGGGTTCAACGCTAGGCTATTGCCGATCCAGCTATAGAAGAAATGGCCTCCGACTAGTGTCATATTTTATCGATCAATTTGGTTTCTTGAACCCTGGTACTCGATTGAAATCGAAATTTGAAGAAGTGGATCGGAAAAATTCGATCTTGTCATGGTTGCTTTTGAGTTCTCGTGGATTTCATTTTGAATGGATGATCTTATTGCGTTTCTTTTTTGATGGATCTGAGTTTAATCTCTCCGGCGTCACTGCTGGCAGATGCGCTGGTACTGCTTCTTGATGGTATAACTTGCGGGAAATCGAGATGGCCTTCGGCGGCGCTTTGAGGAACATCCTCCGTCCCGTGTCGGCTCGATGTCTTCTCTCGCTTTCGCTTCCGTTGTCGAGGAAAGTCTCTTCTTCATCATCGTCGATTGCTTCCACCAGCAGAATCCACCAGAGTATCTTCTTCGACACCGTCGGCGGATCAAGCTTCAAAAGGGAGCTCTTTTCGACTTCTACCGCCGGTGCTACAGCTTTTAACAGCTTGACTGGTACCAGGTTTCCGAAGAGGAGGCCCGGGACGAAGCCTCGGAAGAAAAGGGCAAGCCTTAGACCTCGAGGTTTGTGAGTTATCCAATGCCAATGTCTAGGACGCGATGCCATTCCAGCCCTACATTTGGTCATCTCAATTTGTTTTTCTTCTGAATCATCTCACTATCACTAAATCATAGACCTGATCAATGATATGCGTTCTCGAGGCTAATTTCAAGTCAGGGATCTTCACATAGATAACTCTAATAACCTGTTGTTCATATGCAGCAGATCTTTTTCATTGATGATTTAAGAACTGGAACACATTTTGGGATCTCAAATCTGATTGTGGATGCTTCTCTTCTGTCCAATTTTATCTATCCATGTCCCTAACAGTGTTTTATTTTAGTTTTTTTTACTGGACACTTTATCTATTTCAGATGATCAGTTGAAGATAATTTGGATAGTTAACATATTTTTCTTATTGATATTAGTTACCATTATTGCCACTTCTGGTCTTCCTTGTTAATATACATTGAATAATGGTGAAAGAAGGCATGGTGGCTTAGAACTTCTTTGTTGATTTGCATAATTCTTTGTTCATAAAAGCCTATAATACTCGAAAGAATGCTGTCGATCATTATGTTGTCCTGATATATGTAGAATATGTTCCTACTGGCCAGATCATATTTCATTCAAAGAGTTGGCATGTTGACCATCTTAGCTACCATTGTTTTATCACAGAGCTAAGTGCGATAATTCATTTGTTCTCTTCATTGAGAAAGAATATAATTGTGAGATAACTGAACAATCATAGATTTTGTTATGTTAACCTTCTGCAGAAGTCTTCCTCCAGGATTTCTACATGGATGGTAATTAGTTGGAATTTTGATTTTAAGTCATGACTGGAAATTTCTCTATGATAGTAATGGTTGTACGAGGTTTTGTGATGTCAAAGCCATCTATACATTCAGACCTTGATTACCTGTGGGAGTTTTTGTAGGTTTTTCATTGTTACCTAAATTTTGTCTTTATTTTTCATATGTAATGAGTGAATCTCATGTAGAATTTCTGCAACAGAGTCTTTTGAGAAATAGAGAACCTGCTAGTTTATTTTCCCCCATTTTATTCTGAAGCCTAAGACTAGGTTTCACAAGATCTGGATAAATTATTTTCTGAATACCACATTGGACAACCACTTAAGACTGTATGTGATTGTTTATTTACTCTCTTTGCCTTTATGATAACATGCGACTGAAAGTCTGCAGGCCCTTATGTTTGGGTGCAATATGTGCCTGGAGAACCAATTCCTGCAAGTCGACCAAATGAAGGAAGTGTTCAGGGAAGGAAAAGAAAGAAGCGCATCAGGCAGAAGAAGGCATTTATCTTGGTGTGTTGCATGTTTTTTCATCTATATATTTGGAGTTTCTTGTTTCAACTATTATCAATCTTAGAAATTTACTAGTTGTTTTTGTTGAACATCTTCCAAATATTAACTATAGTTTCCATGCCTGATGTTGCTTTGACAACAGTATAATTTTTGTTTGATATCATTGTCACGAGAAACAAAGAAAGAGTACATTTGTTTTCCTTTTAATATCAACTTTTCCACTTAAGGAAGCTAATTCCTCATTCTAAAATTATAAAACTTTTTCATCAAAGAATAACCTCAAGATCCTTATTCAAAATGACAAATAAATTTAATATTTACCATACCCTAGAAAAAAAAAAACTCTGCCAAGAGCTCGGCTACCTTTACCAACAGTGGCCTCCATCCTTCCTCTTCCTCTGTTACTCCTTGTCAAGTGGACCGTAGTGCCTCTATAGGAAAACATAGTCCTGTTCATTGTCATTTTAGCTGCCACATCTTTGTCATGCTCCAATCACCTGCAATTGCGGGTGCAGCACAAGTTTGTCATGAACTAGCTAACAGCAGCAAGATCTAAGGGGCAACTCATGTGAGGTTTTGTGGAAGTGGAGGAAGGGAATTATGCAGCAGGATATTCACTTGATTAAGCATCCATGGTCATAGCAAAAAACTACACCAGGGCTCTGCATCCATCCTCAGGTTAGCTCTCTTGTTTCAGCTAACAACTGTTGGGCAACAAGTTCTTTCCTGGCTTAAATTATACCCAAATCAATATATAGAGCCTGAATGTTGGATTTTGCATTTTGGTTTTCCAGTCAGACTGGAGGAATTTGGTTTATGAACCTTGTTCGAGTAAGCATTGTACTTGAACCCATGCTGGAGAGCTTTTGTTTGATGATTTCATTGCACTGTATGATTGTTTGATATAATGGAATCATGTTCCTAAAGCCTGATTTTGCTCAAATCCACTCAGGACAATTGCTTCATGATGCACTGTACATTTTCACTATTTTAATTGACATCAAAATGTTCCCAAAGCCTGATTATGTTCCCATCAGATTTTGCATGATGCTAATGTTATTTCTTTTATGTATATAATAGGCCGAAAAGAAGAAGCGCAAAGCTCAATTGGCAGAGGCCAGGAAAAAGAGGGACATGAAGAGGATTGAAAGAAAAATGGCTGCAGTAGCTAGGGAGAAAGCTTGGGCTGAAAGGCTGATTGAGTTGCAGCAACTCGAGGAGAAGAAGAAAGCTGCTGCAATGGCTTAACAAAGAATCTGTAGAACGACATGCTGCTAAGCCTTTTGAATACCTGAATTGTGTAGAATGAAAAAGTTACATTTAGAATCATATCTGGGACTTTGCATTATTATGTTTTATTTGAATCATCTGATTATGTTTGTGAGAATGGATGGATTGCTCCAAATTTCCACTGGCCGATCTAATGGTTAAACTTGCTGAGCTAATTTTGTTGATTACCTGTGTTCTCCTTTTTTTTGTCTTCTTTCAAATAAATTGCTTTACCCGTTGCAGGCTGCAGATTCGTCAAGCTCTTAACCAAGAGGAGTCATCTGTTTTCATTTGGTAACTCCGACTGGGGTTTTGCAGTGTCAGTGATGGGTACTTTGTTTATCTGCTGCTCAGATTGATCATGCTAACTGATACTTTTGGAGAATAATAGTGAGAAGAAGCCTCAGTTTTCTTTTCAGGAGTAATATTCCAGTGTTGGTCTATTAGATATTTCAGCACAAAATCTCCAATTTTTTTACTTTTTACTTCATGAATCACTTTATATTTTGGACTAGAGTTTGCTTTCTGCTTCCAGACTGAATGCTGTGCTCCTTTTTCTTGTTATAATCCTGTAGCAAATAGAAGAGCAGAAGGGTTGAAGACCCTTCCAGTGAGAGCATCATCATTTGCTAGACTTCAAAAGGGCTGAAGACCCTTAAAGTAAGAGAACCATTATTTTGCTGGAATGACTTTGTGAATGATAGAAGGAGCCATTTTGCTTTAGCCATCCATGAAGACTTGTTCTCCCTTGACATGCATCAAAATTATATGCTGCAATAGCACTTCTCATAAACAAGATTCTGTTTCTCTTGCCATTGAAAGCTTCTTCTGAACACAGTCTTGGATTGGTTGAATCTTCTGGTTTGATGTGCACATAAAGCAGCCTGCAATCCGAATCCAAGGAGCCTAATTGTTGTCAGCACATCAACTCCCTATTTGCAAGTCATATTAACAATTCACAACAAGCTGCAAACTGCACTTGATACAGATTGGGAAGTGTGCCATTTGCCTTCATATCTCCTGGTGCAGGAAAGCCAACAAGCTGGAAAAGATGTTCTTACACCAACTCATAATGAAAGATGTGAATTCAAATCCTTGTTAACTCACATCTTTGAATTGAAGTACAATTATTAGGTTTAAAAGCAAACCTCTTATATGTATTAGTAGATAAAGAGATGAAATAACATGATGAATTATGTTCATCTGAGATCCTTGGAAGGCACAGAAACATGCAGTACTAACAATAGAGGGGGCAATATAATGACCAATTACATATGCTAGTTACTCTTCAGCTAATTAATACATAAATAAACAGCTTGATCATAACCCCTGCATTTTATTCAAGGCGATGTCGAATGACATGGTATTGTGGCTGGCTGCTAAAAAAAATTTAAAAAAACAGCAAAAATGATATCAAATTACACATCGAAAAATTAAAGTTGGAACAAAGAGAAAATTATATCCACCAAGAATCAAATCATAAGGAGAAGATAACAGCTCTCCATCTTTTTATTCTCTGTAGCAGCAACCCAAGGTTCCATTGAGCTTCCTTCTGATGGTGTTCAAGATGGCATGGGCTTATTCTTCAAGAAATGCTTGAAGAGTATCAGAGCTTGTAGGGGACGATGAAGAGGGACTTCGTGTCCAGCCCCAGTAACAGTCACAAAGGTTAGGCCTTTATAGATTTGACTCCATCCACCAACCTATAACATTAGACATGTAAAGAGCATGAAATGGTTCCGAAACATCTCAATAATGTACATGAACAAGTAGTAGCATAATAGAAAGGGTTGTTGTGTCTGACCTTTCCATTATAATACCATGGATACCAATTCTTGAGAGTATTTAGTTTGAGAGCATCAATGGAGTATCTTGTTGCAGTCAAGGGGACTACAGAATCTGTATCACCACTGTCAAAAAAGTGCAGTTTAAGAAGGAAAACAGAGAACTGCATTAATGAATGATTATATGCAATGGACAGTAATTATGCTTAACCTCAAGCCAAAATGAATTAGTGATTTCTATGGGATGCTGCCATATACTAAGAAAACAAGACAAAAGGTTTGTTCATTTGGGGCTCACTTCTTTCATAGGCTAAATACAAAGCTCTAATCATTTAAAGAGGTTAAAAAAATTCACCAAATGAGACTTATCCTACAAAGTTCTCATTAAGGATGAATAAGTATTACTTATGTTGTGAAATCTTTCAGTCTATTTGATATTAGTTGTTAGAAGGATATTTCATTATTGGGGTATTTGTTCAAAGCTTTAGAATTACAATCATTGAGCTTCACAAGCACTACCAAAAGATACTGAATAATTAAGAAACTAGCATAAACTTAGTCGCAAAAGAAGGGATGCCATTTGTCGAAGAACCAGCTGCGAAAGAATCAAATAAAAATAAAATTAGTAGAGAATGAACAAAAGAATATTAGAATTCTCTTATCCTTAGAGCAGACCTATTAAAAAGGAATATGAAGACAAGTCCATCTTTTTTATCTTTAGTGAAAGTTGACTAAAAAACATTTATAAAGAACATTTGCTTCAGTTCAATTAGCTGCCATCGAGTTAATACTTCTGTTTCTATCAGAATACCGAGTACTGATACATTAATTCCAGCAATTTTGATGCAAATTTACCCAACCATAAGTTCATAAAGTTAAGAACAAAAAAACACACAGAGAAAAAGTTCTTCCTCAAAAATGTTTGAAATGTACCTGAAAACCCATATCCTTAGGCCAGCAGCAATAAGTTCATGGTAAATAGGAAGCACAGACTTTGGTGAATCTCCCCAATTCTCTCCGACAGTATCACTGTTGAGAATTTGAAATATAGCAATTAATGTCATTTCAACCTATCAAAACACACTGCAGATTCCCATTATAGTGCATAAATAAATCATATTAATTCTAAAACGAACCTGCATGTCTCCCAACTGTATGGTATTCCAGTGACATTGGCGTGCAGTGCTTTTTGGACCTCAGGACGGTTGTAGTATACCATCGAGTACCTCTCGGTGCAGGGATCATAAGCTCTGGACATCCATGGCTGCATTTTAACAGCAAGAACACAAGATGCAGATGAATAATTAATCCAACTAATACAATTTAAACAAAAAGTAAAATTAAGCTGATACGAGAAAACATAAACATTAAGCAAAATAATGATGATGATAGAAGAAGAAGAATAGTGTAGAGTGCTCACATAGTGACCTCTTAGGTTGCGCCTAAGAGATCCAGTATCATTACATGGAAGAGTGTATATGCTGTAAGGGTCTATGTTCCCCATCTCGGTATCGGCATCAACAAGGGCCTTTATGCATGCATCAGAAGGGTGTTCAGAGACTTCGTGGTCGCAGTGAACCCGCAGAATTCGGTAGGTGGCATCCGAGATCAGGCCATGAGTCCACCAGTACTCGAAGGTCCCAACATAATCATGGTAATCATCAGTGACTCCATTACCAACCTGAGTTTAAATTAGACTCCAAGCATCAAATCTAATCTCAACAAGAACCAAAAGAAAAAAGGAAGGCAGCAAACAGGTTGCAGGATTTACCAGAAATCCCTTGAAATTAATGGAGGGATCTTGAGCACCCATATTTTTCCTGTGGACAAGCTGAGATAACTGTGGAACGTAATGCCCTGGGAGGCGAGAGACGAACCAATTTAGAGATCCGATGGATTGGCTTCAAACAAGAAATGTTTGACAAAAAAGGTTGTACATTTATGAGTCACACGGTACCTGCATAACTCTCTCCGGCTATATAGAACTCCCGGTGTTTGTACTGAGGAAACCTCTCGAACCAATTCGCGAGGAATTTGTATGCATCCGCAGCTGAGGAGGATAAATGAAGCAGAAAAGAACATAAATATGAAATGATCGAAAAATGATGATTTTTCTTTTTTTTTTCTTTTCTTGATGACAGTAAACTAACCTGTCCTGTTGTCTCCGGCAGTGTAGAGATCCGATGAGGTATTAGAGTACGAGAATCCAACGCCTGCCGGCGACTCCAAGAACAGCACATTCGCCACTACCAACGCCAAAAACTAATCAGCAAAGCTCGTAAAGGAAGGGCTTCTACGGTAACACGCACGGGGAAGACGCATAAAAATCGAATCTTGGAGGGAGAACCACCGGTGTTCCAGGCGTAAGGATTCAGGTAGAGGGTCTTCCCGTCGGACCTGATCCGGAAGGGGCCAAGCTCCTCGGAGGCGCCGTAGGCCACGGAGGAGCACCCGGGGCCGCCGTTGAGCCAGAGGACGAGAGGGGCGGGCTGCGCAGCCGGCGACGCCTCGACGAGCCAGTAAAAGAGGGCGCGGCCGGCGCGCGCGTCGACGGTGACGTATCCAGAGTACTGCGCGAAGTCAACGGGGGGCTGGCCAGGTAGGCGGGCGATCCTGTCCAGCTCCTGCTGCTCCGCCGGCGAGCAAGCCGCCGCCGCTGCGAGGCTCCCCACCAGTAACAGCAGACACATACAAAAGGAGGAGGAGGAGCACAAGGAAGTAGGCGACAAGGACATGGAGCAGAACCCCATTGGCCTGTTTCCCTCTCTCTCTCTCTCTCTCTGCCTCTCCTTGATGCGTCTGGCTCACTCAGAGATACAGAGATAGAGAGGTAGAGAGAGAGAGTATATGCAGCAACAAATGAGAAGCATGGAGAGTATATATAGCGAGAAAGAGAGAGAGATTCGAATCAGCAGTTGGGAAGATTAATCTCCATAAACAACTACGAGAGATTTGGAGTGGCAGAATGATTCATTGACTTCAGACTTCCTCATCGACCTTAACAGACACCAACTTCATCCTCGCTTTATTTATTCATTCGTTCATTGTTCCAAATTATTTCTTTTGCTCCCTAATAACTATGTCTAACCAAAAAAAAAGAAAAAAAAAATTATGATTGCTATATTAGAGTTTACGTGGAAGTCCATCAACACATAAAATCTTATAATAGGCACATCAAATTAGACAAGATCAAGTTCTTGCAACTAAAAATCGAATTCGAATATTATAAATTATCTCCTCCTCTTTCAATCTCAACCCATCAAAAGCCATGGCGAAGTTCCAAAATAAACTTCATCCGTCGTGATTGAACTCACATGGATCCATATGTATCACATACGTTGTGCTACTTTACTGCATTAGCGTTGCATCAGACAAATATAATAATGTGAAGTCCTCATCAAACTTTGTTATTACTACTATTATGGTGAAGTCTCTCGCAAACTTTCTGAGTCCACCAAACGTAAACTATTCCATACGTTAATGCCTAACAAATCCCTGATGTGATCAAAAATCAATTACTGTAGTAGACTAATCACAAGGCTATAGGTAAGTTAAATAAACATAAAAATAGGCAAACACACAAGAAATCTTACCAAAAAAAAAAAAAGGGAGTGTGAGCAAAAGCTCAAAGCACTGTACTTTGTTCATCTGGGAGTTACAGTGGTGCAACACAAGAAAGGAAGAAGACAACAGATGCTTTACGATGGAGCTTATGATGCGGATAAAGAAGGTAATCATCGAACAAAGGAACAATTAGTGGGGATGGAGAACACAACAATGAGAGTGGGAACAACAACAAAGTTGGGAGGCTTTGTAATGTCAGTTTTGAAGTGGATTGAAGAACAACTTGCATTTGTTTGCCAAGAAAAAAAAAATCTCCATTGGTTCTTTCTGAAACTTGCTTAGGTTTATTGGCCGGGGGGAGATGATATATGATTGGTGTCGATACTGTTTGGTAGATGAAGACCAAGTCCAGTGATTGGAAACCCCTCCTTGCAAACAAACAAAAAAGAATAAAGGATCATTGGCCTTGCTCGAAGCTTGTCATGAGAAGGGTATCATTTCTCCTTCGTTCCATATCATTGGGCTCTATTTATGGTGGCTGTACTAGAAATAGTCCCCACAGATTAATTATTAAGATGCAACTCCTTTGTCTCAATCTTTGGCCTGTGTTGTCATGATCATCCCTAAAGAGGACATAAACGTCGTGTAGGAAAGCTTCAGTGTTTCACAGGAATTAATCTATCAAGAGTGCATTAATATTTATCGTCTGTAAGGCTCAAATTATAAGACTAAGAGGTGATGTCTATTCTTTTTTGTGAAATTAAGAATCGATGCAACAAATAGAACAGCAATATCAATCAATTATAATTACCTCATACACATTGATAACTTGAATTAAAGTCCTTGCTTTGTGCTGCCAAAATACCTTTACATACTCATTAACTAATGCATTATATCGTACATTAAATGCAAAGCATCAGTGTGTGTGTATAGAACACAACATGTTTAAATATCAATATATATATATATATAGGAAATTAACAAAATGAAGAATCAATTCGATTCTTTATCATAGGTTAGGTTAAATTCATTTATAAACCAAACTTTGATTCGATCGATTCAATTTACATAAAATCTACATCAACATATGTGGGCATCGTTGTTTGTACATTATTACTTGTCATGTATAACGTATGTAATCCCCGTCTTGATGTGTCTCAAATCTATGTTAATAAGTCCGAGAGTGAGATGAGGAACCATCATATCATATGGTGTGAGGAATTTATGAGTTCTTCGTATTATCCTAATTTTTATATTTTTTATTTTTTAAAAAATAAAAAATTTATTAAAACTGAATATATATAAATAATAATATATATATAATAAAGTAACAAAGAAAATATAGCTTAGATTCAATTGATTTACAAATCAAATTGGACTGATTCAATTGATTTAATTTATCCAAAATCAAATTACATCAACATGCGTGGATATCATCGCCTACATATCATATTATAATGCATACTTATCATGTATAATGCACATCATCACGTCTTGATGTGCTTAGAATCCCCTATATGAGGCTAGGAATTCATGGGTTATTAATATTTTTTAATTAATTAATTTTATTTTAAAAAAAGTTACTACTATCAAGACTAATTAATAATACTAAATTTTATGAATAATAATAATAATTGTAAAAAAATAATATTTGAAGAAAAAAATTAAATGTAAAAATAGTATTAATACCGTATTATCTAATTCAATCAAATCATCAGTTTCACAATTGACTCGTAATCAATTGAAGACAGACTCAATCCGTCCCGTCCCGTCCCATCTCCGTTTATTCTTTCGTCCCCCGTCTTGTCCAAGCCAGCGAATCCTTCCGATTCTGGAATCGGAGGAAGGTAAGAGGTAGCCATCTTGATTCGTCCCCTCGGTGTCCTTTTCTCTCCGGTGGGTTTCCACCTCCTTTGGGGCCATCGATTTCTACTATCAAACGGACGCGTGACGCACGCAGAAGAGGGAGCGGGGCGCGGCTTTTGGTGGGATCTGTCGCCATGGATGAACAGTTCTCCGAAACTTCCGTAAGGCCTTCTCTCTCGCCTTCCGATCTTCGCTTTTGATGTGTTATCGCCGGTGCGGTTATGTGAGATCCGTGCTTTCATATCCTTTTTTAGAGGATTTAACTTATCGATGTGTTTAGACAAGTAAAGACTGTGAGCGCCAGCACCCTACTTCATGTGATACTTGCTTTGCAAGTTCGTATTGTTCCATCAAGGAATCATTGTTACTGAAAATTTCTATCCTGCATCGATTATGCTATGTTGCCTGTGCCCCTATTTGTGCCTGAACCAGTAGTGTCTAGCTGAGAAGTTTGAGATTCGGCAGATGCCTCACTTCTATAGGAGTTCGCATTGTGTCGACGTCCATCTCCACGCTTCATAGGTTTTAAGCAGATTGGACTCACGATTCATTTTTCTTTTCTAAAATAGTAGTTGCCATCATCTATCTACGCCATACATGTTCATATGGTGAATGATAGAACTAATTGACTTGAGAATTTGGCCTTTCTTTTTCGTTATTTTGTCCTGATCTTCCATCTCAGTGTCTTATGTGCTGCTGTTCTTGACTTCAACTAAACTTGCTTATCATCTCATCTCAAAATCATATTACTGTTTCCTTGTATGAGTGAGTGTATGTTTTGACAGCAGGCAGTCAAACTTCAACAGGGAGAAAGGCAACTAATGGAATTGAGTGCTCGTTCCTTACGCTCCAAAGACTCTTCCGCCGAGGAAGAAGCAGCCTGTGTCCAAAAGGAAGTTGAAGAGGGAACGAACGACTCAGGCAGGAGAAGAAACATGTTGCCCACCAAAATGAAGTCGGGAAAGCCCAGTGACTGTTTTCTAGTTTATTTTCTGTCCCAAAATACCATGATTTTTTGCGGCTGAAACTTTTTCTGATTTAAACCTTTTAACCTAAAAAATATTGCTGTCCTGTTTCTGGTTAAGAATTCATTGGTGATTCCTCTCTATGGAGCATTGATTGTACCTTGCAAATTCTTTTCCTGTTGGATGAGAATATGCTATCAGGCTTGTAGTGTTTGATGATATATTATTATCTCCTCCAGAATTCTGAACTGCCCCATTAGATTTACCAAACACCAAAAGGAGTGTTTTTGGTGACTCCTTTGGTCACTCATTGCCTTTTAATAAAGGCTTGTAACTATTTTACTGTGCTTCCTTTTTATTGTACAACAGTGTGTTTTACAATTGGTTCGTTGGAGTGAATCATCAATTAAAATTGTTGAGTCTTGAAAAGAATGCTGATATTTTCTCCAGCAAAAGCATACAGTGATTCCTGGATGATAGATACAAAAGCTCCATGAAACAGACATTGAAGTAATATAAAGGACTGGTTATGTTGAGCTTGTTGGGACTCATCCCAAGAAAATTGTGCAGAGATATAGGACAAACAGCAAACCCTAAGCCCAGTGGAACATTTTCTGATGCCAATTAGTGGTGTGCATCAATCACCACAGAAGCACAAGCAATCAGTGATCAGAAGGATTAGTGGTGCTAACAGATGGAGAACTATCTCAATAATCTAAACAAATTGCTAGTGAGGCAAGCCACAGAACTAGGCAGTCCCCAAATTAAAATCAAAAGTACCTGCCAGATACAGATATGTCAATTGCTAAGCACCAAGTTTGGTTAGTGTAAGAGCATTAAGATCTGTTCATGGTACAACTATTGTAACAACATGATTAGCACATAAGACCCTGCTAAATCTTCTCAAACATCCATGTAGTGAAACAAAGAACCTGAAACAGAACACATACTTTACAGAACACATACTTCAGAGAACTGGTTCAAGTCCTCTCAAGCAGCCTACAGCGAAGAAGAAGAGCTGAAAGATATAACACATCTTTTACAGATTTGCTGCCAAGCGGCCCTTCAGTTCTCAGTATCTGAATCAAGCACTGGAAGGATGTTGAAAGCCGAGGAACCAAGATGGACTCCCCTAACTATGCCTCCATAGCTTGTTTTTATTCTGTGACAGAGAAGCAAAATAGAGTCCCATAATGCTGTCCTTCCCTGAAGAAAACCAACCAAGGTTCGTTGTCAGTAAATGTTAGAAAAAAGTTATACAAAACCAAATCCTTTCGGTCCAAAGCTTTTATTGTGAGATTACCCAGGTTGGTCAATTGCTACCATAACAGAAGGTCGATACAGTGCCAAATTCCTATGTTTGTGACACATTAGTAGAAACCTGAACCATACATTTACTATACATTTACGATGGAAATCAAGCCACATTTTGCAGACATTAAAAAAAAAGGACCAATTCCAATCACTTTGGATTAATGGCAAACTGTTCAATTAACATATTCAAGTTGCCACATGACAACATCCTGTGCAACATTGATATTATTTCCTAGATTAACAATAAAGAAAAAGTAGAGAACAAATAAAATAGAGAAGGAAAGAATCCTTATCTTGCAACATCGAAATTGATCATATACAATATACTGAATCACCTTGATACGATTTCATTTTTTTAATTACTTTTTTTATTTGAGGCCTAGAATTATAATGGATCATCGGTCTTTGAATGAATATGTGTGTTATTCCCCACGTAATGTGTGAGTGATACAAGACTATAGTTTTCCTCTTGTATGAGTTGGAGGAATTGGAGCGAGTCCAAGGCTATCCCGTTTTCCTCCCCTCTCTTCTTCAAAGCCAGCTCACACTGAAGACCCGCGGAACGACCTCTCAACAACATAAGCCAGAAGGATGTCTTCAAACCCTCCTTGATCATCTTGGTACATATTGAATTTCAGCACTTGTTTTTTATTATTCAAATTAATAATTCAGAAAATTAGATTTTCTCATTTTCTCTATTCATTTTATCTTTTTTATTTATTATTCATCTCCATCCAATTCTCTCATTATCTTAAGCATTCCCTTATAATTGTCCTACATCAATTTAGTTGCATCTTCTAGAAAACCTCAAGATCTCAAGTATCCGATACTATGTCATTTAGGTTCAGACTAGATATTACATAAAGACCTTTTTGTCTTTTAGGAAGGAAATTTGAGGAACCAAATGAAATATGTGATACATTGAGCAACTTTGGCATGAGAAAGTTAGGTGAGCTGAATAAATGAAAAACATGCTATAACATATAAGTTCCTCATCTTCCATTACAGAAAAATATTACAAAATAAAAGCAAATAAAACAAAAGAAGTGGCAATAGGATTGAAGTAGGCAGTGTTTACACTGCTGGCTTCACTGTCATGAATCATATGCAAACATAAGTATGGCATCATGGAGCAATGTCAAGCAAAATTTTGAACCCTAAGAAACACTGCAAAATTTAAAACCTTTAATTTGTTTGGCACTATCAACGATATCTCTTTCGATCTCTTAAGTGCAGCTTTCCTATGTTCTTTCTAATATTTAGCATATAATCTTACAGCGTTGATATGGTTAAAATTAGAAGTACTTTCACATATGAAGCTGGAAAAGGGTAAATTTGAGCTTGACATGGTGAAGAATATAACCAATACAGGAAGAGAAAAACAAAATAACTTTACTGAAAGAAAGTCAAACATAAGTTTCTCTAAGAGTCTTGCAAAGACAATTAGATGAAAGTAGACAACGAAGACTATCTGAATAGTAGTCACCTGAAGAGAGAATTGCAGTTTCTTGTCCCAGTATAATGCAAATATTGGAGGACTTTGTTTTCCAACAGCTAGGATACAAGCTCCTGGGTGAAGGACCGATGGCACACCAGATATGACAGCAACATACTTCTCAGGAAATCTTTCTACAGGCGGAAGAAGTCCCAGGAACAAAGGGTTCTTGCTAGATTGTGCACCAGAATAAGATGTGGGGTCAACATGTAACATCCATTTTGGATGCTCCAAGAAAGCGCAGAATAAGTACAATAACAGGTGAGAGTCAGTTGGAAGCTCGCTCGTCCATTTTTTGTCTCCTTTGTCATAACCACCTCCACTCCCCACATGGTCATAATTCTTGACACATGATCCTTCAGCAAGCTCTACAAAAAATTTATTGACATTCGTTGATGAACAAAATTTCTTAAAGAGATATACCATCATGAGCTAGTGACAGCCATGGTATTCCCTGGGGACACATTGCCAGTCAACGAAAAGAAGTTGGATGAATCGACCGGTTTAATCATACCTCGGACCCTTTTAACTGTATAATCAGCACGAACACTACTTTGCGGCAGCAAACCTTTAATCAGCTCTCCTTTCATCAGTGTGTTGAGCCTCTGGTGCTCAGTGATGGCATCGACACATGCCTGTATGAGAGGGAGAAGCGGACTTGGCTGTGGTTGTTGCATACTAGCAAAGGGTGTCTGTGCTGCACATAGGAAAAAACATAGACGCATGTATATATGCCAGACATTACTACCAAAAGGAACAGATGACTTGCTAAGACCAAAAAATGGATCTTTAGAACCAAAATGAGCAAGGCAGATATACAAGAAGTGATTGTAACTGACACATTGATCCATCACGTGCTTGCAAGAGGAAAGCTCGTAACTGATGAAGCAGCCCATCCTCATCCACAGTGACAGTGGGCAGCCACTCCCTTGCTCCACCAACCGGTGATAACATGAATGGTGGTGACGTACTCGGTGACTCACTTCCGACTTGGCTGACTGTGATTGAAGTACCAACCTTGGCTGCTGCTTGCATAACCTACAAAGATCATCAGAACAAGGGCACAAATCAACAGAAAGCTATAAGCAGACACTATGGATCCTAAATCAAAATGAAATATTAACTGCAAAACCTGACTGTGACTTGTATCGATCTTCTCCCGGAGTGGGTTGATCAAAATGGCAGAGAACCACTGTCTGAGGCGGTCCCGCCACAGCTCAATTTGCGGGTAGATGCCCAAGTACTCGAATGCCTCGACAGCTTGTTCCATTGACATGGGGGCAGGGAGCTCCCCCTCTCCCTTCTTTGGTGGTGTGTTGTATTTCTGGTGAGAACCAGGAGACATCCTGGCAGGCCTCAGTGGTGTACTTCTAGCAGCACCTGAAGGAGTACTCTGGGTAGCAACTGAACTGGGGCTCGAGATGACAATGCCCCGAACAGGTGGTGGGGGTGTGACCGCTATAGCAGCTGATTCCACAATCCTCTCATCTACTTCGGCCAAGTATTGTTCCAACATTACCTCTGACTGAATCCCCTTGGCGCTCCCTGCGCTGTGCCTCGACCACGGAGTCGAGGGAGACGCTACATGAGAATGAGAAGAAGGCGGAGACATTGGGGACAAAGCAGCCTTCTTTCCACCGCTGGAACACAGTTGATCAGGCCCAACTCTTGATGAATGTGAAGGTGTATAACTGAATGAAGACCTGCGGATAGGAACTAGAGGCTCAGAAGACGGGACAGGCCTCGACCGGGGTGGCTTCTTGATAGGCTCAGCATCAGTGAACCTCTCGGCTGCCTTCTGCCTCATGCCTAGAAGAGCAAGTTGGCGCTGGGTGAGTACATTTTTCACCTCTTTATTTTCCTGAGAAGGAGAAGCGGCGGAAGCATTTCCTAGAGCGTTCGTTGGGTTGCGGAGCGACAAGGCTCGAATGAGGGCTGATAAGGATGCGATAAAAACCAGTCCGACCACTGCTTCCAATAACTTGACGAGAAACTCTGCGATGCACCAAGGAGAAATTTTTACAAACAGTTAGCGGTCAACAAGCAGAACAGATACAGATCGAGGTGGAGAGACGAAGAGCTTACGGGCTGTGCTGACAGAGATACGGATCCCACCTAATTTTTTGATGAGATCATCTTCCCTAAGAGACAAAGCAATAGAGGCGGTAAGCAGGTGAGATCAAACAAGCGGACGCAAAACGCAAAGATCACAACTTTGAGCAAAGACTAAATGTCCGAAAGCAAGGAAAGGATAGAGAAGAGACACATACATGGAGAAGACGGAGATTAAAAAGGTGGCGGAAGCAAGGGAAGCGAAGAGGAGGAGGAGTAGTGCGGAGGGGGAGGGGCGAAGGCTGTGGGCGGTGAGGGCAGCCGAGAGGGTGGCGTTCTGGTAAGCCAAGAACTTAGCCTTGGGCAAGGACCGTTGTTCCGATGAAGCAGGGCGCATCCTTGCGCTTTCCATTGCCTTCGGCCACCGATATTTTTCTGCAAGGATGGCGCACGGTCGCCCGCTGCTGTTTCTGCCGCCGCCGCCGCCGCTCGTGCTCTATGCTCGCGGCCCCCCTTTGCCGCTTAAACCCCACGGCTCCGGTTCAAATTTTAACCCTGGCAATGGACCCGGTCCATCTCCGGTCCAAGGTTCCATTGGGCCTTATGATCCATTAACTTATCATACTCCAAAAAATTATTAAATATATATCTAATTGATGGATTAAAATAATTACTTTTTTCCAATTGACGTAAAAATTCATAATTTCGGAACAAAAAAAATAATCAAACTTTACATCAACCTCAATCAAACACATGATATTAATTTATAAATAATGGTATATGGATTTTTTTTTATATGTCTCTTTAGATTCTCATGTTAGTTCCTTACATTGTGATGACGGATAGAATTATATATATCTTATGAAAATATATCTGGTCATGAGATTTTGACAATGATGATAAGTCTACTGTATGCACCAGTAATGACCACTGACTACCTCTTGACACGGCTTTGCTTCCCATCTTCTAAGTAGTACTGTTTTCTTCACCGGCGACTCACTCAATCATGGCTGAGGACTGTCCACTCTGCTTCCACGAAGCCATGAACAAGCTCTGGTTTCAGCAGAACATTCTCTACCTTGAGCCACCTGGCGACAGCTTGCCACCCTCGATGGAGAAGATGAAAGCACGAGAGGTACTGATGAATTCAAGAGTTGCAGAAGCAGCTTCTTCTGCTACTTTCTTCTCTCTGTCCTGTTCATGGCGGCTGATGCCCTGCTTGTTCCGTTCAGATAGCTACGGCTGCTGCTGAGAACCAAAGCTTGGAGTCGACTTGCCAAGAGAAGAGAACAACAAGATTGAATATCGTCATCGGCCAGCCGCTCTTTCAGCTGCAGCCACCACCGAGGCAAAAGATCCATTCACACTCTTCATCACCTAACACGAGCAGGAGTTCCCAGGCCAAATCGAGGAGGAGAACGCCAAAGAAGAACACGGTCATGGATCTGGGTTTCACCTTCCCCAGGGAGAAGCTGGGACCGCAGCTGATGACCACGGTGCCAGCCCTGCAGAGGCTGGCAGAGGAAGGCGAAGGGAGAAGAAGACACAGCAATGAGGGATATGTAAAGAGGCCGTATCTCTCTGAGACATGGCGAATCAGCAGTCACGGTTCTCCACAGTTCGATCTACAAATGCTGGGCAGATCTCCTCAGGGAGCTGACATGAAGAAGCACCTCCTGTTCTGGGCAAGAAAGGTGGCTTCCATAGTCCGCCATGAATCCTGAAGCTTCGCGAATCGAGTTCGATAACGAAGGAAATAGCATAAAAGCTTCTTCCTTTCCCCAGCAAAGGAAGTGGAGAAGATCCATCCATCCTCATCAGAGATGAGAAAACAGTGGACAGAAGCTGCTCAAAGGTACCTATCGCAAAGGTGAAGGAAGCATCTTCATTAACAATAGAAGCAGCATATCAATTTATGTGGTAGAAACAAAATAAAAAATAAAAAGAATGAAAAAGATATCTGAATGTTATTGATTTGAAAGAACATTCCAGCTTGTTGCATGAGTTGAATGATCTCTTGTTCCTCTCAGCTGATTCCTGATGACCCGTAGAGGTTGATTTGCCAGAGTCAACATGGTCACTGATCATATTAACGTTCATGGCTGCTTTCTCCTTGTCCATGATGCCTGGTAAGGGATATAAGATGATCATATTATATGCATCTTACGAAATTAGAGAGAAAGTAAAAGCCCATTCATGGCATCTGTTTAAGAGGGAGTAAAACCTCAAAGGAATTATTTGCTAAAGAAGATCCTTCCCAATCCATAATAGTATTAAAGTCAAGTGGAGTTTATCCTGTATAACATTATTATTATTGTTATTATTAATCAAAAATTTTAAGAACTTGTGCGAGATCATCCATCATCAAAGAAACTCCTTTCTTGTCACTACATACAAACATGAGTTCTAATCCAAGAATGTTTTCAGATATTTGTGCATCAGGTATAGTCTTCATCATATTTATTTCAGCTGAATCTGGAACAATATTTGAAGGTATATATGCATGGTGATGATGAAGTTGTGTGCATGCGAAGGAAGCCATGGCATGCGGTTGCTTTGTGAGTGAGAAAGCAACTCGTCTTCCTCGTGGCCATTGATCAATCAATCATCACAGAGAGCCAAAGAAGTGGTTGAGCATCCTCAAGACAACAGACTGGAGACCAACATGAGATTGTTTCAACTTGCAACACACAGCTTTCTTCAATCACATTCTATTGCATGGAGATGATCAGTCGGTGGCTGCAGCACGCATGCTTGGAGTACAAGCTCACCAACTCAGACGCCACATGCCATGATCAATGCTGTCGAGTTCTTGGGGCCTTTAAAATGCCAGCAGCTGCTTGGAGATGAAGGATGAGTTGCCTTCCACTGATCATCCCTGTCTTATACTTTTACGTGTTCCTTGAACTGAGTATGGTGACCCAACTCCAGCTAAAGAATGTTGAGAAGTAACAATAAATAATAGTAGTTTGGAAGATGGCTAATTCCATCCTCCAAAATCGGCAAAAGTAACAACGAATCGCTCTCTCTCTCTCTCTCTCTCTCTCGCTCTCACCATTTACATGACTCATCTGCTCACGATTTCTTCTCCTCATCTGCTGGCATTCTGGATTTGGTGGTGGGAGGACAGATTGGTGGATCTTGGTATGTGGAGATGCCACAGCATGATCTTGGAGCAATCAGCAGGAATGCCCTTCAACTTGGTCTCATCTTCTAGTAGCACCTGCCGGACGAATTTTATGGAGTCCTGCAGTAACAGTCGTCAGACAAACGTTAAAAGGCTTCCAGATTCCATTGTCCTAAATGGATCATTCTGTCTGCAAAAGAATAAGGATTGTACTAAGCTCATCCTGGAAGACGCTGCTGCAGAATCTTGTGTGTTGGTAATGTGGAGAAGAAGAAGAAGAAGAAGAAGAGAGTAGATGAAACTAATGATTGATAAAAATAACAGCTCAAACCTTTGAACTCGAGGTTGGAAAGTCTCTGCACAGATTGACGAACCTGGGATGTGTCCGGCACAGACGTGGCTCGGCCCCATCTCTCAGGATCCCACAGTATGGAGCTGTTGAAGGCAAAGCCTGAGATGTTGATCCTTGGAGGCTTCGCTTTCATGTCAGCATCAGTCAGGAAATTACTGAGACTAATCTTGTCATTAGCCAAGTCCTTGAAGAGCCACCCCACGACCTTGGAGGAGTTGCAGATCGGCCCCTCCACCACCACTCTCTTCCTGTTTGCTGATACCAGCGCCACTGGCCATGCCCCAAATCCCCTGCATTTTGTTTGGATGCAATCTTTTAGTGAGAACAGGCAGAGTTGTAATGCTTGTTTCAGGAGAACCAATCAAAAAAGCTTGTTCTCTTATCCTTGATGCGTTCTCTTGGAAGAACGGGAAACGACTGTGACTTTAGAGGTTGATAGGTGGAGTCGAGATGAGGAAGAGAAGGCACAGAACTCGTACTCGATCTGTCTCATCTCCTGGAAGAACCGGAGATCGTAGACGTTGGAGGCGCCTGCGAAGTGGACGATCCCGGTGAGCCGGTGATACTCAATGTGGTTCAGGGCCACGTTCCCCTGGTGGTCGGCCTCCGCCGCCGGGTCGGTAAAGTTCGCGTCGAAGGTCAAGTGCCGGTACACCACGCCGGTCCTCCTCAGCACCTCGGCGGTCTCGGGCGCGGTGGCGCGGGCCTGGACAATGACCCAGAGCAGCGGCGGCGGCACCAGCTTCAACGTGTCGGCCAGCCTCCTCAGGAGCGCCCCCTGCAGGCGGTCGCCGGACCGGGTCGTGGTGACCACGATCAGCTGACTCTCGGACCCTCGCTCGAGCCGCTCGCTCGCGGCCGGCGTCTCGGCGGGTGTCTCGGCCATCAGGCTCCGGTTGACAGAGGACTCAGCGGTGGCAGGTCCGAGCCGCTGGCTCGCGGCAGGCGTCTCGGCCATCAGGCTCCTGTTGAAGGAGTCAGCAGCCGCAGGCCGAATGGAGCCGTCGTGGCGGGAGAAGAGGAAGGCGGTGCTGGTCGGGGCGAAACCGGTGAAGAAACCGGTCACGAAGCACAAGGCGAAGTGGAGGAGCACCCTCTTCCATAGCTGGGTTCTCTTCTTGGATCGATCCAAGGAGCCCATGGAGGTAGAAGCAAGACAAAGGACAAGGGGAGAGGGTGGGAGAGCAGTTTAAAGAGGGCGGGAGGGCAACGGTAGAATTGTCGGAAGCATTAGGTGAGGTGATGAGGTCTCCTTTTTGTTGGCTATGTGTTGGGCTCTCATTGTTGGACACCAAAGACTTTAGAGTCTCTTTTGCTCTCAAAAGAAAAGCTATGCCTTAGCTTTCTTTTGATGTCACAAGTCCTCCCTTGAAGCTAAAGGAAGGTGAAGGGGAAGGAAGGAGGATTTGGTGGTGGGATGGGATGCATCACCTAACATGTACCCCATTAATTGCTTGAGTAAGGAAGGCTAAGACACTCACTTCACTGTGGAATAAGCTCAATTTTTGTATATGCCACATGTTGTGTGGGTCCAACCCACTCCTAATTATTATGTTTTATAGTTGTGAATAAGATTGCAACCATCATTATTGGTGAGTTTGTAGTTTGGGATGCACTGAACAACATTTTTTTTGTCTTATTGTTGTTGACACACCTTGATCTAGAATGAAGATATATTTTTTTTGTTGATAATATTCCTTTCCTACAAATAAATTACCAATTCTAAGCGATTGGGGAATATTTATTTTATAATCTATAAATTTATTAAATTTCAATACTATACATTTCATTTTTTTTTCTATATAAGCATTAACATAGAAAAAATTATAGATTTGGATATATTGAAAATAAATCTTTATGGATTTATCTCACCTCTTTCAGTCAGACAATAGGAGTACTCTATCTATGTTGGATTCTAATGTTATAGAAGTCAATTAATAATCTTATTTTTTTTTCTCAATAACCCAAATCATTAGTTGGGTTGGTTGATGTAGCATAAATATTATTCTCCATAAAATGAGACCCTAAATTTACAATCTATCATTTCATTGTAAAAGAAAAACAAATTAAGATATAGTATAATGCATGTATATCTTATGACATAGATTTTTCAAGGAGATATAATCTAAACACATAACTATAGTAATAAATGCAAATTCACTTATTTGGGAGGGATATGTATATTTATATTTATTGTTTTAAAAAATATTTTATTACTGTTGTGGTTTATTTGTCCCCTTAGGGTTTTATTATAAAAAGAAAAATACTAAAGCCTGCAATTAAATTTGTGTGGATTCCCTCCACTTTCTTGAGTTGGTGCAAGTCAACACTTTTGCCATCTCTCTTGGGCACACATGCCCTGAATCATCCATCCATGGTTGAAGCTTTGTTCACATCTGCACTAATTATGCGCAACATTGCACATATAATTTTCAAATTAGGTAGCTTCTTCCATCTTTGCAAACCTGTCTCCAAGAACATTCCATGTCACAATCCTCATGAGACTATCTTGGAATTTACCCTATCAAATTTGAATTTATATCAATATAAATTAAATCCATTATTTCATCACTATGCATAAGGAAAGTTTTTCAAAAATTAAATAAATATACCAAGTTTTATTGCTGTTTTTTTTATTTTTCAAAAGGTAAGTGATAAAGATAATATTTTACTCTAAAATCATAGTCCAAAACAAAAAGATTTAGTAACTAAATTATTTCTTGAATTGATCCAAGAATAAATCAGCCACCTAAATTATTGTATGAATTTTTTTGGCACCTTTGTTGATAATATTAGTCATGATTTAGTCCTAATGAAAATAATTTATGTATATTAATGTTTCATCGCATGCTCATCTCGCATTGACACGAGTCTCATGCCCTCTTTTTTTCTTTCCTTATCTATTTAGTTTTACTCTAATTGATAAATTATATTACTAGTTTTCTTTCGACTTTGATTTCTTCGGTAGTTTCACCATGTAATCTAATTTCATAAAAATGGATGGAAGACTTTTCCTATTGATAGGGTCGATAATGGTCGGCCTAGCAGCTTCACAATGCAACACGCCCCTCTCCAGCCACATCACCCGACTATGTCACGGCGCCTCCAGGTCATATGCACGTTGGATGTCAACATGGTCTCGACAAGGACAACCAGGAAACTCGACTCATCGATCGGCCCATAACATAGCAGACGACATGCATCTGACTGTGCAGCTAAGGGTTTGCGACGCCGTCAAAGGACCCAAGGACCCCCGAAAAAGGGACGCACCCGGCGCCGTTATGTCATGGGCTTAGCTGATTTTGCCTAAGTTGTGCGGCACCCTGCATGTCCGTCCGCAAAGTTAAGTCTCTTTGAAATCTCCTAGGGTCCCTTAGGACCTACAAAAGAGAAAATAGGTTAGAGGAATCACTTACCACAGGATCCACAAGCAACAGTTTTAACAAACACTTTATATAGTCAATGTAAATTACAACTATGGACTTTACAAGTTCTGAACGGTTGCACACAAAGGATAATAGTCAATTACAAACCGAAGTCTCCACAAGTGCTTACAAGACACACTCATATTTACAAGCCAAAATCGACTACAAAGCAAACCAAAACTAGGGCTGCCAAGCTTACTGCAAGTCCGCTACTTGCGGTACAAGGTATGTACACAAACTGGACACAGAGAAACATGCGCATTTCATCGAACACCTTGTTTATATTTTTGTCTTTGCTGTTCTCCCCCACTTATTTCTTCGATGTCCTCGTTGAAGTCGCTGTAGACACTACATCTCTTTGTCTTTTACTAAATCTTTAATCTTTTGCTTTGGCTGCAACATGCCTCTTGGCTCCTAGCTGCTCTCTGCAGTTGTTGTTATGTAGTTGAACTCTAATCCATTATGTTACTTTAATTCATTAATGATTGACATTTGTGTGGGGTTGGCTGAGCTGTGTTGATCCTTGTTGATTTTTACGGATCCTTCTGGTGAAGAAAAAAACATTCCTTATTATACGCTAGTATTGTAATAGTCTCATGTTATTTAAATTGGATGGATGCTTGTTGGAGTTTTAATGAGCATCGCTTTGTAGACTTTGAAGTTTTTGAGGTCTTTCATCCACAAGATTTGCTCATTGATCCTTCTTCAGTTTTAGTTATCACTTCCAAGTAGGTTCACATCACTTTCGCTTTCGATTAGCATTCAATTGGGAAATGAAACGGACAATCTACTTTCAGTAGTACTGATCACCAATGGTGAGGATTTGATAACTATTGTCTTCTATAAGCTTTCTTCAAAGGGTCACTGAACTTGTGCAGAGCTCCTCTGCTGGATAAGTAAGAGAACTGAGATACTCGACTTCACTCATTCTCTTAGGAGTTGAGAAGGCAGAGGTTATACTTCATGCATTGAGTTGGTTACTAGTATTTATCCGCTCTTTGCTCACACTTCTGAAGTATTTGAAGTGTTTGCACTCATTGCATTGAGCTAGCAACTGTGATTCACCTTCCACTGCCATTGAACTTCTGGAATGCAAGAAGTTTTGCTCGAAAAAAATAAAAAGTTTACCCCAACTTGGAGTAAGTCTTTGATAGTTCTGGTAGCCTATGAGATTATACCATCTTCTCCATCATTTTTGCCGCCTACTCCTCTGAGTAGAAAATGTATAACACCACCGCATACTGCCTACTTTGTTCCTTAGTCGAGCACTACTGCATTAACCCGAAGTCCCTCATTTTTTAGTATCTTGATAAGAAGCCCGTTAACATCGGTCTTATGAAGTTCCTTGGCCTTTGCCCTTCTGTCCTGTCTTGGTACTTGGAGTTTGCCTCTACATTCTCCACTTTCTCGGCCCCTTTCACGACTAACACTTTCCCTCCATGAGAGCAAGGGATCGATGCCTCCACGAAAGTCTCACCTCTATGGTACCATGACATTACCAAGCTCATGACCTTACTATCTGTTGCCTCGCATCTGTATCTCTTTCTTGCCATCGGTAGATCCGCCTCTGCAGCACTATGACACTCCTCTGAGTTCATCTTCTTTCTAACCGATGCTTTATTTGTAGGTAGTTGAGCCCCACTAGACTTATCGTCACTTCCTCGCCCATTTTGACCACCTGCTTCAACACTTCTGTGTTCTCTAGGCAGTTCTGCTTGGTCGATGGATAGACAGACTACAACTATCATGCATGACCTATATCATCTTGTTGCAAGGCTTGCACTGATTCTATTCTCCTTAGATTCACTGGTAATAACGTTTGCTTACTCGATCTTGTCCTCTGACTTGTCAGGCTTCCTTAAGTGAACATAAACACTGAAGTAGTCCAACTCTCTAGTCGCTCCGATCATACCTCTGTATGATCAGTCCCCTTTATGGGACTCTCTGGTACTTGTACTCAAAAATTTTTCTCGGTGGTACATAGCCCTCATATGCTGATAACCAAGGCTTTCATCTAATGCAAGATTTGATGCACATACGCAGAAGACCCGCCACTACGGTACTATGACATTCACTCATTGAATCCATAGCCCTTCTTTCCATTGTATTGTCAATCAAAGTAGAGCTCCTAATAGCTCATAATCATACCTCTGTATGATCACGTCCCTCACGGGACATCTCCGCATGTGTTGTATTGCCGTGAACTATTTCACAATGATTCGCTGCACCATGTCACCTCCTGGTGATATCTCCATTGCATTCAGATTCTTATGTGATGAACTTGGACTACGATCTCTTCATACCAACATATCTTAGGGCCTCCGTCATCTCCGATTGTGTTCGCTCATTTGACAATTCATCTTCGCCCACCCATTCTCAAGTCACCCCTGGATGAAGTATCTCTCTAGGGCAGCCTGTCAACTAGTAGCTCTTGAAGTCCCATAACTTCGCTAGGATTGAGGCACCATTATCTGGATCCTGAGCTTCTATTCCCCTACCAGCATAATCTCTGCTACACACCAATTTCTTAATGACAACTCGAATGGCAACACTGTGGCATATTCTTCAAGAGTACCTATATCTATGTCCTCTTGCCCCATGCTAAGATTTTTTTATTCCAACTTCGCCTCTGCAAGTTGAATCACCTTAGTTTTTCTATAAAATACTTTTCTGAGATAAGGTACATATATCTCGAATCTCCCTTCTTCTTTGATACTATGCAAAATGAGTCTGCTCCATCAGAATGAAAAACCCATGAAACGACATAATCACAGTCTTGCCTCTATAAGAGTTCATGTCTTTGACCTCTATCTAATGAAAGTTTCATGCTTCCGCTCCATGTTTCTATCTTCTACGTCAACTCCCTTCATGTAGCTTGGATACTTCATCAAGTTCCACCCAAGTTGCTCTACTTCTCGATTTGTATTGAGTTGATGTGGCCCTCATGCCCACCATTCTATTGGTTAGCCCTCCATTGAATTTGATTTCCACATTAACTCTAAGTGTGCCTTCGTATGATGTTGTCATGGTCGCTCCCTCACTTGGTCTCGTAAATGCATTACTTCATTCGAGATAATGCAACAACTCCTCGCTGCTTGCTCGATTCGTTGAGCTTTGTGGAGATATTATCTTGAGGTACTCTTCCTCAATATGTGCGGTTCGCTGCACATGATTCTTCTTCTAAAAAATCAGGACCTATCTCTCCTAGATATCTATTATGTTAGAGCAACTTTTCTCTTTGCATTCTTTCCACTGGAAGTTTCAGATACCACCATCCCCTTTGGACTACTCCGTCTTATTGAACAACTTGTGCCTTGTTCTGCCCTTGCTAGATTACGACTCTTCGCTAGTATAGTCCCCACTGTATCCTTCAAGGTATAGCAACATGCTGAACTTGTTGCACACTTGCTAGATTTCAATAGCCTTAGGATGGCGACGAATACTTCATCGTCCGCATACAAGCCATTGCATGAGTATCGAATTCTTCAAGTTAGCAATTCCCCTTACTTCTATGAGTTTTGCATAACTCTTTCGATCGTTGAGTAACACATCCTACTTTGCACGACCTCATCTTTTACCAAGTGCTCCATTAGCCTTGAGCACCGTCAAGTTTGGTTACCAATATCGAGCCGTAGCTCAAACTCAGTCATCCCAACCTTTATGCGCTACATATTCTTCTTAGCTTGCTTGTCCTCGTGGTGCCTCTCGTGCAAAAGGTTGAACATTCCTCAGAATACAAAACCTGGATGCCCACTCATCTGAGCGACTCCTTTCCCTACATCGCAATGTCTATTTCCCCCAAACGGTTTCGTGTGCTGGCTGCCCTCCACACAGCTCAGCTAGGTCTCCTATGTTTGTATGGTAAGTGTCTCTACGTGTGCATGTCCCGCTCTGATACGAAGATGTCACGAGTTTTGCTAATTTTGTCTAAGTCGTGCGGCACCCTTGCGTGTCTGTCCGCAAAGATCAACCTCCCCGAAATCTCCTAGGGTCCCTTAAGACTTACAAAAGAGAAAACAGATTAGGGGAAACACTTCCTATATGATCCATAAGCAACAACTTTAGCAAACAATTTATATAGTCAATGCAAATTACAACTATGCACTTTACAAGTTATGAACGGTTGCACATAAAGGATAATGATTCATTACAGACCGAAGTCCCCACAAGTGCTTACAAGACACACTCGTATTTACAAGCCAAAATCAGCCACAAAACAAATCAAAACTAGTGTTGGCAAGCTTACTGCAAGTGCGCTACTTGCTATACAAGGTATGTACATAAACCGAAGGATACGGATAAACATGAGCATTTAATCGAACATCTTATTTACATTTTTGTCCGTGATAATTAGGTACTGTAATAGCAACAACGAGTAGTCTCAACCACCTTTGCTCTCGAAGGTATAAGAACCCCCTAGGCATCTACACTAGGGGGATTAGGTAACAACTCCAAAAATGGATCTTTTCTAATATTCAAGTCAATTCCTAACTTAAGTGTTAAAGGGACTTGGCCGAGCATCAACTGTTCGGCTGGAGTGTTAGTGCAGGAATCCCAAGCCAACCAACCTCCAACTGAGACGATCTACCACAAACGAGACTAACTTGAGATCGAGATCGAGATCGAATACCCTCCTCTTCTTTCCAGGAAAATAAACTTAAACACACGAATAATCACCATTGGGATGATTCACCGATCCACGTTAAGAAACTACGACAACACCTATAATTATGGATCATACACCAACACAAAGTAGGTATCCTCCCTCTTCATTTCCTTACAGTACACAGTGCACAAAGTTTTCATTCTACTGTTTCTGACAGCCACAAAGCAATCAATCATCCTTGAAAGCATATCACATGAAAATATTCTCGTGTAGGGTTGCTTGTGGAGGAGATATATATATATATATATATATATATATATATATATATATATATATATATATATATATATATATATCTTGTCTGTTTATCCAATAATATCAAATCAAAAGATATTTAATTAAGTGAAAAACAAAACTTCTGAGTGATAGGATTCGAGTGATATAACTGAGCATATTACATTTTAACTACTAAAATGACAATATTAATTATCATAATTAACCATCATCATTATTGCTAGTTCTGTTTATATTTAAAATAATATAAAAACTTTTTAAAAGATATTAGCAAAGGAGGATGATACATTATAAAAATTAATAATAATAATTATTAGTATTAAATATAGATTATTATTATAATTAGTTATCTTTAGTGTTTTGATTTTTATATTTTCTTATATTAAATTTTTATATTTGTGAAAGCAAAATATTTAATTTTATTATTTAAATAAAATTTTTATTTATATAAGAACTATTTTTTTAATTTTATATGAATATTTTTAATAATTTAATTTCGTAAATATAAAAAACTTAATATAATTTTTTTACATTATTTAAGAATCGAAATGCTAAATCGTTCGCCGTGATCTCACATCGGGCGCTGCATACAAGTTCCGAACGTGTGTTACAGATACCGTTACCTCGGAACACCTCCCAATGACCGCAAACGGGTCCACAGATGACGGAGATCCTATACAATTTCGGTTTATTTATAATTTTAATTTCTCATCCGGACCGTCCATTTTGCGGGCCCACTTTGCACTCACGGTCATCATTTCTGACCAGGATGGTTCGATGCATCCCAAAGGGGTTGTTAAAGGGATAGCTTGAACGGTAATCTCACCGCCGTTTGTTTGAACGCGTCCTCCGTCTCTTCCTCGGGAGGCACACTTCGATGAGCTTCGTTTCAGTCTTCCTCGCCAACTCCGCTTTCTTCGGTGTCCGAAATCGTGGTTTCCTTCTTCCCCAAATCATCTTTTGGGGTTTCCTTGTCGTGCTGGCTCGAACCGATCCCTCGTAGGGATCCCGCTAGAGAAATTTCTAGGGTTTCCTCCTCGCATGCCCCCAAATCCATCGGAGGACGACGCTGGCAGCATGCCCGATCCCTCCTCCGCCGTCTCCGCCCCAGCTGCTGCGATCGAGCCCGAGAAGCCTACGCCGGAAAGTGTTGCGGCAGCCTTTGAGGTGGTCATCGATCTGGAAACGGAATCAGTAAATGGAGATGGCGCAGCAGGCGAAATTGCGGCCCAGAGCTTGGCGATCGAGGTTACAGGAGCGCGAAATGGAAGTGGAGGTTCGGGTCCTGCAATTGACGTTGATACGGAGGATGCTGCAAAGGTGGGAGCACGTGAGATGGTAACGGAAGAGAATGTCGATATGACCGATGTGGGCGAGGCGAAGGTTGTCGTGGAAGTCGGAGCAGAGGTTGAGCTGCTCGAGGAAAAGGTGGCGGATAAAGGTCACGGTCTTATTGCTGAGTGTGGTGCGGAGTCCGATGCCGGTGCAGGTGGTGTCGGAGCCCAGAATGTACAGGTGCAGGAACAAGGACCACCCGAAAGGAAGAAGAGAGGGCGGCCGCGGCGTGCCACCGTAGAGGATGGTCTACATGCTAGGTATTTGTATCCCTTTCAAGATGAGAAGAAGGATGGATTCACGGTCTCGGACTTGGTGTGGGGTAAGGTGAGGAGCCACCCTTGGTGGCCCGGTCAGATATTTGATGCGGCGGATGCATCAGCAATGGCGTTGAATGCTCAGAAGGAGGGCCACTTTCTGGTAGTCTACTTTGGCGAGAAAACTTTTGCTTGGTGTGATAAGTCCCAGTTGAAGCCCTTCCAGACATGCTTCACACATTTGGAGAAGCAGGGTAGCCCAGATGCATTTGGTACTGCGGTAAACGATGCACTAGGAGAGGTTTCTAGGATTATAGAGCTGGGAATGACATGCGGTTGTTTAAGTGACGAAGCTTATGCTATGCTTAAGGACAGAAAGTTTCAGAATGCTGGGGTTCGGGAAGGGACATATGGTTCTTCTGTTGACAAATATTGGATCATGAACTCTTTTGCACCCAAGAAATTAATTGACTATGTGCAGATTTTAGCTATGTCCCCATGTAGTGGAGCTGATCGCTTGGATCTGGTTATAGCAAAAGCTCATCTGAAAGCCTTTCGTCGATCAAATGGGCATCTGGAACCTTGTGTATTTGTCCTGGGTCAAGGGCTAGAGAATGATGATGTGAGTTCACCAGCTATGGCAAGAAATCATGGTAAGCACAATGTTGATTTGTTTGCTTTAGATTCATCAGATTCTGGTTCTTGGAGGGAGAAGCCATGGGACAGTTTGGGAAAATCTAGGAAGAAACTTGTTTTGGAGGACTGTAGAAAAAAGAGGAGCTTGTCTGAGCTAATGGGTGTGAAAAGCTTTACTTGTAATGCAGAAGGTTTTAGAAGTGGGTCTGGAGCAAGACAGTCTTTGGGTTCATCAGGTAGGAGACAAAAGGTTGCTAATTCTTGTCTTGCTGTCTCAGGAAAGGGTAAGATGAAAAAGCTCGACTCTCTTAGGGATCTGACAGCACAGTCTTCGAATCAAACTAAACAGCTCAAGGTTCGAGGATGCAGTGGATGGGTCAGAGGGGAGAGGATGCGATCACCCACTCTGATCAAAACAAGTCTAGCCGAGTGGAAACATAGAAGTGCTGTTCCTGATTATCCTAATGTGCAAGTGGGGAGCCCAAGAGTAAAAGAAGGTGACTTAATGGACTCCTCCCCTTGTGAAATGCTCTCACAACTGTGCTTAGCTGCAAGGAATCCTCTTGAAACATATAGTTTCCTGGATACAATTGTCAGGTTCTTCACTGCGTTTATTGATTGGCTGGTTTCTAGTTCTCCCGAGGATAAGAGATTGCCAGATGTCATTGGTGGTAAACAGAGTAGGAGAAAATTGTCAAGAATGAAGAAAGTCTCTTCGGATTTGGCTACACCTGATTACATTCAAGACTCATATTGGTCTGATATTATTATTTGCAGCAACTTTGATGAAGAACATGGATCTGAGGGTCGAAAAAGAAATGGACGATCGTGGGCAAAGAGACCGAAGAAGAAGAAGAGGAAGAAGCGCAAAGAGCAACCAAAAGTATACTTTTCATCAGTCTATATGCCAAAGGCTGAACAATATCTGTAGATTGGTTCTGCTAGTGTAGCACTGTACATGAATTGGAGGCTGAAAGTCCCCAAGATAATTTAGAAGAGGATGCCTATGATTGAATTTCCGTTTACTACATATGACCATTGTCCAGCGGTCAGCAGCATAGATTTGGTAGACCTGGACCTTATTAGGAGAAAGAAGACAAAGTATATCTTTAAGAGGGATGCTGATGAAGAAATTGTTTTACAATACTGAAGGGAAACATAACATCTTTTGGCAGCAAGTGGTAACTATAGGCTTAGGTAGTCGGAGATAGTATCAAGATCCAAATAGCACATGACAGCAATGAATATGCTTCAGATTTTGGATATAGCAATAGTTATAAGGTTTTTGCTGTCTCTACTTCATTCAAGTAACTATTTCGGTTGCTGTATGAATTAAATGTGCATCTAATTGTTATCTGTTTAGTTTAATTGTTTAACAAGATGCGGGTGATGTGTAAGATAACATGCATACTGATCCTGATGGATCATCTGAATGAGCTGTTGGTTCGGTCTATCTTTTTGCTTTATATTTGTTAATTTCAACTGCAGTTTGACTTTATTTTTGGGTGTTATATACTCGCGAGCTATACATTTGTGCCCTGATATTTCATGATGAAAACCTGCTCTTGCTGATTTTTGAAATGACATCTTCAGCTGTTTGTGTAGTCAACAGCAATCTTCTTGAAGTCTAAAGTTGGAACAATTATCTAACAATGTTGCAAGATGCTTAGTTAATTTGTATATCCATATTGATGGAAATTCTGATATAGAAAGTGATTGTTCTTCTCATTCTCATTTGACAAGTTAAATTGTGCTATATGCTACTTTTAACACAGATGACATTAATGAAACACGGTGGACTTGAACCTGAAACCTGTGCGTCAATGCACTAACCAATCGGACGTCTCAATAGAGACAACTGAAATATATACTTCGTAGGAAATATATAACTCTTAGGAGCTTTTTTGTGGATGTTTGTTGACAACAAGTTTGAATGACTACAAACAGGACATCAGGTAGACTGTAGAAGTGTTGCATGGCATGTTTTATTTAGTCATATTCATTCATGTAATTTATTTCCAAGGAGAAGCTAAACCATGTAAATCTCCTCTTAAATGTGGCTTCAATAACTGAAATATATTTCATATATTAATTTTAATTTGGAGTGTGACTACAGTCACATTTTTTGTTATGGCAGTTTAACTCAACTTGGCATTTCTTGTGAATCGTACAACACTTTTTTTCTCACCGTGAAATAAACCGATGCTTGTACTATAACACTGATTAGTTCCACATTGGAAGTGGAAAAGATTAAGATAGACTTGTTAGGGTCTGATGGGTATACTACTATCAATTTAAGTCTAAGTATTTTGACCAGTGGTTTAGGTCAAACGAAGTTGATTAGTCTTTAACTAGGGTTTGATCTGGGCTCTGCTTGGTCTTTAACTAGGACGTTAAGCCCTTAAATGGGGGAGTTCATAATATCCCGATTAGTCTCACATCGGAAGTGGACAAGACTAAGATAGATTTATAAGGATATGATAAAGGTATTGTTATCAATCTCAGCCTAAACATTTTGGCTACTGATTTAGACTATATTAAATTGATAGGTCAGTTATCTCATTTTGGCTACTGATTTATTTATAGCACACATGATATCTGCTCCTCTCTCCCTTACCGTGAAGATGAATGTGATGAAGCAGGAGCCTTGGTTAGCTGCCGCTTTGTAGTCCAATAAACCATAAATGTAATTTAATTATTCTTTTTCCTGAAAAAACATAGGCTGATAGTGGAATGTTCTCACATTGCACTAACTTGATTTTCTCATGCATTTCATCCTACAAAATATTTAGTATCTAGAGTTCTTTATACTTTTAAGACTCTTCCATCAAATTTTAGTCAACCATTAACTTACTGATCGTAGTCATTCTGGCAGGATCCCCTCTACTTGGTTGGTGCCACCAAGTAGTAAGCATTTTATACCTGGCGAATTTGGAGTAATTGACTGACTCATTTCTATTACTATTTTTTGTTTGTTGTCTAAGTAGGTTATTGAGAAGGGCTGGCTTGCGCGTGTTATCAGTTGGCGCTGGAGCTGCGTGATATGGTCGGTAGCCTAGCCTCTGGAGATCAGAATCATTGAATTTTGAATTGGCACTGTCTCTCTGTAGGTTGGTTACAAGAGTTTCATTAGTGGTTTGATTGGTTTGACTAGCAATTTATATGTCATAATAAGATTTTGCATTGACAAGCCTAATGGCTAACGAATCTATCTTGCTTCGTGTTTTTAGCAGTGTAAACTCTTATATAATGGATTCATTGTTTTGCTTTCTGTGGGTTTCTGAACCAGATATGCAGGTACATTTCCAAGCCCTAATTTCATGATCATATCCTCTGCTTACCATATTCCTAAGCAAAGTTCTTGAGCAGGCAGGAAGCTTGGAACTGAGGTAAATGACCTTCTTTTATGCATTCTAATCTCCTAAAGTTTTCATGCAGCAAAACTTTTATGCTAGTCCTTGCAGGCCTGGGGCCAGTGAACAAGGGAAATGGATTTTTATGCTTTTAGAATCGAAATTTATAACTAGTCTGATCTGATGCCGGTAATTTAGCTTTTCTTTCACCCACCTTTATCTTTCATTTAATTTTGGAGCATTTCACTGTCTGATTGACTCTTCCAATTGAAAATGTTCAGTAAAGCTTGAGTAGTACTAGCTTTGCAAACTACTATTGAATTCTAACACTACAACCTCTGTTTCCAGAAATAATGACAGCTTTAGACTACATTTTGGCTCATATAGGTAATTAAATGGTATCACACATTGCCGACACATCTTTCAGTGAATCTTTGAATAAAACCTTGATATATTTTCTCATAAATCTTATATCGAGTTTATAGTTAGAACTATAATTGATTGTAATGTCTTTTTTAACCCTTATGATTTTATTTTAGATATTTTATATTTTTGCATTATGTATATATACATATATATATATATATACATATATATATGTATATGTATATATATGTGTGTGTGTATATATATATATATATATATATATATCGTTTTAGTATTGGAAATAGCATATTTACCCTTGTAATGCCTAATTTTGTATTATTTTCACCAATTATTTGATCCTACATAAAATTTTAATACTTCTGATATTTTTTAAGAGAGTATTAGTATGAATTAATTTAAACGTTATTATGGTGGCAATCAACTATAGTTATATGTCATGTATGTAAGTTCTAAAGCTTTATTAAATATAATTTATCTTTTTTATCATAATTTTAAGTGATTAGTTTTTGGGCAAATTTTTGAAAAGATCCCCTAATATGGATTTTTTTGGCAAAGTACTCTTACTTTTAAAAATACCTAAATATCGCTCATTGGTGAGCTATTTACACATTTCCCCTTGGATAATTAGGTCATTATATTTTTGTTAAAAACAATGATTTTTAGATCGTTCGTTCAGTATAGCTTTGTTGATCAATTCGGATTGAGATGATTCGCTACTGATTTAACATTTTAATTTTATAAGGAGACTAGTAAAGTGGTTGGTACAATGTGTGGTAAGCTGCTAGCATAATATTGGGTTTCTGTTATTTCCTCCACCATGTACAAACTTAATGAATGTATTCAAAAGTTGAGAAAAAAATTATAAAGAAAGGTTCATATGAATATCTAAAATTGACAAAGAAAAATGTGCTTCTATATATTTCCCTAGCCGTTGTTATACAATGCTCATAAAAAATGCATTCAAAAGTATAAATTTATTATTAAAATATGTTCATAGCTTACCTATTATTTTATGATTGAAATTACTGGTAGGAAGGTTCTTGAATGATTCTAGACCTGTTGTGCAATAGCTAACAATTTAAAGTCAATCTTGACAAGTATCATTTAGGATCAACTCGGTAAAGTTAAGGATAAGGGTCAATACTATAGTGAATTCAAGCGCTCTAAGATAGTTATAATAGATTTGGAAAAATGAAGTTGCTCATATCGATGTTTTAATATTTTAAAATTTTTATATTTTTATGCTGTGGTTGCTATTGGGTGTAAGAATGGTAATTCATATTTTTTTTGGTAGGATTATTATAGAGCTAACATCTATAAGAAAATCTATAATAATAAAAATATTTTTTATGAGAAGAAAACAATATTAAATACGATAAGAATATGATCATATCATATTACCAACAATAAGCATAGTTTAGGTTGGTAGAATAAATAAAAAGAAAATGAAAATTGAAGCAACACACATGACAAGAACAAGAATAAGTATTCAAGATGCTAACAATTTGATCATAATCCTGAGGGAAATGACATTTAGATAGGAATTTTGGTTGCAGTAAATTATTAAAATTGAATTGTAATTTTGAAGCAGCTTAGTAAAAACTTACTTTACTCATATATTTATAATTTAATATTTTTTAATTTGTTCTAGCTATTTAGTCGTCCAAAATTAATGCAAGTTATATTGGAATTATAAGTTTAAGTAATTCACTGTTTTACAATACATGCTCTATTTTACATGTTACAGAAACCCAATAAATTTGAGAGTGAGTTTTGGGGTTAAATTCTCTAGCTCAATTTTTATTGGATACTTCAGAGCAATTTAGTAGCTCAAATGTCAAAAAATAATATATAGATGTAACGCTTTTATAAAAATAAGGAAAAAGGCTAAAAAATAAAATAACAAAAAATATTATCTCTATTTGGCTCATGAACTATGTGATATTTTTTTATTTTTATGGAAATATTATGGATCAATGTAATATTTTTTTTATGTTTAAACTTTTAAATTGATTTATAATATCTATTAAAAAATTGAGTTAGAGAAAATAATTTTTAAGATACGATATATATATATTCTTACTTATAGAAAACAAGAAAGAAAATATAAAATAGAAGTAATGTGATGTACTATTTTTAAATTTTAGTTAAAAATAGTATATATTATATAAAATATTTTTTGAGGGTCAAGTTTCTTAAACATAAAAGAATATTACATGCGTGCAAGATTTTCTTTATGAAAATTTTAAAAAAGTTAATAAAAAGAAAATAGCATTGAACTGAATAATTTAGATTAGAATATGTCCATTTGGATCTAATGCAAGGTATCATAAAAATTTAGAATATTATGATAGGTATTGCAACGTGATGCACTATGTTTTATTTTGGTTAAAAATAATGTTATCACATATAAGCATATGTGTTTTGAGGGTGAAAATTTTATCATATGTTTGTGACTTAGAAGTTTAAATATTAAAAAAAATATATGAACGCATAAGTGTTTTTTGTGAATTTTAAAAATTAGTGAAAATAGTATATATACTATGCAGGAATTAAATGATTAAAAAAATAAAAAAACCTCTAAAAGAAAATTACTAAAATATATCTATGTGGATCGAATACAAAGGTATCCTCAAATTTTCAGAACATTTTGATGGTGCTGCTAAGCAATGTATTATTTTCTTATTTTTTAGCTAAAAATAGTACATCACATATAAAAAAAAAAATTTGAAGGCCAAATTTTTATCAAGTGTTTGTAATATAATTAGAAGTTCAAATATTAAAAAATATTATACTAGTATATAAATATTTTATGAATATTTAAAAAATTAAAAAAATATGAATGTATTCTCAAAATTTCAAGGCAATGCAGGAAATATTTTCTGAGACTAAATTCTATCCAAAGTCAAATGATTTTTTAAGATTAATATTATCTTTTAAAAAAATAGGGCAAAAAAAATTAGAGATTTTTTTTCTTCTGAAAATTCGTCTTTAGTTTTTCATGGACTTCAACGAAATAATTTAATTTATAAGAATATATATGTTATTTTTAAACTGAACAAAAACACCATTAATGGGGCCTCTGTTTCGAGCGACGTAAAGACGAAGGGAAACCGAGCTGCGGCGACAGCGGCAGCGATGTCGAACAAGCTCATCAGCGAAATGGGCCTTCCCGCCTCCATTGCTAACGTCTTCGCCGCCCGCAACGTCTTAACCGCCAAGGCTATAAATACCTCCGCCTTTCTCTCTTCTTTCACCGGCAATCCCTCCTCCTTTATCCGCTTTCTTTCCCCCGGGACATTTAGGGTTTCTCACGCTGCTACTGTGGCCCTCTTCCTCTTCCTCAGGATGCTCTCTCGTTGCCGGAGTTCGATCTCGTGGCCCTTCTGGGCCTGGATCTCGATCAGGTCAGGTCGGCCGTCGCGCGCATCAGCGAGATCGCCTGTCCTCCCTGCCGAACGGTGCTTCACGGGGTTCAACCTCTTCGATGCGATTAAATATTTTCTCTGTTGCTTGCATTTGATGTAGATCCGGTGGTTCCGCAGGCGCTATCGCTCTTGGAGGATCGTGCGCGATCCGCATGCCACCTCCCCACCCGCCTTCGTGGCCTCGATGACGCATTGTGCGGAGGAATTCCATTTGGCGCTCTCACGGAGTTGGTTGGTCCATCAGGAATCGGCAAAACCCAGGTTTGGCATCGCTTTCTGTTCTTATTTATGTTTGTCGTGTTAGTGTGACAATGAACTATGTATGACATTTGCATAATGGTGCTCAGTAAACTTCAATGCGAATTCTAAGGCCAACCTTTTGCTCTGAGTTGTCTTGGTTCTGTGCTTTTCTGGCTATTTGAAAGGAAAAGCTGGAGATATTGTCTTCTAGTTTGATTGTGATGATTTTGGTGTTAACACATGGTTGTGTATGTCTAAAAGTATTCTATATGAGTGATATTGATTACTCTTGATATTTTTAGTGCCTAGCATAGACTGACTATTACAGTTTGTATATGCCAATAGTTTTTTGATTTGTTACCTTTGGGTTCTTTTTGAAAAATGCACTGAGATAATATAAATGATGAAAAGGACAATTTAATGAGCTTTCCTACGTAGAGCATCTGAATGCGAACTTACAACGAAAGTTGCTGCCAGTAGGTACATGATGGCAGATCTGGAAACCGACCATTGTATGACTGCTACAAGACAAAAAAGCAAAATTAGATACCAATACACTTACAAATATCTATACTTCTGTTTCTACAATAAGTGGGTACAAATGTTCTTTTTAACAAGGGTGTACTCATTAAGCAGGACCAGGAAATTCTCCATTCATATTTATTTTTACGTAAGGCTTAAAACCTCTGTATAGCTATAATGTATAATTGGCTTTCGTGGCTATTCTGGGGAGCTTAAAGCAGACGACTAATCTTTGCCATTGAAAGTAGTGTCAAATTTGCAGTAACCCTTATTGCTATATTTTGAAATTATCATTCAAGAGTAAGTGTACAAATTCTGTTCTTGTATTGAATTGATAACTTTCCTGTTATTCTCAATGCAGTTTTGTCTAAAGTTGGCACTGTTAGCGGCCATGCCTACTTGCTATGGAGGACTAAATGGCCGCATAATATATATGGATACTGAATCTAAATTTAATTCTAGCAGGTACTTCAGATGTCTAAGCATTATCCTCTACTTGCATCTGGAGCTGTTTTTTTTTCTCATCTGATGTGAACATTGTATGACAGGTTGATAGAGATTGGCAAGAGTAGTTTTCCTCACATATTTCAGTCAGAAGGAATGGCTCAAGAGGTTTACTATAAGCATAGTTCTTGTTCTTGACTGGTCTTTGTTTTGGAAGGATACTTGATGTTCCTTCCTATTTATTTCTTGCAAAATTAGCTGTGATATGATGAAACTAAGCTAAACTGAATCACTCATTGCAAATGTTATGTACTTGTTGTCACTTCTGTTTTGGCAATATCCATTTGCCAAGATGATGCCACCTTGTGCATGTAACTCCGGTGGTGATTTAAGAGGTGGTGCTTGAGGGGCTCAAATTTTTCCCATGTTTTTGTTCTTCAGATGGCTGGTAGGATTGTAGTTCTACGACCTTCATCGCTATCGGAATTCACTGAAAGGTATTGGCACATAACTGCAGTCTTGTTCTCTTTTTTTAATAACAGAGGAAACTTCATGGGCGATTTCCCCCAGAAAAGGCCTCAGTTTTCAATTTTTCCCAAAAGAAACAAACCCCTCCACACACACACACACCACCACCACCATCATTTTGGTTTTTCCCAAATAGTATCCTCTAATTCAAAAATACCCAAATTGCCTCTCTACTTACTCGCTGCCTCCATTGCCTCCGCCATTGTCACCTCTACCTCCTGCTGCCTCTACCCCTTGTTCCCATCGTGAGGCCCTATCTCTAGTGGAGAGGGGGGGGGGGGGGGGGGGGGGGGTGTTTGGGGAGAGTGGGGAAGGGAACGAGGGAGAAGGAGACAGCAGGAGAGGAGGGAGTAGTAGGAGGAAGAAGGGAGGAGAAGGGGGAAGGATGGTGGCGGGGAAGTAGAGGGGCAGTTTGGGAAAAATAAAATGGGGGTGCCTTTTGGGAAAAACTGAAAAATGGGGTATTTTCTTGGGAAATCGCCCAAAATTCATTAGTTATTTCATACTAATTATTAAAAAATTATGTTTTGCATATATAGTGCAATTTTTATGTTCCCAACTGCCAGTACTCTTGATGTCCAGAAGATGCTATCTTTATCTAAAATCTTCATTGCAGCTTGCAACAGATAAAGCTGATGATTCTCCGGCATGATGTGAAGTTGCTCATTGTCGATAGTATGGCTGCAATTCTCTTGGGGTGCTCTACATTCTTTTTCAGCTCTTTATACTTGTGATTATGGTCATCAGATCTGTGTGGATAGTGTGATAATTGTTTAATTGTTCTCTTAATTGTTGTCAATTGAATGTATGTGTAATTGGATTTTTTTTAATCTACAATGACACTTAGCTTTGTAGTTTAAGCATTGCAGTTAAAGTTGTTTTACATTGAGAATCTGGTCATATCAGTTTATGAATTGAGTTGTCCTTTTTCTGAACCCTTTAGGCAGCTCAAGTTTTGGCTTACACGATGGAGGCAAACATGTTTTTTATTGCTTCAAAAGCTCACAGCAGTGCTTGTATGTCCTTTACATAAGCATGAGATGATCATACAGCCAACTCTTTTATGGTTTAAAGCTCACTATATAAAGAGCTTATCATGTTGGCAAGATATTCATAAGACAAAAATTCAAGTGTAATATTTTCCTTATTCTTAAGGCCAAAATTTTCCTTTGAACTATACAAAACTTACATGTGTAAGTCACTTTTCAGGAAACCTATCAGTTTATTAGACATAAGAATAATCGTTATGATCTCATTACATGCTTTCATATACATGCATGTGCTCTTAATACTTATTATGAAGAAAATATTTCTATTTGGATGCTTAACTTAAACTTGTCAAAGACAGTTGACATTTTATCTTCTTTTGATGAAGGTTGGCCTTTTGATAATGGACGGAGATGTCTGAATGACTTTTTAATGTCCTTATTTGGAATCCTAGATTATGTAAAAGGGAATTACATTTGTTTTTGCAGAGCTGCATTTACATGCAAGAATATATTATAATAATTTTTATTCACAAATTTCACAGTCATATACTCAGGCCTTTGCATGATTTGGTTTTAGGGATAATGAAAGAAGTACAACTGTTCAGAAGCAACACTCGTGGCGCTGGCCTCTATCATTTCTTAAGTAAGATTTTCTTTTTCTGCTATTATCAAGTTGTGTCACTTCATGAAGATGGATAATGGAACTATTTAACTTCTAATTCTGGAGCTAGACAGTTTAGGGCTTTTACCTATTTAGAAGTTTGGTTTAAAATAGCTGCTGTGAAATCTATAGGTCCCTTGCTGAGTTTTCACAGATTCCTATTGTGGTGACAAACCAAGTGCGTAGTCAGAATAATGATGAAGTCTTTCATTATTCTTTCCAAGGTGTGGATACATATATTCATGTGAAGTGGTTTTTTGGTTGGTCGTGGTAGACTAACTCGAACAATTAAACCTCTATGTTCAATATTGTACAGCTCAAAAAAATGATACCAGCAAAACCTCTGAAAGACTTGAATCTCATTTAACTGCTGCTTTGGGGATTCAGTGGGCTCATGCTGTGACTATTCGTCTTATATTTGAGGCTCATTCAGGTTCGTAGATGCCTGCACCTGTATGATTAGAGTGAAAAAACATGCTTACAGAAAGTTCTCGCTTGGTGTTGTGTTTTGAGAAAGAAAGACACTTTGAAAATTACCTTCAACAAGACCTTTTATTAATGTCTTTATCATGTTTCAGTTGTATTTTCTGTACTCCTGCGAATATGTTTATGTTGGCAATTGTCACCTACAATAGCTGTGACTACAATGTAAGAGCATGACTTGTAACAAGCATCATATTTTAGAAAACATTTTAACAAAATAACTCAATTACAGGTCAGAGGTTTATTAAGGTGTCAAAGTCTCCCACATCTCCAGCAGTAGCATTTCCATTTGTGGTGGAGTCATCAGGGATTTCATTGTTAAGTCATGATGGCCTTGAAGTTACTGGTGCAGAGATATGCACCATTCATTGTCAAGGTTCACATTTCAAAATGAATTTGTCATCTTATTTCAACTACTTAAGGCTTCATACCTTCTTTATTGTTATGATTTTGTCTTTATGCAAAGATCAGGACACAACATTCTTGACCAGGGGACCAAGTCATACTCTCATATTTGATGCTAGTCTCCAACAGTTTTCTTGGTTAGGTAATATCGGTAATGTATCGTACCTTTCTGTTGCCATTTTCACCACAATTAAAAATCTTTAGAGCAAGATTTGAAACATCATCAGTATCACTCTGACAGCCAACCGGGACGTGGACCAGGTGATTTCACTCAGTTCAGTTTGGTATAGACTACACTGTCCGATAGTAGACCAGAATCAGGAGGTAGGCTGTCAGCCTGTCACACATGACAATAATTAATATCTGCATGAGATTTCTGTGCTTCATCATACTTTATTCTTTTTTTTCAAAGATCTTGAATATAATTATCTTGAATTAAAAAGTTTGCTTGGTGTACTTTGGTCGTAAATTCAGCAATGAGATCATATTATAGTGTCATACAGATTTATAGTGTTTTGTAATATAGTCGAATTTAAAAAAGTAATATTGTTTGTATAGTCTTGGAAGTTCCATGGTTAAATTGTTGACTACCCAAGTTAAGATCTGTTAGTCTGAATAACAAAATTATATATTCGTGTTGATGACATATACTGATTCTGTAGATAAACAATGGGAAATTTTGTGTGTTTCTCTATCCTTGAAAGTAGCAATGTCCCATATCATTAATGTATTACACTGACGTGGTTTGGAAGTGAAACATCTTAATGCTAGCTGAATGGTGGTTCAGACCGAGTTAGATATCAAGAAATGGCTGCATGGGATGTGGAGAGCCAAATCCTATATCCTATAGCCTTCTTTGTTAACTTTTATTGGGTCTGATCTTGGACAGACTGCTGGTTATTAGGCAATATCTGCATGATGTCTTGACCATGGAATATATGGTGAAATCAGTCGCTAGTGATTTCAGACTGAAGTTTATAGCAGCAACACATGGTCATTTAAAACCCATGTACTTTTTATGTTGAGCTTAATACTATCAGCATAGTTTAATGATGTCATCACAAGGAAGTTCCCAGTGTGAGAGAAGGGCAAGGTAGCAATTTTTCCATCCACCTTAAAGAAGATTTTTGATAACTGTGCTTCTCTTACATGCTGTCATCAACAAATTTGGGAAGTTCTTGGGGAACCCAATGCATTTTTCTTATTAGCTTATTGCATCTAGTTACAATATTTAAACTATTCTCTAGGTACTTCCCTTACTGCTTATTAAAGTAAAAGAACAATATAGTATGTGTGAGTATTTTTGTTGAACAATTTACTTTTTGTGCAGATCTTAATATCGGCATTGCCTTGCTTTTCTCAATGGCACCAATCAGTCGACTGCTTAATCTTTTAGTTGAAGGCTTGACAGGCTTCAAGGATTGAAACTTCACCATCTTCAATCTTCCTCGATTTACTGTTGACTTATCATTCGTGTTTCAAATGTGAAATTGACCAAACAATATGCATTTGGCTTCATAAATTCTTGCTGCTCCTCCAGGTTAACCTTCTCACCTCTTAGATTAACCATTTTCAATATTGTAATGATGGGTGTGTTGGTTTGTTTAATGGTGTGGACGGACAAGTTGAGAGGATAACAAGACGATCCACATGGAGGATTAGATCAGTCAGGATCAGATTAACCACTGTGGAGAGGAACACACTTGGGAGTGTCCTCATCTTTGAGCTGTCATGCTGGGCCTTAGCAGCTTAAATAATAACATAAAATAGTACATAGAGGACTAATCTTGCACAAATAGGAACCTTTCATCTCTCCTATGGCCATAGTCTATTGTTTTAGTTTTCTTGTAGGCAATAGAGTAGGAATCTGGTATGTCTCTATAGTGATGCCTGACTCATTGAAGCGGAGTCTTGTGGTTATGGGGCAGGGCTGCCAGCAATAAAGGAAAGCCTACAATGTTATTTCACCTGAGTTTGTAGGTGTCAGTTTGCATAGGCTTCTGAAGAGAGTTTAAATAACAGACAAACCTCAAGCTTTTAACTTTTTTATTAAAATTAATTTATCAAAGGTTCTTAAGGTGAAATTAGTGATCATAAGCTTTATTATGGGTGGGAAGAGCAGAACAGATATTGGGAGCTGGCAGACCATGAACAAGTTGATTGCTTGGCAATTTATATTTTGAGTTTTTATTTTATAACTTTATGGGATTTGATTGGTCTTCAGTTTATTTTTTTTTTTTCACAAGACACGGGAATGAGTTGAGTTCTGAACAAGTAGAAATGAAGGATGGGTTCCTTTCTTTTCTTGTGTGCTTTCACAGCATATATTGCTTTCCTATGAAGCATTTGTTAGAGTTTCGTACAAGAAATTGTTGAGTAGGAAAACTGTAACATTATATAGATATATATATATAGAAGAAAACAGATAAAGAGTGTTTTCTTCCTCTCAGGTTGATGAATCTTTTGAATTGCAATATCACCCTGCAGTAGTAGCACACGATTTTTATTGTTTTGTAGCATCCAGGGTTTCTCGAACAATGTGCACGCTGAACATGCTTGCATATATAACATCTACCTCGAGATCTTGTATGGCTAAGTATCTCGATTGTATGTCTTGCAGGTAGCCGAACATGTATGGTTTTTTAAAGTAGTTTGTTGACTAAGTTGGGCAGAAAAAGAATCGTATCCAAAGGTTTGGTTAGATAGAGAATGAGTTGGGGCCGAGTGGGGATTTGTCGGCGTAGACTTTCCATGAACGGACACACTGCTCCCACGTCGCTCAACACCCCCCCATCCCCCCACCCCGAAGACCAAACCTCGTACCCCCTCTACCCACCAAAAGGCCAATCCACATCTTCTATTTTAAGCAAGAGTCTAATGATGCTTATATTAATGTTGTTTGTTTAATGATCTTTCTATGTGAATTACTACTTAGAATGTAATTAATATGTTGTCGTATGCTATAGTTAATCATTATTTTTTATTTTGTGTAGTTGCTGATCGAGGTCGGTCAAACCTGAACCAGTTGACCCGACTGGATGGAAATAATGATGTCCTCCTCACAAGTCGCCTCGGATCTTTAAACAACGTTTGGGTTACCAAATGGAGGGCACATGGAGAGATCCTTCTTATCCTGTCTTCAATTCAACCGATCGATTGAAGGAAGGCTTCAGGGAGAAAACGATTGTTTAAGGTGCGCTTCATCAACCCCTACTCTTTTTGCTGTGCAAATAATAAATACCAATTGGGTTCCTCTGCTGAGCGGGCATCCCTTTCCGTGATTAATTGGCCCATTAGACCAACCAATAGGAAAGCACGGTAGTGCATTTTACTTACGGTGTTGGATTGCAGCAATGTATCATCATCACGTGACAGTGGGGCTTTGGTGATGAGAACACCAACGCGATGGCTCCACCACCCTCCATGCTCTTGACCTTACGAGCAAAGAAAGGGTAAAGCCCACGGCAAAAGGACAAAAACGCGGTGCAAGCGTGTCAACTTGGCCTAATCAATTCAGTTGCTTTCCTAGGTTTTGGCTATGCTTCAACACCCACTCTACCTCATCCATCCCATGCATATCACATGTGTGAGTCTTACCTTTTCAATCATAAGAATACATAGGAAAATTTCCATAACAATAATTAAATAAGATGAACTTGTCAGATTCCTTCCGCGTTCGTCTCGATTTTGGCCGATCGTTTCTTAGTAATTAGGCACCCATCTCTTTCCCTCTGACTACAAACCACCGAGATGGCTTGTCCATCGCTGATTGGCAGGGGAATTCGGGCCCACGAATTGCGTCACTGGGTCCCATGACCACAAAGTATTCGACTGGCCCCCAACGTCGATCAGTTCTTCATGGGTCCAAGGATGCAAGATGGTATTCTTTTATGTCCGCTAAATTCTTATCTAGCCGTTAAAGATATTGACCATTGATAGCAATCGCAAGATTTTGGGATCAAATCATATTAGTATACGAACACACTATACTTGGGAACAAAGAAGCATTAGATGTGTTATGTGTGATCGATCCCTTTGGAGCCTTGCCACTTCTCTATTATTTGTCGAAGCCAACATCGTTATCACCAATAAAGGATACCTCCAACGTAATCTACGGTTGGAGTAAATACAATGTGGCATTCAAGTCGGAAGAGTCTAGACTCACTTCCATTTGTCACGACCACCCAAGTAGACACAAATCTCACCAGAAAACCACACGTCTCATGTGCTCATCCGTTCGTGAGACTCACACACCTCAAACAATATATTTTCGAGGAGAACAAAGGAAGAACAAAAACGATTATTTCTTGTGGAGGAACAACACGACAAACCATGTCCACAACTTTAGGAGCGAGGATTATTAGTAAGCGGGCAAACATGAAATTATCCGGAGTGCCTTACGTACACGCGGCGCCTGCTGTTTGGTCCATGGCCCGGTGTGGTCCATGGCTGGCGGCCGGGGATGAGGTCGGCGACGCCCTCTGTATCGCTGACCGACCGGCTACTGCCCGTGACTCCTTGCCATAACCGGAAAGGAGAGAGAGAAAGAGGTAGAAGAATTTAAGGTTCTGGGAACGTTACCGTAAGAGGAAATGATCCAATAGAAGGGAGAGGCGGGACCCGCCATTTTGTGGTGGTCCGAGGCAATTGGTCTTCGGTGGGGTCGGGGATCGTTGGGTTCCTTTCCCATTTATTTATTTCCTCTGGATTTGTAGTAACTTAAATTCCCTATTTGCCCCTTATAACTTTTAATATAACATTATTATTTATCTCTCTTCTCCATATGATGATTAATCATCGATTAGATGATTAAAACATATAAGATTATAATTAAAACCTATATATCATATATACATATCCGACGGGCCGTGATGCTTGGTCGGCACCTGCCGAACGGACGGCCAAGATTTCATGGGTTAATGTCTCTACTGAGTTGGCAAGTTGATGGATTGATTGATCGATGCGTATGTCGGTGTCTTCCCCCCCGGCTTTAACTCCTTGGGGACCAAAACCTACCTGTGTTTTTGGAGGAAACAAGTGGTACTTGTTAGACTTTGACACCTTTGTTTGTTTTGGCAAACATATTTTGTCCAAATCCTCCTGCATGACAACAGTGAGACCTAATCCCCACAGTAAACAATCTATTTTAATGTTGCATCAACCATATTAGTTGCTTGAGAAGATAACAATAACAAGAGCCACATTCGATTGCTTCCTCGAAGATGAAAGATTGTAGTTTTTTACATTGGATTCCTACTATGATTTGGTGCGCAGGACATTTTGACGAGGTAAGACTTAATTGTCATATTTATATTGTTGTTGTGAAGTCCCACCACAGGCCTTGACTTTCTATAACCTCATTATAATTAATTCATGTTACTCACTTGCAAGTTATCCAAATTCTTTCGAAATGACTTACTTTAGAGGCTTCATTGTTCACAATCACAACTCTAGAATATTTATGATAATAATTTGAATTAGTGCACAGGACTATAATTTCTTATTATAAATAATAAGCAAACTTATTGGATAATCCAACCAAGTCGTGCAATGTTAAGTCAACTAAATATTATACCGTCTATTGTTCTTTTTTTTTTTTGTACACATTAAAAAAAATATCCCTTTCGGGTCCCACCACAAATTAATTTTCTGACGTCCCTTTCCTATGATCCTCCAAAATGGATACATCGACGAAGAAACACCACCTAATCCTAACTCACTTTGCTGCTAATTACTCAACATAAGACCCCGATTACCAAGCACAGAAACACGTTCCTCACTTGTCTTTTGGTTGGTTGCTCCTTCGGGTCCCGCCCTTCATCCAGACGCAGAGCAGGTGATCGGGAGAGTAGCCAATCTCCGGGTAAGACGAGTATTCCTGTACTAAGAATCTTGCTTTCGAACGTGTACGGCTCGTGTCCCTTCGTTCATACGCTCCGACGACCAATCAGTTAATCTCCAGCCGTCGAATGCGATCCTCTCCGTCCGATTTCGTCCGACGGACGAGATTTGCCCAATCGCGGATATTTTGTCCTCTTGCGCTCCGCCCCCACGGAAACCGGGCTACCGGCTTCTCCCGGTCGACCCGCACCTCTATATATTCTATTATTTGCGCCCCTCCCTCCCTCACGTCTCATCTCCTCCCTTTCGCCGCCGCCGACGCCGATCAGCGCTGCCGGAATTCTCTGCCGCCGTCGCCTCACCGACCCTCGGTTCGTCGCCGGTCTTTGCTTTCGTCTTGGTGGGCTTATGTTCTGTCTTGTCTCTCTTGATCCGTGTTCCTACTTCGTTCTTGATCATCTACTCCTGATCCCATCTGATTCTTGGGAACTTTGTGATCTTCCAGTCCTTCAGGTCTTGATCTTATATAGGAGCTTGGGGAATCCACCGGTCGTTATAATCATCGAGGGTCCAAAGCAGATGTTCCGTGAGAACGATTCCGCCTTGTCCTGTTTCTACCTGTACTTGCTGTGGCTCTTCTTCCGGAAATAATCCAGAACTCCATCCCAAAGTGTAGAGGAGTAGTTTCAGATCAAGCGTACACTGAATCAGATCAAAAGGTGGAATCTTTTTTATATTTGTCGCAAGGATGTTGGACCTCAACGTGGCGTCGTCGGGAGAGTCGACGGCCGTTGAGGAGGAGACCATTGGTAGAGGCACCGGCGGCGGAGGGCTGGCGATTGGCTCCGATACCTCTGAGTCATCCGTCCTCAACGCCGAGGCCTCCGCTAATGCGGCCGCCGATGAGGACTCGTGCTCGACCCGGCCGGTCACCGCCCCTGCCATCGAGTTTGGCATCTTGAGGAGCTCCGCGTCGGGCGAAGGCGAGAATGATTGCGACGAGGAGATCGAGGAGGTCAGAAACGTTGTTTCGCAGGAGCCTGCGTTGATTACCAGGCAGCTCTTTCCGTCTGAGCCGCCGCACGAACCGTTCGCGGCGGCGTCCTCCTCGGCGTCATCATCGAAACTGCAGTGGATGGATCCTAGCTTCTACCAGGCCGATATTGCGCCGCAGGCGACAGTCCCACATCCACGGCAGTGGCAGCCACAGCCACAGCCACAACCACAGCCACAGCAGCAGCAGCAGCAGCAGCAACAACAACAACAACAACAACAACAACAACAGGTGAAGAAGAGTAGGAGGGGGCCTCGCTCCCGGAGCTCTCAGTACAGGGGAGTCACGTTCTACCGGAGGACAGGAAGATGGGAATCCCACATATGGTTGGCATCTTCTTTCTTGAGTCTACCTCTTTCCCCTAGTCTTGCAATCAATTGACTAAAATTTTCTTGTCGACAGGGATTGCGGGAAGCAGGTCTATTTGGGTAAGAATTCTCCGGCAGTAATTGTGTTCTTGATTGTTCTTGGTAATCATGATGACATGAAATTCTCTCATGCTCATATCTTCTTTTTTCTGATTCTCCCTGATGCTAATAGGAGGCTTTAACACTGCTCATGTGGCTGCGAGGTTGGGATCATCTTCTTCTCTCATCTGCACTTGCTTCTCTCTGTTTCCATGTTTCGGGAGAATTCATAATGGTCTAAGATTCTCATCGCAGGGCATATGATCGAGCAGCAATCAAGTTCAGGGGAGTTGATGCTGATATCAATTTCAATCTCAGTGACTATGAGGAAGACATGAAACAGGTAATGGAATGCATTGGAATATGTTGTGTAGTGGTTCTGGTAGATGGACAAGCACAATTCATCCGTCCCCCTCTACCTTGTCAGATGAAGAATTTGACAAAAGAAGAGTTCGTGCACATACTTCGCCGACAAAGCACTGGCTTTTCGAGAGGAAGCTCCAAATACAGAGGGGTGACTCTGCACAAGTGTGGCCGATGGGAAGCTCGCATGGGGCAGTTGCTTGGCAAGAAGTAAGAATTGTGTGCTCCCTACTCGTTTGTTGTTGTTGTAGTTTTTGTTTTGGATCAGCTTGTGTTCACAGTTCTATCGATATGAAAGTCATTGATACCAGAAGTCCTAGAGATGATAATGGACACCTACTCTTTACCATGCTTGGATGTGCAGGTACATATATCTGGGGCTATTCGACAGTGAAGAAGAGGCAGCAAGGTCAGTCTAAGCATGGATTTGTCTTATTGCTGACAAATCTTAACTTTGTAGAGTTTCATTCAAATAGCGATATCAGTTTTGCTCTTTGTTGTTCTTCAACATCAGGGCTTATGACAAAGCAGCTTTAAAATGCAATGGGAGGGAGGCAGTCACTAATTTCGATCTGAGTTCATATGAGGGACATCTATCAACCGAGGCTGATTCGGAAGGTACAATCACAAATTGCAGTCTGTTTCCTTGTCTCTCTCATGGATAGAAATGGCTCCCATGAAGTTCAATAAATCCCTTAATGTCATCATATATATTGTTTTAATGATTTTGTCTTTCACTCAGGCCAAACTGTCGATTTGAACTTGAAAATTTCTCAACCTGATGTTCATAGTCCAAAGAGGGATCAAAACCCGCCAGAAATCCTGTATTCCTATAGCCCATCTGAAGCTTCTGCTGCAAAAAGGGTACAGGTAGGTGAATTGTTACCATTGCAATCCTTGTTGCTTTTAGCTGTTGCTTCTCATAATTAGAATCCAAAGCACATTAGTCAGAGACTTTTAGCAGATTGTTTCCTCTTCCACAAGTGATAGCCTTACAAGCTCTAGAATTCTTAGGATGCCAACATACCATCTCAAAGAAAAAAAAATGCTATTCCAAGCTTAGCTTAACTTTTTCTTGTTAGAAATTATGCTCAAGAAGGTTATGGGTTTTGTCATTTTATAACATGTCTCAATCCTGCTTCTGTTCTTTGTGCCCCAAGATTAGCACTATTCGATGAACAATTGTAATTATTTTATATTTGTTTAACATTGAAAATCAAGGGATCCTTTAGTGGCAAATCGCTATCTGTAAATGCTGATTGGCAGCTATCTTTTTTTCTGCTACAGATTAGCAGCCCTCGTCTGCAACCAACCTCTACTCCGTATCACATGGATAAGCCCGCTGATGATTCTCATGCTTGGACTGCTCAAAATCCTCCTTTTTATTCCACCATTGAGGTATCATTTTGATTGTTATTTCTGTCTAATCTCATGGATTGTAGTTGTTCTTGCCTTGATACTGTGGACAATGTGGAGAACTCAATGACATGGCTTTAAATGTATTAGGCTCTCTTTCTTCTTCCTTGGTTACAATGTTCTTTCTAAAGTTTGCATGCCAGAGAGTAAGATCATAGATAGTAGCTGACATTTTTGAACAAGTCAATGATGCTTTGTTAGAGGCAAAAATCCGCTCCCGATGCTGGCTTAGCTGGATGATCTATGCCTTACAGAGCATTAGTCTAGCCGTTTATAGTATGTCTACATTATTGAGATGTCATCTGAATGTAGGGTGAACCTGCTAAGCTATGTTCCTACCATGACTTGTGGTTCATGAGAAATCATTCTTGGATAGTCTCGGACCTACAGGTCCCTTCCTGTTGGAATCATTTTTTCTCCATGCTTGATGTGCTGCAGCAGTGCGAATGTGAACAGGGACAACATGATCAAGCTTTAGCATTCTAATTAGATATTATAGTCTGTATAAAATATATATATCGCTTGTCTTAGTGGAAAAATCATGCAGCTCTAACAATTTACTTAATTGTCAAAACAGCATCAAAATACTCAGCTTGGGCTCATTGCTCGCAAATGATGACAAAAGTTGCTTGCCTGAGAACTTGTATATTCTGTTCTTGGTTCTTTACAATCTAATCTGCTACTGCTGCCTGCTAAATACAGGAAAGAGACAGAAAGAAGAGGCCCATGTTGGGATTGCAAGCTCTCCCAGACTGGACAAGGCAGATGCATGGCTCAACAATTCCTTTGCCGCTGTTCTCCTGTGCAGCATCATCAGGATTCCCAACTGCTGCCGTTCCTCCCCCGAAGCCACCACCACCACCGGCTTCAACATCATCTCCATTTCCTTCTACCAGCCATATCTGATTGCCACTGCAGAAGTTACTAATGATAATTCTTTGCTTGGAATGTGAAATTTCATGTGTGCAAGACTCTGTATTTGCCACATTCATTCTTTCATATGCAAGGAGGGAGTCATGCTGGATGGTCATCTGACTGTTCTAACATCCATGTGGCTAGTAGATCTGGGATTGTCATTGAGGTGAATGCTCAGGATTTTGAATCTGATCCTTCTTCTTTTTCTTACTTTTTTGTGTGTTCTGGGAACAGGATTTGAGACTCTGTGCCAGAACCAGATGGAATGGACTTGGTTCATTCCTTCTTTCTTCACCTGCATGCATGATAGTCTTTATACCCAAAGTCCTAATTTGGGTTCCTTTTTGACAGCATTATAGTCTTTATACCCCTTGTAAAAGGTGTGATTATATTGTGGTGTAAACTGATTACTTGATGAAAACTCAAAAAGTATTGCTGTGTCTCACTGCTTCTTGGTTCTCATACATTGCAAGAGTTACTAGTCTTTGGACTAGTAATTTAATGAAGTGGTGATGATTACGCTAGCATGCACCATCTCATTCGATTTGTTAATATAAATCAAAGCATGCTTGTCATGCTGCCATTACCGGACACAACAGCCAAACCTGTTGACAGTGAGTGCAACATTGGCAAAGTGTGAGTTGGTAGGAAGGCCTCCTCCCGTATCTATCTATCCATCTTAGGATGACCCCTTAAGAGTCAAACTATTTTGGGGTGGAAACTTCATGATGCAACTACAAACCGATTAAAGATATAAAATACTTTATGTCTGACATTAATTGGTGGCCAAGGACACTAATTGCAGCCTTACGAGACATGATGACCGAGATGCTGTCTTTACTAGTATCGAACTTATTCAACTTAGAAGTTTTGTTTCAATAGAATTAGGGGTTGGGTTTATGTTTGTCAACGTATTCTTGGGGATTTCTTTTAATCATTCACAAGGAACGTTAGCATTGCAGTAAAATGATGTTAAAACAAGCTTTAGGCCTCATGTTTGTTGATCAGATTAGGGAGGAAGGTTTTTTTTTTTTTTTTTTTTTTAATGTTCTTTTATCAAGGTAGAAGGAATCCTTTGGATAACCAACGAGGAGCGTGCGACCCATTGAAGTCCAAAGGCAAAGCAAGGGAGGGCTGGAATAAAGAAGAAGCAAAAAAGATGCAGGGTAGAAGACCAGAAAACCAAAGGTGAAGCGACGGCAGGGCCATCGGCGGCCACGCAGCGCGGAGATAAAGCAGATGCAAAGCTAGAGCCCGCTCTCGGCCACAACCCCGGCAAAGCGAAAGCAGGGAAACGTCCAAGGCCAGGGAATGTGGAACCCTCTGCATTTTCTCCAGCCCCGCCGCCGAGCCCGGGCTTGCTTGAGCATCACAACAAGCGCACGAGAGTTGCTTTTAGTCGCTCAAACGTAGGATTTTTCGAGGATACTTGCTTTTAGCCGGCAATGTAAGAGCGGGCATAACAAACACCATGATCAAGAGCTTGACGCCTCCGCCGCGCACAAGACGTGGATGTCGGAGGGAGGCCGCTCGTTGCCGATAAGGCCGCGCGTCACCTGGGCGTGCTTTTATTGCCTCTTTCATGCGCCTTCAGTGTGTTTGTTGATTTGGGCCAACGACAGCTTCTATCCATTTCCAATGCCGCGTAAGAGACTGTCTTTTTTGTTTTTTGTTTTTTTCGTTTTTGTTCTGAAATAAAAAAAAAAAGCTGAAATATATGGCACCGTGGTCTAAATCTGCAGGTGAAGGGTACAACAGGTACTTCAATTATTTCACTAAGAAAAGCTTCTTCCTTTAAACGGTCCAACCCCGCTGGTGTACCCGTTCTTCGATGAGCCGAAGCGGGCCCCACGGGCGCGAGGCTGGTCCATGAGACGGGTAAGCGGGATGAACGTTGCATGGTACCATTCTTCGAAAGCGACGCGCGGTTCGTATCCCTCCCATATATATATATATATATATAAATTAATGAAGAGACGTTATTTATCCTCTTTTTTAACTCGATGCTATGTTTCTTCTACACAGTGTAACACAAACAATGTGCGACGGGAAGAAAGAATACAATAATTGGTTGGTTAAGAGCGACAAGAAAAATATAATATGAAGAAAGGGAGGGTATTTTAGGATAAAGAACAAAATAATCTTACAGAAGGTCTCCTTCCCCCCACCCAAACCAGACTTCCCTCCCATAGCAGCGGCAGCTCTCCGCTGCCCCATGCATGAGCTCCGCCTTCAGCCCTACCTAACACCCGGCAGAACCCGTGTTGTTGCTTTCCCCTTTTCCCCGTCTCTTCGTCTCCGTTTCCTCGTCGCCCCCCATTCCTCGATCCGGAGCGCGTAGCTTCCCGCATCGCCCGCGTTTGATTCTCGGGCTGTTGCTCTCGTCCGCCACTTCGATCTGGTACGAAGGTTTCTCGAATCTTGATCCTCCTCTTCCGATTTCCTTCGTGGGTTTTCTTGATTGTGCTCCCGTTGGTGTTTCTTGGATTCTTTGCGGATGAAACCCTTTCTTTCTTTCTTTCTTTCGTCCGTCTTCGGATCTTATGCTGTTCTGCGACTGGGGTTTTTGGTCGTACGTGCCTCAATCCGTGCTTACTTCTTGTCGGAATCTTCCGTGTTTCTTGTTTATTTTCTTGGATTCTTCGCCGGAGAAACCGTCTTTTTACCTTGTTCTAACTTGTTCCAGAATGCTCGAGTCCCTGCTTTATCTTTCGGAGTCATCTGAAGCGCAGACGCCGCACATATACGTTTGTCGGGCTCTTTAGGTCTCTGTTTTCTTGATTTCTGTTGCCTTATTGTGGCTTGCTTCGATGTTCTTATGGATTTTATTCTCTGTCCTTCTCGATCTGTTGGCGACCGGATAATGTGTCTCGCAAGATAATGAGCTCATTCCTTTCCTCTGATCTTAGAAGTTCTCGTGTCGCTGCACGTTTGTTTCTTTGCTGGTTTCATTTTAGTTCTAGGTTTTTTTTACCTGCTCCGTCCGAGCTCTACTGTAGTTAGTTAATATTGGTTGTTTTCTTTCCTTTTAATTATCATCAAAAGAACTGGTGGTTCTTTTGATGATAATTGTCAACCTCAAAAGAAGACAACCTAGCAAACGTTAAAGATTATCACCAATGATAAATATAATTTTTATAGAAATCAGAGCTTCGACCTAAAAAAATGACAAAAACAATGTATAGTGATAGATATCAAACTTGTAGCAAGCAATATGGATCTTTGTATCGAGCACATCAAGCACTAGATAATACCAACACCATACCAAGTAGTACTAAACCTAATATTAGTAAAGGTTAATACTGTACCAAGCATAACAAGCAATATAGAGGCGATACTGGTAGGTACGGGTCTCATATAGAGCAAGCATGACATCCGAATAATTAATATGTCAGACCGATAAATACAGTTGGTATAAAATCACACAAGGTGATATTGCAAATCTTCCTTCCTACTAATACGAAACCAATAATTTTATATAAATCATTTTTTATATTTATTGCACAAAAAATATTTTGTTAGAAGATAGTAACTAAAACAACAAGAAGCTATTTATAGATTTATCATAAATTAGCAACTTTTGTGGCGATCTTATTTTTCTTTATTCGTCTTTTAAAGTCGAACCTATTTTATGTGGTCCAATAACAACAATTGACATTCACAAATAGGCTTTAACCTCGGTATAAAATTATTAGTCAAACTAGAAATGTAATACTAATAAAAGAAGTCTGCTAGAGACCATTGAGGTCTAAATGATTCTTGTAGGAAGTTCTATGGTAGCGCAATCATCGATGATGATGATGGATTCAAATGCATGATTATAAGGGTTTTTTTTAGCCAAATTGGAGGCACAAAACCACACTTGATTAGGAGGTTAATATCAGATCCCTTGCTTGATGACAACTAGGCTATCAAGAATTGAATGTTTATAATCACCCCTTACAACTAACTGAAAACTTACAAAATCATATACTTCCAAAATTACAAGAATTTGTATAACTGAGATCAAATTTGATGAATCCTAATGTTATAACAAAAACTTTTTGAGAGTATATAATAATATAAAATAATATTTAGAAAACATAATTTCAGAATTCAATAAACAAGAATGATACAATCTAAAATCTTGCACATCCTACATTAAAAAAAAAAAGCCATGAAGGACAAATGAGGATGTTATTCTAGTGGACAAATGAGGATCTGATTCTATCTAAAATAGATCGTTCAAAAGAAGAAAGGAAAAAAGTGAAAGCCTTCATTGTGGAGACCAAAAAAAAAAAAAAAAACACAGAACTCAACCATTCGTGTATTCAGAATAAATGAGTAGAACCCATCGTGCGTGGGCAACAACTGAAAACGAAGGGCGAGAGGTGGTCAACGAAACGCCGTAACATTGATCGTGAGGAAAGAACAGAGATACGATCATGGGAGAGGAAAAACCAGAAGCCGATCGTTCACTTCTTGAGCCCATCGTGGGCGGACAAACATAAAGGGCGAGAGGTAGGTGCTCGACGAAATGCCATAAACAGAACGCAACCAATCAAACCCATCTTCGGCGACAAATAAATAGAAGAGCGAGAGACCTTCGAGAAAATTCCATCACATGAGTCACGCGAAAAGAATAAACAGAACACAACGTACCGGTTCTTGAATCCGTTGCGGACGACAACAACAGGGCGAGTGGTGCTTGATGCGATCATGCATGTCACCTTACGATCTTCCGAAGCACGTGATATGATGAATATTGACCTGGCTGTCACGTCCCCGCCCCCTCGGATAACATGCCCGCCAACGTGGCCGACCTGACGTGTTGGAGTCGGCCTGACACAAGCATGGAAGGGTCATCAATCGTACAACCGACCTAACACAGGTAAGGTGGGCAAGGTCGACATGCTCCAGTTGCAGGAAGGACGACGCGCGCCTCGCTGCAAGGACCACGGACGACGTGGTGAACTGCGGCAGCATGGTAAGCGATAGGGAGGGTGAGGGAGGGCCTCAGGTACGAACGCCCCGCAATCGTTACTATAAAAGCCTCTGCGCCTCTACGGAGTAGGGGGATCGCAAAATCAACAACCAAACTAACTTGGCCGTCGGTGAGATTGTGTCGGGAACCCCACCCAACCCGACCTTCTTGCAGGAACCAGTTGCCGACCCGAGTCGAAGTACTTCTTCCCGACCTGAGCTCCGACGAGCCAGCTTCTCCCTTACCAAGCCGGACCCAAGAGCTCTCACCACCCAACGCAACTTCGCTTCCTCTCCGCCGAGATGACCGCGGGTGAGCTAGCTAGCGCACACGAGCCTAAACTAGCCGTGCCCACTTAGCAAACACGGAGGCAGACCGCGTCTACTAGGCAGGCACAAAGATTTTCCACTAACATTTTGGCGCTAGAAGGAGGGCCCATGTCGCAAGAACGTCCGTTTGGTAACTCGGGTGCGGAGCATCGCTCGGAGCCCAACCACCCTCAACCAGCGGAGGAGGTCACCACGGCAGGGCCGACTCCGAACCGTTTCTGGAGAATGATGACCGACCCAGGGTTTCCCTCACCTACATCCAACCCTGCTCCGTTCATCGTCACGGTTGAGGCCTTTCTCGGCCTCACCAACCAGGTCCAAGCACTGGTCGACGTGGTGCAAACCATAGTACCATACTTGCCCCAGCTCATACAATCGACAACTCAACAATCGGCTCCCCCGACAGCATTTCCGTATATGGAGTCACCTGTGGCCCCGAACCGAGAGACCCAACTCGAGGTGAAACTGCCATAGCGCCAGGCCACGGAAGCCCATGCAGCCTCCCCGACTGTCGCACCTACTCGGTCGCAAAGTCGCTCTTGCAATCCGGTTCAAACCAGTCCCGACTTCGACACCCTGACATCCAATTCCGTTGATTCATTTAGGGAACAAGTCTGCCAAGTCCATCAGCGGCTGGATGAGGTCCAGAAGGAGGTCCTCAAATAAAAGGGGGAGATCGGAGAAAGTTCAAAAGGTGACTCCCCATTCACCCCGAGATACAAGACGAACCTTCCCCAACCAACTTCATACTCCTGGTCCTCGAACTTTATGATGGCAGCTGCGATCCAACATAGCACATCGCAGCATTCTGCGCTCAAATGGCTTTGTATGACACGTCCGATGCACTGATGTGTCGGGCTTTCTCGACTACCCTAAGAGGATTGGCCATGACCTAGTATTGTCGTCTTAAACCCGCCTCTATATCTTCGTTTGATTTATTGGCGAAAGAGTTTGAATTAAACTTCTTTGCGAGTGCACGCCCAAAACCGACCATAGCTTCCCTCCTGGGGTTGGCCCAAGGAAGCGATGAGTCCCTCGCCCAGTTTGTGGGATGATTCACTTCACAGGTTCAAGGAATCCCTGATGTCCATCCGTCCCTAGCCATTCAGGCATTTTTAATGAGACTTAAACCATCGAGGTTCTTCTGGTTGCTGATCGAGCGACCGCCCGCGATGGTGCCCGAGATGCTACAGCGGGCGTACCAGTACATGGTCATCGAGACGTTGGTGGCAGGCAAGCGAGACGAGTCGAAACGTCCCCGAGTGGAACAACCCCGAGGACACCCCCCAGAACCACCTAAGAGGAGGGAGGTCAGGTCGGGCATGTTGCCATCGAGACCCCCCCGATCCCCCTCAACTCGACTCGAACATAAATCTTTTTTCAGATTCGGGAGAATGAGCTCTTGAAGGCTCCAAACCCAATAAAGATACACTCCGAAAGACGCGACAAAAGGAGGTATTATCACTTTCACAAGGAGTACTACCACGACACGGAAGAATGATGTGACTTACAGTATCAAATCGAAGACCTCATCCGACACGGGCACCTACGTCAGTATGTTCGCGACCAATCTTTACTTCCCGCTAGCAGACCTCCTTGAGATTCATCGCCCCGACCCAAGGGTCCGGTCAAAAAGCAAATCGACGTCATCTTCGGGGGGCCAGCCTCGGGCGACAACAACTCCTCGGCGCACAAGGCTTATGCCCGCACTGAGGTTGGAAAGACCTCGACATCACATTCAGGTCGCGAAGCGAGGAGTACCCCTACCATGATGATGCACTGGTGATCTCAATCCGAATGGCCAACGCCTACGTTAAAAGAGTTATGATTAACACGGGAAGTCCGACCGACATTTTATATTTTGATGCTTTTCAAAAACTGGGACTAATCGACAAAGACCTCGTCACCCTGACATCTACTATGACAGGGTTCACCGGGGACTTCGTCTCTCCTATGGGGGCGGCCACGATTCCTATCACTTTTGGAGGAGAACCGAGATCAAAAACTCTCATGGTGTCGTTCATTATGGTGAAACTCCCATTAGCATACAACGCCATCATCAGACGCCCGACCCTCAACTGGCTCAAGGCGGTCGTCTCAATTTATCACCGGCTCATGAAGTTCCCGACTCGAGCAGGGGTCGGCGAGGTCAGGAGTGACCCGAGAGAATCCAGACAATGCTATCTAACGACAACATCACTATCCAAAAGGCCGAAGATCTAAACGACCGCAGTGGACCTCCGAAGCCCTGAGGATAGTGCTCGGGATCCCAACCCGACGGAGTTGGTGAAGTTCGATTCAGGACTCACAGAGGACCAACGAGTACAACTAGTTGAATTCCTACGGAAGAATAGGGATGTCTTCGCGTGGTCCCCAAAGGACATGCCAGGGGTCGACCCGGAGGTCGCTCAACATCACTTCTGGCGCCCGACCCGTCAAGCAACATATGCTCAAGTTCGCTCCCGACCGACAGAAGGCCGTGGAAAATGAAGTCGCTTGCTTATTGGATGCAGAGCTCATCGAGGAAGTGAAGTACCCGACCTGGTTATCCAATGTTGTACTTGTCAAAAAAAGCTAATGGAAATTGACGAATGTGCATTGATTATACCGACCTCAATCGGTTTTACCCGAAAGACTGTTACCCCCTTCCTCGTATCGACCAGCTGGTAGACGCCATGTCGGGACATCAGCTGCTCTCCTTTATGGATGCCTTCTCGGGGTATAATCAAATCCGAATGGCTCCGAAAGACAGAGAGAATACGGCCTTCATTACTCATAACGACACCTACTGCTACAAAGTGATGCCATTTGGGCTGAAGAATGCCGAAACGACATACCAACGGCTGGCAAATCGCATGTTCAATGATCAAGTCAGGAGGAACATGGAGATTTACGTGGATGACATGATAGTCAAAAGTTGAAAGGCCGGGGCTCATCTCTCGAATCTAGTAGAAACGTTTCGCACGCTAAGGAGATACAAAATGCGTCTCAACCCGACAAAATGTACCTTTGGCATCACATCCAAAAAAATCCTCGGCTTTATTATGCATCAACGAGGAATAGACGCCAACCCCGACAAGATAAAGGCGATACAAGAGATGCAATCCCCAAGGTTAGTGAAAGAGGTCCAATGACTCACAGGCAGACTAGCGGCGCTAAGCTGCTTCATCTCCCGAGCCGGAGATAAAAGCTCGACCTTCTTCCGAGCACTGAGGTCGGCAAAGTATTTCAAGTGGACCCCCGAGTGCGAAGGAGCATTCCGCCAACTAAAGAGCCACATCGAACACCTACCCCAACTGGCATCGGTAGAGGACGGAGAGCCTCTCGGCTTGTACCTCGCGACATCTGACTTAGCGGTCAGCTCGATCTTTGTGACGCTCGACAAAGCTGGACAGAAGCCGATCTACTACACCAGCCATGTCTTGACGGGCCCCGAGCTCCGCTACCCCCCTATAGAAAGATTGGCCTTGGCGTTGATCTTAGCATCAAGAAAGCTAAGGCCTTACTTTCAAACACATCCTATTAAGGTGATAACCGACCAACCATTGCGTCAAATCCTCTCAAAGTTTGATGTTGCAGGTCGGATGCTCAAATGGTCCGTAGAGTTGAGAGAATTCGACATCGAGTACGTGGGAAGAACTGCGATCAAAGATCAAGTGATGGCGGACTTCTTCTCGGAACTCACACCCTCGGAGACCTCGACGAGCTCGGACCCTATGTGGACATTACACATCGATGGTTCCGCCAACTTGGAAAGAGGAGGCGTCGGCTTGGTGTTTAAGGACCCCTCTGGTAACATCTACGAGCACGCGCTTCGGCTAGAATTCAATGCCACAAATAATGAAGCAGAATACGAAGCACTATTATTCGGTTTAAAAGTCGCTGCCGAGCTCGGTGCGAAATATGTAGAAATATTTACTGACTCTCAGCTCGTTGCAGGCCAAGTTGGATCAGCGAAATCGTCCGTTTCAAGCAAATAGGAGCCCTGCCCGAGGACAAGGTGGCCGCTCGACGGATCATGAGGGTGAAATCATGGTACTGCCTTATTGATGGTCGGCTCTATCGGCGAGGCTTTAGCCGACCCTTGCTTCGGTGCTTGTACCCGACCGAAGCGCACACCACCATAGCTGAGACCCACGAGGGCATATGTGGAGACCACATCAGTGCTCGGATCTTGGCGCACAAGATTCTCACGCAAGGTTATTATTGGCCCACCCTGCGTAAAGATACTCAGACTTACATGCAAAGCTACGAGCAATGCCAGAAGCATGCCCGGATCCAACATCAACTGATGGTACCGCTCGCAACCGCCGATTGCGCTTGGCCTTTTGTCCAATGGGGAATGGACCTTCTTGGCCCATTCCCCCCAGCTTTAGGACAACGAAGGTTCATAATAGTGGGAGTTGACTACTTCACTAAATGGCTCGAGGCCGAGCCATTGGCTTCCATTACAGAAAGGCAAGTTGAAGGATTCGTGTGGAAAAATATCATAACCAGGCGCGACCTTCCTAAAATCATAATCACAGACAACGGGATGCAATTTAACAATGTGAAGTTTAAAGCATTTTGCCAAAACTATCGCATCCAACTGAAATTCAGCTCGGTTGCCTACCCACAAGCCAATGGACTTGCCGAGGTGACGAACCGAGCCATTCTTAAAGGATTGAAGAAGAGGATTTTCGGAGCCCCGACAACTTGGGTGGAGGAACTTCTGAGCATACTTTGGGCATCTCGGACAACTCCAAAAACCCCAACGGGGGAGTCTCCCTATAGCCTGGCTTTCGGAACTGAGGCTGTACTCCTTCCAAGGTGATTTTCCCGACCCTCCGAATCCAAACCCACGACGAAGAGGTATTCAACCAACAACTGGGCGAGAACCTCGACCTGCTGGAGGAGAAGCGAGCCGACGGTCATCTACGGACGCTAGCCTATAAAAGGGTTGTCGCCAAACTTTACAACCACCGAGTGCACCCTCGGCTCATTAGGGCAGGCGACCTGGTGCTGCGGAAAGCCGAGGTCAGCGACCCGACCCGGCCTCGCGGAAAGCTGGCACCAAACTGGAAAGGACCTTACCGAGTCGTGGATGTCGTCCGAGAAGGGACTTACAAATTAGCAACTACAGAAGGACGGGTATTACCGAGAACCTGGCACATTTCGAACCTTCAAAAATTTTACACTTCACATAGAAAAAGCTCTGTAATTTGTATTAACGAAATGTGCTTACAAAAGAGGTCGAGGGAAAAACGGGGTTCTTCCCGACCTTGGTTACAAAATGGTTTGTATATAAAAGAGGTCGGGTGACAACGACACATTACTGACCTCAACAAAACATCAAAATCACAGCAAAATCGTGAGTCATGGCTTGGGCGGGGCCGAGTCGTCAAAGGCCTGCTGCCTCTCCATTGGTACCGAGTCGTCTTCGGGCCTGATGGTGAAGGGATCTTCCTCCACCTCCGAGTCCGGGTGCAAGGAACGGAAATGGGCTAGTGTTACTCGATAATCGTACTCGTAGGTGACCCAACCCATCCTCTTCAGGCCCTCTTTGAAGCCGACCGACTCCTTGTAATGGTCGACCGTTCGTCTCGGTAACTCGGCTCGGGCGTTCTCCAGAGCCTTCACCGATTGCAGCAGCTCATCATCCATCTTCCGAGCCTTGACCCGTGCCTCCTTCAGCAACCTCTGGATTTCAGATAGGTTGCTCCGTACTTTGTTGAGTTCCTTGTCAGAGGCCTCGAGTCACTGGAGCGCCTCATCTCGCTCGCGCTTAGTCTTCTCGAGCTCTCTTTCTAGCTCGGAAGCACGCCCCTCAGCTTTGGCGACCACCTCCGGACCCCCTCCGGACTTCAGGGCATCGATCTCCTACTGAAGGCTCGAGATGCGGTAGTCCATAAAAGTAATCAACCGGCCCGCGTCATGGACTCGATCGAAGAGCGTCATTTGGAAGTGTTGATTCTGCACAAAACAACAATAGTAAGAACTCGATCGAAAGGACACTTGCGATGATAAGATGAAGGTCGAGAACTTACCAATACCATCTCCTTGGCAGCTCGGGCCAGCAATACCTTCGAGGGGAGCGTATACAGCTCCCACGCCAGCTGCGGGTGGAGGAGTCCCCTCTCGAACTCTTCGGCTACCGACGGGTCGTTCCAGACTTTCGTCGAATTCTTCAGCCCCTCCCACCTCGGCTGCATCTCTTTCTCGGGGTCTTGATGGGCCAGGTCCAACATGTGCAGGGCGTAGTAGCAAGCATCATCTTTATAGACCATCGTCTTGAAAAGGTCCTTCATGGACCTCGAGCGGTGGAAGACGGGAGACACATCCTCCTCAGCACCGGGACATTTCCCGAGCTCCCGCTCGATCAGACTATTTCCCCAGCCCCCGCTCGGTCGGATCAACTCATGCTCAGTCGAATCATCACCTAAGTCCCTGCTCGCTCGGATCAACTCCCGGGTATAGGACCCGGCCAGTCCATCTCCCGAGCTCCCTCTCGGTCGGATCAACTCATGCTTAGTCGGATCAGTTCCTGAGCTCCTACTCGGTCGAATCATCACCCGAGCCCCTGCTCGCTCGGATCAACTCCTGGGTACAGGACCCGACCAGTCCATCTCCCGAGCTCCCGCTCGATCGGATCAACTCATGCTCAGTCGGATCAGTTCCTGAGTTCCTGCTCGGTCGGATCACCACCCGAGCCCTTGCTCACTCGAATCAACTCTCGGGCAAGGAACCCGGCCAGTCCGTCTCCCGAGCTCCTGCTCGGTCGGATCATCTCCCGAGTCCCTGCTCGGTTGGATCAACTCATGTTCGGTCGAATCATCCGGCTTTCGAGACTAGCTTGACTTCACTACAACCCGACGGCTCAGCACAAGACCTCATCTTCAGCACCCTAATCGGGAACCTCGAGAAGGTATTCTCCGGGGGGAATGATATGGCGAATATTAACCTGGCTACCACATCCCCGCGCCCTCAGATAACAGGCCCGCCAACGTGACCGACCCGACGTATTGGAGTCGGCCTGGCACAAGCATGGAAGGGTAAGCAATCGTACGGTCGACCTAACACAGGTAAGGATGGCAAGGTCGACATGCCCCAGTTGCAGGAAGGACGACGCGTGCCTCGTTGCAAGGATCACGGACGGCGTGGTGAAGTGCGGTGGCATGGTAAGCGATAGATAGGGAGGGTGAGGGCCTCAGGTACGAATGCCCCGCAATCGTTATTATAAAAGCCCCTACGCCTCTACGGAGCTGGTGGATCGTAAAATCAACAACCAAACTAACTTGACCGTCGGAGAGGTCATGTCGGGAAACCCCACCCGTCCCGACCTTCTTGCAGGAACCAACTGCCGACCCGAGTCGAAGTACTTCTTCCCGACCCGAGCTCCGACGAGCCAGCTTCTCCCTTACCAAGCCGGACCCAAGAGCTCTCACCACCCAATGCAACTTCGCTTCCTCTCCGTCGAGACGATCGAGGGCGAGTTAGCGCACACGGACCTGAACCAGTCATATCCGCTCAGCAGACATAGAGTCAGACCGCGTCTACTTGATAGGCACAAATATTTTTCACTAACAGCATGAGATCGTAGTGGGGGGCGAGATAGGCGAGGAAGAGGAAGGGCCCCAGCACCGCCGTCTGGGAGGACGCCCTTCAAGAAGTGGTGGAGGAAGGCATTCCGGTCTCGACGAGGGCAACACGCCACGGGGAGAAGCGGTCGGGAACGGGTGGAGGAGGAGGGTTCATCTCGGACGCCTCACTCCGTCGCTCATTGCTATTTGCTGGTCGGCGGTTCCAACCACAACACAACCCCGTCTATACACACACATATATATACCCGACCCGTTTAATTATATATTCAGATAAATAAGTACGCATAGAAAAGTAGGTATCAAAATATCATTTGTGAAAGTGGGTTAGCAATTTGATTCCGAAATAAATAAAACCTTGAGCAGGACGAATTCGAATACTCAGATAAATAAACATATAAATCGAATTTAGAATAAGCTTGACTAAGGTACTTATTTATGAAATATATATTTGTAAATAACTTCTTGTATTTCCCACCCACAACTTGGTTTCACAAAAAGAAAATAAAAACATAAACATATTAGTGATAAGGCTTTTGAAATATTAAGATATCTGAGATCCATTTAATGAGAGAAAATGATAACTTTTAACCTACAGACAAACTTATGAAACAGTAATGCCTCTTTCTGGAACTTTGTATTGAACATTTACTTCAATTTGATTCAGTATATGAGAAAAGCTTCACCTATTCCATTCATCAAACACATTATCCTAATGTAATCAAATGCCTTTTACAAGGCTACCTAATTAATTTTTTTTAATATCTCATCTTTCCAAAATTACCTACCAAAACACCTGAACTCAAGAATTTTTATTTCTTCATCAAGCAGCAAAACTGAGACAATTGTTCAATTCATGGGGCATTACGGAATAACAAATACTAGATTCTAAAGAACATGAACCATAATGAAATCAGCAAGTCAATTACTAAAATAACCATTGCAACATGTCTACCAAATGAGATATATACTAATCACATATAACCACCATGATCTACTTCATACATTGAGAAAGCCGCACCAGTGTCATCAAAATCTTGTTTTACATAATGTAACGTGGTAATTGCATAAGCTGCAGTCCCTGTGACCACCACCAAAGGCTAAGAAGATATAGGAACATATTGGAGACCTGTACGGAAACAGATATAGTAGAGGCAACAGCTTTACTTGCGAAGTTGGCGAATCTGGGTGATGCTAATTAGAGGAGGGTATGTCATCGTACCTTACCATGCAAACCCTCGATCATGACAACTCCATCAGGTGTGAGCTACAAAGCTGTTGCCTTCTGGACTCAGAAAATGGATAAAATAAACAAGATTAAACAAAAAGGAATTAAGAAAAACGTAATGACTGAGCAAAACAACCATTATTCTCCCACATCCTGAATCTTCCTCAGTTACATAGACCTACCAGGTCGGAGTTGGCTTGGCCGCTAACTTTAGGTGAAGCTTGTGAAAACCTGAGAGGAATATACGATGGGAAATAGTATCAGATGAGGGTTTGTGTCTGAAGAGCATGAAGGCAACTGATTAATTGAGCTGATAAGGTACAATGCTAAGTAGGCCAAACTTTTGTGAGTGAATTTTGCCTCCCTCTAGGTGAAAACAAGTTAAAGTTGGAAGTTTATGCCACATGAAAGGGAAAAAGTTCCTGATATTTTCCAAAAGTGAAAATATTAGGAACCTCAGTGTTGTTATGTTTAAAGAATCAATCTTGGAAATCAAGGCATGACAAATCTATGACTATGTTCTCTCATTAAATTGTTTCTGAAAAAGAACTTTCAATCTTCAGAAGTTTCTAAATAAAAAACCAAAGAGCTGTAACATCAGATTCTAGATTTTGCAACGTCATCTTCTCAGACATTTAAATCAAACAAAAGTCATGGTGTGACAGCCAAATTTGGAAAAACTAAATCACAAGGAAACAAACTGAATAACCTATATCTGAAAGCATTCAAAAGAAATTCACCAAAATCCAAACAAAACAATCAGCGCACCTGATGGCTCGTGCCTTTCTTTTCTCCTCCTCTGAAGTATCCAACTTTGAGTCTGGTGCAAATCGTTCCAACCGAGCCTTCTTCTTTGCCTCCTCATCAGTTTCAGCCTTAAGCCCAAACCTAAAAGTATGGCAAAGAAAGAGTCGGACTTGGAGCCTTTAGCTAATACATATCTGTTGTGTCAGCAAAAGTAAGCACCTTTCAGCCCGGGCCTTTCTTTTCTGCTCCTCTAGTGGTCCTCCAATCTTCCCTCCATCAAAGGTCGATGTGGTTCCAAACCTGTAATGTAAAGGGAAGTAAGGGTAACAATATCTACATTAAAAAAATTGATTCTCAACTAAATTGGTAAGCCAATAGAACAACAATGCTTTGCAGGACAATATTGGAAACAAGGAATATCACTCCCTTATAGTAAGGCCTGAAAAGTATGATGACCAAAAAAATATGTAAGAGGTACACTCCATTGGGTGAACCACCAAAAATCTATAAAAGACCAGCACCACATTATGGAAACAGATGCTAGTTAAGCACACTCTTCCAAGTTAACAAAAGCATAAACTTGCGCAAAAGGTGAAACTGCTAAAATTAAAATGCATATTGCACAACAACCACTAATAAGGAGATCATTTGGGTCATAATAGCAGTAATATCACCCAAAAAAGAGCTCACTGCAGTATTGCACCTCAACCACATGCAATTTAGAAATGTTAGGCTTACAGTAAATTCAATAAATTAAACCGACAACAGATCAATGAAAGCACGATATCAACAAGAAGCACAAAAAGCATCTTCAAGTAGTAAAATCTGGCAAGTTAAGAGGCAATGTATTTAGTCCATAAACAATTCTGAGGTCATAAATAAGAAGGCATCCATTTCCTTGCCGAAAGTACACAAAATAAATCTTGAATATGCCAGTTCCTGCATTCACTGGAACAAGGAGATGGGCATAACAGGACCAGGAGATCATGCAAACATTTAGAGTGATGATACACGCAGGTCATAGCAAGGCATCAGTGCCTCTTCAACTTAAATGAGAAGCTGCTCAGACCACACCTCAGAAGAAAAAGTGACTACTAAATTGAGGATTAGCAGTGAACATTCAAAGATAGCAATTAACAAAAGTCACCTTGAGATATAGTTGCAATAGAACAAAATGGAGAAAAAGACAGTTACTAGAAATAGTTGATGGTGCATTCATAGTACAGGTTTTGACCCTACAATACCTTGATTTCCAGCAAGTTTCAGTGATTATGTCATACTGCCTACCTGGCAGAGTACGGGAATCCATGTCATGCCAAGGGTGTGTCGAAGCCTTTGTATCTTTTATATATCATGTTTCTACTAGATGTACAAAACCATGTCCACATGCAGGCACAGTACCAACTTGAAGCATGCAAGGAAATGAAGATCCTTAATCTCTACAAATGTTCTCTTCAAAGAGTAGAGAAAAGCCATCTTCTGAAAAGCATCTTGAGTTCTATGGCAAAATCTGATATTTTTGAGAAAGTGACATAGAGTCCCAAGAGTGCAATTAATGCACCGGTTTAGTTTTTTCAACCAAAACAAAACAGAAGAAGAACAAATAAGGTCCCAACTATGAAGAATAGCTTAACTAATTTTTTTTCCTGTCATTGAATTTTATTAAAGACAATATCACTACTTCAATAAAAAAACCATCAAATATCCATTTATTGTTTTTAATGAAGCTTTCTTAGGTCTTCCTCCACCTCTTGTGTGCTATTTGTTTTGAAAAATGACGTGTCGCCGTATTCATGTCTATGTCCAGTGTCCGTGTCTGTACTTCTTAGATCCAAATTGCAAGACAGCTTAACAGTGGCATACAATGCAAGTGCAAGCTTCCCTTTCTTTCTCCTCTTCTCTCTCTTGTGAACATAACCAGAATCAAGCATAGAAGTGGCAACCACAACCATAAAAAAAGTACGACAGCAATATAGCAACAACAAGGACACTAATTTGGGCCAACAGCAACCATAGCCTAATTGAGCCTTGGACGGGCAAGCAGGACAGCAGGGGGCTCTTGAAGCTCCTGGTCTCCTCAACAGGAGTTGCCTCACTCCTGCCCCTGTCCTGAACCAGAATCAGAGAATCCGGGGAAGATCAAGCATAATACCACAGAAGAGCAATGGTTGAGCTATAAACCATAAAGAAAAGCAGCAATCTATTATTTCCATAGTTCTTTTTTTCCTAGTGTTCGTGGGAATAGGACTTATTATATAAGAAAACTATATCCAACAATTATATTCATCCTAAAAGATTGATTGGCTATCTTCCCAAAGTTTCCAGAAGGAATACTTCTTTTCCCTTCTAGTTATTTTTGGGAGACTTCTTTTCCTTGAATTAGAGAAGCACAAACTACAGGTACAATCCTTAAAAATACTTTATCTCCTCATTTGACTCATAATTCATATTATAGATCTGACACACCTTTATATCTGAATAAAACCATCGCCAGCCTCTAGAACTTTGACATATTTACTCGGTTGAACTTTGGTAATCTTGACTACTTTCTAAGGATTGTACAAGAATATTACAATTCCTTTGTTTTAATGTTCTTTTTAAATGATTCTTATGAACTTCAGTCGCCAATTTGCCTCGATTCCCTTTTGCCACCTGCATACGTATCTGTCCACCACCAACCTAAGATAAAATCCTAAAAATTCTTCTTATTTTCGAGGAAAAATTTCATCATTAAGATGTGAAATCGCATCTTTTCACATAATCCAAAAGAAGGAAAGGAACTTAGAAGAGCGAGTTCAAAGATCAAACCCTGTACCTCTCAGCTCGAGAATTGCGTTTCTCCTCTTCCGAAAGCATCACGGGCGTCCCAAATCGCTCGGCTCGCCGCAGCTTCTTCTGGAGATCGGTGACAGGGGCTGCCTCCGAAGCATCCGAGTTGGATTGACCGGCAACGACAGCGGCTTCAACGGCGGTCGGCGCGGTCTCCTTCTGCCCTACCACGCCAGTTGGTCCCTCTGCGTTCCCATGGATCTCGGGCTTCTGTGGGGCAGAACTAGGGTTTGGGAAGCGTGCCGTCGGAGAAGAAGGCCTGTTGTCCGGCACCGCCGCAGCAGGAGGGGCCACAACCTCCGCCGAGGGAGGTGCATCCATGGACTTCGTGCCCGCTTGTGAGGAACCCTTGGGGTTTTGGGACGCCATGGGAATCTCGAATCGGAGGTGAGGGAGGCCGAGATGTGGACGAGGAGGCTAACCGGATTTCGGGGCAAGGTTTCGATATAACTAAAGGCTATGTGCGGTCTGCAGCCCACGGCCCAGACCGGTCCGGTTCAGTTACTCCGGCCCAAGAGTTCTTATCGTTGCGTGTTTTTACGTGGTTAATATTGACGATCCGTTTCACTATTGACCCCAGATTTCACTGTAATATTTTGACTGGACCCACTAATTATGATCGAATCTGGACGTTATGTTCGTCGAATACATTGCTTCACTACGCCGTAGCCGATTACTTGTCGGCAAGACTGTCACAGTAATTTCATCGCCGCCCCGATGTCGTCACCGCTGACGCTCTCTCAGAATCAACTCCCGAAGAAGTCTCGGAGGGTAAAATCGTAAAAACATTAATCATGAAAAGTCTAATTTGCCTCCATCCTTCACTTTATTTCTAGAAACGTCTTCGTACCACGCTTCCACTACATATAGAGTGAGCGGTCGAGGTGGAGGTTTAGGACGAGTTCTTGTGATCGATCTTGTAGCTTTCGCCAATGGCAGCGGCAGCGACCGCCAGGTAATTCGTGAGATCGCGTTCATTTCTCGAAGCCCTCCTTGATTCGATTAAGTGTTGCTGATCATGGGGGTGTGATGTTGGTGCAGTTTCGCGAAGGAGGTGCTGCCTCCGACCCTCGACTCGACATCAGAACCACCGACACTCTTCGATGGCACCACCAGGTAGTCGATCGATCGATCCATCCGGTTTTCACTTTGACGATGCCGAAGCTTATTGTTTTGCTGCTGTCTTATTTGCTTTTTCAAGGTTGTATATCTCTTACATATGCCCATATGCGCAACGCACCTGGATCGCTAGGAATTATAAGGCAAGAAGTTTAGCAGGGTCAATTAGACAATCCTTTTGAATGATTATTTAGAAAGATTAGATTTTTAAGTGCATACAAAAATGTATTTTAAAAGGAGGTTCAAATGATATAATTTTATTCAATCTGCACCCTTGAGGGGCAGGGATTGCAGGGAAAGATCAAATTGGTTCCTATTGATCTGGAGAATAGGCCAGCCTGGTACAAGGAGAAGGTTTATCCCGCAAATAAGGTTTGAGACACCTTGATGTCCTCAAAATGATCATTATCTTGTGGTGCTAGTACTGATGTGAACATTGGTTGAATAGGTACCATCTCTGGAGCATAATAATGAGGTGAAAGGAGAGAGTCTTGATCTGATAAAGTACATCGACAAATATTTTGAAGGGCCAGAGTTACTGCCTGATGTAAGTAATTTCCTAGTATTTGTCCTGATAGGAACGCTACTTCATTCTATAAGTTTGTTTACATCTCATAATGAAAATTACAGGACTCTGCAAAGCAGCAATCTGGGGTGGAGCTATTGTCTTATAGTGATTCCGTCAACAAGGTTCTGTACACTGCAATGACTTCCAAGGGAGATGTCGATGATGATGTTGGTAGGAGGAGACTGTTCTTAACTTCTGTGATATACTTATGGAACAGAAAATTAAATAATTGGGCACTGATCTGTGTAAACCTGTTTAGGTGCTGCCCTTGACAAGTTGGAGGATGCGCTTTTGAAATTTGATGATGGACCATTTTTCCTTGGCCATTTTAGTTTGGTAAGTACTTACATGTAGTTCAAGACCTTTCATCTACATGTCCATATTGTTTTGCTTTCCTCATTGTTTCTGGTCATCAGAATGGATGCAAGTCATGAATGTTTAGATGACTTTATTCTATTATTATTAATTTTTAATGACTTTATTCTATTTTAATGACTTTATTCTATTATTATTAATTACATGATTTACATATTTCCGGATATACCTGTGAGTTTTACATCTTAGTCTTGGTAATTGATATGTATGAGTAGATATGATATTTACGTTATGGTGCTTCAACTATTTTGTTTGGTAATGTGGTGATAGTTATTTAGGAAACAATTGTTTGTTACTTCATTTCTTTTCTTTTCCTTATGTTGTAGAGATGATATTTTTGTACGGAGACATGTAGTAAATGATGACTCAGTCCTATCATTTTTTTAATAATGTTTTTATTGCTGGTCTAAACTTTTTTAATTCCTAATGTAATTTAGGTTGACATAGCATATGCTCCATTTATTGAAAGATTCCAGACTTTCCTCAAAGAGGTGAAGAACTATGACATCACTGAAGGCAGGCCTAAACTGACATTGTGGATTGAGGTAGTTCCTTGCCTATGGGGAACATTGAATTCTCTATATTGTGATCTTTCTTCTCATGCCAAGCTGTTCATGGTGGTGTGACATTCTCCTGCAGTAGTACATCTGCTTCATTTTGCAATTCTGTGAAAGAAAATTGATTTTTATGTGAAATTTATTGAACTTCTGATCACATTAGCGTGAAATTGGAAGATTATCTGCTTTCACTGACTGTTCAATTGAAATTTCTTATTGAGTTGGTATTGGAAAAGAGAACTAATACTGGTCATCTGTGTCAAATTACATTGAATTGTTTTAGTATTAAATCTATATTCATTTTGAGGAAACTTCTACACTTCAAGCAATTACGGTGTGGTTTCTGATTTCTTTTACATAATTAAATTTGTTTTTATTTGTATACCCTCTCATTTCTTTGTTACTCTTCCCTATCAAGCTTGTCACTTCTAGACCACCTACTTGTTGTAGATATTCTGACTCAACTTATGTTGTTTCTAGGAATTGAACAAGATTGACGCCTATACACATACCAAACAGGATCCTCAAGTGCTGTTGGCCATCACTAAGAAGCGCTTAGGGGTAAAATATCATTAGTGTTTCTCAGTTTTAATTTAGCTTCATACAATGGTGTTCACTGTTCAAAAGTCAGATGATTTTTACATGTTCTTTCTTTTTTCTGTTTTTCCAGATTGCGTGAAGAGTCCTCTATGCTTTTGTGTTTTACAGGTTCTGATCTCACCTGTTACATGTTCTTCTATGTTCATATGAAAGAGGACAAAATAAAGAAAAAAGAAGAAAAATGTTGGTCTGAATTTTCTTTATCCTTTCACTAGGATGTGAACTAACAAATTGCAAAAGATCATGTTAATGCCGAAGTAGTTTACATCTTTTCTCCTATTAATTAAAGAGATCTAATCATTTGTGTTTCTGGGTTTTTTTCTCCCCAAAAGAAGTGCCTGTATCTAGATGTCTTTACTCCCAAACTTACAGCATTGCAATTTATTTTGACTCCTCAATGCCTCTAATTCATAATTGTGATAAGTAAATATTGCAGGTAGATCGAATCTGATATAGAATAAGATATATTGGGAGCTTTTTCTGGGAGAATAATCTTTGCTTCAGAGTTGGAAACACAAGTAGAAGAAGACAGCCTTGGCCATTTCTGCAGCTGAAGTCATCTATCCTGCCTTTATACTGTTAGCAAAATATAATAAATAGTTTGTGTCAGTGATGATGTCTGCAGTGTGTAGTGGACTGTTTGTTTGGTAACAGTAAAATTTATACTTTAATGTCCTTTTGAGTTGGTGGATAACTACTAAATTGAATTTTAAAAGTAATATTATAGAAAATTCCCTTACAGTTCCAATTATAAGACAAATTTCAAGGGTATTAGTGCAGATTTCTGGTCGGAAATTATTGAGCTGCCGTTTTTGAGTTGGTGTTTAATTACTACATTGTACACACAAAGTATATATATATATATATATATATATATATATATTAGTATGAATTTGTTGATAACAAATATAGAACAAATGTTGATTGAAAAAAAAAATTATGAAGTTTATGTCTCTTTTTGGTTATTTCCTCTTAAGTTGATGGTTAACTACTAAATCTGATTTTTAAAATAGTATATAGAAAATGCATTTAAAATTCTACTTATATTACAAAATTTGAAGGTATTATAACATGTATTAGAAAATGCATATACAATTCTAATTATATGACAAAAAATATAACATATATTATTAATAAAAATATTATATTCCATTACCGAGTCGCTCGGGTGAGAGCTGACTATCCTATCCAACTAGACTACAACAGATCGATGCATTTAGTTCACTTCTTGCAATTGATTTTGATTAGATTATGAAATCATCGAGTTGATCGAATTAGTCAGAATCAATCAGAACTCACCAATCTCAATCGGTTCCAAGAAAGAGGGCACAGCAAGAAGAACATACGACACTAAACATTGTTAATACGCCATACAAATGAAAGAGATGTTCTCTCTATGCACTGAGAATTAGTGTCAGCCAGCGTTGTTTAACTGCTTTAAGATTGTGTTACACGCCCTGAAGCAAAGCATTTGCAGCACACTCAGAAATAAATAGTTGAAGCTACATTTAATGATGTCATTCTAATTCAGTGCTGATTACCTTGATGCACAATGACACATGAAGCATATATATATTACTAGTTTCCAATGTTATCATCATCTCTCCGGAGTAGTCAAATCCAAACTGACGGAGATGAGCAAGAAATCTTATTGCATCTGGAAAATGTATCAGTGAATGTTATCAAGAATCTTAAAACATTTAAGAGCATTTCAGTGTTCACAGTATGCATGGTTATATCTGGTATTAAGCCTCATGGACGAGTGACAAAATGTAAAGGAAAAAAAGAATTAACTTAGCAACTTCTAACTATCTTTACATGTAAGCTGGGAGGATATCCAGGCTTTTAACAAAACTTTGCATATTAGGATTTATTTTTCTTTATTCCTCTTCGAAAAATCATTATCATCCAGATTATGATGGAATAAAACTCGTTCCAAGGCGCACCAATATAAGAAAGTTAAGAAAAGTTGTCATTGCTGTTCTTGAGCCGATGCATACCAGGATAACATGATCAGAATTTGTGCCTCTGAAGAGCCTTACGTGTCATGGAGATGAGATTAATTCGGCTGCCTTCCAACCATAAATGAGTAGGCTACTCAGCAGTGAGAAGATTTAGACCTGTTCAAAATAACTCCACAAGTTTATACAGTAGAATCTGACCAGCATTAGGAGTTATTGATATATGGCATACCTGTCATCAACTTTCCGACGCCCAGCTCTAAGCTTACTGTTTTGGATGCGTGATAGTATAGATGGTTTTTTAGGCTTCACACCAAAAAGGAAATTTCGTAATGGTACCGTGTTCCTACTCAGAGCAAGTTCCAAGTCATCATTACTGCTGCTTTTTAACATAAATGGTTGAAAGTTCTCATATAGATCAGACAACTGTTCCTCAATTTCTGTTTGAAGCTCCCTCAGTTGATATATTCCCACCTGTAGTTCATTTGCGACCTTACCGGTCTCCTGTTTCATGTTCATCACCTCACCTTGAAAACTTGCCGCTTGAAAAGGAGTGAAAAGGGCTTCTCCAGATTCTGGTTTCCTGTTGACAACACTGGATATCTCTTCTTGCAAATCATAAAGAGATGACAGCCTACCTTGAAGCTCCCCACTTAGTAGTGCACCTTGTTCCAACCATACATGGAGTTCAGTCTTCAATTCTCTAAGCCTTGTGGTAATTCGTGCTGATTCAGGTTTGCTAGCTTGATCATCACTAACATTATCGATGCATTCTTTAATTTTGTTGTCCTTCAGCTTACTAATATCTGCTTGTAGGTCTTCATATTTGGCTTTGAACTCGCGTATGAGATGGAATGATGTGCTGAACTTTAGCCAAAATTCTAAACTTTCATCAAGCAGCGAATTGATATCCCTCCTAAACTTTTCTTCGACAGGAGAAATGCTCTTTGGCTCATTGATGCACTGTGCATCAACATCTTTTGAAAGGGGATTTTGAATTTCTCTGAACACAACAGACGAAGCTCTTGCAGCAGCTGATTCAATATTTAGATCTTTGGAAACGTCAAAAGCTTGATGCTTCGAGTACACTGTGACCATTGCAGAGCTACGTGTGATTTCAGGTCTCCGTTGACCTGGCCAAGATTCTTCAACAGGCATGTTCACAGAATCATTCCGACTTATCTTTACAGAGGCTGATGTCTGTCTCAGCAATCGTATTTCCTCATCTTTCATAGCAATGTCATTCTTCAGTTTCCCTATCAGAGCCATTGTTTCTTGAAGATAGTCTCCATTCTTCTTCTCTACCTCAGAGAGCCTTCTCTTAGTCTCTTGGTAATTTCGCAGGATTGATGTGCACTCAGATAATAAAATATTCTCTTTGCCTTCTATACCACTTAAAATTAGTTGCTGCAAGTTAAAAGTATCCTCTTCTCCATCAGGCATGATCTCTTTGGTGCTAGTTAGACAGTTGCTAAGATCTACTATTGACAAGTCTTTTTCCTCCAGTGCATTTCCCTTCTTTTGGTCCTTGATCTTTTCCGAAGCACTTTTGAGTCGAGAACCTGCTTCAATCTGGGAAGGATCTTCCAGGCAAGAACCAAATTCCTGAGATGTATGAATCTCCTCTATCAAATCTCCCTTGATGTCATGGATTTCAGCGGAAACCTCTTCCTCTAGGGATGCATTTCCAACACAAGCATTTTCCAGAGGTTTAGGAGGCTGCAGTTTCTCTAAAATACCATTGAGGCTATGCCGGGCTTCCGTATAATTTTCACAGAAGTTTACTTCTTCTTCATCGACAATTTTCTTAATTGCCTGAACTCTGCCTATTTCATCTTCAGCTTCTTTGAATCTTTTAGACAACTCATTTGGGTCGTCAATTAATATACTTTGGTCCTCTTTAAACGACTGTATGCATTTTTCAAGTTCATCGTTTTCTGAGGTCAACCGATTTATTTGCACAGCATGTGATGAAACTGTGAGTTCCAATGTGATAACTTTATTTGCAAGCTCTTCTATCTTTTCTGCAATTTTAATCACAGAACTTTCAGGGTTCATGTCGAAATGTTCCTTAATTTTCTCACACACGGATTGTAACTCAGTCCTCACCTTGTCTAGAGAATAGTCTTCCTCCATGTTTTCAGCAGTGAAGGTCATTTCTGTGTTTTCATAAGACATCTCTGTACTTTCCACCTCAGATTGGCAATACTCACCTCTGAGATCCTTCACCTTTGCTTTAGCAATCTTAATTCTTTCAGACTCTACTTTTGCTTGTTCCAATGATTTCTTCCGCTGTTCCTGCATGTTACCTATGGTATCATCACAAGATTTAAGAACTGTTGATGTCATTATGGCACGTGCCTCCTCATCTTCAATGATGGCACTTGTTCTAAACTCATCTTGCAAGCCACAAACTTCTTCTTGCATCTCCATGATTTGCTTCTCAATCTCCCAATACTTAGCTATCCCAGACTCGTACGAGCTTTTGATAAATTCTTTTTCGGTCTGCAGAACCAGAATTCCTTTCTGAAGCTTACTTATATCTTCTTGTGCCTTTTCTTTATCAATCGGAGATGGAATACTCTTTTTATGTGCTTTTCTTGTGGATGACTCACTTTCTTTTTTCTTGTTCATTAATCCCTCTACTGTTCGCCTGTTAATTTTACTTGGATCAATTGGAGTTATTGCTTTTGGAATGGTATCCTCCTCCTCATCTAGCATTGCATACTGGACACGTTCAGGAAAAGCAGTCGCTATGGTGTGGTTGGCCTTGTGTAATTCTCCCGAAATGTGGTCATATCTATCAGCCAATGATCGATAAGCCTTGTAAGCATCTTCCACAAAGCTTATCAACTCTGGTCTCCTTTTAAAATACAACTCTGCCCTCTTAGCGAAGGAATCAGCATTGGTCTCAATAAGCTTCAGCATTTTTTTCACTATGTCTTCCATCTCTGAAATCAAAGTAAATCCTATTTGTAAGAAAGCCATAAAGTAAAGAACAATGTCTGGTTACACAATTTTTTTTCCCATCAAGTAAACGGCACTAGAAAAACAGTAAATTTTAGTTTCATTTGACTTAGTACGTGTCAAAATTATGAATTCTACAAAACATATTAGCATGGACATAAGTTACCATGTCCATCTTGATCCTTCATTTCCAGAAAATAATCCTCAAACTTAAAACGGAGCAAAGCTCATACAAACACCGGTTAACATAGGTCAAAAGGCCAAGGTCCTCAGGTCTTTGACATTCTAAATGTCGTCAGGTAAGAACACAGAATCTTGCAACTCTTTTCAATTATACATCTAGAAACACATGAAGAGCCTCAACAATGGCATAAATTTGGTAGAGGCACACAATTTTCTTAATTTACACATGCAAAAAAAATCGACAGAAAAACAGAGCAACTTATAGGCTACCATGTATCGTCCAACTATTGGTGTGGAACTGCTCGCGCATGTCTCAGATCGACCAGCCTTCAACAAACCTATAATTCCATCCTGTTTGGTATCTGTTACGATAAATGATTGTTCGGTATAGTTGGATTAGAACTTTTCATTGGTATATTTTGTTCCCTAAAAGAGAACACACATCTACATTTTCTTTCAATCTGAAGGTCTTCAGAAGGATGAAAAAGTGTAGATATATCATACATTTTCCGATCATTCGTTCGTCTATCTACAGTTTGCACAAAGAACACTACTTAGGGAACTATTGCCTTGATCAAGTAATCAATAAAATTCTTTCTATCATCTGTGTGTTTTTCTGTATTCATTTCTCAAGCAAATGTTATTTGGAACCTTCCCAAGAGAAAGACTGAAGATTCTGTCCTTGCAATTGCGAGTGCATATGCATGCATTTGCATTTGGTTTGTGCAGATCAAATTAAAAGCAGGTCTAATCCTTTTCGATTTAGCCGATAAAAAAACAGCACTTGTGTTGCAAAAGGGCAAAAGGAGACGGGATACAGAGAGGAAGGGAGAGGAAGGATCAAAGACCGACCTTGGAGGTTGCCGTCGAGCCATTTCGACTGCTTCGTCCTGACGTGGCTCGCCCACCACCACGAGTACGCATTGCTCGCGGCCCTCTGCAGCATCTCGCTCCCCGGTTCCTGCGTCTCCGCCTCTCGATCCCTCTCCTCCGAGAGAAATATGAACTGACGAGAAGAGATAGGGAGAGGCGAGGGGGCGCGCAAAGAAACGTGCTTTCCCAGCTACAAGGCTAAAAAAAGGTGAAGGGATGGATGCAGAATAAGGGGGGTGCAACTCCGAAACGAAAGGAGGGTATCGGTGTGAAGAGGAGAAGCCATCGAGGCCTTCCATCCTTGCATTGCCCTCGCTGCCTCCGCTGGTTAAAGAAAGAAAAGGGAGGAGAGAGAGAGAGAGAGAGAAGGCGGCATGACAACAACGGGTGGGCGTGCACTGCACATCTGGTCTTCTTATCTCCAAGGAAAAGGGCTTCTTCTTTCTTCTTTTTGTTCTTCCACGACGATCCATCGCCTTGGCCGCCCGTGATCGCCACCCTCTACGGCGGCGCCGCTACCGTCGCCAACATCCGAGGTGGCTGGTGATGGATGCGTCGGTTGCCCAAACCAAACCTAGCCATCGACAATGCACGAATCATCTTACTGGATTACGTGGCACTTGCATGCCTGCCGCGTCATTGATCCAAGAGAGCCACATTAAACACAATCTAACCGTTGATCGATTGCAATCTACGGTGGTTAGCGTCTCTACATCCTCCAAACAGGCCCTCATCAGACGATAAATAACCGTCTAATCTTACCATGCTTCACAAGTCCCCGTCCTCGGGTGAGAAGTGGATCGATCCATTTCCTACTCCTCTTAATCCTCCGTGTTCTCGGTTCTCGAGATTCGAGCTTACGGATGCTCGATTCCTTCACTCCGGCGATTGAATTATAGGTTTCTGGTAGCCGGGCGACGATGTCGGGGCGAGGGAAGGGAGGGAAGGGGTTGGGAAAGGGCGGAGCGAAGCGTCACCGGAAGGTGCTGCGCGATAACATCCAGGGCATCACCAAACCGGCCATCCGGCGATTGGCGAGGCGAGGCGGCGTCAAGCGCATCAGCGGCCTCATCTACGAGGAGACCCGCGGCGTCCTCAAGATCTTCCTCGAGAACGTCATCCGAGACGCCGTCACCTACACCGAGCACGCCCGCCGCAAGACTGTCACTGCCATGGACGTCGTGTATGCGCTCAAGAGGCAGGGCCGCACTCTCTATGGCTTCGGTGGTTAGGGCTGCTTCTTTCTTACAAGCACTGTCGCTGTGACGAAGAAAAAAGAAGGGTTTTTTAAAGACTAATAGAGGAAGAGAGACATGAGCTGGCAATCTGTAGTTTGCTGTTGTTGTGAGGTTTGATCTATTGGTCTTGTACTGTCCTTTTGGATCAATGTGGAGTTTCTATCTAGATTAATCCCTATATTGTTTAGTGCGATACATTGGCGTACTTGGAGCAGCAATTCCGGAAGCTCTCTTTGTGGAATTCTTATCCTAGTATGTCGAGGTAAAGTTCTGACTACTGTGTGAAATTGATTGCTTGTGTTCTACTTAGTTTCATGAATCTGTGCCCTCTAATGCTAATGAGCTTTTTTTTTTTTTTTTTTTTTCTGATTCCTGAACTTAGTGCAGAATGGTGAGTGTGTATGGTGCTGCAGATATCCAAGGATGGCTGTCACAAGGATGAGCATTTATCAAATGTATGTTGTGGTTTAACTGAAGCTACAGATAAAGTTCCTAGTCTCAATGTAACTATTGATTTCCTACATGGTTGTCCATTTTTGGTTCTGGCTTGCTATATCACATCCATAACTAGTATATTATAGATATTGCACACGTGCTCCCTGCCTGTTGAATCTTCTAATTCTTGTCTGCCTACTTGAGTTGCAGCATTTTTATTTGTTTTGTTCTACTCGTACTTGACATTTAGATTTAACACAACAAATTCCGAGCATGAGGGAGTATGATAGGGAGATGAAGGCTGGAAGCAACATGAACTTTTTGTGCAGAGAACGGAAAAGAGTGAAAGGATTAAAGAGGTAAAGGACCAGATTCTATCAAAGAGGACAAAGGAACAACTCCTAACTGGCTGGTAGGAGTGACTGGATATCAGTATCAAGAAGAGTGGTGAAACCAGAACCACCTGAAGAATGTGGTAGTGGACTTGTGAGGTATGATACCGAACATCAATGAAAATAGAAGGTCAGGATAAGTCACTTCTGTGCTCTGGATGCCTGTTTAATTTAGATCATGGCATTATTGTGAAGCTGAAGGGATTCCGAATAGCACGTATCTTAGAGATAAAACTTCAGATGTTCATAAGATGCCCTGTTTTGAGCACAGAAGAGTTTAAGGTAGACCATTGGGAAATATGATCTTGTGATGGTGGTTTGTATGATCAGCTAGTTCAACCAGTTGATTTGGATGCCTTCTTGGCCTAATACCATTCCTTTGGATCATATAACTAGCTTGTTGGTGTTATTAATGCTTGTAGATCTTGTAATATGTGGTGTTACTGTGCTCAGGACATTTTTTTTCTAATGAGCAGCATCTGCAAGCATCGGAAGAGGTGGTGCTGTCAACTTATCTAAAATCTCAATTTGCTACACTCATGTGCTTGGATGGTTGGTTGTCTGACTTCTGTACATGCCATTTCCATACTGATTAGTCCTGTGAAAGTTCATGAACACTACCCTTATCACTTATCCAGCTTCTCATATGTACAGGCAATACGGGCACCCGACTATAAAAAAGAGCATATGTTCTCAATTGGTGAAGGATGAAGCTCCAGAAGATCTCTCTGTTTGATTTGGATAGGTTGATTATGAATTTGACACTAGTGGTTTCTTGCTAAAATGACTACTTGGACTCTTTGAGAGTTATCTTTATGCAAAATCTTTGCTGCTAATATCAACATTGTAGTTCACATATGGTTACATCATCATGGAAAGCTCAACCAAACTGCTTTCGTGACTCTTGCACTCTAGGTCTGTTATTATGCCCTTTTTTCTTTCTGTAACTATTATGGCGGCTCAAAGCTGTTAATAGCTCATATTTGAAGAACTCTTTCGTTTTTGGTACGATGTTAATTTGTGATATGGTCAGTGGCAACTCCCACTATGTTTCTTCCTGGAGCTTAATAGTGGGTTTATTGCATGATTGCATGTGATATGTATGCCAGTTAACTGGATGGCTGTTGCTGTACTTTGATGACTAAAAGAATCCGTGCGTGAACAGATCAGTGGGAGCCATGTAGTGTAATGCTTTTGATATCAGTAGCATCTCTTTTATGTTACTTTGTTCTTCTCACTGCAAGCAGGTTAATGATAGCATGTGGCCACTGGTGATTTTGAAGTTTTATCTGGTAAATATCCTGTTCTTAGAGCTTTTCGTTCTCAGTCTGATGATTTGTGGCCTGATATATCTTATTCTTAGACTAAATGATCTCACCCTTTCTTTTCATTTATCACTAGCAGTAAAGATGTAGGTGTCAAATAAACAGTTATCTTTCACCTACATTATATTAGTGGTATAGTGCAGTTGGAAGATATCTGTCAATTTATATATATTGATCCTACTAAGCCAGAGACACAACACACTAGGGGAACCTACAGGAAACAGATTTGAGTGTGATACTAGGATCCGTAATTGGAAATGAACTTGCTTCTTTGTACAGTCTAATTCAAATGTTTCCAGCTCAAAAATGAATCTTGTGCCTTCACCCCTCCAAGTTATTATCTTTCGCCATGAAGTTTAACATCAACAGGAGAAAGCAATTTGAGATCTCTTTGACATAATGCTACATCTTTCAGTAGTGAATGCAGGCACTCCATTTTTATATTGCTTCGAATGATGCAATGGTGTCTGACGTCTCCTAAACTTGCAGTGTGGACTACGGTTGTATGCAGCCTGGTAATCATCAAGGACTGGACCACCAGAACATATGTTTATATATACGTAGCTGCTCTTGTTTCTGATGGATCAAGATCTATTGCTCAGGCACTCTTTTTAACTTTCTTCCCATCCTCTGTTGCTTGCTGAAATGGCTTTTTATCTTCGAACAGCATCGATGTTGCTGAGAGTAATCCTCTCGGCCAGTATATTACTCGCCGACGTTGATATCTACCTACCCACACCACGCAGTCTTTCCTCCATCATCATCGAACCGGCGGATGATGAAGGATGTCAAGCCAGCATTTAAAGCCTTCAAATCATTCGAGGGTGGCAAGGCATGCAACTGTGGGAAAAGTGGTACGGTTTCATGTCCAATGTCAAACGAGAAGAGCCAACACATCATCCCTTCATGCCTCATCATAGCACATCATTCCTTCACAGACCATCGCATTTAACAAACAACAGCACGACTCCAAATTTGTGCACGCAATTTTGGACCCGGAACGTTATATGCATGCGATCGATTGAGGTTTTCGGAGACACTGCGGAGTCCAGGGAGGGAGAAGAAGAGGGGAGCCATGAGCTCCGGGTGCAAGTCTTCCCTGGGCTGCGTGGACGCGCGCGAGCCGGTGAGGGCCAACTACAAGATCCTTTACAAGTGGCCGGAGTCGGACGTCGAGTTCGTGAAGTCGATGGCGTCGGGAAGACGAGGCGAGACAGGTGGCCTCGACAGCCACCCCGGCCTTGACGAGAGGCGGAAGCGGAGCGCAGGTCCCAGCGTGGTGGATAGCTACTCCTGCCGGCAGCTGTACTTGAGAAGCTACACCTTCACCAAGAAGGAGTCGGTCCCGGAGAAGACGAAGCGGTGCTTGAGAAAGGTCAAGGAGACGGCCGCCGCGGTGCCCCTCTTCAGCACCAGGAACACCGAGAAAGGTGGCAGCGTCGACATCGGTAGCGAGCGGAAGAGGGGGAAGGAGGCAAAGGAGAATTGCGCTAATACGAGGAAGCTGAGGGAGATGACGCACTCCGCGCTGCACGCCGTCTTCCATCGCCTCCTGTTCTGCTCCGCCAGTATCGACGTGGTGGATTGAGGGCGACCAGTGCAGGAAGGAGTCGGCTTCTGTGTGTGTGTGTGTGTCCAAGTTCGGTGGTGTCAAGGCGTGAAGACCAGAATCCAGCAGTCATCGTCTTACTCAATCCTTCTTGTAAGCATAGAATCCATGGTTACATCAATGTAATTCCAACAACATTAATGCATATATCAAAGTTCTATAACCTTGTGTCTCTTCCATTTCATGTGGAGTTGTGGTTAGTACCGTGGAACATCATTCTTGTTCAGCTCATCATTACAATTGAGCATGGAATAGAAGGAAGAAGAGGGAGGAGACTCCCGGGTCTGCAAATTAATTGTGTAGCTGCTCATAGACTATAAATCCTGGTGATGATATCACTACAACAGTGGAAGATTTCGACATTATATATTTTAATATAATATATGTCCCTTGGATTATCTGAGTCCTCCGTGTATGCTATTGCTATCAATATCCACCTAAAAAACCTAAGTTAATATCTTCTAACCATGGTTAACATTTGTTTATTTATATAAATACTGCTCCTATGTGTTTAGCATCACAACAAACTTTTTAAAGAATACTAATAAAAATAAAAATTTTAACTGATAGCTTATTTACTCTAGCTAAACTAATGTGTCTGCAAGTTTTAAGGTCTTTTATGAGGAATATGTATGCTGAAATTTAGATAAGAATAAAAAAAAATAAAGATGTATGATATTTATGAACACTTCCATGTCAATATATATATATATATATATATATATATATATATATATATATATATATATATATATATATATATATATATATATATATATATATATGGAAGCCATAATCTTCATTCAATGATCACAAAACCCACAAAACACAATTGAGAGTCCAATAACAAATAATAATACCACTACGATTACTAACAAAGCTAAAATCAAGAGAAAATTATCGACTTGCATTGATATTACTCTTAAAAAGATATTTAAGATATTACTTTTTAATTATTCCATAGATTTAGAGAGGACTTTTATTTATACTAATTTTAGACCTTAAAAATAAGTTAACTTGGGATAAAAGAAATATAAAAATTATAAGTAGATGAATTTAGGCTTTTTAAAAATAGTTTTCTTTTGTTGTTTCATATTATTCTACTCCACTTGAGAAAAACATGTTCTCAAGTTTATGTCTAAATATAATAGATTCTCATTTGAAAAATATTCATACAAGAAGGTTTTTGAGATCCTCTAATCATTTAGTAAATGAATCACATAGTCATTATTATTGAATTTTTTTTTAAAACCTTACAGAGACCATATTTCTTCAGCTTTAATTTATTGTAAGTATCTATAGAAAATCTTTTTTCAATGTTTGCTATTGTTTTATCTCACCTGAAATGTCTGTTGAATCCTCCTCCATATAAATCTTGAATAATTTATTTTTTTCATAAGAAGATCTTCACCTTTGAATAAGTAACTATCATCGATATGAAAATTACCCATATATTGTCTTATCAAATGCTTCTCCCCAAACATTTTTTAAGTCCTTATTTTTAGCATATAGATCCTTCAGGCATTCAAACCTTATAACTTTATTACTTAAAGAAATTAATAAAGTTGCTCTTCTAATTAAAACATCAACAACATGATTAGAAGTACTAGACTTGTGTTTGATTACATAGGTAAATTGCACTATGTAAGAAGATCATGTAGCATGCATCTTAGTGCTTATGGATGCTTTAAGGCTTGGTGGTTTAAATATATTATAAATTTATGTGGGATCAACTAGCATTCCTGATTTCGTAAAGTTTGTACCGCAACATATAACTCTTATTCATAAGTGGACTACTTTTCGCGTGCTTCACTCGGCTTCTTACTGAAAAAGACAATTGGTCTTCCTTCCTATGAAAGCATTGCTCTAATCCCAATTTCATATTGCAATAGTCAATTTTTTCTTAATCTCAACAAAGTTTTTCTTACAAGTCAACTTTCCTCTCTTCAAACAGTCGGTCATATAGGGGTGATAATACTGCTTAAGTTTTTAATGCATCTCTTATAGAAAATAGTAAGACCATGAAAGCTTATGTGATAGTCTTCAGGGTACCCTATTCTTTAAGTACATAATTTTTTTTTTAGTTTACATAAATTTTATCAATACTCGTAATAAATCCTAGGAAGATCAATCGTGATATAATGGATATTAGGCTAGCCATCACATCCCCTCACCCTTGAATGACTCGACATCAGGTACAACCAACCAGTCACGTGGGAAGTCGACCTGATATAGGGGTGCCAACCTGGCACTGGTATGGAGGGCTCAGTCCCATACGACATACGTGGTGCAGGTAAGGTCAACCCGTCGCAGCTGCAACAAGGGTAGCATGCACCACGTTGCCAAAATCAATGACGACATGAAAGCGTACGATGATAATGGTAAGCAACAACATCATTAAAGGTCTCAAGTAAGGACGACCATTTATATATAGTATAAAAGCCCCTGCACCCAAGAAGCGGGGGATCACTCTCAGACAAAAACTTAACTTAATCATCAAAGGGGTCGCGCCGGGAACCCCACCCGACTCGGTCTTCTTGCAGGAGTCAGCAGCTGACCCGAGGTGCCGACACCAATTTCTCGACCCGAGCCAAACTCGGAGACCTCTCCATTCAACTGATTATCAACTCTTCCCAGCCAAGGTTCCACGCCGACGAACTAGCACACACGGGCTTGAACCAACCATGCCTACTCAGCAGACACGAAGGGATAGACCATGCCTACTTGGTAGACACGGAAGATTTACACTAACAAGTCGATTTGTCAAGAAGTCACATTTCTTCAAATTGATATATAACTTGTTGCCTTGTAAAACAACTTAGGACTTATCATAAATGGTATGTATATTCTTCATTGTAGATTAGAATATTATCAAAGTAGACTACTACAAATTAATCGATGAATGGTTTAAGTATCTGATTCATAAGCCTCATGAATGTACTCATTGCCTTGGACAACCAAATGATATAACTAACCATTCATATATGCCTTAACTTGTCTTGAATGCAGTATTTCATTCGTCTCCAGGTCTTATATGAATTTGATGATATTTGATGCAGAGATCAATTTTTGAGAATATCTTGGAGCCTTAACATATCTTCTAGTCGAGATATGAGAAGATGATACATAATCTTGATTTTGTTGATGGTTCTCTTATCTATACACATTATCTAGCTTCCATCTTTCTTATGTATCAGTAAAGCCAGGATAGTACATGGGCTCATACTTTTTTGAATATGTACTTCCAAATCAATTTGGTGTTGAATATCTCTTATGGGTGAAAGTCTATCTAGTAATTCTTTGTCGGAAAATCTATGATCAACAACTCATGTGCAGCGGAAAAACAAAAACCCAGATTTTCGAAGTTGAGTATTTAGTCGTTGTGCGATGATTGGTGTGCAAAAAATCCATAAAACCCAAAAATTGTACAAATCATGAGAGATGTGTTACTTGGTGAAATCGTATATCCCTGAAAATTTACAGATCCGATTGAGAAGATGAAAAAGCACTCGCGTACTCCTCTCTAGAATAATCCACATGGCAAATGTAGCAATGAGGCTCCTCAATTGCGGGATCAGCCTCTCCACACTCTTAGGCTAAGGAGGAGGAGAAAAAACTCTGAGGAGAAATAAGAGACAGCTTCTTTGGCTCTCTATCTAGCTCTAGCCTATAAACTAAGGAGTGTCTCTCATTTATAAAAGTGAATGAGCATATTCCTGAATAGATTTTGTTCACGAATTGGATCTCTATCCAATTACCTAATCCTATTGGATCTCATCCACATGATCCAAACTAGGAGCTCCCCGGATATCTTATATATGTACTTCTACCTGTCATAATATCTATCATATGTGTGACCCTCTAGGCCCGATACCGAGTTGGTCGTGAGTCGCTCCCATCAGAACTCATTCTGATATAGTGAATTACTATCGTCATAATAATTCATTTGACTCATCGACTATGGATGTACTAGGTCACTACACCATAGTCCCTAGACGATACAGGGGGATCAAATTCATCGAACCTATCTGTCCACAGTTATCGTGTATCTATTGTCTCTTATTCAATTAATATCCCAGAGATCGTATTGGGCATAGATACTGTCAGGCCATATAAAAAATCCTTCTGAGTCTCGCTCTAATCAAATTCTCCTAGAGAAATTCTTCTCTCTCAATCTGAACGATCCTGGCCAAGGATTTTGTCTAAGCGAGCACATATGAAATATTCATCTCATGATACTGAGAGTGGATGATCATTTGTTGACACTCAATTGTCTTTGTATGGTTGGCTACCAATCCCGATAACCACTTATACCAAAATTTGGACCTTTCCAAACTTGTAAGTTCGACGTAAAAGAAAAAAGTACTTATATAAGACATTATTGGTGTTTCAAGTCTAAGGACCATATACACAACTGAGACTATGAAATTGCTATATGACATTAGGTATCATTATTCATCTAATATTCTATAAGCGGATCAATCAATAAACTCATTCTCCAATGAGCACATGCATTATATCTCTGTGTCCTCACACGAACGACTATGAGACCAACCGCCTCTATCATATTAATGAGTATACAACACATGATCTATCTAATTATCTCAATGTCTCTCTCCAGTAACCTATGACCAGGATGATTTAGGATCTATGTTTAAATATGAATCGGTTTCATTATCATGATCTTATTATGATCTAATTCATATTGCATAGATCTAAGGACATCATAATATATATACAGAAATATATAATGTGATAAAATATCAATAATGATAAGTAAAAAGATTACTGTAATATATCATATGTGTTATCACTCATATGATTAGCTTGTAGTTCACCTATAATTAGCATTCTTTATGGGTGATCTCTTTAAATTCTTCTAACATCGATCTTTAATTCATTTGTAATCTTTATTTCAGATGGCTTTTCTCCTTTCATAATAAGAGCATAACATACTATTGATTTTTTTGTAGCCGGTAATGAAGTCCTACTTAGAGTTGAAAATAGATAATAAAAATGTTTCCTCCACTCTAGAGGTACTGGATTCATCTCTAGTTTTGTTAGTTAGTAGAATAACAATATTCTTCTTGTTCCACTAAAATATATAGATATTCTTTCTTTCAATATGGTTTTAGTTCACATATACTATCATAGTCTTTCAAGTAGCATATGACATATATTCGTATCAATTATCTCACGTATAACTTTTTTATTATAGCTTCATAGTGTTGGATGAACTTCCACCTTCAACTTTAAGTGTCTCGTTAATGATTTGGATACAATATTGTCACAGCTTCCATTATCTATGATTAATGCATAGGTTTGATTATTAATATTACATTAAGAATGAAAGACTGAGATGAATCTTTTTATCGTGGGGTGAGAAATAATCTTTTTACAGCACATATGACATGTTCCCCTTCTTCCTTTACTATTTTAGTATTGCCAATATCATCAATTGTCATCGTCGTAGGTATCTCATTCTTCTTGAAAATCATCTTTGTGATATGTAAGATTGACAAACGTAAGAGTACAACACTCATCAGAACGATAACCAAGATTTACATATTTAAAACGTTTTCCAACCAGGGTTTGAGCATATGATTGTTTATAGTAATCTAGGTTAGCTTGTCTTGTTGCTCGGATATTTGTGTCCTAATTTATAGAATGTATGGACTTAGTCACAACATACTTTTCTCTTTATTAAGAGCAGATCATGTGATTAGAATATAGTACTGTCGAATAGCAAATGGAGATAGAGTCAGTAATATTTTAGCTTTTAATATCATATTATTAGCTTCATCTACTATCCAAATCTAAATTAAAGATATTCTATCTTTAATTGTAAATTTTAGTCTGTCGACATTCATTATTATTTGTTGGTCTTCTAACGTTGATAAATTACATCTAACCGAAAGGCTTTAGAACTCATCAGTATATCAAGTACCTTAGATGTTCATAGCCTGAGGTAGGATGTTTTTTTTTTTTTTTTGAGAAGTAGCTTCATCTTCCACCATAAATAAATAACTTTAGACACTTTAAAAAAAAAAAAAACACCACATCTTCAGAGCATTAAAAGGACAATATGAGTCATCTCTGAAGAAAACAAAAGCCCAGGGGTGATCTCACTTTATAACTACTGTCTGATAAACCACCAAGCACAAGCCCCCCTTTGGTCCATGGCTGGAGTTAGAATAGCATGAAGGTGGGTGGTCCAGTAGATGCTCCAAGATTGAGTTGTGCCAGTGGATCTCACATGCTTTCCTCACTGGTAAAGCAGCCAACTGAAGCATTGGGTGTTGTGGGGGGGAAGCTCCTCCTTGCTATGAGCAACAGTCCTCTCTTTCCATAAACATCCTGGCTCAAAAAGCTATGGTCAGAAGGACGGAGAATGGCATCACATGGCACAGCCCATTCCATGGCGTTGCACCACCAGGCTGAGGAACCACAAGGACCCTACTGGATTCTCATGAGAGGCACCCTCACATGGAGGAGACCAGGCATCCTATCAATGGGAAGGGGAGAGACCCCTCCCCCCACAGTGGCCTCTCAAATTGCAGGTGCCTCAGATTTGGTGGGGGGGGTGGGAGGGGGATGGGAGGAGGCGAAGGTGACCTTATAATGGTGTCACAAAAGAGGACAAGGGGGCACACAGATTCTCGCAGAGCCTTTCTTCTAATGAGCTACAATTGCTGCCTTTAAAAGATGTTGGAGGCTGTGAGGGATGATGCCTACGAGCACAGTGCACAGCAGTGAAAGGCTTTTTTGATCAGAGGTTGCAGGAGAGATTAAAAGTTGCACTCACTTGAGAACTTTTGGTAAAGCAGTGTGTGCAGGCATCAGCATTCCAGCACTTGCTGGTTTTACTGCAGAAACAAGTTTGCTCCGGTGGTGGTGGATTTTGTGAAGCTAAAAAAGTTGACTGCAGATGTTGAAAAGCTTTCAAGTCCACAGGTCGCCAGTTTGCGCCTCGAAACGATACACTCTCTCACTCTGCCATTACATCTTCGTGGCCAAATGATCGTCTGTGCTGTGTTTTTGTTGAGATGATATGTAAGCTTTCACAGTTGCTCTGATGCTATCATATATATATATATATACACACACATATACGTATTTGCATTAGCAAACATCATGTGTGCTGCCTATTTCCAAGTCAAAAAAGGTGCCATGGCAAGTGAATTCGATGGTCATTAATGGATAACTCTCTCTCTCTCTCTCTTCGGAGTCAACATTTCCTAACCTGCTACTTGGACATTGATTAGACTGCCTGTAGAAATTCTACAAGCTGATCAACAACATGTTCAACGTTCAGACATCAGTGTTTAGTGGAAGAAGATGAGGTTGAGGAGGAACACTGACCATAGACAAGGAAAAGAAAAGGTTACCTAACAAACAAGTGTACTATGAGCAATTAACAAGCAACACAACATCTGGTGAAGAGAGACAAATTTAGGACAGGGAGAAAGTATGGTGAGATGATTAGGCTGAGGACCCATTCGGTGGTCTGTCCATCCCCACCTCTCTCTTCATTTGTCATCTTGGATGCTCTCTGCACTTCCAAATCCCTGACAGCCTCCTCCATAATTCTTTCTCATTTGGCCTCATCACTACCTTAAATGACGCCCTGCCCTCCCTCTCCCACTCCTTCCCAAGGTCGCTGCAATCCGCTCCACATCAACAACTAGCAGTGGTCGGTCGCTCCGTAAGCTTCGACAGATGATGGAGGAGAGGCAAGCAAGAGAGCTATCGCAGATGCAACAGTTGGTTTCTCTTCCCTGTGATCACTTTGCGGAAGAGGAGGATTACATAGACATGGATGTCAGCCCTGCTGTGGACGTGGATATGGGCGGCGGCGGCACCGCCAGCTTCATCTGCTACACCATGGCATCCCCTCCTCATTCCAAGGAATTCGAATTCCAGATGAGTGCCAACCCGACGGAGAGGGAGGCCACCACCTTCCCTGCCGACGAGCTTTTCTACAAGGGGAAGCTGCTCCCCCTGCACCTCCCTCCTCGCCTTCGGATGGTCGAAAAGCTGCTCGAGAGCTCGAAGCATTCAGACGGCTTCGGAGACAAGGACGTCTCCGCAGCGGTCGGCAGCGAGCTGAGTGTGGTGTCGGACCAGAAGCAATCGCCTTGGTCCAAAAAGCTCAAGTCCATCAAGCGATCATCGCTGGGCCTGAAGCTGAAGGCTTCTCAATCGTATCTCAAGTCTCTGTTCATCAGATCCAGGTGCTCCCATGAGTCCTGCGCCGTCCTGCAATCCGACGAGCGCTCCGATGGCTACACGAAGGCAACAAAGACGAGCCGACTTGGCCAAATCCAGCAGGGGAGGTACGTACTCGAAGACACCAATGCCGCTAGTCTCAGGAGCACCGAGAGAGAGAAGCTAATGGAAGAGGAATTGATCCACAGAAAGTCCTTTTCTGGTGCCACTAGCTGGAGCTCCACCACCAAACCTTCGTCCTCGTCGACGACCTCTTCCTGCTCTTCCTCTTTGTCGTCCTCCTTCTCGAGTTCCAGCTCGTTCGGGGTGTGCCAGCCGCAGATGCTCAAGAGGAGCAGCAGCGTCAACTCAGATATGGAGAGCTCAATTCAGGGAGCCATTGCTTACTGCAAGGAGTCTCAGCAGCTGGCCGGTGGCCGGAAGAGTGCCAGCGATGCCGGGCTTTATCCATTGCCTGCTTCCCGGATTGCTGCAGCTTGTGAAGCTCGAGAGAATCCAAGATTTTGCAGGGGATGATGACCTACTTGTGCTTCATGCTACTATCTTCTCTAGCTTCTGAAACGTTTGACTGTCCGTCCCTTTTGGTTCTACTGGAAATGGCACAACTAATGCAGCTTGCAACATCTGTCCCTGGAAATATTCTTCAGCTCCATCTCCACCGTCACAGGTGTTATGTCATACATGCATCTCTTTGGCTTGCCATTTGATTCCATTGACTCCAATCTTGGCATTATCGGCACCGGCAATAAGCCCGAGCAGCACTGCTCTCTCCCAAACTCGCTGTTCATCCACCCCCCTCCATTCTCTTCTCATCATTTCTCAGGTGATTTGGTCCTACACCGAGCTCATTTTCTGTAACCTGAGCGATCGCAGCTTTCGAGTTGCAAAACGATGTTTCGATTGCCCGCGGTAAGACTGTGTGACGCAACTGATGGAAGTCTCAGTACTCTATTTTTTTTTTTACCAGTTCATCGCAAGCCCCATGGTCTGAGACAGTGAGTTCGCAATGATCCAAGGACATGAATCTGCTGACTACTTCGTAAGCGGCTAAAACTTTACAGACCAAATTTCTTGTAGTGTGTGTGAGGAGCCATCAGATTCAAATGTAGGTCTTTGTTGCATGTCACACCGCAAATCAACTCAAACGTTGGATCATTTGGGTTGGTAGCCTAACTGAGAAAGAAGGAATGGTCTTCTCTCACAAACCACTAGCTAACCAAGGATAGCCTTTTTTCCACACTCGGTTGTTTCCTGCCCTGGTAAGTTCATATCGAAGGGTCAAACACCATCATGAGGGGTGAAAGCAACAAGGATGGATCCAAAATGCCATGCAAGTTTGAGAGGCTCAGCAGCTAGCAGGGCATTCAATTGCAAGTGCAGGATTGTGACAGGTCAAAACAACATGAATGAGCTGCAGCACAAGCTCAGTAAAGCTCATAAAAGGCCAACAAAAAGATCCAAAAGAAAAGGTGAAACGATAACATAAGCTGATGTTGCAGGGAAAAAGATCTCTGGGCATAGTCTTGCAGTCGCTGATCTCTGGCCGTGAAATGACCATTGACAGAGATAATTTCTTACACCGAACGATACAGACAAGTTGCCATGGCATGTTCATTGATACTATTTTGTCTGTCATTTCTGAGGATGAAATTTCAATACTATAAAGCTCACTCCAGTTTTAAGAAAAAGGTCAGAAAGAGTGAAAACCTGTTGGGAGTCTGCCTGCTTCATATTTACTGCCACACAACTGCTAAGCTGTCTGAAAACTTTAGCTCAACTGAGGCAAAAATAAAAAAAATAAAAAAATGGTCTGAAAGGCATGTCAATTTGATGAGATAAAGAACAAAGTGGATCCTAAAAGAACCTCAATGATTACAGATGTTAGTGAACTCACTTGTCCATCATATTTGCTTGAGACTGTGCATATTAACAAGTCATGCAGGAGACAGACTTGACTCAAAAGGCACAATGATTCCTTCACAATGGCACAAAATGCTGCAACACTTGAGATAAGAGTGGTAAGATTAAAATGTCAAATGAGGCAGCAGCACTGGACCTACTAATAATTCTGAACACTTGCCTCTACTTGTCTCATATTTTTTTTCTTCTAAATTGTTGAGTAAAATGAAGATATATGGCTTGGCTTAAACATCTACTTGTGTTTCATACTTGTCCTGTTTCTACTACTCATGATTACCCAATCAACACCCAAAGCCTACTTGAGGGTGTGATTCTTTTTACTCCCTTGCAAAATTTGCATTACCAGAAGCTTTACAGCAAGCAGTTTCTTCAACTTTAGCGCTTTATTTTGATGCTTTCTCCATTAAGAAGTGACCATTTGCAAGATTAGATTTAAAAGATTTGGAGTAATAGCAGGCAGCTTTCTGCTTCCTTTATCCCTTTGTCTCTCCCCCATCTTTTGTAGAGCTCAACTATATCTTTTATAAATTATATCTTTTATATGTTACTGTGGTAAGAATCAACCAGATAGTGTGATGATGCTATATAAAATGCACATATACATGATTGAAAGTTCTAAAACACATGGCATGCGCTCGCATTAACAGTGCATGTTCTTTATCCTTGTCCTGATCACTGATCACTTGGTAGGAGCCATTTAATCCACCTCATTTGTGGTAGAAGAATCATGTAAAAAGTTATTATAGAACAACAGGATTCTTGTTTTTTGTTTTTTTTTTTTTTTGTCAAAAAGATTTAAATTATTAAAACTTAGAATCATATTTCTCTCTCCTTTAAACTTCCAATAAATATATTTATACTAAAATTACTCTTAGAGACATGTCAAAAAAACAAGCAAGCAAAAAAAAGCAACTAGTAATCTCTTTTTTATGAGCATAAAAAACTATAAGTAAATTCTAGAAAGGTTGGTCAACAATTGTTGTAGGTTGATTAAGAATTGCTAATCATGTACATTTTAAGTAGAACAACCAAAAATGTCTGATCTAAATCTTAATTTGGATGCTGGTAGAGAGCGAGAAAAGAAATAAAGAAAGATTCTTATAAATCAAAATTAAAATTTTAATTCAAACGGATTCAAAATCATCCAATTATCAAACAGATTCAAAACGTATTTATTATGAAATGGATTCAAAATTATCAAATTAATTTTTTTTGAAAAAAAAACTTTGCAACTCTTTTGAGGAGTGTCGATGGATAAGAAAAACATAAACAAAGAGAGAGAGAGAACTTGACTCAAGATTCCGACATTATTAACTTATAATGATAGGTGAAACTATAATTTGATTTTTGGAATAATTATATTGTTAAGATTGAGAAAGTCAGATTATATATATTTATGTATTTGATGGTCTTTCTGAAAGCATATTGTCAACCGCACAGTTTCCAGACAATGTGAGATGATCTTTTGCATATCTATTTGTTACCAATCTGTCAAATCCAACATGAAAACTGACATGAATTAGTGCCCAAAAAAATCTATCAAATGAAGGATTAGTTAAATGTTGGTACACAGGTTGAAAACAATGAGTTGCTGTGTTGCACAAATGAAACATCTATGTTGTCAAGAAACTTAAATCAGCAAGTTCCTCAATGCAACAGCATGGACAAGCTCCAGAAAAGATGATGCCACAAGAATTGGGCTGTTTCCATTTTGATGGCAATCTGATAAGAACAATGTGTTCAATCAACATGAATCGATGAAACCTGCACAAGTTGGAAAAAAAGATCAGCAAAGGAGACCAACTTCTCTCGGTGGTTGATCAAGACAAATGAATTGTCAGTTGGACAGCTTCAACTGAAGAAAGAACTGGAAGAAACAGTAAAAAATAAAAGCAATGTTCAATCTGATCAGAACAATGTGTTCAATCCAACCTGAGCAAATTAGAATATAAATGAATCCAGGAAATCTGCACAAGTTGGAATACTAAAGATCAGCATACAAAACCAACTTTTATCCGTAGTTCATCAAGACAAATCAATTGTCAGTTCGACAGCTTCAACTGAAAAGATAACTAAAAAAATGAAAAATAAAAGCAATCTTCGATCTGATAAGAACAGTGTGTTCAATCCAACCTGAGCAAATCAGAATCTAAACGAATCGACAAAACCTGCACAAGTTGGAAAACGAAAAATTAGCATATAAAACCAACTGTTATCAGTAGTGATCAAGACAAATCAATTGTCCGTTCAACAGTTTCAACAGACAAAAAAAGAAAATAATAAAAGCAATCTTCGTTCACTACTAGTGTCTATCTTAATGGTGGTTAATTATGTTAAAATGGATTCATGAAGAAAACCAAGAAATTGCAGATCATGATGCTTCAAAACCAGGTGACTAAGACTAATAGCAGTATCCCAGAGTAGAATAGCCTTTATTTCGTTAAGAATACCATACGGTAAGAGGGATATTGCTGTGGTCAAATACTGGTAAAAATGTCAAAATCTCATTCTACTACTGGAGAGGGATGTTGCTGAGACAATGTTGAATTCATAGATTGATGCAGTATGATTCAACTTACGTGTCAGCTCTGACCAGCTCGCTGCACAGACAGACAAATACTAAACACGAAAAGTGTCCGTGCTGGATCACCCAGCTGACAGCACACGAAACTCTAAAATTTCACCTCTTTCTTATCCCTAAATTATTGTATTGCAGAGCAACCCAAGATAGAAAATGTCCTGCAGGCTAAGCAAGAGAGTACATATTTGATTTCTGTGCCTAAGAATTTTGAAGTTCACGGATAGATCAGTTATGTGAGAAACACTGACAAGTATCTTATAGAACATTCACCTTTCATTTTTTACCTGGGTGCAAGGTTTTCTTTTGCAAAGTACTGGTTAGTCAAAGCATAATTGCAAAAATTATTCATGAGTCAAAACTAATATATATATAGACAATCTAGAAAACCAAATGATGAAAGGAGACAAAAATGCAACTAAATGATAAGATATACCTCAAGACAGAATAACCAGACCAAGGTAAATGGATCCGCAAAGAAATGTAAATGATATTAATCCCCTGGAAGCAAACCCAAGAATAATCATCGATTTAGTGAACCAAGAAAATATGCACAACTGGAAATGAAAAAGGATATCAAATCTCACCAAATAACCCCCCATGCAACGCCATTGCAAGGGCAAGGACAAATTTCAGCAAATTTCTCGGCATCACTTGAGTGAACTCTTCGTGATATTAAATCATCATAGATATCTGTAGCAAAGAATACCACAGATAGTAGATATTGCGACACATTGATTATATTTATGTGTGTTGGTTACTCTGCTTTCTTGTAATACAATGATGTCTAAAATCAATCTTACCATAGACTGAAAATAAGCTGTTCATGACACCTGCATTTGCACAGAATCAAGGGCAATCATTTTCTAGGAAGCTTTTAGCAGATATGAAACAGATATATTGAAGCAGATGTATTCATACCGATAAACAGAATAACATATCGAAGAATGTGAACTTTTGTAGTTTCTTGCAGAAGCCAAATAATGGCAATAAATACAATGAAACCTACAGAAGAAAAAAGCTTTAAGCAATTTTTATTCAGATCTACCATTCAACTTGTGATTAATTGCAAATAAAAAGACTATAAGCGCATACCTATACAGAGTCCTCGAAGCAACCACTGCATGGTCCACAAATACAGAATAGGAATATAAGCATACAAGAAAATTTTTGGCTAAGAAAATTGTACTGTACGTTTTGATCTAAATCTTATAATAAAACAACTAGATGACAAAAGTCGAGTAAAATTTGAAAATACTTCGTTAAGTAATATAAATTGCTTACATTTTTGGCAACAAATAGTACGACAACCAATGCAAGTAGAAAGCAACCAGCTGCAATTCTTGTTGTAATAAGATTAGTAGATGCAAGAATGAAGACCATTCCCCAAAATGATGAGCCAAGATCTGCGATGAGAGAAGACGACATTCAACAAGGCCACAAAAACCACCTACTATATTGAAACATGTCTGAGGAATTATTAGATTTATATCATTGGTTCAAATGATCGGGTTGCAACCGATCAGTTCAAAGGAAGAAAATTTTCATTACATCCAGCTGGCAAAATGATCCAATAGATGCCGCCACGAGTTTGTGTCACTCCACCCTCGTTCGCATGCACTTGAATGCCCTCAACCTGCGAGAAACATATTAATTGTGAATACTTCACTCCTCCAGTAGACATCAGATTTTTGTTAAACCATAACATAAGCTTAGTAGTATCTTAATCAATCATCAATCATGAATAACAACCTAATCTTACACATTAAAACTGGTGTTTGATATAGTATTAAACAGTCGAAGAATATCCGAAAAAACAATAGAAATTGTGTTTTGATTTTGGTAGCAGATCTGGAAGCTGAACAACCATGATTAATCATCCATTGAAACACTCCCCCAAGTTCAATGTTGCAATTTGTAGTCAAGAATAGCCAAAAGTTCACATAGGTCTAACTTAATAAGAATAAATCTTCATATGCATTTACAAGCCGTATGTTATGCTTAGAAACATTTGTTTCATCTCCGTATCAGAATTGCTTACATCACCGCATGTTAACTTGCAGGCGAGGGCATGACTCGTCTCGTGTAGGAACACCGTGATGAGCTTGAAAGGTGTGAGCAGCACCGTCCTCCACAGCTACAAGACACCAAAAGCAGAGACAGCAAGAGATCAAAGGGCAGCAAACCAGCATGGACCGGCCAAGCCAAGACTCAAGACGAATGCTTGTCAAACCAACGAATATACCACCAAAGCTACAAACTTTACTCGATTCCTACTTTTAACGGGGAGAAAAGGAATTGCTTTTCGAAGGATACGGGAGAAGCAAAAGGAAAACATGGTCGCGAAGAACGAACTCACGGCGAGGATGACGAAGGTGAAGACGCCGATGGTGACGATGAAGGCGACCTGGTCGTGGTCGCAGCAGTTCTTGAGCTCCCAGTTAGGCATCTTTCCTTCTTCTTTGCCTTCGCTACAGGGTTTAGCCCAAGGCAATAAGTTCTCCGGATCCGAGGAGAAGAGAGATGGAGAGGTCGCCGGCTTAGTGAGAGAAGAAGAAGAAGGGAAGAGGACAAGGAAAAGGGTGGCGAAGGGAACGTTGAGGGTGATACGGACACGGAAGAGGCCTCGATCCCGTGTTGAAAGCTTCAAATACTTCCAATGAACGACTCTGAACACGAGAGAGAGAGAGCGAAGAGAGATTGGGCAGCCAAGTCTTTGCGCTTCGTCTTCTTCTTGCGAAGGGAAGAGGGATCTACTCAGCCAAGTCCCCAACTCAGCACAGCGCGTTTCCCCAACTCAGCCAAGTCAAAGGGAAAGGATCTACTCGACCAAAGCGCGGTTCCCGACCACGCTTTGAGTTCTTATTGCCAACGGAAAGAATTTTCGCCACCAAACCGCGTTTCCCGTTCTCAGCCAAGTGTTTGAGCCGAAGTCTTTTGCAAGGGGAAAAGTATTTGCTCCACCAGAGCGCGTTTCGCGACCCAACCAAGTCATCATGCTTCGTCCGTCCTCTTTTTGCTCGATCAAAGCGCGTTTCCCGATCGCAACAATTACATGTGAGCACGAATATTAAAAAATACGGTAAAAATAATTAATTATGTGAGGAGAAGTCTTGTTTTGACAGTAAAACAGATTAGGAGAACCCACTCGATTCCATTTCTTATTTCATAAAAGTAGTTTTCTTTAGATACATGTGATATCAAATCTACTGAGAGGAGTTATTTATTTTGGAAAGAAATAAATAGAAAATTAGATATATGTATATATATATATATATATATATATATATATATATATATATATATATATATATATATATATTAGATGAATGATTTGAGTATAAATTATCTTTACTTGGTATGATACTATCCTATGTGGCACCCACTTGGATCCCACATGTGCCACATAGAGTAGGATTGGTTGACAGGAAAGCCTTAATCAAACCTAAAGTTGTCGTGTCAAACCAGAGTTGTGGTAGTTCAAATCAAATTGTACAGACTATTATTATTATAGAGGAAGGCTTTTTTTTTTTTTTTTTTTTTGGTGATTTGATCATAGAGTTCTTTATTATTATTATTATTATTATTATTATTATTATTATTAACTCATTTATTTTTGGTGAATTGCTTAGCATGCATGAAAGATGCAGTAAAAGTTTTTTTATGTGGCAATGTTCTTAATTGCATGTAGAGATGTTCTTTGATTTTTCTCCAATTGAATAGGTTATCTACTGCATATCAGATGATTATTTTCTTGTAAAATTAGATAGTTATATTGTTAGGAATACAAATATATGATGGTATTGAATTTTAAGATATGAATAGATTATTTTACACCCACTGCTTTGTGTTTAGCATGCTTAAATTTTCTTTGTCAACTTTCCTTTGTCAATCAACTGAATTTTTCATATGAGGGATATATCTACACTAACTTCTCAATGGTATCGGTCTGACAAGAAAGATCTCATTGTGCCAAAACCTACTGCTTCCAATGCTTTTTTGAATGAGGCTATGCTAATGACAACATAACCCAATGGGGAAAATTAAGTGAGTTTGAGAGACTCACTCTTAAACAAGATGAAATCATAGAAGAGTATTTGTGGGTGCGGAAACAAGAATTTATGTCTTGTTTTCTGAAACAACATTGTCGGCACACTCGCAGCATTTCTTTTCTAACTTCACTTGATTGATGACAAAAATCAACAGGGCTGATATATATCAGGATTCATTTGTACTTCCTCAAATGACAACAGAAAAAAAATGAAGATATTGATTCAATTGTTCCTCAAAAGGGCATAACTATGTGTTAATTGGATAGCTGAGACCATGAGAGTGAGACTGCCAAAGAAACTGACACTCTAATCTCAAATAGGAAAGAAACCGGATAGAAAGTCCATATATGCTGCTCTGAACAGTGAAAAATAATTACAAGATGAAAGAAATTTGTAGCAACTAGAACAACCATTCATTGTACTCATGGATCGGCAGGCAGGCACTTCTAGTTTCATATGTCAAGAATCTTGAAAGAGTCTGCTACCACCTTGAGCTTGTTCCGAAGTCTAGTCCACCGCCTCTCATTTGCACCAACAACTAATGTGTAGTACCGCCCTTCCAAGAAATCAAGAACAGTAGTTATGCTTTGCAGAAATACAAATAGAGATATTACCTTGTGCATAGCTCAATGATGAAACAAGGTCCATGTTATCGTTATTTTTGTTGTATGAGTTATTTTAGGAAACATATAGTGAAAAGTTATACAAGTATTTCAGATCGATTCAAATCACAGCATCACTTTGATATCTGAAACAAAGTTTCCGAGTTTTAGATCATTTGATTGTCTTGGTCTCCAGAAGAAACTGAAGGGTTAATTTGTTCCAGCAATGCATATATCAACTTTGGACAACATGATCCCTCGATCATTGTGCCTTCATAAGATTGAAATTACAAGTTAAGAAAAGCCTCTAATTTCACTCTGGATAAATTTTTTTGTATCTGTGACTGAAATTTTCTGTTTCGGTAAATTTATTGTATTTTTATTTTGCAGAATGTCATGCCTCAATCACACTTTAGCATTTGCAGCAGCACTAAATTCCATTTTCAAGCAAGTAAATCTGCCATAATCAGTGTGAAGTACTAATTCCTGTTTCTCAATTGTGGTTGATTTTATGATAAACTGCAACTAAGTGATGATGTTTCAAAAGTCACAGTTTTAAGACCCTTATCCATGCAACAATGAACATAAGAAGTATGGTTTGAAGAGAATGAAACAGCAAATCTTAGAATACAATTGGAAGATCTAAACCATGGCATGAATGAAATGAAACAGTTGGAATGGTACCATTGCCAATTGCTATTGTCGCAAAGGCAGTACGGGAAAAGCCTGGGGATTCAAGTTCATATTCGAATGTCCAATAGTTCTTTCCATCAACAGTTCGCTGCAAAGAATCATACAATTACACACATCAGTTAGTACTTGTTCATTATCTTAGGCCTCAGTTCACCGCATTGATTCTGGCCTAGAAACACATTATTGAATTTTGCCAAGTGAAGATCTTTCGATGAGCAGTGGCATATGTTGCACATTAAGTAGTATTCTTGTCCCGCTACAAAAAGAAGCGACAATTTGTGTTGTTTACCATGACAATGCTTTTATTTTCTTTTCCGATTGTGATTCACTAGAAGATGCAAACAAACAAGCAAAACAGGAAGACCACCAAGTGTTGACATCAAGAAAAAAGTCATACACTGTAAACCAAGATTAAACAGAGAAACTACACACCTCCTGCATGTCATAGATGCTCGGAATCTGGTTCGGTGCAGCATAAATATTTTTCACCAAGTTGAAAATGACCTGCTAAGCGTATGAAACATTAGTGAAAAACATAAGTATTTTGCTGATTATACTTTTACCAATCACAGTCTACTTCTGAATGATCATATGAAAAATGCAGACTGCAATTGGATTAAATGCAGCTTGCCGACTAACATTTACCTCCTCCATGGATCCCAAATCACGAATATCTTTCTTTTCGGTAGGAATGAAACTGACTCTGACATGTTGCAATGCTGCAAATCGATCTTTAAATGCTGAATCATGGCCCATGTAATCAAAATCCTGTTTCACATGAAGGTGAATTAATAGATGCTCAGATGGTATTCTTCTACATTATTCTTTGTACCGATAACTTAAATGCTTGAACATTGCAGATCTACATGGTGACTGACATACTCTCCAATCGGAAGGATAATAGTACGCATATCCATCTGTAAAATCCACGAAAGCTCGAAAATTCTCTGGGACTTCTGCATATGTTGTAATGAGAAATCAGGATCGACAGGGAGAGAGTCTGCCTGTTGTATTTAGATGATTCTAAATATTAGGAAAAGTGTGCAGGAACAGAATGCTCACACCATTTGGCAAGGAACAGCAGTATCAAGGAACAGGTAAACACAAGTGAGATTGAAAGAACCAAATGATGATGATACCTTCAGCACTTGCAGAATTTGCCCGGTACAAAGCAGCGGTCAAGGCACCGAGTCCAACTAAAACCTGCCTTCTCCTTGAACAATCTGATGGAGAAATCAAGAGAACGATGTTTGAGATGCAGGAATATAATGTTTGTTGAATAATTCTCAGGAATTGTTGGATCTAACTAACAGAGATCAATGAAGTACAATAAAAAGCAACTCATGATGCATTCCTAATCATTGACATGGTTTAACACAATCTGATCACATTGCAACGTATGTTCATCATTGTCTTCCGATCCTTTGGAGAGAGGAGCAAAAGATTACACGTACTCTGTCCATTATTCCATGGAAGTAGCACAGCTGCAAACAGAGAAGTAGGTACCCTCCGATTCTTAGAACTCTGTACTTACCACCTAAACGCTAACCCTAACATACCCTTCTCCGTAAGTGATGCATCTGTTGAGCTCGCCCTGACGATGAACGAAGCAGCTGCAGCGGATCGATGGTTGACGACCGAGCTTGCGACAGCCAACTACGGGAAGCACCAAAAGAGAAGGCACGAGTTAGCAGGCTCGCCAGGTCAGAGAAGGGGAAGCTACGAGATGGCGGTGGCGCACTTGGTTGGGCAGAGAAGCGAGCCAGCCATGTGATGCTGCCATTGCGGTGGCGACGAGAGCACAGGCTCGAGAAGAGAACGTAGAGCGGAAGCAGAAGAGTCCTCCATCGGATAGCCCACGAGAGATGGGGCTTCCAACGCAACGCAGGCGGGTGAATGCAGCGGTGCCACGTCACCCTCTGGCCTCATCCGTTTGGATCCCAAACTATTGTTGTTAAATTTATATTAAAGAAAACAGGTGATTAGGAACTTTGTGTTATTATATATGAAACGAATTAAGATTATTACTTAACCAATTTTCTTGATGAATTTCAAAAAATAGGTTCATATTTTATTCGCGTCTTTCTTAATTTATTATTTACCTGAAAATATTTTTAATTTATACTTCGTTGGCGATGCTGACTAATGATGGCATGTTAACCAAACATAGCGGCTGCTAATCCTTAAACCTCGGCAATCTCACTAGTTGTGTTTGCTTGAACAGGGCAAGATCATAGTTGTGTTCGACCTCCATTGGAGTTTTCATTATCTTGTAGAGCTGAGAGGACAAGGAATCAGGCCTTCTGGATTCGGAAAACTTGTTTGCTCGAGCCCTGGAGAATCGCGAGCTGTGACCGATGCCGAAGCAACCTGAGACTGTGGAAATATAAGATTCAGAAGCAATGGACCTGCTCCGAGAACGGCCTGCTGAAACCTTCCCCTCTCCGGGAGAGGTCTCTTCATGGCAAGCCTAGCAGAAGACATGGCCTTGAACGCTGAAAACATAAGCTCTCGTGAGATGCCCATATCATCGCAGGAATCACCCATGTTCATGCTTGAGAGCTGTGGAGAATCGACGGCGTCAGCGGGAGATGAGCCTCTTGATTGACCCCTCTGTGGAACATCCAGTGGCAGATGCAGAGGAAGAATAGGGAGCTCGACTGTGGTGGGTTGTATCGTCTGGTTCAGCAGCAGCTGCAGCTTCCTCCTTGCCTCGTCTCTTTCATGGGTTCTCACCTCGAGGAGGTCCATCAAGCGCCTGATGGTCTCGTTGGCCTTCTGCAGCTCGTTGCGGGTACTGATCCGTAGTTCCTCTCGTTCAGCGGCGGCACAGATGAGCTTATGCTTCAACTCCTCGATGCTCTGTTGGCAAAAGACTCGCTGTAGGTGAGACAAGATGAATGTTCTCTTCGAGGTTGACGGAGGAATTAGGGGGGGGGGGGGGAACTCCATGAAGACTAAGCTTGCAGTTTATTAACAACACCTTAGAAGGAAGTCAGTCCCATGGACATTACTACTATGCCAGAAAAGATCCAAAATATTGAAACAAAGATCCACGGCAACCGGAAGAGAAAGATGAAGAGTGTCGGACCTCATCGAAGCCCCAAACGGAAGCCAAGCCTCCGTCCATAGCAATCTCTGATCGTATGTGTTTGTGTGGGACGACCATGTCGGCGTCTGGCGTGATTGCGTATATATAATGGCAGAAACGTTACACTGGAAAAGGAAAAGATGGAAGGAATAATCCATAGTGCGATATCTTTTAGCTGCTGCGGTCTTGTCGAGGAAACTTGCCATATTATGTATGCTGTTCATATAGGGGAAAAATAATCAAACAAAGAAACTCTCCGCTCATGAAGGCTGTGAGTATGGCCAACATCACGTTGATGATGTGTTTCTTTACAAAGAGTTTCTTTGGAGTGCTTTTAGCAATATGGTCTTCGCTCTTGATTCACTGCAAAAGAATACGGGGATAGGATCCCTCAACTTCATTAATCCCTAATATAAAAAGACGATCTAAGTTTCTAATTGAGCCGATTCATAGGATAGGATTAGATGGTAAACTGCCATCAATTTGAGATTGCCCATTTTTGCGCCAGCAGTACATGGCTATCGAATTAATGGATGAGCATTTCATCTGACTGGATTATTCTGATATTAAATGGCGAGGGATGAAGTAGGAAACTATAGCTCTGACACCATGTATGTATGAACTTGCCCTGTACGAAGTCTCTGCCATACGTATCTTTCAAGAACAAATGTAGAAACTGTGGTGGGAAGAAAAGTCTACCACTACCAAACACACCTCTTTTTTCTTTTTTACTTCAAAATATTAGCCAAATAAAGACTACATTGACTTTAAATGTTCTCGAGATATGAATTGTACATATGAATTGTACATAATCTCAGCCAATACTTCCAGCAATACACTCTTGCAATGACCATTATTAAGATATTTAAAAAAAAACACACATCTTTCATCTCAACCAAATAAAAAAAAAAAAAATTGGACTCTTCTCATTCAGCATCAGTAGTGGTAACTGAGTAATAAGTTCATAAAAGAGTGACAGCTTCCAAACAGAAAAGCAAGAGAATGTGATCTGGCTAATGAAATAGTGAGACTTGCTAGTATGAGTGCAAACATTAATTATACACCAATAAATCATAAATATGTTCTACAGAATGGCTAGTGACAGGTCTTTCAATTGCTTGGGATCGACTGAAGATGGTGCTTTAGTGAGGGCACATTGGGCAGTTGTGGTCTTCGGAAAAGCTATGACGTCTCGGATCGAATTTGAGCCAGCCAAAAGCATCACGAGACGATCCAAACCATAAGCAATGCCGCCTGCAAGATGTTGTTCATCAGAAAACAAATCAAACTCAAAATGCACAATATGAACGAAAGACAATTACTCCAGATTCTCTAGTAATAACAGTTCAAGAAATGTTTCAAGTCCAGAAAAGACAACACATTTTCTCCAGATTCTCTCGGTAATTTTGTACTGGTATAAAAAAATATTTTAAACAGACTGGCAAGGTAAAGCTAATAAATTTGAACTTGCATGTTTCCGATAATACAATACCATGAGTTTGAAAGATTAACATACCATGTGGAGGAGCACCCATATCCAGACACTCCAATAAATAACCAAATTTTTCTTCTGCCTGTATAAACAAATGACAATTACAAAGAATAGATTCATGCCAACATAACAAGCATGCAGTCCCAATAGTCTTATGGTTATCAATTAAAATAGTTCAATGGAAAAAATTGATGATAAACCAGTTACTGAAACCAAGGATGCATGACAGAAGAAAATAACATTCTAGCCTACATCATCACACCTTATAGATGTACCCATAGTTTAATTTTCTGGTTGAACTTTTAGTGTTCTTAGCAGTTGATCTAGGAAGTCATTTATTTCAGCGTTAAAGTGCATTTATTCTCCTGGTGGTTCTTCCCTTTTGATGTAACATTTGATGTACTGTTTCATTTTTCCCCTTCGGTCAATCACTTAATTTAGAGTCCAACTCTTTACATTCCAGACATGGATCTGATCTCTGATCCATAAAAATAATGAAATTAGAACTCATGAGATTAATTTGGGAGTTTTAAGGAGTTGAGTTGCATACAATTTGACCCTGGTTCAATCCATATCATAATTGTTTACATGTCTATGTTGTTATTGGTCACAATGCTGATCATTCAATAGGTCTTGAAAATGCAGCATATACTTAAAATATGCTTATCATGTGAGTAGGCAACCGAAAAAGTGATTATAAAGTCTTGAACAATAAAAAAAAAGTAAAGCCTTTGCTTCAATATTGAAAGTTAAAACTCACCTGCATATGAGAAATGCCAACAATTTCCAAGATCTTTTCTTGTACTTCACGCTTATAGATTCTCAAACTCCCACCACCAATCTGTGGATAACAAAGACAAATCAAAACCAACACTTCTGTGACTTTTTACACCTAGCAAACAAAAACTAGCGGCAATGATTCTCAATAGTCATCCAGAGACAAATATCCACATCTGTTTATACATTGACATGAAAGGTTACGTAATCGATTAAAAAAGATCCATCCTCAACAAAAACGATTTGACTGACAAATATTACGTAAAAATCAACAATGCACAAGCTAGTAAAGAAACTAATGGAGCAGCTCTTGGCCGGAACCATAACACCAACTAAATGGAACCACATAGATACCTCATATCTCATCACCTATATAACAAGTTCTTCGATTCCACTGAATGTTATGATGTTCAAAATGGTCTGTCTAAGCTTGGAGCTCTAGAAAATCAGTTGGGTGATTTTGAGTTGTGGAGACAAATGTATGAAAAGGTTTTTGACTAAGTAGGACTAAGACTGAATATACAAAATAGATCTTTAGAAATATCTAAGAGTAGAAAGTATAGACATCAAGTCCCTAGAAGTAAAGTTTTACATGTCTTGGATCTATTATTCAGCAAGAAGAAAAGACTGATGAAGGTATGGTTCATATAATTATAGCATAAATGATTACAGGAACCAGAGGCATCAAGAGTTATTTTTAATCATTGTCTGCCTTATATATTAAAGTAAACAATTTATAGGACTGTCATAAGGAATCACCTTTACTATATAACTTATATGTTGGACAATTAGGAAACAACATATACAAAGAAGTGTTAAAAAGATATTGAGATTAATGATGTGGAATCACTAGAAGAGAATGGGAGCAAAAAAGCATTCATGAATAACTGGATGTAGCTCCAATGAAGGTTGAAATAAGGAAAAACCATTTCAGATGGTGTTAGAGTTAGACATGTCCAAAGGAAACTTCTAAAATAAAAGAAACCCATAAATGTATGTCGTTTGAGAAGAGACAAAGACAGACCTAAAAAAAGTTTTATCAGAATCCAGAAAAAAATGATATGACTGCTCTTGCTTTGACTGATTATGTTACTCTTGATGGAGCTAGATTGCATCAAAATATCAATGCAGCCAAGCCCAAATAGTTGAGATATTATAACTTCTGGTTGTTGCTATCGATCTAGTGAAATTAAACTATGTAAAGAGGCAAATATTGATGCCATAGGAAACAAAAACTAATAAAGCATATCATCTGTCAAAAGATGACCATGTATCTCATGTAGCCAACTAGATTAGTAGATGGTGACAAATCCAAAGCTAGATTTGAACTTTTCATGGGAGCAAAATAATTCAAGATTATAATTGCATGCAAGTATATCCTGTGGATAACACAAGAGGCTTAATTGTAAACTGGGAAGCAAAAACAAAGGCATAAACAAAGAAGAAAATGTCAAAACCAAGTGTTGGTGATTCTGAATTTTTGCTTTTCTTTTTGTTCGCCTTATGGTCCCTTTTTCCTCTCTGAGGAATCTAATTGCTTTATACTCAACTAGTAATGCTTCTAACATATTATAATAGACGAGCCATGTATTTAAAGAGTATCCAAGTTTTTCACTAAGTTCAAAAAAGATGGCATGTTTACAAGCAATTAAAAATATCATATAGATGCAGGTGTAATTCCCTTCTGTTTCATATGTCCTTGCGTGAAACACTACTTGATTTTGAGAAGTCATAGAGTCAAGCAACATAAACTCTTGCTCAAGTAGCAACAGTATGCATGTAATATGTGAGGAAAGCTTAAAGAAGCAGATCATCATGATGTTGCACATAAATATATACATTGAATCTACATATCTAGAAACAAGAGCAGGAATGAGCATAGGATGTGTTAGATGTATACCACTTGCCAGTGAGAAACAAATGATAATAAGATTTTTATATTGTCAGGATCAACTATACTAAGAATTTAATAAGTACCTCGACACCATTGTAGACCATGTCATAAGCCAAAGCACGGGCCGAGGGAAGGTCATTCATGTCTTCAGGATTTGGAGCAGTGAAAGGATGATGGAGGGCCTACCAAAATAAATCATCAAAACGTTTAAATTGTCGGAATCATTAAACCCACCTCAAAGATGATCAAATCAAGGTTAGATTTCAGCCCAATTTGGCCAAAAATAATTTGGAACGTTCAAATGTTGAAAATCAAAATTACCATAATATGCTCTTGTTAAGTGTTACTTTATTTCTCTCCTGTCCACTTTTTCACCTTAATCTTATATTTCCTTTATGTGAGACAACATATTGTGTCAGAAACAATTAAGATACTATCACATACTGGAAAGCATGGTTACAACAAAATAGATGTCACTAAAAAAAGTCTCCAGCAAATGTTCCCAAGGATATGGTAGAGAAGGTAAACATGTATAAATTTTGATACTTCTTATGGTTGGCAAAGTTCTTAAAAGAAATTAATGTTTTTAAACAGGAATAACCTACGTATAAGGAATCACCCCATAAATCTGTTTGGCAAATTTGTTGATCAAGTGTCAAGGACTGAGAATTTAAACCTACCCATCAGGTCCAGTCTTAATTCTCAAAGTACAATGAAGACAAGAAATTAAAGTTTTTTTAAACAGGCATAACCTATGTATAAGGAATCACCCCATACTAATTAAATTTGTTTGGCAAATTTGTTGATCAAGTGTCAAGGACTGAGAATTTAAACTTATCCATCAGGTCCAGTCTTAATCTCAAAGTACAATAAAGACGAAAGGTACCTCATATCTCTGTTCTGAATCATTCCACTCAAACATTGGAAAGTCTGTCACCCACAGGATTGAATGTGATGTCTAACAAACCCAGAACAACAAGTCAGTATGCATTTATTAAAATAAAATAACTTATATATAATTGTGAATTGCTTCTACCATTAACAAATAGATAAGTGTTTCATCCACATAAATAATAGAAATTATTTTTCTTTCCAACAATAACCCTATTATCAGGCATGAAAAAGAAAGTGGAAAGGAGATTATTAACATTATCACTGAGCATCATTTCGGTTGACTAGCATGTCTTTGTTCTGGTTTTCATTGACCATATGAAAATATTTGCAGGGGAAAGGGTAAAACTTCATTCTTAAAGAATTGAATTTGTAAGTACTGGTATTGTATTATCAAGAAGATCTAACTTATAAATTGATTACTCTCCAGAAAAGCATAAATAATTTAAAGGTCAAGTTCATAAGTTGCAACCATCTCCCTGAACAACAATAATACCAAGCTGTAAGGTCACAATTACCTGTGTTGGCCACATGTTATCCTAACAAAGTTATCTTAGATCTTCCTCTAATTCTCTATGTATAATCACTTTGTTTAATCATTGCATTACAACGCTATTCTACCATCTGAACAGTGAATACCCATTACCACAAATCCTACCTGATGTTGCCTTCTTCAAGAGCAGGGATTACAATTTCGAATGATACCACCCATAGTGGGCAGTACGTAGTGGTCCACCAACAGACCGGTATGCGAATCACTTGCTACTGGGCGGTACCGTTGATCTAGCCCCGTATCAAACAATACGGGGCTGTATCGGACGATAATGGTCAACTTCGACCATCACCGCCCATTACCGTTAGGTATCAGCGAGGCTGCGGTGAGGCTGAGGGAGAAGCGTCAAAGAAGGAAGAAGGAGAGGGCATTCGAAGAAGAGGGAGAATCGGGAGAACCTCGATGCGAGGATCAACGGAGGCGACGACTAGAGCAACGAAAGAGGCAGTCTCCTTCATCCCCTCGTCTGCGACTTTCCAGCCTTCTTCACCGTGTTCTTCGCCAAAGGTCGTAGTCGCGTTCTTCGCCGAAGGCCAAAGACGTTTGCGACCTTCACTCACCAAAGGTCAGAGACGTCTGTGACCTTCGACGTTTTCGCCTCTTTGGCGAATGCCACAAACGAGGCGAGGATAAGAGGAGGCAACGTCGGTAGAGGCTGCTACGCCTCCCTTTCAGATTTTTTTATATTATTTTTTATATTTTTATATTTTATATATTATATATATATTATATATATACATATACCTCTAGATACGCTCTGGCATACCATTCTATCATGAAATTAGCTGGTTTTGCCTAAGTTACGCGGCACCTTTGTGTGTTCATCCGCAAAGGTCAGCCTTCCCGAAACTTCTTATAGTCCCTTAGGACCTACAAAAGAGAAAACTTGATATAGAAACGTTTCACACCGGATCCACAAGCAACCATTTCAGCAAAAACACTTTATAGCCAATGTAAATTACAACCATAGACTTCACAAGCTCTGAACAGTCACACACAAAGGATCATGGTCCATTATAGACCGAGGTCCCCACAAGTGTCCACATGACACAGCTCTCATTTACAAGCTGAAAACGACCACGAAAGCCAACCAAACTAGGACTGCTAAGCCTACTAGCCCACTACTTGTACAAAGCATGAACAAAAACTGAAAGATACGAACATACATGAGCATTACATCGAACACCTTATTTATATTTTTGTCCATCGCATTCTCCCCAACTTATTCCTTCAACATTCCCATCGAAGCTGTTACAGACGCTATATCTCCTCGCCCATCGAAGCTGTTGCAGGCGTTATATCTCCTCTTCTTTTGTTGAGTCTTCAATCTTCTACTCTAGCTACAACACGCCTCTTGACTCCCAGCAGTTGTCTGCCGCTATGGTTGAGTAGTCGAATTTTGATCCGCCATGATGCTTCATCTCGCCAATGACTGACTCTAGTGCGAGGTGGGCTGAGTTGTGCTGATCTTTATTGATTCTTACATATCCTTCTGATGAAGGAAAAGACCTTCCTTATTATGCACCAGCTTCTCAATCGTCTCATGTTGCTTAAATCGAGTAGATGCTTCTTGGAGCTTTAACGAGCATCGCCTTGCAGACTTCGAAGTTTTTAAGGTCCTTCCTTCACAAAATTTGTCAATCGATTCTTCTTCAACTTAGTTGTCACCTCCAAGTAGGTTCGCATCACTTCCACTTTTGATTAGCATTATGTTGGGACATGAAGCAAACAATCTACTCTCGGTAGCACATATCACCATTGGTGAGGATTTGACAACTCTTGTCTTCCATTAGATTTCTTCAAAGTGTCATTGAACCTACACAGAGTTCCTCTGCTGGATAAATAAGAGAATTGGGGTACTTAGTTTCACTCATTCACTTAAGAGTTGAGAAGACAAAGGTTTCTTAACTTCGCCCGCCTCTCCAAGGTTGTACTTCATGCATTGAGCTGATTAATAGTCTTCGCCCACTCTTTGCTCACATTTCTAAAGCATTCGAAATGTTTGCACTCCTTTCATTGAGGTAGCTACTGTGATTCACCTTCTCACTACCATCGAACTTTCGAAATGCAAGAAGTTCGATCTGAAAAGAGCAAAATTTCACCCCTACTTAGAGCAAACCTCTTATAGTTTTGGTCGTCTCTGGGATTGTATCGTCTTCTCCATCATCTTTATTGCCTACTCCTTTGAGTAGAAAAGGTACAGCACCACGTACTACATACTTCGTTCATTGGTCGAGCACTCTTGCATCAACCTGAAATCCTTCACTTTCAGCTATATTGATAAGAAGCTCGTTGACATCGGCCTTATGAAATTCCCTGACCTCTGCCCTTCAGCCTTATTTTAGTACTTGGAGTTTGCCTCTGCATTCTCCACCTCCTCAGCCCCTTTCAGGACCAACGCTCTCCCTCCATGAGAGCAAGGGATCAATAACTCCATAGAAGTCGCACCGCTGCGGTACCATGGCGCTGCCAAGCCCATGAAACTACTACCTGTTGCTCTGCGTCTGCGTCCCTTTCTTCGCGATTGGTAGATCCGCCTCTACGGCACTGTAGCACTCCTACGAGTCCACCTCCATTCTGATAAACACTTGGCTTTCGGGTAGTTAAGCCCCTCTGGACTCATCGTCGCTTCCTCACCCCTTTCGACAACCTGCTTCAACACCTCTGTGTTCTCCAAGCAATTCTGCATAGTCAATGAAAAGACAAACTGCAACTCACATGCATGGACTCTACCGTCCCGTTGCAGGGCTTGCATCGATTATGTTCTCCTTAGCTTTCTTGGTAGCAACGACGCTTACTCGACATTGTCCTCTGACTTGTTGAGCTCCCTTAAGCGAATATAAGCACTGGAGCAATCCAACTCTCCAGCCACTCTGATCATACATCTGTATGATCAAGTCCCCCCCCTATGGGACTAGTACTTGTACTCGAAATTCCCCGTCGATGGTACACAACCCTCATATGCCGATGGCCAAGGCTTTCATCCGATGCAAAATTCGATACATGCACGAAAGACTCGCCTTTGAGGTACAATGGCATTCACTATTTGAATTCATAGCCTTTCTTGTCGTCGTGTTCTTCACTGAAGTCGACGAGCTCCCAACAATTCTTGATCATACCTCCACATGATCAAGTCCCTCATAGGACTTCTCCAGCATGTTGTATTGCCTCCAATTGTTCCATCACGATCCACTATACCATGTCGCCTCCTGGTGACATCTTTATTGCATTCAAATTTTTGTGAGATGAACTCGAACTACGATCTCTCCAATATATGGCCTCCGCCAGCACAACATAGGGCCTCCACCACCTCTGATTGTGTTCGCTCCTTTGGCAATTCACCTTCGTCCACCCATTCTCGGGTCACACCCGGATGAAGCATCACTCTAGGACAGTTTGTCGCCTAGCAGCTCTCGAATCCACATACTTCACTGAAATTGGTGCATCGTTATCTGGATCCTGGGCCTTTATCCCCCACCAGCACAATCGCTGGTGTGCACCGCTTTCTTCATAACAACTCGAATGACAACACTCTGCATATTCTTCAAGAGTACTCACATCTGCATCCTATTGCCCCGTGCTAAGGCCTTCTAATCCTAACTTTGTCTCAGCTAGTTGAGTTGTCTTAGTTCCTCCAACAAATGCTTCTTTAACATAAGGTGCACGTGACTCAAAGCACTCTTCGTCTTTGGCACCATGCAGGATGAGTCAACTCTATCAAAATAAAGAACTCATAGAAAGACATAATCTCGCTCTTGTCTCTGCAAGAGTTCATGTCTTTGACCTCTATCCAAGAAAAGTTTTGTGCCTCCGCTCAATGTTTCATCTTCTATGTTGACTCTCTTCATTCCGCTTGAGCACTTCATCAAATTCCACCCAAGTTGCTCCGCTCAATGTTCCTAACTTCGTCTCAGCTAGTTGAGTTATCTTAGTTCCTCCAACAAATGCTTCTCTAAGATAAGGTGCACGTGCCTCAAAGCACTCTTCGTCTTTGGCACCATGCAGGATGAGTCAACTTTATCAAAATAAAGAACTCATAGAAAGACATAATCTCGCTCTTGCCTCTGCAAGAGTTCATGTCTTTGACCTCTGTCCAAGAAAAGTTTTGTGCCTCCGCTCAATGTTTCATCTTCTATGTTGACTCTCTTCATTCCGCTTGAGCACTTCATCAAATTCCACCCAAATTTGCTCCGCTCAATGTTCCTAACTTCGTCTCAGCTAGTTGAGTTATCTTAGTTCCTCCAACAAATGCTTCTCTAAGATAAGGTGCACGTGCCTCAAAGCACTCTTCGTCTTTGGCACCATGCAGGATGAGTCACTCTATCAAAATAAAGAATCCAAAGAAAGACATGATCTCGCTCTTACCTCTGCAAGAGTTCATGTCTTTGACCTCAGTCGAAGGAAAGTTTTGTGCCTCCGCTCAATGTTCCGTCTTCTATGTTGACTCTCTTCATGCGGCTTGAGCACTTCATCAAATTCCACCCAAGTTGCTCCGCCTCTCGATTTGCATGGAGTTAATGGTGGCCCTCGCGCCCACCATTCCACGGGTCAGCACTTCGTTGAGTCTGATTTCCATATCGGCTCTAAATGTGCCTTCGTTTAATGTATCCACCAATACATTACCTCATGCGAGATCATGTGACGACTCCTCGTCGCTCGCTCGGTTCATTGAGCTTTGTGGAGTAGTTGTCTTAAGGTACTTCTCTTCAACATGTGCAGTCCGCTGCACATGATTCTCCCTCTGAAGAACCAAGACTTATCCCTCCTGGATATCTGTCATGTTGGAGCAACTTTCCTCTTTGCATCCTTCTCTCTGGAAGTTTTGGAGACCACCATCCCCTTTGACTACTTCGTCCTGCTAAACAAATCGTGCATCGTGCTGCCCCTGCAAATGCATTTGCTAGATTGCAACTCTTCGCTGATACAACCGCGACTGCACCCTTCAAGACCTAACAACATGCTGAATTTGTTGCACACTTCAGCCTCCTACGGACGTATCATTCTCATGCCAAAGTGAAAGTTACAATACTCCATGGCGTCAAATTTCGATCGCCTTGGGATGACCACGAACACCCCATCATCTGTATACAAGCCCTTGCATGAGTACTGAATTCATCGAGTTAACAATTCCCCTCACCTCTACGAGTTTTACATTACTCTTTCGGTCATTGTGCAACTCATCCCATTTTGCACGGTCACATCCTTTACCAAGCGCCCTCACTTGCCATTAGTACTGTCAAGTTTGGTTGCTAACGTTGAGTCATAACTCGAACTCAACCATCACAACCTTTATATGCTATGCGTTCTTCCCAGCTTGCTTGTCCTCATGGTGCCTCTCACGCAAAGGGTTGGTCATTCCTCTGAATGTCAATCTTAGATGCCCGCTTCTCTGAGCGACTCATTTCCCTAGATCTCAATGTTCATCTCCCCCAAAACGATCGTGCGTGTTGGCTACCCTCAACACAACCCAGCTAGGTCCCTCACGTTTGCATGCCAAGTGTTTCTACGTGTGCTTGTCCCGCTCTAATACCAAATGTCATGAACTTCGCTGATTTTGACTAAGTCGTGCGGCACCCTTGCGTGTCCGTCCGCAAAGGTCAAGCTCTATGAAACCTCTTATGGTCCCTTAGGACCTACAAAAGAGAAAACTGGTTAGAGAAAGCGTTTCACATGGAATCTACAAGCAATCATTTCAGCAACACTTTATAGCCAATGCAGATTACAATCAGACTTCACAAGCTCTGAACGGTCGCATACAAAGGAACATGGTCTATTACAGACCAAGGTTCCCACAAGTGTCAACATGACACAACTCTCATTTACAAGCCGAAAACAGCCACGAAAGCCAACCAAACTAAGGTTGACAAGCCTATGACTAGCCCACTACTTGTTGTACAAAGCATGAACAAAAGCCGAAAGACACAGACATACATGAGCATTACATCGAACACCCTGTTTATATTTTTGTCCGTGACAGCTCAATATGCCCTGGTGTATCACTTGGTGCACCATACCGTACCATACAAAGCAAAGCTCTATACACCGGTACGATACAAAATTTCAATACATGTTCAAGAGTATAAGAAACTTTTTCAATTAATTAGGTTACTTCTAAAAATCAAATTCATAAATTATGTAGTATGTTCAAGGTATAAGGTAATAATATAGTTTTTGAAGATTTGCATACATAACTAAATATAAAAATTACCAGTAGAGGAAAATTTTTAAATAGCTTCAAGACTCACATGATTAATCAACCGCATTTCATGTCCCACATATAATCTGAGTCGGTCGAGTGTCTTGCTAACCATCGCATGGTGACCCACTGCAAACAAAATAAGATCATCTGCCTTCCCAGAGCAAAGTCTCAGCAATTCTTCTCTATTTTCAGGTTTTAGATTAGATGTTAAAGCAGCGACGCCTTCAAGCTCACCTACATATTTCAGAAACTGCTTTATTGACTTTAAACAAAAGGCTTCAAGATAACAACAGAAGCAAAAGACAAAGACAAGCTCACATCCACTACCATTATCTAAAACCTTGACAAAAGGTAAACCCTTTGCTCCTGCTTTAATTGCTTCATTAAAGATATCACCCTTCTTGAGTGCTGTATTTGAAAATTTTTGTGCACCTGAAGGTACACACAATGCTTTAATGATACCACCCTTTTCTAATGCATCCGTAAAAACCTTGAAATTACATCCTGAAAAAACTGAGCTAACCTGCAATTTCAAATGTATCAAAAAGAACAGACTTATGAGAACTGATAAAGATCGCTAATAGATCTGTAACTACCATAACAGGGAGACGAAGTGACTCGAACAATAAATTTTGTATTTTACAGTAGCTAACATGCATCTCTAACAAAATTTAGCGAGAAACACTCCATCCTAGATATTTTAATAGATGGGACACTAATGTTATAAAAGTTATCTAAACATATACCTTCTAAAAAATTTATTGAACAAAATTTAATGTTCATGTAGAGATATCTTGCAAAACATAGAGTTGACCTGTGTGACGAGCCATACAGCCCATATCTACCAACTGGCAGATCAACCAATAACATCATAGAACTCACTGAAATAAATTAACAAGATTCTTGACATAGAGATGACTTACATGCATAGAACAGAGTCTAATTACATCACTCACGTCACTTGCAGAGGTAACAAAATATTAGAATCCTAAGGTCCTTTTGGGTCAAATTATCTTCAAAGAAAAAAAATCCTTTCAGCCTACTACTATGTGACAGAAGGAAGAAGGACGCTCTAAATTCTGCTTTAATATGATCCTTCAGTTAACATTCTCACAATTATAAACGAAAACCATTGCTGGCATAAACTTCAGCTAACTCTAAGGATAGACTAAGGGGAAGTCTGACAGAAGAAACGCAGAAAGCAGCCTGAAGGCATTCATTGATTCTTTCATCTCTAGAGCCAAAAGACAAGTACAAATATTTGCAGACACCAGAAGTCAAGATCACAGATTTTGACTCTGCAGGAATGGCTTCTGGGCACCCACCTACTGCACAAGAATTGTATCGGCATTATATGGATCATATAGCCACCCATGATTTAGATAGGTGTTTGTACATAAATGCATAATCCGACTACATGAATATTCAAAAACCACGACAATAAAATTAGCAATCATAGCTAAACATAATTGAGGTGATGAGGCTTGTAGATGTATACATGATAAATGGATGGAATAATCAACAAATTATCAAGTTATCTAATTTAGCAAGCATATTTATTCATACCCATTTTGTTATAAATTCCATGATGATCAGCTAACACATTGTAGATTGCCCACCTTTACTTAGCTAATGTTAGTAATTACTCTAAAAAAAAAAGAACCTAGAGAAGCAACACATCATATCTCAGCAAGAAAAACTTACATCTCTTAATTCCAGACTAAAGCGAAGATCCGGCTTGTCTGACCCATATCGACTCATTGCTTCAGCATAGGTAAGCCTTGGGAATGGATTTGGAAGTTGGATACCAGCTATTTCTTGAAAGATCTGATACAATATAGTTTATTATTCAGATTCCGAAGAAAATAAGTCAAAAGCAAAGAACTTAAACAGCATCATGTATCCATCAAATTAGACATATTAAGAAAAAAAGGAGAAAAGCAACAAAACACAGACATGTCTTATTAAGTCCTCGTTAAGTCTCAGCATGTCCTCCAAAGGTGTAAAAGCCAATTCCATATCCAGCTGAGTGAACTCAGGTTGCCTATCTGCCCTCAGATCTTCATCACGAAAGCACCTTAAAAACCAGAACTATTAGGTAGAAGAAAACAATAAAAAAAATTATCAACCAATTCCTTTTAGTGGTTCAAGAAGAGTAATATATTTTCTGCTAGAAATTTAGAAATGGAAGAAGGCAAGTTTTACTCCAGAAATTGAAAATAAATAGGCTTTATGATTTTCCTACATAGATTAAAAAAAGAACATAAATAGAGTCCGCATGACAAAAGGCCACATAACAGACACAACTGCAATATGCAAATCCTAGGTAAAATGTTCACAAAGATAATATATATATACTCGATTAGCTCCTGAAAGATACCTTGCAATCTGGTAATATTTCTCGAAACCGGATACCATTAGCATTTGCTTGAACAATTGTGGACTTTGAGGTAAAGCATAAAAACTTCCTGTCTTCATAAACCATATTATAGAAAATCAGAAAAGTCAATATATAGAATAAGACAGTATTTGGAAATTGCCAAAAATCACTATCTTATTAAAACAATGCATAAAAAAAACTACTCAATGGCATATATACAGAGATGCATACAAGGACAGAACATATATACAGATGCAGCGATTTAAATAGGCGCTCGGGCGCTCGCCTAAGCGCCCGGGCGAGGCGAGGCGAGGCCCGAGCGCCTCGCTCAAACCCCAGGCGGAGCGCTTCGGGCAAGCGCCGCCTGGGTGCTCGCCCGAGCCCAGGCGTCGGGCGCTTCGGGCGAGCGCCCGGGTTAATCCAGGCGACCGAACCAGGCTTTTAGCTCTGGTTCTGGTTAGGTCGTTCGCGTTAGTTGGTTTAATCGAACCAAATAACGCAGCTATATATCTTTCATTACTCAACCCTAATCCTCATCTCGATTCGGGATTACATCGATGCATCTCGCCGCTGCCGCTGTGCCGCCGTCGCTGCTCTTGCCCGAGCGCCCGAGAGCCTGGTTCGGTCGCCTGGATTACATCGCCGACACCATCACTGATGTCGTCTCTCTTAGCCGCCATCACTGCAGTCGTTGTTGCTCGCTGTCGTTGCTGCAATCGCTATTGCTCACCGCCGTCACTGCTGTAGCTTGCCGCCGTTCACTGTTGCCGCCTGCCGCCGTCGCTGTCACTGTCGCTCCTCTCGCCTTCGGTTAGGTCAGCTCGTCACCTCGTTTCTACTATTAACAGCATATTAACACTTAACAATATACTATATATTAACACTTAACACTACAGTATACTGTTAAGTTAACTAATTATTAACAGTATACTATACTGTTAACAATATAATAGTATATTAATAGTATACTGTATAATGTACATTAAATATTAACAGTATACTTGTTAATGGACTATTAACAGTATACTATTAATTTATTGTAAACAGTATACTATTAAATAGTATACTAATAATATTTTTTTTATTTATTAGATTAATAACATATTATATCAATTTTAAATTTTAATAATACTAATCCTTATTTGAAATTATTGTTAGATTAAATAGTATATATTTTTATATTTTGGCGCCTCGCTTCGCTCGGGCAAGCGCCTAGGCGAGCGCCTGGCGCCTCGGGCATTTTGGGACCCTGGCGCCTTTTGACGCCTAGCGCTTTTTTAATCACTGTACAAATGTAAATTTTGCAATCTCAAGAATCAGTGACAGCACATCTTTGCGACTATCAAGCAAAATATTCAATTGCATTAAGCAAAAATAAATAGAACGCAAAAAATAATTAAAAGAACTCAAAAAATCAACAGTGTAGTATACAAATGAAGTTACAAAAAAAAAAGAATTGAATAAAGAAGTTTAATTACCTGAATACGTGATGGCACAAGATAATCGCGTGCACCTTCGGGTGTGGATCGAGATAATATTGGAGTCTCAATCTACCTTAAGACCCAAATAAAACATCAACCACAGATAAGCAATACAAAAAAAGAAAAAAAAATTAAAGCACTTCAATGGCATATTCTTATTAGAAAAAAAAACACAAGTAATGCCAATGACATAACCTGCATAAAAACACAAGAGGAATAAAGATGATCCCATAACTAAGAACCGATGCGCAAAGGCTACAGTCATAATGGAACAAAGATATACAAATGCAATCAAACTCCAACAAATGCGAAATTACATGGCCACAACTTCCTAAAAAGGGCTACAATGTTATCGATGGCATATCAAGGTGCAAAGGTTATTAGTAGTTTGGTACTAAAATTCTAAAACTTGTATGAAAAAAGGCTTATAGGCATTACTAAGGTGAGACTCTGTCGCAGGTCGCAGGAGCCTTCTCGAAAGACAAAAAACCTAAAACTGCTAACCTGGAATGTTACACATATTTATCTTGAATCTTTTTGTTTATTCATTTTCAAAATCCTTCTTCTTTTTGCAAAAAAAAAATCACACTACGTATTATTCAAATGATAGTCCCCAAAATCTTTCTCTAGAATGATTGTAATATCATACTATTTTTTTCCTAGTTCATGTTAAATTAAGCCAATTAGACAAAAGAGACCATCATTACCATTAGTTTATATCAACAATTTTAGAAAAGTTAGTTATTTGGTTTACAAGAACAGAGGGAGAATGAAATTTGGAAATTTCTTCACTTTCGTCAATCTCCAGCTTTAATATGTTGGCAGAACTGAAACGAAGCTTAGTTTTCATTTACATCATTAATCATATGTCCTGTGATGATCTCATAAAGCATACGGATTTTCCTTCCTGAGTTGAATATTCATTATAAACTTAAGTACCAAAAAGTTGGTTAATGATATTAAAGAGCTAATAACAAATGTCATATAATTCCAATGTATAATACCTCCACAAATTCATGTTCATCCTCCAGATACCTCCGGATGAGCTTTACGACCTTATGCCGCAATCTCAGGTTGAACTGCATTTGTGCCCGACGAAGATCAAGGAACCGAAATCTAGTAAAAGTTCGCAGTAGTATGTGTTAGAAGATCCTCATACGTGATCCATAAATTCAATAGCGATAGACTACATGTAGTAAAATCTTCAGACTATAGTATAAGAAACTATACTTACAGGCTCAGGAAAGCAGTACAAGTATCAACAAAGAGCAATGTCAATGTCCAGGATCACCAAAAATAAAAAATTGATGATTATAAAGACGTCATGTGGTAACCTGAAGGATGTTTTAACAAATGTCTCCATATATGCACCGAAGGATATTTTGGCAACCTGTGTGCACTAAAAATGCATGCAGGGAAACCAAAGCACCAAGTGAAACTAACAATCATGTGGCAAGATCTATCATGAACAGAAAGAACATCCTGACGCGAAATAGCATACATCGACTACTACTAAACCTATTGTGACCGACCAACCAAATAACATACCATAATATATATTTAAGTAGTAAAAGCATCATCAACTTGCCATTAAAAACAGAAGTTAGCACTGATGTATGTCTTATTTACATTAGTAAAGCAAATTCTGATACATCAAAAATAATCCCAAAAATTGATCTCACCTACTTTCTTGATGAACCCAAAAGCATAAAAAATAGCTTTGGTCTAATCTGAAGGTAATTCATCCCACGTCTAAAGGTGCCATGTTGAATTATGAATTTGTTTATAGAGCTAAAAACTAATCCTGATAGTACAACCAAACAAGGAATTTGTATCGTGAGATCCAACTGTACTAGGCAGCACATGCCATTCCGCAGCTAGGTGGCATGTAAACTAGTCAATTCTAACTGAAGCTTGAATGTTGCAATTTAAAATACAAAAGCTAGGTGGAATGTTGCAATTTAAGATTTGAGGAAGAACCAGCTTGGACCTCCAAAAAAATGATAACCCAAAACCCAACCAGTTAATTCAAGTCTTAGAGTGTTTCATAACTAGAAACTATGACGTGGCCATTAATGTCTTCAAATGTTAATTTTCTAGTATCGAGATTAAGCTGCAAAGATAGACAATGCTAAAAAAAATTTATTATATTCACTCTGTATACTTAGTATGGCCTCCGGATAGGCCATAGTATGGTCTCTTGATAAGCATTTGTGATCCATATTATAAACAAGTACAGCGGCCAAGAACAAATAAAAAGATACCCTTCATGTGACTATATATGAGAAAATTTTGACAAGTGATATTTCCCTAAAGAGAGCTCTATGGCAACAAAAGGCTATGAAGTCAATCCTGAATATTAGAACATTATAACTTGTTACTGTATTATCCATGATAAAGTTATATTATCCCACAATTGTTTGCCTCCTCGATGCACATCAAAGTGAGGGAGCAAGTAAAGACTGTAATTATGTTACCACAATCAGCTGAAAGTTGAGATTAATGTCTTGGCAATAACAAAGAAAATTATACATGATGATGCAGCAACATGTACTTTAATGAAAATGATCTGACATGTTTTTATAAAATCGAATAGTAAATGAACTACCTTAAACGGATTTCTTCGGTAGTGATATCTTTTACATTGTCTGCTGTGGTAACTGGAAAAGGCAATGCACGATTTACAGAATTTAATACAATGATATTCTCCGCAACAACCTATAATGCCAAAGCAAAATAATTTTATGTTAGCATGTTGCAACTTTTTCTTGTCCAATGGCAAATTCATCTTACTAAAATCATATTCCTCACCAGTGTAAATTTTACACTGTCATTTAGGACAAAAACGATCTTGCTAGTTGCAATTATTACAAACAGATAAAACATGGGAGCAAGATAGATTTAATCAAAAAAAAGAAAATAACAAAGATACATGTCTTGGATTCTAAGAATATTAGCACAAAAGAACAAAAACATCATTCTCACCATCACATTGATGGCTACATAGTCAACAGTGTTGCAAGTTGCAACATCAAATGTAACAACATGCCAAGGTATGAGTTATTATCCAAACCACTATGCATTGTCAATCAGATAAAATCCAATCAAGATTCTAATCACATGAATAAAACATTAAAAAGGACATTTTATTGCTCTTTCCACTATTCCATAATTAAGCAATCATTGTAAGTCTATTCCATCCACTTTTTGCAAGTGCACAACAAGTTAGATACCTCAATTAAATTAGTTACAAAGCACTGTTACTAAGCTAAGTAAATTAGCAATCCAAAGTGTTCCAGTTTCATAAACGGAAAAGAAGGCCATTCCAATTTTCTCCATCATTTTAGAATTAATGAACCAAAGAAGTATCCTTGGCCAAACTTGTGAAACTACAGCACTTGTTGCTAGATGCTGAGTTAAATGCATAAGATCATAGCAAGAACAAGATAATTAAGCAGAATCTAATTGTCATGGTCATAATTTTCGATAGTATCAGGATATGGTAGAAATTGTCATGAATCCATGAAGCTCTATTCCAGGTAAGAAAGATGATCAATTCCACAAAGCAATTAATTATTGCAAATACCACGTGGAGGATAGGTCTTCATGTTGACTTATTGCTAATTTTAACTACCTAGATACCAAAATTTGCATACCACACAAAATATTGTACAGGAAGTATACTGTGTCTAAATTAATTCTGCAATCAGAATGTTCATATGTAAGCTGTACTAACAGCTTAACACTTGCCCTTTTAACTTTTATTCTCATATATCTGCACAACATTGAGCCCAACACTTATGTGATTCCTCTCAGGACATGCAGATCTTCGTGCTCCTAACTGGGCCCAAAACAAGTGCATACGACGGATATCAGCAGAAGTTGATCTGGATATGAAGTAACCGAGCTATGGAAATTGCTGTATAATATAGGTTAACAAAATAAAACAATAGGAGAAAATACATAAAAGTTCAATTTATAGGTGAATCCAGCAGAGTCCTTCTTGCCTCTATATCTCCAGTCTTCATCTTCTTGTTCACAGATTCCTGCGGTCGAGCCCGTACCAAACCCTCCACGGCAACCACATACTCAAGTCTCAACTTATTCGCAATCGAATAAGCATCCGGATAATCTTCAGGAAGCGTCGTGACCTGTCCAAGAAGAACGTAAGCGTCCGCAAGAATAAGCAGCATCGACGTCTTTATCACGACAAGGAAAGAAATACACCTGAACGATTCCGCAGCTGTCTCTGAGGTTGAGAAAGGTGAGGCCGCCATGGACCCGGTGGAGGGCGACCCAGCCGCAGAGCCGGACTCGTTTCCCGACGTCCTCGACCCCTAGCTCGCCGCAAAGGGCCGTTCTCGGAACCCACCGAAGGGGGGACGCTGCCCCAGGCTCCGAGAGGGAATCAGGACCTAGGGTTTCGGCGGTCGGCGACGCCGCAGCCGGAGGAGGTCGAAAGGGGGACGAACAAGTCGAGGGCGTGGAGGAGGAAGATGAGAGGAGAGGAGAACCGGAGAATGGCCTGGATGAGGTTCGGGGCTTGAAGCGGAAGTGAGCGAAGCGAGCGAGGCGAGGGGAGAGGACGAAGGGCGAGAAACGGAGTATCGCGGCCGCCATGGACGGATGATGCCTTCAAGATCAGGTGCGCTACTTTATGTTAAAGCCAATCTATTACTTAAAAATCCTACTGTGAGCCCAGGCCTTCTCTTATTGAGTTGGGCTTCTTTTTGGACTCAAAGTGGAAGTCATAATATATTTATTATTATTATTATCTTTTATTATTATTATTATTATTCATCATCGTCACGAGCATCTATTAATGTTCATTACACAAAAAATTAAATCAATAATTTTAAATAATGGTTAACTTTAGTTTTTAAGTTTTTACGTTGGAGAACTTTTGTATTCTATAAATATTATATTTTATTATTCATTGTCATATGCCATGGTTGTGTTCTTGGTTATGTTCATCTCTCCCTTTCATTGTTGGATTCACCTACGGCATTTCATCTTCTTTCTTGGGAACCTTTTTGCATCCTCCCCCTCCTACTAATCATTGATGTTCTTCACTATTGACAATTTTCGTTAGGGATGATTCCTCCACCATCTCTATCTTTGGTTTTCTTTTGATTTTATCATTCCATTCGATTGATCATAACTTATCTTACAATGATGAGACCACTGATTTGCTCATTCCAATCAGTTCGAATTCTTATGATTATCTTATTCCATCACTCATTCCAATCATCACACTAATAAACAATAGTTTTGAGAATCATTTAAAATTATTTTAAATTTAATTTTTTTTATTCACATAAAAATATTTTTTTTAAGTGTAAGTAGGGAAGGACATACATGTTTAAGCCTATGACATTGAGATAAATGATCTATCGAAACATTTATCAATTAAACTAGTCAACATATTAAAAATAATAATATTAAATTACTATTTGGATTATTAAATTTTGATATAAGTTGTAAAACCTTTGTATTCTTATCCTCATAAATGAATGTTATTATCTTCATTTTTAAACCATACTGAAAACATTTCAAACTTGAATATATATATTTTCTAAATTAGTGAAATATATATATATATATATTGATTTGCTATCTGAATGTTGTTTGAAAACTGGAAGCTTTATTAGAAAAGAAAAAATCTATTCAGATAAAATTATATTGCACATGTAGTGATACTCGTATTTAGAACCACAATAAAAACATGTCCAATTGGAATAAAAAAATAAAACACTATTGATTCATTATTGGGATGTTGTTGCCTGTTTATGGTGAAAAATGCAAAGTAAGATGGATAGTATTTGTATCATTACTCTTGTTTCACAATCATGCTCAAAACATTCAATATTTAAATATATTTTTATTTATAAAAAAACATTGGTTCATAAAGGCATAGACGGTAGTCACAAAATAAGCTTGTTGAATAGGAAAAATTATATTTATAAAAACTATCTTAGATAATTTTTTAAAAAATGGCTCCTTAGCAAAAGTCAAAAATATAATGGAAAAAATCACTCATTTTATATAGTGCTGAGTCTCACTTGAATCACAATTAGCATACTAATAAAATAAATAATATGAGGCATGGATGAAATAATAAAAAATAAATTAAGATACAATTCAAAGAGAAGTATTATACTAAATATTAAGATACGTAATAAAAAATATCATCTTTGTCCCAATCAATTTAAATTAAATTAGAATTGATATTACGTTATATTTAAAATTAGTAAAAAAACTTGAAAAAAAGACCAAATAGGATTGAACCCTATACGTCGAGACAATCAGTTAAGCATCTTAATATTATTTTAACCTTATCCTCTTTATCAACCTACTCATAATCCTTTATCTTTAATTCTTTCCTTGTTACATAGAGGGTTTCAGTTTTATAAATTATTAGTTAACTTTTTTTAACTACTTTTGAGTAACATAGATTTTAAATTTATCTATAATTTTTTGATATATTTTATATAATTCTCTCATGGTTCTAAATTACTATCTCATGGTACTTAAAATCTCTTCTTTGTTTATTAAGAGATTATGTATGAGCTGAATTAATCACCTTTGAGGTTTATAAGTTCATATAATCCCAACCCGTTTCAATATAACAAAATGAATGTTTGTAGTTGAAGAATTAGGAGGGTAGTTTAACCTCCAAATAATTCAGCTTTAACCTAAATTTTACTATATACTTAGTTTTATATGTTTCCTATTTTTTGTAAAATTCTAAGATAAAGTTAAGATCTAACTAGTTCAATTGATTTTAAAATAAATTATTAAAAAATTGATAGTAAAATATAGATGAATTTTTAGGTAAAATATAGTTTTTTTATGATAAATTTTATTGAAATTTTTATATATTATTATAGTGAATTATTATCAATCAATAATTCAAGAAGTATGGTTCTTAATTACGACATCACATAACCCTATGTGTTCAATTTGATAGGTATATCGCTCTATAGAATACTCAATCAGAATACAATCTTTCATTAGCATCATTATTTTTTAGTTCAATCAGTTAAAGTTTAATTCATTATAAAATAATGATCGTATAAATTATTATAAGGTTAAGTTTCATTTTAGCCCATGTAATTTTAGTCGTAAACCACTTAACCTCTTATAATTTACTCGTGTCTAAATTAATCTCTATATGATATAAAAAATATAGCATATAATCCCTCCCATTAAATCTAAATTAATAGACGTTTGAGTTTGATTATGTGGTATATTAACTCATAACAAACTATTAATATAATGACATATGTAATTTTAAATTAAAAAAATATATTTTGCCTATATGGTTTTGGTCATGAATCAATTAAGCTCTTATAATTTTACTTGTGTCTAAAATAGTCTATATATCTTAAAAAACATAGCATATAAGCTCCTCCCATTAAGTATGAATTGATAGATATTAGAGTCTACTTATGTGATATATTAACTCATAATAAATTATTAATATAATTATATATATAATTTAAGTTTTACAAAAAGCTTATCTTATCGAGGAAGAGGAAGTGACAGAGGTCATAAGGACAGACGAGGGTAGAGAGATAGAGGTAGGAGAGGCTGGAGGCGAAGATGAGGGAGAGTTAGTCCACCACGTCATAGGCATGATGGGTGGGGCATAGGAAAGGACGAAGTGGAAGGTAGTGAGGATGAAAACACCCAAGACAAATTGGGACTATGAGACCATTGCATGTATAACATTAGACTGATTGATGCACATTCACTTGAGGCAGAATTAAAAGCTCATAAGCTTGTCGCTAGTATGAGAGAGGCTACGTGCGTACGATACCCTACTAGGCAACACTAGCTCGGTGCTACTGCAGGTAATCACTTTCACGATGATACATCAACTTGCCATTGATAATAGTCTCAATTTTATAATTTTAAATTATATATATTATTATATTAATTATTTGTTATGAGTCAACATGTCACGTAAGTGGACTCTAATCACTTCCATGATGATACATCCTCTTGTCGTTGATGGTAGTCTCAATTTTTTTTAATTTAAATTATATATATTATTATATTAATTATTTATTATGAGTCAATATGCTATGTAAGTAGACTCTAATATTTGTTAACTCAAACTTTATGGGAAGAGCTTATATATTATATTTTTTGAAGTATAAGAAATATTTTAAACACTAGTAAACCATAAGAGCTTAAGTGATCTATGACCAAAACCATAAGGGATAAAATTGACATTAACCTATTATTATATATAAGGTATTTTGGTAATTATATCTAAAATGATATGAATATCATGAGATTAGTATTAACTAAACATCAATGTATATATATTTTGTAAGTATAAAAATTTATGAATTATGATGACGTGCGGTGTGAGTGTGCATGTGTTTTCGATGACGTATGGTGTGAAAATGCACGAATATGTTACAACATATAATACACATATATATAATGTTGTGTGAAATGAGAGTGCACACACATATATATTTGATATGACAAATGCTGACCTGGCCGCTAAGTCATCACACCCTCGGACAGCTGGCCCGCCGACGTGGCCGACCCGACGCAGGTCACCGGCCGGATATACAAGGGCGCCAGTGCTCATACAGCCGACCTGACACAAGTAAGGTCGACACCCCCCAACTGCAAACGCACGCCTGTTTGCAAGGACAATAAGCATGATGGGTGCGTACGGCATGGTAAGCCATAAAGGCAGTAAGGTTATCAGGTACGATTAATCTACAGCACCCATTATAAAAGCTCATGCATCTCTATGGGGCAGGGGGATCGCAAAAATGAACCACTGAACTAACTTAACCGTCGGAGGGGTCACGTCGGGAACCTACCCGACCCGACCTCCTTGAAGGAGTTGGCGGCCGACCCAAATTGGATTACTCCCTCTTCACCCGGGCTCCACCACTCCAATAGCCGAGCTTTGAATCACCGCTTATCCGGACGAGCTCCCACTCTGTACCGAGAAGACCGCGAGGCGGGCGAGCTAGCGCACACGGGCCTGAACTAGCAAATGCTTGCTCAGTAAACTTGAAGGCGGGACACGTCTACTAGGCAAGCACCAGAAAAGTCCCTATCATTTTTGGCGCTAGAAGGAGGGCCCATGTCGCCAGAACGCCCACTCACGGATTCGGGCACGGAGCGCCAGACGGAACCTGACCACCCTCGACTGGCGGAGGAAGTCACGGCCGCCATGCCAACCCCCAACCGTTTTTGGAGGATGATGACCGAACCGGGGTTCCCCTCACCCGCATCAAACCCCGCGCCACTCATGGTCACGGCAGAGACTTTCCTTGGCCTCACCAGCCAGGTCCAAGCACTAGCGGGGATGATGCGGACCATAATCCCATACCTACCCCAGCTGGCGCATTCGGTGGCTCATCAACCAGCACCCCCGCAAACGGAGTCCCCGAGGCGCCATCACCTCGGGTCGCCGAGGTGCCACCGCCTCGGGTCCCAGTTTCGCCGACCCCGACGCCAACCCGATCCCAAAGTCGCTCTTATAATCCAGCACCGACTGAACTTAACCTCGACACTTTATCGACTGACTCTACCGACTCTTTGAGGGAACAAGTCCGCCGAGTCCATCAGCGACTTGACGAGGTCCAGAAGGAAGTCCTCAGATCGAAAGACGAGACTGGGGAAAGCTCTAAAGGAGGCTCCCCGTTCACCCCCGATATACAGTCCAAGCCCCTACCGGCCACCTTCAGGCTCCCAGCCCTCGAGCCCTATGATGGCAGTGGGGACCCGATGGAACATGTCGCCACATTTCGCTCCCAAATAGCCCTTTACGACACTTCGGAGGCACTGATGTGTCGAGCCTTCCCGACCACCCTTAGGGGATCGGTCGGAACCTGGTATGCTCGTCTCAAACCCGCATTCATACCGTCATTTGACGTGTTAGCAAGGGAGTTCGAGTCAAACTTTTTGGCAAGTGCACGCCCGAGGCCTCCCACAGCCTCGCTCCTCGGGATGGCCCAAGGGAGCGACGAGCCCCTCTCCCAATTCGTAGGAAGATTCACATCACAAGTACAGGGCATTCCCGACCTCCATCCGTCCCTGGCCATCCAAGCATTTCTGACGGGGCTGAAGCCGTCAAGGTTCTTTTGGTCGCTGATCGAGCGACCACCAACGACTCTGCCTGAGATGTTGCAACGGACGCACCAATATGTGGCGGCCGAGACCCTGATAGCTGGCAAGCGGGACGAGACGAAACGCCCTCGGGGGGAACAGTCTCGTGGGCATCTAGCCCCACCTCCGAAGAAAAGAGAGGACAGGTCGGGCTTGCTGCCAGCCAGACCTCCCCCGATTCCCCTCAACTCAACCCGAACGGAGATCTTTTTCCAAATACGGGAGAAGGGGCTCTTGAAGGCACCAAGCCCGATGAAGTCGCATCCCGAGCGACGTGACAAAAGGAGGTACTGTCGCTTCCATCGAGAGTATGGTCACGACACCGAGGAATGCCATGACCTTCAGTACCAGATTGAAGACCTTATCCGGCGCGGGCACCTGCGGCGATACGTCCGCGAACAACCCCCTCTCTCGGACGGTCGGCCATCCCGAGATCTGTCTCCCCGACCACAGGGCCCGGTCGAAAAACAGATCGACGTCATCTTCGGCGGCCCAGCATCAGGCGGCAATAGCTCCTCGGCGCGAAAAGCACGCGCGATCCGAGGCCGGAAAGAGGCCGCTACATCATGAAGACCTCGACGTCACGTTCAGGTTGGAAGGCGAGGAGCCCTCCTCTCACGACGACGCGCTGGTAATCTCAATCCGCATTGTCAATGCCTACGTCAAGAGGGTCATGATCGACACGGGAAGTTCGGCTGACATCCTATATTGTGGTGCCTTCCAACGGTTAGGATTGACCGACCTAGACCTCACCCCCCTAACATCTACCTTGACAGGGTTCACTGGGGATTCCATCTCCCCCATGGGAACAACCACAATCCCTGTCACGTTCGGAGGGGAGCCGCGATCAAAGACGCTGATGGTATCATTCATGGTGGTCAAGCTCCCATCTGCGTACAACGCTATCATCGGGCGCCCGACCCTCAATCGACTAAGGGCGGTCGCGTCAATGTACCACCGGATCTTGAAGTTCCCGACTCGAGCCGGGGTCGGTGAGGTCAGGAGTGACCCGAATGAATCCAGGCAATGCTACTTAACGGCGACAACGCTGTGCAAGAAACCGAGAACCGAACCGTTCGGCGCCACGCCCCCATGTCCGGAAGAAAGCACCCGAGACACCCACTCCGCGAAAAAAGTCCTCGAGCTATCACTAGACCAGAACCGCATGGATAACCTAGTGAAGGTCGGATCAGAGCTTGCGGAGAATCAACAAGTTCAGCTGATAGATTTTCTGAGGAAGAACGACGATGTCTTCGCGTGGACCCCAAACGACATGCCAGGGGTTGACCCAGAGATTGCCCAACACTACTTAAACATCTCCCCCGACGCCCGACCTGTGAAGCAGCGTCCGCGAAAATTCACTCCGAATCGCTAGAAGGCTATAGAGGACGAGGTCACTCGCCTGTTGGCCACGCATCTCATCGAAGAAGTAAAATACCCGACTTGGTTGTCCAATGTTGTACTTATCAAAAAAATAAATGGAAATTGGCGGATGTGTGTTGATTATACTGACCTCAATCGGGCTTGCCCGAAGGACTGTTACTCACTTCCCCGCATCCACCAACTTATGGATGCCACGTCGGGACATCAGCTGCTTTCCTTCATGGATGTCTTCTCAGGATACAACCAAATCCAAATGGCCCCGAGAGACAAAAGAAACACGGCCTTTATCACACACAATGGGACATATTGCTACAAGGTGATGCCGTTCGGATTGAAGAATGCTGGCACGACCTACCAGCGTCTCGTGAATCGTATGTTCAAGGACCAGGTCGGAAGGAATATGGAAATATATGTAGACGACATGATAGTCAAAAGCCGACATGCCGAGACCCACCTCTCCGACCTGGAGGAGACATTTCGCACGCTGAGGAAATACAAGATGTGTCTCAACCCGGCGAAATGTACTTTCGGTATCACATCCGGGAAGTTCCTCGGCTTTATAGTGCATCAACGAGGAATCGACGCCAATCCCGACAAGATAAAAGCAATACAGGAGATGCAGCCCCCTAAGACTATAAAGGAGGTACAGCGACTTACGGGAAGGTTAGCAGCCCTAAGCCGCTTCATTTCCCGAGCCGAAGACAAGAGTTCAACCTTTTTTCGCGCACTGAAGTCGGCAAAAGACTTCAAATGGACCCCCGAATGCGAGGAGGCCTTCCGCCAACTCAAGAGTCACATCGAGAACCTGCCGCAACTAGCCTCGGTGAAGGATGGCGAGCCCCTCAGCTTATACCTCACTACGACCGACCTGGCGGTTAGCTCGGTCCTGGTAACACTTGATAAAGCCAGGGAAAGTCCGATCTACTACACTAGCCATGTTCTGGCGGGGCCCGAGCTCCGCTATGCACCCATAGAAAGGATAGCTTTGGCGCTGATCCTAGCCTCCAGAAAACTGATGACATATTTCCAGACGCATCCCATCAAAGTAATAACCGACCAACCCTTGCGCCAGATCCTTTCCAAATTTGATGTCGCAGGTCGGATGCTGAAGTGGTCGGTAGAGTTAGGGGAATTCGATATCGAATACGAGCCAAGAAAGGCAATCAAAGGCCAAGTGCTCGCGGATTTCCTCTCGGAGCTCACACCGCCACAAGTCCTGCAAAACCCGATCCCTGGATGGACTCTACATATCGATGGTTCTGCTAACTCGGAAAGAGGAGGAGTCGGCTTGGTGCTCAAGGACCCCTCCGGCCATATCTACGAACATGCATTGCGATTAGGATTCAGAGCTACAAACAATGAAGCCGAATACGAAGCGCTCTTGTTCGGTCTTAAGGTCGCAGCCGAGCTGGGAGCAGAAGACATAAAGATATTCACCGACTCCCAACTCGTCGCTGGCCAAGTTAACGACACGTTTAAGACCCGGGAAGCAGCAATGGTCAAATACCTGGCCGAGGTGCGACGGATGACCGCTCGATTTCGAAGGTGTACCATCACTAAGGTACCTCGCAGCGAAAATACGCAAGCAGATGCCTTGGCCAGGTTAACTTCCTCCCGCGCGACCGACACACCAACCAGAGCAATGGTAAGGACCATCGGGCCCTCCATCGGCCCGACTACGATGACTGTTGATCAGGAAGACGGAGGCTGGACCGACGAGATCCTCCGCTTCAAACAAGCGGGAGTCCTTCCCGAAGATAAGGCGGCTGCCCGAAGAATCAGAAGGACGGAATCATGGTACTGCATCATCGATGGCCGCCTCTACCGGCGAGGCTTCAGCCGACCCCTACTTCGCTGTCTGAACCCGACCAAGGCGCAAACTACCTTAGCTGAGATCCACGAGGGAATATGTGGAGACCATGTCGGTGCTCGTACCTTGGCACACATGGTCCTTAGGCAAGGTTACTATTGGCCCACACTACGAAAGGATGCCCAAGCTTACGTTCGAAATTGCGAGCCATGCCAGAAGCACGCCCGACTCCAACATAGACCGATGGTACCACTCACGACTGCCGACTGCGCCTGGCCCTTCGCCCAATGGGGAATGGACCTCCTCGGCCCCTTCCTCCCAGCCTCGGGACAGAGCAGGTTTTTGATAGTCGGAGTCGACTATTTTACCAAATGGCTCGAAGCCGAGCCGCTGGTCTCCATCACCGAGAAACAAGTTGAAGGGTTCGTATGGAAGAACATCATAACCAGGTTCGGCCTCCTGAGGGCGATCATCACCGGCAATGACACGTAGTTCAACAACGCAAAGTTCAAAACATTTTGCCAGAGCTATCGCATCCAACTGAAGTTCAGTTCGGTTGCCCATCCCCAAGCCAACGGGCTCGCCGAGGTAACAAACCGAGTCATTCTTAAAGGGTTGAAGAAAAGGGTCTCCAACGTCACGACTTCTTGGGTGGAGGAGCTCCCGAGTGTCCTATGGGCGTTGAGAACGACTCCAAAAACCCCGACGGGGGAATCACCTTACAGCCTGGCATTCGGGACTGAAGCCGTACTACCTCCCGAGGTGGTTTTCTCGACCCTTCGAGTCCAAACCCAACATCAGGAGGAGTCCGATCAGCAGCTCCGTAGAAGCCTCGACCTATTGGAGGAAAAACGGGCCGATGCTCATCTCCGAGCATTATCCTACAGAAGAGCTGTAGCAAGAATCTACAACCGACGAGTACACCCACAACACGTCAGGTCGGGCGACTTGGTGCTCCGGAAGACCGAGGTCAGCAATCTGACCCGGTCCCGCGGCAAGCTGGCCCCGAACTGGGAGGGTCCCTACCGAGTCATAGATGTTATCCGAGACGAGACTTATACACTGGCAACCATGGAAGGATGGGTGTTGCCAAGAACCTGACACGTCACAAACTTGTAAAAGTTTTACGCATGACAATGTCAGCAGAGTGACCTGGGTTGTATTACTATTCATGCCGAGTTGAAATGCAACTATGTCAGCAAAACGTCTTGACTTGTATTAACTTGGGACAAATATAAAATAGGACGAGGGCCAATATGAGGGCTACCCGACCCGAGCTACAAGCTTCAAAAAAAAAAAAAAAAAAAACAAGTGGAGAACACAGTCAGGACTCGGGAGGCGCCGAGTCGTCAAAATCCTTTTGCCGCTCCATCGGCACTGAGTCATCCTCGGGGTAAATAGTGAACAGATCTTCTTCAATGTCGGCATCGGGGTACCGGGCACGAAAGCGAGCCAGCGCCACCCGATACCCGTACTCATAAGTAACCCGCCCCATCCGTTTCAGACCCTCTTTGAAGCCGAGGGACCCCTTGTACTCAGCAACAGCCTTTCCCGGCAGCTCGGCTCGGGCATGCTCCAGGTCCTTCATGGACTGCAGCAGCTCATCATCCATCCTCCGAGCCCTGGCACGGGCCTCCTTCAGCAGATGCTGGGCATCACCCAGATGGCCCCGTAGCTCTCTTTCCGAGGCTTCGCGTCTGAGGAGCTCCTCGGCTCTTTCGGCCGTTGTTTTCTCGAGCTCCTCCTTCAGTCTGGACGCCCGTTCCTCGGCCTCGGCAACCGCCTCGGGCCCGCCCTTAGATTTCAGGACATCGACCTCCTCTTGCAGCTGCTTGACCCGATGGTCCATGAAGGTGATCAGTCGACCAGCATCATGGACCCGGTCAACCAGTGCCATTTGAAAGTGTTGGCTCTGCACGAAAGGACAATCTTTAAAAAAAATAAATAAAGGAAGATAAACTTACACTACAGAGGCACAAGTCGGTAGACTTACCAAGACAATCTCCTTGGTGGCTCGGGCCATCAAAACCTCCGAGGGAAGCGTGTACAGCTCCCTCGCCAATTGAGGATGGAGAATCCCCCTTTTGTATTCCTCGGCGGCCGACGAAGTGTGCCACACCTTCGTCGAGTTTTTCAGCCCCGCCCATCGAGCCTGTAGCTCCTTCTCGGGGTCTTGATGCCCCAGGTCAGACATCAGCAGGGCGTAATAGCCCTGGTCGCCCTTGTAGACCTTTGTCTTAAAGAGGTCCTTCATGGACCTCGGGCGCTCATGGACCGGAGAAGCGACCCCCTCTTCGGACTCAGCGGGTGCCTCCGGCCTCTCGGGCGATGCGGCAGGCTCCTTACCCTTGGAGCGGGAGCGGGACCCACCATCGTCGACCTGGGACTTGTGCTTCCTCGACAGCACCTTCGTCTTCTTTTGTGGTTTCCCCGCAACGTCGGCCCGTTCAGTCGGGGGGGAGCCGACCTTTTCGACGGAGCCTTCGGAGCCTCCATAGCAGGGGACGCACCGGCTTCACGGGCAGTGGGGCGGCTCGGAGGGGCCCTTCCGCCAGCCACTCTCGGCATCCCGCGAAGCTCCCCGAGATCCATCCGGTCTGCATCACAACTTACAGGTCAGTAAGAGATTAGTGAAGCCTGAGCAAAGCAAAATGCTAGTACCCTTGGAGGCCGGACTCAAACCCGCCTCAACGAGCCAAAGCTCGGTCATCTCCTTGATCGCACGAGAAGAGGAGAGAATCCCCTTCAGTCGGCCGACCAGGACGGTCTCCTCCTCGGACAGATAAGGGGGGGCGTTGCCGATCGGATGAGCCGACCAGCTGAACCCGAATCCCCAACCCAGACCACTAACGTAAAGATAGCGGGACTTCCAACCTTTGTTACTGGAGGGTACCCCGCTAACCCTAAAACCAACTCGAGCGGTGAGGTAGTAACCACCCCGACTCTTGCACAGGCGAAAACACGCCATGAACAAGTCCCGAGTCGGGATAATCCCAGCTCCTCGGCACTCACCCAAAAAAACCACGAGGTAACGCCACGAGTTGGGCGCTACCTGGCTAGGAGAAATTCTCCACCATTTCAGGCACTCCTCAATCAGAGGGTGAAAAGGAAATCGAAGACCGGCTTCCAAGGCATCTACCGAGATGCACATGCCGGGGACGTCCAAGCTATAAGGACGTTGCCCCGGCTCTGGGACATGCAACCCGTATTCAGTCAGGATGCTGTACCGTGCCCTAATCGCGGCAAGTGACCCCTCAGTCACCGCCGAGTCGAGGTCATGATCTGACATAATGACCTCAAGTCCCTTTGAACCCGCGCGTCGACAGGCGACGGGGGCTCGGAAGACGCTCCCGAGGAACTAACCTCGGGATCACCATGACTAGACTACCCCGACCCCGAGGGAGAAACGACCCTCCCACTAGTGAAGGACTCCGACGAGGTCATCGCGACCTGTTAAAAAGGGTTGCCGAGCCGAAAGGGCGAAGGGTGGCTATGGTGGTCCGAGACGGAGGCAGAAAGAGGGCAAAATGAGCAAGCGAGGTCTCTTCCCAACCCATCAGCTAACTTATAGCACCCAAGGGAGTCGTTTCAGCTTCCCGAGGTAAGAGGAAGCGCCGCCACCCCGAAAAAGCACTCAGCGCATTAAATGCGCCATAACTATGACCGAAACCCTAGGCAAAGTGCGAAAAATATATATATATATATATATATATATATATATATATATATATATATATATATATATATATATATATATATATATATATATATATATATATATATATATATATTTGTCGCAAAGGCGCATATCCAATTTTGCACCCGAGTTCACCCTCTCGGCCAAATCTTCGGATTTGCGCCCGAGTTCACCCTCTCGGCTAAATCTTTGGATCTGCGCCCGAGGTCACCTTCTTGGTCAAATCTTCGGATTTGCGCCCGAGATCACCTTCTCGGCCAAGTCTCCGAATTTTCGCCCGAGATCACCCTCTCGGCCAAATCTCCGGATTTGCGCCCGAGATAACCCCCTCGGCCAAATCTCCGGATTTGCACCCGAGATCACCTTCTCGGCCAAATCTCCGGATTTGCGCCCGAGATCACCTACTCGGCCAAGTCTCCGGATTTGCGCCCGAGATTACCTTCTCGGCCAAATCTTCGGATTTGCGCCCGAGGTAACCCTCTCGGCCAAATCTCCGGATTTGCGCTCGAGATCACCTTCTCGGCCAAGTCTCCGGATTTGCGCCCGAGATCACCTTCTCGGCCAAATCTTCGGATTTGCGCCCGAGGTAACCCTCTCGGCCAAATCTCCGGATTTGCGCCCGAGATCACCCTCTCGGCCAAATCTCCGGATTTGCGCCCGAGTTCACCCTCTCGGCCAAATCTTTATATTTGCGCCCGAGGTCGCCCTCTCGGCCAAATCTTTAGATTTGCGCCCGAGGTCACCCTCTCGGTCGAATCTCAAGATTTGTGCCCGACTTCAACCTTGGCGAAAGCCCTACATTGCAATTCCCGAGCTCATGCTCGGTCGGATCGACTCTTGCTACAATGCAACTCCCGAGCTCATGCTCGGTCGGATCGACTCTCGCTACAATGCAATTCCCGAGCTCATGCTCGGTCGGATCGACTCTTGCTACACCGCAATTCCCGAGTTCATGCTCGGTCGGATCGACTCTTGCTGCACCGCAACTCCCGAGCTCATGCTCGGTCGGATCGACTCTCGCTACAATGCAATTCCCGAGCTCATGCTCGGTCGGATCGACTCTTGCTGCACCGCAATTCCCGAGCTCATGCTCGGTCGGATCGACTCTTGCTACACCGCAATTCCCGAGTTCATGCTCGGTCGGATCGACTCTTGCTACAATGCAGTTCCCGAGCTCATGCTCGGTTGGATCGACTCTTGATACGTCGTAATTCCCGAGCTCACGCTCGGTCAGATCTACTCTTGCTACATTACAATTCCTGAGCTCCTGCTCAGTCAGATCAACCACCGCACCATTCGAAATCCCCAAAGTCCGCATTCGGGACTAGTTCAGGGCGATCTCGAACCAGCGGTTAAATGCAAGACCTCATCTTCGACATCCTCATCAGACGCCTCGAGAAGGTCTTCCCGGGGGGAGGGGAAGAATGATATGACAAATGATGACCTGGTCGCTAAGTCATCACACCCTCGGACAGCTGGCCAGCCGACGTGGCTGACCCGACGCAGGTCACCGATCGAATATACGGGGGGCGCCAGTGCTCGTACAGCCGACCTGACACAAGTAAGGTCGGCACCCCCCAACTGCAAACGCATGCCTGTTTGCAAGGACAACAAGCATGGTGGGTGCGTACGGTGGTATGGTAAGCCATAAAGGCAGTAAGGTTATCAGGTACGATTAATCTACAACACCCATTATAAAAGCTCATGCACCTCTACGGGGCAGGGGGATCGCAAAAACGAACCACTGAACTAACTTAACCATCGGAGGGGTCACGTCGGGAACCTACCCGACCCGACCTCCTTGCAGGAGTTGGCGGGCGACCCAAATTGGATTACTCCCTCTTCACCCGGGCTCCACCACTCCAATAGCCGACCTTCCAAGCCGAGCTCTGAATCACCGCTCATCCGGGCGAGCTCCCACTCTGTACCGAGAAGACCGCAAGGCGTGCGAGCTAGCGCACACGGGCCTGAACCAGCAAATGCTTGCTCAGCAAACTTGAAGGCGGGACGCGTCTACTAGGCAAGCACCAGAAAAGTCCCTATCAATATTATAATGTACAGTATAGAAATGCACGTATGTATTATAATATGCAGTGTGAGAATATACATATATATTATGATATATATGTATATTATGATATGTGATATATGAGTGAATATATATATGACGATGATATATGGTATGAGAATACATATATATATATATATATATTATGATATGAGATATATAAGTTCATGAATTTGTTATGTTTTCTACATGTGTATATAATATTTTAAATTATTTAATGTAGACTTTTATGTTTTTTATTTTGTATATACTATGTTGTATACTCATGTGTGATAAAGAATTCATAGGATTAGGTGCTTACCAATAATTATCTTATTTTGATAATTTTAAAATATAGTATACATGACATGATGTATGTTCACATAATTAAAACTATAAAAACTTTTAATTACTGAGTGATTACTCATTATTATAGATACTATTTTATAGATAAATATATTAGTATCCAACCAAGTAATTAGGTAGGGAAGTGAGTATGTAGAAGCTCATGTCAGCACAAATGTAGATGATAATCCATGAATGTTTTATGTGTATAAATTTTTGACATTTTATGCTTGGATTTTTTTTGGTTAAATGTTATAATTATGTATATGTGTCAAAAATAGTATGTGTAAGGAAAATCATATAATTTTGCTTAGTAATTTAACATATTTTAATTTTTAGATCGTCAACTTTCAACTATATTTTTATCTATAATAATAATAATAATAATAATAATAATAATAATAATATAGCATCCTATTTTAGTCCTAAGGTATAAGAGTAGGATGTGATATTTTAGTTTGATTGAATATATTTAAAAAAATATATAATATATATGTGATTCTGTATATATTAAATATCTAAATCTATTATATATAATGGTAAACTCAGATAAACTACTTAATGAACATGTATGTATATACTGATAATCTATATTTTTGTGGTTGTAGATCAATGAACAATATGATTTTTTTTTTGTGTAGCTGTTGTAATTAATTAAAAATGATTTACTAGAAAAAATATTATTGATACAGAATGCTTGATTTGGATGCTTAAGAAACAATATGACATTTTATGGAATCTTTTAAACTCTATCTCAAACATTTACTATCCGTTAATATGATTTGATAATTATACATTAGAGCATGTGTATAGAAAAGATAATGAGATGACTATTTAGTTGATCAACCATGTAAGAATTGTAAAAGAGGGTCTCTTCTCTTCTCGATCATATGAGCTCTTTTTTACTTGTTTTGCTTAGTTTATAATTGATTTTTTAGTAAAAAGTATTTAAAATTTATTTATAAAAATATCTTTTTTATCGCTTGAATCATTATGTTTTTGTAACAATTATGAAGAGGGTGTTAATGTTAGCATAACGATATATGCGCTAGTTTTTAAACTTCGTAATATTATATTTTTAAAATTAAAATTAAATTTAAAGGAGTAAATATCAAAATCACTAATTTTAAAAGAATATTGACGCCATTTTGACTATTAATAAGTTAGGAACATATAAGTATAAATATACTCAGGTGATAGTAATATTAATATTGGCACAATTTAGCTTATAGTGTCTTTAACCCCTATATTTATACAAGCTTACGTTTGCAATTAATTTCAAGATGTAAGGGATTAGTCAACTCGGACTTCAATTAGTTGACTCGTTATGTTCAATTAACATAAACTTGCACGTGCTCCTGTTTGAATCCCGCACCTGAGTTCTCATTTCCCTCCTCCGCATGTGCAAGTCCACGGGAGCGATCCGAGCGAAAAAAGGTTGACCAATAATAAGACGCCACGTTTCAATAAAAAACAAAACGTGCAACTCACCGATCCGTGACAACCATACGGCAGCCAATCAAAATCCAGCATCTTCCTCTATAAAAGCAAAACCAAGCGGTCATACTCGGCAGTCGATTTCTCTGTCCTCTGTTTCCAAAAAACTCGCGCCTTTTCCCTGCTTTCCATTTGCCCGGTCGAGATTCCGATGGCGCCCAAGGCCGAGAAGAAGCCGGCGGAGAAGAAGCCCGCCGAGAAGCCGGCGGAGGAGAAGGAGAAGAAGGCGGAGAAGGCCCCCGCTGAGAAGAAGCCCAAGGCCGAGAAGCGCCTCCCTTCCAAGGAAGGCGCTTCCGCCGACAAGAAGAAGAAGAAGAAGGCCAGAAAGGGGACCGAGACCTACAAGATCTACATCTTCAAGGTGCTCAAGCAGGTGCATCCCGACATCGGTATCTCTAGCAAGGCCATGTCCATCATGAACTCCTTCATCAACGACATCTTCGAGAAGCTCGCCCAGGAGGCCTCCCGCCTCGCCCGCTACAACAAGAAGCCCACTATCACTTCCCGCGAGATCCAGACCTCCGTCCGCCTGGTCCTCCCCGGTGAGCTCGCCAAGCACGCCGTGTCCGAGGGGACTAAGGCCGTCACCAAGTTCACCAGCTCTTGAGCGATCCACGATGGTTGCTCTGGGTTTCATCTCTTAATATCTTTCCGTAGGCTATGGCATGCGTGACTTGCTTTACATTGTAATATAAGTAGCATGTCTGTTGTAACATGTTGGCTTCTGATCTGGAAGGAAAGGAGTGACTTTTTCTAGATATGCCGTTGTTCTCCGATTCGTAGTTCTTGTTTATCCTTTCGCCTCTTCCTTTTCCCCAGTTTGATTCTGAATCTTTGTTAATATGATGGTTGTCAGTAATTTTGGCCTCTACGTGCTCTGAGATGTTGCCATTACAGAGTCTTTTATGGTAGCAACTGGGATCATTTCTGGTCTAAATGATGATCCTGTCGTTCTTGGATGTTGCATTTGTGTTCTTTCTTGCAACCGGGATTGTGACGATACATGTGTATAGATCAAGATCAGTTGACATCTTATGAAACTATCTCTTGCGGTGGACTTTTTATGTGATGGATGTGATCCTGCTGACCCACCGTGGGCTAATTGTGCCTTTGTTACTGCATACTGGATCATGATCTTCGGGTTTTCATATTTGTACTTCAAAATCTATGATGTCCTCTAAAAGAATTGCCGAGTTGCTGTATGTAGTCATATTTTGTTGTGTAGAACTTCCATTGTGTTCTTTGGAAGACAAGCAGATTGCTTTTGTCACATTTGGGCCTCTGGTGATTCCAACTTGGTAACGCAGGTAGCCAAACGAAGAACACACGAGGCGTTATTCCTTACAGTGGTTTTATTCCCATCTCTGTTTCTTTCTTTACTTGCTCTTCTGTCATCTTATGTTTGTTCTCCTGCCTGCTAAGCTTATCTTTGCTTGCTACCATCGATGCAGGAAGATAGCTGGTCTCTCGTGTAAGACATGCATGCGTCCATGAATCTTTTCTCAGTGCCTTTTCTATATGGAGAATTGGTGGGATGCCTCAAACGTCAATTTGCAAAAGGATTGGTGCAGGAATGAAGCATTCTGGAATTCAGCAAACCAAGCAGATTTCTTCGCTTAAAAGGAGCACCCCAGCCTTTGAAGAATTCCAAAAATTTTCTTTTTCAGCTGCTTCCCTTCATCAAAACTTGAAGGCTCGTGAGTGTTTTCATCTCTTTCAACCCGAAGGTTGCTTTTCTCTTCTCTATGCTCTTTGTTGATTGTTAAGAATCATTAATTTACTTATGGGGAATGCCATGGACATGAGATCTGTGCATGCTGAAACATAACCCTTTTCTTCCTTAAATTGTTGCATTTATTTCGGGAAATGGTGACAACGGCTAGCGACATATTAAAAATATGAGAGATAGATGTGTTGCCCCTTTAGAAACAGATGCTGTGAAGGGTAGGAGAGAAGAATTCTTTGGCGTGGCCAACATCTCAACTGTTTAGGAAAAAAATGTTATAACAAAATGTTGCATTGTTTACATACGTGGTGAGATTTCAATCATTCAAAAGCATGGATTATACTCAGATTGACAAATTTAATACAAGAGGTTAGAAACATTTGATACATGAAACCCATCTTTCCCGCAAAAAAGACAATAAAGAGCTCTGACCTGATGATAGAGCTGCATCATTCATCACATTATTGAAGGAAAGAAAGGTTAAATGACAAATCTAGAGAACTAACTCCTCACAACCATAGTATATTTGGTTGGAAGTATAACAATCTTGTAGATCTATTAGCCTTTGCTTGCTCTGGTCTTACTTGGTTGATCCCACTAGCTTTTCACTGAAGTCCCACAGCTTTTCTGCCAATGTTTCATCTCTGGCCATGCAACTTGGTTTCTCCTCATTGCAGTCCAAGAAGTACTTCCCGGTCACTCCCTTGAGATTTGGATGCAGCGCGACATAGCATGTAGTTGCTGCACCCTGCGCTTATTTAAAGGTACACAATGCTAATGTTCTCCCCTTGCTGAGTTCTAGTTACTATTAAGATTTTTCTCTGCACTCCTCATGTTCTACTTGTCATGCAATGCATGTTACCATACATTTCAATTACATGGTCTTTAATTTCGGTGTCTCCGTGAAATATCATGTATCTTTTTGCTTCTGTTTCATATGCAGATAGTATGGATGGGTCTAACTCATGTTCAGTGATCATTTGTTTTGCCCCATCCCATATCTCTTCAGAAAATTGCAATAGGAGAGTCTTGATTTTTGTAATTTTCTGCTCTTGCTGATATGATTTGACAAATTAAAAATGATTTTTTTATTGCTATAGGTTCTAAATAATGAATAGTAAATTATAGTCAAACACTGAACAAGCTTAAATCATAGCAGGCAAAGATCAAACTAAATTAGTGTATTAGCCCATGAAAACCACCAAAACGTTCAACAGATGCTACCCTTATACATAAGGGAACTTAATGTCATCTAGCAAGCATAACACACCTGGGGAACATTCTTCCAGAAGATGAAAGTGAGTAATTTTAGCACCCCTGCAAACAAGCAACAAGGTCTGAGTTTGAGTCTGAAACTTTCAATTTCAGAATAGGTTACTGTTCTTAAAAGTTAAAACCACTACTAATTTGGAAGTTTAGGAACAAACTCATTAGATGGAATGAGTGTCTCATCAGGTTCGTCAAGATCAGACCAGGATGAACAGAATTTACTGTAATGTTTGCACCATCTTCCTGTGAACCATAATATGCAGAAAATTAATGAGTCAGCAAGACATATCGGTAGTCCACACTAAAACCCAATACAGAAAACAAGTAGAAAGTAGAGGCAACCTATGGGCCAGTAAAATGAAATTGACATAGGAAATGACAGTCTGTGCAATGTGTTTGGATTGACACTTATAATGGACAGCTGTAGAGATTTCATGAAGCAGATGGCACAGATCAGAGCGACAATGGCAATTCTTGCTGCATAATTGTTTTTGTGTAGGTAATGCATCTTGAACTAAGAGTAAATTGAGTACCTTTAAACGTCTAGAGAGCTCATTCGCATGTAATATGTTGGCCAGTTTGGACTGTCCATATGCCTTTTTATCCGAGTATCTGAGGAACAAAGATCGGTAGGTGAGGTTGAAGAAATCACCATTTTTTTTGTAGTGAAGAATACTGCCAGTGCAGCAGATTTGCTTGCCAAACTGCCAGTGGTAACTTACACTTCCTTGTGATTAAGCTTGTCAAACCATATTCCTTCTTCGTATGTATTCAAGTGAGCTATAGATGACAGATTCACAATTCTACCCTCAATCCCTGTCTTCTTGGCTGTGGTTTTCATCTTGTCAAGAAGAAGATTTGTCAACAAAAAGTGTCCTGAAAGTAGAACAGAGCTAAGCTTTTAGTGCATACCCAGTGGAAGAAATTGGACCAGCAACTTAGCTAGGAGATCACAAGGGTGAAGTTCATACCTAGATGGTTTGTAGCAAACTGCATCTCTATTCCATCCTCTGAGAGTTGGTAAGGACAGAACATGACACCAGCATTGTTTCTGAGAAGAAATCCAAGGCACAAAACTCGGTCGGAGACATGATAGGATGTAAGTATCATTACATGAAATGAAACAACACAACATGATTACATTAAGATGTTGAGAGGTAGGTCAAGCGAGAGGAATTTGTCTGCAAAGGCTCTCACAGATTTGAGTGAGCTGAGATCAAGCTTTAAGACATCAACTTTGGCTGTAGGAGTACACTGCAGGATGCGCTGCTGCACATCATTGGCAGCTGCCGTGTTCCTTGCAGCAATGATGACATGGGCTCCTCTGAGGGCAAAGACTCTTGTGGTCTCTGCACCAATCCCACTTGCACCCCCTGGATCGCATGTAGACTCAAAAGTCAACGCGAATTTTTTTTTAGTTTCATTGCTAATAACTGATCAATTATTGGATCGAATTGGGGGAGAAGCCATCAAAATGACCCTGAAATTTATGTTTAGGCAGATCTTCATATTAAAAAAAAATATTACTTAAGACCATCAGAATTTGACCCGGTGATCTGGTTTTTCTTAAGGTCACCGCACCGCCATTAATGGAACTGCAGAGCTCAAAGCAGTGGAGAGTGGCACGAAGAAGATGGGAGCAGGGGACGCACCGGTGATGATGACGGTGAGATGGGAGGCGTCGATGCCGTCGGTGACTTGCTCGGCGGTGGAGGCGGATCCGAAGCCGCTTGGCCCCGGCAGCCCGGTGACGAGCCGGAAGAGTCCCATGCTGTTGCAGGAAGTAACGGCGGAAGGAGGTGAGAGGAGGAAGAGGCAGAAGTGAGGTCGAAGGTTAGAGGGGTGATGTTATTTATGGTGGTGGAGAAAGCGGGTCGGGTCGCCCGAAGGGAGTTAATGCGCAACGGTGGAAGATGCGGCGGGGAACGGGGAGAACGAAGGCCTTGTTGGGGCATTGCCCGCCACAGCTACCTCTTTCGTGATTGGATGATGCGATCGCCGTCTTCATTCACGGGTGAGCATTCTCTTCGGAAATCGATTTTGGCATTTACCCCCCTCTAAATTTTGGTATTGCACAAATAGCCCTGCCGAACAAAGAGGACTTCCATTTGCTTGGTGACAATACTAATTATATGTTATGCGTATACTAACCGTAATTGGCCGGCATTGATCATTAGTTACTGATAGTTCATCTAAGTTTGATAGGGAGCATTTTGAAGATTTGTAATGGTAAATATATAATATCGAAACTCTTCAAGGATGGATGTGTAAAAACTCCTTACGAAGGATATATATATATATATATATATATATATATATATATATATATATATATATATATATATATATATATATATATATATATGTCCCGTACTCCTCACGACCAACCCATTCTGTGATGGCGGGTGGGTCGTATGTCGGACCTCAACCCCCAAACACGGAATCCGCGGGTCGCCCCTTTCTTTTCTTGTTTTGGTTATTTTTACTAATGGTAGTTGATAAGGACGGGATTTTAGGTTAATATCTTACCATAAAAAAAATTTAATCTGAGCATTCTAAATCGACATTAACCATTAATTAGAACACATATATGCATATAATATATAGTATAAATAGTAAAGCAGTAATGTCATCACTACTTGTTTACGTATTGGGTGTTCGAATCTAATGATTGCTTTTTACACTGTAATACGTATTAACAAATTAAATGACTGTAACGTTAGATGGCATTACAATTATATTATGAGAATATAATGTTATTTCAACATTCTTTTAATTAATAGGGTATTTTGCCTCGATTTCTCTTTAATATCATCTTCTCACGTTAATAGGATGCAAGATATCTCAACAAGTTCATGAAGAGAAATCACTCAAGACAAGTAAAATGTGGTGCAATCAGGTGAGGATTTCTAATCCAACATGATAATGTCAATTGAAACCAATATTGTAAATCTATTATACAATTTTCAAACTGATAATGTTCGAGAGATGTGCTAGGACATCGGGATGTTGGTTAGTAGATCAAAAACTCGAGCAGTCGTCTCGTTCCAAGAATTGACTTCTGATCCTTGGTTGAGCTGTAGCCACTCAAAGTTCGTTGTGACGTTTCAAGGAGAGTTACTTATCTTTGGTCAAAAAAATTTGTTTGATTGATCTCTGTGAGCAAAGCTTTCTTCTCCGTAAGTACGTATTTTCATTCTTCAGTTGGCTCTTTAGTTGTCAATGCTTATGTTAAGGTCACGATTGGAGGGTGAGATATCGTCCTGACTCGACTCCTCTGTCGATCAAGTTAGCTAGGTGAGGATTTCGTACAACCTGTGGAGGCATAAGTAGTACGAAGTAAGTTAATGCACATGGTTGGTAGGTCGACGTCATACGTTGGTAGGTGATTGAACCCTCGATCTATATGCCAATTTCGACTAATGTGTTGGTTGATTTTATTACGTATCTACAATATGCATGCTCTTTCCATGGATCGTTATTTGAGTTAAAACAACTTCTACTATATAGGGGACGTACGGAAGTAAATCTTACAATGGAGGCATGAGATGCGACCAGGCCTAGCTCATCGAGTTGTAGTCCGAGACAATGCTTATTCTCAAGATCGACTTAAATTTTGAAAGGTAACATAAAATATATATATATTGGACTCGATCCAAATATTTCCTATCAAAACCTAAAATTATTTCATCCCATCCATATTAATAAATGCCACATCGTGGCCATAATCTCATAATGAAGGCAAGAATGTAGGATGTCTTCTCTGCTAACCATACTACACTATGCAACACCGACGATAGGAATTGTCACAGTGATGCCGTTGGAAATGATTAGGTGATGGGACATTATCAAGTTTGACAATGTCTTCATAAATGTTCATTACCATTCCCATTTGTTTTCGATGTTGAAAATGGGTAGTCCTTTTCATTATTCACAATATGATTTATTTTTTTTTTAAATGTCAAACATAAATATATCAAACTTAAAAAGAAATGAAAAGGGGGAAATTTGTTTCTCTTGTATTTTTTTTATAATTTTATCTTTTGCTTCATTATTATAGTGCGATATCATTATTTAAATCTATTAATCACTTTTCTTTTTTTTGCTTGGCCGTCTAGGGATTTATGGTAATATTAACGCATTTGTTACTCAATTATAAATTTTATTGATAAATAGAATGGGGATTCTTTTTTTTCACACATCATTGATCACTAAATTATAATTTTTAGTGACAAATGATGATAGCGAAAATAAGATAGCCTAGTTAGATCAAGGTGATTAAGGTCTCGATGATCAACGATTGAGCCACACAGACATTGATCTAATATAAGATCAAAAGAATATTTCATCTATATCTTAAATTATAAATTTTATCGATAAATAGAACGGGGATTCATTTGTTTTACACATCATTCATCACTAAACTATAATTTTTAGTGATAAATGATGATAGAGAAGATAAGATAGCCTAGTTAGATCAAGGTGATTAAGGTCTTTATCAACGATTGAGTCACATAGACATTGATCTAATATAAGATTCCAAAATCTATACCTTAAATTATAAATTTTATCGATAAATAGAATGGGGATTCATTTGTTTTACACATCACATCATTCATCACTAAATTATAATTTTTAGTGATAAATGATGATAGCGAAAATACAATAGCCTAGTTAGATTAATCTGATTAAGATCTCAGATCTGATATAAAATTCCAAAAGAATGTTAAGCTTATGGAATCACATGAATCTCGATTGTTTGTGATTTGCTTAGTCTTGGAGGGATCATATCAAAAACTTTCACTCGAGCTTGATATTTATATTTAATAAGCATCCAGGCCTTCTTAGTTTTTACTAGAGTTTCTTAAACATGCAAACTTGAACCAAATCGAATTAATCACCATCTCACGACCCAAATAGTTTGCAAACTTAAATATTTTTCTTATATCCCATCACTCGAAACGTGACGCATGCTATTCCGGCATTAATAATTGATTAGAAAAGTTCTACTATCTTCTTCTCACCCACCTATCTACTACAGAGGACTCTCTTGTGGTATCTTGTCATTTGAAGGTTCCTATAAAATGGGACATGAAAGAGAAGATGGATCTTAGTAGCATGTTCAATGGAGTCTATAAAAGATGGTGTCAAAAACAAGGTTGGATCAGGCAATGTGCAGTGACATTGATGAGGCATGGTTTCCTTGCTGAGGCAAGAGTGGTTGAGAGACTTCAATGCCATCTATATTGTAGGTTTGGCCATTAAAGCCACGGTTGCACCAAAAGAACTCCTCTTGCAAGTGGCATACCATACACAGAACCTATGACAGGCGCACGAAGGGAAGCAATCAGGACTTGCAGTTCCACTTCCACTGCAGGAACTCAGTGGACCAGATGGTTTGCACCTCCGAAGCTTGGAAGGTGATGATGGCGATGGAAGGATGGGTTGCAAGGAAAGAGATGTAGCGAAGGCTCTATTTGCATGTCCTTCATGGACAGTGTGCATACGACAGACACCAAAATATAGGTAGCAATCAACATCTTACTGTCTTGGAACATGTGGATTGAGTGCATGTTACAAGGCTTCCTTCCTTCCTAAATCTGGTATGCTCTCTTTCTTCTTCAAGGCAATGATGTGTTTTACCAGTGCAATATGGCTAAGATATTTGCCTTATGGTGAAGTCAACATGATTTAGTGGAAACTTAAATGGAATGTCTGAGACTTGACTTGGCATGTAAGCTGCTGATGGATGATGCTTCGTGGTCATGACTCTCTGCCATGTTCACCACAGACACACACACACACACATCTCACTTTGGCACAAGCTCACCAACAATGGTGACCATGGTTGAATGAGCGCAGAAAGCTTCTCAGCAGCTGGACCACTGAAGTGAGAAGAAGGCACACGACAGATATAATTGCAGTCCAAGTAGGTGTTGGATTGGAGTGATTACAAGCCCATACCTAATAATGGAATCTAGTTTCAGATAGGTCAGACTCTTTTAAGTGGATGCTTAGTTGGGATAGAACTGATTTGGTCTATGTCTGGGGTTTTGATTTCGTCTCTCACACACCTGTTTTAATCTGTGAGTTGATCTCCCAAAACTGATGACATCTCCAAATGCACATAAATTAAAGCATGATATGTGAACCTTATGATTACCAGAGAAAAGCTTAAAATTATCTACCACTTCTGATGTGATAATTTTCATGGCAAAGAGAACAGACAAGAAATACAAATTATCGGTATATTCTTTTTTCCTTCACTGTTACTGGGTTTTGGATGTCTCATTTCTGTGAGTTTTTTGAGGTTTAATTGCACAGCGAGAACAAGAAAAACACACGAAGACACAATTAATCTGTGTGATTTATGTCAGTGTCGGATATACCGTGGATTTTTGGCTTGGATACATGTAATGTGTTAGTGTAAAATCTGGTGCCTGCTCAGTGGATTCGGTCCGTCTCCGTATCCGCTGAGTGAGCACTGCTGGTTCAGACCCTTGTGCGCTAGCTCGCTTGCAGTCGTCTCGGGACGGAGTTGGAGCTCGGCCAGATGGATGGATCCCCCGTGTCCTACCCCGGAGGTCGGCTGCTGGAGTGGTGGAGTTTGGGTCGGGAGGAGGTGCCTCAGCTCGGATCGGGCGCCGACTCCTGCAAGGAGGTCGGGTTGGGTAAGTTCTCGACGTGACCCCTCCGACGGTCAAGTTAGTGCAACGATCGATTTTGTGATCCCCCTACTCCGTAGAGGTGCAAGAGCTTTTATAGTGAGTGCTGTAGGTCATTCGTACTTGATATCCTTACTGCCTTTATTGCTTACCATGTCGTTGTACCTCTCCACCATGCCCGCCGTTCTTACGGTGAGACATGCGCATGCAGGTGAGGGGTGTCGACCTTACCTATGTTAGGTCGGCTGTACGACCACTGACGCCCCCATACCTGCGCCAGACCGACTAACCGCGTCGGGTCGGCCACGTCCGTGGGCCAGTTGTTCGAGGGTGCAAGGACATGGCGGCCAGGTCAACATCTACCATATCATTCTTCTCCCCTCGGGAAGACCTTCTCGAGGTGTCCGATTAGGGTGCTGAAGATGAGGTCTTGTGCCGAATCGCCGGCTTGTGGTGACGTTGGACTAGTCCCGAGCGGGGGCTCAGGAACTGATCGGACCGAGGGGAGCTCGGGTGAGGAGCTGGCCGAGCTTCGTATCTGGGAGTTAATCTGACCAAGCCGGGGCTCATGAATTGATCCGACCGAGCAGGGGCTCAGGAACTGATCGGAGCGGGAGCTGATCCGACCGAGCAGGAGCTCGGGAATTGATCTGACTGAGCAGGGGCTCGGGAACTGATCGGAGCAGGAGCTGATCCGACCGAGCTGGAGCTCGGGAATTGATCTGACTGAGCAGGGGCTCGGGAATTGATCAGAGCAGGAGCTCAGGAACTGATCAGAGCGGGAGCTGATCCGACCGAGCAGGAGCTCAGGAATTGATCTGACCGAGCAGGGGCTCAGGAACTGATCCGATCGAACATGAGCTCGGGAATTGATCCGACCGAGCAGGGGCTCGGGAACTGATCGGAGCGGGAGCTGATCCGACCGAGTAGGAGCTCTGGAATTGATCCCACCGAGCAAGAGCTCGGGAACTGAGCAGAGCGGGAGTTGATCCAACCGAGCAAGAGCTCGGGAATTTTGTCGACTGAATAGTAGCTCGGGAGCTTAACGAAGCAGCAGCTGATCCGACCGAGTAGGAGCTCGAGAATTGATCCGACTGAGCGGGGCTCGGGAAAGGGACTGGCCAGGTTTGAATACCCGGAGGCTGGATTGGCCGAGCAGAGCAGCTCGGAAGCTGGACTGGTCGAGCAGTGATGCTCGGATTCTGGACTGGTCTAGTATTACGGCTCAGGTTTGTGAGTGGTTGAGCACTACTGTTCGGACTCATAATTTGCCCAAGGCGTAGCTCAGGCTTGTGAGTGGCCAAGGTGCACATCTCAAGCTCATGACTGGCCCAAGGCATAGCTCAGGCTTGTGAATAGCCAAGCAATGTTGCTCAGGCTCGTGAGTGACCGAGCACTGCTGCTCGAGCTTATGATTTGCCAAAGGCATAGCTCGAGTTAATGAGTGACCGAGGTGCACAACTTGGCCTCGTAAGTGGTCGAGGTGCATAGCTCGGGCTCCTGAATCGGCCAAGGCCTAACTAAGGCTTGTGAGCGGCCGAGGTGCATAGTTTGAGCTCGTAAGTGGCCGAGGTGCATAACTCGGGCTCGTAAGTTGCCCAAGGCATATCTTGGGCTTGTGAGTGTCCGAAGTGCACAACTCGGGCTCGTAAGTGGCCAAGGTGCACAACTCAGGCTCATAACTTGCCTAAGGCATAGATAGGGCTTGTGAGCAGCCAAGGTGCGCAACTCGGGCTCGTAAGTGGCCCAAGGCATAGCTTGGGCTTGTGAGCAGCTGAGGTGCACAACTCGGGCTCATAAGTGGCCGAGGTGCACAACTCAGGCTCGTAACTTGCCCAAGGCGTAACTCGGGCTTGTGAGCGACCGAGGTGCGCAACTCGGGCTCGTACATTGCCCAAGGCATAGCTCGGGCTTGTGAGCGGTAGAGGTGCACAACTCGGTCTCGTAAGTGGTCAAGGTGCATAACTCGGACTCATAAGTTGCCCAAGGCGTAGCTCGGGCTTGTGAGCAGCCGAGGTGCGCAACTTGGGCTCGTAAGTAGCCGAGGTGCATAACTCGAGCTTGTACGTGGCACAAGGCATAGTTGGGGCTTGTGAGCGATCGAGGTGCACAACTCGGTCTTGTAAGTGGCCGAGGTGCATAACTTGGACTCGTAAGTTGCCCAAGGCGTAGCTCGGGCTTGTGAGCAGCCGAGGTGCGCAACTTGGGCTCGTAAGTAGCCGAGGTGCATAACTTGGGCTTGTAACTTGCCCAAGGCGTAGCTCGGGCTTGTGAGCGACCAAAGTGCACAACTCGAGCTCGTAAGTAGCAGAGGTGCACAACTCGAGCTCGTAACTTGCCCAAGGCATAGCTAGGGCTTGTGAGTGGCCGAGGTGCACAACTTGGGCTCGTAAGTGGCCCAAGGCATAGCTCGGGACTGCTCGGGCTTGTGAGCAACCAAGGTACACAACTCAGGCTTGTAAGTGGCCGAGGTGCACAACTAGGGCTCATAACTTGCCCAAGGCATAGCTAGGGCTTGTGAGCAGCCGAGGTATGCAACTCAGACTCGTAAGTGGCCCAAGGCATAGCTCGGGCTTGTGAGCAACCGAGGTGCATAACTCGTGCTTGTAAGTGGTCAAGGTGCACAACTCGGGCTCATAAGTTACCCAAGGCATAACTCGGGCTTGTTGGGTAGTTGAGATCTCTCCGAGTCACACCTTGAGTTAGCGCCAAAAATGTTAGTGTCAAATCTGGTGCCTGCCTAGTGGATTCGGCCTGCCTCCGTATCCGCTGAGTGAGCACTGCTGGTTCAGGCCCTTGTGCGTTAGCTCGCCCGCGGTCGTCTCTGGACGGAGTCGGAGCTCGGCCAGATGGATGGATCCCCCATGTCCTACCCCAGAGGTCGACTGCTGGAGTGGTGGAGTTTGGGTCGGGAGGAGGTGCCTCAGCTCGGGCCGGGCGTCGGCTCCTGCAAGGAGGTTGGGTCGGGTAAGTTCCCGACGTGACCCCTCCGACGATCAAGTTAGTGCAATGGTCGATTTTGCGATCCCCTGCTCCATAGAGGTGCAAAAGATTTTATAGTGAGTGCTGTAGATCATTCGTACTTGATATCCTTACTGCCTTTATTGCTTACCATGCCGTCGTACCTCTCCACCATGCCCGTCGTCCCTGCGGTGAGACGTGCGCCTGTAGGTGAGGGGTGTCGACCTTACCTGTGTTAGCTCGGCTGTACGACCACTGACGCCCCCATACCTGTGCCATACCAACTTCCTGCGTTGGTATCCGAGGGCGCGAGGACGTGACAGCCAGGTCAACATCTAATATATCATAATATAAAACTAGTGAATCTACGACTTATGTAGCTTCATCAGACATTAAAGATGGATGTCGAAAGACTGGAAGAAACAGCAGCAGTAGCAGAAGCCAATAAGAATTCCAGCTCAATTCGTAGAACAAAATAAATGGCACAAAGAGTCGTCGTGATTACTTAGACTACTCTGCATGTTAGATCATCACGAGTCAACTTGCATTCAAGTTTGGATACAAAGTATCTAACGAGGTCCGACGAGCTATTTGATATTTATTGACAGTAATATGTAAAGAAAATGATCGTATTCATTATTACAGTCCTTCACGTTGGAGGAGGATGCTAGAGAACACTTATTGATTCTTGAAACGGATTGAATCAAGCAGGAATTACTTGTTTGTATATATTTTTTAATTACTCTATTTCTATCTCTAATATCCTTATTTTTTAGGTCCATTAAATATTTGTCTTTCATTCTAAAAAAAATAAAATAAAATTGTCCCAAATATTTTCTTCACTCTATAGATCCATCGTTCAACAAAGATTAGATCTAGCTTATCCTAAAAAATACGTAATCATAAACTATTAAAATGATTTAAAGTATTATTTTCACTCCGTCAAGTTTCATCCCGCTCTTCTTAACGCTCTATACATTATTTGAAATATTGATAAGTGCCAAAGCAATACATATGCATTATGCACCTCTAAAATAGATAATTTTAAATTTTAATATGATCCAAAATATTATTTTCACCTTGTTAAACCTTATCCCGCTCCTCTTGATACTAAAAATAGTATCTATTAACATTAAAGATTCTTGATACTAAAAATAGTATCTATTAACATTAAAGATTCTATATACATCATATGAAGCATCGGTAGATATTGGAGCACGAGATGTATTCTACCGTGTCAGGAAAGTTATCACATAATTAGTAATAGATGTATAAAAAGATTAACTCTATATCAAAATATGTGAAACTTTCAAGACAAGATATACTTGAATATCTTTTTGAGTGATTAAACCATTAGCATTACGACCAAGAACACACATAGGTATAGGACCATTGTTCTCTTGAATTGACTTTATCACTTTATAATAGATCAAATTATAATTATAAATCAAAATCAATACTAGAGCCCAAACATTTACAGAGCCTAAATCATGCTATGATATCATAAAGAAATGTCACATCCTAAATTTTGTTACACGATTCTGACATTTTTTTAACATGTGAATCAAGAGTCAAATAAATAAATATCATTTTATTATCAACCATGATTTATAATTATTTATTATAATTTATTTATTCATCAAAATAAATATAAAAATAGCTATAGATATTATTGAGAAACATAGTGATATTACTCTAAAATAAAATCCAACTGGGTACGTACTTAGCGGTAGAGGAACGTCTGATCTTTATTGGAATCTAATCTAATACTAATAGGAGGCTGCTCTAAAATAAAAAATTAATAAAAACAAAGATATTTCAACAAGAAGTAACCATTATAAATCAATTATAAAATAAATACATATTTACTAGCGTATATCAAGTACTGGATGGATCACTTTGCCAATAATAGACGGAGATGAGTTATCTTACGGGATACATTTACATTCTCTTAACATCAGTTGAAGATAAACTTATATTAGACTCACAACAATAGATAAAATAATGACTCTAACATGTTAAGATATAGATACATTCCTCTCAACATTAGATAGAGGAATCATCCAATTGCTGTGTTTGATGACCTGATAATCCTTGAAGGAAATTACACTACCTACCTTCGATAAAGAAACAAAATCATTTCATACTAGTCACTCACTCACGTCTATATCAACATGAAATAACACATTAGAATATTTAAAGCATCAACAATGTTAAATAATATCAATTAGTCCTCAAGTGACTTGAATCTTAGCTTAATCAATCTAATTGGATTTAATTTAATAAGAACATAATCTAACCATTATCTAATCCTTATTTAATTGACTTGGAATCATCTTTTGACTAATCTAATTTAGATTAAATTAGGTTAAATTTAGTTTAAATATATTCGAATAAGTTAAACCGATTTAAAGTCATCCTAAACTGATTAAATTTGATTTAATTCAATCAATATTTAGACCTAAATCAAATAAAATAAGAACAATGAGCTAGCCAAGTGAATATGGCCATACATATTGCACATGGCTGTGAATACGGCCAACCTGAAGTCATGTGCTCTACACAAAGAACACAGGACTAACCCATGTTGGGCTAGGCTGAACTAACCTATGGGCTGTGACAGAGTCTACTAATTGGGCCTAGTCTGTCAGCTAGGCTTAACTTATTAGCTTGGCCTAATCTCTCGGTTGCGAGTAAATTGTGAGCTGATTTCAGCCCAAATGCTAATTATTATTTTTTTAATTTTAAATTATAATATCATGAATATATAATTAAAATATCTATCCTTGATATTAATTAAATCATTTAAAACATAATAAAATAATAATAGATTCCAAAGATCAAATTACATAAGGAAAAAATATTTTTAATCAATTATTATAGAAACATAATCAAAATCGAGTATTATAACCAGCATCATGCAAGAAAAAAAAAATATATAGAAAGCTATAACATATTTTAATCCAAATATAAATATATAAAATTTTAACTGAAATAAAAAAAAATATTTATTTTAAAAATAAAATAAAATTTATTTTGCAAGAAACACAGGTGAACATGATATATAATTCAGCGTCCTTCTCGTAACTTGATAATGGACGAATGAGAAGTAGCCTTCGTTTAAATAGGATCAGGTGTACCTTCTACATAAGACACTATTTTTTATATTTATATATTTATTTTTTAATTTATTAATAAAAAAAATAATATCAACCAGCTTGGAATATTAAATACTTCTTTCTTAGATTTTACTAGTACAAAAAAAAAAAATCAAATAATCATGTCTTAAATGGAAGGATTTGATTACATAAAATATTGTTCTATATATGTTCCTCAGAAAAATCTGATTGATTAGAATATCAAGAAAGCAAGAAAGTCCAACCAGTCCCAATTAAATGATGACACTGGAAAAAACATTGAGGGGGTGATAAAATGCCCAGTACCAGATCATAAATATTAGATGAAGAATATATCCTGTCCAACACAGGAACAAATGCTTTATTGAGAGAATACTAGAGGACTTACAAGCACAGTGAAACCTTGAGAAAATTACAGTAAGCTCATAAGCCCATTAGTGTTCTCCTCACTCTATCCACAATCTGACTTCTACTCTGGCTATTTGCTAGTGGAAGTTCTAGGCTGTCATCCAACAGAAATCTGTAGACTTCCCATTGTCTCTCAGATGTTTTGTGTCTCCCAATTTCAGCCTGCAGCACATAACATGTGAATCATAACCACAGTCAATAGTAGAGTTGAAGTAACTTGTTCTGAAAAAGGGGAACAGCTGCAGTTTACTTACAGAGAATATGCAGATGCCGAGCAGTTTTAGAGCTAGTGTGACATGGTAAAAGACTAGAGGCCTCCCTTTCCCAGACACTTCAACTGGGTTTGCAACAAGAAGCTCGATATCCGGGCCACGGTTGGCGATCATCACTCTCATAGGATGGAGCATTTCTAATCTCAACCTAGAAGAGAGGATATCCTGCTTCACAGGGTCAACAATCTTCTTTCCATCTGTTTGCTGAATGAAAAGATCCACCTCCCGAGAGCCTTTCATGTCTGATAGGAACCGGCCATAAGCTATCTATTTCGGAAGCAAAAAAGCAGTAGATAGGAAGATTAACACATGGTGTGTTTGCAGGTAGAATTGTGGACATGTATAAAAACTCGTTATTTTTTGTTATAATGGAAGGTGACGACCAGAGCATGGAAGTACTGTTCTGACTCTTACAAAGTACTACACTCCATAGTACCTGAACATGGCTATCAGTTGCATGGTACCTACCTCAAATATCCATTTTATAAATAACACAAGAAAACATAATGGAACTTTCAACATGCAATAAGCTATGGATAAATTAATAATTCCCAGCCAAAGACCATGATTATAGGATAAATCAGCAAAATAGTATATGTTAGGTCCGAGAAACAGAGAGAAGACTGATATGGAAATATCCTTCGTAGCTTCACTAGTTCTGTAAATTACTTATGCTAACTCTCACAGTGCTTTTTTTTCTTATCCACCAAGTCAACACAGATTCCAAGCTTTTATAGAAATCCTGACTAGCACACATGCTTATTTGTGTAGGACTATCAACTTTTTTATAAAAACGTTACAGAATAACCTAGGACATAAGGAAATGTCAGACTACCTGAATATCGCAGTCCTTCAAGGTCCTCATAATATCATAGAGGAGGCCCTTCTGATCTACACACTGAATTTGTAGCAAAGTGTGGGAAGGGCTCAATGAATTATCAATGTTGACATTAGCCTTCCTCAGTTTCTTCATATCTGGACTGAGTTTGTGTGAACAAAATTCACCATCACAAAGCTCCAAGCTAAATAATTCTTCAGCAGCTACCAGCGGCAGAGAAGAGACACCGTGTTCAAAATCTTCAGCTAACTGAATCTCGCATCGATTTACATTCTCTCCTAAAACTGCAATTAATCTTTCACATGTCTCATCCTGTCGTGCTTTAGTGTGTAGGAGCTCCCTAGAGAAACACAGGTCAGCCTACTTTATCAAGTGCAAAATAAATGTTAAAAGATGGATTTGCGGGGTACACAGACCGAATAACATGGTTAAGAAAATTATGGAAAAAAAATTAGAAACCCACTCTCCAAAAACAGAGTGCATGGGACATATAGAGGAGCAGGTGACTCTATATTCTTCTGACAAGAATCTTTAGTAGCTGATCTTGAGTAAGCCTTCACATGAAGGTACAAGCGGACACAAGTCATCCCATCAGCCAAGAGAACACCACATGATAGAGTATTAAGGCAAGTTGGTCAAATTACAGGTTGTTTGGCCCACAATCTAGAAACACAGTAGGAAACCAGCAGCAAAGTGTCAATGGGACTACTCGTATCAAGCAAGAACAACCCTGACCGGAATTAGATCAAATGCTAGCATAAAGCATGTCAATTCAATAACAGACAAAAGAAAGTTATCATTGAAACATATTTTCCATATAGAAGCACTGACAGTGATGTAAAAAATGCCAGCAAATTTTATAATCGGATAACAGCTAAGAACTGCAGCTATAGATAATAATGCAAAGCCAAAACTGGTAGTTCTGCACTCACATGCCATCTGTAATAAAGAAAAGGTCCACGACTCTACCATCTGGAGTTGTTGAGACCTTAACCCAGTGGATCAAAAGCTCAAGCTCGCAAAGAACTTGAGTGACATCTGCATCACATATAGGACCGATTAGCAACCCGGTCTCCAAATTGTGGAAGCTAACAAGCAGTTCAAAGATGTTATTACCATGCAATAACCCCTTCCGATCCACAGAGAACAACTTCAAAAGATAAACCTGAGCAGACGTGGGTGGATTCACCAGATCAAAGTAGAACGGGATGGGGCATGAGGGACAGATGGACATCAGCCGATTCTTCAAATTCTCCCATTGAATGTTCATGGAGGCCGAAACCTTGACAACCCAGAACACGACGTAGCACCATCGGCCATCGGTTGAGACATCTTCTCGTAGTAAGGCAAAACACACACAAGTTAAGCTGATTGAAAAGGCAAACCAAATCGACCGAGCAGCCAATTTGAAACCAAACAGGAGATAAGCAGCTCGACATGTTAATCTTCCGAAACATGGATGTTGATGCACCAATGAAGTTTTGCAGTCACTACATCAATCAATTTGTGATGCATAAACAGATCCGAAGAGAGGTCAAATGATTGTCTCATGTACAACTCCAAGATTCGATCTTTTGTAGACTCAAATCAATCATATCTCAGCACGAGATCAGGAAGTAGAACAGATTGAACACGATCTAATGAAGAAAGCTTCGAAACTTGTTCGTGCAGATTATAAGAATAATGAACAAACCCTAAACTAAAGCATATATCAGGGTAAATAACGATAAGATCACGAGAAGATGAAGCGAAAGAAATAACGATAAAAGGAGGGAGTGGCCTTCACCTCCTCTGGTGATGCAGAGGCCGAACTCGAGGATTACGCGGCAGATATCGCATCCGAGGCCGGTCTGGTCGGGGCAATTGACGGTGACGACGCTCGGCTCGCCGGCCCGCTTCGCAACCTCGATCATCACCATGTCATCGCTCGCCACCCCCATCCTCGCCGTTCGATCCAATCCGGTGCCCTTCAGATCCTCGATCCCATCAACGAAGCGAAGCCCGCCTCCCTCGCTACCACGGTGAGGTCCATATAACGAGTCCCGTGACTCCGCCCACCGCCCTCGGCTCGCCGCGTCACTACGAACATGGGTGAAAACTCTATTTGTCACGTGTCGGTCTTCCAACCGTGGAATAGGTGCACCGTAATCGGCGTACGACACGCGGCTCACGGCAGGGCCTCAACCCCCTGCGGGCGAGGACGCCCGCCGCTACCACTTCTACTCCTCACCCTTCGTTTTGAATCGGACGGTCGACGCGGACGAGGCCAATAAAAGGCTGTCGTCGGAAGTTACGGTAGAAATCTAAGGCCGTTTGATGATATTTTAACAGTTGTCTGATGTGATCTTGTTGGGAAGCGATAAGGCTTGGGCCCCACCGTCCGAAAATTAAATGATTGCTGTCCGACTCATGATGTGATGGTACGGGCTTCTGTCGAGACCCATCCGGGCCCATTAAGGGATTGCTTACGTGGGCTTCAGCGTCCGGTAGTGTTTGTGGGGGCCACGGACCACTCTACCTGACAATATAGGATCGTTTATCCTGTCGGATCCAGCTAGGATCCGACGAGGAATTGACACTCATAATAAGCGCAGAAATTATAGCCCCTTAACGAAGCATTAATTATGCGAAGTAAGTATACAGCTAGCTGATATGCTCTAATGCAGAGATTATATTTCCTATCACCATATGGTATTATTTCCTCACATAACTCATGCAAACGGACATCAGATCTCTATAAGAAGATGCTATATCATAGCCAACCTCAAATAGTTAGTGTATTATATATAGTTTGTTGGCTGTTGTTATTGCCATTATTGTTGGAAATGATCATATGCGACTGATATCGAACGAATATTCAAGTATTAAGAAATTTAGAGCCAACCGAACTCATGACCCATCCAAAAGCCGACAAAAAGGGAACGAAGGATGAATGGACGGCTGGAATGATCTTTGATATTAGAGCTGGGTTGATGATCATCTACTATCGTTGCTCATAAGGAACGGATTCGGGTTCGGATGCGGATAAAATAGCAGGTATTCTACCCGTAATAATTCATATTCTTAGGCGGAGTCCAGGTCGGCTCATCACCAACTAACATTCGGGACGGTAGGGCGTTGCGGTTGCTTGGGGGGGAAGAGGAGGCAAAGAGCCGTGGGCGGAGGGTGGGAGGAGCGATGAGGAAGTCCGATCCGTGGCCGGTGTTCTTGAGGCGGGGGTGAGGCCGCAACTAGCCCTTCCTCATCGGATCCGCCATTACCTCCGGCCGGCCTCCAGGTAATTTCATCCATCCTTCCTCTCCGATGCATCCGGAGGTTAGCAGATCTTCCTACTTAGATGCCTAGAAACGATCCAACTTGTGATGTGATCCGATTGATTGGTAGACGTTGAACGGTAGCTAAATGCGAGATCAGACCTTGACATAGATTCACATCAGATGGAATGTAGTCTTAGGTCGAATTCTTGCAAGATTAAGCTTTAGCAGAGGTACTCGCGGTAAGGATGCTCGATCCGCAGTTGAGCATTTCCATTCATCCATTGTACTACAATGTTTCAGATGCCTTGTGTCCTTATTCTGACTGTAGGACGCTCATTTAGTGGGATGACGGCGACATTGGTTTCTTCGAGCTCATCTCTTTTTCTAACAAGCTAAACACGGAATGTGCTGGGCTTATCCATTTCAAAGACCTCGATACACGACCAAAATTTTCCTCTCCATTTGAGGCCTGCAGTTTTCTTGTCATGTGGCCCAATATTAGTTTGTAATGAAAAAGAGTTGATAGGTTCATGAATTTTCACATCAAGATGAGGATCCTTCTGTTCACCATCTCCTTGCATCACTATGCCTCTCACCTTCATATTTTACATTTCCTACTTCAGTTTAGAGTTTCGATAGATTTTGCTCCTATTGTATTTTACAATGGACTTCATCCTGAGTCGGGGAAGAGTTACATCAACTAGTCAGGCTAACATTTTTCCTTTTTTGGTGGCAAATCAACCATTCTATCTGGTTCTGATACTTTAAGCATTTTATCTGTTGTTGGTCTTCCTCATCTGAAGTTGTTCATTTCTTTGTTTCTTGTTTGTATCAATTATGTTGCAGTCTTGTCGCTGTCCTTATAACTCTCTATATTTATCTATCTTGTTTACCTTGGTCCAGCAAACTGGTTGCTGTGGTCAAGGACTCAAATTAGAGTGCATCTTCAAGGGTAGAGCTGGTATGTTAATGCTGTGGTGTTGTAGGACCAGTTAATTGATAGCCACTGGATCTAGTCTGCTCTTTTACTGGACTAGATACATATGTTCTAATAGTGATTGTGCATTATGCTTGTTTGTGACATGGTATATAATTCATAACTCGTTCTGCAACCAATTGTTGCATGAGTGTGATAAATGAGGGAGTAAATAGAAGATTTTGAGTGTTTCAGTGATTGAAATTATTAACCCTTCAACCTTAGCTATCTTTTGAGTGATTCAAAACATCATTTGGAGGAAAACAAGTGTGGGCTATCAGTTGACATTCTTTTGTGGTACCTTTTTCTTTTGGAGCATGAGATTTATTACATTTTCGTGATGTTTAAGCATGTTTACAGGTTTAGTCTGCTTCTGCTTAATTAGCATCTAAGTTTAACTTGATTGGTTCACATCTAAGGTACATCATGAAGCTAGAACTAACATTTGTCTGGTCTTATCTCCCTCAATTTGTTCTTTAACTTGAAAAGTCTTCTTGTAGCCAGCCTTTTTTAATTCCCAAGCAAAGATCAAATGGAAACTCCAACAATCAACATTTGTCCATGTATCTTACTGCATAGCCTGAATCTTATACTCAGAAAAGGACTGCTTTCCTTTATATAGCTTTTAGAAGAGTCTCTAGTTGATATCTCTTTCTAATTTTTGATGGAGATCCTTTCTGATGCCACTCTTTGCTTGCTTCTCTCAAAGAGGGGGGGGGGGGGGGGGGGGGGTGTCCTGATTCACAATAATTAGGACTCATCCCAATAATTAGTTATCTTAAGAATCTCCATCCCTATACTTTCAAAAATTATATTAAAATTTTTATACCTATGAAAGTAAAATATTTAATCCTATTTTTTTTCTCACATCATCGACTTTGCTGACAAAAAATATCGCATAGTTTACCACCAAGCATACTATAACTCTAGCTCACTTCCATTTATCAATGATCACGTATGATATTTTCGTCAACAAATTCGATAACATGAGAATAAATAAAATTAAATGTTTTACTTTCATAAATATAGGGATGTCGATGTAACTTTTAAAAATATAAAAATTGAAATATTAAAAATAACTAATTATAAAGAATAATATATAATTAGTCCGAATTAAGAACAGCATGGATCAAGATCTACTATCTCATCGACCTGTATATAAAATTCATGGGTACTAAAGAGGTTCAATTCACGTGCCATGCATCAAGACAGATTAGCTTCTTACTAAGGCAAAAGAGAACCAAATAATGTATTACTGTTCTCGATACATACTTGCATGAACATTCATAACATACTTGGTTCAGTTTTGTCTTTAAAGGTACTATAAGTATTTTACCCATTCTTGATATTTACCAAGTAATTGGATAGACACGACAGATAGAATGGCTTATTACGATAAGATGCACAAACACCATGGAGATGCAGCTTCTTTGGAAACAGACTTGGGACTAATTGATATGCTTCTTTGGTACACCCAGCCGCTGCCGGAAGTCATCCTCCATAAGCGGTAGGCCTTCACGAAGAGTAATCTTAGGCTCCCATCCTAGTAGTTCCTTGGCCTTTGTGATGTTTGGCTTCCTCTGTCGGGGGTCATCGGGTGTGTTCTCCACAATCTTCACAGGCACTGCTGGGTCGATCAGCTGATAAATAAATCAAATGGGATCAGATAACAGTAGTCATTTATCTCATGTAGCAAGCAAACTCAACCGAGACAGAAACACTGTCCAGCAACATCAAGATTAGGAGTTTCTTTAAAGTGGTCATGGCAAAGTCGCTGCAGGGATGATAGCAGGCTTTATGGAACTATTGATCCATGCTATTGGCATTTTCAAGAATGTTACTGACCTCCTTGACGGCCTCGGCGAGCTCCATCATCGTAAATTCACCTGCAGCATATACAATGCAATTAGACAGAGGAAATTAAACAACATACCACACTCTCTAGTACCAGCAAGCCCCAGACTGCCGCTTCCACTAGGAGGCCAAAACACCATGTGAAATGGAAGAAAGGAAATTTAAGTTACCTGGGTTCCCTATGTTAATAGGACCGGTGTGCTCTCCTTCCATCAGCCGGATAAGTCCGTCAACCTTCAGTTTTTTAAAAGATTATATAATCAAACAACCAGGTTGTGATCAATATTTCGGTGATGAATCCTAAACATAGGATGTGTACCATGTCAGAAACATAACAGAAGCTTCGAGTCTGTGTTCCTGGTGATTGAACAGTTAGTGGCTCACCTCTGTCGGCAAAAGAGCAGAAGGAATTAGCAAAATGATGATTAGAGATGAGACAATCAATGACACTGAAAAGTGACTATTTATTGATAGAAAGAATGCATAACAAAAATCAAGAATGCAAGCATAATATACCGAATTGCTTGAGCGATGAAGTTACTAACTACACGGCCATCATCAATGTTCATGCGTGGTCCATATGTATTGAAAATTCTAGCGATTCGAATTTCTGACAAGAGGATACATCAGAAAAAGGTAAATTACTTTAGCGAAAGCACCACGATTATTTCAACCAGATCACTATTTAGCCTATCTAATGAACAACCCCCTCCTCACAGTCAAAGAAAGAAGTTACATTTGGCATACCTATGCCATGCTGCCTGTGATAATCAAACATCAAAGTCTCTGCCACACGTTTCCCCTCATCATAGCAACTCCTGACTCCTGTGGAAGAAAAAAACAGGAATTCTAACAATTATAACACAATTGCAATGATCAATAACTCAAATGGACTCTTATCTATACTTGTGTTCTAGTGCTTTTAACAGCTAGAATACAGTAACACTACATGGAAAAATGAAGTTAAATGTACTGTTTTAAGCATGGAAGCAAAGGGTAGAGGGCAATGCTTAACCACAGTTTGCTCAACGGTCCATACACATGATAAATTCACATATGAGAAACACCACTATACATGTGTATTATGTATGTTCCAATTCAATATGCAAATTAGAAACAACCAAGGTCAATGCATATATTAAAATAATTATATGCAAATTATAATGGACTTAAGTTAGGGAGTCCAAGTGTGGCCCACATATCAAATTTATTCTGGTAGTTATCCACTACAAGATGCAAAGTTATATTTGGGAATTGAGATTCAGTAAAACATGTCAGTAGTCTGGCTGAAACAAATTCTCATTTGAGCGACTTGGCGGATAATCCATGTGTAAGAGGAGAATGTAATGCAAATGATTGCTGTAGGAGACAAACAGACAAAATAAAGATGATAAATAGAAGCATAGAGAGTAGAAATCGGATCAGAAAATCCATAGATGTGTATGGCACACCTATTGGGTTAACATTGCCCCAATACTCTTCCTTCTGAGGATGCTCCAGAGGATCACCATATACCTCTGAGGTTGATGTCAACAAGATCCTGTAAGATAAAAAGATACATGGATAACTAAAACATGTCATTACAGACAAAGAGCATGATATCGAAAAAGAAATAAAGAACAGCATAAATCCACCTTGCTCCAACCCTTTTGGCAAGCCCCAACATGTTTAAGGTGCCGATAACATTTGTCTTTATTGTCTGGTAAATATCAAATGCTGATGTTGTCACTTCAAAGTTCAGTATGTATGACATATGAATAGACAATCAATCAAACTGATACAATAATCATGTAAAGGTATGGTAAAACAAGTGATATGAGGTTCTGTCCTCAGAATCAGCTTTCTTCCATGGTAATTCAAACCTTAACAGGGTTGTACTTGTAAAAAATTGGAGAAGCTGGGCAAGCAAGATGATAGATCTGATCAACCTCGACCAACAATTTCTCTGTGACATCTGGAAACAAGTGAAGCACAGAGGCAAATAATAAACAATATGAATAGCACATGAAGATAACATGTCAAAGATATTATCAGCTATAATTAAACCAGGTGAAGAACATGATTAACAAAAGAGTATTAGAACACATTCATGAGAAGCTTAATTAATCTTTTTATTAAGATTAGGATAAACAAATCAGATAAGGAGGTGACTCATCAGAGTATTTTGCACATTAACAAGACATTGAGGTTCTCCCCCATAGACTTGGAGATAGTCTTTCCACCAAGAGATGACAAAACATGCTTATTGATCAATAATTTTCTCCCAAAATTTTGTTTACTTCAAGTTCCTATTGATCCTTGAACTGTAATGTTCTAAGACGACACTTATAAGATCATTTGACAATATCAGTGTCTCTAATCCTTGTGTATTTATTGGACCAAAGAAATAAAAAAAATACATATTTAAACCATTAAAGTTTATAGATCAAATGCCCACTTCTTGCTATTTGTTATCAACTAGTATGTTGTACAAAATCAGAACAAAAATGTTTTGAGTTTATAACACTACCAAAAACAATTAAGTTGAAATATTATCTATGCAGGTAAATCAATCATTATCACGCAACACTGTCCCATTGTAGTATAGTATTTTAAATATCAATAACCCGGTCTAGTATTCAGGTGCAATGGAAAAAGGCGAATCTAAAGGTGTCTTATCATGTACATCATCCTTGAAGTTTTGCATCAAGAGAAACTGAAGATTTTAATCCAACATAGACATAGTGACAGAAATTAATAACTGACACATTCATAGATAATTGTAAAGAAGATACCATGTCTAATAAGCTCAAATCTTGGATGCCCAATCCATTTTTTAAGGTTGTCTTTGGTGCCAGTGAAGTAGTTATCCACAACAATAACCTGGAGATTTCAGATATAAGGTAACACGTAACTTGAAACTTATTTGTCAGATATGAATGTTAATTCATACGGTCGATATATCTGTTTTATTGAATATGAATATATACATACATATATATATATATATATATATATATATATATATATATATATATATATATATATATATATATATATATATATATATATACATACATTTTATTGAAAAATCAACTTCATGAAGGAGTTAGAATTGGTTCTCTTCCACAATTTGTGGAAGCCAATCAGGCCGGGGAGGTGCCTGGTTCTATAATCATTGGAAAGGATCAAAGAAGCAAATAGATCTTTTATAACTGTGCAGTTTTGTCTATCTCTCACAGTCATGCATCCTACTATCAATAGCAATGGAACATATTGATGATTTAGATTAGTTACTTCAGAAAAGCAGCATGCATATCACGCCAAAATATTGACATCAGCAAATGAATATTGATATTAGAAGCTATCGGTGAGTGAACGTGCATGTTAGATGTACAACATAATCACATCCTCTGATTCATACCTCATTCTTCTCATTTTCCATCAACTTGTCAACAAGATGGGATCCAATGAATCCTGCCCCTCCAGTAACCAAAATTCGCAGATTGGGCTGCAATGAGGACAAGGTTTCAGTAAAAGCATGATAAGCAGACAACATCCACAAACAAATTTCTGAAACAGAGATGAAATGAGTGTAGAATTCAAAGATCATGAGTAGATCTGAACTATAAGCAATCATGACTTTTCATGTACACCACTGGATCTGAACAATGTGAACCAGTCCATGATAGTGGACTGAAAAGAAATGTAGCTCTTCTAGTAAACCCCCGGACATTTTAGTAGTTCCAAGTCCAGTATAAGCTGTACATGATGATGAACTGAAAGAAGCCACAGCTCTGGGAGCAGGATCCATATGATCACAAAATGAAAATACACATCAGTCTTTCACCTGAAAAAATTTGGAAAACCGGAGTGGTGAAGGAGTCGGAGGCGGCCTCGTGATGGTATGCTGCTCGCCATTGGCACTCTCCTTAGCCATTGCTCCGATCTCGCCAGAGAGCACCGATCTGCGCCATTCGGTTTAAAAATCCTCACTACCCCAAGATCTCACACACAATCTTAGCAAAACTTAGTAAATCGTAACACATTTGAATCATAGATTCGAACGTTAATCGAAAATCACAGCAAAAAAATCCCTAATCTTCTCCTTTCAATTCGACCAACAAGCTAAGCGGTGAAGAAACAGTTTGGATCAGAGGGATCTTTACGTAGTTGTAAAAGAACGAAGATCACCAAATCAAAGACTGATGCAGTAAAAGAGGAACTCAGTCGGGAGCAAAGAATCGAATCTTCGAATATAAGCAAAGTTGACAAGAGCGAAGTGCCACCGGATCCGGGATCTCAAATCTAGATCTCGAAACCATCGGCCCAGCGATTAAAATATCGAGAAGAAGTACCTTGTACGAATCGAGTCAAGGAGGCGAGACTAGTCGAGGTCAGGGATCGATCAAGATGAAGCCGTTCGAGATCGGAGAGAAGAGCGTGAGATGATGGGCTTCGTATATAACGAGTAGTGGGATCGGCAAAATAAGCCGAAACTGAACTGGCGTTTCGCGTATGAAACGGCCGAGAAGAGTCACCGACTCAACGAAGCGGCCTAGTCATCGGGCGTGGGAATGGCACTTCCTTATTGGTCTAGTTTGTGGGCCGGCTATTTCCAACCAACGGAAAACTGCGCTTTCCTGTTTCGTGCCTGATGCCGCGCGGGCTAGTTGACACTTCGGGTGACCCTTTTCCAGTTAAAACGGAAAGGTAAACAAAAATTATAGCAAACTAAATCCAGCGTGGCCCCCTGCTGTCCCGCGAATAAATAGCCGGGTAACGAAGGCGGTGAGCGAAAGATATCGCTCCATCGGCTGGTGCACCGGATTTCGAGAGGTCGGTGGATCCGGTAAAAAAGCAGGCAACACGCTAACAAAAGTGGGGGCGGGCCAGCCTCACTAAAAGCAGTGGACTCCACATCTAACAAGCGGTCAATTTGAAGGAGTTGATGCGAGCCCGATCATGCGCGTCAGCATGGGGATCGATCGCATCGCTCGATCGGGTTCACTCGAGTTCGGTTCAACCGAACCAATTTGGCTTGGGGTAAGCTGGCCCGATTTGATCAACTACGGAGTCAGGATTTGGCTCCCTGTTCACAAACAGGGTTCAGCTTTCCTCCGCCGAGGCCCACTTCCACGTACCATTGTTTGCTTCCTCTTAATGCGGACGAACGTCTCAAGAAGAATGCGGATCCTGCCTGGCCTGGACAGCGATCCACAACCTCTCTTCGTCAGCGGACGTGGAAGCTGAGACGACCTTGCATGGCTGCCATGTGTGCTTCCGTTTCGCTACTCGTTTTTCCTGCGATAATTACATTATATCTTTTCCGATTTTGTACTTTAAACAATTATTTTTGTATTTATAGTAATAAAAAGAAAATATTTAATCTTTTTTTTTTCTTCTCACGTTGCCGACTTAACTCATGAAAAATACTACACGTAATTTTATATACATAAATAACATTAAAAATAAGAATATATATTTTTTAATATTATCATCATCCAAAATAATATTAATTTCATAAAAAAATAATTTCTACCAAAGTTTCGTTGTCCTTACTCTGATTTCGCTATCATCATCGAAGGCATACCTACCCAATGATTATGTCGGTGGGAAATGAAGCCGAAGGAGAGGATAACAAAGCAAGAGGAATGAGATGATATAGGAGATAATGATCGTTATTGACATGTCATCCATCCGAGAGAATAACTAAGCTGAAAGAGAGGATAGTGAAACTTTATTATGACTTATTATTCTACCAAATTAATATCTTTCGATGAGGATAGTAAAATTATCTTTTTATTTCTTTTTTTAGCATCATTTTTACTGTTATATCTTCCGCCACTAAAATTAATTGCGTGAAGATAAATAGGATCAATATAATTTTTTAAAATATACGGATCGAAATATTAATGGTATAATCTATAGCCAACCTCTTTATCCAAACTCAGACTTCAAATCTCCTGGTTAGAAATATACTCATATGATCCGATGAGATAATAAGTTTACTGATTTAATATATAAGAACCGATAAAATTTCATTCCATTCATAAACCCATCGAACATTTTCCATGATTACAATCATATGCTGTAACGTCTCGAATTATAATATAATCATAAATTGATCATACAATTTAACTCAGCCTATAACAGAATGTCAAAACATGCATATCATAAATGATTTTTAATCATGTATCAACATGTATGCATTTTATTAAATGAAACGCAATCACAGGAATAAGAAATGAAAATAGAAGGTGAGAGAGACATTCCTCTTCCTTTTCCTCTCTCTCTCTCTCTCTCTTTTCTTCTTTTACTTCAACTTTCTCTACTCTTCTCCTCTTTTTCCTTTCTCTTTCTTCTATTTTCTTTCTTTTTCTTCTTTTCCTTTTTTTTTTCCTTCAACTTTCTCTCTTCTCTTTTTCCTTTGTCTCTCTTCTCTCTCTTCTTCTTATGCCATATCCACTAGTTTTTCTTCGCAAATTTTGCACTCAAAATGGATTTCCATACCACAACCGTGTTCAACAACATTAAACATTTGTACTGATCAACCTATGCATACTAGAAGGGGCTTCACAGTGAACAAGGTTTCCACAGCTTGTTTCCTCCATAAACACATTTCAAAGGCCCATCTTTAAATCTAAGAAGCACACTTAACTTCCACATGAGCAACTATTAGAGCCATGTCATCATCCAGCAATGCTGCCACTAAGAAGCTGATTACATGAAGGGTAATCCAGGTTGACTTTGGAGCTCATGCTTATAGCTTAAGTAATCTATCCAACATAAGAGTACAAATCATGAAGTGCCATGACTTGCAAAACGAATGCAGAAGCCCATCTATTTGCATACAAAATTATATGTACAAATTATGAGAAAAAAAATATCTAATGTAAAGTGACCTCAACAAGTTGTACCATTTGAAAGTATATACTAAAACATACTTTTGCTTGTTAATCCAAAAGAGCTACTGAGGTGCCAATTCACAGATGAAGTTATGCCTCTAAGAGAGAGAGAGAGAGAGAGAGAGAGAGAGAGAGAGAGTTTTGTAACTCCAACTCAACTCCAATGTCAAAATAAACTTGAGAAGGCAAATGAAGTAAAGAGAATCTATGCCATCTTTTGATAGGGGTTACAATCCTTGACTTCCGGGTCTATGTGCCGATTGAACATCACAAAACACCAAGTTAGTAAACCAAATTTGCAAGAGAAGCTCACATGACAAAGATAAACTTTCATTTCATAATTTCCTTTTTATGATACAGAGTTAGTAAACAATGGACAATTAACCATGGAGAGACCAACCAATACATACTAAATTACTGCCTATTACGTCAACATAAGCTCATTGGCACCGAGATGAGGAGGGCGCATACATACCCGTACCTCGTGTTCTTCAGGTCCGGCGCTATGTTTAGGTACCATTATCTCTAAAACTGTTCCAGACTCATCATAGTAAGCTTCCAGCTTGGCATCTTCAGGAATTCGCGTAGCTAGTGGTATTTCTCTCACAAATTCTCCTGGAGGGCAATGCTCCGGGGAAGGATCCGTGAGCCTGAATGTTCTATCGTGACGCTTTATATAAGGCATCCGGGCAGTGCTGACACATGATATCTTTACTATTCCATGTGTGAGAGTGTTTTTCCAGGATACCTTCACCCGCTGCTGATCAGAGAAAGGCAAGCTCACCATGATCAAGTACCCTTCTTCGTCCTCATATATTGTCTTTGCAGCAGTCACCGGCCCACATGCGTGTCTCATTACACCAGTGAACTCATTCACCCATGATGGCTCGGCTGGATGAACTTCCATATCTTGAGGTCTATCTGAATAAGGATGGACGGGCATACAACTATCCTCGATCGCCCCATGGGAAAAGAAATCCTTTCTGCGTTTGTTGTACACCGGAGAAAGATCCATACAATCGCCGCCTGCATGATTTGATGGCTGTGTTGAAAGATTAAGACCTGAACCATTTAGCAATTTCCTCGAATTGGGATGTGATGCACTCTTCACAGGAGGTGGAGGTCTCTCGAGCTCGAAATCTGTGCTCGGAAGATTCCTCCATGACTCAAAATCACAGGCCTCTGGTGGGATCGAGAAACTCAGATCCCTGCCGGTGAGCTCCATCCATTTCTTCCGATCGGCCTCCGCGACCACCGAGAGGTTCGGTGACCTCACTACTTCGATCCCGTGGACGCACTGTGGGTTGGACAGCCCCCTGTATTGCTTCCTCTGCATCCGATGAGATCGCATAAAGCCCGTATCAGCACCGAAAGGGAACTGCGGCTCCCCTTGGCGTGAGTGCCCATTCATGTAGCTCCGCAGCTGCATCTTTCCCAGGGCGTTCTCCGGCCGCTCCTTGAAGACCCACATGTACATGTTCTCCATGTCGTGCTGAACAAGGAACACATCAAGACGCAGGTCGGACTTGTCGACACCATTCGGGTCGCGGATGATCTTGCTCTTGGATTTCTCCACAAGCGCAGGCTTGAAATAGAAATTGAAGAAGAACCACGCGCCCCATATGCTGTCCCCTCGCTTGGCGCATTTGCGGGCCATTGCGGCGCCACCGACGCAGCCGCCTGCCTTGGGGAGGTGGAGGACGGCATCATGGTCGTAGATCTGGGGGCCGAGGCCGACTTCCAATACGTCCATGGGGTCATGGTCCCAAGGCTGCTGCGGAGGGGACTGGTCGACCAAGAGCGGGAGATTGATGTCGGGCGCACCGGAGAGGACGGTCTCCTGGCGCTGCTGGATGATGGAGAGCTCGTGGTCGCAGTCATTGTGGGCGGAGACGGCCACCGTCGGCGGGCCGGCGGGGTCCATGGAGAGGAGGGTGGAGGGTTGGGGGTGGTGGTGGTGGTTCTCCATGGACAAGGTGGTGAGGATGGACTCACCCATGCCGTGAACTCGCTCGCCCCTCTCCGTCTCTTCCTTCTTCTGCTTGATCACCTCCTCGCCTCTTCCGAACCTATCTATCTGGTGGTGGGGATCGAGATCCACAAGACCCAATACAAGCACCCCATAAAGAAAGCCTCACATTTCTCCAAATCCCTTAACAAACCAAATCAAATTCTTTCCCTTTGTCTCCAAATTTCTCCCACCAGAAACAAGAAGCGAGGGGCGAACCAAAGATGGAGGAAAAGGGGCCGCAGCGAATGAAAACCCTCGTTCTGACGCTGGGAACGAAGGGATTGGAGAGATCTCCCTTAGAGGATTACCTTATGGAGCTCAAAGGAGAAGGAGAGCGTTCGAGACGTGGGGAAATAAGTCGAGCCTCGAGGCTTCCGCAGGGGTCGCAGCCGCCATCTGTGGAGTGGGTTGGCGAGGAATAACGGAGAGGGTGAGAGGGAGGAGCACGAAACGGTGACGGGGCCGTTTAAGAAACCGGCGCAGCGGTCGCGGCCTCCACCGGATGAGACCCGGTATCGACGTTAGTTGACGGTAACGGCAATTCTTTTTTTCTATTATTTTTTTGGTGGCCAATTATGATTTAATTTGTGTTGCTTAAAATTTCTTTTTAACTTTTTGTGGTGAGTTGAGATTGGACTTTTTTTAAGTCATTCATTTGCGTGTGTGATCGATCGAGTTCATTTCGATTTCATGGTCAACAAGAAAAGGTTGACACAAAATAAAAGTTTCTCTCTCTTTCAATAAATTAGAGAAGAATTTTCAACGAGTATTATTCTGATCTGAGTCAATTGATTCACATTTGATCGATAAATAAAGTATTATATTTGGTTCATTATCAAAATCCAATTTTCATTCATTTTAGATAATAATAAATTTTATGTATAATTTAAAAAAGTATATATATGGTGTTTTTTTTAAAAAAATATTTATATTTTGAGTATTTTTCAAAGGATACCCCTTTTTTTTATTTCTTTGATCAGTAACCCTTATTTAAAAAAACTTAAAATATTTTTTATTAGTTTTTAACTATTTATAATATTTTTATAACTCGTTTATAATTTTTTAATAGTATTTATAGTAATTATTGAGATGTTGAAAACACTATAAACTCTATTGAAAGATACTGTAAATGATATTGTATCTCTTTGATTGTCATTACTCATAGATTATTATAATATCATTTTTTTAGGTATATAGTTAGTTTGATTGAGGTTATGAATTTATTTAGATCGAATTACATTACTTTCAAATTAAGTCTAGTATTGCTATTGTGATGGTTAAAACATTATAACAAGTCAAAACACTATAATAGGTCAAACACCAGAACAGACAAATTTTTTTCTTTTTTTTTAGGATACTATAGATATTTTTAAATTAGGGATACTATTAAAAAAGAGTAAAATTATGGGTACTAATTGAAAAATACACAAAATATGAGTATTTTATGAAATATGTGTGTCTTGAATTGAGCTAAGTCTTGTGGATCAAATTGTGCAAAGATGACTAAATAGGATGATGATATGATCATTTAAGTTTGTGAGGGATAAGATAAGTTGACTGAAATAAATGGGTCATAATTCTACTTTTAGATCTTCCCAAGTGGGTTATCCTATCAAATGAGCCAAGCTTAGAATTATATAGTAATCTCAAGTAAGTCAAAATTGGGAGGAAGTCATAGAATCAATTCTACTTCGATTTATGTCAAGAATAACTGAATCTAGTAAGAATAAATTCTGAAAAAAAAAATAATAAAGAATAGTTTACTTTGGCAAGATATTGACTTCCATATTGAGGTCTTTGTGGTGAATATGAAGAAGTGTTGTACTCTGAAATTTTCAGCATGATAAATTGAGTCACATGAAACTAATTATGTTGGATCAAATTGTGCAAAGATTACTTTTGGGTATATCAGGCAGGAGGAGGCAAAGATGACTAAATAGGATGATGATATGATCATTTAAGTTTGTGAGGGATAAGATAAGTTGACTGAAATAAATGTGTCATAATTCTACTTTTAGATCTTCCCAAGTGGGTTATCCTATCAAATGAGCCAAGCTTAGAATTATATAGTAATCTCAGGTAAGTCAAAATTGGGAGGAAGTCATAGAATCAATTCTACTTCAATTTATGTCAAGAATAACTGAATCTAGTAAGAATAAATTCTGAAAAAAAATAATAAAGAATAGTTTACTTTGGCAAGATATTGACTTCCATATTGAGGTCTTTGTGGTGAATATGAAGAAGTGTTGTACTCTGAAATTTTCAGCATGATAAATTGAGTCACATGAAACTAATTATGTTGGGAACACAGCATTTAATTGTATATGTATATGTGTACCATTAGAAATGTGATGAAGTATGTCAAACTAATTCTGAATGCTTCAACTTATCATCACCATCATATTAGAACTGGTTTGATGGATGATTGGTGAACCTTTTCCATAATTGAGACTTTTTGACTGTGATGTGCAGGCTCCTCAGAACCAGTAGATGTTACCACCCACTGTCCACAATGGCAATAGCTTGGATGATTGAACATGGCCAGCTACTCTTGAAATAGATGTCCACCTGTGGGACCCCATGCTCTGAAACCTAAGCTCATAATTGCAGTAATTTACTTCTCTTGTGAAGTGGGAGATCTGAGCAAGGGCAATTGCTCCATGGCACTGAGTCATTGACCTTAAAATATCCTCACAGAGAAAAGCAAAAGCTCATTCATTGAATCTGTTCTAGAGAAGATTCCTGCTTCATACATGTCATGCATCAGCCTATTTGTACAAAGCATCCACCTTTGACAGACCACAAAAAGAGGTGCATAAAATAGAGGAAGAATTTGAAACCAGGGGCAGATGATGACAACAACAGTCTTATGTTGCCCAAGGTATCTATCACCTTGAAGCTTTGGTTCTTCTCCAGTGTCTTCTCATCATCTCCAAGTATAAGCACCTTCTTTGATATCTGACACTAGTCTTCCTCCACCATAAACAACCAGCAAGAGAATGCTATCTTGTAGCATATGGTATGATAAGAGTCTTCAAGGCTTTTATGAGAGCATGTTTTACTTTTATGTTATAGAAAACTAATCAGAATTAATGTTTTACTGCTATGTTGTCGTCTAGAGGATGAGAGGGATGTCTTGCATTCCTTTCTCCTTTCTGAGATTTACTAAGCATTTATTTTCAGACTACCACATCCCCCTTGCAATATTTCTTAATCAGAAAGTATTGTGAGGACTGACATGAAATCTTTTTGTGAAAAGCAAAAAAACAAAAGAATGAGAAGATAATTAGTGAGACTTTTAAGTGACCACTCATCTGATCTCCATCTGCGGAGATCAAACAGTGGTTCTGAGTCTTAATTGCTAGAATAAAATACATGATTCTTGGCCTCACCTTCATTCTTCCAATCTGCTCTCTGATCTTACTGATTGGCTATGGTCTACAGCAGGCAACTATACAACACCATAAAGATTGATTCCATGAGTTAGGCCCTTCCGGATGCCTTCCGATATCTTCTCCACAAGTCAATATCATGTTAGTTACTTGAATTGTTTGAGCAGATTTATTATAGGCTTCCTAGATGAATAGAGTACAATATGCAGCAATTAAGTTTTGTTGCAGCATTAAATCTGCAGTTGTTATGCAGCTCTCATCCTTATGATTCAAAATGAATTGTTTCAGCAGATTTAAGTATAGGCTTCCCAGCTGAATAGAGTACAACATGCAGCAATTACAGTTTTGTTGAAGCCATTAAATCTGCAGTTGTTATGTAGCTCTCATCCTTATGATCCAAAATGATTTGTTTCAGCAGAATTATTATAGGCTTCCTAGATGGATAGACTACAATATGCAGCAATTACAGTTTTGTTGAAGCTATTAAATCTGCAGTTGTTCTGTAGCTCTCATCCTTATGATTCAAATTGTTGATGCTGCAACCAACAAAGCATCAATTCAACTTTTCTTCTTATGATTGTAAAGGACCCTAACACAGTAACTACAGTGTGCCATGGATTGTATTTTGTCTGTATGGCTCACCCTTGCAGAGATCCTTTTCTTTCTTTTCTTTTTTTGGTGATAAGACTCACAGTGCTTCAGTAGGATAGTCTTTTCATGTGGCAAAACACTGTAATGATTTGGTCTAATCCATGTTCCACACAGGATAATTATAAATGATAATGAGAACTGATTTTTAGCAGTTGATAGGTGCCCAATCCCAATCTGTTAATTAGCTCACTGATGACAAAGATATTTCAGCTTGCTCATCTTCAAATTGGATTATGGATCAACATTTTCCTATTGTTTTACAACCATGCATTTTTTCACATGGAAGATGTACATATAAATAAATCAAGCAAAGACAAGACCAGCTTGCCCTGCTTCCATAGCCACACAAGTGTACAGTCTGCTGTTCTTCAAACTATTATTACATATGATCAGTGGACACTTATATATATATATATATATGAGTTTCAAGTGATCCAATTGTTACCTTTATATATTGCCTGCAATATATATATATATATTCATATATCATAAAAGTCAACTTTACCTGTCAAGTCTGTTGATATCAATCAAGCTACTGGAACCCAGTAGAAAACAACATAAAAGCAGTGTTGGGGAGCAACACCTGGCCCAGACTTCTCTTTCTGCTATCAGCCCCATGAGCTGTGCCTTCTCCAGCATGCTTTGCTTTCATCATGATGAAGAGTCATCAGAAACCAATCACCGGCCATCCACAGAAACTTACAAAACTGGGATGTATCTGAATTGGGCAACCATAAGCCCAAAAAACTAAACTATTAGAAAATGATATAGTTCATATTAAATTCTAACACTCTATTTCACATTGAAGTTTTTCCATAAAATAGAAAATCACCAAATATAAGATTTAAAATCAAAATATAAAAAATGATTGGATGAATATAAATCTCGAAAACTTCAATTATAGTAAAGGATTCAATGTAAAATTTTCCTTCTTCTTTCCCCCATTACAAATTTATACATATGATTCTTTTAGGACTGTACAGGGGATGAAATAGGCAACCACATATATTGTTCTGGTTCTGTTTGTGGAGGATAAACATCTTACCCTCAGTAGAAATTTATGTGAGTTAGGTTGAGTCAATGTTCCATGTAAACCTTCATATAAATGACAACATATTTGTGTGTAAAACAGAAATATGATTGTAATTGACATTCAATATTATTTAAAAGCATTGTTATGATAGTCTGATATTTAATAATTGTTTTAACATTTTTATTTTTTATTGTTTTATTGCAACTAGCAACCAGAGGGGTATATGTGGAAGATGATAATACTTTGGAGGGAGGGCTCTATTACAATTTTGTGGGAGTATGTAAGACATTTGAAAACTAGACAAGGGTATATATGTAAACGTACAGGTCACGTGCCTTTCATCTGGTATATTGGACCGGGCTCGGTTCGCGCAGACCGCGTATTTGTTTGGTTCGATCCGTCGGAATTCCGAATCCCCTCGGGAGAATAAAGGGACGGGCTTCGCATCCTCCTCCCCTTTCTCCGCTTCCCGATCCATTTCGAGCTCGCGATTCGACGGTACGGCTATTCTCTCTCTCCTTCGTTCCATGCCTTCTCTTCCTACCTCCGTTCTACTTCCTGTTCTTTTGTCTACTTTGCTCGATTTCTTTCCGCCGTTCAACTGGAAGAAATTGCTTGTAACTCATTGATCCATCAGTCACAGCTCTTTAGTTCTCGATCGGGTGCGTGTTACAGGTTTCTTTCATGTATCGCGTTCACTTTACTGGAGTTAGTGCGTTGTAGCATCAAATAATTGCCTTTGTTGTTTTGGTTGATTGTTTCGATAGGGTGCCCATTTAGGGCTCCTTTTCATCGCCTGCAGTGAATTTACTGGAGTTAGAATACCTTTCTTTGGTATACTCATTCTTTTCCTCCTCTGATAAAATGTGAAAATAGAACACATTGAATGTCCTTGCATTATCTCCTAGTGAATCTAGTTTGATCATAATTATCTCCTAGTGAATCTAATTTGATCATAAATCAGTGTCACTGTCCTGAGTAATCTTGTTGTCATCAAGCATTAGTGATTGCTAATGGTAGAGATGGGGTACAAAAACCTTCACAATGGTGTAAAACAATTTCTAATGTCCTGATATGAATCCTGTATATTTTTAGGTGTTTGATTATAGCCTACAATAAGCCTTAAGAGTATTTGGTTAGTGTGTTAGCAAATTACACTGTGGAATCTAGTTTTCATTCATCCATCCACATATTGGAACAAAAAAGATATTTGTTGATATGGCTGGAGTAGGTTATCAGATAATAGAAGAGTTGAGAACTGCATTATGGATTGAGATAACTCTTGCTAAATTGCATTATGGACACAGTTTCATATGAGCCAAAAGAAGTCATAGTGGTTAACTATGACTGAAGAGTTTATATACAATTCCACAGCAAGACTATCAAAGGTACCATATTGTCAAAAACTTTTCCAGATCATGGAACTTCTTCAGGCGATTAACTACTTGCTATCTATTCTGGCCAAATGTCTCTTTTCAACTCTAGCCTTAATGGATTTTATAGAACCTAACAAGAGCTCCTTTGTGTGGGTGTGTGTGTGGTTAATATTCATTCTAATGCGGTTTAATTAAGCATAATTAGGAAATGTAGACATGGGATTTGGGTTGAATTTGGTGACTTGATAGAAAAATTTGTGAATTTATATGAATTTTAATTTTTAGTAGATTTAGCCACGTCTCACAAAACAATTTCTTTACTTAAATTAAACTAATTTTGTTTCTATTTGATCAAAACATTATCAGACTTGCGAAACCAACTCAAATTTCATGATCAAAACCAACTCAAATTTTAGCATAACATAAGATAGTATCTTACATTTGATGTTCTTATTATTGTAACACAGCTTCTAAAGGAATATAAATGTATCGACAAATGGCAAATTGTAGTCAAACTGATGATGATCAATTACAAGGTATAAACTTGTAGGAACAATATTAATATAAGAATAACAAATATTAATATCTTATTGGGGCTTTAACAAAATAATAAGAAAATTTCCTTAAAACAAAATTGACAGAACCAGAAAAGAATAAATTAGATTTATCACCGATTGAAAAGAAATCTCACTCAATCAACTTCCTCGATCTTGGGGCCTGCGCCACCACCACCAGCAGATGGACCCTCTTCTTCGTCCATGCCACCGGACATACCGCCGCCGGCACCTTGGTACATCTTCGCAATAATGGGATTGCACAAGTTCTCCAGCTCCTTCATCTTGTCCTCGAACTCGTCGACTTCGGCCAGCTGGTTGGCATCGAGCCACTGGATCGCTTGGTCGACTGCATCTTCGATCTTCTTCTTGTCGGCCGCCGGCAGCTTCGACGCGATCTTGTCGTCCTTGACCGTGTTCCTCATGTTGTACGAGTAATTCTCCAATGCGTTCTTGGCCTCGACCTTCTTCTTGTGATCCTCATCCTCCGACTTGTACTTCTCCGCCTCCTGCACCATCCTCTCTATCTCCTCCTTGCTCAGCCTTCCCTTGTCGTTGGTGATGGTGATCTTGTTCTTCTGCCCAGTGGTCTTGTCTTCCGCTGACACGTTCAGGATGCCGTTGGCGTCGATGTCGAAGCACACGGTGATCTGAGGCACGCCCCTGGGAGCAGGGGGGATGCCGGAGAGCTCGAATTTGCCGAGCAAGTTGTTGTCTCTGGTCCTGGTCCTCTCCCCCTCGTAGACCTGGATAAGGACTCCGGGCTGGTTGTCCGAGTAGGTGGAGAAGACCTGCTCCTTCTTGGTTGGGATGGTTGTGTTCCTCTGAATCAGCACAGTCATGACTCCTCCCGCCGTCTCGAGCCCGAGCGAGAGAGGAGTGACGTCCAACAAGAGGAGGTCCTGTACCTTCTCGTTGCCCTCGCCACTCAGGATGGCAGCTTGGACTGCAGCGCCGTAGGCGACGGCCTCGTCAGGGTTGATGCTCTTGCACAGCTCCTTGCCGTTGAAGAAGTCCTGCAGCAGCTGCTGCACCCTCGGGATTCGGGTGGATCCACCGACGAGTACCACGTCATGGATGGAGCTCTTGTCCATCTTCGCATCCCTCAAACACTTTTCCACGGGTTCCATGCACTTCCTGAAGAGATCCATGTTCAGCTCCTCGAATCGGGCTCGCGTGATGGGGGAGTAGAAATCGACGCCCTCGAAGAGGGAGTCGATCTCAATCGTGGTTTGGGCGGTGGACGACAGAGTCCTCTTCGCCCTCTCGCAGGCTGTCCTCAGCCGCCTCAAAGCCCTTGGATTCCCACTTATATCCTTCTTATGTTTCCTCTTGAATTCCTGGACGAAATGGTTCACCATGCGATTGTCGAAGTCTTCTCCTCCGAGATGGGTGTCTCCAGCAGTAGCTTTCACCTCAAAGATCCCCTCTTCGATGGTAAGGAGGGAGACGTCGAACGTGCCGCCGCCAAGGTCGAAGATGAGGACGTTCTTCTCCCCGGCACTGCTCGCCTTCTTGTCGAGGCCGTAGGCGATAGCAGCAGCAGTGGGCTCATTGATGATGCGCATAACGTTAAGGCCCGCGATGACGCCGGCATCCTTGGTGGCCTGGCGCTGCGAGTCGTTGAAGTAAGCGGGAACAGTAACCACGGCGTTCTTGACGGTAGAACCAAGGTAAGCCTCGGCGATCTCACGCATCTTGGTCAACACCATGGAAGATATCTCTTCCGCAGCGAATTGCTTGTCCTCACCCTTGTACTGGACGACAATCATGGGCTTGTCCGCAGGGCCTGCAACGACCTTGAAGGACCAGTGCTTGATGTCACTTTGAACAGAGGGATCATTGAACCGCCTTCCAATCAAACGTTTTGCATCTGAATGTTCACAATACAACAGGATTCCATCGTTAGTTCTCAAGGATTACAAAATAAATTGCATCATAAGCCTATCAGGAAGTGAAGGTGTTCGATGAAATAACAACACTGTGATCAATCTACCATTAGCTATCTTGAAGCAGATCCCAATCGAACACAAAAAGATGGTCATATGCCTACCCTTCCAGCATTAAGGACTCAAAAGGCTTAATAGGTCAAATTTATACAGCTCTAAACTTAAAATTAAACCTTACACAAAGCATTGCGTGTCCATTGCGATATAAGAAATATCACAAGGTCGATACCACGATCGAAGCAGGAAGAGAAACTAATCGTGAAAGCCAACATCAGATGCGCTATCCCCAAACGTAAGGCCTTTTAACAACAACATCGCAAGGAGATGAGCATATATCATCATAGATGAGGGGCACTCACCGAAGACGGTGTTGATCGGGTTCATTGCCACCTGATTCTTGGCGGCGTCTCCGATGAGGCGCTCGCTGTCGGTGAAGGCGACGTAGGAGGGGGTGGTGCGGTTGCCCTGGTCGTTGGCGATGATCTCCACCCGGTCGTGTTGCCACACCCCGACGCACGAGTATGTGGTGCCGAGGTCGATCCCGATCGCCGGCCCCTCGCCCTTCCCGGCCATCTTATCTCGCCGATTGGATTGCGCGCAAGAATCAACTAGAAAAAGATGAGAGATCGAGAACAGTGGATGATGCGAAGGGGGAAGGGGATGCGAGGACTATTTATACGGAAGGGGTATGGGTGTTTCTGGAATGTTCTGGTGACTTCTCGCCCCCTAATCTGAATGCGATATTGTTGCGGAGGGGTTGAACAAATCAAGTCGAAGAGGCAACTGTTTTTATATTTCAATTCTTAACCATTTTGAATAATAAAAATATTTTACATTACAAATAAATTATTTATATTTAACTAATCACTTGTATTTTACCCTCCTCCACACCTTTTCTTAACTAATCACGTTATTTAACTACTTCCATGTTCTCTCACTCCTTTCAAACTTTCCTATAAAAAAAAAGGGTTAGCACCCTTACAATTTTAAGGGTTACACCTTAAAATTTAAGTTCAAGGATCACACATATATAATTAAATATATATATTATTTGATTAGTTAAAATTAAACTAATCTAATTAAGATAAATTTATTTAGTTAAGGGATATATTTATCATGAAAATTAATTATGTGGATACCATAAGTTATATTTCTAATTTAGTGATGTGACAAGTTAGGAATATGAAACATCATGAGTCATAGGTTACGGTTAAGATTTATAAATATAAAAAAAAGATTATGGTCATCGATTGCAGAATAAGGAATGAAATTTCTTTTCATCGATCAAAGAAAAATCACAAAATTTTGAAAGAAAACTCTACAATTGGAAGACCAATATACCAATCAATCCAAAATACTCTAATGTATTCATCAGGTACTCCTTTATATTAATATGTTTCGTAATTATTGTAGGACTTCAGGTATATTATTGAGAATTTAATAATATTATTAAAAATATTCTCAAAAGTTTTAGATTTTTAAAATATGTATGATCCATATTTATTATCTTGAATTTCCAATAATAGTATTAGAGCCATCCTACAATATTTGTTGAACGTCAAAACATGTTTTTCATGCATTTTAATAGTATTTTAGTATGATTTGATTATATCATCATCAGATAAGACAACGATTTTTTATGGATAATATTTTTTTATGAACTATCATTTTTTTATGAACCATTTATAGAACTCCTTGTTGTAGCATATTCTCTAATATAGATTTTATTAAAATAATTCATAAGCGGCATAATTATTCACTGCAACGCTTTTAATTTTGTCTAATTGGCTTAAACACAATATTGGTTCTATCAAGTTGTTTATTAACATAAATTAAATAATTTACATATATTAAATATTTGAATCAACAAATTAAGTGATTATATAGTTACTTAATATTAGATTTAGTAATATAATGCATCAATTCGTCAAAGTGATCTATCATATGTGACATTTCTCATGAAAATATAAAGTGTACTATGTATTTACATCTATGCGATAATTACCCCCTTGACTTGATTTTTACACATTTGTGATGGTAAACGTAAGATAATTATAAAGTTTTACATGTGGATAATAAATCAATCCAAAATTGAGTTCATCATTTGACATACCTTATTGTGAGTGTTTGATCATTATGATAAGACTATCACTAGCAATTAATATTGAAATCCAAAGATAATATATTAATGTTACACTTAGTATCTTGAGATGGGTTATATATCATTATTTGAATTTTATTAAGTGTATAGCATTATAAATATAAGCATAATTTAAGATTGTCTATTGTTCTCTTAATATGAGCGTCCGAGTGCGTATTTAAATCACTGGCATGTTATATTCAATAATGACAACAGTTTTGAGCTCATAAAGTATAACACATATTTTCTTTGTGCGTCGGTAAAAAAAAACATATTTTGTTGGAGAGAGAGACTATTTCACCAATCGAGTCACAGGTATCTAACATATTCATACCTAAAGATTTTCCACAAAGTGGTGACAAAACGTATAACTTGTACAAATCTTTCCATTTTCCAATTCGATCCGAGCCATTCGTTCGTAGAGCTATTTACCCGATCACAGACATTTCTGCAACACCTCTAACAGAGAAACTTGGAAGAACTTATTGTCAGCCTCTTTCAGATATGAATCTATCTGATTCAGAAGAGAAGAACTTGCATCAGTATCTCAGTTTCAATACCCAGTGGGCGATTGTTAGAATTTTAAAAGTCACACCCTTAAAATTTTATCATTATTTGATTAATCAAAATTAAAGTGATATAATTAAGGTGAATTTTATTTGGCTAAGAGGTATATTTAATATGAAAATTAATTATGTGGATACCATCAATTATATTTCTAAATTGATGACGTGACAAGTTAGGAATATGAAACAATAGATAATATTAAATTATGCTCATATTACGGTTATGATTTATGAATATAAAAAGAGGTTATAATCCCCAATTGATTATGAAAGAAATTTTTGTAATTAGAAATTCAATATATTAATCAATCTAAAATATTTCAATAGATTCATCAAGTATGTCTTTATGTTATTATGTTTTGTAATTATTGTAGGACTTCATGTATATTATTAAGAATTTAATAATGATGATAGAAATATTTGAGGTTTTAAATCTATAAAATATGTATGATATATATTTGTTATGCTAAATTCTCAACAATCACATCATTCTTGAGGGTTAGAATAAAGAGGCTCATGTCTCCTCATCTATGTTAAATACGATGTCTGTAGAAAACTTATGACATCAACACTTAGAGACCATATATTATTCTTGAATCAAAGCTACAACATATAAGGAAGATTTTAATTAAAAAATATATTATTTAAAAACATCTCTTGATCGCAGCAAATATATTTATGGGATTTATATTGAGTGTGATGTTTCACCTCCAATGCCCAATATCTAATATTATTAATTTTTTATAATTTATTTTATTATATTTTATAAGAGAGAGATTATGATACCAAAAACTTAAAAAATCAATAATCAAACATAAATAAAAAATATTATGTAAAATTTAAGTGATTAGATACTTTTTATGTTCATAAAGAATAACTTAGATTTTTAAGTATATAAATTAATTAAATATAAGGAATAATACATTTAACCTCAGGACAAATTTAAAATTTTTTGTATATCCTCTCACATATATTATATATTGATCTTCTTTTTAATGTTTCTAAATATTTATTTTCTTAAACATCCTCTATCGAAACTTAATCAAACATCGGCTTATTATTCTCTAAATTATCTAGTCCTGATTAGAACCATCTTACAATTTAAAAAATAGTTGATATTTTTAACTATGATGAGGGGATTGATACATAATATAATATAGATGCTCAACAAATACATAATATTCTATGGACTCGGTTATATATTGAATACCAATATAGATGCCTAATTATTACGACAGATCATAGAAAGATCCTTAGTGTGAGCATAAGCCATTATGATTAGATGTGCGTCTTCATAAATTTATAATGATCGATAAATCTCATGTTTTCTCCCAAAGTAATGACATGCAATTATCTTATGAACTAACTTATTATTCAATTCAACAATTACCTAAGCTCACATTGTGTTATTTTATATTTTACTTGACATATCATAAATATGGATATAGCATTAGTCCATCACAAGTTTCATGTTCTGAAGATAAACAATTTGGAAGGTGATTCATCAAAAATAACAATAAAAGCATACTCTATAAGGGTTCATATGATGTTTCGAAAGGCATACATATGATAACAATAAATAAATATGATAACCTCATTTTATTGGCATACATATTATCATATTATTGATTAAAGAAATGATACTAATGAAAAATAAAAAAAAATCATAGTACCCTTCGTAGTTGGTTGCATTATAAGGTATGCGACCATTAAGTGTTCAGAAAAACACTAATTAACCGTTGTTTTTTATCAACGAAGTCATCAATGGATTCATAATCTTCTTTTTCATGTGCCTATAATTCAAATTAGTTTATTCGTAGTACATTGCACGAGTTGAAATCTATTGGGAAAAAAAATATTGAATGAGAAATAATAATTTTTCTTATATCAAAATAAGTTTTTCACTAAATTACTAAATTGTTATCAAAAATAAATATTAATCAAAACAAGATACATAGTAGAATAATAGACCAATCACAAAATAAAACACCAGATTTTTAACATGAAAAACTTAATATGAGAAACATCACAAGATCGTAGTCCACTCAAATCTCCACTATCATTAAATAAGATAATAAGTTTATAATGAAACTTATCCAGAATAACTAGAGGATCATAATAACATCAAGAACATATATCTTGATTCACTAGTAGCATAACATCATCAATATAGATGGATTTCAAAATAGTAAAGATAAAAAACTTACTAAGTAGATATATTAAAAAATCAATTAATTTTTTAAATTTTCTTTAATGAATCAGAATTGACTAAATACCTAAATATTCAGTCCAAATTATTTTATCATAATTATGTCTTTAATATTCATTTATTTTTATTAAGCAAACTTTCGATGCCATAGAGGCCTTCGAGCTTCACAATTGCTCTCGAATGAAAATTAAAATTCAAAATATGAATAATTATTCTATAAATTACTTGTATTTATTATTTTATTTTAGTTACTATTTGTTGTTAAATTTCATAAAACGCCAATCAAATCATCTCAATTTTCTTTTATTTTATTCATCGAATTATTATTTTATACGAATTCAAATTTATAAGGGTATATTTTTTTTGAAAGAAAGTTTTTATTTTAATTATTATAACTTAAAAGCCACACAGCTGGATCCTGATGAGGTGTCAGCGTTCACTTTGGAACGTTGAATCCGCCCCGTTGACTGGGAATCCGCGTGTGTATTTAGATCGTCTCCAAACCCTCTGTCTTCCTTTGCAGGATCTACTCGTTGATTCTAGAATCTCACATTAATCAACGATACATATATGGATGTTAAAGTTTTATTTGAAATCCTATTTGAAGAGGATCCGTCTCACCACCGCCGCACGCGAACCGTTTTATGCGCCGCTTTGCAGACGGCGGTGAGTTCACACGGACTTCGAGTCGGATTGCTTCTCGCCTAAGAAACAGCTAATCCCGACCGTCCATTGCAATTTAGTCGGGTGGCACCCACGAAGCCGCCCGAACATTCTAGAACCCTAAAATGGCCTTTATAGCCTCTCCCCTCTCGCTTCCATTCTCCTCAATTCTCACGCAAACCCTAGCGTCTGTCAAATCCCTCCTCAACCGCGGCTCTCGTCCTCTATCTCCAGAGAAATGGCCGGTAAAGGTGACGGGCCGGCGATCGGGATCGACCTCGGCACCACCTACTCCTGCGTTGGGGTGTGGCAGCATGACCGGGTGGAGATCATCGCCAACGACCAGGGCAACCGCACCACCCCCTCCTACGTCGCCTTCACCGACACCGAGCGGCTTATTGGTGACGCCGCCAAGAACCAGGTCGCCATGAACCCTATCAACACTGTTTTCGGTGAGTATGCCTCTCGAGATGGCCGATGATTCTTGAGATGGCTTACGTATGGTCTTTTGGATCTGTGCTTTATATTCTGAACGTTGTTAGTACTAGGTTTTCGTTATCATTGTTGTTGAAAGATCTATGATTATTTTTGCTCTATTATGCTTACTTGCACTAGATCTGGTTAGATCTGGCATCATTAGCTATTATTTTGTGATCGTTTACAATCGTGAGTTAGATCTGGTTGTTATGTGTTATGTTTGCTTGGATATGATTCTTCTCTTTGGAGACGTTTTAGGTATGCTTGCTCACAATAACCAAATTATTAGAAGCCTTCTTTCAATGGTTTGAATGTTTTCTGGTGCATCTTTTGTAGTAATTATTAGGTTTGTTACTAGATAACTCGCTCAGCAAATAAATCAGACTATGTAGCTTCGAGTCAACTGATCATTTACCTTTTGATACTTGCACGGTTTGTTTTACAAAGCTTCAGGGAATTGGATATGGTTGAGTTGCTCTGTTACCTGGATTTTGAATGTGCTCATGTAATTGAGGCCTATATGCTAGTGTCTTTGATGCTACTTGCAAGAGAAAAAAATCACACATTCAAATTGGTTTATGATAGCTCTAATTGGGATAAGGGTATTATCTAATAGATGTTTTTGCAGCAGAGTGGGGAAGAAAATAATGATATGCTTGGGATAATACCAGAAAATTGATGATAGGAATACAGTGAATAATAGCTCATTAATCTGCTGCACGATACTTAGAACTATTACGAAAAGTTTCTTTGGATGACTCTTTTGCACATCCTGCATATCAGCTAGTTGGCGGTTTGACTTGGTCCTACTTGACATAATCATGACAAGGAGAGACCAATAGCTGAATTCTCTTTGCTTTGTTATTTTTCTTACAGAAAGCTAAAATAGGTATGGGTCTTTTAGGTCTTAATACGAGCTTGTAAAAATAAATACTATGAATGAAATCAATAGGATTTGAAAAACATAATTTGAAAGATTCCCAATCACTAGTTTTAAAATGATTCAATTGATCATATGTGGAATGACTGTAAAGACCATTGTAAATTGTTATTAATGCTTGATTAGTAAGTTCAAGGCAGTGCCATTTGGACTTCATGAGGTGAGAAATTTAGTCAAGTGACCCTTATTCTAGGGCAAAACAGTGGCACATATGGGTACTCATCCGAAATGCTATTGTATAATATTTAACCTGTAACTTGAGAATCCTAAATTAATTATGAAACCTGAAGCAAATACCAGTTGGCATCCAACTGCCTTCCTTGTTTCCAGAAATATCAGATTTGTGATTCTCTCATTCATAGGCATAACTTGTAGCCATGTGTTTCACATTAGCCTGGAGTTCTCCTTTGTCTATATAGCCATCCCTACCATGCAATGCCACAAGCCTCTTGTCGATTCACGTTTGATCACGGCAGAGGAGAGGTAAAGTCCTCTCAGTGTTCTGGTTATTCACATAACATGAGAAGCAAATGAAAAAAAATCATCTTTTGTCTGAAGCAGTCAAATTTCTTAGAAAATTCTGCAAGATCAATTGGTTCCAAACCAAGTAAGGGTTCTTGTTTTTTACATCTAAATGGCACCACATGTCTTGTTGATTTTCATTATCTTTATCTTCCAGTAAGCTTCTGTTCTTGTTGTTCTTATATTTTGCTTCTATCACTTGTGCTCAAGTATGAGTAGTTCTCACTTTTACTTTGGTGCAGAAGTTGTTACTGTAGGCAATAATGAAATTTGTATTATGTTTGTTTGCTTCATGGCTATATAATGCTTTCTTTAATGCTAGAACCATATAGTGCATTGTTCTTTGAAGATTTCTCTTTTATCGTGGTTTTGAAACAAACTTGTAGGATTAAAGTGGTGTTGTTAATGCCGAATGTCTGTTCATGTGCTGTGGTAATGATTAGTTGCTGCAAGTAAGGTTGTGATGTCACTTTCTTCTTATATGCAATGACAATTTTGCCAAGACTCCATTTAGCCATGAAACTCTAGAATGCTTGTTGTTTCTTGTCTGCTTCTTTCTGGCCGGTCTAATGCTAGCTGTATTCATAACAAAGGTATTTTTTATTGGATAACGTCCAATAGTTGTGACTATCTTCCTCTCAAGTTACTAAATATAATAACAGTGTCTAGAATCTTTGATAATGAGAAAGAAATGCTTGGCAGCCCAATTAATATTGATAAAAGAGTTTTGCTTGTTGGCGCTCTCATTTAAATGCGTAATGGTTCATATTTGCAGGTTCAATAGCATTGCCTTAGTTTTTACCCTTTTTGGCATGTGAAAGATTGCTTTGCCTATTTTATTTTCTTAGAATCCTATAGCTGTTGTTGCTTTGAACTAGTAGTGGCTCATATGGTCCTTCACCTTCCAGATGCAAAGCGATTGATTGGAAGGCGATTTGCTGATGCATCTGTCCAGAGCGACATCAAGCTCTGGCCTTTCAAGGTCATTTCTGGTCCAGGTGACAAGCCTATGATTAATGTCCAGTACAAGGGGGAGGAAAAGCAGTTTTCTGCTGAAGAGATTTCTTCCATGGTCTTGATGAAGATGAAAGAAATTGCTGAGGCCTTCCTGGGATCTGTCGTCAAGAATGCTGTTGTCACTGTTCCTGCTTACTTTAACGACTCACAGCGGCAGGCCACTAAAGATGCTGGTGTCATTTCTGGTCTCAATGTTATGAGGATTATCAATGAGCCCACTGCTGCTGCTATTGCTTACGGTCTTGACAAGAAGGCTAGTAGTGTTGGTGAGAAGAACGTCCTCATCTTCGACCTTGGTGGTGGCACCTTTGATGTCTCTCTTCTTACAATCGAAGAAGGTATTTTTGAGGTCAAGGCTACTGCTGGTGATACTCACCTTGGTGGCGAAGATTTCGACAACCGTATGGTCAACCATTTTGTCCAAGAATTCAAGAGAAAGAACAAAAAAGATATAAGTGGGAACCCTAGGGCTCTTAGAAGGTTGAGGACAGCATGTGAGAGGGCAAAGAGGACTCTCTCATCCACTGCACAAACCACGATTGAGATTGATTCCTTGTACGAGGGTGTTGATTTCTACACCACCATCACCAGAGCCAGGTTTGAAGAGCTTAACATGGACCTGTTTAGGAAGTGCATGGAGCCTGTCGAGAAGTGTTTGAGGGATGCCAAGATGGACAAGAGCAGTGTTGATGAAGTGGTTCTTGTCGGTGGGTCTACCAGAATTCCAAAGGTTCAGCAACTGCTGCAGGACTTTTTCAATGGGAAGGAGCTATGCAAAAGTATTAATCCCGATGAGGCAGTTGCTTATGGTGCTGCGGTTCAGGCTGCAATTCTTAGCGGTGAGGGCAATGAGAAGGTTCAGGACCTGCTTCTGTTGGATGTCACCCCTCTCTCTTGTGGTCTGGAGACTGCAGGGGGGGTCATGACTGTCTTGATTCCCAGGAACACCACAATCCCCACAAAGAAGGAGCAGGTCTTCTCTACCTACTCCGACAACCAACCCGGTGTCCTGATTCAGGTTTACGAGGGTGAGAGGACGAGGACCAGAGACAACAATTTGCTGGGAAAATTTGAACTCTCTGGAATTCCACCTGCCCCCAGGGGTGTTCCTCAGATCACCGTTTGTTTCGATATTGATGCCAATGGGATCTTGAATGTCTCCGCTGAGGACAAGACCACCGGTCAGAAGAACAAGATCACCATTACCAATGACAAGGGCAGGCTCAGCAAGGAGGACATTGAGAAGATGGTGCAGGAAGCGGAGAAGTACAAGTCGGAGGACGAGGAGCACAAGAAGAAGGTGGAGGCGAAGAATGCTCTGGAGAACTATGCCTACAACATGAGAAACACCATCAAGGATGACAAGATTGCATCCAAGCTTGCGGCTGCAGATAAGAAGAAGATCGAGGATGCAATTGATCAGGCAATCCAGTGGCTCGACAGCAACCAGTTGGCAGAAGCTGACGAGTTTGAAGACAAGATGAAGGAGCTGGAGAGCATTTGCAACCCCATCATCGCGAAGATGTATCAGGGAGCCGGTGCTGACATGGATGGTGGTATGGATGATGACGCACCCTCTGCTGGAGCCGGTGGCGCAGGTCCCAAGATCGAGGAGGTGGATTAAGTTCCGCTCTTTTTGATGTGGTCTCAATGGTATGCTGTTCTCGATTTAGTTTCACTGAATGAATGCCCAATTTGGAACTGCTGGGGGTTACTATTGGCCATATGTCATGGGCCATGCCCTCTTATTTCTGAACTATTGTTGTTGCGTCAGTTTTACCTGAAGTCTGCTTTATACCTTCTTTTTTTTCTTTGACTAATTACACTTTTGGCATTGTCGAGTCAAATGATATAAAAGTGTTAGCATTGGGCATGCGATTGTTGTAGCCAACAAGACACTCTAGATGGTGTGTGAACAATCTCTCTCTCTTCCTCTCTTCCATGGGGCATTGGCCATCTAACCAATCCAACGCTCATCCAAGAATATAAAAACATAAAAGCCAAGAGAAAGCAGACACTCCGATCTGTTCCCGTCCATCTAGATCCACCTAACTGGGAAAAGGGGAGCCTTCTCTTTTCCTTTTTCTCTTTGTCCGTTTCTTTTCCCTCATCAGCTTCTACATTCTCAGCCTTTGACATATATTCTGTTGAATGCACCAGTGTTGCTAATTTCTTGGTTTGTTTCTTCTGTCGTTTGCTGTCTATGATAGCGAGAAGCTTATCATCCTGGTAGCAGTAGCAGTGGCCGCATAAATGAGGTTCCGCAGCTCCCACCACTACCACTTGGACTAGTGGGAGGAGGGAGCCGGGGTTGCTGGCTCGACCCAGTCGGAGTCCATGGCAGAACAAGCTTGGGATCTTCGAGCTGGGGTTGCCAGCTCGACCCAATCAGAGTGCATGGCTAGATGAGCTTTGACGAGGGAAAAAGTGGTTCAAAAAAATGATCTTGTTTCATTATGTTGAAGATGAGATTTTATATATAATTATAAAGGGATAAAATATTTCATAGGATATTTTATGAGGAGGTAGTCTTTAATTGATTCCAATAGCCCCCCCTTACGTGAGTAGATGGGTGGAGGGTGACCTTTGTCTTCCCCTTCTACCCTATATACTACGTGGCAGTTACAAATTAGATAATGATTAACTAACAGTGGCATAATTAGTTCATGCGACATGAGTTCATCCTACACGTCTAGTCCATCGTGCACCTTGTATCATCCAACATGAGTTGGTCTAGCACGCCCAGCTATGATCGCCTCTCCCATCATTACTGGTTATAGTCCATTATCGACCTACCACTCATATCGTCGAGGGATGTATATTAGTTTGACGAGGGTCAGACTTCTTGACCTCCATGCCTTGAGTAGAGGAGGGGGCCAAGCTTCCCAACCCCCACACCTCAGACGAAGGTCGAAGTCAGGCTTCCTGACCTCCATTCCTCGAGCGGAGGTAGGGTCAGACTTCTTGACCTCCCCACCTCGATCAGAGGTGAGGGTTGGGTTTCCCGACCTCCGCTTGGACGAAGGCTGGGGTCAGGCATCTCGACCTCCCCGATTGGATGAAGACGAGTCAGGCTTCCTGACCTCTGCACCTCAACGTAGGCAAGGGTCGACTTTCTTGACCTCCATGCCTCGGGTGTTGGTTGCGGTCAAACTTCCCGACCTCCCTCCCTTACACGAAGGCTAGAGTCGATCTTCCAACCTTCACACCTTGGATGAAGACGAAGGTCAAGCTTCCTAACCTTTGCACCTTGACGAAGGTGAGGGTTGAGATTTTAGACCTCGATGGAGACGGAGATCAGGCTTCCTGACCTCCGCACCTCAATGAAAGTGAGATGTCACGAATTTAGTTGGTTTTACCTAAGTCGTGCGGCACCATCACGTGTCCATCCGCAAAGGTTAGCCTCCCCAAAACCTCATATGGTCCCTTAGGACCTACAAAGAGAAAACAGGTTAGAGAAAATATTTCCCATGCGATCCATAAGCAATTATTTCAGAAAACACTTTATATAGCCAATGCAAATTACAACTATGGACTTTACAAACTCTGAACGGTTGCACACAAAGGATCAAGGTCCATTACAGACCAAAGTCCCCACAAGTATCTACATGAAACAACTCTCATTTACAAGCTGAAATCTTCCATGAAAGCTAACCAAACTAAGGTTGCCAAGCCTACAATATGCCCGCTACTTACTGTGCAAAGCATATACACAAACCTGAAAGACACGAACAAACATAAGCATTACATCGAACACCTTGTTTATATTTTTGTCTGGGACATTCTCCCCCACTTATTTCTTCAACATCCTCGTCGAAGCCGCTGTAGACATTGCATTTCTTGCATTTTTGCTGAATCTTCAATCTTCTACTCTTGACTGCAACACACCTCTTGGCTCCCAACTGCTCTCTGCTACTGTTGTTGAGTTGTCGAACTCTGATTCGTCGTGCTGCTTCAACTCGCCAATGGCTCACTCAAGTATGACACCATGTACTGTATACTTCGTTCCTTGGTCGAGCACTCTTGCATCAACCCGAAGTCTCTCATTTTCGGTTATCTTGATGAGAAGTTCGTTAACACCAATCTTATGAAGTTCCTTAGCCTCTACCCTTCAGACTTATCCTGGTACTTGGAGTTTACCTCTGTATTCTCCACCTACCTCCTTAGCCTCTTTCATATCCAATGCTCTCCCTTCGTAAGAGCAAGGGATCGATGACTCGATGAAAATCCTACATTTGCGGTACTATGGCGCTGCCAAGCTTATGGCACTACTATCCGTTGCTTCGTATTTACGTCAATTTCTTTGCAATCGGTAGATCCAAATCTGTGGCATCGTGACACTCCTCCGAGTCCACCTGTATTCTTACCAATATTTTGCTTTTGGGTAGCTGAGCTCCCCTGGACTCGTCGTCGCTTCCTCACCCTTTTCGACCACCTGCTTCAACACCTCTATGTTCTCTGAGCAGTTCTTCTTGGTAGCAACGTTCGCTTACTCGACCTTGTCCTCTAACTTGTCAGGCTCCCTTAAATGAATATAAGCACTAGAGCGGTCCAACTCTCCAACTACTCCGATCATACCTCTGTATGATCAAATCCACCCATGGGACTCACTGGTACTTGTCCTCAGAATTCTCTCTTGGTGGTACATAACCCCCCATCTGCTGATAAGCAAGGCTTTTATCCGATGTAAGATACGATGCATGCATGGAAGACATGCCTTTGCGCTACCATGACATTCACTCCTTGAATCTGTAGCCCTTTTTATCGTCATGTTATTCACCGAAGTGGAGCTCCTAGTAGCTCCTGATCATACATTCGTATGATCACGTCTGTCACATGACTTCTTCCGTGTGTGTTGTATTACCTCGAAATATTCCACCACGATCTACTACACCATGTCGCCTCTTGGTAACATTTCTATTACATCCAGATTCTCGTGTGATGAACTCAGACTACGATCTCTCCATGTGTGGCCTTTGCCAGCATATCATAGGGCCTCCACCACATCCGATTGTGTTTGCTCCTTTGGCAATTAACATTCGCCCACCCATTCTCGGGTCACACCCGGATGAAGCATCGCTCTTGGACAGTCTGTCGCCTAGTAGCTCTCGAAATCCATAGACATCGTTGAAAAAATGGTGCACCATTGTCTGGATCTTGGGCCTCTATCCCCCACCAGCACAATCTCCGTTGTGCACCGCTCTCTTCATGACAACTCGAATGGTAGCACTGTGACATATTCTTCAGGTGTACCCATCTTTGTATCCTCTTGCCTCATGCTAAAGCCTTCTAATCTCAACTTCGCCTCCGTAAGTTGAATCACCTTAGTTCCTCCGTCAAATGCATCTCTGAGACAAGGTGCATGTGCCTCAAAGCTCTCTTCGTCTTTAGAACCATGCAGGATGAGTATGTCCTATCAGAATGAAGAACCCATGGAACGACATGATCTCACTATTGCCTCTACAAGAGTTCATGTCCTTGACCTCTGTCCAAGGAAAACTTTGTGCCTCTGCTTCATGTTTCATCTTCTACATCGACTCTCTTCGTGCAACTTGGATACTTCACTAATTTCCACCCAAGTTGCTCCGCCCCTCGATTTATATTGAGTTGATGGTGGCCCTCGCACCTACCATTCCATGGGTCAGCCCTCTATTGAGTTTGATTTTCACATCGGCTCTAAGTGTGCCTTCATTTGATGTTGACATGGTTGCTCCCTCACTTGATCTCACAATTCATATGCATTACCTTATGCGAGATCATGCGATGACTCATCGCTGCTCGCTCGATCTGTTAAGCTTTGTGGAGTTGTTGTATTGAGATACTCCTCCTCAACATGTGCGGTCCACTATACATGATTCTCCTTCTGGAGAACTAGGACTTATCCCTCCTGGATATCTGTCCTGTTAGAGCAACTTTCCTCTTCGCATTCTACCCTTTGGAAGTTTTGGAGACCACCATCCCCTTGGACTACTCCGCGTTAATAAACAAACTGTGTATTGTTCTGCCCCCACAAATGCACTTGCTAGATTGTGACTCTTCGCCAATACAGTCTTTGCTGCACCCTCCAAGGCCTAGTAACATGTTGAACTTGTTGCACACGGTCGTGCGTGCTGGCTGCCCAAACGGTCTATTTCCCCCAAACGATCGTGCGTGCTGGCTGCCCTCCACGGTCGTGCGTGCTGGCTGCCCTCCACGCAGCCCAACTAAGTCCCCCACGTTTGCATGACAAGTGTTTCTACGTGTGCTTGTCTCGCTCTGATACCAAATGTCACGAACTTAGCTGGTTTTGCCTAAGTCGTGCGACACCATCCTGTGCCCATCCGCAAAGGTCAACCTCCTCGAAACCTCTTATGGTCCCTTAGGACCTATAAAGGAAAAACAGATTAGAGAAAGCGTTTCTCACGGGATCCACAAGCAATCATTTCAGAGAACACTTTATATAGACAATTTAAATTACAACTATGGACTTTACAAACTCTAAACAATTGCATACAAATGATCGAGGTCCATTACAAATCAAAACCAGTCACGAAAGCTAACCAAACTAGGGCTGCCAAACCTACTGCAGGCCTGCTACTTATTGTACAAAATATGTACAAAAACCCGAAAAACATGGACAAACATGAGCATTACATCAAACACATTGTTTATATTTTTGTTTGTGACAGAAGGTCGAGTTTCTCGACCTCCACGTCTCTGGTGGAGGCAAGGGAAGGGGGCGGGGGGGGGGGGGGGGGGGGTTTGGTTGAGTTAGCGAGGCAGTTACAGGAGGTTGGGCGATGCATATTCGACTACACGGAGCAGTTAAAAGGGGTTTGGAGCAACAATCGAAACATAGAAAATGAGTTGATATGACTTATTCAAGAGTTGGATTCGATGAGGACATACAACTTGGAGCTCATCGAGCGAGTTGTGGCAACCAATAAGCGAATCATGAGTATCACCAAGTAGGTTCAAGGTCTAAAGGAGGCATGATATCGAGGTATTAGGAGGAGACAATCATCGACTACAAGGCCTCCACAGAGTTTAGGAGAGGCCTGGAGAGGTCAAGGGTCGTCTCATATCAATACGGGTACTATATCGCGTTAGCCGATTTTAAAGCAAGGTACCCCATGATAGAGCTTAAGAAGGATCTATTCATCGATTAATCAAAATGTCTCGATGGTGCTTGAAGTGCCTTTTGATTATGGTCCTGACTCGCCACCTCACCTTGATGACTAGCCTGCTATCTCATATTATGTTGGTCTAAGTCGTCGGGTTAGTCTACTTGACTTGTTCCTTGTGCCTTCTGCATGCAGCATCTTCAGGCTTGTCCGTCCAACCAATCCTCTATCTTGATAGGTCAAGGATCATATCGACTCCGTCCAACCGAGTCGATATGATCCTTTTAAAACCAATGAAACATTCTTCCCTTAACTTGTAATACCAACATCTTAAAAATATACATATACTTTACAATTGATGCCAAAGACATGGTAGACTAACTCCTGATGCTCATAGTCTCCTCAACTTAATCCCGAGGGACATCTCAGGGGTAAAACCTTTTTTAAGTTTGCAATGAGTCATATCCTTAGTAGCACCACTCCTGTTATATAAATGTGATATATTCCATTTCAGACGACCTTAATGACTCGATATGACTCTTTCTAATTTGGCGCTAGCTTTACCTCAAGAGCTAGTTGGGTTGCTCCTTCAGCTTTTTGAAGCACCAAGTCCCCTAGTCCAACTCCTTGAGGGCGAACACCTCGATTTTACAATTTGACTATCGCTTTTTTATATCTCAGTGCCCTTAGGTGTGCTTCTACTATGAACTCAATGATTAGGTCAAGTCCAGCTCGAAGTCAAGTCAAATGACGATTCTCCCGACCCAATCTTAGGTGTTGTCTGGGAGACCCACAAGATACTTGATAACTCGTCCACCCAAGTATCATTTGTTCCAATGACTCACTTCTTTAACCCTTCGAGAATGACTCAGTTAGTAACCTTGACGAGACCATTGGTCTGAGAATGAGCTACTGATCGAACCTTAGTCAAACTCTGTAGGATTAACAGAACTCCTTCAACTTCACATTGTTGAATTGAGTTTTATTGTCGATGATGATGACTCTCAAAATTTTGAAGTGAGTACTGATATTTTTCCATATGAATCTCTCAACCTGCTTCTCGGTAATCGACACTAATGACTCAACCTCTATCCGTTTTGTAAAATAATTAACTCCAACAATGAGAAATACTTATTAGCCCAAGGTTGGCAAAAAAAGGTCCAAGGATGTCCATACCCCACTGGGCTAAGGGCCATCCGTAATTGATTAGACTCAAAGAAATTATTAGTTGATGTTGTATCCGTGCAAATCTCTGGCACCTGGGGCATCTTTGAGCATAGGCTATTGCATCCTTTAGTAGCATCAACGGGTAGAATCCTTTTCGAAGTACTTTGAAGGTGAGAGTACGTCCACCAATGTATTTCCAGTAGATATCCTCATGCTTCTCGGAGAGCACACTCTTAGTCTTTTCGAATGTCAGGCATATATAAAATTGTTGGCTAAAAGGCCTACGATATAATCAATCGTTAATTATGCAATATCATACTTGACGATGCTTAACTCTTCGGGTCGATACGGGGTCTGTCGAGAGCATTATGTATTTTTTATAGTATAGGATCTCATCTCTAGCCACAACGTGTTTCTTCGGGTTGGAAGAGTCTCGACCAACGACCAACTCTCATTCATGTCTTGGGTTGATGCTAATCTAGCAAGCACATTGACGTGAGCATTCACTTCACGAGAGAGCTATAACATAATGAGTCGAGAGAAGGTATGGGTTAACCTTTGCATCTTCGTGAGATACTTTCCAATGAGTTGTGAAGTCGGCAAAGGCGAACAAGGTCTTGTTGGCATTTTGTCGAGCAACAGAAGTCTGCAAAGGCGAACAAGGTTTTGTTGGCATTTCGTCAAGCAACAGACGGATGAAAGAATCGAAGTGCTACTTACAACAAGAGAAAAGAAGGATGCCAGGATAATACAGATGAAGGTCTGCGAGACGAGAGGCAACGTCGATGCCCGTCGGTGGTCTGCCTCGTCCGAGCTTTTTGCAAATGCTGCTGCTACTGTTCATCGTTATTTATCACAGAAGCGTGCTTCCGAATTCGTCTCATGCGATGTTACTGTAGAATAAGCAGCAGGAGGTGTCTCTTTACTGCTGCCTCGGGTTATATGATGCTAAGATATCACTTCTGTATCACTTGCACTGAGCATAGCGCTTCATATACACATAGCAAGTCGAGCATTTTGTCGTTGTTCGGTCTAATTGATTCATTCGCCATGAATGGAGATGTTCTTGTTCTTGAGCTTTCCGACGGTACTGGTTGACTTCTGAGTCACCACCACACCCGCAGCGGCTGGAACTCTCGTGCCGGTGGCCCAAAGTGCTGGGCCATACATCACAAGGTTCCGGTCTCTCTGCTGCACGAGGGTGTAGTTCCCTTGTTCCCTGTGGATGTTGCTCTGCCAAACAACGTTGTGGCGTCGGAGGTGTACAGCACAAGGTTGCCGCCGTGCTGCAGGCTGAGGTAGCAGCTGATCCCATTACCGGCGGTGTCGGAGGCCCACAGGGTGCGCCCGGCGTCATGCAGGACCAGGTTGCAGTCGGTTGGCATCTGCAAAAACAGCCTCCCGTACCTCAACCATCCGCCGTGAGAACATGACGTCGGCCATGCACCGAACGCAAGGAGGGCCGGGGAAGCTTGCTGACTGGCTGCCGCCGTCGTCGGCCATGCAAGGTTGTAGCGTACATTGGCGTTGTCTTTCTTGCAGCAATCGTCGTCACAGCTCTGTGCATAGAGATGGCAGAACTGTTCCCTTCAACGGAAAGCTGCAAAAGGAAAGTAAATTAGAGCGATCATTCTCATTAGCTGACAAAGAATTACACAGAAGCTAAGAGGGCATGTCATGAATAGACGTAATCTGAAAGGATAACCACAAAATCTAAGTCAGAAAAATTTATACTCGAGAAGTAGTCACATGAAAATAAACAAACTTCGTCAAGAAACGATAGCCAAAAGCACTTTCACATGTACACAGAGGGATGCAAGCATAAAGTCAGCAGATTAATGCTTCAAGAAATCACTTGTAGATCATATACATGCATTTGACCATTTGATTCAAGTGCAAAGCCAATAAAATGCTATAAGAATAAAAACTGACCGACTTACTCTTGGGCCATGATCTAATCTGTTTGCTTCCTGATTGATCTGTAGGCTCTCATGTTCATTGAAAGCTTGTCAGCCCCTTCCCATGAACGGGCTCAATATATTTACTTGGAGACATTTTAGCTGCAAGAACAAATGTCATTTAAGTCAAGTGTTTCACTTCTCAAAAGGTGATCATTGCAGAATCTTCACCATGATGGCAGACTCCAAGAATCTAGTTACAGTAACAAGCAAACAATACCAGCAAGATGGTGTGTCAACATTTTGTCAGGAGGACGAACTGTGCAACAATTTTCTTTAGTTCTTTTTTTCGTTGTTGTGTGTATTCCAGAACATGAAAATATGACTGAGCATTATGAAGATAAAAGGTAGTTTTAGCATATGGGAGTTCCCTGATAGATTACATTTCACTAGCTGCAAGCACCAAGGACATACGAAATGTCTGATTGCCATCATCAATCCCTTGCTTTATAGGGTAAGGAAACCTGAGAATCTGCAACTTATTGTTATAAAAGCAGTAGAATTCCCAGAGTAAGGCAACTTTGATACATAAGACTCTTGAAAGAAATATGGAACTCTTGAACTACTGATTCACAATTCATTCATATGGTTGTCAAGGGTTAGGGTATATATATCACAAGAGCTGATGTTCTGGGCATTAATCAAGTCACTGAAGCACCAACTGCTGTAAAATATTAGCAGTTTAATTATTCCTCATGAGATAGAAAAATGTCCCGACACAACTAAAAAGTTTTTTTTTATTACTAAAATAACTAATTTTCAGATTTCAACAGCATATATATGTCATGATACAACAGATGCTCATCAAACACAAGAATAGATCAACTGCATAGCATGAAGCTATTTTAATTACCAGCATTTTCTTAAAGAAATGAAAGCTTATGTATTCTTTTAGCAATTAGGTGGATCTTGCTTTGAGTGTACTATTAACAGCATGTACAGCACTTCAATTGAAAGGTACAAAAGAAAGATGACAAATTTATAGTTTCTTTACTTCAATGGGAAGCTAATCCATGGAGTCTTGGAACAAGGGTTGACGTATCATGCACCAATCAAAGATTACTATAATTATGGTAAGCATTTTATAATAAGGATTTTAACGGAGAGTCGATATTATAAGGAGACATAGTTTAGCAAGACTTCTTTTTTTGTTTCTTATGTTATCGGACCTCATGAAAGCAACAATTTGGATGACAGCCAAGAAATAAACCCTCACCAACCGACATCAATTCGGGAGAAATGATGGTGCAATTTTCACGTTTCTTCAGAGCCATCGCTCGCGATTTGCGGAAAGAAAGGCCGACATCCTCCTGGCAGGGGCATAACACCAAAATCGCCATCAATCCATAGAATTAGATGCATAAGGAGATCAAGAAAGGGCTCAAATTACATGAATCATGTGGAGGGACTCCGTTCTGATGTTGAGGAAGAACTCCACCAGACTTGACCACCTCCGGAGCAGAGAAGTGGGAGACGTAGGGATCGGATTGGCCCGCCATTGATAAGAAATTTCGGGTTGTTGGCGAAACCCTCGGGAATGAGATGGGGAATGGGGGACTCGATCGTGCGGTAGAGGAGGAGGAGGACGACGACGAAAGGAAACCCTAATTCCTAATCCGAGGCCGTTACCGCTCGAAGGTCTATATAGTACCTTCAAAATGGCGGGAATTCATTCCCTTCTTTGCTTTTATTATCAACGGACTAGATCCGACCCGTTAACTGTAACGGATCATCATAACGGGCAATATGTCATGAGCATATATAACGAAAGATTGGGCAGTTTCAAAATAAGCCCTCTTAATATCATGATAAATAGTATTAAGAGGAAATGCTTTTGCAATATTTCCCAATTGTTAACATGACAATTCATTCCTAATAGTCATGTGTTGCTCGGATCAAATATTAGGGAGTGAAATGAATAAGACTATTTTTTTTTTTTTTTTGGGGAAAAAAATGCATTGTTTTCACCATTACTTCCATCTGAGGATGCTAATTTATAGTTTTGTAAATAACTATAATCAATGTATTTATATTTGTGTAAATAACTGTTAAAAAATTACTGTATACTCTCATTTTTCTTGTACTTTCTTGATTGATTGAAGATTCTGAAACAGAAGTTTAGGCCATTATCAGCCCCAAAAATGAATGAAATTTTCATACTGCAGCTGTTGATTTAATGTCCAAACTGAATTGGTCATTGAATGAATGATAATATTGCTCCATATATTAAAAACCAAGCACCCTCCCATATCAAGGCTTGACTATATTTTTTTTGGTGCATGGTGATGTAGTGATTGCATCACAATGACAATAGTATTCACCTCTGCACATGTTTTTAATCTTTCATTCATACTGGTTGCTGATTGAGTGAAGCAAAAGGGCTTCAACATTTCCAAAGCGCACACACACACACACACACACACAAACACTTTGGAAAAACAATGACTTGGTTTAGCTTTGACCCCAAACCCATCTAGATTTCCTCTCTCTTCTGTGACTTTACTGTACAGGAAACTGATGCATGGTGCTTGCCATGGAGTATTTATTTGTGGGGGAAGGGGGAGGAGGAGGAGGTAAGAAAGAAGAAAGAGGGGGAGAAGAGTCAAAGGGATGGCTGCCTGCTTTTGCCTAACATCACATGGAAGCAGAGTTGATCACTGTGGTCCATATAATTTAATGGAGAGATTAAGAGTGCACACCTGCCCACTTGCAACCATGAATGCAGGGGTCCCGATAAAAGCCATTGGAAGCTTCCCATGAGCTGCCAAATGTGGACAACCATCCACATCAAATGCTCGCCTTTTAGTATTCTAACTCTGCATCTTTAGCCATGTCCATGTGAACGACATGGTAGGACGAGAGAATTCTGCTGGTATAGATCCAAAAAGGACAGGTGAGAGACTTTGGAAGGTGTAGAATCAAGGAGCAGAGTGTTGCAGAAACACATGATTTATCTTTATCGTGCATGGTAGCTCAAAGTTTGGCTCTCAGATGAAAGGTGGGAGTTCCTTCCCTCCTTCTACTACTACTACTACTACTACTACTCTCCTGCGGCTCCTCCTACGAGAAAAAGGATCATTTTAGCCAATGAACGCTTCAACGTCAACGAAGCTATTCTCGGTGGATGGCTGGATCACATGTAAAGTTCCCAAAAAATAATTTAAAAAAGGGAACTTTGTTTCTTGAAAGTAGATTAGACTTCATTACTTGTCTTCGTCCGATCGCCTTGTCTCCTGGTAGAGAGCAGTCATGCATCAAAATGCCTCGATCAACTCCCTCTCCCTCTCTGTTTTCTAGTAATGAAGATTACTTGTTTTCTGGTGGCAAACAATGCATTCCAAACAAAAGAAAATAAGCGATGTTATATCATTTCTTCAGAGACATTGGTGATGTTAGATTTAGAGACATTGCCTCGAAAAATGGTATATCATTCCAAACAAAATATTTCAGAGACATTGCTTCAGCAATGTTATATCATTCATTATCTAGCAGATAGCAGCCAAGTCAACCAGCTGCAATCAGCAGTCTCCCAGATCTGCTTCTGCATCTCGCATATATATAACTTGGGAATCATAGCTGGAGATGATGAACGACTTGACATGCTCGTCCTGGGTTTCCATTGCTGCCGCCCACAGTTTCCTCAAAACATCCACTTAAAATCCCATCATTTGTAACCAAGTATTTTACTTGAGTACACCAATATTTGGGTATTTTGCATGAACATGTCAGCTCTCTTAATATTCGATCTCCAACTCAGCTTCTAATTTTGTATTTCTTTTATTATATATATGTATATATACATTTTTTTAAAGAGCAAAAGCAGCACGCAAGTTGGAGTCCACCGGAGCCGACAAAGAAGGTCCACTTTACACCGGCGGCTGCAGGTCTATGCGCCGTCCGATTCCCATCCGACGGTGGTCTTTCCACTCGTCGCTCTCCATCAAGCGGCACACAACGATTCCCACTGCATCATAATATAAAGCTCGATGGGCTCCGACTCGGTTACGTAACGGGGAGCGTCGCCCGCCATTAATACCTCCACCCGACGGCACCAGCTTGTGTCCTTAGCCAGATACACTCGAAACAATCAGCGACTGCAATAAAGAAACGTGGTTATGATGCTACGTGGGTGTCTGTGATCGGGTCTATATGCGCGTGTCTTTGATGACATTACAACGGAGTACCAGCCGACCCCGCACTCACTGTTTGCGGTGTGAAGACAACCTTGGGGGAGCGGAAGGGGCAAGTGAGAACAGATACAGGGGAGAGGGGGAAGAAGGAAAGCAGCCACCTTTGGCTCTCCTATCCTCATCGCTTTCGCAGTGCCAGAATATGTGCCACGTTGTGGAACCTGAGCTTCCGTTTTGGAGTTCGGCAGCAGGGGAACGCTTTTGGCTAGCTGGAACCGGCGTGGTGGTCGGTGTTCGCTTTTGAGGTCGCAGGAGCACTCGATTCGACCGGCTTTATATAGGAAAGATTGCTTCTTGGACGGATCTGGTGCCGCCGTCCCGAGCCATAGTTCGTGAGGTAATTGTTGGGGGCTCGTGATGGGGAATTGCTGGGGTGCTCAGGTGAAGGTGGAGAGTCCCTCCCACGGCTTCTTTGCCTCAGGTACCAACAGGATGATCTTTTGAGCTGGTTTTGAGCTCGAGTGGAGTTCATGTAGAAGTATAGGAGTGGAAAGTTTGATCTTTGGTATGTTTATATCGTGTTTGCCAGCACCAAAAATGGAGTTTTGTGACATTTTCACCCCTTTTAGCTAAATGCTGAGATCGACGGTGTGTTTTGGTTGGGTTTACTTTTTAGCCAAAGATATATTTGTCTACCCGGATTAAATCTCCTAGTTTTTGGCTTCGTCTTTGGGAGATCAACTTGGGGCTTTCTTTTGCATGTTCTTGAACCTACCTTTTCCGTAAAATTTTTGTGAGCTATGGTAAACAACTGTTCATTCAGGTGTTATTCTGTCTTTATTTTGCATCTCCATCTCTGTATCTCCAGAGGAGTTGGAGGATTTTGTCCCAAAAGAAATCAGTCTTACCGGACAACAGTACATAAATGTAGTAGCATATCATGACTTAGGTCTTCATAGGCTCATTTGCTTGAACGATTTTGATGAAGTGTGGTGACTTCTCTTACCTCTGTGTTTATGATCATGTTCATCTAAAATCATTCTGTAAGAGGTCAGTGCATTAATCTTTTCTTTGACAACCATGTTGGGTTCATGATCAACTTGGGGTTATGAGCACTCATGGGAATTTAGTGTGTCAGTTTGCCGCATAGTTGTTGTAGGTTTTTTAATCATTTTTCCTGAATCTGATTCACCAGGAGACATATTTTCATGCCTAGGGCTTCACTCTAACAGCAGTAGCAGGGATGGAAAGAAATTAAGTGGTTCTAGTAGCAAGGTGTCTGCAGCATCTGTGCCTCCAACCCCGCGAAGCGAGGGCGAGATATTGCAGTCAGTGAATGTGAAGAGCTTTACCTTCAGTGAACTGAGAATAGCCACCAGAAACTTTCGACCGGACAGTGTGGTGGGGGAGGGAGGCTTTGGTTCGGTATTCAAGGGATGGATCGATGAGCACACACTTGCAGCTGCCAAACCGGGCACTGGAGTGGTTATTGCTGTGAAGAAGCTGAACCAGGAAGGTTATCAAGGTCACAGGGAATGGTTGGTTAGTATCATTTTACTATGCGCGTATTGAGGGTTTTTTTTTAATATAAATTCCTTTTAATTTACCTATTCGACTATAGCTTAATCTGGAGAGTTGTTGATTATTCAGTGCCTCCGTATAAGGTTATCTTTAACATGTCACGGTATGTTCGCAAGCTTGCTCTGCTTTCTGCAACAAATCTGACATTGTTTCGGTTTCTTGTAGGCAGAGGTAAATTATCTTGGTCAATTGTCTCATCCGCACCTTGTAAAGCTTATTGGATACTGCCTGGAGGACGAGCAACGGCTTCTTGTCTATGAATTCATGCCTCGAGGGAGCTTGGAAAACCATCTCTTCAGGAGTAAGTGTATATGATCTGCATCCTATCCATTGGATAGGCTGAAGCATTTCTTTGAAAATGACTACTGTCTATAGTCATTCAGCTCTTCTGATCGTTCTTCGCTGTAATTTGATATTGACGCAGGGGGTTCATATTTTCAACCACTCTCTTGGATACTTCGTATGAAGATCGCACTTGGAGCTGCAAAAGGGCTTGCCTTTTTGCATAGCGACGTGGCAAAAGTGATATATCGTGATTTTAAAGCCTCTAACGTGCTTCTAGATTCAGTCAGTGTATCTTCTGGCATTTATTTATTATTCATTGACAAAAATCACTGACAATTTTTTTTTTTTTTTTGCGGTTTTATAGAATTATGAAGCAAAGCTGTCTGATTTTGGATTGGCAAAGGATGGTCCAACAGGTGACAAAAGTCATGTATCTACAAGGATCATGGGAACGTATGGATACGCGGCTCCCGAGTACCTTGCAACAGGTGATCTTCTTATACATGTCGAATGTTTTCTCTCTATGATCGCATAATTGATAGTTGTTGTCTGGCCTATAATGCATCTGCAATTATCAATAATTTTTGCAACACATAGTCATGATTTTCCTTATTTTCAAACGACTTTTCATTTGAAAGTTGTTTGCATGCGGCCAAACAACTTTCATGCTGGACAAGCATATGCATGCATATGTGATGTTGAAGTATGAGAACGTACTGACACTGGATTTCATACATGTTCATTTTGAAAGGCCATTTGACTACCAAAAGCGACGTGTATAGCTTTGGAGTTGTTCTTCTAGAGTTGTTGTCTGGCCGACGTGCTGTGGACAAGAACCGGCCGACAGGAGAACATAATCTAGTGGAATGGGCAAGGCCTTATCTCACAAGCAAGCGAAAGATCTTCCGCATCTTGGATTCAAGATTGGGAGGGCAGTATTCACTCGCAGGAGCCCAAAAGGCTGCTGTCCTTGCGCTCCAGTGCTTATCCTCGGAAGCAAGGTACAGACCAACCATGGATCAAGTGGTGGCTGCACTAGAACAGCTTCAGGATGCAAAAGACACAGAGAGAAGCCCTCAGAGTGAACAGAAGTCGAGCGGCCAAAGCATCGGTAGCAACTCACACAGGTCGCTTCGGAGAAGATCGGACGAATGTGCCAAGGGGAAGGTTGCTCGTCATAGGCCTCCAGCGTCTCCTCTTTGTACCAAGTGAATAAAATCTCAGAAGCTGAAGGCGTCATCGATAACAAAAGGCCGAGTCTTGTTTTAGCAAGCAGATCTCTGTCACCTGTTGTTGTACAGCTTTCCTAATAGTGGTAATTGGGAGTCTGTCTGTATCGCACTTTTCGGTTTCCTGGGTTGGAATTGGAAATATAGTAGAGTTGCTACTACTCTCCCGTTTGGTTTTGAGAGTGTGGTGGACTCTTTGATGTAGCTGTTTGTCTTGAATGGTTGGAGGACTCTGCCGTAGCTGGAGTACTACTATTTTTTGGTTCAACCATCAAGAGTGCTTCCCTTCCTGTTCTTTACAACTTCCCTCAGTTTTCTTGTCTTCAACTCAACGTTTCCTTTCTTGAGCTGATGCTGCTAACTGAGTCACTATTTATACTGCAACCATGCTCAAAACTTTACCTGTTTCTGGATGGACAAAGGACATCCCTGTTCATCTACCCACCTCATCTTCCTTCCAAGGAAAACATGCAATCATTATTTTTAGCTTCAGTGCTGCACCCACTAAGCACATCTTATGCTGATGGTTGACATGAGAGCATAAACTTTAATTTCAATGCTTTGTACACAGATAATGATTGGATACTTTTATTAAAGGAGAGGTCATTAGAGATGCACAGTTGGAGCATTTAAGGATACATGAAATGGATTTTTTTTTTTTTTGAATAAATAAAAGCTATCATTGAACTAAAAAGAAGATAACTAGCCGATTGGTCCGACAACTAAGGTTGTCCAAAGTAAGAAAAAAGACGAGAACCCAGAGATTCTACTTTAAGAAGACACAAAAACGGCAAGCTTTTGAGGGTTTCTGGAATGAAATTAACAATAAAAATTGCTTGATATCAGTTGACCAAGAAATGTAGGCATACAAGAGTCAGTTGAAAAATTAAGAATCCCCAATTTGAATCCAGATGCCTTGAGGGACTAGTTGAGAATGGTTTAGAAGCATACGAATGTAGGCATAAAAACTTTTCCCTTATACAAGAGAGGATAGATAACTTGATTTATTTTTAAGAATGTATCTATTTGAGAGATAATTTATGTAAGGAGACTGGGTTGAAGGAGCTCCAGAAAAAGATCAAAGAGTTGCCAACCAAATGGGAATAGACTCAATTTTGTCTACCAAAAATTGAAATAAGAGTTTGAGGATTAAAGGTTGCTCTCTAAAGAATCATGGCCCTGGCAACAATATATGATTCATCTTTTCTACAGAATGAAAATGAAAGCAAAAAAAAAAAAATCCTCTAGTCGTATCATAAACCTTAGATTTTTAAGAGAAGAAACTGAAGTAGGTTCAAAGAAGAAATCCTACCCTGGAACTTATCATAGAGACTAGACTGTCATTTCTAAGAGGATAAGGAAACCTCCTTAATGTCTAAATTAATCTTCAGATATTTGATTACATTACCGTTGGATCTTGAAAAGATGATCTTTTATGACAACATCGAGTTATCAATCTTTTCTCCTGTCATCTTTTTTGAAGAGGTTGGCTCCAGGAGATAGGTAGGGTCGCAGCAATAGTCGATAGACAAGAGGGCCCCGAAGAAAGAAAAAGAAAAGAAAAAAGGATGGATCCAAAGAGAAAAAAAAATTTAAGGAAGAGATAAGTACGAAAGCTGAGGCTGCAAAGAAAGGGTCAACGATACTCTTTGTGTGCTTTCCTGATAAGTCAACTCATATCTAACCGGATGAAAGCTTTGGGGAGGAAAAAAAAGGAGATGAAATCGAAATCGAAAAAACCAAAAAAAGTTCTCAGTTGTCAATAATTATCATCTCCATTAGTCTACAGTGTTACAATATGTCAACTATTTGGTAAGTGCCAGTTGTACGCACTGCTTAAAAGTATTCAATACTTAATCATCTCCATTAGTTTACGGAGTTACAGGATCGATTATATGATTTGTTTATCAATACAATTTATTCAGTAGTCAAATGAAGAACGATCAAATCTTATTTTATCATTATTTTAAATATTTTTTTCTAAGATATTCTGTTGATACGCTTACAGAAGTCTAGTAAATGCTGCACGAATGCACACATATTTTTGCTGTTGTTTACAACATTGTATTAGTTGATTACTTGACACCTAAAACGGTGGTGCATCTAATGCAATAGGAACAGCTAGAATTTGCAACAAATGCTGCATGAGAACCAGTAACAGAGAGCAATCACGACATGAATTGAATGACTTGTACTGCAGGAACTTATGGATCAAATGGTACATCAAATAAATGTTTTGAGAGTGAATGAATTCAGTAAACATTACAACATGAAAAGAAAAGCAACAGGATGACCTGATTAATGTGGCTATGCATTCTTGACATCTCCTATTCCCCCAACAAAGAACGAGTTAAAAGAATGAGAGGTCACTGGTTGCAGTCAGCCTGTGGATGTGGACTAGATGAACAAATCCTGTTAGTGGCAGCTGCCTTATTCCTTCTTCTTCTTTTTCTTTTAAACACCCATGCCCAATTCTTCCCTGGATCATCATCATCAGTCGTCATGTACAAGCGCCAATGAGAGCTCCTTTCCCTGTTACTTTCACAAGGAGAAGAACCCCCTCCCCCTGGCTTCAAGAATAATGGTGTGAGTGAATATTAATTGTTATGCTGTTTCATCTACTATTTTACCATGTTCTTTCTTTTGTGAGTGTGTTTATGGGACTTTGTACATGGGTCAATTGGCTTTTTAGATTGCGGAGCTAGAGAAGCTGGCATATCTCAGCTGAAGGTGGTGGTTTCAGCTGGAGCTTGGCTTGATGCTGGGACCAGTAGGCATGGGCTGTGAGCACCCGGTCCAAGAGCTCCTGAGGGACCGGTTCTCCCCTCCTCTGCTGTGGGGAGATCCTGGCTGTGTGCACCAAGGTCTTCCACTTGTCCTGCGTCAAACCAAGAAGAATTCACCACGATTAGCACACGGCAGGCACACATTGCTTTGAATCCTTAATTTAAATTTGGTACACAAAGGTGGCTCCAAGCATATCCTAAAGAAACAAGCTTTTCCTTTCCGAAAACACGGATATTGCTAACCATCCTACATGGTCTGCTCTGCTAAATCAAAGAACTAGTAAGACCCGAAACGGAAGCCGGCCGTGCAGAGAAGTCAAAATGTGCGAGTCAAAAGCACATGATTGATACATTTGACGATTAAGAAGTCGAAGCATGCAAGGATTGGTTCTAGTATTCTTGATGGTTGGTTCATGACAGTAAAAATTACCTTAAGATCTACGTAAGTACGGTGGTTTGCATTCTCAAAGGCGCAAAGTTTAACGTCCCGCCACCTGTAGAAATGAATACATGCAGCCGTAAGGAATCCTGCCTGCAATGATCGACTATTGACATACCAGTGCAGCAAAGCAAAAGCAAACCTTCCGGTCCCAAGCTTCTCAACTGCCTGTACCAGGGCTTCCACTTCGGCCACCGAGAAGGGCCTCCTTACCCGGCGCTGAGCGGCCTCAGGCCGCTTGGGCTTGCTGCGGAGTGGAACCATGGCCAGTGCCTCGATGTTCATCGGTGGGACAGCAACCAGAGCTAGTGAGTTTGCTGTTGTCTTCTCCGGTGATGATGCATCAGCTGGGGAATACACCGAATCGTGATCGCTCTCAGGGCAGGTCGGCATAGGCTGCGGAGAAGCATCAGATACCCCCTGATCTGTAGTGGCAGGGGCAGTCGGTGGTATCCTATGAAATGTACAAAACGATCATTAACAAGGCGAAAAACATTTAGTTTCTTAAAGAAAATTACAAAATCATGTTATCGGGCAGTTGGTGTCTGCTTGACGATAGAATTTGCAACCACAAGAGAGAACCTTTATAGAATTATCTGCTAACAAAAATGGAAAGGTTCCTGCAATCCAATTACCTAGCTAGTGGTAGTGGTTCAGGGGCACATCCAAGGCCAAGGAAATGAGGGTCTTCAGAACCTGTCAGCAGTGCCGGGGCTTGTCCAGGATTTGGCTCCAATGTGAAGCCTAAGTTATCCAGTTTGTCACCTTGGGAAATCCCTGCCTGACGCAAGGTCTTGTTGTCATGTCTAATCTTCTTTCCTTGAAGAAGAACACCAATTCGCAGTCCACCTCCAAGGATAGCAGTCACAGCCTCTGAAACTGTCCTCTGCACATAATTGCAATGATATAATAACACACAGAATTTAAAAAAACAAAAACATCATTTTGATATAAAAAAATGACATTTTTTTAAGCAAAGAAAATCCATCAATCATCAAACTACAAATTGAGAACATTGTTTGGAAGCATAAATCTTTCAAGTAAAGAGAAAACATCAGACAGGCTCATTTTAAGTGAAGAGAAAAACAGTGTGAGCTACATAAGATTCCGACACAATGAATTAAATTGGACACATGGAAAATGTCATTGGTTTATGATCAAAGCACTAGTTTTTATCATCCTAGACAACAAGCCAACTCTAAAATTGAACATAAGATAAATGGCTTTTATTAAGTTTGAATATCATAGAATTGTCGTTCTCACACGTTGTATCACATTGAAAATGCAAAGTAAATCCTGTGACAAGGTACAGTCCTCTATTTAGAAAAATAAAATTGCATTGATAATTTGACAAAAATGCAAAATACCTTTAAGGAACCAACTGTAGCAGTCTCAGGAATTTCGATCACGAGTTCTGGCACCTTGAAAGACTTGATGCTGAGTTTCACTGAAACAAAGAGGTAGAAAAGATTGCAGCTCAGAACCTAATCATGTCAGGGTTCTCAAAATATTATCAATGACATATAATGGTGATGAATATATGATGTACTAAGTTGACTGTTTACCACGGTAGTCTGGCAATTCACAGCATGGCTTCTGTCCTGTTGTGGACGACGGTGCACCATTTGCTGCAAAAATTGAAAAAAAAAAAATTGACTCAAAATTCAAAAGCACCCAAGCAGGTGGATAAGGCAAGTAGATAGCCTATATATAACCAACCTCCAAACCAAGTGGCATGCAAGTCATTTGTTTCTAACTTGATCCTATCCTTCTCACATATATTTGACACACCTTCATTGTAAATCCCTCCATCAGAAGCTGATACTGAACAGTTATAAAATAATTTCCTTCTCTTGAAAGAGCTCCTCTGTGTTCTTTGGCGTGTATAACACATTCGCTTGCCTCGTAAAGCAGGCTTCTGTTCTACATCTGAAATGGAAGGGAACTAAGATGAATATGCTATCTGAATGATAGAATTAAAAATATTGATTACAATTTCCGCTAGCCAAGTTATCAAGCAGAAGGATGAGAAGAAATTTTGTAGTATCATTATTAGGTGCCTCACCATCCTGCAACATTGTCGGAGATACTTTCCAAAACTTCGATGCTAAAAGCTTCCTTATCCTACGGTCACCTATACGCTGCAACCTAGAGGCCTTGTTAGTAACAACGGTAGGGTGAGTGCATCCAGAAGAATTGTCATCACCATCTTTATCTACAGGGAGATCCATGCACTCATCCTGCTTGGGGAAGGAACTAATGCAAGGGATGTTCTTCCTGTATAGGGGAACTTCAAAATTGCTGTCAGAGCTAACTAGAGTAGGAGTTTTGCCATCCAAATCCATATCATCATTTAAACTGTACATATGTGGAGCATTTCCATCTATAGCATTTCCAGCCACTGGTCGTCCAGCTTGCTGCGGTGTCTTGCTCCCATCTTCTTTGCATTCGAGTGATCCTGCAGGACTAGAATAAGGCCTTCCCATGGCATATCTTTCTGCAACAGTATCAACAGCATGTCCAATTTTACCACCGGCACCAAAGAACTTAGACTCTCCACTGATAGGATCCTCTTCTGACATGTCAGACTTTACACAGAGAGAGGCAGGATCAGACGATGTTGTTTTTGAGGTGTTTTCCTTCATGTCATGCTTGATCTGCATTTTGAGGTCATTTTCAGGACCTGATAAATCTTCAGTACATCTTAACCAATCAAAAGCTTCAAGTTTGCATGGCTTCTCTTTATCCAATGGATCTTCGGTAGCAGTATCCTTAACCGCAACATTGTTAGATGTTCCAGTATCACTACATGGAGTCGAAGAATTCTCCCTTTCCGATAATAAGTTGCCTGCTACAGTTGCAAGCAAATCGAATGCACACATCTGGCTGTCCTCAACCTTCTTTCTTACAGAACGCTTTCCCTGTAGATGGACCATGACGAGTTAAACAGAGCATAGATGCCAAACAAAGATAAAAGCAAATTGGGACAACAAATATACCTTAGCTGACCTTGGAAAATGTGGCATCACAGGGGCCTGGTAGCCACTGGATCCACAATCCACTCTCTTTTGCAACACCATATCCCAAAGACTCATAGGAAGAAGAAACTCAGCAACTGCAAAAGAGAAGCATCACTGTATCTACAATATGTCATCAATTCCGAAAGAAAAATATATGAAAAGTCCATGATTGAGATCGAAAGGAATTGCTAAACTTCACGTGATTAAGAAAATTACAAAGAAAGAAAAAAAAATAACAATCTAAGTTCCACAATGCCAGAAGACATTTTCTGTGAAACAAATGCAATCCTTTGGATAAGTGAGCTTGCTTGGGTATTTGCCACTTCCAGTGCAGAATGCGTTTCAAAGAGATCCCTTAACAAAGAAAAGAAAAATCTCATGGGCAAATTCTACGGAAACTAAACATATGTCGTCTCATTTATCAGGTAAAGTTCCTTCTTTTAGGTCTTAAAACTACAACGATGGATAGAAGAGTATAACAAAATGATCAAAACCCATCTCAAAAACCCAAAACCTCATGAACAGAGCTTAATACGAAAAGCGAGGATTTACACCAGACAATGGGATCAGGAATTTAGCTTCTGTAAGTCCGGGATATATCGCATATTTACCACGTCAGGCAACTTCCAAATTTGCGCTCAAGCGGGGAAAAGAGGTTTAAAATAAGAAAAGAATACAAGTTTCCTACACCGGGGATGGAAGAAGTTTTAAGAGATCACGAAACCCTGGGAAGAAGCGACCAAGACAAACATCACAAGCATAAGGAACCGTAAGGCTTACGAAATTGAGATTCCAGATCCAAAACCCCAAGAAAAGAAACGAGAGATCGAGAAAAACCCTTTTTATGCTCGAGATGAATTGCTCGGGCGCAGATCCGATCGCAAGCGAATTCAACAGAATTTGAAGGAAAATTACTGAAATTTGTACACGAAAGAGTTCCGATCGCTTCTCCAATGAGACAAACCAACGGGATTAGGGGAAAGCGAGCCAAATTCATCACGAAAGGCGTAAGGCAGGCACAATTCACGGTTTTGGCCAGGATCAAAGAGAAATGCACCGAACCCGGAGCTGCCGAGTTCACGAGAAGAATTAACCCCATGAAATGGAGCAGAATTCCATCCGCTTACCTTCAAGAGCACGATGTGTAGCGGTGATCTCAAACTCGCATCAGATCGCGGGGAAAATGCCGGACGTCCGTCGAACACCCGTCCGAATTCAAGCGGATACGAGATCGGAGGATTCCAACTTGCTCGACTCCTGATTTCATACGGGAATTCCCACCCGAATCGCCCCTCATCAACCCCTCTCTTCTTCCCGAATCGTTTCCCTCCACCCCTCAATTTCTATTCCTTTTTTCCCTTCTTCTTCCAATTCTACGATTTATATATATCCATCCATCTCTCTCTCCCCCTTTTTATCGATGGCCAAAACCTCTCTTTAAACCATCCATTTTTGGCTTAAACCCCCCCCTCGCTCTTATTATGCCTTTGACCCCTCCCTACCCGGCAACCGGCTCATCCGGTAACGCTCTCCTGGGCGTCACCGCCTGTATCCGGTTGTCGGAGCCAACCATGGCCGCTGCCTCTCGTCGCGTGATCCATTTGCCATCACAAACCACTCCGTACCGTCCACGTTTCCATTCCCCGAGATCGCACGGTCGAGGATTCAGTGCAGGAATCCAACGGTTTTGTACGTTAAAAAATACTTTACCGACTACCAGACACGACACCTGTCTGATGATATGTGACAGAAGCGTGCCGTTTACTGTACGCCAGACGGGTTTTGGTGTTGGGGTAACCGCAGAAATCATTTATATTTTTCATCGAAGTGAAAAAAAAAAAAAACATTTTTCCCCTCAATTATGTTTACGTTATGTTTATGTTTATGTTTATATTTATATTTATTTTTTTGTGGCTGGAAGGATGTGGGATAATGCAAAACCGGATGCTAAGTTTCCGCTGCACGTGGCAGAAAAAAATTGAAGCCAGAATTAGAGGTAGCTGTTTCCTGTTCGGGATTCCCCATCAGAGGGCTCAATCACACGTAGCCGTTTCGATTTGACGAGATTACCCTCGGGATCTAGGAGCACGTGCGAGAACGGAAGCAAACTACGGTCAATTCGGTGGTGAATTGTGGCCCCTCGTTGCGAGTGGGTGGGGGCCACGTGGAGCTACGGAGCAATTGCGGTGGTGTGGGGGGGGGGGGACATGAGGATGGACCGTCACTTTCGAGGGGGGTTGACTGACGGCGTGAACGAAAAGGGTGACGTGGCGGAAGCGACAGCCATCGGATTTGACGGCGTTGACGGTCCGGGGGATAAGGGGGTTACGCTCGTGTGGCTGTGGGAACGATAACAGTGTCAGCGTTTGTGTTCATACGAGAGAGAGGAGCGGGGACGGTTATCCAGTCAAAATTCGCCCGACCATAACGCTGCAACTGACACGTGTCCATAGGCGATATCGATGGATGTCAAAAGCCTCTGATCCAGTTATCGGGGGTTGGGGAGAGGAAAAGGAATCGTTTGATTGGTGGGGGCGTTCTGACGTGGAATTTGGTTTCTTATAATTTAAGTAATATAATTAAATGCAGAATTCCAGGGATGCTGACGTGGTCGAGAGGGACCCAAGATCCGACGAATGCGAACGATCCCTCTATACGCGTGTACTCGTTGGCTTTGATGTGCTTTAAGATTGGGTCACGGCACGAGTTAATTGACCAAATTGTGCACAATTTAAGATGACAACGAGGTGGTGCATGCGGACCACGTGGCGTGGTGAACCACGCTTCCATGGGAGGGAATCTCGTAACGTGTAGGATGTCGTTTTGGCCCGCCCGCTCGGTGAGACGATGACGGGGCAAGTAAACTCGGCACGTGCATGTGGCCACGGTCTTGCCATGATATTTTCCACGGAGGAGGTTGGTTATATCTGTATATAATACGGGAAAAATAAATGTGTAATCTTTGTCTTGCTGTGATGGGATGGGATCAGATTCATGTTGAAGACCGATAAGTGGGCGTCGTCGAGGCTTGGTTTGGCCATAAAGATAAGCACATGGGAGGAAGCAGTCTTATTGCCATCACGTGGACGCATCCGAAGCCTCTTACAACTTTTATGTGCTATTCCTACTCTCGTGATATATATATATATATATATATATATATATATATTATCATCATTATTTATTTTTACATGGCTGTTGTGTATGTCTCGGATTGTAGACTGATGTCTCGATTTAATGGAACTACGGAGGAGATGTGCCAAAATACTAGTCGAATAAGATAAATTGACTTTGAATTGGTATGCAATTAATGCAGATGAAGGTTTCGATCCTCGGTAGGAGGAGGACGGAATACGTTGACTAATGGATGTTAGTTAGACCCAAGGAATGAAATAGAACTAGAGAGTACAATTAATTGTGATGGTTCTATAGTGAATAGTGAATCTGGTGGCATTGATTTTTTGGTCCAAAGATTATACTAATGATTATTTGTTTATTAGTTGTAGTAATATAAAGAGTTAGAATAAGTTGTACTACGAGACTAGAGATGATCTTCATATAATTCTGTAGGATGAACTTAAAAAGGATCTATATAGAGTTTGATTTTTAAGTTTTAATTAAGGTGTTACATCAACCAACTCTTTTTTCATGAACTATAAATTGACATGAGAGTATTTAATTTGTTATAATCAATATTTATGAATATTGTTGATTCGATGGTATTTTTCACATTCACTATAATATTTCAAAGCATTTAACCTTACCCACTCATATGTGACAGCTCATGAACATATTTCTTGGATAAAGTTAAACATGTTTCAAGATACTTTTCTTCATGATCAATAAATATATTAAAGGGGTTAGTTAGTAGATATAAAGTAATTAATATCATAGTTTCCTATGCATGCATGGTTATTTTATATACTAATACTTATTTTGATATTTTAGGGTTAGAAAGAAGTTTAGTACCTAATTTATATTGGGATAATTTTTTTGAGTTGTGAGTCTTTTGATTTAGTTCTATATCACTGTTTAATTCTTTAAGGTGGTAAATTTTTTATATCCTCTTACGTCATTAAACTTGATGATGAATTATTTTTATCTGTTCTATGTAAGATTGAACTTGAGTTTATTTTGTAGATATTGAATGATTTTTTTTGAGAGATTATTAAATTAATATATTCCCTTTCATTTATAAAAAAGAATATATGTGTAGCTTTCAATCATCAATTCGTTCATCATATCTTTTAGAGATTGTCACGTCTATGTCGAGGTCGGCTGTTATTGTTTAGTACAAAGTTGGTCTTAATATATTATATATATATATATTATAGGGAAAAGGTTTGAACAAAATGAGGTATGAATAGTGTAAGGAAGGAAAAGAAGAAAAAAAAAATGATAGAATCGACTGAGTCGTCAACAAATACAGAACACGATACCAAATGCATCGGCTGTTCCTTTGCCCGCGCGACTCAGCGACGACGAGTCGTCGCTGAAGAATGAACAAATAGTTTGGTGTGTGCGTGTGGAGGAAGATGAGATCGCAATCAACACAACTTTGCAAGTTACCAACACGGCTCCATTACCATGGCTCCTCCGTTTCTTCTTCCCCAATCGCCTCCATGTAGACTCGCGCATGTAGCCTCAGATGATGGTACATCACCGGAATGCTGCCATAGAAACCTTACCTCAAGGTTTGAGCTTGACATGTACGAGACCAAATCACAGACGGAAGGACATGTAAAACAAAAGAACAACTGTTCCCACAGGTCAAATCAGTGGCTGGGAAGGATTCATACGTGAATGCAGACGTGGTGGTGACGTCTCTCTTCAATCTCTGTCCATCTACTGATACCACTCGGAGCTCCGCTGCTTCTCGGTGGTTGGGTCACAAGCTCAGGCGCATACAATGAGTTGTGGAAGAACCAGTGTTGGTTAAAGCTCCGATCACAGTAGATACCGATAGAAGATAGATAATAGATAAGATTTAGATATAATTTTTTTAATTAAACTAAAAAATCTCATACATAAGTTGAGAGAAATCATTCTATCTTTATTTGTATAAATCGATGATGAATCAATGAACTTAATGAGTTTTTCATTACTTTTTTTTATTTTTAACATGGTATCAGAGTCTCTCTCTATAAGAGAGATTATTCTTATTTTATTCATTGTTCAACAATATTTTCTATCTTTTCTTGTTGTCAAACAACATTCTCTTGCTAATGAGGAATCGACTACACTATTTGTTGTCAATGCCGATTTCCTCCTCTATCAGTGGTAGCCCTTTGAGATCTAATGACCAGGGCGGTCATCTATCACTGTTTGTCCGCGACGATCTTTCTTTTTCATCGACTTTCTCAGTCCTCTGTCGAGACGTCATTTTGCATGAGATCATCTTCCTCATGCACCATCACTGTCACATCAGCTCCAACGAGTAGCGGCACCTTCCCTACCCTATCTGCAACAAACAACGGCTTCTACACCAGCTCGACAGCTTGCTTTCATCTTCAGACCCCGATATCCTCTCGTTGTCAAACGACAGCAAATCCCACGTCCGCCTCCTTCAGTACTCCATTAGCGGTGAGGACGAGGTCCTCTGTTTCCTGCTGCATTTGCTCTCTCGAAGGGCAAAGTATCACAGTGGGTTAGTGACAGTGCCCTGTCACCTACCTCATCCTTTGCGGCGAGAAATATTCTTCCTTCCAGCAGCATCTCGGCAGCGACATCCGGTAGCATCACTCTAACCTGCAATCAAGTATTTTTCATCCATTTCTCCTTTCTTCTCGTCACCGGTTGCTCCTCCTTCCCATCGTCGGTCGGACGTCATCTCTCTCTCGTGGCCCTACGTTGCTATGCCAGTGCCTATCGAGTGCTCCTCTTCCTCGTCGGCACCTGTCGTTGCCATCGCTGGTCGTGCTTCACGGTAATCTGCCAATCGCCAGTAGCACTTTGCCTCTCTTGCCATCTTGATGTTGCTGCTCACTCCCCACAAGTGCTGCCTCCTCTACTACCGCCTCCTCTGCCGAGAGCACCTGTAAGGGCCACCGCCCATCGTCTCTTGGTGCTCTATTGAGAGGGCACAACAAACTCTTTCTCGTTGTCAAACGATAGCAAATCCTCCCGGCCGACATCTTCTTTTTCTCTTGGTGAAGAGAAGTCTCTGCCATCTCTTCACGGGAACCATCGCAACCAAAATGCCGTCGCTGATATCTCTGCCGAGAGCACCTCTAAGGGCCATTGCCCATGTCTCTCGGTGCTATGCTCTTCCTCCCAATAGAGAGCCAGCCGTCGCCATCTCTCGCAGATTCCCAGCCACAACCATGCCTCTGCCAATTGCTAGGCCCCACGCTGCTACTTTCCACCCTACCGGCCATGTTGCTTCTGCTCCTGCTAGGCTTCTGCTTTCTATGATCTTCGGCCAATCGCTACTTCCCCTTACTGATTCTGTGGAGTCCTCCGGGTTCCACCCTCTTGCACGACGCCAAAGTGGAACACTTTGGCAGCTCTCCTTCTCTTGCGGGGTGCCCTTGCTGCGCGCTCGAGTCCTGCATGCGACCCCGTGCTCCTACCCCAGCGACTGTGGCCTCTACGTTCGCGGTCTCTTCCAATCGCTGTGTCCGTTGATCAGACCTCTGATTCCTGTTTGCCACTGCTTCTATCTGCCCAGCTGTGCCTTGCTGTGAAGATTTCCCTCTGATTTCATCAGATGTGACTGTTTGCAGCCTTGCTGCTCCAGTTGAAGTTACAACACATCAACCAATCACTAGCCATATCAGCTCGCCTCGCGCTAGTGCTGACATAGGTTCACGATCCTGTCCCGTGCCAGACCTTCTCTTCCTATCATGCCTGCACCCTCCTTCTCAGCTAGGCTTACATGACCGTCGAAGTCAACCGTCGTCAGACCTTCACTGTGGTTGACAACACAATGGTCTCCTTCCTTTAGGTTCATTGACATATGTTCACGATCTGCTTCCTTTATATGAGCTTGATCTTGCGGGGGCATGATAGTCTGATATAATCGGACTATCGAAATTGGTTTCAGCAGAATCGTCGGCTACTTCTCAGCCAGGCTGACATCGTCGACGAATTTAACTGTCGTCAGATCTTCATCACGATTGACAACACAGCGACCTCCTTCTCAGCCAAGCTGATATCGCCGTCGAAGTCAATCGTCGTCAAATCTTTATCGCGGTTGACAAACACAACGACCTCCTTCCTTCAGATTCATTGACATTATTTCAAGATCGACATCCTTGATAGGTGCTCGATCTTTCGGGGGCATGATAGAAGATATATAGTAGATAAGATTTAGATATGATTTCCCTAATTGAACGAGGAAATCTCGTAGATCAGTTGACCGATACCACCACGGATCTGAATCGGCTGACCTGCAGAATATTCTAACGTGATGGAAGGTGAACGATCTACAGATTGATTTGTCTGGTTTAATCTCCTAGTATTGGGCAATGGAGGAGCCATGGCTTCTTACCGTGTTTAATTTCTTAGTATCAGGGCATTACTTTGTACAAGATAATAATACAGCTTGAGGGTCAACTCCACGACAGATCTCTCATCACAGAGCCACAACAAAACCCAGAGTTCAGTCAGGAAACAGGAACAGATGATTCATTCTGCATGTCCGTTCCTTTAGCCAAATGATTTATTTCTGAGCATGGAGTACAAGTCATATGTAGCAGCAGAACAGGGGATTTTTGGAGGAAAAGTGCATCCCTGTTATGCTTGTCCTCTTTCCCTTCCCTTGATTTCATTCATGAAGCGGACTAGCTATCCTCCTCTGACAGTAATTTCATGGAAGAATTAAGCTATATCACGGATGTCTCCAGCGCAATCTTGCCCGGGTGATGCACATCCTCTGTTTTATCGCCCTCCTCCCAGAGCTCAGGAACTGCTTCCTTGATGTTGTGGATGCTCTCCAATGCATGATCTGCACCTTTAGATCTATGTGAAGTGCCCACCTGATTCCACAGTGAGAACATCAGTCGCACTGCATCATAGCATTTCAACAATCATAGGCAGATTTCGGCAAAATGATCTCTACCAGTACTGTGTGCAAGCCAATGCGTTTCCCCGACTGGATATTGCGGACGCTGTCATCGAAGAAGATCTGCAGGGGACTCGGTCGGTCAGATCAAGTCTTTGTTTGTCTGTGAAGGACAGAGCATCTCACCGTTCTTTGAGGATCGATATGAGCGATTCTGAGAGCACGTTCCATGGCGTTTGCAGATGGCTTGCAGAGTATCGGTGCCTCGGGCAGCTCAACTCCAGTTCTAGGGTGAGAGAAGTGATCAACAATGTCAAATATATCTGGTGCGCTTTCCTGATCAGAGGAACACGATGGTGGATTCAGCGTCTCAAAGCATATAATTCCCTGGAAACAATCTTCCATCCCAAGCCTTTCAAGCACTTTCGCAGCATGCACCTTATCGCCATTGGTAAATATCTGTTTCGGGACAGGAAAAGACCTCAGCATCTCTGCCGAGTGAAATCTCTGACGTGAAGTTCGAGCAGCTTACAACTTTACGAATCGGAAGGCTCTGCAGGAGATGCCTGAGAACGGGATCAGGCTTCAGATTCTCGTAAGGTAATCGCCCATGAACAAAGCTGTCGAATAGAAAGCTCAAGTCAACGGCACCAACCATCCATCGTCATCATCAGCGAAGCAGAAAGAGCAAGATTAGAGTTGAGTTTGAAACCTGTGGTAATCGTCGTAGTCAAATCTGTAGCCGATGGCCTGAGGCACCAGAAGACAACGTCATGATACTGTGCCGGATTCGAGTCTAAAGAAGAATAAATGGGGCAACTCTGCGTACCAGTAGGCCCGCCATTGTCGTCCCGTAGCTCTTGTACAGCAGATTAGACAAGTCCGGGATCTTTCTCTGCTCGATCCCGAGCTTCTCGGCCATGTAATCTGAAGCATGAGAGGAAAGAGTTAGAACACACAGTCTCTGTTAGAATACAGTGGAACTGTGTCGATGTATACCTCCGATGTTTCTGAGACATTCGATTGCGATGCCGGAGCTCCAAGGGTAGAGCGTGTCATCCAGATCTGCGTTCGAGAACACAATAGGACCTGCGCATTGAATAGCTTGCAGCGAAACTTCGAAACCCTAATCCGAAAACGTACCGAAGAGCAGGCAATCATGCTTGCGTCGCTGCGCCCGTCGGTGTCGGTCCTCGTACTCCATCTTGATCTGTTATAGTCAGCCAAAACACGAAAAGGTCTAACTTTTAGCCATTATATAGCGAGAATTATTTAGCCAATGCCGATCAAATCTTCACTCGTTTTGTAGAATTTTCAGGGAAACTGCGATCCTGTCAAAGTTTTCTGTTGATTTAACGTGAAGAAATCTTAGTCGAACAGTACCTGTTCCTTATCGAAGAAAGATCGACGAGAACGAGGCCAGAACAGAGCAGCAATGGAGAAGGGAGAGGACGAGTAGAGGGGAGAAGACGGGTCGGAAGGAGTCCATTTAAATAGAATAGGCAAGCCGTTGCCTCCTCTTGTCGCCATTGGCAGCATTCACAAGCCATCAATTGGCCTCCTAACTGTTGCAGATACTAATCGAGATAAAAAAAACAGTGAAGGGGACAAGGAAGGCCGCTGGCGGGCTTCCGAGCCGTCCAACTGTCAGCGTATCATTGGTTGGTTTCTTCATTATAAGATCCCGACAAGTACGGCTGTCAAATCTAATTCGTCTGCGAGATTGTCCGAGGAACGCCGACCGTCCAAAACAGTGTGCTCGGCGGAGATCGAACGGCGTGTCGTGCCCGCCAAGGATCATTATATAGATAGAGATTAAAATACGAAATCATAAGAAAATACATCGCCGTCATCCCCGACGCCAAAGGACTGTTCTTGGCTGTTGAACCATTAATCAATTGCACGAGGAAAACTTGAGCAACTCTGTTTGGGGGAAAGCACGCTTCAGAGTGGAATTTATTGACGGCTGTCGTCGACTCTCCGAGTCACCTGGACCACAGTAGCAATGGGGATTAAAGAGAAAGGAGCTGATGAATGGATTGTCATGTCGGTTTTGACCCCTGATGTGCTCCCTGTCATCCACCTGTTGTGCACTCTCCTATTCACCATTGTTGGTGTTGTAGATATTTTCCATAGTGCAAGTGGGGTTGTCCTGTCTTCATTGCTTCTCGTCTGCAGCTTCCGAATCATTTGTTTCTTGTCTGCGAGTCACACTTGGGATTTCTGCCTGCTGATTCAACCGAAGAAGGTCGACTACAGACTAAAATATCTTGTCATCGATGGAGTTGCAACAACGGAGGCGACCAGCAACACCTGTTCAATTTCCAGTCTATAATGCTTTATTTTGCTCATCCATCACAGACAAGATGAAAACATGGGATTGCTGCTTCTAAATCAGCTGAGATCACCAAGCACTGTCCTTGTATCAGCTTGCAGTAGAAACAGGGACTCTTCTCGTGATGTGGATCATCTTTTTTGTGAAGTAGTGAACCAACATGGAGGTATGCGAGAGGAAAAGAGAATTTGTTTAAGTACAGGATACTATTCATCTCTGAATCTGATATTTGTAGTATGTGACAAGAACATCTAACTAAAATATTTGAACAGATTGTTCATTGATTTCTCAGACCATCAACTAAACTACTGGTATCATGTCCAATGTTTTCACTGGTATTATCATTGACTTGCAGAAACCACATAGAATGGAGGAGAAGCCATTCTTCAACCTTGTTCATGGTAATCAGATTCAGTCGCGCCACCGTCAATCTTCAAATCCTGGTAGCATATCAGTTCACAGTACTTGGTCATTCTGGTATCAAATGTTCCCTTCTTCTGTAACCAATCATGAATCTTCTTTCTTTAAAAACAGACTCAAGCTGTTGATGCATACATCTTTTGTAAAAATAATGGTTGTGATGGTACCGAAAGCATGATTGCTAAGTATTATGTCAATTCACAAGACTCTGTTGCTTGCGCTCAACCAATAATTTGAAAGCCACCAACCTGGTTATCTTGATTTTTTGTGATGATTTCCATCACACATATAGCTTATTCTGATACACACTTTCTAAAGCGTTTCATAGCTTGAAAGAAACCACTTCCTCCACGCTCACCGATCAGATTGCTGCAAGTGAATATGAGAGTTACCACCTTCAGTCACCGGAGAGCCTCGGTTTGACCTTTTCCTCATCAGCGAGTTCTTGTGGTTCTTATGAGAATGGGTTGTTGGATATGTACATGATAGCTTGAGCGGACCAAAAAGTGGCAATTCCACCAATGCAATGGTCAACCACTAAAGCTTGTTTTCTTATGGACCATTCAACTAGTTACCGTGGAGTCGCCATCCATCATCCGATAGAACAGGAAAGCTATGAACTCACTGGATCAACATAATTCAGAGGTAAGATTGTTTGATATAGTGACCGATTTCTTCTTGTTGTGATTCCACACTACTACTTCTCCTTCCCTTGCTGATATCTAGAACTCGAGCATGAATTGATCTGCTGCATGAGGGCTACAGACCAAGAACAAAAGTGCAGGAGAAGACCCTATCGTTTTCGAATCTTTGAATCAGATCGGGCGTCGTTGTCGATGCATCCGTGGGCACTGCCAACGGTATGTCATGCTGCAAGAAGTCGAAGGTGGGACTGTTCCATCGAAGCCAGGTTCTTATCCTCAGAACACGAACCACCTCCAAAAGGACAAGCATCCGAGAGGGGAATGTTAATGCAGTGGTGATCATCAATGCAGATGGTGAAACCCATGCTTGCTTAATGAATCAAAAACCATTTCTTGGTTACTACGACAAAGGCAATGGTGTCGCGGGGCCACACTAAATCTAAGAAGGAGATTGAAGAGCTCGAAGATTTCGGCAGACGAAGAGTGATGTTGGTATTGCAGCTTGGGGAACGGTCCACACAGAGAAGAGGTATTCTTACTTCATCAGCACTCTAAAACTCATCTCGACCAAACTAGTAATCAGAACAACGCCAGACCGATGCTAATTTTGTATGAGTACATTATCATTCTGAAGCATCATATCACCACCTAATCAACCAAACATAGTCCTATGTATTAGACCTCCCAACCTTGACCTATGTTACATCGGTCTCCCATCTCTCTCTCTCTCTCTCTTTATATGTATAACTTTCAACTCTGTGCTCAATCAGGTGGTAAGAGAGAGAGAGAGAGAGATTTAAAGGAAGATGGAATCTCCTCTTCAGCACTCGATGATATGTTCCTTCGCTTGGCTTTTGGCCTTGAGCACTCTTTTGGCATTACCTGAGCTTTCATGTGGTAGCATGACAAGGCGCTACAAGTTTGATGTACGGCGTTTAATTATCTTGTCAGGTTCATTCAATTAAGCTTTCAATGCTAGAATCGATGTGCTGATGGTTTCTCTTCGATTTCTTCCTGTAGATACGGCGGCAGAACGTGACACGGCTCTGCCGCACGAGGAGCATCGTGACCGTCAACGGCAAGTTTCCCGGCCCTAAGATTATGGCGAGGGAGGGCGATCGCGTCGTCGTCAAGGTGGTTAACCATGTCACCGACAATGTCACCATTCATTGGTAATGGAGCTGTGCCACCATGTTTTCCTTGGTCATGTGCTGCACGTAGTAAGATGAGAGCTTGCCATTGTGTTCATGGAGAGCACGCAGGCATGGAGTTCGGCAGCTGCGGACTGGGTGGTACGACGGCCCGGCATACGTGACACAGTGCCCCATCCGGACCGGCCGAAGCTTCGTCTACAACTTCACCATCGCTGGCCAAAGAGGCACTCTCTTTTGGCATGCACACATCTCGTGGATGAGGGCCACGCTCTATGGGCCCATCGTCGTCCTCCCCAAGCGAGGTGTTCCTTACCCTTTTCCTAAACCCTACAAGGAAATCCCCATCATCTTTGGTAATCCATTACATGCATCCATTCTTAGGTATTGCACTCTGTTTCTCCGGTGATTGATTCTTGAGATGTGTGGCAGGAGAGTGGTTTACTGTGGATCCTGAGGCCATCATTGCTCAAGCTCTTCGGACTGGTGCAGGTCCAAATATCTCTGATGCTTACACCATCAATGGCCTCCCTGGCCCCTTGTACAATTGCTCTAAGAAAGGTGAACAGAGATGTCCAGTTTGATTTCGTCTGAGGGGGTTTGAGTGATTGACTATGGTTTGTGGTTAGAGCAGATACGTTCGAGCTGAAGGTGAAGCCCGGGAAGACGTACCTCCTCCGCATGATCAACGCTGCACTCAACGACGAGCTCTTCTTCAGCATCGCCAACCACACGCTCACCGTCGTCGACGTCGATGCCATCTACGTGAAGCCCTTCGACGCCGACATCGTCCACATCGCGCCGGGGCAGACCACCAACGTCCTCCTCCACACCAAGCCTAGTCCTCCTGATGCCACGTTCCTCATGGCGGCCAGGCCTTACGCCACCGGGCCCGGCACCTTCGACAACACGACCACCGCCGGCCTCCTCGTGTACCTTCCGCCGAACGCTTCGTCTTCTTCCGCCCATGTTAAGAACCTTCCATTCTTCAGACCGACCCTCCCGGCTCTAAACGACACGGCCTACACCACGAACTACACCGGCAAGCTTCGCAGCCTGGCGAGCGCGCAGTTCCCCGCGAACGTTCCGCAGACCGTCGAGAGGCGGTTCTACTTCACGGTGGGGCTGGGGACCAACCCGTGCGCCAAGAACCAGACCTGCCAGGGGCCGAACGGCACCAAGTTCGCCGCTTCCGTCAATAACATCTCCTTCGCGCTCCCGACGTCGGCGGCTCTCCTCCAGGCGCACTACTTCGGGCGGACGAAGGGGGTCTACGATACCGACTTCCCGGACACCCCGCCGTTCCCGTTCAACTACACGGGGACTCCGCCCAACGACACCTTCGTGACCAACGCAACCAAGGTGGTGGTGCTTCCATTCAACACCAGCGTGGAGCTGGTGATGCAGGACACCAGCATCCAAGGGGCCGAGAGCCACCCCCTGCACTTCCATGGCTTCAACTTCTTTGTGGTGGGCACCGGGTTGGGGAACTACGACCCGTCGAAGGATCCCAAGCGATTCAATCTCGCCGATCCCATCGAGAGGAACACCGTCGGCGTGCCGGTCGGCGGATGGGTCGCCATCCGCTTCCTCGCCGATAACCCCGGTAAGTGCATGGCCTTCGTCTCGTACAATGCATATGGTTGCTGTGTAAAGAGTTGGACGTAACGTGCATGCACGCCTGCAGGAGTCTGGTTCATGCACTGTCACCTGGAAGTGCACACGAGCTGGGGGTTGAGGATGGCGTGGGTGGTCAACGATGGGGCGCTCCCCAACCAGAAGCTGCTTCCTCCGCCGTCCGATCTCCCCAGATGTTGACCGTCGACCACCACCACCTTCTCCCTGTTCTCTCTGCTTCCAGCTCTGTTCTTGGCGTGCTTTATTTGTCTGCAACAATCTACCTTTCGATGACCAAAGTGTTTGAGATGAGTTCAGCAGGATTGCACTCGTGTATTCGTTTTGTACTTGAATTGCGCTTTCGATCAACAAAGTAAAGGTGAGGTTTTAATCGATTTCCAATTAAAGTATCTCCATCGATCGTGATATGTTATCAGAAACCTTGTAAAAGCACTGCTGCAGATATCTGTATCAGCGCCATAAGATTCACATTTTTCTTTAACTCATAAACCCAACTTTTGACAACCTTTTTTTCACTATTTACAATCTTAGTTATAAGTTTTTTTTTCCCGGCGGATACACTTTTCGGTGTCGGTGCTCATGGGCATGATTGATTAAGGGATGAAATGAGTTGTTTAAAGTAAGGATAATTGAGAGTTTATGAAGAATAAGAACATAATTGATAATACATGGATTATATTTAATAAAATTATATTTCATTTTTTTAAATGATCATTTGAAGTAAGGGATTATCAATAGTTCAAATGAGGTTACCAATAACAATCTTCTAACAATATTAATAATTAAGCAATCCAAACAGGCTAATGAAACAGTAAATTGTCCCTGAAAAGTTGCAGAATTGTTCTTATTTTATAGGCAGAGGTGTAGGCATTTATCCAGGAATTTTTGTTGCACCTTCATTTAGTATTTAAACCTTTGATCATAGATTGTAAGCACAAAGTGAAGATAGATGAGCAGAATTAAGCTGCTATAATTGGAGAGGGAATGAATGCTTTGCAATGAATTCCATCAAAGCTAATAATTAACCATGAGAGAGCATCAATATTATGACCAACACTAGTCCAATGTTGACTGAATTGTGCTGCAGTCATATGGAATGATGAAAGCATCAATACCAATCATAAAATACACAATCTCTAACACAGTGTATCAGAAAAGAATTCTGTGCTGGAAGTAGTAGGAAAGAATAAAGAGATCACCAGCAATGGGCCTCCCATGCTGCTTAAAAGAAAGATGCACTGAATACTTTGACCAAGTTGCACACAACATAGAGACATAGGATGGAATGAAGGACAATTCAAAGATGAAGAGAACAAGTTGGCAGCTAATTGATCCAATACTTTTCCATATTCGATTGAATTGTTATTTCACTTGATTGGAGTCTCATGGCCCTCATGTTGGCTGACCAGAAGCTTTGACTCCCAACTTTTGAAAACTGTAACACCTAGAAGATTATGGAAGGAATATTGTAGAGTCCCACAAATACTGTCACTGCTAATGTTGTTTCTGCTGCTGGTATCAACCCATATTGGTGATCCCTCAGGGAGTTATTGATGTGATTTCCATGGCAGTGATCTGAATTCTATCTAATATGATTTGTTTTACAGCACTCTGAACTTGATCTCCATGGTCAACTATTTCTGCCAAAAGACTGGCAGTAGTCTGCAATCTGCTGGATGTGTTTGGAAACTTGTCTCTCAACCTGTATAATTGCAGCAAAAGATACTCAAGGAAGTCAGTGAATGCCTGACATAGCAAAACAATTCTCATGATACAAAGAAAATATTTCGTATAAAAATGATCATACAAAATCTAGGTGTGAATCAAAACATATCTTATCAGAGAAAAAATGACAAGAAAACCTTTGAATTACTACCAATCATCTCCATAGTCTTCTCTTGGAACACAAGTTTCACACAGTTTTCCAGTATCAAATCTGAATCATTGAAACATATATTTAGCATTACAAATCTGGAACTCCACACAGTTCCATAGGAAACTCCAATTCCATGGCCAAGAACAGTAAGCCTTACTCACCATCAATTCATGCCAACTAATTAGCTGGAAGTAGGAGCAGAAGATAAATCTTGAAAGAAACTGGGACAATCCCTCAATCAAAATGACGAAGGCAACCAACAAGGCAACAGATTTTAGGAAGGCCGACCACCATCTATCGGCCAATGTCTGCCAAATAATCAAGCCAAATGAACTAAAATAGTACTTTAGAAAAGTCTACGCATACACAACCATAAAATATATTTCATAAAGTATGCTTTGCAGCTATTGTAGGTTAACCACCCAAGAAAAGAGAAAGCCTTGCAATAAATAATATATTCTTAGGCTTCTAGAACAAGACCTTCATTGAAAATTAACTTCAATTGGGGTGCACAAACCTCCTGTGGGTGTTACTATTGTAGAACAATGATGGAACAAAAATAACATTTAAGGATCCTTCAGACTTAGACATCCATATGCTTTCAGTGCAAAATATAGTAATTTTCCGTCATCAGAACTTTCAAGCTGCGCAGGTGAGATTAGCCAGAAAGAACCTACAACAGAGTTTACAATTGTTAGTGCTAACATGATACAATCAGGACAGTATCGTAAAACATGCTTGGCTGCAGCAGGCCATTTATGTATTGTTGAAAGGGGTAAAGAAAAAGGAAATAATATGTGCATGATCACAAATGACATGTTCGTCATTCACAGTGAAAAATATTTTAAATTGTACAATGAGCTCAAATTCTGTCATTGGCAACAGAATAGTCTGATGATGGCTTTTAGAAAAAGATATGTGAGCCAATATGCACTTAAAATAAGGAGATTTCATCCAACAGCATAACCAAAAGCAAATTCCCATCAATTTCAATGAGGATAGAAACCATCTCATGCCTTTTTTTCTTAAAAAACTGACATTAACTGAAGACATAATGCAGGAGCCAAAGAAGAAATAGATGTTATAGAGGCCATAAATCTACAATGTACATTCCAGTTGCTTATCACAAACTTGAGGATGAAGCGAAAATATTCAAAGCTTTCTGTGAATGAAAGATACTCAACTTTTGGCTGAAATCATTCAAGATTTCTTGCAAAAAAAAAGGCAACATGATGTGAATAGAGGATTCATGAATGACATCAAATTGAAGGCAAACTCTTATGAAACTGATATCAAGTCTGCATAATCTTACATTTGATACTATTTGTGGACATCTAAAAGGGCATCAATTCGGATCGAAAATTGATAAAAGTTTGAAAGAAGAAAACAAGCACTCATTTCAGTCATTTAGTTTACTACAAAAAGATGAAAATTATGAAGCCTTTTGTAAATAAATGAAGGCTAGAATAATCATTAGAAGCATTGAGCTTTCAAAAATAACCAGTTGATTCTTTCTAACAAATCAATTCAAGTCTAAGGACATACAGATCAGAAAATGCTACAATGTTTGGGAATCTCATCTATTTACAGCGATTTCATATCTTAAGATCACTCACTGCAAACTTATACTTATGTATACCGCCATCAAGCAATCACATTGGTGCTGCCACTCGAATTGGTGCCCCGACTTCGTGAATGCCTCCTGGAAACTGAAGCTCTTTCATGCCGTGAAGAAGTTGATCTCGACAGCCCAAAGCATGAGAAGAAGTTGCGAATAGCCCGACGAATTCCTCCACTCTCCCTAGACCTACTCCCTCTTGAGTCCCACGAGATCCTTCTTGGTGCTCCGTTGTCGTTGAATCCACCATCCATTTCGGTGTAGACAACTGGAAACTCTTGTTCCTCAGCTCTCCTGCTCCCTGAGAACCTTCCCACGGCAAACCCTCCCCCTGGAAGCCTCCATATCGTCAGTCCCACCATCTCCTCCTCGTCCCCATCAGCAGCAGCCGCCTGCTCACCGCCTTCCGCAGCCGTAGCACCCTGGCCTTGCACATCCGTGGGCATTTCGTGCCGGCAGACAGGGCATGAGTTGTGGAGCGAAAGCCACGGCAAAATGCAATCTTGATGGTAGATGTGCTTGCAGGGCATCTCCCGGGCCTCGGTTCCGAGCTCAAAGGCATCCGTGCAAACGGCGCAATGGCAGTCTTTTTCGATATGGCCGTCCATGATCTCTATGGTGGGCATCGACTCGATGGCGACCTTCGAGGCCGGTGGATGCTCGCGTCCTCTGCCGTGAGCTATGCCGTCGATCTCGATGTGGGCGAACTGCTCGAGGAGGCTGTCGAAGCCCGAACTCAACAGGAAATCGGAGATGCTTTCCGGCAAGGGGCGGAAACCGGATGCGGTACCGTCATCATGATAGAGCTCGAAGCTGGTGGTGGTGGAGCGATCCTCATCACGGCCACCATCAGACGGGCCGCGAAGAACGATGACGGGATTGAAGGGGGATCGGTCGCGGGAGGAAGCGCGGCGGTTGCGGCGGAAGCTGAGCTCTGAGGGCTGGCGAGGGCGGGCCGCTGCAGCTGAGTAGAGCCGGCTGCGGCGGGACTCGGAATCAAGGCGGGGAGGGGAGTCGCCGACCTCCTCGAGGAAGCCGCCGTCGCAGTCGGGGCAGACGATAGCGTGCGGCGGCCAGACCCGGACGAAGCGGCTACACCGGTAGCACCAGTACGACGACGCCGTCGACATGGAAGAAGGCATGAGAGCGACGAAGAAGAACAACAACAAAGACCCAAACTTTCTCTCAAAAACGAACGAATCTGGACAAGGAAACCCCGAAAAACCCGATCTTTCGAACGACTCCCAGAAAGCAATGAATCAAACGATCCGAACCCGAGCTCCAACTCCAAGAACTCGAAACTTTCTCGCACGAAAAGGTCAAGCACTACCAAATTTCCTTTATCGATTCGTGATCAGATCCTTCGAGGGCTTAGGGAAAGGCCAGACCCTGGGTGAAGATGGCAGCGGAGGAGAGAAGGGGTGGGATCTGGGGAAGCAGAGAGGAGGGAACCGGTGGTTTTATCATGCGCGACGAAGCATCTCACCAACAACGGAACCGCGTCGGGTATGTGGCGAGGCGCTTGTCGCCGTAAGCGGCGTTACCGATACGTCCACATGGCAATCATTCATTGGGAAAGACATTGACGCCGTCAGGATGAGCGACGTAGAGTTGACGGCCTCAGTCAAAGAAGAAGTGAAGAGACCCGCGACGGATCATATTACTTGTGACAGCTGTCTGTCACTTAAGTGGGTCCGACGCTGTCTCTGTGCCGAAATCCAACCATCAGGCAGGTGAGAAACTGGGCCACAGTTAAACGTGTGGAAAAATAAAACCTTCAAGATGAACAAGGTGACGCGTTGAAAAGTTGGGTCGTTCTCCGCCTCCCCCCAAGTCTTCCCCCCTTCTGTTTCACGAGCCTAAATGGCAAGAACAAGAATAAGATGGCAATATTAAGAACAATAAGGCTGGCTTCATTGACGTATTCGGACATAGTTAATAGCATGTCGAATCCAATAATAAATCATGCACCAGCTCGTTAATTATACCAACTTGAGCATCTCCAAATCACGATATGTGGATTGAGAGTTCGAGTGTCAAAACTCCAACCTTCCTGTGAGCTGATGTTGATCGATGAGGGGAGATCTATCTATGGTTAGATTTGTTGGTGGCAACTCCATGGATAAACAAAGGCAAGGCAGCAAAGAATCTTCAACTTTGATCTCCCAAAGCAACTTGGGAAGATTGTGTTCTCTTCCTTTTCCCATTCTTTTTGATGTGCGACTTCTTTCTTCCTCTCTCTACAGAGAGAGTTCAGACAAAGGATGGTGACTGCACGTGTACAGAGGTGCCTCTCAGACCCCATACACCCCCACCAAATGCTTTGATGAATCAAATAATCCATGCGTCTTCCGCATTCTTTTCTTGTTATGCAATGTTCTCTGCTGTTGCTGATGCAGCAGTGAGATGGATTTATACCACCAAATCGATGGAACAGATCATCTTTTTCTCATGCATTTGTTCTCATACAAGTTTGGCAGAGTAACAATGGGATATCTCATACACTACCACACTTTCAAGTAGGTCCCTTGTATGATTCATGCAGGACCATTGCTAGCAAGTGGAGTAGCTTTAGAAGGACTTGGAGAACTTTATGAACATAGTGTAAGAAGCCCAGTTGACATGGACAATCTAGATCAAATTGAGAGTATCTATCTAGAAAATCTGAGAACTTGGTTGTCAAAAGGGCATGATGTTGGGGTCTCAGTATCCAAAATGTTCTTTCTTGGTTGTCTGCAGTTGTTTAGTAGTTAAGCTGAGCTTAGTTGTACTAAAATGAGGTGACCAAACAACAAATAATTAAAAAATGTACTAGTTGCTTTAAATTTATGGTTGCCTGTGAGTGACAGCATCTCTGTTGCCACCTGAGGCTTGATAGCTGTTATCAAATATCTGAACATGCTGCTAATTTATCAGTAATCTTATAGTGTGCTCATATTTATATTAGATGATTCCAGAACAAGTATAGATTATTCTCTTTTCTTAGTTTCTTTCTGGCCAACATTAATAGTCAGAAATTTCTGGTCTTAAAGCCTTGCATAATATCAATTATTTCAAACTTTTATGTATTTTTTTAAAAGATTTTTATCTCAAAAGACAGCAGAAGAGTATTATATATATATATATATATATATATATTAGGTAGATATGTAACTAGCAAAAGCATAAGGTTATATATGTGGTGGGTCTCAATGGTTCATACTTGACTGTTCCTCCTCAAGTACAAACTAGCATAACTAGTTATCTAAGTTCAAATTCATTTGGATTTAGATCTAAAAAGTTTTGTTCTATTTAGCTCTTGTATCATCAATGATCTATAGGAATATTTTATATGGATAGAAATGCAAATTTGGAATTTCAGAGTATAATATGTTTGACTTTATGAAGTAATATAGGCTTGACTTATTTGCAAGCCTTCTGCATTTGGGTGATCCCTCTAGTTTAGTAATAATTGATCTACCTTCCTTGTGATCAACCAATTGGAGGGAAGGATGTATTAACAGAGGTTTTAATAGACCTTGGCTTGACACCATTTGAAAGAATGAAAAATCTAAGAGAGTAATGGGACCAATCCTTCAATCAGCATCAGCTAATTAAAGATGCAATGGTGTCGACACAAGCAGCAGCTGTTGAAGCCACATTCCAGAAGAAGTCTTAACTTGACAGATGCATAGCAATGGTCAACCTTTTGCTACTTCGCTGTTTATATAGATTGATTTAAGAGAATTGTTGTTGTCGATCTAGATCCTTTGATAATTCCACTCTTTTCTTGGGACATGGACAAGCTCTGAATGATTGCAACAGTATAAATCTTAGTTTCCTTCACTCGAAGGTAGGATGCTTCTGAAAGAAAAATAGGCAGTCAACTCCATGAGCTTTCTTTTTCAGAGGTGCAAACAATGGATGTTGTCATGGATTATGCAAGGGATGATTCATGACCTTACCCATTGTTTTTAATTTATTTCCATGGTTTGGTGGATGGACTCCAAAAGCTTTCATAGTTTAACCATGCTGAAATGATGATAAGGACCAACCAATCTGATGCATACAAACTGAAATAGTGCAGATGCTCTTGTTTTCATATGGCTAAGAACCTAACTATAAGTGGTGCTTGGAGATTATAATTTACTTGTTCAAATGGATAAGAACTTGGCATCAACAGGAGTAGTCATTGATAATTATTTGTGGTTCTGTCAATAATAATCTAGCAACAGCACCCTCCAGATAAACAAGCAATTACTGAAACCTATGAAAAAAATGTTCTTTTCTCTAACATTTATGCAAAGGATTCTGATCACCCTTTTTGTTTACTACTCCATTGTTTAGACAAGGAAAAGGGGAAGTTCTGATTACAATTAGATAAATATAATAGAGTTGTTTTTGTTCAGAAACATGGAAAATAATTGTTCTTAAATCTTAACAACAGATAAATGCAATATTTGCCCCTTTGAATACTTTCTTGTTGATCACTTCTCCTGAGCTGAAATTTCTCTGCAGAAGTATCTAGAAGTCAAACTATGAGACCAGTATGCTGCTGAAGAAAGTGAGTCCATCACAAGTTGGTGTCAGAACTGTGTGCCATGAATCCTGAATCTATCACCCACTTATGGGATTGTTTGCTCCTATTTGCTGATTCTTCCTACCTTGTGACACACAAACGTGAATATAATAGGGAGAATAATCTGCAGAATGAATTGGTGGACAAGCCACACAACATTTAAGTAATCTCGGACAAAAAATTAAAAAGTTATGGTTCAATTTAAAAATCTTGGACAGAAATGAATATATATACCCTGTACTATTTGCATGACATATTTTAATTTAAAAATCTCTAACAAAAAATTAAAAAGTTATGGTTTAATAATTTGTAACACTCTTGATTAGTCCATATCATAATTGGACAAAACTAAGATTGACTAATAAGGATCTGATGAGTGTATTATTATTATTATTTTTAATTTAATATTTTGATTAATGATTTAAGTCAAACAAAATTGATAGATCAGTTAACCCATCATATTAGGGTTTTGATATTTGGTATTAGAGAATGTATGATAAATGTACTACTATCAAGCCATTAAGTATCAAATTTCTAATTTTTTTATAGATTTGAGTTTATTTGTCCCATCTTATCTAAAACTAGATGATATATTTCTTGAGCTTGGATAAATAAAAATTAAGGTAAGTTTTTATATTAAGCATGTACACCAAATTACAATATTTTTCTATAGTATTTAGTGAAAAAATAATTACAAAATTACTAGATTTAAAACTTAATAAAATTAATTATTTCTCTAATGTAACATAAGAAATTATTGTGCTGCCCCTTTCATTTTTATTTGTATGGGCTCAATCAATCAATTAGCCTAGTTTATAAATTATTATAAGAGCCCAAATTGAGCCCAAGTCATGTTACGACTACGAGTCTTCCGCCGAGACCTCGATCATGGGCGGACTATAAATAGGCAGGCGCGATATTTTCTCTTTAAAGGGTTTAAGAACGACTAATGGCAGGTGACAGATCAAAGTGGGATGGGTTGTCGAGATGGATCCTCTCTCATGCTGATGGGACTCTCCATGCTCGAATCTTGAGGTAGTTTATCGATCGCTTTGCTTCTTGTTCCTGGTTCTTCAAATTGACGGATTCTTGTATAGCTGGGATATGCTCCAAGGGCATGTCCCCATTGTTCTAGGGTTTTGATCGCTCTGTCCAGAAATAATCATTATAGGCAATGCTTGTTCTGTACGAATTAGTAAATGAAATCGATTAACCACCTTCCGATATGTGAGTGTTGTGATGATCATTATAATGGGTTAGTATTGGTGATTCTTCTTTGTGTTCACCGATGAGGAGGATAGGAAATTATTCATGGAGGCGATGCAAGCGTAAACGGTGGATGTGGTTTAGCGAACTAAGTTTGATCTCTCTTGTTCGTGACTCTATAGAATGCTGTAGACGATATTGTAGGTAATGGCATGGAGGCAATTATTATTGAAAATATATTTATCTTTTAAAAGACAAACTATTATACAAAATTTTGATGTGCATAAGGTGAAAATACCAGAGAGCTGACTGCAAATTACAATGGAACGATTATGCAGTCAAAGTCATCCTGATCAAGATACTTTAAGTGAAATTAGTTGGTCATGAGATTTTAGGAATTAGCACCTAGAAATTTATGTTAGTATGTATTAGTGATTTGCTACAGGGGCCAAATATTTTTCTTGATATGTTCATTAGTCTCTTAATCTTCATTGAAACCACCTGTGTAATTTGAAACAGATAGGAACTAAAGTTAATCGCTGGGTCAACACATGCTCTAAATCGGTAATCTTCATCTTTATTCTGATTATTGATAAACATGGTTTGCATGACCACTGTCAGTCTAATTTAGTGCAAGAATGCTTTGGAAGAGTATTGAATGAGAAATCAGGCCTCCTTTATTTGACATAGATCTGTGGTTATTTTGACATTCTCTCTTTAGGTTAATTAGCGCATACAATTTTAGTGTTAATTCTGCCAGTGTGATGACTCCATTGGTTTCTTTTTTATGCCAATAAATAGGATGTTTGTTATTTGCGGTATCCAACAAGGGCACACAATCTGATGTAGCGAGAAAGTTTTCGATTCTATTATTAGAGATTGGATATCTGGCATAAGATTGTGAGATTTCTTGAAGAGGTTTGAATATATGTTGGTAGTCATAAACAGGGAAAAATTTAGGAATGTGGTAGCCATTTGATCCATAGTGATAGACATGAATTGATGGCTATATCACGCCAATGTTGATCAGCTTAAAAGGTTAACTTTGCTTTAGTACTCGAGACTATTGTTGGCTCCAGTGCATTCCATCGAACCCATGTCATGAAGAAGTCTGTAACTACTGTATCTGGGAAATTTATGCAATCTTAGCTAGAAGTCAGAACATCATAGTGCACTTATTCATTGCCAAATCCATGCAGAAGTTGAGATACAGAGTAGAGGAAATGGCAACTCGCAGAGAGGATTCAGTTTTATGTTTATCATAAGCTGTATGAATTACACACTTATCCTTTAGGAGATTGTCTTCTACAGGCAATAAATTGCATCAACTACTTGTCAGTTTGATACATCTTTGGTTGATTGGTGTAATATTCTATTTGATCAAGAGGCAAAATTTTCATGTTATGGTCTGGGACATCAGAGTCGGCAAGAGACATTCTGCCCGACAGCCATATGCATGATGCTTTTATATATTCTGACAATATAGTGGTTTTGTCGCCATTAGCATTAGATAGAAGACTAGTGTAGGATCTAAATTATGGTCCTCGAATGCCTATAGCTTTCAATATCTTTACCAATGTCTTTACTTAGATGTAACGCTTCTTTTAATCCCGAAGTAGATAAAATTAAGATTGACTTGTAAGAAGTATATTACTATCAATTTTAGCTAATAGTTTAGGCCAAAAAAATTGATAGACTAATTAGCTGCTTCGATTATAATATTTGATATCAAAGTTGAATTAGTATTTGGGTTTGGTGAGGGGGTTCGAATAATAAAAGGTTACTTGTGAATGGAGTCAAAGGATTTACCATGACATGAGATCATCACTGAGCTATGTCTCACATACACTATATGATGGTTTGATCTGAACCATGTTGGGCCTTGACGAAGGACATCAAGCCTTGAGTGAAAAAAATTATAATATCCCGATTTGTCCCACATCGAAGATGAGAAAGACTGAGATTGACTTATAAGGATATGATGAATGCATTATTATTAATTTCAGCTTAAGTATTTTGACACATGGATTGAGTCAATTGAAGTTGATAGACCAATTAGCATATTAGACTTAGATTGTGATATTTGATATCGAAATTGACCTATATTAATTAGCATGATGACATTTCTTTTAGTTCAAACCACTAGCCAAAATGTTTAGACATATAAGAAAAACCCTACAAAACTAAAAATTGAGTGAGTATGATTTAGTTAATATACTAAGTTAAGTAATTCATATATTGGACATCCATTTGTTGTGACATTTGGTATCGGAATTGTCCTAGTATGTTGGCATGATAATATTTCTTTTAGTATAAATCACTAGCCAAAATGTTTAGACAGATAAGGAAAAACCCTACAAAATTCAAATTTGAGTTAGTTGGATTTAGTTAATATAGTAAGTTAAGTAATTCATGGACATTCATTTGTTTGAATGGATGGTTTATGTAAAAAGTGGAGGTCATCGTATGCTTATTACTATGTTTACTTCATCATTATTCAAGTGCATTGTTCAATTACAGCAGTATTGTAGTTTATCTTTGGTGAGCACAAAACTTATATTTGTTATGGTTTTCTAAAGTGCTTGTTGGCCCCGTATCACTATTCTTACAACCCTGTTAACAGAGGGATGGTGGTTTACATTCTGGAAGAACTAGCTTCACGCGTAGTACATATAATTCACCAACCAGAAGAAATATAATTTATGGAGCTTATAACTGCCAAAAGTGAGGGATTAGATCTTAATTATGCTAGACTTTTTGTATACAAGAGAGAAGATGGTCAACAGTCTCCTATTTAAAATAGAAATGTCACTAAAAAGGGGGAGCAAGATTCCAGAATTGCCGTTCTACATTAGAGATGGAATGCATGTAAGCTAAATGAATTAGAATAGGAGCAAGATGAGGCTAATGGTGAAAATGGAAGTTAAACCATAATTCATGGTAATAAGATTAAGCAAGGGAGGGAGAATGAATTGCAAGGAGGTTGTTTATTCACGACAAACCTTAGATGTGATACCGACTGTGATGTTGTGAGCCATAATTAACTGGGGGGACTTCTGATTGTAGACTAAGGGTCATAGGAACGGATGTAAACGCCAAAAGCTTCAGCAGGTAGATTGTTTGTGTGGACTGAGTGAGTATATAGCAGCATGAACTCTAAAAGATTTTTACGTGTCATACTTCTGTTGTTAAAAAAAAGAAGAGGCAAACATGTAATAAAGGCAGAGGTAGAAGCATACCTGTTCCCAGCTTTTTCCCTATTACGTTTGCATCCAACTGCACCCAATCAACGTCCTCATCTTCCGTCGCTTAATTAGTTTCTTCACCTTGGCAGCATCTCCTGCCCTCCCGGCATCCGCCAGAGCGCTCGACAGAAGCACGCAGCTCCCTGCGCTCTCTGGCTCGAGATGGAACAAATGCGAAGCTGCTAGTTCAGCGAGCTCCACGTTGCCGTGCTTTCGACTCGACCCCAGCAACGCTCCCCACACAAACGCGTCCGGCTCCATGGGCATCTCTGCGATCAAGCGACAGGCCCCCACGAGCTCCCCAGCTCTCCCGAGCATGTCCACCATGCAAGCGTAATGCTCCAACCTAGGCTCTATCCCGTGTGCCTCCTGCATCAGCCGGAACAATCTCTTGCCCAGCTCCACCAGTCCGCCATGGCTACAAGCAGAGAGAACTGCTGTAAACGTCAGATGATCCGGTTTCGCTCTCTCATCCTCCATCTGTTCGAAAAGTTGGATGGCCTCGTGGCAGTGCCCCTGATTCGCGTACCCAAATATCATCGAGTTCCATGACACCGTGTTCCTTCCCTTCATGCCATGAAAGATGTTGCTCGCTTCAGCCACGAGGCCGCATTTGGCGTACATGTCGATTAGCGCACTTCCGACGTACAAGTCCCGTGCAACTCCCGCGGCCAGGGCGTAGCCGTGAATCTCTTTCCCGCGTCTCACATCCACCAGGTTGGCGCAAGCCGGCAGAAGACTACTGATCGTCACTGAGCTCGGCCGGATTCCTGCAGTCTTCACCATGTGCCTAAAGATAACGAATGCCTTGCCGTAGTTGAAATTGAGCACCAACCCAGATAAGATCGAGGTCCAGGAAAACGTGTCGGGATCGACCCCGTCGGACTGCATCGCTCTCAACAACTCCATGGCCGTATCATCGTCGCCCTTGTGAGCGAACCCGAAAATGAGGGCGTTCCACGTTACGAGATCTGGTTTTACCCCCAGAGACCTCATCTTGATGGAGAGAACCATGGCGGCCTCCGCCGCGCCTTGGTGGGCGTATCCCGAAACCACGGAATTCCAGACGACCAGATCCTTGTCAAGCGTTGCGTCGAACACATGGCGGGCGTCGGGAACTCGCCGGCACTTGCAGTACATGTCGATCAGGGCACTGCGGACGAAGGCGTCGCGGTCCAGCGAGGAACGGAGGGCGACGCCGTGCGAAGCTCGGCCGGCATCCGGATCGGCAAGGCGGGCGCATGCTCGAATGACGCTGGGGAGGATGCAGCGGTGCGGGGCGAAGCCTTGCCCGCGCATCTGGTGGAAGAGATGGAGGGTGTGGCGGTGGAGGCCCTGGCGGGAGGAATGGTTGATGAGGGCGATCCATCGGCTAGCATCTGTCTTGGACATCTCCTGGGATATATCTGCTGCGCCGTGGACTCATGCCATGGGAGGGAGGGATGGCCGCAGCAGAGGAGTGACAGTTACTCTGACCAAGACCAAGGCGGCCTCCCGTTTGGATCTGGGCAGGACTTGCTATATTATGTGAGGACAGCGGCGTCCATCGAACCAAAGACTCCTGTATCCACCTCACGTTCGTCGATCTCATCCCGCAACCCAAGCCTTGGCATGTGGGAGGTGGCGGGTGGTGACAAATATAACCCGTTCCTCTCGCCACCCGAGACCTTCCGACGCATCATCTTCTCCCTCGCTTCCTTCCGCTCTCGTGATCAACCATGGAGGTCAAGATCCCGCGATCAGTTGAAACCAAGACCGGCAACGAGCGGGAGAAGCCATCCAGTCGGCTCCAGAAGCAAGCACCAGCGACGCTGCAGCTCGACGCCACGAAGCTCAACACCGACTTCGTGATGGGAGCCGATGACGCCGCTGCTTCCGCTCCCATCCCCTTGTTGTCCCCGCTCCTTCTGTCTCCTTCCCCGTTCTGGGACACCGAGGAATCAAACTCCGCGGAGGAGGATAAAGGTGACGGCGGCGGTTCACAGACGTCGTCGCCGGCGTCTCCACCGGAGGGATGGCGTCACCCGGCTCTGCCGGTGTTGGCGATGGAGCCCGCGTCCCTGGTGCCTCGCTTTGAGTTACAGTGCTCCATTGTGAACAATGTGCAGTAGCTGGTTTGTTAGAAGTCGCAACCACCTCCCTCAAGGGTCGGAGACGATGTTGTAGGGGAATTTATTTGACATTACTTTTTCCTCTTAATCCTTCTCGTTGCCTGTCTCATTGTGATGCTGCCGCATCGGGTATCAGATGCCCTTCTGCTGTCGACCTGCAAGTCAAAAATAGATCCATTGAAGCTGTGGAATTTTGTGTGTGTGTGTGTTACAGAGGTAGAGTGTGCGTAATCAAGTGGAATAGAGAAACGGGACGGCGAGCTCACCATCGGAAAGAGCATCTCAGTGATGGTGCTGCGTTCCTCTGGATCGACAACCTCTCGATGGTGCTGTGCCTGATGATGTCGCGCTGCACCGTCCTTGTCTCCCACATCTCGGATCTTCCCCTGGGAACTGTAATAAGCCTACAAGAACTTCGAAATCCCAGAATCGAAGAGAACGAACGGATTACCGCCTGGATCTCGTTGAACACGCTCTCCAGGGTTGTAGTGGATTAAATCGTCGCCGATCTTGCTGATGATGCCTTCCACCCCATGGACGGCCGGCGCCGAGGTTGTTCGCCATTTCCAGCGACCGATCGCCCCACCAGCGATGGAAGAATCCCTGAGAGAACCGATGAGAGGCGACGAATCAGATGCTGGGGGTTATTCTTGGGATCGCCGCGGGCGGTGGAAGGGGGGAAGAGGATGGGGCGAGCCACCAAGCGAAGAATTTAAATCGAAGGCGAGGGCGGCGTCGGAGAGGCGTGCGCGCCAGATTTTGTCGGATCAAATTGAACCTAATGGAGCCGGATCGATACGGGTTATGCTGCGTAATTTATAGGTTAGATAATTCGGGTCGGGTCCCGGCAAATCCTTGTAGTTGGAATCCGACCCCCGAATTCTACTCGTAACGTATGGGTACGCGTCGTAGAACAAAGGTTTTGGTGTTCAAATTCTGGTCGCAAATAATGACTACTTGACGTCCTTCTATTGGTTACTGTATACACCCAACTCATCCTCATGCCACGTCACCAATCGGCACGCTACCGACATGCTCACCATCCCACGTTGGACGGACTACGGTCTCCGCCTCCCCTCATGGCTCCTGCGCTCACCTCCCCGAGCTCACGTCCGTCAGGGCGACGACGACCACGGCCGCCCCAAACCAGGCAGAACCTCTTCAGCTTCGGGAAGCCAATGGGCGATGGCTCGTCCGAGGAGGAAGCGAAGGAATTAGATGGAACCACAGACAAAGCCAATCGTTTCTTCATTGACTTCCGCAAGATCCCGGATGCGAAGTCCCTCGTTCCGGTCGTGACCTCTCCCTCGACGTTGCTGTTCGCCAGCCTGAGCGCTCTTTAGCCAAGAATTCATCGTCCACCGGATCGCCCGTATCGCCTCAACTTATAAGGTTTGCACGTTAAGCTTACTATAAGCAAAGCCCGCTCGTTCGTTCTTGGCACGTTGAGAAGGCCGTAATTTGATGTCCACAGATCATTTCGCCGGAGGAGTCGAAACGGCAGAACGCGGTGGAATCGGCATTCCAGGACGCGGAGTCCATTGCCAAGGCCACCGTACCCGCCACCAAGGTGGTGGTCACCATCGGGGTCGCCGACAAGGGGCCGTCGGCTGAGGTGACCACCGACGTCCTGGAGGTCATCCGCGCCGCCGAGCACGCCGTGGTCTACAACTCGGGGCCTGGTGGCTTCTCGGGGCGGTCCATGTACAACGTGCTCGACGGCATCACCTCCTCCTCCAACCTATTTGTGCGGTCTCAGCAGCTAACGCTGGGGGAGAGTTCCTTGGTGGCGGAGTTGGACGTGAGCTACACCCTCATCAAGGCTGGCCAGCCTCACCGAGCTCATACGGGTTGGTGGCAGCAGAAGAGGGAAATCCCGCCGAAACAAGTGAACTCAAGGTACCTTAATGAAGTCCTTCACCAATGCCATGGTGGTCAGCTGCATCGTTAATCTTGTTCTGCAGGTCTCAAAGTCGCAGATACCGAGACTATTGGCCGATGTATTCTCCAGTACCTCGATTGCAGAGAACAAGGTGCACAGACTACCCTGCTATATATTCATGAAACATTTGGATTCTCTTCCTTTTTATTTAATTTGTAATTGATAGTCATTCATATCTTTCTTTTTATTTAATTTGTAATTGAGAGGGATAATAGTGGATCACTTCCTTGATGTGGCACAAGATAAACCTGACGTGGGGACCGATTGACTAAGCTCGTAATATGCTCTCTGACACACACGAGTAACATGTTACAACAAATAGATGAGCCCAATGTATAGCAGCGTCGGACACCGCACAGTCACCATCGAATCTCAAAGAATATGAAGATATCGTACAACAGCAGAGCAAAAACAGCATGCAACGCCCTCACCTGGAGCACGGATAGCCACTGACGGTGCCTGCAGCATTAAACATGCTGACAGAGAATGCCAAAGGGATGATGAAGGTAAGACATGACCGGTCCGGTCGCGAACGTACAAGTATAAAAGGTCACTCCAAGGGCAGCTCTAGGGGAGACTTTTTCCCCTGCTTTAATTCCAAAAAGAAGATGAGGCTCCAGCGTCCGAAAGAGGGATGTCAGACTATACCCTTAGATATAACGCTAACTTAATCATCGAAGGGATCTTCCTGGGGACCCACCACTGGGGTGAAGGTCTTTTTATGTAGGAATAGTCCCACGAGATCGGGAGGAAGATCCACACCAAAGCGATAACCCGAGCCGAGCATCCACGTGCCCCTTCCCCGGACTCCACATCACGTTGGGGCCCTCTTGTACTTGCGGTCAGAACCCCATTGTGCTGACCCCTCGGACACGACGGAAAACTCACCAACATTTTGGCGATAGAAGCAGGGCCCGATGTCGCAAGAGCGCTCAACACATGTCAACCCCGGGGAAGACGTACCTCTCGCGATGCAGCCAACCGTGGGGGGAGCCCTGTAACCCCTGCTTTCACTCCATTTGTTCGGAGATGGGGAACCTGCCTTCCCACACCCTAGGGCAATAATGGCGTTTATCAACGACCCAAGGCTAACTCTACCCCCACTGAATCCAAGGACCCTGGTGGTGACTCCTGAGGCTTTTCAGGGGCTTACCAACCAGGTCCAGGCCATAGCGGGAATGCTTCAAGTAATTATTCCCCTATATCCCACAGCTCACCCAACAGCCGAGCTCACAGCCTCTGGTAGCCTCCTTGCCCCAGACAGGAACAACGCTGCCACAAAAAGGGTAGCCTCCGATGACCCGATCCGTTGATGACCTGCCTCGTTTTCCCCCGGAGTCTGACCAGGCCCTTTTAGGCGATGCAACCAGGTGCCCGACGCCTACACTCAGTGCATCGGTCTATAGCTTTTCAGACCCTAACACACTCTCATCGGATTCTGCTGATTCTCTAAGGACGCAACTGCGCCTAGTGAACCAAAGGATCGACGACGTCCATAAGACCATCAGGATGAAGGATGAACGTGGCGAAAGCCCCCTTTGTGGCTCTCCTTTCATTCAAGAAATTCAAGGTGCACCTATCCCACAACACTTTCGCCTCCCGATACTGGAGACGTATGATGGAAGCTCCGACCCAATGGAGCACGTGACTGTGTTCTAGACGCAGATGGCTCTGTATGACACGTTAGACGCCATAATGTGCCGAACTTTCCCGATGACTCTCCGAGGGATCACCCGAGGGTGGTACGACTAGTTGCCACCCTCCTCCATTCACTCTTTTGATCAACTCGCAAGGGAGTTTGAGGCCAACTTCTTTGCTAGCACATGGCCGAAGCCGACTGTCGCATCCCTCCTCAGGATGAGGCAGAAGGAGGATGAGCACCTCGGCCGGTACCTCGCCTGTTTCACAGAGGAGATTAGGGTCATTCCGGATGCACACCCATTGTTGGTTATCCAGGCTTTCATGATTGGGATTAGGACTTCCTGCCTCTTTTAGTCGCTTATGGAGCGACCCCACACGACCATGTCAGAAATGCTGTAGAGGGCCAACCAATATGTCGCCACCGAGATTCTGGTGGTAGAGAAGCGCGAGGATCAGAAGTGCCCGCGGGCTGAGCCCTCTTGGGGTTCACCTCTTGGGCTCCTAAGGAAGAGGACGAAGAGAGCTGAGCAGACCGTTTCCTGACCACCCAACATTCCGCTCAACCCCACTCGGACTGAGATTTTTCTCTTGATCCAAGAGAAAGGACTCATAAAAACCCCCAACCCAATGAAGTCTCCGACCGAGGACCGAGACCGCAGACGTTATTGCCGCTTCCACCGCGACTACGGACATGATACCGAGAAGTGCTATGATTTGAAGAACCAAATCGAGGACCTCATACGTCATAGCCACCTCGACCGGTATATAAGGAAGCCGCGCGAGCCGTCCCTTCACCCAAAAGGTCCTGGGGAGAGGCAAGTAGACGTTATAGTAGGCGGCCCGACCACTGGTGGTGTTAGCTCCTCGGTAAGGAAAGCTTATGCTCGCGCAGAAGTTTAGAAGAGGCTTGGAGCCCGGGGTGATCCTGGGATCACCTTCGAATCTGAGAGTGAATACCCAAATCATGACGATGCCCTGGTGATCACGGCCCGTATTGCAAACGCTCGCATCAGGCGCATCATGATAGATACAGGGAGCTCCGCCAATAGATTGTACCTTGATATTTTTTAAAAGCTTGGAATGACTAACCGAGATCTCATCCCCATGACTTTAACTTTGACAAGGTTTACCGGGGACGCGATAACTCCAGTGGGCGTAGCAATTCTCCCTATAACTTTCGGCGATGAGCCAAGAACCAAGACCTTCATGGTTCCTTTTATGGTGATCGACCTCCCCTCAGCGTACAACATGATCATTGGGTGACCAACCCTCAATAAGCTAAGGGCGGTCATCTCCACATACCATCGCAATATAAAGTTCCCGACCAGCGCGGGGACGGGAGAGATCAGGAGCGACCCACGGTAGTCAAGGCGATGCTACCTAGCGATAACAGCCATCCCCAAGAGAGGCATGAAGACTTCGGTCCCCGTCCCCTGAGAACCTTACAGACCAAACACTCGACCCGAGCCCACTGAATCAATACTGAAAGTACCATCAGAAAAAGATCATCCGGAGAGGACGGTCCGGGTCAGGTCGACTCTACCCGAAGACCAACGCATCCAGCTCATAGATTTCCTCGGACGCTATTTCTCCCGCTTCAATTCCAAAAAGAAGAGGAAGCTCCAGCGTTTGAAAGAAAGATGCCAGACTATACCCTTGGGTACAACACTAACTTAATTATCGGAGGGATCTCCTAGGGACCCATCATCCGGGCGAAGGTCCTTCTTTGCAGGAACAACCCCATGAGATCAGGAGATAGATCCGCACCAAAGTGACAACCCGAGCCGAGCATCCGCGTGCGTCTTTCCTAAACTCCACATCATGCTGGGCTCCTCTTGCACTTACGATCCGAACCCTGTTGTGCTAACCCCTCGGACACGACGGAAAACCCACCAACACCCACCAACAGTAATGATATCCAAACATCGACATGAGTTGATTAAAGGACACTGGAATAATAAGAAGATGCCATTGCTATGGCAATCATCCACTGGTTTGTATTCTTGCAGGTGGTTGAAGTCTCCAGCGGCTCATCAGTAACCTCGAAGCCCCTAGGGGGACTCACTCAGCTATACAATCACATAGGGCAACTCATTTGTTTGCTTCTGTAAGTGGACTTATTGATGCCAGAAGGAATAATAATGTTCATCTATGTCAGTGCGATTCCCGAGGACGGAGGAAGAAAAGCCCACGCCGAGACTGTGGCAAAGGCGAAGGCAGAGGAGACGGCTGCTAAGAAGCTCGAAGGTGAGGCGAAGGAGCAAAAAGCTCGAGCTGCCTGTCGCAGCGAGCAGAAGACGCAGTGTCTTTGCTCGACACCCTCTTCAGCAAAGCAAAGGGACTCGGCAGTGAGTTCTCCTGCGACAAACTGAGCTCGCAGTTCGCAGCAGTCTCTCAGAACAATAATAACAGTGACACCGAAGAGAAGTCAAGGACACAGATTGGCACCACCATTAGAGGCCAAGCTAAGGCTCGGAGTTTGCCACCCAAGAAGGCAGTCGTGAAGCAGACTGATCCCACACAGGAGGTCAAGAACATCCTTGGCGGCCTCTTCAAGCAAGAAACAATCAAAGTAGACGATGATCAAGTATCCGAGCTGTTTTTTATCCACGAGAAGATGTATGTAGAGAATTATTATTATTATTACTCCTCCTTTTCTTTTGTAAACTCGAGGTACAATTGTCTTCGAGTTGCTTTGGTCTAAGTGTAACATCCCAATTGGGCCATGGGGAGTGGGACAGTCGTAATTGTGGGCTAATGATTCAAGTTTAATAAAATTGTTAAGTTAATTATCTATTACATCAAATCATAACTAATGGTATTAAAATGGATTCAGTGAGAGTTTTTGAGTCATAAAGATTCAGTATATGGAGTTAGATACTATGTCATGATACCTAAACTTCTTCTTTATGCTCATTAGAAGTACATTAACAATGAGTTTTAGTTAAACTGATTAGGGTCAATATATATCTGATCAGACACCAATTCAATAAAAAAATTTCAAGTTATTAGATTATACACCAAGCTCAATATATGTCACATGATAATTGATCTCATACTTACAAATATATTTTTTTAAACAGGATTTTACTTTACAAATAATCATGAAATAGCAAAGCAAACATAGAGTAGGGGGCATGAACACAATAATTCAGCCATGTGTGTTAGATATCAGTAAACTAGTTCATCAAGATTCTTCCCTATCTCTATGACACACACCTGAAATATCTACAATACACATGATGACCATTTCATTCATGGTTGAAGAGATCATATTATCTACATTGACATTCTTTCTGGTCCACAAAAAAAATGCCATTGTTGGGAACAAAAATGGAAGATGATTTCTTAGCATGCAATGCATACCGTAAGCATGTCTGCGATTTCCTGAACGTTGCATGCACTTCCGTGTGGTCTTGCAGTGAGTCAAAGTAGACACAGTTTACAACATGTTCTAAGTGGGAAGGAGGGGCAGAGCGAATCTAGCACATACTCTCAAGTGTGAGATTTAAAACATGTCTGTCTTAATAATAGCTTCATCAGTACACTTGATTCCATATTCTCTTCAGGCCTTTAATAGTATGATAATGCCACAGTTGCACTATTCTATCCCCTAAACAAAAGCTATAAGGTGTCACAGCATTGCCTAAGCTCCCTTGATTAATACAAGTACTCTCTTCACACACCCCAAGTAGTCCTCATTCCTTCACCGACTTGTATAAGTCCTCGTGCTCACAAGCAGACACCTTCCCACCATGTGCTTCTTCATCACCGTTCCAACACTTTTGTTCAGAACCAAACACCCTCTCTCTCTCTCTCTCTCTTTCTCTTTCTTTCTCTCTGTCTGTACTTCCCCACTCAACTAGCTAGCTGTTCATGTCCCAAAGAAGGACAGGACAAAACCAGACTCCTTAATGTCTCTTTTACTCGGATTCATCAGTCCATCTATGTTGCTGCAGTGGAGATATGTAGGGTTTTATCTGGAGATAGCGATGTCATCAGCGTGCAATGACTAACACAATTATAGTGCGATTCCATGGCGTTATTGGATTTGGAGCTTTGGGAAGGAAAGAAGAAAAGAACAGAAGCAAACAAATGGGTTGATGAGGAAGAGACATCTGACTTGGGCGCTGGAATGCTTGGGCAAAGGGAATCCGTGTACTGATTGATGCATTTCAACTTTGTATATTCTAACACAGTCTCAGATTAATTTCCACTGCTGGAATGTGTCAGTCAGTGAGCTTTTATTAGTCGGAGAAAAAGAAATACTCGAGAAGAACAAATAGGAGCATCAAACTGCACTTAATTGCCTGCAAAGATAAGGATCCAGTGTTTTGTTGTCCTCTGTGCTTGGGGTGACATGACACTCAAAACAAGTAGACAACTCACAAGCTGTGTTCTTCTTTCTTCTATGATGCAATATATATGTGCATGTACATAAATTCAATTCTAATTCGTACATATTGGAGCCATTTAATTTTCTTTTTCTCCAAGTCATCGGATCTAACCAAAATGTTTTTTTTTTTTTTTTTTTGCAACTCAATGTATACCTAGTACATAATCTAGTCAATCTGCATTAAGACTAGGATATAAAGTTATTGTTATGCTAATGCAGGTCTTTCTCAAAACAACATCCAAAGACATTTCTTTTAATTCTTCTATTGCAGGGCTTTCTCAAGAAAAAAAAAAAAATGATTATGTATTATAAATGATGTTATCATCAGATCTTCAAGGATCATTTCAAGCCCTTTGGTGGTGTCTTCTTGCAGACAATCGTTAGGCCATTGCAAGCAGTCGTTACAGTGTCTCATCAAACCATCGGTTTGATGATGGAACAGGCAATTTTCCACAAGAACAATGATTCAGATTTGAGATATTTAAGAACACAACAAAAGGATCTGGATTCCTACTTGATTTTGAGAGGGGCATCTCCAAGCCTAAGTTCAAGATCCAAGTCTTCAACTGTGATAGGATTAAGAACCTCAAATCGATCTTGTTGCTGCTCTGCTGAAGATGTTCTCAAGAAGAAAGCAGGCGTTGGATGATCACATCTCCTTCTCTTCTTACTGTTGGCCTCCTCGTCACAGACTTCTATGTCTCTCCATCTCCGGAGACCAAACTCCTTGGACCCCAAATCCTCTGCCCTAAGCTTTAGTTCCGGCACAAGCAGTAGATCCAGAGGCGTAGTCGTGGAAAGAAGCGAGTACTCCTTTACGTTCTCCCGAGTGGTAGATGAAGAAAGGGAAGGAGAGAACAAGGTTTCCTCGATCCAAATCCTTCTGGTGGTGGCTGGAGCAGGAACCCTAGGAGAGACAGGTGATGCTAGAACACCAGAATTAGGGTTAGGGTTAGCAGCAGCACCGAGTGGTAAGGTGCTAACCTGCGGTTGATGGTGTTCTTCTGCAGCTTCCTCGCTGAGGCTCGAAGATTGCCTGAGCTTGGCTCGATCCCTTCGGTGCACGTTCATGTGCCCACCGAGCGCTTGGGCCGATCGGAATTCTCGTCTGCAGAAGCTACACGAATAAGATCTCGGCGGCCAGACGCAGCTTCCTAAGTGGCCTGCGGTGTCTTTAGCGAAGGCCTTCTCCTCCCATGACTCGTTGCAGGCGGATCCAACGATGAGTCTGGGGATCTGGGTGCTGAGGCTAGGCCTGCTCGTCTTCCACATCCAATATCTTGCTTGCTCCATCGCTCTTCTTCCTGGATGAAGAGCTTAGGTAGACACCGACGACTCCGCGACTATGCACGGGTGCTTCCAGGGAAGAGCTTGCAGAAGGTGGAATACAGTCGGAGGTAAGAAAGGTGCATGAGAATCTATGGGGGCGATGCAAGCCTACAAAGTCTCCTCGAGGTAAGTTCTAAGCCCTTTTCTTTGTCACGCCGCTTCTGATTTCATCTGTGGAGTCTGTTCACCACCACCGCCACCACCACCACCAGCGACTCGACGAGTGTTTTACTCATTGTAATTGTGATTCAAGGTTGAATTCTCCCTATTCAAGCGTACAAAAAATCTACAACAATTAAAAGTCTCAAAAAACAAGAACTATTCTTCGTAATCTTCTCAAAACCCTGCTACATCAATAGTCCGGTCGCTACTTTGCTGCTCTTCTGGATCACAGAAAAGAAATGCGTATATAGACATGAAATCATTCTTCTTCATCAAATGACCTTCATTAACAAGCATCGGTTTGTGCTTCTGGACCATTACTTGGATCAAAGTTTCCCTTGCAGCGCATGAGGTTGGCATTTGCTTCTTCCAGATTAGGTCAAGACCGGTCAACTAAGTTTATCATGAAAGGTTGTGGTTAGAGAATATGTTATCTACTTCTTAATGTTATCATTTTTCTATTGCTGCATATCTGTGTCAGCATGTGATAACAAGTGCGAAACAATTACTTCTTGACTGTGTCACCAGGTGACAAATGGCTCACTAAACAAACATCATTTCACTAAGAAACCATCGGTTTGGTGATTGTAATAGGGTTGATACTGAAACTGTCTGCTTTGATGCTTCCGTAAAACAACTGAAATATAGGTGAGCGATCTCCGAGAAGACGAATTAACAAAGGATGGTGATGCCCTCCGTTCTACTTGCAAGTTCATCCTCAGAAGGGGACGGACGGATGGTTACCTTTGTCCTGACTCTCTCTCTCTCTTCTTTCTGAGACATATTCTACAAAGAAAGTTCACTATGGCTTTGTTCTTGGTTTGGCACTTCTCACTGAACACATTTTGGGGCGAAAATTTAACTACTGCTAATTATTAAGAGCAAGATATGAATGCAGAAATGATAGACCTGATTAAACTTGAAAATTGAATTACCACAGGACTGTGAACTTGAATGTTTAACGATCTATGATCCGTATTGTCGTGTTTATGGCGCATGAATTCGGCATATGGATGTGTGCTGGACGATATGCGACCTTCCTTTCACTGATCTCAACGAGGGACTTGTTGCAGAATGTTAGGCAACCGTATAGATCTGTAGGCTCTTCTTCTCTTTTGCAGAGTGGCTAGTAACAATGGTGGTTGTCCTGCAAGGAATCCACGGGCGGAGATCAGCTACAAAACTAGGATTTTAGGAACATAATTGTCGGTTGGAATTTTTATTTTTCTTGTGATCCAGTTGGACTGGACCAAGAACAGCTCAAAGCATTGAGTGCCTCGGTGGATGACACCAGATACTTGTGATTCCATTCTTCCCCTACTGGACTTTGATTGCACTCTCGATGAATAAGTGTCCATTTCTGCAATAATTTGTCTGCAATTATATGACATGATAGTTTTCATCATGTGGTATAAAGTGCTGATGCAGTAAGATTTTTTTTCGGTGGAAAGCAAGCATGCATCTTCCAAATAAAGCATCATAAAAAAATCATGTGGGAAGATTTTTAAACAATGGATTCAGGGACTGTGCATCTTACATCATGATCGGTAGTTGATCAACAATCCAGTATATATATATATATATTTTTCTTGAAGCTCTTCTCCACTTGTTCCTCATAATGTGTCAACCAAACTTTTTCCTTTTTAACTCTCCGAGGATACACTTTCACTGATTCTTATTGCACAGAACATTTCTCTCTATTCAGACCACTCCCATATTTCCTGAAAGAAAAAAATGAATAAGTTGAGATGCTAAACCTCTAAAACAGGAAGACATTTTTATGTAACCCCTTTTAATCCCTTCATCTCAGAGATATCTTTCTGAACCAGATCTCCTCCTCCTCCTCCTCCTCCTCCTCATGATTTAGAAAGACATATCTTGCAGACAAATTTATGTTGTCTGCATTATCCTGGAGCTTTTGAAGCACCACCATGCAATCAAATAAATTGAGCTGGTCTCCCGTTGTTTGCATGATATGTTTAACATCTCCCGCAGTTTATTTCTCCACAACATCACTTGACGAAAACTAACTCTGCACTCCCATTGAGCTACCCATCAAAATGATAGCAATCACTTTCAAGTGGATTATTTTTTGGGTGTATTTTGTTGACTGCATCGTACGTAACTCGGCCGTGTCATTGTCGCTGTGAGAATTGTATGGCAAGTGCAGAAACAATCAAAAGACAAGGAGGCCCACAACACATAGATTATGCTACAAGAATCTTTCATTACGATCCCCAACAGGTCTCCAAGCTGATAAATATGATTAGTTTAATGGATCTTGTAACCATGGAACCAAAATTTTTATGCAAGTGGTGAAGAACAACCTCCATCGAAGGTTGAACTCATAGTATTTGCGTTGAAGACAATCCTAATGCTCTTCCCGACGATCTCACTTTGTAGTGCATCATAAAACAATATAGAATGAACCGTCTACCGAAGGGTCTTTTCTTCTGCTGACCGAAATTATTGACATAGTACAACATGTTTCAGTGTAAAGAACAGAACCTAAGGTTGACATTGCAACGTCAGGTTGAAGATGAATGGTGAAAGGGTTCAACAGCCCAGCCACTAAGATTAAACAGTACATTAGTTAAATGATTAAGGTCCTGAGCCGACCTCGATTAGATTATGATATGGATGATCGGGTTTTTCTCTTTTTATACATTTGTAGAGGTAAGACTATCCTCTCCAAACCTCACATTCGTGATTTATGTTAATTATTGAAGCCACGGTAGTTCAAATTTAAAATTTTCTCAAGGTTTTGAATATTCGAAGAGAAAACTTGAGATTACTACTTACTGATTTCAGCTCAAGAAATTGAGGTCTTTTGGGGATTCATAAATCTTTTAATCCAAAATAACAATTACTCGAGTTTATCCGGGAGTCCCTTCAAATCACTGCATCCGATGATATCAGATTGCAGATCGAGTTAAAATGAGTTATGTTGGCTTCAAGGCCCAACTCATGGCCGACGTGTACGATTTTAAAGGGGCCTATCTGGGTTCGACGTTAGGCTCAAATCAAAGGCTCGGCCCATCATTTCGACGTAGTTATGGTCAACCAAGTCAACATTTCTAACACTGGGTCTTGATCCCGATTCGGGACGCCATATGGGTAATCCATATATATATATGTGATGTGTGTGCACGCACTTTGTTCCGGGTGTGAGAGCAGAGACTCGAGGACGACGGTGGGCATGGGGAAGATACAGTGGGGGCGAGCTGGAGGACGACGCGGGGGATCTGGACTTATTTCCTCCGCAGCTGGTGGTCGTAGGGCCCGACGAGAACGTAGTGAAGATAGTGATCGAGCACCGGTTCGACGACGAGGGCAGCAAGGTGCGCGTCACTACCACCACCCGCGCCCGACTCAGCAATTTCGCCATCGAGCGCCGGTCCTGGCCCAAGTTTGTCGACGCCGAATACGAGGACGCCGGCGCCCGCCTCACCATGGTCTCCACCGAGGAGATCCTCCTCGAGCGCCCCCGAGTCGCTGGTTCGATCCTTTACTTCCTTCTTCTCTTCTCTATAATCGCTCTGGGACTTCTCGTTTTAGGGTTTTGATTTAATTAATTTGAACCGATCATTTCAAATCAGATCGGTTTTGTTTGCCCTAATTTTTCTTACCGAAGAAGAGAAGAAGATCAGTGGTGAGTCAATCTACCATATATATATGTTTTCGTTGGAATATACCTGTGCTGCAAAGGGAGTTTGCTATTTCCTGGATCCGTGGTGGAAATCCATATCTTTAGGGCTCTGTGTGGGGGAACATTTGACATGATATCAATATGGAAGGTAAATGAGGAGAAATAAGATATCTACCTAGAAAAAGGTTAGTAGAAATAGTGAGTTGGAAGAGAAAATACATTTGGGTCATTGAGAGGTATATTTTTTGTGTGCGTGAAGATGGGTGCCATAGCTGCGATTGTGCAAATCCCATCTCAAGATCGATTTGTTGTTGCGAATTCTATCTCACTAAGTCTCATAAATTGGAGACTATGATTTGAGTGCTTCTCAACGAGGTCAACAAACCATTCCTGATGGATTACACTCCCAGATTGGATGAAGAATCACTTTAGTTGATTGATTGATGTTAGTTGATAGTGTAGGATTGGCCATCATGGTAGAACATGGTGGCTACCGACTGTGATGATGCATGCATGACTTTGATGCCAAACTAAATTGATGCATGCATGACCTTGATGCCAAACTAAATTGATGCATGCATGACGTTGATGCCAAACTGATGCATGCACATCTTTGATGCTAGACTGTTGCATGCACGACTTTGATGCCAAACTGTTGCATGCACCATTTGATACCAAAGTGATGTATGCACGACTCTGGTACCAAATTGATGCAAGCATGGCAGAAAGAACAATTATTATACAGAATAATGGGACGAAGGCAGCAGAAGTCTTTGGTAGGGAAGACGGGCTTCAAAGCAATACAATTAACTTAAAGCAGATAGGCTACAACTACCATCCAGCTATAAGAGAGAGAGAGAGATAGCATAAAGAAATTTTATTGGGAAGATAGAGGTTATAATCAAGATGGATAAGAGAAACAACCAAAACCGCACAGCCTCAATGATAACTCAAATATTCTTATTGACTTAAAAATTAACATTTTATGCATTAAACACTTATCGATAATGAAGTTCACATAACTTCTAAGATAACTAAAAAGGAAAAAGATAATTAAATTCTAACAAATCTTATCAAATTGAGAGTCCCTCTAAAGCCTAAGAACCTCTAGGTATAGTGTGCTTGGACAAGAATATCTAAATATGTAACTCGGCATGACCCTAAAGTAAATCTAACTAAACTAGATTCAATTTTGGAGTGATGGTCTAACCACAAAATTAGATTGAATCACCAAAAAGTTTTATGTTTTTGTCTACATGTAATATAGAGTACATGTTTAAATTACCTTATATTAATGTCGTGGAAGATGATTACTAAGCACAATTACTAGACAAATTATTTTGAGAAAGTCGGTGGACATTATGATTATGAGAAGACATTACTAATCCTGTTAACTTTGATGTATACTAGACTACATGTTTAAATCACCTTCTATTAATGTCAAGATGAATTATATTGATCTTATTAAAGATAAATTATATTGATGTTATTAAAGATATATATAATAATGTAGCTACTAGTGTTAGAACTAGAGGGAATGTGTCTAATAAGTTTCCTATTAGCATACGATTACATTAAGGATCCACATTAATTCCCATCTTGTCACATTAATAATGGATGAACTTATTAGTCGCTTACATGATAGATCTCCTTGTGTTGATGGTGTTTTCTTAGTTGATGAAAGCCTAAGTGAAATTAATTATAAACTTGAGCTATAGAGAGGCAAGCCTTGAATGCTAAAGGTTTTATATTAAGTAAGACTAAAACTGAATATATAAAATATAATTTTAGTGATTCTAGAAATAGACAACACAATATAGTTAAATTTTAGTGAGTTTAGTGATTCTAGAAATAGACAACAGAAGTCTCTTTAAAGAAAAACTTTAGGTATCTTGGATCAATTATTTAACAAGATGGAGAGATCGATGAAGATATTATTGAAAAAAAAGCATGATAGTTAAAATGACGAGGGGCATCAATAGTCTTGTGTGATTATCGGATACCTTTGAGATTAAAAGAAAAATTTTATAAGACAGTTGCGAGACCAACAATGCTTTATAGATCTGAGTGTTGGACAATTAAGAAAACACATATACAAAAATTTTGTATTATCAAGATGAGAATGTTGATATTGATATTTTTATTCATAAAGAAGGTATTGCTTCGATAGAAGATAAGATGAGAGAAAATCGTTTAAGATGGTACGGGCATGTCCTAAGGAGACCTCCGAATATGATCGTCGTAAAAAGTGAAATAATTAATGTTAATGGTATGAGAAGAGGTAGAGGAAGGCCTAAAAAGACCTTAATAGAAACTATAGATAAAGATGTAAGTACTCTAAACTTAAGTAAATATATCGCTTTTTACATATTTTAATGGTGGCAAAAGATCCATGTAGATGATCCCAAGTTGTTGGGACTTCCGGTTTTGTTGTTATTGTTGTTGTATTAATGTCAAGACAGGGCAAATTATCTTTGGGAAGTTGGTGTTGTCATTACTAGACCTGTTGACTTTGATTATGGGACTTTGCCCTTTACTGATTAAAGATAAAGATGGGATAGATTATGTTTGAAGAGTTGGCTACTATTGGAATGGTGAATGCACTTTATTGGTAGTCTTGTTGATTTTATTGAAGCGCCTTTGAAATTCTAATGATTGAGCACAACATGGGATAACTTGTGTCAAGGAAGGTTGCTATTATTATGATTATGAGAAGTACACACAATACTCTTCAAGTTATTCATGTTTCAGCAAAGGTCTCAATGAAACCAGAGCCTTGCAGTTCTCTATGGTGTGACTTACTGCAATTTCTGGTTTAGAGAATTCTATTAACTTTACCTTATCATTCAGTGCCATGAGAGAGTTCATTGATACTAAATATAACAACTTTGCTGCATATCTTTGTGCATGAGGTGTATACATGTAGTGGCTTGCACAAATTGGTTGTTTTCTCAAGTAGGTAGAAGCAAGGATTGCCTTACCGAGCGGTAAGGCCCCGTACCTGGCAGTACGTACTGGTCCGCCAGCTGACCATTACGCGGACCGCCCGCTACCGGGCAGTACCACCGAAATCGGTTGTCGACGGTCGATTGAGGGGGAAAGAAGAAGAGGGAGAAACCTGTTTTGCTCTTCCCCGATTCCCCCTCACGATTCGTCACCTATGGGCGAAGAATTGCTCGCGCGATCCGTCGCTTGCTGATGATTCTTCGTCGGCGGGCCATTCCTTCTCCCCGTGCGTTTCGTCTCCCTGCATGGGCAGAAGGAATGAGGCGACGTCGCCCTTTATTTTTTTTAATTTATATTATATTAATATTAGATTATATTATATTATTATATATCGAGCGATACATATTGTGTATATCGCTCGGTACCAGGTACCGTACCATACCGAAATAAACTCAATACACCGGTATGGAAAACCTTGGGTAGAAGAGTATATTTTGGGGAGTGTCTGATAATCGAAAGTGTATTTGTTCTTCATAATTCAATTAGGGATTGTTACTAGAGGCGACAAGGTAATGCATGTTAAGGTGTGAGACTGTCTCAGTATCATATGATCTCCATCTATGTTATCGAAAGGGAACGTCAGTCATATATCATACTAATGTTCTTTACCTTTTCCTTTTTCCGAATAAAAGAGGTCACTTGGTGATGTTTTACATCTCAGTAGCTTTCTGTTATTTGAGGTTGATGCTGTGGACTCTCAAAGCAGCATATATCTTTATCTTTGATTTAACTTGATTTTGTATTATATATACGCACACATATTATTTGATAGGCAAACAATTGAAGTTTATTTTGAACCTAATATCTCATTCGTGTTTTCCTTCTAGTTATATCTTGCTTTCGCTTAATATCCATCAATCCCAAATGTTTAATAGGCAGCAAAGCGGAGGAGCCAAAGGTGGCTGAGGATCCATTAGCTGCTGTGAGCAAAGCAGGCGCTGTCCTCATGGTCTGCTGGACTTGTGGTAAGAAGGGTGATCACTGGACAGCGAAGTGTCCTTACAAGGATCTCGCCCCACCAACAGAGAGCTTAATCGACAACCCCCCAGGTGCCGAAAATGCATCTTCACAATCTGGCACCGGAAAGAGAACCTACGTGCCACCTAGTATGAGAGCAGGTGCAGCGAGGAGTGGGACTGAGATGAAGTGCCGGAACGACGAGAACTCTGTCCGCATCACCAACCTATCAGAGGACACCCAGGAGCCCGACCTGTTGGAGCTCGTCGATGCTTTCGGCCCCGTCACTCGTATCTATGTCGCTATGGATCAGAAGAAGACTGGAGTCAGTCGAGGCTTTGGTTTCATAAACTTTGTCAACAGGGAAGATGCAGAGAGAGCTATAAACAAGCTTAATGGCTATGGCGTTTGTTGAATGGGCTGCTCCAAGGCCCAACTGAGTTTGCGCCGTCTCCAAGTAATCTTGCATGGTTCAGACGGGAAGCCTTCTCATTCTGACCCCTTTTAATCTTGATTTTGTTGCTTTTTTTTTTTTTTACTGGAATTCTCACAACTTCTAAGGTGATGATAACAAACACAATTTACATTTTTGGATAATGCTTGCGGTTATTGGAAGTATTTTCTTTCTGTATTCTCTCTGTTATCATTAGTGTTTAAGAGAGTCCTCCAAGTCCTAAGATGCTGTGGACTAAATATAAGAACATCTATAAACAATGCAGGAGCACTACGTTGGTGCTCCTTTATTTTATATGCCAAGCATAACTCCACAAAGTCCTTCAGCTCAGGGTGCAGGTGGCGATTGGCATTTGGGATTGCAAGGAGGGCAGTGACTTCAACCGAGCAGGAAGAAAACAAGATTGAGGCGCACGTTCTTGGCACTGCCGCTGAAGGTGAAGAAGGTCACAGGCCAATGACAGCAAGTATCAGCTGATACAGTTCATACAAATATCCTTTGTTTGTCATGTCACCACCATTCGACTCACATTTTATATGTGCTCTACGAGTCAACTTGGGTTAAGCAAACACCAACATTATTAGTTGCTTACGTTTGTGGCTGCTGTAGATGTGTAGCGGTTTAGTCCCACATCGGTCGATTTGGAACAGGTAGAGCAGGGAGAGGTGTTTAAAAGGCGAGCCTCGCTACCTTTGAAACATACTTACCTGGACGGGGTCGACGGGCGATCAGTAAGGCCTGTGGCCTAAGCTAGCGGCCTCCATTGCACGTCGGAGGTGCTCTGGCTTACCATCTCCCCAAGTGGGAGAGTGGACGTCATAATTTGTGCCAGAGGGGGTACGCGTACGCGCGGCCCCTACCCAAATCTAGTGTCTTCTAAACGTTGATGATTTCAAGTCGATATGTTGATGAGAATACGCATTTTTTATTGTGTTAGATGCGTTGACTCGTTTTACATTCTTAGCAACGGCTTCTCATAATACTGCATGCGATACGGAAAGATTGGGACAATTCACAAGTCGATTTCAGAGCAATTGAAAGATCGGCCATGGTTAGTCGGTTTGATTGGTAAGTTCATCCTTGTACCTCTTCTTAGACTTAGCAAGACGAGATCATATGAGGTGTTCGATCGAAAGTTGTTCTATCGGTGAGGGTCGACTTAGCAAGATGAGACCATATGAGGTGTTCGATCGAAAGTTGTTCTATCGGTGAGGACCCGATCCAGAATCGAGTTAGGTCATCCTTTGGTAATTGGGCGTTTCCCGGATGTCGATGATCCTGCATGACAGGCTGACGTTGGGGTTTCACTCAATTCATTCAATGCTTAAGTTAGTGAAGGGGAGAAAATAACATTATAAGTTGTATGACAGAGTTAGTGTCTCTAGCCTCCCTCACCATAAGCTGATGGGTGACTTTTATACTTGATCCTTAGACCTATTTATTGGTTGGCTCAATATAAGATCATGTTAACTGTTTGATCATAATAGGAGGAATCTTTCTAGCCTCTGATCCTGATGAGGTATGGTGATTGTTGAGAATAAGCTACGCTACCAATCATTGGTACACTAATTCCATGTTGGATCAATCATTGATACACTAATCCCAGTAGAACATGAAATTTGATAGAGATCCAATATCTACTGGCTTAATGGATATTGGATCCCATCCAATTTCATATTCTATTAGGTTTCACCCAATGGATTCATTAAAAAGAGGGGTTTATTGGATATCCTATATAGTTGTACTTATCAGAACTCCTTTTGATTCAATGAATAATTATTCTCATAATAATTCACTTAACTCATCAACTATGAACATACTATGCTATTACGTCACAGTTCCCAAACAATACAGGAGGATCTAATCCATTGGACTTGTTTGCCCTCAATTGTTATATATATATATATATATATATATATATATATATATATATATATATATATATAATTACTAATCTCTCTAATATACCAGAGATTGTATACTGGGCATGATGCTGTCTAGCCCAAATGAAATCCATTCGAGTCTCGCTCTTATCAGATTCTACCGGAGAACTCATTTTCTCTCAATCTGAGTCTCACTTTTATCATATTCGCTTAATATGATAACTCTGGTTAGGGATTTATATGAGTAAGAGCATATGTGATATTCTTCTCATAATACAAAGAACGGATGATCCTTTATTGGCACAATTATCTTCGTAAGATTGGCTATCATTCTCAGTGACCATGTGTACCAGATTTGAAACATCGAGACTTATAAGTTCGATATCAAAGAACAAAGTACTCAAACTAGCACCATTAGTTTCTCAAGTATAAGGACTAAATATACAACTGAGACTATAAAATCGTTGTCTAACAATGAGGTATCATTAACTATCTAACATTTTGTAAGTGAATCATTCAGAGAACTCATTTTTCAATGAGCACCTACATTATATCCTTAGTGTCCCTACACAAGCAGCTATGAGACTAACTATCTCTATCATATGGATGTATATATAATATACTGGTCTGTCTAGTTATATTGATAACCTTCTCGAGTAACCTATGATCAAGAATGTTTAGGATCTGTATTTAAAGGCAAAATAGTCTTATTATCATAACTTCATCATGAACCAATTCTCATTGTTGACATGACAATATATTCATCATACAATATAAAATAATAAAATATTATTATTAGAATAAACCAAAAGATATTATGCAGTGTGATAATATCACATGTGCAATCACTTAAGTGATTGACTTACAGAGCACCTGTAACTAGCACAATGACCATGACCTTGACGATAAGAGTACATGGAGCTCCTAGAGGGGATTTTTAGACTCCGTAGAGGGCCAAAGAGGCACTGATCAAGAGTGCTACTATCACTTTTGCAAGGTTAGAGATTCAAGGAGTTGACCAAAATGATGATGACCAAGAGCAATAGAGATCGGGAACCGATCCCTTGCTTTCTTCGTCATTGAAATGTGGAGGTTAGGAAATCATCCCCCATTGTTGTCAATCTCTATGCCTGAAGGAGGGTCGAGTGTCTTGACTCCCTCGCTCTCGATGAGGAACTATTGACAAGGAACAATCCCTTACTGAGGGACGAAGGTTGTTGATTCAATGTGTAGGTCGGGCAACCCCAACCCATCAGCGTTTGCTTGATTCCTAAAGTTGAAGAACCAATCAAGGAGGCATAAGCTTAACATGTAAGATGAACTAGATGTGCACTTTGGATCCCTCTTGGTAAAGCCCCCGAAGCATGCAAGGGGGGTGGGGGAGGGTACAAATAATAGGAAGAACATCGTGAGCCAATTGTAATCCAAACACATAACCTTTGTATGGTATCCAAGTTGAAAGGAGAAGATGAATGACATCCTCAACCTGTCTGTCCATGTAGACAAGCGCCCAAGATAGATAGTTATAAGTTGTCCCCAACATAGATAAAAGGCTAATGAGAGATTGTTAGAGACAGTCTCATTGCAAAATATTTTACCCATTCACGACATGGTATAAAATCTCATCTTCAAATCTCATGTTCAACACAATGAAGGGGGATAAATTTTTGACCACTCGCATACATACTCACCAATCTTTAGTTACTAATTTGGGCAATAAAAGGTATCAAGTAGAGAAATCCCTCATGACTTTGGTCTTCATACAAGTGTCATCTTGAGAGCTGATGTTTTAACCTTGAATTCATTTTAGATAACCTTATATATTTGGAATCACGTTGAGTCAAACTAACTAGGATGTTGATGGCATCTTCCTAGTAAAGTCTCGTAGAGCTGGCCGGAACAGACTTCTGGGGCTTCCGTCCGAACTCCATGATCAAGGTCTCCTTGGAATCTTGCAAGCGGCTCTACGTCAGGGATTGTTCCTGCCAATGCCTGCACTACAGGCGTTCTTTAATGGGAAAAGCTCCCTGGACATCCCAGGCATCATGCTCCATAAATTCCCAAGAAGCAGAGTGATCTCTTGAGTTGGTGTTTCTAAGGAGCACCATCCTGTATATGGTGGTGGCAAGGTTCAAGGCACAACTGGCTCTGGCATCACGAATGAGAGAATTAGCGGAAGGACTAAATGGGTCTACTACTCTACCGGTTCGTATCAGTAGTCGACCTGATCCAAATCCTGTTCATTGCTTCTAGATGGTTCTTCACGTTTGAAGGAGATCATCCTCGAGCTTGGAAGAAGGAGACAAACGTGGTATCCGGTCAATTCATGAAGTTCACTTACAGAGAGCTAAGGGAGTGATAGGGTAGATATTGGGCTAATCGGCCTGGCCCGATCACGACAGCCCAAAGTCCACGTGGGCGGTCATCTTGGTAACCCGAGGACCACATGGACAGTCACATCGTCTGACCGATCAACTTCAATGTGTCAGCCCCAGGACTACATGGACAACCACATCGGCAACCCGATAGTCCGGACATGTCAGACCAGGGATAGCGCCGGATACCCAAGACGTTATACCCGCAGTTGTCGGCCCCGTCGATCTAGATCCCGGGAACCAGCGAAGGCGTCGCTCGGTGCAAGATCGAACCTCGGTGCAACCGAAAGCGTCGAACCCATTAAACATCATGGTACCACCCTCCTCTGCCCGACAGTTATAAATATCCCCTTCTGTAGTCTAAAGAGGGATCTTCTCCGAACTCTCGACCTTCTCCTAAAACCGCTCGGGACCTCCTAAGACCCGATCGAAATTTCTACCACCGAATGCTAACTTAGCCATAGGAGGAGCCTAGTCGGGCGCACAAATCCCAGAGGTAGGCGTTCTTGCAGGTCACATACGCCCCTTTCAAGCCGACGCGGCCAACCCCAACGAACCGAGGAGCTTGTACATCACAAAGCCTAGTTGCCTCGCCAAGCTCCCCCGAGCCTCTGAATCCCGCTGAATCGATTCTGTGCACCCAGGCTGAACCATATCGTGCTGACTCATCGGCCACAACACAATATTTCCAATAACATTTTGGCACTAGGAGGGCTTGAACCTCAGTACACTGAGGTTCCTCATGGGCAATCAGTTTAACTGTGCTGAACTGACGGGTGTCACTATGCAATCTGGAGGTGCCGTGGCGACAGGACTCCAAGACAAGCACTGAATTGAGAGCTAAACTGATAGGTGTTATGTATGTTAGGATTTGCTGAACAGAGTGCTGAACTAATGGGTGTCTAGAACCCCATAAATTTGCACCAACATCAGGACAAGCGCTGAACTAACGGGTGTCACTGTATGTTAGGATTCGATGTCTGATGTCGGGATTTCCAAGTGAGTTTAACTGTACTGAACTGATCGAGCACTGCTGATCCACGACACCCATTAGTTTAAAAGCCATCAGAAATATAAGACCCAGCCGAGGCATAGTTAAATAATAATTAAGCACTGCTGCTCAATTTCTAGATTCATGGAGCAATACTGCTCAGGTTATGGACTGATCAAGTATTGTTGCTCAAGTTTTGGACTGGCCAAGCACTGCTGCTTAGGTTTTAGACTGGCCGAGCACCGTTGCTCGATTTCTGGACTATCGGTCACTACTGCCCGATTTCTGGACTGTCGAACATCGATGCTCAGTTTCTGGACTATCGGGCACTGCTGCTCAATTTCTGAACTGGTCGAGCACTGTTGCTCATGTTTTGGACTAGCTGAGCATTACTGCTTAGGTTTTGGAATGGCTGAGCACTGCTTCTCAATTTCTAGACTATCGAGCACTACTACTTGGTTTCTGGACTGTTCGAGCACTACTGCTCAAGTTTTGGACTGGCCGAGCACTGTTGCTCGATTTATGGACTGGCTGAGCACTGCTGCTCGATTTATGGACTAGCCGAGCACTATTGCTCGCCTTCTGGACTGGCCAAGCACTGGTGCTCGGGTTTTGGACTCGCCAAGCACTACTGATCGACTTCTAGACATGCCGAGCAATGCTTATCGGGTTCTGGCTAGCCCGAGGCGTAGCTCGGGTTTGTGACTGCTGAGATACATAATTCAGGCTCATGATTGGCTCGAGGCATAGCTCGGGCTTGTGAGTGGCCGATATACATAGCTTAGGCTAATGACTTGCCCAAGGTGTAGCTTGTGCTCGTGAGTGGCCAAGGTGTATAGGTCGGGCTCACGACTCGCTCGAGGCATAGCTTGGGCTCATAACTTGCTGAGATGCGTAACTCGGGCTCATGACTCGCCCGAGGTATAGCTCGTGCTCGTGATTAGCCAAGATGCATAGCTCAGGCTCATGATTTGCCCAAGGCATAGCTCGGGCACCTTAATGCTAGCTGCGTCCTCGACTAACTGGACCATACGACGCTGCACCGATCATTATCCCTACTGGTTCCCAGGGTCTCAATCATTGGGAACTGTGTCAGGTCGACTGACGTAGTGTCAAATCAGTTGACGCTGTGTCAGGTCGGTCGTGCTCTGATTTTCTTGCTGAATATTTTGTTGGAAATGTTGTGTCATGGAGAATAGCCCAATTCACACTAACGACTATTTCGCTGTCCCGACCATGCGCACAAAATCCTCCACCTTGGGTATTATTGGCTGACTATACCCTCAGACACTATGACCTATGTCCAGAAATATGAGCAATGCCAGAAACATGCACAGATTCAACATCAATCGGCTCTGCCCCTCTCCTCAGATGACTATGCATGGCCCTTCACGCAGTGGGGAATGGACCTCCTCGGTCTGTTCGCTCCAGCCTCGGGATAATGTAAATTCTTAATCGTCGGAGTAGATTACTTCACCAAATGGATTAAGGCTGAGCCTCTAGCCTCGATCACAGAGAAGCAGGTAGAAGGTTTCATCTAGTAAAACCTCATCACAAGATTCACCATCCCGAGGACCATAATTACCGATAACAAGATAAAGTTTAACAACTTAAAGTTCAAGTCATTCTGCCAAAGCTACTGGAGACAGTTGAAGTTCAGCTCGATCGCTCATCCTCAGGCTAACGTGTTAACTGAGGTCGCCAATTGAACCATCCTTGAGGGGTTGAAGAGGATAGTCGCCGGGGCATAAGGCACTTGGGCCGAAGAGGGTCCAAGTATACTGTGGGCACTACGGATAACCCCAAAGACGTCGACGGGAGAATCTCCCTACAGTCTAACTTTCGGGCCGAAGCTGTCCTACCACCCAAAGTGGTCTTCCCTACCCTTTGGGTTGAACACTTCGAGCCAGAAGCATCAGAAGCAGGCCTTAGGGAAAACCTCGACCTTTTTGAAGAAGTAAGGGTCGAGTTCCATTTACGGGCCCTTATATATTAGAAAGCTATCACTCGACTCTACAACCGCCAAGTCCGATCGCGACTGGTTAGTGATGATGACCTTATCCTCAGAAAAGCCAAGGTCGGTGACCCAGGGCACGCCTGAGGCAAGCTAGCCCCAAGATGGGAAGGACCATACAATGGCATTCGTACCATTCGAGATGGCACTTACGTTCTTGCCACAATGGACAACTGAGTGCTTCCCCGAACATGACACATTTTGAGCCTGAAGAAATTCTATGTTTGAAGCATCAGACCGAGATTTACTGAGCAGAAAACTAAACACAAGACGAGCAGAGAAAGAACTTGAAATACTATTGCTCCAAATTGGGTAACACAATAAGGTCAATCGACCGATCACAACGTGAGAGAGATACTTAGAAGCAAAAGGCAGCTTGTATTGATTCAAAAGAAATTCCATAGATAGTCGGTTGCCCGACTATATCTAAAATTGTTACCCGACAAAGCTATTACATCAAGGAAACTCACTCCTCACGAGGAGTACTATCATCAAAGGGCCGGCATGCCTTCGTCCTCATGTTCGTGTCCTCGGGCCGCTTGGCAAAGGGGTCATCTTCGATAGACGACTCCAGGTACTTTGCTCAAAAGCGCTCCAACGCCACCCGGTAACTGAACTCGTAAGTCATTTGTCCCATTTTCTCCAACCTAGACTGAAACCTTTGGGAGGTTTTGTATTCGACCACAGCCTTGCCACCCTCTACCTTCAGCTTGGACTATTGAACTATTAAGATCAAATCACACTCAATTCAGACTCAAACTTAACATACAATTTAAGGGTTATAACCATACATGACCACCAAGCTTAATTAACGACCTCACTCCCACAATCCGACAACCTTCGGTATTCCCTGTAGTGAGTCTCACGGTCTTCCTCAGGCGATCTCCCGACATGTTCATAGCAATCTTCTCGATACATTCGGCAAAGTCCTAGCGAACTTCAGGCGAGCTCCCACCGCATCGTCCAAACCTTGGCCTGATGCCTAAGTATGATCCTGGGTCCATGTCTAGTCTGTAACTCATTTCCACCGTTGTGTTAAACCTACATCACTTCCTCTAACAAGACATATTAGATTAAACATTCATCAATTGATTTCATCATCAAAATCCGAGATTCAACATAGCACCTCAGCCACCTTCGTCAATGACATCACCTCATCCTCGAGCCGAGGTCGAGAATCTCGAAGGTCCTTCAGCTCAGTGCGGGTGGAATCGGCTACCAGTTCGAGGTCCTTACGACACTGCTCAGACTTCCAGAGCATAGCCTTGAGCCGATCCACCTCGGTGCTTAACTCAGCGACCCACTTCTCTGCGGCTGCCATAGCTTCTGGCACTAAATCGATCCACCTCGGTGCTCAACCCAACGGCCCCGCCAAGCTCTCCCGAGCCTCCGAATCCCGCTGAATCGATTCTATGCACCCAGGTTGAACCATGTCATGCTGACTCATCGGCCATGACACAATATTTTCAACAATATTTTGGCGCTAGAAGGAGGGTCTGATGTTGTAGGAATATTCGACGCTCAACAACCTCGGGGAAGACATCCCAACAGCCCAACAAGCCTTCATAGTGGCTGGACCACCCTCCCTTTTCCCTCCTCGGCGAAGGGAACCCGGTCGCTCACACTTCGGGGCATTACTGGTATTTATTCAATGACCCCGGACTTACCCCACACCCCTCGGCCCCCGCCCCCCGCCCCCCGCCCACGTCCAATCCCGAGAGTTCAGCGATGACCCTCGAAGCCTTTCTCAGGCTTACCCACCAAGTGCAAGCCTCAGTTGAGATGATCCAAATGATTATCCCCTACATTCCTCAGCAGACACAGCAGCCGAACTCGTAGCATTAAACTGCTCCCGCAGCCCCACCTGGGGCATTATTACCTTCGGAAGGACAACCCCCAGCTATGTAGCAACTCAGCGATGATCTTCCTCGGCCTCCTCCGGAACATAATCCCACACTTGTCGGGGATGCAACGGGGCGACGCATGCCCACTGCTAGTGCTTCAGTCCATAGCATGCTTGACCCAGACACCCTCTCCTCCGATTCTACGGATTCACTACGGGCGCAGTTGCGCTTGATGAATCAACAGATAGACGATGTATAGAAGGAGTTCGTTAGGTCGAAGGAAGAGCTCAGAGATAGTTCCATTGGCGGATCCCCCTTCATACCAGAGGTACGAGACACGCTGATCCCGTAGCACTTTTGGCTTCTAATGCTGGAGATGTACGGTGGTAGCTCCGATCTAATGAAGCATGTAGCTATGTTCATAGCTCCAATGGCACTATACAGGATGTTGGATGCCCTAATGTGCCGAGCTTTCCCGACAACCCTGCAAGGGTCCACTCGGATGTGGTATACTCAGTTGAAACCCGCTTCGATCTTTTCCTTTGACCAGCTCGCCAAAGAGTTCGTGCTGAATTTTCTTGTCAGTGCATGACTGAGACTGACTGCTGCATCCCTCCTTAGGATGAGCCAGAAGGAGGATGAGTCATTGGCACAGTATGTCACCCGCTTCATGACCGAAACTAGGGGATGCCCGACGCCCATCCATCTCTCATGATCCATGCCTTTTGGGTTGTGACCATCCCAGTTCTTATGGTCGTTGGTCAACATCCACCTGTAACAATCCTCGAGATGTTACAAAGGGACAACCAATATATCGCTGTTGAAGCGCTAGTGGCTGGCAAGCATGAGGACTAGAAGAGACCCCATGCCGACTCTTCCCGAGGCCCACCCCCAGGACCCTCGAGAAGAAGAATGGAAAGGACCGAGCCGGTTATCTCGAGTCTCCCAAACACTCCCCTCAATTCTACTCAGACTGAAATTTTTCTCCAAATCTGGGAAAAAGGTCTCCTCAAAGCGCCCAATCCAATAAAATCCCGACCTAAGGAGCGAGATCGAGGGCACTACTATCGTTTCCATCGTAACTATGACCATGACACAGAGGAATGTTATGACCTCAAAAATCAGATTGAAGACCTCATTCGTTGGGGCCACCTTAGCCGGTATATAAGAAAGTCACGTAAGCATTTGCTTCACTCGAAGGGTCCAGTGGAGAAACAAATCGATGTCATAGTCGGTGGACCAGCCTCGGGAGGAGATAGCTCCTCTGCCAGTAAAGCTTATGCCCGAACTATAGTACAAAAGAGTCCCCGATAGGAGCGCGACCTCGAGATCACCTTTAGGTCGGGGAAGGAGGAATATTCGGATCACGATGATGCTTTGGTGATCTCGGCTCGGATAGCAAACGCCCGAGTCAGGTGGATTATGATCGACACAGGAAGCTCGACCAACATCTTATATTTTGATGTCTTTCAAAAACTTGGTATGATTGACAAGGATCTCGTCCCCATGACTTCCACTCTGACAAGATTCACCGGAGACGCAATCGCTCCCCTTGGCGTCACTACTCTTCCTGTCACCATCAAAGAGGAGCCAAGGACCAAGATGTTGATGGTCTCATTCATGGTGGTCAAGCTCCCCTCGGCATATAATACAATCATTGGTCGCTCGACCAGCTCATATCAACCTCGGAAGAGCCGCCAATTTGCTGCAATAAAAGGCCCTTCGGATCCCCTCTTCGAGCACCTCTATGGAGAACTTTCTCAGGGAGGGGGGTGCAGAATGATAGGCATATATTGGGCTCATTGGCCCGGCATGATCACGACAACTTGAAGTCCACGTGGGTGGTCATCCGGTAACCCAAGGACCATGTGGAAAGCCACGTTGTCCCGACAGATCAGCCTCGACGTGTCAACCTGGGGACCACATGAACAACCACCTCAACAACCTGACAGCCCGAACATGCTAGATCGGAGAACGTGTTGGCTACCTTGGACATCGTACCCACAGTCGTCGCCCTCGCCAATCCAGACCCTGGGAATCGACAAAGGCGTCGCTCAGTGCAGGACCGTACCCCGATGTAGTCGGAAGCACCAAACCCATTAAATATCATGGTACCACCCTCCTCCGCCTGACAAGTATAAATATTCGTCTGTAGTCTAAAGAGGGATCTTCTCCGGACTCTCAACCTTCTCCTCCTAAAATTGCTCAGGATCTCCTGAGACCCGATCAGAATTTCTACCGTCGAACGCTAATTTAGCCATCGGAGGAGCCTAGTCAGGAGCACAAACCCCCGACGTAGGCCTTCTTGCATGTCATAGACGTCCACTTCATGCCAACGCGATCAACCCCAGCGAACTGAGGAGCTACTACATCATGAAGCCCAGCGGCCCCACCAAGCTCTCCTGAGCCTCTGAATTCCGTTGAATCAATTCTGCGCACCCAGGTTGAACCGTGTCGTGTTGACTATCAGCCACAACACAATATTTCCAACAACAGGGAGCAACTGCAAAGTTCAAGGACGAGCTCGACTGCAGTGAAGAAGTTGGACGACGTGATCCAAGGAGGAGTTCCATATAGGAGAATCTACCATATGAATCTGGTGAGAACGTGGGGGTTCTGCTCGGAAGGCAAGCAGACTTTTAGTCTCCAAGTTCGTGTACCTCTTCCATGGGAGCGTTGTTCGGGTGGAGCCAAAGGTTCAAGGTTGCGGTGGGCGTCGCTAGAGGCTTGCCTTACCCTCCACCGTGAGTGCCTCGAGCGGGTCGTCCACTGTGATGTCAAGTCTGAGAACATACTGTTGGATTCCGAGTTCGAGCCCAAGATTGTAGACTTCATATTGACAAAGCTGTTGAAGAGAGGTGGAATGAATTATGGCGTCTCTCGTGCTCGAGGAACCAAAGGATGATACATGGTCGCCCGAGTGGGCCTCGAATATGCCCGTCACTTCAAATGTCAACATCTACAGCTACAGCACCGTGCTGCTTGAGCTAACCAGAGGGGGGCAGAGTCTAGGATTGGAAGAGAAGACGGACGACAGACTGACGAGTGAGGAGATGTAATGGATTGGAGACTTGATGGTTGGTAGACTGGAGGGGAAGTTCAATTGGAAGTTGATGAAAGATAGAGTTGTTAGCATTTGTTGTAACAACTAGTACCAGATTAGTTAGATTATTGAGGAAAATCCTTAACGTCTAACCTCTCTATCCCTATCTTCCTTTGTATAAATAGACATCAGTGAATGAATAAAAGAGATGACACACTATTCCATTCAACTCTTTTTCTCATTTCTATCATGTAATCAGAGCCGCTTGCCTAGAGCAAGCTCTCTTCTCGCTGTCAAATGGCAGCAAATTTTCATCATTTTCGGTCACGAGTAGAAGTCGTAAGTTTTCACCATTTTCGGCCATGTGCAAAAGTTGCAATAGACTCTCACGTGCAGAAGCTGCTACAGACTCCTACCCATCTGTTGTCGTGGCACTTCCGCCTTCTCTATCGGTAAGTTTTCTACCGCTGCATTTCTTTTTTTTCTCACCGCACCATCATCCTCTCCATATCTGTGGAAGCCGGAGACGTATTCCTCCGGCAAAGCTTCGGTCCCCCCCGGTGATCGAATCAGAGAAATCCAACTGGTGACTCAATTACCAACGGACGGGTCGGAGTGGATCAGCGACGGCGGCGAGTGGGTTGAACTGGCGAAAGGTGACGAAAGCCCCAATCTCTTCGATATCTACAACTGCAATGCCTAATCCTCCTCGGCAGCCGCGGCCACGATAAACCCACCTCGGCAGTCGCTTGAGCATCAATGCGGACGATCCCAAACCAGATCTGCTGCTCCTCCTCCAAGGAGCGATTGGGAACAGAGGTCCACCTCCCGCGACCGTCGCCCGTGCTCGCCCAAACCAGTGCTGCAGAGGACTGAACCCTCTCTGCTATTTTCCTCTATTCCGAAGAGATTAAGACCAGATCTGGTGCTGCTCCAGCACCAGATCTTTTCACCTGCTGCCCTTCGTTGCCACCAGCAGTGATCGATCATCAGGATCAACTACTGCTCACCTGTTGTCACCTACCACTGCCGACCATGCTTCTGTCGCTGCGAGCAAGCCACGCAGCCACCGGCTCTTCCCTTCTCAGAGGCTCCCTCTACAGGAAACCTCCTGTAACAACTGCACAACATCAGACTCTCGCTCGCTCACTGTGGCATTGAACTCTTCTCCGTTGCTGCAGTGAGACACAAATCGACAGAACAAAGAAAAAAAGGGACAAAAGTATTCCTCTACAAAGTCTTCATCAACTACTTCTCTGGTTTCTGTCAGTGTTATTACTGGAAGCTCCAACACCTCTCCGAGTATAGGACCGATCTCCATCAATGCTGCTGTCATTATTCACTTCAAATTATCTAGAGGGAATTATGCTTCATGGCACGCTCATTTCACTAATCTCCACTTTGGATATGATTTGTTAGGATATGTTGATGGATCTTTCAGTTGCCCACCAGCAATGATTGATATCCCATGAACAACAAGTCAAGCACCGAATCCATAGCATAAACTGTGGCTCCGACATGACCGTCTTATTCTTCAAGCGATTCAAGCCTCGGTTGTTGGTTTTATCGCACCACTTATATCTTCATGTGTTACTTCTGTCGAATCTTGGTGCAAGCTACAAACTACCTTGGCAAATCGCTCGCGCACCCGCATGCTCGGCCTTCTCTCCAAACTTATGAACACAAAATAAGAGGGAAGTACCATTGCTGATTACCTTCAAACTATCAAGGTAATCATCGATGACTTAGTCTTCATAGGACATTATCTCAGTGATGATGAAGTTATCGTCCACACCCTCAATGGTCTTGGGGCTGAGTATAAAGAATTAACAGCATCAATTCGTGCACGTGACTCCCCACTATCATTTGAAGAGCTGCACGACAAGCTGACTGACTACGAGACTTATCTAAAGTACGAGGATAGGGTAACAACACAACCTATTACTGCCCAAGTAAGTCAAAAATTCAAAAGAAAAAGTAATCATTACTATAAGTCTGCCAACAATGGTCCAGAGCAAGCACAATCTTATCACAATCTAAGTGGTAACTATGGTACCCAACCATCTTGGCATCCTGCTCCCATGTCGGGAGGTAGCATCATCCCTCATCACCAGCCCTGGTGTCCTGCTCCAATACCTCAAGATAGCATCAACAACTATCAACAGCCTTGGCGTCCTGCTCCTATGCCTCCAAACCGAATAGTCTGCCAGTTGTGTGATAAGGTTGGTCACTCCGCCAAGGTCTGTCGATCTCATCCACGACCTCTGCCCCAGGCACATCTCACTATTGCTCCACCTTATGATCGACACTCCTCGGTTATGGACTCTGGAGCCTCTCATCACATCACCGCGGATCTCCAAAACATGTCCTTTTCCAACAGCTATGGAGGTATTGATGACATCATCATTGGTGATGGTAAGCGACTTTCTATTACTCATGCTGGTTCCACAAGGCTTACTTCTAATTATATTAACTTTACACTCGGTGATGTGTTGTGCGCGCCTCATATCAAACAGAATCTCATCTCTGTCTCTCAATTCTGTAAACAAAATAATACCTCTATTAATTTTTTTCCTGACCACTTTCTTGTCAAGGATTTGAACATGAGGGCATCGTTAGTTCAAGGCCAGAGTAAAGATAACATCTACCAGTGGCCATCCACCTCTCAACCTACTACCTATTCTTCTGTTGCTGCGTCCATGGATGTGTGGCATCATCGTCTCGGTCACCCTTCTACCTCTGCTCTACGAACGTTTCTTTCCCGTTATACTCTTCCTTCGTTTAAAACTAGTCCTATTATTTCTCATTGTAATGCATGTCTTAGTAATAAAAGTCATCGACTGTCATTTGCTCATTCTTCTATTTCTTACACACATCTACTGATGTTTGGGGCCCTACACCAAGTATTTCTTTTGATAAATATAGATTTTATGTTATATTTACTGATTATTTTACCAAATATACTTGGTTTTATCCTCTTCAATATAAGTCTGAGGTCTCCACAATCTTCCTTTAAAAAAAATGATAGAAAATATCTTTCAGTCCTCTATCAAAATAATTTATTCTGACGGTGGGGGTGAATACCAAACACTAACATCACACTTGTTAGCCTGTGGTATTCAGCATCTCAAATCTCCTCCGCACACTCCTCAGCTAGTTGGCTCTATCAAGCGCAAACATCGGCATAAAGTTGAAACTGGTCTCACACTTCTCCATCATGCTTCCATGCCAACTACCTTCTGGTCTATAGCTTTTCTGACCACCGTCTATCTGATAAATCGTATACCTACTCCTGTCCTCAATAATCAATCACCATTTGAAAAGTTATTTCATCGATCCCCAAATCTTCAAAAACTTAGGGTCTTTGATTGTGTCTGCTATCCTTGGCTACGCCCTTATGCATCAAATAAACTAGCACCACGGTCAATGCCTTATACCTTCATTGGTTACTCCCTTGAACACAATGCTTATCGATGCTATGATCATTCAACTCACAAGGTCTTTGCGTCTCGTCATGTTATCTTTGTGGAGTCTTCCTTTCCATTTCAACAACACAAATCTACCACTGTATCAACCACTCCGGTGCAAATGCATCAGTAGCACATGCCATTATCCAATGAACCTCCATACGAATCACCAACTCCAACTCTTGAGTGGAGCACCCCTCCAATACAACATCTCACTCCCTCTTTCCTTTCTCCCTCTTCTGATACCATAGACATCTAATCGTTGGACACTCACCAACTAGCATTTCCCTCGCCTCAGTCTACTACCACTATTGTTCCACAGTCCAACTCATCATGTTCTACTACTTCGCCCACACTCATTCCACCATCATCTCCTAAACCCCTTGGATATCCAATGACAACACGCTCTAAAAGTGGTATTTTCAAGCCCCGTCAGGTTCTCGATCTCAATACGATTGTGACTCCCTCTGTTGAGACCTGTGAACCTACCACGATCACTCAAGCCCAAAAGTCTCCTCATTGACGTCAAGCTATGTCTGATGAATATGACGTCCTACTTCATAACTCTACCTGGACACTTGTTCCCTGTCATCCCACCCAAAATGTCATTGGGTGTAAGTGGGTTTTTCGAGTTAAGCGGAACCCTGATGGGTCCATTGCCAGGTACAAGGCCCGCTTGATTGCCAAAGGCTTCCATCAACGTCCTGGTGTTGATTTTACTAAGACATTCAATTCTGTTGTTAAGTCCACAACAATCCGACTGATTCTGAGTTTAGCAGTTTTAAAAGGATGGCGACTGCGATAACTTGATGTGAACAATGCATTCTTACAAGGAACTTCAATTGACGAGGTCCTTATGGAGTAACCTCCTGATTTTATTCATCCTTAGTATCTGAAACATGTCTGCAAACTCTAAAAGGCCATTTATGGTCTTTGACAAGCTCCAAGAGCCTGGTACATGGAACTTGGCTCCTTTTTTACGTACATCGGCTTCTCTAACTCCAAGTCTGACACCTCCTTATTTCTCCGTCAATTACCTGGCAGTACAATATATCTTCTGGTATATGTTGATGATATTATTGTAACAGGTAGTAATTCTATGGAGGTCACAATGTTCATTAACCAATTGGCCACCAGATTTTTCCTCAAAGATCTCGGTCCCTTGACTTATTTTTTGGGTGTAGAAGCAATGTCTACATCTTCGGGACTCTTCCTCTCTCAACGGAAGTACACTTAGGACTTATTAGTTAAGACAAACATTAAGGATGCAAATGCTCTTTTGACTCCTCTCTCCACTGGTGAATCGCTTCGGTTAAATGATGGCAGTCCTGCTATAGATTATACACAATATCGACAAGTGATTGACTCCTTACAATATTTAGCCCTCACTCGTCTAGATATCTCATTTACGGTTAACAAGCTGTCACAATTCATGCATAGACCATCTGTCACACATTAGTCAGCTGTTAAATGAGTATTACGATATCTTAAAGGTACTCTTGACTATGGCATCGTTCTCTACAAAAAAAATGTCCACTTCAACTTCATGCTTATGCTGACGTTGATTGGGCTGGGAACCTTGAAGATAGAACATCAACATCTGCGTATATTATATTTCTCGGAGCCAATCCAATCAGTTGGAGTTTCAAGAAACAAAAGACAATTGCTCGGTCTTCTACTGAAGCTGAGTATCGCTCAATTGCAACTGCAACTGCTGAACTTAATTGGGTAATGAATCTGCTCGAAGAGCTTGAGATTTGCTCCTTTGCTACTCCTATAATATACTGTGATAATGTCGGGGCTACCTACTTATGTGTTAATCCGGTGTTTCACTCTCGTATTAAACATATAGCAATTGACTTCCACATTGTATGAGATCAAGTGACGAATCATCAACTACGTGTCTCTCATATTCACACCGCGGATCAACTGACGGACTCCCTCACGAAGCTACTCTCCCGCAAGTTGTTCTCACTTCATCGGTCCAAGATCGACGTCCTTGGCAGGAGCACAGTCTTGCGGGGGCATGATGAAAGATAGAGTCATTAGCATTTGTTGTAACAACTAGTACTATATTAGTTAGATTATTGAAAAAAATTCTCAACGTCTAATATCTCTATCTCTTTCTTCCCTCTGTATAAATAGACATCGATGAATGAACAAAAAAGAGGACACACACACTATTCCATTTACATCTGAATCTGATGGTGGAGATGGCAGTTTCTTGGCTGGAACAAGAGAGAGGTAAAAGACCCGACATGGATCATCAAATCCACAAGTTGCTTCCAACCGAGATCTCACTCAAATTGGCCTGCACACCAAGTCTCAAACAAGCAGACAAAATCCAAGTAATCGATGAAGATTATTTCCTTGCTATCAAGTCTTCCTTATCTTTCTTCTTTTTTTATAGAATCACAAGGCTGGACACTGCTGCTCAACAACCGCTATTTATTTTTTAATGAACCCAAAGTATTCTTTTATGCCCACTTGGTGAGAAGAACACACCGAAAGCGTCCAAATTTAAGGGTATTATTCGACATTGCTGGCCGGCATTTTGTTGTAGTTTAAGTTTACAACCACCCACGCTAATGATATCAACGATGCTTTAGCTTTCAACAATTTCCCGGAAGCGGATCGCATCCACTGTTCCTTGCAAACATTGGGCCCGCTAAACAGGACTAAATTAACCTGATGAAGAACAAAGCAGAGTGTCGACGGGTGAGAATGCCTTCCGCTATTAACATGGCTGTTGATGGGTGAATGGAGACGGTACGGTGGGAACAACACCACCCACGGAAATCTCAAGCAAAACAAGGCAAAAACTCCGGCCCCTCTAATTGGCACGAACACTACTGGGCGAGGAGCGGCTCCGGCGAGCACCGCCGCCGGCAGTGGTTGGGGATGCGGTCCATGCACTGGTACAGAGGCGGCGACACGCTGAGCGGGGAGCGCACGCAGTGCCGGCACGACGGGTGGCACGACCTCACCATGTCCTGGCACTGGCACTGCGGCGGAGTGGACTTCGTGCACCCGCCGCACCGGTCGCAGCACGGCCATGTCCTCCTCTGCCTGCTCCTCTCTCCGACTCCTCCTCCGTCTTCTTCATGCCCTGTTGCGTGACCCAGAAACCAAATAGAAAGCCGATTAGTTCGGCGTCGATCTCGTGATCGAGCTGGGGAAGTATTGGGAGTACACACTGACCTTTGGTTGACAGCGCAGAGCGGAGCTCCGGGTGGGAGGAGGAGGCGGTGGCGAAGAAGGCGGTCGCCACCACCATGAGGACCAGGCTGAACACCACCAGGTTGTACCTCATATCTTCGTCTTCAATCAGCGCTTTCGCTTTCTTTCTTTGCCAAGTCTCGGCTGCTCTGCCTTGGGTTTATCCACGGGCGGAAGTGGCGTGCTTTATGGAGTGGGTGGGTGCTCTTGTGATCGACGCCTGCGATTTTTTATTTGGTCGACAGCCATCGATATCAACATCTGGCGAGCTTATCCAGAACGAGGGAAGCGATGACTCGACCACGCAACTCGCTACGACGAATCGCCGCTGCTTCCGAGTCCATGGGCGGTCGGTCGGCGGATTGGGTTTCACGCGGGGATTTGACTCGAGGGACCGTGAATCACGTGCGAAATTTGAGCGATGAATTGGGACGATTCGTCTCTGGATGTGTGATTTCCAAGATAAGGATCCGTTGGAAGGCATGACTCGACCACGCGACTCACTACGACGAATCGCCACTGTTTCCGAGTCGATTTGAGGCGAGGATTTGACTCCACGGGCCGTGAATCACATGCGAAAATTGAGAGAGAATTTGGGATTATTCGTCTCTCTCGATGTATGATTTCCATAAACAAGGATTCGTCTCCCTTTTGGTCGACGAAGATTCGTCTGTCAAAATTCCACGAACACCACCGAGGCATATACCTTGGCAGATGCTATGGCGTTAACACCTTGGACAAGGAATAAGACAAGTATAACAACTAGACGATTAAGAATCGTTCGGCGTGCAAGTTGATTAAGAAATAATAAATATTCATAGATACTATAGTTACAATGAGAATAGTGAGATAGAATTTGAAATAAGTTTATTCAGAAAGAAATCAAAGTGATTCCCTATATGCTAAATGTCCCAAAAAAGAAGTATAAATATTAAAATATAAATTTTTGTGATTCCCTCGCTCTGGCTGATGGATTTTTATATGTAATCCCTATCACTTAGGACTGGAAATCAGGCAACGTGGTGCTTGTTAAGCAACAACAAACAAGTCCAGTAAAATGTGAATTCGGTCGACAAAATAAAAGCAGCAACAAAACCAAGATTCCTATTTCACCCTAACTAATAGGGTGTAGCAGCCAACACGAGTCAAACCATTTGACCTACATGGAAAATAGAATCCTTAGACCTACATCAAGTTTTCTGTAGCTGGTCTAGCTAACTAGTTCATGTAGATCAAAAAAGATTGGTTAGATTCTTTCGTTAATCAAGTTATGTCAATCCCCAATAGAGGTTAGGCTCTGTTCTCTAGAAAATAGTTGCAGCCACGCTTAAATGGGAGAAATATGGAAAGAAATATGTGCACATACAATACAGTTTCACGGTACAAAAAAATAATTTCTGGAATTTGACATTTACGATGAAGACCGGGAGTTTGATTGCAGCAGACGCCCGTGCAGCCAATGGCATCTTATTACAACAACTCTTTTACAGCATCTCAAATTCACTATAATTAAGAGTATCAGCTGCCTTGTTATCTTCATCAATTGATGCAGTCGATTTAACCTGGCTAACATCATTTTTGAACACAACCTGGCAAACATAATTTTTGAACACGGATGTTAGATCCTCCTGGCCATAGAATTTATGCGACTAACCCAATAAAGAAACAAAATAACAAAATAGCAACCGAGAATGAAGCACAAGCAACAGAAGAACTGGATGAGAAGTTTCAGGGATGCTAGCAAATAGCAATCAGAGCTAACTATCAAATGTTGAGGGAAAAGATTTAGCAAGAAATTCAAATGTTTTGCTAAAGACATGTCCTTGATAAAGTGGATATCCAAAGCAATTCTAGATTTCTAGACAAATATCTATTGAACCAGTTCATGCACCTGCTTAAGCTCCAAAAATTTCATGTGTAGGGAGATGGCTTTTTTCTTTTAGGCCCACAATATCCAGATGAACTAAATTTCATGTCTTGGTTGGGGATAATGAGCATTTCTTTTCTGCCCGTGAACCATCTCAAAAGCCAACAGTTTCATGCAGAGATCTCCATTTATAAAATCACTTAAGCTTAGGGAAATTAAACAGTCGAACTAAAATTTCACAGTTGTGTGAGAAATTAAAATATTATTGACAAAATTGTTATTTTCATTCGTGTATTTCAATGAAGAGGGGACAAAGCTGAAACCTCTAACCATTGGAGTTCATAGATAAACAAATGTCATAAGAGTAAAACTATGGTTTCTGTAAATATTAGTCAAGAAGCATATTTCGGTGATTTTGCAGAAAATATATCTCTCAAATCCTAATTTATCACAGATAATGGATTTACTCAAAGAAGCTACTCTCTCAAGAGATCCACGGACTTCTCTTCTTTCAGCAGTTCCATAAAGAAATAAGAGGTTGCAACTCTTGCAAGTCTTGGATACATAGAGCCTCCTACCAATGCAAAGTCTAGAAGACAATCAATACCTTTATTAAAAGAAGGAAAATGTTCCTGCAATTCTCTTGTTTTTTTCTTCTCCCAACTTATTCATTGAACATTAATTAAAGTATCCAGACAAAGTCTAGAGGCGACTTAAATCCAATTCTTTTGTCATCAATACCTGTTCCATCGATCAATAAATCTGTACGACTATGTCAAAACCCCAATGAAATCAGTCAGTTACATTCTTCTAAAAGAGTCACTCCCCACTTATATCTGATTGAAGGCTTGCTTGCAATCTGAAATTCCAACAAGATGAAGATGCAAGCCTAAGCAAGTGTAGTATTCAATCACCACAATAGTGTCATCGTAATGGAGTTAAATATAGCCTCAATCTAAGAAGATGGCCGAATGAGTTAATTACAGAATTACTATGAAAATTTTATTATTAATTTTGAAGATCAATTAACAAATGTAAGGACAAGAGTTGTGGTTTTGGTGCGACTGACCTTGATCATAGTTTATTATTTGGTTGTTAAATTCTGGTTGGCAACAGAGATTTTGGTTTTTTTTCAGCAGGCTGGAGAATTTGGAAAGAGCACATCAAAGTTTCATCAACACTCATCATAGCACCAGCATTATCAAATTCACCACAATAATTTGGGGCTGAGAATATCGTCACAAGTTGTTTGTCGGCAAAGAATTCATAGCCATCCTCCACAACCTGCAAAGCATGGATTGAAAACATATGAACATTAATCAAAGTTTAGAACCAAGAACATATAGACCTATTACCTGATGTGCCCTACAGACAAGATCTAAATCTTGTTTTAATAAGAATTCAGAAACTTTATCAGCACCAAAAGTCCAAGAGACCCCTCTGTCATTCTCTCCCCAACCTTGAACATCTCTACCAGGATCTGCCCAAAGTAAGTCGCATAGTAAACCGCTTTCAGGTACATCACATGGTCGAGGTAAACTCTTAATTTGATCCAACTTGGAGAGATCAGGGGAAAGGCCACCATGCATGCATAGGATCTTGTCGTCAATAACAGCAGCTACAGGAAGGCAGTTAAAGCAATCACTGAAGATCTTCCAGAGTCTCACACTAAACCTCCTCTTACATTCATCATAAAATCCATATATCCTATTTATTGAAGCACATTCATGATTTCCACGCAGAAGGAAAAAGTTCTCTGGATACTTAATTTTGTACGCAAGAAGAAGGCATATTGTTTCTAAGCTTTGCTTTCCCCGATCCACATAATCACCTAAAAATAGATAATTGGCAACTGGAGGAAAACCTCCATACTCAAAAAGCCTTAAGAGATCACTATACTGGCCATGAATATCACCTGAAACACAGAGTAAAGGAATAATCAATCAGTAAAGGACTTCAACACAATGACCATAAGGCATATAAATATTAACAAGATGATGATCTCTCTTTACATCAAACAAAGGGCATTTGTGTGAATATTGCTTGTTAATATTGCTCTAGCAATTCTAAATAACTGCAGAGGAGCAGAGTCAGTTCTAAGGTGAATGTAAATTATGAGTTTAGACATGTGGCTATGTTTTGGGCTCTACAAGCAAGCAGCAATAGATATATGTCCCAGTTTTCACAAGAAAACGAGTGGGTGAAGACCTATAGGATAAATCACAATTAATAGTAAACAATATGTTTCGGTTTATCGACCATGCGATGTCAAAGGACTAACACGTTAACATCATCTTTCCAAGTCAACAACTCATCATCGCCAATTAGGTTGGTGTAATCTTGGAAAACCTTATGCACCAAAATCCAAAGCGCTAGGGGTGGGAATTGCACCAACAACTAGCACATTTGAGGATGGCAACCAGTCTTCAGACCAGCTACCTTGACCAAAAGGCCACGGCCCATCTATGTTGAGATCAGCCATGGATGCCTCATCATGATAAAACAGCAGCCAGGCATCGACGAACAATTTCCTAACATTCTGGTCATTGCAGCACTGCAAATGCAGCAACAAAATGAGTGTTAAGGCTTAGGTTGAAGAAGGAAAAAAAGATAGAATTAAAAAAGAAAATGTGATAAGGTCTGCACATGCCACGTGGTTCAGTTCAGTCTTGTGAAAACTTCCGTACCAAATTGAACGTGTTTCATTTGCAGAACTTTACACCAAATCAGACCATAGCAAAGCAAAAAAGAATGAAAATCAAACCAAAATTATTTTATCCTTTTCATTTTTTTAACGGGCATAAAGCTTATATAAAAAATACAGTTGAAACATATGATTTTGATTGTTTTCATGATTTTGATGGTTTTCTTTAGACCTCAAGCTGAAATTGCACTGATAGTTGCTTGGTTTTCAACTTTCCAAAACAAAGCAATCACAATTGAAGGGAAAAACTGAGCCAAACTGAACCAAGTGCACCAGTCTGGTTCAGATTTTTGTTTTGGCCAGTTCATTTTGACACCCAAAATACAAAAATATTTATCACAAAATTGGTTAAGTATGGTTCCTATCCATGTAACCAAACCTTAAACCCATCACCAGAAGTAAAACCCAAACATAGTTCAATGTCAATCCAGATTTGAATCTAGATAATACTAATCAAAGGATACCCAGATAAGTCGACTTAAGTTGAACCAGCCTATCTATAGCAAATATTGTCAACAAAACGTTAAACCAACTTGATGAATGAGGGTTTATTAGTCAACTCTGAACCAGACTTTCCCAGAAACTAAATTCAATAATTTGATCTAAGGGTTTATATGCAAACAAGGTTAAAAAAAATGGAAGCAATGTGCAAGCAGTCATATCACCACAAAGTGCATAGGCAGTATATTGACACACATCATTATTCTATTGAAATATATATATGATTATAAAATAATTATTGAAATATATTCAACCAACCACATTTAACATGTAGTCAACAATATATCATAACACATTCAAGCATAATAAGGTAAGTTACAAGCAAATATGACATTATAATAAAGCAACTTATAGTTTATTTATCACATAACTACTCCAATATACATGAGTAGATCCTATGATCATACGGAAACGCAATATGCAAGCTTAGCAGGAGTCCCAAACATTAGAACATAAAAAATACAACTACATCTTGAATCATTAACCATCATTCGGCATTAGGCAGCAACATATGTTGTATTCTGTCTGATTATGCAGATAGCCCTGATATATGCCACCAAACAGCCTGCTGACTGAACCACCAGGCAGTATAAACCATTTTTTAAAACCATAGCTGATTCTATCAAAAATTTGAATGTAAATAATAACTTAAATGCAATTTGTGCAGGATTACACAGTGATACATTGGTCATGTTTCTTGTATTTAAATGACCACTTAGAACATGTAAGGAGTTGTTCAGCAAGCTTCTGTCATCAGATACATTTGTGCAACTCACCTAGTTTGTCAATGGTGATCAGAGTACTAGGTTCTTCGTCGCGAACACATGTGAGCCAGAAATTGCCGCCAAGATTATGGTACTACTTTTTCATGCCTAGTATATGTGGGAACTCTCAACTTACAGGTCTGATTATGTTCTCCTCAGGTGTCTATCTTACATTACAAAATTCAAAAAATAGATGGTTTATAGAACTTGAAGCATGGCTCTACATATGCAGCTGCATGAGGCTTTACAAATCATTATTGTTAATGCTAATGTGAAATATAATGCATTATCTTCCTATTGTTATTGTACCAGTACATTATTATTTTACATGTTGATATGATGGGACACATTGATTTGTTTCCTATTATGATAACAATGAGATGGCTCCACTTTATAGAAAAGGTTCGTACATATAATTTTTATTTTCAAAGACACTACCTTTAGAGGTGGTGTTAAGCTATAAACATGTAACTTGCACTAAATAAATTATATTACGTGCCAATCTAAGTCCAAGCAAGTCTTTTACATGTATCACAAGCTCCAAGCAAGTTACGTGCCAATCTGAAGGTGTCAGCTAAGCTAAGCTAAGACTTTGACAGATAATTGCATGGTCCTAGGCTCAAACCCCGTCTTCACCACATTACCCTTTTGAAAAGAAAAAATCTTTACATGTATGCTATATGGAAAACACTTCTAGAAAGAGAGGAAAATCTTCTACTATTTTCCTTGCACCAAACAGGCACTAAGATAACGGACAAAATTATACTGCAATCACAATAGCGCAGATCAGCAACTCAATACATGTAAAAGATATGAAAAAAATGTAGCAAATGACTCGCAGATGCTTGGTGGATGTAGATAGGCTGTATCATAAATTAAAGCCACTTCTATCATGATTTTCTATCAAATTACTTCTTGATCCTCATTAATCAGTCACAGAAAGATCAGAGTGACAATTTAGTTAACTAAATACATGAACTGTTCAAATCAAAAGACAAATTCCATGATTAAGCAAACATTTGTATTGACTCTATATGACCAATTGCTGCTGTATCATATACGTGATTGCATTTATTGGTTTTCTGTAAACTTTTTGTGAAGCATCCTGTTCAATCATTTTTCCTGTAGCTCCATTTCTCCTTTTCACTTAGGAAAAGCAGGAATCCTGAAGTGCTTAGTCCACTACTTCTGGAGCTTATATATCATCTGGTGCATGCAATTAATTCATGCCATGATGCAACAAGATAAACTGAGATGTGGTCTGCGTAAACCTAGTATAATTGAATATTCCAAGTTGAAGAATCAGTTCATATTTCACAAGAGATATGATCTGCATAAACCCTTGGATATCTTAACAGCTCAGCAAGCTATCATAAGTGAACATTCCAAGTTGAGTAATCAGTTGAACTGGTGAGATCTTTCACAAGTTTGTACCTCAATTGGAGAACCACTTAGATTAGCAAAACCTATTTCCATCATCAACTTGCATGTGAGAACAACTTTTTCCCACTAGCAATCGAAGCACATAGCCTCAACAGATATGGTAGTAGCCTGTCATCTTGATTTAAATTGACCCTCGTAATCAACAAGAAGAAAAGGCAATAACCACACCAAAAACATGAGAATTCAGTTAAAAGCAAACAAGCAGTACCTGCTTCGCATACAAACACATAGATTTTCCTCTTCATATTTTAATCAAGTGAGTGAAATTAATTAAATAATGGGCACAGATATGCACTATCAGATTGATATATACCCGATATTTATATAGATTTTAAGTAAAAATCTAGTAGTTACTATGTTTACAAGGAATTTGTGATTTAAACTTACTTGATCACTTTGAAAGGTTAATTGGCACAGTATCTAAAACGACAGTTAGCACCAAAGAGGGGAACAGGAATGACAAAGCATAAGACACCGTAGATATTACAAATATCATGACTTCTAAGGATCAACAAACACCCTTAGATATTCATCCACCTAAAAGAACGCTATGGCTTTTATCTGTGATTCCTAACAAACTCAGCTTCTTTTCCACCTTAAAAACCCCTAATTCGTATATTTTATATGATATAATTAATTTGTCCTGCTTTCCCCAAGCGAATTCCAGATTATCGAATCAAAACCAGCAAACAAAGGGACACGCACAGTAATCCTGGGATCCAAGAACAAGCCACGGCCACGATCAAGCCAAGAAACAAACAAGGCAGATCAGTCGAAGAAAGGGAAGGTGGCAGGTCGAAGCTGACCGCAGATCTTGATGGGGGCTTCGAGCTCCAGGAGGTTTGGTTGGCTGAGGAAGATCTGGCGGGAGACGGTGCAGAGCTGCTGGATCTCCGCCTCCGCGAGCCGGACCAGCGTGCCGGGCCTCGCCGTCCGCACCTCCAGCAGCCGGCCGATGATTCCATCAAGCACCTCCGGGTCCATCAGATCGACCACGATCGACCGATTAAGAAAAAAACCTCCTCCTAATCGCCCCTGTTGACACGAACAGCAAGCATGTGTTCGTGCGACCGGACGATTACAGCGATGAAGATCGGGCGAGAGAAGAATGAGAGGGTGAAGGAAGGGAGCAACGAAGAGAAGGGAGTGACCGGGGTTGGCGAAGCCGCCGACGGAGCGGCGAAAGTGCCGATGGAAGGGAGGGTAGGTGGGTGAATCGGCAGATGCGCGTTTTATCGACTCCGTGTCAACAATATCCTATTTGGTTCCGTTGCGGTGTTTCCCAAGTGAGATTTCGCGTACCGCAGGACCTCACCTAAGTCTGTCTCATCCTACGTGGTGTTCTCAGAAACGTTTTCCAAGTGGGTCCTTAGCCATGTGGAATGAGAAGTCTTTTAGCGGGAATGTTCGGTGCGTGAGATGTTTAACTCGGTGCAGATTTTGTAATATACAAAAATAAAATATATGTGATCTTTTAGGTATCATATAAACGTCTAAATTTTTATATAAGTTTAATTTGTTTTTGAAAAGTACAGATTTACACTTGTAAATATTAGGATAGCATATATCCATTTACTTAATATTCATCTAGAAAAGTTAGGTTAATTATGATCGACTATAGCTAATATTTATTGTTTTAAATTATATACCATGCATAATTGACCTTTTTGATATATTTTAAAAAATATATATATTATGAGGACGATGATACATCTAAGACCATCACATGCTGACAACTCATCATCATGTGATTTACCGCTCATCTTATGCACACAGCCCTTCCTCTGTAAATAAAATTTGTTCAACACTTAAACATGATACTTAACAACATATGTTACAACCTAGGTGTAATGGGTTAATTAGCTTATCCTGAAATCGATAATAAACTACCCGAGGACTTACAAACTCATGTTTATTTGAACTAAATTACTAATCAAAATGATTAAACTAAAATTATTAATAATATATATATCAGATCATTATTAGTCAATCTTAATTTTCAGTCATTGGGATATTACAATATTACACTTATTTATATGCTTTCAAGATAATCTTTTAAATGATTTTTTTTAAACTCGCTTATCTTCTAACATCAAATTTGTGATAGACATGAGCTCTAATAAAGGTAGACTTCAAATATTTTCATTTGTTAGATAATCAAATTATGCTATAACAAATTATAATATTATTTAGGGTTCTAAATAACAATCATATAGATTAACGGGAATATATAAATTTTAAAATATTATAATTGTGAACAAATTATAATAGTATTTAGGGTTCTAAATAACAATCATAGAGATCATTCACTTAATTATGAAGAATATTGTTGTATATTTTAATTATCGAGACTGAGGTATCGCCATGGCTTGGTATTGCTCGCATACATATGGACGCTTGGGGATTCTTCATTGGCGCTCGAAAGATGTGCTAGCTCCTTGAAACATAGTTGGTAGATCGAGAACCCAGGCAGTTGTCTCGTGTTGGAGTCAACTTCTAGTCCTTGGTTGAGTTGCAACTGCTCAGAGTTCGTTGCGACGTTCCGAGAGGAGTTTATTATCTTTGGTCGGGGAACCTTGTTTGGTTGGCCTCATGGGCAAAACTTTACTGTTTTCGAGTATATCCTTCTACTCCTCGATTGGCTCTCCGGTTCTCGACGCCTGTGCCAAGGCCGTGATCGAGGGGTGAAATATCGTCTCGACTCGACCCCTCTAACGATCAAGTCAGATGGGTGACTTGTTATACGTAGTATGCCTAATGTTGAAGAATATCTCTTTGCGCCTATGCACATTTTATACTACTTGAGGAGGCAAAAGTCATACAAAGTGGGTTAATGCGCGTGGCAGGTCGACGTCTTACGTTGGTCAATGGCTAAACCCCCAACCTGTTTGCCAATTTCGACTATTGTATTAGTTGCTTTTATTATGTTTCTACAGTAGGCACAATACTTCCATGGGTCGTTGTCTAAGTTGAAACAAGTCCTCCTACTATACAGAGGATGTACGAAAGGAAACCTTACATTGGAGGTAGGGGATTTGGTATGGGCCTAGCCTCTCGAGCGGTGGTTCAGGGTAGCGCTTCTTCCCGATACCTTGATCTGAGCTGAGTTAGTCATGTCTACTTGCCTTTTAGAAGATGACATTGAAGTATATATTGAACGAGCTGAAATATGCCCTATCATCCTCTCCCCCTCGAAAGAGAGTCGTGTATTGGGAGAATCGAGGTGCACAGCTCGTGGTTAGGGTTTTGTTGCTTCGTAGGCATTGTTTTAGGAGTGTTGGCTTTTGGGTCAAATCAAAATCGATGGGATCGATCGGGATATGAAGCAGACAGAGTTGGTTAAGACTTGTGGTAGGTATGAATGACCAGGTGGGGGTCACATTTGAAAATGAGAACTTTTGTCGGTCTGGTGTAAATAGCCCCTCGGTGCCTGTTCGGGATCAAAATTCCTTTAGGAGTCATCCGAGGTTGGAGACTGATTGGGGGCTAGAAGCTTGGGAGCCCTTCGTTCTTGTATTATGACTCATAGCCCTTTGGGGGCTGATTTAAACCGAGAGTATTATAATTTAGAGCCCTTTGGGGGCTGTTTTGGACTTAGAGTCCTTTGTTTAGGACTGAAAGCCCGTAAAATCTCATAAGCTTTTAAAAATCTGTTTGGGACTGAGAGCCCTCTGGAAGCTTAGAAGCTTTTGAAAGTTTATCCGGGACTAAGAGCCATGTGTTCAGAATTAAAAGCACTTTGAGAGCTCGTAAGCCCTCGAAAGTTTATTCAGGATTTAGTGCTCTGTGTTTATGACTAAAAGTCCTTTGAGAGCTCGAAAGGCATTGAAAATTTGTTCCGGACTAAGAGCTCGGAAGCTCTTGAAAATATGTTCAGGACTAAGAGCCCTATGGGAGCTTGGAAGCTTTTAAGAATCTGTTTGGGATTAAAAGTCCTGTGAGAGCTCGAAAGCTCTTGAAAGTTTGTTTAGGACTGAGAGTCATGTGTTCGAGATTAAGAGCCTTGTGAGAGCTCGGAAGCTCTTGAAAGTTTGTTCTAGACTAAGAGTCTTATGTTCGGGACTGAAAACCCTTTGAGCTTGGTCGGGATCATGCCCGAGTGATACTAATAGTCAGGAGCTGAAAGCCTTATCTAGGGGCTGAAAGTCCTTGAAATCAGACGGGATCATGCCTAAGAAATGTTAGTAATCAGAGCTGGAAGGCTGTGAAGGGGCTAAAAGCTCTTGAGATTGGTCGAGATCACGCCCAAGCAATGCTAAGAATCAGGGGCTAAAAAATCTTGAGATCGAGATAACGCTCGAGCGATATTAGTAATCAGGGGCTGAAAGCCCCTGTGATCGGGTAGGATAATGCTCGAGTGGTGTTGGTAATCATGGGCTTAAAGTCCTATGAAGGGGTTATAAGCCCTTTAGATCTGTTGGGATCATACCAAAGCGATGCTAGTAGTCAAGGGCTGAAAACCCTATGCAGGGGCTGAAAGCCTTTGAGATCAATCTAGATCATACTTGAGCAATGCTAGTAGTCAAAGGCTGAAAGCCCTTGAGATCGACCAGAATCACTCCCAAGAGATGATAGTAATTAAGGGTTGCAAGACTTGTAAAGGGGCTGAAAGCCCTTGCGATCAACCGAGATGATACTTGAATGATGTTAGTAATTAGAGGCTGGAAGCCCTTTAAATTGGTCGGGATTATGCCCGAGGGATGCTAGTAGTCAAGAGTTGAAAGCCCTTAAGATCGATTGAGATCACGTCTGAGCGATGCTAGTATCAAGGGTTGAAAGCCCTTAAGATCGATCGGCATCATACCCGAGCGATGCTAGTAATCAGGGGCTGAAGGCCCTTGAGATCGATCGGAATCATACCCGAGCGATTGTAGTAATCAGAGGCTGAAAGCTTTGTGAAGGGGAAGGTCTAATTGGATGAGGAAAAGTATTAAAGGCTCAAGGTAATCTATGACGTTTCGTAATAACAAGGGGTCAAGCTATCGTGTTGCAATTAGTTGCTTGGGTGTTTTGATTTCTCTTTAAGCGATTTTTTTTACTACATTTTGCATATTAATTGAGGATCTTTCTGGGATTTCCAAAGTGTCACTTCATATCTATCTCCATCAATCGAAGAGTCTCCCTGGGATGTCATGGCAAGGACCCTAGGACTTGCGTTTTAAGTCGATCTTTATAAAACCTAAGGGGCTTACTATTTTATTGGTATATTCATGCTCTTATCTCCTTATCTTAATTTCCTTACACACTCTTGATATGGAGTTTTGATCCTCTGCCCTGCTAGAGAGGTCTGCTTGACAGCCTCAAGGTGACGGGTGGGACGCTCTGCCGAGACCTTGGTCATGGTGAGGCTAGTTGCCCGCCCCTATTCTTTGCTTATTAGCTCATGACTAAGTGATCTTATTAACAATATCTTGTTTTACCTTAGGGCTAGAGGCGGAGGCCTTTGTCATCTTGGTCACGGTAAGTTTGTCTGCCTAGGTGGTTTTTTCTTCTTAAATGAGCCTTGATCAGTGGTTTTTGTCCGCAGCATCTTATTTTACCTTCCATTTCGTCCCCCAATCATGGGGCTTCATGAAGTTTTTTTCAACAACCCCTATAGCTGTAGGTGCTCACTCCAGTGCAACAACCGGATGAAGGAGGTCGGAGTTTTAAAGCTTTGATCTAGAGTGGGTCCTGACATAGGATGGGGAGCCAGAGGACCTCCCTTCGACAAGAGAGGACTGAGTGGCCAAGGAAGGGGGTTAACTCTCTTGCTCTTCCGGAAGCGGCCTCGGCATGTACGGACATCAGCCATCCATCATCAGAGGTCAACAAACCCTGAATATGGCTGAGAAGGGTGCCTCCGCACTTCGCTATCAGGCAACAACTTGAATAGGACTCCCTTTTCACTAGAGTTGACAGTTCTTTTTTATCACATGCAAAGCCTTTGTAATACGCTTGATTTGTTGTACGCAATCTGATCCGGACTTTCCTGGCCAATAAAAGTGGATCCTTCTTTTCCACTTCTACATGTCAATATCTAATTATGAGTGTGTTGCATTTGTGCTGGAATCTTGGCTCTTTTAGATGGGGCGATGTCCCTTTCTTAAACCTAGATTATGACACCTTTTAGCTTTGATGGGACATCGAGAGGCGCTACGTGATGCCAGAGTTGCTCCTCGGTTGGTTGGTCAAAATGACTTGGGGTTGGCGAGTTACCCTGACTTTATTTGGTTTGCCCTAACTGAGGGGGTCGCATCTATTGTCTTGAGGTGGTTGGACCCAATTCAGGCAGAGCTTCTAGAGAGCGACAGGGTTGGCATAAGGCCTTCTGGTCAACATTCTCACTTGCGAGGAAGAGGACGAGGATGGAGCCCCTTGAACCCGGATTACAGATATGCATGCAGGTGACCCGGCCCAAGTATTCTCCCGAGTTCGTAATGTTATGTACTCAAGCGACGCGGGGCCCTCCTTCGAGTGTTGAAAGAATGTTGTATATTTCACATACCAAGGTTGAGGTGTCGCCTCAGCTTGGTACTGCTCGCGTACGCATAAACGCTCAAGAATTCTTCATTAGCGCCTGAAGGATGTGCTAGCTCATCGGGATGTCAACTGATAAATCGGGAACTCGGGCGGTCACCTCATCCTAGAGTCGAGTTTTGGTCTTTGGTTGAGTTGTAGCCACTCAGAGTCTGTTGTGATGTTCCGAGTGGAGTTGCTTATCTTTGGTCGGGGAACCTTATTTGGTTGGCCTCTATGGGCAAAGCTCCCCTTTTTACGAGTGTGTCCTTTCGCTCTTCAGCTAGCTCTCCGATCATCGATGCCTGCACCAAGGCCGTGGTCGGGGGGTGAGGTGACGCCCAAACTCGGCCCCTATGACGATCAAGTCAGTTATGTGAATCGTTATGTGTAGTTTGTCTAGTATTGATGAATGATCTCTTACTTATTTGTCTAAGCATCTTTTATACTACATGGGAAGACAGAAGTTGTAAGAAGTGGGTTAATGCACATGGGTGGTAGGTCGGTGTCGTACGTTGGTCGATGGCTGAACCCTCAACCTGTCTGCCAATTTTGACTATTGTGATGATTGCTTTTATAGTATATCTACAGTAGTCACGAGTCTTCCATGGTTCGTTGTTTGAGTGAAATATGTGCTCCTATTGTGAAAGAGACGTACGAAAGAAAACATTGCAATGGAGGTAGGGGATTTGGCCTAGGCCTAGCCCCTCAAGTGGTAGTTCGGGATAATGTTTATTCCTGAGACTTTGATCTTAACTGAGTCGATTGTTTCTAGTGAACTTTTGAAAGGTGATGTATACGTTGAACAAAGTAAGCCGCGAAGACAAGATAACATGTATGTGTATACTTCTCCCACTCACTAATAGGTGTGAAATCCATGGATCAGATCATTCAATATTGATGCGAGTCTAAACTCTAAAGCCGTGCAAGGAAACAATTGCTGGAAAACACATGTAACGTCAAATGCTTTTACAATAAGGAATAATATGCGCTTCAACGAAATCATTGGAAGACTAAAGATTCTTTAAGAGAAAAAAAAACTGAGAGTTTGAAGCCGTCAAACGTCGGAAGAACGAGAGCCTAAATGATATAATACTTATTTTGGAGGGGGAGGGGGGGTATTACGGATATATGATTTTGCATGCTGGTACGACTCGTTTACCCACCGGCGGTGCGTGGAACGGAAGGGAGACCCCCCAAAAGAGTAACATGGGTCGGTTGATTCGAGCCACGTCGACCCACGCCAACCCCATTTGAACTCTGTAAGCGCGAGCGCTCCCCTCTCCCTCTCTCTGTCGCTCCTATTTCTTTCTTTCCTTCTTTCTACGCTGTACGCATTCCTTTTGGAGACGAAGGAATCTCTCTTTCCATCCCTCTCACGCTATTCTCCTTCTCTCTCCACTATGTATCTATATCTCTCTCTCTCTATCTATGTGCATTCTTAATTGCGGAAATCTTTTTGAGATGCCTCATCGTTGGGCCGCCGCCCCCGGCCTCTGCTCCACCCCACGCCCTTCCTTTCCAACCTCACCTCCCATTTACAAACCTTCCTTTTCACATCCTGTTCCCTCAGAGTCCATTGTCTTCCCCCCTTCCTCTTGGTGGTGGAATCGCGGCACCGGTTCCGGTCTTCGCAATGGCCTCTTCCAACTCCAGCTACCACTCCCGGCCTCGCGTCCAAGGTAACAGAGAACTATTTTCTATTTTTGGATTCCTTTTCTTGATGGTTCGTTTCTTAGATCTGTTTATGCAAAGTCTTTGAAGGATATAGAAGAGCTTATTTTAGGGCTACTTATCGGTTCATGGTATTAGTAACATTTAGATGAATCATAATCAATCTGGAAAGGACATACTCTGGAATCATCTACCTTTTCCGTCTTCTTGTAGAACCCTTTTATGTAGATAAACCGCCCTCCACTTGAAAGAATTTGCGAGGGTTGATGACGATGCCAATTGCAGTCCTAGGTGCTTGAGGTGAGTTGTGGATATCAACAGGAACCGATAACGAGCATTAATTCCTTGACGCTGACGTGTGAATTTGCAAGTGCATCAAATTCCTTGTTGCAATCAAAGAGTATTTGCAAAATCCACTCAGTCAACTATCCACTCCACAGATCCACAGTGACATAAAGTAACAGATGAAAAAATAGAATTCAATACGCAAAACATAAAGTAACAGATGAAAAAACACCGTCAATTCAATACGTTAAGAATATAAAGTAAAGATCATGTCTCATCTATGGGCCTGAGCTTTTAGATGAGGTGATAACGACCAATAGTTTGTTTAACATGGTATCAGAAGGAAGGTCTCATTCAAATAATTTCCTCAACATACATTAAAAACAAAAAAAGATAAAATGAACCCCAACCAATTCAAGTTTTACTTGTTGGGTTTGCAGATGAGAGTGGTCAGTAAGGATTGAGCAGATCAAAACATTTTTTAACATAGATAGAAGCCCCATGTGAATGATAGTCTTAGGTGAAAGAAATCAATGTCATGTCTGAATCACAGAAAAGGATGTATTATCAGTGTCAACTTTTTCCTTAAATGAAGGACATGGACATAAATTATAGCTTTGGTTTGATATGTCACAAGCCGATAGAGTTGCATTCATTTATGCACCATAGTTGCACTATGACTAGTCTTCCTCAAAATATAGGGACTTCTGTTAATTTCCCACTTCTAGATTCACCCAGCTTCAGCTTCCAAATGCACAGATCTTAGCATAGGTGAACCAACAGAAGAAGGCCTAAGCTCTCTCTCTCTCTCTCTCTCTCTCGCTCTCTTTCTTCTAGCTAGGCTTTAGAGAGTTCTAAGGGAGGAAATTGTGGGACATTGCTTCTTAATTGGAGCAAATTTAGAATTAGAAGACATTCATTGACATAACTCCACACTAGAGTGATGAAAATCCTAAGGATTGAAATAATCCTTATTTTTATCCTGGTTGATCTGTCTCAACAATAAAAGCATATTGATCATTCTTCATAAATAGAGAAAATTACCAAGATTTAATGATCCCATGTGGAATCTTCTAATTCTTTCTGCTACTGATGTCAACTCTCTCACACATCAATTTTCGTCTTATCCATCCTTCACTTAGACATTAGAGCCACTGCATGCCTAACCCTCCCTTGGATGCCTTGAAAAGGGCATCACCAACTTCCTGTTGGTCCTTTCATGTCCCAGAACAAGACAAATGCTCGCTCCATGTAGTCGCACATTGGCTGTTGCAACAATAAATCATTTTGTAATGCAACAGTGGACCATAGAAATTGATATTTATGTCAAGAAGAAAGACCTCTTTGTGAAATTTGTGAATAAACTAACCTACTGGTTGACTTTTGAAGTTTGAATACCTCATCATTTAATTGTTCTGATTCAAGCTTGGTTTGTTTCAGGACTTAGGAACAATTTTTTTTAGATGCACATAGGGAATAAATGTTATCCACATGTATTTGCATTAATGTCATAGTTTTTGTGTATATCGTATATACAATTACTCATATATAGTGCATGGATACATACTGCCTATATATATATATATATGTTTAGTATATATGCATTCGAGCTTGTGTGATTATTATATGAAAATTTATAATCTGCAGTAATTTTTATGCCCACTATAAAAAAACCTGCATGATGAAAAATAAGCAAAGATGTCCACATGTTAATGACTCTTATCTCATCGATAGAAATGTTTGTATTAGAAATATAAACATCATTTTGATATGTTCTTATTCAAGAGGCTAAAATTTATCAGAGATCTTTTTTTTCTGAAATAGGGATTGTCATGCTGTGCAATGCCAAGAAACCTTAAGCATCAGCACCCACATTCTTCAAACTCTTATACTAATCACTAAGAGAAATTATTTAGTGAATGTTGAGTATTCCGGAATATCTTTGGGAAAAACGAGCTTCAAATGTTCAAGATGTCAGCTGTATATAACACAGTTTGCATCATGTCTTCTTTTGCTAAGAAACACAATGCATGATGGCAATGTTATCAGTGAATTTCATGTTGATGGTGATCTTATAGTAATATAAAATTTTATCACTTGATCAGGACATACAGCTCCATCATTTATTGAGAAAAGGTCTCGTTTCATGAGGTGGCTCCTCAAGCTTTTTAAAGGAACAGATGGTGGAGTGTCAAATGGAGACCATTCAAGTGTAACTGGGGGAGAGAACTCATTGCATAAACTGGGAGAGAACTCATTGCATAAACCAGTTAAACCAGTGGTAAAGATTCTATCTCATTTGTCTGTGCAGATTGAATGTCAAATTTCTCAGATAGACCTTATCCTCAGTGCATATTGATATACTGATACACATAGTTTTTAGAAATTTATCTTAATCTCATTAAGGTGTCCATTTCCTCTTCTTATATGTTATTGCATGAATTTTTTTTGCACAAGCTATCATCAGAATGACCAATCTAAGGGTGAAAATGAAGATTTGGATCATGCAATTGCCCTTTCTCTTGCAGAGGATGCCAAGAAACCTAATGGTAGGTTTAACTATTTGGAGAGCTGAAACTGAGTTATTCAGTCTTCTTCAAATTATAAGTCTAGCTTCTTGATTTCAAATTATATAGTTTCCCTTGTTTCCCTTCCATGTTGAAGAGGTTGGTTAAAGTGCGGATTACTTATTGTATGGCAACTTTCTGAGATATCTTCAGGATACAAGGGCCAGGGAAATGATGATGATGAGCTAGCTAAAGCTATCCAAGAAAGTTTGAGCATGCCCTCATCGCAACCATATCAACCTGTACAGTCTTTGCCAAGAGGATATAGGTTTGATTTGTAATTCTTAGTTTATGTGCCATCTTCCTACATCACATCACCTAACAACTATGCTTGTTCATTGTGTCCTGCAGAATCTGTGGTGTTTGTCACAATGAAATAGGTTGTGGACATTACATAAGCTGCATGGGAACCTTTTGGCACCCACAGTGCTTTCGGTGTTATGCTTGTGGTCAGCTTATTCGTGAGGCTGAGGTGTGTTGATAAAAAGTGTTGCTTCACTTCTTTAAAGCATATTAAATAATTAACTGGCACCTGTCTTTTCTGAGTTGGTTTTTGTGTGAAGCAGATCTTAAGGATGGTGCTTGTTTTAGTTTTCTTTGTCTGGCAGTGATCCATACCACAAGTTGTGTTATAAGGAGTTGCATCACCCCAAATGTGATGTCTGCCATGAATTTGTAAGAATTTTTCTCATGATATTTTGCAGTTTGTCATTTACCACTGTATAAATGTTTTTAACAAACTCTGTTATTAGAAAATCGCAGAATAATTTTCCATGCAGAAGTTCATGTTGTTCTAGATTGCCTGTTTGTGGGTACTTCATGGCTTCATGCTATATATGTTAGTGACAGACCGTTTGGGCTTTATTGTATCTCCTCATTGCGCAAATCAAGAGGCTATTATTTGCTTTAACTTGACTAGATATCATTGATTGTCGATTTGAGAACCAGCATTGAAGTTTTCTCTAGTTATCAGCATATATGTATATTTCAATACAGTGATACTGAATCCTTTCCAGAATGAAATCTGTATCACAACGTAGAATTGAGCTTTCTTGTTTTGACATTCATAGATGTTATACTTTTGGATAGGATCCCATGTGTATTAGAGACCTCTAAAACTCAAATAGATAAGCTTTGCCAATAATAAATGTTTTGTAACAATGATATTATTGACCCAAACTTGAATCTGCTGTTGAGCTTAGAAAATGAATCTTCTACTTATGTTTTTCTTAGAAAGATGAATATCATCAGTGGTGTCTTTTGCTTTCTCCATCCAGAAATATTTGGAACTTTTGAATTAACTGGTTGCTGAATTGATCTCCAAAATATGCCTCTTAGTTTTGCTAGAAATGGTCTAATTATTTATTTTACAAAAGTTGAGTTAGAAATAACATGCTATAATATAAACAAGCAAGCATGTAAATGAATTTTCTTCATTTTTCTCTCAACAGATCCCAACAAACAGGACTGGTTTAATTGAGTATAGAGCTCACCCCTTTTGGGGCCAAAAGTATTGTCCTTCACATGAACATGACCACACACCTCGATGTTGTAGCTGTGAGAGAATGGAGGTATGGAAGACATTTGTTTTATTGGAGGAACTTTCATGCTGTTTCATGTATGAAAATTGTCATTAAGAGCAAAAGAAATGCTCATGATATCTAGAACATCCATCTTAAATAATATCTGTTTTTTCCTTCTTTTACTGTGTATTGAAGTCAAGAAGTACTAGATATATCTCTCTAGGAGAAGGCCGTAGCTTGTGCCTAGAATGTCTTGATTCTGCCATCATGGATACTGGTGACTGTCAAGCCCTGTACCACTCAATTAGAGACTATTATGAAGGACTGTACATGAGAATAGATCAACAAATTCCAATGCTATTGGTTGAAAGGCAGGCTCTTAATGAAGCCATGGAAGGAGAGAAAGATGTAAACTTTCTTTGGTTGTTTCAAGTTTTATCATGCATATCTTTGAAACTTGCTAATTTCTGAAATATTTTCATACCAGGGTCATCACCACCAGCCCGAAATAAGAGGCTTATGTCTTACTGAGGAACGAACAGTTAGCAGTGTAAGTGATCTCCTTCCATTTTGATTATGGAAGACATTGTTGATGTCTAAGCTCTTTAGTTCCCAACATATAGATACATAAAAGGCCAAGAATTTGGGGAAACAGAATTCTGGACATGCGAACTTGCGCACAAAAGTTGACCCGTAAATGTGAAGTTACTGCAATTCTCGTTTTGTATGGCCTTCCCAGGTTGGTCTCATCTTGTTACCATGCTGGAAGTCAGATACCTTTATTTATGCAATTACTGATTTTATTTTTATATTCAGTAACATGATCATAGTTAACTGAAGTGCTGAGATCATTATGTTATAATCAACTTATTTATTCAATATGATAGTATATTTGACATGTGGGTGTTTTTCCATGTCATGTTATGTTAACATGCTTATGCAATAGAGGAACTTGTGCTTCCTGTGATATCAGGGTAGGATTTTGTGAAAACTGAACTGGATGACATGGAAGTCAATATTTTGTTCGTTGAGCCGCTAATATGCATTTCATTCATCAAGTCATGCCTGGTATCCTGATCTTTGTTTTTCCTTCCATATGCAGACTATTAACAGGTTCGATCCTTGCTCATGAACTAATGCATGGTTGGTTACGTCTCAAAGGTATATTCTCGATTTTTTTAGGTTGTGACTCTTCCATCATTTGGTGTTAAGTTGCAAATGGTTTTATTTTTTTACAAATGCCTTTACGATTCTCCTTTAGATGTGAAATCGCGAAAATAATTTCATCACTAGATATCGGATCCAACTATCTTTCTCCTTTTCTCTAGAAACACTGTTTGCTCTCATTATTTGTTTCCTCTTGACTGATCAGCTGGTTGGATTTGTTTTCCCAATTCTTCTGTTTTTGTCCTATCAGGCTACCGTAATTTAAGTGCCGAGGTGGAGGAAGGCATCTGTCAGGCTCTTTCCCATATGTGGCTTGAATCTGAGGTGATGCCAGGGTCAACCAGGATGCCATCCTCATCCAGTTACGCCTCATCTTCTTCTTCGTCATCATCATCATCCTGGATGCCATTGTCAAAGAAAGCAGGGAAGTCGGATATTGAGAAGAAGCTTGGTCAGTTCTTCATGTACCAAATTGCTCATGACACTTCAACAGCCTATGGTGAAGGTTTCAGAGCTGCTAATGCAGCTGTCAATAAATATGGGCTTCCCCGAACCCTGGACCATATCCGCTTAACACGAAGCTTTCCTATATAAAAATGACTTCACTTGCTGTGAGTAGTTGTTATTACAAAGAGTGACTTGCTCATGCCTGGTTTGGCTCACGAGTCCCATAATTTTTCCTGGGGAGCCACATGGTTGATACTGCTTTATGTTTCAAGTAAAAGAAGCAGCTGCAACACTTAAGTTCCAAACAATATTATATATATATATATATATATATATATATATATATATATATATATATATATATATATATATATATATATATATATATATATAATCAATGTCTGGTTTACAAGGCTGCAAATAATATGTATGTATATCCATGATAAGTTGTTTTTTGATAGAGAGAAACTCCGCTGCCGCCCATTCAGGTAAGCACAAGCAAAGCATATATAAATTTTGTCACATGCATTGGGGAAAAGGAATTCAAAGGTATTCTCAAACAGTAGTCTGTCACCTTCTTTTTCTTATATGGTACAGGTGCTTCCTTGGCAAAGACTCGGAAGGATTGCTGCTTGTATCAGGTCTGCTACTCTACCACCACCAACAACAAATGGTTGCATTTTTGTGTGTTTGTTTATGCTGCTTTTTATCTATATCTTTATGCATACTTTTCAGGAGTTAAACATCTGAATGCCGAACCACCAAACTCTTTTGAAAGCTCAAGAACGATCTGAATTGTTCTTGCAAAAGCCTGTTGTTTGTATGCAACGATGGTGACGTTTTTATCTTTGTGACCGGGCAAAGCTCTTTGGTGTGTGTGGATATAAAGTTGTCCCAGTATTTTAGTCTGCGAAAGGTACCAAAAGCATGTGGCGTGAAAGGTCATCTCTTATCCTTCTTCTCGTCATCATGCTAAGAGAAATGCAAGTGGCGCAACATTGAATTCCATGACACATGTTGTGCAGTTCCAGATCCCAGTGGCTGTGCGAGGTGCAGGACACGCGAGGCCAGATATGATCATATACTCGACTATGGGACATGGCTTGGAGTACTTTTAAGTGGCATCACAAGAGTCAGTACTTTATGTTGCCAGGTTCGTAAACTCTCTTTTAAGAACAAGAGATCGCAGAGTGACATGACATCTACCTTATTCTTCATCTTTCCAGTAGATAAGCTAAGGATATCAACAACGAGACTAGTGGATAAGAGTTAGGCATGATAAAGATAAGGTCGCTTCATAAGAGTCAATTCCCTGTAGTCTTTGTGGCCATGTTCAAGTGGATAAGTCTCACCTACAGACCTTGGAATTCCTTGGGCATGTATCTTCCTTCCCACCATCACCGATACCCATCAAGGTGCCCGTTGATGTTGTCCATCTTCATCTCCTTCCTAGATCGGCACATGAAGAGGTGCCATGGCATATGGCAGTTACCTCATTTTTTAACGTACATGATGAATCTGGCGTTTGGCAGTCTTTAAATATGATCTTATCGTTAAGAAGAGTCCATAATTTTGTAAATTCTCAATCATATTTCTCACATATGAGACTATTCTCTCTCTCTCTCTTTTTTTGTCTCGTTGTTGAGTCGAACAATGCGGTACGACATTTGCACCAAGTTGTATAACGTATCTTTGACCCTTTGAATTCATTGCATCTACCCACAAATCCACCATGGGATTGCATCATGCTGATACACATTGTGATATTGATAAAAAAACCATTCACGGAGTGACCGGTTGGGATCACCGGGTTTTCCATTTCGGGTGTCATATTTTGGGGGCGTTGGGGAAAGCATTTGGCTGCGTCGGGGTAACACCGGGGGCATGGGGAAGTTGTGGCCGTTCTTTATCGGCTTGCGCACGTGTCGGTCCGGCACGCAACGACTGGTCTCAGGTGCACTTTGACGGATACGGTGGCCCCCACACGGCCTCTTGTCCTCGTCTGCACGCCCAACGAAAAAAAAAACTAAACGATGGTCTAAGGAGAGCGAGAAAAGAAGGCGATGGATCGGAGCTAAATATTTGGGAATACAGAAAGAATTGGGGAAGGGGGGCGGAGGCGACTGTGAATCCAAGAAGAAAACACGTATTTGATTGGATTCTGAAGGATTTGAGTCTGCTGAGTTCTATTCATCATTCGAGATTTCTTTCTGAGAAGCGAAGATAAAGAGACGTTTCCATGCCGGCACATGCGAAGGAGAAGGTGCGGAGACGACGCAGCAGCAGCAGCAGCTGGTGACCGCGACCCTTGTTTGCGCTCTTCGCCTTTCACGTGTGCCCCTCTCGGTCTCTTTTTATATCTCCGCCTCCCTCGCCCTCTCATAGCACACGCAGATCGAGCAGAGAGGAGGAGATTGAAGGGGAAAAGGGCCGATGGAAGGCGATAACAACTGTTCTCCTTCGTTCACGTCGCAGGCGGATGAGGTTCCCGGTCGGAAGGGCGCGAATCCCTCGTCATCTTCCCCCGGCTATTTCAGCACCGTCATCCCTCCTGCTTCCGCGGTAAGTGCGCCTCGTCTGTCATCATGCTGTCCTTTGTCCTTTGTATTCTAGATCTGTGGCAACCCAAATCTACTCTCCGTTTGTTCTTCTTGTGCGACTGCGGAATTGAAGGGGTTCTGCTCTTCGTTTTTGAAACAAAAGGTGGATCGGGATGAAGGTTTCCCTAGTCGCTGTAGTTATTGTTGTTGCTTGGTTCCATGGGTTTCTGATGGTAGGACGACCTAATTATTCGCTTTCCATGATGCTAGGTGATTGCAAAGGATCTTTCACATTCTGACTTTTGCTGGACCTTGAACAAGCAGAGAAACGAAGGTGCCAGTGCGAGCGCTCAGAGAGCAACCTCAGGTAATTGATAATACTTAATGCAGTTGCTGCTCATATGCTAATTCCTACGCATTTTTCATCTTTCGACACACATACAAACACAAGAATCTCCTCCTCCTCTTCGTCCAACACACACAAAAAAGGGGAGAAATCTGCCTGTTTTCCATTACCCTAAACTGGACCTTTTTAGCTACAGTGTTTTACAGGGATGAGACTTAATTTTAATAAGCCAGTAAAAATTTAGTTTTCCTCAAACATTACATTCTATTGTAGCAACCTATATTAGGATAATATTTCGGGTAGAGTATGAGAAGTATTGAGCATAAATACAATACTACACAAGTACTTTGATAATGAACTTACAAACTTACGTTCCTTATTCAATGGAACATGTACTGATGATTAGAATGCCCAGTCACTCATAAATCCAGATGATTGCATGCCAGAGGTTGTAAAGTAGCACAAAAACTGTCAATCTTGACCTGAAACAGTTGCCTTATTTTGTTGTAGCATATTCTTCGAAGATTATTGTGATGATGTGCATGTATGTCTTTATTGGATCAAATTGCTGTAGATATCACCAATATCTTTGATTCCTGTTCTCAGTGGTGAATAGAAGGATTCAGACTCGATAAAACTGAACCTTGAGAGTAGTAGAGGAAGTTCATGTGCCACTGATTTAGGGCTTCGCTGGTGATCTTTTCTTCCTTGACAACTCTTAAGGGTGCTTTCACAGGTGTCTTCACAAGTTAGATTAAACTTCATATTCCAATTGTAAGTGCTTCACCGGCGATCATTTCTTTCTTGAAGAAAAATCAACTGTCTTTATAAATTGATGTCTTTGTATGAGAATAAGTGTTTATATTTGATCATTGTATCTTGTTTCACTGCTGTTAGTGTCACCAAAAAGTTGATGTGCCTCTTGTTAGAGAACTTTATTTTGGTGGATGGTCTGTATAAGGCAACCTTTTTTTGGACTGAAACTGATTTTTTGTTCAAAACAATCATAAGTCAATCATAAATGTGAATGTAATTTCAGATTGCAAATCCCAAGGCTGTCCAACTAAAAGACAAGTCACCAAGAACAAAGATGGGAAATCAGTCCATCCCAATGAATCTGTAGAGTCACCATGTTTCGGATCATCTGTGCATTATGGTGGTAGAGACTTCTACATGAGCTCTTCATCCGTGCAGACCTCTGAAACTTCAGTGAGTGTACGTGACACCTCCTTATACGTTGCATAGGAAGATTTTGCTCTTGATTATTTTAAGGATCTTATTTCAATGTACCTTCGAGTACCAAGTTACGAAAAAAAACATTGTTATGATTTCATACTCACCCTGTTTGAAATTTTACCAGTATAAAACTGATGATGGAGGTGACTGGGGCAATAAGCATGCTGCTGACAGAGGTGAATGGTGGCAAGGTAAGATCATACTCTAGAATGAGTTTAATCTATTTTCATGTCTTTAAATGGAAAATAACTCTTTTATACACTATCCAAATTTACTCTTTCAGGTTCACTTTACTATTGAAGAGTCAAAATCAGTTTGCTCTCTGTTTGTATAGAGAAGGTACACCAAAGCCATAGCCTTAGACTTAATCCCCATATTGCATTTAACTATCAATTATCTTAGGTTACTGATACAGTAGCATTTTTTTTACTTCTGTTTAGCTCATGGCTGCTTCTTTAAGTGTTTAATTACATTCAAATGTGGCTACATATCACATTTGACTGTGTCTCAAAGTTAAAATTTTCTATTTACTACTTACATCAAATAGATCTGGATTAGAATTTTTCTATTTTCAATTTCTATTTTTCTTGTTTATTGCAACCATTGTATTTAAGTAATGATCTATTTTACTATTGATTCAACATAGAAATGATGTATTGGTAAGTGTCATTCTGGCACATAATCTGCTTGCATGGCACTGCCTTATCTGAAACTGTAGACAACTTTGTCAGTCACTATGTTAATAACTTGATAACATTAATTTAAACACTTGGTATTCTACCTAAGCTAGGCAAACAATGCAATTAAGCTGAAGTGGTGGTGTCAGGTCTCGCAATCTGGATAATTATGCCTAACATCATGCAATAGCGAAATGCGTTTGCTGTCCTTCAACTTTGTTTTGTCTTTTAACGATACTGTTTATCACATTGGCTGTTCCAAATTTCAGTGAGGCAGTTTCTAAAAATTTACATTTCGACAGTTCCTTTGTGATGCTGGTAGGTGTCCGGGAAGCTACAAAACTTGTTGATTGTCCCAGTAGTAATGCATAATGTGGCAAGACGGTATGCTTTCAGCCCATGAAGTTGATTTTTCTTTTATAATCTGTAGGGTAGAGATTAGTAGACTATTAACTATAAGTGAAAGAGCAGATTTGTCTAGTTATTTGGCTGTGCTACATGTGGACTTGTTCATCTATTTTGTGTTCTGAGATTGATGTAGTTAGTATACAGTAGTATCAAGCCCTCACCTCCAACTTTATTGCACTGAGGCTGCAGGGGTTGCTCTGTAATATTCTCATATTATGAAATATGAAATAAATAGAAACATGTTTCTGTTTAGATTTGGTGGGGTATGTTTACCTTGGTCCATTTCCTATTCTTGTGTGCACACATACATGTATATACTTCATCTCAATTCCATGTTAGTAGGTGGTTACAGTATTGGTCACTGTTTTCTCCATTTCTGGTGAGAGAGACACCAATGGTCAAAACCTGTCCCGATGCAAGACTTGGAACGTCTGTTGAGTAGAGTGAGAAGACACATGGAATGAGAATGCTAATGGTATATTTTGAAGGAAATATTATGTTATGGCTTCCATCACCCTTTGATTGGGTGAAAGTTAAACCATGTTTCGAGAAGTACTGTCCATGGATATGGATATGTATAACAGTTGCAATATTTCTTACACTACAGACTTTGGAATGGATTAACATAGCTGATGGGATAAAGAAAATTGTTGTAAAGTAATTTTTTTTTCTTCTTCAAAGGATAAGTGACGACGAGATTTAAACTTAGCATCTTATGATAAATTAGTTGATTTTTTTTATCTTTTCATTTCGTCATAACATTAGTAGGTACTGCTATTGTCCTTAACTCGAACAATGGAAGTCTTGGATTGAGGTGGGGGGCTGTCACAGGGTGTTTGGTTGAATGGTAGAAAGAACGTGTGGCTGTTTGCATCTTTGTTTTGGGAGCCTCGGTGTACCCTCGTCGTCAGCAACATTCCAAACTTTCTAACTTGGATATGACTGTTCTGGTGATGAAACATCACCGGCACATAGACTGTTCGATTAGGTACAACACACACGAGGCATATGAAACTTGTGTCAGTGCCCAACGTGTTAGGATGCCATAACTTTCAGTGCCTGAGGTTGGGACCCGAAAGCAGTTCGGGGTTGACTTTGACTCATCTATTATTGCAAGTGGCACCAGAATGGAGGCCCATGACTGCACGAGAGATGGATGGGTTGGTAAGTTGGAAGCATCAACTTGGGGAGGAGGCCTCCTGTGGTGCCTGCCCATACATCATGTAGTCCACCCGTTACCTGCCATTGACTTTTATCGCCCATCCATTCCTCCCCAACTTCATGTGATCTCACCATGATGATTGATCGAAATCGATTCTACATCCATATAATAGAGATGATCTATGAACTCAGATATCCCTTTGTTGCATGTGACCTGCATTCATCTTCCTGATATTTAGAACATTTTTTCTCTTTTTTTCTTATGGACTTTCTACGAACCTGTTCTTTACACTATTAGTGTTATTCAGTAATACTTAAAAAATATTATTCGTGCAGTACAACAAAAGCATTATGTTTTTGTATACAATTTTGTATAAACATTATATTTACAGTATTAATATTGTGTTACAATATTGTCAGGAATACTAGTGAATTAGTAAAATGCTGCACCAAAGTATAAAAAGCGTGCTCGACATTTGGAGCTGTTGTTGGAATATTAGTAAACTAGTAAGATATTTAGGACGTGTGGACGGAGACATATGGAGCTGTTGTTGGCGTACGTCGCGTCCGCATGTCATGTCGTGAGTGACCAAATTCCGAAGACGGCTCTCCACATGTCATGTCTTGTCATTTTATGGGATTGAGATTGTTACGTTGTCGTGTACGTACATGGTCCATTCGTATGTGATCCCTCCTTGTTGACGAGCCCACGTTACCAGTAGGTCAATCTAACCTTTCTTTGGGCACGAAGATCATCAACGATGGAAGTCAATTTTTTAACCTACATGGCTTGACAACAGTGAAAGGGGAGGGTTAGATTTTACGACTTCTATACCTAGGGCAGAGGAGGGGGTCAGGTATCCTAACCTCCCTAGCTCAGAGAGGATTGTAGGCAAGGAGAGCGAGTGCTACTATTGATGGTCCATTGTCGACCTACCTATCCCATCGTCGAGCGATCGACCTTGAGCGAAGGGGGCCTCTCTCTACCCAACCTAGTCAGGTTTCCCAACCGCTACACCTCGGGTACAGGAGAAGGATGAGTTTCCTGACCTCCCTAACTTGGCGAGGACTGTAGGCGAGTGGTGCAAGCGTTGCTAGCCGCAATCCATCGTCAACATGCCCCTCTTCTTATGCTCATCGTCGAGGGGGGTTGCAAGAGGAGTCGAGACAGGATGCAGGTGGTGGGGAGGTGGGCTCCTCCTCTTCTCATCCCCGAGAGATCAATGTCAGGCAACAGATCCACTGTGGGGATGCTACGAAGTCCCTCGTCACCCACCTACCCCATTTCTTCTGCTCGTCATTAAGGCAAGTTGCAAGAGGAGCCGAGACAAGCTACAAGCTACATGGATATGGGTTCCTCCTCTGCTCGTCCTCGAGGGACCCATGTTGGGCAATAAGTCCACAACGAGGTTGCTTTGAAGCCTCCATCACCAACTTGCCCCTCTTCCTCTTCTTGTCGTCAAGGCGAGCTATGAGAGGAGCTGAGGCAGGCTGTAGGCATTGCCAAGGCGGGCTCATCTTCTATTCATCCCCGAGGGGGACACACGTAGGGAAACATGTCCATAGTGAGGATGCTACAAAGCCCTTCATTGTCAACCTACCCCTCTTTCTCTGCTCGCCATCGAGGTGAAGTATAAGAGGAGCCAAGGTAGGCTGCATGTGGTGTGGAGGTGGTCTCCTTATATTCATCGAGGAGGAGAGGGTCAGGGTTTCCGACATCCATGCCTTAAGCAGCATGTGGTGTCGAGGTGGTATCCTCCACTATTTATCACATAGGAGGGGGTCAGGTTTTTCGACCTTCATGCCTCAGGTGGAAGAGGGGGTTGGGTTTCCCAACCTAGAGATGGTCCATCACCGACTTGCTCCTACTATCGCTGAGGGACCTACCTTAGGCGGAGGGGTTCGTCTCTAGTGCACACATCTCTTTTTTTATGAACCCCTAGGATGATGGCCTACATTGGGTAGTGGCCTACCCACCTCTAGTAAATGAGGGGTAAATATTCTATCTTATTGCTTTCAACATTATTTCTCTTGTATCTTCCATCATGGTTAATTTACTCTAATATAAATTGGGTTTCCCTGACTCATATACCTTAGATACATCTCGTCTTGTGCCTCCCATTGTGATAAGTTTTTTCTTACTATATGGGTCAGTTTATCTTATTCATATATCTTTTACACATTTTGTTTTATACCTTTTATCATTGTAGGTTTCTTATTATGTGGGTTGAGGTTTTCTGACCCATACGTCTCAGACATATTTTATCTTGTGCCTCCCATTGTGACAGATTTCTTTCATGCTTTTCGAGGTGGTCTTCACACATTGATCACTTCTACACTTTATGAGATGGTCTTAACATATTGGTCACTTTTATGATTTTTTAGATGCCCCTTTGTCTTTGACTTATAATATCACCAGTATGTTACGACCCTTCTTGACTACGTTCAGGACACTGGGTCCTTTATTTATTAGTAGTCCCTCATGATCGATAATCTTTGTGAGGAGGTGGAGTGGTTGAAGAGGAAAAGGGGAGACCCAACATTTGTTTCTAAGGTAGAGGCTTGAGGCTTGAAGTCCCTCACGATCAATAATCAAATGTGGCAAAGTCTGCTAGGTTAATTAGGAGAAAAGCGGAGGATCAACCTATATAATGTATGTTAGTGTTTGTACTTGTTTGAGTAAGATTTAAGAACACCTTGAAGAGAACAATCAAGCGATTTGAGGTTATCCCTAGGGGTGAGAGATTAGGTTGTTGAATAGATTTCAGTTTGTATTAGCGTCTACATCGAGGTGGATGCACCCATGTGCAGAAAGGGTGACATTGTACCCATGGGTAAAAGTAGTATGAGTCGAGGGTAAGGTATCATTGCTCAAACATTTATTGAGAGAGTCAACATATGATCATTCATACGACATTGAACCCTCCTTCTCACACCAAAATAATAGGAGAAGAAGTCGTTGACGTCTTAGTCAATCCGATAGAGTCCAGACTCATATGTGTAGGGTTGTCTGAGATACTTTTGAGATAAAAACGTCGATGTTCTAAGGTGTCACCTATACGAAGACCGAGATCGGGAGAGATTTTCCGACTCGATCTCTCTGACACCCAAGTTAGTAACACGAGATATATGAATATGAACGTTAGTGTTAGGAAATATGACCTGTCCTTTCCCTGTGTTGAAGATAAACATTATATTTGATTGTAAAGGGATAATATATTTCATAAAATATTATATGAAAAGAAAACCTCTAATTATCTTTATTGATCTTTTAATCCACATACATAATAACAGCAGAATAATCTATACTCTTCTATCTTGGATATTATTCACTCTAAAGGGTAACCCTTTATTTTTTTGTAATCCTGAACAATATATTGACTATTGACTATGTATGCAATGACGTTTGACTCACGATATTTTTCCTATAATATCGAAAGGGCGCAGGCAATCTCATCAAGAGGACCACCTCACGCGATCCCAAATCCAACGGCTCCTCAATCTTTTGAGCCAATACCGGCGCTTCGCCCGCTAAATCACCTCAATCATCGCATCCAATCCATCTCTCTCTCACAACCTAACTCACCTGCTCTTCCATCGCTGCTGTGATGGTCACTTGTTCGTTTACGTGGACCATCTTTCTTGATTTGATGCACCCTTACATCCATATCAACTATGGTCGTAGATAGATCATTATTTGAAATCGTAACCATGTTTTCTAATAAAATAAAATACAAAGAAAGGTCAACGTGTAGATGTCTCTCTTTCCTCAAACTCAAACGTGTAACTCCCCCTCCGGCTTCCCACCCGAATCAGGCGACTACGGATCGGTCGGCTGCCGTTTCGAGAAGATGCCTCGTGATCCACGAACTCAGATGCCCAAGATTCGGATTCCACGCATCGAGACCGGCCACCACCACCAGCCTTTATTCTAATACGTGTAGACAAAAAGAGACGGGTGGGAGGGAGCACGTCGTCGAGGGCTCCTCTTCCTGGATCTGTTGAGCTAACATTTGATTACTGCCAGGATTAAGCAGGTGGAAGTTTGATTAGACTAGGTAGTGGCATCTGTTTTGGACACAGGGTTTTGATACTGTGCTGTGGGGTTGTCTTCGTCCTGTTGTTTCCTTCCTTGCAGGGTTCTTTTTCTATTCTGCATGGCCAAACCTTCTCTGCTGTAATGGTTCCAGTAATTGAATTGTTTTCTTTGAGGCCTAATCTACACCAACACACGCACAAATGGTGGAAGGTGATGGTTTGGGTCGTCTTCTGTGAGTGGCACCAATAAATCCTTCTCTTCCCTGTCTTCGAACATAGAGAGGGAGGGAGCGCACCGATCTCTCTCTCTCTCTCTCTCTCTCTCTCTCTCTCTCTCTCTCTCTCTCTCTCTCTCTCTCTCGCCTCCACTGCTTCCTTTTTCTTGATTTGGGGCCCAAAGCGACGGAAGTGGGAGCAGCAGAGGGCAGACGAAACCCAGCCTTGCTTTGCCCGCTGTCGGCTATTATTGTTTCTTCTGCAACCAGCAAAAAAGACCCCCCTGTCCGTGCGTGCTGCTATTTTAGCGTCTCCTCTTCTGCTACCCATCGCCGCAGTGCTCCAGGACATGGCGGAGGAGTTCGGGGTGGGGAGTCTGCAGCTTCCCTCGGAGCTCCTCGACGACGTGTTCGTCGATGGGAGAGGGGAGAGAAGAGCAGCCGCTGAGGCGGTGGAGCCAGTGACGGAGAGCGAGAGCGACGAGGAGGGAGACTACTTGGCCGGCCTCGCACGACAGATGGCTCACTCCTTCCTCCTGGACGACGACTCGGGGATTCTTGGGTTGTCGGGGGGCGACGACGCGAAGGTAAGTGAATCTGTGAAGCCCTCGATGTTTGCGCGCCTGGTTCGCGTCAAAGCCCCGCTGATTTTGCGCCGTACTTCACCGTTAAAGCATCGACTTACGGCGACGTCTTCTCCTCCGTGTTCTCCGCTGGAGCCGCCGAAGGGGGATGCCTGGGATCCGCTCCATGAGGCCGCGGAGCAGGCGATGTGGTCCAAGCTTACCGATGCCGAGCATGGTCGGTGGCGAGTCTACGAACACAAGCTTCTGAGTCAATCGAGGAAGCCATGCACGAGCAAGTCGACCAGCCACCAGCTGCAGGCAGCTCGAGTGCGTCTTCTTCGTACGCAGAATTCCTCCTATTATAAGTCCGTCCCGTTAAAATTGCGATCTGTACGACTGACTTCGTTGGTTCCAATAAATGGATCTTTCACCCGAAGCAGCAGCAGTCGTCCGCGGGATGGGAAAGGCAAATCAAAGCAAGAAGAGGAGGGAACAGATGCGCTAGCTCCTTGGGCTCGTCTCCTTCCGGATGCCCTCCGTTCCAGATGCAGCATCGACCCCAGCACGGATCTGGGATGAGAGCCGTCTTCCTTCGTAGCTCCGGCGCGAGAAAGGGGTCTTCCATCGGAACCGGAGTCTTCCTGCCCCGGACTGTGGGGAGCAAGACCGAACCACAGAAGAAGTCAGGTAACGCCCCCTCGCTGCTTCTTTGCCTGTCGCCTTGATGACAACATATTGCTTGTCGAAGATTAGTCAACGATAGATTACAATCTGGCTAAAGATGGGCGGTTTCTGCATGTTTTGTCCTGCTTTTTGTCATAGCTGCAGCTTGTTCAACAGTGTTCATTCCGGCAAGAGTCGTGCAGGCGTTGAACTTGAATCTGGAGGCACAGACAGGGTTCCCTGGCGGATTTGTTCTCGAGCAAGGCAAGTCGTCCGACGGTTCTACTCACCTGTGCACCGTTTCTGATCTCCCTTCTCATCGAAGTGTTGTTTCATCAGATGCTCTCGTGGGCCCAAGAAACCCGGGGAGGCACCACAGTCTTCCTCCCCGGCCTTCAACCATGGCAACCCCTGTCAGTGGGCTTCCTCAGGAGTGGACCTATTGAGTCTCTTTACCAGTTGTGTTGTTGATTGTAGAAACAAGGGGGCGGAATGGTGGGAACAGCAGCTGTCTATTCTATTGGCAATAAGACATTTATATCGGTTTCTGAAGGAGTGGGGTAAGTGTTGGTTGGCTTCGATCGAAAGAAAGGATGGATGGATGGATAGCAGGCAGGCAGGCAGGAAGATGGAAATAAATGATTCAGAAGCTTTTCTTTTGTGTTTGTTTGTAGTAAGGCCATCGAGATGCCTCATCTTCTACTCGAAAGGGCCACCTAAATTTCCTCCTCCTCTTTTACCCTGGCACAAAGCTTTGCATGCGGTTGTGCTTTCTTTTTGTTTGTGTCTCGATGAATGGGAAGAACGTGTTCGATGCGTATATGCAATATGATGATACTCTTACAGATGTTTGATAGCAATATCTGCCTCTGCATTATTCAATTCGGTAGGGTCGGACCAATGCAACATCAACTTGTTGACGATTCAAAGACGGGAAAGAAGGCGGAGCAAAGGACGACGACGAACACGAGGCGTTCGAACAGCCCTCATCTGAGTACAAGCATTATTGATGAAGGAACAGTGCGAGCTCTGTTCATGTCGTGGAGGACGGAAAAGCTGTTCGGCAGCGGCACGGGAAATGCTTCGGGGTGATCAAAAATAGAGAGGATCACAACTCATCTTCAAAACAGTAGACGGTCCAGATTAAAAAGGGCACGGAAAACGGACGGGCATTGAATCCTGATCGCCGGGCCCCGGAGATCACCTGTCTAGGACGAGGCAAGAGACACCACATCGTCCCCCTCTCACGGAAACAAAGTTCGGTTGACTCGATACACGTGAACTGCTACAGCGGCGGCTGGGGACGAAGCCGACCCACCTCGTTCTCATCGACCGTGGAAGTCGGATTGCCATATCTCAACTGTGCGAGCCAACCCACGGCCCACATTTGGTGCGTACTCGGGATACTACTACTGTTCGTTCGGTCCATAGGGAGAAAATATCTATGGGCAATTTATCGAAAATAAATAAATCATCGTTTTTTTACTTTTTTTTTTAAATCTTCAATTAAATTATTAAAAAGATTATAATTAATCTTTTTATTTATTTTATTTGATGTTTTAAAATAAATAGATTCTTTAGAGATGAATCATTATCGATTCAATTAAAATCTTAATTATTTAACTAATTTAATTAAATTTTATATTACCCGTTGATTTTTTTAAATTTTATTTACTCCATCCACCTTAATTTCACCTCCTCCTCCTCCCACTCTATCATTCTTTTTTTTTTTTTTTTCCCCAATTGATTTTATACTTCACACACACACTCTCTCTCTCTCTTACCTTCTTTTATCTTCACCTTTGTTTCATTCTTCCACTTTACCTTCATGTCGCCTCCTCCCTCTCCCCTTTAGCTTTCAACTATCGCTCCTCCTCCCCCTCTCCCTCGTCCACCTCCTCTTATTTTTCCTTCGACTCTTCCTCAATTACTTTCCTCCCTCTCATTCTCTTTCTCCTCGTACTCGAGTTATGCTCATTTTTTTTAAAAAAATTATATAAAATTTTAAAATAAAAAAATCCGAAAAAAAAATCATTACATTCAATTTACCAAAAAAAAAAATCAGTTCTATATAAAACTATCATTAAATCTATAAAAAAATATTATTCTAAAAAATATATATATTTATTTTTATACAAATATATATTCTACATTATCTAAAAAATTATTGCACTCAGATTACACATTCACAATATATGGTAAAAGAATATTAATTTATATATAAACGTATCATGAAATTAAAAACATAAAAAAAAAATATTTTTTTAATATTGACTTAGTTAATTCAAAATTAAAATAAATTAAATTTAATTTATCTAACTTATTTTTTTTAAAAAGTTAGATATTTATATAATAAAAAAATTATAGTGTAATATGAGTTAAATATAAATTATTCTATTTTTTATTTTAAGATAAATTTTAAGAACTAAAATCAATTTGTTTTAAATAAATTTATAATTTTGTAAAAATAAATTTGTATAAAAGTTAATATATTTTTAATAAATTTTATGAACGAATATATAACTTGATTGTAAGGATTCGATTCAATCTGATCCGATCCGAAAGGGTTGGTTGGATATCATCCAAATTGATCCGACGTAGTAAGGAATCAACTGTTGGATCGATTAAACTTGAAACGATCCAATTTATTTACAGATATTATCAAATTTCTTAAAAAAATTATCCCATTCGATAAATTGCCCGATCTTTGTTACAACCGACATTAACATTGTAGATGCTCAATTCTCCGCACCAGTGGACCACGTCGGACAGCTACAATCCTCGTGATGTCAAAGAGTTGACCTGACCTGTTGACTATTACCTGGATCGAGCATCATAAACGAGAAACGAAATCGAGACAACAATTATACAACACTCGGGTTCTTATTGCCACCGGCAGCAGCAGCATTCAAGCGGTGGGAAAGTTTCATGTTCTCCTCCTTTTTCATTATCTTGTTCTCTCATTTCTAAAGACACGAAGCATGCTAGCGGAACACCATGGACGACAGACATGCGTGACACACGGCTGCAAGCGGACACCAAGTTCCCACATACGCAAAATCTCTGGCTAACTAGGGGACTCGCTGGCGATCGACGGCGTCGAAGGCGTGGGCCTGGCTCTCCGAGAGGCCGCTGCCGGAGATGGTCGGGGCGTCGGTCCCGCCGCCCCCAGACTTGTCCACCACCGGCTGCTGCCCCTGCGCGCCGTAGCCCTGCATCTTGTAGTCCTCCAGGTCCTCATACTTCACGTAGGGGCTGCTCTCTGTGGGCAGCTGCACCTGCTGCCCCTCCTTCTCCGCCTCCTCCCTCTTCGCTTTCGCAGAGCCCTCCATCTTTGCGCTGGGAACCACGTATTCTTCCTTCGCGACCTCTTATGCAACTACGATGGCTCCATAACGAGGACACGCGTGGAGCTGAGAACCGGGGAGGACCGCCACGCGTAAGTCGCCCCCGGGCGTCGTCATCTACAAGATCCACGTTCCGCGCTCATGAGCCGATGCGTCTCAGCGTCCAACAAATTTTGTAGCAATGATGGGGGCCCAACACGACGCGCGACGTGGTCAATAGGTTAGTTACCTTTAGCAGCCCACGTATAAAGTTCAATAAAAAATAGCTTAAAAAGCAGGTGATTTAACCCAACCACGTTTCGACGGAGAAGACGATCACTTCGCTACTTCTCTACGAAGAAGTATTGCGTAGTGTTAATACGTTTGATACCGGTGTGATGTGCTTGAGTTGTAGCAGAAGAGAAAACATGTTCCGCCATGGCGAGGAGGAGTTCATTCTTTAGACGCTTCTGAATGGATCATTATGTTTTGCGCTCAGTTACATCGTATCTGCTGAAAGAAACAGGCGTTCTTTCGTTATATCTCAAGCAAATCATTCTTGACTTGCCATCCTATTTATTGGTAGTGTCATCTCATGGCATGAACTGTGGTGTCCCTTCCTTGCTTGTCAACCGTGACACATCAAAAAGCCACTGAGAACCAGAACTCGGATGTCCTTCCTTTCTAGAATCGACCGACCTATCGCAGGCCTATGTGTGCAGTGCAGCAGCTAGTTTGGTGGATAAGTCACGACGAGTTCCATATGCTGGCAGGAGATGAGGTTCCTTGAACGAAGCCATGCCCGAATTCAACTTTTGACATGTGATGCTTTGCATCATACATGAATGGCCGTCTCTATGGTTCCTTCTGCAAGCTGATGATTGTGATGGTTTGTCATTTCGCTTTGGCCATCACAAGCCTGTTCACCGTGATCTCTCCTGTTCCTTCTAATTGTATAGAAGAAATCATTGAACCCATGCTGTTTTGCTTTTTTTGCTTATAGTGTATTGTTTGAGAAGACAAGATTGGTTCAAGTGAACAAGGACACAAAAGTTGAACATTGCGTTTCTTGCTGATCCTTCTTTTGGCGTTTCATAGAACATCAAGTGAGTATTCTAGGGAAATAACAAGCTTGTCTAGACTGTGGACGTGACGGAGGTATTATCCAAGTGGGAGGACATTGCTTCCAACTTGCCTCGTGTTTCTTTCTCTTGCAAATCTTACTGTGCACTTTGGTTTTTTTTTACCGTGTACTATTATCATCTTGTTTTTTTTTTTTTTGGTATCTCTTCTTACAGATACGTTTTCAATTGGCGTCCAACTTTTTCCCATGACAAAGAGTTCAGCTCGCATGACTTGTGCCACGAACACCGGTGAATGAGCGTGAAATATGTACTTACGTTGCGTGTCAACAGTATTCAATCACCTGTCAACTTTGTTCCTTGGATTATTATTTAGCCCCAAGTACAGAGAGAATAACGGTACACCATTTTCTTCCTGGAGATTGAAACGGTGAGGCTTATGATTCTTTTGTGTAGCACGGCACTGATGTATTTGTTTGAACCACCACCGATGCCATCGACTGCTTCTTTATCCAGCCTCGTCTGTCGAACTTCTATGTGCCCACATTTGCAGTTACTTAAGCAGCTTCCTCGCCGTTGTTTCAGAAGACATCCATGCAGCTAGCTATGTACCCAATGAACAATGCTTCTCTTCTTGTGCAAACACTGCCTCCTTCATTTTCCACGTTGACCGACAGCGGACTGCTGCATTAGACCTCGAAGTGGATAGTTCCGAGGAAGAGGAGCTGCCATGCATCGACTGTCATCGAGTGAACCCATAGACGGCGCGAGATATCCTATTCCTATACATTAACTATGAACAACGTGGGCATGAATGAAGCTTTGGGATGTGAGAATGGACAGTATGAAGCTTTGGGACCACTCGCGTCGCCGTCCACGAGTCCTTCAAATCCCCCGCCACTTACACGTGGGTGGAGAGGCACTCGAGTTCTAATCTTCCCCTGTACGCAGCAGCACTTGTTAAATGCGTCCAGGAGACGTTGACTTGGGGACTGCTCTCATGGCCAGATGGGAGAAGAGCCTTCGAGTGCTCGATCATTACTTGTCTCATGGGGATCTACCGATACGTTCCAGCTCATCTCTAATAGATTAAACAGCCGACACAGTTGTCCCTTCTCAGTCGAGGATGAATCCCATGTACCTTCTACGACAAGTGAGTTGGACATGGAGAGCTACGGTGGCGATTACCGAGCGCCACCTTCAACAAAGATTCTTGGGCGGCAGTAAACATGGCAGGAGGATATCAGAGTTCATGAATCAGCAGCCTGGAAACAGCCAACTGTCGAGTCCTTGAGTTGCATGAACCTACGTAGCTTTTCTTCCCGTTTCTTCTGCTTTTGATGACATTGTGGAGGACTTCAGCAGTCGCTAAATAAGATGATGATGATTCATTTGTCGTGGAACGAAATCAGCAGCATTTATTCTTGGGTTTGATCGGTTTCCTTTGCATGGATCTTAATCGCATTGTAGCAGGTTTCAGATGGTTTAATCTTACTGCGAGATCCATGGAAAAACAGCAGATTTAGTCACCAAAAAAATGAGAACTATTACACATCACATTTGGTTGGCTCCTCAGGAAGGTCAACGAAAAGTCTCCAATTTTTTTTCTGTTCAGCAAACAACCAGAGATGGTCGGTTGCCGCACTCCTATTTCTTTATACATGCATGACACTGGCTGTTACCTGGGGCTGGTTGCTACAATAATCTACCAACCAAGCCTGATGGATAGTATTAGTTTATAGCAAGCAATCCTCAGGCCCTAAGGTAGTATACTTCTTGTGGAAGATGAAAACATCATTCCCTGATACAAAGTCCCCCAATCCTGCTCTCTCTTTCTGCAAACAAGAGATTAGTGTCCAACGCATGCACCTAATCTCCCTCCTTCCCCTATATAAGCTCTCCCCAAGTCCCAGCTTCCCTCTCACAGCCCACACCACCACCCCAAGTGCAAGAGAGCAGCTGCTGCTTTCAGCAGAGATGGAATTAGCCATGTCTCCAAACCTTTCCTCCTCTTCTTCCATTTCTTCTCTTGCTGCTTCCCTCATCACTGCTACTCCTAATTCCACCTCCTCTACTGTTGCTCCTGCAGCAGCTGTCGCCATTGTATCGAAATGCACGGTCTATCCTCACCGCAAGTCCGACCTCGGAGACCTCCCGCTCTCGGTCTCTGACCTCCCCATGCTATCGTGCCACTACATACAGAAGGGGCTCTTCTTCCTCTCTCCACCAGTGCCCATCGCCTCGCTCGTCTCCCTCCTCGCCTCCTCCCTCTCCCGCGCTCTCTCCCTCTACCCTGCCCTTGCCGGCCGTCTCTGCACCCTCCCTGACGGTCGCATCTTGATCTCCTGCAATGACGCCGGCGCTGAGTTCTCCTACGCCACTGCCGCTTCCTTCTCTCTCCCCGACCTCCTCCCTCCCTCCTCCGACGTGCCGTCGGCAGTCAAGTCGCTCTTCCCCCTCGACGGCGCCGTCAGCTTCCACGGCCACTTCCGCCCGCTGGCCGCTTTCCAGCTGACGGAGCTCGCAGATGGCGCTCTCTTCCTCGGCGCGGCCGTCAACCACGCCGTCGTCGATGGGACGTCCTTCTGGAATTTCTTCAACGCATGGGCGGAGCTCTGCCGCGGCGGCTCCCCCGCGCCTCCAGACTTTCGCCGCAACTACTTCGGCGGCTCAAAGGCGGTGCTGCAGTTTCCAGGGGGCCGTGGCCCGGAGGTGACGTTTCCCGTGGATGCGCCACTTCGGGAGCGAATTTTCCACTTCAGCCGGGAGGCCATCCTCGATCTCAAATCGAGAGCCAACTGCCGCGCCGAAAGTGTTGCCGCCGGATACCTCCCAAATACGGAGATTTACGACGAGAACAGCCACGACCAGAAGCCGGTGGCGGTGAACGAAGAGGAGGAGATCTCGTCCTTCCAGTCGCTGTGCGCCCACGTCTGGCGGTCGGTGACGCGGGCACGGACGCGGCTGCCAGCAGAGGCCACAACCACGTTTCGGATGGCGGTCAACTGCCGGGGCCGGGTGGCGCCGCGGGTGGCGTCGAACTACTTCGGGAACGCGATCCAGAGCGCCCCGACGAAGGCGTTGGTGGCGGAGGTGGCGGGGCGGGACCTCCGCTGGACGGCGGAGCTGCTGCACCGAAGCGTGGCCGATTACCGTAACGAGGCGGTCCGGCGCGTGGTGGCGGAGTGGGAGGCGGCGCCGCGGTGCTTCCCGCTGGGGAACCCCGACGGCGCTGGGATCACCATGGGGAGCTCCCACCGGTTTCCCATGTACGAAGGCAACGACTTCGGATGGGGCCAGGCGGTGGCGGTGCGGAGCGGCCGGGCCAACAAGTTCGACGGGAAGATGTCGGCGTTCCCGGGGCGGGAAGGCGGTGGGAGCGTGGACCTGGAGGTTTGCCTGGCGCCGGAGACCATGGCCGCGCTCCTCCGCGACGACGAGTTCATGAGCTACGTCTCCCCGTAGAGTTGCGACGAAGCCTTAGAAGTTGCCGTTCGGCTGCTTCAAGCTATCACATCTCGATCATGTTGCTCTCCGGTGTACTCTGTTGGTTTCCTTGTTTCCAATTCCAAGTTTGCTTCAACTCTACTGCATGCAGGTGTCTTTCGTGGACATTTCATGCTGCGCATATCTGATTCAGATTTCTGAGGAACTTTTTGTTCATTTTCTTAGCCCAAGAAAGATCCTGAATCGAAAATTTGATTCAGGTCAGGCGTACGAATGCATATCCCCCGGTGCAAATCCCGGGCGATATGGCCATTGCTTCGTTCCAGCCGTCAAATTCAAAGCGTATCAGATTTCTCCTTCGATGTCACTTCCACCAAACCTCTGAGAGATGATAAATTATGCAGGATTCTGATTTGTTTGGGAGCTCAATCTTCAAAACTAATCTTTTCGCTGTTTTCTGAGTTTGTGAAGGCAAACACTGTTTTGAGTTAATGTGTTTCTCTTTAAATTTTCAGTTTTTCTTAAAATTACTCTAATTTTATCATTTCAATTAAAGTTTATGGGGTTTTTTTTTTTTACAAAGAAGGAATTGGCGTGTGGTAATCATCATGTGCACTCCTACATTAAAATATATAACAACACGTGATTAGCATTTTTAAGATAAATAAAAAAGAAAATATATAATATACTTAAAACTTGCAGACAAGCATTGGATTGAACACACGTGTTTTGCGAGTTTCTAATTAGTGTTAATTATTCCTTTTTTTCCACGGCCATCCAACTGGATGAAGCGGCGGGATCCTTTAACTCCAGATCCAGCGGTCCGATCTTCTTTGAGAGTCGTACGGTCTGATCTGATCGAGATGCCCACTAAAGAGGCTCCCGATGACGCTAAGATGGTTCTTAATCGATCTGGCGACAGCGTCGGTGGTGACGATAGAATCTCGCCCGTCCATTTTTAAAGATCCAAGATCATGACAGCCGATCACTACATCGGTCGCCGCTCGTGCGTGCTATATAAATGGTTGATATGATGCCACATCCCCATCGCTTCTAATTTTTCTATCCTATTTCTTCGAGTTCCCTTCGCTGCCTCTTTCCTCAAGAAACCCTACTCCTCCCTTTCGCAAGCTTCCCGACGCTCTTGCCACCACCCGATGCGGATCGTCGCCTTCTTCCCAACCCTCGATGACTCCCATGAGGATGGCAACGTTGCGGGAGCATAGTTGCTGAACTTCCTTGGGATCCAGATTCGGTTAGCTACGGCCGATCACAGACCTGGAAACCCGAGCTTTGGTTTCCCGCTCATTTTGATGTGTTTGCAAGGTGAGATCCGTTTATTCTTGATACCCCGTGCCTTACTCGTTGTTGATCTTGAATCTTGAAACGATAAATTGCTTTGTGATTTCTATTCTCTAACGAATACAAGTCCATGCTTGGGATCTTTTATCTAGAGACGACTGAGTTCTTAGTCGGTTGTGCCTTTTCGTTTTCTTGGTTCTGAGATCCGTTTATTCTTGATCAGACTTACTCATTTGTGATCTTGAGTCTTGAAATGATAAGCTGCTCTGTGATGTCTGTTCTCCTATGAATATAAATAAGATCATGCTTGTGTTTTTGAGTTCTTAGTCGGTTGTGCCTTTTCGTTTTCCTGGTTCTGAGATCCGTGTCTTCTTGTTCTCTCGTGCCTTGCGCATTTGTGATCTTGATTTTAGAAATGCTAAGAGTTGTTGGTCTATATGACGCCTATCTCTAATATAAGTTCACGCTTGTGATTTTTTTTTATCTTGAGACGATGGAGTTCTTTGTCGGTTGTGCCTTTTCGTTTTCTTGGTTCTGAGGTCCGTGCCATCTTAATCAGACTTGCTCATTTGTGATCTTGAATCTTAAAACGATAACCTGATCCGTGATGTGTATTCTCTAATATAAGTTCATGCCTGATCTTTTATCTTGAGACGACGGAGTTGTCAGTCGGTTGTGCCTTTTCGTTTTGTTGGTTCTGTGATCCGTGTCTTCATGATCCCTCGTGCCTTACTCATTTGTGATCTTGAATCTGGAAATGATTAAGAGTTGTTGATCTATGATGCCTGTTCTCTCATCATATAAGTCATGGTTGTGATTTTTCTTCCTTGAAACGACAGAGTCGTTTCTGCCTTTTCGTTTTCTTTTTGGATCTCTAGTGCCTTACTCATGATCTTGAATCTTGCAATGATAAATTCATGCTTGCGATGTTATATCTTGAAACCAAAGAGTTCTTAGTTGGTTGTGTTTTTCGTTTGATTGGTTTCTCGTTTCTTGATCCTGTAACGATGCTTAGAGTTAGATCTAAGGGAAATTTATTTGTGAGAGATCGTTTCTGATGATGAACTAATGTGCCCTAAAGCTCGTTCCTGTTCACGCACATCGAAAAGGAATTTTAGAACATAATTCAAACATGCGGTATGTTTTTCTGTAAGGAATCGTAATTGTTGTTCGAGGCTTATGAATTGGTTTTCAGATATCATCACTCCAATTTTATTCTTAACTAACAATACCAAGTTCTCCAACCATATCAGATGTGGAATATTTGTTCATTCATTATTGTGCTTGATGAATTAATTTGTTTGCTTATATATTTGTATAGAATTGGGAATAAAACCAATAATTAAAACGTTATTGTTGTTGGACAGGGGACATGCCCCCTCTAGTAACAGCATGGCCTACTACCCAGGTTATTGTTGTTGAGTTGGACCAAGTTCGACTAAGAACTTGGGAGTAGGACCAGAAAGCACTGCCTTCTGCCACATCATGGCCCGGTAGGCAGGTGATTGACATTGAGAATTCTACCGATGATAGCCGTTGTCAATCTCATCCGAGGGCAGTGCACCTACTTATGTGTCAGAGGGACAACATTCTTTGTTATACCTAGGTTAATTTACTGTTATATAATCAATATCTTGCCAACCATCAAAAGTGCTAGTGAAATATCAACGAACAACATCGTGAATCTTGTAATGTCATATAAGTTCATGCGTGTGATTTGTATCTTGAAACTACATAGTTCTTAGTTGGTTTTGACATTTCAGATTCATGATTCTTTTTTCTTGATCTTGGATCTCGTAATGATTTTAGAGTTAGATGAAAGTGAGATTATCGGATATCTTTCATTACTTTATTTAATTACTTATTAATTATACATATATATATGGATTCAGTTCACTGGAAATTAGGTATGAGCCTTTATTTTTTGCTTCTGGAAGGTTGTGACAATGGAAATTGGAATGCATCACTAGGGGAAACATCTTGGTGTAAGAGGGGAACATTTAATTTCTGGTCATTAATTATTTAAGTGACTAAAATTAAATGGGAATGAAAACTATATATATATATATATATATATATATATATATATATATATATATATATATATATATATATATATATATATATATATATATATAGGCACAAGCTTCTGTTTTATCAATGAAATTGTGGAACTTATGACTAGAAACGGATTCAGTTCACTGGAAATTAGGCATCAGCCTTTTTTATTTTTTATGGGAATGAAAACAATGAATGTGTCAATTGTAATTATAATCAAGCATCACATATTGTATGATATCTTTTTGAGGTTTGATTTCCAAAATGGTTTAACATGTGGAGTACACGTTCACAATATTACGTTACGGAAAAGTCTCTTTGATTGTACGGTGTTTTTTTTTTCTTATTTGTAACACATTCTATACTCAACTATGGATTTCCTAGCTATAAATGTTTTCTAGCAATTTTGCAATAACAATTGTTTTCTCTGCAACAAAACAATAAAAAATACTTTCCTTTACAGGAATTGGTTTTAATCAAATAAAAATATTAAAATTTAAAATTTTATGGAAAATTCGAGATGATTTTGTTGATTCTTTATAATGTGAAAATTGAAAAAATAATCTTGCTGTGTAATGTTTTGATGATTATTGAAAAAATTGTTGATTTTTTGCCCCTCGTTTTGAGTAATTGTAGATGTCTATCTTTTGAGTAATTGTAGATGTCTATCTTTGATAATGAAATTCATTTATAAAGTTAATTTACTTAGGAAGTGGCGTAAAAAATTAGAAGATGATACGATCAAACAAGATGATCTTTAGTTGATTTTAGTTACAAATTAAAGATTCAGGCAGGTGATGGTATCGCTAGACGAAACGGTGAAATTGCTAAGCGTTGGTATCGTCTATACAAACTGTGGTAGGCAATGGTATTTGTTAAAAAGAGAGAGAGAGAGAGAGAGAGTACGGGAATCTTTGTAAAAGAGATTTGTAAAATAAATGGCGAACTAAGAATTTGATAATTCAAAATTATTTTAAAAAAATTAAACATCATCAGCCTCTTTTTAAAGATTTTGATAAATTAAAAAATAAACATAACAAACCAAATAAGAATAATTATATGAATGCTTCAATGTTTTGACATTAAAAAATAAACATGAAATTTATTTTTTGATTTTAAACAATGTTTTAAACAACATGAAATATGAAACTAATCGCATAAATTTATTTTTATTGAAAAAGTCTCTATCTCTAAATTTAAAGTTTTTTGAATCTTGAACTAAAAAATAATTTTAATGATTTGATAAATTAAATTTGAATAAATTTTTTTCAATTGAATCATATATTTTTTTATTTTTATACTTAATTTAATTTTTTAAGAGATTCAAATTTTTTTTGATCTTTTATGATATTTTTTTACCATTTTCCAAAAAAAGAGACTTATGCAAATGAATCAAGAATTATTTTTGCCTTCTTGATACTTATAACTTAAAATTTTATACTTATTTTGTCAAAATATTTTAATATTTAAGACTTGATGTAAAATTTTTAATTAATTTTCCATTATATCTTCATGTGATAATTGAAATATTGATGTAAAAGAAAAACAAAATTGTTAGCTTAAGGGAACCAAAATTGATAACTTAAGGTGCACAAGTCCGAAAAATCTGATCTGCGTTAAGAAGAAACCCGCTATGACGAGAAGCACAAGACAAAATATATTCAAGGCGTGTCGGGAAAACTTGACCTATGCTAAAAAAAAAAATTGATGATGGCGAGAGACATAAAACAAAATGTGCTCCAATCGTGAAGGTTGAAAAGCTCAACCCCCGCCTTCGCTTGAGGCATAAGGTTCGGGCCCCAAGGCATTAGAGGTCGAGAAGACTGACCCTCGCCTTTGCTCGAGGCATGAAGGTCGAAAAACCTGATATCGTTCGGCCAACGTGCATCCCTCGATGTTACAAGAAGCAAGTCGACAATAGATTGCCACCAACAACGTTGGAGGAGGTGATCCCAAATGAGCGTGTTGGACAAACTCATTCAAAACGATGCAAGGTGTACGATGGACAAGACATGATGGACAAACTAGTGGTGAACAAACTAAACATGCCACCATGTCAATAATGGATCAAAGAGATATGAGCTTGACGTGTTGGATAAATCAGATGTAGTACTTCGAATCCCTTTGACAAGATCCACAAAGCACGCCTTTGGAAGGAAACAAATGATAGGGAGTACGTCGTCAGCTAATCGTCATCATATGCGACCACCATGTAATGTTCAGGGAGGAAGGAGAAGACAATGTCACCCTCCACCCATTTGCCGACGTGGACAAGGGTCTAAGGTAGACAATAATAAGCTGCCACTGTTGTCACCCCTGTGGACAAGAGACTAAGGAAAGACTATTGAAGACGGTCAAAGATTACCTCCTCGTAGAATATTCTATACCTTTATAATCGAATATAAAAACTCATAATGAACACAATGAAAGAGGGGTTTATCTTTTTCGACTACTTGCGTCCACGCTCATACACCTCGAATTACTAACTTGGATGTCAAAGGGATTAAGTCGAACAACCTCTCCCGACCTTTGGTTTCATGCAGATGATACCCTCTAGAGCTTGATTTTTTCACCTTGAAAGCATCTTGAATAGTTTTAGCATATGAGTTTAGACCATATCGAATTGACCAAGACGTCAATGACTTCATCTCTCATCAAGAAAAAGACCTCTGTTGTCACCTATGTAGACAAGAGGCCAACCGAAGGCCGTAGAAAGCGATCAAAGATTACTTCCTCGTAAAATATTCTATACCTTTATAATCAGATATAAAAACTCATAATCAACACAATAAAAGAGGGGCTTATCTTCTTTGACTACTCGCATCCACACTCATACACCTCGGATTACTAACTTAGATGTCGAAGGGATCGAGTCGAACAACCTCTCCTGACCTTTGTTTTCATGCATGTGGTACATCTAGAGCTTGATATTTTTACCTAGAAAAGCATCTTGAATAATTTTAGCATATTAGTTCAGGCCATATCAAATTGACCAAAACGTCAATGGCTTTTTCTCTCAACAAGAAAAAGACCTCTTACAACTCCTTTAAGAAAACTAATATCATGCCGAACAAATTCCATGCCGAACAAAGTCCCCAACTAAATTTGGGTCCACAAAATAATCAATGGTCGACAATCGTGCACCTTGTCTCATGATTCCTCCCATACATTGCCATATTGTAAGAGATAGGGCACCAAAAAAGCGCAAGAAAATGAAGTTACAATGTGGTTTGGGGCTTACGATGGGATCTATTATTGCATACAGAAGAGGAACCCGAGGATCTCCTCAACGAGCCTTGTGAACTTGGCACCCTGCCTGCCTTCACTTCCTGAGAGGCTTCTGAAACTGCCATCAAACATCTCACCACCAATACTTGTTTATGAGGTGTATATCAATGTATATATACACAGATCATTGAGATTACAAGAAAGCATGTAAAATTGTATTTTAAGTCATTAACTTGAAAAGATTCGTATGGAGTCTCTTGCTGCTAATGCAACTTAATAAGTTTAAAGTTTAGATGTGTTTTCATTGAAACTAAGTTATTTTTAAAGGGTTACAAGGGATAGGAAACATTCCAGCATCAACCCCGGGTCACCAGCTGGCAAACGACGTGAAACTCGACCCGACATTTGTCTAACACGGAAGGAAGTTAACCTGGTAGGGTACGCCCCTTAGGTCAGCTCTGCGTCGTACGCGACTGTACAAGTCAATGCCATGCTATGAGAACCCGGACGGGTTGACCTGTGCCAAAAGGGACATACAGGTCAACTGTCCACACAATCGCGCCACGGGAGATATTGATGGTCATCAATTGTTGTACCCCCGAGCCGTCTCCAAAGGGATCTCCCGAGATGAGGGGGTTTATATATCTTCACTCACTAACTTAGCTATCGAAGGGATCGAGTAAAGAAATTTCCCCGATGCTGACCTATTGTGTAGGATCCAGACACAGATCAAGCGCAACTCGATTCCAACACGAGATGCCTTGAAGACCCAATCACACCTCGAGACTGACCCCCTCAACCCGACCTTGCTCCCCATATTCTTCTTCCCATCAAGAAACCACTTTGAAAAACTTACGCTTTCAGAACCGGACCAAACCTTCCCGACTCGCAAGACACAACATAAAAGCGCATAACATATTTAGTGCTAGGAGGGTGATGAGCCCTTGATTCCCCTAGGAGGGAGCATATTTAATCACACATTGATTGAAAAGTAAAAGAATCATAGGCTTATAGGCACCTCAAGTCATCTTTATCCTCAAAAATTCTTTTTGGGGCTCACGAGTCTTGAAAAGGTAAAACTATATGAGCATGCCGAAAGCAAATAATTCCTTGTGAGCCTATGTGATCGCATAAATACAATCAAATATTGATTTATCAAAATGTATGACCATATACAACTTTTATCCCTCGTCCAGATATCTTATATTATGGTTATTAATTTTTGTTTATAAATTATTAATTAGAAGTGCATTGCTTGTCTATCTCTTCTATAACTGCATTGTGAACTATACCATCGTTAAAGACAATATGCCTGGTAGTATTGCTCAGATTTTTTTTTATAATCCTTTTTGGCATTCTTTGGTGTTTATTCATAGGTAAAACTATATGAGCAAATAATTCCTTGTGATCCTATGTGATCGCACCAATGCGATCAAATATTGATTTATCAAAATGTATGACCATATACAACTTTTATCCGTCCTCAAGATATCTTCTATAATGGCTTATTAATTGTTGTTTGTAAATTATTCTTCTCGGTGAAACTAAGATGTTACAGATACTTATTGAATAATAGAACAGACTATATATATATATATATATATATGAAGTGCATTGCTTGTCCATCTCTTCTAACTGCATTGTGAACTATACCATCGTTAAAGACAATATGCCTTGTAGTATTGCTCAGAATTCTTTTTTTTAATCTTTTTTGGCATTCTTTGGTGTTTATCCAAAGGTGATTGCAAGTGGTTTAGATGAATATTTTATTCTTGTTGTTTAGAAAGAATGAGAATTAGAACCCAATCTTACGGCACAACATTCCTCGTGAAACAATAAACAACCAAGAAAGGGGCATAAATAAATAGAGAGTAAAGGAAAGGTTAGATCTCAGGCAATCCCTTACGAAGACGACATTCTATGAAAACCTAACAAGAAACAATCAATGAAAGCGAGAAGCAACGGGGCAAAAATGACTAGAACCCAAGCGATCGCATTGGAAGGGGACGATCTTTATGAAACCCAAGAAAAAAACAATAAAGAGTTCGGAAAAAATGGATTCAAGCCCATGAACAGTCAGACGGAGAGAGAGCATAAAAAACGCAGTGAAGACTACATACAACGAGATCGGACGAGGAGCTCGTCATAGGCTTTGGGGCCAGCGATGATCTGATCCTGGAAAACAAACGAACGAAAAAAGGACAGACCTCTAAACCCTAACTGATATGACAGATGCCGACCTGGCCGCCAAGTCATCACGCGCCCCGGACAGCTAGGCCGCTGACGTGGCCAAACCAACGTGATTGGTCGAAGGACACCAGTTACCGTACAGCTGACCTGGCACAGGTAAGGTCAGCTACTCCCACCTGCAGGCGCACACCTCACCACCAGTACGGCAGGCGTGGCGGGAAGTGCGGCAACACGTTGCCGTACGGCCGACCTGGCACGGGTAAGGTCGGCAACCCACACCTGCAGGCGCACGCCTCACCACCAGTACAGTAGGCATGGCGAGAGGCGCGACAGCATGGTGAGTCATGAATGCGGTAAGGTCGTCAGGTACGAACAACCCACAGCACCTACTATAAAAGCTCCTGCACCTACACGGGGCAGGGGGATCGCAAAAAAGACCACAAAACTGACTTGATCGTCGGAGGGGTCACGTTGGGAACCTACCCGACCCGACCTCCTTGCAGGAACCAGCGGCCGACCCCAGCAGGACGACCTCCTCTCCACCCGGGCTTCGCCACTCCAGCATCAGAACCCCCGAGCCGACCCCTGAAGCACCGCCCATCCGAACCAGCTCTGCTCTGTGCCGAAGAGATTGTGAAGCGGGCGGACTAGCGCACACGGGCCTGGACCAGCAAAGGCTTGCTCGGCATATTTAAAGGCGAAACTCATCCACCTGGCAAGCTCCATAAAAAGCACTATCATTTTAGCGCTAGAAGGAGGGTCCGATGTCGCAAGAATGCCCGCAGTCGAACAATCTCAAGGTGCGTCTCGGAGAGATCTCAACTACCCAACAAGCCCAAGCTATGCCTTGGGCAACTTGCAAGCCCGAGTTGTGCACCTCGGCCGCTCACAAGCCCGAGCTACGCCTTGGGCAAGTTGCGAGCCCTAGTTGTGCACCTCGGCCGCTCACAAGCCCGAGCTACGCCTTGGGCAAGTTGCGAGCCCGAGTTGTGCACCTCGGCCGCTCACAAGCCCAAGCTATGCCTTGGGCAACTTGCAAGCCCGAGTTGTGCACCTCGGCCGCTCACAAGCCCGAGCTATGCCTTGGGCAAGTTGCGAGCCCGAGTTGTGCACCTCGGCCGCTCATAAGTCCGAGCTACGCCTTGGGCAACTTACGAGCCCGAGTTGTGCACCTCGGCCACTTACGAGCCCGAGTTGTGCACCTCGGCCACTTACGAGCCCGAGTTGCGCACCTCGGCCGCTCACAAGCCCGAGCTACGCCTTGGGCAACTTACGAGCCCGAGTTGTGCACCTCGGCCACTTACGAGCTTGAGTTGTGCACCTCGGCCGCTCACAAGCCCGAGCTACGCCTTGGGCAACTTACGAGCCCGAGTTGTGCACCTCGGCCACTTACGAGCCCGAGTTGTGCACCTCGGCCACTTACGAGCCCGAGTTGCGCACCTCGGCCGCTCACAAGCCCGAGCTACGCCTTGGGCCACTTACGAGCCCGAGTTGTGCACCTCGGCCACTTACGAGCCCGAGTTGTGCACCTCGGCCGCTCACAAGCCCGAGCTACGCCTTGGGCAACTTACGAGCCCGAGTTGTGCACCTCGGCCACTTACGAGCCCGAGTTGTGCACCTCGGTCACTTACGAGCCCGAGTTGCGCACCTCGGCCGCTCACAAGCCCGAGCTATGCCTTGGGCAAGTTACGAGCCCGAGTTGGGCACCTCGGTCGCTCACAAGCCCGAGCTACGCCTTGGGCCACTTACGAGCCCGAGTTGTGCATCTCGACCGCTCACAAGCCCGAGCTACGCCTTGGGCAACTTACGAGCCCGAGTTGTGCACCTCGGCCGCTCACAAGCCCGAGCTACGCCTTGGGCAAGTTGCGAGCCCGAGTTGTGCACCTCGGCCGCTCATAAGCCCGAGCTACGCCTTGGGCAACTTACGAGCCCGAGTTGTACACCTCGGCCACTTACGAGCCCGAGTTGTGCACCTCGGTCACTTACGAGCCCGAGTTGCGCACCTCGGCCGCTCACAAGCCCGAGCTACGCCTTGGGCAAGTTACGAGCCCGAGTTGTGCACCTCGGCCACTTACGAGCCCGAGTTGTGCACCTCGGCCACTTACGAGCCCGAGTTGCGCACCTTGGCCGCTCACAAGCCCGAGCTACGCCTTGGGCAACTTACGAGTCCGAGTTATGCACCTCGGCCACCCCCAAGCCCGAGCTACGCCTTGGGCAACTTACGAGCCCGAGTTGTGCACCTCGGCCACTTACGAGCCCGAGTTGTGCACCTCGGCCACTTACGAGCCCGAGTTGCGCACCTTGGCCGCTCACAAGCCCGAGCTACGCCTTGGGCAAGTTACGAGCCCGAGTTGGGCACCTCGGCCGCTCACAAGCCCGAGCTACGCCTTGGGCCACTTACGAGCCCGAGTTGTGCATCTCGACCGCTCACAAGCCCGAGCTACGCCTTGGGCAAATCACAAGCCCGAGCAACAGTGCTCAACCACTCACAAACCTGAGCCGCAATACTAGACAGGTCCAGAACCCGAGCAGCACTGCTCGACCAGTCCAGCTTCCAAGCTGCTCTGCTCGGCCAGCCAGCCTCCGGGTATTCAAACTCGTCCAGTTCAGTTCCCGAGCCCCATGCTCGGCCAGATCTCCGGATTTGCGCCCGAGTTCACCATCTCGACCAAATCTCCGGATTTGCGCCCGAGTTCCCTCTCTCGGCCAAATCTCCGGATTTGCGCCCGAGTTCACTCTCTCGGCCAGATCTCCGGATTTGCGCCCGAGTTCACCCTCTCGGCCAAATCTCCGGATTTGCGCCCGAATTTGCCCTCTCGGCCAAATCCCCGGATTTGCGCCCGAGCTCACCCTCTCGGCCAAATCCCCGGATTTGCGCCCGAGCTCACCCTCTCGGCCAAATCCCCGGATTTGCGCCCGAGCTCACTCTCTCGGCCAAATCTCCGGATTTGCGCCCGAGTTCACTCTCTCGGCCAAATCTCCGGATTTGCGCCCGAGTTCCCTCTCTCGGCCAAATCTCCGGATTTGCGCCCGAGTTCACCCTCTCGGCCAAATCCCCGGATTTGCGCCCGAGCTCACCCTCTCGGCCAAATCCTCGGATTTGCGCCCGAGCTCACCCTCTCGGCCAAATCCCCGGATTTGCGCCCGAGCTCACCCTCTCGGCCAAATCTCCGGATTTGCACCCGAGTTCACACCCTCGGCCAAGACTCCGGATTTGTGCCCGAGGTCACGTTCTCAGCCAAACTTCTAGATACATTCCCGAGCTCAGGCTCGGTCGGATTTGGCTTCCTGCGCCACATTCCCGAGCTTAGGCTCGGTCGGATCTACTCTTGCTGCGCTGTACTCCCGAGCTCAGGCTCGGTCGGATTCAGCTTCCTGCGCCACATTCCCGAGCTTAGGCTCGGTCGGATCTACTCTTGCTGCGCTGTACTCCCGAGCTCAGGCTCGGTCGGATTCAGCTTCCTGCGCCACATTCCCGAGCTTAGGCTCGGTCGGATCTACTCTTACTGCGCTATACTCCCGAGCTCAGGCTAGGTCGGATTCAGCTTCTTGCGCCATATTCCCGAGCTCAGGCTCGGTCGGATCTACTCTCGCTGCGTTGTACTTCCGAGCTCAGGCTCGGTCGGATTCAGCTTCCTGCGCCACATTCCCGAGCTTAGGCTCGGTCGGATCTACTCTTACTGCGCTATACTCCCGAGCTCAGGCTAGGTCGGATTCAGCTTCTTGCGCCATATTCCCGAGCTCAGGCTCGGTCGGATCTACTCTCGCTGCGTTGTACTTCCGAGCTCAGGCTCGGTCGGATTCAGCTTCTTGCGCCATATTCCCGAGCTCAGGCTCGGTCGGATCTACTCTCGCTGCGCTGTACTCTCGAGCTCAGGCTCGGTCGGATTCAGCTTCCTGCGCCATAGTCCCGAGCTCAGGCTCGGTCGGATCTACTCTCGCTGCGCTGTACTCCTGAGCTCAGGCTCGGTCGGATTCAACTTCCTGCGCCATAGTCCCGAGCTCAGGCTCGGTCGGATCTACTCTCGTTGCGCTGTACTCCCGAGCTCAGGCTCGGTCGGATTCAGCTTCCTGCGCCATATTCCCGAGCTCAGGCTCGGTCGGATCTACTCGGGCTGCCCCACGTTCCACATCACTCGAAATCCTCAGAAGTCTGCGCTCAGGACTAGTTTAAGGCAGCCCCAAACAGCGATCAAGCGCAAGACCTCATCTTCGGCAACCCCATCAGGGCCTCGAGAGGGTCTACCTGGGGGGGGGGAAGAATGATATGACAGATGCCGACCTGGCCGCCAAGTCATCACGCGCCCCGGACAGCTAGGCCGCTGACGTGGCCAAACCAACGTGATTGGTCGAAGGACACCAGTTACCGTACAGCTGACCTGGCACAGGTAAGGTCAGCTACTCCCACCTGCAGGCGCACACCTCACCACCAGTACGGCAGGCGTGGCGGGAAGTGCGGCAACACGTTGCCGTACGGCCGACCTGGCATGGGTAAGGTCGGCAACCCACACCTGCAGGCGCACGCCTCACCACCAGTACAGCAGGCATGGCGAGAGGCGCGGCAGCATGGTGAGTCATGAATGCGGTAAGGTCGTCAGGTACGAACAACCCACAGCACCTACTATAAAAGCTCCTGCACCTACACGGGGCAGGGGGATCGCAAAAAAGACCACAAAACTGACTTGATCGTCGGAGGGGTCACGTCGGGAACCTACCCGACCCGACCTCCTTGCAGGAACCAGCGGCCGACCCCAGCAGGACGACCTCCTCTCCACCCGGGCTTCGCCACTCCAGCATCAGAACCCCCGAGCCGACCCCTGAAGCACCGCCCATCCGAACCAGCTCCGCTCTGTGCCGAAGAGATTGTGAAGCGGGCGGACTAGCGCACACGGGCCTGGACCAGCAAAGACTTGCTCGGCATATTTAAAGGCGAAACTCATCCACCTGGCAAGCTCCATAAAAAGCACTATCACTAACGAACCTTACAATAAAGAGAAAACAAGAGTGATAGAGGGAGAATAATCCTTACCATGGACTCGAGGAGGGAAAAGAAGAGTATTGCCGATTACTCTTCCACCGTCTCTAGTTTCCTCCGGAGTGACGATCGGAAACGGAACATTGCTATTATAGAAGTGCACACCAGAACCACGTGGTCATCACGTGAGGATCGGGAAACCGCCGTACACCGTCGCACGTGATCATCGCGTGAGTATCTTCGCACGCGAAATACTTCGTAGCGCCCATCGGCTGGACGTGGTATCGCACGTGAGGACTACGCAAATGGTGTAGCACGTGAGTGTCTTCGTGTCGTTTGTTGTTTAGCGGTTTAAGGCACTCACTCCTTAAGGAGAGTTCTTTGACTAATGTTTTGACGTTTGTTAACCGATGCATCAATCTCGAGGCCTTCGTCTCCACGTGGATGCATCCGATGGGCTTTTACTCGGAAACGTCATGTCGATTTCCACAACCCAATCAACGTCTCCCAAAACATGTGGCCGACAAAGTGGGCCACGTTGTTGCTTTTGCCAACATAAGCTTCACCAGACCCCCTTTACTCGTTGCGTCTCTCTGTCCCATGAGCATTGGTCGAGTGACCCACTCGATTACGGCAACGTAATTTTCCATTTGGTCTCTCCACATTTACTCCATGATGTCTATGGACAAGACGGTGACACGGAATCAACCTGCGTATATGCTCTTTTACCTTTTTTTTTTTTTTTGTTATTATGTATCTATTATCCGATAGAAGAAATATATTATTTAAAAATATTAATTGTAAAGATATATATTGTTTTTGCATTTGAGAAAAAAATTTCTTCGGTCAATTGTGACAATCCTTGTTCGGTCATTTGTGACTCTCAAATAATACCCCCTCAACGTTAATTTATTTCCATCTTTTAGATATGATAATACTAAAAAATAAGATAAATTGATTATTACAATTGATCGTATTTGATTGATGCCAGAAGGAATGCATGACCCATTCCTTTTATTCCCGCTGTGTTAACCTAAGTATTTAAGATACTTGACGCAATCAAAACATTTATTTTGTGTGATGCATCCGTCCTGTCTCCAAAATGCTAAGCAACAACAAATGCATCCTTTCAGCATGCAATAAATCCGTTCTTAAGATTAAAATTTTTTTAATAACTTCGATGTAATTCAAAATAGAATTTGTGCATGCGATGTATTTACTTAAAATAAAGAAACATCTAAGATATCGCAACCCAAAGAATGAATATTTAAAGCATTCAATGCACTCAAAATATTTCTCTTGAGCATGATGCATTTATTTAACATGAAAAAAAATAAAGCATCCAATATAATCAAAGCAACCTTAGCATAATGCATTTGTTTAGGAAAAAAAAAAAGCATCTTTGACGCAACCTAAAGAATCTCTCGTGGATGTCTGTTCAAGGAAAAATAATAATATTTAAGACACTATTTAATTAATTTTTGAAGCATGCAACGATTATATAATAGTGTCAAAACATATAGAGCTCAATCAATTCCGATGCGATAAGGCAATGATTCAGCATGACACACTCGATGATAATGAAACATCGATTGCATAAGCCACATCAACATAACATATAAATGTAATGTTTCAACTAATGAACGTCACGAAAACCAACATTATTTCAAACAAAGTATATCTTCATTATAAATGAACTAAACTAGATCTAAACAATTAAACTTACATACCTTTTTTTGCTAGTATTAAATCAAAATTTACTGGATGTGCAATCCTCTTTGCGGATGGACTACGATGGGAGGCAGGACATGAATATTTTTTTTAATTTTTATCTTCGAATTTTTTTTTCTTCTCTTCTATCTCTTGTGACTCGTTTTTGTCATCCTTAAAGAACAATATTTTTCTCTCTTCCATACAAGATAACATTCACAGACAATCATCACTTAAATATTCGTAGTCCCTTTTTCTTAAAATTTGAAATTTTAATTAGATTCTTGCTCTAAATGGTTTAAGTAATTTGCTAGAAGGAATGGCCTAATAAGGAAAATTAATTCCTGGTAGAAATATAATTCATAATTTATGTTGGTAATTCAAGAATAAAATAATAACTAATTAAGCATTAATTCCAAAAAGAAAGAATTTATTTCTCTTAGAAGAAAGCCCTCCATTCTCTCATATTTAAGGATGACCAAAACCCTTCGTTCATCCATAGTTATCTGCTGACGAGGAGGAGGAGCATCTCCATTTTAGAGAGAGACAGAGACAGAGAGGTGGGTTAATTTTCAAATTTTTTAATTGATTATAAGCAATTTATCGATTCATAATTCTAATATTAAATTTTAATAAATGGTGTATGATTCCTGTGCTTTAAAATGTTGTTATTCATGCATAATTTTAATTTTTTATTGTTGTTCTTGCACGATTTGCTAAATAGATTTCATGATATTCATATTTTTGGCACAAATTCTAAGACACTGTTAGTTTTGTGATGAGACTTAAATCATTTTCTTCCAATATATATTTAAAATATAAATGGATTCCCAAACGTACAGTGCAAGCTAACGGATATTATTATTTTGCTACGCTTATTTCAAACAACCATTATCTGAAGTAAATATTTAAATAAAATTAGTTTATTTTATACCACTTTGGATTGGTGTGTGTGAAAGAGGTTGTCATATTCGGCATCTTGGAAAAAAGAAAAAAAAGGTAGGATGTGATAGGATCAAAATTGACCACATTAATAACATATTTCGAATATTCTCTTGAAATTTCAACGTGAAGTTATAGCAGTCATTAGCACATATTAATTCAATTTTAGAAATAAAATATAAAAAAGAATATGTATATGTATACATTTTAATGTATAAAAGAATTGAAATCGACGAAGCACTAATCAATACCAATCGAAGAGTAGACGATAAGAGAGGGTAGGTTGTGGCGGACCTTTCGTTCTAATTTATTCGTTAGTGCCTTTTGTATTTTGACCCGGCCTTCTTACCAGACGCCCTTTCTCTATTTGACTCGCCAACCGCAGTTGGACGAAACCCCTTCTCCTCTCATCGGTGGAAGGGAGGAGCCACCCCTTCGGAGATCACAATATCATCAACTGTGTCATTACATTTCTTGCTCCGAGCTCCTCCGTTCGGCGATAGGGAGATGGATTCGGGGGTCCAGTGGCGGGGGCGGGGGCGGAGGAGGCTCCTCGCGGTGGCCGTCTTCGTGCTCTACCTGGTGGCCTCCGCCCACTGCCTGGACGCTGAAAGGGCGGTGGGGAGGAGGAATAAGAAGGCGAAGCACGAAATCAAAGGGCCGATCAAGACCCTGGTGGTGCTGGTGATGGAGAACCGTTCGTTTGACCACATGCTGGGGTGGCTTCGGACCAAAGGCGGCCGCCCAGACATCGACGGCCTCACCGGTCGCGAGTCCAACCACGTCAAGGCCTCTGACCCCTCCTCCCCTGAGGTCTTTGTCTCCGACGGCGCCGCCTACGTCGACTACGACCCCGGCCACTCCTTCCAGGCTATCCGCGAGCAGATATTCGGCTCCGATGACACCTCTGCGGTTCCCGCTCCTATGAGCGGCTTTGCCCAGCAGGCGGAGCGCATGGGCGAGGGCATGGCCGGCACCGTCATGCGGGGTTTCGCCCCCGAGGCCGTCCCCGTCTACTCGGCTCTCGCGGAGGAGTTCGCGGTGTTCGATCGGTGGTTCGCCTCCGTCCCGGCCTCCACCCAGCCCAATCGCTTCTACGTCCACTCCGCCACCTCCCACGGCGCCTCCAGCAACGTGCGCAGGGACCTCATCCACGGCTTCCCCCAGAAGACCATCTTCGATTCCCTCGATGAGGATGGCCTCAGCTTCGGCGTCTACTACCAGAACATCCCCGCGGTGCTCTTCTTCAAGAGCCTGCGGAAGCTCAAGCACCTCGTCAAGTTCCACAGCTACAAGCTCGCCTTCAAGCTGCACGCCAAGCAGGGCCGGCTGCCTAACTACGTGGTCATCGAGCAACACTACTTCGACGTGAAGCTCTCCCCGGCCAACGACGATCACCCATCCCACGACGTCGCCAGGGGTCAGAGGCTCGTGAAGGAGGTCTACGAGACTCTCCGGGCGAGCCCGCAGTGGAACGAAACGGCCTTGCTTATCACCTACGACGAGCATGGCGGGTTCTACGACCATGTGCCTACACCTGTCACTGGGGTGCCCAACCCGGACGGCATCATCGGCCCCGACCCTTTCTATTTCAAGTTCGATAGGTTGGGTGTTCGGGTTCCCACCATTCTTATCTCCCCTTGGATTGAGAAGCGCACCGGTGAGTGATTGTTTCAATTTCAAAGTTCTCCATTTTTTTTTACTCTTTAGATCAATTATCATATACGCTGCCGATGTGGATTTGTGTTCCTTTCACCTTATATACAATTCATGTAGCTAATCGGTAAACAGATTAGTTTATTATCTTTTGACTTCATTTTTCTGTATGACCAATAGTTGTTGTACATGTCAACCTAGTTGTAGTTATGAATGCTTGCTTATGAAACTCAATTTATGTATGCTTCAACTCCTGTGCAGACACATATCATCGAGCAAGATCCACTATGGTATGAAGTATGAACTTATATTTCCTGAAGTCTTGTAGTAGCCTAACCAATGTTGGCAAAATAACTGTGCAAGTTTGAACTTTCCAATTAAAGATTTCTTGATGTGTCAAACTCTATTATTTTCCTTAATGCATTCATCAACTATCTGCATGCGCTACTAAAACAAGAAAAAAACTATCTCAATTGGGTTTCCATGAACTTCATTTTCTTGCATGATTTTTTATCATTCTAGAAAGTTGATGTGCACATTTTTTTCATTATAATTTCTCTACACTTCATCAATCCAACATGTATATGAAATATCTGCCTTTAGGCTTTGGTTTGCAACAAAGAATCATTAGGAGATCAAAAATAAGAAGGCAAATTAAGCTTTTTGAAATTTTCTGCTTTGGTTTGGATGAAGCGAGTTATAGTTGTGCCAATATTTGTGGGCTTGGCAATGCTTACACTGGCATGGAGCCTTGCTGACATTTTGCTGGCTTGGCACACCACATACTGTCACAGATCCACGCCGATCAACATTTTGTTTCAGCTAACGTTTGCGCTCATGTCAATAGATTCAGAGTTTTTTGTTGATACATTTTTGTCTATTATGTATGGCGCAATGAAGTGATCCGTTGGACTTATGGTCCTGACTCACAGCTATTTGTCCATTTTATTTGTCATATTAAGTGCAATGTGGTTGTGTTAGACACTTTTTCCTTTTCATCCTGCAAATATATGGCTGTTCTAAAATTATTAATCTGTCATGTCGAGCGTGATTATTTATGCATTACTTCCTTTTACCATGCAGTGATCCATGAGCCTAAAGGGCCAACTCCAAATTCACAATTTGAGCACTCTTCCGTTCCAGCAACTGTAAAGAGATTGTTCAATCTGAATTCTAATTATCTCACAAAGAGAGATGCTTGGGCTGGGACATTTGAAAGCTACTTTTCCCTCAGGAAGACGCCAAGAACTGATTGTCCAGGTAATGCAATTCTATATGTTATTTATAAGCACCTATAACCCATGTAGCACATGCAGTGGTGCGCTAGCATTTAAGCTGTGAGGTCCTTTGAATTAGATCTGTTGTCTATTTGGAGATTAATCGAAAGACTAATAGTTGGAAGAATAGATGGAAATCTGAGTTACTAGTTCAAGTATGGGGATATTTTGCCGATGGAAATCTAACCAGCCTATTAGCAGTAAAAGATATCTGCTTCAACATGAAAAAAAATAAAAAAAAATTTGTTCAGGCGCTGTGACTGAAATTAGGTGGTCGGACATGCCATGAAGTAGGTTCAGTTTCAGATATCGAAGCTATATATATAGGAAGAATGTCACCAACGTTGAGTTCCCAACACCTGAGTCAGGCTGAGCCTTGCTTGTACTGAAACCTTTTCATCTCATCCACGAAAACCATATGGTGTCTAAAGATGAAAGCTCACACTCATATTTTCACCACTTCATTTATTCTGATTCTGACAACTAATGTTTGTCTGTATGATCAGAGAAACTCCCAGAAGTGAAGTCACTGAGGCCATTTGGACCGAAGGAAGATAAAGTGCTCTCCGAGTTTCAGGTGGAACTGATCCAACTTGCTTCTCAGCTCAACGGAGACCATGTGCTGAATACCTACCCAGACATTGGCAAGGGCATGACCGTCGGCCAAGCCAACAGGTATGCTGAGGATGCAGTCGCAAGGCTTCTGGAAGCTGGCAGGGCCGCGCTGAGGGCTGGAGCGAATGAATCGGCCATTGTCACGATGAGACCTGCTTTAACTAGCCGGACTAGTGGATGGTCTTCTGGTGCTTCCGTCCAAAGCATTTGATTTAGACAAATTACTTGACTACCACACGGCTTTGTATACGGTCATACTTCCTCATCTGATGACTCATTTGGTATTCATAGGATACAGTGTATGCTTAAACTGATGGGATGAAGCTTGTGCTCAAATTGTAGTATGCTCTACTCTAAATTGTAGTATGATTACCCACGTAACTATTTGATGGCCATGCAGCTGGTGGCAGATATATGCATATTTTATACAATGAACCATGGTTGATTGGTGAACACAATCGAACAAAAACTTGGCATTGCTGCTGTTCCAAGTGCCTGGAGGAGGAGCGACCGCCTTTTGTGATTGATGGTTAGTTATTAGCTGGTCTTTTTTGTTCAAAAATTACATATTAAGTGATTATGTAAACTCTTCCATAGTGAGTATGGATGTATTATTGTATTCTTAGATGTAGAATTCATCAATTAATAATAGCTACTGCACTCTTAAAACATCCTCCTCGAGTATGCGCCACACCGTTATTCCCTCTCTCCACAGTGTACTTTTCCAGCGAGTGTTGCTTGGTTTTCAGCATGATAATGACAAATATAGGGATCATCTGTGTGCATAAGACACTAAAAATATGCCATAAATCTGTTTTTTTAGTAATGCCGGAAAATTAAGGACAGACAGTTTAGCATAAAGACAATAAAGGACAAATGTCATGCGTTATCCATCTGCTTGTTTGCCCGTCGAAATGGCTGAGAGGCTAAACGAGGGCTTATGCGTAAGACGGAGGTTGCAAGGGACTCGCTAACTAAAATTTGTAGGAGTGGATGCCGATTGAAAAGTTTGCGAGGGATGTATCTGCAATTTGGCTTCTGATGTCATCGGTAACGCGTACAGAAAGCGTGCGAGTTACGATTCCGACTCGAAACAGATGAGGAGAAGAAGGGGAACCAAATCTCCGGAGCGAATCTTTTCGTCCCTCGCGCCCGCGCCCTTCCGTTGGCATTTCATTTGATTCACCGCCGGCGACAGGGCCGCCTTGGTCGAAGTGCGCGCTGACGGTGGTTGAGGTGGGCGACCGAGATGCGCATCGGGTGGGCGACGCGGATGCGAACCTCCTTCGGGGCTCCCTTCCTCTGGCTCGTTACGTTGGTCTACTTCACCCAGGTTCCCTTCTCTCTCTCTCTCTCTCTCTCCCGTTTTCTTGGTCTTAGGGTTCTGAGGTCTGTGATCTTTATGCGCTTTCGTCTAACTCTAACGTCTAACTTGATGATCCTATTACAGGGTTTCAGATCTTTCGTATGGACAGCAGTTTCGTTCCAGATGAAAGACATACTGAAGCTATCACCATCGGCATCACAGTTTGTGGTCTCTGTTGCACACTCTCCGTGGAGCATCAAACCAATTTACGGGTATTGAATCATCTAACGATCGTCAATCTTCAAATTGAGAATCTGTTACATAAAAGACGAGCATAGTGCCATGTTAATTTTAAAGGGCAGTAGTAAGACATCAAATTAAAGTATCACTTGATCCAATAACTTGTCCAACACGGGCCTCGTTATGTAAATGTGTCGTATTGGCAACCCTTATGATGTTGATCCATATGTCATCTGGCATGAGGATGCTGGCATTAATTCCTTTTGTTTTCTTTTGAATCTCAGATTTAAACCGGTCAGAAACATTGATATATTTTTAGTGTTTCAATAACTGCTCATAGCTGCACATGAGAAAACTTTTAGGTTTCTGTGGCAGACGACACTTGTTTAAAATGTTGACATTTAAAACCATGGACCTATTTAGGAAATGCATGGCAGATGTATTAGTTCAAGTTTTTACCAATCGTACATTAAATAGATTTGTTGTGAATTTATTTAAACGCATGTCTATTACCCAAAGAAAAAGTTATAAATGATAACATTTCTAAGGAGACAATTTGGATGAAATGATAAATGCCCAGCATGTTTAGTTCTATGAATTATATGATACAATAAACTGTGAAATGCTACGTCAAGTATGATTTCAAAGAACAAAATGCAGGTTTCTTGGACAGAACTGTATCACCTATGGAGGCCTCATTGTGGTATGTTCTTAACATTCACAATGGGTTCTGTGTGGGAAACAACAGAAGAAATGTTGATTACTTGGGATCATCTTTCTTTTTTTTTTTGAGATCTTCTAAATTTGATGTGAAATTGCTATCGATCACCCTGTTCTATGTTTACCTGTTTTTGTTGACTTCTTGTTCGTGCAGAATCCTGTCAGATTGCATCCCTATTAGCGGGAGGCGGAGACTACCATACTTGGTTATATCCACTATTCTTTCTCTTATTCCGTGGCTCATCCTTGGCCTAGCAAATTCTCTAAGGAGTTCACGCAATACCCTTACTGCTTTCTTGACATTACAAAACTTGGGATCTGCTATGGCGGATGTTGTTGTTGATGCAATGATTGCAGAGGCAGTTCGGTCTGAACTGTATGTAGAATTTACATGGCTTTGTTGTTTCTGATCTTATACTTTCATTAAAAGCTTATACTGGACTACATATTTTTCACAGTGCAGAATTTGCTGGTGATCTCCAATCATTGTCATGGTCTGCAATGGCCTTGGGAGGAATATTTGGGAGCATGTTAGGAGGGTACACATTGTCCCATCTCACAATAGACACAATATTTTTACTTTTCTCTGTTCTTCCAGCAATTCAGCTTCTGTCATGTGCTTTAGTCAAGGAGATTCCTTTACAACTCGAAAGCTTGCAACATTATAAAAAAGAGGAAAATTTGGAATTCAAAGAAGACACTAGAGATTATAAAAGAAAAGATACCCCCACCAGAACATCTGACACTCCCAGAAGGAGGAAGAATAATCATAAATATCACAAAAGGAAACTGAATTTGAAATCTGAGATTTCTGAAAAGCAGCCCGATCCACTAGTTGCAAGATACAACATATCTCTGAGGTCAACTATCTATAGTTTGGCCAAGGCCTTCAAGCAGCCTATCATCCTAAGGTAGCCAAAGAATATTATGTTCTTTTGAGTATTTTATTTGTTCCCTTTATATATCAACCTTCCTATATAGATGTAATTATTGATATTGTATTTTTGACTGTTGGGAATGCCAGACCGATGGCATGGTTTTTCTTCTCAAATGTTGCAGTTCCAAACCTCTCAACGGTGATGTTCTATTATCAGACTGAGTTTTTGAACTTGGAAGCATCTTTTCTTGGGACTGCACGTGTGATTGGGTGGTCTGGACTTATGCTTGGTACATATGCATATAATCGATATTTAAAGCGTAAGAAGCTAAGGCACGTCCTCATGTAAGTCAAAGAAAAATTACTCATGGCTTCCTATTTTCTAAATCTCATGTTTATAATTACTATCATGTAGCTTTTTATGTTGGACAATTTTTTCAAGATTGTTTGCATGCTTCCATTTTTATAAAAGATATTCAAAGAAATAATGTAACAGATTAATGTGATGGAAGAACATTCAACTCCATGTTAAATCACTTTTTAGCAGAAACAATATGCTGATATTCGAATCAGAGTAATGATGGCCTATAACTATCTTTGAGCCTGCTCCTTCTCTAGTTCTGTTGGCATATTAGTCCTCTTGATTATTTTTTTGTGGAATATAAATATCTATCTGTTATACTTCCATTTTTTGGTCAATATATCAATAAAGACAGTGAAAGTTCACTTAGATGGAGAAGATATGGAATTATTATTTTAGTACAACATCAACAAAAAGTTATGTTCTAACTATTTGGGGTCGGGTATTAGTAACTGTCAAAAAAATATATCTTATGGAGAATTGTGACATATATAGTATAATTCAAATTTTATACAATTTAATATCCAGTCCCCATGTTGGTGGAAAACTTGTCTATTGGACTACCCCTTATAGTATAGTTTTTATTTTTAAAGATTGATTTAAACCAAGGTTTTACTTTTATCTTCCTATTGGCATGGGGTAGTATATGTGCAAAATATACCAAGCTATGCCTATGCTTGTCACGGCCTAGCTTGCTCATGGTACTGTCTGGGGGAAAGGGAGAAATTGAGAATAGAGAGAAATTTAAGGGGGAAAAATAGTGAGAAAATGGCGTTACCTCCTTTCTTGTTTTTTTGTGGACCAGCCATGCATCTCCTCAGTGAGGTGAATGTGGTGGACCGTGATCTTTGATGAGATCTGGCCATGTTTGTCTAAATCCTTCGCTCTCAAGGATGGTTTTAAAGGGTAGCATATGTTAGAATATGATAAGATTGCTGTTGCCATCATTAGTTTTCATTTTCAGTATTCCTTTCTTTTTGGAAAGCAAGTATTTTCTTTGTAAAAAGTAAGTATAAAAGGAGTGTATTGTCTATATATGAGATTAACATGTTTCTGTTCCAGCAATATAGGGGAAATGCCTGTTCCTCAACTTTTAGCTGAAACTGAAATCATTGATATGAAGACTAATATCAAAACGATGCCACTATTTTTCTTATGGCATTGTAGTTATTGCAGATCATTATGATTTTAAGCACCAAGGAATAGAGCTGACCTAGGTCATCTGGCATTGGAGTTGCATGGTTATTTTATACTAAGTTCTTAGTTCCGAGCTGTGAATCTAGCAGTGGAATTGACCATTAAGAAACCTTTTCTTATTTTAGTTCCATATAGTCCCTGCTCTAGCATTTCAAGCAGTTGCAGTAGCTGGTTGAGAATTTTTTTAGTTTTAGTTCAAAAAGACAATCTTTGGTAAGGGCAAATGAATTAAATAAAAATAACTGAGCATATAGGATACAAGTATATTTGCCATTTTTAATTTAGAATCTTTTAACTTATCATTCATTATTTTTTTTATAAGCCTGAAGACAATCAAAAGTTTGTCATGTGCTTTTAAAAATTACAATCGCTTAATTTGGTGCTTTGCAAACATTAACTCGTTTATTTCTTCATGTCATTCTCTCTCTCTCTCCCCTCCAAATGATGTTTTTGAAAAATAACAAATTTAGTCCTGTCCTCTTGTAAAAGGTATTTTCTTCTAGAAGTTGCAGTGTCATACAACATTTGTTTATTACATCTATATAACTTTGCAGTTGTTAACCAATGGCAGTTTCCCAAATAATACTATGTTTCTAAGATTCTTATTCTTGTACCTAACTGTACTTGTGAATAACATGACAGGTATGCTCATATTGGCCTTGCAATTGTAAGCCTCTTGGACATCATGTTAGTATCTAAGTTGCATAATCAGTTGGCTATACCAGATAAATATATAGTACTGTGGGGATCAGCTTTTGGTGATGCAATTAAGCAATTCAAGTACTTTCTAATCTTTGTTCTACCTTCTCTACCTATATTCATGCTTTCTTTGTCTATGATAATCCCAAGTTTGTTCAAGTGGTTGGCAGTTCTTTTCTCAATGTAGTATGAGATGGTTATCTGCTAGTAATAGTTCTGGATTATAAATTGTTTCTCATAGCATACATGATAGAATAATTCACATAAGAAAAATGTTCACATTAATCATCCAAATTATAGAGAGATTAAACTTTTGAATATTTTCCTTGCTTATTTTAGTGTGGAACTCTATAATGTAAATTTACATCTACACTGTCACAGTCATTTCGCAACATAGGGATCATGGCTTCATTTTGCCATCACTGATGCCATCTGTCAATTGTTGTATCTTTTGATCAAATTTTAAGTACAAATTGACTTATTACATCATATAAATACTCGTGCTACGCTGACATGTTGGAAATTAAATTGAACCAGTGGTGATTTATTGGACTTTCCAATTGTTTACATGTTATATAAATCTTGTTTTAATCTTTGCATTTATTACAACATTCGTTGATTGTCGGTTTTTCAGTTTGCACATTGAAGAAACCTTCAACTTGTAGGTTTTGGGATTCTTGTGCATATATGTAAAGAATCAGAGTTCATTCTGGCTTGTTTGATTTCTCAGATATCGTATCAATGATCATGTCTCTGAACTACTTACTGTATGCTGATGTATATACTCTTTTCAGCTGCAAAAATTATGATTCTTATGTCTCAAAATGTTGCTGCTCCCTGACTTCCACAACCCTCCTTTATCATCATTTCTCACTCGAGACTCTATCCATTCACCACTCTTGCAGTTTGGTGACTCGCGCATAATAGATACTTTTCTTAAGTACTAACAATTGAAATCATGGTCAAATTATGCTTTGCATGAATTATAAATAAACACGAGAGTCTCGAGATTTTTTCCTGCAAATAAAGCTCTTTCTTACCTTGCTCAAGTTTAACATGACTTCTGCTGGTGAACTGTTTGTTACAATCATATAAACCTCTGATGTCGGTTCTTGACCATAAAACACATTTAATTGTATGATAAAACCAAGTTTCAATCTTGCAAGTGCACTTAGAAAAGAATCAAATTTAGAGTTTGCAACATTTGGGGAATGAAACACAAAAGTCTGGATTGATTATATGCTGCTGAATGAGATATTGGATTGACTTCTTTTATATATTTTAGCTGTGACTATAGTTGCTAATGATGTTTTATATCTGATGCAGGTTGATGCCATTCCTGATAATATCTGGGCAGCTATGCCCCCCGGGAATCGAAGGAACACTTTTTGCGCTCTTTATGTCCATAAATAACTTGGGATCCACTTTGGGCTCATTCTTAGGAGCTGCTTTGGCTTCAGTGCTGAACATTTCTTCGGAGTCTTTCGATAACCTTATTTTTGGTGTGGCTGTGCAACTATTAGCCACTCTGCTCCCCATAACCTTTCTGTTTCTGATTCCAAAAGAAGCGACCGGATTAACATCATAATCACGGTGATGGATCGATCAGCAGAGAAATCTCCTTGTTGTTTTCACTTTCTGAGTTCAAAAAACTGCAGTCGGAAAAAAAAGGATTGAAAGGCCAGTAGTTGATCGTCTGAAAGAGCGATGATTTAAAGCATAAAAAAAAAAAAAGTGTTGCTTCACTTTTAACTTGGCAACACAATTGCTGATTTCTGGTAAGACTAGATGGAGCAATCATTTCAATCATGAGAGGAAATATTGTACCTTGTTTCCATCCGAAAGCTTAGCCGCAGTCCAATCAATGGATGGTAGCGATGTGTTGCTAGTTTTGTTGTCGTTCAGGGAGTACAACCAAGTCGAGGAGGAGGGCGATTACAACGAACGGTTCTCGTCGACTGTGGTCGTCGAGCAACCCGCCAATTCGCAGATGCTGTTGGGCTTTGGGCCTCCATCGTTAAGGCGGCCCAATCAGCATGAATGCAAATTCTAATCCTATCTCCTCCTCCTCCTCCTGTCATCACAACCGTCCATCTGATGCAGTTAAAGCAGGAGACTGTCGTCGAGCTTGCAGCCTTCAGATTGCAATGACGCAGCTGATCTCACCTATGAAATTGTAATCATGCAGGGGGAGGGGTTAGGCGTCCATATTTAATAATAATAATAATATTATTATTATTTTCCGGATAGGTAGCGATTCCAATTCCTACCTATAGAGATCCATAGAACCAGAAGATCGATATGCGTAGGAGTTGGAAACTGCACTGTCCTTTAGCACTGAAGTAGGAGCTTATTTTGGGGCCACCCACGGTTTCGGCCTTCACAAAAAAGGGGAGATTGCTTGAAGGGGTGACTGAGAGCTAGCTTTTTCCTTTTATCGTGTGTATCACATAAAAATGCATCACAACAAGCTCTGCCATCCCCATTAAGGCTCTTTTAATCTCTGCAGGGAACCCTGTATCCCTCTCTGACAGTCCGCCACCGCACCACCATTCATAGTACCTCTCTTTTGACCCATCCCGCCCACTTCCTTCTCCTCCACCTCCTTCCTCCTTCCTCCTCCTCCTCCTCCTCCTCCTCCTCGGGGAAAGAGAGAGAGAGAGAGAGAGGAGCATACGGTCCTTGACAGCGGTGCGCATACGGGCACGGGCTTATGAATGGAGGAGGAACATGTGCTGTTTGCCGGAGGAGAATTCTGGCGAGGACAAAGTCATGTTTCCATGTTTACTAACGACCGAGATGCCTTCCATTTATAAGCATCACTAACCCTTCTAACTTACCGCCTCTATTTGTTTACATAAAACAGGTTTTTTAGTTTGTGGCGCAGCACGCTTTGCGAAATAATTAATTGTTAAGCATGCAGTGTTCTTTATATATATATATATATAATATATATATATATATATATAATATATTTTTTAAATTTTGTGGGACTCAAACACTGTTTGGAACGCGCAACGCAGAGTACTTACTACTTACTCCACAGCACCCGTTCGCCCATCTTTCTCATCTGTATAAGGTCTCGGGTTCTATAAATACCACACACAATACCCTCTCGGTGACCCACTCCAGCTCACGAGAAACACCCATTTTGTCGCACATGGGTTCCTTTGCCCATCTGCAGCACGTCGTTTCAGACAAAAAGGCTCGTTCGTCTTCGTTTCCGATGCTTCTTGAGTTGCTGCAGGGCTGGCGAGGCTTCCGGCGATCAGGGACGTCACTGAGGCATGGCATTGGTAAGATGGTTTTGCTCAAGACCGCGCAACACTTCCGTATGACGGCGCATCGCTGTGCTCGCCTATCCATCATGGAGGAGGAGGCGATAGGGCTGGACGTCGATGCGCTGCTCTATGGCCAGGCTGCGCGGTCTTGCGCAAGATCTCGCGCCACCTCTTCCCCCTCTCTCTCTCTCTCTTCTTCCTCTCACCTCGCTCTCCTTTTGGAATCTTGGAAGGCACTAACAAACATGGTTTTAGATGATGACAAGTTTTTCGGAGAAATGTATTCTTGTCACAGGCCTTTCTTGATCGTGTCCCTCCTTGGGAGCTTTCCTGGGAGCATCGAGAGGTTTATCTCACATCAGCAAACTTTTATGTATATGGTTTTTTTGCTAGCTTTTTACCGATCTCGAAAACAATTTCATCTGCTCTCACTCGCAGCCAACAAAGGAAAAAAAAAATAAAGGAAGGAAACAAGCATCTACAAAGGCATCCAGCTTCGCAAGGGGGGAGGGGTAGGGTTTCTGTCACCACCAGGTTTGGCCGGCTGACTCCCCAACCTTTGTTCCCCATCTTTTCAGTGGAGACGTAGCAGAAGAACGTGAGCTGGAAGGAGATGTGATTGAGGAGACGGCGAGCAGAACGGCTGTCCTCGCAACACACAGCAGCCAATTCCTGCTCTTTCAACTCGGACATGAACTCGCCCTCATCTCAGGTTCGGCGCTGATGATACAAACACACACACACACACATACCCGCTGAGATATGTGTGCGTGCATGGATTTGGCCGCCTTCATGTGCAGGTTCGGCAAAGATTCGAGCGGTTGGCCGTGTGCTGCACGTTGCAATGTCCCATTCTTTGGTTGACTCAGCTTGCTCGCTGCTTGGGTCCACCATTATTTCTCTTCAGTTCCTCTTTCTTACTTACATGAAGCTTGATTTCACTGCATAGTCTCACCATTATTTCTCTTCAGTTCCTCTTTCTTACTTACACAAAGCTTGATTTCACTGCGTAGTCTCACCATTATTTCTCTTCAGTTCCTCTTTCTTACTTACACAAAGCTTGATTTCACTGCGTAGTCTCACCATTATTTCTCTTCAGTTCCTCTTTCTTACTTACACAAAGCTTGATTTCACTGCGTAGTCTCACCATTATTTCTCTTCAGTTCCTCTTTCTTACTTACACAAAGCTTGATTTCACTGCATGGTCCACCATTATTTCTCTTCAGTTCCTCTTTCTTACTTACACAAAGCTTGATTTCACTGCATGGTCCACCATTATTTCTCTTCAGTTCCTCTTTCTTACTTACGCGAGCGAAACTTGATTTCACTGCAGCAATATTGATTGGTTGGTTACATGCGATGTGCCGAGGACATCACTCTACCTCTCCAACCTTATCATCTTCTTTCAAAGGTGTAACTTAAGCATCGTAATTAGAATCCCACCCTTTTTCTGGAGGTGTGCATATATAAAGACTGGACTGCAGTGAGTGAGTGGTACAAGGAAGAGTTCGATGTGATTGCGGTGTGAACTTAAACTAAATGAAGCTCTTGTAAATTGAATTAGATCACTTGCAGTGATGTAGTTCTGTTCTCGCTTAGTGGATGTGTTGACATTTGCAGCATTATTTTTCTTAGCTGTGATGTTGGTTGCATGATGTATAGTCCGTTCTTCCAAGCTGTGAGTCTGACAACTTACTGAGTCTCTCAAACACAACAAAACAATATTGTCATCTCCCTCAGCAACAAAAAAGCAAAAGAATCATGTACACAAGATATTATGATGAGGCATGCAAGTTTGGGGATCCTTCTCGGTTTCAACCTTACCGAAGAAAAGAAAAGAGATGTCTATTGGCAGTAGGTGGCCATCAGCATCAAGTCAGTGGGCCGTCTGACATTGATATGATTCCTGCCACTGGGATTAATCTACTTGTCATTGATGCCAAACACATTCCATGTCATATCCCCTCTGTATTAAACCCACCTCTGCTTCAGTTCAGAAAATATTTTACTTGTACGTGATTTAAGCCGAAATTTACAACTTTATTGTAATCACACGGAAAAAGTAAGATTAAGCAGTAAGTAGAGGTAGCATCAATGAGTCAGTCGATTGCTGATCACACAAGAAGGAGGAGGATATAGGTTTCATTGTGGCTGAGGAATGGGAGCAATTAGAGATGAGGGAACAGTGGCACACAGTGATTAGGTTTACAGAGTCTCAGGTTTCAATATGATTTCATGGTTGACAGTGATAGAGACCAACCTAAACTCAAGATGGATGAAGACATTGTTTTTGCAGCAAAAGAATAGTGATGACATATCAGCCATTTATAGTTTTGTATGCTATAAAATTACACTTTGATTGTGGCAGAACCAAACCAATATAAATATTCCTTTTTCTATAAATTTGAATGTGCAACTTATGCCCTTCATGGAAAACCATATATTTACTGATGTTGCAGTCGCTAACGGTACAAACTCAGAGAACTGCAGACAATGAGTCGCGGACCTCATTGGTATCCATTGACCTCCATGGGAGCAACATAAACATGATCTGATCAAAGCCAATGTTAACTAATTAGGAACATAAAATAATTCTATAAACTTACTGCAGAAGCTTCTAATTGGAACTCACCCAAAGGGGTTTGATAGAAAAAGAATAGCGTGGCGATGACGACGTAGCAAAGTAAGAGGACCAGTCCTTTCATATAGTGCCAACTTCCATCCTGCACCAAGAATGTATTTTTCAGGCAAGCTGCATCTGAACATTACATTTTCCACACACACGAAGCACATAGATACAGGTATTGTTACACATAAAGCAATTCTATTCATAAAAATTGATCTCATAAACATAAGATGAACCTGACGTTGACAAACATTTCAACAATTGCATTTCGAGCAAATACGTAAACATGTGCATAGCATCTAACAAGCTAATCATGATTCACAAATAGAGGATTACCAAGTGAAACATGAGCACATCACTGTCGTTGGTAGTCATAAAGATGATTGTACATGATAGGTTCTCTATAAGAATGGAAGTTCCTCTTCTCTAACTAAATAACTTTTCTTTGAACAAAGTATCAGTAGGCATTATTGTCATGAATGATCGATCACCTAGGTTCCTGGGCAGCTAGGTCATAAACAAGGTCCAGGATGCACAGGACATGCTTAAATCACCATATGCAAGAGATACAATCATAAGAATATAAGTACATAACTTCATGTCTGTGATATCTACTATGTTGCTTTATTGATGATAACGACATGGATCATATTGTTGCCAATCCATTAATATTGACGTACCTCTATTAGCATTAGTAAGAAACCCAGGGATGTACATATTACAGATCATGGGCAATCTTGAAAGTTTACTTCGTCATACTCATGTCATAGATCATGGACTCATTATTTGTGATTGGAATGGAGATTCTTAGTAAACCCATTATTAAGGATTTCATTTCATATGTTAATGGCCAATCAGAATGTAATAGAACATATATTCAAAATCACCTCCTAAGATCACTTGATTTATCTAATTTATTCTTTTTCATTGATTTGTAAAGACCACTTAGTAAATATGTAGTATATGTAGTTCCTCTTTCATATTACATGTATGACACTGGTATCATCTAATAACTGATCCCAAGTTACAACCACCAGATGATGACCATAGAATCACCTGAAGAGTGAAGGTGGTTATAAGTATTGCCGAAACCAAAGTACCAGTCTCGAGGAGCTTAAAATTGAGATCCATATGGATGTCCTTTATCCAGGCCACAACAATAGTCAATGGAACCTACGCATGTAAAGGAAGAGAATTAGTCAGTTCCTTCTTGAAATAAGCAAGATACTACGGGTTATAAACAATTTCAATAACAGCTGAGTAGTCTTACCAAAAACAAGGAGATTTGAGTTGAAGAGCCCAACGAGATGCCTAAGGTGATATCCTGTTCCACAGACAAATTCGAAACATTGTAATACTTAGTGCTTGTTTTCTTTCATGAAATATGAGCAGAACTTACAATTTTGTTCTTGAAAGCAAAGATGACTGCGCCCGCATGTTCAGTCGCATTTCCAACAATAGGAAGCAAGATAACACTAACAAAACTAATTGGCATTCCCCATGACTCTGAAGCTGCCTAAGTGCAGAAAAGGAAGTTATTGTTTTCTTTGTTTACGAAAGAAATAGACCATTAGCAAAGGTAATATGTTTCAATTTTGTTACCTCAATTGTACTAATGACATAATTTGATAGAATAGCGACGAGCATCGTCATTCCTACTAACCAAGCAAATGAGCTAGCAAATCCAATCACCGGTGTATCAGAAACAATATCATCCTCCTCCTGTTAATCACCACAAAATTTAGCATTCATAGCATTTCAAGCATTTAATCATAATTCTATCAGAAAATGTGTTGTATTCTATGCTACATAATTCCAGAAGCATTCAAATAAAGCAAAAGGGCATAGAACCTGCTCAGACTTTTTTAAACATGCAAAATGCATCGGCCGCATAATCCCTATATTGATGATCTAGACCTGTGTGTCATTCTTATTAGTTGTTAAGTCCTAGAATATTTTATAGTCAAGCAAATCTCTATTATTTTTGTTCTCTTTTATATATATATATATATATATATATATATATATGCATCCAAATTTGCACCTAAAAGAAAAAAAACTAGCTTTGTATTCTAACCACTTGTGATTCAAAAAGTTGGCGGTGGGTCATCAGCTGGAAGAACATGCACCCAATGTAGGCAACTAGCATTGCAATGCTGCATGTCCTCGACAGTTCGAGTGTTGAGATTGCATCCACCAAGTAAATATCATTTTTCACAGCGTAACAGTAGGTCAAAACCAAAATGTGGCAAAGAGACGCCAGCAGGAGCAGCATTAGATTCGCATCAGCTTGCTTCTGAAGTAACATGGCAAAGTCAAACTGTTAAGGAACACTTATATCAAATGAGCTAACTTTGGGAACTGTACTATAAAAGCATATGTTACTTCACCCTGTCAAATTGGCGTTCTTTGTTAAGATTGGCAAGACCACCACAAAAGAGGGAGGATCCAAGGACGAGGAGTAGGTTGGAGATGGTGGAGCCAAGGAGGGACCATTTGAGGACTCCTATCTTGTCTTTGTGCAGGGCTAGCAGTGCAATTATCAGCTCCGATGCATTACCGCATGTGGCATTTAGGAGACCACCAACTGCACATGATGCAATTCAAATATACTCTCAGATCAAGAGAAATCTTCAGATTAGTAGAAATCTGGACTTTGTTAGGATGCTGTGACAATACATGGAAATATAACAACCTTGATCATTATAAGCCAACCAGTCTACATTCAGATTATGGTTTCAGTTTGACTTAACTGAAAAACTCATCTAACATAGCTAGTATTAAAAAACTTATGCCATTTGGGCTTAATTTGGAAGAAGATCTATTGAGATAAAACAATCTGGAAGTCATCCCATCTGGGGTGCTATTAGGTCATATTCAATTAGGATCCAAACAAAATCCAGATAAGGAGCCATGCATTCCAAAGGAATATCCAAATACAATAACTACTGGATTATCAAAATTGTAAGCTTACTATTAGATGCAGAACAGGACTCAGCACCTAATGGACTAGGTTTTAAGGATCCAAAACATTTAACCAGGCTCATTCAAATGGCTGTCTATTTCCATCAATATAAACAAGGACAAATTCAGTGCATGAGGTTCACCACATTGTCTGGGAGAGTCTGGCAATTTTCGTGACTCGATCCTGATCTCTTATAATGCAAAGAAACAACCTCATTGATGAACCAAGACCCTTTATGTACATCAATATATAGCTCTTGTATGCAAATGGGTGATCAAAGCAAATTTCTGTTTTTGAAATAGTGAAACAAAATCCAATAATTTGGTTCACCAACCAAAATACTTCATTAATTGAGCTAAACTTCTTTACCTGAATCTTTAACAAACATATTTCAGTATGAATATTGATCAAAATAGAATGTAGACCAATGTTTAAAATGTTTTTCAGAGACCATTTGCTGATAACATTTGAAGTAAAATTAACCATTCCATTAGATGAGTTTACCTATGCGCCATATATATTTTACAAAGCTAAATGGTCTACAAGTTGGATATAGAACATCCTACAAGATCTATCAAGTTCAAGATGTAAGTGATAATAAATCAAACAAATGACCATTAATTCTAAAACCTAGTATATCAAATGTTTAACACTTTGCAAGAACACAATGCATTATTTAATTATCTTTTCCAGTGGTTCAGGATCATATGTTAGTAACTTTGCTTTTTGTTGATATTTCATGATTAACTTATGACCAAAATATATTAAGTAGATAATAATGGATCCTATCAAGAGCTCAAGAACATGAATGTGGTTACAAATGAATAATTAACCAAAGGATGCATTTACCTGTTGGACCAGCATAATATGCAATTTGCCTGTTGGGAATTGCAATAAAGGCAAACATGTCAGTTGACCTGAAATTTGAACCAAAAGAGAATATGATGGATCTTAAGATTAAACAAATCTTACTCGCTGAGGAAGCTCATGCGTTCGGCAAGAGGGACGAGGCCTATTAAACTTAAGCTAAACACCCAAGCCTGTTTTGACCAATGAACCAAAAAGATACCAATCAGGTACTTAATATAAATGGTATTGGAATAGCAGAGCCGCAGAGGAAGATTTTTGAAAGCAAGTAACAACCTTGATCCATGTGATAGGGAAAATAAAGTTCATATTAAAGTGTTACACTTTTGCTAATGGTGGTATTGTCTGTTCTCTTTAGTAGCAAAGTGATTTGTGATGTTTGTAATTATTTCCTGGTTCAGAGAAGAACATGGCATCAGATTAAGGCAGGTGATAAACCCAACCGACAAAATTCATAAAGTGATATGAGAGAGAAGCAGCAAGAGGTAAGATGAAGGATGACTGCGTAAGACGGGAGAAAATTATCCTCTTCCCTGATCATTGTGAACAGCAGCCAGATGTTAGAATTCTCACCCATTGTTTGGGCATTTAAAATTTTAGATCAATGAGGACTACTTTGTCGGTACAAGGTGACTAGTTTCAGTAACTACAAGAGAACCAGTGCTGGACTTGGTGATCCATGCTGCTGGAACAGCTGCAAGGAGAATTTTCGTAAGCCAGCGACTTAACTCTGCGATGAAGTAAAAGAAACTGATTTGCTGCAACTTGGAGCGTGATCTTTTGGCAAATTTTTTATATTGACTAAAAAGTCCAGAGTTTACCATGTCTCTCGCACTCGGGAGAAAGCTGCGGTAGATGTATAGTAAAACTGAGTGCAGGAAGATGCAAAAGACACATCAAAGTATCAAACAATGTCAGAAGATGAGGTAAGTACTGGCCGGAAAACATGGACATTGCAGGGTGGAAAAAGCTCCTTTTATCGATGACCATTTATTGTCTCCAATAGGCAAAGGGGACCATTCCAGTGACTTCCAAGACCAAAAGGAAAACTTTCGGTGGGTGGTGTTCCTTCAGATTGAACCCAACACCGAGGAAAAGCAACCAAATCAAAACTATCCTCTTCACTCCTATTATGTTCATAACATAAACTTATCGCATTACGTTTGCCGTCCATCATAACCTAAAAAGGAAATCTTTAACATGCATAATCCACTTCAAGGAGACATCGGACCGGGGATTGGGGAGACAGGGGGATTACCTGACCGAAGCGGAAGCAGCTAGCGGCGATGGCGAGGGGCACGACGGGGAAGAGGGGGAAGAGCTTGGTGCCGAGCAAGACATCGTGGAGGTTGGCGAGAAAGTTACGGAGGGTATCCGACCGCGCATCGACCAACATCTCTAGGTCGGACCGCTTCCCCGGCGGCGAAGGGGAAATGTTGCGAGCGCCGGCCATCCGCCACCAGGGAAGCCCAGCCGCTGAAGACCCCGGCCTACCACTTCGACGCCATCGTCACGTCCCTTCCTCAACTCCAGAGATCGCGAGGAGAGGAGAGAGTGCCGTTGCATACACTAGGGAGAGATCGGACAAGAGGGAACGAGGGTTGTCATGTGGATGGGGTTTCGCTGACGTGGGAACGTGCGCACGCGAAGGTGAAGTTACCGCGCTATTCTTGCCGATGAACAAAAAATATTCTTTTCCATATCGATCCTTTTCCAATTACAAAATAACGAATTTTGCCATTATTATTATCAATCTGAATAATATTAATATACCTAAAATAATCTCTCTCTTCTTTATAATATAATAATTATTCAAAGAATGGTAATATCATTTAGAGTTTGAACTCACAGCCAATATTAGTTAACTGATCGATACAAATTAACAACCCAAATCAACTCACAGCCAGTTTTCATTTTTGGATGGATAAATAGATTCCTTTAAAATTTCTTTTAGAATGTCTTCGCTTGTGAGATAAATCTAATGGTCAAAGTCTCATGTAATATTCCTGAAATCATATAAATTAGAATCATATCATGTTCCACCCATTCGCACATGAGATGCTGAACAGATACTAATAACAATAAACGGAGAGAGATAATAATTAAAAAACATGGTGAGACCAACATAAGGAGACGTGAGAATGAGATGGATGAAGAGGTGCTGAAAATATTCAAGTGTAAGATGAAGAGAAATCCTTAAATAATTGAAATAGTTAAATTATATCTAAATATTAGGTTTGACTCATAACTTCCAAATTTAAGTTTTCCGATTGAATTAGTGTATGATCTGATACAAATATTAATCTTGATTAATTTGACCTGATTTGCTATTATAATGTTTTCAATATGATATCAAAATTATGCAGATAAAAATTTGATTTGAATAAATAAAAGTTTTTAAAAAATTTAAGGAAAAAAAAAGGATTAAGCTAGTTAGACTGTGATTTCATTCAATGAAGATAAGTGAACTACCTCATGATGTCCAAAAAAATATAAACTTAAAGTTTGAACCCTTAAGAATAAAAGAAAGATCCGGGAAGATGTTAAAAATATTAATATGTGTAAGATGAAATGAGATGCCTTAAGATGATAATCTTAATGATCGAAAGAGTCTAATTATATATATATATATATATATATATATATATATATATATATATATATATATATATATATATATATATATATATATATATATATATATATTAGGTTTAACTCATAATTTATAAGTTTAAGTTTAAAATTTAGATTAAATTAATATCTGATTTGATATATATTAAAATTAACCAGTTTGACCCAGATTAATTATTATAATTTAATTTCTAACAAAAGGAAGATGGAAGAATTCAGAGAATTAAATTTGTGACAATGAAAGATATCTGCATCAATAAATTTTATTTTCGGTATCATTTTTAATATATCTTCAACCATCACCAGTTATTAATTTTTGCTGCATTAGATTGTTGTTTGTGCCCTTATGCCCGTGAATAATTGTTTCATTCAGAAGGGAATCCTCGTCGTATTAATCTATTATTCGATTCATGTGCTTACTGACCCAAACCAAGCGATGACAAATTAGGTACGGGCTGCCGTCTAGATAATTTAGTTGTTAGATCCCAAGCAATCCATCTTTAGATCTGCCTCCTGGTTCTTAATATCTTGTCATTTTTAGTATGTGATCTGCGTTGCATGTTCTTGCATGAATTGTACTTAAATAACATGTTCATGATAACGAAAGAAGAAGAAGAAGATTGACTTTTCTTTTCCCGAGGCACTGTCAGATTTGGAAGAAGTGGACGGAGTCGATCTAGATTCAGCGGAAGATGTTTCTGACACAAGGCAGGCCACAGGGGCCCGTTTGCTTCGCCAAAACCGGGCAGCCCACGGCTTGCACCATCGCATAGCCCAGGGCTACACCATAGTGCAGGCAGCCACGGGTGGCGGCGGAGGCCGAGCGATGAGGGCCGTCGTACAGCGAGTCCTCTCTGCCAGCGTCGAGGTACGCATGGGCAATGGATCCGTTGAGACCTTTTCACCGCTGTCTCACTCCCGCGTCTCATCTGTAACGCAGGTGGAGGGCCGCGTGGTGTCGGAGATCGGCCCCGGTCTGCTCGTCCTCGTCGGCGTCCACGAATCCGACACCGACGCTGATGCCGATTACATGTATGTCCGTTCCTTTCGTTGCTTCTTTCATTCTTCTGATTGTTGCCGCAGATTGTGTCTGCCTCTTCGCCACCATCGTCGTAGATTAACCATCGTCATTCTTCCGATAATTTGCATATCTAATAGATTGATATAGATTTAGGACGGCGTACCGCTGATGAAGAATCCTAATTAGAGGAGAAATGGGCCTTTCCAGCCATGTCTTGGTTGACGGAGAAGAAGTTTGCTCATGCATCATGATTTAGACATGGTGTGCGACATGGAAAAAGAGTTCATAGGGTTTGATTGAAGTTATTGGCAGTGTGGAAGCCATTTTTTGAAGGATTAACGATGGTGTCAGTAAAGAAGTCTTCTATGACCAAATATGAGAAGAGTGTTGTGGTCATCATAGACTACAAGTAGGATATCATATCAATTCAAACCAACTTAAGTTCACAAGCACACGAAGGGGAATCATCCACTGAAAGAGCGCAGAAATGTCAGCCTACACGATTGCGCATTAGCCAGAGGTATTACTACTGATTGTGAGAGAAGATTTCCATGTGATTCACTTGGCACTTGAGAGTTCACTTTTTTCCCTTTATCTGTCATTAATAATTGTGCTGGTTAAATTGTCTGTCGAGGAATTCATGTATTGGTCATCTGCATTATTGTTTAGGAGAAATCTAGGAATTGCAATTTAGCAGAGCAGTGGTGCTTGGTTAAACTCCAGGAATTGCAATTTAGCACAGCAGTGGTGCTTGATTAAACTCAACTTGCTCATGAGGCTACTCTGGATTTATAAACTTATCAATATATCATGCTGGTTAGATTATTCACAATAATGAGACACTTAAGGTAAGGTCCTCTAGCAGAAAAACAAAGGAAAAGCGATATTTTTAGTTATAAAAAATTTATCAATACATAGTGGAACACTTAATAAGATACAAAAGATCCCAAAATAGTGTGTTATATTTTAAAATGTTGCCAATCCTCTTTCCCTTGGTTTCCGTTTTTTCTTATTTGCACTTGAATTTTGCTGGAGCTGCCACAAATATGCAGATCACCATAAACAAAGACCAGGCGAAGTTGAAGTGTTAAACACTTTACTGGTTTTGCCTTGGGTTTTGGCAATTTTTGTTCAGACAAATTAAAAAAAACAAATGAAAACCTCAAAAGATTGGAATAATACTGAAAAAGTATGCAATATAGCTAATAGAAAATATTAGTGGAGGTGTCTCTGTGATGTTGTTTATGATTTGTTGTATTTCTACAAATGTAGTATGGTTAAAATGAGATGTTCAACATGAAAGGCGTACATTACATGTAAGCATTCTCTTGTGCAATTGCAGATGTAGGAAGGTCTTGAATATGAGGTTATTTTCAAATTCAAAGACTGGGAAAGCATGGGATCTGAGTGTAAGCATTTAATCAAAATGCATATATCCTACATGGATTTTGATTTCAATAAACTGTGATCTACCAAACTTCGAACAGCAAGCTCTGCAAAGTAGAAATTCTCTAGCGTTAAATCTGAATATTATTTAAAGAATTCCTCTTCTCTGGCAGGTTAAACAGAGCAACTTTGGAGTATTACTGGGTATGTATTAGCACTCCGCAGTTCCATAGCCAATTGATAGCTACTTTCCACAGACATCTATTTGATGCTTGATAAATGATCCTCTTGCTTGTTGCTTTTCTGGGTTTTTCAGTGAGCCAGTTTACCCTATATGGCATGTTAAAGGGTAACAAACCAGATTTTCATGTTGCTATGCCACCTCAAAAAGCAAAGCCTTTTTATGAGTCACTTGTTGAAAAATTTCGCAAGTCGTACACTTCAGATGCAGTTAAAGGTATTAATTATATTTGAGTTGGTAAAATGCTAATTATTTTATCTTACACCTGATTATGACCAAGCTAATTATCACTGACTGTAGAATTTTGGTTTCCTAGGATGAAACGCTTAATTATCATGATGCGTCAACAGTGCGATCTCCAATTGTATCCATGTAAATATTGTAGTGGTTAGACAATAGAGCTTCAACTTTTCATGTTACAATATATATTTGTTATTCAAGAAATGTAACTGTAAGTTAGAAAATTCTATTCTGCTTCCTATTCTTGTCAATAAAAATTGACCAATTAAGACAAATCATGTATATGATACATCCATAAGTTCCTCATCACAAAGAAGCTGAGTCCTAATGCCTATATTTTAGACCTCCCTTGAAGGCTCAGTTGTTGGCCTATGCTGCTTCCATTAGGATTTCCTGAGCATGGGAACCTTCCCAGCATTCTTAGACGCCATTAGTAGGTAAAGGATGGGACTATGGATCTGATGGGCGTACTAGAGGAACATCTCTTGTTAGCTACCATCTTATCAAATGGAGAGATTGCCACATGAGTTTTACATGGATGAACAGGGTCAAGATTTGGCACCGTAGAGGGAACTCACTGTGATTATCTAGAGCTTTCTTGGTGGTGCTAATTACTTCCTGCCGAGGGGTTCTTTTGATACAGCTTAGATTTTTCCCCTCTTTGCTTCTAAAAATAGTATAGTTAGTAGAACATTTTGTCGTGATCATGCTGCTTTTAGTCACTCATTTATGGCTATGTTTGTTAATATTAATTGGCCAATCAATTGCTAATATTACAAAACTTAATGTTGGACAAAATCGAATTTTTTTAAGTTGACTAGAGGCTTATCCTTGTGATTGGTTGCAGCTTAAATAACTAGAAGTCAAGTCACATGCATGTCATTAGTAAATTAATGATACAGCAGTGTGCCATCCATTGTGAGACTATAGAATGGCACCACCTAGTAGGCGAACCTATTTAGAAGAGGGGTGGAAGAAAAGTTGGTTAAATTATGTGAGGGGACACTCATAAAAGATTGTCCTCTTTGTTTTTCTTATATTAGTCATCTGGCTTCTTTCTTCCCCTGATTTATGTTCCTATTTGGGTACGATGTTGTTGCTTAAAAATAAGAGGCTTGAAGTTGAGTTTCAGAGGATTTTTGCAAGATAAAGTTGTCATCCTAATTGGAACTTAAACATAATTGAACCTAATAATATTATCATACGTGAAGCCAGTAACTTTTGTCATCTACTTTCTTGTCTACTTCGTCACCATATCTGCAACTTAATGGGCACTATTTACCTGTTAGTGGCAAAAAATTCTGATTTATTGGATTAAGACATGACACGTTAACAACCAAAGCCATATAAGGTTAAATTCAACTCTTATTGGGTTATTCTGAGAATTGCAACTCTTCAGCATGATGCAATCACATCTGACTTTGTTGCCACAATCCTTTGGGAGCAAGCAAAGACACTGTATTTAAATGCTTGGGTTCCAGGTCTTTCTTGAGGAGTATGGCTGACATTGTCTTAATATATTTTTATTAAATTTAAAGTAGATATGTCTGTTATATCCATTTTCTGTTGAAAAGAGTTACTAATAATGCAAACTGTTTAACTGCATTTATACTCTTAAGTACCTTAATGTACTTTACCTGATGCAATTCTGATCATGTCCCCTCAATCCACCAGATGGTGTTTTTGGAGCGATGATGAAGGTTGGTTGACACGAGATCTTTTATACTTCTTTTATGCTAATCTTCTGTTTGCTGTTGCTCATAATTGAAGTTGTGCAGGTTAATTTGGTGAATGACGGTCCTGTCACGATGCAACTTGATTCATCAGTGTCGCGGTGAGCTCACTCTGCCATAGAACTACAAAAGAATATGGGATATATCAAAATTTTGTGTTGACATGCCTGAGTTGACTTTTCTGTTCTATTATTTGGACGGGACATTGCGATGGATCTCTCTCAGCTCTGGTTCCTCTGAGGTGGTGGAAGATGGTGAACAATGAGTTCAACCAGTATGAAATCCACTAGGCTTTACCATTGACTAAGCGTGCTCTTTATTAATGTGACTGCATGAGGATAAAAGAGAACTGAGAAACTTTCATCATAATCCAGTTGTGAATTTTCTTTATGATTTGGTAGTGACAAAAAAAAAAAGGATCTGATTTTCTATCAGTTACATAATCGGAACAATTGTATTTTCAGATTTTAATGATTTTGCACTCATAGAATTATTCTTTTTGTATATTTGCTGACATATTTGAAATTCTATGAGCACACTAGGATTAAATTGCTATATTTTGATAAAGTTAAGGATCTAATTTAAGTGAATAGCTCGCTTTTGATACCGTTCCACAAGTTGAGCTTATATATAAGATCGATGTGCTCTGGAATTTGCAAATTGGATGAGCAGAAACCAAACAAGTATTTGGGTCTTGAAAAACCATAGCAATAACGACAACTTAAAAAAGTTTATGGTGAAGGATGCAGACCTTCTGTAGCAGTTCATCAGCCAAAAATTATCCTACCTTCTGGTCATGCTTGTTTGCAACTTCTGTTACTTTATGTTGGCTGGGATGAACATCTAATGGGATCTGGTGGAGTAGTCATGCCAAATCTCTATTTAGGTGAACCAAAATGAAGACTACTGAAGATATCTGCCAATTGGGTTGGAATATTTCAACCAGAAAAGCTTGTATATTTTACATGGTTGGTGTTTCCTTCTCTGACTTGTTTTCAATGATCATGTGAAGGGATTTCAAGCTGCTACAACAATTGCTTGTTGACTTGTAACCAGTGTTGTACATGGTTGTAGTAAATTTCAATACAAAGATGCAATAGTTTCTTGATATTTGTGATGTGTGTACAAATTGTTTGAAGTTTGAACACCAAGCGGCATGACTTGTGAGAAGATTTCTTTGCCTTTGTCACTGTCATCACCCAGTTTAATCATCTTGAGCATTATAATGCTTTGAACAGGCCTGCGATGACTTGTGATGAGGATTCTTAGCCTGTCTTGTCATTGTGGTTAACCTGTTTAATCATCTCTGCTACCTCTGATATCATCAGAGTAGGTTGACCAAATTAATCAATACAATAAATGAGATTTTGTTTATAAAGTAGATAAGTATCATTTATTTTAATTTTTGATGCCTTTTTATAATTAAACGGCTTTCATTTTTAATTTGTAACTTTAAATTTATTTTGCTTGTATATCTGACAGTTAATTGTTATTTTTATTAATTTGAACTCTAAATAATATTTATTATGACTATAAGAACATTTCAGAAGTCCTTTATTGATTTTGCATGGTATTATAAAGTCGATTACGTGCATTATCAAGTGGATGAATGGGTCATCAACTGTGCCATGTAGACATAAATGGAGGAGTTGGGTCAACGATGAGGAACAGTTAGGGGGTTGACCCATTCAACAGAAAAGAAACTTCACCTACCCAACTTTCGTACCTTTGACATCAACCTACCCAGCGGTTCGATAGAAAGGTCCTTGTGGCAGGTAGGCCTGTGGGTGACCGGCGTTCGGTATCGCTCTTCAGAAATAATTGATAGAACTCGCCTTGCGTCGTCCATATGGAGTACGTGCGGGTCCAACAGCAGCTACCAAATCATGTAGATGGTTGAGCGAGGAAGCGATTCCCACGTGAGCTGCCAATCGTGAAGAGACTTCGTCCGCCTAGTTCCAAATTCCACAGAGACATCGTCTCCGTCGTCGAGCTTGGCAATTCGTCGGTCCATCTTCCTCTCTCTCTCTCTTTCGGTCTCTCCTTTCGATATAAACACAGACTCCAAAAAGAGCCTAAAAGAGAGAAAAGGAGCGAGAGAAGAGAGGAGAGGAGAGGCGCGTAGGAGGAGAAGAATGGCGTACATGGCGGACGAGAACTACGATTACTTGTTCAAGGTGGTGTTGGTAGGGGATTCCGGGGTGGGGAAGACCAACCTGCTATCCCGCTTCGCCCGCAACGAGTTCAGCTCCGAGTCCAAGTCCACCGTCGGCGTCGAGTTCGCCACCCGCACCATCCATGTCGACAACAAGCTCATCAAGGCTCAGATCTGGGACACCGCCGGCCAAGAAAGGTCAGAACAAGACCACCTCCCTTGCCTTCCCGTTTCCTTCCATTGACCTGGTCGTTCACCTTGCTCTGCATGATATCCAGCTCGTTCCAAGTCTATATAGGCTGAACAACACAAGTTGAGTACTGCTTAGCCTTGACAGGAATTATATGTTACGGATGCCCGATTCTACATGTGAGGTCAAGCCAGCAAAATAGTACTTGAGATTTTTTATTCCCCTTGTTGGTTTCTCTTGGATCAAATGTTATCATGTCTGTCCAAGTTCCATAGTTCAGATAAATTTCCTTCTAGGCATGCACTGGATTTGGAACATGCATCGACAATACTCTTCTTTTTCTTTCTTCCGGTAGTAGGTCAAAGATCAAGTCTCAGTAGGCGAATCTTCGAAAGATATCTTATTAGGCATTATGGTAGCAAACCGATCACGAGGCTGTGATCTTTTCGCACCAGAAGGACGAAGATCGTGTGAGATGTGCTTGTGGAAATTGCTGGAAATACTTATTGATACCAATAGTTGCTAGTATATCTTGCACCATGACAAACATACACATTTACATGTCCTCGGCTCTCCACTGTCCACCACTTCATGTCCTTGTTTTTGGATTTTATCTTTAGGTATCATCTTGCAGCTTTCTTTAAATTTGCGTATGTACTGCTGCCACCGTAGCTTGACTGGAATGCGAATATGAATGTTTCTCTCTGTCCTGTTGATGCTTGTTTCTACAGGTATCGAGCAATCACGAATGCATATTACAGAGGATCTGCTGCTGCGCTCGTCGTCTACGATGTGACTCGCCATGTCACCTTCGAGAACGCGGAGAGGTGGCTGCGGGAACTGCGGAATCACACGGATGCAAACCTCGTCGTCATGCTTGTCGGCAACAAGGCAGACTTGGGTCACATCAGAGCGGTCTCAGTGGAGGAGGCGCAGGCCTTTGTTCAAAGGGAGAAGGTCTTCTTCATGGAGACCTCTGCCCTCGACTCGACCAACGTGGAGAATGCCTTCACCCAAGTGCTGACGCAGATCCACCACGTAGTCAGCAACAAGAAGGTGCTTGGTGTGGGTGGTGTTCCTTCACCTTTCCCTGGAGGACAGACCATAAAACTCAACACCGAGGAGGAGGATGATGATGTGCGAGCTGTTAAGAAAACCGGTTGTTGCTAATATTAGCCGCCCGTTCATCTCTATGATCTTTAATTGTCGTGTGGCATTTCTTCTGTAAAGCTTGAGGAAGGCCCTTCATGGAGATAGGACTCAAGAACACTCGGTTACCATGGAGGTTTTGTAGGTTGTAGGAAAGCACGGTCTTCTTTTCGTATTCTTTATTGAAAACATAGTTCTCTTGCTTCTGTTTGTTGCCATGGATTGTGTATCACCAACTGATATAATTGTTTCAAATGCCAAGCGAACATGTTTTCTCTTGGATTACTGATCTACATATGCTAATTTGTTCTGTGACTGCTGTAATATAATTCGAGGGAAATCTGAACTTGAGAGAGTCTTGCATAAGATAATTAGACACCGCTGCATCTTTAAGTCATACATGAAGTGGAATAGGCATCATCTTCTGTTTAAGGCTTCGATTTTTGTTCGATGAATCCGTTTAAATCAGATTATATTTCCATTAATCAGGTTTAATTAGACGAGGATGAACAATATATATATATATATATATATATATATATATATATCTGAGTTTGATTCAAGTAGTATGATAGGTTTATGTTGGAGAAGGAGGTGTTATGAGAGATCTTGCATTAACTAAGAACCAGAATTAGGTAAATGTTTGATTGGCTACCAAACCAACACATCATTTAGTGAAACTGGATATACGGAAGAGTTTAATATATATTACGACTGAATACATCACCTTACTACACAAGTGCAGCGCTACATGCAAGCTGAAGATTGTGCTGAGAGCCACAGGAATAGGATGGCCAAGCCATGGAATACACAAACGAAGCTTGGAGACCAACGAGGACGACGATACTTATGCCCCATAAACATATTGGAGACCAACGAGGACGACGATATACCATCATACTACCACAGCAGCAGCCGAGACAACAAAATACGATCAACAGCGGCTACACGATGTATATGCGATCACTTATCTGTGCCAGTACATCCTTAGACTCCTTTAGCAGAGTGATGCTCTTGCGGAGCCTCTCCCGCTTATCTGCAATGGTGGTGGACTCCTCCATCATTCGCTGCAGTCCGGTCATTCCTTCCCCAATCAGTTTGTTCATGATCTTCACCTCCATCTCGTTCTCCACCAAGCACTTGATGCTGTAGAGTATGTGCAGGGCCATTCCATCCACCAGCCTCAGCAGGACACTCCTCCAGTATGCCACTAACCTGGTTCTCAAGTCGAAGGCCAGGACCGCCATCCCCCCGTAGGGCCTCAGATGGCAGACCTCCACTGTCCCGAAACCACTGAGCTCCAACATGTTCCCTTTACTGTGATCATCGATGGCCACCTTGAATTCTCGCTGGCCATCCATCAATTCCGCCCATGTCTTGATGTAGTCGGTATTCCAAGTGTAGCAGGCGGTCATCTCCATTTCTATGATCTCCTTGACAAACGCCAGAGATTTCAGCCTCATCTTGTCGACGGCGTCTTGTGCTGAAGCCGTGATTGAAGATTGAAGCTGCGGGAAGTTTTGGGATTGCAGCAGCAGCACCCGAACTACCACATCCTCGACGTAACCCCATACCTCGAGAACGAATTGGCCAGGGGCGTCCGCGACCATCTTGATCTTCCTCTTCAGAATGGTGTGGAAGGCAGTGCCAGGTAGGAAGTTAGGAAGCCCGATGCCCATCATCTCCTCCAGAACACCGATCTCCTCCATCAGGAACCCGTCATCGGTAGTAGGACACCGAGAAGGAAGTTGCTTGGCGTAGCGGATGTGCTTGTCGGCGACGCGTGCTGTGGCGTGCATGTCCACGTCGTCAGAGAACTCTTCAAAGTCTCCTCGTATGAGTAGCTTCCTTAGCGACTCCTTCGCGGCACCCAGGATGCGCATCAAAGCCTGCACAGCGTCGGCGATGGTGGTGAGGTGTTGTGGCATTTGTTCGAGCTCCCCGATGTTACGGTTAAGCTTGTCGTTGATCTTCTTGGCGATGTCGGGTAGGCACTTGGCGATGCTTGCCGTCTGGATCTGCGTCAGCTTTTGAGCGAGCATCTGGACTCCGACGATGGACTTGTCGATGCAGGAAAGTAGAGGATGTTCCTTGAAGAGCTTCATCTCCTCCTCTCGAGCTTCTTCGTACGTCTCGTTTCCGACGCGGTTGCGGACGCAGACATAGCCGAGGCCGATGTTCACGTCGTCGGACGTTACCTTCTCGAGCAGCCCCTCGGGCGCCCTGTCGGCTTTGGTGACGACGGCGAGGGTGCGCTCCCCGGACTTGTCTACGCGCTGGGACATCCTGATGGACTCGCAGGTGGGGAAGTCGACGGTGGCGGAGAGGACGTTGAGGATGATGGTCTCCTTGGGCGTGATGTACTTCATTATGATCTGCGATATCTGCTCGTAGATGTTCTCCGGCTGGCCGTGGACGGGGACGCGGGTGATTCCGGGCAGGTCCACCATGGTGAGGTCAGGGACGCCCTTCTTCTTCACGATAAGGGTGATGGGGACGTCGGAGATGCCCTTGCTGGAGCCGGCGATCTCGTCGGTGGCCGCGTTGATGGCGTGCGGAACAGCGGACTCGGAGGTGGTGACGACCTTGCCCTGGTACTCGAGCTGCAGATGGGGCTCCTGGGCGGAGGGGTCGTTCTGGAGGCGCATGATGAGGGGGACGCGGGTGCAGATGCCCTGCCCACGCGGCAGGCTGATGCCGGCGATGGATTCGAGGACGCTCGACTTGCCGCTGGACTGATCGCCCACGACCACGATGGTGGGCAGCTCGATGCCCTCCTGCATCACGTTGAGGTGGCGCAGGCGGTCGACGGCATCGAGGAGAGGGCGGATGCGTTGGTTGTAGGAAGAAGCAAGCGCGGCCATTGCAGCACCCTACTCTGCCCTCTCTCCTCCCGTTGTTGCAGGAGCCGGGCTTCTCGTGTAGCACATATATATATATATCGTCTTCAACTTAACGCGCAAGTCTTCACTTTTCCTTGGGTGGTGGAAACATATGTTTCTATTCGTAATTACTGTCTTCCACATAAATTTTCTTGAACCACTAAATAATAAGTTTTATTATAATCGATATGTTTCGTCTCTCAATCTTCATGTCATATATGAACGCTTTTCCATCACTTTTGTCGCTGTTATTTTCTTGCTTCATCAGCAAAGCACTTGTTCCCCCGTTCGAGCACTTTATTCTGCTCTCTTTCACCTTTCTCTTTCTTTCGGTTTTGAACTGTTTCTTTTCGTTCCCGTACAAAAAAGAAGAGAGAGAGAAAGAAGACAATACAGCAACACGGATACTGAACTGATGGGCAATTGCAATTGCCTCTCGCCACGGTTGGAATGGAATCCGATTCCTATACGAAGGGACGACTCGGGTGGTCCATCGACTTTGGTGGTCGGCGGTCTTCACCAGTCGTCCATTAACGTAAAGCGATCGCAATCGGATGCCAGCCTTCGTCAGCAACCAAGCGAGCGAGCGCGCGAGCACAAAGGAAGCGGCCATCTGCTTGCCCTCTGCAAATGGGGGGAGGAATTTAATCTCACTCATCAGCATTGTGCTACATCAACTTTTTTTTCTCATTGTTTCTCGAGAATGAAACATGTGATGGCAATATTTAGTATGGGGAAGAATTGAATGCTCCGATTTAGTCAACCAAATAGACACATTTCTGCTTACTTGTCTTGCGTCCCAACAGCAGTATTTCACAAGAAGAAAAAAAATACTTTACTTGCAACGCGTTCTAAGTTCAACCCAAAAAAAAATATCTAAAGCAAAACACAAGCCGAATCAATCATGGTGATAAATCCTGCCTGCAAGCGATTCCTCCCATCCCTGCTTTATGTACGACCGGAGTAACATGCTGCATATGTCGTTGTTGGAATCGAGTTCCAGGGGAGGAGGAGGCCGCAAGGACAGAGAAGAAAATGGCAACTCATGCAGCAGAAGATGACCTGGAGAAGCAGCCTCTCATAAAATTTGCGGAATCATCGGTCGACGATCCACCGAACTTGATTCAGAAGGTCTACCGGAGCACCGCCCACCTCGCCAACCACCTCCCGACGGGGACGGCGCTCGCCTTCCAAGTCCTCTCCCCCGTCTTGACCAACCAGGGCCGCTGCACCGAAGCGAACCGGGTCATGGCGAGTTGCCTCCTGGCTCTCTGCGCCCTCTCGTGCTGCCTCCTCAGCCTCACCGACAGCTTCCGCGACGAAGCCACAGGGCGGGTCCGCTACGGCCTCGCCACGCTCAAGGGCTTATGTGTCATCGACGGCCTGAAACCGCTGCCGCCGGAGCTGGCCGCGGGCTACCGACTCGGCTTGGTGGACTTGCTGCACGCCTTCACGTCGCTACTGGTGTTCGCGGCGGTGGCGCTGCTCGACAAGAACGTGGCGTCGTGCTTCTACCCGACGCCGTCCGAGGACACGCGGCAGGTCCTGTCGGCTCTACCCGTCGGGATCGGAGTTCTTGGAAGCACATTGCTTGTTGCTTTCCCCACCAGCCGCCATGGGATTGGATTTCCGCTCTCTCCCGATACATGAGATCTCTTGCTCGACTGGGTCTTTCGCTTGTTCGTCGGAGAACACCTGAGCATGCGTTCCTCGACTGTAACGACTGCATGCTCGAGGAAAAGAATAATCCAATTACAATGTTGCTTTCAAAGTAGATTGCGGACAGGCAGATTCAGATTACTGCGAACACGCACTCTGTTTGACTGCTGCAAACTCATGCATGCAGGATCACTGCTTGCTCTTTGCTTCGATGCAGCCATTCCAATTAAGCATCTACATCTTTTTCACAAGATGCAGTAAGGTTAAATAAATATAAAATATTTGATCATGGACAATAATACATTCTTCGTAGAAATTTAATCTTGTTGATGCCAAAAAATTACTAGAGATTTTCTACGGGTTAATTATAGATTATTCTAGATCCTTATAAATTTTAAAATTATATTAAAATCTTTATATTTAATATTGATTTTTCTTATATCGTCGATTCCACTGATGAAAATACCGATAGATTGAAGTGTGAAAAATTTAGAACAGAGTATACGTCTATCATAATAAATTGATGACGTTAAAAAAATAAAATTTTGAAAATAATTTTTAAAATATAAAGATTAAAATTCTAAAAATAATTAATTATTAATTAGTCTGATTTTAAACCTACCTCAGTAATCCTCGGCTCCATTCCACGTAACACCGTTAATTCTCCCATCCCCGTCGCATTTAACGCCGTCAATGCTAACGTGCCGTTAAGTATCGGTCTGACGTTATCAAACCCATCGCTAGGTTGTCCTCCTCTCCGTCTCTCTTCTGTTTCTTCGGCCTGCAGTCTCTTCTGCCTCCCGTCTTCTTCTGTGTAGGAAGAAAAGGAGTAGAAATCGGAGCGAGGAAGGGAACTCGAAGGAAAAATCGTGGCATCTGGATCGAAGAAAGGAGACCGATCCAAGTCCCAGTTTTTGCATCGACGGAAACCCTCGCCAATTGATTACGTAAGGGTTCTTGTTCCTGTAGGGACCAATCTTCTTGCATTTTTCTTCTCTTTTTGATTGAATCTGTGATGTGCTCTCCGAACTATAACATGGACGTTTCTCTCTGAAAGACCGCGTTCTTTCGGTAGGGCGTCGATTGATCTGTCCTGCACCTTCTCTGAAAATTATTGCTTCTTGTGTTACAAGACTGAATTTTGAAGCGATCTACCGTTGAATTAGTTCTTCTTTTTTCTGTATGGAATTATGATGTTTCGGTCAGATGAATTAGTTGTTGGATCCGTAGAAATACGCTGTCCATGTGCATTGATGATACAAAATTGCTCTTTATTAACGTGTCATTTTTTAAGATCCATCTCATCTAGTTTTAGTTTACTTTTTCCTAATTTCTACAGTTCTATGTGAGATGCATGATATGCTCATGACAATGCATTTGCCTTTCTTTATTGACTAAATTTGTTATATTTAGGGAATTTTTTGCGTGGTCATAGAGATAGCAAAGATTGGATTATGCACAATTTGAATTTGTTCTCTTTGTGCTCTCAGATCGCTCCTTGTTGAGTGAAAAATGCAGATTGACCCAGCCAATATAAAGAAATGGAAGGTCATATACCCGGTGTACATTAACTCAAAGAAGACAGTTGCTGAAGGCCGCAGGATTGGTGTCACAAAAGCATGCGAGAATCCCACTTGCATTGAGATTGGTGATTGCTGCAGCTATCTCAAGATTCCATTTGCTATCGAGGTGTGCCAACTTACAATTCTTGCTTCTGCCGTGGTTACACTGAGGTTGCAAACTATTGTTACATCTTACTTTGTTGATCTGTAGATGCCTTTAAATGTTTGCAGTTAGACAAGGCTTATCCTCGGGACTTCATGCAAAGGGGGAGGGTCAGAGTCCAGCTGAAAAGAGAAGATGGATCTCTCTGTAATTCTGAAATTGATTCAAGTAAGGATCTCGATATCCAGAGTCTTCTGCATAGTTTATTATTCTCTGTTCATGTAGTATAAAAATGTCATTGTCCTCGCCAGGTATGTCAACTGGGCTATAGATGTTACTTAAGAATGTTGAATTAAATGTTTTAGACATCAGATGATCCTCAGATTATTCCCTTTTATGGCACTGGAAAGGATGATTTAATTCTTCTAAGATAGAAGAAAAGGTTTTATCTGGAAGATCATATAGTTAAGGTATCCCTAAATCATTGTGAAACATATAACAATAGAATGAAAGCCAAGTATGTACTATGTTAGGAAGATGGGTTGTGGTAGAAATAGAGGCTAGTAACAGGAAGAGAAATTTTTCAACATTCATTTTATTGACGACAAAGAAAACTGAAAATTTACATGCTAATGTGCTAGAGTATTTGACAATGAGAAAGATTTTAATTTTTAGAAAAAAAAAAAGACTGTTAGGTCAGTGATTGAGATGATGTTTACAACACTGGTGCTCTTCTTTCTTTGAGATAGATAGGAAAATTTAAAGAATATTTCAATATTAGATATGAAACAAGTACTCGCAGCAGGTGTGATTGCCATGTTGGGTAGGAATGAAGAAGATTTGAGAGAGAAAAAGGGTAATGTGATTGTTGATTTTTCTGTATGCTGTGGTCTTTTAATTGCCAATAATAGGTTCAAGGATCTTATAGATGGAGTGAACTCATCTATCTAAGAATTGTCCATGATAGAAATCGCCATTGTGGCCACAATGGTGTTTTGGGCTTACAGCTACTGCATTCCAGCAAGTGTTTCTGTGGTTTCAAAGTTTTGGGCGGTTGGCATGGTTGCCACTGATAAGTAGCAAGGACTTTGCTTGGTCAACCAAGTTCTGCTTGTACTTCCAACAAGAAGCCAGAATATCCCAACTATATATATATATATAGCACTGAGTAGAAAAGATTTAATAGTAAGCACACACAACATGCCTTTGATAAAGAGATGCAATCTTGAGGCAAGTACATGAACAGAATGAGATGATTCAATCTTTATCCTTGTCGACAAAGTCTATTTCATGCTAGAGAACTTCCATCTGGATGTTGTTAATATTTGGATTATCATTGCAAAATGTTCAACCTATTGGTTTTCTTCTCGTTTTGTATCTTGTCAATGGACTTACTGGGTGTCAACATACTACAGAAAAGCAACTGATGCTGAGGATTGCAGAATTAATCCCCAAGCACCATGGAAGGACCAAGAAGCAGGAGCCTGTCAGCACTTCTACTGCAGCAGGACCTTCAAAATCCGGAAAGGGAGGAAGAAAGAAAAAGTGATGATGCAAACCAACCGGAGATGATGCATCGTTCGGGGTCACGACCTGTGAGGGCCTTTTCACTACATTCCAACCTTACTTTGTCATGACAAAAAACAAATCCCTCTATCTCTGTCTTCAAGACATTTTTTATCTTGTCACACTGTTACTTTCATATTGAAGTATGTAGCATCATTATTCGACAATGTCAGTGTCACCATTTGGCTGCAAAAATCTCGCTGGCTTTGTTTGAAAATTTCTTCTGCTGCAGCTGACAACTTGAGAGTACAAAGATTTGGCTCAAATAACTCGACACATTGTTGCTGCCTTCCACAAAGATGCATGTCTCTAACACACAATCCATAAAAACCAATGTTTTCTTTCTAACCAGCAAAAACGAGGGACATGCTTGCATGTAACATTTATCTATTTTGTACTTGTGTGAGATTGCTTAATATTCATCCAAGTAGCTGTACAATGAGTCGTCCATCCGTGACCTATTCCGCTTGAGCAGGGACATGATAAACCCTCTCTTCTTGTTCCGAGTCTCTTTGCCTTCAGCACGCAAGCTTTTTGGAAGTGACTGTTGCGACTCCAGATGAGACTGCAATTTCACCAATGGAAGAGAATATAGTTGTCAATTTGTGGAAGAACTCTTTCTTTTTCTTTTCTCATATGTGATCATTTACGACGAAAATACCACAGAAAAAAAAAGGAGCCAAAAATCATCCTACCTGCTTCCGATTTGTGGTTGGTCTATCTGCTGCCGATCTTGTTCGTGCAAGTGGATTAGAAGCTCCAAGTGGTGAGGTTGATCTTTTCTCTAGATTGAGAGGATGAAAGTACGTATCACATACATCTCAACTTAATGAAAACAACATTGCCCAATTCCAGATAAGAGGGTGGTAGGTACCCTTGGAAGACTTCTTCTCTGCTTGTGGTAAAGGTGAAGTCGAACGTCTGCTGCGAGAAGGTGATAAAGAGTGGTCTCTTGTCGAAGGAGAAGTGGATCGTGAAGGAACATTCCTACATGTAGCCCCAAATAATCATCATCAAACTTCACCAATCTGGACTCGGATTCAACACTTCAGCATCCTTAAATGGGGAATGACATACCTGATCGGAGATGTGCGACACCGTTGTGCTGAACAAGTTTGCAAAATGATCAAAATGTTCTTATATTTTCTCAGCCAGATATAATTCATTCATATTGTATCGGGGTAGAAACTTAGAACTATACCAGTCTGATGCTGCTGTAATTTGTTATTGTCCTCGGGTGGATCAAATCCTTCATCCATAAGTTCACCTAATCACAGCAGAAAGAGAAGAAAATGCATGCAGTATTATTAGTGATCCAATCCAAGCAATATCCAGAATGATGAGTGCATTATTATTGCAGATGGATGCAGTAAGAGTGCCTGGAAGACTGTAGCGCTCGTGATACTTGGGAGGCCTAAGCAAGAGAGATTGCTGAGAAAGGCCTCCGTGGTCGATGCATGCTTGCCATGTACCAAGTGTCTGTAGTAGGAACCGTAGAACAATGGTGAGACGAGGGAGGGAGGCACTCCGCCGCCTCAAGTATGAGAGGTAGAAGGTAATGGACCAAATGGTACCTGCTCGATGGAAGACACTTCGGACTCTGCTACTGAGACCTCATCAGCCTCTTCACTCACAACACGGTTTACCTTCCACGATACTGAACCTAAATGATCCACGGCATTGAGAATGGCGTTGACAGCATAATCCTTCAGAGTCGTCACCAATCTGCAGAGCAGCTTCGAATTAGGAGGAAAGAAAACTTGTGACATTTCAAATCTCATCCATTGGAGAAAAGCTGATCCAAACATACATTTCTTTCTGGTCATCGTTGATGTAAGATAGTTCAAAATATGCTGCTGCCGAGTATAACTGTGACCGCATATTCCTCAATCCCTGAAACCCAGAAAGCAAGATGGAAGAAATCAAGGTCTAATTTTATGACAACAAACATTGGTAGATCTCTCATTCGATTAAAAAAAAAAAAAATGGCATATTTAATGCAGAACACAATCAAGACCTGCAGAATAAACATCTGAGACTAGATTGGATTGTAAATAAAGGAAGCCAACTTTGGCATCATAATAGCAAGATTGAACCAACAATCAATCAATGGGGATTCCAAAGATCCATCTTTTGTACATCTAGTCTCCCTCTAAACTCACATAACTAAGACACAGTTCAGTAGCTACAAACCAATGGGAATATGAGTACCTTGAGACTCTCTGACAAGAGCAGGCTCTGTTGGATAGGGAGGCCATCCGAGCTTGATATCTCCTGATGGTTGGGAGACAGAGAAGATGAAGGTGGAGATGCGGTCTCCATGGACGCAAAGACCTCGATTTGCCGTCTTCCTTCCTCTACAAACCTTATGATGCAGGAAGAAGGAAAAGTAGATGAGGAACTTTAAAAGTCAGCAACCCCCCCCCCCCCCCCCCCCCCCCCCCCCCCCCCCCCCCCGCTTCATTCTTGCATAATTCCCATGCCAACCCAAGAGGAAAACTAGAAGGGCCCAGAGATGGGAAAGCATATACCTTGTTGTGCTATACCCTCAACCAAAGCCAAAGTCCATTTTTAGATGTCAGGAGTTACAGGATAGGATCGAAGCAGTGCAAGGCAGGAAGGTGAGAGACCTTACGGATGTGATTCTTTTCCCTGCCACACTACACTAGTGAGCTGATGCAGCGAGCACACAGACTCCAGAGTATGAGAAAAGGGTAAGAGGGGTGTATTATTGTTCTCTTTACTCGCCTCTGCCACCCTCAATCGGGCCTTTTAAGCTTCAAAAGCATCAGCCATACAGCTTGTCGATCATCTTTAAAGCCTTTCAGCCTTTTGGTGGAGCAGGCTGAGCAGGGAGCTCATCATCAGCTCAGCTTCCCGCTTGAAAAGGAGCAACTTGAGGGCTCCTTTGCTTGCGTTCCGACTCTCTCCCCTTGAAAAGGTAGCTGAACTTTTGATTTCTTTCTTTCTCATTGAATCAACTGACATGACTCCCTAATTAACATTTAACAATATGTGATATATATAGGATTCCTTTAGTTTGCAGAAATTTATATGGACTTCAATCTCAACACTATTTAACTGCACACCCCTTTTGAGAGAGAGAGAGAGAGAGGGAGGGTACTTGGCTTTCAATCTTGGTAGAACTTTTGGGACAAAGCATGCCTCTGTATGTAAAAACCTTTTGCTCATCCACACTGGGGAAAACATATGGTGCAAAGAAAACCATCCCATCCTATTCTTTTATCCATCAAACTAGTGTGAAATAATTGTTTTGGCTATTGCTTGTCTTCTAACTTTGCACTTCAGCTGGCACTGCTTTTTCCCTTTTTCATGTTCCCTGGGTCTCCAAATAATAATATTTTGAACTTTGTATATGAACATAAAAAAGCATATCATATTGGAAAATTGCAGGCTTCTTTGCCAGATAAGAGCTCGTCTTCCAATGAAGAAATGGAGCCATGAACTTTGATAGAAGATAAATCTTTGGTTTCTGTAATACTTTTCACAACCATTCTTTAATTTTTTTTGCTTCCATCTTGTGTTTGATTCTAACTTATCCCTGTTTTTATTTTTTTAACTGCATCTTTACACCAAGTACTCCATTGAGCTGGCAAAACATGCCTTACCCAATACCAGGTTGCACCTGATGGTCCTCCATTGAAGACTACCAAGTGCTTGTCATTCCCACACACACAATCAACAACAACACATGCCCTTTTACTAAAGCTGGTCTTCAGGACAGATCAACTCACATGCCAATTTGAGCCTCCCAACCACCCAAGTTTTCAAAGCACTTGTTGCCATTGAATGAAGCAACCATCCAATTTTTTTGTTGGTCAATCATGATACTGCATTCTACTCCATTGGATTGGTAAGATGGTGACTCTGGTTCTCAGCATTTCTTGGACCTCATGATTGTATTACTCTTTCTTTGCTTCGATTATGTTGGGTGGGTGTTTGATGCAAAGCACAAGCAAGAAATCAGAAATCATGAACTTGTAATGAAGAGCAGATTTCTCTGGTTGAGAAAGCATCAACTAATCATCGTCAGGCAGTGGAACCATCTTCAAATGCTAAATATTAACAATCAACCAAGAAAAAGAAGCAGAGTCACCGCAAACCAAAAGAGAGCCCTCAAATGTCTGTTTCAACTCGAGATAATTGTCTTAATTGCTGAGGTAAACTACACACCCGATCTCAATCATCAGTCATTGCATTTATTTTTGTCATCGTTAAGCTACGACACACCCTCTTATTCCAAATATACAAAGCACGGCTTCAAGATACAGACAATCCAGCCTTGGTGAGATGCATTTGGCCCTGTACGCATTTGGCCCTCAGTCGTTTACAGCAGTCAGCCTTCCCCGACCACCGGACGAAGGCGTGCGGTCGTGCCCACCGCAGCTCGAATCAGGGCTGTACGCCCTGTGCCGCCTTGTCTGCACGCCGAGCGCCACGCCCATATGGCTGGGGCTTCGGGCGGCCGGATTAATTGTCGTAGACGTCCCTCCGCCGGAGCTCGACGAGTCGGCAGCGTTATCCGACCTCGCTCGAGATCTCCTGGTGGCGGCGTTCCGCTTCGGCTCGTGAGGTTTGGCCACCGGAGCCTGGGCTCGAACCTTGGCCCTCGCCGACTGCGTGGCCGCCATGTAGCTCGGAACCGCCGCTGGCTGAGCCGGCTCTTCTCTGAGATGGTAGGAATAGTGCATGGGGTCGACTGGGCTTCTTCTTCCGGTATCCATCTCGACCGTCTTCTCCGACAAGCCGTCCATGGCGGTGGCCGTGACGTAGGAGCTCACTGGCTGCGGCGGGGGTGCGCCATGCTGGGCCCCCCACTGCTGGGCGCCCATCCATCTCTCCAGCCAGTTCCAGCCCCACTGTCCCGTCTCATGCTCCGGCTGCGAGGTGTGACAAAAGAAGTACGAGCATCGGCGAAGTTTAGGTGGCGCAAAAACCAAAGGGAGAAGGGGAGACACAGAAGACCGATACCAGCTGATAAGCGTAATCGTAAGCGGCACCGAGCTTGCGCTGGGAGTTGACCGTGATGGAATCCGAGCTCTGCTGTCGCCCGTCCCACTCACTGGGACGATGGCCTCCCCCGTCAACTTCGTCGCCTCCTTTCATGAAGTACAAGTCTTGGAGGCGATCCTGCGGAGCTGCTCCTCTCTCCAGGTGGCGGAGGTGGCAGGGGTCATGGTAGGCGGGGGCGGTGGTGGGGGAGGGGGAGAAGAGCAGGTTGCGGTGGCTGGCGAGCTGGAGGCGGTGGGCGCGGGCGAGGGCCTGCACGCGGACGAGGGACTGCATGCAGCGGAGGGTGACGTGGGCCCGCTTCCGGACGTGATGGCCCCTCACCAGCGCCTGCAGCCTCACCAGCGCCCTTAGCGCTCGCAACGCCCTGCGAGCCTGCGAACGCAGCCGCCGGTGTCATTTCTTCCATCAATCTACCATGGCCTTTAACAAGTAATAACGAGTCAATTGCAATCAATATAATATTGCGTTCCCATCCATTTGATTCTTTGGGTTGAGGCCATGGAGAGTAACCCCACACTGCAACTTTAGGTTGAAGTTATTGCGACATGGCAGGTGACTTGGTTGGTAGGGCATTGCCCACCCTTTCCATGCCGTGTCATGCAGGGTTTGCAACCTCTCATCACAAATCTTAGGTGCAAGTCCCAAAGATAAATTGGTGAGACTCGTGTGTCCTTTCTTTCCCTTCTTCGACCAAGTTAACCTGTCCACTTCGTGGGAGGTTTGGTGTCTTTTAATGACGCAGGTGCGTTGTCAACTTGATTAGCATCAGAGGTTACATGCCACCCTTTCTGATATCTAATTAAAAACCGAGCCTAAATATAATTGCACTGTGTAATGATGGCTAAAACTATTGAAATTTTCTAGCGGAGACGTAACTTATGCCGATTAATTATGTACAAAATATGTGACGAGAAAAAGGAAGATAAAATCCCTTTATAACTCATCGTTAGCATTTTATTAAGCAGGAATTATCTAATAAAACAATGATCACGACTAAACGTTGCCGTTATTTAATTTAATTTGCTTCGAGATTATGATTACTATGAGTGATGTTTTGGCATCGTAAGCGGAAACGTCGGATCCGATGGGAAACGCGACGCTTCACGCTACGACGTGGGATAGCGCCGTGGGGAACGTTAGTACCGGGAGGGGTGGGATCGAGGAGTGGTGGTGGCGCTCACCAAGTAGCCGCGGTAGAATGCCTGGATGACGACCGCCGCCCGCTGCTCCCTCGACGGCCGGTCGCAGGCCCCCAGCCGCACCACCCTGGCCGCCGCCTCGGCTGCAGCCGCTGCCGCCTTCTTCGCCTCCGCGATCGCCCGCTCCCGCTCCCGCTCCGCCGCATCGTCGTCGTCCTCATCCGCTCCCCAGTACCCGGCGCCGCCGCCGTCGTGGTTGGTCGCCTCCGACGACGCCTCCGCCGGGAAGTGCTCTACCGACACTATGTCCGCGGCCGCCGTCTCCTTTTCCTCCGCCTCCGCCTCCCTATCCCTCTGCTCACACACGAAGAAGAGAACAGCAAACCCAACATCTCTGCTGGCGTCAAGAACGGTACTCATGGAGCAGGAGGAAGAGGGAGGCATTACCCTGCGATTTGATGGAGAGGATGAGTCCTTGGGCTTGAAGACCTTCTTCACAGTCGAGAGCCAGCTCGTCTTCTTCCCCATTCTCCTCCTCGAAGTTCGTAGGAACGCCAGAGAGAGAGAGAGAGAGAGAGAGAGAGGAGTCGCAGTACAAGTGGAGGGTCGCAAGCAGTGTGTGATGTAGGCGCCGATGTTATTAAAGGATGGTCACGGGGACGCTACTGCACTAAAAGCAAAAGGAGAAGACAAGAAAAAAAAGGGTCATTCTAGCGGCGGAGGGAGAGGTAATTCGGAGAGAAAATATATAACAAATAAAATATTAAATTATTATTTTTTCATTTATCATGTACACGTGTTTGATACGTGATATCATTACGTCGAATTGGTACAAAAGTGAAGGGCAAAACCATCGAGTGTCATTTGCGTCGAGTTTTGTCCCATGATATGACAAATATTGATATGGTCATCACGTCCTCGTGTCCCCGGATAACTTGCCCGTCAACGTGGCCGATCCGACACGGGGAAGCCGACCTGATGCAGACATAGAGGGGTCAGCGGTCATACGATCGACCTGACACAGATAAGGTGGGCAAGGTCGATATCCCTTACCTGTAGGTGCGCGCCTCGTCGCAAGGACCACGGACGGCTTGGTGAGGTGCAACGGTATAGTAAATAATAAAGAAGATAAGAGACTCAGGTACGGAGACCCCGTTACTCTCACTATAAAGGCCCCTGCGCCTCTACGGAGCAGGGGGATCGCGAAATCAACCACTAAACTGACTTGACCATCGGAGGGGTCACGTCGGGAACCGACCCGACCTGACCTTCTTGCAGGAAATGGCGGCTAGTCTGAGCTGGGGCACTTTTGCCTCACCCGAGCTCCACCACTCTAGCAGCCAACCACCCGCGCCGGATCCCTAGGTTCTACCCATTCGACCGAGCTCCAACTCTGCGCCGAGACAACCGCGGGCGAGCTAGCGCACACGGGCCTGAACCAACAGTGCTTACTCAGCAGACACGGAGGCAGACCGCGTCTACTGGGCAAGCGCCAGATTTTCCACTAATATTTTTGGCGCTAGAAGGAGGGCCCATGTCGCAAGAACGCCCGTTTGGGAACTCGGGTGCGGAGCATCACCCGAAACCTAACCACCCTCAGCCAACTGAGGAGGTCACCGCAGCAGCGTCGACTCCAAATAATTTTTGGAGAATGATGACCAACCCAGGGTTTTCCTCACCCGCATTCAACCCTGCTCCGTTCATTGTCACGGTTGAGGTTTTCCTCGGCCTCACTAGCCAGGTCCAAGCACAGGCAGGTATGGTGCAAACCATAGTCCCGTACCTACCCCAGCTCATACATTTGACAACTCACCAACCGGCTCCCCCGACGGCACACCCGCAAATGGAGTCGCCAGTAGCCCCGAACTGGGGGCCCATGCTTGAAACAGAACCGCCACGACGCCAAGTCGCAAAAGCTTGCACAGCCTCCCCGACTCCGACGCTAGCTTGATCGCAAAGTCGCTCCTGCGATCCGATTCAATCCTGGCCCAACTTCGATAGCCTATCGTCTGACACCGTCGATTTCCTGAGAGAACAAGTCCGCCAAGTCCATCAAAGGCTTGACGAGGTCCAGAAGGAGGTCCTTAAGTCAAGAGGGGAGATTAGAGAAAGCTCTAAAGGCGGTTCTCCATTCACCCCCGAGATACAAGGCAAGCCCCTCCTGGCCACCTTCAGACTCCCAATCCTCGAGCCTTACGATGGCAGCGGCGACCCGACAAAGCACATCGCTGCATTCCGTGCCCAAATGGCCCTGTACGACACGTCTGACGCGCTGATGTGTCGGGCTTTCCCGACCACCCTGAGAGGACTGGCTAGGACCTGGTATTTTCGTCTCAAACCCGCTTCTATATCTTCGTTTGATCTATTGGTAAAAGAGTTTGAATTAAACTTCCTAGCGAGTGCACGCCCCAAACCGACCACTGTCTCCCTCTTGGGGTTGGTCCAAGGGAGCGACGAGCCCCTCTCACAGTTTGTGGGACGGTTCACCTCACAGGTCCAAGGAATTCCAGACCTCCATTCATCCCTAGCCATCCAGGCATTCTTAACAGGACTGAGACCGTCGAGGTTCTTCTGGTCACTGATCGAGCAACCGCCCGCAACGCTACCCGAGATGCTGCAACGGTCGCATTAATACATGGCCGTCGAGACGTTGGTGGCGGGCAAGCGGGACGAGACGAAGCGCCCCCGAATGGAGCAGCCCCGAGGACACACCCCGTCGCCGCCGAAGAGAAGGGAGGATAGGTCGGGCATGTTACCGTCAAGACACCCCCCCCCCCCCCCGATCCCCTTCAATTCGACTCGGACAGAAATCTTCTTTCAAATTTGGGAGAAGGGCCTCTTGAAGGCTCCAAACCAAATGAAGTTGCACTCCGAAAGGCACGACAAAAGGAGGTATTGTCGTTTTCACAGGGAGTACGACCATGACACCGAGGAATGTCGTGACCTGCAATATCAAATCGAAGACCTGATCCAGCGCGGACACCTGCGTTGGTATGTCGGTGACCAATCCTCACTCCCCGATAATCGACCCCCTCGGAACTCGTCACCCTGACCCAAAGGTCCGGTGGATAAGCAAATCAACGTCATCTTCGGAGGGCCAGCCTCGGGTAGTGACAGCTCCTCGGCGCGCAAGGCCTATGCACGATCTGAGGTCGGGAAGAGACCGACACATGACGAAGACCTCGACATCACATTCAAGTCGGGAGGCAAGGAGTTCCCATGCCATGATGATGTGTTGGTGATCTCAATCCGCATGGCTAACGCCTACGTCAAAAGAGTTATGATTGACACGGGAAGTTCAGCCGACATCTTATATTTTGATGCCTTTCAGAAATTGGGGCTGACCGACAAAGATCTCGTCACTCTAACGTCTACCTTGACAGGGTTCACCGGGGACTTCGTCTCTCTCGTGGGGGCGACTGCGATTCCTGTCACGTTCAGAGGAGAGCTGAGGTCAAAGACTCTTATGGTGTCATTCATGGTGGTAAAGCTCTCATCAGCGTACAACGCCATCATCGGTCGCCCGACCCTCAATCGGCTCAAGGCGGTCGTTTCGACCTATCACCGGCTTCTAAAGTTCTCGACCCAAGCAGGGGTTGGCGAGGTCAGGAGTGACCCAAGAGAATCTAGGCAATGTTATTTAGCGGCAATAACATTATCCAAGAAGCCGAAGATCCAATCAGCCGTTGTGGTTCCCCAAAATCCTGAGGATAGCACTCGGGATCCCCACCCGGCAGAGCAAGTTCTGGAGGTGCCCCTCGACCCAAGCCGCCCGGACAGGCTGGTGAAGGTCAGGTCGAAACTCACGGAGGACCAGCGAATTCAACTGGTCGAGTTCCTATGGAAGAATGAAGATGTCTTCGCATGGTCTCCAAAGGATATGCTAGGGGTCGACCCAGAGATCGTCCAGCACCACTTGAACATCACACCCGGCACCCGACCCGTGAAGCAGCACCTGTGCAAGTTCACTCTCGACCGGTAGAAGGTCGTAGAAGACGAGGTCATTCGCTTGTTGGATGCAGAGCTCGTTGGGGAAGTAAAGTACCCGACCTGGTTATCCAATGTTGTACTTGTCAAGAAAGCTAATGGAAACTGGAGAATGTGCGTTGATTATACTGATCTCAATCGAGCTTGCCCGAAGGACTATTATCCACTTCCTCGAATCGACCAACTGGTAGATGCCACATCGGGACACCAGTTGCTCTCCTTTATGGATGCATTCTCGGGGTACAACCAAATCCGGATGGCCTCGAGAGACAAAGAAAATACAGCCTTCATCACCCACAATGACACCTACTATTACAAGGTGATGTCATTTGGGTTGAAGAATGTCGGTGCGACATACCAGCGACTGGTAAATCGCATGTTCAAGGACCAGGTCGGGAAGAACATGAAGATTTACACGGACGACATGATAGTCAAAAGTCGAAAGACCGAGGCTCACCTCTCCGATTTGGCAGAAATATTCCGCACGCTAAGGAAATACAAGATACGTCTCAACCCGGTGAAATGTACATTCGACATCACATCCGGAAAGTTCCTCGGCTTTATAGTGCATCAGCGAGGGATAGACGCCAATCCCGATAAGATAAAGGTGATACAGGAAATGCAATCCCCCAGCATGATAAAGGAGGCCCAACGACTTACATGCAGACTAGTGACCCTGAGCCACTTCATCTCCCGAGCCGGGGACAAGAGCTCGACCTTCTTCCGAGCATTGAGTTGGCAAAAGATTTCAGGTGGACCCTCGAATGCGAGGAAGCATTCCGCCAGCCAAAGAGCCACATCGAACATCTGCCCCAGTTGGCGTCGGTGAGGGACGGGGAGCCTCTCGGCTTGTACCTTGCGGCATCCGACCTGGCAGTTAACTCGATCTTGGTGACGCTCGACAAAGTCGGGCAAAGGCCGATCTACTACACCAGCCACGTCCTGGAAGGTCCCGAGCTCCGCTACCCTCCCATAGAGAGGCTAGCCTTGGCGCTGATCCTGGCATCTAGAAAGCTAAGACCGTACTTCCAAACATATCATATCAAGGTGATAATCGACCAACCCTTGCGCCAGATCCTTTCGAAGTTTAATGTTGCAGGTCGGATGCTTAAATGGTCAGTAGAATTGGGAGAATTTGACATCGAGTACGTAGCAAGAAAAGCGATCAAAGGTCAGGTGGTGCAGACTTCTTCTCGGAACTCACGCCCCCGGAGACCTCGACGAGCTCGGACCTTAGATGGACGCTACACATTGATGGGTCCGTCAACTCGGAAAGAGGAGGTGTCGGCTTGGTGCTCAAGGACCCCTCCAGCCACACATATGAGCACATGCTTCGACTGGGGTTCAAAGCTATGAACAATGAAGCAGAATATGATGCACTCCTGTTTGGTCTAAAAGTCACGGCCGAACTGGGCGCGGAAGACATTGAAATATTTACTGATTCCCAGCTCATTGCAGGCCAAGTCAATGGAGAGTTCGAGACCCGAGAGGTAGCGATGATCAAATACCTATCCGAGACGCGACGGATGACGGATCGATTTCGAAGGTTTGCGTCGTGCCTCGTGTCGAGAACTCACAGGCGGATGCCCTGGCCAGGCTTGCGTCCTCTTGCGCGACCGACGCGCCGTCTGGAGGAACAGTGAAAACCATCGGACCTTCCGTCAGCTTAGGGGTGCTAACCGTCGACGAGGAAGAAGGAAGCTGGATTAACGAAATCATTCGTTTCAAGCAAACAAGAGCCCTCCCCGAAGACAAAGCGGCTGCCCGAAGGATCAGGAGGACAGAGTCGTGGTATTGTGTTATTGATGGTCGGCTCTATCTGTGAGGTTTTAGCCAACCACTACTTCAATGTCTGCACCCGACCGAAGCACGCACCACCTTAGCCGAGACCCATGAGTGAATATGTGGAGACCATGTCGGCGCTCGCACCCTAACACACAAGATCCTCAGACAAGGTTACTATTGGCCCACCCTGCACAAGGATGCTCAGACCTATGTGCAAAGCTGTGAGCCATGCCAGAAGCACGCCCGGTTCCAACATCAACCGATGGTACCGCTCATAACTGCTGACTGCGCTTGGCCCTTCGCCCAATGGGGAATGGACCTCCTCGGTCCCTTCCCCCCAGCCTCGAGACAACGAAGGTTCCTAATAGTGGGAGTTGACTATTTCACCAAATGGCTCGAAGCTGAACCATTACCGAAAGACAAGTTGAAGGATTCGTGTGGAAGAACATCATAACCAGATTCGGCCTTCCTAGGGTCATAACCACAGACAACGGGACATAATTCAACAATGCGAAGTTTAAGGTATTTTGTCAAAGCTATCGCATCCAGCTAAAGTTTAGCTCGGTTGCCCACCCCCAAGCCAATGGACTTGCCGAGGTGACAAACTGAGCCATTCTTGAAGGGCTGAAGAAAAGAATTTCCAAAGCCACTACCTCTTGGGTGGAGGAACTTCCGAGCATCCTCTCGGCGTCTCGGACGACTCCAAAAGCCCCGACGGGGGAATCTCCTTATAGCCTGGCTTTCAGAACCGAGGCTGTACTACCTCCCGAGGTGATTTTCCCGACTCTCCGGGTCCAAACCCACGGCGAAGAGGCATCTAACCAACAACTGCATGAAAACCTCGACCTACTAGAGGAGAAGCGAGCCGACGCCCATTTGCAGACACTAGCTTATAGAAGGGTTGTCACCAAGCTTTATAACTATCGAGTGCGCCCTCGACTTGTCAAGATGGGCGACCTGGTGCTTCGGAAAGCCGAGGTCAGCGACCCAACTCGGTCCCGTGGGAAGCTGGCTCCAAACTGGGAAGGCCCTTACCGAGTCGTGGAAGTTGTCCGAGAAGGAACTTATACACTGGCAACGATGGAGGGGCGAGTGCTACCGAGAACTTGGCATATTTTAAATCTACGAAAATTTTACGCATAATATGGAAAGATGCGTCCCAAGTTGTATTGATGAAAATACGATTACAAAAGATGTCGGGAACAAAATAAGGCTTTTCCCGACCCGAATTACAAAATGATAAGCAGTAAATTACAAAGTCAGGGCTCGGGCGGGTCTGAGTCATCGAATGCCTGCTACCTCTCCATTGGCACCAGGTCATCCTCAGGATGGATGGTGAAGGGGTCCTCCTCAACCTCCGAGTCCGGGTGTCGGGCATGAAAGCGAGCCAACGCCACCCGATACCCGTATTCGTAGGTGACTCAGTCCATCCTTTCCAGCCCCTCCTTGAAGCCGATCGATTCCTTGTATTGGACGACCGCTTGCCTGGGCAGTTCGGTTCGGGTGTTCTCCAGAGCATTCACAGCCTGTAGTAGCTCGTTGTCCATCTTCCGAGCCCTGACCCGCGCCTCTTTCAGCAACCGCTGGACCTCAGCCAAGTTGCTCTGGACCTCGCTCAAGTCTTTCTCGGAGGCCTCGAGCCGCCAGAGCGCTTTGTCTCACTCCCGCTTAGTCTTCTCGAGCTCCTGTCCCAGCTCGGATGCACGCTCCTCGGCCTTGGCGACCGCCTCCAGACCCCCGCCAGACTTCAGGGTGTCGAGTTCCTGCTGAAGCTGAGAGATCCGGTAATCCATGAACGTGATTAGTCAGCCCGCGTCATGAACTCAGTCGAAGAGCGCCATATAGAAGTGTTGGCTCTGCACAGAACAGTAATTGATAAGAGCTCGGCAAAAGGAAAACTTGCGATACCGAGACAAAGGTCGGAAACTTACCAAAACCATTTCCTTGGTAGCTCGGGCCAGCAAGACCTTCGAAGGGACATGTATAGCTCCCGCGCCAGCTGAGGGTGGAGAAGTCCCCTCTCGAACTCCTCTGCGGCCGACGAGTCATTCCAGACTTAAGTCGAGTTCTTCAACCCTCTCCATCTGGCCTTCATTTTCTTGTCGGGGTCTTGATGCTCCAGTTCGGACATTTGCAGGGTATAATATCCTACGTTGTCCTTGTGAACTTTCATCTTGAAGAGGTCCTTCATCGACCTCGGGCGGTGATGAACCGGCGAAGCGCCCCCCTCATCGGACTCGACGGGCGTGTCGGGCTCCTCCGACGGTGCTGCTGGCTTCTTGTCCTTGGAGTGGGAGCGAGATTCCCCCTCGTCGTGCCAAGACTTGTGCCTCATCGTGAGACCGGCCTCCAGAGCATCTACCCAGATGCATATGCCGGGAGCGTCCGAACTGTAGGGGCGCTGCCCGGGCTGCGGAACATGCAACCCGAATTCGACTGGGATGCTGTACCACCCCCTAATCACAGCAAGTGACCCCTCGGTCATTGCGATATCTAGGTCATGATCCGCCTTCATGATCTTCAGATCCCTTAGGACCCTCGCGTCGACTAGCGACGGGGGCCCCGAAGACGCTCCCGAGGAACCGGCCTCAGGATCACTCCGACTCGCATCCCCCGACCCCGGGAAGAGATGACCCTGACGCTACTCAAAGAGTCCGAGGAGGTCATTCCGACCTGTTCAAAAACACCGACTGAAGGGACGCTGGGTGGCTAAGGGGGTCCGAGGGAGAAGCAGAAGAGGGGCCGAATGAACAAGTGAGGTCTCAACTTGGCCATGTGAAATTTATAGCACTCAAGGGTGCCGTTTCAACTTCCCGAGGTAAAATAAAGCGCCGCCTCCCAAAAAAGCCACCCAACATATTAAGTGCATCACTGCACCGATTGAAACCCTATGCTGAGTGCACCAACTAAAACCCTATGCTGAGGGCACTGAAGAAAAAGGGATCAAATCCTCAGGATTCGTGCCCGAGTTCACATTCTCGATAAAATCCTCAGGATTCGTGCCCAAGTTCACCTTCTCGACAAAATCCTTAGGATTCGTGCCCGAGTTCACCTTCTCGGCCAAATCCTCAGGATTCGTGCCCGAGTTCACGTTCTCGACAAAATCCTCAGGATTCGTGTCCGAGTTCACCTTCTCGATAAAATCCTCAGGATTCATGCCCGAGTTCACATTGTCGGCCAAATCCTCAGGATTTGTGTCCGAGTTCACCCTCTCGACCAAATCCTCAGTATTTGTGCCCGAGTTCGCTCTCTCGGCCAAATCCTCAGGATTTGTGCCCGAGTTCACCCTCTCGGCCAAATCCCCAAGATTTGTGCCCAAGTTTGCCCTCTCGGCCAAATCCCCAGGATTCGTTCCCGAGTTCACATTCTCGGCCAATTCCCCAGGATTCGTGCTCGAGTTCACCTTCTCGGCCAAACCCTCAGGATTCGTGCCCGAGTTCACCCTCTCGGCCAAGTCCCAAGATCAATTCTCGAGCCTCTACTTGGTCGGATCAGCTCCTGCTTGGATCAGTTCCCGAGCTCCTGCTCGGTCGGATCATTCCCGAGCGCCACTCAGTCTTCTAGTCAGTTCTTGAGCTCCGGCTCGGTCGGATCAACTCCCGGATACGAAACCTGGCCAGTCCCTTTCCCGAGCTCCTGCTTGGTCGGATCAGCTCCTGCTTGGATCAGCTCAGATCAACTCTTGGATATGAAACCTGGCCAGTCCCCTTTCCCGAGCCCCGCTTGGTCGGATCATTTCCCAAGCCCCCGCTCAGCCAGATCAACTCTCGCCTTGTCAGATCAGTCGGCTTTCAGGACTAGTCTAACGTCACTGCAAACTGACAGCTCAGCACAAGACTTCATCTTCGACACCCTAATCGAGAAATGATATGACAAATATTGACCTGACCGCCACGTCCTCGCACCCCCGGACAACTGGCCCGCCAACGTGGTCGACCCGACACGGGGAAGCCGGCCTGACGCAGGCATGGAGGGGTCAGCGGTCATACGGCCGACCTGACACAGGTAAGGTGGGCAAGGTCGACATCCCTTACCTGCAGGCGCGCGCCTCGCCGCAAAGACCACGAACGACATGGTGAGGTGCAGTGGTATGGTAAGCAATAAAGAAGATAAGGGACTCAGGTATGGAGATCGTGAAATCAACCACTAAATTGACTTGACCATCGGAGGGGTCACGTCGGGAATCGACCCGACCTGACCTTCTTGCAGGAAATGGCGACTAGTCCGAGCTGGGGCACTTTCGCCCGACCTGAGCTTCACCACTCTAGCAGCCGACCACTCGCGTCGGATCCCTAGGTTCTACCCATCCGATCGAGCTCTAACTCTGCGTCGAGACAACCGCGGGCGAGCTAACGCACACGGGGCTAAACCAGCAGTGCTTACTCAGTAGACACGGAGGCAGACCGCGTCTACTGGCAAGCGTCAGATTTTTCACTAACATCCCACTTAAAACTTTGTTAAAGAGCAAAACACCCTCAGAAGCTGCAAACAAGACAGTGAAATCAGCGACAAGATGAATGCTTCACCATACCAAATCTGGGGAGAACGCAAATGGCGTAAGAAGAAGAAGAAGAAGAAGAAGAAGAAGAAGAAGGTTGCACCGTAGCAGCCTCACTTCTCTATATATTTTCTCGAACACCTCGTGGGCTGTAGCAGTTTAGCAGATCCGGAGAAAAACATTGGAATATAAATTATGTAAAGATAAAAGATTCCATGCATGTAATAATACAATATTTTATTAGAAGAATAAGGAATATGAACTCACTAGCCATCTATTTGTTGACTAATAATATAATTAGGGGTATTCAAATTGATTCTAACCAAATTTAGATTTACCTAATCGAACCGTTTCAAAACTGATGAATCCAATTTTATTAACAGATTAAATCTTTATAATTTTAAGCAATTAAAAATATATATTTTAAATAAATTAGTTTAATTCAATTGAATCAAATATGAAATTGAGCACATGTCATTTATAGAATTGGGTCTTCGGGCCGGTTTGATTAATTGACTTGAACTAATTAAAAGCTTAGAAAAGTGAATTCAATTCATTTAAACGAAAATTAATTCAAACGGATTAATCAAAACAAAAAAAAATGTCTCTTAAATCACAACTATTTATAGCTTTCAAAACTGAACTATCAGTGAACTGATTTGAATCGAATCGATCCAGCTTAAGTTTAATTTTAATTTAATTCAATTTTTTGGTTTAATTTAAACATCCCTAAATACAATAACATGATTGCATTGATAAGGATGTCCTATCCCTAAATGTATCGGAGTTTTAGCAGACCACTCTTTGGATCAGGTTCTATGTGTTGTCGCCTTTATCACCCATGCCCTAGCCAATAGCCTACAATGTCATCTTGGTCGTCCACCGTCGTCGACTTATATGTTATCTTCTTGGCTCTTCTCCCTTATTTTTACCATCCTCACCCTATCGCATATCATTAACAAACTATTGTTCGACCTTTCATCTCGAATGCCCTTGGGAGCTGACTAAATCCCCAAGATCACTGGCTCTCCTCTGTTTGATGTTGCCCATTTCTACTAGTACACAAAAAATCAATATATTTGTATGAAATGATTAAGGATTTCATTAAAACAATAAATAGTATTATTAAAAATAAAAAAATTATGATGATTTTGAAAGTATGAGACCTTAATATAAGTTTTAAAAGTTTTGAGACCCTGATCATATTATAAGGGGCCAAATAGAGGGCGAAATATATAATTAGCCCCTGGACATTGCCTAAACTATTATTGGGTTGAGTAAACTATGGATATGAGAATCAAATTGAATTGGCTTATCACATCAGATAAATTCATGAAAAATAAGTCTAGCTTGTTTAGTTTATTTATTAAAGTATTTTCATTTTGATTGTTACTGATTTATTCTGTTATGTTTTGATTGATAGTGAATACTCTCATATCAAATAAATAAAAGAAAATGATAATAATAAAAGAAATGTAAGATGTTGATGATATCATTTGTATTTTTATTTAAAAAAATTAATGATACTAGTTATTAGTTTGAGTTTAAATTGGATGAGGAGCTAGGATTTGGACTTTGTGAATAATGAGAGCTATTTGTTTATGATACTTGACTCTGATTTATATTTCAATTAAAAATATATATGCTTTTTCATCATCGGCTTAATATCTTATATTTGAGTTATTCACATCTACTCAAATCTGAATTCTCAATGATAGGACATATTTTAATGTCAATCATATCCCATCATTGGTTCTCACGGAAAAGCTGATCTGGTGGATGAAGGCTAGGTCATTTCCCCCACTCAGCATTAGGCCAATGACTTGTCGATCATTATAGACAACACCCCGTAAGGGACGGTATGATTGAACTCTAGTGGTCGCCAAGGCAAATAGACCTCAACCGGTTATACAGAGTCGTGCCGCGCACCCCCCCCCCCCCCCCCTGTCGACCTGTAGATGATAGGTCATAGGGAGCTGCTCAAGCCGTTTCCATCAACCGGAGGGGGCAATGGTTCCCAAGTGGTTGAATGAATTTGCGCCCCCCTTTTGTCAGCCTCTATAGATAACAGGTCGTAGCAGGTCATATTGACTAGTTGTCCACCTGGATAAATGACAAAAGGATAGTACACTAGTAGTGATAAGTGGTTCCCTGTGATTGCCCAAGTATAAAAGTCGGCCCCCAATGCCTGCTTAAGGGTCGAACCCTTCTAACTGTAACACTATTTACCCCCATACCCCCGCCATATGAACGTGAGCATTAGAGGGGCTAGGTCAAAAAACTTTTCCTTGATGTTAAACTTCATGCAGGACCGCCAAGAAGACCAAAGCCTGCCTCAGGTTGCCCCCATAACCAACTCAGGGCCACGTCAATCTCCTTGATAGATCACCATGGGGGCCACCTGGACAACTTCGTGCCTTCAAGTTAAAACTGAGTCGTGATAATACTCAAACAATGACATCAAGACAATAGCATTTTGGCGCTAGAATAAGAGCTAGAATGTCACAAGAATGTTCACTAGTAAACCCTCTCAACAAGTGCTCTAACAAGGAGGCACCATCACCCATGCATAGTGTTAGTAAACCCAGCGGAAACATCACATGCGTAGCTGAGAAAAGAAAACAAAATAGGTTTCCCACGTATATCAAATCATCATACAAAGATTGGTGTGCGAAAAATCTGCAAAAATGAAAACTGTTATACGTGAGAGATTGATTACCTAAGAAGATCATATATCCCTAAAATTTCATATCCAAATAAAGAGGATGAAGAAGATCAAGCATCCTCTCTAGTGATATCCACATGATGAATCATTGTAGCAATGCTCCTCCAATTATAGCCCAAAATTATAACTCTTACATAAAGGGAGGGAGGAGAATAGGAGGGGGCGACCAAATGTGTAGCCTTTCACTAATGTGCCGCCCTTGCATCCTATTTATAGAGAGCCACCAATAAATCCTAATAAATCTTACATTAGTGGGTATTAGATCTTCATCCAATTACCCACTAATCTTGAATTATTAGATCTCTATCCAATAATCTTGATTGGCCTCTAACTGGACCTCATGCATATAGCCCATTAATATTGGGTCTCATCTAATGAGAATAGAGGCTAATTAAATAACTCAAATTCAATCTTCTACTCGTTGAAATATTCATCATATATGTACGACCCTCTAGGCTCAATACTGAACTAATCATGAGTCATATCTATTAGAACTCCTTCTTACTTAGTGAATTATTATCTCATAATAATTCAATCGACTAATCGACTATGGATATACTAGACTACTATGTCATAGTTTCCAAACGGTACAAGAGATTTTATCTGTTGGACCTGCCTGCCCTTAATTATTATGTGTCTATAATGCAAAGACCGTATATTAGGCATGATACTGTCAGACCACATATGGAATCAATCTAAGTTTTGCTCTAATCTGATTCTCTTAAATAACTTATCTTTCAAGCCAAACGACCTCGATCGAGGATTTATCCGAGCGATAACACATGAGATATTTCTCTTGTGATACCGAGAGTAGATAATCCTCTATTGACACTCAATTGCTTTCATAAGGTTATCTACCAATCTCGATAACTAGTTGTACCAAATTTAGAACTTTCCAAATCTATAAATCCCGTGTCAAAGAAAGGAGCACTCAAACAAGACATCCTTATGTCTGAAGTCTAAGAATCAAATACACAATTGAGACTAGGAATCGTTGTCTAACAATACACATTATTAACCATCCAACATTCCTTAAGCGGATCAATCAGTGAATTTATTCTCTAATGAGCACATGTACTGTAACCTTAGTGTCTCGACACAAGTAACTGTGAGACCAGTCGCCTTCGTCATATGAATAGATATACAGTACACTAGTCTATCCGATTATCTCAATGTCCCTCTTGAGTAACCTATGACTGGGATAATTTAGAATCTGTGTTTAAAGGCGAATCAGTCTTATTATCATGATCTCATCACGATCCTATTCCTATTGCACAAAACTAAGGATATCACAATATATATATTCAATAGATAATATAATGTGAGAATATGCCAATAAATTATAAACAAAAAGATCATGCAACGTGTTACATGTGCCATCACTCACGTAATTGGCTTGTAGGGCACCTGTAATCAATAATTTCTCACTTGATCTAAAGTCAATCACCTATGTGTCTGATCCCCATTAGACCCTTATAACACTCAAACATAGTCTTAGTCAGTAGTTTTTTCAGTGGATCTATAATATTATCTTCGGATAGAACTATTTTCATTAATATATCTTTATGGGCTACGATCTCTCTAATCAGTTGGAACTTAGAACACTTCTGATGAGACTGGATTGTCTTGCTAGAGCTATTGCAGTATGTTATCACTATATATAGGAATCGATGTCAGGCCGCTTGTAAGGGCAGATGCCTATGACCAAAAACGCTTGTAGGGGAGACCGCATGCAGTCAGGGCCACCTACAAGAGCGATCGCTCGTGGCCAAGGGTGTATGCAAGGGTAGGCACTCACAGGGGCGGTCACTCATGGTGCAGACGACCACTCGCAAGGGCGACACCTGTGGGCACAATGGCCACGGGCAGGTCGCCTACGGGTAAAGGCAACACCCATGGAGGCTTCGCTTGCAAGCACAACACCCACCCACATGGGTGGCCACACGTGGGCAAGGCAGTCGCCATCCACGCATTGGGGTGCCGCCTACGCAGGGGCGACAGGGGCAGCCCGCTAGAAGGGGGCAGAAGTGTTAGGGTTTTCTTCGCAAAAGGATGATTCTGCCCTTCAAATTTTAAGAAACTTTCGGTTATATCCTTTTGTCTTGAATTCCAAAAATACCCTTAGTAATTCTAAAAATTCTTGGCATGTCCCATATTCTAAAAAATAATTAATTAAATTATTTAATTAATTACTAATTATCTAGTTATCCTATATGATGATTTGTATATATCATGAATGATGTGGACGGATGATCATGAGCCATGTATTGTGATGTGTATATGAAATTATTATTATTGGGGTCTACGAGTCTCCATTTTTCTCGTTTATTATTGGGCATGCGTGCTTGTGATTATGTTGTAATTACATGAAAAGACATGACGGGAGTGTGGAGGTGTCAACGGGTCCCACGTCACGACGAACGTGACACATGGTGATGTACAAATATATATATAGATTCTATTATGAGCGATTTGACTCATTGACTCAGGCTTGATCACATTAGGTGATAATTTATGATCATATACACCTACTATATATATATATATATATATATATATATATATATATATATATATATATATATATATATATATATATATATATATATATATATATATATATATGCCATGTAGATATGTATTAAATATGTATGTGTGTGACACGACATATTAGGAGACTGATACAAAAAAAACCCTCATACTAGAATATTAAGTCAGTGAGCATTAAGCAATATAATTGACCCACGTGACCTTCCATCGCTATAGAAATAAATTTAATCATTGCATATGTTGAGTTGGTCGAGTCCCTCGAGACTCACTTATTTACATGGTTTGAGATTTTACCTATGATATAGAGATGTCATCTGTGACTTGATGATATAATATGTTTGGTTGAGTCAATTGAGGGTATATCATGAAATCAAACTTATCTAATGATGGTGATGACTTAATCAAACATTATGGTTGGTCGGGCCCCTCGAGACCATGATGGTTCAGAGGTCGAACAAGACGAGAATCACAAGGAGTTGTGACTGGTAAGAGTTACCTACCTTTTTGGGCTTACTGTAATTGGTCGAGTCCCTTGAGGTTACACTAAGATGCCTATTGGATCCTGATCACCACTAGAAGTCTGTCAAAGACTTTCATTTTATGTGCCGAGGGTGTTGCGTGATTCGCTAGGATAATAATGAGAGTAGATTAAAATAGAATTTTATATCTTAATTATTAATTTTTTATAAAATTTATATATTATTTATTTACGCTACATTTTGTTTGATATAAATATGTCACTTGTAAACCCCATACATGATATACTTAATGACAACTACTTCACTGGTTCAAACTATATGGATTGACTCCACAATTTAGGAATGGTTCTCATGGCGGAGAAAATCATGTACGTCCTTGACACGATTCTATCTAAGAAAGAGAAGCCAGTTCTCTATATTGGTGAGACCAAAAGGAAAAAAAATGTTGATAAGTCCCTTAAAAAGGGCAAGGGCCAGTGCAGACCGGACAAGACAAAGGTTGCTAAGAAAGACTCGGCCCAAGACAGAGGCTAGTGTTTCCACTACGGCAAAGACATGCAATGGAAGAGGAACTATAATGATTACCTGATAGAGAAGGTGAAACAGAAGCTTGGAGAAGCTTTAGGATCTTCATTTGTCATGTTTTTATGATAACACATGGGTGTTAGATATTGAGAGTACTTATCATATTTACAATTCATTATAGGCTTTGACAAGGCCTAAATGACTAGCGAGAGGTGAGATTGACCTCAAGATGGGCAATGGAGCAAGAATTGCTACAGTTGTTGTTAGTGAGGTTACTCTACATCTGTTTGGTTGCATTAGATACATGCTATTATGTTCTCTCCATTATTAAAAATATTATTTACATTTCTTATTTAACAATTAGTGGCTATAAATTAATTTTTGATAATAATAGTTATTTAATAATTTTAGATGATGAGATCATCACAAGAAGGACATTGATTAATGACTTATATATGCTAGACATTTCTCCATACATCATGAATGTAAGTACACCTAAGAGGAAATGAGATGAGGTAAATCACGTATACCTATGACATTATAGGCTATGAATTATATGCCTTTTGAATCTTGCCTTCGTGGAAAGTTGATCAACTTTTATTTTAGTGGAATTGGAGAGAGAGCCATTGAGTTATTGGAACCCATACATAGCGATGTATGTGGTCCTATACTGACTTATGCTATAGGTAGTTACTCCTATTTTATTATATTCACTGATGATTTCTCTTAACATGAACACATGTACTTGATAAAGTATAAGTTTGAGACATTCAAGAAATTCAGAAAATATAAAATTCTTCGATCAGATCGAAGATGAGAGAACTTGAGTACAGAGTTCATCTATTTCCTCAGGGACTATGAGATTCTGTCCTAATGGACACCTTCTTATACACCTCAGCTCAATGTTGTATAAGAAAAGAGGAATCACATGCTATTAGACATGGTGTAGTCTATGATGAGTTTCACCGAAATACCTGTCTCATTCTAGGAATACGCCTTAGAGACTGTAGCTTACCTTCTGAATAGAGTTTCATTTAGGTTGATAGTATCTACATTATATAGGATATGAAAAGGGAAGAAGCCCAATTTTAATGTTGTTAATATTTGGGGCTGTCTTACCCATGTTAGAAGACACAACCCTGACAAGTTAGAATAAAAAATGAAACGATGTAAGTTCATGGGATATCCCAAGGAAACTTATGGGTATTATATCTAGTTATGAAGATAGGGGTAAAATTCTCTTCTTTACTTCCAGTTTCGAAGTGCTTCGGTTCTTCATTTTATTCTTATAGGACTAGTTAAATCCGCCAAGCACCAGCAGTTATAGAAATCAAGTAATAAGTATTGGACTAAACCGAGTACTAATAGGAATTCTAGGAAGCAGTAGCAAGCTCATAGGCATTAGTTCTACCCTTGTTAGCACCGTGGTTCTAGTCATTTAGAGAACTGAAAGGTCTTTGTTGCTAAGAGAGTTATGTTTCTTGAGAAGGAACACGTTCTTGGTAGAAACAGTGGGAGTGAGATAGAGTTGAGCAACATTGGAGAACTTAGCTCAAGCACCATTCTAGAGTCTGAGTGTGTTCAGGTACCTAGCACACAAGTTTCAACTTTGCATAGGTCTGGTGGAATATCACACTCCTGAAAGATATGTGGGACATGTCAGTGTTGAGGATACTAATGATGTTGATTCTCAAACATACAAGAAGACTATTATGAATATAGACTCCGAGAAGTGGTAATAAGACATGAATTTTAAAATGGACTTCGTATACTCTAACAAGGTTTGCAACCTTGTGGATGCACCTGAGGGTATCATACCTATCAATTGCAAGTGGATCTTCGAGAAGAAGATCGAAGTAGATAAAAAGGTGGAGACCTATATGGCAAGACTGATGGCCAAAGGGTATTCTTTTGACTATTGCCATACACTATGACTATAAGATCTGGTAAATGGATATGAAAATCATATTTCTCAACGACAACCTCAAGGAAGAGGTGTATATGATATAACCATATGGATTCGTATATAAAGAGAGTCCATATAAGGTATGCAGGTTGCTCAAGTCCATCTATGAACTGAAGTAAGCTTTCCAAAGTTCAAACATAAAATTTAATGAAGTGATCAAATCTTATGACTTTGTTAAGAACGAAGATGAGCTTCGTGTGTATAAGAAGGTAAGTGGGAGCGCTATCACCTTTTTGGTGCTGTATATGGATAATATCTTAATCATTTGGAATGATGTAGGAATATTCTTCATAGTTAAGATTTGGTTATTTAGAAACTTCTACATAAAGGACTAGCGGAAGTATCCTATATTTTGAGGATTCGGATCTATAGAGAGAAATCTAAAAGGATGCTTGATTTGTCTTAGTCCAGGTATATAGATTTCATTGTCAAAAGGTTTGACATTGAAAATTTCAAGAGATGTCTTATATCGATGATAAATGGAGCATCACTTTCTATGAGTATGTCTGTAAAGACTCCTTGAGAAAGGGCAGACATATGCCTTAGTGATAGGGTATGCTCTATTCTATGTAACAGGTCTAATATAGTGTATGCTCTAAGTGTCACGAGCAAGTATTAGGTAGATCCAATTTTAGAACACTGGAAGGCAGTAAATTGTATCCTTAAGTGCTTGAGAAGGACTAATAATTTTTTACTAATATATGGAGGAGGTACCTTCCAGGTTGAGGGCTACATAAACTCGAGTTTCCAATCTGACATCAATGATAATAAGTCAAACTTAGGATATCTTTACCCTGAATAGAGGAGTAAGCTGGAAGAGTTCCAAGCAAGATGCTACTGCTGACTCGACCATAGAGGTAGAGTACATTGCTGTAACAATAGCAGCAAATGAAGGGGTAGATGAAGAAGTGCATTATGGATTTGAGAGTTGTACCGAACAGCATTGAGCTGCTTCCTCTATACTGCAACAACAACGGGGCGATCGATCTAGCAAGGGAATCCATGTTTCATTAAAAATATTATGAGGATGTTTCACCTGATTAGAGAGATCATAGCTCGTAAAGATGTAGCAAATGGAAAGGGTTTCATTCAAAGATAATATTACAGATCCACTAACAAAGTCGTTGGCTCAAGCTGTCTTTGAGCGTCACAGAGGTCTGATGGGGACAAACACATAGGTGATTGGTTTTAGGTCAAGTGAGAGATTACTGGTTACAAATGCCCGATAAGTCAATCACGCAAGTGATGGCATGAGTGATACGCTATGCGATCTTTTTTTTTATAATTATTATTGGTATATTATCATATTATATTATTTGTTACATATATATTGTGATAATTTTGGTACCATACAATGAGAATCAAATCGTGATAAGATCATAATAATAAGATCGATTTACCTTTAAACACAGATCTTAAATAATCTCCATCATAGGTTACTCGAGAGGGACATCGAGATAACTGGATAGACTAGTATACATTATACTTGTCTATATGATGGAGGCGACTAGTCTCATAGTCACTCATGTGGGGACACTAAGAGTGCAATATAGGAGCTAGTTGAAGAATGAGTTCATTGATTGATCCACTTATGAAATCTTATATAGTTAACGATATTTAATGTCAGACAATGATTCCATAGTCCTAATTGTGTGTCTGATCCTTGGACTTGAGACACCAAAGATGCCTTGTTTGAGTACTCATTTCTTTGACATCGGACTTACAAGTTTGGAAAGTTTCAGATATGGTACAACCGATTATTAGGATTGGTAGCCAACCTTATGAAGGCAATTGAGTGTCAATAGAGGATCATCCACTCTCAACATCACGAGAGGAATATCCCATGTGTTCTTGCTTGTACAAATCCCTAGTTAGGGTCATTCAGATTGAGAGAGAAAGAGTTCTCCGGAAGAATCTGATTAAAGCGAGACTCATATAGATTCCATATATGGCCTGACAATACCATGTCTAATATACGATCTCTGGGATATTAAATGAATGAGGAACTATAGATACATGGTAACTAAGGACAAACAAGTCTAATGGATTAAATCAATTGTATCATTTAAGGACTATATCGTAGTGGCCTAGTACGTTCATAGTCAATGAGCTATATGAATTGTTATGAGATAACAATTCACTGAGTCAGAAGGAGTTCTGATAGTCATGACTCAAGGCTAGCTCGGTATTGGGCCTAGAGGGTCACACACATATGATTGATATTTCAGTGAATAAAGGATTAAATATGAATTATCCAATTAACCATTGTTCTCATTGGATGAGACTCAACCTTAATAGGCTCCTTCCATGAGGCCTAATTATAGGCCAATTGAGATTATTAGATATAGATCTAATAATCCAAGAGGAGTGGATAATTTGATAGAGATCCAATACCCACTAAGACAAGATCCATATTGGTTTTTTATGACTCTATAAATTGGAGGTAGGAGTGACATAATAGTGATAGGCTACATCTTTGGTCACCCTCCCTCTCCTATTCTCCTCCCTCCCTCATTTCTCAACTGACTTGCCCTTCTCTACTGTGAGAGGGCAATGAAGAAGATAACAGATCTTCTACGAGTGTTGTAAAAAGGTGCACAAAAGTTATAATATTTTAGGCTATGATTGGAGGAGCATCGCTATAACGATCCATAATGTGGATACTGCTAGAGAGGAAAATATTTAACCTCATTCATCCTCTCTATCTAGATCTAGAATTTTAGGGACATTCTCTCTAGGTAATCAATCTCTCACACATCGCAGTTTTTAATTTTATGGATTTTTCACACACCAATCTTTACACAATGACTTGATATATGTGGGAAACCTATTTTATTTTTATTCTTCTACTATGAATGTAATGCCCTCACTAGGTTTCCCAACACTTCCTTGAGCCCACGCTCGACATCCTTAAATTTTTGATGGGCCTCTTTTAGTTGGCCGACCAACTTAATTGCTTGAGCCTTCGCTTTGGCAATAGCAACTAGACTCGTCCCCGTCTTCAACGCTTATACCTTGACTCAAAAATTATCGACTACTAGGGATAGTTGGTCGATCACCAGCCCAGGGTCCCAAACTTGACCAATCAAAGTTGTCACATAGTGATGATATTGCATGATAAGAGTGGGTTAGTATTGAGGAAGTTATAAAGAGATATGAGAGTCGACTTATTTACTTTATTCCAAAAGAAATTGTCAATCAGCACCTTGGAGGGAAAATAGTATATCTGCTTTGCTAGGCCAAGGCATAACAACCCTCAATGGTACTTCCCTGCAACCTCACCCTCGTCCGACACTATTTAGGCTTGCATGAGGTCATCCCAGCGGGATTCTAGAGGAGCATATGAAGAGGGGTTAGGGAGGTTGGCCATCTACAAGGCCATGAAGGGTAGGGTTTTACCCCTGTATAGGTCTCACATCGACCTCGACCTGACTGCTTTCTTCCCCAAAGGTCCCATGGGATCTTGACACCCCTCTAGAACTTATAGAAAATGCCTTGTATCCTGAGCAAAACCCCCATGCCTAGAGCCTTCAACCTTGACAAGGGTTAGTGAAGAATGGACTGATCCCCGAGTCGAACCTTCGACAACACGTCTTTTCTTAACATGCAAAGTTTTCTTAGCATTCTCCTTTCTTCGCATGCAGAACTTTCTAAAAACATGGTGCCTCTTATACTAGGGCCTTATGCTTCTTCCTAGGTTGCTCAATGTCATCACAGCCCAAACAAGGTGGGACGACTGCCTCCACAAATGGCTCTCGAGCAGATGCCTAAGGCAGTTGAGGCTGCACAACCCCCATTGTAGAGCCCAACCCCCTCAAGTCCTTGAGATTCATACCTGAAAAGAAGTTGCATCACGTTATGAGGATAAAAGTAAAAAAAAAACCAAGTAGATGAGATCCAAGTTGTACCCTGAGGGGCAAGGTTCAGACCCGTCTTGACCAACCAATCTGCATCCATCTTCCTCATTACCTTGGAGGAGGTGAGAACTTCCCTCAGGCTACATACATTATTTTCCTCCTCATCTGATAGGAAGGGGAAGGGTGTGTTGTTGATGGTATATGCTGACCAAGCAAGGGAAAAACCCCACTCATGGTAGGCGATCACGAAGAAGTAACATGCCTTCCAACCCTTGTTCGAGGGGGTGTCCCCCACCTTAAAACCTCCCCGGGCAACCAGATAGTAGCCACTCTACCCCTTGTATAGATAAAGTAGGAGGAGAAGAGGATGTGGGTCGGGATGATGCCAGCACGCTGACACTCCTCGACGAACACAACAAGATAGCACCATGAGTTGGGTGCCATCTAGGAAGGTGAGATCCTCTACCACTGGAGGCACGACACGATGACGAGGTACAACAGGAGGCAAAGTCCTATCTCGAGGGTGTCACAATACAGACAAAAGTCCTTGAGGATTAGGTCGAAGGGGTACTGACCAAGTTGGGGGACGTATAGCTCAAAATCAATTGAGATGTAGTAGCGAGATCATAAATGGTCCAACTAAGATGTTCTTACCACTGAGTCACAATCATAATAGCTTTTTATGAACTTAAGGTCCTGAAGAGCCATCGAGTTCTCGGGAGACCCATTTCATAATGATGAGTCAACTTGCTGCACCCTTGGACTGCTCAAGGATGAAGCATGGACTTTGGCGGACTGCCAATTATAAGACTCAGAACTAGTGCAAGAGGGCAAATACATCCCGACCTAAAATGAACAAGTTGGATTGACATGGAGGACGAGAGATAAAGATCAATCGGTCCTTCCAAATGACTACTATAGGCAACACAAGAGCTCTTATGGTTTTGGAGAATTTGGAGGCTAGGAGCTAAGGCATAGAATGAATATGCCCTTTCGTAAATGAGAGGATTTAAAGGGAAGCTATCAGTCTCTTAACCTCCCACAATCAAGACAGGTGTCCCCCATAGAATGGGCTCGAAAGATTCCCTATGGCGGGAAAACCCGAAGCCTACCATTAATATTGAGAGATGCCTCGAAAGAGCCCTCAATAGTGAAAAAATCCTTAGCTTGTCATAAATGCGAGTTGCCTCAAAGATCACAACAATGACACGAGCCTCGAAAACCCCCCTATTGGCAATATGGGCGGGAAGACCTGCCATGGCAAAATGAATCCATCCACTATGACAAAAGTGGGAAAACCTATCATGGCAAAATGATTATATTCACTATAGCAAAGTAGGGATGAAGGCCCACTATGATGGAAGCCCGAGATATGCTATGATGGAGAAGGGATGAAGGCCCGCTATAATGAAACTCAAGATCTGCTACCGTAGAGAATGAAGGAAAGCTCGTTATGATGAAAGCCTAAGATCCGCTACGATGGAGAAGGGACAAAGGCTCACTATGACAAAAGCCCGAGAGCCACCATGACAGAGAAGGGACAAGGGCTTCCTATGATGGAAGCTGAAGATCCACTACGATAGAGAAGGAAATGAAAACTCACTATAGTGGAAGCCCGAGATCCACTATGGCAGAGAAGGGACAAGAGCCCACTATGACAGAAGCCTAAAATCCACTAAAGCAGAGAGGGGATGAAGTTCCACTATAATAAAAGCTCGAGATCCACCATGATAGAGAACAGACAAGGGCCTACTATAGCAGAAGCCCAAGATCCGCTATGACAAAGAAGGGGCAAGGACCTGCTATGATGAAAACCTAAGATACGCTATAACAGAAAGGGGACAAAGGCTCGTTATGATAAAGGCTTCGGACTAAATGTACCTGAGGTATGTGAGTTGGGAAGTCTAACTCTCACCAATATCCCTATTACGATGGAAGCTTTGGGCTAAATGTGTTGGGAAACCATGTAGGAGTATCACATGCCTAGCAGAAGAAACAAAACAAAAATGATTTTTCACATATATCAAATTGTCGTAATATGCAAAAAACCCATAAAATCAGCAATCACGATACCTGAGAGATTGATGCCCTAGGGAGATTATATATCCCTGAAAATTTAGATCTATATAGAGAGGATGAAGGAGGTTATATGTTCTTCTCTCTAGTGGTATCCACATGATGGATCATTGCAGTGTTGCTCCTCTAATCGTAGCCCAAAACTCGTAACTCTTACACACCTTCTCATAGCTCCCGTTGAAGAAGATTACATATATTCTTCACTATCCTCTCACAGCAAAGAAGGGTTGGTCGACTGAGAAGATGAGGGAGGGGGCATCCAAAGGTGCAGCTTATTACTAATGTGCTGCCCCTGCCTCCTATTTATAGAGAGCTACCAAAAAAATCATAATGGATCCTGCCTTAGTAGGTATTTGATCTCCATCCAATTATCCACTAATCATTGATTATTAGATCTTTGTCCAATAATCTCAATTAACCTCTAATTGGGCCTAATGTAGTGATCCAATTAATGTTAGGTTTTATCCAATGAGAACATGGGCTAATTAAATAACTCATATCAAATTATTTACTCACTGAAATATCCACCATATGTGTGTGACCTCTATGCCTAATACCGAGCTGGTCGTGAGTCCTCCTTGTCAGAACTCCTTCTGATTCAGTGAATAGTTATCCCATAATAATTTACTTGACTATCGATTATGGACGTACTAGACCACTGTGCCATAGTCCCTAGACGGTACAGGAAATCTAATTCATTCTATTTGTCTATCATTAGTTATCGTGTATTTATAGTCTCTCATCTATCTTAGATCCCAAAGACCGTATATCGGGTATGGTATTGTCAGGCCGTATACAGAATCCGTCTAAGTCTCGCTCTAATCAGAGTCTCCTGGAGAACTCATTCTCTCTTAATTCGAACGACCTTGGCCAAGGATTTGTCTGAGCAAGATCACACGGGATATTTCTCTCGTGATATCGAGAATGAATGATCCTCTATTAACACTCAATTACCTTCATAAGGTTGGCTACCAATCCCGATAACCGATTGTACAAGATTTAAAATTTTACAAATATGTAAGTCTGATGTTAAAAAAAGTACTCAAACAAGGCATTCTTGGTGTCTCAAGTCTAAGGACCAGATACTCAACTGTAACTACAGAATCGTTGTCTAACGTTAGGTATCATTAACCATACAATATTTTGTAAGCGAATCAATTAATAAATTCATTCTCTAACGTGCATTAGTATTGTATCCTTAGTGTCCCGACACAAGTGGTTATGAGATTAGTCACCTTCATCATTTGGACGGGTATACAATACATCAATATGTCTAGTTATCTCAATGTCCCTCTCGACTAACCTATAATCAAAATTATTTAGGATCTATGTTTAAAGGCTAATCGGTCTCATTATCGTTATTTCATCACGATCTGATTCTCGTTACATAGAACTAAGGATATCATAATATATATATGTAACATATAATATAATATGAGAACATATCAATAATAATCATAAGCAAAAAAGATCGTCTAGCATGTTACACGTGCCATCACTCACGTGATTGGCTTACAAGATAATAACTAGCAATCTCTCACTTGACATAAAGCCAATCACATATGTGTCTGATCCCCATCAGACCCTTGTAATGCTTAAAGATAATTTGAGCTAGCGACTTTGTAAGTGGATCTATAGTGTTATCTTAGGATGAAACTATTTCCATTACTATTTCTTTATGAGCTATGATCTCTCTAATCAGTTGGAACCTCATCAGAACACTTATGATGAGACCTGGGTTACCTTGTTAGAGCTATCACCCTATTGGTGTCACTGTATATAAGAATCAACACCATGCTGCTTAGTACAACTCCCAAATCCTTGATTAACTTCTTCATCCACACTCCCTTATTTGTTGCTTCTATCTCAACAATGTACTCTGCCTTTGTGGTCGAGTTAGTAGTAATATCTTACTTAGAACTCTTCTAACTTATTGCTTCTCCATTCAGGGTAAAGACATAGCCTAAGTTTGACTTGTTATCATCAATATCAATCTCATCGACATAAGACCTCTTTTAAAATTTTTCATGTCAAATACTTTGACAATAGAGTCTATATACCTACACTGGGATTAGCTAAGCATCATCTTGGATTTATCTTTATAGATTCGAATCTCCAAAATATAGGATGCTTCTCCTAATTCCTTCATGGAGAAGTTTATAGATACCCAGACATTCACGAGAGCATTCCTACATCATACCCAATGATTAGTATGTCATCCATATATAGTACCAAGAAAGTGATATCGCACCCACTTACCTTCCTGTACATATAAGACTCGTTTTCGTTCTTAAAGAAGTCATAAGATCTAATCGCCTCATGAAATCTTATGTTTCAACTTCGGGAAGCCTGCTTAAGATCAAAGATGGACCTTAGTAACCTACGCATCTTATCTAGACTCTCTCTAGATATGAATCTTTTTTGCTGTATTATATACACCTCATCCTTGAGGTTACCATTGAGGAATATAGTTTTCACATCCATCTGCCAAATCTTATAATCATAGTGTGCTACAATAGTCAAAAGAATTCTAATGGACTTTAGCATGGCTACAAGTGAGAAGGTTTCATCATAGTCAACTCATTGCATTTGATGATATCCTTTAGCCATCAGCCTTGCCTTATAGGTCTCTATCTTTTCGTTGAATCTGATCTTATTCTTGAAGATCCACTTACAGCCGATGGGTACAATATCCTCAGGTGCATCCACGAGATTTCAATCCTTATTGGAGTACATAGAATCCATATCAGAATTCATGGCTTCTTGCCACTTCTCGGAGATATACTCATAATAGCCTCCTCGTAGGTCTGAAGATGAACATCCTGAATATCCTCTTAATTGATATGTCCCACATATCTTTCAAGAGGGTGAGGTATCTGTTAGACCTATACAAAATTGGAACTTGTGTGCTAGGTACTTGAATAGACTCAGACTCTACAATAGTGATTGAGCTAGGTTCTCCAACTTCGCTCAACTCTATCTAACTCCCATTGTTTCCAACAAGAACGTGTTCATTCTCAATTAACATAGTTCTCTTAGCAACAAAGACCTTATATTCCTTGTGATGATAAAAATAATACCCACAAGTTTCCTTAGGGTATCCCATGAACTTGCACCATTCCGCCTTGATTCCAATTTATCAGAGCTATATCTTCTGATGTGGGTAGGGCAGTCTCAAATCTTAACAAATTTAAAATCAGGCTTCTTCCTTTTCCATATCTCATATGTTGTAGACACTACCGACCTAGATGAAACTCTATTTAGAAGGTAAGCTGTGGTTTCCATGGCATATCCCCAGAATGAGACTAGTAGGTCGATAAAGCTCATCATGGGCCACACCACGTCTGACAGCATACGATTCCTCCTTTCTGATATACCATTGAGCTGAGGTGTATAAGGAGGTATCCATTGGGACAAAATCTTATGGTCCATGAGGAAATAAGTAAACTTTGTACTCAAGTACTCTTTTTCTTGATATGATCAAAGAGTCTTAATACTCTTTCTAATCTGTTTCTCTACTTCATTATTATATTCTCTGATTTTTTGAATGTCTTAGACTTGTACTTTATCAAGTACACGTGTCCATACTAGAGAAATCATTAGTGAATATAATGAAGTACGAGTAACCACCTATAGCCTGAGTCGACATAGAATCATATATATCACTATGTATGAGTTCCAATAACTCGGTAGCTCTCTCTCCAGTTTTATTAAAAGAATAGTTAGTTAACTTTCCATGAAGTCAATGTTCGCAAATTGCATATGATTCATAGTCGAATAGATCAAAGAATCTATCTTTTCAATAATTTTTGAATCCTTCCCTCATAGATATGACCTCGCCTATAATCATCAATAATTGACTTTCTTAATATAAATTAATTATTATTAATAATATATTATTTTATTATTAAATTTCATGTTTATATACTATAATTAAGGAAATAATTAAATTAATTTTTTTAATCAAGTGAATAAATTAAGAATTCTACTAATTAATTAAATTAATTTATTTCCTAATGAGTGATGTGAGTTTTAGGAAGTTGATAGTTTACATTCCATTTTTGTATGTGAACTATGAGAAATAAATATTATATTTCTCTCTTTAAATGTGAAAGTATAATAATTATAAATTAAAAATAAAAATTAAATTATTAATTACCTTATAGAGAGATCTTATGTTCTCTTATATAAAGGGGTCCTCTTCCCTCATTCCTCAACGAATCTGACAATGGAGGATCGAGGAGACTTCCCGAGGACATGATCCCGAGAAAAAGATAGTCGATGATTAGTATGTCATCCATATATAACACCAAGAAAGTGATAACGCACCCACCTAACTTCCTGTACATATAAGATTCGTATTCGTTCTTAAAGAAAGTCATAAGATTTAATCGCCTCATCAAATCTTACGTTTCAACTTCGAGAAGCTTGTTTCAGATCGTAGATGAACCTTCGTAAACTACACATCTTATCTAGACTCTCTCTAGATATGAATTTCTTTGGTTGTATTATATACACCTTATCCTTGAGATTGCCATTGAGGAATACAGTTTTCACATCCATCTGCCAAATCTTATAATCATAGTGAGCTACAATAGCCAAAAGAATTCTGATAGACTTTAGCATGACTACATGTGAGAAGGTTTCATCATAGTCAACTCATTGCTTTTGATGATATCATTTAGCCATTAGCATTGCCTTATAGGCCTCTACCTTGCCATCTAATCTGATCTTATTCTTGAAGATCCACTCGCAGCTGATGGGTACAATACCCTCAAGTGCATCCACAAAGTTCTAATCCTTATTAGATTACATAGAATCCATCTCATAATTCATAGCTTCTTGCCACTTCTCGGAGATATACTCATAACAGCCTCATCGTAGGTTTGAGGATCAACATCCTGAGTGTCCTCTCCATTAATATGTCTCACATATCTTTCAAGAGGGTGAGGTATTTGTTAGACCTATGCAAAGTTGAAACTTGTGTGTTAGGTATCTGAATAGACTCGGACTCTGCAATAGTGATTGTGCTAGTTTCTCCAACCTCACTCAACTCTATTTAACTCCTATTGTTTCCATCAAGAACGTGTTCATTTTCTCAAGGAACACAGTTCTCTTAGCAACAAAGAACTTATAGTCATTGTGATGATAGAAATAATACCCACAAGTTTCCTTAGGATATCCCATGAACTTGCATTATTCTACCTTGATTCCAACTTATCGGAGTTGTATCTTCTGACGTGGGTATGACAGTCCTAAATTTTACCAACTTTAAAATCGGGCTTGTTCCCTTTTCATATCTCATATGGTGTAGACACTACCGACCTAGATAAAACTCTTATCAGAAGATAAGATGATGTCTCCATGGCGTATCTCTAGAATGAGACTAGTAGGTCGATGAAGCTCATCATGAGTAGCACCATGTCTTACAGCATGTGATTCCTCTTTTCTGATATATCATTGAGCTGAGGTATATAAGGTATCCATTGGGACAAAATCCCATGGTCCATGAGGAAATGAGTGAACTTTGTACTCAAGTACTCTTTTTCTCAATATGATCAAAGAGTCTTAATACTCTTTCCAATCAGATTCTCTACTTCATTATTATATTTCCTGATTTCTTGAATGCCTCAGACTTGTACTTTATCAAGTACACGAGTCCATACCTAGAGAAATTATTAGTGAATATAATGAAGTACGAGTAACCACCTATAGCCTTAGTCGACAAATAATCATATATATCACTATGTATGAGTTCCAAAAACTCTCTGGCTCTCTCTCCAGTTTTATTAAAAGTAAAGTTGGTTAACTTTTCATAAATCCAATATCCGCAAGTTGCATACGATTCATAGTCGAATATATCTAAGAATCTATCTTTTTAATAATTTTTTAATCATTCTCTCATAGATATGACCTAGCCTATAATCATCAATAATTAACTTTTTAAATATAAATTAATTACTATAAATAATATATTATTTTATTATAAACTTTCATGTTTATATATTATAATTAAGGAAATGATTAAATTAATTTCCTTAATCAAGTGAATAAATTAGGAATTCCACTAATCAATTAAATTATTAATTGATTTATTTCCTAATGAGTTATATGAGTTTTAGGAAGTAGATAGTTTACATTCCATTTTTGTGTGTGAACTATGAGAAATAAATATTATATTTCTCTCTTTGAGTGTGAAAGTATAATAATTATAAATTAAAAATAAAAATTAAATTATTACTTACCTTATGGAGAGATCTTATCTTCTCTTATATAAAGGGGTCCTCTTCCCTCATTCATCACTTAATCTGACAATGGAGGATCGAGGAAGAGACTTCCCGAGGACATGATTGCGAGAAAAAGATAGTCGATGATCAGTATGTCATTCATATATAACACTAAGAAAGTGATAGCACACCCACTTACCTTCATATACACATAAGACTCATCTTCATTCTTAAAGAAGTAAGAAGATGTAATCGTCTCATCAAATCTTATGTTTCAACTTCGAAAATCCTGCTTCAGATCATAGATGGACCTTAGTAACCTACGCATCTTATCTAGACTCTCTCTAGATATGAATCTCTTTGGCTGTATTATATACACTTCATCCTTGAGGTTACCATTGAGGAATATAGTTTTCACATTCATCTGCCAAATCTTATAATCATAGTGTGCTACAATAGTCAAAAGAATTCTAATGGACTTTAGCATGGCTACAAGTGAGAAGGTTTCATCATAGTCAACTCGTTACTTTTGATGATATCCTTTAGCCATCAGCCTTGCCTTATAGGTCTATATCTTTTCGTTTAATCTGATCTTATTCTTGAAGATCCACTTACAGCCGATGGGTACAATATCCTCAGGTGCATCCATGAGATTCCAATCCTTGTTGGAGTACATAGAATCCATATTAGAATTCATGGCTTCTTGCCACTTCTCGGAGATATACTCATAATAGCCTCCTCGTAGGTATGAAGATGAACATCATGAATATCCTCTTAATTGATATGTCCCACATATCTTTCAAGAGAATGAGGTATCTGTTAGACCTATACAAAATTGAAACTTGTGTGCTAGGTACTTGAATAGACTCAGACTCTGCAATAGTGATTGAGCTAGATTCTCCAACTTCGCTCAACTCTATCTAACTCTCATTGTTTCCATCAAGAACGTGTTCATTCTCAAGTAACATTGTTCTCTTAGCAACAAAGACCTTATATTCCTTGTGATGATAGAAATAATAGCCACAAGTTTCCTTAGGGTATCCCATGAACTTGCACCATTCCGCCTTGATTCCAACTTATCAGAGTTATATCTTCTGATGTGGGTAGGGCAGTCTCAAATCTTAACAAATTTAAAATCGGGCTTCTTTCCTTTCCATATCTCATATGTTGTAGACACTACCGACCTAGATGAAACTTTATTTAGAAGGTAAGCTGTGGTCTCCATGGCATATCCCAAGAATGAGACTAGTAGGTCGATAAATCTCATCATGGGCCACACCACGTCTGACAGCATACGATTCCTCCTTTCTGATATACCATTAAGCTGAGGTGATAAGGAGGTATCCATTGGGACAAAATCCCATGGTCCATGAGGAAATAAGTAAACTTTGTACTCAAGTACTCTTTTTCTTGATATGATCAAAGAGTCTTAATACTCTTTCTAATCTGGTTCTCTACTTCATTATTATATTCTCTGATTTCTTGAATGTCTTAGACTTGTACTTTATCAAGTACACGTGTCGATACTAGAGAAATCATTAATGAATATAATGAAGTACGAATAACCACCTATAGCCTTAGTCGACATATAATCATATATATCTCTATGTATGAGTTCCAATAACTCTGTGGCTCTCTCTCCAGTTTTATTAAAAGTAAAGTTGGTTAACTTTCCATAAATCCAATATCCGCAAGTTGCATACGATTCATAGTCGAATATATCTAAGAATCTATCTTTTTAATAATTTTTTAATCATTCTCTCATAGATATGACCTAGTCTATAATCATCAATAATTAAATTTTTTAATATAAATTAATTACTATAAATAATATATTATTTTATTATAAACTTTCATGTTTATATATTATAATTAAGGAAATGATTAAATTAATTTCCTTAATCAAGTGAATAAATTAGGAATTCTACTAATCAATTAAATTATTAATTGATTTATTTCCTAATGAGTTATATGAGTTTTAGGAAGTAGATAGTTTACATTCCATTTTTGTGTGTGAACTATGAGAAATAAATATTATATTTCTCTCTTTGAGTGTAAAAGTATAATAATTATAAATTAAAAATAAAAATTAAATTATTACTTACCTTATGGAGAGATCTTATCTTCTCTTATATAAAGGGGTCCTCTTCCCTCATTCATCACTGAATCTGACAATGGATGATCAAGGAAGAGACTTCCCGAGGACATGATGGTGAGAAAAAGATAGTCGATGATCAGTATGTCATTCATATATAACACTAAGAAAGTGATAGCACACCCACTTACCTTCATATACACATAAGACTCATCTTCATTCTTAAAGAAATAAAAAGATGTAATCGCCTCATCAAATCTTATGTTTCAACTTCGAAAATCCTGCTTCAGATCATAGATGGACCTTAGTAACCTACGCATCTTATCTAGACTCTCTTTAGATATGAATCTCTTTGGCTGCATTATATACACCTCATCCTTGAGGTTACCATTGAGGAATATAGTTTTCACATCCATCTGCCAAATCTTATAATCATAATGTGCTACAATAGCCAAAAAAATTCTAATGGACTTTAGCATGGCTACAAGTGAGAAGGTTTCATCATAGTCGACTCATTACTTTTGATGATATCCTTTAGCAATCAGTCTTGCCTTATAGGTCTCTATCTTTCCATCTAATCTGATCTTATTTTTGAAGATCCACTTACAGTCGATGGATATGATACCCTCAAGTGCATCCACAAGGTTCTAATCCTTATCGGACTCTGGAATAGTGATTGAGCTAGGTTCTCCAACCTTGCTCGACTCTATCTAACTTCTATTGTTTCCACCAAGAACGTGTTCATTCTCAAGGAACATAGTTCTCTTAGCAATAAAGACCTTATAGTCCTTGTGATGATAGAAATAATATCCACAAGTTTTCTTATGATATCTCACGAACTTGCACAATTCCACCTTGATTCTAACTTATCGGGGTTGTATCTTCTGACATAAGTAGGGCAGTCCCAAATCTTAATAACTTTAAAATTGGGCTTCTTCCCTTTTTATATCTCATATGATATAGACATTACCGACCTAGATGAAACTCTATTCAGAAGGTAAGCTGTGGTCTCCATAGCGTATCTCTAGAATGAGACTAGTAGGTCGATGAAGCTCATCATAGGTCGCACCATGTTTGACAACATGGTTTATGTTTCAAGAATCATATTTGTATTTATATGATTTAATATTTTAAATTAAAGATCATAAATTTAAATTATTTATTTTATAGATTTGAGTTATTCATTAATAATTTAAAATATTAAAATCTAATTTGATAAGATGAATCAAATTGGGGTCTAACTTAAGTCAAATTGATCTATCAACATGGGTCGACCCAACCCATATGCTCATGTACGACCTAGCCCATATAGTCAGGTACAACCCAACCTATGTGACTATGCATGACCCAGCCTATGTGGTCGTATATGACCCAGCCCATATAGTAAGGTACCGACCGCTTAACCCATGTGGCTAGGTACCGCTTAACCCATGTGGTTAGGCATGACTCAACTCATGTGGTTAAGTACAATCCGACTCATGTAGCCATATATGACGCGATCCATATGATAAGGTATGACCTAACTCATGTTATTAAACATGACCCAGCCCATGTGGTCAGGTACGAACCAACCCATATGGCCAGGTAGCAGAGAGCCCATGTGGCCAAGTACGATAACCCATATGGCCAGACATGGTCTAGCTCATGTGATTAGGTATGATATAGTTCGTGTTGTTAGACATGACCTCAACTCATGTGTCTAAGCATGACCTAACCCGCATGCCAAGCATAATTTAATTCAGTGGTAAGGCTCAACCTAACTTGTTAGTAAGGCTTAGCTTAGTCCATGAAGTTAAGCCTGCCCAGCTATGTTATTGGCGCTAGACACGTCATCGCTCTTCTATCAAGCACTATATGATATAGTCTGATTTCCTCTCACTTTATTGGTTTGAGCTCATTAATTGACTAAATCAGATACGTTAATTAGTTCATGTCTGTTTAGGATGATTTTGGACCTACTTGACCTAATCAAGATCAAATCTAAATTAGACTAGTCTAGGGTGATTCCAGACAGGTTCTATAAGGATTTGAGATTGGTTCGTTAGGTCATAATTGAATTAAGCTTGGTTTAAGTTAATTAGGGTTTTGGTTGATTGAGGACTATTGAGATATTGATATTTCATATCTATGATTTGATAAATTTAAAAGTTCTATATGAAAATACCATTTGAAAATGATTATTGATTTATATTTTATTTGAGTTTTATGATATTGATATAGTTTTACCATATAGTGTATATGACATATGCTAATACTTCATATTGGAAGTGCAACATGTGAAAGGAGCTACAGGCCCATCACAATACAGAACCACCAATGGACAAAGTATAACAAATCATACATCAAACATGGACTTTTATAATATTTGATCATATATTGATGCATGCGTGAATGAATGGATAAATGTAAATGAGTTATCATGAATGTTTATGTATCACTGTCGAGGGCAGGTATGGCTCCCTTCGGGGATTAGCGGATCGTCAGACATGATGACTAGATAATACCTTCATCCGTAGTTGGGAGGAATGTGTCCTCACTTGGGCGGGTGAGGGATACCACTCTATCCATGGTTAGGAGTCCGATATAAATTATCTCCATATGCAGTTAAGATAAATCCATCCCGTGGAGTATGTCTCTCCATCCGCTATTGGGAGAGTGCATCATCGGGTGTGATGTACGCCTTTGATATCTAATTTGTATGTATGTGTGGTTATGTTATCTAATTATTATGTATATGTTGAATGATGATTTTGTTATTACATAAGAAATTATTATTATTTTTCTGATGCGTAAGTTTTATGATGAATTGATATATTATCATTATTGATATTTTTATATATTTTATAATTACTTTTATGATTTTTGAGGTTCCTACCAACATGTATGGTTGCTGATATGATTTTATTTTATATTTATTTTCAGAGTAATCAACTACTTTGTCATAGGTCTGAAGCTTGGGTATGATTTTCGAGCTTACCAGGAATGTGTTTGTTTTCTAGAATATTTATTATTGTAAGGGCAAGGACTTGAATTCAAGAAAGAAAGAGAAAAAAAAGTGTTGTAAATTATGATAATTTATTATTTTTTATAAATTCGGGATATGACATAGTCTATGGTGTCATAGGTATGCCTCGTTCACCTCATCTCGTTTTCTCTTGGACGTACTTACATTTATGATATGTTGGAGAAGTGTCTAACACATATAAATCATTAATCAATGCCGCTCTTGTGCTGATCTCATTATCCAAAATTATGAAATAACTATTATTCTTAAAAACTAATTTATATCCATTAATTATCAAACAATAAATAAAAATAATATTTTTTATAATACAGAGAACATAATAGCATGCATCCAATACAATAGTAGCTCCACTAGGCAAATGTAGGGTGAGCTCGTTAATGGCAACTGTAGTAACTTTTACTCCATTACACATCTTGAGGTCCATCTCGCCTCTGCCCAATCTCTTAGGCCTTACTAGAGCTTATAACGAATTATATATATGATAAGCACTTTGGTATCCAATACCCATATGTTATCATGAAAATCTAACAAATAGAGACCGATCATGAATATTCTTGAAGCTTCTACAAGCTTTTGTTTCACCTTTTCTGCAAGGTAATCTTTGTACTTCCACTTTTAGTGTCTATCTTTGTCGTAGAGGAAGCGCTGGTGTTTGTTCTTTGTCAGGTCATTCTTGGCAACCTTTGCCATACCTTGTCTGCCCTTGCCCTTCTTAAGGGAATTATAGACCTTCCTTTTCCTTTTGGTCTCACAAATATAAGGAACTAGTTTCTCTTCCTAGGGCAGAGTCATACCAATGACATACGTAATTTTCTCCATCATGAGAATAATTCTCAAATAGTTGAGCTAATTCGTGTAGTTTGGACCAGTGAGGCAGGTTGCATCAAGTATGCCACATAGGGGATTTACAAGCGACATGTTTCTAACAAACAAGATATAGCATAAATGAATAACATACAAATTTTATAGAAAATTAATAATTAACATACAGACTTCTATCTTAATCTACTCCCACTATTTTTCTAGCAAATCACGTGACATCCTCGGCACGTGAAATGAAAGTTTTTGGCAAACTTCTAGTGGGAATTGGGATCCAATCGACGTCTTAGTGCAATCTTGAGTGACTCGACTAATTGCACTAAGCTCAAAAAAGTAGACAATTCTTGACAATCATAACTCCTTATGATTCCCATCATGTTCGGCCTTCGAATCATCATGATCTCAATTGCTCGACCAATAATGAAGTTTAGTTAAGTCATCATCATTGTTACAAGATGAGTCTGATTTGATGATATGTTGTTGAGTGACTCGATCAAACATACCACGTCCTCAGGTCATCGGTGACATCTCTATATCATAAGCAAGATCTCGATCACGTAGATATGTGAGCCTCGAGTGACTCGACCAACTCAACCTATATTTTGATTCAATTTCTTCCTATACTAATGGAAGGCCACGTAGGTCAATTTTATTACTTCACGCTCACTGACTTAATATTGTCATAGGAGGGGTTTTGTTATTTTGTATTGGTCTCCTAATATATCATGTCACACACATACATATTTAATATATATATATATATATATATGTATATTAGTATGTGTATAATCATATATCACATATGCATACCACACCGGATGATCATGAACTGTCATCTAATGTGATTAGGCCCGAGCCAGTGGGACCAATCACTCACAATAGGATCGTTGTGTGTATTGATGCATCTTCATACCTTATGATCGTCATTCTCGTCATCGTCGGTTCCGTCCGATCCTCGACACATCTCCATGCATCGCGATCGCCTACTATGACATCGTGGGTTTCGCTGACACCTCCACGCTCCCACCGCACCTCTTCGTATAATTACAACATAATCACAAGCACACAGTCACGATAATAAACGAGAAAAAAAATGGCTCGTAAGCCCCAATAATAATAATAATCAAATTTACACACATCACAACACATGACTCATGAACATTTATCCACATCATATATCACATGTATACATCATCATGTAGGACTATTAGATAATAAATAATTAATTAAACTTTTTAATTAATTATTTTAGGAAATTAGGACATACTAGAAATTTTTAAAATTATCAAGACATTTGGAATTCTGGACAAAAGGATATATCTTAAATTTTTTATAATTATTAAGGGTATTTTTTAGAATTCTTGAAAGGAGGACATAACTTAGAATTTCTTGAATTCTAAGGGGTAGTATCATCCTTTTATCATCGAGAAAACCCTAACCCTTACTGCCCTTGTTCTTGCGGTCGTCGTCGTCACCCTTGCGTAGGCAATGGTGTTGTGGGCCATCGGCGGCCGCCTCTGCCCTCGGACGACCACCACAACCCTCGATCGACTGCCCTAGTGGGTAGGTGGCACAACCTCGTGTGGCCACTTGACCCATAGGCCGCCCGCCCACAATCGCTATTATTGTAGGTGCCACCTTGGGCACATGCCACCCTTGTCACTAGCGGTCACCCTTGCAGGGGCCCTAGCTACAGTCGACCAAGCTTGGCCGCAACTTGGCCACCCCTACAGAGGGCTTGGCTGCGAACAACCACCCTTGCAAACGACCTGGCCACCCTTGCAGGCAGCCTGATCGCCTTTGCAAGGGGCTTGGTTGTGGGCGGCCACCCCTGCAAGTAGTCACCTCGTAGGTGCCGCCCCTCGCCCGCAGGCAGCACTGCCTTCGTCGCCAATCGTTGTAATGAACGCGTAGAATATTTCTACATGATTTAATCTCATCGTATGTAGTTTAAAAGTCAAACTTTTGCACGAGCAACCTGGCTCTGAGACCACTATTGGAAAACCATGCGGGAGCATCATATGCGTAGCGGAAGAAACAAAACATAATTGATTTCCCACATATATCAAATTGTCATGCAAAGATTGGTGCACAAAAAACCCATAAAATTAAAAACTGTGATATATGAGAGATTGATTACCTAGGGAGATCGTATATCCCTGAAAATTAAATTCAGATGAAGAGGATGAAGGAGGTCAAACGTCCTCCTCTCTAGCGATATCCACATGATGGATTGTTGCAGCGATGCTCCTCTAATTCGAGCGACCCTAGCCAGGGATTTGTCTTACTAAGACCACACAGGATATTTCTCTCATGATACTGAGAGTGGATGATCATCTATTGACACTTAATTATCTTCGTAAGGTTGATTACTAATCCCGATAATCAGTTGTACCAAATCTGGAACTTTCCAAACTTATAAGTCCGACATGAAAGAAATGAGTACTCAAACAAGACATTCTTGGTGTCTCAAGCCTAAGGACCATACACACAACTGGGACTATGGAATCGTCGTCTGACATTATGTATCATTAATCATATAGCATTTCATAAGTGGATCAATCAGTAAACTAATTCTCTAATGAGCACCTGGTATGAGACCAACCACCTCCATCGTATGGACATTTATACAGTATATCGGTCTGTCCGATTATCTCAATGTCCCTCTTGAGTAACTTATGACTAGGATTATTTAAGATCTATATTTAAAGATAAATCGGTCTCATTAACGTGATCTCATCATGATATGATTCTCATTGCACAGAACCAAGGACATTACAATATATATATATATATATATATATATATATATATATATATATATATATATATATATATATATATATATATATATATATATATATATATATATATATATATATATAATATGAGAATATACTAGTAAAAATCATAATCAAAAGATCACTAAGTGTGTCACACATGCTATCACTCACGTGATTGACTTGTAGAGCACTTGTAACTAACAAAAATGCATAAGGCATATAAATTGGAAAGTTCAATCCTCACTAAAAAAACCTGCTATAGTGGAAGCATCGAGCCAAATGTGCCTGAGGTATATGACCATTGCTAAATATCTATTATGACAGAAGCTTATGGCCAAATGTGCCTAATACATATGAGTCAAGAAGTCCGACCTACAACAAAATGCTCACTACAACGAAAGCTTCATGTCAAATGTGTCTGAGGCGTGTGAGTCAAAAAGTTAGACCCACACTAAAAAACTTGTCATAGTGGAGTTTTCAAGCCAAATGTGCTCGAGGTGTATGAGTCGAGAAGTCAGACCTATAATAAAAAAAAAAACTCACTATAGCGGAAGCTTCGGGCCAAATGTACCTATGGGATATGAGTCAATAAGTCAAGCCTACACTAAAAAACTCATGAAGTCCAACCCCAACAAAAAGCCTACTATGACAGAAGCTTCGGGTCGAATGTGCTCGGGGAATATGTGTGCTATGACGGAAAGCATTAAGGTAACTAAGCCTGAGGCATGTGAGTCAAGAAATCTGACTCATGCTGAGATATCAACTACGATCATAAACCTGATATACCTGAGGTGTCCGAACTAAAAATATTCGATTGATGAAGGGAAACCCTAATCGATGAGAAGATTGAACGACGTGTCTTGAGCCCTTCTACATGAGCCTTGAAGTATGTCTTCGAGGGGTAACAAATGATATAACATATTTTTTACGCCAATCATAGCCCACCATCTGGTCGCAATGGACGACCTTACATGAAAGGCCAGGTCATTCCCCTAATTTAGCAACAGGGCAATGGCTTGTCTGTCATAGTGGACAACACCCCATAAGGTGTGGTATGGACCAACCATAGTGGTTGATAGGGCCAGTGGACCCCAAGTGGCTAGATAGACCCGTTCCCCTTTCTGTAGGCCTCTGTGGATGGTAGGTCGTAGTTAGCCGCCCGAGCTAACTTTGTCAACCGTATGGCGCAGTGGTCCCCGGGCAATTGAACAAACTTGCGTCCCTCTTTTGTTGGCCTCTATGAATGATAGGCCGCAAGAGGCCATACCGACCAATCGTCCACCTGGATAAACGACAAAAGGAGAGTATCCTAACAGTGATGAGTGGTCTCCCTCAGTTGCTTAGGTATAAAAATCGACCCCTGGGGCTGTTAAGGGGATGAACTATTCTAACTTTAATATTATTTATCACCCATAATCTCGTCATATTAACTTGAGCATCGGAGAGGTTGAGTTAAAAAAATTTCTCTTAATATCTTTAATGTAGGACCCCCAAGAAGATTAGAGTCTGCCTCGAGTTGCCATTAGAACCATCTCCTGAAGTTGAAAACTCCTCTGAAGCATATCCTTGAGGCCATGTCAATCACCTCGATAGATCATGGGTCACTTGGATGACTTCACACTTTTGAGTTAAAATTGAGTCTTCAACAACATCAAAACAATAACACTTGTTAAATTTAACATAGGAAAGTCCTAATGGTAAAAACTGATTTAGAATTTATTAAATAATTTTCATGATCATTGTATAACACATTTCCCATTTTGTTCTTTTTCTCTTTTGCATGGGTACTGCCTACGAATACATTTCCATAATATAATGATTACAAGTAATGTACAGTTATTTGATGAAAAATATAGTCATGGAACTCAATGTATTTATTACATCTGTATAAATTTTAGATCAAAAGAAGGGTGATGATATTAGATCAAGACATACTCTTTCCATTTCTATAATAATATAATGATTACAAGTAACTCCATTGCATGCCACCTTACAAGTCCGATATCAAGTGATAAAAGTGATCACTAACAAGGGTGTCTGTTCATCCTAACATATTGACTGAGACAACTTAATATATCAACATAAGCCATAATGATATAATTATAATGTCCTACAATTCAATTTATGACTCCATGGTCAAATGATGATTGAGGATTTTGTGCAACCCACTAGAGAAAAATCGCATCATCTCTATTTTTGAATTGTTCGGATCCCTACTGACTCAAGTATTACAGAGGTCTTTGTTGGGTGCACTCTTGATATAGTTCTTATAAGGACTATCTATTAAATCTCTCATAAAACTTGTGGCAAGTTTCAAAGCTGGACAATAAAAATCTGATATCCTATAAATTTGATATTCCACAATTAGAATATTGACTAAACTTCAGATATGAATACAAAACCATGTAAACAAGATTTACATAATGCACCCAAAAAAGAAACGAAACTCCAAACATCAAAAAAGAAGGGGGAAAAAAAAAACTATGCAGCGAGAGAAAATAGATGACATCAGTCACTAGCAGAATATGAGGAGGAAGAAAAAGTGGAAGAAGAAGAAGAAAAAAAAAAAAGGGATTGGAAGTTTGTTCAACATTCTAAAGCTCAATAGACATTACGGTTCGAGTTTATAAGAAAGCACAAAGGAGAGAAGGTCAAATATCTTTCTTTATTTATAGAGGCCATGACCCCTTGAGGTCCACCATCAAACCCGTCATTTGGCCAACTAATTCAACTACAAAAATAACATATGGGCCATGAGTCGATCACTAAAGATCCATCATTGAGATTGTGATCCTGATGATTCAATTAAATACTAACATGAAACCTTCTGATTGGAAGTCAATCATCAGTCAATGATCAGAAATTATCAAAGATCAAATCAAATTAGACATCTTAATTAAAGCATCTAGTGATAGTTACAACAATGGTCAATTTTGGCCATGAAGCATCCTTGCTAAGAATACACTAGAATTAGACTTGAAATATCATCGAATGTTTCGATGATACATCAAATTCAGCCATAAAGCATCATCATTTAACAAGGATATGATCAAACCCAACCATAAAACATCATATGATAATATCATTGTCACAGGAAATCCCTAAAGCAACATATGATACTGATGTGATTGAATTTGATTCTGGTCATGAAGCATTCATTATACAATGATGATGCGATCAAATTTGATTATGAAACATCCCCTAATAAGAACGTAACCTAATCCAACCATAGCATCATATGACAATTATATAACTAAATTTAACCATGAAGTATCTCCTAATAAAGATGTGATTGAATCTAGCCATGAACCATCATATAACAATGACATAATTAATTTTGACCATGAAACATCGATGTGATCAAATATGAGCCTAAAGCATCATAACGATAACATGACCAAATTCGACATAAAGCATTCTCTTGATAATGATATTGTCAAACTCAATCATAAATTATTATACAATGATGGCATAGATGAATCCGACTATGAAGATCTCCTAATAATGATGCTATCAAATCCAACCATGAAGTATTATATTATACTGATGTAGTCTAATTTGATCATGAAGAGTCATTGTAGAATGTTCCTCGATAATGACATTATACAATGTGAAGCAAGCATTATATAATATGAAACATCCCCCAACAATAATATAGTTGAAACAATCTAATATGATATAAAGTATTCCCCAATAAAGATATGATCAAATCAAACTATGAAATACTATACTGTGATGACATGATAGTATCCCACTATGAAACATCTCCGGATAAGCATGCAATCAAATCCGATCATGAAACATTATATCATAATGATGTAATCAAATTTAATCATGGAGAGTCTATTGATAAATATATTGTCAAACCCGGTTATAAAACATCATATAATAATAGCATAATCAAATCTAACCATAAAATTCCTGATAAGGATGTATGAAATCCTTATATGATAATCCAACCATAAAGCGTCCCCTAACATATATGAAATCAAATAAGCTTATAAAGAATTACATGACAATGGCACAATCAAATTCGACCATAAAACATCCCCTAAAATGAATATAACCTAATCTAATCACGAATCATCATATTATAATTATGCAAAGAATCGAAATATATTGTCTCACAACAAGCATATAGTCAAACCCGAGTATAAACCATCATATGATAATGATATATTAGAATCACAAGTGTACCATGATAATGATGGGATTGAATTTGATCATAAAATATTATACAATGATATTATACTTAAATTTGACAACAAAGCATACTCCAATAAAGATACAATTTAATTTGACCATGGAAATTATCAATAAAATGTTATAATTATAAAGCATTATATAATAATGTTATAATCAAATTTATCCATCAAGTATCGTTCAATAACGATGGAATTCGACCATCAAGATCATAAACTAGACAAAATGTATATTCACAATAGATAACATGGTCAGGTTTCTTGCAAGCATAGAATTAATTGTATGTCGACCCCTACCGTATGTTATCATGCAATAGTGGAGAAATGATAGGAGAAAGTAACGTGTAGGTAACCCACTGACACGTCACCAGCCAAAGTGATCACCAACAACAACGTCTACTCATCATAACACGTGGATCAAGACATTAATATTAGTAAACATAAATTTTTAACTTCTATTCATCATATTTATTAAGCATCTTTAATAAAACAGAATTCCTTTTTAGCCAAAACAGGTTGTTTTCTTTACTCAATAGATTCATCATTTTTTTAAAAAAAATATCATTTTAGTTCTGTTATTTTAATTTTAAAAATAAATTTAGGAGACGTAAGTCATAATTTTGACTTATTGAAGAATTTTGATATGGAACATTCATCAAATATAGCAGCAGAAACTCTCAAATCATGGTAGTTGTCTACTTTAAGGAAGTAAAAAAAAATTAAAGAAGTACTTAATAGAATAAAAAAATAAAAAAAATATTTTTGGCATGCTTTTGAATAGGTTTTGGAAATTATAATTTTAGAAATGAAATATCATATAATAATAATACAACCAACTTGGATCACATCCTAACAAGGATATGATCGAATCAGATCATGAAACATACAATGATTCAACTAAATTTAACATAAATCATCTCTCAGTAAGGATGTGATTGAACCTCACCATTAATCATTATACGATGATGATGTGATCCAATCCAACTATGAATATTACAGTTGAATCATTATACAACAAAGACAGTTGAATTTGGTCATGAAAAGTTACATGACAAGCAAGTCATTGAACCCAATCATGAAGCATCATATAATGATGACATGGTTAAATCTAACTAATCCATCATAAAAATATGATTTAACCTGACTATAAAGCATCATATGAAAATGACATGACCTAATATGAGAAAAAGTATCTCTCGACATAGATAAGGTTGAACCCAATCATAAAAAATTATATAATAAAAATATGATCAAATTCAATCATGAAGTATCGCTTGATAAGAATATTGTCGAACCAACTGTGAAGCATCATACGATAATGATATAGTTAGTTGAATCAGCTCATAAATCATCCCTAATAATGATGCGATCGAATATAAATATAAAGCATCATATGATAATGATACAACTAAGTTCGATCATAAAACATTCCTTTATAATCGAATTTTATTATAAAGCATCACTTGATGATTATACGATCAAATTTGATCATGAAATATCCCTCGACGATAAAACATTATATGATAATGACACGACTAAATCAAACCATAAAGTATCCCATGATACTTTACGATCCCACGATAAAGATGAGACAAAATGTGACCATAAAGTATCATATGACCATGATATAATTGAATTGATTCATAAAGCATATCTTAATGATGATTTGATCAAACTAAATTTGTCCATCAAACATTCCTCAACAATATATGTGACAAGGAAACATCATTCAATAATAATAAAAAATAATAAATCCAATCGAATACTAAGTATATTTACGACAGATGATGTGCTCAGGTTGCTTACCAAGTGTAACGTTATTCCTTGACCGCTATTATATATTGAGAGACAAATGACCATAGTAAATAATATAACGATAATCCGATAACATCACAATCTAAAGCACATATGGTTGAATGTCAATTGTCACTATAAATTCAGGACATCTACTCATCTTATTTATTAAGCTCCCTTTAAAATAATAAGAATTTCTTTTCAGACAAAATATGTGATTTTTTACTCAGTCAATATATATTAACTATTTTATCTTTAAAATAAATTTAAAAATTCGAGGATGGAACATTGGTAAGTATAACCACATCAACAATGAAATCATGGCTCGAGATCACAAAAAAGTAAATAATAAATAAAAATAATTTTTTTTGGGTCATACTTTTGATTGAATAAAATTTTGGGAATTGTGCTTTTTGGTAAGAAAGCAAAAAATAATGAAATAGGACATAAGAGGCAATGAACTATGGTGAGTGATAATATCAAATTGGGAAGTGGCAATCGGTGGTTTTGGTTGGAGAATTATGTTAAATAATTAAATAATTATCAACAACTACTATTGCTCTAAGAAATTTAAAACAAGTAGTTTGCATTTGAAATTATTGCTTGCAAACGACTTACAAAAACCGAATAAAAGCAATTTTGGTACTGAAATGAAGTGAATTTTATGTGTATTTCTATACAAGTTTATAAAAAAGAATTTAATGCTTGAAATCAATTAAGAGAACAAAACTTGTGATAGTAAACATCATCCCACAACTTAGCTTATTACATTCGATCCAAAATTATTATTACCATGAATACCAATTTCAAATAAGTTGAACCGAATCGATATTAGACGGCTTTGATCCTTTCCACGTAACGCCGTCGATCCGATCCCTGACGTTAAATCGGCCACGTCCCGTCGTTGGTTCTTCCACCTCATTACCACGTAACGCCGGAATGACGATGGCATAAATCTTTCGCTCCCTTATATAAGCCCACCGTTACGCTGTTGTCGTCTTCACCCTGCTCCTTTCGGCGTCCTCCAATCCGTTCGCCTCCCTGTCCGCTGCTGCTGCTGCTGCTCATTGGGAATGGACCAAAGAAGAATAACTCGACGCAACGAAGCGAACTCGAAGGTAACATCTTGCATCCAGATCGAAGGAAGGAGACGGATCGAAGCCCCCGAGTTTGCGTCGACGGAAGCACTTTCCATTCGACTGCAGCTCGGTGCTTCCTGTTCCGGTCAATCTCCTTCGGTCTTTCTTCCCCTTTTTTTTGTGTGTAGAAAACATCACATTGATCGAATCATCGGAATCCTTGGTTGTTCTGAGAATCCTGAATTGGTTATCCGAAGCTTCCCGTGATTGGTTGGTAGGATAGATTTGAATTTCTTGTTAAGATGGCCGTAGTTGATGATGAATTGTAGCTTCTGAGGAACCAGGCGGTTGTTTTCCTCCTTGCTTGTCTGTTAGGGCACGACGATGTCGTCGTCCGCGCTCGTAGCAAACCCCGCGCTGGAAGATTCAGCGCTCTCCCCAATCAGTTTCGAAGGCAGCCGACTCCCGCATTGCTCACCGGAGCCCATCCTGATCTACATCACCGTCCCGGGGTCGCCGGTGATCCCTATGATGGTGCTGGAGTCCGATTCGGTCGCCTCCGTGAAGCTTCGAATCCAGAGCTTCAAGGGTTTTGTTGTCAGGAAACAGACTCTGGTGTCTAATGGCAGGGAGTTGGCACGGAATGATAGCCTGGTGAGGGACTACGGCTTGAGCGATGGAAATGTCCTGCAACTTGAAACTAGACTCTCCGATCTCCGATCTGTCACTATAAAGACCACCTGCGGCAAGAAATATGAGTTCCAAGTCGAATCGCGCCGCAACATCGGGTATGTTAAACGGCAGCTTGCGGAGGGTGGTTGGGCGTTGGGCAATCTCGAGGATCATAAGCTGGTGTGTGATGGTGAGGAGATCGGCGACGAGCGGATTCTCGATGACGTCTGCAAGAACAATGACGCTGTATTCCATTTGCTGTTCAGCCAATCAGCAAAAGTTAGATCCAAACCTGTTGAGAAGGACACCGAGTTGTCGGTGGTTGCTCCTGGTGTGAAGAAAAAGAAGGGAATCGATGATCCTCAAATGGTTGCTGAGATGCCACGGCACAGATATTGTTGGATTCAGCAGCTCATTATCGATCCCAAAGTCGAACACTCTCCGGCGATCATGGAACTGGTCCGATCGACCTCTGCAGGGCTGGAGAGGGGGAACCCGCCGATTCTGTCGACGGAAGGCTGTGGGGGAGTCTACTTCATGCAGGATGCGCTGGGTCACAGGTGCATTGGTGTCTTCAAGCCAGTCGACGAGGAACCCATGGCCGAGAACAATCCTCGAGGGTCTCAGTTGTCGACAGATGGTGAGGGAATGAAGAGGGGGACGCGTGTTGGAGAGGGAGCAATAAGGGAGGTTGCAGCATACGTACTCGACCACCCTGTGGGCGGACGCCGCCGCGTATCCGATGAAGCTGGGTTTGCCGGCGTTGCACCGACGGTCATGGTGGGCTGCTTGAACCGCGGTTTCCATCGTTCCGAGGAGGATACCGGTGCGGGGAAGACAATTAAGGTTGGATCCTTACAGATGTTTGTGGAAAACTGTGGAAGCTGCGAGGACATGGGAACTGGAGCATTCCCGGTTGAGGAGGTTCAGAAGATAGCCGTGTTGGATATACGGTTGGCGAATGCTGATCGCCATGCTGGGAATATATTGGTCTGCAAGGATAACAAAGACCGAATAAAGCTGGCTCCCATTGATCATGCATACTGCTTACCTGACAGGGTAAGTCTTGGCACTTCGTTTTTTCCCTTTTTTTTTTTTTTTTCTTTTTTCTGTTTGTTTGAATGCTTTGTTTTATTTGTTAAGGAACGCTAAATTAATACCAAGTCATACACGATTGCTGTCCTCTCTCTGGTTGTCATACATCTGTATTCAATGAACGATCATGATTTAGATTGTTTCCTCGAGAATGATAGATACTTAATGTGCATCTGAGGCCTTGTCTTTATCCGGATTCTCGAAGTCAATAGCTGTATGTTTTTACTTTGATCAATGTCATCTGACATGACCTCGTCCAATAACAATATGTGTGTACCTCATTACAAAGAATTCCTCAAGATGACTAAGATAGCCCCCAATCATTCCTAAGAACCCTCTAGGCTTTCAGAATAATAATAAAAAAAAATCCTGATATTTCAGAGAACCTGATCCAAAACAGTTTCCTTTTATACATGATGTGTTTCTGATGCTCCATAACCTTACAACAGTTTCTTTATGTACATGGCATGTTTGTTTGGGCTCAATGTTTAAATTTCAATATTATCCTAAAGAATGCATCCATCCTTGATCATAGCAATACGTTGGGCATATATAATCAAAATAGAAAAATATGAAATGACTGCACATTCAAGAGTTACCTTGTTTTAGTTTGTATGCCAGACAAGCTAACCGGTGTCGCTTCCAAATTCCCACATGTCAGTGCCATGCCTTCTTAATTGGCTGAGTTGGTGTGTCAGTTGATGCTTCTAGCATGTATCATTTTCTTACTTACATAACTGATGATAAGCTTTTGCACCTCTGGTTGCCACAGTTTGAAGATTGTACCTTTGATTGGCTCTATTGGCCCCAAGCTCGGGAGCATTTCAGTGGTGAAACCATTGCTTACATCAAATCACTAAATGCTGAAGAAGATATTGCACTTCTCAAAAGCTACGGGTGGGAACTGTCACCTGAATGCTCTCGCACTCTTCGTATCTCAACCATGCTTTTGAAGAAGGGCGTACAAAGAGGGCTGACTCCCTATGACATTGGAAGCATCATGTGCAGGGTGACTCCTGAGAAGAAATCAAAAATTGAGGAGATCATCCGTGAGGCGGGGAATGCTATCCGTCCATGCTCTCGTGAAATTGCATTTCTGGAGTCTGTCTCCAAGATGATGGATCGTCACATCGACAAACTTTTATCATAGGATAACTGATTACTGTTCCATGTCTACTGTAATCAGATGTAAGTCTATTAACAGCTGATTTAGACTATCATAGGATAACGGGATGGTGGTTGTAAGTAAGCAACCCACCCACCAGATACATTAGGATGCACAAAAGTCAAATTTCTTGTGTTATCTACATCTTACATAGTTTTCTTTTATATATCTGTCATTAAATATCTAATTGGAAGGGTAGATCAATCATTTATAGTATGTTTTTTTTATCTTTGATTGAGATGTCAACTAACTAATGAATACCAGTGTGAAGAATTCTTTGCTTCCTTTTTCCTTGGTTGTGGGTGGAGGGGAAGGTCAAAAGTAGGTGGGCGTTCCGCTAGAAGATCTAAAATATCGTCATCTTCCCACAGTGGAAGGATTAGTTAATCGCATAAAATGTGGTCCATCTTAATCTAAAGTCATACTATGGGTATACTTGAACATGACCTCAAACTGATTGAACCAAGCCAAGCCGATCCAAAATTGATGGAACCCAACCCTAGTGACTTGGTGGCACAAGTCGCAAGTACATGACCCCTTGTAAACCAATTGAATCAAGCCAAAATTGAATTGGTGGAACCCAACCAGAGTGTAGTCAGACTCGTTAGCACTAAGGCTCAACTATGTGGCTGTACCAACACTGTGGCCCAGCGCTTGCGTCAAAATTGATCTTTTGCACAATGAGCAACGATGCCTTCGTACTAATTGTTCATATGAACTAAATCTTCCATAGTAATTATCTATACGTTTATCCAACAGCTGCTAATTATTTTCTTGATATTTACATAAAACATGTTAAAAGAACTAAAATATATCTTGAAGGAAATTGTCATAATACCTTTCGGATCATCATATGCTGGTAAATACTGGTGGAAAAAGCTGCTCATCATTTTTTCCATCCTGAAAACAGATTTCTACACGAAATTGATCAGGAATCCTCAAAAGCAAATGGATAGTGCTCTGTACCATTACATCACCAGGCTCTGGAAGCAAAAATACACAATTTAGATGAGCCAATAGATGTGAAGTTGATCCATGAAATATGCACATTTACTATGCTAGTAACAGTGATCAACTTACAGTGATAGCTATTCGTCTGGTCAAGGGTGTTGATAAAAAGATAGGAGACTAGAATCTGAAAAACTACACCAGTGTCCTCTGTTCGAATCCTAAATAAAAATATATAATGCTAAAATTATGTCAGAACGAGCCAAAGAATAAATAAAAATATATCCACAAAGCATATTTCATGACACTATTTTAACATACATTTGTCAGAAGAATGAACATTTGATATTTTAACATACATTTGAACATGCCAATTTTAAGGGATCATTCAAGTTGAACTTATCGACAAATTTCTAGACCAGAAAAGAGTTATTTTGCAACATACCATCAATCATTTCCCTTCAAAGACCATTTTAGCAACAATTGCATTTGGAGTCACCCCAATAGGAATAAATTAGGCTGCTTGATATCCCATAGCAACTTGAGCAACGACGACTTTGAAGCCAGCCACCTTTGGTAACATATGCTATTTGGACTCAATCAATACGATAGGACACCCGAACAACCAATAAAGAACATAACCAGAGAAGTCTGCTACCGAGGATTGGACACTTTACACAAGCAAATTCAATTGAAAGCATTACCAGTCACTTGGCTGAAGCATTACGCTGTAGCACAGGAATCCAACTACTGGATGAACTGAGCCTCAAAGCACCAGTTGTCCCTGACCATCTGGAACTAGTGACATTTTTATTTGGGGTTCCAGGAAAGGCAAATGATGTAGATGGTACTTGTGGTTTTTCAGAGCTCATTCCAACCCTCTGAAACAATTGAGAAACCAATTGCTTCAAAATCAAGAAATTCACAACAATCCAAATATACTATGTAAAGGAAAATTTCATATTGGAATGGTTTACTGCTTCACATAGTGTGATTAACAGGAATGCTTCATCACCAGTGGAAAACTGAATTTTAGTGACTTGCCAACTTATCAAGTCCCTGATTGTCAGAACCCAGATTCTTATCAGCTGCAAGTTTGAACTGCATTTGAACTCTAGGACGTGCAGCATCACTTGGTCCTACCTGGTTTGTAACTTCAAAGGCAAGAAACATCATTTGCACTGGTAACTGGAATATAATTTGGCCATAACAAGAATGTAAGATAAGCACTTATGAATATGGTAAATATGTACATGATTCCAAGATACTTTATTATTTACTATGAGCATTAGCTTGACTAGGTATGGTTTTGCACTAGAATCTTCATTAGTTAGCATCATCAGACAATTACAGATTATGATACAGTGGTTCCCATTTTACCAAGGGTTGCTGTTACACCCAAAATGGTACGGTTTTGGCGATACGTACCGGTCCCAACGGGGATCAATACGCGGACCACCTAATTTCAAACAGTATACATTAAAATAATAAAAAATCAAAAAGTGGTGGGCCGCAATCCATTTCAGCGTTAAAAAAGAAAAAAACATATTAGGGCTCTTCTTACGTGCAGGTCCAGCATATTCCAGCAATACAAGACACATTGCTTGATGTTTCATAGAAACAGAAACAGTCTTGGTGGACTTCACTTCAGCATAAACCGAGAAAGAGAAATCTGCTTTAATAAAGATACTCGGAAAAAAAATTGATGAACCCAAAACATTGATTAAGTATCAAACATGAAAGAAACTAAATCTTACTCCAATGGCCTTATACAACAATACCAAACATATTCTTATGTTAGGACGAACAAGTTTACCACATTAAGAACTATGGATCATCCACTCATTTAGTATGAAGAACCCGGTCATACACAAAATTCTTTCAGATTAAAGGATAATATGGCTATTTCCAGTAAACCTCATAAGGCATCCAAGGCAATCACCTCAAGAATGTTATCCTATAAAAGAAAAGAAAGAACCAGATTTTTGAAGTTAAAATATATGAAACATTTGATAGAGCTGGACATATTTGCACTAGATATTTGTACCTTCGTGCTGCTTTTGGCATATAAGGAGCCTTGGAACTGAAGGTTCATTACGTGATTCATATAACAATAACAAGAACAACAAGTCATGAAATCCCAACTCTTTAAAATTGGCTTTATGGATCTTTTTATGTCATCGAGATCTATAGAAAACAATATTCTTAATGAATCGAAAGCATTAAAATTTTTCTTTATAGCTTCTAGAAAAGTCTTTTTGGTCCTCTTCTACCTCTTGCACCACTAATATTAATATCCTTCATTCTTCTAATAGTGTTATTAAAGTTACACTTATATATTTAGTCCTGTTTTACAACTCAAAGTCTCAAACTTAAAGTTAATCAAACTCTTATGACAATATCATCAGCATACAACTGTGCCTATAGAAATAAAAAAAAAAAGATAATATCATGTCAGTAATCAAGACTAGTTGTGATAGTCAAAGAATGACTAACATCTTCTTTTATCTACATTGTTCCTATCAAGTCTTCAAACAGTTATATTACAACCATCCATAGTCTCCTATGCTAAAATGGGGCCACAGCAGATAGTTTGTCATTGTTGAAGGTGTTTTTTCTTACCTTTTATTTATTAGATATGATAGTTTAAGGTTTTTCTTTTTCTATTTATGCAACTGGCAAGTCATTTATTGGCTCACAAGTTTCCACTATAATTATGTAACTGAAAAATTATTGAGTTCATGATTCAATCCTATCTAATCCCATCTAAGGGTTAGCTATCATTTAATAATTAGGACATCATACCCAGACTCATACACCTTCAAATAAATGCTTATATAAGAGAGCATCGACGTTTCTTTTATTAATTAGCGTGGGAAATTGTAGTTCTGTGAAACATACTTCAGTTTTCTATCCAACCATTTAAGTACTATTCTTAATGCTATTGTACATTTTTGAATATCTTTAATTTCTTTAAAACTCTCTACATGTAGTTCCAAATTGTGCAAAGCTGTAAAAGCAGATACTAGAACTATTCCATGAAAATATTTATTCCACAAAATGTTAATTTCCCATTACCATCTGATCTGCAAGCATAAGAACGGTCTTCAATGAGAACTTGCAACTGCAATAGACAAACAGATCCTCCAGACTTGGACCAAGCAAATCGAGAACAAGAGCATTATCCTCTCCATCAATGCCGCACCATTTTAAGTTTGGGATGCCACCTGAATGCATGAGTCCATAGTGCGATTATCTCATAAATTTAAGAATAGGTACGGTGCTTTGCCACAACACCAATGGACCTGCTTCCTCCCTGAAGCATGTTATACAGCTTGGCCTCTATAAAACAACTGTGCGTGCTTGGCCCTTACTGTTCTCCTGCATCCATGTTTAGCCAATATAAGCCAGCACACAAACCAGTAACACTAGACAAATCAAATCATCATTATATGAATCACATCTAAGCAAATTCTCTAAAAAAAACAGAAAGATTTGTAACACAGATATTTCTACAAGACCAGTGGTATGAGCATATATTATTATAAAATAAAAGAAAACATAAAAATCGAAAAGAACTACTGTTATAACCATGAAATCCAGTTGCGAAAATTAATCAGCACTTCAATTCATGTCGTCCAGCTTACACCATTCTAGCCGGACTATTTAACACCGCATCGCACGTCAACTTAGTGTTCCTCGAGAAGTTCAAAATACAACAATTAGTATCAAAATTAACCAAACGCCTCCAATCGCCCTAACGAAAACAAATATTTGCCATTCATTGGAGAAAAAAGTAAAGAACAAAAAAGACCGAAATCTTCCTCTAAAATCGGCAGGCACAGATCGGATAGATATCAAGCAAAAAAAGATCAGACAACTTACGAACTTCACTGCGACGATCTCAAACGTGAAAACGTGGGTCGCTGAAACAGACGAAATCAACACAAGCAGCTTAGAACCGACAAGAATAAAAACAAAGAAAAACGAGCCGCGAGACAAATTTGATGACTAGGAGAAATAGGGCGCCGATTCATTCACCAAGATAGATCTCGCCGAAGAATCCACTGCCGATCTTGCGCCCTAGCTTGTACTTCCCCCCGATGATCCGATCCATTCCTTATTCGTCCTCTGTTCCTCTGTCAGATGAGCATCAAGAAATAGGGCTTCGATCGGAGGCAAAGAATTCGCGAGAGCTCTGGAAAAGCAGTAGCTGTCTTCTTCGACGACGGGGCATTTCCGGTAATTTATAGGACGACGCTCGCGAGCAACGCGCTCGTTGATATCCGTGTCGACGAGAGACGGTCCGCTTGAACCGATCCGAACCGAAAACGGTTTTTTGAACCGTCGGGTATTATTGTAACACACTTCATTAACAAATTCCTCCTTTTCTAATTATATTAACATCTCTTAATTTTAGTCATTATATGAATATATGATTAGCTAACGTGTATAAGAACTCCTCAGTTCATGAATTTTTTTCCCCTTTGGATGCATTGCGCGAGGAGAACCGCTCGATCTACTTTGAGATACGTGGAACTCCTGTAACAGATGGCGTGGATTTCCAATGGGAGACGATGTTTCCGAGCATATTAAACTCACGTCGAGTGATGCTTTTTATTCATGTGAGGCAATAAAAATGACAATGACAACAATGCAAACCGACTCATCTCCATCAACTCCAACCTATGGGAAGCAGCAACAGTTCTGCTAATACAGAGGCAGAGAACACTCGGGGGCCGTCTTCCCGTTGAACCTCTTCTTGTCCTGGCAGTAGTCGTAGATCATGTACTTGCTCCTTACCCACATCAGCTGACCCTGCTGTGCGTAGCTCAGCTTGCTGTAAGCCGGCGAAGTCCACCAGTTCGCCGGGGAACTCGCGGAACACTGCGCTGTGCTGCCTCGCCAGTACGGACAAGCTCGCAGGTTGACTTGCTGGTATCTCGCCGTGAATGGAGAGTTCTTCCAGTCTATCTTCACGAGCCCGCCTCTGGTCGCCCAGCTGTCACCGTTCCAAATGCTGGAGTAGGCCCTCATGCCCTGCTGGTTGGGGAACGCAATTCCGTACTTCTGATAGTTTCTGAAGACTCGAATGGGAATGCCGTCGATGAACCACCTGCAACAGTAGAACATAGTTGATGACCATTATATATGTTCAGAAACTCCAGGGGAGTTGTGCTTCAGCTGATAAAAATCACAGAGAGCTTACACGACTTGGCTTGGATTCCAGTGGATGGTGTAGTTGTGGAAAGCAGCAGTCGGGTCGAACCACGGATAGAACTGCACTTCTCTGTTTCCCACCCCTTGCGTGTAGATGTTGGTGTGGATGATGTAGGGTTGGCCGGAGACGTTGCCGAGGAATTCGAAGTCGATCTCGTCATGCTTGTCCCCTGTCGAAGACATCTGAACCAAAACGCAGAGGAAGAAACTACTCAATCCAACATCATACTCCGTTTAGGTGTTTCACGATAAGCATTTCAGAGCGGGACTTACATAATATGTAGTCACAGTACCAGCAGAGTTCCCGGGGACCAGCTTGATCTGCATTTCTATGCTTCCATAGAGAAACTGATTCCTCGATTGAATCCCACAACCTAAAAGCATTCAGTGAAACATTTTAGATGGTGAAGACGATCCTAATTCTATTTTGAGTCACAGGTTGACTGCGCATGTATCCATTATGCCTCATTTCATCTTCTTGCATGGAAAAAAAACGGATGATTTCTTGCGTACCTACTTGAAAATGGAGCAACTATTGCAAATACCTGAGTTGTTATTGAGGCTGAGTGCGAAGTTTTGGCCATTGTTCCAGACAGCCAAGTTCTGGGGACCCCAGTAGCAGGACATGTCTCTGTTGAAGTCGAAATCTGCTGCCATAGTTCGTTCCTTGGCAACAAGAAGAACAAGACCGACGACGACGAGGAGGGGTGCACGAAAATTCGCCATTGCCGGTAGGTCCTCGAGCTCCTCCTCCTCTGTTGAGACGACAGAAAGCGATGAATGCATCAGTATATATAGGCTTCTTCGAGGTGTGCAATGCACAAAAAAGAAGAGAGCATGATCATGAAGACATGTTCACCTCAGCATGTCTGTGCATTATTCTTCCCCAGCTATGTTTGATCCAACACAGGCATTGGTTTCAGAGAGTTGTGCCCCCCACTAATGCAATGCCTCTGGACTTTATGCATCTTGCTGATATATTAATCAATCATATATTATGTTGACCAACTACTCTTCTCATATAATGGTCAGCCTAGCAAATTTATCATTATTTACATTTGATTCTCGTGGGAACTTAACCTATGGGTCTCAAAACAACGAATATGGACTTTGGACCCCTACCATCAATCTCAATGATATGTTATCATCTGATGTCGATGTTCATCATTTTGTCCAATGATCACCTAGATTATGATATTGGTCTCTCGATATGGTATCAAACTTAATATGTTTCCTTTCCATACGAAGATCAACGTCAGTAAAAGTTTTTGACGTGATTCTTTTAACGTTCAATTTAGTTTTTCGAGATGAATAAGAAAAAAAAAAGATTATAAATAAATATATAATTGTTGAATATAAATAAATATAATTGTTTGACTTCAAAATTTTAAGGAATTTAAGATTATTCATGTAGAGTAATTGAGATGCCAACTGAGATGCATAACATGCCGGTTTGACGGTACATCCACCCGAGACCGTTACTATTTGAGGTGGGCTTATGGATCAAGGCCGATGGCAAGGGTGCGGATTCATGTCATTCGAACCCGACCCGGTCTCTTAACGGATCGTTCAGACGTTTCGGATCCGAGTTTGACCCGCCGGGCTCAGGCCCTCACAGTTCTCGAGTATCGTCGACCTCGACGAAGAAGAAACAAGTGGACTCCCCCGCTCGCGTACGTCTCCAGCCTCAGCCACCTGTTGCTCTTCCCATACTCCACACGCCACTTCGCTCCCCTCCTCACCTCACCTCACCTCTCTCTTTCTCTCCGTGCCTGAACGGGGAGAAAGAAGAAGAGAGGCGACATCGCGGCCTTCCCATTTATTCTCATTTGGAGTTTCTTTTCGGCTATCGCCCTGCATATCATATACCAAAAGATCTCCATGGAGGTCGCTTCATCTGCCGCTCTGATCCGCCGGTGTGCCTTCCCGACCGCTCCGGATCGGAGGCCTATTAATCCGTTGACGGCTGGGCTGGTGCCCTTTTCCACCCATCTGCCCTCGCTGGCCCGAGGGCTGCGGTGCCGGTCCGTGTCCCGAGACCTGGCGCCGGTTCCGGCAGCGTCGGATGGAGAAGAGAAGACGCCGGTCTCCGTTGCGCCTGTTTACACGCCCACTCCACCTAACAGGGAACTTAGGACTCCCCATAGCGGGTAATCCTATACGACTACCGAAGTTTCGGAATTAGTTTGGTGATTTGGGTCGGCTTGAATTCCTGTTTGGCATTTTTACTATTCAATTTTTTTTTTTGGTTATGGCTGTGATAGTTAAGATGGGTTTGGTGATTCTTATTGGCCCATCCCTGTTTCTTGAAGAAACAGTAGATGTTTTTGCAGGAATCCAGGTCATAAATTCAGGTTTTACTATGGTCCTCCTATGCAGCATCCTATTCTTTGCTCAGAAAATGATTATTTTCTAGTTTCATGCAGCTTGTTTCTTCTATGGCCGCTCTAGATTTATGCAGCTTGATTAAATATTATGTACTATTTTCTTCTTTAAGTTATAGTTCAACATTGTTTGACTAGTGGTTGTGGTTGAAAACATCATCATTATTTTATTGTTAAAATAAAAGGGAAATGTATAATATGTTGTTATGTATTATTTCGGTCCATGCAACTTGCTTAATTCCAATCAAGTCAATGTAAAATTTGTCAGGTATCATTTTGACGGGACTACACGGTTGTTTTTCGAAGGATGGTATTTCAAGGTATCGATCCCTAAGTGTAGGCAAAGCTTCTGCTTCATGTACTCAGTGGAGAATCCTGCATTCCCAAATGGAATGGGATTGTTGGATAATGCAGTACATGGGCCTCGCTTTACTGGGGTTGGAGCGCAGATTCTTGGTCCTGATGATAAGTATATATGTCAATTTACAAAAGATTCGAAGAATTTTTGGGGAAGTAAGCCTCTTTTTTTTGCTTAAAATAATGCCCTTTTCTTGCAGTATTGTTTGCTTGTAATGCATGATTTCTTATAATAAGTTATGGCCTTATTCCTCATTGATTTCTCTAACATAATCGAAGTCCCCATTTTGATTGATTAATGTGACAAAACTATCAAGAAGTAAGGCCACATTGGAGTAGCTTAAAATTGTCCTATGAATGTTTAAATAGCATCCATGATGTTAGAAGACAATTTATCTGGATAAAACAGAGGGATCTAGTCTCTTGAAGAATGTCAGCATGTGTTGAGCTACCATGACAATCAATTTTAGTGTCTGTAGAATTAATACTTACATAAAGAATATTGATTAATTAAAAAATCCTAGGATTCATATGGATGCCACTCCAATGATTAGAGTGGTTAAACTTTACCAAGGGGACCTAGTTGTTCACGAATTGAGTTTTGTCACTGACTATGCATATCCAAGTTTGTAAACCAAATTGATGCTGATGACAGCATTCAACAAAAAGTCTATTTGGTTGACAACTGGGAGTCAAAACTAGATTCTGGATAGTTTAGTTTTGGCCATGTCTAATGGTTAATCTAGTAAATCGATCTTATGCTGCATATTGGGCTGGCAAGATCCAAGCCTGATTAAAAGTCCCTTTTATCGACAATAATTAATTTTTGCAGTCTACTAAGTACTGATTTGTTGACTTTGGATTGTCGGGAATCGGGATTGACTTAGATATTTGATCTAGCTGATTTTTGTTGATCTCAAGCAATGTGAGGCAACTAGTAATAGCTCTTAGCTGTATCTGGTCCAATTCATGGTTGATCTAAACCTTTGAAAGTTGATTTTAACTGTCACCACATTAAGAAAAGAGAAGGCAAAGAAGATAACATATGAATAAACCCCTCTTTGACCTTTTTTCCATATTTGGAAAAAAAGATAAAGAATACAACACACTAACAATGTTTTATTTGACATATGCCGATTGTTTGATACTTATTTGATTATGAAGAAAATTTTAGTTTTTTGTTTTCTGGGTGCTTGTAGGCTTGTAGCTTTAATTTTATGCATGTGCTTTTGATGACTGTGTCACAGTATGATGGCTATTGCCAGGGAATACATTATAGTAATACGTTCTACTGTTGTTTTATTTTAACTTTTAACATCTGTCAATCCTGTAGCAGATAATTATGTTATATTTCTTGGTCTTTTATATTCTGCTTCTATGTTTGTGCATTAGCACTTTGTATTCAATGATGTTATGCTCACATAATTCTTATCAACTAAATGTGATTTCATAGGTAGGCATGAACTTATGCTGGGAAACACCTTTGTAGTTGGGAAAGGTTCAACTCCTCCATTTGAGGAGGTTCAACGTCAGGTTCAACTCCTTTTATTCTTATTATTCACAGTTGGTGAATTCCTTATTTTGTATGTTTCTTTTATTTTTATGGTTTAGCTATCTAATTTAGTAATTAGCATGATTTCGTGCATAAATATAATTAACTATTTTTACATGAAAAGAAATCATAAACTAGCAACTGAAAATAAACAAGTACAGGATAGTGTCATATATAACTCAACTCAGGTTACTTCTTTGCAACCTAGTCATGGGTGACCAAGTTTTGAGTTGTTGACAGGGAGTTCCAGAGATAATCTACTTGCTTATAGGCTAAGGCCGCATATATTGACCATCGTCAGATCTTAATATGGTGGGAGCAACATCACTCAAAAGTTCATGTCTCAACAACTCACGTACAATCATACATCATAGTAATACTCAATCTGAAACCACATGCAGTGTTGATATCTTAGCACTGTCAAATAAGTTTGGTGTTCACGAGGACCAATCATCCATGTGGAGACGATTCCCCAATCTCCACTATGTAGGGTTGGGATTGATGTGGGAACAAGATTTGGGCTGGAAGGAGTATTCAAAATGTAGATAAGCATGTCCATTGGAAAATTTTAGCTATGTCGATTATGAATTGGAATGTTGGTTGTCAGGAGCTGGTTCATGAATGGAAGTTATTTGGGTGCTGATTGGTGATAATCAGAGCTGGCAGACTGGGATCATAGCTTGTTGTAGTCATCTGACTGGAAATCTGTTCAAGGTTGCTGGCTTTAGCATAGATTGGAGATGGTTGATGTTAGATATAACAATGCTAAATCTATTGAATAGACTGGTTAGCAAAAGAAAAAAACAAAACTGAAAATGTTACTTTCAGTGTGAATTAATAGGATTATATTGCCAAAAAAGAAAAGGATTGGTCTTCGATGGCTGGCCAGGGTATGAGTGTGTGTAGCAGGTGATGTTCATTTGAAGTAGGTCAAGTGTTTATTTTTTTGGGTTCGGGGGAGGGTGTCAAATCTTGTATTCACACCAACACTTGGATCCATGCCTCAATGGTTTGGGGTGGTCAATGGTTTGCAGTATCAAGTTGCTGATTAGGTGGTGAGATTGAGAAAGAAGGGAGGCTGGATGGTACTCTAGCCAAGGGTATGAATTTGAGGGCAGAAGCATTAGAATAAGATAAAATAAACTCAGATAACTAATGAAGTTTTGATCAATTTAGAGAAGTGTGCATTTAAACGTGGTATTCTAGACTAGCACGCTGGTGGTATATGCAGGTCTATGATGGATTTCAGACTTGCATGTACTTCCTGGTCCTGCATCTATACTGGGCTTGATTCTGTGGATATTTGTATTCTTATGCACAACATGTAAAATAGACTTAGTGATATTTATAGAAGGACATTGCAACATATTATTTTATAGTAAATCATGATACTGGGAACTATGGATTTTCACTTGTTTAGTTTATAATATATCTTGCTGAATTTTTTTAGGAACTGAAGCTTGCATAACACATTAGTAGGATTCTACCTGACATACATGCATATGAGATCATATCTAAAATTATAGCATATGCACGATAAGCATGTGCTTATATAAGTACTGAATAAAAACATCTGTAATTTTTCTCCATTAAATGCTATCTTAGTAATTCTAATTTTGGATTGTTTATGCAGGACTTCCATAAACGTGTTTCAGAAGGTTTCCAAGTCACTCCCCTTTGGCATCAGGGTTTCATACGTGATGATGGAAGGCATGTCTTATCATCATAAGATAACTTATTTCTTATATTGTTTGTAATAATGCATTATGTTTATTTGTGTTGCATATTGTACTTGCAAATTTTCCTCGTTACTTTTTTCATCACTCTCTATGTCTCTTAAAGGAATTTCTAGATTTTTTATGCACTCTTTAAGCATATTCAAGTAAAAAATGCAATTGTTAGAACCAGACTAAAACAATCAAAATTTGTTTTTTGGAACCTGGGACTTCCTTTTGTAGAAAACAATAATCCTTTTCTATTATCTTTGTGGTATCATCAGCACCCCACAACAAAATTTGTAACTGTAACAATTATCTATTTGATTGGTGTTATTTTAGGTGCCTAGATATCTATGATTTTAAGACTTTCCAACCACTAGATGTTTAGTGTAGTCAATTTCACCATGTTGCATCAAATAATGTCATTTTAAGTCTTATAATCAAGTAATCAACTGTATTGATCTCATCATTATCCTCAACTGGTAGGTCGAATTATGTGCAAACCGTGAAAACAGCACGCTGGGAGTACAGCACCCGTCCAGTTTATGGCTGGGGTGATGTCAAATCAAAGCAGAAATCAACAGCAGGCTGGCTTGCAGCATTTCCTGTGTTTGAACCTCATTGGCAAATATGCATGGCAGGTGGCCTGTCAACAGGTATTAACTACATTGTGACTGATGCAAGAAAGAAACCTGAGGTCCTCAGCATTCTTGTTCGTGTGTCATTTGTGAAAATGAATATAGTCTCTTTCCATTTGCCTGCCTGTAGTAAACAGGTATATAAATTATTTGCATGTAAGATTCGATATAGATGTATACATATTCATCTAGACATGTATTTTTCATGTGTAACTGTGCATGTTGGCTGTTTGTTCGGGTAAGGGGCTTGGGGATGTTGGGCAGCGGAATGGTATTTCAATTCTTGATTCCACAGCAGAAGAGAGCATTTTCTTTAGAGCTTAGTTTGTCCATGTTTATTACCGGTGATAACCTAACTTTTCTGTGATTTATCCTTCTCTTTGTGATTGTTTTTCATGTTGTATCAAGCCTTTTGACTTTGGTGTAGTATCTCTTTGTTACAGAGACAAATTTAAGAATGCAACATTAGTTGCTTTGTTGTACAGTTTGTAACATTCCCCCCTGGAGAAATAACATGCATTACTCCTAATGGTTTAAATAAATGAGCTAACGGTCCAACCAATATACAAGGAAATATTTAAATAATTTCTGTCACACAACCTGAGTACTGGAGGTCCTATTTTTTTTAGGTCTAGATCTCTGATTATCTTGTGCCTATTGTAATCAATGGCTAGACTGAATTGTAGTATATAAGGAGACCCAATATAACATCTGCAATCCATAATTATTATTGCTCTAAATGGAGTTTACTCCATGAGTGAAGTTTTGCACATCAGACTTTTTTAAAGACAAGTACTTACTCTATCCAAAAATCCTCACAATTCTAATATGTTTATCCAAAGAATATTGTGGGCCCAATGGTAGATCCAGTTCTTATGACCTAGAAATGTTAAAATTTCAAATAAATTTATCTTAGCCTGTTCGGCTTCTATATGCAATTTACAGGTTGGATAGAGTGGGATGGAGAACGTTTTGAATTCGAAAATGCCCCATCCTATTCAGAGAAAAACTGGGGTGGTGGATTTCCAAGAAAGTGGTTTTGGGTACGTCTCCATTTTGGTATGATCGTAGTTTATGATCTTGTAATATTTTGCATGGAATAATCTTTAATGCCCTTCAACAATCTGTATGTTATATGTCTTGAGTATTGGAATGTGTCAAGAAGTCCTGTGAGGTAAAAGTAACTTAATTCATGCCCCCTTTTCATGCAAAATACAACAGAAGTGGCACCGTAGGAGTTGTATGCTTATTGTTGTTAGTTTTCTGCGACCTAATTTTGTACAAGTGAATGTGATTGATGACAGAAGAAAATTTGAGTTTGGTTACACTCTCTTTGAGATTACTAGCAATTGTGGTGCCTATTGGATCTAATTACTCTAGCCTATTTATGGAACAGCATTAGTAGTCATGCTGGTGTTTACTAAATCTAATTACTTAATCCTGTTTGTGAAACAGCAACCATTTGCTTCTAAATTAATCTTTTCTTGATTGAAACATGTGTAGCTCATCTGAAGACAAGGCTTTGTCCAAGATAATTCAAGTGAATGATCATGTATTTCTAATAGCATTTATACAATCCCCAAACACAGGGAACCTGAACTAACTCTTTCAAAGTCGATCAAATATGGGTTTCTGATGTGAACAAGAGACCCCCATCTCTAAATAACAGGGTGAAGTAATAAACAAAAGGTCATGCATGGTTTCTCTCAAGTAGACTTTTTGCCAATAATAATAATCATTTTATTATATGCGACTAACAACATCACTGAAATATAAAGTATATAAAATATGTTTTTGTCGTCCTTGTGTTTTCTCTAGATCTTATATGAGATCATTGTCAGTAAATGATCCATGTAACTTCTTAAAAATAATTGGGATCTTACAGCTCATTGGTTTTGCTGTTATATTTTCACTTAGATATTCATATCTGTGAGGATGATTGGCCCTACGTCTATTGCAGGTGCAATGTAATGTCTTTGAAGGTGCATCGGGAGAGATTGCTTTAACTGCAGCTGGAGGCTTGAGGAAGTTGCCTGGTTTGGTTGATAACTATGAAAATGCTGCCTTGGTATGATGCTGAAGAACCTGGCATCGTCATGCACAAGCTTATATATACACGTGTTACATGTTGCACATTGTATACGAGTATACATACACATGTTACATGTTGCATATCCTATAAGAGTATACATACACATGTTTGTGTGTAAATTTGAGTACTCAAATGTTTGTGTGAAAGAGTCGTAGATCCTTTTGCTGTTTTGTGTCATTTGCACTAGTTTTCCAGATAAAATCATTGTTTTTTCTTTTCTGAATGGTTCTGCCTGTTGTCTGAATACCCTATTTGACAGAAGGAAGCTAGTAACTAATTGGTATAAGTGTCAATAGTAGTGTCTGAAGGAAATCCTTGACATGGATGATGGAAGACTGATGCTCGTAATTTTTCACCCATCTGAGTTATAGCAATTTTTTAACATATTCTCCCACCACTACTTCATCCTAAGAACTTATCTCCATATAGAGGGCAAGGATTATGAATGGATTATTATCCAAAAGAATCTTGGTGTAAGAAACTCCACTTGGCACATTGATACTGACTATTATAAAGGATATTCACTTTACTAGTGTGCTTCTTTTATTACTGTACTGATATTAGTTTTTTGTCATTTATTCTTTTACTGTTTTCTGTTATGGTGAGTCAAACTAACAGGCTTTACTGGAATAAACTGATATCATTTTGCAACTTCAGATTGGAGTCCACTATGGAGGATCTTTCTATGAATTTGTACCCTGGAATGGAACTATAAGCTGGGATATAGCTCAGTGGGGCTTTTGGCGAATGTCTGCAGAAAATGACACACATGTGGTAACTTGCCTATATCCTGTTCTCAAGAATTGAATTGGATTCTACTTTATGTAATCCTTGAATGTTTTTCTTTACTACTGTCATGCTAGCATAGTCTTGTTAATGCTTAGAAATTCAAAACTAATGCCTGCCTTAGCTAAATTAGTTTCTATGAAATAACATAACCCAGATGCCTAAAAGTCATTCTTCAGGCCTAATCCATGGTTTCACCCACGCAATACCCAAATCTTAAAAGGTGACATACTCTTTTCCAGCCATGTCCAGAAAAGATGAGACTTTTGGAGATCACACCGCATTGACGTGTTTTTGCCCAACCAGATGCCTCAGAAGACCGTGAAGCTGGATTGATTTATAATCCTTGTTTTCCAAAATCAGCTTTGGGGTCTTTATTTACTAGCAAAGTGGCTAAGTTACAGGATATGCTTTTTATCGATTGTTGTTTTGCAAATAAATGTTTCTCTTTTAGCATGTTCTTCATCTGTTCCCTTGAAAATTAGGTTGAGTTAGAGGCTACAGCTGGAGAGCCCGGAACTCCTTTGCGAGCCCCAACAACAGAAGCTGGACTTGTGACGGCCTGTAAAGATACGTGTTTCGGTGACCTTAGACTACAACTATGGGAACGCAGAAATGACGACGGTGGCAAGGGCAAGGTCCGTTTCTTTCTCAGAACACAAATCTGTTCATCATGTTTCCATTTAGTAGAATTATCCTATAAATGATGTGTTAAACTGCTAGTCTCGCACACATCAACCAAAGATATCGAAAAAATGTGTTTAACCGCTCATCCATTTGTTCGCAGATGATCCTCGACGTTAACAGCAACATGGCAGCCCTAGAGGTCGGTGGAGGGCCATGGTTTTCAGGTTGGAAAGGGTTGACATCCTCGCCGGAGGTCGTGAGCCGTGCGCTTCGAGTCCCCATTGATGTGGAGAGCTTCTTCCCTCTTCCAATCTTCAAGCCGGCTGGCCTGTAGTGTATCAATCATGGTGGGATTATGGAAGTACACATAGAAACATATTCAAATGAGCCTGGTGTCATATCCATCCATTAGCAAAGAATAGGAGTTGGATCCATCCCTTGCGGCGAACTCACTGTAACAAGTGCAACAGATACTGATACGGAAGCAGGGCTGGATAATGATCCCCGCCATGCTTCGTACTTCGACGACCATCACTGATTCGATTTAGGGGCCATGGCGGCATACTGGTTTTTAGAGGGCATGGCATGACCTGATGCCGATGCAGCTCATAAGAAATTAGCTTGGTGCCCAAAAATATTAGACAAGAAAAGTGCAGATCCAAAAATATTATACAAGAAAAGTGCTGATCTAACATCGTACCGTAAGGTGGTATGACGATAGATGAAATTGTTTATTTGGAGGCATTCTACTTGTGGTGTAGTTTGTTTTTAAAAATAAAAAATTATCACATCAAATAGTATATAAGACGTTTACACGTGGACTCAAATCTGAAACCAATCGGCTGTCAATTGTGAAACCTATCGGCTATCAGTTGTGCATAAGATTAGATGTCTTCTATAAGTTGCATTGCTTAGATGTCTCTACTTCTGCTAATTGAATTGCAAGTGGAGGAGATAATATACAAGACATTTATACGTGGACTCGGCTCTGAAATCTATCAGTTATCAGTTGGAATTAGATTAGATACCTCATTTCTACTAGTTGAATTGCTCGTGGAGGAGATTATTGGGAATGGTTTCTGGTTGCTTTGGTCAAACCTTGTTTGTCAGACTCGAGTATCTCAATTTCTACTAGTCGAATTGCTCGTGGAGAAGATTACTGGGAATGGTTTCTTTGCTTTGGTCAAACCTTGATTTGTCTGAATTGAGATAAGAATGGTTTCTATGCTATGGTCAAACCTTGATTTGTCTGACTTGAGTATCTCAATTTCTACTCGTTGAATTGCTCGCGAAGGAGATTACCAGGAATATGTTAGGATCCTAGCTAAGTCGGGTCACTCCATTCATGATTAAATCGAGTCGAATTATGTTAGTCTATCTAGTCGGAGTCAGTTATGAGACGGATGAGCTCAATCGAGTCAGTTATGAGTTGATTGGAATTGGGTTTTATCTTCGGTTAGGATAGAGTCAGTTATTATTTTCAGTTAGGAGTTTATCAAGTTAGTTAAGAGTCGAAGATTAGTGAGATTTTTAACAGACCCTATAAATAAGGCTGTAAACTATTTCATAAAAATCAATCAATGAGAAGTATTAGTTTTAGTCAAAAGACAAAACCCTAGGAGGTAGATCCCCTCAAAATGATCTAGAAGACCCGATCCCCTTGAAGAGATCGATTATCCCCATTTTCACCTTCTTCCTCCACGATAGAACCCTAAGGTCCTACCAATTGGTATAAGAGCCATCGTTTCTTGGCTCTTTCGCTGCTATCATTCATCATCATCACCACTTCCCTTTGCTACCTTATATCATCGTCACCATCATCCTTATCATATCTTCTTTCTCATCTTTGTACTGCCACTTCGCTATAAACTCATCATTATCATTATTGCATTGTTGTAACAAATATCCTTGCTCCAAAAAAAAAGAAAAAAGAAAAAAAAGGAAGCCCCAACACCCTCTTTTCTCCTGATATATGAAAAAAAAAAGAAAAAAAGGAAGAGAGAGAGAGAGAGAGAGAGAGAGAGAGAAAGAGAGAAAGAGAGAAGAAGAATCACCTTCCCCCTTCTTCCCCACCTACCTCTCGCCTGCCAAGCACAACCAGCTGTCACTACCCTCTTGGGTCACTGCTCCACCCGCGCTGTCACAGACAACAATATAAACAAAATGTTCGATGAAATACTTATGTTTGTCCATGTCCTTCGGTTTATGTACATACCTTGTACAGCAAGTAGCGGGCTTGCAGTAGGCTTAGCTGCCCTATTTTGGTTTGCTTTGTGACTAATTTTGGCTTGTAAATATGAGGGTGTCTTGTAAACACTTGTGGGAACCTCGGTCTGTAATGGACCATTTTTCTTTGTATGCAACCTTTCTGAGTTTGTAATGTTCATGAGTGTAATTTATATCTGGCTTTATAAAGTGTTTGCTTGAGCAGTTGCTTGTGGATCCCGTGGGAATTGCCTCTTCTGGCCCGTTTTCTCTTTTGTAAGTCTAAGGGACTCTAGGAGATCTCGGGGAGGGTTGACCTTTGCGGACGGATACGCATGGGTGCCGTACAGCTTAGGCAAAATCAGCTAAGCCCATGACAATGTGGTATCAGAGCGGGACAAGCACACGTAGAAACACTTGCCATACAAACATGGGGGACCTAGCTGGGCTGTGTGGAGGACAGCCAGCACACACAACCATTTGGGGAAAACGGACATTGAGATGTAGGGAAATGAGTCGCTCAGAAGAGCGGGCATCTAGACTTGGCATTTAGAAGAATGACCAACCCTTTGCGCAAGAGGCATCACGAGGATAAGCAAGCGAAGAAGAATGTGTAGCGCACAAAGATTGGGACGGTTGAGTTCAAGCTATAGCTCGATATTGGCAACCAAACTTGATGGTGCTCAAGGCAAGCAGAGTGCTTGGTGAGAGATGAGACCATGCAAAGTGAGAGGTGTTGCGTAACGACCGAAAGAGTTGTGCAAAACTCACAGAGGTGAGGGGAATTGCTAACTCGAAGGATTCAGTACTCATGCAATGGCTTGTACACGGAGTGTTCGTGGCCATCCCAAGGCGTGATCGGAACTCGACGCCATGGAGCATCAGAACTTTCTCTTCGACATGAAAGGATACGTCCGTAGGCGGCTGAAATGTGTAACAAGTTCAGCACGTTACTAGACCCTGAAGGGTGCAGTGGAGACTGTATTAGCAAAGGGTTGGAATCTAGCAAGTGCATTTACGGGGGCAGAACAAGGCACAAGTTGTTCAGCAAGACAGAGTAGTCCAAAGAGGATAGTGATTTTTGAAACTTATAGTGGGAAGTATGTAAAGAGGAAAGTTGCTCCAACATGATCGATATCCAGGAGGGATAAGTCCTAGTTCTCTAGAGGGAGAATTATGTGCAACGAACCACACATTGAGGAAGAGTTTCTTAAGGTAATATCTTCATAAAGCTCAACGGACCGAATGAATGACATGGAATCATCGCATGATCTCGAATAAGGTAATGCATTAGTGGATGCATTTCGAGATCAAGTGGGGGAGCAATCCAAGGCAACATCATATGAAGGCACACATAGAGTCGATGCAGAAATCAAACTCAACGGAGGGCTGACCCATGGAATGGTGGACACGAGGGCCACTATCAACTCAATGCAAATCGAGGAGCGGAACGACTTGGGTGGAACTGGGTAAAGTATACTAAGTCGCATGAAAGGAGTCGACATAAAAGATGGAACATGGAGCGAAGGCACAAAACTTTCCTTGGACAGAGGTCAAGGGCATGAACTCTTGTAGAGGTAAGAGTGAGATCATGTCATTCCATGGATTTTTCATTATGATGGGACATACTTATCTTGCATGGTGCCAAAGATGAAGGGAGCTTCGAGGCACATGCAAGCTACCTTAGAGATGCATTTGATAGAATAACTAAGGTGATTCAACTTGCGGAGGCAAAGTTGGGATTAGGAGACCTTAGCACGAGGCAAGAAGATGTAGAGGCGAGTATTCTTGAAGAATATGCCACAGTGTTACCATTCGAGTTGTCAAGAACAAGTGGTGCATAGCAGAGATTATGCTGGTAGGGGATAGAAGCCCAGGATCCAGGCAATAGTGCACCAATCTTAGTGAAGTTAGGGGGACTTCATGAGCTACTATGCGACAGACTATCCTAGAGCTATGTTTCGTCCATGTGTGACCCAAGAGTGGGTGGACGATGGTGAATTGCCAAGGGAGCGAACTAAAAATAGGAGATGGCAGAGGCCCTATGATGTGTTGGCAGAGGCCACACGTGAAAAAGTCGTAGTCCTAGTTCATCACACGAGAATCTGTATACAATGGAGATGTCACCAGGAGGTAACATGGTGCAGCGGATCGTGGTGGAATAGTTCGTGGCAATGCAACGCAGGCGATCATGTCCTGTGAGGGACAAGATCATGTGGAGGTATGATCAGAAGTTACTGGGAGCTCCACTTTGGTGTACGACACAATAAGAAGAAGGTCTATGAATTCAAGGAGTGAATGTCATGATACCGTAGAGGCGGGTCTTCGTGTGTGCATCGAAGCTTACATTGGATGAAAGTCTTAGTCATCAGCATATGAGGGCTGTATACCACCGAGGAATAAGTTCAAGTGTAAGTACCAATGAATCCCATGGAGGGGGACGTGATCATGTGAATGATCAGAAGCTGTTGGGAGCTCCACTTCGATGAACAATACAATGATAAGAAGGGTTGTGGATTCAAGTGGTGAATGTCATGGTACCGCAAAGGCAGGTCTTCCATGTGTGTGCATCGAAGCTTGCATCAGATGAAAGCCTTGGTCATCAGCATATGGGGGTTGTGTACCATCGAGGAAGAAGTCAGATTGCAAGTACTAGTGAGTCCCATGGAGGGGCTTGATTATACAAAGGTATGATCAGACGGTTGGAGAGTTGGACTACTTCAGTGCTCACATTCGCTTAAGGGGGCCCGACAAGTCAGAGGACGAAGCCGAGTAAGCGAACGTTGCTACCAAGAAAGCTAAGGAGAACAGAATCGACATGAGCCTTACAACAAGATGGCGGAGGCCATGCATGAGAGTTGTAGTTGTTCTTTCCATCGACCAAGGAGAACTGCTCGGAGGACACAGTGATGTCAAAGCAGGTGGTCGAAAGGGGCGAGGAAGCGACGACGAGTCCAGTGGGGCTCAGCTACCCAAAAGTAAAGCATTGGTTAGAAAGGAGGTGGACTCGGAGGAGCACCACAATACCGTAGAGGCAGATCTACCGATCACGAAAGAAGGGATGAAGATGCAAGGTAACGGATAGTAGTGCTATGGACTTGGTAGCACCATGGTACCGCAGAGGCGGGACTTCCGTGGAGTCATCGATCCCTTGCTCTCATGGAGGGAGAACATTAGTCGTAAAAGGGGGCCAAGGAGGTGGAGAATGCAAAGGCAAACTCCAAGTACCAAGACAGAACAAAAGGGCAGAGGCCAAGGAACTTCATAAGACCGGTGTCGATAGACTTCTCATCAAGATAGCCGAAAGCGGAGGACTTCGGGTTGATGCAGGAGTGCTCGACCAATGAATGAAGTAGGCAGTACGCGGTACTATACCTTTCTACTCAAAGGAGTAGGCGACAAAGGTGATGGAGAAGACGATACAATCCTAGAGGCGACCAGATCTATCAAAGACTTACTCCAAGTTGGGGGACTCCAATTTGGGGTAAACTTTTTGCTCTTTTCGGGTAAAACTTCTTGTATTCCAGAAGTTCAATGGTAGTGGGAAGGCGAATCATAGTAGCTAACTCAACGCAAAGAGTGCAAACAATTCAAGTGCTTCAGAAGTGTAAGCAAAGAGCGGGCGAATGTTAGTAACCAGCTCAATGCATGGAGTATAAACTTGAGGAGGCAAGCAAAATCAAGTAACCTTTGCCTTCTCAACTCAAGAGAATGAGCAAAACTGAGTACCCCAATTCTCTTAACTCGAGGAGGTGAGCAAAGCCGAGTAACATTGTCTTCTCAACTACTAAGAGAATGGGTGAAGTCGAGTATCCCAGTTCTCTTACTTATCTAGCAAAGGAGCTCTGCATAAGTTCAATTACCCTTCAAAGAAAGCTTAGGAAAGATAATAGTTATCAAATCCTCACTATTGGTGATCAGTACTAATGAGAGTAGATTGTCTGCTTCATTTTCCAATTGATTAATCGAAAGCGGGAGTGATGTGAAAATACTTAGAAGTGACAACTAAACGTGGAAGAATGATCAATGAACAAACATTATGGAGGAAGGACCTCAAAAATCTTAAAGTCTGCGAGGCGATACTCGTCAAAGTTCCAACAAACATCCACCCAGTTCAAGCAACATGAGTATACTGCGATATTGCCACATAATAAGGCAGGTCTTTTCCTTTATCAGAGGGATGCGCGAGAACCAACAAGGATTAGCACAACTCAGCCAACCCCACACCAGATTCAGTCATTGGTGAGTTGAAGCAGCATGGCAGATCAGAGTTTGACTACTCAATAACAGCGTCGCAGAGCGACTGGGAGCCAAAGGGTCATATTGCAGCCAAAGCAGAAGATTGAATATTCAGCATAATGCGAGGAGATGCAACCTCTACAGTGGCTTCAACGAGGACGTCGAAGGAATAAGTGGGGGAGAATATCACAGACAACAATGTAAACAAGGTGTTCGATGAAATGCTCATGTTTTTTCGTGTCCTTCAGTTTATGTACATACCTTGTACAACAAGTAGCGGGCTTGCAGTAGGCTTAGCGGCCCTATTTTGGTTTGCTTTGTGGTCAATTTTAGCTTGTAAATACGATGGTGTCTTGTAAACACTTGTGGGAACCTCGGTCTGTAATGGACTATTTTCCTTTGTGTGCAACCTCTCTGAGTTTATAATGTCCATGGGTGTAATTTATATGTGACTTTATAAAGTGTTTATTTGAGCAGTTGCTTATGGATCCGTGGGAATTGCTTCTTCTGCCCGTTTTCTATTTTGTAAGTCTAAGGGACTCTGGGAGATCTAGGGGAGGGTTGATCTTTGTGGACGGACACGTATGAGTGCCGCACGACTTAGGCAAAATCAACTAAGCCCGTGACAGTGCACCTTCCCCCTTCTTCCTCCCCTGCTCTTACCACCGGTCGGTGCCGCCTCAGCCACTACCCTCGTCCTTTCCTCCTTTCCTACCGCAGTAGTCGCACGCCCTATGCGCGGTCTTCCTCTCCTCCCTCATCTATCGCTGGCACCTCTGTTCCTCCCCTTTCTTCCCTGTCGTCGCCTCCTTGCTGCCGCTGCCGCTGCAACCCACTGTCGCAACCTCCTCCCCATCACCACCCACTGGATCACGTCACCGCTGCCCTCTCCCTCGACTGCTTCTTCCTCCGCCAGCCACCTCTGTTCCTCTCCTCCCTTCTACTGTCTTCGGTCCTTGCCGCAGCAGCCACCCCAAACATCGACGCGCCTACTGCCTCCTCCCCACCATTGGCCATTGTTGTCTTCTACATCGCACCCCTTCTTCCTCTCCTCATCAACCGTCGGCTAGCCCTCGACAGCAGTCGTCCAACCCCTGCCACCGTCGGCACCGACTAGTCCTCTATCGCTATCCCCTGTCGCACTTAAATGTCACTACTGCTTTCCTCCTTCATCGCCGTCGACCATCCTTATTGTCGCACATCGCTCCCCATCGATTGGAGCAGTCGCAGCCATCCCTCGTCGGACCATGCTGCTTGTTGGACCCTGCTGCTCCCGCTTCCTCTTCCTCAACTCTAGCAAGAATCCACGTTGTAACCCACGCACAGCAGCATTGCCATTGCCCTACCACTACCATATCTACTACCCCCTACTCTTCAGCACTCGCTACCATCTCTTTCCCTTCTACTGCATCCATCTTCACATTGTCATCTCCTGCCGTCATCTGTAAATTATATATCGCTGCCATCTTCTCTTGCTGCAGGCGCCACTTTCATCCTGTTGCTGCCACCTAGCCAAGTTCCAACAGTCGCATCCATCTTTCTCTCCTCCCGTTGCTTGTCTACACCAACAATCTCGTTGCGACCAAGTCCTACCACATCTACGACGCAAACTCATGCCCCTAACTCGACAGCAAAAAAAAAAAAGAACTGAACATCACCGATCTACAATCCTACACGATGACTATAGATGATGCACTTGATGCAAAATTTAAAGCCTGCGAGGCTCGCATGGAAGACAGATTTCAAGAGCTCCTCCGTGAAATTAGAAGAAGCCGATCAAAGAGTCCCGACAAATCTCATCATACTGAAAGTTTCGATCTCAAAGGGAACATATCTAGAAAATATGATCAACGGCAAGACAAGGAGTTTCCTAGATGGGAAAATGAAGACCCAATCAGTTAGATCTCACGTGCTGAAATTTTTTTTCGTATTCACAGGACTTGAAAGAATCCATGGTGGAGATAGCTTCCACACAACTCGAAGGTGATACGATCCAGTGGTATGATTTATACAAGACCTATCACGGAGTCCCTTCGTGGGGACAGTTCAAGAGAGAACTCTTGAGTCGCTTTGGATCATTGAAGTACAAGAACATTAATGGACAGCTCGCTAAAATCCGTTAGACTTCTTCGGTACAGGAGTACCATAACAAATTTAAGCACATGTCGAACCAAACTCGAGATTGATCCGAGATACAATTGGTGAGAAAATTTATTGAGGGACTTAATCCTGAGATTCGGTGTGAAGTTAAAGCTCGCCATCCCCGCACCATGATAGTAGCCATATCATTTGCTAGTGTACATGAAAGAAAAATTATTATGGACACTGGCCGAAATATAAGCTTCAATAGACAGGACTTCAAGGTGGTCAACATAGACAATCACAAACAAGAGCAGCTTCTGACGGTCGAGACAATTAAGGAGGAAATAAAAACTGAAAATGTGGAGCTCAAATATGAAGGCTGTGACAAACTTCTGACGATTGAATCAGCTAAGGAGGAATAAAAAATTGACAATATAGAGTATGATCTCGAAGGCTGTGCTAAATTCGAAGACAAGATTGCTAATGAGCGAATCATAATTTGTGATAACAGGTGCTCAAAGGTAATACAACTACTTATTGATTTCTTTTTGATGCCCCAGGAAGACTTCGAAGTGGTGATCTCCAAAAGAAGATATGATACTACTACTAGCCATTAGATGAAAATGGTTCTCTAGAAGACTACAATGACAACTGCACAAGAAGACCAAACCATTGCTTACACCAATTGGAGATCCTACTTAATTGATCAAAGAGTCGTGATGCGTGATAAATATTGAAGTGCTCCCGAAATCTGATATTGCTCAGCCTTGAGGGCAAGGCTGATTTGAAGTGGGCGGGTCTGTTAGGACCCTAGCTAAGTCAGGTCCCTCCATTCATGATTAAATCGAGTCGAGTCATGTTAGTCTGTCTAGTCGAAGTCAGTTATGAGATGTGTGAGCCCAATCGAGTCAGTTATGAGTTGATTGAAGTTGATTTTTTATCTTCGGTTAGGATAGAGTCAGTTATTATTTTCAGTTAGGAGTTTATCAAGTTAGTTAAGAGTCGAAGATTAGTGAAATTCTTGGTAAAACCCTATAAATAAGGTTGTAAATACTAGGAGGTAGATCCCCTCGAAGTGATCTAGGAGGCTCGATCCCCTCGAAGAGATCGATTATCCCCCTTTTCACCGTCTTTCTCCATGATAAAACCCTAGGATCATATCAAAATAGTTTATGATTGCTTTGGTCAAACCTTGATTTGTAAAGACTCAAGACTGGCAATTTTCTAACGAGTACTTTGGGGGGTAATGACCGTTGCAATGGTCTCATTTTAGTTTAGTTCAACCTTTACATGTACAAGCTTTGGTTATTTAGAAGGCAAACGGGGAACTTAGAACTGTTAGCGGTGGCGGTTGCATGTGAAGGAACCGAAGGATACCTACGAAGTCATTCCTTAAGACTTTGGAGCTATCGTGACTAACATTAAACCCCTACTTTGTCAGTCTTATGGCTCATTGAGTTACTAATTTTTGTGGAGCTTAGTGCTCTTCCTGTCCAGTTTTTTTTTTCATTTTTTCTTTACATCAAATGACGTGTATACGAAGCCCACAAGACATATCACTTTATACTAACCAACTTGGATGTCTCAAAAAAGATCTTCCTGTGCAGTTTTTGAATACACAGAAGTTGCATTTTTCTTTCAAAAGAAATATAAAAAAAACATCACAAAGACTGTGAAAAGGGGATAATGATATAAAATGGCTCAAATCCTATAGCATCATTCTTGGTAGTTTGGCTAACCAAAATCCCTCAACTATGATCAGGTATTTATTCTGTTTATTGGAGCTGCAGCTAATGAAATTGCTGTGGCACTCACCAACCTCAATGGCCTTCGCGGAGTTACATCCGAGCCTTCATTTGCGGTGATTCCGCCACATTCAGCATGCTCTGTACAAATAAAGGATAATGATTTCAGAGTGCTTAAAGGGGCAGAGCAAATTACATTTGGTAAACAAGCAGTCCAGAATGTTTGACCTAAGAAGAGCGATGAAAAGATGAATGGTTTGTTCTACATCAGCAAGTGCTGCCTAAGCATCTACTTTAATAAACCATGCGGTGATTTCCTTTTCTTCCAACAATGTCAATTCAAAAGATCAACAAGTACTCTATACATTTGCTGCCCATTGGAGGGGAGATATTTCTTGAGATGCCTCATGAACTCAATTTAGTTTCATGACAAATGCAAAGGGAAAAATGGAAAATCAATTCTTAATGGACTTTCAAATACATGTAAGATATTTGTTTCGTTTGCTCTGTTGTATCGAGTAAAGCTATGTATAGCTGGAAGCCATGACATTGTTCAACAAAAATGGTTTTAGCATCATGCAACTTAAGATCGCTTGGCAAAAACTTTTGCAGAAGAAAAACTTGATTGATGATAGTGGGGAAAATAAGAAACATGAGCAAAGCTTATCATGTTAAAATAGAATGCAAGTTGCAAATGCTGGTGCTTGAAGCAATACCAAGTTCGTGCTCCGTTTGCTTTTCCTACTTCAAAAAAACTACATGTGAATGCAAATTGTACAAGGACACTACATAATCATGGCTACTTCAAGTAGGAACATATGTAAGTTGGCGGGTATCAAGAAGTTTCTTACCAATGGTAGGCCTTTCATGGCTCTTTCTTCCAAGTATGGTGACGGTTTGAAGAAGTTGCCAAACAACTCAGTCCATTTGTTGAGCTTTTCATATATGTAACTAGACCCAACACTGTCAGCCCAGTATACGATACCACCCCTTCAAATAAAACCAAATTATTAAGGTGCACAATCTTCACAGATTAAACACACAAGTCTTCAGCCAGCGTGTGCAAAAGAAAATCTTCAGGCACCATCAAACATTAAGTTTATAAAACCATTAAGTTAACCCTATAAAATAACAGCTAACAAAAGAATAGTGGGACATGTAAGCTCCGGTAACATCTAGCATTGTTTTCTGGTTCCGGCCCTGTGTTTTTCTTTGTGAAGAAACATGAAAACAGTCACAAAAGTGGTTGTCATATGTGCCACCTTTGGTAATTAGTAGATGAGAGCATATTTTTCAGTCCTACTAACATAGGATAATATTGCAATAGCTCCAGTGGAGCAACACAATCCTACCATGGGATACTAGTTCATGATCATATGGATGGATATATATATAGAAGTATGCTTGGAGAAATATATTCAAAGGTACTCACCTGTACTTGGGAAAACTCATTCCAAGAACAGATGCAATATCAAGATCTGATGCTTGAATCACAACCCCTTCAGCCAGGACCCTGCATGCTTCATTCACTACTGGAAAGAATATCATCTCCAGAACTTCTTGGTCACTGAGAATAACAGGCTACAGGAACAAAAAAAAAAGAAGAAGATATTCATCTGGTATCATCAATTAAAATATTTGAGTTACACAGTCACATGAAGGAAATGGTACACAGGAATATACAGCCACATAAATACCAATACACCAATCTACCATAAAGAGAAAAGTGAATCTGTCACTTTGATCTGTTACATTTATTTCTGAAAATGCCCTTTCTTACATTGCCACCAATTCCACATTCATCAAATTAAAAAGATCATATATGGACTGCAGATTTTATCCAGTTCTACCCTCCTGCCTCCATCTCAACTTTATTTAAATTAAATCCATATATTCTTATGCACACATGAAAACACATAGACAACATCTTGGACTCTGCCAAATTATTTATATTTCCACTTTTTCAGTTAGTTTAATCTTCTTTTCCATCAGACACCCTCTCTGTGGTGTGCTTTGTTTCTTGTCCATTCTGATCAATTCCTAATAACTGTACTTGGATATATCTGATTGGACCTGCCCATACCATCCGAAGCATCTCTTAGTGCAACCAACTGTAGAGAGCTCAAGGCAGTAAAGAACATCAGTAATCAAGTATATTATCTGATTCGGATCCCATTGGAAAACAAATCTGAACTTATAGCCTTCTAACATAACCAGTTAACTTTATTTAAATTATTGGTGAGAGAATCAAGCATCTGTGGACCATGTACCAGACCTTTGCATGTGAATGGCTGTTCACATGGTTCTGCCAGATACCAATGAGGTCTAGCAACCCAGCCAATTGTTAGTATGAGGCCAAAAGATGTCCCATATGTGACACTCTGTCACTAATTTCTGAAACAGTAGGTGAAAGACCTAATAGCATAAACGAAACAAAAGAATATACTAAAACTGTAAGATAACTATTTTGTTAAAACACCAAAATATATGCTCTTGTTAATTCTCTTCCTACTTAATTCTATCTAGTACACTGTGAATTTTATGTAAATATGGTATACAAGTACATAAAAAAGATTTGCACTAAATGTTGAAATCTGAATCTGACGTGACAAAAACTTAAAAGTTAAAACTACATGATTTCCCCCCTAAAATTTTAAAGTGTTGTCTGTTAGTGTGTGCAGTATCATGGTATACATATATAAAAAGTATTAATACACCTACATGATTACTATATAGATGAGGCTGGGCAAGTGATCACCTTTCCGCCAGGCATAACATTGGCACGCCTTCTATATTCCTCTATGATAGGTTGGACACTGGAATCAGGCTTTGGCTTCTGTCCCTTTTCATATATATAATACCCCTTGCCATTATTTTTCCCTGTTAATAAAGAGCCCATCAACATACCACAACAAGGAGAATATGAAGAACAACATAAAAAAAAACAGTAAGATAGACTCATACCATTTCGTCCATGTTTTACCATCAATCCTACCAGTTCAGATTCCAATGTTCGACCCCTAAAGGAAGAAGCGAAAAAGTCCTTCACTGCCAAAGCCACCTCATATCCACTCACATCTTGAAGTCTGTTCATTTGACAAATTGAACAGTTCAAGACAGCAAAAAGATGTAACACTCGAATAATAACTGATTATATTATTTTACAAAGGCAAATTGCTATCCTGTATAGGTCTAATTTATGAACATCGTGTAACTCTCCAAAATATTTAAGCATAACAGAAACCAGAAGGATTATTATTCAATACATATAACATAGATAAGTTATATATAACTATATGCAACATCTTTATGTAATACATGTAGGCCTGCTCGCATGCATAAATACAAACATGCATCTTATATATATATAATGTATATGTATATTCATAGTTAAATTTCACTATGCTATTTCCAAAAGGATAATGCTTGTGTCTTGGCATGAACTAAACTTATATAGAGGAATAATCTCATAGAAAGAAAGTATAGTTCCTTTGCAAGTTGTAACTACTGTTTAAAAATATCGTTTTTTTATACATACAGTTCTATTGTTTCTAAAATAGGGAAAAACAGTAAAATTGATGTATTCTTATTAGTCATTGTTTATGCTCAAGCTAAAGATGAAATAGAAGAATTAGATGCATTAATGACTTACTGAAAAGGGCCCATTGGCATGCCAAAACTGCTGACTACTCTGTCAATTCTAAACAAATCCACACCTAGATTAACCAAGAATTGTGCTGCTTGGGTATAAGGGAAGAATGTACGGTTTACTGCAAAGCCTGTGCAGTTACCCACCACCACAGGAACTTTTTTAATGGTCTTCCCCAGAGTCATGAGATCAAGGATCACTTGTGGAGATGTATTGTCTGTCCGAACGATTTCCAACAGAGGCATCACATGTGCAGGACTGTGCAATACCACAATAAAAACACAATCAGATTTTCCAATGAATAATAAAAACCAAGAATCACTATGCGTGTGTTATGGAGACGACAGAACATGATTATGATGTGTTTGATGCAGTCTGGCACTCATGAGCAACAAATATAACCATATATTTTGCATATGATATCTTTTGACGATAATTTTTGCACTCCAATTGGGGCACTAAAATATGCAAATAGCTTGTACATGTGCAATCATCCAGGTCAGCCTTTCTCTGATTGATGTTTTATAACATGCAACAAACCAGTAGAGGAATGTAATGATCCAGTTCAGCCTGCACACAGACTCCCTGAAGCTTGAAATACAATACGAGCTTTGTAAGTGATACAACTTGAAACTCAGGCATGAGAATATGAGGCGGTCCAGATTAATAACTTCATTAGAATTGGGCAAGATTGTAACAAACAGGTCAGTTTGCAATCTCCAAAACTGAAAATCTGTTCATGATGAAGTCTAAAGGATCTTGCGTATCTATCTATGTGGGAAACCATAAGAAGAAATGATGCACAATTTGGGTCTGGGCATTGCATTATGAACTTCAGCACGCAGCTGTTTTTGACCAAAGGCAGCCAGAACCTGTTCCCATTCTTTATCCGGGCCAAAAGATTACGTGGTAATTTCCCAACTTGGCCTGACAGAGCTAGTGAAAATCTAGCAAACCAGCACAACTTGGCATTTAAGTAATAGCCACGGACGTATATTAAAAATTAATTTACTAAATAATTACAACAGTAAAGTTATATTTCAACACATAACAAGGAAATGTAGAATAGTTAATGCAATATTACACCTCTGAATGTTTAATTGTTGTCCAAGCCAAAAGAAGATCAGACCCTTTCCCAACTTGGCATAAGTGCGCTAGTGCAGATCTAGCAAATAGAAAATTGAAAACCTAGTAAAAGACAGATTGTAAATTGCATCCAACAGCATAGCACACTTAGATAATACATGGTAGAATTATTATCCAACATAATGAAGAAAATGTAAAATATTTTATGTAAATTACTAAATTATTCTTCAAAAAGATGTTTCTTTTCCACCTTCATATTTTTACTCAAGTTTTTTGCTTTTCTTTTAAAACGTTGGTTTCAACCTTCCTCTCTATCATCTACATGCTAAAGCAGGAAAATTGCCACAGACCTGAAAAAATGTGCCCCAATAATTCGATCTTGAGAATGAGTCTTCTCACCAACAATACGGAGATCAATGGTGGATGTGTTGGTTGCAAAAATGCAATGTGGAGGACAAGCTTTTTCAATATCAGCAAATATTGACTGTTTAAGTGAAACCTTTTCGACAACGGCCTACAAAAAGAGGAAATTTGTTAAGAGTCTTAAGAAAAGAAAAAATGATAAAGGCCTTCAAGATGCAGTCAGCAAATTGAAACAATGAAAAAATCCATAATTGCTCGCTAGTACTAGATTATTTAACATTAGAAGATACTAGCAGCAACAATAACCATATCCAAAAGAGTTTGTTTGGCCATGATGGCTGAAAAGCATTGTCTTGAAAGAGAATAATAAATCTTCAAACTTAGGTGGTATCAAGGTAGCATGGTTTAAGAAATTGGCTGATCTAGGCCCGAAATGGCTCATCTTCCCAGATCAGAATATGCAATCCCTTGCAATCATATCAATGTAGGGTGAAGTCAGACAGAATCAACCAAGTCATCCACTTCTGGAATAAATTAACCATCTGAAGGTCTTGGAAAACGAGGAAAGCAGGCATTTTTGTGCCTAAAGCCTGTCCACCTGCTCTCCACACTGAGTAGCAGACCAGGCCATGATCTGCAAAGATGAAAGAAAATCGGAGTAAAGAGGTCCAATTTGATCTTTACCGGCCACCCTGCAATCATCAAAAGCAAGAGTGTAACACCACCGACGAACTTTACAGCAACACTGGGAGCAATCACCACCCAAACTTCTATCTTCCGGTCTTATGTCATTTTAACCACTGGATCTTAAAGTTTTTGGGGATTAATTTGACTGGTAGTGACCAAATCCATACATAATGTACTTAGATCTAGCATGACATAATCCGTATGATTCCGATCTAGTAAATTTACACTTTCGACCCTAACTTTTTATACCTGAAACATAATTGAAATTTGATGAATTAAATTATGATCCATGTCAATCTATGTGTGACTGCAATTCAAGCAACTTGCCTACAAATTTTGACAAGGACTAAACTGGTTACTGAACATAAAAATATTGTTTTTTCAGTGAATTTTTTTCAGGCGTAGTAAATAGCCTTCTAGATGGATGATCCAAATGAGTAATGATTGGTTAAGCAGTAGGTATTTCCTCTTTGATGTAGCTATCAAAAGAGAATGATACCATTTAATTGTTCGGAAATACAAAAGATGCATCCATGTGGAAGAAAGCAGTGCAGGAAAACATTATGATAAATCAGATAACAGAGCGAGGAGGAATTTGAAAGGACACCGGGGTACTATTGAGGATTTAAGTGACCATTTTTTAATATTTCTAGTGGGGATAAGGATAGGCAGACAATAATTTTGAAGCAAAAGATATATTATTGAGGACACCACGCACTAGACAGAAGAGTCACCTTCAAGTTTTAACAGATGCTTAGCATTGTTGCATGTAAATGAGTAGGAGGAAAGAATCTATAGGATGAAACTTGAGCAGAAGAACTCCAGTGTGTACTTATATTTGTTAATTTTTGCATTTCTATCTATTAGGCAAAAGCTGACAGCACAATCTAAACCGGTGATGACAGATCTCGAGTAGAAGTTCCAAAAACTATCCATAAACTGAGTTTGACTTTCGTTTCCAAATTTTGTTATGTAGTTGCACTAAATCTAGCAGAAAAAAGGGAACATTTATTAATAAATAGAACTGCATCTACGGCTAAATTCCATCCAATTATATGATACGTTCCAGAATCCAGATAATCATTTGCTGATTTCAAATGGTAAAGGACACATTCTTCTCGCCATAGTATATCATAAGCTTCAAATTTTCAAAATAAAATTTCAACTTGATTACAATATTCTAGCCCAAATACAAATTTTGGAGTTGGAAGAGTAACCTCGATAACCATATCGACATTCTTGAACTCTGAGTAATCTAAAACACCCGTTAGAAGTGGCAATGTCTTGTTCATCTTTTCAATAGTCAACGACCTTTTCTTCACAAGGCTTTGAAGGTTAGCTGTCACAATTAATGTAAGCACAATTTACTTAGAATCATGAAATTAACGTATACATCATAAAATAAAATATGATGAATAAATGATCCTCAAGTAAAATTATATCTGTAGCAATTATGCGATATTAATGGTTTTCCCAGCATCTGAAGGGAAAAAGAAACAAGAAAAAGAAATCTGGACTTGAAGTGAGGTTAATCACTATGAACTTACCTTCTATCATTTTCAGTCCTTTCTGCAGTAAATTGGAATCAATTTCCTTGAGGATAACAGGTGTATTGTTTAAGATTAAGGCAGTAGCTATTCCAGAACCCATTAAACCTCCACCAATTATGGCGACTCTTTTTATTTTCCTTGGTCTGATCCCAACATCAGTAACATTAGGTACCTGCCAAAGACAGTTAAATGCTAGGAAATTAATCATATTTAGAAAATTAAGGTTTAAGTTTGATACACATCCAGATTCTTTGCTTATGTAAGATCTGAGTCATGTAAGAAAATGAAACAAAATTGTACTATCTGCATTCTGAAGTTCCTTAACCTAATCATACTAGTATAATATAATATCACTGCTAGTACACCACAGGTTTACGTCCATATTGTAAACTAAAAGAAACGATCCAAGGATTGATGCGAACACCTAAAACATATTCCTAACCTTTGCAGCCAAAGATTTGGCTTATTAACATTCATAGACTTCATTTAAGTTGTGGAACTAGGCATGCATACGAAAAGCTGATATTTCACAAGAAAGTCAAAGGATTAAACACTTGGAGACACCATGCAACTGAGGATTGGGCTTAATAACATTGATAGAATTAAGTTGCTGCAGTTTGCTACCTGTACAAAGTGGATATTTTCACAAGAAAATTGAAGGACTAGAGTCTAGACCCTTGGAGACACACAGGAATATCCAATATCTATCCCTGGTCCATGCAAATAAAGATTATGCATAAAAGAAATTCATAGAACTCAAATAAGTTACTAACTCAAGTAAAGTCTACTTGCAGTAAGTAAAAATTCAGTATCAAAAACAAAGGGAAACTAAAATTTTCTTTATGTGGTTTCATACTTTCATGAATATGTCTTCTGATTTAGAGTAGACTATCCAAATCACAGAAAACTAAGATGCAAAATGACATCAATGATTCTTGCTGCACATTTGTGGCACTATGTCAAAAACTCAGAATTGCTTATCCATAGTAACTATTCTGCAACACCCCACTCCTCTCTCTTTCTCCTTTTGTTCTAGTGTGTCAAACAAAAAGAGATCCTATGTGACACTACTGACTTTTCTAGCAAGAAGATAAATCAGTTTAGATATTGATTCATCTAGACACCAAAATTTGGACTTCAAAAGGCAGCAGAGATTGCAAAGAAGCATAAGGACAAAAAAGATATAACTAAAAACTTAAAGTACCACAAACGCTAGCTGGAAGACAAGTAAAAAAATATTGTAGGCAAAGCAATAAAAACCAGGCCAATTTCCAGGAATCAGAAGGTCTGTTTGTTAGTACAAACTTTGGAGTACAACAAGAAAGTGGCTCTTGGAGGATTTAAAGATGATAGTGCTAAGATTCTGGTCAAGTGGATATTCATTTTGGTGAAAACTGATGACTCCACAAAATCTTCTGTATGTTAAGATAACTACATATATATCAGATAAATAGTATACAAACACGAATTTGGTGATCAAAGCTATGGTTTGAGGCTTAGAGTCTGCACCCTAATTTTGATGAAATATATTTTTCTCAATAAGAAAGCTTAAGCCATGTCACAATTCATCTTTCTTCTCAAAACGCCATCCTCCATTCTAAGGCCTAAGAAGTCCTCAGGGTCTTTAAGGGACTTGCTCAAGCCAAAGTCCTGCAGTTCAAATTCTAAGGCATTCAGAAACATTCTCGAGAAAGATATATATTCAATAGTGCAAAACAAACATTGTTTATCTGACCTGACAAAAGATGGTGGTTCTCTAACTAGCTAAATACCATGGTGTTAAACTTCTACTCAGTTCTCTCTGCATCTTTGATGAAAAATTAATGACTTCAGAAGGAAGGCTAAGGCTTTTTCAGAAAGTATGGTAGAGGGCAGCTTCAACCTTCTTAGAAAGAGCCACAAAAGGAATGCTAAATATGGTCAAGCAATAGTGAGATAAGACACAAAATCAGTTGTTTTGGAAAGTAAAACCCCATGAAAAGGCAGGTATATGACTTTGCTTCAGCTCATTCCACCTCATTCTTTGTGCAAATTTTGTTTAGCAGCAACAAAAGCATCAGTAGTTTCATATTCAGTTCACATTTGTTTTTGGAATATCAAATCTTTAATGAAAAAGGAAGGTGAAAAACATATTTCATCTACAAATAGACAATATACCAACAATTCACAAGAAGAAATGTTAAGCAAGAGACTATAAAATTCAAAACATGAAGGATAATCACCTTTGATGTTGCACGTTGAGCAAAAAAGACATGAATAAGCCCCTTTGTAGTACTTGAGCACATTAACTCCTTAGAAACCTTTGCTTCCTGAAATTAGGACATCAACTTTAGAGCACAATGCTAAAAGCAGAAATTGAGTACCAAAAACAAATTGGCAAAGAATGGCATCAATGGTTGACCATCCCATGGAAGTTTGTAAAAGCATTTTTCCTTTAAAATAAGGAAAATTGAGTTTTAGTGACATCATAACTTTCTGGAGTTTTTCATGTTAGTACAAAGTCTCTTTAACTAAATTAACTGATAGTCAATATAAAACCTTGGCCTGAATATTGACTTACTCTGAGAATGCCAGAATTTCATCAACCATGAAAATATAACATGGCTCTGACTTGAGTTCATTATTACTATGGAATAAGCAGGACAAAATTTATGCCCATCAACTGCATAATATGGTTACAATTGCTTATTCCACAATAAATTGCACTTTAGAAGTCAAAAAATTTAGAGAGAATTTACTTTTTACTTGTTTCTTTATACAAACATAATATTTTTCAAATAATATGATACTGCTGTAAATATTCCACAAGTAGACCACGGACAACTTGTTCATAACATGTGGTAGTGAGCATTCCCTAGCAAGTAAAGGGTCAAATAGGAATTTTGGCTTTTATGATCAAAATTTTAGTGTATTAAATGAACAAAGGATGGGAACCCTATCCATTGTCCACTCGGATGCAGGGAAGGACTCTTGGGGGTCATGTATCCAATAGAATCATATCACTGAGAAAAATTATGAATTTTTGGGAGTACTTTTGGACCAAACAATTTATATGCCCTATAAGTTAAGAAGCAAGGAAAATGTATTTTTGAAGAAAACAATATCAAATTTATAAAAAATGATTCTGCACCATTCTTAAGTTTCTGTGCTTAAATCCACAGGATAAGTATTACAAACAGGCCCTTAATCAACTTAGTGAGATTTAGCAATGGCATAATATAGCAGAAAAGCAAGTGCTGGCACAGGCTTCTTGCATGGGACTCTTATGTAATTCTTGACAACTTCAACACGTTCTATCATAAAAAAATAGAAAGAAACACATACCTTCAGAAGACCAGCATATCCTCCAAAATTTATACCTTCCTCAATTGCATCAAGGCATGCCTGGTGCTGTGGCACATTAGGTGCTATCCTCTTAGCCTGTTGCCTACCAGCCTTCAGTGTTTCAAAAGCTTCAGAAAGAGAACCAAGTCTATCAGTCCGACGAAGTGAAATGATCCATGGTTTACGTCGCTCTGCAATTTCCAAAGCCCACAATCGTGATGTTTTCAGCAAATCCTCAGGTGAAGCAATAGCATCAACAAGACCGTATTCTTTCCCTTCCTTGGCATTAAGTGATTTTGATAGCTGCATTAAAACGTCAGAAAAGTAAAAGAAAACTGTCAATTATGAAAGCTAGCTTAACATTTAGTAATTGTCATTGAATTAATTATAATCTAGACCAACATAAAAGGTATTTATTACATTCAAAAGATCAAATATAATATCATAATGAACAAAATCATGTTTGTTAGAACAAAGCAAAAGACATGTGCAGATACAGACCAAATATAGTTAAGCCACATGGTTTTGTTTGTGAAGGGGGTTCAAGAGAACATACAAGTGGCTGACATGATGACAAAGTGGACTCTAAAGCAAGGATTGCAATACCACTCAGCACAGTTTGGGACATACCATGTTAAAAACTTGTCAGCATGCTTTCAAAACACATGATTTTTATGCATAAAATCCAAAATTAAACACTGTAATTATTCCTAGTGGCATTCTTTTGGACATATAAGGAAGGGATGTTATAAACAAAACAAAATCAAGATTAACTTGCAACATAGATTGGTCAGGCTGCACTGATATTGGAAAGAATAAACTAACCAGCAACATTTCTATAGCTTTTGGCAATCCCACGAGCCTTGGAAGACGTTGTGTGCCTTTCAGATAATAAGGTCCCAGTGAGACAAGACAATTAGTATATACAAAGAACCTTTAGAAAATAAGAATAGTTTAGAATATTCTTAGAATCACATGAGTTGGTCAACACCTCCCATTCCAGGAACCACACCAAGAGCCAATTCTGGCAATGCAAGCTGAGCTTCGGGAGTAGAAACTCGTGCATGGCAACCCTGAATAATTTTACAAAGTGCTTGATGGAGGTTCTGTGAAGATCTAATTATAAAGAAAGACAGCTGAAAGTGCAACATGTATAAAGAGCACAAACCATCGCTAGCTCCAGACCACCACCTAGTGCAAGCCCTTGGATGGCTGCAACAGAAGGCTTTGGAGCATCTGTATAACCAATAAAGTATGCAAATTTAAGTACTTGAAAGAAAGAATATTTATCAAATGCAGGAAAATGTCCAATCAGACTACCAAGTACTCTTTTTTCCAGTAAGAATATACATAATATTTGAAACAGACAAGTCATTGTAACTCATAGTGGTGACAAACCTTCAATAACATTGACCACAAGTTCAATAGATGCATTTGGTAGCAGTGACAGATCTCCTGCAAGTAACAGTTGAACTAATTAAAAAATTGCAAATCTTATATGATAGACTATCAAACAAGCACATTTAACAATTTTGTATCCTTTGAGGACCATGCCTGTTTTCTGAACAGCAGCAAAGATATTGATATCAAAACCACCACAAAACTTGCCACCCTCCCCTGTCAGAAAAGAAATTGGGGATGGCATCAGATCCACATATAAGAGAAATATAATTGTAGCAGCATACAATAAAACATCTTTTAAGAACTAAATAATGCATGTAAATGCACCAATATGGCACCATGGAATGTCAAACATCATACGCATCAGATAATTCCAACATTGCTGCTTGGCAATCAATAAAATTTACTGCTACACTGATAATAGCATATCTTACATCTGAAACCCATCAAGTTCTTATTTTTCTTCCTTTCAAAACCTATGAAACAACCACTTGACCATTCAAATAACAAACCATTCCTTCCACTTGTGATGACCTCTCATGAATTTTCTTTATCAATTTTGCTGTCAACTAACAGTAACAATTCCTGAAGTGAAAACATACAATAAGCATTATGCAGTGTTCCAATTTCAGAGTTCTTAAAACACATCCCAGCTTGTATTTTCTAGCAACCACTTAGAAATTAATCAGAAATCCTATGTGAGATCCATAACAATGTAAATTTTCCAAAAGCTAAAGATGCTTATTAGCCATTAAAATCAGCATCACCATGCAAATCCGTCCCTGTGACCAAGCACATAAGAGTAAAACCACCACTGAATACTGAGATCAGAAGCCATTACAAGGTGAAGCCTGGAAGAGAAAGCATATTAGTCCATTCATGAAACATCCGTTCTCATAAATTTGGTAACAGTTACCCAGGCTTTCTCAAGATCTGGATATCAATAATCTAGAATAAGGAAAATATAATTCACCACGCCAATCTCGAAGCTGGTAGATCATCCAGATGATAAGTTCCAGAAGCCAACAAGATAGTCAATTTATGTAATTCTCTTGGTAACTGGTAACAAACAATCAGAATCCTTTGAAAAACATATATGATGAATTATCAACATTTGCAACAAAAGCCTCGCCTCATGACACGTAAAATAACATCAGAAAACAAGGCACAAACGTAGCATAGAAGCTCACCGGTTAACACAATTGCTTTGACGTCACTCCTACTCATTGCCTCCGCATACTTCTCCTTCAATCCAGCAACGACTACAAGAATCTAACCAATAGTAAGTTGGCAATCCTCTAATCACCAAACGTAACTCTCAAATCGAGATCAAAATCAACAATGAAGGTCCACGAAACGACGAGAAACATGAAAATGATGGGGATTTACTCGGAAGAGCCAAAGCATTAACCGGAGGGTTGCGGATGGTGATGACCGCCACCGCGTCGCTCCCAACGTCCATCGTCACTCGAACGGCCGCCATCAGATCGAGCCCGAGGGATCAAGAATGTGGGGCTCGTCGATTTCACCCGTGGGGTCTCCGCCGATCGAAATCGATATCGAGAGGAGGAAGGACTCGAACGCCGAAGAGCGCGCGCTTGTGTACGCCCACCGCCGACACCGTATGTAGGAGCATCGGGGTGAAGTAATTATTACCTCTCCAAACTTTACTAAAATAATATACATACAACGCGGCAATCATTCACTGGGTGAGGCCACAACCATAGTGGGGAGCGTCATCGGATCTCGATCGATCGTGGCCATAGGATGTGATCCTACGTAGGACGGCATGGATGGCTGCAAAGCCGTGGGCCCGTCTTCGTGATCGGCTCGGCCTTCAGGGACGGAAACTAATTATCTCAATTTTTTCTTTTGGGAAATTAATTCTACGACAGTTACTTCGAATCAAACGAGGCAGATGATGCACATTCGTATAGAAATATGGAATGAACGAATCACAGATGACACTTTTGGAAAGGTGGCGACTGATGCATGAACCCTCTCGTAGGAAAGTTGGTCTTTCCAAATTTATTCATTCCACTTTTTTCTTTCTTCTCGATCATTTTTACTTGTTTTATAATATTTATAGCTCTATTTTTTATGACTTTGGAACGTAGATATTATCTTCGAATCGACTTATTGTTCTATCCATTTCCTAACATAGAGGCTTGCGATGATATGGAAAGGTGAAGGGACACGTACACCGACTGTTATCGGGTTCGGGTCGGATTTGAAACATGCTCGATATCTGGCCTTCCGATGCGACATCTCACGGTTCCCTTACCCATCTCAGTACATCACCGTCGATGCTATATCAATCATAAGAGATCCAAACTCAACGGTCTTGATAAGCCCGCTCGATCCTAATCGAGACGAAAACACGAGTGTCTGTTCTCAACCGGCCCTGCCAAACTGAAGGAAAGCGCAACCCTAATCGATCGATCGGATCGGGGGAATGGCGAGCTCGTACGACTACGACGACGGCTCCCTCGAGTCCCGGCACGGGCGGCCACCGTCGGCCGGCCAGGGAGGAGCCTCCACGGATCTGGGTTACGACCCCAACTTCGTGCCGGATTCAGTGAAGACCTTCGTCGTCCACCTCTACCGCCACATCCGGGAGAAGAACGTGTACGAGATTCACCAGATGTACGAGGGTAGTTTCCAGCGCCTCAGCGACCGTATGTTCCGAGACAACCCCTGGCCATCCGTCGAGGCCATCGCTCCCTACGTCGACAACGACCATGTCTTCTGTCTCCTATACCGCGAGATGTGGTTCCGCCACGTCTACGCTCGGCTCTCTCCCACGGGTCGGCAGCGGGTGGAGTCGTGGGACAACTACTGTAGCCTCTTCGGAGTCGTGCTCCACGGGGTCGTCAACATGCAGCTTCCCAACCAGTGGCTGTGGGATATGGTGGATGAGTTCGTCTACCAGTTCCAGTCATACTGCCAGTATCGGGCCAAACTCAAGAACAAGACAGAGGAGGAGCTGCAGCTGCTTCAGCAGTACGATCAGGTAATTTAGCGGGGAAACATTTTTTTACTTTTTATTTGTTGATGCGTTGTTTACATTTTACCGCTTGTTATCACACGACAAAAAGTTTCGATCTTGAAGTTGTGCAATAGTGAGTTCCGTGTGTTTCTTATGGTGATGTGGAGCGTAATTGATACTAGGAAAGCCGATTTCTTTCTTTCGGTAATGGTATATGTTCAATTAAAAACCCTTTAAATCTAATTTTGATTAGATAAGACTTGTATGAAAAAAAAACAATCGCATTGGATATGGGTCTGGTACTAGTATTAAGAAACTACAAACAACAATGATGTAACAAATATATGGACCCAATACAAGTATAAAGAAATTCGGATATTAGTTATCGATTCATCTTCTTGCTGATTTGTTTGTTCTGATGTCATTTAGGTACTCCTTTTTACGGTGTTAATGTTTTGTAGTCTCCAATGATCTTAGTCATAACTTGCTGTAGACTTGTAGTGCTCCCTGTAACAAACATTTGCAATCTGCATGGTCTTGTGCGTGTTAAGAATATTGTACATGAATGTTGTATCTGTGCTTTTCTCGGATATGCACTTCCGTGGTTCTATTTTATACATTTGTCGGTGTATTATACACTTTCTTATTTGGTTTCTTTTGGTTTCGATACTTTTCAGTGTCTAATGCCTTAGTCATCACTTCCTGTAGTGCTCCCCATGACAGACATTTGCAATCTGCCAGGTCTTATGCATGTTGCATCTTTGCTTGATTGATATGCATTCCCATGTTTCTATTTTGTATATTTTTCTTTTTACAATCTTCTTTTCTGATGCCTCACTTCTAAACTCTAGTCCTTTGTAATACTTGTTGTTGATAGGCATGGAATGTGTATGGGGTGCTTAATTACTTGCAAGCTCTGGTGGAGAAATCAGCTATCACTGAAATTTTGGAAAGGGAGAAAGAAGGCCTAGAACAATTCACTGCTACTGATGGTTATGATTATGAAGGTGGAACCAGCAATGTCCTAAAAATGTTAGGTTATTACAGCATGATTGGGCTGCTGAGGGTCCATTGCCTTTTGGGAGATTACCATACCGGGTTAAAGTGTTTGGCTGCAATCGACATTAGTCAACAAGGTGTTTACAATGTTGTGATTGGGAGCCACATATCCACCATATATCACTACGGGTTTGCAAACTTAATGCTACGGAGGTGAGTAGCTCTTTAACCTTTCATTGTTGCATCATTCTGAGAAAACAAACTTTAGTCTTGTTGATATTCATTTTCTCTTTCTTTTTGGCTTTTTTCCTATGCCTTTTCCACACACCAGATTCCAGTGTTATTTTGGTTGTTTTAACCAATTATTTAATTTTCTTAAGCCATTAGTGTGGTCAGCAGCTATGGAGCTGGTTTTAATATACATATATGTATATGTTATATGTGACATGAACATTACCTTGTTGGTATTGTAATCCAGAATATTTTTTGAAAAGTGAGAAGATTTTTACAAAATCAAGGATTAGCACATTCTTCCATATTTCAAGAGTTATTTCACTTTCTTGGTTGATGGATTCTCAGATTGATAAAATATATCAGTATGAACCCCAAGTACCTTGATCAAAGCCCCATTAGCTGCTCATCTCGGATGTGACTTGCAATTGAATGCCTGCAGTTTGGTCACATTTAAGTATGAATGCACCATCTCGATCCTCCTTCCTTTACTGTTGGGCCTCAACAAATACCATGGATTATAAAAAAACTATGATGTTTAAATTTTCTTGAAAGGACCATAATATGGTTAGAATTCTACAAGGATTTATATTTCACATGCCTGATTCAGTTTCAAGAAAATTAATTTCAGAGTATGTTGGATCACTTTAACTGTCTTATCTAAATGTTAAGTGCATTGAGTACAGGTGTTTCACTGGTTTGTTTGAGGTTAAAGCTGCTTGGGTCTTTTTGAGCCATCAAACATAGTTCCATATAATTCTTAAAGTCAGGAACTTACTGTGCAGATAGACTCATTTTATGTTCTATGAGGTCAGTTTGTCAAGGACCATAGTTTTTTTCCTAGTATTTGCAAGGAAAAATGTCCTACCTACATCATCATTGCATCATCAACAATCTAAAATAGAATTGCTGTAAGGAAGTGGATAGATCATCGATATAGATAATGCCTGCTGGCATTTTTTAAGGAAGAATGATCATTGTGCATTTCATTCAAATGATTCTTAAGCTGAAGAACACTACTCATGATATAAGCTTGTTCTGAGCATAGCAGCTCTGGCTTAATGTGTTGCTCTATGAATTCCAGGCATGCTTTTGGTTTGAACTAGTAGGACTGGGGACACCAAATGGCATGTTTGGCTTGTTTGTTAAATATTTGCTTATTGTTGTTTATGATGTCCTTCTCAAGTTTTTTAAGAATTTTAGTGCCAACTGGGCTAAGTGTTAATGTTCCCACATTGCAAAACATTATTCTCTTTGATATGTTTTTGGATGGATGTTGATTTTCTTTACTTTCTTGTTAACCTTGGTATCTTATCTAGAGGCTAGAATGCTCTTATTTTAACTAGAGATATTGTATTATGGAGCTTAAGGAAGGGAAAAGATTCATGTAGCTGATCTCAAATGGTTGGACATTGTGGCTTATTGATGTTATTGTTGTTGTTGTTGTGTTACCTTGTGTCTTCCATACCTTCTTGTTTTTTGGTATCAGCATGATGGTCTACAAATACTACCCAGTAGATTGCTCACCTTTTACTGTCTTGTTGATAGGTATGTTGAAGCAATTCGAGAGTTCAATAAGATCCTACTGTATATTCTTAAATACAAGCAGTATCATCAGAAATCGCCACAATATGATCAGATACTGAAGAAAAATGAACAGATGTATGCCTTATTGGCAATTTGCCTTTGTTTGTGCCCGCAAATCAATCTTGTTGAAGAGAATGTGAATTCACAGTTGAGGGATAAGTACAATGAGAAGATGACAAAGATGCTGAGGTATGATGATGAAGCATATGCTGTGTATGATGAACTTTTCACATATGCCTGCCCCAAATTCATTACTCCATCGGCTCCAGTTTTGGAGGAACCTCTTACAAATTACAACCAGGTAAAATCTTTCATTTTGCTTCCTATGTTGGTTGGTGGTTTTGTTTTGTCGTTTCATTTGTAGAAATGCTGCATTATTGATATGTCAGTTTGAGTGGACATCATTTTTACTATTCGTCAAACTTTTTTGGACATAGTAAGTCTTACTTGGTTATCAAGTTATCCAACCAAGTTGGCCTTCTGATTTTTTAAAATATAGTAAGTATATTTTAACCATGTTTTTGTCATATAAATGCAACTTTAAATTTCAAAATTGTGCTACATTTTTGGATTTTTAATTCCATCCTTGTTTCTGTGGTATATTGCATCAGTTACCAGTTGTATATGCTTATCTAGAATTAGCTCAACATAACAATCTATTATTGAGTATTCTAAGGAACATCATAATTAATTTTCTGAACCCTGAAATCAGGATGCTTACAGACTTCAGTTGAAGTTGTTTCTTTATGAAGTGAAGCAACAGCAGTTGCTGTCTGGTGTCCGCAGTTTCTTGAAGTTGTACTCCACCATATCAATTGGGAAACTTGCTGCATATATGGAGGTGGATGAACCCACTTTGAGGTCCGTATATTATGTTTGTGTTGTTGCAAACTGATAAATTTTATTCAAAGAAAAGCTATTATACCTATAGACTCAGTTTTGCATATACTTATCATTGCTTCAAACTCTGGAATGGTTCTGATTCAAGCTTTTTAATCTGAGTTAATTGACTTTCATCTGTAGTAATTTCATGACTTGGCAATCATTTTTTTGACAGAACCATCTTGATGACATACAAACACAAGATGCATGCAGTTGATAGTGATGGGAAGGTCATTCCTAATGCAGATTTGGACTTCTATATTAGCGAGGTAAGTTGACTGGATGGTGGACAACCTAACCTTTCCTGTTAATCGTCTTCATGTTTGCTTGAGTGAAGATTGGAAGCTTTTTATTAGAACTGTGATTCTGGAGTTTCAGTACCAGTTGAGGTATTATAAAAGCAAGATTGAACTTGAGGTCCTGTAGTTGTGTGGTCCATTCTTGTCTTCCATTCTTCTCTTATTGAATACCAAGAATACTGACTTGAGTGTAGTTTGACAAGCCATTTTCCTCGAATATTTCTCAGAATTAGTAAATTGAATGCAGGACATCGTTCATGTGGTGGAGTCCAAACCAATAAAGCACTATGGTGATTACTTTTTGCGCCAAGTCTTAAAGGTTTGTTATCCACTGGTGCTATTGTTGCTGCCTGCCATGTTTATTTTTTGCTGCAGTAACATTTTTAAATTTAATAAGATTTACACTCTAATTATGTCTTGTTTTCTTTGATAATATCTTGCAGTTTGAGGAGATGATCAGCGAATTGGAAAGAATAAAACTGGACTAGTTCTATGATGCATGCAGTGCTTTTTCCAGTTCCTTCAATAAGTTCACTATAGGTCCTCTTTTTTGCTGCAATGTGATGTTTTGGTTTAAAATTCAGTGCCATTTTTATTGTCTTTTTTAATTTTTAAATCTGATGAGCCCATACTCCTTCAATTTGTTGATACATGTAGCTTAGTGATTTCATGTGATGTTCCATACTTCATTATTTCTAGATGTTTTGTTGAAAGTAGAATCATGAATTAGATCGGGCAAAATGCTTATTACGTCTCATGAATCAGTGTATGCTATGGATGAGTTTTAGGCCACAAAACTGTACATTACGTCAGAGATTTTTAGCAGTAAATCATTGGATTTACTCTTTCACAGTATCACATGATGTTTTGAGATCATATGTGATAAGTACTCGTCGACTTGAATTCACTGTCTAAGGTGATGGCGTTTGCATTTGATGAATACTGGCAGTCCACTTGGTTATAAGACTCCGGTCTTGGCTTTGTATTATCGTATAATTTTGGAGGTTAACAAGTAACAGGCAATTTTCTTTTTGTTAATTTTTTCATGTGCAGAGGTCTTGGCTTTGTATTATCACATTTATTAAATTTGAATTTTAAGTAAAAAAAAACACTGCTCAGGATAAATAATATTTTATCGGTGATTTTAATTGGGCTTAAATGAGATTTAATGAATATTTTGCACATCAATATGGGCCACCGTTCTTCAATCGATTTTGATGGTCCTTTGGAAAGTTGTATATACAAATAAATTTGTAACTTAAACAGATTAAATTGGCATCAATAATCAAAATAACTTATTTCTAAGTGAACCATATGCAAATATATATATATATATATATATATATGCAAAACCAAATTTCAAGGAATGAAAACAAAAAAATGATTTCTGATGGACTTATATGCAAATTTTCTGAAATGTTAAGGAATATGCATTAAACTTAAGTTTAAAGGTAGAAAACGAGAATAAGTGAACTACGAAGTACTTAAATGCAAACTTTTCAATAAAGAGTAAGGAGCCCCGTTCGCGTTGCCTTCATAGTTTTTGGCTCTTCCCCTCCTCTTTCCAACGATTCTATAATAGAAACCCTGGGTCTCCCAAATACCTTTACACGCAGCCAGTTCCCGGCTCGTTCCGCCCCTCCTCGATGTTGAAGCTATGGAGGTGGTACCAGAACTGCCTGGCCGTTCATCCGGTGAAGACGCAGGTGGTGAGTTCCGGCTTCCTGTGGGGTTTGGGAGACATTGGAGCCCAGGCGGTTACCCAGAGAACCCTGAGGCACCAATCTCAGGACAAGAAGGTTATTAGATTTCCCCTATTTTTTCTTTACACCCTTATCTGTCGATCATTTCGTGGAACTCGTGATTTCTTTTGGCTTTCTCCCCTGGATTTGTTATGTGTGGATTGAGTTCTGAGTTTGGGGTTGATTTACTGTCTTCTTTTGGTCATTGTCGCTTTTCGTTGATCTCTATTGATTTGACTGCTTCGATAATCTAACGTCTGTAGTTTTTGGGGAAAATCGATTGATTTTTATGCGAATAGATAAGGTTCGTATTATATTGGTTTGCGTGTTAGGTCACATATTGATTTGATCAAATTTGTTTATTGCTGAAAAGCCACCGACCGGGTGGTCGAGTCGGTGAACCCCTGATGCTAGCTGATTGTGATTGGAATACGAAGTGACGATGATTGGAGATGGATTGATTGAATAATTTGGTTTCTAAAAGCTCCACACTTCTTCTACTCCATCATAGATCAGCTTGTTTGAGTTGGATGGGAATACTAAATTTCATTTACATTGTTGTTTCAGTGACTTTTTTACCTTTTGGATGCTGTTCAAAATCTCGACATGATTTAGAATCATGTTTGTGTTGGATGAGCTGGTCTTTATGTCTTCATGGAAGAGATAAAATAGAAACAATTCATTCGTCCTTATAGAGTGATTATATAACACCTGAAACATCCTCTTCCCAGGATAACTTACTCCAGACTCTCTAGTTCTTAACGCTAATCTCAACAGGTGTTTATGTGTGTGTCCAAAATTACATTTACAGATTATTTTTTGATTTTTGAAAGTAAACAGTGAACAAAAGTAGATTCAAATGCTGTGGCCAATGGCTATTTCCATAAAGTACAGATAGAAGGCCACGGAGTCCAACCCAGCTAATAAGTTGAGTGATCTCCTTTTCAGAAGCCTGCATCAAGCCATCCCAAAGCAGAAAGCGATGTTTGGATCACATATTCCCTTATGGTGGGGCTTCAAGATTTCCCAAGGGTTAAGAAACATGGAAGGTGAAATTTTGTAGTAGGGTCCTTCATCTGAAGGGGTTCTCAGTATGAATATGTGTGGAGGTTGGTATTTGGCTTGGCTAATTTTTGTGTGCAGCTACACTAGGTGTGGTTGTTGTCCTAATATAAAAAGGATTTATCTGTTTTGCTTAACAAACAATAGAATACAGATATAACACAGCCTTGATCTCTCTCAATTTTTTTTTTTCATGAAAATGATCACAGTAGGACAAAAATGCATGCAAGACGTTTCCTGAACTTTCTCACACAAATGGTTCTGTAGTTATTGCTTTTGTCTTGTGATTCTAAGAATTGTAATCCAGATGGTTCCACTTGATCTAATTCTTCAAGACGTTTCTATAGTTTTATGTATATTATTTCCATCATATGCTGCGCTGTTTCTAGGCTGTATACAAGGTTATGTCCATTAACATTTTCTGCTTCCGAGAGTTGAAGACTGATATTGGTTGTCAAGTCATATGTCGAATTTTGGGCACCGTAGTCACATCATGTGAACGTAGTTTAGGTGGAGGTGTGGTTAGTTAATTATCAAAATTTGCTTGATATTTTGAGCACATGTGGTATATTTTGCAGGAAGAAAATAAGGAGATCAATATAGACTGGAGAAGGGTGGCTACCACGAGCATGTTTGGATTCGCAGTTGTTGGACCTGTCGGCCATTACTGGTAAGATCTTTTCACAACTATGAAATCTTGAGGTTTGCTTTTGCATGCTAATATGCTTCAGTTTATTCATTTCCGATCTATCTGGCACAGTCCTAATACATTTTTGTTGGAATTCCAAGACAAATATATCCTATTTGCAGTTAAATGACACAAAGCTTAGCTTCCCTGGTGTGGTGTTTTTCTAAGCTGAAATTATAGTCCCAAGCTTACTCTATGTTTTTCCCTCCCTTTTTGTGCATTTAAGTAGTCATTTGGCTGAGCACATATTTTTTATTCAAAGGGACAAAATGTTGGATTGGTGGGTAATAAGTAGACAAAATGTGGAGGGTGCATTTCAAGATGGCCAAGATGGATACTAGATGTACAGGAAATTCCAACATAAGGATTTAAATGTAGATCCTAGATACTGTCTGTTAAGGTTCATATTTTCGCAACTGTAGTACATAAGTAGTCTCTGATCCCCTTAGTAAGTAAAACATTTAGGTCACGATCTTGGTCCCTATCTTGTTTAGAAAAGTTGGTTAGGCTTCAAGAACAAGTAATGTCTTTGAGAAATTTAGTGATTATGAGATGGAAGATAATTATGTCACAGACAAAAATGTTTATACACCTTTGTAGTTTAAACATAGTTTTCAACTGATGGTATGCCCCCCTCAAATATGCTTTTTCCTTTAGTTTTCTAAATACTGCACTTTCTACATTTACCCGGGGGAAGTATTTGAGTCCTTGTTGGATCTTTTGAACTTTGCCACCACCACAAAGGTTGGGGTTCTGTTAAGTGAAGAGAATTGCACAAGTTGTCATGGGAATCATGTATGTTCTCTGAAAATAGCCGCTTCCACACATATATTGTTCATGATTTCTCAATTTGGTTGTAGACAAGGCTTTATCTTTAGAAGATACATTTCAACTTTTGGAAGTAGCAGCATAAGCAATATAAAGGGCATCTTGTATTCATTGGGATCAATACAAGAGATGTATAGAAATGCAAATTTTGTTTTGAATTCTGACCAAGCTCCTTCAGCAAAGCTGTAATGAAGAATGTAATTGATAGTTATTTTACTGAACTTTTGGGGTAATAGAACTTGACCAGCCTAGATCTGTCCTTTTCCACGAGAGTTTCCTTCATTTGAAGCATATACATGGAGCATCTGCAAGGGGAGACAAATCCTCCAAGGTTATAACAACTTGTCGAAAGAAGCCAATATATAAGCCTTACATCATGAAGCAATTCTATTTTGGCTTGTGACAGATAGTAAACCATCCAATAAGATTAGGAGATAGTAATTAAATAATTCTAATATGTCTAATAGATTGGTAATGCCTGTTGATTCTTCTAGTAAAACATTATTTCTGGAAGTTGTTTTTAGATATTTCAGAGTTGTGACCAGACTCGTAATCAATTGTATGTTTACATACTGCAGGAGCCGACCAATGATTCTTATGTAGTGCTCTTCATTAAAGTGTTCCTATAAATTTGTACAGAAGTAGTTTAACTAGTGCCAAAACTTGGAATTTCTTGACAGAAGTATACTTGGACTAAGTAGGTATGTATGTGTATCTTTTTTCTGACTCGTGCAACTTCTTTTCTTGCTCTATGTAGGTATGAGTACTTGGACCGCATCATTCGAGTTCGACTTAAACTGCAACCAAAATCCATGAAGTTTGTCATGGCAAAGGTTGCGGCAGATGGGCTTATATTCGGGCCTTTGGATCTATTAGTTTTTTTCTCGTACATGGGGCTAGCCTCTGGAAGGAGCATAAGCCAAGTGAAGGAAGACGTGAAAAGGGATTTCCTCCCAGCTCTTATCGTTGGTGGGACAGTTTGGCCTATCGTCCAAGTTGCAAACTTCCGATTCGTACCAGTGAGATACCAACTTCTTTATGTTAATCTGTTTTGCCTGTTAGATAGCTCCTTCTTGTCTTGGATCGAGCAACAAGGGGATGCTCCTTGGAAGCAGTGGTTTAAGTCTTTCCTATCCTTGGAAAATAAGAAGAGACAGAGCTGATGACGATGATGGTGTTCCTTTTAAGAGCCATCACACCACCCGTTTTACATGATAAAAAGAAAGAAGAAAAAACTACTATGCCTCTTGATTATAAATCATTGAATGCTATGTAAATTCTATATTGGCAAGACGGGGGGAGGGCAATTGGATGGATACCTTTGATTGTTTTCATCATTTGGTTACAGACCGTTGTTGCGTGGCCAAGCTGACAGATTGTTTTTTATTATTTTTCTAATGATAATATTTTTTTTTCGCCCATAGGGAGAAGGAAATTTGAAATGGCTGAGTTGTTGCAAATTCCTGTACCAGCAGCATCATGCCGCTTGTATTTGTCTCGTGGCAAAGTGCAGTCGAGGGGCCGTCTTCATCTCACATCACTATTACCAGTCTCTCGCGGCCATTTAAATATCTCAAATCTCGCGGAACTCCAGGCAGAGCAGCCAGCCACCTGGGGTTTAATAACGAGATATTTATATATGTATATATATAAATGTGTATATAAGCATATGTGTATGTATATAAATAAATAAATATATATATATATATATACATGTACACACACACATATATATATATATATATATATATATATATATATATCTGAGACGGCTAAAAAAAGAAGTCAAATGACATTGGAAGCGTGCAAAAGATTGCACAGAGAGGCTGACAAAGTTCGGCAACCATCCATATTCATGGGGTACAATCAAGATGATCATCGTTGAAGCTAAGACATATAAATAAACAGAGGAAGAACATCCCATAAAGAACAAGAACCAATCACCATATGATATGGCACAAATTACAAGTGAGGTTGCAACGATAGGATTAAATTGGTGAGGTGACAAATTTTGAAAGAGCAACACGAACGAATTCCATCTAGCATTCGCAACCAGATGATTGCTGCTGTCTTGCACCACCCGAGACATCAATGGTATCAGGAAGATATCTTCATCATCATAAATAAATAAATAAATGATGACAATTAGCACCATAACAAGAGTAAAAAAATCAACAAACCTAAGTCTCAAAATTGCGAGTTAGATAAACAAGCCATAGTATTAAATCGGAAAGTTAAATATACAAACAACCTGTATGGGGTACAAGTTTTCTGCTAAACTTGAATATTTTATTTTGATACAGTTCGATGTCAATGGGGTTTGGATAATAAACAGATCAAGATCTAACTGCAACTTCTAGGTTTGAGAGGAAAATTTAAAGGCAGGTGATGTGTACTGATGTGTGTGCAGCGTAAATGGTTATTCTACTAGGAATTCAGAGGTGCCGACAGATGATAAGAAAGCTACTCACATATCTTCCTCTGGTTCATTCTTGAGAGCATTCTGGGCAATACACTGGAAAGCAGCTTCGACGTTAAATCCTTCTTTAGCCGATGTCTCAAAGTAGGGGATGTTCCCCTTTGATGCACACCATGCCTTTGCCTTTTTCTGAGAGACCTGAGAAATCCCGAGACAGGTTAACGCACGATAAAACACATGGTACCATACCACACGGTGCCACATCAAGACTCAGTCCAACCAAGTATTAGCATCTACCAATCCACCGCATTGATCTAGATTTGGTGCCATGACAACCATCTATCTCTTCCACGACTTCTGTTTGTTTGGGCCCATCATATAACTCGAGTAGAGGACAGCTTAGACTACCATATCGAACTTTTTGTTTTGTATGTAAGAAAGTGAAGGGAAGGTCATCTTACCACTCGGCTGTTGCCACCATCTATATCGATCTTGTTACCCAACACTATGAAAGGGAAGTTCTCAGGGTCAGAAGGGCTAGCCTGAAAATTCGATATTGGATTACCATGTGCATATAAATTTTTCATGTGTTGTGTTCTAGATCAATCAAGAGAGTCAAACTTCATTTACCTGAATCAGAAATTCCTCACGCCAATTATTCAAATTATCAAATGTTTTCATGACATTAACATCATACACAAGGACACAACAATCAGCTCCGCGATAGAAAGCCACACCAAGACTCTGGAACCTCTCCTGTCCTGCTGTGTCCCATATCTGAAAAATAAAACATCAGAAAATGAACCTATAGAACTTTACTTTGACGATAAACAGTCAAACACTCAAAATGAGAGTGAAAAAAATCAACTTAAAAAGATATGTATTATCAGTGTCATTGCATCAAAAAGCTAAAAGCTAGAGAGTGAGATAGATTGGGGCAAAATCCAAACATGTGGAGAAGTAGGACTTCTCTCTTTGACACCTTCAATTTTTAAAGATTGGTGTCCGTTGCATCTAAAAGTTTACTTTATTAGATGAGACATGATCTGTGGGTTTTAAATTCTTAACAAAGCACAACAGGATAATTAATTAAAAAACATTGATGATGATTTCTCTGAATATTAGTTTTATTTGCAAATGTATGAGTCAACATCCCCATCCCACCCGAGCACCATAGAATGCATCATTTATCTTCATCGAAGAATCACAAATTACGACCTTGAATGAAAACAACGATTCATGTCAGACAAAGGAAGCATAGTGCCTATGGAAATCCAGCCACAAACCAACTTGCATCCTATGATCATGAGCCACTATTGAGCTTAGGAAACAAAGCAAAGAAGAGGATCAACAGAAGCAACCTGCAATGTGAACAATCTGTCATCGATCTGGACTTCTTTAGTCAAGAAATCAGCTCCGATGGTCGCCTTATACTGGTTACTAAACTTCTTGTTCACGTACCTATCATATGAGTATATATATAGGATTCAACCCCAAATCGACAAACCTTTTTATTGGAAACAAAAATCTAAAGAATAGAAGAAAAAAAAAGGAACGCAAAAGTAAGAAGCGGTCAGAGAGTCTTACTGATTCATCAGAGATGTCTTCCCGACCCTGTCAAAGAACACAATCACGATTAAGTAACGGCTCGAGAACACAGGAAAAAGTAAGGGATGGAGATCTCACCCGCTGTCCCCGAGGATGATGACTTTGAGGAGCATTCGCCTTCGGGACGCCATGGATTCGGATCCCTCGGAGCCGAGGAGGATCGAAGCCTAGCGATCAAGGGTTTCCTTCGTCGCCACGCGATGGAGGCCCAGAACTCCTTTCCCAAATCACTCGGGGGAGACCCCCAAATCACAACGGATGACAATGGCGTCGTCCTCTTCCTTGCGTCATAATTATAACGACCGACGCATTTCCTACTCGTCCACTCCTTACCCGCGTGGCGCTTGCGACATTTTATGTGGGACCCAAACTCCTTTATCTTATTTGGCGGCCTCTTATTCGATCATACACACGCAGCGAGCTGACGCGGCGGAGATCGGTGTCTATTCTTGTGGATGAGCAACGTTATGAATACTCGATGGATACTTATTTGGCGGACAGTTTGAGGGAAGAATGACCGCATTAACGTAAAAATTGTTGTAAGACTAATCTTAAAGTCGATGGCAACAAGTCAAACCTACTTAATTTTTACATGAGAAATTAATGATTCCTTCTTTATCTTCTACCATGGAAAACCCAAGTGGCCATGCTCTCTCTCACAAGCCTCACTCTCTCCGTCTTGTTCATGAGCATAAACCTTGTGGTTGCTCGTCGATAATTCGATGTAAAAGGGTCACAAACATGCACGAAAGACCCTCAAAACTGTATGCCTCAGCCACCTTTCTCGCTCGCATCTCTCTTCTTCCCCATCTCTATTCCCTGCGTGTGTCGACCCTCGCCGCTGCTGGACGTCGACGGATTCTGAGCATACTCGGCGGTGGGCACGATGAATTCGCCGGTGGCGTACTCTTCATCCCCCATTACCATTTTCCTAAACTCTCCGATGTCCTCACCGTACTGGCCAGAATCGTAGTCGGAGCTGCCGTAGGAAGTGTGGTACATGCTGTGTCCTGGTCTGATGCCTTCGTTCGAATCCTCGAGGCGCGTATCCCCTTCCAGAGCTCGGGCGATCTGATCGGTGACATTCTCCAGCATCAGGAAAAGCTGCATTCTGAGTCAAGAAACAAGATGCAGATGCTGTGCAGAGAAGAGATCGAGACACAGCACCTGGCTCATCCTCGGCCGTCGCCGTGCCGAATGGCGCACACAAGCAGCAGCACAGGCAACCATGCGGGCCATCTCATTCAGGTCGTACTTCTTTCCCAACCTTGGATCGACAAGGGCGTCGTAGTTGCCATCATCTACCGCTCGAGCAAGCCGCGGCCTCGCCTGCAGCACTTACAAGCAAATCCAGGAATCGGTTGCGGAAGGTAAAGCAAGCAGAGAAACATGAATGATGCACCGACCCAGTCGACTAAGCTTTCGTCCGTGAGAGTTTGGGATGAATCAATGGGGCGCCGCCCGGTGATCAGCTCCAGAAGCATGACACCGAACGAAAAGACATCTGATTTGTCGGTGAGTTTGCCTGAAGATGCGTATTCAGGTGCCAGATAACTGCAAGAATTTTTGAGGTTGCAGGTTAATTTGCAGCGGTAAAGATGGTAGGAGCTAATCCAATCTAATAATCTGCATTCAAAAGCTTCATTCTTGCTACAGTTTAGGAGCTAATCTGATCACTACTACATCATTTTCAAATTTGCTGGAACATCACCAAAGAAACAATTTTGGATAATGACAGCAGGCCAGATTCTGGATACAAACAAGCAGGAAATAAGCAAAAGAGCAAAAAAGACTTAACACATGAGGTGAAGTCCCTAATCTTCGAAAGTGAGTCCGAGATTATAAAGCAAATTGAGATGAGTCGAGATGAAGAAGCATACCCAAAGGTTCCCATAACTCGCGTCGAAATGTGGGTGTCGGTATCAGAAGCAAACTTTGCAAGTCCAAAATCTGCAACCTGCAAATCAGAAAATTAAAATTTTCTAATGAAATCAATGTTGTTTTGCTCTCATGGACAGACTACCTACCGGAAATCACTAAAAGTTTCCTGGATGAAATAAATGTTGCTGCTTGATCCTAAAGGTTTCAGGAAAAAGGAAAAAAAAGGGGGTGCATTGTTTACATGTCGAAGCATGAACATGTACCACAACCAGAGTTTTATTCATGTTTCTTGCCTTGAGGTATAACAAGACAGGAACACAATCAGAATGCCTTAAACTTGTTGACTAAGTTGTTTTTTGTCCACTTAAACCGGCACAAAAAGAAAAAAGAGAAATATTTTAAGAACTGAGACAAATGAAGAACAACGACATTAACGGTTTTCAAAACCCAGAGTTTGACAGATCACAGTACTGCTCTCAGGAGATCAATTGGTGTAGGTAAAATATTAAGTGCACTGGTATGTTCCTGAGCCTAAAGCAGAATTTGATGCACCGAAAAGAAAAGAGGTGATTGTTTACCTTTGCCTCATATTTGTAGTCAAGAAGAATGTTGGCTGCTTTAATATCGCGGTGAATAATTTTAGGGTGACCTACGAATATGTAAATAACAATTAAGGAACAAAGTCAATAAATCCAGTCAAAGCAAATCAAAACCTAAAAGAGTTCAATGAGGTAATGAGGCATCCAAAGAGAGAACAAACTCACAGTCCTCATGAAGATATGCCAATCCCTTTGCAGATCCCAGTGCAATTCTCAATCGTGTAGGCCATTCCATGGTTGGTTGACCTTTCCCTAGAAAACAAGGTGCTTTTTAGATGAAAGAATAGAATCCAACCGTAGATAGCAATTTAACAATCATACTGACAAGCAGTTTTCCGGGAAGAAATCTTACAGAATTGCAGGGTCCTAATCCAAATACAGTGTACAGATCAAACATCTACTAAATGTTTTACACAGTAGTTCGTCACGATCGACAGAGAATTTAGCAACAGAGAAGTTAATGGAGAAAACGACTGACCATGCTTCATGCATAAATCTGAAGAAAGAAAAAAAAAAAAAAAAAAAAAAAAACCTGCTTATCGTCTGCTGTCATCTGAATACATGTAGGAAGGTCTATTTGCTTCGACTAAAATGTTCTACGTCAAGCTGTACAAAAGCTCAAAGTATGTTGAATGGCAGCAGCAGACAAAAATGGTACGATGGCTTACCATGCAAATGGAACCCCAAGGTGTTGTTAGGAACAAATTCATAAACGAGCAGCCTCTTGCATCCAGCAATGCAGTATCCAACCAATGAGACCAGATGCTTGTGATGCACACGACTAATGATCTCAACCTCTGCCTGGAATTCACGCTCACCCTGTCCGCTGCCTGCTTTCAATTGTTTGATTGCGACTTCCTTGCCGTCGGCAAGCGCTCCTCTGTGAACATAGCCAAATCCACCTTGTCCGAGGAGATTAGCGTCGGAGAAATCATCTGTTGCCGTAGCCAGTTCTTCGTAAGTGAAGGTACTTTTTGAGAAGCCGAGTGCAACACCGGGGGATGGAGCCGGTGGATCCTCCTCACAGCCGGAATTATTGGACCCCAAACCTCCACTGCTGCTTATCGTAGGTGGAGGTGGCAGATGGCTTGGTGGGCGTGGAGGACGCATAGCCAACGGCGGCGGTGGTGGTGGGGGCTGTGGAGGTCCTGGTGGCACTTTGACAAAATGATCCGCTCGATGTTGGCCATACCATTCATCTGAAGGCACCCAAATCAGAGAACACTGTGAGAAAAGACAGCAACATTATGCTAAAACCAATGCTTCAAAGACAATCTTCTTTAGGATCTCAACCGGAAGTGAGGATGTCATGACATCGATTCATCTTTCCAAGATTACTACTTCTCGTTGGGGATTACATGAAATGGAATACTATTTTGTAATGCATCCAGAATTGCATATATCTTATCAAGCGTACACCAATATGAATTATGTAGTATCAGAGAGATCTAATCGGAAGATTTGGGCAATCTAAAGACTTTATCTGCAGAAAGGTTTCGTTACAGATTTGGGGTTATTTCTGGAGTAGTAGATGGAACCTTTTCTTGCCGGTAGAGGCGGTGGGAGATGTCCGTAGTAATGAGGCGGTGGGGGCGGCGGGGGAGCTCCGTAGCGATGGGGCGGCGGAGGCGGCGGCGGGCGCTTCTTTATCCAACAGCAGACGCAGATAAAGCTTAGCAGCAAGAGGATCACCACCCCACCCACCGTGACTCCGACCATAAGTGAGGTCGAGACCGAGCTCGGCGACGATGGCGACGGAGGAAACGGGGCAGACAGAGGATCGGGTGGTAAAGGTGGAGGGGGGGAGGGTGGAGATCGGCCGGAGGGCAGCGGCGGAGACGAGGAGAAAGGGGTTGGCGGGGGCTGTGACGTGTTGGCGGGGGAGGGAGTGGGCTGGGCGGCGGGGCTGACCGCGGGAGGGGAGCGGGCGGTGGTGGACATGGCCAGCAAGTATCGGTATCGGGGCCGGCTTCTTCGCCTTCTTCTTGCTTTGTTTGAGGTTTAGAGGAGATGAACCGAAAGCGGAGGTGGTAATGGGAATGGGAGAAATGCTCGGTCGGCATCGCCGCGGGGGCCGCTCACACCCGGTGGGGCACTCCGGTGGCGAGAGCAGAAGGACGAGAAGGATTTGATGTTCCGGTCCCCTGCAGGGTACAGGCTTATCCTCGCACGTCAATCTATGGGACCACCTGTTTCTGAGAACTGTCATGTTTTCTACCCCAAGGAAAAGTTGGATCGTGGGCGTGTTGCACCCTTCAGATCCTCACCGGAGAAGAAAGTGGAAGACAGAGAGAATAGTGGAAGTCCATGCGGGGTCAGCCCACTCCTCGTGGATTGTATTCCTCCGACGCTGTGCATGTCTCCCTGTATCAAGTCCGCCCTCGGACGAAAGCGGAGATCGTGAAGCAGACAGGCAAGTTGTTGCTGATCTTTTCGAGCTCGTTTTCCTTTTCTTTTCCTCCGTCCAATACAAGATTCCATGAACTCCTCGTTGTTTTCATTTGAAGTCGCATCACTTCTTCTAGAATGAAAGATCAATATTCTAGGAATGTAGCGTTCTGCTGTTTCTCTATATTTCAGCTTTTCTTTCTTGGCTTCACGTAATCTTTCCGCCTATCCTTAAAATTCTTATGATATGTAAGTTCGAACAAGAAGGAAATGGACGGCGCTCTTTTTTTTCATTCAATCAAAAGTCCAAAATTTTGGTATGGTGTTTTTGCGCCCCTGTGATGGATTGCGCACTCCATAGAGGGAAACAGAGCTTTCATGCTGTGATGTGCCACGGCAAGACAGAGAGCTCTGAGGACAAGCAGAGTTCCAATGATCGCCAACTTTCTGTAACAACGAGGCATGCGTGCGAGTGCTACGGATCATGATTCCATATTTGAAGCGTTTCGCACAAGTGTTGGTAGATGGATAATAACGTAACTACAAATCCATCTTTGCCGAAAACAATGGGGCGAAGGCATCAATCAATCGGAGTGTTGAGAATAGATTGATAAAAATTTTAGAATTATTGGGCAGTTGGCCCAGATTCTCATAATGAACTTTAGTGAAGTCCATAACCTATAACCTCATTTATATTACCATAAAACCTAGATTATGTGGCTAGGGTTTAGATTAAGATGGCAGCGGCGGCTGAAAACGTGGGTGAGAGAAAATAGACCGCAGATTGACAGTAGAGGCCAGAAAATAAGAGATCCAGGAAAGGGAAGAAGACAATAACAAAAAAAGACTATTCTCAATCATTCATATCTAAGGTTAGATCAGTTTGCATTCGATTCTTACTGTGATCTCTTGAAATGTTTTTGGATATTATGTTTGGTATTATAGTCCTTGTATCCCTATGATTCTCTTGTAACTGTTGTTTTTGGGCTTGGGCAAGAAGCCTTGAGATCTATATATTCATTATTTTGATAGTGGATTTTCTCTGGCTTGTCCCGTGGTTTTTACCCTTCGAGTTGAAGGGGTTTTCACGTAAATCTTGGTATTCATCTAATTGTGATTTCTGTTTGATTTCACTATGTGTGTGACGGTCTGCTAGTATTTGTTCGTATACAAAGTTTATTCCTGTTTTATTCCCATCAAGTAGTGGCTCATGTTTAGAATTTATAGAGATAGTGACATATGATTTAAGAGCTAGTGATGATAATGATTAATCATTGGTGAGATAGTGAGATAATGGGATAAAAATGTGGAGTGAGGTAATTACTTTTAGGTCCTATAAATAAGATCATAGTTCATGAATCAATGTGAGCATAGGTGCATTTTGAGATAATATTATAGGCGTTATGTTACCTTATGTTTAATACTACGTCGTTTTCTTAATTGAAAGTATTTTCGTTAATTGCATTATAGTATTTTATTTTTGTCGTTTCATTGGTCCTTCCCCAAAATTTGTGATATCATAGTCGTGTTTAAATCTGAACTGAAAATTATAGCTTTAAATGATAATTTTATGTCTAAACCTCTTTTTCTCATCTTCTCGAACAAATGCTATGAATTTTTGAATATTAAGATGAAAACTTTGTTCAAGTCTCAAGATCCTTAGGACTTGATAGAGAATAGATATGCAAATTAAGAAACTAGGTTGAGGGAAAATAGAAAGAATGACTCAAAGGCATTGTTCTTCATTTAACAAGTTGTACATGAGATCATTTTATAAAGAATTACAGCGACGACCTCAAGACAAGTTTAGTTGATACTTCAAATGAATTTCAAGACTTATTGAGGGTGATTACGGTAAAACTTTAAACCATTCGCTGTGAGTTCAAAATTTTATTTATGAAAAGCAATGAATCGGTGTAATATTTTTTTCTCGAGTGACTGAAATTGTTAGTCAAATGAAATCTTATAGTGAATATCTTCATGATCATATAATTATTACAAAAGTTTTAAGAAGTTTAACTATAAAATTTGATCATGTTGTTGCCACAATTAAGGAGCTAAATGACTTATCTACTTATTCATTTGATGAACTAATATGTTTTTTACAAGCATATGAAGCAAGGTTTAACAAGTCAATTGAAAAAAAGTAAAGAAAAAATATTTCAGGTTAAGGGGGAGTCTTCTACTTCAAAAGAAAATAAAAAATCAACAAGAAGATGACTTGGTAGAGGAGGAGGAGGATTTCGTGACAGATGAAATGAAAGAGAAAGACGAAGATGACACTTTTATGGGCATGATAAACAAAAGCAATTAAACTATGATAAAAAAAAACTCAATAGTGGAATTCAATATCACTATTGTAAAAAGTTTGGTCAGATGAAGGCAGATTACTGGAAAAGAGAAAAGCAAACAAGTTATGTGGAGGAAAATAAATACAATAGTAAGTTGTTTATGACTTATTCACAAGTTAATGATATCTCAAATGATATTTGATTCTTAGATAGTGGGTGTTCTAATCAAATATCAAGCTTAAGATCAATGTTTAGAGATATTGATGAGACTCACAAGTTTAAAGTTAAACTTGGAGATAACATATAAATTCAAGTGAAATGAAAAGGAATAATTGAGATAAAGATAAATCAAGGGAATGTAAAACACCTTGATAATATTTTCTGTGTTCATGGTTTATCACAAAACTTATTGAGTGTTGGACAATTGATAGATGATAGATATTCAGTTATATTAATGATGATTCATGCACTATTGAAGATAATAAATCTAATTTAATTATAGTAAATATTTGCATGACATAAAAAAACTAATTTATGTTTCAAACATTGAAAATTTTGCTCTTGTTGTAACTTAAAGAATGAGTTAAATTTATGACATTTGAGATATGGATACCTTAACATTAAGAGTTTAAGGTTGTTAAATTAAAAAAATAGTTTAATGATTGCTCAAAATTAATACACTTGGTGTATATAAAATATGTATTTATGGTAAATAAAATAAGAAATTATTTCCTGTTGGAGAAGCATGAAGAGCATCTAATTGTCTTAGATTAATTCATGCTGATTTATATGGACCTATGAATACAAAATTATTTGATGGAAGTCGATATTTTCTATTATTTACTGATAACTATAGTCGCATGAGTTGGATATATTTTCTGGAATTGAAATCTGAAGCATTTGATAACTTTCAAAAAATTCAATGCACTTGTAAAAAGACAAAGTAGTAGATGAGTAAAGACATTTCGGACAGATAGAATTAATAAATTTTTGTCTATTCAGTTTAATTTTTTTTATGAAGAAAATGGTATTCATAGGGAATTGACAACATCATATACATCAGAGCAAAACGGTATAGCCGAACGTAAGAATCGAACCATTGTTGAAATGACAAGAAATTTGCTTAAAGAAAAGTATCTTTAAAATTAGTTTTAGGTAGAAGTAATTGTAATATTGGTTTATTTGTTGAATATTTCACTGACAAAGGCTGTTATTAATCGAACTCCTTTCGAGGCTTGGTATGGTATAAAGCCAAGTGTAAGTCATTTAATAATTTTTATTATATTACTTATGCTTTGGTAAATTCATAAAATCATCATAAGCTTGATAAAAAATCTGAAAAACACATCTTAATTGGTTATTCCTTACAATCCAAAGCATAACAATTATATAATTCTATTAGTGAAAAAGTTATTATTAACAGAAAGGTTGTGTTTGATGAAAGAAAGTTAGAATTGGGAGATCAATGAAGGTGAAACACAAATTTATATTCTAGTAGCAATTCAAATTTAACAAATGATTCCTCAGATCAAACCCCCCAAGAAGATTTAGATCACTAACAAAAAGTTATAATTCAATATTTACTTTATTTATTTCAGATCCTATAAGTTTTGAGGAAGCAATTGAAAAATAGAAATGACGAAAGACAATGAAAGAAGAAATTAAGTCAATTGACAAGAATAAAACTTTGGAGCTAATGGATCTACCGAACGAAAATCTATTAGATTGAAATGAGTATTCAAAACAAAGTATAATACAGATGGAAGTATACAAAATCATAAAGCTCGGCTTGTAGCAAAAGGATATTCGCAGCAACAAGGTATTAATTTTGATAATATTTTCTCTCCAGGTGCTAGATTTGAAATCGTGAGAACTTTCTTGGCTTTAGGTACTCACTTGAGTTGGCCTATTTATCAATTTGATGTGAAATCTATATTTTTAAATGAAGACTTACAAGAAAATATTTTTGTTATTCAACATGAAGTGTTTTTTAGTTAAAAGACATGAATAAAAGATATATAAGCTAAAGAAATCATTTTATGGGCTCAAACAAGCTTCAAAATCATGGTACAATAAAATTAATTATTATTTTCATCAAAATAGATTTAAGAGGAGCGATAATAAACATACCCTTTATCTAAAGAAGGAAGGTGAACATAATATTTTATATGGTTTGCCTTTATATTGATGATACTATATATATGGGTTCATCTAATTTTATTGTGATAGAATTTAAAAAATACATGATGAATAAGTTTGAAATGTCAGATCTAGGTCTACTACACTATTTTCTTAGGTTGGAGGTGAAGCAAGGATCAGATAGAATTTTTATTTCACAAAGAAAGTATACAATAAAAAAAATTTAACATGATTAATTGTAAAGCTGCAGCTACACCCATCAATGTAAATGAGAAATTGAAACTTAAAGATGATACATGTTTGACAAATGCAAGATACTATAAAAGTTTGATTGAAAGTTTGACAAAAGTTTGACCAAATATTACCTTATTTGTTGGTATAGTATCCATGTTTATGCAGAGCCTAACTAAACATCATCTCGAAGATGTTAAAAAAATTATGTGTTATATTACTGGAACTATGGACTATGAAATTTGGTATTCTCATAATTTTAAATGTAAATTATTTAGTTTTACTGATAGTGATTGGACAGGAGATTTGGATGATAGAAAGAGTACTTCGGATAATATTTCTAGCCTAAAATCAGGAGCTATATTTTGGAGTTAAAAGAAGCAAGCAATAATTACGTTCTCGATCATAAGCAAAATATATAGCTACAACATCATCAGTTTGTCAAGCTATATGACTTAAAAGACTTCTTGAAGATCTTCATCAAGAATAAAAAGAAGTAATAGAAATATTTGGTGATAACAAAACCACAATTATAATGATGAAGAATCCAACATTTTATAGAAGAACGAAACATATAAAAATACGTTATCATTTCATCCGAGATCTTGTAGCAAATAGAGTCATAACAATGAAGTATTGTGGTACAGATGAACAAGTTGCATATATTTTTACCAAGTCACTTCCAGTTCAGAAGCATGTCTATTTCATATATCAAATCGGTATATGTAATCATGAATCAAAAGAGAGTATTGAGAATTAATTCATAGAAGTTTTAGGAATAGTAACCCGTGTTTAGAAGCCGTCGAATTAATGATACATGATTTAGAAATTAGTAAGGATAGTAAATAATAATATGTAAGATAGTGAAATAATAGAATGAGAAATTAAAATGAGATAGTTAATTTTATGCTGATGCTCATGAAGTAATATGAGAGTATGAACATTTGGATATAATCTTACAAATATACTGTTATATCATTTCAAGTGGGTTTATTTCTTCCAGCTGCTATTACATATCCTCCTTTTTCACGTCATACTTTTGCGGCGTTTCCTCTGCAAAGCTTATCTTTGTCTTCTCTTTCGACGAACGCGTGGATCGCAGGGTGATTGCTCGGTTGTACATCCCGTCAAATCGAGAGAAAAAGGGCTGGTGATTGGTTGCGCACGCCGCCGCTATTGACCGCTTTAGTTTAGGTTGACTCGATTACTATTCGTCTCCTTAGTCGCTGCTGAGGGATCATTCTTATCGAGTGTTTTAAGTTTATCTACATCAGTCAAGGCAAGGCATTCGGTTCAGTTTGATTCAATGTCTCCAAGATTATACATTAGGATGATTTCTTCGGGCTCCACTTGGGTCGATGTCCGTCGAAAGATACATATATAAAGGTCTCATCGAGGTGGAGATATTCGATGTAACCCCTTCGACGTCTAAGCCAATATCTTAATCTTCTTTTGAAGAATCTCAGTATGTATTTTTTTAAAACGAGAGCTAACGAGAGGATGTCCCCTCTGACATTACCAGGATGAGACTTTATACTCATCAGGCAGAGGATCGACTAAACACTCGGTTTTACCTTCGTCGACACCCCGGGTGAAGTCGGTGTGTATGACAAGTCAATCTATGCAGAGATATGGTGCGAAGGTGTGACATGCCATATAACATTAATGGCATGCGGTGGAGGTTCGATCGACGCATCATCCGACCAGTTCCACCATGGATGCTGACAAGACCGTGGGGCTGGCATGAGTTTGACTCCAGTTCGAATGTTGATATGATTGTAGAGCTAGCATAGGGCTTGATTGATTAATGTGACCCATTATCTGCCCTGTTAGTAAACTAGGAGCTGAGATCATGAGCCACTGTCGTAGTGATGCAAGATTAACGTAGGGTGGCTCAGCCTGGGGATCACTGTGAGACCCCCAATGCATCAGTGGTTGTCAAAATTGAAGGCTGGGAAGGGGACACCCCAACTGGCTGGGGGAGGGATCGTCCTCGTGCGGCACTGCATGGGTATTAAAAGCTACGTGATCATGGCATAGCGCCAATACGTAAAGCAGTACAGACTACGGCATCCAGCCATCATCAACCACTCGGGGCATCGTCCACCCTCGTCCGATGCCTAGAGTGGAGTTTCCTCCTCCTCCTCTGCCATGGATGCGAAAGGAAGAACCGGAGAATTGGCGAGGTTCTGAAACTGGGAAATCACTGCATCACCGGGTTCTTTTGACTCATCCAACAGTCGGTGCTCATGTTGAACACGTGAGATGTTTGGTCAACGGTTGTATGCATGGAGTATGACTTCACATGATAACAGTAAATTAGGTGAAAAAAACCTTGACTTTTAACTATTGTTATCTGATTTTGTCAGATGAACATGACCTTGAATCTTTGCTGTTTGTAATATGCCGCCATTCGATTGCTTCGGTGGCGTGTCTTCAAGAAACAGAAGAAGAAGAAGGAAGAAGAAGAAGAAGAAGAAGAAGAAGAAGAAGAAGAAGAAGGGCGAGAGACAAAGAACCAACAAAACTCTCATTTTGTGATCGAGATGCAAACGCTGTTGACTTGTCATTGTCTAGCAAATTAGATATATACGAATGGGGAATGTAAGCTGTAGGTGAGAGAACATGAATGTGTTGCTGCAAACGTACATTTCCTCTTCAAACACCGATCATGGCGAGGACGGGACTTAATGAAGTGGTACTGCGTGCATGCGTGTGTGTTCGTGTGAAGAGGTACCCATTTAATTATTTAAAGATTATTTACGTATCGATTTCTGTATGTTTTCGACTATTTACTGAATATGACAATACCTCTACTTTTCATATTATTATGTCGCACGAAACTACTGTTGTTCGTTTTTAATCAAAAAATAAAAAAAAAATGTAACAAGAAGCATATAATATGATCAAATAATAATAATGCGATGATGTCATGATGAAAACGTATGATAAGATAGGGATCGATCGATGAATGAGTAAAACATGCTAATAGTAAGAGGTCAGTACATAAATAATATATAAATAGTATTTCGTAGATTCCGTATAAGAACATGAAAAATGTTTCGTTAAGTCTTTTAAGAACATTGTGGCACCTAACATGGATAACTCTTTCGTTCAATTCCATCACATGAGTTCTAGTAAAATTATTTCTTTGTGATTTAGATGATTGGATCGAAATTATGAAATCGGTTAATTGTTTACGGGGATGATAATAACTAACAAATAGTGATGTTATGGTAGTTAGGATCAACAAGACTTGATCTTGATAAGAGAACTAACACGATTTATGTCTGTCAATACGATCATTATCAAAATATAAAATATATTCTAAAATAATGTGCAGTCAGTATTTATCTTATTTGAATGATTTACTAATAATAAATTATCTCTCTTTTTTATTATTTTTAGTACTAATGAGTTTACTTTTTTTAGAGAGTTGTCAAGTGATTTCTTATTTACCGAAACACCCCGTTCACTCGTAACAATTGGACTCTCTCTCTCTCTCTCTCTCTCTCTCTCCATCTCCCCATCCCGTCTCTCTCTACCTCTTTCCTCACGTTCTCACCCCTTTGACAACCATCGCAAAGTCAAGTGGTTTTCCGTTGAAAACCCATCATCAAACATACACCTTTCTCTCTCTCTCGTTTTGGTTTGGATAAATCTCAATCTGTTTAAGTCTGCAAAGGTAGTTTCCACGCTTTTGCTTTCCATTCCTCTTGCAAGAAAAAGTCAGCGCATCTCACCTCTCTCGCTCGCTCTCTCTCTCCTTCTCCCACCTCCTTCTCCCGTTTGTCAACGCCTCCGTCTCGCTTTGCACGCGGTGGAACATAGGCCGAGCTGCAACTCGGAATCCCGTCGGAGTGAAGGTTCTGTGGTGATCCGTGAGCTTTGTGGTTGGTTTCGCTGGAGATGGCCGACGATGACTGGGATCTGGGCGCGGTGGTGCGGAGCTGCCGGCCGTCGGGAACGACGGAGACGGCGGCGAGGGATAACTTCTTTTTGCAACCTGCGTCGGCGGTGCGGCTCGACGTGGAACAGCAGGAAGCAGCGGCGGAGGGAGGGGAAGGTGGCGCTTTTATGGGCTGGCCAGATCTGTTCCGGAGCCGTGATGGCCTTCAGGAGCTGGAGGAGCTCTACAAGCCCTTCTTCCCCAGAGTCCAGCAGCAGCAGCAGCCGCGGGGGAGTCCGTCGTACCCTTTCCCTGCCGCAGTGGCGGGGCCGCATCAACCACCGCCGTCCCGTCAGAGTCAGCGGCCTCCCTCCCAGATCCCCCGCTCCAAACGAAGGTAAGAGGATGCAGCGTCGCACCCATCGGTCATCCTCCATTTCTTGCTTATCCTTCAGACTTGAAGAGGAAACTTTGATCCAAAAATCGATATTGGCTCGATGATTTCAGAAAGAGCCAGCAGAAGAAAGTGGTGTGCCACGTCCCCGCCGACGGGCTCTCCTCCGATGAATGGGCGTGGCGGAAGTACGGCCAGAAACCCATCAAAGGCTCTCCTTATCCTCGGTAACCAAACTCTCTCTCTCTCTCTCTCTCTCTCTCTCTCTCTCTCTCTCTCTCTCTACCTGTGGTTTCAGAGGAGCTGACAGTGGTTCTCTTGGTCATGAGACACAGGGGATACTACAGGTGTAGCAGTTCGAAGGGTTGCTTAGCTCGCAAACAAGTGGAGCGCAGCCCGGCGGACCCGGCCATGTTCATCATCACCTATACCGCGGAGCACAACCACCCGGTGCCCACCCACCGCAACTCCCTCGCTGGCAGCACCCGCCACAAGTTCCTTTCGCCTGCCTCTGCCTCAACCCGAGAAGACGGTAGCAACCCGTCCTCAAGCCCCCCGTCGTCGTCCACCGCGGCGGGTCTCTCCCCCACCACCCCCCTGACGGCCTCCATGGAGGACCGCAACGACGGGGAGGAGGAAGACCAAGGAATGCTACTGGTGGAGGACATGGAGGTCATGGGCGAGCAGGACCTGCTCTTCATGGGCGGCGCGGAGGAAGCAGGCCCGGCCGCCCCCGCTGCGTCTGCGGAGGTCGCGGAGTTCTTCGGCGACGACAGCGGGCTAGGGGACCACTCCTTATCCCCCGCCGTGTCTGCCTAACAGTGACAACGCGGCCACGGCAGCCGGTGGCAACCGATTCTTCTTCCTTCCTCCATTCTTTTGCTGGCAGAGAGCAGATCGAAGATGAAGAAAAAAAAAAAAGAGAGAGACAGTATGGTGGTTTGCTGTATTACTTTTCATTGTTTAAATTGTAGAAAATTAAAAAGGAAAAAGTTAGTCTCTCCCAAACGATCCCCTCTCCGCCCCCTTTTCCTTTCACTATTGGTTTGCTGTATAACACGAATTCTTCGTCCAAGATTCTTCTGCTATTTCCATTTTCCACGGCGATCTTTCTGCACCGGCGCTTTGCATCTCCGTCTCATCACCTACACCTTCTCTTTTGACTTCTCTGGAAATCTTTCAAAAGTGGAGGGAGGTGTTCGGGTCAACGCGGGTTGGCATGCACATGAAGAAGCTGGAACCGTGTGAAGCCCTCCCAAGTGTTGCGTCGTGAGCTTCTGCTTTCTTCCGTCTGTGTCTTCAGCTAAGCAAGGATATATATATATATATATATAGGCGAAGCTAATTAATCCACTGACTGCCATTCTCCGGATGCAACAGCAATGGTAAACTCGCTTCAATCGAGGTGTAATTAATGATTAGAACATGGGATGGGGGTGAGTTGCGAGCGAAGAGCAACACATAATAGCTACATATCTCTGGAGAAGTACATCATCGGCAAGTGTGAAGTGGGATTCCTCGGAGTTAAATATTAGCTTTAACCAGCATGAAGCCTTGGGGGGGAGGGGTAGAGGTTGATGAAGTCAAGCACATCGAGACAACGCGCGTGTTGAAGTGTCCTTGTAGGGGTGGGTGCCACCAGGCCATGCCGACGTCAATCTGGATGTGCATTGTACTTGGCACTGTTCTTCTCACATGTATGCATCAACAAGCTGCCGGGAGCATAGAGTACGCATACTGATGATGATGCATGTCGAAACTGGAGTCTTCTTGTATCAGCAGATCCAACTTCTCAATCCATCATCAGCTTCATCGGTTCTTCGGTGAGACGAACTCTTATTTTTGGGTTGAAGTTTAGCTCTATCTTCAGGAATTCGTCATCAAAGTGTTTGATCCATGGATGAAGTAGTTTAGGCGTCAGCTGGGAGCTGGACTTGGAGACGCAGGCAAGCAGATGAGCACAAAGGCATCAACACGGGAGAACAAGAACAAGGGCATCGGAGATATACCAGTGTTTAGCTTGTGCATGGAGACGAACCACAGTATCTGACACGGAAACAATATATACATATATTCCATGAACCGAGGCTTCCGAAGAGAAGGTGACAATATTTGGATGAGTATTAGAAAACCTTCGTCTCACTTGTTAAAGCTTGTCCACATATGTCAATTAATTCCTCCTCTGTTTCTTTTGCTTCCATGTTTGACTCCAACTTTTTTACCTTGTACTGCTGCTATTTGTAGTACAGAGCTGTTGTAAGATCGCTCTTTTGGCTTCTGTTCCTGTTTTATATGTGTTGATGTTTTCTCGAGCGTCTTTGTCTTATCAAAACATGTCAGTCTAAGTGTATTGTCTGCATAAACCACCCTTTAGAACACCTCAATGAAGCCAACACACTCACTGCAGAGCTGCTATTGGAATTTCCACTTCAACAAAGGACACAGGGAAACACCAAATGCCACAATTGTTCTTGCTTTGTCAATCTAAGGCAACAAGAAAAAATAAAAAACCTACATCACCAAGGCCTGCATTCTCTTATAGTTGAAGGCAGAAAGAAGTTAGATGAGCAGCCACCGAACAAACTGGAGACACAGCAGGAGGAGGAGGAGGAAGTGGCTTCAGTAAAGAGTAGGAAACCCCAAAACAAGATCACTTCCTCCCAAACCTCCAAATCTTCCCTGTGCGAAGAAACACTCCATGCAAGCATTCACACCAACCAGTTGCCAACATGAACAGACAAGATTTAAAATGAGACAAGATTTGGCTTCACTGTTGGTTGTCAAATGAGAACAAAAATTATTCATGTCGTTCGTGTAGTGACGAACAATGACATTCCAGAGTAGTTGAGCAATTAATTCTGTTGCTCGCTTGGTCAGCCTCCTTGAGTTCTATCAATTTTGTTAACCACTCTTTAAAAATGAATATAAATACCCGGATCTGTTGTTAATTTTGTCAGATTACACTTGGATCCAAAGATTAAAACATAAAAATAACTAGAGAACAATTATAGGCAAAAAAAACAGCCAATGTTGCTGTTAAAAGTCTTAGTTTTCCAACAGATTTGGGAGTTATTCAGCACCATTAAAAAGCAGATTTTGTAAACACAGAATTTTAGATCAACAGTTCACTATCAGCAAAAGGACTAACTGGGCGCACGAGACATGAACTAGCTCTTCTGTAGCATATGGATTGAAAATTTTCGATCTTTTATGGCTACAAAAGTGCAAGCAGTTTGATCTGTAAAACATCTGCAACCGAGAGAACCACACAAAAAGATTACAAGCAACAGCAAATTCTAGCATCCAACTTCAAATGATGAGTCTTGTGTGATGGGCCCGGTGCCCTATATCCCTGCCCACATTATGCAGGCAATGTCTCGGGCATAGTTTCAGCAGGGAAGTCTTGATATCCTGTGATGCCGGTTATTCTTATCCGTGTTCTTGGCTGCACAAGATTTTTAACATTTCATTGCCCTCAACATACACAAACAGAGCCGATAAACAACTTTCTAGGAAGAGTGTTGTATTGACCGAAGGGAAGACAAGAATGCTAATACGGGAGAACAAGGTACCTGTCGGTGACCAATGGTGCGGCGATAATTCTTTTTCTTCTTGTACTTGAAAATAATAACTTTACGATCTAACCCCTGCATGAAATCAGAGGAAAAGATGCAAACTAAGGCAGTTCTTATTAAGTCTCTTTAGCAGCCAAGGAAGAAAACTACCTGTTCTTCAACGACAGCATGTACAGCAGCATTAGTCACAACTGGCTGTCCAATATATGCCTTCGTTCGAGTTCCAACCAACAATACTTTGTTCAGAATAATCTACATAGGAATTGTAGTATGGGCACACTGACCAGTTAGAAAGAGAGGAAAAAGAAATTGAACAGACAAAAATCTGATATGATGGATATGTATACTTAAACCGTTCCAATATCGAACACTATAATGTTGTACAAAGATCAATGCTTCTATGTTATTCAAGACTTTATGAACTTGATTTCCAAAATTTAAGTATACACATCTTTTCATTCTCTCTCTCTTTTTTTTCTTTAATACGCTGCTCCTATGCGTTCCTGTATCTTCTTTTTTTTTTCCCGCACTCAAGATCAAACAGTTGGATATGCATCCATATCAGATTCTCATGCCCACATTCAAGCAACATAGCTTTTTTGGTGAGCTCAAAGAAAATGAGCATGTCATATGTGACTAGCAATAAGATCTTGTTGACATGATCAGTGATGGTTGGATTCAACCATTACCTGAACTATAAACTTGGAAGATGAATGAGTATGCGCAATACTAAAATCCACAGATTCGAAGCAATCATTCCACTCCCAGCTTACAGCTTAGCAATTCACAAATGATAACTTGGAGTACTAACATGTGGATTTAACCTTCAGAAATTACCTATGAGGTCATTTAAGAAGGCTGTGTATCACTGACATACAAAAATTTGCACATTCATAACACTACATCTTAGGTGATTTAAGGCTTATTTGCATTCAAACCTGTGAGCATCCCCCGCTCAAACATTGCACTCCACTTCCAGCTTACAGCTTAGCAATTCACAAATGATAACTTGGAGTACTAACATGTGGATTCAACCTTCAGAAATTACCTATAACAAGGTTGCGTATCACTGACATACAAAAGTTTGCACATTCATAACACTACATCTTAGCTGATTTAAGGCTTATTGCATTCAAACCTGTGAGCATTTCCTGTGCTGGTTACCCTGTTTCCTATATTACTTGCTTGATGCTCTTGAACATGACCCCAAATTGATGATCGAATCCAAATAAGCATCAATGTTAAGAGAGGAGCAACCACAGAATACCAATCAAACAGCCTAATCTCCTTAAGAGGAGAAATCGACCAATTTAAAGGAAAGAAATTATAAAACGTCCGTAATTGTGACACGAAAAACATATCAAATTAGTACGAAATTTGGGTGAATGAATCTTAATAAAGACCTAAACCTCTGACCTTATCATCGACATTGGCACCTTTCAACCTCTGGGTATGGATGAAGCGTCCAGGAAAAACAATGTATTGCCGCGAGCCGACCTGAAAATTTAACCCAGAAAGATCAAACTTTGACACTCAAAATAAAAAATATGCTAATTAATAAATTCGTCAACAAAAGAAACCAAAACAAACAAATTCAACGATCCAGAAAATAAGAAATTTCTCCCAAAAAAATAAAACCCTAACCAAGATGCAGTTTTCGGCTCACCATTACGACTGCGAAGACGTCTTCCCCCTTGGCAGCGTCGGCTGCGGTCGAACCAGCTAGCTGTTCCTCGACGGGCTCTGGCACCACCGGCGGAGCCTCCTCGGGCTCCAAGGTCCCGTCGGAAGCCGCGCATAGTTTCCATTTGCGGGTTACACGAGTACATGTAGACAGAGGACGAAGGGGGAGGAGAGGGGCGGGAGAGGAGGAGACCTCGGTGGAGGAAAGAGAGAGGGGCCGAACCTTAGAGGAGAGAACGGCGATTGGGGTTCGGCGGGGGAGAGAGAAGCGGGCGGCTACGGAGGACAGCGCGGTGGCGCCCAGAGTGGAAGCCATGGCCTTGCCTCGTGCTGTGGTTCGGGGGTGGGTTGGGGATAACGAGATGGATAATGGAATCGGTCGGAAGACAGGAGCGTCAAAAAGTCTACTTCAGCCCTCCAACATTATCGATAATTTCATATATGCCCCTCAAAACTCACATTTGCGTTATAATACCCTCTAAAATTCCAAATGCTTAAATAGAGACAACATGTATTATTAACCTCAGAAATCTCGAGGATTAATTAGGAATTCTCACCGATCATTTTCTTTTGAAAATAATTACACAAAGATTGGTAGATGCAGAAAGTACTAATTTCATCAAGTTGCTAGAATAGCCAACATGTACACACACATATAGGCATTCACTTTACAAGGGAGCAAAAGACACTTGCTCAGATGAAGATACGCTTCAAAGAGGCAATGATCCCACGACTGCAATACACAACAGGTTTGAGATGCAAGGATTCAATGTCATGATAGAGCTATCACCAACTACAGCTTTTTCCCTTGATGAGTTCTGCTTTGTTTTGTATCCACTGTAAGTACAGCATCTAATATTTATGCTGTCCCTCAGGTGCTATATATAATGCATGATTACTTGGGCAATCTGCCCAGAAGACCCCTTAGATATGAAAGCAATTGGTACAGGAAAAAACTCATTTGATACGTTTGATACAGCATTTTCTAGCAGTGAGCTTTACTTGGGGGTGATCTAACACTAAACATGATCTATGTTTATACCATCACAAACCAAATATGTGATCATTTGAGTTAAAGATTGACGTAGTACCAAACTGTCTAGTATTCAAGTCCCCGCCATCCAAGGCAGAACTAAACCGGTCGAGCCATTGCGTCGGATTTGGGTTTTCTGTCTCCACCCAATCCGAGGTCATATCAATGTCATCAAGTATGATAGGATCCATATCTGATACCTTTCCCTTGGATCCTAGCTTGAGATTGTAGTGAACGAAGAGAAGATCACTCAAAGTCTCCTTATCCAGCCTATTACGCTTTTCTGAGTGAATCTGCTGAATCGCACTCCAGTTTCTCTCGAACGTACAAGTGCTGCAGACCTGACTGAGTATTCTTACTGCAACTCGTTGCAGTCCAGGAGCTGAATCACCATACTGCTCCCACCACATTCCTATGGCATAAAATATAGTGAAGTTAACATTTGAACCATTACAAAAATAATGCTGCAAAAAATATGCTAAGCTTTTGATTACATACCAGGAGAGGTGGTATTGCGTGCTTCCCTAGCTAAGTTGGACCCAAACATCCCTTGCGCCTTTCTAAATATATAAATTTGCTCTGTTATATCATGTCTCAATTCAGGCATCGGCAGTAGTTTGTCTAGAACGGTGAGGAACTGTTCCTTAATAATCCCAAGAAATTTAACTTCTGGATTATACTGTATGCTTGGGTTTAAATATGCTGCTGCTGCATGCAGAGGTGAGTGAAGCTGGTTTTGCCACCTTCTATCAACTATGTCAAGAAAAGTCTTGCATTTCCCTTCGTCCATTATGTAATAAGTCCTTATGGACTCCTTGGCCCTTGTCATAGATTCGTATATAGAACCAATTGCAGGTTTACCCCCAGAAACATCCCTCAATACTTTCAGGAGAGGTTCAGAAACAGCTGCAATTTCTTCAACTGCTCTCCAAAGTTCACTGTCATCGAGAATATCCATGCAAGATATACTGTGAGGTCGATTTGCATAAGGAGAAGATGAATATTCTGGACTATTGAACATATGTTTCAACCTTGATTTGTGCCTCAACATCGATTGCAAGGTGAGAAAACTTGAGGTAGACCTTGTAATGCCTGAGCGAACAAGCTCCTGACCCCCGGTGAACTTTCTCATCAGATCAAGCACCCAGGTATGGTTATAGATAAACCTTGTGATAGACTGTGCTTGCAAGATACATCTATTTACCCAATCAATCTTGGAAAAGTCCTCAAGAATCAAATTCAGGCAGTGAGAAGCACAAGTGGACCAGAAGATGGTGTTGTAGTTTTGCATGATGTGATTCCCCACACTGACATAATTTAAAGAACTATCAGTTATCACTTGAACAACATTCTCTGGGCCAAAATCTTGAATGATAGAATCAAACAAATCATAGAGGCATTTAGAATTTTTGAAGTACGTAGATGCATCAACAGATTTGTGGAAGAAGGTTCCTAATGGAGATGAGACAAAAAAGTTGATTAAGGCTCTTGACTTAAGGTCTGTCCATGTATCAGCTATGATGGTACAACCACTTGTTGCCCAGTCTTTTTCGATCTCTTTTATATGCAGAGTGACCTCTGACTTGAGCTTCTGCAACCATGTCGTCCTCAAGGCTTCTGGGGACGGCCCTCTAAATCCTGCACCACCAAGTGCCTCAAGCATAAGCTGATATGAGGGAGAGTGTGCAACACTGAAATCCAACTTGTTTTCAAAAAAGAACTCAGCAATGCATCTCTCTGCATCCAGAGAAGACTGAGGCCTGATTGCCGTGCATCCAGTAAGAAGCTTCACGACAGGAGGCGTACTCTCTGGTGAGGGCATATGCACTTTTGTATTTGAAACTATTCCCGGAGATTTTGTTTCAACCAATCTTTGTTTTTTAACAACAGAAACTTCCTTCCCCTCTTCTTTCATTGCTATAATAGCTTTCACCCTATCAGTAACTTCATCTCTGACTTTTGTGCATGGATGGACACCTTTCCTTGGCAACCGAGAAAGGTGAAACTTCAATCTGCTAATGCCCCCATTCAGTACTTTGAGGCAGAACTTGCATCTAACTTTGTTTCCATCCATCTTGTCACAGTATTCCCAGCAAACATCTTTCTCTCGGACCACTGAGGCAGATAATAATTATCAGGGTCAAACTAATTTTACATCTTAGTAGCAAAGAGAAAAAAAAAACAATTCAAGGGATTGTTTGAACCAATAAATAGATGCAAGATCAAATAAATGACATGCAAAATATTAATCCCAAAATTGAGTCAAGTGCGTGTCAAATCCACAATACATAGTGGTCGCAAGTCTGCTGCAAATACTAACAATGCACCTCATCAAATTGAATGAGTACAAGAAGTAGAATTGACTATACTTACTGTTGAGAATGGACCAGTCATCCAACGTTCTATCTGCAGAAAAAAGAAAAAAGAGAAAAAAATCATCGATCAAGGATTTCAAAAATTAAATTACGTAAAACAAAGAACAGGGAATTCAGATAAAAAAACTACATAAATACTCATGACATAAAGAATGAAAAAAGAACCCAAAAAAGAATAAAATTAACGAAATTGAAAGACAACTTCAACAGAAGAAGTAAAAAATATAAAAGAATTTTAATAAATATCCACCGATTCCTTAGCTTCAAAAAATTTCCCTATGAACATCAGTATTTCATATTTCTCACTCGGCTTTCGAATTAGATATCAGTCTCAGGTATGACAGAGGTTCATGAAAATGATACCAGATCTAAGCAACCCAGCACCTAAGTGACAAAAAGATACTACAGAGAAATCAACCTAATGCATGAATGCCTAAATCGATCGATAGAAGAGCATTCTTCGAAAGACGTGGACATTAAAAGCTACAATTTCGAGCTTCCACCAACCATGTCGAACAACGTTTTAAAAGCAGGCTGTCCAGGTGAGAAAGATTAAGCAGCCATTTAGGGATGCAGCTCCACTGCTTGAGTCTCTCTCTTCACTCTCTGACCTTTCTACGATAGATTCCACAGAAACAAGCCAATTAGCCCGTGTCGCGGACAAGTGTGACTGATATCTTCATGGGGCAGTGAATGAGGCGCATCAGAGCCATGACCAGAAGACTATGCTCGAGCTGCTATGAACAAGGAGGTGATGTGAGAAGAAGGCCGTGTGCACGTGCGTCAGAAATCCAAACCCAGGCGACATTGGAGCTGAATCGAGAACGGATCGAAAAGCCAACCGCAAACATCTCAGTTTCTTGGACTGGGATCACTATACCCCGAGTATATATCTCCAAGATCGACCAGTTGGTGCGTGCGAAATATAAGAGGAGGAAGGGAGATGAGAGAGAGGAACGCGAGAGAGAGAGAGAGAGAGAGAGAGACGGACCTGAGAAGGAGACGGGGGAGACTAATATATCGCCTGGGGTTAATTTATCGCCACCCGCCGCCTTCGTCTCCGGGTTTCGCCTCCAATTCCCACCCAAAGGAAGCGGAAACCTATCCGATCCCACTCAATTATCGCGAGATGAGATCTCGGCGACGCGCTCTCTCCCCCCACCTCTCCCCCCTTCTCTCTCTCTCTCTCTCTCTTCTTTTAGGGTTTACTGACTCGCCTCGCTCCTCGTTGCGGCCGATCGGGTTTAATGTGCTTCTTTTGTGCGTATTACTATTTAGTTTGTACACGGCGAGAACTTGGCGAGATTTACTGCCACGTGGATGGATGATCCGTCCCTGATGTCTCCCCACGCCCTCCTCGTAACTGACACTGTTCCACCCGACCGTAATTTTTTACCACGTCATACGGAGCCCACTTTTGAGTTCATTCATCAGCAGGGTGGTGATTGGTTGGAGGTACAAATGGGTTGGAATTGGTGTTCAATTGACGACGAGTGAGCGGCAGACGATTAATTGGCGATCTGATCCGGGCTTTCTCCCCACTTCAGCTTTTGGGCCTCGCCGTGGGCGTCCGATAGTGATAGGGCCCGGTTTATCCATTGATCCGCATCCGATTCCATGATCGGATCGGATCAAGCTCGAGATTGATGAGGAAATGAAATCAGCAATCGGCATTCTCCATAGATATACCCGAGTTTAAGGTTAGCTCAGCTCAGTGCCGCATGATTTCAATTCTCCTGTACCTGAGTAGCTTGAGTTCATTATGTCGGAAAAAATTCTGACATCAATGGATAAGATCGAAAGCAGGCGTTATTAATTGTGAGATTTGGAGTTTCTACCGAGAACTTTATTGCGATCGGTAGTGAGTGCTTCCTGAAAACAATGCAGTGGCTGGCATCCAACAACAACAGTCCTCCATCACACAGATGACACATTGACACCTTCGCATCATTGTCTCTGTATCACTGCATCTCACTCGCCACATCACACCAAACAAACTATCCACACTCGTCTTTCAACAGGGGAACAGATCCTCCAAATCCTGAGCGCTGTGCGGCTGGTTAGTAAAATGGTTGTCTACAGCGTCGTCTCAGGAGAGAGCAACCCTTCTATTCCCAGTGAAGTGAATGAACTGATCTCTTTCTTTCTCATTCATGCAACTAAAAATTGGATCTTTAGCTTTTGTGTCCTCCTCGTTTGATGCAATCCGCCGAATGGATGTGTCCGAGCAATTATAGAGCCGAGTGAACCAGCGGCATCAATTATATGCTTCACAGTATAAGAAAAAGCAGTGAGATCGCTTTCTAACAGTGACAGGTCCGTAGTCGACGCTGTGCGTGTCGTCTGATAGAAGAAACTAGATTTCGAGGATCAATGCGAAGCGGAGTAGTTCCAATCAATTTGTTACACTGCACCAAAAAGCACTCGGTACTCTTTATATTTATATGACTGTAAGATATCTCTACTTAATTTTTAGACAAAAGTTTATGTGGTGATTTAGATGAACTCTCTCTCTCTCTCTGGGGAAGTGGTGGGGAAAGCATGATGGGCGGCAGACGAGACGGCAATCACCTTCCGCCGGCCAAACAAAAGCCACAGCGAAGCCACCTCTCCGCCAGCTCATCGTCATCAAGATTTCTCCTGCCTCAGCGCGCCTGGGCCCACGAGGACACTATTAGGTGACGGTGGGTCCCGCTGGGCTCTTTTGTTCTCGGTGTCGTTACTTGAAAACCTAATATAATTTTCATTTATGTTTTGTTCAATTAAAATAAGTAATGATTTTTGCTCATTAATTTGATGATTTATTACTCTTTTTCTTGTCAGAAAGATATTTAAGAAATTATATTGCTACGTTAATCACGCAAGGGTAGATGAGAAGTACGGATAGGATGTACTGAAGTAGAGTTTCACCGGTGGTGGTCCCGACCTTCGAAATCATGGTACACTATTGTGGTAAGAATCGACACTCCCCCCCTCCCTGTTTACCGCCCTTCAAACGTTTAGATAAAAAGATCGAAGAGCTCGGTGTCGAGCTCGGCAATGGCGGATCTCCAGACAAATTTCGCAAGCTTTCTTTATCCCTTCTCCGTCTCCTCCTTTGTCACCCTTCACTTCATGAATGATGATGCTCGACATTAACGGCTGCTCCCCTTCTCTCTGTCTTCCTCGGTGCTTGCAGTTCGTTGAGTAAATGACTGCGTTCAGTGGCGTCCGAGGTGGGGGGAGGGGAGCGATTTGGATGCCCTTCTTTCAAGCAAAATTCCGAGATAGCACTTGTTGCTTTCATCTCCGAGGTTTCTTCTCTTTCTTTTAACGGCTACGTGCTTCCTTTCGTGTCCCGTCTTCTATTCCAATATCTCCCATTTCAGTCCCTGGCTCGGTTTGTTTGCGTGCGGCGGTCTCAGAGGAAAAGAGGTCACTTTGAAGTGATCGTCACTTGTTTGACTCGGAAGATGGTGTTGCAGAGTTAGAGATCGCTTCTCCTTTTGTGCTGGTTCGTGAAATTTGATCCCAGAGTTGGAAGAGCAAAATGCCAAAAAGTTGAGATTTTTATTGTGTTTTCGTGGGATTTCGGAATCTACGGCAAGAAATGAGTCCCAGATTAGTGTTCTTGGCTGCTTCTGCACTCTGGTTAGCGATGTCCTGTCTCGAAGTTGGCGCTGGCAGACTGGCGGAGGACAAGCAGGCGTTGATAGATTTCCTCGCCGCCACCCACCGCAAACGCGGCCTCAATTGGAGTCCGTCCACCGCCGTCTGCGGCCGCTGGACCGGCGTCACCTGTAGCGTCGACGGCTCCCGCGTCGTCGCCGTCCGCCTCCCGGAGATCGGATTCGGCGGCCGGATCCTGCCCAACACCCTCAGCCGCCTCTCGGCCCTCCAGATCCTGAGCCTCAACTCTAACAACCTCACGGGTCCCTTTCCCGCAGATTTCGCCAACCTCACCACCCTCACCGGCCTCCATCTTCAGCTCAACAGCTTCTCCGGCCCCCTGCCGTCTGATTTCTCGCCGTGGAAGAGTCTCACCTCTCTCGATCTCTCCTTCAATGACTTCAACGGGGTAATCCCAGCTTCCATCTCCGGCTTAACTCGGCTCACCGCGCTGAACCTATCTAGCAACTCGTTCTCCGGCCAAATTCCAGATCTTGAGCTCCCAAATCTCCAATTTCTTGATCTCTCCGATAACAATCTCGATGGCACGATTCCCGAATCCCTCCGTAGTTTTCCAAATTCATCATTTTCTGGTAATGCTTTATCGTCAACCCCATCCTCGCTGCCGCCTTCTCCTCCGCTGTTTCCAAGCTCTATAACCACGAGGAAGATGAGTGAATCCATCATCCTAGGAATCATAGTCGGTGGATGTGCTTTGCTGTTCGCCATGCTTGCGCTATTTTTCTTCCGTTGCTGCTCCAGGAAAGACGAGATTTTTGTCTCAGGTAAGGGGAGGAGAAGGGACCGGTCACCAGAGAAAGCTGTCACCGGAAGTCAGGACGCGAACAACCGGCTCGTCTTCTTCGAGGGCTGCACGTTTGCATTTGATTTAGAGGATCTGCTGAGGGCTTCTGCAGAGGTTTTAGGGAAGGGAACGTTTGGGACGGCATACAAAGCGGTGCTGGAGGACGCGACGACGGTGGTGGTGAAGCGGCTGAAGGAGGCCGGCGTGGGGAAGAGAGAGTTCGAGCAGCAGATGGAGATGGTGGGCATGGTAAAGCATGAGAATGTGGTGGAGCTGAGAGGGTATTACTACTCCAAAGACGAAAAGCTCATGGTGTATGACCATTACAGCCAGGGGAGTGTCTCTTCCTTGCTGCATGGTACGGTACCTCTTCACTTTCAATTCTGTTCTTGTTGATGAGCTACTCACTACATTGTCTTTTCAATCAACAGTTGATTACCCTAATATGTGGTAGTATCTACGCCATAATTTGCAGGGAAGAGAGGGCAGGAGAGGACACCTCTGGACTGGGAAACCAGGCTCAAGATAGCGCTAGGAGCTGCAAGAGGAGTCGCACACATTCACGTAGAGAACAATGGAAAGCTCGTCCATGGCAACATCAAATCGTCGAATGTCTTCCTCAACGACCAGCACTACGGCTGCGTCTCCGACGTGGGCTTGCCATCCCTCATCAACCCGATGCTCCCACCCCTGTCCCGCACCGCAGGTTACCGTGCACCTGAGGTAGTCGACACAAGGAAAGCGTCACAACCTTCCGACGTCTACAGTTTTGGCGTTTTCATGCTCGAACTACTCACCGGGAAGTCCCCCATTCAGATAACGGGCGGCGGTGGTGGTGGTGATGAGGTGGTCCATTTGGTCCGCTGGGTTCACTCTGTTCTCCGCGAGGAATGGACTGCAGAGGTGTTCGACGTGGAGCTGATGAGGTATCCCAACATCGAGGAGGAGATGGTGGAGATGCTTCAGATCGCCATGAATTGCGTGGCGAGGATGCCGGTGCGGAGGCCGAAGATGCCAGAGGTGGTTGGAATGATCGAAGGGGTGAGAAGATTCGATAGCGGGAATCGGTCTTCCACAGAAGCCATATCAGAGAGCTCCACACCAACACCACCGGTGCAGGATGCAGAAGCCAAAACAACTCCGCAGCGACGCTAAGAGGTCTTTACTCTTACGTGAACGCTTCTTAGTAGTGTGATTCTCCATCGTAGGATACCTTTGTTCAGATTCTTTGGGTTCTGCAGAAGATGTATCTGTAGGTCTATCACTGAGGAGGGGGGGAAGAACACATCCTGTGTGTGACCTGAAGGAGGGAAGTCCGACCATTGCAGAAACTTGAGATTGCTGTTTTCATTTCCAGTAATCCCTCATTGAAATTGCTGTAACATTTTCTTTGCAAGCTAATCTTCAAAAAGTTATAAGTTAACTGATAAATAAATTAACCCATCAATTTCATTCGACTCAAATCAGTAAGTAAAAATACTTAAGTGAAAATTAATAGTAATACATATCATTATAAATCAATCTTAATCTTATGTAGATCTTTGGTGGTAACATGTGTATGATGACTATGTATACAAAGGGGTACTGGTAAATAGATTAGATCCTTCAAAAAAAGGTGGCAACTTAACATTGTGACATTATAGAGGTTATTTTTTGATAAATTTTAAATTCACACGCCAACTCTTTTGGTGGGTAATTAATTCGATTTATGGCTTGTCCATTACTTGCTTGAAATGAATGATTAATATGAATCATTTTAAGCAACATATGCTTAGCTATATCCCTAGTGCTCATCAATTTTTATTTACTACGTGCATGGTTAATCCATGAGATTAAACTGCACCCATGGCTTTCTTTCGGCTGGATGATACCGAGATGCTTCAAGTTAAGCACGAGAAGAATACTGACCGGTTTACCTCGTTGTGAGTGAGCTTTCATAGTCGATCCTTTCTGGCTATAATGGTTAGATGTGGACCGGTAAATTTGTCTCGATTTGAGTTGCTACGTACGTACGATGCTGACATCGATTTCATCAGATTCATTTACTGGTATTTAAGACATGTTCCAATCGGCAAGCAATAGTATGCGTCCTTCAGACATGTTTCTAAGCTTACCAGTGGCCCGAAAGGACGCCTCCAGCAATAGTATCGCCAGCTTTGCCAGACTACTGCCTCTTTATCGCGTCTCAGAAATTAATGGGGGACGCGATACAAAATACTTGCTTACCAAAGTGTTCAGCTCTGCTTGGTGCTGGGCATGTTGGCTTCACTTTACTTCTTCCCCATCAATGTTACTTCACTCAAACCACTGGTCTTTGGGATTCGAGGCTCTTAATTCGTTCTCCGGAAACCAGAATAATGTGGGGGAGGTCTCCACCACCCTTGAGCATGCCTTCGATGTGATGTAGCTTAAACTGTTAGCTAGCATCATTTCCCATATAGCAGCAGCCTTCTTCCTCTTTTGGTGCTCTTAAAAGAACACCCGGTGCTTCATGCTGTGTAGCCTTCTTCCCGGATGCATGGATCACGAAATGGTTACTGCTAGTCATCATGCTGCATTACGACTTGGATTCGTCGAAGGGCGCTGACCTTTGGAGGCTACATTGTTCCATGCACCACTTGGAATTCTTTTCCTCGATCAACAGAGTCATCACGAGAGAGAGAGAGAGATGCGACTTCTCATCGCCGGTGGAATTATTTAGAGCTGATAACATAACCGGCCACAGAAGAGAAATGAGCTCTCAACAACTAGTCAAAGCTCGAGCACGTCTCTTGTATACACCAACTTGTACCGTTCTCCACATGTCGCCCGCTATAGAAATAAGTCTACCCTTCCGAGTTAAAGTGCAATTATTGCAGTATTATAACCTACATGATGGCCGGAGAAGGAGCTGTGCGTTTTGCGCATTCACTACCACCATCTCGCACGTTAATAGTAAAGCTAATAATTGCTAGTTTCCGTCTGCACTCTATTTTAGATTTGCCAGTTGACTTTAAACTACAACAAATGGCAGGTACGTATTAGGTTCTAATCATAGTCGTACCACTTTGCTGCTGCACAAGCCGAACAATATGCTCGCAAGACGAGTGGAGAAACTTAATGGGTAATTAATTAGAATATGTTAAAATCGAAACAGCATATGCAGAAAACAGTAGTCATTATGTCGCTGTTTTCCTTTTTATTTTTCTTTCGCATTCTTGAGCCTATCCTACCTGCAGTTCGCATGTACCAGTACAACTTCGTAAAGGAATCGAATTCAATGCTTGGAAATGCTGACAAAAAAGAGATTTTGTGTATCAGATGTAAACCTTATAGTTTATGCAAATCACACTGTGTGTGTGTGTGTGTGCATTTATGTGCCATCATGAGCGCATACTGCAAGATGTACAAGTGCAGAAGCCATGCAGTAATGTGGTCTGAGGTTCTAAGATGAAGCCATGGTTAAAAAAAGAGGACCCATGTCCTCCTCCATTAAACCCCTTAATGTATTGTAGCCAAGCCAGATTCTGTGAGAGGAGGGGTCTCTTTAGGTATTGCGTTAAGCATCTTTTAATACGCATCAAGAGTCATTCCAAATGTATGTTTTGTAGCTCACAACCCTACGATAGTGTCATGCTTGAACTCGAGTCCACTTAATATTTTTTAGGGTTCGTGCACACGAGTGGACGACCTAAACCCCCAAAACCAGGCCAAGCTTCCTACCTACGCTTGGAGCTGTAGCTTTTGTCTCGTGTTGGAGACAAGGAATAAAGCCGCAAAGCTGCGACGACTCTCCTCGCCACTGGAGGATCTCACAGGGAGATCGACCGTCTGCGTTCATGTTCTTGCCTTCTGGGAACTTTCACCAGGAAAAATTCTAATGTTCAAACTCCCAAGTGGAGAGTTAGTGTGTGGCACGTCCGCTTGTTCTTCCATGGCTCATTTATGAGTGACCGGGCGTTGCAGGCGTGGAACAGCCTTCGATGGAGCTAAAACAATACATGAATGCATGCATATGCATCTTTTTCTAAGGATTCCACATGTCTCAGTTTTCTTTTCATTTATTTAAATTGTTGGACCATGCGGGATCGCTTAAATGTGGAAATGGCATCTTAGAACTTGTATTGATTCGACTGCTACTTTACTACTGGGCGACGTTTGGCAATCTGAAACCAGTGCTGCTGGTACAGTCGTGCGTATCGAGTATATCTCACGTGATCAGATCTTGAACACGGGTCACCTACTGCCACTGCGGGAGTGGGCAGTGGGTGCCGCCGCCAGGAACACCGGGTCGGCCCCGTCGGCTCCTGCGACAACCTCCCGTTTCCTCCCCTGGCTCTATAAACCCCTCCTCCTTTTTGGTCGCCGAAGAAGAGAAGGTAAGGGAAAGAAAACAAACAATACGAAGCTGCTTATTTTGATTCACTGATCTGGGTAAATGCACTTCCTGGAGTGGTGCATCCAAGAACGTACGACCCGTTGATATCTTCGGTTCATTGACGACGGAGAGACGACATCAAATGATGCTTCATCACATTAATGGGAAACAAATTTTGCATTGCTTTTCTCGACTAAGCAAGCCAATAGAGAGGTTTGATTCATGTGTTGTATGCTCATTAATCACCGGTTGCTATTCAGCAAAGAATATATAACAAGCATTAATTGCACTTGTCATTATTTAACTGCTAAAAGAGATTCGTGCTCAAATTCTAAAGCTAGGATCCGACCTACAGTAGCAGCAGTACGTAGTGCTACGAGTACATGAAACCCTGATCGAGAATGAGGATGATTCCATTAGACTTATCGCTATCAATGCACATACAGCTCGAAGCATGAAATTTCAGAGAACGACTCGTGTTGTTTGGAGCTGCTCGCGCATAACTCTTTATGCTTGAATTGGTGATATCGTATTGACTGGTTGATATATATATACTTCACGTACATGTCATTCGCTTGGTTTCGGTAGGTGAAACCCACTCATAAGAATACATGCAGCTCGAGTAAACGAATGCATGGCTATGGCGACTACATGTGTTGCTGGTGTCTTGTGCTTTACTAAGTTCTAGAATGACTTTATGATAGGTGTTATACCGATATCTTTTCCTTGGAAAAGATTTATGTCATCCTCTTCTTGGGTATAAAGATCACAAGGTTTGGGCCATTGTCACACTCAACTGGGATACAACATCCTGGAAACACAAAACATGCATGATGTATCTGACAGTAAGTATAATAATTACAATTAAAAGGCAATATAATTAAGAGAAGAAAGCTAGCTAGGGGATTTGGATTGTTATGACGGGCGAGGAAGAACACCCAGGAGTCGGATGCTGCATTGACTTATCCTTAATGGGACATGTTGGGAGCTGCGAGGAAAGGGATTAATTAAAACAAAAATAGCAGGAGCAATAAAAGATTGGAGGAGTCATCCACAAAACACGGCCACAGTGAATAGTGTTGGACCAATTAATACCCACACTTCCTTGTCCAACTCGGTGATCTTTTTCCTAACATGTCGATTGTGCGCGGTGTTATGCTCCCACCATTTCCTTTTGTTCATTGCTCATCGGCACTTATCCAACACTCCCTTCGTCTCTTTCTTTGCACCTTCCCACCCTGGGATTCATGCATTTACTGCCACATAACCTTCCCGTGGACACACCTCTCCACGAGTTGGAATCTCGAGTAAGAGCCTCTTTATATATATATATATATATATGTATATATATGTTTTGTGGAATGCAATCCAAAAACACATCTTTAGTGAATGCAGTGCTTTTTAGATGTATCGTTTGCAGTATCTTTCTCCCTCCCTGCTTGATCGATGAGTTTAAGAATCAAACTGCATAATAGATTCAACATAAATTCAGCCCTGTAACTTTGAATCTGATCTTTTTTATCCGAAACCTAATATAGAGTTAGACGCCACATTGATGTTTAAGCCATTGGGAAGCTCAGTATTCCGATCTACAAACAAGCATGAGAATCGATAAGAATGGACTTTCGAGAGTGAGTCCTCCTCTAGTTCTTAAACCACTGTCAAGAGCGGCGAGAGTACGTTCACGATAGATGTCCAAAGTTATACGGTACGTCTACAACTGCTCTCGATAAGCATTTCATCTGTTCCCCAACTCTTAATAGGTTACAGCAGCTACACTGTTTTTGTGGTGAAAAAGAGAACTTTATATATGTGAAGTTGTCAACAAAAAGAAAGAAATGTATCGATGAAAAGAAGGGATTCGGGTGTTTTGTACACGTCGATGAGATGATCATGAGGGGGAGTAACGAGGAAGAACACACACAAAGCTTACCGTGGTAATGATAATAGGTGACACGACGCAGCTGTAAAAGATTGAAAAAAAAAAACAGTGTCTCGGGTTAAGAGCGTGGCAGGGACAGGTGTTGGGTATGCTTTGTCCTACAGTGATTTCTTGCCCCCTAATTATTTTGGCTTCCTCTTCCTGATCTTGATGATGATCCTCGAGATTCCAACTCGTCTGATGTGAGTTGGTCATCTGTTGTTCTACATATGGATAATTACGATTAGATGGTAACTAATCGCGTAGGGTAATTATTTTTTCTTGGGAGCCAAGTAAATCTTGGGAGGAAGGATTTAAAAGAGGAAGACACTCGTGATTGGGTCAAAGGTTGACCGCGCGAAGGCGATTCGCTGTCGTGGTGGGGCCCGTCGGAGTCAGCATTTTTGGTACCCCTGTTGTTGGTTTGAAACCTGCCAGCTGTCATCTCGAAGGATGCGGCGGTCCGCGGATGGGGACGGGCTCACCGGAACAGCCGGTGAGCGACCAAAAAAAAAAAAAAAAAAAATCTTGGAATACGATGGTATTTGCGAAATAAGAGGAGTTGGGGGTGCGAGGTTTTCCATCGGCTTCCTCCTCCTATAAGAGAGTGCTGCGACTTCCGCTGCTCACTCTCCCATCATCGCAGCTTTGAAGCCGAAGTTTCTCCGTTCGTTATCTTCTTCTTCCATCATGCTCTGGAGTTGTTGGTGGTAGTGCTCTACAGTCGAGGGCAGAGGTGCCAAAACTAGAAGGCTGCCTGTCCTTGCTCTTGCGCTTCTGGGATTCAACGACTCCGTGCTCGCTTGGTGGTGTTTCGCTTTGTGAGTTACTCTCTCTCTCTCTCTCTCTTTTTCGTCCCTATTTTCCTCTTGTTCTGGGGTTAGTAGAATCCAAGATTCGAGGGTGTTTGGTGCTGTCACGGTTTTAGTGGATATTCCATTCATTCATCGGTAAAAGCATCAGCTTTTACTCTCTCTAAGTTGATCGTGGGTGTGGGAGAGGGAGGGATGCCTTCCTTTTGGGGTGTGCAAATTATGTCTCTGCCTCCAGTTCTTCCTTCTTCCAGCGTTTGGAATGGCAAAGATTAGATTTTTATGGTTGGCTTGGTTCGTTGTCGTTGTTTTGGATGCAGTGGAATGCGAATCCTGTAGAGTAGAGTCGTGGAATGAACCTGATGGATGCAACGTTTCTGGTGCCGGTGAAGCGGACGGAGCACGTTGTCGTGACGCCCAAGCCGCCCCTTGCGTCGCGACCGAAGCGCCGCCTCGGCGACTTGCCCGCCGCGGAGCCACGGCCGCGTACAGTGCGTATCTTCTGCGACGACTACGACGCCACCGACTCCTCCGGAGACGAGGGCGACTGCTGCCACTCCCGCCGCCGCGTCCGTCGGTACGTTCGGGAGATCCGGTTCGATACCCGCCCTGCCCGTGTCGGGGCCACGCCCGCCGCGGAGGCCGGGAAGAGCAACCCCGCCGGGAAGAAGCGGAAGGCTGGTGCCGCTGCGGCTGCCTGCGGCGATGGGAGCGTACAGAGATTCCGCGGCGTCCGCCGCCGGCCGTGGGGCAAGTATGCCGCGGAGATCCGGGACCCTTGGCGGCGCGTACGGGTGTGGCTAGGCACGTACGACACTGCTGAGGAGGCCGCTAAGGTTTACGACTCCGCCGCCATCCAGCTCCGCGGACCCGACGCCACCACCAACTTCGCCCGCCCCTCGGCCGCCGCCACGGCCCATCCCTCTCCTCCTCCGCCGCCCAGGAAGAACCTATCGGAGAACTACCTCACCTCCGTATCGGGCGGGTACGAATCCGCCGAGGAGTCGCACAACCTCTACTCCCCGACCTCCGTCCTCCGCGGCTTGTCCTCCTCCTCCTCCTCCTGTTCCACCTCCGCGGCCAAGGCCAGCGACACAGAGGAGAAGCAGAAACCACCGGCGTCGGGCATTGCGTCCAGCTCATCGGTGGAGCCGGGCGGGTTCCTGCCGTTCGAGGAGGAGACGCTCTTCGATGGCTTGCTCAGCTTCTTCGACGACGACTCGGCGCCGGTCGGCTTCCTTGCCGAGGACTTGAGCGCCGCCTTCAACGACGACTCGGGACTGGACCTCCTCGAGCCGTCGTCGACGTGGCAAGCGGGAGACGATTTTTTCGCCGACTTCGGCGACTTGTTCCCGATCGAGCCCCTTCCCGCCGCAAATTAAGCCTTCTTCGAGCTCGCGAATCGCGCCGAGATTAATCGGCCGATTTCTTTCTTCGGGAGCCCAAAAAAAAAGGACGGGAGGGCTTCAGTTTCCTTTTTCCTTTTTATTTTCCTTCTACTTATTCCTCTTTATTTTCCCTTTTCGCAGTGGCTTTCTTTAAATCACTCCGTCTCTTTAGAGGAAGATGTAACAGACTTGCTAAACAAAAATAATAATAACAACAATTAATGTGAGGCTTATGGTATTATCCAAGACCAGTTTTTTGCGTTATATATATATATATATATATATATATATATATAGTGAGTGTGGACTTATTTGCCAAACTTGAACGCGTGATGGGTGATGGTATATTGCTGGATACTTTGGGATCTCGACACCGAACACGTGGCGGTGTTGCCTGCGATGTGTCGCAGGAGTGGCTCCCAAGTGGGGCCATTTGTGGGGTCCAAAAGGATTTTGGCAGCTATCAGAAATTATATTGCGTAATTGTCCCAACTTGTTAATCAATTGGAGATAACACCAAAGTCGAATTTGAAATGGAGTTGGGAGAGTTTGGGAGAGAGAGATGTGTATGAACCGAGTTTGGGACGAGATTACAAGTGGAAAATAGACATCTAACTTAGATGATTACAGAAGCAAATCTTCTGTCTGTCTCCCAGTTTTTTAGGGGTTTATTCTCCAGGCTGTGTATTTTTGGGCCAATGAACATGATCACACGTTTCTATCAGTCCAAGTGAAAAGGCAACCGGAACTCGCTATCAAATCCATGTTTGGAGTCTTGTGATAATTGTAGCGTCCTAACTTTTGACTACTACATGGAATGATTGAGAGAGAGGTCCAGAAATGTGGCACCTTCTTTACGTTTATTTATGGTGCTGAAAGATGACCTACCAAGGTCGAACAAACATTGCAGGTGAAGGTGAAGGTGAAGGTGAAGGTGAAGGTGAAGGTGAAGCCTCTGTTCTTACCACACACGGCCATCGGCTCATGTAACTGAGATCTGCGGAGCATCAGCAGAAACTGGAGGACGTCGGCCTTCTCTGTGTAGCTGTGTCTAGTTCAACACATATGTCAGAGACGGTGCTTCGATGTGTAAACCTTTTCGTGTTACTTCAGCCATGAGAGTATACCGCTGTTATCGTGCTGACTGTTATCCTTGTTCCGTCAATTGCATTGGTCAGGGATGAGAAGACCATTGTTCTTCCTGGTTTTGGTCTCCGAATCTGAATCATTGAGTGGCACAAGAGATGTCGGTGTGTAGACGAATGCAGCTGCTAAATGAAGCGATAATATATATATATATATATATATATATATAGGATGCTCGAAGATTGAAGTAATTGGCATGTTGTTGAAATCTCCACACTCGGGTGTTGGGTGTTGAGGTTCTCGAAAACAAGATTTCCATCTCGCATTAGAGACAGTTGATGATGGAAACGTTTGTAAGCTGTGAGTAAAGGATCAAGCGAGACACCAAGAAAAGATGCTATCAGAGATGGAAGTAGAGTTTTCTATATGCACCCCAAAGGTGATGGTTGTCTTATTACACCAACTGCTGATTCTTTTCTAATTTGCGGCTGCCAATTGCAAAACAAAACGAGGTATGTATTAGTTATTTAGCCAATTTATTTTACTGTCTTGTCTGCAGAAGATGATTATGGTAGTGAAGTACAGACAAAAACGTTCCTTTTTGGGTTCCAGGAAGGAAGCCTGATGCCTTCACCAAAGAGTCGCAACAGATATAATAGGCACATTAGCAAACTTGTAGAAGATATGAGGACAAGAACAGATTAGGGATTAAAGAAAAAGGAGCATATTCCGATCCATGGAAAAGTTCATGTTGGTCTTGTTTCCTATTTGGACTGTTGTTGGTCATCGAGATAAAGGAATCCGATGGAACTCAATAACGTGGAGTTCAACATCACTTGATTTAATGGCTTAAAGCCTACTAAAACTTGGGTGAAAAAGAAAGGATGAAGGAGTGGAGCATCTTGATATGACACATGATGACTTGGTCGTCACATCATCGCTTCTTCGGACAACTAGCACGCCGATGTGGCTGACCCGACGTGGGAAGTTGGTCAGACGCAGGTGTGGGGGCGTCAGTGGTCGTGCGGCTGACCTGGCACAGGTAAGGCCGAATCCCCAGCGGTCGTACGGCCGACCTGACACAGGTAAGGCCGATACCCTTACCTGTGGACGCATCTCTCACCGCAAGGATGACGGGAGCGGTGGAGGTGTATGACGGCATGGTAAGCCACAAAGGCAGTCAGGTTGCCAGGTATGAATGATATACAACACCCACTATATAAGCTTCTGCTCCTCTACGAGGCAGAGGGATGAGCAAAAAATAAACCACAGAACTAACTTGGCCGTCGGAGGGGTCACGTCGGGAACCTATCCCACCCGGCCTTCTTGCAGGAGTCAACGACCGGCCCGAGCTGAAATACTTCCTCCCGACTCGAGCTCCACCATTCCAGCAGCCGACTTCCCGAGTCGAACCCTGAGGTAGCATCCATTCCGTCTCTCCCTTGGGAGCAACCACGATCTCTGTCACGTTCGGGGGAGAACCAAGGTCGAAGACTCTGTTGGTGTCATTTATGGTGGTCAAGCTCCCATCGGCATACAACGCCATCATCGGGCGCCCGACCCTCAACCAACTCAGGGCGATCGTTTCCACGTACCATCGGATCCTGAAGTTCCCGACCCGAACAGGGGTCGGCGAGGTCAGGAGTGACCCAAGAGAATCCAGGCAGTGCTACTTAATGGCAACAACGTTGTTCAAGAAGCCGAGGACTGAACTGATCGGTACCATGCCTCTAGACCTAGAGGAGAGCGCCCGAGACCCCCACTCAGCGGAAAAAGTTTTGGAACTGCCACTTGACCCAAGCCGCCCGGATAAGCTAGTGAAGGTCGGGTTGGGACTCACGGAAAGCCAGCACGTTCAACTAATAGATTTCATGCGGAAGAATAACGATGTCTTCGCATGGTCCTCAAACGATATATCGGGGGTCGACTCGAAGATCACCCAGCATTACCTGAACATCTCCCCTGACGCCCGACCCATGAAGCAACGTCTGCGCAAATTCGCTCCAGACCGGCAGAAGGCTATAGAAGACGAGGTCGCTCGTCTGTTGGACGCAAAGCTTGTCGAAGAAGCAAAATATCCGACCTGGCTATCCAGCGTTGTACTTGTCAAAAAAGCTAATGGAAAATGGCGGATGTGCATTGATTATACCGATCTTAATCGGGCTTGCCCGAAGGACTGTTACCCACTTCCCCGCATCGACCAACTGGTAGATGCCACGTCTGGGCATCAGCTGCTCTCCTTCATGGATGCTTTCTCGGGGTATAACCAAATCCAGATGGCCCCGAGAGACAAAAAAAAACACAGTCTTCATCACTCATAACGGCACATACTGCTACAAGGTGATGTCGTTCGGGTTAAAAAATGTCGGGGTAATTTACCAACGGCTGGTAAATCGCATGTTCAAGGACCAAGTCGGAAGGAACATGGAGATTTACGTAGACGATATGATAGTCAAAAGCCGACAAACCGAGACCCACCTCTCCGACCTAGCGGAAGCGTTCCGCATGCTAAGAAAGTACAAGATGTGTCTCAACCCAACAAAATGTACCTTCGGCACCACATCCGGGAAGTTCCCAAGCTTCATAGTGCATCAGCGGGGGATTGACGCCAATCCCGACAAGATAAAGGCAATACATGAAATGCAGCCTCCCAGGACTATAAAAGAGGTCCAACAACTTACAGGAATGTTAGCAGCCCTGAGCCGCTTTATCTCCCAAGTCGGGGACAAGAGCTCTACCTTCTTCCGAGCGTTGAAGTCGGCAAAAGACTTCAGGTGGACCCCGAATGCGAAGAAGCATTCCGCCGGCTCAAGAGCCACATCAAAACCTATCACAACTAGCCTCAATAAAGGACGGGGAGCCTCTCGGCTTATACCTCACTGCAACCGACCTGGCGGTTAGCTCGGTCTTGGTAACACTCGACAAAGCTGAGAAAAAGCCGATCTACTACACTAGTCATGTCCTGGCGGGACCTGAGCTCCGTTATTTCCCCATAGAGAGAATAGCCTTGGCTCTGATCCTGGCATCCAGGAAGCTGAGGTCGTACTTCGAGACGCATTATATCAAGGTGATAACCGACCAACCCTTGCGTCAGATCCTCTCAAAATTTGATACTGCAGGTCGGATGCTCAAGTGGTCGGTAGAGTTAGGAGAGTTCGATATCGAATACGAGCCAAGAAAGACGATTAAAGGCCAAGTGCTCGCGGACTTCCTCTCGGAGCTCACACCCCCAAAAATCTCGGCGAACCCGAACCCCGGATGGACACTGAATATCGACGGCTCCACCAACTCGGAAAGAGGAGGCGTCGGCTTGGTGCTCAAGGACCCTTCCGGCCACACCTACGAACATGCGCTGCGATTAGGATTTAAAGCCACGAACAATGAAGTAGAATATGAAGCGCTCATGTTCGGTCTGAAGGTCACAACTGAGCTGGGCGCGGAGGACATTGAAATATTCACCGACTCCCAGCTCGTCGCAAGCCAAGTCAACGGAGCGTTCGAGACCGAAGAAGCAGCAATGATCAAGTACCTAGCCGAGACGCGACGGATGACGGGTCGGTTTCGAAGGTGTACCATCACTAAGGTACCTCACAGCAAGAACGCACAGGCAGACGCCTTGGCCAGGCTTGCCTCCTCCTGCGTGACCAACACACCATCCGGAACAATGGTGAGAACCATCGGGCCTTCCATCAATTCGATTGTATTGACTGTTGATGAGGAAGACGGAGACTGGATCGACGAGATCCTTCGCTTTAAACAAGCAGGAATCCTCCCCGAGGATAAAGCGACTGACCGAAGAATCAGAAGGACGGAGTCATGATACTGTATCATCGGTGGTCGCCTCTATCGGCGAGGCTTCAGCCGACCCCTGCTTCGCTGTCTGAACCCGGCCGAAGCGCACACCACCCTAGCCGAGGTCCACGAGGGAATATATGGGGACCATGTCGGTGCTCGTACCTTGGCACATAAAGTCCTCAGGCAAGGTTACTATTGGCCCACCCTACGTAAGGATGCCCAGACTTATGTCCGGAGCTGTGAGCCGTTCCAGAAGCACGCCCGGTTTCAACATCAACCTATGGTACCGCTCACAACTGCCGACTGAGCTTGGCCCTTCGCCAAATGGGGAATGGACCTCCTCGCCCCCTTCCCCCCGACCTCGGGACAAAGAAGGTTGTTAATAGTCAGAGTCGACTATTTCACCAAATGGCTCGAGGCCGAGCCATTGGCCTCCATTACCGAGAGACAAGTCGAAGGATTCCTGTGGAAAAACATCATAACCAGGTTCGGCCTCCCTAGGGTCATTATCACAGACAACGACACGCAGTTCAATAATACGAAGTTCAAGATGTTTTGTCAAAGCTATCGCATCCAACTGAAGTTTAGCTCGGTTGTCCACCCCCAAGCCAATGGACTAGCCGAGGTAATGAACCGAGTCATCCTTGAAGGGCTGAAGAAAAGGATTTCCAGCGCCACGACCTCTTGGGTAGACGAGCTCTCGAGTATTCTATAGGCGTCGCGAACGACTCCGAAAACCCTTAACGGGGGAGTCCCCGTATAGCCTGGCTTTCGGGACCGAAGTCGTGCTACCTCCCGAGGTGGTTTTCCCGACCCTCTGAGTCCAGACCCAGCGTAAGGAGGAGTCCGACCAACAGCTCCGTGAGAACCTCGACCTACTAGAGAAAAAGCGAGCCGACGCCCATCTCTGAGCATTGGCCTATAGAAGGGTCGTCGTCAAGCTATACAACCGTCGAGTACGCCCCCGACACGTTGAGACGGGCGACCTGGTGCTCCGAAAGACTGAGGTCAACGACCCGACCCGGTCCCGCGGCAAGCTTGCCGGTAACTGGGAAGGCCCCTACCGGGTCATTGATGCTATCCGAGACGGGACTTATACGTTGGCAACAATGGAGGGGCGAGTGTTGCCAAGAACTTGACACATCACAAACATACGAAAATTTTATGCATGACGATATCAGCAAAACAACCCGACTTGTATTGATTAAAAGCAAGTAAAAAGATGTCGGGAACAAAAATGAGGCTTTTCCCGATCCGAATTACAATTTGAAAAAGAAAATTACAAGTCAGGGCTCGGGTGGAACCGAGTCGTCAAAATCCTGCTGCCTTTCCATCGGCACCAGATCGTTCTCGGGATGGATGGTGAATGGATCTTCTTCAACGTCGGCGTCTGGGTGTCGGGCGCGAAAGCGGGCTAACGGCACCCGATACGCATACTCGTACGTTACCCGACCCATCCTCTTCTGGCCTTCTTTAAAGCCGAGAGACTCCTTGTACTGGATGACCAATTGCCTAGGCAGCTCGGCTCGGGCACTCTCCAGGTCCTTCACGGCCTTCAGCAGCTCATCGTCCATCCTCCGAGCCCTGGTTCGCGCCTCCCTCAGCAACTACTAGGCGTCACCTAGGTGGCCCCGAACCTCCTGAAGTTCCTTCTTCGAGGCCTCGTGCCTGAGGAGCTCCTCGCTTCTCTCCCTCTTGGTCTTCTCGAGCTCCTCCCACAGCTCGGATGTGCGCCTTCGGCCTCAGCAACCGCCTCCGGTCCCCCTCTCGATTTCAGAGCGTCAAGCTCTTCTTGTAACTGCTTGACCCGGTAGTCCATGAACGTGATAAGCCGACCCGCGTCATGGAATCGGTCAAAAAGTGTCATCTGAAAAATGTTGGCTCTGCACGAAAGAAGCAACTGTTAGAAGCCCGGCAAAGGGAAAACTTGAGTTACCAAGGCATGGGTAGGGAAGCTTACCGGGACCATCTCCTTGGCGGCTCGGGCCATCAAGACTTTCGAGGGAAGCGTATAGAGCTCCCGCGCCAGCTGGGGGTGGAGAAGTCCCCTTTCGAACTCCTTTACTGCCGACAAATTGTTCCATACTTTCGTCGAGTTCTTCAGCCCCTTTCATCTGGCCTTTATCTACTTCTCGGGGTCTTGATACCCCAAATCGGACATTAGCAGGGTGTAGTAGCCCGCGTCGCCCTTATGAACCTTTGTCTTAAAAAGGTCTTTCATCGACATTGGGCGCTCATGGGCTGGTGAAGCGCCTCCCTCCTCGAACCCGACAGGCGCCTCGGGCTCTTCCGACGGTGCCGCGGGCTCCTTACCCTTAGATCGGGAGTAAGACTCCCCGTCGCCGAGACGGGACTTGTGCCTCATCGTCAGCACTTTCACCTTCTTGTGGCGCCTCACCGTATCTTCGACCTACTCAGGTGGGGAGACGACTGGCCTCTTCGACGAAGCCCTCGGAGCTTCCCTCGCAGGAGACGCGCCGACCTCTCGGGCGGTGGGTTGGGTCGGAGGGACCTTGTCGCTTGTCACTCTGGGCATCCCGCGAAGCTCCCCGAGATCCATCTGGTCTGCATTCCGACCGACAAGTTAGTAGGCAGTTAGAAAGGCTAAAGTAAAGTAAAATATTAAGTACCCCTAGAGGCCGGGCTTAAACCCGCCTCGCCGAGCCAAAGCTTGACCATCTCCTTGATCGCACGCGAAGAGGAAAGAATCCCCTTCATTCTGCTAACCATGACGGTCTCCTTCTCGGATAGGTATGGGGGGGCGTTATCAATCGGGTGAGCCGACCAGTCGAGCCTAAACCCCAAAACCGGACTACTAACATAAAGGTAGCGGGACTTTCAACCTTTGTTACTGGAGGGTGCCCTACTGACTCAAAAATCGACCCGGGTGGTAAGGTAGTAACCACCCCGACTCTTGCAGAGGCGAAAGCACGCCATGAACAAGTCCCGAGTCGGGATAATCCCGGCTCCTTGGCACTCGCCCAAGAAGACGACAAGGTAGCGCCACGAGTTGGGCGCTACCTGGCTGGGAGAGATCCTCCACCACCTCAAACATTCCTCGATGAGTGGGTGAAGAGGAAACCGGAGATCGGCCTCCAAAGCATACACCGAGATGCACATGCTGGAAGCGTCCAAGCTATAAGGGCGTTGCCCGGGCTGCGGAACATGCAACCCGTATTCAGCTGGGATGCTATACCGCTCCCTAATCATGACAAGTGACCCCTCGATCACCGCCGTGTCGAGGTCATGACCTCCAGATTCCTCAGAACCCTCACGTCGACAAGCAACAGGGGCCCAGAAAGACGCTCCCGAGGAACAGACCTCGGGATCACATCGACTTGTATGCCCCGACCCCGGGGGAGAAATGACCCTGACACTACTCGAGGAGTCTGAGGATGTCATCCCGACCTGTTCAAAAAAGGCTACCGACTGAAGGGGCGAAGGGTGGCTAGGAAGGTCCGAGGTAGAAATAAGGAGGGGGCCAAATGAACAAGTGAGGTCTCTGCCCAACCACACATCGAACTTATAGCGCCCAAGGGAGTCGTTTCAGCTTCCCGAGGCAAGACGAAGCGCCGCCACCCCAAAAGCCACCCAGCGCATTAAATGCACCATTACTCCGACCGAAACCCTAAGCAGAGGATTTTATATATATATATATATATATTTATATATATATATATATCTATATATATGGTAATAAAGAGAGGGTTCACAAGATAAGGGCGAGGGCGCCCGAGTTCACCCTCTCGGCCAAATCCGCAGATTTGCGCCCGAGTTCACCCTCTCGGCCAAATCCGCAGATTTGTGCCCGAGTTCACCCTCTCCACCAAATCCGTTGATTTCTGCCCGAGTTCACCCTCTCGGCCAAATCCGCCAGTTTGTGCCCGAGTTCACCCTCTCGGCCAAATCCGCAGATTTACGCCCGAGTTCACCCTCTCGGTCAAATCCACAGATTTGCGCTCGAGTTCACCCTCTCGACCAAATCCGCCGATTTGTGCCCGAGTTCACCCTCTCGGCCAAATCCGTCGATTTGTGCCTGAGTTCACCCTCTCGGCCAAATCCGCAGATTTGCGCTCGAGTTCACCCTCTCGGTTAAATCCTCGGATTTGCGCCTGAGTTCACCCTCTCAGCCAAGTCCCCAGATTTGCGCTCGAGTTTACCCTTGGCAAAAGCCTAAGTTAAAATTTCCGAGCTCTTGCTCGGTCAGATCAGCTCTGGTGTCATTCCAATTCCCGAGCCCATACTTGGTTAGATCAGCTCTGGTGCCATCCCAATTCCCGAGCTCCTGCTCGGTCGGATCAGCTCTTGCAACATTCAAATTCCTGAGCTCTTGCTCGGTCAGATCAACTCTGGTGCCATTCCAATTCCCAAGCCCATGCTCGGTTAGATCAGCTCTGGTGCCATCCCAATTCCGGAGCTCCTGCTCGGTCGGATCAGCTCTTGCGACATTCGAATTCCCGAGCCCATACTCGGTCAGATCGGCTCTGGTGCCATCCCAATTCTCGAGCTCCTGCTCGGTTGGATCAGCTCTTGCAACATTCAAATTCCCGAGCTCTTGCTCGGTCAGATCAGCTCCTGCGCCACTCCAATTCTCGGGCTCATGCTCGGTCGAATTGGCTCTTGCGCCATTCAAATTACCGTGCTCTTACTCGGTCGGATCGGCTCCCGCACAGTTCAAGTCCCCAAGTCGCCACTCGGGACTAGTTCAGAACCACTTCGAACCAGTAGCTAAGCACAAGACCTCATCTTCGGCACCCTCATCAGGCACCTCGAGAAGGTCTTCCCCGGGGGGGGGGGGGAGAATGATATGGCACATGATGACATGGTCACCACATCATCGCTTTTTCGAACAACTGGCCCATCGACGTGGCCGCATCCCTCACCTGTGGACGCATCCCTCACCGCAAGGACGGCGGGAGCAGTGGAGGTGTACGACGGTATGGTAAGCCACAAAGGCAACCAGGTTGCCAGGTACGGATGATCTACGACACCCACTATATAAGCTTCTGCTCCTCTACGAGGCAGGGGGATGGGCAAAAAATAAACCATGGAACTAACTTGGCCGTCGGAGGGGTCACGTCGGGAACCTACCCCACCCGGCCTTCTTGCAGGAGTCAACGATCAGCCCGAGCTGGAATACTTCCTTCCGACTCAAGCTCCACCATTCCAGCAGCCGACTTCCCGAGTCGAACCCTGAGGTACCATCCATCCGGTCGAGCTCCAACTTCGTACCGAAAAGATCGCGGGCGAGCTAGTGCACATGGGCCTGAACCAACAGTGCTTGCTCAACAGACACGAAGACGAAACGCATCTACTAGACAAGCATCAAATTCTCCCGTAACATATGTGAAAGAAATGTTGAGCTTATAAAAGAGTGCACAGACAGTATCAATATGACAGATTTGTTCCTAATGATCATATCGACCATTAAACTGATTTGGATGACTCTCCACGGCTTGCTTGCACTCTATACATCCACAAGAATAAATCACAAAAACCTTTGAAAGAGAAACTGATGAGCTGAAAGATCTAAATTAGAGTCGTAGTAGTTTAACGCCCAAGTAATCAGAAACGTATCAGTCCACAACTCCCTTAGGCTCATACTAATAAGTAAGCTTGTTGATAAGGAGTCATAACTGTGTTCTCAAGCACAAACTAACTAGAGTTACAACCATGTACATGACCATCTGACAAGGTTAAAGTAACAAAAAAGAATAATAAATAAATAAATTTAACAAATAAGTAAAAGAACGCAATATTTACTAATAATTTTCAGTATTTAAAAGGATCAAGCAAAGCCCGATGCAAACATCTGTATTAACATGCTAGAGCTCCTTCTCTCGTGGACTTTCAAATTCTTATTCTTATCTTGTTCTCATAGAGGGTCTTTGGTGTTCCGAAGCAACCCATGTCATTGTTAAGAATTGATTCATAGTAGTTAATTGTTAGTTAATATGTTTAAGAATAATGATTTATGTTTAAGAATTATAGATATAATTTAAAAGTTAGTAGGGATAATTATTAATCATGGATAAGATAGTGAGAAGAAAATGATATGAGGTAGTTACTTTTATGTCATATAAATAGGATCTTAATTGATGAAGCAAAATAGTAAAAAGTGATTACATTTGGAGATGTTCTGTTGTCTCTTATTTAATACTATATAGTTTTTTTTTATTGAAATCGTTTTTTACTAGTTAAGATCATGCAACCAACAAGAAAAATAACTTTTTCTAACATGTAATAAGTCTAGCGCAGGAGGCATTCTACAGCACACAACAAAAAATTACAAACACAATTATGATTCATTACCAGTATTAAGATCGAATTATGTATGGATGGAGCTAAGTAAGCACAACTCTTAAAAAAGTGCTGCACATTCTAAAACCAACAACTATATTAAGAAAAGAAATAAATATGAATAAACCCGAGCGAGGGCGCCCACCACAATGTCATATGACAGCATCATGCCACAATTGCCTTAATCTGAAAACTTTAGTTGATATTTTCCAATATGTTATCTATAATTTTCATACTATCGACTTATATTGAAGAGTTGCCCAAGTATTTAAGCAATCTGATTTCCTCTACAGAGGATATAATCAATGGGATCAAAAAAAAAAAAAAACTTTTTTTGAAATTAATTGAACTAAACACCACATAACCCACACAGGTAGGCAATTGTAATGCCTTGAGACCAGTCTAGCAAAAGCCTCCAACTCTCCTTTGCAGGAAAAAGGATAGTATATAATTTACTTAAAAGGAATTCATCAAATAGATCTATGAACATCAGATTTTGAAAGAACACTCTTCTTAGATCTATCATAAATGCAACAAATTCTAGAGCCTAATCCATTGCTAATTTTTGACTAAAAAAAAAAAATACAAACTCACGTAAATCAATCAATCGAAATCTCACCATCATTGAATCAAATTATTAAAAAACTGTGGTCATTTGGTTCAATAGTATCGATGAACTAAACTGCTACGAGGAGGGGGAAAAAAAGGAAGGTAAAAGAAGTGGAACTAGCCCTCGAGGTTCTCTAGAGTAGATCGGATGGTGGCGAGGCTCTTGGTCTCTGCCACCGCCATCGTGCACTGTCCTCTGCAGGTCGAAGTTCCTTACGAAGACAAACGCTTCATTTCCATCACCGGTGTGTAAGTATAAAACCGTAATATGTAATATGTTATGTGAAAAAGTTTTCATGCTAGGATTGAAATCAAACAACATTATATTTGTTTACAATACGTACTTTTCGATGTTATCTGAATAAGATATCTTTTTGATATGTAAAAGTATCGTTCTTCGGATCCGAATAACTCATCCCTTTCTTTATTCAAATATAGAACTGGTTTGCTTGCGATTCACCGTGCTCAAGAAATTGGCGCACACTGGAAACACTTTTGTTGATAATCTCTCAATTCTATTCCTCTCTACACCGTAATACACCGTATCATACTAGGTTTTAGGGAAGATGAGATCATATCTATTTATAGACAAGAGCATAGGATCTTGGATAGATTATTAAGAGAGTTTTTTTCATCAAGGACATCCCCTAAAATATCTTAATATAATATAAACTTTACCATATGCACGAAATGGGCACAGGAGGTGGCGTGGATGGCGTCGCTAGTTCATCCACCACAAGAGGAAAAGGAAGCTTAGGGTTTGGACCCCCCGCATGGGGGACGAAAAAGAGAGGGAAAGAAAAGGCTGAATAAAATCAGAAAAAAAAAAAAAAACCAGCTCCGGCTCAAAATTGCGGTCTTTATGGGCCAATGCAGCATCGGGCCTGATTCCAGTACCTGTCCGGCTCAAAATTAGTCTTCATGGGCCAAACCAGGCCGGGCCTAACCAGGTATCTGTTCGGCCTCAAATCACCGCAAGCAAATCAAATCGTCGATGACATTGCGATCGAATACTTAACCATCGTTGGTGGGTTCTCGTTTTATGTTTTGGTCACAAATACTCAATTCATTTATCTCGTACAATTAATTAATTAATTAATTAATTAATGTCATGTGGATCCGAGCCGGCTAACCGGCCGTATAACACGTCCGATCCCAAACCCGGTTCACAATTTTTTTTTTCAGGTCCGACCCACCGATCCGATCTGATCGTGACCACATGTGGCCCCATTATTTTATACCAAATTTGTGACCTTTATCTAATGATATCGGATGGTGACTCCGCATTAATTGAAGCATGGGGACAATCCTCTCTAACCCACCCGGAGTTCCCGGAGGAGAAGACGGCTCCGGTCATGTTACACTGATTCGTGCAGGCTTGCTTGGCCAATTTTTGTGCTCCGGGGACCTACAAACAGCATCCTTTATATGCTGCATCAACCTAACCACAGGCAGCAGGCTGGATCTCCGCCGAGGAAGTTGATCCCATTTGCCGACCATCTCCGGCTGTATCGCGTCTCCGTTGCACGCGTATGCCTGTCGTCCGCATTGGACGCCACGGCCATAAGTTCTTGCGGGTCTCGGAGATCCCCGCAAAGATTTTTTTTCTCGTCCCTTCCATATTACGAGTCCCCCCCTTCATTTAATGCGGAATCAGAGAGCAAGCTTTTGAATGCATCTCCACCTCCTCTCCCTTTCCCTCTCCCTCTCCCTCTCCCTCTCCCTCTCCGTCTTCGTTCGAATACTTGGATCCCGAACTACATGATGATGCCTTCGGTGTGGCTGCTTAATTGCATTGTTTTATCACCTACTCATCTGGAGCTGTATCAGAATCATCAGGCAGAGGCTAGAGATTCATGTGAATCATATATTTCCTCGTCCATAAATGCCCACTTAAACTAATCTGAAGTGTATCTGTTGCTTGGAACGATCTGAAATAAAAAAAAATTCACCTTGTTTTCTGTTCTTGCATGTCGTACGCGCATGACCGCTCGTCCTTGTGTTTCTTCATTCTTCTTCCTCCTCCCCACCCTATCATTCAAGTTGAACTATGATGAATGAATGACGCAGGCCTCTTCTTCGGAGACAACCGACGGTATCGTAGATCAGCAAAGCCGAAGTTCCAACGGCTACACATCTGATGGCGATCGGTCGAGGCCCTCGTAATCTTTGTAGCCGCATTCAAGGCCATGGGGGCCGCCATGGTTGGGACATTCATACATGCACCATTCCCCGTGTTCATAAATGCAAACCCGCCCTCTTTAAGCTGGGTATCAGATGGGCGTCTGAATCTGAATCGCCTCTGTCACTGCTTGCAGGCCAAGATTCTCTCCCTCCTCTCTCTTTCATACATCTTTCGTGGTGCCATTGAATGAGTCTCAGTGGAGCTTTTGCTGAAGCCCTTGAAAGGGAGGTCTCATCAGTACTGAAGCTGCCACAAACACGCACACACACAACAACAACAACAACAACAACAACGATGCTTTTAAGTCTCTTCTTGGTGTGATCTGCGGAGGGCCGCCAAATGAGAGAGAGAGAGAGAGAGACAGCCAGGCATTTATCGCTTACCTGATGGTTTCTTTTTCGAAACATATCTAACCGTAGTATTCCTCTGTTGCAATTATTACGATGTCTAGATTTCTGCCTTGCCCTTCTACTGGTTGGCTTAAGTTTGGTTGCTAAAACAAAGTAAGAATCATATCATTGGAAATGTGTTGGAAGTTTCCTGCATTAAAATGACCACACTAGGGCTCGTGATGCAGCTGTCAGAAGAATACCATTTAGCAGCATTTATCATCGAACGAAGCATGGCAGGCCGATCCGATGCCACCTCCATGGAGCTTGATAAAGATCAAATGGATGTCGCCACAGCCAATCCTCCCACGTTTTCCTCTACAGAGAGAGATATTGATGCGAAAGCATGACTTTTTTGTTTTGGGTTCGCCGGTCGTTGGATGCGGTAAATGTGAAGAGTAAATGAGGAGAGGCTGACAGCTTGAGGAACATAACGAGGCAGAAGACGGCTGGTCACTAAATGAGGGGGGGGCGATTGCGTCTTCCTCCTCCTATTTATTTCATTTAGCATGGCACTGTGTCTTTGTGCTGATCCCATTCAAGCCTTCCGACAGCCACTGTCATCTTTATCTTGCACTGCCCTCACAAGCAGTGGAAATCCTTTTAGTCGATGCCATTCTGTGCCAAAGGGAAAAATTAAATGGTATTGGTAACACTTTTGATTGCACAACTTTTGTGATTTACTTAACTGTCAGTACTGCTCATTATTAATCTTAATAAATACTGTGCACCCCTCGGGGAAGGCTAAAAGACTAAAGGATGTGTATCGTAATCCTCACATTTACATGGACAATGCACAGTTGCAATCTGCAGCTTAGCTTAGCGTTACACAGATTGCACCTTAGCAGCACTGCTCGGTTTGACCGATGCGACATCGGTGTGTTATCCACAAAACATGGATTAACAGTGAGCATATATGCTGCGTGATATATATATATATATATATATATATATATATGCAATGGAAACATGAGAAAGAAGAGAAGGACCGTCTTCTCACCCATCAATGAAGTCCATCAGAGGTTGATGAAATAGAATGTAGATGCCATGCCTGGTGACGCAGTTAAAGCGTGGCCCCATCCCCACCTCGATGTTTGGCCATCTCCAATCTTCTCAGAGCCCAGAAACTAAGGCATTTGTACGGGTGTTTGAAGCACCTCCATTTAATGTCCATGCAGAGCATCTACAAAGCCCATGCAGATGCAATGGTCTTACAGCCGGTGTGTCTATTTGTTCTCGATCGGCTTCTTCTCTCTTTGCCGCCTCTCCCCTCTCATTCCATTCCTTCACCTTTCCACGATACCTTTCGAGTTCTTGGAGCTCTCCTTATATACAGCTAAATATGGCCTGCAGCAGCTGCATGTTCGTCGTGTTCGTAGAGCTGCTCTTCTTGTAGTTCGATGTAAACCCTACCGGAGCTGCGGAACATAAGGTTACCGTGCTATTTAGACCACCTTCAGTAGTTCGTAGGCTTTTACTCACTCACACTGAGATCTGAAATATCGAGTCCATAGAACTCATCCTAAAAGTGGCTGCTTGCTGCATTATCCAATACTCGTTCTAGATACCATGGGAGAAGGCCTGTCCGAGCTTTTTGAGCACCCAGAGTTCACGCGAACAGATTTGGCCGTAGACACCTCGCCGGAGGATCTTTTTAGCATCTTGGAAACATTCGAGGCTGCCATCACGAAGGAAGTACCCCTGTTTGACCCATTCCAAGGGAGTAACTTTAGCCCCAGGGTTGGCGAGCAGCCGAATACCGGCTTGGTATCTCAAGGGTGGTCTGCCGGGCCTTGGGAGGTCGACGATGCTTTGGAGGAAGCCGGCCAAGCTCTGAAGAAGAGGAAGCTGTCGGTTTCGCCTGTTTCTCCTACCGAAGCAGGAATCCAGGATGGGCAGCAGAAGACGTCGCACATCGCCGTGGAGCGCAACCGGAGGAAGCAAATGAATGAGCACCTGTCGGTGCTGCGCACCTTGATGCCTTGCTTCTACGCAAAGAGAGTAAGATGAATTCGAGCAGCCACCTTCATCGTTCTTTTATCATGCTTCGTTCCTTGAATGCTCGTGGCTTTCCTATCTATCTATCTATCTATCAACTTTCGATCAAAGGGAGATCAAGCATCCATCATAGGAGGGGTCGTCGATTACATCAAGGAGCTGCAACAAGTCCTGCAGTCCCTGGAGGCCAAGAAGCAAAGGAAAGTTTACAGCGAAGTGCTGAGTCCAAGGCCGCTGTCCAGCCCCAGGCCTTCACCCCTGAGCCCCCGCCCCCCACCTCTAAGCCCTCGAATGGCCCTTCCCATCAGTCCGAGGACGCCGCAGCCAGGAAGCCCTTACATGCCAAGGAAGCAGCAGAACTACGTCTCCCCCACGCTGGCTCCGTCCCATGAATCATCTTCTCCTTTTTTCTGCAGCATCTCCGAGCTTGCAGCCAACTCCAAATCCGCTGTCGCCGATGTGGAGGTTAAGTTCTCGGGTCCTAATGTCATCCTTAAGACGGCGTCTCACCGCATCCCTGGGCAAGTTCTGAAGATAATTGCAGCTCTCGAGGGCCTCGCGCTCGAGATACTCCATGTTAGCATTAGCACCACTGATGACACCATGCTCAACTCATTCACCATCAAGGTAATGCTAACTGATACGGATTTCTTCTTACCCAGCAAAGTTGTGATTGCTTACCAAATGTTCTTCTGCTACTACTTTCACAACCATCACCTTCTCTAGAACACCATGGATGCCAGAAACAAAACAAAAATTACCAAGCTACATGATTTAAAAGTCACACCATGACAAAGTTGCTAGTAAAGGTTCTCACCTACCGCTAAGCATAGATTTCTGCAAGTACACATACGGGGAACCAGCTTGCTTTATAGGCGATGCATGTCTTATTCCTTCCACCCATTTAAATAATCTTACGAGATGAAATAGCTTCTATTTTATGATTTCCTAATTCCAAACGTACGTTTGTCATGTAATTTCTAACCATATTTATCGTATGATAATTTTTTTTTTACCGAAAAAATGCAAGTCGATATTTTTGAACCTCAAGTTCATTTCCCCTTAAACATCTGAATCGTATCCTTTTAAATCTTATCTAAATCAATAATGAACAAATGGAAGATGTACCAGTCATATAAATTAATATCTAATGGTCATATTCCTTGTAGCATAATTAGTTCGACTTTTCCATGCAATATTGTTTCTTTCTGCAGATCGGAATTGAATGCGAGCTCAGTGCCGAAGAACTCGCACAAGAGATTCAGCAAACATTCTCGTGAAGCTGCTCTCACTGCATCCACCATATCTCGAACATGGAAATAGCTCTCTCTTTATCTATCCTCTCCGAAGGCCAAAGCTTCTGTAGCAAAGAGAAGGGGGGAGCCTAGTTTGAATATGACCAAAATACTTATTACTCCATGTAATCTCTGGGTTTCTTCAATTCAATCTGAACCTTTAAGTATGACTCCATCCATTTTCTTAGTTCCACGCTAGCCACCGTAGCCATGAATGTTTGCCAGCGATACTTACTGCCGGCGCACTCAGAGGCAGCTGCCCATATAGAGACAACATACATGTGGGAACTGTGTAGAACTGATGATAATAATAACAACGACGACAACCAACAAGCAATGATATCCAACTATTTGAGTTCAGCTACATCACGCAAAAGCTTGAACTAAAAATAACTCAACTGTTGTGTTAATCTCCATATGTCTATTTTGGCCTTATCATAGCAACTGTTTGTCGTACGTAGTGACTCAATTATGTTTATAGGATATATCAGAAAATAAAATAAAATGGAATCATCAAACTCCATGCGTTCGAACATGTTCGACATATCCAACTTGGGGGAATTGGCGGTAGAGGTCGCAGCGGGGATGATCTCAGTGAAGTCAGATTCCCAAGTATTCAGAGCTACACTCCCCGTCGATAGGTGCCCGTTCAGAATGGAGACACCGTGAAGTGGTTCAACTCCGAGGTAGTTGGTGAAACGACAGGAGAGATGCTGATCGATGAGTGGCGTGGAAGGAAAGGAGAAGGAAGAAGTCAAGATTTGATCTTGCAGATGCAGGTGCTGATCCTGGTGAGGGTGCTGTGCTGCCTCGTTCATGGGAGGTCTACGCTGGGCTCGCCGCAAGTATCGTTCCATGGGTGCCGAAACTGCAGTTGGGTGTGCAAGAGACGTCGATGACTCAGGTCGTAATCAGATCTTTGCACTTGCTGAAGGAGAAGAGAATATTTGAGAAAACTATGAGAATAAATATTTTAAAATATCAAAGATATATGTTTCATATCTTAATTAATTCATATCTAATCCTAACTATTTGAAGTATTCTAATACATCCACTTAATTCAAATAATTATAATTTAAAAGTATCTTCAAAATAAAAATTCTTTTTCCTCAAAGCTTTGTGAAAGATATTGACAAACTTATTTTTTGTGCTAGTTCTTCCCATTCATATATTATTGAGAATCTCTAATCTAAATTCTCTTATCTTTTCTCTTAGGTCTTAACTTGACCTTTTTTTTTTTTTTTGGAATTCATCTTTAATGATATAGCGGAAGTTCTATATTAATAGGATCGATTCTCTTTAGATATAGAGATTTTATTTTTTTTTCATTTAGTTTTTTTATGTTCTTAAAAAATTCTATAATTACTATGTATACCATTCTTGTTATCCTTAGAGTTTAAGGTTTTATCTTTTTTATGTGCATGTTTCTCGTTAGCTATAGTTTCTAAATTATTATGATATGTATCATATGAAATAGTTTGCATAGATCCATAAAAATTTAGTTGATCATAACTTTTATGTTATGATGTCAATTCATCATCAAGAGTAGCATGCAAGAAAAAATATAAAAATAATAAGAGAAAAACTTTATTTTTTGTTATCCTTACAATTGTTATTAATTTATCAATTTTATTATTATAAATCAAGTATTTTGCATCATCAAAAATAAAATAATATTTTTCTCATTAGTTATCATATAATAATATATTTTATTTTAAACTAAAAATAAATATTATATTATTAATAACTTTTTTACAAAAACTATTCCTTTTTCTTTCACTTGTTGCTATTTTCTAATTATACAATAGATCTGACTGAATCATCAAGCCTCTGAAACAAACTTTTATCTCATGTCATATGATTACTGTATCCACTATCTAAAAACTAAACAGATCTAAAATATTCATCATCAAATGTTATAAAAAATATTTATTTAGATCATTTTGATCAATCGCGATCTCTACCATTTTGATCTCTCTATTAAGATTTGACTTCTAAATTTTTATTTAGATCATTCTTTTGATCTATCTTTATTTGAAGAACATGTTCCAAAGTTTTATCAGAATATCTATTTACTTTTGTTCATGAACTAAAAGAGAGCTCATTAATTCATTCATACATAATGTACTTTTAATAGTTTCATCTATAACAATAGAAATCATATCAAAATTTAAAAATAAAATTTATAAACTTTTTCTACTACAGTATAATTTTTTAGGTGTTCAGCATAAGATCTCATTTGTTCACAACAGAGAAACTTTTGAGAATAAATCAGCGATAGATTTAGAATATTTCAGCATTAGAGTTTCAAATTCATGTCGAAGAATTTGAAACTTTAAAATTTTTACTTTTTTTTTTTTTTACCTCTAAACACACTTTTCCAAGCTTCTGTTGATATTGATGCCATCATGATTATGAGAAATAGAGATTTATGTATTGATTATTATAGCATGTAAAAGGCTTTTTCATCATAATGTAGATTTTCATTCATCTTATTTTTTTAATAATATTAGGATCCTTTAGATCATACTTGACAATACCATTCATTCCCAAATTTCATAATCCATATGAAATATATAGAATTTTCATCTTAATAGCCCAAAATTGATTATTATCACCTTTGAATATATGAAGAAGTTAATAAGGAACACTTACTCCGCATCTTCTTCTTTTTCATTTTTCTGGATCTACTAGTCTTTCCTTGTTTTTAATCGATGTACTCCTTTTGATCTTCTTTGAACTAGGCTTTGATACCACTATTAGTTTTTCTATAGAATTTCAGGGAGAAGGAGAAAAGAATAAACTATGAGTACTTTCATTTTATAGTACCTTGGATTGATCCAAGAATACCTATTTATATTGACTAAAAGATAGAGTATAAATATTTTAAAATATTAAAAAAATCTATCATATCCCAAAAATCTCATCCTCATCTAATCTAAATTTAAAATTAAATATTTATCTTTTATTTTATCTAACCTTAATTATTTGATTATTTAAAATCAGAGAATTATGGGAATCTTTGTAGTGCCTAAAGAACCTACATGCATTAAACCACTATTCTATTTATATGAGTACTTTCAATCTATAGTATTTTGGATTGATGTGAGAACACTTATTTATATTAACTAAAAGATAGAGTATAAATATTTTAAAATATTAAAAAATCTATCATATTTAAAAAATTTCATCCTCATCTAATCTAAATTTTAAAGTTACATCTTTATCTTTTATTTTATCTGATCTTAATTATTTGATTATCTAAAGCCGATAAATTATGTGAATCTTTGTAGTGCTTAAAGCACCTACATTCATCGAGCCACTACTTCTTTGGGGTTATAGTATTTCTTCTTCATTTACGACTTCAAATAGCTAATATGTTCAAATTTAGAGGAGCTGTAGTATTGCTCACATCATCCATGATAACATAACATAGTTTGATCGTAATATTTGGGTTGACTTGATAGAAGATAAGATTTAGGCATGATAGCAGATATGATTTTCTTGTTAATCATTTGATGAAAATCTTTCTCCTGTATAAATGGACGATGAATAAAGGAACTTAATTGGGATTTTCATTATTATTTCATATTTCAACATGACTGACTTATATGTGATACCAAAACTGTCAAAGAGAGGAGTAGTTCAAGTATGTGGAGGGCGACAGAGGTATCAATAGATAGATGATAGGATTGGTAGATGTTTAATAACGTTCCATCTTATTTGTTGCATGGATGTGAGGATGCAGACACCAATGTTGAGGGAAGCGTTCATGGTTCGAGCAAACGTTGGCTGTTAGTCTTAAGCTTGGAAGAGACGATTGAGGAACAAAATAGAATTCTCATTCGTATACAAAAAAAATGTCGGATGCCTAGCTCCAGGGATCTCCTTCTGTCGGTACTTCCTCCAGATATAGCCATCTTCTAGTGCTTCGATCGCTTCCACAGCCGGAAACACGAACATGTCTCGTCTATTTGGTAGAGTTTTGCTGCAACCCAAAGATCAGAATACTTACGAACAAACCATTCTTCCACGGTGGTTAGCCATGGAAATGGCTTCCTTCAAAGTCGACCTTATCTGTCGTGCCAATGGTTTGCAATGCTGAGCTAGGAAAATAACCTCCGAATCAGTTTCCAGTTTCCTCGTTTGCTCCTCACGTTGAGCTAGCAAACGCAGCAGTAGCTTGAGATCCGATGCAGTACCACCGCTCTCCATTGCTGGGGCGGGAACTCAGAAGAGCTCAAGAAGTTGGCAGGGGGTAGAACAAACAGAGGCCCTGCGCTCAAAGAATAGCAGTGAAAGATGATAGCTAGAGGTGGTATTGTAACTGATATTTATATATTTATAGCATAAACTATACTTGGCAGCAGCTAAAGAGACTCTAATTACCATGAGACCGCCTCTCTCAACATAGCATTTACCTAATCTTAGAATCAAGAGTTGCTGATCTCAATCCACCTTCCAGATTGAGAGAAAATGATCTTCAAACCTCCCAATTTAAAATATAATTGATAATAAATGCATATTTTATTATTCATCACCTATTTATACACTTAGGAAAGGAGGTTAGGAAGGAAGAATTTTCATCAACAGGCTAACAAACTGTGCTCGTGTTGTTACGGATATCTCATATGTTAACATGCCCTCGCAATATCATGCTCCTGTCAAAGACGTCGATCTTGAACCTATGTAATGAGAACAATTTGCGAGCTAGTGACTTTGTGAGGGAGTCCGCCAGTTGATATGCCATGTGAACATGAGAAACACGTAGTTTATGGCTAATTACTTGATCTCGTATGAAATGAAAGTCAATGTCTATATGCATCATACGAGAGTGAAATACTAGATTAGCACATAAGTAGGTAGTCCTGACATTGTCACAGTATATCATAGGAGTAGTAGTAGAGTGAATATCAATTTTCTTGAGCAAATTCATGACCCAATTGAGTTCTACAACAACGATTGTAAAGGAATGATATTCAACTTCATTAGCTGATCGAGCGATTATCTTTTGTTTCTTAGAACTCTAACTGATTAGATTGGCTCCTACGAAGACGTTATACTAGGATGTGGATGTTCTATCATTAAAGTTCTTAGCCCAATCTGCATCAACAAAAGCATGAAGTTGGAGTGGAGAGTGCTTATGGAGAAATATGCTATAGTCTAGAGTTCCATTAAGATATTGGAAGACTCGTTTAACCGCTGACTAATACGTAGTAGACAGTTGATGCATGAATTATGATAACTTGTTAACTGCAAACGAGATACTTAGACGGGTGAGAGCTAAGTATTGTAAAGAGCTAAGTAATTATAAATACTAAGTAGAATTCGTAGCAGGACTGACATTAGTTAACCTGAGTGATTTACCAGTTAAGAGAGGAGTGGAAACAATTTTTGCATCCTTAATATTTGTCTTTAATAATAAGTTCCGAATATAATTTTGTTAGGAAAGGAATATTCCTGAAAACGTATATGTTGCTTCCACACCTAGAAAATAATTCAAGGTACCGAGATCTTTAAGAGAAAATCAATCGGTCAATTGTTTGAGGAACATTGTGATCTCCATAGAATTATTACCTATCACAATAATATCATCAACATAGACTAGAAGATATATATACTGTGATGTTATTGATGAATAAATAAGGAGGTATCGAACTTAGAGTTTAAAAAGCCAACTGATGTAAAAAACAAACCAAGTTCTATATACCAGGCTCATAGAGCCTGACGAAGTCCATAAATAGCTTTGCAGACTTTACAAACATGCTTCAGACATTGAGGATGAAGAAAATTAAGAGGTTGTTCTATATCTTCAGTTAAGGTTCATTGTAAAAAAATATTGTTCATAACAAATTGTCGCAGATGCAACCTTTTGAGATGGCTAAACTCAGAATAAGTAAGATTGTCATAAGTTTAATAATAGGACTGAATATCTCTGTAAAATCAACACTGGGACATTGATAAAAACCTTTAGCCACTAGGCGAGCTTTATACTTGGCAATGGACCCGTCGGGGTTTCGTTTAACTCAAAAAACCTACTTAAACCCCATGACATTTTGTATGAGATGAAATAGAACAAGTATCCGGATAGAGTTATGAATAAGGGCATCATATTTATCACACATGACTTTACGCAAATGGGGGACTTTTGGGCTCGAGTGGCTGTGGTAGGTTCACTGGTCTCAAGAGAGGAAGTCACAATAGTATTTCGGTCAAGAACCTGACGTGGTTTGAAAACACCACTTTTAGAGCGCATTGTCATTAGATGCCTAAGTGGTTTAGGCTGTGATGGTGGAATGGATTATGGGAAGCATTGGTACAGGGTGAATTAGATTGAGCAACATCAATGCCACTAGGATGAGAGGAGGGTAAAGGTAATGATTGGGTTTTCGAGGGTCGGATATCAGTAACAAGAGATACATGTGAAGAAGAAGGAGAATTAATAGAGGGGGCGAGGTGTTGAACCGAGAGAATAATAAAGTGTAGAGCCGGAGTAGATGATTCTAGTGGAGACTCATTGCATGATGGCATACTCCACTGATGTATATTTGTTGGAGTAGTGTGCACGGTAGAAGACTTGGAATGATGAAATGAAAAGGAGGACTCCACAAAAATAACATGATGAGACACAAAGACTCTATGAGACAGAGGATCATAGCATCTGTAAGTATTATATTCAAGAAAGTAACCGATAATGACACAACCAAAAATCCTAAGTTTATATGATACATAAGGGCATATCAAGGATAACCGACACAACAAAAAACCCTAAGTTTTTAAAGATTTGGAGATTTATGAAATAGTTTTTCAAATGATGACTAATAATGGAGGACTGGAGTATGCATGCGATTAATGAGGTGACTACAGTCTGAAATGCTACAGACCAAAAAGTTATCGACATGAAGGCATGATGGAGAAGTGTGAGACTAGTTTTAACTATACGTCGATGTTTGCATTCAATCAAGCAAATTAGTTGGGTAGTGTACATGAGAGATTTGATATGCTAATACCACATGCTAAGAGACATGATGTGAGTGCTTGGTATTCACCCTCACCATTAGAATAAACTATTTGAAGTGTTGTCCGAAAAATATTCTCCACCATCTTGTTGAAGGTAGTAAAGATCATGAAAACCTCATACTTATGTTAAAGAGGATAAACCAAATATATTTGGTAAAATAGTCTACTAAGACAACATAGAATTGATATTTGTCAAATGAAGTAATTGGAGCAGGATCTCAAACGTCAGTATAAAGAATTTCAAATGGTTTTGTGCAAGAGACATAAGATTTATCAAATAGGAGTCTATGACTTTTATTACTAAGACATGCATCACAATAATTAAAAATAGAACTAGCTTTAATAGTAAGAAGAGATTAACGAGCAAATAATTTTTGTTAAGTTGAGGAAGAAGGATGACCAAGGCGACGATGCCACACATCCAATAGAGCAGCAACAAAAGAGTAAGTAGTGGGCTGAGAAACTGATGGTCGCTAGTAGATGTTGTCTTTACTCTGGTCCTGAACTAACGATGCCCTAGTGCTCAGATCCTTGACAAGAAAGGAGTTACGAAAAAATTCAATGGATGTATTATTTTGTTTATAGAATTGAGAGACAAAAATAAAAAATTATTTAATATGAGAAGCACACAACACATCATCGAGTGTAAAGTTAAGGATATGCGAATTAAGCAAGTGTAAAACCAGTATGAACAATGAAAATCCGCTTACCATCACCAATGATGATGTCATTATTATCACCACAATTATTGTGAAGAGACAAGTTCTGGAGATTTGAGGTGATGTGATGGAAGGCGCCAAAGTCCAAAATCCTGTTATGTTGAGCAGTAGTCAGAATAGTAGTGAGATGCACTTGGGGCATATTTGAGGAAGTAGAAGGTCGAGGGCGAGATCGATAGACTTTAATGGAATGATCAACTTTATCACACATATGGCAGATTATTCTATGATGAAGTATAAAAGTGGCCACCTTGATTGTGGTGAAACAGATTAGGAGAGTTGTGTGTGGTACTCATTGGTGGAGACGATACTTAGACCAAACCCTTGTTGACAAGCTTTAAATATTGATTATTCTTCCTTTTAGATTTGTGACTTACTTGAGCAGTAATAGGTTGTCCTGGTGCCCTATAGTCATGCTTTGAATATGTCTCGTAATCAGTTAACTTATCGTAGAGTTCTTCAAACGACAGTCATGAGTCGTATGCCTATATTGTTGCTACCAATTCTTTATACTCAATCCTAAGACCATTAAGGGTGTGAACAATAATTTATTCATAACCGAGTTAGTGTCATATCAAAACTAAATCATCAACGATAATCTTTATATTTTGAAGATAATCAACAACCATAGAACCCTCTTGTTTGATGTTTATGAGATTGGATAGTAGACTGAGCTTACATGTACGGAAATGACTTGCCAAGATTATTTCTAATTTACTCTATGCTTCAGCAATAGTGTCACAAGAGGAGACAACTAAAGCAAGGATATAGAGACGGAGGCTTATATGGTTTGAAGGATGAGACGATCTTGACGGAACCATTATTTATACTCCATATTTGGTGTCGGACTGGATGCACCAGTAGATTGATCATCTTTGGTGGACAACGAAGAGAACCGTTGACATAGCCAAGTAGATCATACCCAAGTAGAAGATTGGAGAATTGGGCACGTCAAGATACATAATTACTGTTTTTGGATAACTTGAAATAGATGAGTATTATAATATTAATGGAGAAAAGGTCCAGATTAGCATAAATGCTATTGCTTCAAGTGTGACATGCACATCAGATGAGGGCGCAGTGATGTACCGATCTTAATGAGGTTGGCAATTGGTGAAGAGTAAGCAGGGAGGCAACTCGACAATAGCAGCACGATGACAATTATAGAGGTTGTGACTGCTACGCTGTTGATCGTTTGCTGTTGTTGGTGGGGCGATCTCCGACATAAAGAGATTAGCTAGTTAGTCCTTTTTGATTGCAGGTCGAAGTGATGCAACCCGGTGCTAGCGGGCAAGACGGCTAGGTCAGGGCCATGAAAGCGACGCTGGAGAGGAAGAAGGTATCACCATCACCGAGGCCGGAAGGCAATGGAGATCACAGTGCTCAGTTGTGCTGGGAAGAAAGGCTTTGCAACATGAAGAGATCTGTGATAGATAGAAAAAGATCACTGCAACAAGGTTACTGGGCCAGCCTAACGAGAGATCGCTGTAGCCATAAAAAAAGAATTGTCACTACTGTAGCACTTTAGACGGATGGCACGTTTGGTGATAATGATAGAAGGAACAGGTTGTTCTATTTGTATGGCTAGGAGGAGAGGTGGCCATTTGGTGCAGATTAGGCAGAGGAAAGGGGAGATCGATGGCAGCGGCCCGACGGTAGTGGTTGCTATTGGTAGCAGCAACCGTCGAGAGTCGGGAAGCAACGAAGCCGACGTTGCTGATAAGGGCGCCTCAGAGACCCTGAGCGTGGAGCAATTTGATATGTCTCGACAGAGACTTCTCCTCTTCACTATGAGAAGAGGATGTGACCATCGAAGAAGAAAGATGGAGCTGTCAGATCATCAATATGCAACAATCGGTGGGAGACAGATGGAGGAGGATCAGCACTAGGAGGGAATGGAAGTAGTTCCCGACGAGGAGGTGTTGCCACCTCTTGAAGATAAACCTGAGCTTTCGGTACTTGTCCTGCGGCATGCGGATGAGACAGGCGATGGCTAGGAATCTGTCGTTTCACAGCAAAAATAAAATAAAATAAAATCTCTCTTAAAAGAACGAAGGTCTCATAGCATGATAAGAATAAGAGAATTGATTGAAGAGAAATGCAAGAATAGGTTTCTTTGGCATCGTTTTTGACTCGACGAAGAGCAGATGGAATCTCACTTGTTGTCGAGTTGATTAGACTGCTGTAATTTCCAAATCATTATCTACAAATTAATAAAAGACCAAAGAATTTAATAACCAAAACTTCATTGAGGCAAGCCAAAATGGATTGCCTCGGGGTGGGTGTTCCCCCTCCTTTAGCTCCCTAGCTAAGCCAGTAATTAAACACAGTCCTGTATTCTATCTATTAATATGTCTGTTCGTCCATCTCCCAAGGCACGTCGGGGAACATAAACAAGTCTTGTACGTCAAAATAAAATGGTACAGCAGTAGTAGTAGCACATGAGTCTAATTTCGAGACCTGTGCTAATTCAATAATATTCAACTTCCTACATCAACACGATCACTGTTGGATGCGAGAAATGGAAGAACAAGTACCACCGGCAAACTTATTTTGAGCTCAAATATTGCAACTCTATGACCGATTCAGTAGGAGGTGTTGGTAGGATGGGGAGATCTTTGTGGCAATTTAAGGCTTTAGACCAAGCTGTTCTTTTCTTCTTTCTAAAGTCAAATCGTTTACTGCAGTTTCTATGATAGTAAGTAATAAGTTCATTCGTGGATAGGTTAATTGGCTCGGGTGAGCTTTTGAATGGACCAAATCTGACCTGATCGATGCATTCCAACTTAACGCAAGCTTGGCATTCTATCCTCCCCACCGTTTTACTTCTCATATACAAGCTTGTGCCTATCAGAATCATTCGAATCCATCATCACCTCAGGTGGCATTGTGTGGACTCCCATCTCATAGTCTCGTTAGTTCGTTCTTATCGATTCCTGCATGCATGGCCACCTTAACCCATGGCATCGGCCTGGAAACTGCCATAGCCATACGATATCCGGGCAAGAGCAAAAGGACCGATTGGATTCCGGTCTCCCATTCTTCTGATGGTCAACAGTAAGACTAAGGACCGACTTGGGTTCCTCGACAGAATCAAACCAACCAGTCAACGCTCTCTCCTCCCTCGAGTTAGTTTGCTCGTAGCTTACCGCCACGGTTAGGTCTCTTCAGCGTGGACTGCAGCAGCCTTTTACCTGCGAATTGAAAGATAGGCCTCGAGATACTGTGGACATTAATTAATTATACGGGAAAGCAGACGTATCCGAACTCCAAAGGGGTTTGCTTCGGATGTGCTGGTAAAGAAAATGATCTGCGAGATGGACGAGGTTTAAGCAGTCTCTATGGAGAGCCACCCCGTTTGGGCCAAGTCACTGCTACGAACCCCTCCTACTTGTATTATATGATATGGTGTTCTAGTTTGATGGTAGACTTGTGGTTGTGCCGCCCATCACGGAAGGATGGCTTTCTTCTTGGTTGGTCATCACAGCCCCTGACAGGATACTGCCGCCCCCACCACCCCCTCACCTCGAGTTAGGTGACGCCACTGTAACTCGAGGCCCCGTCCGTGATTGCGTTAATTTTTCTTGGTTTATAGTAATACAGAATCCAACGCATTCTGTTGTCACGGAGGAAAGAAAAGGAGGTGTACTTCCTCTTTTCTCCGTGGGATCAAACTTCGTCGCAGAAGAGACACGGGGGGAGATGGACATGAGCGAGGGGTACTAGATTTCCCCTTTTCTCCATCCAACACCACCTAAATATGCTGTTTTAGGTGGGCGGCCATGGCCCGGTGGGATCCTTGTTGTTGTTTTTTTTTTTTTTTTTTTTGACAGGGCTGACGAGGCGTGCCGGGGCCCGATAGGCAGGCATGCGAGAGGGGGAGGGTGGGGTCATCCTCTCGTGGAGTTTCGAGGGTGACTCGGCCCCGCCCGGTCGCGGCTGGCTACAAGGTGGCGGGGAGGAGATCGACAACTACTCGTCAGCTGGGGGTTTTAGCGTTGTCGGGATGTAAGCCGCTCTCACCTGCCGTTCTTTACTTCACTCGACCGCAAGCTGCTCGAACGCTTTATGGCATCCACACCTTTCCTTCTTTGTTCAAAGGCTAGGAGATCGTTGTTCTTAGCCTTTCTGGTTCTGCCTCTCCAACTACCTCTTCTTCCTCCTGCCTTGCCCCAAGTGTCGCCGCTATATAACCACGCAGTTGCCGCCTCTGTTCTCTCCTACCTTGGTCGGTCGGGGCTGTTCCATCTTTTGCCATCTGACACAGGCGGACGGACGGGGGGCCATGGACAACCGCCGTAAGAAGCAGCGCAGGGCGTCCAGCAGACGGGAGTCGCAAGGTGAGGAGCTTGTGCGACCACCCCCACCCCTCCCCCTGATGGCCTTGGCAGGTTGGTTTTGTTAAGGGTAACGCTGATGTTGTTCGTGGATGGCAGAGGTCAGTAGCGTGGAGTGGCAGTTCATCAACATGACGGAGCAAGAGGAAGATCTCATCTATAGAATGTACAGGCTCGTCGGCGACAGGTGAACCCCTGATTCTGTCCGCAGTTCAAATGCGGTGCAGTTGGTGACATAATTCCTCTTCATTCTGTACGTTGCATGCCATATATTAAGTGCACATAACGAAAGATTTAGCGAAGATATCATGTCCTGTCTGCGATGATGGAAAATGTTCATGTCTGCCGGAGATCATGCCGGAAAAACCGACCAGTCCAGCCTCGTCAAATACTATTGTTCTGAAACCTCTGTCACGTCAATAAAAAGTAATGTTTAGTTGTCAAACCGATAAGGAAAGGGTCCAGCACCTCTGCACATGAAATCTAACACAAAGAAAGTTTGGTAAAAGTTGTACCAATTACTTGTAATGTATCTGCTGCACTGCCAGGGTCTACTACTTTTAACCTGATGTGGGGCTTTTTGCAGATGGGATCTAATAGCTGGCCGGATTCCGGGGCGTAAGCCGGAGGAAATAGAGAGGTTCTGGATAATGAGGCACGGCGAAGGGTTTGCTGCTGCGAGGCGACATGGCAAATACCGCTGAGGGGATGTGTCGACTTTGTTCCGGATTAGGATGATGAGGCTTGCTCTCCTACAGTCTATTCTTTGCGTGGCGTTCCTTCTTCTCATGGTCCTTGGTCCTCGGTTTAGATAGTTTCCTGAGTCGATGCATGTTGTGCACTTGAGTTTTTGGTTGAAGCGTGAGTAGAGATGTCTGATCCAATCCATCCATATGTAGACATATTTTGTATCCACAAGATTCAATGAACTTGAATTCACATCTCTCGAGTACTCCCCCCCCTCCCCCTGCTGCATAAGAATCATGTGATGCCTTACGGTTCATATATATGGGAAGGCCACAAGCCGGTCCCTCCCTCCAACACAAAGGACAAGCAAAGAAGACAAGTGGTATCAGAATCCATGAAAGAGGCAGGTTCTGCGTCTCTGGAGAATAATAGTCACGCCTGAGACTCTTAAACGCAGCTGTTATTGTATCATCCTCTGCTGTGCGCGTCTCTTAGCGAGAGAGAGAGAGAGAGAGACTTGAAGCTGGGAATAATGACAAGGTTGTATCTTTCCTGGGAAGTGTCAAAGAGGCTTATCTGTTTGTTGGTCCTACCAGGGACTGGACAATACATCTGAGGCCAAGAAAAATGAAGGAAGAAGAAGACATGCTGTGCTGAGGATGCTGTCTTTTTTCCGTACTGTAATCGAGCACCGGGTGAAGGCGAAGAAGAAGCGTTGCAGGACACTTTCGAGGTGACCGAGTGACCCCTGTGACCTTTCCAGGATGATGCCGTCTCTCGATCGCCGAGTTGATTTGGAAGGGCCCCCACGATGGGGCCTCATATCTGCGAGACTTGCTTGGCCATCAAAATCTTCGGATTGACTGAATCACCCCGCGAATGTTTCTGGGTGATATGGCGAGAGGATCCCACATACTTATTGGGTGGATATGATTCATGAAGTTTTGTGTTTTTAATTTAATTTTAATTCGTAAATGATAATTCTTTTATTTAACCACACGCGGAGGATCTTAAATCCGAGGAAGGACTAATATGTTATACTGAACAATGGTAGAAACAAATGAATTATCTTGAAACTTGAAAAGATAAGTATATGTCATGTCATCTCATGGACATAGGTGTCATGTCCATATCATGAGCTGAGCCAATGGAATATGTTTCGCCCTCGAGAAAGGCTACCACTTTTTTTCACCAACCAATTCAATTCTAGAACTTTGACTTTCAACTCGCAACCATCAAGAAGTCAAAACCTGTAAGTACGATTTGATCGACGATGTGCATCACTTCAGATATAAATAAATCAAATTCAAATGATAAGGAGTCCTTCCTTCTTCATTTTCAAGCCAAAAGTCAATTCAAGATTGAAGTATTTCCACAATAAGATAAAAGGGCAAAGCAAATTACATGCATTAAGAGTGGAACAAATGCTACGATGGTTTGAACATATGCAGTAAGACAGCACAAAAAGATGCAAGTGTTGGTGTATTTCAAGCACACAGCATCGATTTACAAAATCTTACACCTTAAACTATCAAACATCACATGTGCTTGTAGGTGTTGAAATTAGGATCCTAGCGTGCCAAAGGAGGAGGCTCGACGGTGTTGAAATTAGCAGCCTTCAGGTTGACTTGTGCTTTTCGCATATCACCTCTGTTCTAGAATAGATCTGTTGACGAAGTCGGCTATTGCCTTCAGAGCTCTTCCTTCGGCTTCATCCTGATCTATCCCGGTGGCCTGTTGGTGCTTCTTTCCAATTTTGAATGAGTGGTCACCACCATCGATCACATGCAGCTCATTGGCACATTTCATTTTCTTGCGGGTGCTTTCCAGCTTATCTAGAGGACACAAACTGTCTTTGCTTCCCTATACCAAAGTCCATTTTATGACTCAGCAATCATAACATAAAAGAAGAAAGTTCATGTTGGAATAACAAGGCTACAAGCTCAGATAACACAGTGATTAGCACATGAATCCTAACCTGCACAAACATAGTCGGAGCCTTTAGCTGCAACAATGTCTCATCTCGTACTGCTCCATTCATGCCCTATGTCAATGTGAAACGGTGAAAGGTGAAAATTAATCTCCATGCATTCAGTGCATTCCTCATCAACTTTTACGACCATCATATGCAACTTCCACATAGATTTTGCAAGTTCTTGAACGAGTAAGATTAGCGTAGAATTATAACTACTCAATTTCTTCCGTCAGATTATTTGCAGAAGATCATTTCAAGTCAAAATAAAATGTAGGACGAGGTAAAATTTTCAGCTGATGAGTGTGGCAGAAAGATGTCACAAACAATGAAGGGTTCAGTACCCCCTACTGACTTTACAAGACAAACAAACACTAAGCAGATAAAAACATGTATGTTGCACGTTACTCTCGCATGTTACATTAGTTGATCTGATGCTTTACAAAAGAAGGTTTTCTGAAGTAGACAAGTCATAGTTCTTACGAGCCCTAATAATACACTCATGAGTAAAGAACATTTGGGATCTGGATGGTGATCAACCAGACTGTGGGTTAATCGTTTCTCTAAAAGTGGATCATAAATTGGAAAAAATAATTAAAAATAAAATATAGTAGGAAACCAGGAAACATGTTCCCTGGCAAAACCAAAATAACCTATGGTAATCGCTTATGATAGAGGCCATACATTATGCCAAACCACCCAGTCTGATCCTATGACAAACAATGACACATAAATTATGATAAAAAAGAAGATTGGCAATCCAACAGGTCTGGACAATTGTATCGGCTGATCCAAGTCCATTCCACCATGCATCACTGGTTCATTGATCTATCAGGACTGATCCCATATGTTCGATTGGTGGAGCACCTATTGTATCACAACGGTGCTGCTTCAGTTTCAGCCTTCCCAATTGACAAGATGGCTGTATCTTGTACCTCATTTGTTTTTCTTAGAAAAAAAAACAAACAATGAAGCTACCTCACAACTCATCCCAAATCAGTTTCGTTCTAACCTTCTTTATGAGTCACTCTTCAAAATAGCTTTTCGGCCTTCCTGCAAGCTACTCCAGTTTTTCTCATATTCCGTTCTCAGGTTTCAATACATTAGCCATATACAAATTTACAAAATCTAATAAAGTAAGCAGATCTAAACGAAGAATACAGTCAACAGATTAGTACCTTTAGTGGATAACCCAAGCATATGATTGCTGCAACATTGACATCTTCCTTACCAGCTACCATGCAACTGACCCTGTTGAAATTGGAAACGATGCATTATCGAAGATGACCATCAACCAAATGTACAAGAATTAGCAGATTTGTCGAATAAACTGAGTATTGCCTTGATCCCATGGACTTCCCGACCAGAATAAGAGGATGCCCAGGATATTCTTTAATAGCACGTTTCACAACATCCAGGTGATGATCCACTAGCTTTTCTGCTTTGGGGGGAGCTTTGCGTTTTCCACCAGAGATATCTGCAAGGCAATTGAGCCAGTTAATTGTCATGTACAATCAACTAACAATGCCACCCATTTCTCCTGCCGGTGAACATATCCTCATAAAAAAAAGCACTATTCTGTAAGTAGAACATAAGACTCCTGGCTTTGCAAACCAGACCAGTAATTCTAAAAGTGAACGCTTTGTTTTCCATTGTTTAATCAAACCAATCAATCTTCACCTCATGCATCATCCTGAAGATACTCACAGGGATAGTCGAAAGTGACTACTTCGACAGCATCCAGTTCTTCCCCTAACTTTTCCTTCCATCTGAAAATGACACCATTCATTCTTTAATTGATAAGCACCGAAGAATTTTCTTTTTACCTTGTGAAAGACTAACTGGAACATGCATTCGTATTAATGAAAAAAAAAACCTTTTTTTTATCGCAAGTGTGATTTGGGATGTTTGGATGGAATGAAGGAGGAAGACGAAGCGGCGTTGGAGGAGGAGGAGGTTTGTAGGTTAATAATAAATAAATCCAAACACACCAAGGAGCATCCGATCCACAGCCGATGAATCGTTTATAAATCTTATGCAACCAACCCTCTACAAGGAACTGCTCACAGCACCACCCTGAGGTGGGGGGGTTTCATTCGGAAACGAGCAGCTAGAAACGAAGCCGCTCACCTGAGCATCCACTCGGAGGTGGACGGAGCCCCGGCGCCATGGGCTAGGACCACGAGGGGCGCGCCCTCCTTTCCCGGGGACCCCTCGGCGGCGCCCCCCTCGCTCGGGTTCGTCCGGCGGCGCTTCGACGGAGGAGGCGTAGCAGCCATGGAGGCGGAGCCGCTCAAAACCTAAACCCCATACGCTGATTCTGGAAACACCCGACAAAGTGCGGCACAGAAAAAGAAACAGAGAGCGCAGGAAACGTTTTCATCCCACCGAGCGCGGGAAATCACACATCCGTCACACGTGCCGCTCAAATAAATTAAGTTCCCCTAAAGTTCAATTGATTAAGATTTAGGTGCATCAAATCAACTAATTTAATGTGGCTCTTACACTGTAGATCCGAACACGAGTTTGATGCATTACGAAAGCTTAAGTAACGGTGTTAGAATGCGGTGGAGCAATATCCTGAGCTGATGGTGCGAGCGAGCGGCGAGCATGGCCATGGCTGGACTCCGAGAGCAGCTCCACTGACGTCCACGCACTTCCACGGCGCCGAGCGCTTGGCGACGCCCCACAGCTTGACGTTGGAGAGGCATATCCGAGTGAAGGGTGAGTTCTTGATGCCTTGGATCGATCCAGGCTGCTGCACGTCCACGCCCCACACGTTCTTGATGGTGACCCCGTCCACGGCGGGGATGGCGCGCCGGTCGAAGTACTCGTCGGGGTGGTCGCCGACGTCGCCAGCGATCCGGATCCCATTGCGCACCTTGTTCATGCTCACGTTGACCACCGTGATGTTCCTTATGAACCCTCCCCTCCCCACGTTGGTCTTGATGTGGATGCCGATGCCGGTGTCGTGGAGGTTGACGTTCTCCACCAGGACGTTCTCCACCCCGCCCGAGGTTTCGCTTCCGATGGCGACGCCGGAGAAGGGCGAGGAGCCCGTGAGCCTTCGGATGGTGATGCCAGAGCTGGGACGCCCATAAGCGATTCCATACTCGTCCCACCCGCTCTTTATGGCCACCAGATCATCCCCGGTTGAGATGTGGGCATCCTCGATGCAGACGTTGGAGCTGGAATCTGAATCAAACCAAGTTTCTTCCTCGATCACCACGCAAGATGCGGTTGCATGCTCAAAGAGCATTTGAAAGAACCACCATACCTGGATCTATTCCATCCGTGTTAGGGGAGTCGTGCGGAGCCAACACGGTCACGTACTTTATCACCACGTTGCTGCAACAGAGATGATGCAGATCGTCGTCTTCCTTAGACGCTCGATCAACAGATGGTGGAAAAGAAGAAAAAGGAAGAGCATGCAGCAGCTACCTGCAGTAAACGGGGTGAATGTTCCAAAAGGGAGAGTTCTGAAAGACCACATTGGAAATGATAATATCTCTAGAATTCTTGAACTCCAGAAGATTTGGTCTTGTGAAACGGAGAGATCTCCGCCGCCACATGTTCCACCACACCTCGCCTTGACCATCGATTGTTCCATTCTCACCTGCGGAAGCAAAATGTGAATCATCAATCCCAACAAACATGGACCAGATAACTCATGTTTGTGCGAGGAAGAAGGCAAGAACAAGCTGTTTGAAATATGTATGTGTCGTAGGTTCACCAAAGATGGACCTCTGCAAACCAGAGTGGACTGCAAGGATAAAGAAATCTGCCGGAGCTGAGACCTAACTTCGAATCCCTTGCACCGTGAACAGCATCCTGTGTCTGCTATTCGGTCTAATATCATTTAACATACGAAAATTTGTGATTACAGAGGCCTCGAAGAATAAAAATTGGATTCTTGATGTGTGAAGAGCTTCTCTCTGTTTTATTGTTGCTGCGACAGGCGACGCATGTCCTTCTCAACAGATGAACATCGTCCGCTTGGCGTAAAAATCTTTATATTCGAATTATCATATCCTTTTTTCTACAAATAATCATGCAAAGCTTCCTGATTTAAAGATAAAGGCCCTTTTGTTTGTTCTTATTCTTGATTGTTTCGACCCAAGGGCATATAGTTTCATCTTCGTAGGCTGAAAAGTATTTTCAGTGTGATATAACAAATATTGAGCTAGCTACAACGTCTCTAAACCCTCGAACAACTAGGTATTCAGCGTGGACGACTTGACGCAGTACGATTGACCCGACACAGTGACGTCCCTAAACCCTCGAACAACTAGGTATTCAGCGTGGTCGACTTGACGCAGTACGATCGACCCGACACAGTGAAGTCGACCTCACAAAAACATAACAAATCCAATGATTGTATGATCGACCTAACACAAGTAAGGTCGACCCGCCACAGATAAAGTATGTGAAGTGTTCACCATGCTATTACAGACGTTATGGAAGTGTACGACGGTATGGTAAGCAACAGGGTCATTTAGTGTCTTAGGTACGAATGATCTTTAACGAGCAATATAAAAAGCTCTTGCACTTGTACGGAGCAGGAAGATTACAAACTCTTAACTTAATTATCGGAAGGGTCACGTCGGGAACCCCACCCAACTCATTCTTCTTACATGAGTTTGTGATCGACTCGAGCTGCAGGCGTCAATTCCCGACCCGAACTAAACTATGAGGCCCTTTTCGTTCGGCCAAGCACTATCTCCTTTCAGGCAAGGCGATCACGGGCGAGCTAGCGCCCAGAATCGATCGTGCCCACTCAGCAAACACGGAGACTCAAGACTTCGCTTACTGGACCAGCAAAAAAGATTTTTTATTAACACGGTGGTGCTTCTGCTAATGTTGCCCAGGAAACGGTGCCAAACCGGTGTGTGAATAGATCTCCACCAAAGAATGCAGAAAGAGTGCAGCAGACAACATACGTGCTGCTGCATCTGCAAAATGCAATATAACGCCTAAAGAGCGATGTGATAGCAAGTCACCTGTTATGATCACATCACTGATGCCGTCTCCCTGAATGAAGCTCATGTATCTACGGCCCGGCAGCTCCCGCCCTCTTCCATACGACGGTAAAGGATCCACCAAAGGCCACCTCCCCGTATCCTGCAACAGCTCAAGTTTGCGAGTGTCAGCGGAACCCGCAACAGTATGCTCCGGCATCCGTGTACAGAAATCACCGGTACAGCCATTTAAGGAAATGTAACCCCAGAGATAGAGAACAAGTGATAAGGGTAGGGAGATCCAAGGGTAATCCACTTGGTGTCTACTAGGTGGTTAGAAGAGAAGGTTAAAGGTGAGGAGGAGACACGCCTGGGTGGCCTTGATGACGGCTCCTCGGGCCAGGTAAAGCGTCATGTGGCTGGTTAGGCTGACGCTCCCTGTGAGCCAAACGCCGGGGGGCACGTAGAGAAGAGTACCACCTCTCCGTCGAAGGTGCTGAATCCGATAGATGGCCTTCTTGAAAGGCCAAGTGTTGAGCGTCTTCCCGTCTCCCACAGCTCCGAAGTCCGTGATCGAAATCACCTCCCTTCGCCGCTTCATCGGCACGACGTCGGAGCACGACGCCTCCGTCACCGCCACGCTGCATTGCAGCAGGAGTGGCAGCAGGGCCGCCGCCATCAACACCGAGGCTCGAGAAGGAACCATCTTTTTCAGCTAAGAAAAAGGTCGAGTTTAATGAAACAATGAGGAAGCGAAGGTAGGAAGCAGAGGAGTCCGAGAAGAGGGCTCCAAGCACAGCTTTTTACAGACCAGGACTTGAATCTGGATCCCCAGGGCCTCAATCTGGGATGCAAAGAGACTCCAAGAGAAAGAATCCAGAGCAGGGAAACCTGGAGCTGAGCCGACGGTAGAAAGGTTACATCGATCCAAGCAGAAAGCTCCAGCGCAAGAGATAACAGTCTTTCGCGTGCCCTCCCTCCCGTTTGTGGCCTCTCACAGAAGCGGACAGCTATTCCACCGCCGTAGTGAACGTGTCGTCAATAGAAGACGCCATTTGTCTACTAGATATTTTATCTTACGTTTCATGGCTTCATAAGGGTTGTTCACAAACAAGAGAGATAAGAGGGGAGCGAAGTGGGGGGGATGGTGGTGGGGAGATGGGAATCTCTTTTCCCATTCCTGCTTTAATTCATCTCTTGGATCGAGGAGAGGAGTGGAGTGCGATATGTAGTGCACGCAAGGGCCATGCATTGCATTGCATTGCATGCGCCAACATTTGAGCATGCGATTTAATCCGACAGCAAAGATGAGGCCTTTCCATGGGATGATTGGCTTTGCCACAGCCATTGAATGTGCTGGGAATCTTTCGCCGTTGAACTTTCATCGTCAGCAAGCGGTGGCGGCGGACACCAACGAGCAAAAGTTTATGAGGAACAGAAGCCTTCCACGATCTCCCATGGAGGCGTCGAGCAGTGAATTGTGCTTCGGAGCGAGGGATGCTGTCATGGAAGGGAATCCAATAATGCTGTCCTCGTGGCATCTGTCAATCGATGTTCATATGATTACTGTGACATACAAGTGAGTTTGCTCGCACTGAGTGGCTAATGTTGTTATTATAATGTGATGGTGAAATAAGGTTGTATCACGTCACAGAGAGCTCGTGAACTCAGTGCCTCTAAAGCAGTGCCGCCGCTGGTGGCACCAACACATCACATGCTCGATGGTGCAAAGCGTGCAGCCAACACAACGCTGGCTACCGGAGTCGCTTTAACCTCGTAGCCAAAAGAACCATGGATCCGAGTTCACTTTGACGCCAAACTGCATCGTCATCTCAACAACAGTCACTGCTTTTGCCTCTTCCGTCCTTTCCTTTGTCCAGGTTTTCCTGAGCTCAGACCTCGTATCCATCCCCTGCTGCATCAGAAAGCCTGCAAAAATGGCTGCAGGTTATCGTGCAAGGCAACAGAATTCTAACATTGACAAGTGAGTCGTCTGCATTCTGAGGTTGGAGTTGACGCAAACAATAAGCTGACAACGCTTGCGTGTTCGCTTCTCCACTTTCCCAAGCTGCGTTTTTTTGTTCCATTCTCGACCCATGAATCCGTGAACGCATCGAGCTCCAGGACGATTCAACCTATGAAAGCCCCAAGTGGCGTGTACGTATGAGCTGCGTCCCTTATCGCCATCGTCTTCCTCGCTGCACATTTCGGGTGTTTCGACAATACTGTGTTAGCTGTAACAAATTTTTTTTAACTGAACAAGAGTTCATAAAATCCTCTTTCTATCAATGAATAAATAGATGTTAAAACGAAATAACAAATATAATTTTGTTTCTCACATTCATTTTTAATATGGTATCAGAACCACTTGTTCCTCTTCTTTTCTGTGAAGTTGTAGCCGGTCGATCTTTGTTTTCTCGACAAAAACAGAGCATCTCTTTCGGCAGCTCATGCAGCAAAATATCTGCTGCATTTCCTACGTTGCTGACCACACCCTTCTCCTCATCGCCTTGTCTCTTCCGCCTTGTTTAAGCGACGTCACCGTGAAGGCCTTGGACACATCGCTACCGGACCCATCGCCATCTTCTTCCTCTAATGCTCCAGCGCTGCCCTGCCGCACCGTTGCCTCCCTTGTCGCACAGTCGCCCGCCTCATTAGCACCAGTAGGGGTTCTGGTTCGTGGTAGACCCCTTCTCTCTTCTCGCTGTCACACGATAGCATCAGCGAAAAAGATCCTGGAGTGCCATCGCTCCTCTCGGCGGATCGCCGCGGTTTCTTCTCTGACGCTGGAGGTTCCCGTTAGCTGCAGCACAACACTCTCTCATCAATCTCAGTCGCCATCACCGGAGTGCTCCTACAGCGCACCTGAGTCCTGCACACAACTACGTTGCCTTGCCTAGTGACTGCGGCCTCTGTGCCTGCGGCATCTTCTGTTGCTGCGTCTGCCACCGAGGGTCAACATGTTCACAACGCAGCTAAACTCAGCACCCATCCACCTTGTACGTAACTACTGCCAAGGGCTCGTCGCACGCCGGACTCATCATCGCTCGATTCATGTAGACGAATTGCTCCCAGACTGCACCATCAACGCATTATTAGTGTGGCATTTCGATAGTGACATTTGGTAGCATCACTTCGACTTGCACTCAGTGTCTCTTGTCGCTGCACCATCAACGCCTTGTTGCTGTCTCTCACCAACTCGTAGCAGCCAGATGAAACCGACGATAAGAGCCTACAGCTGCTTCTTTCTCCTTCCTTCTTCCCATCTTCGGTTGCTCCCTGGTACTATTCCACCCATCTCCTGCTCTTCCTGTAGCAATGTGGAGGTGGCTATCATCCAGGAACACTGCCTCCCTCAACTCGTTAAAACGACGAAGGATTCTCTATCGACCTCCTCTGTTTCTCAACGGATAGATAAGACGTAAGTGTTTGTTATAAAATAATATATAAAGATAACATAGAAGATGAAAAAGTTCATTAGATTTTTCTAATTGAACAATAAGATCTCATTCATCAAGAAATCTTCGTTCTATCATTATATAAATATGTGTTGAAATAAAATAACAAATATGATTTTATTCCTCACATTCATTTTTAACATACTGCACGAAAGAATATTGTGGATGATAGATGGAGGAAGAAGAGACTTCGGAAACAAGAAGAAAAGAGTTAATGTGGATGATCATGCAGCTATAGCCCCCTTCCATGAACTCCTCCTGTCAATTACTTGTGATGCGAAGACGTCGGATATAAATCTTCCTCGTATCCTGGCAAGGAAAAGAAGAGAGAGAATTTGCAAGCAAGCTATCTGAACCACCAGAATGATCCCAAACTCACATTTGCCCACACAAAGATAACATAAAAATATAAAACGAATCTATCCTTGAGATCATCCCTTGTTGTTTTTTCACCTCCGTATCTTGTCACTAATTCGTAGTCACCTCATCTTTATGACTGCTGCATCTCATTAATTGCATCATCACATCTCACATCTCGTCATCAACCTCCTTGCCGGTAGAACATACAAATAAAAAACTCGTCCATTTCTTCGATTAGTTTAGATAAGGGTAAGATTTATTTAGATGTAATAAATTTTTTAGTATTTTAAAATATATGTATTATATCTTTTAATTAATATAAATAAATATTTTTGATTTATTCCAAAATACTACAGGAATAAATAGAAGACAGTCACCGGCTCCTTTTGGCGCATGGCACACCACACACAAAAAAACTATTGGCCATAAATAAAATTATCATAACATTTAAAAAAAATGCTGGAGTCTCAAATCAACGAAAGTAATAAACACTAGAATTTTTTTTATCCTTCATGTGAATCAAGTAAAATATAATTTTATATCAAATATATTGTAAATAATCTAACAAAACAAATAAATCAGATTAGTTATAGAGTATTGAGCAAATCACAAGATAAAATCTTTCAAAAAAAAAATCACAAGCATATTAGATCAATTTTTAGTATATAAAAAAATGAGATTACAATATCAAAAAATATCTAGAAGACAAAAAGCAGAGCAAAAAAAAGATATTAAAAATTTATATCGATCAATTAAGCGAGACGCTTTTTTCACTAACCAACATAACAATGGAAACCAATTTCATCAATCAATAGTGGAATCTTTTTTTTTCTTAGATGAAAATAAACTTTTTTTTTTTTCAGATAAAAGTCTTTTCAACTTTCTGAGTTTTTCTAACTCATACTATCTAACTCATGTAAGATTAAGACTATAATTTTTTAATTAACCCTAAAGTCATAAGCCAAATCATCACCCAAACACATAGCTATTCCATTAGGTTCACAACAGAATTCATGACATCTCGAAGCTCTTTGCAGGAGACTCTACCTCTCTCTCTCTCTCTCTCTCTCTCTCTCTCTCTACAAAACGAGAAGATAGCTAAAAATATTTACAGAAAGTGGTAATTCGAATGATACGAGACAAATGTCCTCCGAGTTCTTCACACCTTCATTCAACTGTGTTGGTGCAGTCACTGCCGTACGCATAGCCATTCATTCATTCATTCATTCACAGGCGAGTAAACCTCAGAAGCACGGCATAGTCCTCCGATGTCATCAGAGAGGTGCAATATTGGAGCAAACCATACCTGCAGGCCGAGGGATGGTAGAAGACATGGGGAAGGAAGAAAGGCAGACTCCGTCAAAAGCTCGGATGCTCTGAAGAAACAAAAGCATTTTTTTTTTTTTTTGTCGTGGATCAGAGAGCCATCGGCTCTGCTGCTAGATCCTGATGTGCCAAACGCTCAGATACCACAGCCAGTGATTTGAGGTTGCACTTGATCAGGGCCTCCACGAAGAAGCAAGTATCATCTTTGGTGTTCCCATCAGGCACATCCACCACGAATGACTCTATCACCAGCGTCCCTGCTCCACCATCGATCATCTCAGGATGAGCAGTAATAACCGATGAGTAGTTCTGTGGAGAAACAAGGATGAAGATGGATGAGCAACGATGACGATAGTTTTAGTAGGCTCAAAAATAGATTCCGATGCGTGACACTTGATAACATTACCATGTTATCATGAAGCAGATTAAAACAGAAGGAAAAGGAAAGAAGACAAAACACTGTTCTATCCCTTTGTAAATAAAGTCAAGATGTCTAGTTATGATGCAGCCTTGTCAAGCAAGCTTATCTGAATTCACATAAACAAAGGTGAAAGGCGATGGATCATAATACTCTCGGATGATAAATCAATGATGTATACGTATCCAATTGATAACAAAGGAGGAGAATTTACTATGATCATTGATCCCGAGTGAAAAATGAAGTCAGGAAGTTTTACATCCATCGAAAAGTGAAGCCATCAGATCTTATGCGATACAACTTCCCAATCTGAGAAGCTGCAGCCATGATCAGCTGATGCAGGCAGGGGTTCGAGTCTTCAATCCAAGGCCGACGACATCTCTACCGCAATTAAGCAAAAAAAAAAAAAAACCAGGAACGAAAAGAATCTGTGGGCAGAAGACGGAGATGACAAGAACAGAAGACCTGAAGCCTGTGGTCTCCTCCGACGATCTTGATGCTGAGGATGTGCTCATTGTCATCGAGCTGTTCCAGCCTTTCGGTGCTGGTGGTGGCGGGCAGCCCCGATTTGATGTTCACCTCCCGCAAACACCCCACCGCGAAATCTCCTTGCACGATGCATCGGCTCACGAAAGGTTTGTACCTCTGCGGCTGATCGAATCGCCTCACCAGAGACCACACCTGACACAGAGGCCACCTCGAATCACTACCAACCACACAGCTTTCGATCATGAGCAGCATGCAAGAGATGATCATCTCTTCCATCAAAAAGTATCTAAAATGGAGGGGCAAAAAAAAAAAAAAAAAAAACAAAAAAAACCCCCAGTTTTTAGACCATAACACATTTGAACCAACTCATTTCCTGCATTTGGTGAATGCAATGAATGGTACGCAAAATCCAGGGTTTTACTACTTCAAAGCTGTTGGCATCTGTTCAAGAACGGCCGAGGGGAACCACCAGTAGGCTCCCAAAAAAAAACAAAAGAAAGCCCATAGCGAAAGACCCATCCATCCAAAGTCAACCGAAACCGGGTCGGTATCCGATCCAAGCATAGGAAAGAGATCCTTACGAGTTGGACGGGGGCTTTGATGTGCTTGAGGACGCAGGAGCTACACTGGTTTTCCTTGGGCTCATGTCGATGGAACCGCCGGATGCACTCCGCCTCCATGGCCCTGCATCCGACCTCCGGTGGATTCAACTCGTCGGCGAGCCGCCACAGCCCACCGCTGCCGTCGCCGCTCCTTCCTACCATCTTCCGCCTCCCACTCCTCGCGCTCGAACCATCTCCCGATCCAACTGAGACGATGAATGCTTTGGTCCCTTAGCGCACCTTCCTGATGATGCTGTTATATGCCCGGCTGCGCTAATGCACCACCGGCTAATCCATTTAATAATGGAACCCCTAATCAAACTAGCCTCGGTCCTCGGATCGTATAAAGGTATTGCCACTGTGCCAACAGTTCGCCGGGCGTTCATACCCCCGCCGCGACTCGTCTGTACATGACGCCATGCTAGCGATGGCAGATCAGATGCGTAAGTTTCCGCCAAGATGGAGCCGTTCGGCCACTACCGCCAGTGATCGCAGAAAGAGCTGTGTGGATACTTGCACTTACCCAGCAGCAGCAGCAGCCTTTCTCCGAGCGGGTCCCAACAGCCTCCTCCAATAAAAAAATCCAGCTCATCGCTCTCCTCATTCGTATTCCGGTGGTTCTGTACGTCGTGCAATTGACGGTTGAAGGGTTGACACGTGTCCATCGATATCACGACAAAAGGACCGTCGTTTGATGGTGTGCTTTCTTCTGTTTATTGTTTCGGGTTGGCTGAGATAAAGAGCAGAATTATACATATATTGCCTCGTTCGCTTTCGGTGCTCTCTCTCTAGAACAGATTATTGTAATATACATATATTGGCACGTGCCCTCACACGTGCGTCAAAAACCCCAAGTTCTCTTCTCTAAATAATAATAATAATAATCTCTCTCTCCTATTCAATAGTGATGAATGCTGTTGGTATAAGATTCTCGTTGGGCCACGCATGGAACTTGCGATAAGGATTTTGGCAGCGACCCATCGGCGCGTGACGTCCTCCGATGAGAAGAGAGAGAGAGAGAGAGAGAGTAATTTAATGTGATACCAATAAAGTGTTAAGGAGGGCCCGATGAAAAGATACCTACCCGCATTTGCTGGGCCTAACATGTGACGACACGTCGGGAGCAGCAGCGAGAAAAAGGACTTGTGATGCGGAAAGAAAGATTCCAAGACACCACGGGTGGCAGAAGCACTTGAGATTGGTAAGGACGAGAACAAATGTTGCGTTGCTTTCGTGTGATGGGTTAGAGCTCGCAGGCTAGGCTAAGTAAAGTGGTCCCCAACCCCATAGTTGAATTACGATAAAGACCAACATCAAAGGGACCCATCTTATTGGTTCCCGCCATTACACGCACGGTATGATGGCAGCCGATGAGAGCAGGGCTCTCCCCTGTTTGGTCGCTCGGCTGAGACATAGGAGCCGCACCCCGCTTTTGTTTGCGTCATCCATCATTTAATTAATTAATTAATTAATTAATGCCTTCTTTATCAACACAAATTGATTCCTTCGTTTAGTAGGAGTCGGAGACATTGTACTTGATTGGGAGAAAACTTGGGATCGGAGGAGAATACCCAATCCGTATAAACATAGTGTCGTCACTCATATAGTTAATGATGATGATTACTCAACAGTCTTTAAGTTTGAAGGGCCGTCACGGAAAGGGGGGGGGGGGGGGGGGGATACGTATCCGTATAAACATAGTGTCTGTCACTCATGTAGTTTCTAGTGACAAAAGTGAGATGGTTAGTTAATATTTAACGAATTCCTTGGGCAAATGGTTGCTACTGTCGGTACAGTTAACTGTATTAAGTATGAGAATTCATTTATCATTTGTTGCTGCTCAAAGGGTGACTGACATCTAATAAGATCCTTACGTTATGAATGTCTTTCTTTAAGTTTGTTCAGCTGTAATAATTCATATTCCATGTTTGAATAATGCCGGCACAATCCTATGGTTACTGATCATCTAGTGATGCTTCAAATTAGAATTAGCATCACATTTTTTACTTCTTTACCTATCCACTGGGCGGAAAGGCTTCCGTCTTTGAGAATGTTACCATAAAATCCATAATATATTATGTATTATATAAAAAAACTAATATTAAAATATAAATTAAAATAATAATGGATTAAAAATATTATTACTATATATATATATATATATATATATATATATATATATATATATATATATATATATATATATATATATATATATATATATATATATATATCTTTTAATGCTGTTATTCAAAAAAAAAAAAAAAAAATCTTCATCCGATCTATATGTACTCTATCGTCGAATCCAACATATCTAATAATATCAATATGTAATGAGTACTAGACTCGCCTTCTCTTCTCTTCCTATTTTTTTCATAGGACCATTATTATAATCAATGAATTTAAGAACACAAGAACAACAACGAGAAACTATAATCTCTTATTAACTGATTCACGTGCCTAAGGGAGATGAAAAGAAGATATGTAATCTCCCAACTATGTCACATGTTTCTATTATATGATGTTGTGTTCATATTATAAAGAGAGCAGAGGATCTAGGATAATTAATTATGAGAGTTCCTCCCATCAAGCGTATTTCCTAAAAAAATCCTACCTTAACTGACCTTCCTTTCTACTGGCCAATAACCAAAATACAATCATATCCATAATATATTTTATTTAATTAAATAAGATCATATAATCTAATATTCTCCCACTTAGCCCATTAATTTAGTAAGATTTAAAAACAATTTAAAATAAGTAAATAAATAAAATTTATTTGAAAATAAGTTTATATAATTAGATTTTAAAATATAAAAAAATTATTAACACACACATGAATTTTAAAATAGGACAATTAGTCTAATAAATACAATACTACTACATTAAGTCAGATTAGGAGTGCGAGTCATACTAGTTGTTTGTCATCAATATCATACTTATGATAAGACTCCAGTAGGGTTGAGTCCTAATCATCTCAATAGTAGGCAATAAAAAACTTTGCTAGATTGTAATAAAACCACTCCTATCTTATAAAGGTATATGGCTATGATTTAGATTAGCCCTTAGGGCTTAGCGACTGTAGCCCCCATTTTACTGGGCTGGTTGGCTAGGGTTTCCCCCTGCTTAGGTCGCTATAGAGCCAACCTAGCCACCCCCTATTCCTATTAAGGCAGGTCGACTATAGGAGGGGCAAATAGATAATTTTACTTAGGCAAGCACCCCCTTAGGCTAGGGTTTTGATCCATATTTTAAGATATAGTCGCCCCCCTCTTTAATCAAGCAATTATTAACTTTTATTCAGCCTTGTGTCGAGTCTAGGAGGGAGGAACCCCTATAGCATTCCAAGGGATGATCCCCCTCAAGGGTCAAAATTCATAGAGCTCCTTCTGAGGTTCTATCATCTGGTATCAGAGCAGCGATCTTGCTGCCCATGTAGCCATCATCCACACCTCCATCTTACAGGCAATTACCACAATTGCTTTTGATATGGCCTCCATCCACCGTTGCCCACCAAGTTGCAGGTCCATCTATCTGTAGTCGCCCTCTGCGTGATCTGAAAATCTGATATATTTTTATCATCCACGCCTCTTCAATACTGCAAGATTCCTTACTTTACACGTTGAAGATTTTTCCCAAATTTTATCCGCTGCAAATTTCGTTCGACGCAAACATTATCGTTGTTGCGAAGGCGAAAACGCTGCAGAAATTTTTAGTCACCTATTTGCTTCTTGAAACTAGTTTATTTCTTCTCCTTTTTGGCTAAAATTTTTACACAATTCCAAAGATCAACTTGGATTTCATCTGGGATTGATTTTTGAAAAAAACTCCTTCTGGAACTGATTTTCTTGTGTAATCTTTCACTATCACGCAGTATTAAAATTTTACGACGAAGGATCTGCCTTTCGTCTTTTACCCTATTTCCCTACTATTACGCTGCCAAAATTTTGTCAAACTTTTTATTGGTATTAACAACATATGAACCGAGGGTTTCTGCATAATCCTTGAACTTTCTTCTAGAATTTACTTAGAGAAGTCATCGTTTCTCCGACGTAAAATACGTTCGGTAGGACAGCACATCACAACACCTTTTTTCGCCGAATTCTATCATATTTGAGTGCTATTTTTTTATGAGATTTTAGATTCTTTTTCTTTATCTCAAACCCTACCATCCTCACCAAAAACCCATCAAAACCTTACCCTAAACCGAACCCAAACAGCCACCCAAATCAGCCCTAAACCGTAGCCTACTCCTATCCAAATCGATTCACCTTCCAACCGACCATCCCCTTCTTCAAAATTCTCATGCCACTAACCTGACAACAGAAAAAGACCTCAATATTACAAATCTAGAGGCGTATACTATGACATCAAAGGAGGCTATCAATGTAAAATTTGAAACCTTTGAAAGTCGCATGGAAGAGAAGATGCGATCCCATTTCATCGAATTCAATATAGGCCGACCGTCGAGCCCGAGGAAGTCACAACATGGAGAGACTTCAGATCGACGAGACGATCCTCAAGAGTTTGGACACATCATCCATGATCAGAATAATCCACACATGAAGGTGAACTTCCCAAGATGGGAAGAAGGAGACCTGATCAGATGGATCTCACGCGCGGAGCGCTATTTTCGGTTCTATCGTACCGCTGACGCAACACGAGTGGAGATTGCTACCATCCACCTCGAGGGAGATACTATTCAGTGGTTCAATTGGTTTGAGCACACCCATCCCATGGAGGACTCTCTGGGTAGTAGTTCAAGGAAAGACTACTAAACTACATCAGACCACCCGTTTTTGATAATGTCGATGAACAATTGACAAAGATTCGTCAAACCTCTACAATACAAGAATACCAAACAAGGTTTGAATATTTATCTAATCAAACTATAGATTGGTCTGAGAAACAACTTTTATGGACTTTTATCAAGGGCCTAAAGTCGGAGATTCGAGGAGAAGTAAAGGTGTGGCAACTGTACACTCTTATGACGACGATTTCCTTCGCGCGTATCTAAGGAGAATGATTGAACCACGAGGTACGAAGGACAAGGGTCGCTCCCCGACCAGCTATGCCGAGGCCTACTGCCCCTTCTACTACCAGCCGAACACCCGCACCAAAAAAATTGACAAGAGACGAGCTTCACGAACGATCGACCAAGGGGTTGTATTGGCACTGCGACGAACCATGGAGCCATGAACATCACTGCAAAAAGGACCGACTCCTTGTGATTGAACCAATGGAGGATGAGGATAGCGAACCATCTGAAGAAGGTCCCGAACTTGAAGAGGAAGCCACGGAGGAAGATCCCCAACTGGCCGACTACGCAGTGCACGCGTTGGCTGGCTACTCCAACCTACAGACGATGAAAGTTGGAGGACTTCTAAAACAGCAACTCATCACCGTTCTCATCGACACCGGTAGTAGAAATAACTTCCTAAATAGTAAGGTTGCTACAAGTTTAGCGCTTCAAATCAAAGGTTACAACAAATTCGACGGTCGAATCCTCAATTGCGGGTGAAACTACTCCAAGACCAAGAAATGGTAGCTGATTTCTTCCTCCTACCCATTGATGATTATGAAGCTGTATTCAGGATCGAATGGCTCATAACGCTAAGTGATATCTCTTGAAAATTTTCTAAATTAATCATGAAATTTTATTGTAAAGGGAGATAGATCATATTATGAGGCAAGTGCGGGAGCCATATTTCCACCCTTTCGTCACAACGAATGGAGAAAGTTTTGCATAAAGGACATGTGGATTCTTGATGCATATCCAGTAGCCATCTACAGGGAGAACATACAAAACTCAGATCCTAAGCTTGCCCTTTGCTGGACGAATTCACGGATGTTTTCTCAGAGCTGCGCGGGCTGCCCTCTAACCGACCGCATGACCACCGCATTCCTATTTTGTCAAGCAAACCTCTAGCAAATTTATGATCGTACCACTATCCTCACTTGTAGAAGGACGAGAACAAGAATATTGTTAAAGAGATGCTTGACATCAGGGTGATTCAACCGAGTTGTAGTCCTTACTCCTCACTAGTGTTGCTAGTGCGCAAAGAAGGATGGTACGTGGCGAATGTGTGTTGATTACCAAGCTCTAAACGCCATCATCGTCAAGGACAAATATCCTATTCCAATAGTAGATTAACTCTTGGACAAATTAAAAGGAGCCCAAGTCTTCACTAAATTGGATTCCTGACCCGGATACCATCAGATTCAGGTATGCACTAAAGATATTCCGAAAATTATATTCTGCACTCATAACGGCTACTACAAGTTTTTGGTAATGTCTTTCAAACTTACATATACTCCTACCTTTCAAAGCTTGATGAACGACATCTTCCAAAGATTTCTACACAAGTTTGTATTGGTATTCTTTGATGATATTATCATTTATAGCCTTACGCTTGATATACATTTTGAGCACTTACGAACTGTTCTAACCATTCTTCAAGAGAATATTATTTATGTTAAACAATCGAAGTGCAGCTTCTTACAGCATAAAATAGAGTATCTAGGGCACATTATATCAGAGGATGGAGTGACGGTAGACCCAACAAAGATCGAGGCAATGCAAGGATGGTCGAGACCTATAAATGTAAAATAACTACGCGGCTTCCTTGGACTCATGGGCTACTACCAGAAGTTTGTGAGAGATTATAACAAGATCATTGCCCCACTCATATCCTTACTCAAGGACTCCTCATGATCGGATCAAGCCTCCGCAGCCTTTGAAAGACTCAAGGCCGCCATGACGACGACGCCGACCCTAGCGCTACTCAATTTCAGCCGAACTTTTGTGATTGAGGTCGACATGTCCGAATTTGAAATTTGGGCTGTTCTAATGCAAGATGGCCAACTCCTTGCTTATACCAGCAAAGCTTTGTCTCATTCACATCTTAAAATGTTTGTGTATGATAAAGAATTACTTGCCATCGTACACACAATCACAAAGTGGAGACCCTACCTGATCGGTCGGCGCTTCCAGATTAAAACCGACCACCAAAGTCTTAAATATTTTTTGGAGCAAAAAATATCCTCCCCGGAGTGTCAACAACGATGGGTAACTAAACTCTTTGGCTTTGATTATGAAATTACTTACCGAAAAGGAAAAAAGAATGTTGTTGTAGATGCCCTATGTCGACTATCGTGATAAGCCAAAATTTCAGCCATCTCCCTTCCCTCTACCGACTTCCTCGACAACATTAAGGAGGAATGAAAGAATGATCCAGAAGCCCGAGCCATCATAAAAAAGTTGGAGAAGGACCCAAGGTCCATGGGTCACTACTCGTGGGATTCGAAAGACTTGCACAACAAAAATCGAATTGTTATCGTTCCTTCTTCCCCTTGCTTCAAATTATTTTGCATGAGGTGCATTCTTCACCCTCCGCAGGGCACTCCAGATTTATGAGGACTTACAAAAGGGTGAAGAGAAACTTTTTTTTGGAAGTGCATGAAAAAATTAATTTATAATTATGTATCCAAATGTGATGTATGTCAGCAGCAGAAAGGCGAAACAGTGGCAAGTCTGGAAAAACTACAGCCACTACCAATACCAGACTCAGCATAGACCGACATTTCAATGGATCATCGCGGGGTTGCCACTATCCCAAGGTAAAAGCACGATCTTTGTGGTGGTAGATCGCCTAACCAAGTATGCTCACTTATGTGCTGTGAAACATATCTATACCGTTGCTAGTATTGCTCAACTTTTTGTGGAACATATAGTAAAACTGCATGGGATGCCAAGGTCGATTGTGAGCGACTGTGACAGGGTATTCACAAGTAAATTTTGGACAAAGCTATTTTATCTACAAGGCACCCAGTTGAAGATGAGTACAACCTACCATTCCCAGACAAACGACCAAACAGAAGTGATGAACAGATGTCTCGAGACATACCTACGATGCTTCACCAGTGATCGACCCAAAGAGTGGACAAGGTGGCTTCCTTGGACCGAATGGTCCAAGGAAGGCGAAACAGAAAGGCGAAATAGTGGCAGGTCTGGGAAAACTACAACCACTACCAATACCAGACTCAGCATAGACCGACATTTCAATGGATCATCGCGGGGTTGCCACTATCCCAAGGTAAAAGCACGATCTTTGTGATGGTAGATCGCCTAACCAAGTATGCTCACTTATGTGCTGTGAAACATACATATACCGTTGCTAGTATTGCTCAACTTTTTGTGGAACATATAGTAAAACTGCATGGGATGCCAAGGTCGATTGTGAGCGGCTGTGACAGGGTATTCACAAGTAAATTTTGGATAAAGCTATTTTATCTACAAGGCACCCAGTTGAAGATGAGTACAACCTACCATTCCCAGACAAACGACCAAACAGAAGTGATGAACAGATGTCTCGAGACATACCTACGGTGCTTCACCAGTGATCGACCCAAAGAGTGGACAAGGTGGCTTCCTTGGACCGAATGGTGGTACAACATGACATTTCATTCATCAACTAAATGTATCCGTTATGAAGCATTGTATGACCGACCGACCCATATAATACCCAAATATGTGCTTGGTTTGACCAAAATAGATCAGGTCGACTAAAATTTGATTAACAGGGACAAACTGCTACAGTTGCTGAAAGACAACTTAAATGTCGCTCAAGCCCGCATGAAGTAATAAGCAGACAACCATCAGAGTGAGCAGGAATTCGTAGTGGGAGATTGGGTCTACCTTCGGCTCCAGCCATACAAGCAACTATCAATCAACGCAAGAGCATCAATGAAGTTGTCTTCACGATTTTATGGACCATACAAGATCTTAGAGTGCATTGGGGTTGTGACATACAAATGAAAGTTTCCAGATGACGCTAAGATACATCTTGTCTTTCACGTATCTTTATTGAAGTTAAAGTTGAGAGAACATGAGAAGGCCTAAACTCAGCTGCGGAGCACATTAAATGATGACAAAATCAAAGTCTAACCTGAAACTATACTTGATTAGAGGATTGTAATCCGATTATGATGCCCTTTAACCGAAGTGATTGTAAAATGGACTAACTTACCATCTGAATGGGCAACATGCGAGTCATTAACCCATTCATGGAATATCACGAGTACGGAGACGCTGTTTCGTGGCTCGGCCGATACAGGGAGCTCTGTTGCTCCGCCCCAGAAAAGCCTGGAAGGTGTCACCGTGCACTAAGGCACCCATCAACCTGCGTAAATACAAAGCAACAAATATATATATCACCATTTTCTTCTTACCTTTCGTCTTCCTAGAATAGTGTGGTTATAACTAAGAAATTATACACCAACTCGTGTGTTTTTCCCTGCAACCTATACGTGATTTTGCGGAGGTTACATCACACATGAAAAAGGAACAAACTCATGCGAAACACTCCGTCGTTACACGATTGGCTCACAGAAGCAAAAATCCAAACATGTAGCGTGCATCGAAATACATCCGAATTAGTTCAGTAGAAATAAGGGGAGGAGAGAAGAGCGGGGCGTAGACGTACTCTTTCTCCTTGCGGACGAGGACAACGGGGTCGTTGTTCTTGATGTCGTAGGGGTGGGGTACCACCGGGCGATCATATTTCCGATGAGCTTCTTACCAAGCATCTTGCGACTGAAGCCCTTCCCTTACGGGTTCAGAACGTGTCCGAAGATCCTGGCCCGCGCCTCCACCATCCCCTACAGCGCCACCGCTGTCAACAGGCCATCGCTTGCCCTTTTGTATGTGCTTCCGGCCGCCGAAATCGGCACCAAAACCCAAATGCCCCTTACCCTGTTGCGGTCACTGGCCACACCCTAACATTGTGTCGGCCCAAACACGCCTTGCCCATCGATGGAAAGGAAGGTTAAGGTGTGGTGAATCGGACCCAAATAATTTCGTGTGGATCCAATATTTCTATTCGGATTCCGGATAGTCGGACTATTCATCGTGCTCCATCAAGCGGGTGGCGAGAAGCCATCACAAAAGCATAATACCTTTCTAATTTCACCGACCAACGACCCAGCTACCTGCCTGCTGATTGCAGATGCAGATGAGAGGAGAGACGAGGGCGATGACAACAAATAAAAGCACAGCGAATGGATAACAACGACATTGATCGACAAATCGTATATCGGATAATTTTAATTGTTTTAAATAATATGAAGCGAGAATAAATTAAAAAAAAATATTCTGAAAAAAATAGGTTTTAAAAAAATTAGTTTAAAAATTATAAAAATAGGGATCGATATTAAAAAAAAAATAAAGAAGACAAAGCTCAAAGCTCTCCCGAACCAAGTCCAACCAGGTTGACACGTGCAACTCCAAAGCCTTTCCAAGTAAACGTCCCCAGAACATTCAGCTTCTCCCCATCCCAAAGCCAATCCCAAACACGCGCTACGGAAGCCAAGAAATGGCCACGCGTCACCTCCTCCCACTTCCTCTTCTTCCCATTCCCCTCGTCTACAAAACCCTTCCCCGTTTCCCTAGCAAACCATTCGGCCCTCTTCTCCGCACGCTCTGCTCCTCGGCCGCTTCTTCCTCCTCCTATTCATCCATGGCGTCGACTCCGAAGAAGGTACAAAAATGTCCTTTTCCTCTCCTCTGGTGCGTTTGATTCTTCTTTTCTTAATCTCTCGAATCGGATCAGGTCCTCGTTCCCATCGCCAATGGCACGGAGCCGATGGAGGCGGTGATCACCATCGACGTCCTGCGCCGCGCCGGTGCCGACGTCACCGTAGCCTCCACCGAGAAAGAGCTCTGCGTGGACGCCTGCTGGGGGGTCAAGCTTGTTGCTGACGCCCTCGTGGCCGACGTCGCCGCTGCCTCCTTCGACCTCATCTCCCTCCCCGTGTGGTTTCGCTTCGAGCTTTTAGCATCTCAGCTTTTTAGGGTTCCTTTCTTATCTGATTTGAGCTATCACTTGAGTAGGGAGGGCTGCCGGGCTCGGCTACTCTCAGGGACTGTGGAGTGTTGGAGAGTATAGTGAAGAAGCAGGCTGAAAAAGGTGGGCTTTATGCGGCGATCTGTGCTGCCCCTGCTGTTGCCCTTGGATCATGGGGCTTACTTAAAGGTTTAAAGGTGAGACTTTTGGGTAATTTGCTTTCCTTATATGAGATGTCCCTTATCTCGGTCATTAGTTAGACGTGTAGTTGCTCTATATATACTTTCAGATTCATGATTTTTAACTCAAGGTTTGACATTGATTTAGTTATACACAATGACGTGATTATTAGCTTATTATTCGCCCTTCATATTTCTTCATGTCAGTGAATGGACTCTTTATGTATGCTTCTTATTGTAAGAGCTCTTTGTCAGTGCTGGATTTCTATCAAGTGTTTTTTTTCTCTCTCTCCCTCTCTCTCTTGCCGTCAACAGGTGACTTGTTATCCTTCATTCATGGACAAACTGCCCTCAGATGCAACCGCAGTGGAGTCGAGGGTCCAAGTTGAAGGTCAAGTTGTCACAAGCCGTGGACCAGGAACAGCTATGGAGTACTCTTTGGCTTTGGTTGAAAAACTTTATGGGAAAGATAAAGCGGATGAAGTCGCAGGGCCCATGGTAAACACTATTATTTGATTTACTTCTGATACCTTGTTGTTGTTATTATGCTTCTGGTAAAATTGAGTTGAAGTTGTTCAAACTTATAATTACTCTTAGGTTTTTGATCCATAACCTGAATCGTGAACCAAATTAAATGGCTAATCCATCCTTGATTTGAAAATCGTATTTTAGGTCCGCGTAAGGATAACATGAACCTTTGGATGCAAAAGCAAATTCTGTCATTTCCTTTGAACAATTGGCCATTTTGTTCTAATTTTGTGGTGAGATGATGTCACCACTAGGGATTAGGGCATTAAAGTGATTTTTCCCAAATTTGTAACTTCTAACTGTCATGAAGCAAAATATGATCAATATAAAGTTACCTCGAGATTTTTACCACTACTTACCAATTGGGGATGTTGTATGACGTGATAATGTGTACATTTTGATGTATGCAATGGACTGATCTGAGGTAAAATATGTTTTACATGATATTGCTCAAAGAATGATGCAAATTCTTGGTTAGTGTTCAGTGCCCACAAGTATATCCTTCATTTAGTGGTAGGGCTTCTATACAGCATTAGAGTATACCATTCCTTAGAAAGTCTAGTCAAATTATGCATTCTTAATTTATCATGCTTGTTAGCTTCCCTACAATTTGTTCAATGCTCCCCATGCACCCGTTCTCTTTGCTCTTATATGGTATGATCGGCCATGATAATCTTTCCACCACTGCATACTCGTTCTAAATTTATTATGTTATTAGAACCCTTTAATTTTCTTTGATTGGAATCTGACTGTCTGGTGGGTAATGTCCACAAACATTTCTAATCATAACATTTATTTCATTGTTGAATTCATAAAGAATAACGTCTAACAATCTGTCTGGTCCTCCACTTTGGGTATGCTGCATGTAGTCCCTTTTTTTAACTGAAGAGATATACTTCTCCCTCTCTAATTAGCTGAGAGGATTAAACACTTATGCGAAGAAGAGGTTACGGCATGGGCATGGTTGAATGGTATGGCAACCGGTGAGAGGAAAAAGATGAATCAACTTTAAAACATGACTTGAGATTATGTGACGTTGGGGATGAATTTGGTCATTAGAGTGAGAGTGGGTTGTCGATGATGGTGATACGAAGAGGAAGAGGGAAAATTTTGTGCTAGTTACAATGAATTGCAAATACTACGGGATATCAGAATTCAGAAATGGATGTGCCAGGCCTGAGAAATAAATCACCGGTGATGGTGATAAATTATGGTTGATTGAGGGAAAAAAAAAGCAAAGATTCTTAAATGGGTAATTTAGGTCACTTATTCTGTAAAACTGGCGACATTCCATGGTTCCCTCAATTCCAAGTAACGTATATTGTGTATCTAGTTTCCAGTATGTGGACCTTTTGATGTTTCAAAGAAATACATAGAACTATTGTCTGAAATGTTCTGGCAAGCCTTAACAAAAATGCCACATGCATAGTAATGACTTTTTATCTGGTTGAAGCCGACAGCTTATATGATGTGTTTAACAAATTATATGATATATATGATCCTTCACATTAATCATCTTTGGGTAATGTCCTCAGTGCATCAGTAAAAATCAGTTGGTTTTTTCAAATGGACGTGTATCTTTGGTACTTATTTCATATGCAAATAAATTAATTGTTTGTTTAGGTCATGCGTCCGCATCATGGAGTTGAGTTTACCATCACTGAGATAAACTCTACATCATGGAAGTTTGATTCTACACCTCAGGTAAGATGATATTTCCATAGAGCGCTATTAATTTTAATAGTATGCTTCAGAGTTTTGCAGTCTTTCTTGTTTATTGTTCTCTTGTGTAGCGGTTTATGTTAGCCTCATTTTGTAGTCTCATGAACTACCTACTTGATAAGCTATCACCGATTGTTTATACTACAATTTCCAACCTCGAGGCATGCCTTTGTTATGCATGCTGACTAAGCATGAGTCAAATGTGTGGCTGGAAGAGAATGGATCATATCTGCTAGTCTTGAACTGCTGCTGCGGATTCCAGCTGTCGAGTAATTAGCTAGAATATTAGTTATAATTTTCATATTATAGTTGGACGTTGATGTTATTCTGTGTTTATGCATGTTCTTTGAAGCATCAGCTATTATTTTAGTTCCAAAATCAATTTTGTATCAAGCTCTGATTTTATGGGTGTTTTTCCTGACATTTTTTCTGCTGGACTATAAAAAAAAGAAAAACATTAGGATGTCTTTGGTGCAATTGTTTAAAGAAACTAGTAGTCGATCTTAGCACTATTAGAGAAAATTGCGATTAGGACACATTTAATTTGTCAACCGCAGTTTTGCTGGAAGAAGAAATTGAAGTATGCTGGCTTCCATATTCATCTCATGCTCGAGTAACTTACGGTCATGGCTATCTTAGAACCAGTAATTGGTATTTTATGCCTTCTATTTCTATTTAGAACAAACTTATTAGCATTTGTCTCTTGTGTTGTCAAGATTCTTGTTCCGATTGCAAATGGCTCAGAGGAAATGGAGGCCGTGATGATAATTGACACTTTGCGCAGAGCAAAGGCCAATGTTGTGGTAGCATCAGTTGAAGATAAGCTAGAAATCGTGGCATCTAGGAAAGTGAAGCTGATAGCTGACATGCTTCTGGATGAGGCCATTAAGCTGCAATACGATCTCATTGTTCTGCCGGTAAGTAGTGCCTTTTGACTGTTTGGTCTTGCAAATGCTTTTTGTCTCTACACTCTGTCAGCTTTAATTTTAATTTTATAGGGTGGCCTTCCTGGTGCTCAAGCATTTTCAAATTCAGAGAAGCTGGTCAATTTACTCAGGAAGCAGGCAGAATCGAGTAAACCTTACGGAGCAATATGTGCGTCACCAGCGATAGTCTTAGAGGCCCATGGCCTGCTTAAAGTAAAGACCAACGAAATCTTTGTCTACACACCGCAAAACAGAGAAACTATGAAAAAGATTAAAACAACAGGGTCACGTAGTTAGACATCATATTGTTCATACGAAGTTGTCAACATTTGGAAAGATTTGCTAACCATTTCATGTTCTTCCTGCTCTAGGGTAAGAAGGCAACGGCATATCCAGCAATGTGCGACAAGCTTTTGGACCAAAGCTACTGTGAGAACAGAGTGGTGGTCGACGGGAACCTGATCACAAGCAGAGGCCCAGGGACGTCGTTGGAGTTTGCATTGGCCATTGTCGAAAAGCTATTTGGTCGCCAAAAGTCTCTTGACCTTGCAAAAAGTATGGTTTTCGTATGATCACTGGGCCTGCTACGTCTAAGTGAATGTTTTGCAAGGGTCAGACAATTGCCATGTATAACCGAGGGTTGAGCTGCTTATATAAGTAGCCCTCGAGAATAATCCTTTTTAAGTACGTGCGTCTGGGACGGTTGTTTGCCGACCTTTGAACTCCTGTTGGTTGATGTAATTGGACCGAAAGCTCCCAGTTTTCTGGTAAGGAGGCGGCACAAGAAGAGATACGATCAGAGGTCGAGGAATCCTGTAATGCTTTCTTGACCTGCTTCTAGTCCTCCTTGGTTTATTTTCCTCCGTGTAGGGTTAGAGGTACTAAATAATGAACAGTGTTGTCTGCTACGGATGGAGAGTGGCACACTATCATCTTGAATGATGGTTCTCTTGCGGTTTTGGCTTGATCTGAAATGGTAGACATCCACTGTTGTGGATACGTTGGGTTAAACCAGCTGTTATTTCTCCATTCCATGGCGGCTATATCAATGAATATTATTTTCCTTCCGACGAATTCGCTTCAATCGCCTCGTCTGGTTCACGATATCGGCTTGTCGCGACGTGTCTGTACGATTTTGAAATGATTGTTATGGTTTTTAGAGAACTCCTTAGACCATATAATGCTGTGACCGATCATTCTTTTGTTTATCGTGTCTCAACGCCGAAGCCCAAAGGGGAAGGGGGCTCACTTACTTAGAAGGACGGTGGTCTCATCGCATCCGCAAGCTGTTGTTGGCGGACCGTTGCCACATGTACACACTATTCTTTTGCCCACACATTTTTTTTTGAGACGGGTCCCACAGTTCGCCACTTTTCGGAGTCCCCTCAAAGCGCCCCCTCCTCCCCCGCACCGGTCATCCATCTTTCTCGCCGTCTCGCGATCAAAATCGCCCCCTTGCGGCTTTCGTCCGTCACTCGTGAGGTCTCTCGATTCTCGTAGGTACTCGTGTGACTAGAGCTTCGTCGGGCGTGTGATTTCTTCTTCCGGTTATCTCTTACGCCTATTTGTGGTCCTCTCTTGGTCTCCTGTTCCTTTTCGTTTCCTTGCCTTTTCTTCTTTCGATGTTTGGAAGTCGGTTCTTTGTTGCTCTATGCACTGTTGGTGGAATCTGTTGCGAAGGAATCAGTTTTCTACCTTACCTTTTAACCGTCGAACTCGTTATTCGTTTTTTCAGTAGGAGATGTTTTTTTTTGTTTTTGTTTTGGGGAGAATTCGACTCATCTATGAATAAATAAAATTGGTCCCATGTTTTCTTGATTATGTGTTCTCATTCTCGAAAGAGAGATTTGGGCAGTTCGTTCTTATATTTTCTTAAAAATTGTTGTTATCTGGTATTTATTTCCTCTGCAATCCAAAATTCTGCTGGAACCGTGCATTATGCATCCCATGCGGAAATGGAATCTCCGCAGATAATACCAGTGACGAGGGATGCAAGGTCCTGATACGAGCCGTATATCTGTGTTCATCATCTTTTTACCTACTATGGTCTTACCAGTGTAGTGTTGATATGCTATTGGAATCTGATTCTGAAGATAACTACATGATATGGCATGTGTGTTGAAAATTAATTTGCAAACACCATGGTACTTGCGTCCAACTATTGTTAGTTGCTGCATGAGTGATTCTTTGATGTTGATTTTATGTTGCAAGTTTCTGTTTATAGTTTATTGTAGTAGAACTGCATCAAGTGTTTCTGTAAACAGCCAAAAAATTAAAAAAAAAAAAAAACCTGATTTCACTTAGCGTGTATGTTTCTTGTCTTTGTCGATAGGTTCGATGTTGTTAGCTAATTACAAGTTTTATGTGAAAAATGGAGTAGATATTAAGTCAAACGATACCTTAGTTAGTTTCCATGTAAACGGATGTGGATTCATAGGTTGTTGATCCTCTTTATCTCTCAGGTTGCTAATGATTGAGGCATGGATTTTACATTTGAAGGGCTATCCTGGGACAATGTATGCCAAACATTTGAGAAAGCATACAAGAGTAATGATTTGGCACAGGTTTGTGTTATCAAAGTTTTCAATAAAAATACATGCTTTTGATAACTGTGCAATTATAGTTAACATTGTGTGCATTTAATCTGTGCCATTGAAGTTCTCTTATGCACCATTTATTTGCTTTTCATAACAAAGAAAAAACTGTTTTGGACAGATCCCACGAAAGTATGTTGATGTGGTTGGTAAACAATTTAGAGATATAATTGATGAGGTTGTGAGTGATTGGCTCGATCCTGCCGGTGATTGTGCTCAAGGACTTGATGCAAAAAATTCATTAGATGGTGATAAAGCCAGTAAGATAGATGGAGTTTTAAAGGAAGAACTCGATGAATCTTTTTCGGATGATGATGTATCTATTTGTGTTAAACGGGAGCCAAATCCTTCATCTCTGGGAAATTCAATTCTGATCACACCGTCCGATCTGAACCAAGATTCAATTTACAATAACGAGTTTGATGAATTCCAGGGGGAAACTCGTCCAACCAAAGCAGCTAATTGTTCAGACGTGATAGATGGAAATCCTGAAAGCTTCTTATCTTCTGTTGCATCTCTTTCCGGCCTTCCAAAAATATGTCCTTTAGTAGATGAAAGCCTTAAATTGGAACCTTGTGAAAGTAGATCTATTGAAGATAGATCGTCTACTGAAACATGTGGTATGTGCTGCTATATCATGTGACTTCTCTTTGATTGCTGGTTCGACACAGCAACGATTCATCTATGTTATTTTCTGACAGATGCTGCCAGAGGTATCCATACATCACAAGAATTCATCTCTCCTAGAGGGCATCTTGTAAATGAACATGAGCTGCAAATTAAACAAGACAATTCACAGGCTTCTCTGCGAGAAACTCAAGGTATATGTTCAAATCTCGTACAAAGAATTGAGAACATCAACTTGTTATCCTTTTGTCTGTCTGATGATTATGATTCTTGTCCTAAGAAAACCATTCACACCAGCAAGCAAAGTTAGCAGTTTTTGATATGTAACATGCTAGATCAGCACTTCTGAAGTCAGTTACTTGTGGATCATAACATAGGTGAAAAATTGCTGCTAGCTTCTTTGTTAGTTAGAATAAAGGTCAAATTTTGTTGCGTTGCTGGTCATACTTTCAAGGACACTTAGGACTGTCTCTTCTGAACTTTGTTGCGTCTGAAGGATATTAATACATACAATAAAAGAAAAGGTGGTCGGGCTTAACTTTCCGTTCTGTATAATCAATTGCAACAAACTATTGAAATCATGGCTTTCAAGCCTCCGTCATGATGTGGCACATCTCCTCTTCAAGACACATGGCCTGTACTTTTTCCTCAGCTTAAGGTATTTGTGATTTTTGTGATACATCACTTATCATAGTCTTTCTATAAATTTTAGAAACATGTATTCTTCTGACATGCCAGTCGTAAGTGGGACCAATGATATTCTTTTGAAGTCATGGTAGATTATGTACCATTTTAATCTTTGCTCTGCGATGCATCTACCTTTTTTGTATCACTTTCTTTGTTTGTCATATACTTTTTAAACAAATTGTTATCGTATCAGAAAGTTTTTCTTGTTGTTATTCATTTGTTTTCCAATTTTGACCTCATCTGATTGTACCTGTCTAACCAATTGGTCACTGTCATGTGCTACATAGGTAGATAAATAAATCATCAATTGACTTTGTAGAACTCAGTTCAAAGAAGACATGCAGGATAAAGAAAAACTTTACATGTATATGATATTACGTCCTAATCTAAAATCTTATGATTGTTTTTGTGTTGCTTCCTTCTTAAGATTTATCAGTTTGCCTTAATGGGGATGACAAATTCAACGGTGATGATGTTATTGACCTGAAAGCAGAACCAATGGAAATATCTCAGGATCTGGATATTAATGATAATTGGGAGGACAATGAAGATTATGAACTTGCCATGATCTCATATCAGAAATCAAGAGCATCATACAAGGTATATATACATACGTACATAGCATACATACTCCTTCAAATTTCCATTGTCGTCATGGGAGTTAATGATAACTTACACCTGTAGGGAATGCTGGAGTTTATCTATTACTCCCACAAATGCTCCTTTTCTTATCCTGTACTGTTCTTACAGTTATCCAGAAAGATCTGAAATGTGAAACTCGCCCTGAATAATTAATAGGATTGTCTCAGAAACCATAATTTCTGAGACATAGAATTTTACATTTTCAACCATGTTTCTTTAAAAAAAAAAATTAAATAAATAGTGAAAATTCTTTGTCTTCTATCAGTCTATTCCTGCACACAAGTTGGGTTTTGTAGGCAATAATTTATTACGCCAAGGCATGTTATTTGCACCCTATTTCTTCAGAGTATTATTTTGCGTTTTAATCTGCACTGAACTGTTTATTTTTATTTTTATAAAGTTTTATTATAAGCACACATACTATCATCATATGTTGGTTGTTATTGTCGCAGAAAACACTCGGCGCCTCGCTTATCACAAAATTACGGCAGTTCAAGGGCCATAAGGTGAAAAATTCATGCAGCGATATCATCATTGGCAGAGAGCAAGAGAGACAGGGAAATGAGTTATCAAAGAATCCAAATTTGTCTTCTGTTCACGATTTGTTGGAGTCTGATTGGGAGCTGCTGTAGAGTTAGTATCTCCGTGAAGGTCACTGCACCGGCCAGCTTGATCTTTGTTCCCTTGTTCCAGAAACAGGTCCATGGCTATGGATGGAAGTAATAACGACGGTGGTTCATCATGCCGGTATATCAATAAAATCCTGATTTGACTGTAAAATTTGTCGAAACGCATGCTTTGATGGAGGAATTCTTTTTTTTTTTTTTTTTTTTTCTCGGAAAGGAAGCTTATCGTTCGTTCTAAAGACCACCATCAATCACAAAGTCATGAGGTATCATCACGTCGTAGTGGTTGCATCAGCTTTGTGTTCTATTTACATGGTACCATGTCTGGTATAACAAGTATTTTATATCGATGCAAATAAGGCGATTGGATTCGAGCTTTTGTTCTTAATGAAATGTAAAAATATTTAATTATCAGCCGAAGGAGAAGGACCGAAGGAGATAAACAATAAAAGACAAAAATTAGATACAGCAACCAACACAGATCTTAACGTTCAAGACAAGCTACAGGTTGAATCGATTAGGTTTCGCTGCCTCCGGTGGTCGTTAAATCAAATGGGTTTACGCTACCTTTACAGAAGTAGGCGCCTGGCAAGACGTCGACCTGCAATAGAGCTTCTGCTGGCCGTGACTTTTGCTCTGAAGGCGGTGGCACCGTGCTTTGTCCCTGAGCTCCAGGAAGGCTCGCATTGTTTCGACGTCAAAACCTCCGGCAAACTGGTGATGACAACAAAGAGGGTGTATGTTTGCGAGTTAAAAAGGGTGGGGTGTTGTGCATGCGTATCTCATATAACTAACGTACCTGGTGGACTCTGAAGGCAAATCTGACACCCTGAAGCATCAGCTCTTCTTCTTCGGGGCTTCCTGCTATCATCTCCAGTTCAGAACAAACCCTTTTCATGTACTTCATCCCCAACTTCACCGATGCTAGCTTGATCTGCACAAGTAGTTCTCATGTCTAATCACCTCGTCGCATCAAGCACAAACGAATGGGAACAAAATGCTTTAGTTGATGATAGGAAAACGAAATAGATTCACTGGCAACACCAAACATCAGCTCCCACTCAGCTACTGTCGACTGATGACAGGGTCCACAAGTACAAGATAATGAAATGCTAATGCATCAAAGTAAGAAGGGGGCGCCATGGCATGGCTTGACGACAAAAGAACAACGATGGCCTGAGTAGATCACTACAAGTGCCTTACTGTCACCCATCTCAGCATTTACAAGCACCGATCGGAATGAAAACAATTCCAAACCTCACTCGCTGTAATATTCCTACTGCAGGACCTGAGGCACCGGTATTCTACAGTGCAATCAGTGTGTGTCCTCTCTCCCGACGGGCACGCCCCATCCATGATGGTAACGTGAGGGAGGGGGATGCGTACGACCCAAGTCGTTCCATCACTATCCTTGTATGATTTCCGGCTAAATAGATCCAAGGCGATGGACTCGGCCATCCCCATTCACGTGAGCCCGCGCTCACTGCTGCTTTGGCAAATTGGCCCACCGGCGATCTAAGTTTGTCCTTTGTCACCGAGCGGCGACGCCACCCCAAACCAGATGGATGAAAGAAAAAGAGCAAGGGTGGTGAGGTACCTGGCCGACGTATCCGCTCTCCGTCATCCATTCCCAAGGAATACCGAACCCCTTGTACCTCTTCATCGCACCCTCTCGCACGCGCGACAGCTCGTATACCCTATGCTCCAATCTGTATCGTCAGCCCACAGTGACACCATCAGATACCACCCACAGTTAAAAACGGGGGAGAAGATGACGAATACTTGTCCAGCAGCGACTGCATCTTCTTGAGAGCGGAAGCGCAGGGCTGGCGAGGGTCGTCGCGGAACGACGACGCCTCCGATTCCAACTTCTTGAGATCGCAGTAGCCGAAGGCCGCCTCGCGCATGGCGTCCGCCTTGTGCTCCGGCCACTCGAAGTGCTTCAGCACCGCTCTCTCGTCCACCTGCGACGGCCATCACCCGATATCCCGATAAACGTACAGCCCCCAAGGATCGGCTAAGAGAGAAAGAGAGATTGAGGTCTAAAGAAGACTACCAGGATGGAGAGCTCCTCGTCGAGCCACTTGACGAAGGCGACCACGTCTTCGATGCCGGCGAAGGCCGCCTGCTCCACCTCCTTTATTAAGAATCTAATGAAGTCGCCCTGCGTCTCCACGTCTGTCCTTATCTGCCATTAATCAAGCGATTAAAAACAAAAGTAATCCTTAAGATTCGGATCCGGTCTTCCTTAAGTGGCAACAAAAGAGTCAATTAAGAAGCGTCAATCGGTTCCTGCCACGTCAGAACACGATACATATCGACGGCAGGCTGATAGGGGGGGCAAATGCGTCAAACGAAGGAGGTCACAGGACCTTGGCAACTTGGGAGTACAGGTGCGGCGGCGAACTTGGAGGGAGAGAAGAAGACTTACGGCGAGGAGGTGAGCGGAGCGGGTCTCGATCTCCCCGATCATGTCGCGGGGGTTCGCAGCGGCGGCTGGGGGCGCGTCCTGCCCTCCACCGCAGGACTCCCTCTTGGTCTCCCGCCGCATCAGGGAGTGGTAAAACTCCACCACCTCCGGCACTCGCCGCACTCTTCCCGCCGCCGACCTGGACCCCCTCGGCGGGGGCGGCGGTGGAGGCGGAGGAGGCCGCGCTCCGCTCGCTGCAGCGGGCACCGCCAATGGGGCCGGCGGCGGAATCGGCGGGAGGCACGATAATTTAGGGCCTTTGCTCGTCGCAACGGGGGACGCGGTCTCCGAGGACGAGGACGACGACGAAAACAAGGCCGACGGCATGGGAGGTGGTTTCGGAACTGTAGGAGCTCGGGGTTCCAAGAACTCTTCTTTTTCGCCGTGGCGTGACTGTTGATGCTCCCCTTCGGCTTTCCCTACTTCCGACTTAGGAAATCTGCACTCCGGCTTTTGGAATTCTTGATCAGGACCAATGTCGGCGGATTTGGGGTGTTTTAGCAAGCTTTTGAGGAGATTCGATCTCGCGGAGGCGTCGATGAGCCCTCGGAACCTCCGGACCGACGAGCACTCGTCGACCTTCTCCGGCCCGGCACAAAACTGCGTCGAGTCGCCATTACCCTGCTCGGACAACGCCTTCCTCAACTCGTCCAACTCTGCCTCGAGTTCCCTTATCCTCCTCTCACTGCTCTGGCCTTCCTCTTCGCCGACCCGTATCTTAGAGCTCAAGCCCTCGACTTCGTCCTGCAGCGCTCGGTTCTCCGCCTCCAGGCGCTCTACCCGGTCGCCGGCCCGCGCGAGCTCGTCGTTCTTGGCCGCGATCTCCTTTTCGAGGAAGGGGACGATGGCGACGGTCTCCTTGAGGAGCTTCTGCTCCAGGAGCTGGACGCGGAGCAGGGACTCCTTCTCCTGGAGCTCCTCCACCAGGCGGAGCAGCTCGGCGACGTTGGGCGAGCGGGGCCGTACCTGGGCGGAGGCGCGGGGGAAGTAGACGCCGAAGGACCGGGCGAAGGCGGCTGCGGCCTTGTCGTTAGAGGATGAACGCGGCGGAGCCTGGTGGTGTGAGGCCGGGGAGGAGGATGAACGGCGTGGCGCGTCCGCCTTGGGCGCGGCCGGGCTGCGTTGGAACCCCATGGCGGCCTTCACCTTGCCCGCGACCATCCTTCGCGATGAGCTGTCTCTCTCTCTCTCTCTCTCTCTCTCTCGATCTCTGAGCTTTCTCTTGCACTCTAAACTAAGCCTCGCATTGCTTAAAGCAGGGCTGGGTGGGAAGTGAAATGGTGGCGAGCAAGTGCGCACTTCTCTCTTCTGCTCCTGCTGGGTTTGGTTTTTATTGAGGATACAACAAACAGGCGATGATGAATGGGATAGGATTAAAGAAAGAGGAAGGTGGGAAAAGTTTGGCGTTCGGTTGTCTCTTCTCCTCGCTATGCATTAACGAGATCCACAGGTTTCCGCTGACAACAGGATTTGGTCATTTGGCAATATCTCAGTGCCTTTAATTACTTGGAAACGTTTCTTCATCGTGGTATTGTGTGTTGCGTCTGCCCGTGTCTCGTATGTGCCTCTTGGCTGGGACTGCGGGGGGGGGGGGGGGGGGGGGGGGGGGGGGGGGGGGTTGGAACGGTGGGTGGAGGACTCTGCACTACAACAGCAGAGCGGCACAGATCTTAAAAGCAGTGAAAAGTGGGCGGTGGCCACAGCAATGGCAGGAAGCTCTGCTGAAGCCGAAACAGGGGAGGGGAGTCCGACTCAGGTGTCTGTCTGCCAGCTTCCTTCAACCACGATAACTATGGTTCATGTTAGCCTCCTGCCATTGCCATTGCCATCGCCATTACCCTTACAGAAAGGTACGTGGATGGTATAGAGAGCTAAAACAGCAGACACCGTCTTCCCAGCTTGACGCCCAGTTAGGGACCGGTGAGTCGACGATCCCGACGTGCGGTGGCAGTGGAGACGTGGCCATGTTCCAGCTTTTCGATTTGATTAATCCGGCGGAGTAACAAGTGAAACAGTACAAAGTTGGTGGTCTCGAGCGAATGATTGCAATCATTCTTTCGTTCACGCTCATCCTTCCTTTTTTATTTCAAAATAAAAAGAAAAGAAAAGAAAAGAAATTATTCCAGAGGAAATGACCACTCCCAACATTTTTCTGACTCGTACTTGTCTGACCTGAATCTACGAATTTATTATGTAATGGGTTTTACTTTTTTTTTTTTTCTTTAAATTGACGCGCAGTTTATATACTTTTCATCTTTGTTGCTTCTCTTTTCTAATGTATCACAAGCAGGACGTAATGTAATAAGCTTCAAAGGCCACGGCATGCGTGCGGTGCAGATTTGATGGCGATCGATCACACCACACCGTTCGTCATATGGTGTCTCTTCATCCCCCCTCCCCCCCTTTCCTTGCTTCTTCGGTTTCCTGCTGCAGAAACGGAGTAGGTTTAATAGTTAATGATGAAGAAGGAAACAGTGAGAGAGATGCAGGTGATGATGAGGTCCCGTGATTCGGAGCGGTGCAAGTCTGCTTGGAGCCCAAGGATGATGAAGCGCATGAAGAAGATGCCGTACGTTCGAGGAAGAGGGACATGGACATACTCCTCGATCGAGCTACAGAACTGGTGGTCGAGAGCCCATTATTTGCTTTACACAACCGCACGGGGTCCGTGAGCTTAGAGACGGTGGGAGCGGTGTGAGGAAGGGAATAGCTTGAAGGGAACAGCGTATATGTCTCATCTTGGATAACATCGATAATCCGGTAGGAGCCTTCTCAGTTCGGGGCCAACTTGCCACGGGATCGGGTCGGGTCGCTGACCTCAGTCTTTCGGAGCACCAAGTCACCCGTCTTGACGTGTCGGGGGCGTACTCGACGGTTGTTGATTTTGGCGACAGCTCTTCTATAGGCCAATGCTCGGAGATGGGCGTCGGCATGTTTTTCCTCCAATAGGTCGAGGTTCCCATGGAGCTATTGGTCGGACTCCTCCTGACGCTGGGTTTGGACTCGGAGGATCGGGAAAACCACCTCAAGAGGGAGCACGGCTTCGGTCCTGAAAGCCAGGCTATATGGGGATTCACCCGTCGGGATTTTCGGAGTCGTTTGCAACGCCCATAGAACACTCGGGAGCTCCTCTACCCAAGAGGTCGTAGTGTTGGAGACCCTTTTCTTCAACCCTTCAAGAATAGCTCGGTTCGTTACCTCGGCTAGCCCGTTGGCTTGGGGATGGGCAACCGAGCTAAACTTCAGTTGGATGCAATAGCTTTGGCAAAACGTTTTGAACTTCGTATTGTTGAACTACGCGCCGTTGTCTGTAATGATCGCCCTAGGGAGGCCGAACCTGGTTATGATATTTTTCCACACGAACCCTTTGACTTGTATCTCGGTTATGGAGGCCAATGGCTCGGCCTCGAGCCATTTGGTGAAATAGTCGACTCCGACTATCAAGAACCTTCTTTGTCCTGAGGCCGGGGGGAAGGGGCCGAGGAGGTCCATTCCCCATTGGGCGAAGGGCCAGGTGCAATCGGCAGTTGTGAGCGGTACCATTGGTTGGTGTTGGAACCGGGAATGCTTTTGGCATGGCTCACAGTTCCGAACATAAGTTTGGGCATCCTTTCATAGTGTGGGCCAGTAGTAACCTTGCTTGAGGATCTTGTGTGTCAAGGTGCGAGCACCGACATGGTCCCCACTTATTCCCTCATGGACCTCGGCTAGGGTGGTTTGCGCCTCGGTCGGGTTCAGATAGCGAAGTAGGGGTCGGCTGAAGCCTCGCCGATAGAGGCGACCATCGACGATACAGTACCATGATTCTGTCCTTCTGATTCTTCGGGCGGCCGCCTTGTCCTCGGGGAGGATCCTACTTATTTAAAGCGAAGGATCTCGTCGATCCAGCCTCTGTCTTCCTCATCAACAGTCAACACAACCGAATTGACGGAGGGCCCGGTGGTTCTCACCATTGCTCCGGTCGATGTGTCGATTACGCAGGAGGAGGCTAGCCTCGCCAAGGCGTATGCCTGCGTGTTCTCGCTGCGAGGTACCTTGGTGATGGTACAGCTTCGAAACCGAGCCGTCATCCATCGCGCCTCGGCCAGGTACTTAATCATTGCTGCTTCTTGGGTCTCAAACGTTCCGTTGACTTGGCCTGCGACGAGCTGGGAGTCGGTGAATATCTCGATGTCTTCTGCTCCCAGCTCGGCCGCGACCTTCAGACCGAATAAGAGCGCTTCGTATTCTGCTTCATTGTTTGTAGCTTTGAATCCTAACCGCAGGGCGTGTTCGTAGGTGTGGCTGGAGGGGTCCTTGAGCACCAAGCCGACACTTCCTCTTTCCGAGTTGGCGGAGCCGTCGATATGCAGAGTCCATCCAGGGTTCGGGTTCGCCGGGACTTCCGGGGGAGTGAGCTCCGAGAGGAAGTCCGCGAGCACTTGGCCTTTGATTGCCTTTCTTGGCTCGTATTCAACGTCGAACTCCCCTAACTTTACCGACCACTTGAGCATCCGACCCGTAATATCAAATTTGGAGAGGATCTGGCGCAAGGGTTGGACGGTTATTACTTTGATGGGATGTGTCTGGAAATACGACCTTAGTTTCCTGGATGTCAGGATCAGCGCCAAGGCTATTCTTTCAATGGGGGCATAACGGAGCTCAGGTCCCGCCAGGACATGTCTAGTGTAGTAGATCGACTTTTCTCCGGCTTTATCGAGTGTCGCCAGGATCGAGCTAACCGCCAGGTCGGTCACAGCGAGGTATAAGCCAAGAGGCTCCCCGTCCTTTACCGAGGCTAGTTGCGGTAGATTTTTTATGTGACTCTTGAGTTGGCGGAATGCTTCCTCGCATTCGGGGGTCCATCTGAAGTCTCTTGCCGACTTCAGTGCCCGAAAAAAGGTAGAACTTTTATCTCCGGCTCGGGAAATGAAGCGGCTCAGGGCTGCTAACCTTCTTGTAAGTCGTTGGACCCCTTTTATAGTCTTGGGGGGCTGCATCTCCTGTATTGCCTTTATCTTGTCGGGATTGGCGTCGATTCCCCGTTGATGCACTATGAAGCCGAGGAACTTCTCGGATGTGATGCCGAAAGTACATTTTGCCGGGTTGAGACGCATCTTGTATTTCCTTAGCGTGCGAAACGTTTTCGCCAGGTTGGAAAGGTGGGTCTCGGCTTGCTAGCTTTTGACTATCATATCGTCTACATAAATCTCCATGTTCCTTCCGATCTGGTCCTTGAACATGCGATTCACGAGGCGCTGGTAGGTTGCACCGGCGTTTTTCAGCCTGAACGACATCACCTTGTAGCAATGTGTGCTGTTATGAGTGATAAAGGTCGTGTTTCTTTTGTCTCTCGGGGTCATCTGGATTTGGTTGTACCCCGAGAAGACATCCATGAAGGAAAGCAGCTGATGCCCCGACGTGACATCCACAAGTTGGTCGATGCAGGGAAGTGGATAGCAGTCCTTCAGGCAAGCCCGATTGAGATCGGTATAATCAACGCACATCCGCCAATTTCCATTTGCTTTCTTGACAAGTACGACATTGGATAGCCAGGTATTTCACTTCTTCGACAAGCTTTGCGTCCAATAGGCGAGTGACCTCATCTTCTATAGCCTTCTGTCGGTCTGAAGCGAATTTGCACGGACGATGCTTCACAGGTCGGGCGTCGGGGGAGATGTTCAGGTAATGTTGGGCGATCTCCGGGTCGACCCCCGGCATATCGCTTGGGGACCATGCGAAGACATCATCGTTCTTCCGCAGGAAATCTATCAGTTGGACTTGTTGATTCTCCGCAAGCTCCGACCCGACCTTCACCAGCTTATCAGGGCGGTTCGGGTCCAGTGACAACTCTAGGACCCTTTCCGCAGAGTGGGTGTCTCGGGTGCTTTCTTCTGGGCCTGGGGGCATGGCACGAATGGTTCAGTTCTCGGCCTCTTGAACAACGTTGTTGCCGTTAAATAGCACTGCCTGGATTCTCTTGGGTCACTTCTGACCTCGTCGACCCCAACTCGGGTCGGGAACTTCAAGATCCGGTGGTACGTTGACACGACCACCCTGAGTCGATTGAGGGTCGGGCGCCCGGTGATGGCGTTGTACGCAGACGGAAGCTTGACAACCATAAATGACACCAGCAGAGTCTTTGACCTCGGCTCCCCCCCCCAACGTGACAGGGATCGTGGTTGTTCCCAAGGGAGAGACGGAATCCCCAGTGAACCCTATCAAGGTAGATGTTAGAGGGGTGAGATCTAGGTCGGTCAATTCCAACCTTTGAAAGACATCGAAATACAGAATATCTACCGAACTCCCTGTGTCGATCATGACCCTCTTGACATAGGCATTGGTCATGCGGATTGAGATTACTAGCGCGTCGTCGTGAGATGAGTGCTCCTCGCCTTCTGACTTGAATGTGACGTCGAAGTCTTCGTGATGTAGCGGCCTCTTTCCGGCCTCGGACCGCCAAATATGACGTCGATCTGCTTTTCGACCGGGCCCTGAGGTCGAGGAGACAAGTCTCGGGAGGGCCGACCGTCTGGGAGAGAGGGTTGTTCGCGGACATATCGTCGCAGGTGGTCGCGTCGGATAAGGTCTTCAATTTGGTACTGGAGGTCACGACATTCCTCGGTGTCGTGACCATATTCCCGGTGGAAGCGACAGTACCTCCTTTTGTCACGTCGCTCGGGGTGCGACTTCATCGGGCTTGGTGCCTTCAAGAGTCCATTTTCTCGTATTTGGAAGAAGATCTCCGTTCGGGTCGAGTTGAGGGGGATCGAGGGGGGGGGGGGGGGGGGGGGGGGGGGGGGCGGTCTGGCTGGCAGCAAGCCCGACCTGTGTTCCCTCCTCTTCGGAGGTGGCGCCAGATGCCCACGAGACTGTTCCCCCCGGGAGCTCTTCGTCTCATCCCGCTTGCCAGCTATCAGCGTCTCGACCGCCATATACTGGTGCGCCCGATGCAACATTTCGGGCAGAGTCGTCGGTGGTCGCTCGATCAGCGACCAGAAGAACCTTGACGACCTCAGCCCCGTCAGGAATGCTTGGATGGCCAGGGATGGATGGAGGTCGGGGATTCCCTGGACTTGTGATGTGAACCTTCCTACGAACTGGGAGAGGGGCTCGTCGCTCCCTTGGGCCATCCCGAGGAGTGAGGCCGTGGTTGGCCTCGGGCGTGCGCTTGCCAAAAAGTTCAACTCAAACTCTCTTGCCAACACGTCAAATGAAGGTATAGACGCGGGTTTGAGACGAGCATACCAGGTTCTGGCCGACCCCCTAAGGGTGGTCGGGAAGGCCCGACACATCAGCGTCTCTGAAGTGTCGTAAAGGGCCATTTGGGCGCGGAATGTGACGATATGCTCCATCGGGTCGCTGCTGCCATCGTAGGGCTCGAGGGCTGGGAGCCTGAAGGTGGCTGGGAGGGGCTTGGACTGTATCTCGGGGGTGAACGGGGAACCGCCTTTAGAACTTTTTCCAATCTCCTCTCTTGATCTGAGGACTTCCTTCTGGACTTCGTCGAGTCGTTGATAGACTCGGCGAACTTGCTCTCTTAAGGAGTCAGTGGAATCGGTCGATAAGGTGTCGAGATCGAGCTCAGTCGGTGCTGTATTGTAGGAGCGACTTTGGGATCGGACTGACGTCAGGGTCGGCGAAGCTGGGCGGACTTCGGCGACCCGAGGCTATGGCTCCTCAACGTCGGGCGGGATCCCCCGGTCTAGGGCCATCGGTGACTCCGTTTGCGGGGGTGCTGCCGAGGGAGCCGATTGGTGAGCCATTGAGTGCACGAGCTGGGGTAGGTATGGGATTATGGTTTGCACCATTCCCGCTAGTGCTTGGACCTGGCTGGTGAGGCCGAGGAAAGCTTCTGCCGTGACCATGAGCGGCGCAGGGTTTGATGCGGGTGAAGGGAACCCTAGGTCGGTCATCATCCTCCAGAAGCGGTTGGGGGTCGGCATAGCTGCCGTGGCCTCCTCCGTCGGTCGAGGGTGGTCAGGTTCCGTGCGGTGCTCCGTACCCGAGTCTCCGAATGGGCGTTCTGGCGACATGGGCTCTCCTTCTAGCTCCAAAAATGTTAGGGGAGAATTTGGTGCTTGCCTAGTAGACACGTTCCGCCTCCACGGCTCGTGGAGCAAGCATTGCTGGTTCAGGCCCGTGTGCGCTAGCTCGCCCGCGGTCTTCTTGGTACGGAGTTGGAGCTCGGTCGGATGGGTGATGATCCAGAACTCGGCTTGGGAGATCGGCTATTGGAGTGGTGGAGCTCCGGTCGGGAAGAAATACTCCAGCTCGGGTCAGCCGCTGATTCCTGCACGAAGGCCGGGTCGGGTAGGTTCACGACATGACCCCTCCGACGGTCAAATAAACCTCCCTTTGGCATTTCAGCTGACATAACACACTGTCGTAAAACCAACTCGACCTTACTGGCATCGGGGATGTAACAGTAGCAGCTCTTATTGTGGTGGTGTGCGTTCATAAGGTTCTTTGGTTGGCCGATACAACTTCTAACCTCAGCTCATGGTGGTGGTTGTCGAATGATGGGAGGTTTGGCGTCGGGACCTCTGAGCCAACCCCGGGCGATGAGGCGGCAGGCAGCTTCGGTCACATGACTGCCATCCCAGCTCACATGAGTCGTGGGATCCCCGCACACGCTCGAGCCTGGCTGCGCACACACCTTGTCCGGATTGACGTTGTATTCCCCACTTCCGGTTGCCCTCAGAGCTCCTCCACCAGTGAATCCTGTAAAAGGAAGAAGACAGATGGGAGGAGGATGCAATTAATTAGCACATGAAGAGCGCTTAACATTGAATTTTTTTTTTTTCTTTTCTTTTCCTCTCTCCCTCTGAACGAACTTTGTTAGTCATGAAGTGAAAAAGGAACTCAAATAAATAATAATTCTTGCTAATTGTAAGGTTCAAGAAGAAACCAGGCACTTGCATCATCTTTATACTTTCCCCAGTCTAAGTCTAATTAAGTTGGTGGCCACAAGAGACCCACGACCAACTTTCTGCCTCAGCGTTCCCTCTTTGAGATTTCCTCATCATTTTGTTATTTGACTTTTGGTTCGAGAACTATTCATCCTGTCCTCTTCCAGCAACATAACTTTTTGCACCAGGAGGCATCGGTCATGAGTCTCCTTTTTTTTTTTCTTTAATAGGCAGCCAACCTTAGCAGAGCGATCAGCTATATGATGACGATGATGATCATGATCACGATGATAAATCTTTTTCCTCGAGAATGAAAATATGATTATGTAATTATTTATTGAAATGAATAGGAAGAAGAGTTAAAAGTTATAATGCAAGTAAGAAGGTTAAATCTTTTATATTTCTCTTCATATTTTTTATAATTTTATAAACTTTATATTTTTTCATGACCCAACATATGGGGTCTATATAGTCCTCGAAGATACATTACATTAATATACTAAGAATGAATCAATTTCTTTTAAGAAATCCTTTCACGAATCAATAACCAATTTGACTTGTCATTCCATAAATATTTTCTCTTGATGAAATAAACTTTTATATTTCTCTTAATATTTTTTATAATTTTATAAACTTTATATTTTTTAATGACCCAGCATATGGGGTCCATATAGTCCTCGAAGATACATTATATTAATGTACTAAGAATGAATCTCTTTCTTTTAAGAAATCCTTTCACGAATCAATAGCCAATTTGACTTGTCATTCCATAAATATTTTCTCTTGATGAAATGAATATTTCTTGTGATGAAATTAATCTTTTTATGATACTTGAACAAGTTTAATTCCAACATCCCCCCAATCCCCTAAACTTGTTTCATCCAACATGTCAAGTTTATTTCAAAGTTTTTAAAATATCTATATGAGAATTTCATGCTTATGGGGCTTGTTTAAGCCCATAAAAAGCTCTCTTTAACTTATATACCATGTCTTCTTATTCATGAATAATAAAACCGGAGGGTTGTTGAATATATACCTCTTCTTCAAGAACTTTATTAAGAAACATTGATTTGACATACATTTGTAAAATTTTAATTTCATTTGAGCTGTTAGGGAGACAAGTAATCTTACTATCTCCAATCGAACAACTGGTGCGAATACTTCTTCATAGTCTATCATATATTATTATTTATATCCCTTTGTGACTAATCGTGCTTTATATTTCTCCGCCTCTCCTTGTGCATTTCTTTTTATTTTGAAGATCCACTTAACATTGATCACTTGGTGGTCTTCTGGAAGTGTAGTAAGCTCTCATGTATCATTTTTGTTGATAGTATGAATCTCGTCATTCATAGCTTGTCTCTATTTTTCTTCTCTACAAACTTCTTCGAAAGTTAATGGATTATATCCTATAAAAAGATAAAATAAAGAAAGTTCATTATTATTAGTATTAATTCTTCGAGTCACATCATATAACTCTTGAATCGATCTTATCCTTCTTATAATCAAATTTCTTGAATCATGTGACCTAGATGGTCTCGGTGATGATTCTGATTAAGTCTCTTCTGTGCTTGCTTATATTATATCAGCCTCTTTTGACGATATAGCTTTATTACATTGTTCATTACTTTTTAAGTCATAAATATATTATTCATTAAACTCAACATCTCTTAACATTACAACTTTATTTGTGATAGGATTGTAAAGTTTATAACTACTGAAATTCTCAGCATAACTTAATAAAATATATTTCTGACTTTTATCTTCAAGTTTTGTTCTCTTTTCTTTTGGTATCTTGGCAAATGCAACACTTCTAAAAATTCTTAAACGATCGACTCTTGGTTTCTGTAAACTCCATACTTCTTCTGGTATAAAATTATCAATTCTTCTTGTTGGAAATCTGTTAACCAAATAAACTGCATAAGCAACAATATCTCCCCAAAATTCTTTAGAAAATTTTCTTTCGTTTAACATTTATCGGACCATATTTAAGTATCATCATATTTTTTCTTTCTGAAACTTCATTTTGTTGAGGTGTGTATGACATTATAAATTGATTTAAAGTTTTATTATTTCTATAAAAGCTTTCAAATTCATTTGATGTATATTCACCACGTCTATATGTTAGTAAACATTTAATCCTACAACCACTTTATCTTTCAACCAAGTTTTTAAATTCTTTGAATTTGTTTAATACTTCTTTATTTTCCTTTAGCATTTAGACCCAAGTTTTTCTACTATGATTATCAATCAAAGTAAGAAAATACATGCTTCCTCTAAGTAATACTGGGTTGATAGGGCCACAAACATCCGAGTGTACTAAATCAAGTCGATGTCATGCTCTTTTTATTCTACTAATTTTGAAAGGCTTTCTTTCTTGCTTATTCATAACACATACTTCACATAATTCAGAGCCATCCTACAATGATTATTAAACATTATGACATATTTTTCATGCATCTTAATGGTATTTTGACAGTGTTTTATTTTGATTTGATTATATCGTCATTTAGGAAGACAACAGTTTTATGAACCATAGTCTTTTTTATGAACCATCAATTTTATAAAATATTTACAAAATTTTTAGTTGCAGCATGTTCAACTATATTATTTGTTAAAAATAATTCCTATAGGGAACAAATATTCACTGCGGTGCATTTTGATTTTGTTTAATTAGCTTAAACAAAATATTAGTTTTCTTATAAAGTTATTTGTTGATATAGTTTACTGTTTGAATCCACAAATAAATATTAAACTAATTTGACTAATATGGTTCAAATTTAATTAGTGATTATAAATATATTTAATATTAGATTAAGTAATTTAATACATAAAGTTGTCAAAGTGACTTCTCATGTGTGATATTTCTCATGAAAATATTAAATATTGTGTATTTACATCCATACGGTAATTACTTGACCCAAAGGAAGGTTAATGACTAGCAAGATTTTATACACAATTGTGATGGTAAACGCGTGACAATTATAAGTTTTTTTTATGTGAATGATAAATCAATCGAAAGATGGGTTTATCATTTGACATACGTTATTATCATTGTTTGATCATTACAACAAGACTATCACTAGTAATTAATATTGCACTTGGTATCTTAAGATAAGTTATATCATTATTTAAATTTTCTTAAGTATATGGTATTATAAATATGAGCATAATTTGTTGTTATCTATTATTTTCTTATTTAGGTTCTCTTGCTATAATATCTACTAACCTCAGTTCAATACCGGTTCTGAATGGAACTAACTTTAAAGATTGAAAGGAAAATATTATGATCATTTTGGGTTGCATGGATTTGGATCTTGCACTAAGAGAAGACCAACCCGCTTCTCTTACATAATCTAGATCTCCTGATGAAAGGAGACTATTTGAGAAGTGGGACAGGTCTAATCGCATGAGTCTCATGATTATTAAGCGTGAGATTCCAGAAACCTTTAGGGGTGCAATGTCCAAAGGAATGACTAAGGACAAAGATTTCCTTGCTAAAATAAAAAAAAAATTCTTAAAAATGATAAGGCGGAAATAAGCATTCTGCTTTAGAACTTGATTTTCATAAGGTATATCGGAAAAAAAAATATAAGGGAGTACATCATGAAGATGTCTAATCTTACTTCAAAACTTAAAACATTAAAGATTAACATATCAGAGGACTTACTTGTCCATTTGGTTTTGAGATCTATTCCTACACAATTCAGTCAATTTAAGGTAAGTTATAATTACGAAAAGGTAGATAGTCTCTTAATGAGCTTATTTCATATTGTGTGCAAGAAGATGAAAGATTGAAACAAGAAAAGACTGAAAGTGTCAACTTTACTAGCACCTCTAAGGACAAGGGCAATAAAAGAAAATATAAATATAAAAAGAATGAAGTTAATAAGGGTCCAACACATAAGAAACAATATAAGACTGATATTTGTTTCTTCTGTAAGAAACCTGAGCATTTGAAGAATGACTGTACCAAATATCATGCTTGGTGTACTAAAAAGGATACATTCTTTACTTTGGTTTGTTCTGAAGTTAATTTAACTTCAGTACCTAGAAACACTTAGTGGTTAGACTGAGCTACCGAAGATCCAATGTTTCAATGTTTCAATGCAGGGTTGCCTGAGCTAACATCAATGTTTCAATACAGGGTTGCTTGAGTTATCAAAGGCCCAATGATGCTGAAAGATGTATTTATGTGGGGGATGGAAAATCGGTAGATGTGGAAGATGTAGACACATTTAGATTGTTATTATGTATTGGACACTATTTAGATTTAAAATACACTTTTGTTGTTTCATCATTTTAATGAAATTTAATTTATGTTTCTTATTTAGACAAATATGGTTATTTTTGTTCATTTGGAAACAATCAATTTATTTTGTATTTAAATTCAAATGTAATAGGTACTAGTTCACTTATGGCTTATGACAATCTATATTTGCTTACGACTATAGTGTCCTATCATGAATCTCTAAATGCAGAATTGTGAGGTACTAAACATAAAATTGAAAATCCAGGCATATTATGGCACAAACGTCCGGGGCACATCTTTAGAAATAGAGTTGAAAGACTTATGTCAAAAGGGATTCTTGATCCCATTGACTTATCAGGTTTAGATGTTTGTGTTGAATGCATTAAGGGTAAACAAACCAAACCTAAGAAAATAAGTACATATAGAGCTATGGACGTCTTAGAATTGATACATACAGATATTTGTGGGTCATTTCCTATAGCTTCTTGGAATGGTCAACAATATTTCGTATCATTCATAGACAATTACTCTAGATATGGATACTTATATCTAATATATGAAAAGTCTGAATCTTTGGATGTGTTCAAATCATTTAAAGCTTAAGTTAAAAATCAACTGAGCAAAAGGATAAAAAGTGTTAGGTCTAATCGTGGAGGAAATATTACGATAGAAATAACGCCTCATGTGAATAATGTCTAGGACCATTTGCTTTATAACTAGAGGAGTGTGGAATTGTCCCTCAGTATACAATGCCAGACTCACCTAATATGAATGGTGTAGCTGAAAGATGAAATCGCACACTTAATAATATGATAAGAAGTATGATTTCTCAATCTACTTTACCAGAGTCACTCTGGGGAGAAGCAATAAAGACTTCAGTTTATATTTTTAATAAAGTAACAACTAAAACAAATGTAAAAACACCTTATGAGCTTTGGACTATCAGAAAACCTAGTTTAAGGCACTTTTGTGTATGGGGTTGTCTAGCTAAGTCAAAGCCTTATAGACCTAATAAAAAGAAATTAGAACCCCGAATAGCAAACAATTACTTTATTGATTATTCTGAGCATTCTAAGGGGTATAAATTTTATGATCTCAAATCAAGAATTATTTTTGAGACGGATATTGTAATTTTTTTAGGATATTGACTTTGGAGGGAGAAATAAGTTTCAAGACTTTACCTTGAGTAAAAATTAGTTCAATCTAATCTAATTCATATGGTTGTTACTGATGTATCAAATTTAGTACCTCAAAAGGATATAGTCATTACAGCTCTCATATAGTATGAGGAAATAGTATAACAAACTCAACATTCTCAAGAACCCATGCCACAAGAGCCAACACCTTTGCGACGATTCACTAGAGAAAGGAGTGTCATTTTATATGATTATAGGATATTTCTCCAGGAACATGAAGAAAGTAATGGTATGATGGAAGATGATCTAATCAACTTTCGTCAAGCTGTGGAGGATTCGTATTAAGATAATTGGATTAAAGCAATAAATCAAGAATATAAGTCCATGCAAGATAATAAAGTTTGAGAATTTATCCCATTACTAGAAGGTGTGAAACTCATTGGTTGTAAATGGATTTTTAAAACCAAAAGGGATTCTAATGGTAATGTGGAGAGGTATAAGGCATGCCTTGTGGCAAAAGGTTATACTCAAAAGGAAGGGATTGACTTTAAAGAGACATTCTCTCCGGTTTCAACGAATGACTCTTTTAGGACAATCATGACTCTGGTTACTTATTTTGATTTGGAGCTTCATCAGATGGATGTTAAAACAACGTTTCTAAATGGAAACATTGATGAAACAATTTATATGGTACAACCAGAAAACTTTGTGTTAGGAGAACCAAATAAAATGGTTTGTAAATTGACAAAATCTATCTATGGGCTAAAACAGGCATCTCGTCAGTGGTATCACAAATTTCCTCAAGTAATTATCTCATTTGGTTTTGAGGCAAATGTTGTTGATGATTGTGTGTATCACTAAATTCAGTGGGAGTAAATTTATTTTTCTGATATTATATGTTGATGATATTCTGCTTACCACAAATGATATAGGCATATTGCACGAAATCAAGAGATTTCTATCAAGAATTTTTGAGATTCTTTCTTGGTGATGCCTCTTTTGTATTAGAAATCCATATACATCAGGATAGATCCCGGGATATTTTAGGATTATTACAAAAGAACTATATCGATAAGATACTTAAAAGGTTTAACATGCAGAATTACAAACCAGGAAATACCTCTGTCGCTAAGGGAGACAAGTTCAGTCTCAATCAATGCCCAAAAGGAAATATGGAAACTCAAGAAATATAAAAGATCCCCTATTCATCGGCACTAGGGAGTCTAATGTATGCACAAATTTGTATGCACAAATTTGTATGCGTCCGGATATAGCGTACATTGTTGATGTGCTTGGCAGATACTTAAGCAATCCTGGAATGGACCATTGGAAGGCAGCCAAAAGAATTATGAGATATTTAAAAAGAACAAAATATCATATGCTCACATATAGGAGATCAGACCATTTGAAGATCATTGGGTATTCTGACTCTGATTTTGTTGGATGCCAAGATAGTAGGAAATCCACTTTAAGCTATGTTTATATGTTGGTTGGTGGGGCTATTTCTTGGCGCAGTGCCAAGCAAACTCTTATTACTTTTTAAACCATAGTAGCAGAATTTATAGCATGCTTCAAGGCATCCAATCATGAAATTTGGCTGAGAAATTTTGTCACAAGGGTGCAAATAGTAAAAGGAATTGAAAGACCGCTAAAGATATACTGTGACAATAAATCAGTTATTTTATACTCCAACAACAATAGGAGCTCGACTAAATCAAAGCATATTGACATCAAGTTCCTAGTTGTGAAAGAAAAGATACAAAGTAGACAAATTTTCATATAACACTTAGGGACAATCTTTATGTTGGTAGATCCTCTCACAAAAGGTGTACCACCCATGATCTTTCATGAGTATACTGTTCATATGGGTGTATTAGAGCTTAAGGAAACTTCAGATTAGTAAGAGTTTGACATATATTTGTTATATATTTTATGCCAGATTCTATAAATTTTGTGATCATAAATAAAGCTACCGTTTATTACACTTTGTATATTTTGATTATTAATGATCTCATAAAGAAAAAGTTTGACCAGTTAAAAATTGACATGTATAGATCATATCTAGTAATTTTCTTACCACATATTTCATGATTGATTTATATCATTTGGTTATGTTAATATTAGTTATCATTGATGGTTATATCTATGATTGATATAGCGAAAACCATTTTGGTCCTATACTAATATGGCCAATGGACGAGATTGTGTTGCATATCCTGTTTAATAATGACAACAGTTTTGAACTCATAAAGTATAACATATTTATCAGAATACATATGTGACCCAGTGGGAGATTGTTAGAATTTTAAGAGTAACCCCCTTAGAATTTTAATGGGTCACATATATATAATCAAATATATGTTATTATTTGATTAGTCAAAATTAAAGTGATCTAATTAATGAAAATTTATTTGGCTAAGAGGGACATTTATCATAAAAATTAATTGTGTTGATACCATCAATCATAAAAATTACTTGTCAAATTTGACTAGTTCGAAGTATGAAACATCATGAGTCATAACTGTATGAGTCATAACTTATTATAAAAAGGGGTTATGGTCCCCAATTGTAGAATAAGGATATAACATTTTCTTCATCGTCAAAGAGAAATCTAAGGATTCTAAAAGGAAACTATGTAATAGGAAGGCCAATATATCGATCAATCTAAAATAATGTAATGAATTTAAAAAGTATGTAATTGTATTAATATATTTCTTTAATTATCGTAGGATATGATGTATGTTATTGAGAATTTAATAATGAAATGAAAATATTCTAAAGAGATTTTGGATCTATAAGTTATGTATGATCCTTATTATTATTATTAATTATTTTTCAACAATGTCTGCTACCGTTCCGTTGACAGTAACTAGGAATCACCCACTGTGCAGCATAAGAAAAAAATAATGTGAAGCCTAACGTTGAGCGATACGATCATCAAACACAGCACTGAGGGGTCGAATGGAAACTCACCGTATTTTGCTGGATCAGCTGCAAACCGAAGGGGCGGGTTATAGTAATCAGCATATCTGATCCTCGTCCCATGATGCTTTCTCTGAAGCCCATAGATCGCTCGTCGGAGAAGCGCATTGTGGTGCAGCGCCAAATCGTTGTACTTCCTCAGGCATCCAACGCCAGTGTAGTCATTTTTGTTAGAGCTGGCATACAATGTTAAGTAAACGGGAAAGCATCCCTGGTACCAATATATCCACCGCACCATGCCCAACCAATCTCTGCACGTACGCAGTGACATAATCAAACAACACAGACACAGCTACTTGATTGCTAAGGTGTGTGATACGATCTGCATCATATATGTACCTCAACACCCAATCTGATGGCACGGATGACTATGGGCACGTAGGAATTCACTTGTGCCATGCTTCTGCCGGCGAAGATTGCGGTGTTGTAGTCATTGCCTCCGAACTCCCCCACCACGAAAAGGGAAGTAGTCCTTGCAAGCTGCGAGCGAGCGGTTTCATAGAGTTCAACATCGGAGACGTAACGGAGCTGCACGAAGTTGGAAGTGGTAAGAAAACCTGTGGATGGATATTAGCACCTGGGGTTGAACTGCACAGCGAAGGCATCGTCTTCTCGAACCACCCGATCTGGCTGCTCAAGGAGGCATTGATCCAGAGTTTGCCTCCGAGTCCTCGGCGGTTGAAGAAGTCGAAATCGAGGGCCGTGGCGGCCGTGTAGGCGAAATTGGCACCTTGCCGGAAGCTGTTACCCTTCGTCGTCGACGCCGGAAGCAATGGCAGCCCCACTGCGTCAGCTGTATAATTACAATAACACAGACGCAAGTGATCGTGAAGTTGACAAGCTAATTTACAAGAGGGTAGAGAGAGAGAGAGAGAGAGAGAGAGAGAGAGAGAGAGTTCTTCGTACCAATGAAGTGCGGCCGAAGAAGGTCATGCCGTAGGGCAGCCCGGCGACCTGGACGTTGCCGGTGTCGGAGAGCGAGTCGCCGAAGCTGAAGATTGCGTCGTAGTGCAGAGAATGGGAAGAAGGGAAGAGCCAGAAGAGGACGAGGAACATTGTGGAAAAGCTCATTGTTGGAGGTGTGGAAGGCGAAGCCATGTGTTCTCCCACCCTCCGCTGTGCTGCACGGCCTTTTAAAGCACCACCTTGTCGCTTCGTTCTTCACTGTCTCCTTGCGTTGCAGCTGGTTTTTCAGTAAACACAAGGAGTTGGATTATTTTATTTTGGTGGTAAGAACCTTGAAAGAATGTTTTAGTTAGTTAACGGCTGGAAAGACATGGAGGACTACTGCTGGTGAATGAGGTTGCATAACAAGGAGCAGATGTAGCCTATGCACCTCCAAATAAAATAATGCAGTGCATTAAGATTACGTGTTTGACCAGAACATGCCAAGTCCACGGAACATGTCTGTACGTGCATGTGTGACATCCGTACCCAGGCACTTGCGAATTTTGTTGGGGGTCTAATGATCAATTTTTATCATGATTTCAAAACCACTGACAAGTTCCACATCTATTGTTTAGCCCGTGGCACCCACAAGTGTCGTGACTATTCAATAATTACTAAAGGTTAAAGAGAGTGGTCCATCAATCGCACGTGTTTCAGTCTCCGACGCTGCTGTCTGTCTGTCCACATATGCAATAACAATCGACCTACTCACGTGCCGCTGTCCAGATTTTATCAGCAGACGAGAGATGCCATTAAAAACACAATCGAGTACCAGAGCAGCACAAACCCATTTTACCAATCAACTAACTCTCTTCTGAACAAAAATAATCTATACCACTAATAAGGGCAGAACCGAGAAGAGTGAGCGTCAGATGAAAGCTCGCCTACAAGAAATTAACTCGTGAGCCACAGGCAGCAGCATCCCTTCTTCCCGCTGCACAACGGGGGCAGGAAAATAACGACAACAATGCACTTCTAACTCCTAAAACTCTCTTGGTCATTAGTTTGTTTGCCATGACAAGGTCTTAATTGTTGCTGGAGCTGACGATGGGTGGATCGACGTAGGGGCCGTGAAGCCAACCTTGGGCGATGATGCGGTGAGCGGCTTCTGTCATATGGATTCCGTCCCAGCTCACATGAGTTGTCGGATCCGGGCACACGCTGGAGCCGTTCTGATCGCACTTGGCGTGCAGATTGAAGTTGTAATTGCGCACCCCGGGAGCCCCACAACAGGTTCTTAGGGCTCCATCTCTAAATCCTGTAAGTTCCAGAGTTAAAAGATCCATGCTGTTCTAGGATGGATCGGTTGTCCTATCGAGACAGATCATGCCATAATCTAACAATATCCCTATGGTAACTCCACATAATAATAATTTGCTTCCGATTTCATCCATCGATAATTTCTTTTCTTTTTCATATAAAAAGCCTACATCATATGCACAACACTAATTTATATTTAAGACACTTTCTACTAATTTAATGAAAATCTATCTAGTCCAATATATCATCATACATATTTGGTTGTCGTAATAACAAAACAAAGCACACATCATCATCATCATCTATCGTTCTAATACTAAATCGATTGCATACATGTTAAGCTATACCTCTGATCGTTATTTAATTAGCCTGCTCTACAGCCTCATGCCATGTAAATCTATCAGGCCATTGGATTAGCAACCCAATGCATCAAATAGAAGAGGCTGGCAACAAGTAATATTTTATCATTTATGGTAGGTCAGAGTGGAGTCACCACCAGTCACTTCCACAGTAGGTGGCAATCAAAGGATAAGTAAGACGTAGCCAAGCGCAAGACACACCAGAAGCTCAATCCGAATTAGAAGTAAGGCTACCAAAATTTGTACGAACATTGCCTTGTGGACCATCTCACCACCGTTCGTGTTCCATCGCAGGATGCCATTGGAATCCTGTTCTTTGTGGATACATGCTTCCAACACCATCCCAAATGCAAATTTCTTATGTTTGGTTACAACATAAGAATTGTCCAATCAAACTCTTGTAACACGGTGGGGTGCATGCGTGAATGGGCTGGCAACGACATGATTTGTGACTGAACTCAAACCAATCATGCATGCAGCACCTCGTAGAAAATAAAAAGGGGTTACACGATGAAGCAATACCAGGCCAATGGGGCCTTCAGCCAACGACGGTGGCAAGAGGAGGGCCAGAGAAGTGTCAGAAAGAAAGCATGTGGACGCTACCGCGGAGTGATGCGTGCGTGCCACCTGGTCACCGGACCTTTGTAAAGCAGGGTCCGATCTGACACAATTGTGCCATCGATTTGAACCTTCCCGTTGGCCATATATTGATATGGACCCCTCCATCCATCACCGGTGGGATCCAACCACAATTCCTTTTGAATGTGTACATTTACATTATAATTGGATCCATAGATCCTTTAATTAGGTGGACCATATTATAACAGGGACCAATACACATCCGAACCCACGTATTGTTTATGTAACCTTAACCTCCCTGTTCGAGAAGTACATACACTATCCCGCAGTTTTCGTCTTTTTTTTTTTTTTTTTGTTGTAAGAGACATTTGATCGAACGACATAAGAGCTATCGGTTAAGGGGATTTGGGCTATCTTCTTAATCAATGGTTTCTTCGACGTATGATTAGATTATAATACATCATTATGATCATACGATTGCAAAGGAGAATGATGATAGGATCTGTGATATGTGTGATGATGAGAAGAATGATGATCATGTAAAGGGCGAGAGGAAGCAGAACAGACTAACCGTATTTGAGAGGATTGATGGCGAAATCGAAGACCTGGGCATAGAAGTCGGCGAACCGGATCGACGCCGCCGGGTACTTCGGCCGTAGACGGTCGAGCTGACGGCGGAGCAGCGTGTTGTGGTACCAGGCCAAGGCGTTGTGCCGCCTCATGCACCCGGTCCTGGGGCCGTAGTCCTCCGGATCGGAGGTGTTGTAGAGCGTGAGGTATAGCGGGAAGCATCCCACCGGCAGCAGCGCTGGCACGATGATATCCACCGCGCCGAGGCCGATCAATCTCTGCACCGACAGGGAACCCCATCAGCACTCCTCGTCGTATTATGGCCAGCGAATCTTTTCTTACGAGATCCGCAGTTCAATTACCTCAAGCCCCTCCCCGATGGCTTGGGTGACAGGGGGCACGAAGGTTCTCACTTCCGATACGTTCCTGCTGGCGAAGAGCCCGGTGCTGTAGTCGTTTCCTCCGAACTCGCCGACTACCAGCAGAGATTTGCCCAAGAAGTCCCTGCATTCTGCACCCATAGATGTCAAGATTGGATAGCGAAGAGCAGATGGAACTGGGGGAGAAGGACGATGGGCTCCGTTGCGACCTTGAGGCGTGCCGCAGATGGAGGGCAGCAGCTTCTCGAACCGATCCACCTGTTCGTGGATGGAGGCGTTCACCCAGAGGCCCTTGCTGAGGCCGCGCTGGTGGAAGAAGTCGAACGGGAGGGTTGTGGCGGCGATGAAGGCGAAGTTTGCGCCCTGGTGGAAGTCCGCGTCCTTGGCGGTGTTGGGCGGTAGGTGCGGCAGCCCGATCCCCTCAGCTGCGACAAGCAGATGGTAGATTGAGAAGCAGCAGCTCTCGGGAGCAGATCCGCGCACACAAAATGCGGAAAGGGTGGAGAGAGTTGTACCGATGAAATCGATGACGAGTCGGCCGTCGGAGCAGCGGCCGGTGGGGCGGCCGAAGTAGGTCATGCCATAAGGTAGGCCGGCGAGGACGACGTTGCCGGTGTCGGAGAGCGAGTCGCCGAAGTTGAACAGGGCTTTGTAGCGTTGGGAGGAAGACAGGTGGAAGGAGGAGATGAGGAGGAAGGAGAAGAAGATGGAGGGCTTCATTGTCAGAGGAGAGGAATTAATCTGATCTGCTCTCTCTCACACCCACGCACAAACAACTCCTCTTATACTCTCGGTATTTTTCTTCACGGCCACTACACTCTCCTTGGCGCGTGTGCGAAGTGATGGCTTACCATAATAATTTTGGTTGCCGCACCTAACCCTTCCTTCACACACGGGTACCTATCTTAAAATACTTGTTTCGCTACATACTAACTTGTGTTGTGTCGATATATATTGATTGCAATGTATAGTTCAACTTTAAAGAAGAAACAGAACATAATACTTGAGGTGGGAATCCTAAGATGAAAAAAAAAAAAATACAATAAGTTTCATAATTGAAATATTAATCGCTCGGAGGAGAAAGGAAAAATAAGAATGTTTGGAAGGTTGCATTAGTTGGTGTGTAGTTTCAGGAAAATTTGGGTTCCACCCAACTGTAATGGAAAAGAGCAGGCGAACCAATTCCACCACCCAAAAGTAGCGGAGCTGAGGCTTGAATGGTCGCAGGTTAAAGCGACGGATGGAGGCTGCGTAACAGCAGCGGTGGACGATGACACGGGTGAAACAAAGGTAGGTAACGGAAGGCGGTGAAAGCATTGGTTGAGCATAACACGAATGCGAAGACCGGAGAGAGAGAGAGAGAGAGAGAGAGAGGGGGTAGAGCTTAGCCGGCCATCTCGGGCTCTCGTTCCAGCCATGACGACGGCAACCCAACATAACCCTACGCACCTGCAAACGTGGTTCGCCTGCGCAGAAACTATTCCTCTCTTCATCGTGAATCCTTTCATCACTGAACAAGCATTTTTAACTCTGACAGCTTGTTGTCTTGCAGGGAAAAACATAGGTCTTTTTCGCATGAGGATCTCTGCATTCGTACAGTAAAAGTAGATAACAATTTTCTAGATTATCCATCGTGATCAGATTTAGACTATCAAAATATAATTCCTTTTGAAAATTTATATTTGGATCCTTCAAATCTATATATCTCCTAATAATATCTGTATCATTTATATCTGACGTTTTGATTTTTATATCAACAAGAAATAACAGTTCTTCTCAGCGTACAATACTGATCTCCATCAATGTTATAACTTTAATATATTTTAAATTATCCAAAAGGTGTAATCTTCTATTTGGATATAACCTAATAGGCTATGTCAATGGCTCTCTCAATTGCCCACTTAAAAGGATCCAAATATCAAGGGAACCCGATCTTATATTAAATCCTACTAAAAAACTATGGTTACGTTAAGATCGTCTTATCCTATAATTAATTCAAGCCTTATTTACTGGATCTGTTGCCCCCCTGATATCTTGATGCAACACCATAATAGAAGCATGGTCCAAGTTGCAAATCACACTAGCCAATCGCTCCCGTACTCATATGCTCAGTCTCCTCTCCACTTTGATGAAAACAAAATAAGAGGGAAGTACTATCGTTGACTATTTATAAAATATAAAAGTGATCATCGATGACTTAGCTTTGATAGGTCATTCATAGTCCATACTCTCAATAGACTTAGAGATGAATACAATGAATTGATAGCAGCAATTCGAGCATTGGACTCATCGATGTCATTTAAAGAAATCTACAACAAGTTAACTAACTATGAAATATATTTGAAAGGCGACGATAAGATGCTAAGATCGACCATCACATCTCAAGTCAACAAAAAATCTAAGAGAATAAGTCACCAAAATACCAAGAGCATTAACAAAGGATCAACCAAAATGCCTCATGGACATATGAGTAATACACAAACATATTTCCATCAATTTTTCAATCCAAACTTCAACAATTATCAAGGTGGCAACTTCAATACCCATCAACAGCCCCGACGTCCTAATAATCCAAACCAACAAAGAGTCGTATCAGTACCCATTAGCAGCCCCGACGTCCTGATAATCCAAACCAACAAAGAGTCATATGTCAATTGTGTGATAAAGTCGGACACTCCGTCAAAGTATGTTGATCTTGACCCAGCCTTCCTACTATATCCAATTGGCCTCAAGTGACCATCATGACTATGTAGACTGCTCATCCAACTAATTGGATTGTAGACTCTGATGCTTCTCATCATATCATCTCTGACTTTAAGAATTTATCCATCTATAATGATTATGGAGTCAATGATGACATTATCATCGGTGATGGTAATACAATTCTCATTAGTTATACTGGTTCTACAATATTTAACTCACACACTACCCGTTTTACATTGATAATATTCTGTATGTACCTTACATTAAAAGGAACCTCATTTTTGTTTCTCAATTCTGTAAAAAAAAAATGCATCAATTGATTTTTTTTTTTTAAGAAATTTGACACGAGGGCATGCTTTGTCCAAGGTCCGAATAAAGATAACATTTATGAGTGACCGTAAGCTTCTAAAATCACTTATCCACTCTTTAGTTGCAACTTCAATTGATGTCTAGCATCACCGTCTTGATCATCCCTCATCCCTTATCCAATAAAAATTATTTTATCGTTATTCTCTTTCAACTATAAAAATCAATAGTATTATAACTCACTGTAATACTTGTCTTAGCAATAAAAATCATAGACTACCATTTGAAATATCATTTATATATTATTTTATGTCATTTGAAATAGCCTACACAAATATTTGGGGCCCTGCGCTAATCACTTCTTTTGATAATTTTAGATTTTATGTCATTTTTATAGATTATTTTACTAAATATACCTAGTTATACCCTCTGAAGTATAAATCTGAAGTTTCTATAATTTTTTCTTATTTTAGAAAGTTGGTTGAAAAATTATTTTAATCTACAATTAATATAATTTACTTTGATGACGAAGGTGAATATCAATCCTTAATATCGTGTTTCTCAGCTTATAGTATATAACACCTTAAATCACCACCACATACTCCCCAACTAGTTGGTTCTTTCGAACAAAAATATTAGTATATAGTTGAAAGTGGTCTTGTCCTCTTACATCAAGCCTCCATGCCACTAAACTTTTAGTCAACAGCCTTTTCAAGCTATCGTCTACCTTATTAACTATATGCTCACTCTAGTTCTCCAATTTTAATTACCATTTAAAAAATATTCTATTAATTATATGCTCAAAGTATTTGGTTGTCTATGTTATCCATCGCTACAACCCTGTCTCTCATAAGTTAATACCAAGATCTAAACCTTACATCTTCATAAGATACCCTTTTAAACATTATGTTTTTTATGCTACAATCCCCAAACTAAAAAAGTCTTTATATTACGTCATTACGTCATATCATTTTTGTAGAGTCTACCTTTCATTTTCAAAAATATGGGTATTTAACTATAAGAGCCACTCTAATAAATATACGTCACTAGAGCATTCCTTCCACCCCATCAAATGATCCTCTCATCACACCATCTAATCCTTCCCACCATGATACACACTTTATTATTCATTTAGTTCAACAACTCCTCATTCCCCCTACTACTCTTTCACAAATTTATCCTATTGATGAAACACTACCCTCAGAAACACCACCACTACCATTATCTTCTCCTAGACTTAACAACTCTAAAGTTCCTTTATCTAACAAGGTACTTATTAGTGCTTCTCCACTAATACAACCTAACAATATCGTCACACCTAGTCATCCCATGATCACACGTTCCAAAAGTGATATTTTCAAACAATATCAAATACTTAACCTTCATGCTACAATAAATTTTTCTCCAAAACCAATTAAACCCACCACCATCACTTAAGCCCAAAAATCTCCACACTAGCGTAAAGCTACGTGTGAAGAATATAATGTCTTACTCTATAATTTTACATAGAACCTTGTACCATTTCATCACACACAATATATAATCAAGTGTAAATGAGTTTTTCAAATTAAACAGAACATACTATGAAAATGCTATAAAGAATAAGGATGCCTCTCTTGCCTTACATACCTATGCTCTTGTTTCAACCTGGGACCCCTTTATTACATTGTGTATTCTACCTTGGATTCTTCTACTATTTAGTTAAAGCTTGCCTTACGACCCATGGGAACACAACTACTATACTATGAGAACACAACTACTACTATGGAATACTATTTTTGGGAATGAAATCAATGTTAACCACGGATGAATATGTTGCTAGATATAAAGTACGTCTAGTTGCTAAAGGTTTTCATTAACAACCTGGTGTTGATTTCACAGAGACATTCAGTTCTACTGTTAAGTCAACAATGATCCAACTTATCCTGAGTTTGGCCATCACTAGAGGCTAGTAATTACGATAATTGGATGTTAATAATAATTTCTTATAAAGAACTTTAATTGAATATGTCTTTATACAATAACCTTTAGGCTTCATCTGTACTTAGTATCCAAAACATGTTTGTAAATTATAAAAAGCTATTTATGGATTTCATCAAGCTCCAAGAGCCTAATACACCAAGCTTGGCTCATTTTTTTACATCAATTGGCTTCATCAACTCTAAATCAGATACTTTATTATTTTTATAAAAATAAAATAAAGTTATAATATATCTACTGGCATATGTGGATGATATTATCATCATAGGGAATAATCCTATGAAGATCATGGAATTCCTCAAATAATTGGCGGGTCGATTTTTCATTAAAGATCTTGAAACCCTGAATTACTTTCTAATAGTGGAAGCTACTTACACATCTTCAAGATTTTTTCTACTTCAAGGAAATTATATTCAAGGTCTATTATCAAAAACAAATATTTAGAACACTAAAGAGGTTGTCACTCTACTCACTACTACTGAATCACTTAAATTATATGATGATAGTGTTATACGGATCCTAAAGAATATCGATAAGTAGTTGACTCCTTATAGTATATGTCTCTTACTTGTCCAGACATGCAATTTGCAGTCAATAAATTATCTCAATTCATGCAACGACCATTTGCTATCCATTGATCTGCAGTAAAATGAGTCTTGCGATATCTTAAAGGGACTCTTAGTCATCGACTCTTTATATAAAAACATTCATCACTTCATCTATATACATTTGTCGATGCTGACTAGGTAGAAAACAATTGATGACATAACCTCTACCTCAAGATATATTATCTTTTTCAGCGCAAATCCAATCAGTTGAAGTTCAAAGAAGCAGAAGACAATCGCAAAGTCTACCATTGAAGCTGAATACCGAACCATTGCCATCGCTACTACAGAGCTCAATTAGATCATGAATCTACTGAAAGAATTAGACATCAACTCCACCATAACTCCAATAATATATTATGATAATATCAGAGTCACCTACCTATGCGTGAATCTAATATTATATTCACGCATGAGACACATTTACATAGACTTCCATATTATTAGAGATCAAGTTGTCAGTCCTCAACTATGAGTTTCTCGCATGTATATTGCCGATCAACTAGCAAACTATCTTACAAAGTCGCTGGCCCGTAAAATATATTTTTTACATCGATTCAAGATTGACATCATTGATAGGAGCTCAATCTTGCAGGAGCAAGATAGAAGATATAATATATGATCTCTAACTACCTGAAGATGATCTTCAACTACCTGAAGATGATTCTACTTATCTACCTATTCTTGATAGAGAACATCTTCTCCAATTTTCTCCTAAAAACCTGTATAAATAGAACTTGTGTCTATGAAATATATTTTATCAGTCTCAACATAAGATTCTGAGTTATATGTCGACCGATACCATATATAATTTAGATATGATTTTCCTAACTAAACAAGGAAATCTCATGGATTAATTGAGAAAAATCCTATAATTTATCTATATAAATCAATGAACTTTTTATTATTACTTCCTATTTTAACATGGTAGCAGAGCTTTTCTTTATCTTTTTTCGCTGTTCGTTATTACTTCCTATTTTAACATGGTAGCAGAGCTTTTCTTTATCTTTTTTCGCTGTCCAACGATAGCCCCTTCCTCCTCTACTCCCTAGATGGTCTCCTTTCCCTCTTCGGAACCGCTTCATTGGTGATGTCACCTACTTTGGCTCCTCCTCTTCCTACAATTGCCACGACAGATCTTATGGATTTCCTCACCTGAAACTCGATAAACTTCTCCTACAGTCGAGCCGAGCCTTCGTGCTATCGGTTTGATGGCTCTTACTCCTCCGTCGGTGCTGAAACCGAGGAAGAGATATTCCTATCACCTGCTTTTTTTTCTCCTTCCTACTTTTCATCGTTGGGTGTTCCCAGCGTAACCCAACTGTCACCCATTTTGTTGAGCCTGCCCCCTACCGTGCCAGCTTTCTGCCGACTTCTCATCTCCACAGCTTCACCTAATTAGACTTTTCATCGTTACTTCCTAATTTAACACCGGCGAGGTTCACACAGGCAGGCTGCTGATCTGTTGGTCTTCACCCGCTCGTTGTGCTGCAGAAATCTCACTTCCACTGTTTGGGGGGTGGTGAGGATCCAAACTTTTCTGCTTATGTCTCTTGTCTAACACGGAGGACTGACTTCTGGTGGCCCCTATCATGATGACAAGCCCTGAAGCATTTTTTTTTGGGAACAGGAAACTTGGGAGCCGAGGAGCAATCTGCTCGACTTCCATCCCACAGTTTTCACAATACCAACAGGTCGGCCCACAGCTTCAATGCCATAATAGCTGGCCCGCGGCCCAATTCTCGATTATTTGCATGTTTGTTTGTTGATTGCGAGTTAGAGCTCAAGTGATGAAGAAGCAACTTAGGTCCTTTATCAAGTTGGATTTGAAAATTAATATTTGCAGATTTTATATCATATATATGAATAATTTGAAGATTTGAGACCTGTGACCTGAGGTCTTCTACCCGGTGGAGCGCCAAAAAATGTTCACGATGCTAACTAAGGTCGAAGCCTCGTCACGTAGATGATGGAGTCTCAGCGCCTCGTCAACAGGGATAATGAGCACCGGACATGAACGCCATGCCTCTAGGCATTAGGGGTGACAGAAAGAAGCTCTAGTCTGTGATCATGCCCACTCGAATACCATGATGACCATTAAATTGGACAGTTTGGAGTAGCTGTCGAAATTAATAACGGAGATCATGGTTAGGCTATCCAACGTTTGGAGCGATTGCATCTCGAGAACTGGTTCTTCCTTTTTCATCCACGCAACTTGACGACAGGACCATGAGATCACTTGTCAGTGGGGGAAAAGGGTGAGAGAACCTGGGGAGTGGAAGCCAGGCTTCTGGTACCATGAGCAAAGGAATCAAGTCGAACTACGTTGTGTTGCGCTGCTTCTCCCTCATCACACGCTGCTTCTGGCCGAGGAATATGTTCACTACCGGCCAAGGTTCCTCTGAGCTCTACTTTTTCATAGAAAAGAACATGGCATTCAAATCTTTTGCGTTGATTCATATTAAATCTAGTCCCAGATAGGATACCTTAAAAGGGTTCTTACATGTCTTATATCCTCGCAGTACAATGTCTCCCTCCTAAAACTAAAATCCTACAAATATGAAAAAGAAGCAAAATCGAGGGGGTGGGATGAAATGATGGCTTTGGTTTGGAGGTGTGGATGAAGGAATAAGGAATGCACATAGGACTGTGATAGACCAGACCCAATGTAGTGTAAAGAGGAGTAGCCTCGGCATCTGATTCCATTTCAATTTTGTGCCTGTGAGGCGACAAGAAAAAGAATGCTACGGCATGCAGCTCCTTCACAAATCACACTCATTTCCCTTTTTTCTTCTGACTCAGAATTCCACTGATGCCTCCACCTACTTTTGTGCTCCTATTCTTCACCCATATAGATCGAGAAAAGAAGCAGGATGCTCGATACAATAATTCAATGCCGTACTATTGCCCATGATAATATTTATTTATTTATATGTTTGAATACCCCCTTTTTTTTTTTTGTCTTTTGGAAGCTTGTTGTTAATGAACATAGGATTTTGAGGGCAGTCAACGCAGTTGGCCATCAGTCGAAGACCGTTCTCGACGAGGCCATGCGATCAGGATTGAACTCACAACAAAAGTGAGTTAAGATTGTGTACGCTTAATTATTTCGATCAGCTTACTTAAATATTGTATATGATTACATGTCCAAACGTCAACATCAAACGTAATCTGGGCCCTTTAGAGGAACGTGAATGCTATGTGCAGGTATACAAAGGATAAAGCCGTGGATGTGTCGTTCATTTACCACGGCTTTGGAAATGTCGTCATGGATTGCGGAAGAAAGGGAGATGTGAATGCATGCATGTCAGGGAGTGGGGGGGGGGGAGTCAGAATGACGACTCGGGATAATGTTTCGTGATCGCAAGGTTATAGCTCGTTAATAATTGCTGCGGTGAAAGGAGGAGGAGGAGGAGGAGGAGAGGTGGATTCCAGAGGCGGAGGAAGGAAGGATAAGAAGGTAAAGCGTGAAGAGAAGCCATCGGCGTCATCATCCCGGTCGAATGGTGTGCTGTCGTTGTCTTGGCATTTAGTGACTAGACCATGCTACTTGCGCACGGTTTCTTCGGCCACAAATTTGCCCGCACTTGTGTTCTGAACACAGCGGACAAGGTAATGTCATCGTCGGCATGTGAAGGAGGTGGCGTGGTTCGATGGACGTCGCTGTCGAGATGGATGAGGAGGCAGCAGAAGGGTAAAACGCCAGTTTACAGTTCGTCGCAGTGAGTCGGAGGGAGAGGGAAAAGGTGGCGTCTCTTTTGCCATAGCGTTTAAAGAAATCAGTGAGCAAACCAAAAGGTGCAAGAGTCACCGACGGCCGAGCTCAAAAGAGAGGAGAAAGTGATGGGAAGATTTTGCTTTTTTTTCTCGTCACAGCAAGGCTGCAGGGTGCAGCCTGCAGCGGTGCAGGGTGCAGGGTGCAGGCTGCTGGGGTTTTGGCCTTGCGAGACGAGAAGGTGGGTAGAGAGATCAGCAGCATGATTAATCTCCGCCGCTTGTCGGTCTCTTCCTTCTCTCTCTTCTCGACCCTCTGCCCAAGACTGGGATCGACAGGGTGGGGGCCCAAGGCCACATGAAGCATCCTCTCTCTCTCTCTCCCCTCCCTCTCTGCGTTCCCTCCAACTAAAACCCAAACCCTCTTTTCCGATGTCTGCCTGCCTCGTCCTTGCAGCTCTTCCGCAACTAGCCTGTGCTCCTCTTCCTCCTTGCTGAAACAATGTGATGGCTGGGGATCGCAAGCTTGTGTCAAGCCTTCTGGCTCCGAGATAAAGGAAGAGCCCATTGTCTTCGCCTGTGTTGTTGTTGTTGATCCGTTTAGGATCCAAGCATCAGGGGCACTTGCGTCCCCTTCCCTTGCTTCTTGTCTTGGTTTTTATTCCGAGGTCTGCGGTGGTTGGTTGTTCAAGAGCTGAGGTGGTGGTGGTGATGTTTGGTGATGGAATTCTGCAACTTGGATGGCCAAACCTTTTGGAAGCCGCAGCGGATGCTACCAGTTCAGCAGCAGGAGGGAAACGAGTGGCAAGAGGAAGCACAGAGAAACAAGATCTAGTAGCAGTAGTCAAAAGCTCGTAAGATCCAAAGCTGGAACAGGGAAGCAAGGAGAGGGAGAAGGATCTGGATCCGCGAAGGGCTCTCTATCTTCCAAATTCAGCAGACCCAAAAGAAAGCGAAAGAGGAGGAGGAGGAAGAGGAATAGGAGGAGTAGGGCCACGAGAACTCCAACTAGGTGAAGAAGAACGGTCCCTTCAAGGATTCCAGCTTCATCAAATCCACCACCATAACAGGAGCTCTTATTTCTTTTCTTCTTCTTCAGCTACCACGGCTTCCTCCTCCGAATATGCACGCCTTCCCGAGGCGATGGGGGAGGGACACAACCATCACAGCCTCGGCTACAACCAGCTTTCTCTCAACCACCACCACGATCAGCAGCAGCAGCAGCAGCAGCAGTTGCAGCGGCCGCAGCCGCGTCCAAGGCATGGTGGCGGGACGAGGGGCGGCGTAATCGGGGAGATCGTCGAGGTTCAGGGAGGCCACATTCTGCGGTCCATCGGCCGCAAGGACCGCCACAGCAAGGTGTGCACCGCCAAGGGCCCCCGCGACCGTCGCGTCCGCCTCGCCGCCCACACCGCCATCCAGTTCTACGACGTCCAGGACCGCCTCGGCTACGACCGTCCCAGCAAGGCCGTTGACTGGCTCATCAAGAACGCTAAGGCCGCCATCGACCAGCTCGCGGAGCTCCCCCCCTGGAGCCCCTCCACCACCGTCGCCGCCGCCTACGCCGCGTCCTCCTCTCGTCGTCCTCCTCTGCCGCCTTCCAGCCAGTCCCTCTCGACCGATCAGGGCGCTGGGGAGCCAGGCAACGGACCAATTGCAGCAGCTGAATCAGTTGTCTCTGCTGGTTTTGGCTTCGGCGGCGGCAACGAAAATCCGAGTTTTCTGCCACCATCTCTAGACACCGACTCCATCGCTGATACTATCAAGTTGTTCTTCCCAGTCGCGGCGGCGGCTGCTGCTGCGACTTCACCATCTTCCAGCCCTTCCATTGGATTCCAGACCTACTCGCCGGACGTGCCGTCGCGAACCAGTAGCCAAGTTAAGGACCTCCGTCTATCCCTCCAATCCTTCCAAGACCCGATCTTTCCCAATCCTGAATCCGGCCACCACCACCACTTCCAATATCATCAGAGCCCAGCTCCTCCCGCGCACAATGCTCACTTCCCGGGCTCCGCGCAGATCGCCTTCGATGCTGTTCCAGCCGGCTGGGCCGAACAGGGCCAGCGGATTGTTCCATGGAATGTGGTGGATTCGAGCGGCGGCGGCGGCGGAGGCTACGTGTTCAGCTTTCCGCCACCGCAGGCGGTGCCGCTGCACTCTGTGCTCGGCCAAAGCCAGCTTTTCTGTCAGAGGGGACCCCTTCAGTCCAGTAACTCGCCCGCGATCCGTGCTTGGGCCGACCCTGTCGACGCCACAACCGATCACCGGATGCAACCTGCGCTCCATCCATCAATATCGACGATTGGTTTCACATCCGGCGCCGGTTTCTCAGGGTTCCGCATCCCGGCACGTTTCCAGGGTGAAGAGGAGCACGACGGCATCACCAGCAAGCCGCCCTCTGCTTCTCGCAATTGATCAGAGGAGAAGTGATCACCACCAATCTTTGACCACCCCGGTAATTCTCATGTCAACCGTCGTTCCATCTTCCTCTCGGCTTCTTTCATCCCAAAAGTCGATCGTAACATCCTGTGTTTCCCTTTAGGATTGCCTGGTTTCTGCTGATGAGGGTGATGATAGGAGCAACGCTGCGCTTTCCTATGGACGAGCCATCAGCTTTGATTCCCCGGTTGGTTGGTGCTTCTCTTCTCTCCGTCATTTGCTTCTGCTTCGGCAGGCCTCGGAGCCTGCTCTGTTGTTCTATCACGAGTACTTGCAGTTGTTGTCGTTGTAGTAGTCGTCACCGTTGAGTTTGCTTGTCGCATCTTCTTCTTTCCTTATGGAATGCAAGTGTCTGGACATGTGTTTCTGCTTCAACTTTCAGGAATAAACTCTCTAGTTTTCCGATCGGATTATGCGCAATGAGTGGTCTATTTCCCACTTTTTTTTTTTGGGTAATATTGTGTTTTGGATCGTTCAAAAGAAGTAGCAATTGGGGCTTCGACTTCCTCGAACAACCCAAAGAGATGGATTTGGGATGCACGTCAAATGATTGCACATCCCCATCTCAGTCGAAGATTCCCAGCGTAGGTCTCTTTCTGCAGACAGTAAGTAGCAGCTTCCTCTTCCGCCCACTGCTATTCTTATTCGTTCACCTCGTTGCTCTATTATGTCACCCGGCAAGTTCTTCTTTAAGAAGCAAAATAACATTACTGCAACTCACAAAGATTGGCAGCCTAAAAAAAAAAAAAAGTCAAAGCAACTCCCGCTACTTGTGTGCAAGATCTCCTCGGTGATCTCTGCAGCGTTAAAGCCGATCTGAGATGCCCTTCGGTGCGGCGTGGATCAGACGCCTTCTATGTGTTCTAATATGCTTTGCAAACTGTATCGGAACTGCAGAACCAATTCTCTGCGAAGCTCTTGCGTTTTAATGCGACTATTGAGTTTTAGTCGATAATTGATTCATATTAGTTATTTAATTAGTTAACATATTTTAAAATTATTGACTTATATTTAAGAGTTGTAGAGTTAATTAGGAGTTAGCGGGGAAAGTTAATAATTATGAGTGAGATAATAAAATAGTGGGTAAGAAATTGATATGAGATAGTTACTATTATGTCTTATAAATATGACCTTAGTTCATGAAGCAAGTAAGCAGAGAATATGTACATTTAAAGATAATTTTGTAAGTGTTGTTGTTCTTTTATCTTCTGATTAATATTACGTCGTTTTCTTGATCGAAAGTATTTTTTTAATTACACCGTAGTATTTTAATTTTATCATTTTCTTACTCCTTATTTCTCAACATTTGTGATATCAAAGTCTTGTTTCAATCTGAACCGGAAGAAACCAAGCTGAGCGAGAATAGAAAGAATGACTCAAATGCATTGTTCTTCATTCAATAAGTTATACATTAGATAATCTTCTCAAGAATTACAACAGCGACAACCTCAAGACAAGTTTGGTCGATACTTCAAAATGAATTTCAAGGCTCATCAAATGTAATTATGGTAAAACTTCAAATCCTTCGTCATGAGTTCAAAAATTTTGTTTATCAAAAGCAATTGAATCGGTGCAAGATTTCTTTCTCGAGTGATTGAAATGTTAGTCAAATAAAATCCTATGTTGAACATCTTCATGATCAAATAATTGTTGTAAAGGTTTTGAGAAGTTTAACTCCGAAATTTGATCATATTGTTGTCGCAATTGAAAAGTCAAAGGATTTATCTACTTATTCATTCGATGAATTAATGAGTTTATTGCAAGCACATGAAGTAAAGTTGAATAGGTTACTTGAAAAAAGTGAATAAAAAATATTTCAAGTTAAAGGGGAGTCTTATACTCCAACAAGAAGACAAAAAATCAAAGGACGTGACAATTAAACTATGATCAGAAAAACTATAAAAGTAGAATTCAATATCACTATTGTAAGAAATTTGGTCATACGAAGACATATTACTGAAAAAGAGAAAAGCAAGCAAGCTATATGGAGGAAAATGAAGACAATAGAAAGTTGTTTATGACTCGTTCATAAGTTAATGATATCTCAAATGATATTTGGTTCTTGGATATTGGATATTCTAATCATATGTCAAGCATAAGATCAATATTTAGAGATATTAATGAAACTCAAAGTTAATGTTAAACTTGGAGATAGCAAGCAAATCCAAGTGAAAGGAAAAATACCAATTGAGATAAAGATAAATTAAGGGAAGGTAAAACACCTTAATAATATTTTCTATGTTCCTAAATTATCACATAACTTATTGAGTGTTGGACAATTGATAGATGCTGGATATTCAGTTATATTTGATGATGGTTCATGTAATATTAAAGGTAATAAATCTGGTTTGATTATAGTAAATATTTGCATAACACAAAATAAGATGTTTCTAATTGATATTTTAAATATCGAGAAACATGCTCTTGTTTTCAAATCAAAAGAATGAGAAAAATTTATACTATTTGAGATATGGACACCTTAACATTAAGGGTTTAAGGTTGTTAAATAAAAAAAATTGTTTACAGATTGTCAAAAATTAATACACTTGATATATGTGAATGATGCATTTATGACAAACAAATTAAGAAATCATTTCCTGTTGGAAAAGTACGAAGAGCATCTAACTGTCTTGAATTAATTCATGCTCACTTATGTGGACCTATGAATATAAAATCATTTGGGGAAGTTAATATTTTATATTATTTACTAATGACTATAGCCGCTGGGTATATTTTTTGAAATTAAAATATGAAGTATTTGATAATTTTTAAAAATTCAAGACACTTGTAGAAAATTAAAGTGGTAGATGTATAAAGACACTTCGGATAGATAGAGCTAGTGAATTTTTGTTTAATCAGTTTAATTATTTTTGTGAAGAAAATGATATCCGCAAAGAATTGACATCACCATATACATTGGAGCAAAATGGTGTAGTTGAACGTAAGAATCAAACTATCATCGAGATGTCAAGAATTTTGCTTGAAGGAAAGTATCTTCCAAATCAGTTTTGGGCAGAAGCAGTTGCAATAGCAGTTTATTTATTGAATATTTCACCGACAAAGGTTGTTATGAATTGAACTCCTTTTGAGGCTTGGTATGGTATAAAGCCAAGTGTAAGCTATCTAAGAATTTTTTGTTGTATTGCTTATGCTTTGGTAAATTTATAAAATCATCATAAGCTTGATGAAAAATCTAAAAAATATATTTAAATTGGTTATTCCTTATAACCTAAAGCATATCAATTATATAATTCTATCAGTGGTAAAGTTATTATTAACAAAAATATTATGTTCGATGAAATGACAAGTTGGAATTGAGAGATCAATGAAGGTGAAACACAAATTCGTATTCCAGCAGAACTAGTCATTCCACCGAATCAAGTGACAAATCCTACTCCAACAATTTCATCATCAACCTCACCTAGTGGTAGTTCAAATTCAATAAATGATTCCTCAAATGAAACCTCTCCCAGAAGGTTTAGATCATTAACAGAAATTTATGATTTAATATTTATTTTATCTATTTCAGATCCTATAAGTTTTGAAGAAACAATTGAAAAAGAGGAATATCGAAAAACAATGAAGGAGAAAATCAAATCAATTAAGAAGAATGAAATTTAGGAGCTAATGGATCAACCAAAAGAAAAGAAAGATATTGAATTGAAATAAGTGTTCAAAACAAAGTATAATGCAGATGAAAGTATCCAAAAGCATAAGACTCGGTTTCTAGCAAATAAAGTCATAGCACGAAGTATTTGTGGCACGGATGAACAAGTTACACGGATGAACAAGTTACAGATATTCTCACTAAGTCATATGTTTATTTTGTCTCAAATCGATGTCTGTAAATATGAATCAAGGGGGAGTGTTTAGAATTGATTCATAGTAATTATCTAATTAGTTAATATATTTTAGAAGTAATAGCTTATGTTTAAGAGTTGTTGAGTTAGTTAGGAATTAGTAGGGGTAGTTGCTACTCATGGGTGAGGTAGTAAATTAAGAAAATGATATGAGATAGTTATTATTATATCATATAAATAGGACCTTAGTTCATGAAACAAGAAGAGAGTATATAAATTTGAAGTTAATCTTATAAGTGTTATTGTTCTTTTAACTTACTATTAATACTATATTATTTTATTGATTGAAATTATTTTGTTTTAATTATATCATAATTTTTTTGTTTTTATGGATGAAGTGCACTGCACTGACTAGGGCAAGGCATGTTCTTAAAACTCGATTACCATCAAGTCCTACCAGTGTCTCCCATACGGAGTTGTTTCTACCGCAAGTAGCTCGAGTTCATCGTCCCGCATGGCGTGAGCCCCCGGAGCGACAGGGGAGCAGAAACCGCGGAGATCTCTGCCGCAGATGATTACCAACTACTTAGCACATCATTTCCCCCTTCCAAGTAAAAAAGCACGACAAAGGACACACACAGCTGCACTTCATGGAAGCAGATGCACGTACGTACACATCTCGTGGCTGTGTCCTCCCCTCTGTCTTCTTCTGCTGAAAGCTTGTTATATTGCTTCATGCAATTATTTCCCGTCCCTTTTTCTCTGGAGTTATTATTGTTCCTTCTTCGTGGATGCTTATGCACGGCCTCTCCTCAAAGGGTTACATCGTATTCTCATGCAAGATCTGGACCCTTCGATTTCGATCGTAAGGACCACAGTTGCGTAGGTAGCAATCATAATCTACAGGACTCCGCCAAAAAGAAGCAGCCTACGTCACCGACTAAGCCCTTGGAATCGTAAAAAATTTAGCTTGACGTCGTGCGCTTTCTGTTGACTTGGATCCGAGGTCAAACAAAGTGAGTCATGTTCAAGGTTGATCGAGACCAGCATAATTTGAGCCTTTCATGTGGGCTAAGAAACCAGGGGGCGAAAGATACTATGAGCATGGTATGCACGATCGATCGCCTCCTAAAAGTTTAATGTTATGCGCTAGATTTTATGCTTCGTGGATCTTTGGCTTTCCACAAGCCCCAAAGATAAAAAGAGAGAGGAGGTCGTGTGTCATCAAAGCAAAGCTAAACCATGGCACTGGAATTCTACGGTCAACAAGAGTCTCCGTAGCCCATCGTTTTTGACATGCCAGATCGGGCGTCGTTTCACTGCCATAAGATTAAAATATATATGTATCGAGCTTTCTCACCGAATCTATGGATTCATCCGTGTCAATTCTCGTAGAGCCTTAAGAAGGAGGAGTTGGAGGTGTTATCTCGGTGCAGCAGGAGTCACGAGGTGAGCTTTCTGATTGCATCGATATGCACGCCGAGAGCAAGGTGGTTTACAATCTCCTTTAACATGGCAGACCAAACTATCTGCTGCGCTTTGAACAACCTGGAGCTCGTCGGCCTCTCCTTCAGCGTCTTCCTCGTCTTCCTTGGAGTCTTCCTCTGCATTCGCTACCTTCTCCTACGGCACCTACTTCCTGCAGACCCTCCTCACGAGCGACCCAAGGCCGGGCTCGATCCCTCCGCCATCGCTGCTCTCCCGTCCTTCTCCTACCGTCGTGCTTCCACCGCCGAAGGCCGCCGTGGCGAGCACACGTGCACGTCTACGGTGGAGTGCGCGGTGTGCCTGAGCATGGTGGGGGAAGGGGAGACAGTGAGGCTGCTGTCGGCTTGTGAGCACTTGTTTCATGCCGAGTGCATCGACGTGTGGTTGCTCTCCAACTCCACTTGCCCGGTCTGCAGGGCCGATGCCAGGCCAGAAAAGATGGCGGAGAAGGCGAACTCGGAGGAGAAGAGGGAAGCGACGACGCTCGAGGTGCATGGAAGTGCTGCCTCATCAGGGAAGGCGACTGCAGAGACGTCGGGTGCGAAGGAGGAGACGCTGGGATCATCGTCGTCGTTGTTGCTAGGGGTGCGGTCTGGGAGAAGGCCGCTACTTCAGGGAAATGGAATGCCAGACTTGGAGAGTAATTTGTGAATATTGCGTGTTCTGTCTTTATTGTTTGTCGTCATTTTAGGGGAAAAAAAAATAAAGCCATTAATTGAGGAAGTCAAAATGGTTTGTCTTGTTATTCTGATTCTTATTCTTAATATTTTATAAACTAATAACTGTTTTTTATAAGTAAGGATTGTTCTGAAGTCTCAACTCACTTAGTGGTAAAAAAATTTGACAAACATTATAATAAATTAAATGGATTAAAATCAAAATTAAAATGGAAACATAAAGTGAAAATTTATTATATGTAACAAATCTTCATAATCATTCATTGAAAGATCCTCAAAACTATATATTTTCTTCCGCTCATAATTTCTCCACTATTTTTAAGCATATATGTATATAACTTCTTCTCAATTACGCCATCACAATTTATTTTCCACCACCAAATTTAAAGAAATGAAATATCATAAATATTTCTAAAGATATTTTATATATAATATAAGATAACATTTAAGTTAATAGGATCGTGATAAAAAAAATTCTTTCTCAATTCCGTATAAATATATATTATCTTAATGAATAAAATCATCAAAACCTTTATAGCAAATTCTTCATAGTATGTTCCTCTTTTCTAGATACAGGTTTTCCTTATTCTCCGACCATAGTAATCATTTTTTCTTTAATGATCTACCATAGTGATTATCCTACTTCTTGTTGTTAGAATCGAGTTGGCACTAAAATGAGATGAAATAGTACTAAGTGAAAAACCTCGATTTGAAAAAAAAATTTATTCAGAGAAAAACTGATATTGAAGGTGTTTTGACTTTGAACTAGTTAAGGGCAAATAAATTCGAGAGCATTAGTAAAGAAAAAAAAAAGAATATTGATCTTTACAGGATTTATATAGTTGTTCAGTCAAAGTGACCAACTCTACTACCGATTCCTCCTTCGTCGAGACCACCAGTGGTCACTAACGATCTTTCTTCAACGGGCGAAGATTAACTACCCCTTATATAATTTTATTCTTTTCTCATGTTTAGGAGATAACCTTTGTACTTTTCTAACTATTCCTTAAATATAATTTAATATTAGAGAAGAGAAGGGGAACTCTCAAACAAATTCAACATAATTTTCACAAGTTTTTCATTATCAGATCTTGCTATCATAAACAAGAATATTTGAGGTATTTATAGATCTCAATTGGCTTCAGAAATTGGAGCCAAAAAATCAAACATCCCGAAATTTTAGGGTACAGGTGGTACCGTCGATGGTACCACACCGAACATAGCCCAGGATTCTGGGAGCGATACTACTACTGGGAAAAGTGGTACTATCGTCACATGGGCACTATTATCGAGAGCCGACGATACCACCTCTAGGTTTTCAAAAAAAATATTTTTTAATACTTTTTATACTTGAGTTGTACCTTCTTTTGACCTGATTGTACCTCTTTCCAAGTCATCGAAATAAGCTCAAATCAACTCTTAATCAGACCTAATGGACCCCTAAGTTAGTAAGATTTTTTTCAAAATTAACTCAAAATAAGACCCAAACTATGATAATTAATACTAAAACAATTACAAATAATAAATCTTCGTTGTTCGGTATATGTCAATTTATTAATTCAAACTTTCGACGAACTTCCAGCAAACTCTCGACGAGCTCCTGACAACCTCCCAGTGAACTCTTAGTAAACTTCTAACGAACTCCTAATGAGTTCTCATTGCATCGTCCGAAGCTTCAACGTATTTTCGATTGGTCAACGTCATAATCTTCTTTAATTATTTTTTACCTTCTCACAATCATAGTTAGTCCAATATAATTTTTTTTAACACATGAATTAGATCATAAATTCATCACTTGATTTTATTATAAAAAAATAATATATATATATATATATATATATATATATATATATATATATATATATATATATATATATATATATATATATATATATATATATATATATATATCACCCATCCCACACTAATGTTTCCATTTCTTGCTGGACAGGCAACTCTCCATCAATAGCCTTCTTCTCGTAGTGTACTTATCGATGCAATGTTACATCAATAATGGACAGTGCTGATATAAGCAGAACTGATGTGATCTCTTATCCTTCGACATCTATCAAATCAGATAATAGAATCAGTGATTCCTTTCTACCAATAACATCATAACTTCCTCTTTCTCATCAGCATCTCTCTCCGTGATCTGATGATGTTATTATAGTCTTCTTCCTCATGAGTAACACACTCGATATTATTCTGGTGGACTCATGGGTATAACATGTGTACTATCAGCTTTCTAATTACGATGACAATTTCAACTCAAACAACTCAAAAATTAACTTAAACAATAATCATTATAACTATTAGCAGTTGTAACATCTCAACAATAATAATTACGAAGATGTTATATGTCAGATTTGTATAAAATTGGATACACACCGAAAATTTATCAATATTTAACTCAAGCATATTGCTATACCTAATTAGCCTAGAACAAACATTATAAATACTTGAATTGCTCTTTATTGATTACGGTGATTCCCATCATATTACTCCTGATCTATAAAATTTATTCATCCATACTGGTAATGAAGATAATGAAGACTTCGTCATTGGTAATGATAATAGAATCCCTATCACTTATACTGATTTCACAATACGTAGTTTATATGAATATTTTTACATTCGATGATGTTTTATGTGCACCTCATATCAAAAGGAACCTTATTTTAATTTCTCAAGTCTGCAAACTAAATAACATATCCATTGAGTTTTTTCATAACTTATTTCTAGTAAAGGATCTGAATATAAGAGTATTCTTGGCTTGAGGCCTGAATAAAGATAACATATATGTGTAACTATCGGCTTCACAAATCGTATAACCAATCGCTCTTACTTTGATTGGTGTTTCAATCGATGTATGACAATAATACCTTGGTCATCTGTTATTATTTATTCAACAACATTTAATTTTTCATTATTTTCTTTCAACTTTCAAATCAAGTAGGAACACTACTCATTGTGATGCTTGCCTTAGTAATAAAATTGAAATCCTATCTTTTGGCATGTCTTGCATATTTTGCTCAAAATTATTTAAAATTATTTATACTAATATCTAAGATCCTACACCAACCACTTCATTTGATAATTTTCGATTTATGTCATCTTTGTATATTATTTCATTAAACGTACATGACTTTATTCTCTTAAATATAAATATAAATATAAAATTATCATAGTCTTTACTCATTTTCGAAAGATAATAAAAAATTACTTCTAATCTATCATTAAAATAGTTTACTATGATAGAAAAGGTGAATACCCAAACTTGAATAACCTACCTCTCATTATATGGTATACAACATCTCAAATTACTACTATACAAATCTTAACTAATAGCTTTGTCGAATGAAAGCATCGACACATAATTGAAACTGATCTTACCCTAATATACTAAGTCTCTATGTCACTAGTTCTTTAGTCGGTAACCTTTCAAACTATATTCTACCTCATTAACCGCATACTCACGATAATCCTACAATATTAGTTATCATTTAAAAGATTATTTTATAAAATTTTAAACCTCTAAAGACTCAAAGTACTTGGTTATTTATATTATCTTTAGTTATGCCCTTGATAAGTTAACACCAAGATGAAGATCTTTTATTCTCAAACTCATGTTATATTATTTTTATTGAGTATAATATCTTTTAGTGCTTTGATTCTCAAACTCAAAAGATTTTTTATCATGTTATATTATTTTTATTGAGTTAGTTTTCTCTTACTAAAATTTTGCTCATTAATTAATGTGAGTTACTATAGTTCATATAAGTACATCTCAAACCTTATCTACAACTTCGTCACCTGCCTCTTCAATGACTCACTTTATAATACTAGATAAAGTAATATCCTCTACACCACAAATGATATCTTTATCATTTACTCAATCAAATGATATCATAGTGTGTTAGATTGATAAGGTATATGTTACTAACTCTTCAACAATTCTCATACTATTAAAATAACCAATAATACTATCAAGCCTAAGCATTACATAATAATATTCTCCAAAAATGACATCTTCACGCCATTCTAAATTCTCCATTTTTATGCTAGCACAAGCTCTCCACTTGATTCTACTAAATCTATAAGCATCACTTAAGCCTAAAAATCTTCATACTGGTGCAAAATCATATGTGAAGAATATGATATCTTACTTTTATATTAGTACGTGGATTCTTATATCATTTCACTTTATACAAAATATTATACAAAATAAATAAATCTTTTAAATTAAGTGGAACCTAGATAGATTCGTACCAGATACATAGCATGTCTAGTGGCCAAACAATTTTACCAATGATTAGGTATTGATTTTATAGAGACCTTCTGTCAAACTAGCGATAATTCGACTCATCTTGAGTTTAACTATCCCTCAAGGCTGACATGTACCCCAAGATGTTAATAATATTTTTATATATGAGGTATTAACTAAAGATGTTTTTATATAATAACTCAGTAGTTTCATCTACCCTTAATATCTAAACTACATTTGTAAATTATGAAAAACTATTTAATAACTTTATTAAGCTCCAAGATCTTAGCGTATCTAACTTGGCTCATTTTTCTATGTTAGTTGATGTCATCAACTCCAAATTCTATAACTCTTTATTACTAAGATCAAATAATTTTCTAAACAAATAATATATCAATTCTCTATTAAAAACCTAAGAACATTAGACTATTTTTCATAAGTGGAAGGAATATATTTTTTTATATCTTCTGGATTTTCTCATCTCAAAAGAAAAATATTTAAGATTTTTATTTTATCAAAGATGAATATGCGGAATGCCAAAGAAATTATCATCTCATTCTCCTCCAATGGGTCACTTAAATTATATGATAACAACCCCTATTATGGATCTCACACAACACCAATAATTACTTAGTTCCTCAAGGTACTTATTTTTTATATATCTAGATATTTTATTTATAATCAATAAATTATCATAATTCATATATAAACCCTCTATTACTCATTAGTTTGCACTAAAATATATCTTGTGATACCCTAAAAAATTCTCTTATGAATTTTTTTTTCTTAGTAAACATTCCTTAGCATTACCACCGCTATTAATGGGAATGGGGTTAATATATTCCTATTCCTAGTCCATTTTTGAACTAACTACTGAGTCATTACCACCACTACAGTAAAACTAAACTGAATCATCAATTTGATTGGTATTACCTCATAATCTACTCATATAATATATTATTATAATATTAGTCTTATTTATCTATGTTTTAACTTGTGCTTCAATTAGGAATGAAATATATTACTATTGACTTTTACTTTGTTATAGATCAATTTATTATTCGTTCACTACATATTTATTTAGTTCATACTTGTGATTAACTAGTTGACTCCCTCAAAAATCCTCTTGGTCCTAGGGTAATGGATATCGAACCTCAATCTTACATGCGCATGATGGAATATTATAATAGAGATAAATATAGAATGATAATTTTATAATATTTTTGCTCTAATCCTCAATTAATCTATAATTTAAGAATAAATTATTAAAATATACATGCATAACTAAAAATGTATATTCTTCAAATCTATATAAATAATATTATCTCGATGAAATAAATAGTTAAGTCTTTACCGTAAACTCTTTGTCAACAAAAAAAAAAAAAGTCAACTGTGTGGAGAATGTTGATAGTGTCTAGATCAACTTGGCATAAATTCTCCTGATTTATTTGGCCAGGAATGGATCGTATTTCCATGAATCTCCACCATCTCCATAGTGCTTAATTCAGCATGTCCAACACCGGGATGTTTCTGCGAGACAACAGCGGCAGCATCATCTTCAGCGTCTGCATGATCGTCTGCGTCCTCTACTGCCTCATATGCAGCAGATGCCGTCACCGCCGAAACCGCGTCGATCGGCCGCCGGAGGCTGCTCCTGCCATGTCCGGCAGCGGAGCTGCGACAGGCGACGAGCCTCACGATGCCGGTCTCAGCCAGTTGGCCATCGACGCGCTGCCGGCCTTCGCTCACCATGTCGATTGCAAAGACACTTGCCCCACGACCCACTGTGCAGTCTGCTTGAATCCGGTGTCGGAAGGGGAGATGGTGAGGCTGCTGCCCGGCTGCAGACATGCCTTCCACGTCGAGTGCATCGACATGTGGTTGCACTCGCACTCGCTGTGCCCGCTGTGCCGGGCCGAAGCCAAGCCACCGGCGCCGGCCGAGAAGGTGGAATTGCGCAGAGATCCCGACCCGCAGCCTCCGCCGATGGTGTAGGCAGGGCCTGGTGGTGCCTCTTGGGGTTTCGAAAGGGCATTCGCTATTATGTATTTGACTATTACACGTTTCCAAGGTTGGTCACTATTACACGTTTACATGTTTCTAATCTGTGATGTTTTGTTAATTTGGTCGAACAGGAAGCACCAGCTTAACGAAACTACATCTATCGATTTTTTATATATCAATCTTGGGTTTTTTTTTTATCCAAATTAAACCGGAATAATAGGGTTAGTGGAACGGTGGATGGCGTCACTCCATTAAGCACACAGGAACAGCCAAAGAGATGCATCGAGTTTCCTAGGGTGAAACAGCGTACCTTAACGTTCCAGATATGCAACAACCGGAAAATAAATGGGAAGAGATCTATATGAATCCTTCATGTACTGTGGCACACACGCATATGGAAGCTAATAGACCCACCAAAACCAGATGACCAGGACCGAGAGACCGACGACACACAGTATTTACCAACAATGCCGGACGCAATCCTCCTCTGTTCACCAAGAAGAAGAAGAAGAAGAAGAAGAAGAAGAAGAAGAAGAGGAGCAGGGAATAAATGGACCGTATCCCACATTGGAGACACCACACTGGAGTAAGAAATGAGTAGCACCACACCACACCACACTGGGATGATATCACGAGGAAGCGAGCCGCCTGGCGAGGTAGACGGTGCAATCGTCCTTGGGCACGATGGTAGGCACGTACGCGATGTCGTCGCAGCCGTCCGTGCGGTGGCGCTTGAAGTCCACCAGCGACGCGAAGAGCGCTATGAAGAGGACGAGGTGGTTGATGGCGTAGCGCTGGCCCACGCACTGGTGAGCCCCCGCGCCGAACGCTAGGAAGTGGCGCTTGTGGACCCGGTCCTCCGCCCGCTCGTCCGAGAACCGGTCCGGATCGAACCGGTCCGGCTCGGTGAACCCCTGGAACGACGACTCGTACACCGACGGGAACACGATCGCCCCCTTAGGCACCGTGTACCACTCCGTCAGCGGGAACGACTCCCCAGCGATGTGAGGCACCATCGTCGCCGGCGGCCGGTAACGAACCACCTCTCGTGCCACCGCCTCCGAGTACCGCATTTCGCGCACCTGCTCCGCCGTGATGGCCCGGCCCGACTCCGGCGTCCATAGCGCCGCCACCTCCGCCCGCACCCGCGCGAGCACCTCCGGGTGGGCGTCCAGCATCGCCATCGCCCACAGGAGGGAGGAGGTGGAGGCGTCCTGCGCCGCGAAGAGGAAGTCGAATAGATTACCTCCGATCTCAGCGTCCCCCGTCTCAGGCGACGGAGAAACGCCGGCCGCCTCCGCCTCGTCGATCTCGCGCAGGGTGTCCTGCATCCAGAAGTCGACGAGGCAGCACGGCTCGCCGCCACCGCGCATGCGCTCTTTGCTCCGGGCGACGCAGCCGGATAGGGCACGGATCAGGCGGGTGACGGCCAGCCGTGCCCGCCGGAAGGCGGACCCTGGGAGGTCAAACGGGATGGCCATGAGGCCCACGTTGAAGAGGTCGTAGTCCCGGTTGAACTGTTCGCGCGCGTCTGGAGTGAGGTACGGCCCCGCGAAGACGGTCTGTGAAGTCTCGAGGTTGAGGTCCCTGCAAAGGAGCCGGAGCGCGATGGGTTTGGGAGAAGAAGCGGCCAGGGCGAGCCACTTGTGAAGGTGGGCGAGGATGACGCCCTGCTGGATGTCGATGTAGGTGGAGAGGGCGCGGGGGGTGAAGTTGGGGACGATGCGTCGGCGGAGGTCCTTATGCTGCTGGTCGAACATGTAGATGAGGTTGTGCTCGCCGAAGAGCTTCTTGCCAAAGGGGTGGCCGATGAGGTGGAAGGCGTCGGGGCGGACGTTGGCGAACACCGTGTGGGAGAGCTCGGTGGAGCGGACGAATACGATGAAACGGCCGACGAGGAAGTTGGCGGAGACGCCAAGTCCGGAATCGCGGGCGAGTGCCGCCTGCCGCTCCCAGAACTGCGTCGGGTTCAGGATCATGGGAATGGCGCTGCCGAGGAAGGGAACGACAAAGTGAGGCCCCGGGAGCGAGCCCTTCTTGCGGAGGTAGGATAGCTGCTCCCACAGCAGGAAGAAGGCGACCGAGCACAGGAGGTAAGGGCCGGAAGCCACGAGGGCCCGGCGGAGCGCGTCTCCGAGGCTATCACAGCCGAGCCAGTAGTACTCCATCGATCGATCCATCTGCTCTTGCGCGTCGTCACTGCAATAGTACGGCTTGGGGTGGGGGGGGGGGGGGGGGGGGGGTGGGGGTGGGGGTGTCGGTGGTAGTACAACTCGCTTGGCTCGCCGTAGAAACAACGTCACATTGCTATGCCCGCCACAGCAGAGCTGCTCTGCATGGCTTTGCCAGCCATGCAACAGCGGCGCGGGCTTTTATAGCCGAGTTTCCAGATTTGACACGGCAGAGGGGGTTGAAGGATGTGGAGAGTGGGATTCGGGGAAGAAAACGGGCTGCAATTGGCAACGGCAAAAGCAGCCGCGGTCGGGACAGCGGGCAGAATGATCGAAGTCTAAAGGATGACCTTCTGGAGTTTGCGGAGACGTTGGGCAGCGGCTCGCTGGCGCAGGAAAAGCAGAGAGAAACGAAGACAAAGGTTTCCTATTCAACGGGATGGAGAATGGTCAGCTTTTGGGGGCGGTCAAAAGGAGATGTGAGAGCTCGGCACCAAATGGGAAAAGGCTGACAAGGGGGAGGGGGGGGGGGGGAGCAGGAAGAGGTAAAACGAGGGAGGAATCAAGAGGGGGGGAGGCAACAGAGGTAGTGATGGCAGCAGCACGAGAACGGGTGGTGAGGGAGCTATACAAAAAGAGAGAACAAAACAATGGTGGTTGGGAGAGGCGAGAAGAGGACAAGAGATGGCAGGGTGTCAGAGGGCGCTGGTGTGGCATCGGCCAGCTGCCCGTGGACCGCTTCTCGCTGTCGCAACGTGGAAAAAACGAAGCCCAACGCAGGTGATCTCTCCACGCTGTGCCCTTTGCCGCGATCTCTCCTCGCCGGTTTCTCTCTTTCAACTTCGACGTCTGTTCTGCACGCAACGTCGAGTATTAAATCTGAAACAAGAAGAAACGAGTTTAATCTGCACGGGTACCTTGAACAAAACCTGGCACAAGAACAACGACAACAACTCTTCCCTTGAAATCGTTCTTCTTGTGCCAGGTTTTGTACCAATTTTATTAAGTATTTTTATTTTATATATATATATATATATTAGATACGATAAAAAAAATTTATGTAGTGGATTATAAATAGTTTATAAGTTTCTTTTTTTTGTAAAATGAAAAAAAAATTCTTAAATAATGATTTTACTCCTAACCACCTTTGTTGGTTGTTTGGTCGACCAGTTGGCCACGCTATCCTTAGCTGCCTTCATCATTGGTTGACTCAATATGTTTGTTGTCTACACCAATCTGATCACATGGTCTGTAAACGCTTAGGTTAATATGGGTTGTGCTTGTTTGGGACATAAATCTTACTTAACCTATTTGGGGAAGCAATTGTTTATAAGGAATAAGTAAGAAAGGGACCGTGATGAGCAATAGAGTACAGTGGTGGTAAGCTAAATGTGAGTTAGCCCACGAAGACGATAAAAGATAATTTGGTATAGAGGAAAATAATTGACACATTTAGGCACACAAATCAATCTACACAAAGGGCTTATGTCCGCTCACCAAATCAAAATTAAATGAGAAAAATAGTTGATATTGCATAGGGTTCGCACCCTTTCCAACTCATGTTAAAAAAAACAATAAATTTCATCCTCTAATTTGAATTGTCGCAATCCAAATCAAGTTTAGAATCACAATCATACTTAATTGCAGAATCTATTTTGTAAAAAAAAAAAAATGTATAAAATTTTCATTCACTTATAATTTGGGACTAATTCGAAACGTGACGATCACAATCACAATCACAATCACAATCACAATCATAGAAGGCTGGCTCAGCTGGTGTTATCCAAACTACTTACGACCATTGAACATTATTGGAAGGAGGATGTCGTGCATCACAAGCAAAGAATCTGTCGCAGTGGCAGCACATCTTTGTTCTGTCGTGGGAAGCTTCGCAAGTCGTCATATAAGAAAAGCTATTCGACGATGAATAAATAATAAATACTACCAAACCCGACACCAATAGAAATATTAATCGGATACGAGCAGCATCAACGGTTAGTACGACCGATCGACGACTTCTGGTGATGCAGAACGCATCATGATCATCTTCATCTTTCCTTGTCTGCATGTAGAGCGAGAAAGTAGTTTGGTAGTACCTCTGATGGACGGACTTAGCATGGCTGGTAATGCAGTACGCATCATGATCATCTTCCTCTGTCCGCATGTAGAGTAAAAAATAATAATAATGATAAAAGAAGTGACAAATATAAAATAATATATCTATTTTCTTATATCCTCTCAACCAATCTATAGTTTTACGATCAATTATAGATTTAAATAATTGATCTAATTGTGATTGATTGAGAATTTTTTTTTCCCAAAAATCTATATAAATACCAATAAAGATCATCCCTTTTCGCAATGTATTTCTCAATTTCATATGATATTACCTCAATAGTTCCCCTTCTACTAGTTTCCTCCTCTTCTCGACGATCCTTCGCGATCGATACCGGGAGTCTCTTGACTTCATCCACCCTCAATGTCAATATCATATTCGTAAACTATCAAAAGTTATTTATAAACTCAGTTAAGCTCAAAAAGCTTGATATATCAAACTTAGCTCATTTTTTTTAACATCAATTGGCTTCATCAACTCCAAGTTTACAATCTCATTATTTCTATGAGAAGTATTATATACATCTACTAGTATATATGGATGTCATTATCATTACCTGTAATACTCCTATGGAGATTAAGTAATTTCTTAAATAGTTGACAGATCGATTCACTATCACAGATTGGGAACCTTAAGTATCTTCATGCGATTGAAAGTAACATTCATATCTTCTAGACTTTTTCTATCTCAAAAGAATTATATTCAATATCTATTACCAAGGGTGAACATATGTAAAATATCAAAGAAGTTGTCACCTCACTCACCACTTCTGAATCACTCAAATTATATTGTGATAATCTTACTATGGATCTCATACAGTACCGACAAGTACTTAACTTCTTATAGTACTCATTTCTCACACATCCAAACGTCTCATTTGTAGTCAACAAATTATCATAATTTATGCATAGGCTCATTAGTCTACAATAAAACGAGTCCTAAAATATCTAAAAGGGACTCTAAATAAGACTTCTTCTTTGTAAACACACGTTACTTTATCTTCATGCCTTCGTTGGTGCTGATTAGACAAACAACATTAATGATAAAATATTTATATCAGTCTATATTGTATTCCTTGAAGTAACTCCAATCACTTGGAGTTTCAAGAAATGCTTCCTTATATCCTTAATCAATCTATGATTTGAGGATCAATCATAATTTAAATAGTTGATTGAGGAAAATTTCTCCCTCAAAATCTATATAAATATTCATCAGTTTAATAAATTAAAAAATCATCAATTTCATAATATATTTTTGACGTTATGTAACGAATTTCTTCAATATCTCAATGACAACAAAAAGTTTATGTGACTGATTCAAATAGTTAAAAATTAAGATTATTATTATTATTATTATTGTGATATTATATGAAATGATGTATTAATGATGCACGTGAACTAGCGGAGTACATAATTATTGCATTAATCAACTAAAATAATAGTGAAATGTGAAAGGAAAAATCTTCGTTTCCACTCAGAACTCAACACAAAAGATCTCACCTCTCCACTGATGGCTTTGTATTGTCATCCAAATTTGAAAAAAGAAAATTCAGAAAATAATTTTTTTGTTAGGTGAAACATTTCTTCGAAATCAAAAGCCACTAGTGGTCAGCTAGAAAAGATAAACCATGATGGATTGACACAATCCTTTTATCTCTACTATTTAACTGATATCAAGATCTAATATGAACGACGAAGGGATCGGATACCCCATCCGACATCGGTGTTATAGTAAGCCAACGCCATATCTATCGAACGAAATCAAAACAAAGCCAGATTTATATAAGATTCCATGTTTGCCACCGCCACCATCCCCCAAGTAGCATGCAGACTCCTTTAGCAGTTTACGAGCACGGATTGACAGCTGCAATATCCAACTTGCCAAACTGCATTCACCACCATTGCGAGAGGTAGCAGCATCAGAACACATTATTAAGTAGCGTGTGAATCGTTTGCGGTAGAAGGTCCATCATTGACTGAGAGTCGAAAGCAGGTCAAATGACCTCTACTCATTTACCTCATCTTTATTGACGACGATGGCGTCGCTTGGGACTATTGAATCATCGATAAAAAGACAAAGAAGAAACTTAATATTGTGATATTTGAATTGAAAGTTCATATCATTCTTCGCCTCGGTGTGCTGAAAACAATAGATGCTGGGGTTTGTCCGTCCCTGCAACCCAACCGGGAGGAACAAGCCACCGTTCGTGAAGCTGGAAACTGTCCTGTAGCATTCACATTCTACCTGGAGGATGAGCCATGTAGCTTAATCTTTTTTAAACTAGAAGCTGCCATCTTGACCTTTGGATCGGTTTCAGGTAGTTCTCGAATACAGGTTACATGTTTGGCAGCACTCAGATGGACTGCTTAACTTCCATGGTGACCTCGACCTACAGTTCGTAAAAGCTTTCGATGATCCTTGCCATCGCTGTTCCATGGCAGTGACCACTTTCAGCTTCTTCTACTGCCGGATTCGCAGCAGAAACGAGGCGTCAAAAGCATCCAAGAAATAATTTAACAGCAGCATGATCACTTGTGTAGAGCCACACCGCACATCGAAGTGGACGATGATGGCCCCCCGACACAGAACAAGTAGTAGCGTAGAGACGAAGCATGGACGGGGAAAGGGTCGGCTGGGGCGGTGATTTCAGAGAGTTTAGGAAACCATCAAGTGATTGCTCCATAATTATGCATCTAATTGCTGTGCATTTTAGCAAAATATGTTAGAACACATCCTTAAAATTTGGTGTGTTGACTAGTTACAAATATAAAATATCATGAATTATAATTTACGATTATAACTTATGAATATAAAAAAAATATGATGGTCCCGATTACAAAATAAGTAATAAAATTTATTTTCACCTTGAATTTCAAAGAGAAATGGAAGGATCCCGAAAGTAAATTTTATAATTAGAAAACCAATATACCCATCAATACAAAATACTTTAATGGATTCATCGTATATGTCTTTCTGTTAATATATTTAGTAATTATTATTGGACTTAATAATGTTGATGAAATTCATATATATTATTAAAAATTATTATTATTAATTTAATAATTCTCAAAAGTTTTTGGATCTATAAGATATGTACGATCCATATTTGTTATGTTAAATTTTCAACAATGGTATTATAGCCAAATTATATAATGATTACTGAATATCAATGTATATTTTTCATGTATTTTATGGTGTTTTGATAGTATTTTTATTTTGATTTGATTCGTCGCGGAAGACAATAGTTTTATGAACTATCGTCTTTTTATAAACCGTCGATTTTATGAATAATTTATAAAACTCTTGGTTGCAGCACATTCTCTAATATTCTTTGTTAAAAATGATTCATATGCGACACAACTATTCGCTACAACACCTTTGGATTTTGTCTAATTGGCTTAAATATAATATTAGTTCTATGAAATTATTTATTAACATAAATTGGGTAGTTTACATGCTTTAAATGTTTGAATCAATAAATTAAGGTTAAACCAATTTGACTAATATAGTTCAAATTCAATTAGTGATTATATAGTTATTTAATATTAAATTAAATAATATGAAGCATGAAGTTTCAAAGTGACCTCTCATATGTGACATTTCTCATGATAACATTAAATGTAGTATGTATTAACATCCATATGATAATAACTCGGCGCAAAGGAATGTCATCTGAATTTTATACAAATCTGTCATGATAAACACGTGACTATTATAAAGTTTTACATGTGAATGATAAATCAATCTAAATATGGGTTTATCATTTGACATGCCTTATTATCAGTGTTTGATTATTATAACAAGACTACCATTAACAATTAACATTGAAGTCCAAAGATAAGATATTAATGTTACACTTAGTATCTTGAAATGAATTATATCGTTATTTAAATTTTCTTAAGTATATGATATTATAAATATGAGCATAATTTGTGGTTATATTAGTCTCTTATTTAGGTTCTCTTGCTACAATATATGTTAACCTCAATTCAATACCGATTCTAAATGGAACTAGCTTTAAAGATTAAAAAATATATATTTTGATCGTTTTTGACTGTATGGATCTGGACCTTGCATTAAGGGAAGACCAACATGATTCTCTTAGGGAATCTAGCACTCATGATGAAAGGAGACTAGTTGAGAAGTGGAACAGATCTAATCGCATATGTCTTATGATTATTAAGCATGACATTCCAGAGACCTTTAGGGGTGCAATGTCCGAAGAGATTATCAAGGCTAAAGATTTTCTTATCGAATAGAAGAATAATTTCTTAAAAATAATAAGACGGAAACAAACATTCTGCTTCAGAACTTAATTTTCATAAGGTATATCATTAAAAAAAATATAAGGGAGTACATCGTGGAGATGTCTAATCTTACTTTAAAGATTAAAATATTAAAGCTTGACTTATCAAAAGATTTATTTGTCCATTTGATTCTGATATCCCTTCATGTATAATTCAGTAAGTTTAAGGTAAGTTATAACTGTCAAAAAAATAAATGAGCTCATTTCATATTGTATACAAGATGAGAAAAGATTGAAAGTTTCAACTTGGCCAGCACTTCTAACGACAAAGGCAGAAAAATAAAATACATATCTGAAAAGAATAAGGTTGATAAATGTCTAATATAAAAGAAATAAAATAAGACTAATATTTATTTCTTCTATAAGAAACTTGGGCATTTGAAAGACTATACTAAATATCATGTTTGGCATGCTAAAAATGATACTTTTTTTATTTTGATTTATTATAAAGTTAATTTAACTTCAGTACCTAGAAACACTTAGTAGTTAGACTCCGATACAACTACTAACATTAATATTTTCGGTACAACTACTAACATTAGTATTTCAATGCAGGGTTGCCTGAGCTACCAAAGGCCCAATGATACTGAAAGATGTATTTATGTGGAAAATAAAAAAAATAGTGGATGTGAAAGTTATAGACATATTTAGATTATTATTGCATACTAGATAGTATTTGGATTTGAAAGACATTTTTGTCATACCGTCATTTAGATAAAATTTAATTTTTATTTTCTATTAGACAAATCTAACTAGTTTTGTTCATTTGGAAACAATCACGATTGTAGAAATGAGGTTATGATTTATAAATATAAAAAGGGATTATGGTCCCCGATTACAGAATAAGGAATAAAGTTTCTCTTCATCCCTCAAATAAAAATTAAAAGATTCTGAAAAAAAACTATGTAATTAAAAGGTTAATATACCAATCAATCCAAAATACTCTAATGAATTCATTACATACGTTTTTTATGTTAATATGTTATTTAATTATTATAGTACTTCATGTATATTATTAAGAATTTAATAATACTAATGAATATATTCTTAAAAAGTTTTGAACCTATAAGATAGATATGAATATTTTTGTTAGGTTAAATTTCTAACAAAACAAACCCAAGTAGTAACATCCAATGATGTCTTTGTTTGTAGTTGTCTATATCCATCATCTCTCTCTCTCCCTCTCTTTAAGCATCCAACGCTTTCCACAACGATAGGATTTTGAAATGAGCATAGTTGCTGAAAACATTGAGGATCATCGAAGCTAATTGAAGGATTGTTTTTACTCATCGAAAATTAAATTATGTTTTCTTGCAGTTTTTATTTATTGCTTGTATTACAAATATATTCTTTTAGAGTCTATATATATATATATATATATATTCCTTTTATTGCAGTAGGCTTCTCCTTACTTTTTCAGAGTATGCATCAAATATTAAAGAAAAATAATTTAATAAATATATCGAATATTTTTCAAAAATAGAAATTTCGGAATTAATCACAAAAAAAAGAGAGAGGAACAGTCCAATCGGGTAGGGATTGAAATCAATCTAATAATGAGCATCGATTATGATATCACATCAATAAAAATTTGAATTTGGTAGAAATAGGACGTATACGAACATGGATAAATATCACATCAATAAAAATAGCTTGAAGCAATTTTGGCTCGTAATTTTATGGCACGTACGAACTTTTATATCTCTTCCCTTGCCGTTGAGTTGAATTGAGACATCAGAGCCGCAGATCCAACGGACACCAGAGACCCTATCCGAGGCTTTCCGAATCTTGCTGCACCCGTTGGCCGGCCGGCCGAGAGGTTTAAAAGTTGTCTCTCGGTTTTCCCCTCCTTTTCGTCCGCTTTTGTCGTAAAACACACTCGAAGCCTGCTAAAGACCGAGAGGAAGCGGAGATCGATTCGATCCGGCCTCCCATGGCGTCGCAGGGAGATCGCGAGAGCTTCGTCTACATCGCCAGGCTCGCTGAGCAGGCCGAGCGCTACGACGGTACGGATCGCATTCCCCCATCCCATTTCCATGTCTCCAAACCCTAGGTCTGTAGTGGCGCGATCGGATCCTCAAATTAGGGCCTTGGTGATGTTTTCTGGCGCAGATATGGTGGACGCTATGAAGAAGGTGGCGACGCTCGATGTCGAGCTCACCGTGGAGGAGCGAAACCTGCTGTCGGTGGGGTACAAGAACGTGATCGCGGCGCGGCGGGCCTCGTGGAGGATCCTCTCCTCGATAGAACAGAAGGAGGAGGCCAGGGGGAACGAGAAGCATGTCAAAAATATCAAAGAGTACAGACAGAAGGTGGAGTCAGAACTCTCCCGCGTCTGCAGCGACATTATGACTCTGATCGACGAGCATCTCATCCCATCTTCGTCCGCCGGGGAGTCGTCGGTCTTCTACTATAAGATGTGCGCCACATCTGAGATTTTGTGTGAAACCGCGGAAGTTTCTGGTGATTGACCTTTTCTGTTTTTTGCTTGACTGTAGGAAGGGAGATTATTATCGCTACTTGGCAGAATTTATGACGGGAAATGAGAGGAAGGAGGCTGCAGATAAGTCCCTGAAAGCATATGAGGTGGTATTTTCTTCTAGATTGGACTTTCGAATTTTTAGTTTTGCTTTTGGACCCTAGATCTGGTTCCTGTGAAATTCACTGCTTTAAGTATCGATAATTTTATTTTCTGTTGGTAAAAATCATATTTTGTTATACTTCTATGTCAGAGTCATCTATCTGCAGTGTTTGATGTCCATTCTTATGCAATTGATATTAGTTAACTGGCTTGATCTTGTGTTTTCAGCGAATATCTTGTTCTATTCTCTTGTGATCTTCTGGTTGATGTTAGATAAATGAATTTATCTTGTTCATTATAGAAGCAGGACTTGTTTCAATTCTGTGATCTTCTAGCTTTCTTATAGTTTGATAAGTTTCTGTCTAGTGCCATCCATTCTCTTCCTTTCCGTCTCTTCATTTTCTTGAACTTTCTTATCGGTATTAATGAAAATTGTATTTGATGAACCTCTTGTTGAAGAAAGTGATATAACTGTATTTATAAAATCCCCTGGGGTTCAAGATATGAGCAAGAGTGCTTGCAGAACACAACTATTCTGTGGTCCGAAAAATAGTCCTATGCCCAGGCGAAGATGCTTAATGAGATGTTCGCTGAAATAGTGGTGATATAAGGATGGTACTGGATCCCCCAAATATAGGGTTCTCTCACTGTGTAACTATATGCAAAAGCCACATGTGCAAAGAGATATCATAGCGCAGATGTGTGTCATATCCATTGATTTATATAATTAAGACCAGAATCTCATGCTGCTCCTTGACATGCTATTGTTCAAGTTGCAAAAAGGTGGCATGATACTAATATAGAAATTCGAAATATATGGTATATAATTTATTGTTACCAACCAATGGAAAGGTAGCTCAGCTGCATGCGGCATGCAAGCTCCCTCGTATGTAGAGGGGCTGCTTTCATAATTTGAACTTGTATCACTTGGGGTGCAATGCTATAAAATCTACTAGGGTTTGATAGAAACAGAATACTGATGTAAACCGAGTCTTGGTAGAAGTCAACTTTCCCAGTGTGAAACTTTTGACATGGAAAATTATATGTATATTGAAGAATCTTATCCTATTTTAACCTGTCCCAATAATTGTATATTCTATGAAATGTTGTTCATCTATCTAGAGATGTATTGTTGGGAAGTTGCACAAATATTTAGCAGGATTGAAGTTATCTGGATCTTTGCTTAAGACACCTATCTTATTATTATGTGCTATTTTGACAATCTCATATTTTGGCTCCTAAAATTATGCTTAGAGAAACAATTCTAGAGAATTTAGTTACTTCGATATATAAGGTTAGCATATCAACCTATATCCAGTCTATTATTCAGATTTAACTGCTGCGGGTTGATTGGTTTGATTTCTATTTTACAAGTCTGTCTTTCTTTCCATGGTTTATTGCTGTTCAATACAAGTTGATGGGAAACCAATTTTGTTGTTTGTCAGTGTCGACTATACTCCTGTGTTTATCCTGGAGCAACTGATTGAGATGTGCTATGTAGGTTCACTTTTTAATCACATTAAAAATAAAAATGAAAAACAATGTGTTGCTGTCATGATTATTCTGAACATCTTAAACGAACATTTTGAACTTGTAAACAGGCAGCTACCAGTACAGCTGAGTCAGATTTGTCTCCTACACACCCAATTCGACTGGGTTTAGCATTGAATTTTTCCGTCTTCTATTATGAGATCATGAACTCACCTGAAAGGTAGGTAGGATATGCTGCTGTTTTGGTTATTAGACATCTTCCAGTTTTTTTTTTTTTTTCTGCAGATTTCATTTTGTTAAAATCTGTTTCCAGGGCATGTCACCTTGCCAAACAAGCTTTTGATGAAGCAATTTCTGAGCTTGATACATTGAATGAGGAATCATACAAAGACAGCACATTGATTATGCAACTTCTGCGAGATAATCTCACGTTGTGGACTGCTGACATCCCTGAGGATGGAGGTAACAGAAATTCTAGTATTGGAGTGGTGACCAATTACCGTTCTGATCATGTTGCATTTTGATTTTATTTTTTCACACTATTACATGCAATATCAGCATGTATACAGCTATACTTAAGCTTAAGGCATAGAACTGTTTTGTGTGGCATTTTTTATGATCTTTCTTGTATATGAAGTTATATTATAGACTATTTCAGAGCAAAGTTGCACATAACACCCCCAAAAAAAGAGGGGGAAATTAGACCCTTTAATTAGATTTAAGAATTCATGTTGCTGTGGGAAATACATCCAGATTAGATATGACTTGATTTTGCAAGAGCATACAAAATCTTTTTGTACTTCCGTTGATTTAAAAGAAGGTGCCCCATATCTATCTCATTGATTATTGGGATCGAATCGGAACTGAGAAGCGAATATTCAAAATCATCACCTCGTGTTCATAAAAACTACCAGTAGAATTTCATAATTTCTTAGATCCAACTAAATCTGTTGCATAATCATGAAATATTTGGTTCCTTTGCTGAATTCCATTGTTTTAGAAGTAGCTATTTGTTTCCAGTATCTCATCAGCAGATGCTGTCTATAAGGACACACTGCTTATAAATAATGTAAACAGCCATCTCCTGAGATATCTTTACAACAGTAAGCTTTAAGTTATTCAAACTTATCCATATTACTATACAAGATTGCGGTGTCAACAATACTCTTTGTTTTTGAAGTAATTATATCATTTTTCTCTGATGACTAATTATGTGTAGCCATGTTTGTATGGTACATTCTCATCAAGCATTTGTTACTTGGTGCTAAAATGTTATGATTCATATCTCATACTGTCACATTCAGTTGTATTTGTCTTAGTTTGGTTTCTCAAACACTGTTGTCTCTTTTTTATTTTTAAAGTAGCAATTTCAGAAATAGTGTCAACTGGGCTTTGAAGTTTCCAATGCAGGTGCTTGCTCTTCATTGGTTGAATGACAGTCTTTATCTCATTCTGTAGAAAAGGAACTTGTGCATGATATATATGGCTTTTGGCAGTGAGATAAGCACAGATAAGATCCAGCTATTTGATAGGATTCAAGTGAAATGATGATTTTCTTTGGATTTATTATACCAAATATTTGATGGTGCTGTAGGTATATCTCAACCTTTACCAGATGAAACTATACAAGATTCTTGTGGTCTCTTTGTTCATGAGATCATTTAGGGAAGTGTGGATTCTTAATGACATTGTATGCTTCTTTGATATATTTTTGGAATGTTATGGTGCCAAAATGAATTAACAAAAGAAAAAAAATCCTCCATGTTCCTATATCATTTGCTATTTCACTGAAATATCATACATAATATTCACTTTTATATATATATATATATAATTGATTTTCTTTGATAGTTATCTCCTGATTGCTGCTGTTCTTGTTGACCATTGCAGAGGAATATGCAAAGAGTGGTGCAGGTGAAGATGCACAGGTAGTAGTTATGTTTAATTTTATGGCATAAATTTGTAAATTTAGAAATTTCATGGTAAGCTTTCTAGGGTAGTATCTTCTTTCACTATGTAATGTTGGGCAAACAAAATTTTTGCAGAGAGTTTGAGGCGGGGCAGGGCTAAGATATCAGGGATCAGTCAGTCACCGTGATAACAATATCCTCATAGGGGCCCGGTTACAGATAATTTTCAATTGCTAGCTTTTCTTTGGTGTGCCTGTCTGTCTGTATGTGTCATAGTTGGAAGTTGATCCCAATGGAATGGCTGGAAAATGACTGTATCTGCAGCTGATTCCATCTTTTGTCATCAATGTATGTGGCTGTGTATTAATTGTCGCCTACTTTGTTTGCCGTCAATTGCTTTCATTCTCAGCCATATGAAATGAACGGATCTGATATAACCCAAAATGTTATTCCGCTAAGCCTCTCTATTGATTGGCTGGCCTCTCAGCCATACATTTTCTTCTTGATGGTGGGCCATATCGAGGCATACAGGTACCTATTGAGCTTCTTCACGACAGCAGAAGCTGTCACAGATCGCAACACTGTTCAGCTTCGAAGGGTTGGGTTCAACCGAGCAATTCCAGCGCCCGCCATGACGGCGAGGTGACTCTTGCTCTCTCTTTCTATCTAGCTCGTGCCGTGTAACTTTGGGGTTGCGTGGACTCGGGGGGTGTTTGTTTGTTAAACGGCACCGCGGCTGAGCTTGACATCGATGTCATTACAAGATCACGCTGTTGACCAATGCACCGTGATGTTGTGTGATTCTTGTAGGTGTGCATTTTAAAAGTTGACTGACCAAGCTAACCAATGCTATTTTTACTTATCGACATTTTTCATTCCACCAAACCTTGCTCGTACGCCTTGGTAATGTCAAGCAAGCATTGTGATTCTACCAATGAGACCCATCTACTTCAGAATCCCGAGCACAACAGTGGGGCACATTCACTGGTTTCTCCGGAATTCCAAGTTCTTAAACATGCCAATTGAGACCCCCGCGAGTCTGACGTCAGCAATGCAGCGTGGTGGAGTCCCTGTGAACGTAGCCTGCGTCGATGGCGACAGGCGATCAACAATAATTTATATATATATATATATATAATATATATATATATATATATAAAAGCAATGCGCCGTTCGCAATCATTCCCTGAATCCTTTCTCGTTCTTCCAAGGGGATCGTACGACCCGAACGCCTCGTTCCGGCCCTTTTTTTTTGGCTTCCCCCTCCTTCCACCTGTCTTTTTGCCTCGTTTCTCCTCTCGCCTCCCCTGGCCTCTTCTCTCTCCTCTCCTCTCGTGGTGGTGCTCTCACTCTCCGGTTCTCCCTGGCTCCAAAGGTACGTTTTTTTGTTGTCGAATTTTTAGCTTTCGGGACCCGGGCAACTGACCGGGAAGCTGGAGGATCGAGTCAGCGAGGCAGAGGGGTGATTTTGATTGACGAGTTGTTTCTCGTTCTTGTCTTCGTGCCTATTCGCTGGTTAGTTCATCGGAGAGGGTTTGACGTGGGATCGATGCGGGTTTTGATGCCCGGTGAGGAGATTCGAGGTTCCTTTTCGGTTATTTTATTTCTTTTTTTTAATCTTAAATAGGTGTTCTATTTCGATATGCAGGCTTTGGGAATTCGTGATGGACATTGGAATCTCGGAAGTGGGATGGAGGCTCCGTGGAGCTAGGGTTCGGGGGGATTGGATTGTTGTGATTTGGCATATCTAGAAGAAAGATGCATTCTTGGAGTGGAATTAGAATTCATTGTTACTGTTCTATCATTAAAAAAATAATTTCCGTACGGCTGTGAGATTTGAGGAATAAGCGAAAGGGAAAAAGGGATTCCTTCTGGGGAGCTCTCTTTAACTTTTTGTTGGTATCTCTTCTGTCGGTGGGGGATTGATGGGGAATAACATACGAAGGAGGAGGCAGGTGGTGGATGACAAGTACACGAGGCCGCAGGGGATGTATCGGGATAGGGAGATCGATTATAAGAAGCTGAGGAAGCTCATTCTTGAGTCCAAGTTAGCGCCTTGCTACCCAGGCCTCGAGGAGTATGCTTACAAACTCGAAGAGTGTCCCATCTGCTTTTCGGTTCGTTTCCTCTGTTTGTACCACTACCATCACTGTGCTTCTTTGTTTCTTGATTGGTAACTGTCGAGAATTTTAATTCCAGAAGCCTCATCTGCTGGCGTTCTTGATGAAATCTCTGATATCTTGATGACATTTTGTTGTTTTGTATTCAGTATTACCCAAGTCTTAACCGCTCAAGGTGTTGCATGAAGGGCATATGCACAGGTACTTCAGTTTTCCCTTTTCCCTTCTCTCTTTTTTTTATGTCAAAGAATATTGTCTTTCATATTTCTAGATTGTCTTTTTCGTTCCATCTCTCAAGCTGGATTCTTCTGCAGAGTGCTTTCTTCAGATAAAACCGCCACATGCAACTCGCCCAACACAGTATCCTTTGTCTCATTTGTTGATGGACCTGGTTCTTATTGTAGCCTATCCTTAATTAACTCTTCTAAAGGATTTCTACTTAACATAGAAGATGCCCCTTCTGTAAAACTCCAAACTATGCGGTGGAATACCATGGTGCAAAGACGAAAAAGGAAAAGTGCATGGAGCAAGTCGTAAGTTCTTTACCATATTAGCCTGACATACATCTTGATATTTGCAAGTGTCCTGATCCTTGTTTTATAATAGGTCTTCTTTACCATTGGTTATGCCTATGTGCAGGAAGAGCAGAAGGTTATAGAAGCGCAGATGAGGATTCGACAGCAAGAGTTGCAAGATGAAGCAGAAAGGATGAAGAAGAGACAAAACTTAAGTTCATCAAGCAGAACAATGACTCCAACAGATGTGGGACACCATGATATAAGTAATACCTCAACTTCAGGTCTGCCATGCGCTAAATTGTGCCTTTGCATTGTTTGACTAGTGCTGTATATGTTTATCAAGATGTTTCCCTTTAATTATTCTGTATTGTTTACTCAACAGTGCCATCTATGAAATGCTCAATACAAGCAAGTGATCTTGGTTCACATCAAGCCTCATGCTCTGCACCGGCTAGCACACACCCTTCACAGTTAAGGCAGAATAGGTACTCACCAAGTACAGTTGCATATTTCTCAGGCTTCTATTTCTTAAATCCTACTTCTTTGACTGTAGTAATTGATAAAGACTTACAATCATGCATCCACACCTCATTGAATGGCCTTGGTATAAGAATTTTACTTCTAGAGACCATGCTTTTGCCCAAGAGCCTTTCGTTTTTCCAGATACTCAAGATTTTGCCTTCCCTTTGCATAACCTAACTAAAGATGAAAGTTTCCCCTATGCGAAACTTGAATGTTGGGTTGCTACATAAACCATGGTTCTGTCTGTGTTTATATCCTCAAGCGTTTTTCCTGAGCTTCAGTTCTGAATACTGGAGCTTGATATCATCTCTCATCAATTAGTTCTATGACCATTGTTAGTCCAGCGCCACTCAGTATGGACCATAATTTCATCCATTATTGTCTATTGTATGCACTGCAGGTGCTTAGCGATCTTAACTTCATTGATAGATGCAAATTAAGTTTTCTTAAAAAATCATGAATAAGGGGACAAATATTCATTGTCCCTTCCAATAAAGAAAAGGAGGTAAATTGCCTTATCTACTGATGATCTGCTACTTATCCAATGGTACAAAGCAGAATGATAAAAAAGGTGTGAGTTTTCACTCTCTTCTATACAGGTTCACCTGTAAAAACCTTTAATGAATTGGTGCCTCTCTTTCTTCTCCTCCTTTTTAACTTTGTTATATATATATATATATATATATATATATATATAACAGAATTTCACTTTAATGCTATTTTGCCTGAACTTTTTGCCAATTATGGTGTTTGACCAAAATCTTTGGAGACAAGGTAACTTGAGTTTGCTATTGAAGAAAACTAATATAGTCTAGTCTGGACAATAACCTGCTTTCAGAAAATTTATTTTCTTAAATATATCTCAACTTTTTGTAAAAAAAAAAAATTAATGCTATAATATGCTGCAGCCAATAATGCAAAAATGTTAAGAGACAAGATAAATTTGGTTCACTCTTGGTGGTCAAGTGAAGAGTTGACCTTTATGCAGGATGTGATTGTCATTACAGCTTTGTTTGTAGAAGAAAAATCCTGTTTACTATTGAAGTTACAGTGATTACTGTTATTTTCCTTCTCCCGAAGATTAAATTTTGTCTCAGTCATTTAGCATCAACAACAGAACTTGTAGACTCCAAGGCATGGCTATTGTTAAATGTTATACTTCATAATAAATTTTTAGCAGGTACTTCAAAATTTGATCCAAAACAGTGATGTCCAGTTGATATGTCCATGTTTCTATCATCTCTCTCTCTCTCTCTTCCCTTGTTGATTGTTCTCATCCATGAAATGCTCATTTTGCTCTTAATGTTGGATCATCTGGTTTGTTAGATTCTAGTGGTCTACTTGCAATGTGCAATGTCTTAGTGAGTACTGCTTATGTCTATTAAGGATTCTTTTTTCTTGATGCACATACTATTCAAGGTGCCGTTTTTCTGATGTTATTGAGTTGTTCTTATATGTTCATCTCATCTCTTACTTTAAATCTCTGTAAAATACAGGGATCTTGAGGATGCAATGGTCATGGAAGCAATTTGGCTCTCAATTCTGGTAATACTATCTGATATTTTGAACTTGAAGAATTTTGAGCTAAATGTTTGGTAGTTGAAGGCTACATCAAGTCTTGTAACTCATAGCTGATGCTTCATTATTTTATCGCATTTCTGAGTTTTGAAGTATTCATTTGGATAAAACTTGTTACTTATATGTAATGATAGATTAAGTGCTGTAATTTCTGCTTTATGGCTGTGTTAGTTAGAATTTATGTGCGACGCCGTTCATTAGAGATCTATGCATGAGGAACTTCAAATTACTCCTAAATATAATTACTGGTTGAACTACCCAACATTTTGAAAAGAATTACGACAGTCCAAAGAATTTAACTGAAGTGAAAAATTCATCTCTTTAAATTGCACCATAGCATGTACTTACTGTGTGTTTAGGGACCATACCATGTCTTGATCACACTACTTGTTTCTGAGGCTATAAGCACAACCACTTGCATTCACAACTTAGAGATACCTGAGGATATCCCTATGTGGAAGGAAGCATGCATAGATCCAGGGGTGATATGTACATACTAGCAGTTCAACTTTTGCCATGATATTATTGTGGAAAAGACATCTCTTGTTTGCACCGGTGCCGTCTAGGTTATCTCCAAGCGGAACGTGTAGCATGATAGATCTGCTGCTTATTTCTTTCTTCTAATAGAACCCTGATTATTTATTTATTTATATTATTCTTATTCTTATTATTAACATGAGCAGGGATCTCAAGGTAATCCAAGTCGTGTTGGCAGCTATTTGCCTAGACCATCCACCTCAGGAGAATGGCACAGTTCCCGTGGAACAGCTCCTATGAGATCACCATCGTCTGGTGGGTTGGCTTGTGCAGCTGCAGCCTCGGCAGAGCGTCGGCATATGCATGGCAATTCTGCCGTTCGTATGGCTATCGATAATGCTGCAGCTTGTGGTATGCTCCAGCGGCCGGGCAGCTCACCTCCTGGAACTACAAGGTTTGTACACGATAATCCTCCAGGGCACTCGACCGAGATATCACCCGGGGATGGGAGGGAAGTACATGGAGAGGAGTTTGGTGAGTGTTTGGCCGACCACCGGTCAGAGGTGGCTGAAGCAGGAGCCAACTATGCTGGTTCCGAAGGTAACGTCGAAACAGGGGCTACGACAGGCCCACTCTCAGAAGGAGGTTTAAGCATGCCTCCAGGACATTTTTTTTTTGGTTCCGGAAAGCTTTGAAAGAGAAAATGATGCTGGCCATGGCTGTTTCAGTAGCAGAGGCTCGAGCGAGAACGAACAACCATGGAGTCAGCTTGCTGTATGTAGTTGGTAGTCTACCGGTCAGCTGACCGTCCTGCTTCATTTGCTTTTTGCATTTCTTTTGGGTCCTTCATTGTTGGTTGTTTTCTTATGTACATATGCTATGGACAAGGGGAAAGGAGATAACGCAAGATGTGGTGGTAAACCTTTGGGTGTACATGCAGGTCCAAGTGGACGAAACCTTTATTTGTCTCTCGTTACATGAAGTTGAGCTTCTTTTATTCGGATGAAGATGAAGCCAGTGAGTGGTGTGCAGCGAGCCATATCCAACAGCTGGGAGAGGGACTGTTTGTACATGGTAATAATAATTTTGGAGGATGTTAGTGGAAAGTTTGTATTGTACATAGGAACATGAATTCAACTTTTTCTTATTTGATCTGCATCGATCATATACTGTTTGACAAAGTAGCGCCTTTTTTGCATGGGGATTTGAATCTCGAGTATATAAGATCAACTAGAAATACCACGAGGCATGTGAACTATGCTTGCACCAAAGATAAGATATCTGATAATATTGACATAATTCTTTAAACAGGCTTCTGAGCACCAAAAAGGAAGAAGAAGAAGAAGATTAAACATGAGACCTGCCAACTATAACCCTATAGGAGCTGATCATATCCTAAACATGCTCTGGCTTGGGGTATACTGAACACAAGTAACCATTCACATGAGTTCCTGCAAAGGTTTGGGATATCAAGCATCACTCCAGCTGTCATCATCACCACCCTCGTCACTGCTCACAAATGCCTGATAAAATAAGCAGCACATCAGACAAAAGCCAAAACAGAGGTTAGGAAAAGAATTTTTTGAAAGAAAATCCTGACCTGGCGAATAGCGCTCGCCTTCTTCAAGATCGCAGCAACATTACCACTGGTAGCATCGGTTGTGGGCCGTGGAATATCGCTTGGTGTCGATTTCGCAGTTCGCCGCAGATTAAATGACTGCACATTACCACCATAAATGGAAAGACCAGCTTGGTGAATGTGGTTTAACAGCATAATCAAGAAGCAAGGGTCTTTTTTTCCACTATTAGCAGTGAAATCTAGAATAATCACTGGATACTGAATTGTCCAAATGGTGGTTCTAAAATTCACTCATAACATGTCAAAAAAGAAAACTCATCATGAAAATAGCAAAAGTACATCTCAAAAATGGATTCAAGTATATGAGCAAATATTTTATCTTCTCAAGAAATAGAGACCTGGTGGTGTATTTACAACATCTTGCAAACAGGCAACTTAATCGATGAACCAAAGTAATGAGAACAGGAAACTACAGATACAACTTTGCACCTAGGTCTTAATTTGATGAAGCAACGTTGAGCGATGAAATAAATTCAGGTGGTTGGCTAGGTTCCTCATTAACACTGCAGGCAAATTTAATCCCGTGTCCCATCATGTATGTTATTTTCTATAAATAGGCCACTACTATCTTTAGAAATTAGAAGTTTACTACATAAAAGCTCTTAAAGGATGAATATAATTTTTTGAAATCCTAAAAAGATATTTTCTAATCGCAAAATCAAAGGAAACAGTGACGAGACATAAACAAGGAAAATCTTCCCATACATCATAGTTTCTAGTTAAGAGCAAATATATATATGTTGAATGCACAGATATCCATTATTTGCATACGATAACAAGTTTCTATATCATCGTGCACATACAATGCCGTTTGGGAAAACCTTCAGGTCCCAAGGTTAATTATTGTCCTCAGGTGACCACACACTATGATCGCCATCTTCAGTTGGTTGTTCCATTTAATTTATGCTGATCATGCTACTTTCAGTGATTAAAAACAAGCATGAGAAACATCAGAGTCCATATTTCATATGCATGAACAAGTAAATTTAATCTGCTCTAAAAGTCAAGAATATCAGGAACTTTATCAAAGATAGATGACAACTAAACAAAGCAATCAGACTGTATAGATATTTAGTTTTCATCTTTTAAACCATTATATGTGCTTGTTATATTGCCAGCAATGAACTCACCAAATTCACGAATGATCTTTTATTATCTCGTCACTAAAATCATGCTAATGGCATGGTACTGCTAAAAACCATTGTTCTGGAACTTTGAAATTTTGCACAAAAGTCACATGTTGCATACACATTGATATGAGGAAAATGAAGAAACTTGAGCAATTTTTGCTTCTAATGTAATACTCAGTTTGAAGCTGAGCTAAATGTCTACAGAGGATACTAACTATAAATTATTCATCTATAATAAGATTAATGCCAACCTTATTCCTGATTTGGTGAAGCAAGTCCTCCCTTGTGTCCACTTCTTTGTGACTAACACGATGAGTTGACCTTTTCTGCCCATTCAATTTCTGCTGATCTTGCTGCAGACATAGTTCAAGGATCAAAATGAGGCAACAACAAGAATATCATCCTACTCTTTTTTTTTTTATATATAAGAGAACAACTGAGCAAATAGAAACTATGTAATTACTTTCTCATTGCAATGTGGTGAAGTTGCACCAATGATAAATGGAGATCTTGGTAAATGCTGCTCCTTTTTCTCAGAAGGACATCTTAGTGCTTGTAAACCATCCAAATTATTGAAATTGCTGGCAGTAATAGCATCAGTAACATCTGTAACTGATGACTTAGATGTTCTCCATTGCACAGGGGGCAGAGGTGGGGGTGGCGGCATCTCATCTTTTGATTGTACTTCAACTTTCGCTAGATTTTCTGGTGCAGAATAGTGTATTCTTTCTTGTTGGTTTCTTAAAGATAAAACAGAATCAAGACCAGGAAGCTCCATGGTAGATCCAGATTGAAAAGGAACTTTGCTGTTGTCAACAATAGTATCAAATTTCTCCAATCCACCTGGTTTGTTCATGTTGGAGTCAGTCAATTGCTCAAATTCCATAGATCTAGAGATGGATATAACTGAGGATTGAAACTTGTCCAAAACACCATTTGACTCATGGTCTATATATTCACTTCTTTCATCTTGTTCCCACTGTTCTGAGATTGAATATGAGCGAGGACTTAGAAGATCCTCCGAAGAATATGGACAAGATCTACAGAAGGTGTCATCATCTGAGTCAGAGCAAACATCTGGCAAAGAATCAACAGGGCCCTGAAGCAATTGAAATGATGGAAAGACAAAATCTTCACTGTTGTCGTGGAGACTGCCATTAGAAAATTCCAACTTCAATTTAGGATTTTCCAGGCCATTCATAGGATGAAAAGAGATTCTCATATATTCAAGTGGTGGAGAAGATTGCTCAGAGTAACGTGAAGTCAAAGAGACTGGCTCTTTTGTTGATATACTAGCAACCTTTTCGTTGGTACTTTGTTCATAGGTTGCCTGGGATACAACTCCATTTGATGCTTCTTGACTATCAGTTAGACACGAAGTCCCATCTGGTTTCCTTATTTCAGTGTTTGTATTTCCCAAAGGTGTGGAAAGTAATGCTTTTCTTTGGATGGTATTTGCTAGAAACCTTTGGGCAAGCCCAGAAAAACTGGATGAGACTCCCATTGAGTTTTGACTAGGCCCATCTTGTCTTGAACCAGTACTATAATTAGCTCTTAAAGGAGCTTCACTAGCGGCACTATTTCTTGTCATGTAAAGTTCACTGGAGCAGGCACCATTACTAATACAAGTACTTTCAGGATTATGTTCAAACTCCCTCTGTGAAGTAGTTTCAGCAGATCCATGTGAGTCCTGTTTGACACCACTGTCATATTCGCTGTGATGGAATGATGGAGAACCCTTGGATTTTTGAACAGCACTATATCCCCTTGCCGAACATCGATCATCAGCTGAACTGCCTTGAATTGAGGAATCTAAATTAGAATGTTCTCTATCCACCTTCATTTCAGATCTTAAATCTACTGACGAAGGTTCATTTTGCATAACTTTTGCATCCGATTTAGCATCCAGTTCATTAACAAGTGTCTGAGACTTCACTGTGCAACTTGAAAGATCAGATGCAAAGTTTATAGAATTAGATATAGAATTCTTACTTTGCATATTCAATACTCCAATCTCTGGTGGTTTCGAAGGTTCGACTCCAAAAAGACCGCCATTTGTCCAAAGCTGGATGGAAGGAGCATTTGACACATCAGTAAAAGTAGAATGTCTCAATATAGATTTCTCAGCAGTGGTTTCAGCTAGCATCATTGTCGGAGAACTGGAAGTGCCTGATTTAGGAGAGTGACTACTGTCAATACACTCACATTCATGATCTTTTGTTTCAGAGGTATCAAGAGCATTGCTTTCACAAAAGTCATTTACAACAGAATGTTCTTGGTTTCGCACAAATTCTGTGTCATATGGCGATTGCACATGTTCTGAGCCATCCGAAGAGCTCAAATGCAAAAAATCTGGGGTCACATCTTGATTCAGGGAACTATGTGATGAATTAGGTACTTCAACATCAGAGGAATTTGGATTTTGTACAACCATGACTTGACTCAATTCTGTTCTAGATTCCATTCCTTGTGAGCTGAAGTTAGACAATGACTCCACTTCTCTTTTGGTGTGACACTCTGTTTCTGTCTCCGTCTCAGAATCCAATGTGTTGGGTGCATCCACATAGTTATCTGTCTCACTGGTAACTTCATCAAAGTGATTGACATCAGATAATGCTACTGGACTTTTACTAGGATGAAATAAGATGTCTTCTTGATTTAATGATTCAATTTCAGCATGTTCAATATTTTCTGGTATGGAGTTCACTTGCAGAAGCTCTAGATCTTCAACCCTGACAATATCCTCTGAATCTTGAACTCTATCAACAAGAATGTCATCATATGAAACTGGACTTGTAGGCTTAAATATTTCAATTTTCTCATCCCATGTAACAGAAGATGATCTGGGAATACTTTGTTCTTGCAGCGAATCATGCTGAGAAACATCATCAAGACAATCTGCAGTTGGCTCATCATGTAGAACAGAAACACACAGACTACTGTCTTTGCTACGCAAATTAGGAATAGGTACTTCATTATAGTCTAGTTCATCAGGTGCCACTGGAGGATTAACATATGAAGTTTGTTCAACATAGCTTTCCTTAGTCTTTGAACCGAAAGATGTAGATCTACTTGAAAATTCAGGGTTTAACTTTGTATCAGCTATAGATATATTCTCAGCAGATAAGCTTTGCCCGTCGATGCTTGGGGATGTGAATCTTGTGCAGCCGTCAGAATTCATAGTTCTACGCACATGAAGAATTTGTAATAATCAAAATAGATCAAGACAAGGAAAACCAGTATCTTTTTTCCAGTAGATCATTCACTGGCCTGAAACTTAAAAGAAAAGTCTAAAAAATTACCTGCAATCACGCTGGGACATGTAGACTGAATGTTGAACTTTTCCATTTCTAAGTCTTGATCCTTTCCTCTGTTCAGATATTTACATATAGCAAAGAATCTTCAGGTAATTATTCCTAAGTCAAAATTCTTTGCCATCATATACAAGAAACATCTAAGAAATCTGGTCAACGTGTGACATGATGCAAAAAAGAGAAGTACAAAATTAACCGCAGTGTCATGTCAAAGTACAACCCCTTTTGTCAGGACAGGTACAAAACCACAAGGACGGCAAAAGATTGAAATTCCAGTCCTTAATTCGAAAGGCATAAAAATTTGTCTGACTCTTGTTCCATGTAGCAGATAGATGTTTTCTCTCTGAAATACTAGGGACCATCAGCTACAAAGAGCAGTTTACTTGTTACCATTGTCCAATTTGTAAACACACTCTGCCACCATTACAAGTATGCAATGCTATCTCGATGTCAAAGAAAAACTGTCATCAGATTATGTAAGAACCAGTAAATGATTCTCACGTTCTGGATTTTCATGCTAATTCTTATTGATCGCATTTGTCCAACACATGTTTATCTAGGTGGTGGTTCTAGATTAGCCAAGATGTCTATGATAAGCAACACGTCTGTAGATCCTTTCTAGTATTGCTTTCTAAGGTTATTTAAGCATTTTGTTTTTCATAGAAGGAACTAATAAAATTCAAAACAAAAAGTACCTTGATTATATGAAATTTCTTCTCTTTTCGAACAGTTTCAGATCTTTGCATTTGTGATGCAGCCCATGTCCTCTTGAAATAGGATGGATCTGAATACCTCTTTAGACAAGCACCGGTGCCAGCATGGTCAAATCTGAATACGAGGAAACAACTTGAACATATCTGAAGGATAAAAGAAACCATCATCAGTCTTGATAAAAAAAAAAAAAGGAACTTACTTGTCAAGCAGGAACAAACGAGGTGGATCACGGCATTCCTCATATGAATCCATCATGAAGCCAGGCAATTCACTGGAAAGGAGGAGGCTTTGCTCAACTCGAATGCGAGCATGCCAGTCGGAACCTAAGATAAACAATTTTCATCAAAGCATTCGAGATGTTAGGAATAGTGAACAAGAAGATAGTCAGAAACTGATACCTGCAACATATGCAAAATGTATGTGGCTTGTTTGTTCTTTAAAGGCCTTCTCAACAGATGGAAGTGCTGATTCTATGTTTCTTACTCGGGTCATCAATATACGCCCTCTTCCAGCTGTAGCTGTTATTTGTTCATGCAAGTCATGGAAAACATCTGCAGCAAATCTATGATATTGACCAATTCATCTCAGTACAGGTATGACAGGCAAGATAATCAACATATAATAGTACACAGGATCATGAGGAAAAACTGGCAATACTAGTAGGAATTGCTGTAAAAACAAAACAACAGAGTTAAAAACAAAAATTGACACAAACTGATAACAATCATAACAAATCTAAAACAGTGAGCAAGAGAAAATCAATCTCGAGTATGATTGTTCAAATAAGAACTAAATGAACACCCATCAAGAGGAAATCATTATGCATCTAACTCGTGCAGATTAGTACTTGGTATCAGTGTCCAAAGGCCTGGTATTGACAAATGATGCATTTAATGACTCTGTAGACGCCATTAACAAGTTAACATTCTGCATAATATATTTTTGACAGGAAACATTCTTTTAATATTGCACTTCTCTTGTTTACCTCTCTTTAAAATTTCATTTTTGAGAGAAAAACAGTGATGGATTTAGCAAAATCATGCACTATCATGCAACCACTTCCGTGGAATCTACAGCCAGAAAAAACATGGTTGAAACCAACCAAATAACTCCTCACCAACTGGTGGTAGACATGCAGCCCACCAGCCCCCTTCACTAGGTCAACAAATTTATCAGCCCATTTTTCTCTGCTAAATGCATCCCTTTTAATAAAGATTTTAAAATATCCTTATTTGATCAATCACTACAAAGAAACCAGATTAAAAGGCAGCATTTCATGACACAAAAATAAACTTGATCTTTGAAGGAATGAGAAGAAAAACACAGCAAAAGGTACTCGAATCATAAGGACGGGATACCTTTTATCGACCGCGTCTCCATTTAGTCACACCAATTGAAATGAGCTCCATATTAGCCACAACCAAATGAATAATATGGCAACTTCTAGGCGAATTCAAGAACAAAAATTCAAAAAAGCACTAGCATACAAAGTCGAAAGCTAATATTTCCTACAACATGCACGGCAAGAACGATAGGGCTTCTGAGAACCCAAGATCAAGAAACGGAAAGAGAAATTAGCAGCAAATAGGAGAAAGATTTAAATGTGCCAACACACATTAAGAAATAATTAAAAGAATTAAGAAGGCGAGCACAACTCACTCGGCGAGATCGCCCAGCTGCCGCAAGATCCCCACGAGGCCGGCGACGGCGACGCCATCCAAGATCGCCTTCGGGTCCTCCTTCCTGAACGCGCCCCTATACAGCTCCGGATCTCCCAATCCGTACTCGTTCCTCACCTCCAACCGCACCAGCGGCATCCTCCTCCACCTCCGCCCTTCTCCCTCTCCTCCGTCGTCACTCGGCGAAGCGGCTTATGGAGGGGGATGAGGGCAGGCGGTAGTGCCGGGACGACGCTGAAATGACGGCGACGGCGACGAGGGTGACGGCTCAACTGTCGGATTCCGGGGTCTCTCACACAAACACACACATTCCCTGCCAAGATTGCCGTCTCCACAAGGCATTTGCCAAGTCTCCCGAGTTAGCAAAGAAGCCATTTTTATGTGGCCTTGGCATATAAAAAAGGTCGGACTTTTCGGTCCATAGCACAAGCTTCGGACATAAATACTGAAGTAATAAAGAAAAAAAAAAAAAAAGTAGAAGCGGAAAGAAATGCGAAAGCAGTCTCAAATTTTTATTGACAATTGCCAACCAACTTCTGTGATAAATTTCGAAATAACTAATAAGATAAACGAAGGAGTAACAACTGCGAATGCAATTTCCTCATAAATAATAGTTAATTTTTCGTATAATAATAAAAAAATATTTTGACAATCCATCTCGTTCGACCAGTGATGACTTGGGGGGAGATTGTTATCCCATGGATAAAAGTTCACGAGAGATCATTCGGACTTATCCCCTTATCTATCGATTTTTATAGATAATAGTTTTAAGAAGATTGTTTGAGCCTGTCGTCTCCGTGAATAAAACGTCAAGGGCATTACAAACGTTACAGATAATTTCCTCAAACGATTAGGTGTAAAAAGTCAACTCTCAAACGAATGTATTTTCGAAAAATCTATCACATTCTACAACGTTCACAAAAAGACACATTTAAAAGTCAAAAGGATCGAGTTGAAAAACTCTTCTCGACATGGACCTTTGTGCATGATCTATCGAGGAGATCAGACTCTATCTCGAACACTCGAAAGCCACTTTGGTGGACATATTGGTACTGCATCACCTGCCTCGTAGAAACACCACATCGGTTCTTCGGATGCTCTTGTGCTTACGGATCCGAACCAAATCGGATCCAAACAACGTGAAAACCCGTTTCCTTTATTGTTAATTAATAATTGCTACTGTCGAAGGAACCGAGAGAGTGGGGGAGGGGTCGGTGGTGTAAAGAAGGCAACGGAGAAGGGCTATCGATTGGTGGTGAGCTACACTTGCGTTTGTTGCAAGAACATGTATAATTTGATGAGACCAGTATCAAAAGATAACGCAAAAAAAAAAAGGACATGATTTGTTTGGTGGTTGGCTGAGGGTGTTTAGATTATAAAAACAAAAAGAAGTTCTTTAAAAAGTGAAACATGTCCTTTATTTTTTCTTTTAGCTTTGTTGTTTTAGTTTGCTAATCACACCTTAACTTCAATTAAAGGTCATTATGGCCTCGGTCATGTGCCATCTCTGTTATGGTATTCTGGAATTATTAGTCTCATAACCTTAATTGAGATCGATCTACTTTTCCATTACTGCATGATCCCATAGAGCACGGCACACTATTCTACCACATAGCAGCAGTTCATGTCACCATCTGTTCGATCGGATCAACATTAAAAAAAAAAAAAAAGAGTACAGAAATAAACTTCTTTTTTATTGACTGATACTTGTTCAAGGAATTCTTAAGACATAATAGGACCTCTACGCACAGGAAGGAGAGCTCAACTCCTTGAAGCTCTTCATGAAGTGTCTTACTATCTTCTAAAGCACCACGATAAATCAGAAATCCAAGAGAAAAGCTGGAGTTCTTCATGAGACTGGGTGAACCGATGAGTGGAAAGAAAAAAAGTTATCTGGTAAATGTTGACAAGTACAGATTAAACAGTGAATAAAAACAGTAAAGACAGAGGTCCCCCCTATCAATTAATCAGTATGGCTCCATTCTGAGATGTTCTCCATAAATTGCAGTCAGAGAGCAGAATTCATCTTCTCCATAAGTTATGCAAGTGTTATTTTTCTTTTCTGCAATTGTTTTTTTTTGTGTTGCTCCTTTCATGCAATCATCACTTCCTGCATGAGCTGGATGGGGTGAGGTGAGCAAAAGACACTGCAAAAACCGGAAGGCTTTCGCAGGTCGAAGCAGCCATGCATGCATATCTGATGGCCCCCAATGACAACCCACTCTGAAGTAAATGCATGAAGTCACCGCCGGCATGGCCTTCGGCGGAGGGAGCTGCAACTCGGGAGCAACCAAGGCGTCCAGGTTCTTCTGCTCCATTGGTCGTTGACTGCACAAGTCTCCTTCCTCCTTTCACCGACGCTCATTTCTGTCAGGATGCTGCTGTTGGGATTTGACTGTGCGTTTACAAGTCTAATCAAAGCAGTTGACTCCATGGCCACCGTGGTGGTGTCACCCATCTGTGAGCTCAGCCTACGAGGGCGGATCATGTCTGCTATTCCATGCGCCGGTAGCCGAAGTTTAATATATCTGTGTCTTCCGCAACATGGAACCACCATCTGAAACACCTTGGGATACCCATCCCTCTTGCATTTCTTATAGAGAGAGGTCGAGGACTAGGTCTCCTCTGCTGCCTTTGCAGAAAGAAACAAATGATAAATAAAAGGTCTGCAAGTTCGTGACACGAATCTGTAGGTGTGGCCATTTGACCACTGAGATGTTCAGCAATCTTTAACCAGATGTCGAACGACATTCTAGATCAGTTTCTTTAGCGTCAAGTCGAAGTAGGTTTACTACCATTTTTGATATCTCAGTGTGCATGAGTCAGGCATCAAAACCCTTGTCCACTGTCGAAAAGAATTCAGCCAAAGGTTGATGGCTTGTGCTTGAGCCTCCCATGTATCATTCATTCCATCTCTCTACATGGCTTCTACCGGTTGCTCTTGATGATGCATGCCACAGGAAAGAGGAAGCTTTTTTGTTTTCTAGAATCTCTTGGTGTGAATATTATTTATCTTCTCTTGATTTGTCCTATATGCAGATGATTTCTTTTCTCGAGGTTCTGATCGTAGCAATTTTATATTTATATTATATATATATATATAGAAGAACATAAAAGATGGAAACATATATTAAGGAAGCTATTTATTGTGACCATGAAAGATTGAAATCGAAAGTTGGAGAAAACAAAGAGACAGGAGGAGCTTCGATCCAACCATCTGCAGAAATTTTTAGATAGTGATGGCCATGCAAGCTGCTGTAACTTTCATATGTCATCATCAGATCCGAGCAGGTGGTGACCCAAAGATCTTGTTTGGTGTCTGATAGCAACAATCCATATCAAGGGACCTGCTCATCACTCGTTGAACTGTCAAGAACAGATGAGTAGACTAGAGACAAACTTGTGTTGGCTGAGATCATTCCTGCTTTACCTTTGAAGTCAGATAAACACCTAGTCCTTCTTTCATTGTACAAAAGGTAGAGTAGATTGCAAGTCTTGTCTTATGATAGAGAAAAAAAAATAAAAATGACAACATCTATTGCTTCATAATCCCACTCGGACAGGCATTACATCACAGGTTCATCCCACAAACTGGCCGAATCAGTGCAAGTGGAAAGTAGCTGAGAGTAGTTGAGTGGGATCATAATTTGTTTCATGATTCATCCGGTTTAATGCTTTTGTCCTATCGGTGAAATCTGCCGGTGGCCTGCTTCCACTTGTTTGTGCTCAAAATGATGCTTCCTTGTTGCTGCCGAGGCTTTTTGCCATCATGAGTTCGGAGAAGGGTCTCTGTCGGCTCCACCGAAAGCTAGCTAACACAGCATACTATCTTGGATGCATAATGAGACTTAATTAGGTTGTGTCCTGAAATGGAGGGCGTCCTTCAAGGAGCTAATCGCTGTGCCAGCCTCATCGGTGTGGCCAAAGGAAGGTGATGACGCCTGTACTCTTCCTTCACCACCAAAACAAATATGTGTACGACGATATCGGCAACTTGCAATCTACAGCTTGGTGTTCCTGTTCCATGTAATCTAATATCAACTGAAGCATTTAAACCTCATTCTTAGCTTAAATATGATCTCCTTTTTTTTTTTAATGTTATTTTTGTACGTGTAATGATTTTTTTTTAATGACCATTATTTAATTAAGAGAAACCAATCCTTATTGGGTTGGCCTAATACTTGTACATGGGCCGGACTTGGGCTCAACATGGCAAACTTGGGCCCAAAAACGGAAGCCTGTCAATAGATGGACTAGGATTGGTGCCCGATACAATAGCCTCGACCAGCTTCACACCGATCTAGATCATAGAATAAGATTAAGATCATGTTTGGATTAAGCTTTAATCTAGATCATGTTTGTCACAAGATGACTTACTCATTCTGTCATTGTTTGAAATGATTACTGTACCACTGAAATGGTGGTATTATCGACGTATCATATGTCGGTATACTGATATGTTCATTGATATTGACTGATACGTATCAGTCCGATAGATTATGAGTACCTAAAACTAAGATTTTTTTACTTTGAACCACTAGTGACAGCCACTTTGATGAGATTTAACAGCAAAATTGTCGACCGTGTGTCTTATAATTGGTATATAGTAAGCTTCCTCTCTATGTCGAGTTTGATTGATTCGTATTGCTAGCCCTGGTTTTATGGCAACCAGTTCACTTCTTGCAATGTGGTTTCTTTAAACCCTATGCATGTATGCGATCTTACCCTCGTTAGGCCATGAGCAAGACGTCCTGTGTGTGTACTCTCTTTACTCATTAATGCCCATAGGCTCTGTAGGGCTATGTCTACCCTATTTATCACGTATAATATACATAAAGCCTGCATCACCTGTGGAGTGCTGAGTACTTCACATTTAAGACTCATGCAAACAGTTTGCTCCCTATGCGATTCACTGCATCAGAACAATACAGCACAGATTATGATTTCCTCTTAGTTTTGTTTTGAGAAGTTGATCTGATTTAGATGAAGACTACCTGCGGATGGTCAAGCGTGCTAACTCAGAATGCAGTCCAAACACTTGCATCCCTCGAGTTTAACTTTACTTTGTCCGTCATGGATGCTACCGAGAGCTCAAAATCTGAGTCCATTATGCTTGCATGGATCTTGAGAACCATGTCCTGTTCCTCCATAGAGGAAGGACACTGAAGAAGAAAGCAATGTCCAGCTCTCATACTCATGGAAAGGAATCCCCAGATTTAACGATCCAAAGCAGCGAAGTCAAAAACGCGGAGGCCGACGTGCGACTCCTCCCTCGCATGTCTCTTACGCTATTCCCGCCGGAGAAGCAGATCACAATCGCAAGGTCTCATATATTTCTGATACTGAAGCAGAATGGATATATAATACGTTTACTTCGTAAGAACTCTTCCTTGTATTACTGTCAACTATTAATAACTTTGACTTGTCAACGATTCTATATATATATATATATATAAATATATATGTCTCACGTCACCTTGCATCGAGTGAGGCGGTGCAGTGTAGAACACCAAGCGATCATGGAATAGAAACAGGCTGTAAGACTGGGATCCAATGGGCAGGTGAAGCTCTCAGACTTGGTAGGAGGGACTAACTTAAACAAACCCCTCATGTGCTTCTTCTTAATCATCCCGCAATACCATGAGCCAAAGCTGGCAGTGCAATTAAAGGGTCTGAGACGGGGGAGTGCGGGGTTGCGGTTTGTGAACGTGAATGCATGGGTTTTTTTTTATTGTTAGTCTCTTCTCTCGTTCAAATACCAACCTTTGCTAACCATGCACTGCATATATAAGGCCACTCCGAATATACGATCCATGCTGTAAAGAGAGATTGACTGAGCAAGAGAGAGGGAGGAGAGAATGGCCACCACCTGCCTCTCTTCTCGGAGACTCCTCGTCTCCGTTCTCTTGCTCATGATCTCGCCCATAGCTCCTCCATGCTGCATTGCCTCGGCGATGGAGGAGGGGTACGCCGCCGTGGTGGGGAGCCACTTCATGGGGCTGAGTCCACGGGCAGGGAGTCGATTCTTGGCGCAGGGCGCGAAGAAAGGAGACCGGTGCGATCCCGTCGCCAGCAACGCCTGCTCCGGGGTGCAGGCCAAGGACGGAACCCAGCTGCTGTACTGCTGCAAGAACCACTGCCGCAACGTGCTCAGCGACCGCAACAACTGCGGCGCCTGCGGCGTCAGGTGCGGTTTCGGGCAGCTGTGCTGCAAGGGGAAGTGCACCGCGGTGGCCTACGACGTCAACAACTGCGGCAAGTGCGGGGCGGTGTGCCAGCCGGGGCTGCGCTGCGAGTATGGCAGCTGTGGCTATGCGTGACCCTGTTCTTCTGATTGCTTCGAGTCGTCGGAGTATATGTACGTATACGGATAGGGTTTTGGTGTGGGAACTGGGAAGTGAAAGGAGGATGGCACCTCTGCTCTCTGTTACTTGTTGCTTCTGTGAAACGCAGGCCAGGCGGTACAGGAAGCCTTTGTTCTAAACATGCTTAACAGCTTCTTTTGTGTATTGATGGCTAAGAAGCCTGTTTCCAAGTCTCGCACGCAGTAACGTAGGAAATGGACATGGTTGGTGCAGATAGCCATGGTTTAGATGTACCGGCATCCTGTAGTTATTTGAGGCGGGCACTCTCCTCCTCATCCATAAGAACACATAACTCATTCGACAGTCGAATTGTTAGCAGCTCCCGATGCGATGAAAAAAAAAACGAGCATCAAGTCGTGCAGTAGAAACGAAGTCCTCACAAGCCACAAGATGACAGACGATGCCAAACGCGATTCACCCTGTCAGCTGTATATGACTTATTTAGCTTGCCTGCATCTTGTGTGTTGGAAATAATCCAAGTAGTTAAGATGAAGATGAGATGATGATAAGATCAATTTAGATAAAGATAAGATTTATTTAGATGTGATAGATTTTTTATTATTTTAAAATATCTGTATTCTATTTTTTAAGCATTATAAATATGTGCTCTTAGTTTATTCCAGAGCACTGTAGATTGTTGATTGAAAGTACTCATGGTGTCATCTACTATTCTCTTCTCCTTCTCTTTGAAGTTCTACAGAAAAGCTAACAGTAGTATCAGAGCCTGGTTCAGAAAAAATCAAAAGGAATACACCGGTCAAAAAGAAGGGAAGACTAATAGATCCAAAAAAAAGAAAAAGAAAAAAAAGAAGATGGCAGGTCTTACAGTAAGTGTTCCTAATCAACTTCTTCCTATCTTCAAAGGTGATAATTACAACAAGCAATAGATGATTCCCTATTTTCCAGAATCATGATGGCATCAACATCAACAGAAGCTTGAGAGATATTAAAAAATGTGTTTGGAGGCACAGAGAAGGTAAAAATTTCAAAGCTTCAAATTCTTCGTCGTGAATTTGAAACACTTATGATGAAAGATTCGGAATCTGTTGCTGATTTCTTCTCAAAAGTTTCTTCTATTGTGAATCAAATGAGATCTTATGGTGAAAATCTAAAAGATCAAACTGTAGCAGAAAAAAATTTACGAAGTTTATCTTCAAAATTTGATATGATCTCTACTGTTATAGAAGAAGCTAAAGATACAAGTATATTATCTGTAGATGAATTAATGGGATCTCTTTTAGTCAATGAACAAAAAGTGAACAGATCTTCAGATGAAACTTTGGAACATGTTCTTCAAATGAAGATAGATCAGAACAAGGATCAAAAAGAGAATTCAGAAATCAGATCTCAAGGGAGAGATCAAAAGGATAGAGGACGAGGCCGACCAAATGAAGGTAACAAAGAAACTCAAAAATATTTTTGTTGCAAAAAAATAGGACATATTGAAAAGGATTGTTAGTACAAAAATAAAAATCCAAATGTTCCTCTATGTTCTTATTGTGGAAAATATGGACATTTTGAAAAAGATTGTTGAAACAAAAATCAAACAAACTATCATGAGGAAAAAAATGATGACAAAAGAGATGAAGAAAATATTTGTTTGATAGCATCTGATGAAGAATATTCTAGTTCTGTTTGGTTTTTGGATAGTGAATGTAGCGATCATATGACAGGGGATAAAAGCCTATTTCAAAAGCTTGATGATTCGGTCAGATCTACTATACAGATGGGAAATGGTAAAAAGGCTCAAGTAAAAGGAAAAGGAACAGTTGCTATGAACACAAAGTCTGGTAAAAAAATTATTGATGATGTGTTATTTATTCCTGATTTAAAACAAAATCTCATTAGTATAGGACAACTAATGAGAAAAGGATATTATGTTATTTTTTATGAAGAAAAATGTCTGATTTATGATAAGAAAATTGGTAAATTGATAGCAACTGCAAGGATGACAAAAAACAAAATGTTTGTCTTATTATTTTCGGACTTTGCTACTCTTACCGAAGAATCAACATTATGAAAAAAATAGTTATGATCATTTAAAATTCTGTGGATCTATGCAAACTGTCTCAGATGATGCAGGTCGTAATGTTGATGACACACATATACAGAAAAGGGGTGAAGCTCTAAATTCAAAGGACAACAATGAAAATACGCATACAGAATTGGTAGAAGTTTCTGATGATGAAGAAAGCCAAGAGAAAGAAAAGAAAATGAAGCTTCCTCATATAAAGGGATTCAATCCTATAAATGCAGAGTCTCCATCATATCATCAAAGATGACTACCAAAGAGAAAAATATCAAGAGAAACGATGTCTCCATCATATCATCAAAGATGACTACCAAAGAGAAAAATATCAAGAGAAACGATAAAATATTTCAGGTCAGAAGTTCTCAAAAATGTGTGGACCGTGAAAAAACATAAGACAACCGCTGCAGCAACGAAGATCAGCTTATCGACATTTTCACAAAAAATTTGGAGAGAAAAAAGATTACTTGAAAATAATTTTAAATTATAACTACTTAAATTAAGGGGGTGTATTGGAAATAATCCAAGTAGTTAAGATGATGATGAGATGATGATGAGATCAGTTTAGATAAAGATAAGATTTATTTAGATGTGATAGATTTTTTATTATTTTAAAATATCTGTATTCTGTTTTTTAAGCATTATAAATAGGTGTTCTTAGTTTATTCTAGAACACTATAGATTGTTGATTGAAAGTATTCCTGATATTATCTACTATTCTTTTCTAAGTTCTATAGAAAATCCAACAGAAACATGCAAGCGAAGTCACAAGTCCACCTACCACCAGTATATGATGTTTCGATCGCTCAGCAGAGTGATATGCACTTTTGGACCTTTCCCCGTCCCCCACAACAATGATGGCATCGCAAGCTTGGCGTGTTCACGAGGAGTGATGTGGCGTATCTAAATCTTGCCTCGTTAGAATTGGCAAAGCCCATGAGCTACCTAAATTAATTACTGCAGCCAGTAAGGGGTCTGAGATATAGATATGAAAACGTGGCCGGCCTCCGTATAGTTAGTTCATCATCGTTGGTGCTATGGCTTTACTAGAGAGAGCATTTAATATGGTGTTCTAAGGAGGTGCGAGGGCTTCATTTGTTAAAGAGGCTGCGAGTTTAGATCTGCTGATGCTGAATTGATGAGACCACATGACCAATAAATGAGAAATGGATTGCGTGGTATGGAGAGGGAGTCACGTGACCATTAAATGCGAATTGGATGCTCTTCCCCTCATGTCTGACTACCCTTCTCTCTCTCCCTCACCCACAGAACAGCTGAAAACCCGACATGATTCCAAAGGCAGTCAGTTCCTCCCGTCCTTCCCCTTCGTCAAGCTCTTGAACACGAGACCAGATCACGGAAAGATGAAGAGCACGATGAGTAAGGATGTCTCTTGAGTTAGGTCAATCCGTGGATCTGCAACCCCACCAATCTGTACAGTCGATGCATCGGGATATCTAACTTGAGTTTTTAGTAGATTGCAGCGGAGAAGAAAGACTCAAGGAGTTTTCGAGGAGAGGAGGTGGACCAATGGCCCATTTATGCCTTCATAAATATTTCTGGAATATAATAAAAGCTCAGTGACTGATCTCTTTATTTCTTCTTTTGCTTTTAGTTTTTTGTTTTTAGAGGGAGGGAGGAGTCAAATAGCATCAGCCAATCAAAAATAACAGACAGATTCTACTCTACCATCATAGCTTTGTTTCGAAAAAGAGAAGCCAACTGAGAGCTTTCAGTTTTCTTGCTACCTTTCTCCTCCACCCTTCGCAGACTCTTTAGCTTTCTCGCCTCCCCATTACCGTCCTGTCTCCTTTCTGCAAATCTTTTCCGTCTGTCAGCCTTCTTTTCCTCTACTTATATTCTTCAAAGATAAGTTTTTCCTCCACTGGATGAAATGGAAAGCCATCCAAAAGCTCAAGAAACCATCAGCAGCAGTAGCAGCAATTACGGCTGCACCAATGGAACAACACCAGCTGCTGCTCCGCCGTCGTCGTCGTCGCCACCAGCTCCACCACCTCTGACTCGGAAATCCGTTCCGAGAGATGGCGAGGTGAATCCGTACCCGACGACCTTCGTCCAGGCTGATACTTCCTCCTTCAAACAAGTGGTCCAGATGCTCACAGGCTCAGCCGAGACCGTCGCCGCCGCCGCTGCAGCTGCCGCTAACTCGACTGTGCGGAAGGCACCGGTTGCTCCGGCCACAAAGGCTACCGGCCCAAAGAAGCCTGCTTTCAAGCTCTACGAGCGCCGGAACAGCCTCAAGAACCTCAAGATTCTTAGCCCACTCATACCAACATTCTTCAACTCCAACCCCAGCACCCCCGTCACCGCTGCCGGATTCTCTCCTCGGAAGCAGCCGGAGATCCTGTCGCCCAGTATTCTGGACTTCCCTTCGCTAGTGCTGAGTCCGATAACGCCCTTGATCCCTGATCCCTTCAACCGGTCGCCGCACCCGAACTCAGAAGCTGCTAAATGGGCGGAGGACCGGGCGATCGCAGAGAAGGGGTTCTACCTGCATCCTTCGCCGCGGGCTTCGGCGGAAGCAGACCCTCCACGGCTGCTGCCGCTATTCCCGGTGACATCTCCCGAGGTCTCTTCTGATTTATCTCTTGCCATGCCTCGGTCTTCCACTAGAGCAGTTTGACGCCGCAATTATGTTCAAATCCTGTGCTTCTTTTATCTCTATTTGTAATGTTTAGTCCTTCTTCTCTAATGCAAATCCAGCAGCATGAGACCGAATGATCACGTCTTTTGATTCTTCTTCCTTCTCTTCTGCTGAGATGATTGGGAAATTGACTGTCGAGTAAAAGCTACCGGGGGCAGAATTCTCCTCTGTCGATATCTTTTCATCCTGTGATATTGATTGCAAATCAAGCTGATAAAGAACAGATTTTTAATTCAGAAAACAATGTAACCGCAACAGTTCAGGCACCATTCGACACTGCTTCAGCATGGGATAGTGCTGATGATGGGGGCGGAATAAATATGATGATGAGCTCCATGGAGGTGGACCCAAACTGCTACCTTTGAAGAAAATATTGCAAAGTTATTGAGGAAAGGGGGGGTGCTGAGTGAAAGAAGACTCATACCCCACTCCTCTTTGGTTTTGATTGGAACTTGCTGTCAACAGGTGCTTGGATTCATTGCCTCCAGTATCTCAGGCTCATCTTTCCTTCTCCATCTGCCTCTTTTTCACATGACTTGTAAGCCAAGCCAGGGTCCTTTGGATCTCGATGCATCTGACCATTAGCAGATTTGAGTAATAAGCTGGAATTGCTTCGCTAAGTGTAAGCAGTGCAAAGAGTTGCCTCCTGTTTCAGTTTATCTTCACTCGCAATACCTGAAACTGAGGGAAGAGGACTGCAGCTTTTAAATGTCTGAAACAACTAATTCTGCTCAGCCATTATGGACCTTTCCTGTCAAAAGGGCAGGGAAATCTATCTCAGTGCCATTTCCCATTTGATCTATCCTCATCCGACCCATTCAGGCTTGAATTGATGAGTCTCATCAACCTTGCCATGAACATGGGACCATCATCTCATGATCCAGACATACAGAACTGGGTAGCTGAGTCAAGCTACTCAAGCTGTAGTCAGTCTGTCCTTAGGTCCACCTATTTATGAGGACTAAGAGATTTGGTTTAGCTCCTCTTGAGCAGGCAATCTATTCTCAACCACATTCCGAGACTGAGTCCTCTCCTTAGAGATAGCCGTCGTGGTCGACTGACAGAGAAACAAAAGTAAGCACAAGCAAGAATCTCAAAGTGGCATGGCCATCAAATCAAAGCTGTTTAAAGTTTTTGGCTTAGTCAAGTAGGAATAATTAGGTCCACTCCCAGATCCTGAAGAAATAAGTTGCTTCAGCATCGGATTCTGGTTCCCCACCATGCCGAAGATGGTTTGTGCGATCAATTAAATTCCCCATTGTAGATGATCGAAGCAAAAGCTCTGACAACAATGGCTATCATTTGCAAGTCTTCTCAGATACATCATCACAAGCAAAAACGTTGATGGTGCTAATCTAAATTGGCAAATCGCTGCTGCTGCTGTTTTGGACGACAGATGTCGATACAGAGATCTTGGAATGCAAAAGTTTGATGGGTGTCGTAAACCATTTCATTTTGACTTTTTGGATTACCATCCGTGATCGGTGGCTTCTAGTTCCATGCATGTCCATGGCAGACAACACACACTGGCAACCACAATTCATGAGTCAGATCACAATTCATTAAGATTTCTGGTCCCATGTGATAGGGACGAGTCAAAGTTTGGTTTTTCTGATCAGGGAAGATGTAGGTCATTTGAATTAATCATTCTTCTGCCTACCAAAGTACAGCAGAGTTGTACCCCATGACACACGGATGAATACCTACTTCGATCATCAGATGTGCGAGACCTTACAGAGGAGGAGTCGTCATGAAACAGTGGTTGGTGCTTTTACTCCATTTCTGAAGTACCATGAGCTAGCAACAAGTTTTACTTTTAAGAACCCTATTTTGTTGCTCGACAAGAACAGCATTTGTAAGTAAAAGCAGTTGAATCTCTGGTTCACCATAGCAGAGAGGTTTAAGGAGATAACTAATTCCAAGCCAACACATGAAGACCATTTGCTTCAACATTGCTCGACAGTTGTAAAGCTTTATTCAAGATGAACAGTTAATGGAATCAAACTGTATTCGTCCTGAAAGCAACACATAATGACCACCAGAGCCTGGAATGTCACATACAAATGCTCTGTACAGACACAGAACCTTCGTCGCAGTTCATCGAAGTGATGCATCTCATTGGCAAAGTGAATCTTCTAGAACTAGTTTGCTGCACTCCAGCATATAACTCGTGAAACTTTCTGTCGACAAAGATCTATACGACAAGTTTGTGTCAGTACAGAGAACAAAAACCATATGTAAAGAAAAAGTGGCAATGATATCTCAGTACGTGTCGATGAATTGGGCCTGTTTCCTAAGGTCGGCCATGTATCGATGGAGGCCGTCAACGGAGACGAAAACAGTGATGTCACGATCAGAATTGGAATTCTGCAGGTGAAATAAGGATGGTGATGGTCCTGGCGGTGGAGGTTGACGAAAGAGAAGTAAAAAGTTCCCTCAAATGCTGGGAGCTCAACGTGAAAATGGTGGAGCGCAGTTTACAAGTGTGAATGATCGATACGATCATGCAAGACTTTGATGACTCGATGTTCGATGCATGCTTTGTTATCATCAGTCCTCATCACAAGCTCCACCAGTGCGTATCAAGTTGGTGTCACTAACAAGCAACTAGGCAGCTTCGTCGACCACGTTGCAGGTCTAACTCTTATATAGGGCAAAATGAAAGTTACTATGAAGTTTATAAAAACAAACTTTATGTTGTAGATTCCTGTGTCTAGATTTCAACATCTCATAACACTTTACTCTTGCAGAAAAGGAGACTCAATGCAGAGAGAAACAAAATCTTTCAGCATATATAATTTAGTAAATAGATAGACTCAGCTCCCCTTCTATCATCCTTTCTGTCTCCTAAAATTTTAGGAGAACAGTTGGTTAAGCTAGTAGCTAAGCATGGATAGCCTTCTTCAATCTCCCCATCACCTGGTCAGCCTCTCCGGTTCCACTCTTAGGTGCCTACATGTAAAGAGAAGTAGGGTTCAAGATACCAGTGATTTGTATGCATGAAATTGACCCAACCATGAAAAGAAGAAGAGCTGTTTCTGTATAATTAAGCAAGTGATCACCAAGGACTGGATGGTGTGGAAAGCTGTGTCGCCTGCGACAGCATAGCTAGCCGTGATGATATCGGCCCCTTCCGATTCCAGAACTCGAACAACCTCGCAGAAGATGAGATGATGATCACACTGGCTACTTACTACGATCACCCTTAACCCAGAACGCAAGTCCTGGACATCTATCTTGGGAGGTCTCGAAGCAGTAGCCGCTTCACTCGCGGTGCCTGCGCTACACGTCAGTTGCCTCTTCCTCTTTTGCATCCTTTCGAGCATCTCCTGCATCCCTTTTATGTAGTTGATCGCTTCGTTCAGCCGGTCGGGCAGCGTTACCGCCGCCCCCCCCTCCTGCTGCAAAGTCAATCAAAGATCGAGGGAAAAGAGTGAAAATTAGCACACGGCTTTCTGATACCGACGACGGCCTTCTTTTACGTGGCTAGCTAAGAGAGATAAATTACCTGTGAGCTGGGTGTCGGGAGGAGGGAGATGAGCTTGGAGTAGAGAGCTTTCATGTGGATCCTCCTGTTCTTTTCGATGGTCTTCCGGTCTGGCCTCGTCGAGCCGTGGGGGGACGTCTCCATGACGGTTTCTTGTTGGGGTATGGAACTACTACAGCTCTCAGTGTTTGCTGGAACCTAGGTTTGCATTCGTTGGTTTGCTCTATATAGAACCGGGTGGCCCATCAGAACAAGCTAAAGCGAGTATGAAACAAGACGACCACGCGCTTTGTTTAGGAGTTGGAGAGGGATGACCCGGGTTGACTTTGACACTGAACTTGAACTCACGCAGCACTAAGCTGTTTTGCACGCACAGGAAACTCCCATCTTAGTAGGCCTCGTCGTAGACCCGGCACAGATGGTGGATCTGTGGACGGCAAGGGGAAGTCATCTGCTGCCTCGAGCTGGAGAGCCGATCCACTGCACTCGCCGACCAGCAACTTTCGGGTCGAACCCATTCGACGACCACAGTCGTATTTTAATCACGCGAGTGGAGGCGAATGACGAGAAGGCGATTGCATCACCGGAATCCGCATTTCTGATGTAAATTATCTACGACGTCGAAAGAGATGAGCTTTATGACCGCCGCACTGACGGGGAAGTCGCTTTAATCCCGTCATTATTTATAACCAATAAATAAAATTACGCTGTAATTAGTCGGTATTTGGAATTTGTTACCTTTTTCTTTTAGGCTCGTCTTTTGCGCCCGCCGCGTGCACCACGCTTTTCATGGGGACGGGCCCCGCTGTGGGTCCACCATATGTCCGCGTGGCCGAGAGGCGCCGAACGCACGTCTCCTGACCGCGATTTCTCGAAATCAACCGGCGCGTGTAGCGTCATCTTCGACTAGATTTACCTGTTTGCTACGTGACTAACGCTGATCGGATACAGAGGACACGTGGGTCAGACCTCGATTTCACGCGCAACGTGCGATCTTTACCATGCTGTTGTGTCCTTTTGGTTTGGAGTTTTGGTACGTGAGTTGTTCGTTGAGGTGTGTGAAGTTTTACTACCCGGCTATTGGCACCGACTTAGTTAATCCGAGACTTACAATCATGGGGTCGAGGCTGTAAGTTTGTTGGGAGCTGGTCATGACTGAAAATCCTTGGGCGATGTTGAAAGATCGTTGAAAGCTGCTCAGGACTAAAGCGTCTGGCGAGGTTGAAAACTCGTTGGAAGCTGGTCGGGAATGAAAGTCCTTGGGCAAGGTTGAAAGCTCGCTAGAAGCTAGTCAGGACTCAAAGCCCTTGGATGAGGCTAAAAGCTCGTTATAAGCTGGTCGGGACTAAAAGCCATTTGACAAGGTTGAAAGCTCGTTGGAAGCTATTCGTGACTTAGAGTCCATAGGTGAGGTTGAAAGCTCGCTGGAAGCTGGTCATTGGGACTGAGAGCCTGGGCGAGGCTGAAAGCTCACTGGAAGCAAGTCAAAACTGAAAGCCCTTGGGGAATTTGAAAGCTCGCTAGAAGCTGGTCGGGACTGAAAGCCCTTGGATCGTCACTACGCTGAGCCACATCATTGTTCGTGACGCGCTTTGTCACATCGGGCAGTCGAGGACGTTATGCATTGTGCTTTCTAGCGAGGAGATTTCTTCTCGGAATTGATGATGATTCGTTTGCCAATCGGGACCCTTTAGAGGGCAACGCGTGGCCTGCACAATTTCCCATTGGGCACAGAGCCTAAAGTGTCATAATGAGCTGTCTCGCTTTTTGGGCAGGTGAAGTGACAACCAGTGCCGGGGTTGGTTATTAATCCTCTCTGGTTCCCCCACGGTCGTCTCTTACCTTATCTGTGGTTTTGGCTCTGCATCTCTTACGATCGTCGTCGCCTTCGGCTCTGGCAGCACCAACGATTATTGCCTTCAACCCCTTTTTCCTCCCCTAACAGTTTCTTGAGCAGGTCGGATGTCTTCCACCTCCTCGCACTTTGAGTCTTGTTCGGTCGAGGTTTCGGCTCGTAGGTCTAGGGCTTTAGGTCGTCCCTCTGGGGACTCTAAGTCGACCGTCATTCCTTCATCATTCAAAGGTATAACCCTGGATGATTATGGGGCCACGGAGGCCCTAACGACGATGCAATCATGTTTCAATCTTGATTCGACTGTGACGGCCCGTTGGTTGATTGATGTTAGGAAACACTATTATGTTCCCCCCAAGTATGAACTTCATGTTTCTCTACTGGGTCAACATCCTTATGATGTATTTTCAAATGGTTTCGATCAGTCGATCGATGCCCTCGAAGCAGGACTAAGGTTCCTGTTGCACCCTGTGATCTAGGCGTGCCTTGAGGGGTGGTAGATATCACCTTCTTAGATGGCGCTCAACTCATGGCGCTATCTGGTGACGTTCCTGTGGGAATGCTACGGGTAAGGTATAGCAGTAACCCGAGACCTATTTACGGCCTGTTTCGCTTAAGTTGGGGGTAGGCCAAGTTTTACCTGAACTCCCGTAGCGGGTTTCAGGTGGGGGTGCGCCTTCCAACAACAAAGGCTAGAAAGCATGGTTTTTCTTTATTTCTTGTTGCTGGGGCTGGAGCTTCCCGACCGAGTGGACATCTTGAATGGTGAACAACTCAGTCCTGGTCCTTTCGGACAACGAGTCTGAACTAGTCGAGATCCTTTCTGCTTCAAGGGGGGTGAGGGACATGAACGAGGCATAGCTAACTGATGTGGGCCTTAGCCCAACCCCCCAGGGTATGTTTCTCCTTTACTCTGCATACTGAGTTTGCACTAACCATACATTTTGCCCTGTATAAATGTTCAACCTCGGGAAGATAAAGTCTAGCGGTAGCGCCAGCAGTGGGTCGACGACCAGCGCATCCTCCACTTTGGGGTTTGTCGTCATCACAGCTGAGAAGCGTCCCGACACCAATGAGGGCGTGAACCTGAGGAAGCGCAACAAGGGGGTAGCTCCCGAGCAGCTTGTGGGCGTGGTTGGGAGTACCACCAAGGCCCCTGCCAAGAAGGGGAAAGAGCTAGTGGAAATCGAGGAACTCCCCGAGAGGGGGTACTCCAACAGGAATTTGTGTGAAGTGGAGGATAGGGCAGGAGTGAACAGGTACTTCGCTTCCATTATGACGCGGCTAAGTCCCAGCGAAAGTGAGGAGCCACTGACGTCGAGGTGATCATCAATCTTCGGGTCGGGTCGGGTGTGGACCGAAAGTCCGCTGGCTACAGAGTACCTACGGGGGGCTCTTCACCTCGTACTGGCAAAGCAACTGTATGAGTATTTTTTCTGAGGATCTCATTAATAAGGTCGTCAAATCGGCTGTCTGGGTGGGTGGCCTTTTCTCCCATTTTTTCTTTTTTTTCTTCTTCTTTATTTGAGTTTTGCCCCTTTTCCTTGCATATGCTCTATTTTTGTGAGCGCCCTTGTCGATCGGGTCCATGACGCGGATCGACTGGTTCGGTACAAGCATAAAAGAATCCTGGCACTCCGGGCCGCTAATAAGGAGCTGAAGCTTGCGACCGGCCAAGAGGTAGTTGCGACTGTCGAGCATCGGGTGAAGGAGCTACAGGCGACCATGGACTGGTTGTGGGTTGAGTTGGAGTCTTCAAAGAGCTGGCGCAAGAGCCTCGAGTAGGAGGTTGACACCTTGCGCTCTAACTTAGAAGGGGCCGGGATGATCGAGCCTGCTTGGAGGGAGACATGCTATCACCGACCGAGGCAGCGACCTTCCTTGAGGTTGAGCTGAAGGCCGAGGGGCCGAAGGCGGTGACCGCCACCTACAAGGCGTCTTGAGAGTTTGAGTCGGGCCTCAAGAAGATGGGGCAGATCAGCTACAAGTTCGAGTATTGGGTAGCGCTCAAATAGTTGCGAGCCAAGCACCAAGAGACAAAGATCGAACATGACCATTCGTCGAGTGTCCTAAGGACAACAACATGAAGATGGACCTCTACCGACCTTTTGATGACAACACCCCCTCAGAGAACTAGCCGATCTTGTAGTAACTTCCCCTTTTGTGCGTTTGGCACCGAAGCCCTGTTTTGTGTTGGTTGCCCGACCATCCATGTAATTTTCACTTGTCAATGAAACTCTTTCTCAGGAGTTTTCATTCCATTGTCTGAACTGATCTAAGGCACTTAGAATTTTTCGTTCGTCGTTAGGCATAATTTTTTTTCAAGTTTGATACATGCCAGGTCCGAGGGAGGATTCCACCGTCCATTGTTGCTATGGTGTAAGTCTCATCTTGAATAGTCCGGATGACACGGTATGGCCCTCCCCATCTCAGAGGAAATTTTCCACAGGAGTGCTCAGGATCGATGACCTCAGCTTTCCTGAGGACTAAGTCTCCCATGCCAATTAATCGGGGTCAGACCCTCCAATTGTAGAGTTGGGAAACCGCCTTCTGGTAGTGTGGGTTCTTAAGTGTGCTTCAGCCCTACGTTTCTCGACAAAATTGAGATTCTCCCTGAGGCCCGCTTTTGATGCTTCGGGAGTGAATTTCTCAACCCTTAGGGTCAGGAAGACCACCTCAGACGATAGGATGACCTCGATGCCAAAGGCCATACTATAGGGTGACTCTCCCGTCAGGGTCTTGGGGGTTGTCCGCAGGACCCATAAGACACTTAGGAGCTCATCAACCCAAGTAGTTAGGACATCAGTCACCCTTCTCCTTCTTTGACCCTCGAGTATGCTCCTATCGGTTACCTCGGCCAGTCCATTAGCCTATCGGTGAGCAGCCAAACTGAATTTCAACTGTATCTGATAGCTTTGGTAAAAGGCCTTTAACTTGGGATTGTTAAACTGCATCCAATTGGCCATGACTATGGCTCTCGTGATATCGAATCTCGTGACGATGTTCTTACAGATGAAGCCTTCTACTTGTTTTTCAGTGGTTAAGGCTAGGGGCTCAACCTCGACCCATTTGGTAAAATAATATACCTCGACGATCAGGAACCTTCACTGTCTCGAGGTTGGGAGGAATGGGCCGAGAAGGTCCATCCCCTACTGTGCGAAAGGCCAAGCGTAGTGGATCTAGGAGAGCGGCAAGGCCGGCTGGTGAGAAATGTGTGCATGCTTCAGAGACTTCATGCACTTTTGGACTTAGGCCACTACGTCAGCCCGTATGGTCTATGGTCTGCCAATAGTACCTGAGGCAGAGAACCTTGAAGGCCAAGGTGCGTCCTCCGATGTGCTCGTCGCATATTCCCTCATGAACTTTAGCGAGTACCGTGTCGGCTTCAGTCTTCGATAAGATCGTAGTAGGGGCTAACTGAATGTTCTTTGGTAGAGGTGCCCATTGATGATATCATACCACGCCTCAGCCCTTTTGACTCGACGAGCGGCCCCTTTGTCGGTCGGGAGGCTCGTGTTCCTCTTGTAGCATAATATTTCCTCTAGTCAGTTTGGGTGGGTGACCATTGTGGCCTTCTCGATTATGGCAACTATCGGTCGGTGGATGCTGGCAATAGCTGATGGCTCACCACTTGCAGTACCGACGGAGGCTGACTTCGCCAGGGCATCGGCCCTGGAATTTTCGGTGTGAGGGATTTGAGAGATGGTGAGGTGTTTGAACATGTAGATGAGGTGGTGCACCTCGACTAGGTATCTGTCCATGTTAGGCTCCCGAGCCTCGAACCCTCCACCAACTTGACTGGCCACCAGTTGAGAGTCGGTGAACACTTCAAGGTACTCCACTTGCAGCTCAATCGCCAAACGTAGCCCAAACAATAGCGCTTCGTACTTTGCCTCGTTGTTGTAGTAAGGAACTCGAGTCTCAGTGCATCCTCTTAAGCCTGCCCGGAGGGGTCCTTCAAGACTATCCCAGCCCCCTAGTAACGTTCGTCGATGCGTCGATGTGGAGGGTCTAGGCTGGCTCATCCTAAACGGGTTTGGGGGTCGTTAGCTCTGAGGCGAAGTCAACGACCTGAGCTTTGATTGCCATTCTTGGGGTGTATGTCAAGTCAAACTCGCTTAGCTCCACCGACCACTTGAGCATTCATCATGCAATTTCAAACATAGAAAGAATTTGTCGCAGTGGTTGGTCGGTGATTACCTTGATCAGGTGGGTCTGAAAGTACGATCGTAATTTTCTTGCTGCAAGAATTAGGGCGAATGCAAGCTTCTTGATCGGGGGATACTGTTCCTTGGGGCCATATAGGACATGGCTAGAATAGTACAGGGGTCATTACTTATTTCCATCGACTTTGACTAGGACCGAGCTGACGATGCTCTTTGAAGCGGCAAGGTATAACTCGAGCTGGTTACCGGTGCTGACCGAAGATATTAGGGGTAGAGCGACGAGATGGCTCTTTAGCTCCTAGAAAGCTTGTTCGCACTCGAGGCCCCAGCTGAAGTCCTTGTTCTGCTTTAGTGCATGTAGGATAGGATAGCTCTTATCGCCAACTTGAGATATGAATTGTCCGATCGTGGCCAATCTTTTGACAAGGCATTGTACCTCCTTGACCATACGGGGGGCTTCATGCTGATGATGACCCTGACCATCTCAGGGTTTACATCTATTCCTCGCTGATGAATGATGAAGCCGACAAATTTTCCTAATGCCACGACGAAGACGCACTTGGTAGGGTTGAGGGTTCAAAACGTCTCGACGAGATCCGTGAGGTGTGCTCGTGCATGCTCGCTTTTGATGATCATGTCATCTACGTAGGCCTCTATGTTTCTACCGAGTTGATCCTTGAACAGCTGGTTGACCATTCTCTGGCAGGTAGCACCAACATTCTTCAGTCCGAAATGGTATTACTTTGTAGTAGTAGGTGTCATGATGTGTGATGAACGCCGTCTTCTCTTGATCCTGATGGGCAATTCGAATCTAATTGTAGTTCGAAAACATATCCATTAAAAAAAGTAGCTTGTACCCCGAGGTGGAGTCCACCAACTGATCAATTCTTGACAGGGGGTAGAAATCTTTCAGGCAAGTTCGGTTAAGATCGATGTAGTCGACACACATGTGCCAGCTTCCATTAGCTTTTTTTTATGAGAACTACATTAGACAACCAGCTCGGGTATTTAACTTCTGCTATAAGCCCAGCCCTTAACAGCCGATCTACTTCCTCTTCGATGGCCCTCTACCAGTCGAGGACAAACTTCCTCGGCCTCTGTTGTATTGGGCGAGCTCCCAGGATGTTGCTTAATCGGTGCTAAGCTATTTTCGGGCAAATGCCTTGCATGTTATTTGGTGACCAGGTGAAGACATCCACGTTTCACCCGAGGAAGTCTATAAGCTGGATGCGTTAGTCCTCGAGGAGAGCTGACCCGACCCGGACCATCTTTTCCAAACGATCTTTGTCCAAGGGCACCTCCAGTATTAGTTTAGTAGACTCGGGCCGAGATTCTGGCTCGTCGGGCTCCCGAGGGTCGGGGACCGGGGTTTCTTTCTTACCTTTATTGGGGATGATGGTTGCTGCCAAGTAGCACTGTCTTGACTCTCGTGGGTCGCTCCTGACCTCCCCGGCCCGAGCGTTGTTTGGGATATTCATGCTGCGATGGTACGTGGATACGATCGCCCTTAGCTTGTTGAGAGTTGGTCGACCAATGATCATGTTGTATGCTGAGGGGAGCTCGACCACCATAAAAGGAACCATGAGGGTCATGGTCCTTGGCTCGTCATCGAAGGTCATGGGGAGGATCACGATGCCTATAGGAGTTATCGCATCTCCGGTGAATCCTGTCAAAGTTGAGGTCATGGGGGTGACATCCCTGTTAGTCATGTCGAGCTTGTAAAAAACATCGAAGTAGTGTATGCCAGTGGAACTCCCTATGTCTATTATAATGCGCTTGACACGTGCATTTGCTATGTTGGCCGAGATCACTAGGGTGTCGTCATGGTCCGGATATTCATTTTCAGACTTGAAGGTGATCTCGGGGTCCTGCTGCACCCTGGGTCTCTTCTGTACCTTTGCTCGGGCATGAGCCTTCTTTGCCGAAGAGCGAGGGCGAGATCCTTGTTAGTTATGTCGAGCTTCTGGAAAGCATCAAAGTAGAGTATGCCAACGGAACTCCCTATGTCTATCATAATGCGCTTAACGCGCACATTTGCTATGCGGGCCGAGATCACCAGGGCGTCGTCATGGTCCGAATATTCATTTTCAGACTTGAAGGTGATCTCGAGGTCACGCTGCGCCTTAGGTCTCTTCTGCACCTCTGCTCGGGCATAAGCCTTTTTTGCCGAAGAGCTGTCTTCTCCTATGGTCAGACTGCCCACTATGACATCAATTTGCCTCTCCACAGGGCCTTTTGGGTGAAGCGATGGCTCACATGGCTTTCTCACATATCAGTTAAGGTGACCGTAACGAATGAGATCTTCAATTTGGTTCTTCAGGTCATAACACTCCTCGGTGTCATGACCGTAGTCACGGTGGAAGCGGTAGTAGCGTTCACGATCATGCTCCTCGAACCGAGTCCTCATCGGGTTTGGGGCTTTGAGGAGTCCTTTCTCCCAGATCTAGAGGAAGAACTTAGTCCTGGTTGAATTGAGTGAGGTGTGGAGAAGTCGGGGAACTTGCTTGGCTCTTTCTATCCTCCTCCTTGGGGGTCTTGATGGCGGGCCTCGAGAGGATTCAACTCGCGGTCGCTTCTGGTTTTCACGTTTCTCTGCCACTAGTGTTTCAGTGGTGACATATTGGTTGGCCCTTTACAGTATTTCTGGCACAGTTGCCAGGGGCGCTCCACAAGCAAACATAGGAAGCGGGAAGGTATGATCCTGATCATAAATGCTTGGATAACCAACTACGGATGAGCATCGGGAATGACCCTGATCTCTTTTGTGAAATGGGTGAGGTATGTGCTGAGGGACTTATCTTCCTTTTGTCTCATCCCAAGGAGAGACGTGAAGGTTGGCTTTGGCCGTGCACTAGCGAAGAAGTTAGCTTTGAACTTTCTCGCAAGTTGATTGAAAGAGTGGATCAAGGTTGGTAGTAACTGGGTGTACCACCCTCGAGCAATCCCACGCAGAGTCATCGAGAAGGCTCGACACATGATAGAGTCGGACGTGCCATACAAGGTCATCTGTGCTTTAAACGTGGTGACATGCTCCATTGGGTCGGAGACCCTATCATATGCTTCCAGCATCGAGAATCGGAAGTGCTGCAGGATGGGCCTATCTTGGATTTCTGGAATGAATGGGGAGCCGCTAAGGGGGCTTTCTCAATGCTCATCCTTCATCCTAATGACCTTCCAAACATCGTATATTCTCTAGTTTACTAGATGTAGCTGTGCCCTCAAGGAGTTGCCGGAGTCCGAAGAGAGAGTGTCAGGGTTGGGCACGCTATGGGCAGAGATGCTAGGTGTAGATGTCGGTCGCCTAACCACGTCGCCCGAGGGGGGGGGGGGGGGGGGGGGGGGGTCATCAGGAGGTTGTGTTGCCGGAGGTTGACCTTTTGGCGATGATATCACCCTCGTCGAGGCTCGGGGGGCTGCATGGGGCTGTGAGCTCGGTTGCTGAGCTAGTTGTGGAATGTGGGGCCTGGACTTGGTTGGTGACCACCAAAAAAGCCTCAAGGTTCACCACCGGACCTCCCAAGTTGGGTGGGGGCGCAGTGAACTCGGAGTCATTAAATAGGCGCAAATATTGTTCCGGAGTATGAGAGGGTAGGTTCCCATCTCTGAACAAGGGGAGAGGAGACGGAGGTTGAGGGGCTACCCTGAGCGTTCATGAGACATCAGGCCCTCCTTCTAGCGTCAAAATATTGCTGGATTCTTCGTCGAGCCCGAGGAGTCGACACGACGTGGTTCGGCCTGCATGCGCAAAATCAATTTAGTGGGATGCAGAGCTCGAGGAAAGCTGGAGGTGGTCGTTGGGTCTGTGACGTTGCGGTGGTCGAGGATCCCCTCCCTCGTCCAATGGATTGAGTTTATGCATAAAAAGACTTGACTCGGGAGGGGGAGGGTCTCGTCCAGTGGATTGAGTTAGCACTTTCGATTGGGAATCCCCCCGACGCCTTTGCCGGCATCGAACTGATATTACTTTTATATAGAGGTGGGAGTTAGGGTGTTACCTTTGCCGCCCCCTAGGACTTTCCCCAAGGATAGCTTTTATATCTGTCTGTCTATGGTCAATCGTACCTTCATCTTTAATGTTTGCGTGTCCTCAGTTGGGATATTTAATACTACGGGAGTCTGTCGGTGGTTGTTCATACCACGATCGAGCATGTTGCGTGCGATCATTACCGTACTATTGTATGACCCCTCATGGTCTCTAAGATCTGATCGAGATTACATAATATTTGATAATACCATGCGTCGAGCTCATGGTCCTATTGTGGTGCGTCGCATGTGTATGTGAAATCGATTATTCCCGTGCCAAGTCAATCATACCTGTTTCATATCGACTTTGTCCATGCCAAGTCGGTTGAGCACGGACCAGTCCATTACTACCCCTATCAACCCCGTTGACCAAATCAGCGGTCCTCGTGAGTCGCGAACGAACGTATTCGAATAGCTGCAGCGGCCGTCACTCCTCCGTATGTGGGTATGCATGATGTCGTATATTTTTCGGATACGAGAGTTGTCGGTACCTGAAGAGTTCGTCTGCTCCATCGCTGAGACGGCAGTCAACCTCGCAGTTGTTTGATCCCATCCGAGGGCGAGAAATTGTCAGCATCCTTCGTCAGGAAAACACACAGAAGAAAGGCTTGGCTGTTAGTAATTTAAATACGAGACAGAGACAGAGACACCCAGCCGGAGGACCAAATCATAACCCGTATGGTGAGACGACGACCGATTCCATAAAAAAAGATGGGACAGGACAATCCGGCCACCAACTCCTCGCCACCATTTCTCTGTCTTTGTGGAAGTTAGAACCAGCATCGAGACTAATATAATCCATCGCTTGCAGAGACGTACAAGCAAGCAGACAACAATCTGCTGAGGCTTGGAAAAGTTCAACCGGTGGTTTTTTTTTTTTATTGTGTGCTTCCAGCTTCAGTTGATCTGGAAGAGATTTCCTTTCATTGTGATATTTGCAGCATCATCGGCACCAAGGAAATCATCTTTCGTTCCCTTCGATCACTCACAACCTGCTATGACTGACTTCTGAGGCCATAACTTTGATTCAGCAAAGTTGTGTGTCAGCGGATTGATGCTTCATTTACCCAATAAGAGACTCAAAGCTCTCTCTCTCTCTCTCTCTCTCTCTATCTGTGTGTCTGGTGAAAGGGATATGGATTTCATCCGTGCAGCATTAGCAGGCATATTGGCCTACGTTTTTTGTTTTTAGGTGCAGCCTTTGCATGATCTCCTCATCTGAATCAAAGAGCGCAAATAACTATGCAAGTTATTGTCCTATCTCCTGAGACGCCATGGATATTGGCTACTGTTGTTCCCTTATGTTACTCCTCGGCAAGTTTACCGGATAGGTAATGCATGGCGTAGACTAATTAGACCTTTGCTTTACTTGCCTTTGATACGGCATGAGAGATATGGGAAGGAGTCGGGCAAGGCAATGTTGATGTCAACGTCTCCTCCGAGGAGATAGTCCAAAAGCATGTTTCTCATTTGGCCATCTACCCGACCATAGGAAATTTAACCTCATCGGTTTTCTACCACACCGAGTTGAAACCAGTAGGCCTCCTCCTCCTCCTCCTCCTCCTGCCTTCCTTTCTCTCTTGTTAATGACCGGCTTTTTGTTGGCCGACCTTCAGGCGCCGTCCAAATTAGTGCTTCCCTCTATCGCCGCTGCCCGCTTACCTCAGGTTTTCTTTTGACTCCTTCGTTATGCATCCCGGTGGCGATCCTTGAGATATGTGGTCGGGCGAACCTTGAGCATCCCAGGGGTAGGCTGCTTGTCATGCTATCGGTTCTTCTTGGGCAGATAGAAATATATCTTATCTGGGTGCTTCGAATTGCCCGCTTGAGGGATCACATGAACTTTCTCTGGGGCAGGAAAGGCGGCTGGAGTAAGCCGCCGCCTCCTGGATCCGGCAAGAGAACGAAACCAAGGAATGGGAGGCTCTGTCCAGTTCTTGGCGTCGTCTGCTGCATGGTATTCATGTACATGGCATTTGGGGCCGTCAAGTTCCGTACCCAAGAGCATGGATCGAGCTTCGTCGAGAGGAATGGCACCCATTTCATGGTGGATGGGAGGGTGTTGTACGTGAACGGGTGGAACTCCTACTGGCTGATGGATCAAGCTGCGGAGGCGTCCAGCAGATCGAGGGTTACCGAGATCTTTCAAACAGGAGCAAGAATGGGGCTCACCGTCTGCAGAACTTGGGCCTTCAACGACGGCGCCGACCATGCCCTGCAGGTTTCCCTCGGCATCTTCGATGAACGGGTCTTCGAGGTACGAAACATCGATCCCGATTCCTCGCTTGATTCGACAGAGCGTACGGAGCCATTCTTCAATTAATTTCTAGTTCGATGAAGAGAAGACGGGTGACACGGTTGCTTGTGTTTGCAGGCGTTGGATTGGGTCATTGTGGAAGCACAAAAGCATGGGATCAGGTTGCTTCTTAGCTTGGTGAATAATCTGCAGCCCTATGGTGGGAAGACACAGTATGTTAAGTGGGCACGGGAGGAGGGATTCGGTTCGAGTTCCACAAATGACTCCTTCTTCTTCGATCCTTCCATTCGTAGTTACTTCAAGATTTATCTGAAGGTAGAAAGCAGGGGGGATCTCTTCCCCCTTCGTTGGGTACTTCTTCCTCAGATTACGATCATGGCTTTGACTTCCGATTTCTTTGACAGACGATATTGACGAGGAAGAACCACTTGACCGGAACCGAGTATCGAGATGATCCAACGATCTTCGCTTGGGAGTTGATGAACGAGCCGCAATGTATGTCGGATGCATCAGGTGACACTCTCCAGGTATCCTCATATCTCATCCTAAGAACAAGATCCAGAACAAAATTTAGTAGGTGAATCTCTCCACCGTAGTAGACGATTTCAGGATAACCATCATGAAAGTCAACCAAGCCGGTGAAAAATCCAACATGGATTCTGTTTCTGCAAATGACTATATGTCTAGATTCGCGTTCATCCTCTGGTTTCGAAGAAATGCAGGAATGGATCGAGGAAATGGCGGAGTATGTGAAAAGAATCGACAAGAAACACCTGTTAACTGTTGGACTCGAGGGGTTCTATGGACCAGCAAGTCCTCCGGAGAAGAAAAAAGTCAACCCCGGAAAGTCTTATGGCGAGCTGGGATCAGATTTCCTGCACAACTCCAAAACCCCCGACATCGATTTCGCATCTGCTCATATCCACCCTGATCACTGGTAATCATCTCTCGGTATACCACCAATTCAAATTCTATGATTCATGTGTGAATGTTGATTACAGAGTATATATACACTTACGTAGGTTGACGGACGCAAATTTGACCGCGAAAACAGATTACGTTTTCAAATGGGTGACATCTCACATTGAAGATTGCGAGAAAGAGCTACACAAGCCAGTCTTGTTCACAGAGTTCGGCCTCTCCGACAAGAACAAGAACTTTGACCACTCAAATCGGGCGACATTCTACAAATCCATCTATGATACCATCTATGAGTCTGCAGCGAGGAATGGAGCTGGAGCAGGCGCCTTCATCTGGCACTTCTTGGTGGGAGGAATGGAGAAGTACACCGACGATTTTGGGATCATCCCGGGGGAAACACCTTCCATCGATAGGCTGATAAAAGAGCAATCGTGCCGGCTGATAGCATTGCAGCATGGGAAGAATTTGCCAACAAGAAGCTCTATAGTCTGCTAAGGACTCGGGAAGATGTCTTCTACTTCCTCTTCTTTCAACAAAATCCTTCCCGTTGGGGGACTGATGTTGGAGTTACATTGTGTCCAGAAACCGGTGAAGATACGGATCTCTCCATTATTCTTGTTTCCTCATCCTCACACATTTCTTGGGCATGCCTTGCTATTTGCTGAACATAGAACTGCATACTTGAATGGGGTTGGCACAAACTTTACGCTGCATGCTTCAATGTGGTTTCTTCTTTTCCCTTTTCTTTCTTTCCAATGAATTCTGCAGAAAGGATCAACTTTCAGAAAAGACCGACACGAAAAACAAACATGAGAACAAATCTGATTTGAATTATTACCTAGCTGATCAAAAAAAGAAATTCCATGATTAGCAGCTTTAGAAAAGTTGAGTACAGACCTGATCCAAGTACTTTTAGAGCTGGACTGAAAGCTTAGTCTCCTTTATGTTTACAGTAATGACGGATGGCATAGGCAAAACTTAAGTGTGGAACAAAGATTCCAAGCATCTACAAGCCAACAGTAGATGGGAAAGAAACAGAGAGCAGTGCAGTTAATCTTAACATATAGTGATTTTTAATTCCATTCCTAAATGGAGCATCTGGTACATGTGTTGTATCATATTAATTAAGATTTTTTGCCACTAGCAAAAGGATACCATCGGCCACTGATTTCCAACTCCCTGTCCAGGTCCATGGCATCCAAGTGAAGGGTAACAAAAGTTTCATCCATGATTCCTGCAATAAAATCAGACACAACAGCATATAATTTTATCTTCTGAAGTTTCTTGGTTGAACTCTATAAGAAGAGAAGAAGCTATCGATGAAGGGAAAGGTTTAGCTGCACTGCCACTAAGTTTGCATGGCCAAGTTGTTCCAAATCCACATTGGAATTACAGGGTGCCTCATCAGTAGCAAGTGATCCTTGTGGACTGGAAGACCTAAATGAAACCAATAAGCATATTTTTGTATACTTCTTACCTGCTAAATAAAGAATCTTATTATTCTTGGCATATAAGATTCGTAGAAAAAATATTTCCAAAAAAGTGCAACTGACTCCAAGTTGAGAATTTTGAAAAGACTTTATCTAAACATAAAGTCAATGTAAATTCTAGGAATTTAGATTATTCATTCTATATCTCGTAGAGCTCCTTAAGATCATGTTAGCAGTAGAGCTTGTCAGCAAATGTAAATCAATTTAGATTTTAAACGTTAATTTAGAAAATAAAAATAAAAAAGAAAACTTGTTTTGATTCCTACAACTTACATTCCACCATGATGAACAGTAGCATAATAATCATCAATATTGGATGAGTTATTAATAAGAATAACAAACATCAAGCTGTATTATAAAAATTCAGCGATCTATAGAGAAAAAAGAATTAACAAAGACCAACAAAATCTGGAAGAAAAAAGTTCCAAATGAACAAGGAAAAAATAACTGAAACATATGATAAAAGCACCAGCAATGGAAATTTCACTAATCCATGACTATATTGTCACTGAAGACATATGTGAGACTAATATTTTCGAGTGTAAACTTTTTAATTTTCTCGGGCAAATGTCTGCAAACTGCATAGGCATGTATGACTTTTCAGTTGGCATTTGTCACAAGGATGTATTAGAAATACCAATTCTTTTTCTGTTAAATTTGCTTATCAACAAGTTGGTTGATCATGCTAGCATTTAACATCAAAGGGGGATATCTTATTTCTTTACAAGGCTAAGAGCATTAATCATAGAAGACCAGTATGCAGCATGCAATAAATAATAAATACTAGTCAGAAAGAGAGCATTCATGATTTAAGGTTAAGGCAGAATTTTGGCACTATCAGGTAACACAGTCTTGCTGATGCATCTAAAGATACCAGAAAAGGTATAAATCATAGTCACTAGAATTTTGTTACCAATACAGACTAACAACCGACAAGCATACTGAAGCAACCAAACATATCACAAAAAGCCTAAATCATAAATCAAATGTCATACTGGAAGTTAATAAATTATACCAATGTTGCCTATGGCAGGTATAGATGGACCTTCATTAGAGGATGTTTCCATTCCGATTTCCCCATTCCCTTGTTAGATTGGAGCTGTATGGATGTGCATCTGGGATCGTATTTGATTCTTATGATTAAAAGGAGCCTTGGCCCTAAGCTAGGGACATAGAGACATTAATTGTACTCACTTTTTGGAAGTTATATACTTTCATCTTTCTTAAAAGAAAAATAAAAACCAGTGTCACTAGAATTTATTAGAGATTAACAATATAGCCTAACAACCGAAAGTCTTACTGAAGCAACTGAACGTACCACAAAAAGCCTAGATTTGGGATCTAATAAATTATACCAGTGTGTCCTATCAACTAATGATTTCCAATAGACCAAAAACTCAAAAGAAATTCAGGAGATTTGCAAGGCTCAAAGATAGTCATATGAAATTACTTGCTGTAAACATAGTAGGAGGGTATAAGCTCTAAAAATTTCCATGGATTCATATCATATTGCAATGTTTTTGTTATAACATCAAGTCCTTCCAAAAATTGTCCTACAATCTCCTTTTGGAGTCCTCACTAGTCCATGCAAGATTGGATGATGGACTTAAAAAACTATAATCGATCTATGCAGTTCACTAGCAGTCTAGCATTACCACTATGCAGTTCACTAGTATTATCATGAAGACAAATACAGACTATCGAATCATGTTGGAGAATATCATGCCTTGCTGAACTTCATCACCAACTGCTTATAGTGACCTTCAAATGCTTATAATGACATTATTACCTTCTTATAATGATACACTCTACAGATTTGGTTAATGGTTAATGAGATCAACAGACTTTTGCATGTATAATAACCTTCCCTCAACAAAACTGAGATCCAGTGTGAATATGCTAGCCTCAAATTGTCAGGCACCAGGGATCAGCATGCCAAAGTTGATGAAAAATGAAAAGGCTATACAAGATAACCAGTAACCACTGTCTCCAAAGAAAAGGAATAACACAAACACTTGAAGATGTTAAAATTCTTAAGTAATTTGTCTCCATAAGGGGACTTTTGAGATTTGCTTGGAAGTTTTCAAGGCATTGAATATAAATAGAAATGATTTCGAAACAGAAGAAATATTATCAACTTCAAGTGCATCGGCTAACGTGCAGGAACTATAGCGCTTCCATCCTATACAGGAGTTTATGAACAAGCAGCCATCCTTAGACCATTGATTTTGGATCAAAATAAATCTTCCAACTTCATTCTCAGGAGTAAAATGGAATATCAGTATAAACAACAGGATGTCATTGCCAAGATTCTGCAGGGTTACAGTATGTCTCCTCTACTCTCAACTTTGACTGCACAGCAGAAATCTTAGCCATCTTTCTAGGACTTCAAATTTTCAATCCGCGAATCACTAATATTTAAATAGGTTCCACTCTGTTAACATTGACAGCCATGGTACAACCACCTATAGTATTTGGATTCCTTCTGCATCCAGAAATTATAAACTCTTAAACATCAGCAAAATAAAGTAGTAACTTAAAGCATCAAATCAATATGATATGCAATCTCCTTAAATATTCTTTCTGGTCATGTGAAGTCCTCTTTTGAATGTGCAGTACTGACTCCCTTACCCATAATGCTAATGAAGTACCCCAAGTTGCAATTAAAATGAGGAGTGACAACGCTCCAAAAACAAGCGAGTAAGACTTTAATCTAAGGATATAAACTGGTAAGAATGTAATCGATTAAGATGCATACACAGAGTTTCGAAATGCTTCAAGTTAAAGTTACATCACCAAACAAAAACAAACAAACTCAAACTAAGTTTCTTGGTTGATTTAAGAGGGCAAAAAAGGGTGAGGTGGGAGATCTCACAAAGATGCTTATTTTCAGATGAACTGTCTCGGTGCATTTTGGTGCGATTGAGGGAATCAATGGAACAAACTGAGGAATGAGAAACCAGTTTCCAAATCCATGTATGGAACGACTATAATTGATATCTCATGTCATTTGGAGTCTCTAGCTCCAGTTCTTCAGCATCAGCAAATCATAAAATGCTTGACATTAGGAACTTACCAAATTGGAAAAGCCAAAGTGTGATGCTACTGATCATGAAGAGTTTAGAAAAGAATAAAGTTTGTCACAAAGAATTCACAGACCAATCAGAAAAGCAAATAATAAGTCTTGTCAAAGTGAGTTGTCAGCACAACCGGTCAGGACTATGCATTAATTGACAACTTTTTTTATGGTCATTTTAACATTTTGTCCATATCCTTGGATTTATTAAGATGGAACTGTTCCTATGTCCTTTGATTCCCGGAAAAGCTTGCTCCAACAGAGAGAAGAAAATGACATGCAAACATATACATACAGTTCCATAGTAAGTACATAATAGATGTTTCAATCCAAAAATTGAGATAGTTACTCCAGCCTTAAAAAAGGAACCACTGTAACTTCTATTTCCCTATAAATGCTAATGAAGTCCAACAAGCCACCTTATTTCGTTTGTACCAAGATTCATACACCTTTCTTTTCGACAAAGGCCTGTGACATCTTTTGTCAACATGCTTCCTTGTCACCTTCTCACAACTTCCAGCCAAAATCATCACAGGCTAAATTTACTCCGTCATTTACAAACGCGTTTTAGTGTTCTTCCGACGGTTGTCTTCATCATTTTGTTCTAAATTTCAGGATTCCTATTTCGTGTGCTTAATTTTGTACTTATTCCAAGCGTCATCTTTCAAAAGTTGCTAATCATCACCACATTAGTCTCATCTTTGGTGCTCCCAGAGAGAGAACATCTAAGTAAAAAACGTGCAGCAAGCTTTTACTTTGTGGTTTAGTTGCATTGAACTAGCACTGTTCTGCAATCAGTAAAATCGCTATTCCAATCTCGCGGTCCTTCATACACCGACATTGGCGCTGTACGAACTCAACGGCTTAAAGAGGAACACATTTGTTCGCTCCCTCCTCAAAAATTAATGAACCAAAAAGAATGAATAACTAGAGCTTTCGTGCACTGGAATCAGCAAAGGAACAAGCAAAGCATGATAAAATCGAATCTTTCGCCAAAAACAATAAAGAGAAGAATACAAAAGGAAACCCAACGCTGGAATCGCGCACCAAAGCGAAGACGCCGCTCTCTCCTTCGGAATCGGAACACTGAACAAGGGCGAACTCGTGGCTCGCCCTGCTCAACGGTGATAGCGTCGTTCGCGGCCGACGATGGACCGAACCCTGACCCCCCGCGGCCACCACGGACGCACACTTAGGGTTCGCTAAAACCCACTGAGATGGGAACGTTACACTGGGAGCGTAACACTACGCTAAATACCCAAAGAGGAAAATATATATTCGACCGTTATATTACGTCCCGACATATAGAAACCAAAACAAAAAACATTGTTTCCGTTTCATATTCCCTTTTTTTGTTTTTCGTTTTTGTTTCTGAATACAATTTCACATGCTGAAGACATCCATCCCAGCATGTTGTATGCAAAAGGTTTGCAACATCTCTCATGTGAAAAAAAGAGAAACAAAATGAATACAAACTTCCATTTCATTTAGGTAAAAATAAAAACCTTACACTATTTCCATTTCACCTTCCAGTTTGCGTTTTTTGTTTCCGAATACAACTTGAAATAAAACATCAATCCTGCAAGATTTCGTTTCCCCCTCCCTCACACACACACACACACACACACACACAAAGAAAAAAGAGGGAGAAAACAGTTTTCTGGTCATTCGAGCATTGCCTTCTTTCCTTGGGGCGTCTCAGTGGTTGCTGCAACGTCGAAGCAACACGAGTCGGAAGAGAACTCGAAGGGTAGCTTCATCCCTGTCCTTTCTGCTACCGAAGTAGGAGGTTTGTACTGCAGCTTTTGGCAAGCACCACACGTCAAAGCTGATCGTGTCTCGCGAAAACTTTTGCATTCGTGAATGGAGGAGGGCACTGTGAAGCAGTCAAGATGGTTAGGTGCCTGCAGGAACAAATGAGTACACTTCTTTTAAGGAGGAAGTGAAAGCTTCTTCCTGTTGTCATTGATAAGACGTAAAAGGAGATGGCAACCCCTCATCTCCTTCCTCTTAGTCTTTACCTCACCAGCCCGCTCGAGCTATGCCAAGGCGTATACACCATTACCCAGCAGAACAAATACATGTTGCCAGGAAAAAGAAAGTTGCAAGTAAAAATAATCTGGACGTGGTTTCATGTTCTGCACACTTTTCGTTTAGTACCACTAATTATTGATAATGCTGTAGTAAATGAGAGCAACGTGTGCGGACAGTGTTGCAGAATAGTCGACACTGTAGCATCTCTCACCGGAAAAGGACGTCTCCACAAGAGCTTTGACAAAACCCACATCAACATTGTCTGTATCGCGCAGGCAATCGCACTAAGACATGACGAAAGTGATCGGTGGTTTTTTTGTCCAAATGAGACGTCCCCCTCGTCTCAATCTTCCACTGCCTGCAGCGATTGACCGGGAAATTAAACAACCGCCGATACAATAGCAAGAAGAAAAAAAAAAGAAAAGAGAAGGATGGTGTTTGGATAGAAAGATCGGTGGATGAAGGGGAGAGAGTCTGCAGATCTCAATCCTCTCCCACAATATCACATTTCTAATATTGTTGATCTGAAGGATCAGAAGGCTACTTTCTTTGGCACAAAGTTGAGCCGTCCAGCCTTCAATTCTGTGCTACCTCCTTAGCTGACTGCCTATATCTGCACTCGCTGCATGGCCCATGCAACATAAATGCACGTAATTTTCCTCCTCTCCTCGTCCCTGTTTTAACATGATCTCAACCTGAGTCGATAAATGATCGAGAGCACTAATGCTGACGCTGTTGATGCCTTGGTTTGAGATGCTTCGTATGGTCTTACTAGGGTTAGGATATCGTGATCTGCTGTGTTGGGCACCTCCACCTTCCGTCCCCAGCGATAAGATTATGGAGAATTTGTGCTTTCCTTACAAGAAAAAAGCTTGATGTGCTCGAAACACTCGACAAATTACCTACCAAACCAAACAAGCCGGAGAGCGTGAAACGCCATGATGTCTTCGCAAGCTCCGGTTTTGGGACCCCATGGACTCGTGCATGAAATCATGGGGAGGTACGTCGAACGCTGTGTCACTGATTCCTTCGCCCCTGTGACGAAATATTGGCAGATTTGGTGGACAAAAGATGGGTAATCTCATCAACAGCAGGAACCCCCAACAGTTTTCATGGGCGCGGCGCAGGAAGCTTCAAAGATGCACGATGGAGCCGCACAAATCATATGGTGGCATGGCATCCAAATAAATGATCAACAGCTTCTTCGTCTTCCTCACAAATTTCTCCTGAGTGAGTCGGAGGAGTTCGCCTCAACTCTCCAGAACAATCATTCATCTGCCTTGGTACATTCACTGAGATATGACCCAATTTACAGCTGCTGGCTTTTCTTCTCCTGGTCCCCCATGATAGCAACTACTATTTCCCCGACTGCACGAGGAAAGCTCTGTTGAGGGAAATCCTCCCTCCTTACCTGTATCAATAACTCAATGAGCCTTGTCTTCACACTTCATTCAATCATGGTATCGGGGCTGCTCGCCTAGAGCAAGCGCTCTTCTCGCCTCTGCTATCGGTGCAGATGAGCGAGGAAGAAGACAACACTTCCTCCTTCCCCTCCCCAAGCGTTAAACGAACTCCCAAGCTGTGATCCATGTGCAAAACTGCTAAGCTTATGTAGAGTACGTATTATGGAATTCCCGAGGGAGGGAGAACCCCTTGTGATGAGCGATTGCTCTCATGCCTACCACAAGTGACAATCCTCTTTTTCATGGCAATAGAAGGAATCAGAAACATCAAAATGCGCAAAAAGTCATGGGAGCAGTCCAATGAACTCCACATATATCAAGCTAGGTGTCCCCCCAATCTAAATAGCTAGGTGCAGAAAGAGGAACTCGAGCTAGCTTAGAGGCCCACCTCTGCTGATAATTATTGGTACTAGGCGGGGACAATCGGTAAGGAGGAGATCCAGATATGGATCGAGATCAAGGAAAAAGGTAGAGGTGGAAGGAAGTTGGAGGTGAAAGCAGAGCATAAATGGGAGTAGATTAGTGAGCAGGGCTTATCATTAATCTTAATCAAGAGGAAGTAGGGCCATTGCGGTTAGCAGAAGAAGGCACATTTGCGAGTCGCTTGGCATGTTTCCACCCCCTCCTCCTCTACTAAAACCCCCTCCCTCCCTCCCCTTCGTCTCTGCCTCCCATCGCCCCCTCTCTCGCTCTTCTCTCTTTCAAGTCGTTGTTTGCATCAACTAAAATACTCTAGCGTTCGGCTGTTCTCACCAACCAATTCCACTGTAGCAGTTCATGTCGTGTTCTTTTTGCAGCTGATACTGGTCCTCATTTGCCACTTTCTCTGTCACAGAAGATTCGATCTTTATCCTCTTCTCGGCCTGAACATCTGAATAGCCGCTCTTTCAACTCTTCCGATGAACCCAAAATTGCTTCTTTCTATCGTTTATCTGTTCCTCTCCTGAAAGCTCTCAGATCATGTGTGGAAGTCTCCAATGTCATTGTGCCATTCATCTCTTCTTTGCATGAAATTTGCGTTGCAGATGCACAAGGCCAGAAAGCAGTGAAGTTTGCTTGAGATTGTAAATGATTATCCCATACTTGAGGGGTCCTGTTTGTTCTTAGCTTCTCCCGTGCTACCACTCGGAAACAATGGCGCCTGTATCCGATACGACGAAGACAACCACAGCAAGTCCATCAAAAAGCTAGCTTGTTGGCCTAAGTGGGACAACCGCGAAGGGAAGAAACAAAAGAGGTACCTTTTGTGGCATCAATGGCGGATCCTCGAAACTCGTATGAGCCAGAAAGCAGCGCAAATTCCATGTCTTCCCTCTCCTCGGCGTCCTCCTCTTATTCCCCTCCTCTCTCCCAAGCTCTTAAAGATCGGACATTTGGCACATGTAACCAGGGCACCACAGCCTCGAGGAAGCAGGGGAACGGCGTCGGTGGCGCGACCGCGAAGCGACCGCGGGACCGAAGCAAGCACCCGGTGTACCGCGGCGTCCGGATGCGGAACTGGGGGAAGTGGGTGTCGGAGATCCGCGAGCCGCGCAAGAAGTCTCGCATCTGGCTGGGGACGTTCCCCACGCCGGAGATGGCGGCACGCGCCCATGACGTGGCCGCCCTCAGCATCAAGGGCGCCGCCGCGGTGCTCAACTTCCCGGAGCTCGCCGGCACTCTCCCCCGCCCCGCCACCCTCTCCCCGCGCGACGTCCAGGCGGCCGCCGCCAAGGCCGCCGCGATGGACCCCGGCGAGCGGGCGGAGCCCCCAGCAGCGGCCCCGTCAGAATCCGACGAGCTGGGGGAGATCGTGGCTTTGCCGCGGCTGGACGACTGCTGCTTCCTCCACTCCGCCGATTCCGGTGGTGAGTTCCTCTACGACGACCCGGTCGACTCGTGGGCGTACCCGGTGCCATGGGTGGAGAGCTCGGATCCGCTGTGGGCAGCGTCGGAGGTTGTCTTCCCGACCAGCTTCGAAGCACTCGTATGGAATTGAGGATCAAGCATGCAGAGTGCATCTTGATACCCCCTCTTTCCTGGTACCCTTAACTTTGTTTTCTCGTGCACACCTCTCTTTTTAAGCGCGCTGTTTTCTTGGGTTGTCTCGCATTGTCCATTGATGTTAACAAAATCCTCCCCCTCTCCAAATCGTATGGTATTTTGGGGAAGGAGGATGAGGTTCTTGGTGTGTGTGTGAATATACAATAACTTTGTCCTCAAACCGTGTGTTTGCGACCACTGGATGCAATTTTCTACCTCACTTTTTTTTGTTCTTATCACTTTTATGTAGTTGCTGCTTATGATTTTGGAAACGTATTATTATGTGGATGTGTAGGCCACTTCGGGTTAAATTTAGGAGAGAGATGGTCACTGGAACAAGTTCTTTCTTGGGATGATCCGATCGACCCCAACACCATCTTCTAATGAAGAATCAATCAATGAAGAGGTGCAAGCGTGAGTGAGTTTTGTGTTATGAGAGCAGACCACTGCTTCGTTGCACTCCCATTTCTGTACTGTGAACCTACCACAGAATCTCTCTCTTGCGATAAACTCTCTTCCTAAAGCTAGAAAGAACATGACTGCATCGATCCAACTCTGTGTAGGCTTTGATTTCGCTGGCCAGCCTATATCAAAGAAGACCAAAGAGCCTTAACCTACATTTGCTGAGGTGAATATTTGCATTAGTACACATTGGTAGCGTAACCAGAGCTGACACCAAGGACCGAGAAGAACCACCAGTCCTCGTCCAGGTTTCACAGACCTCATCTTTATGCCAACGGATCTACAATTGCTCCTCTCCGTTGGTGATCGATTCAGACTACCTATACAACCCGCGTCATTCTATATCGTATCTAATGTGCTGACAGAGTGAAAGGTTAATAACCTCGTCCACACTTCACGTGTGGTTTGTGCATGCAAGGCGAGACATGCGTTCTCCATTTGACCTTCTTCGCGTACCAAATGTACCGCCGTGGAGGTACACGATTGATATGCCAGGGAAGCCATTTGGTTAAGCTCTTCTTCACATCTAAATCACCCTGCGAGTTCATTTCGATCCCTTCTCATGGCAGAAATGAATTGTAGAGAACAGATGGAATTTACCGGGTGAGGGTTTTTTTTTTACCTCTCTGGGGGTCAAAACAGCAGCGACCTTTTTAAGAGCTCGGAAACAAAGGAAACAGTAGCCATGAGAACAGCGACAGCTCACCGGTGAGTGTCCCTATGAGAAGTAGTTCTCCTACTGCACCTAAATTGCTGCGTCTTTATCAAGGGTAAAGGAAGGACATGACTGAAGCCAAAAAGATGCTCTGGCTTCTGCAGCAGGACACCTAAAAGAAAGTATAATTACTGCTATTGTTTCCGACTCCATGATATCTTCTCCTTGGCGGGCATGTCCTCGCCCGAGTTGATGAATATTTTGTTTGGATTTCTTGTCTAGTTCAGAATCTTTCGGTATTTTCTCCGTTGACTATGAGATCAGCTAGAGTTGAATGATTCATGGATTCATTTTATGAGACTTCGTTTGCGCAATTGTTCGACTTTGATTCGAAACTTCATCTATCGATGCTGAGAAAGAAAACAAGGTCATATTGCTTCTTTCTGCGTTATCCATAGCGATAACGCAGAAAACAATTGGGAGAAGAAGTCGATGATAAAAATGCCATTCCAGGTTCATGGCTACTATATAGTCAACCAAGAGAAAAGGTCATGGCGGATTAAAATGCGGTTTTGGTGAAGTGATCGGTGGACAAAGTTGCCGCGCGTCCACTGCATTGGATGACCGAGCCGCGTCTTCTGTAACATTGGGTACGACAACATAAAATACATATGTAGTAAAACTTGATCAGGTAATCGCAGCATGATCTCCATCTAGTAGACTAATAGAATAGTCTAATATTTAAGCAAGCATTCCTATATGCCTCTCTGGTCAATGACTTCGACATTTCAACTTCCGTGCAATCATATTAAAAGAGGAAAGAAGACGACCGACCACATCCGATAGACAGGTAATGCATATTCGAAGAAAATATTTCTTTTTTAGTCCCTGGAGAAGAAAAAGATTAGATCGAGGCTAGAAATCTCCTATCCTGTGCAGCTAATTCAACTGATCGGTGCATGCTCGTGCAGTAGAGAGGGTGAACGCCGACATCTGTGGCTCTCAATTATCAGTAACTCAGCGGTGGAGCTCAAGCACCTGAGGGTGACGGCACAAAGCAGATATATGCATGTATGGATTCTTTCATCCATTGCGAAACAAACACAAAACATCCATCTCAGTGCTGTTCAAGGAACCGCCGCACCCTCTAACCCTTCCTTCCTTCCTTCCTTCCTTCCTTCCTCGATAAACCAACATGAAAGGTGAACGAACCATCGAAATAATAATCTTCTTCAGGAGACACGTTTCACCTGTGGGGAACACCTAATACCTCGTCAACTTTCTAGAATTACAATGACCGTTTAGTAAGAACAGTAGCATTCAGTAGATACACTGATATGAAGCTTCCACAACTAAGAGAAATGGGGAAATGGCGATGCAACACCTTCTTCAATTATTTAGCTAGCGGCAGTTTAGTGCTTCATTCCGGTGGTTGGAAAACGACGAAACCGACTCTCATTAAAGAAGCTGCATCTTCTTTCGGCTTCACGCAGAAAAGAACAAAGAGACTTAGAGAGAGGAGATGAGATCAACCGATTGGAGGTCACTGTGTTTAAATAGTGAACCGTGCAATGATTTGAGATTCGGTAATCATATCTTCTCCTACTAAATTGAGCAAACCAAAGAATATATTTGGCCCGCCTGATGAATCATAATGTCGAAGCAACTAATACAAGAGATTTGACGGAAATTTATGTTCGATAGTGTTTTGGGACCGATCAACCTATTAATTTATACGTCCACATTTATTGTTTTCGTCGCATTTACTACTCCGAATGTTTGGAGGTCACATCGATTTGGTATCTCTTGTACGTTTCTTTGTGGATAAATGTTCATCTCTTTCTTCTCCACCACAAAGAGAGGTGTTTCTGACAACTATTGTCCGAGCTATCTATACTGAAAGATATCACGCGTACTATTTATTAGTTCCAAAATATGGGTCACAATGGTGGCAGTCAAGCAACAAACATATTAGAAATTATCGTCTGATCCTTTGCTTCGAGCACTGTTGATGTGTTCGTTCGACCGTACATTTTTTTTTTTGTTTTATCAGACACAGTGGTGCTCTGCCATAGCTAATATATGGAAGATCGATGACAAAGAACAGTGAAATGCGATTCCCGCATGGTGAAGATGAGGATCTTGGCGTACGGAATTATTCTGTTCTTATAGAGAAGTCTCGATCGAGGCACATTATTTTTGCTTTTTCGACCACAACATATTAAGATGTCTTTCTTGTCCATGCAACTCATTGTTGCTCTCGTATTAGGATCATTGCATGATCTCCCATTCGCATCGAATCCTTAAAAGGCGTCCATTCCATCGACCACCGTGAGAAGGCTTTCCATATCCATTGCAAGAGAACAATGGAGGATTCATTTCTCGGTGGTGGTCTTATTGGTCCGCTAAATTAAAGGCATGGCTTGCAGATGCAGGCTTGTCGCGACGACGGAAAAGCTAGCGACGACGAGAGTAGATTCGAAAGCGACTGTCGGCAGCTTCAAGGAGCTACACGCGTCCGGGCCCGCAGGTCAAAGCGAGACCCTCGGCGCCCTTTCAAGATTTGCGGCCGCGGAAAGATCATGTCGGATCGATGCATGGAAAAGAGACGGCCGCCACCCACCTCTTCCTCCTCTTCTTCGTGGAAATGAGGAAGCACACACACGAACCCACCCCTGAGGAGGCGGCATTCGTCGAAGGAGAGGAGACAACCCGTCGATTCACGCGACAATTAGTTTCTGCAACGACGTCAACGTAGATATATAGCTGTGGACGACAGGATCACCTCTATCTTTGCGGTATACAGATCGCTGGATGACGCGAATGACAGGAGGATCGACATTATGACTTCCTCCCCCAGACATGAAGCACTTCAACTGTTCTCGAACCGTAGCACACCTATTCCACCTTCAACTTTGGCCTACAATGAAAGGCTGGTTTTAATGCACGTCGCTAGTGTTGTTTGGGGATGCAGGAGGAGTAAACAATCAAATATTTTGATATAATTAAATATAGTATTAATACTAGTAAACATAACACCTACAAGATATTCTTCAAATATCCATACTCTTCACTTTACTTTACTTTATTAAATATAATCTTATTTATAGTACTTATTAATAAATACCTCACTCTATCTCACTTATGATTTAGTATAGTCACTACCCCCACAACTCTTAAATCATGAGTCATTATTTAGAACCTATAACCACAACTCTTAAATCATGAGTCATTATTTAGAACCTATAACATGACAACTACCTAGATAACTTCTATAAATAGATATTCAATATTTTCTCTTGATTCATAGTTATATACATCGATTTGAGACATGAAATAAATATGATTTTTAATTGAAAGTGATTTGGTGAGAATATATATAATTTGTTCATTTATACCGCAATACTTCATTGTTATACTTTCACTTGCTACAAGATCTCGGATGAAATGATAGTGTATCTCTATATACTTCGTTCTTTCATGAAATATTTGATTCTTTGTCATTGCAATTATGGTTTTGTGGTCACAAATATTTCAGTTGCCTATTTTTATTTTTGATGAAGATCTTTAAGAAGTCTTCTGAACTATATTGTTTGACAAACTAATGATATTATAGCTATATATTCTGCTTGTGATGTCAACAACGTAGTTGTTGCTTGCTTCTTTGAACTCCAAGATATAGCTCTTGATCCGAGGTTAAAAATATTATCTGAAGTAATATGATTATACAATCGATATGCTTTGGATGGTAAGAAATAATCAATTAAGATATATTTTTTAAATTTTTCATCAAACTTTTATGATAGTTTTATGAATTTATGAAATCATAAGCAATACAACTAAAAATTCATAGATGACTTACACTTGACTTTATATCATATCAAGTCTCAAAAGGAGTTCGATTCATAACATCCTTATCGGTTAAATATTCAACAACTAAATTGGTCTTGCAACTACTTCCTAAAATTGATTTGGAATATACTTTCCTTTAAGCAAACTTCTTGTTATTTCAATGATAGTTCAACTCTTAGCTTCGGTTATACTATTTTGTTCTGGTGTATATGGTTCCTACGAATACTATTTTCTCATAAAAAAAATTAAACTCATTAGATAAAAATTCACCACCTCTATTTGTCCAAAATGTCTTTATACATCTACCACTCTCTACAAGTGCCTTAATTTTTAAAAATTATCAAATATTTCATATTTCAGTTCCAAAAAGTATATATACCCTACTCGTTTTGACTATAATTATCAGTAAATAATAAAAAATATCGACTTATACTAAGTTATTTTGTATTCATAGGTCAACATAAGTTAGCATAAATTAATTCAAGACAATTAAATACATCCATCACATACATCAAATGTATTAATTTTGAGCAATCCGAAAATTATTTTTTTATTTAACAAAGACAATTAGATGCATCCATCACATACATCAAATGCATTAATTTTGAGTAATCCAAAAATTATTATTATTTATTTAATAACCTTAAACCCTTAATGTTAAGGTATTCATTTCTTAAGTATTGCAAATTAGACTCATTCTTTTGAGTTGCAACAAGAGCATACTTTTTAATACTTGAAACCATCAAGTGAAAAAATCTTGTTTTGCATCATACAAATATTTACTAATCAAACTAATTATTTTATCTTTAATAGTGTATGAACCATCATTAAATATACTTAAATATCCATCATCTATTAATTATCTAATACTCACTAAGTTACATGATAAAATAGAACCAAATAAAACATATCTTCCCTTAACTTGTCTTTACCTTAATTATTTATTTTCCTACTATTTGGATTTACTTATTATCTCCAAGTTTAACTTTCAACTTTGGAGTTTCATCAATATCTCTAAACATTGATCTTATGCTTGACATATGATTAGAATATCTATTGTCCAAAAACTAAGTATTATATGAGATAACTTACTATCATTAACTTATAAATAAGTCATAAATAACTAACTTGCTATTATTTTTATTTTTCTCCGTATAGCTTTCTTACTATTCTTTTTTACAATAATCTGTTTTCATATGATTAAGATTTTTATAATAGTGACATTGAATTCCACTCTTATAGTTTTTTATCATAATTTGATTGTTTTGTTCATCATGTCGATCAAATTATTTTCTTCCTCTTCTATTTTCTCAAAAATGAAATCCTCCTCTGTCACATTATCTTCTTGTTGATTTTTTATTTTCTTTTGAAATAAAAGACTCTCACTTAACCTGAAATATTTTTTCTTCACTTTTCTCTAGTGACATGTTCAACATTGTCTCATGTGCTTATAAGGAACACATTAGTTCATCAAATGAAAAAGTAGATAAATCTTTTAACTCATCAATTATAGAAACAACATGATCAAATTTGGAAGTTAAAATTCTTATAACTTCTACAACAATTATATGATCATGACGATGTTCACTATAAGATTTCAGTTGAGTAATAATTTTAGTCACTCGAGAAATAAAATCTTGCACCAAATCATTATTTTTCATGAACAAAATTTTAAACTCATGATGAAGTATTTAAAGTTTTACCGTAATCGCCCTCGATGAGTATTGAAATTCATTTTGAAGTATTAACCAAGCTTGTTTTGAGATCATCATTATTATAATTCTTGAGAAGATTATCTCATGTACAACTTGTTGAATGAAGAATAATGACTTTGATTCCTTCTTTCTATTCTCTCGACCTAGTTTTTTCATATGGACTTACATATTCATTCTTTATTAAGTTATAGAGAGCTTAAGATTTGAATAGAGTTTTCATCTTGATACTCCAAAATTTATAGTATTTGTGTTAGGACCCTAGTTAAGTCAGGTCCTTCTATTCAGATTGAGTCATGTTAGTCAGAGTCAGTTATAGGACGGGTGAACCCCATAAAGTCAGTTATAAGTGGTTAGAGTTGGTTTTTATCTTCGGTTAGGATGAAGTTGATTATTATTTTCAGTTATGAGTTTATCAGTTAGTTGAGAGTCGAAGTTTAGAGAGACTCTTGGCAGAGCTCTATAAAAAGGCTGTAAACTCCTTATGAAAATCAATCAAGGAATGAAGTATTAGTTTTAGCCAAAAAAATAAAACCCTATGAGGCAGATCCTCTCGAAATGATCTAGGAGGCCCGATCCCCTCGAAGAGATCGATTATTCCCTTTTTCTACCCTCTTCCTCCATGATAGAACCATAGGATTCTATAAATTGGTATCAGAGCATCGATAAAAACCTTTGGGGTTCTATCATTTGGTATCAGAGCAGCGTTCCTACTGTGATTCCACATTCACTCCCCTTGTCATCGCTGCCATCACCGTCACCGTCATTATCGTCGTCGCGGTCTTACCGCTGCCATATCTCATCTTTCTCTGCCACCTTGTTGCAGCAATAAAAAAAAAAGGGAGGAAACGACAACTACTTCCCATCCTTTCCACATCCGCTTATCTTCTCAGCCGACGGCCACCATCTCCATTCCTTCGCAACCACAGCTGCAGTCGTATCCGCATCCTCACTTTCCTCCCCTCACGGCCACACCCCACCTCCCCTACTGTAGCCCTCACTGCTGTCGCAACCTCCTCCCCGGCCACACCCTCCCCTATCACCGTCGGCCCACTGTTGTCTTCCCCATCTCCCCTATGCAAGTCGCTGCCACCACTACTCCCTACCACACCAACGTGTTGCCTCCTTTGCCTCTCCTTCAGCCCTACTATTGTTGTCTTCTTCCTCTCGAGCCAATTGTCGACACCCTTGCTACTCCTCTGCTCACTACCCTCACTACAGCCCTTGTCGTTACCGCAGCAACTACTGTCCCTCTCCGTCGGCCATCTTTGTTGTACCTGCTATTGTCCTTGGCCAGCCCTTCTTCCTTCCCTGCCATAGCACTCGCCCTAAAACGCTGATGCGATTGTTTCCCTTCCCGTGCTTCACGTCGCAACCACTGCCCTCTCCTTTAGCCTCCTTTGCTTCTTGCGACGTCCCACCCCTTTATCTTCAGTGTTGCCGCTTGTTAGCCACAACCCACGCCATCTCCTTTCTCGCTGCTTTGTCGCATTGATGGCATCCCCATCAATTGCAGCCTCACCTACCACGTAGCTACACTGTTGTCCCCTACCGCAGCCCTTGTCGTCCCCTATCACAGCCCTCACCGCTACCAATCATCGTTGTCCCCCGCTTGCCGACGTTGACAATCTCATTGCGGTCAAGTCCTACCACGTCTACGACATATGCCCTTGACTCGACAATAGAAAAAAAAAACTAAACATCACTGATCTATAATCCTACACAACGACTACGGATGATGTACTAGACGTAATGTTTAAAGCCTTTGAGACCTGTATAGAAGACAAATTTCAAGAATTCCTCCGCGAATTTAGAAGAAGCGGATCAGAGAGCCTTAACAAAACTCAATATGGTGAAAGTTCCAAAGGGAGTCGATTTGAAAAGTATGATCATGGGCATGACATAGAATACACACGCATGAGGGTGGAGCTTCCCATATGGGAAGATGGAGACCCAATCGGTTGGATCTCACGTGCTGAAAAGTTTTTTCATTTTCATAAGATTCTAAAGGAATCCATAGTGGAGATAGTTTCTACTCAACTTGAATGTGATGTGATCCAATGGTATGATTTGTACAAGACCTATCACGGAGTCCCTTCGTGGGGACAGTTCAAGAGAGAGCTCCTGATTCGCTTCGGACCATTGAAGTACAAAAACATTAATGGACAGCGCACCAAAATCCGTCAGACTTCTATAGTACAGGAGTACCAGAGCAGATTTAAGCGCTTCTCGAACCAAACCCAAGATTGGTCCGAGATATAATTGGTGAGAAAATTTATTGAGAGACTTAATCCCGAGATTCGGTGCGAAGTTAAAACTCGCTATCCCCGCACCATGATAGCAGTCATATCATTGGCCAGAATGCATGTAGGAAAAATTAATATGGACACTCGTCGGAATAGAAGCTTCAATAAATAGGAAAAAATTAACAAATGAGGACTTTAAAGTGATCAACATGAAAGAGCCACTTCTGACGGTCGAGCCAATTAAAGAGAAAATAAAAACTGACAATGTGGAGCCCGAATATGAAGGCTTTAACAAACTTTTGACGATTGAATCAACTAAGGAGGAATCAAAAATTGATAATATGGAGTCTAATCACGAAGGCTATGCCAAATCTGAAGATAAGATTACTAATGAGCAAATCCTAATTTGTGATAAAAGGTGCTCAAAGGTAAAACAACTACTTGTCGATTTCTTTTTGATGCCCCAGGAAGACTTTGAAGTAGTGATCCTCAAAAGAAGACATGATACTACCACTAGCCACCGGATGAAAAGACTTCTCCAGAAGACTACAATAGCAATTGAATGAGAAGACAAAATAATTGCTTACACAAAGTGGAGATCTTACTTAATCGATTAAAGAGTCGTGATACGTGACAAATATTGAAGTGCTCCCGAAATCTGATATGCTCAGCCTTGAGGACAAGGTTGATTTGAAGTGGGCGGGTGTGTTAAGACCCTAGCTAAGTCGGGTCCCTCTATTCAGATTAAGTCATGTTAGTCAGAGTTAGTTATGGGACGGGTGAACCCCATCAAGTAAGTTATAAGTGGTTAGAGTTGGTTTACAAGTCGAAGTTTAGCGGGACTCTTAGCAGAGCCCTGATCCCCTCGAAGAGATCGATAATCCCCTTTTCTACCCTCTTCCTCTACGATAGAACCTTAGGGTTAACACAGTTTTGATACCATAAATGTTGCGGATAGAGGAGTAAGGAAACGATAAAAATAGAATACTACGATGCAATTAAACGAGAATGATTTCAACAACAAAAATATCGTAGTATTAAATATGAGGTAATAAAACACTTACAAGATATTCCCCAAACACACATACTTTTCACCTTGCTTCATGAACTATGATTCTATTTATAGAACCTAATATTAACTACCTCATCCCAATATCTCATCCATGATTAAGTATAGCCATTATCCACGTAGATGACTACATAGAACATACCCATAACTATTTAGGACATGACAATTACATAAATCATGGGTAACTACATACAACATACCCATAACTATTTAGGACATGACAATTACATAAATCATGCATAACTACGTAGAACTAGCTTGCTAGATTTGCCTAGGCATGTCATCAGAGTAAGCTCTTGTAGGATCATGAAAACAGCGGATTAACTTGCAGATTTGTGCCCGATCTGAGATCCCCACCTGATCTTTCATCTTGGTAAGATGTCCAACAACACGGGAGAACAAGAATCCGACAACAAGAACACACCATGGAATGAGTAACACCGGCATCCCTTGCTTGATAGCTAAGAAATCGAGGTATAGCTGAAGAATTGGTTGAAGTCTTACCGCTAGCCCGTCTTTGTTGCGTTTTGATTACTACATCTTCCTTTCTAACTCTTTGATAGTGACTTGTTTGATGACGATATGGATGCGGAGAGATTGGACTCTCGATCAATGTAGTCTTGTTCTCAAGAAAGATGAGAGATTGGACTCTCGATCAATGTAGTCTTGTCCTCGAGAAAAAGATTCCAAATCATCGTCTCACTTCGTCAAGAGACAAAACACATCGAATAATCTTCTTGTCGAGACTCACAATCACAACCCATACATGTATGCTGCATCATTCGATTAAACATAGAAATCTTAAGAAGCCTTTGCCGTAGAACCAAGAATCAAGTTTATATTTGTTCAACCATCAGAAGAAAACAATCACACCGTGAGGAAACCAAAAGGGAGTTGGTGGTCGACACAGCAGGCAACAAAAGCAAAGGAAGATACAAGAGACAAAAGAAAGCCGAAAAGGCTGATAAATGAGAGCTATATAACTAGCTATCTAGAAATAAACGAGACGAATGCACGATTCTTTCGGCATCAACATGATGACATCTTCCAAACTTCAGAGTCAGACTGTGTCAACCGATCGGCTTTGCTTACTGCCCTAACTCTTTACCAACTAGACAAGATTTGATCTACAAATTTAATCCACAATTAAGTGGGATTTAATCTGTAGGTTGAGTGTCTACAACAAATAGTAAATCTGTAAATTTAAAATGAACTTAGCTGGGTCTTCACAAACCCAGAGATGACAACGTTTGTGTGCACATAAATATGCATAGTCCTCCAGAACAAGCAGCTTGGATATCAGTCTTCTTGTCCGAAGACAACATTGCGGAGCCACATCTTACACTGGCAAAGCATTCCCATCTGAAATAATCAAAGCTCTGTGAGTAACAGGCGACACCATTCATATCAAGTCAAACCCTATAATAAAACGAAGAAATCATTCATACCGAATCTTCCCCTCCGAAGATGTTTGTACGCAGACAAACTCATGACTTTGCCCAGAGACTATGAAAACTCTCCGATACAGCGAGCACAAACTCGATGTGCGCCAACACTTGCATTCACATAATAATCTTGTTAAGGAATCGTGCAAGCTAAGCTCCAAAGAGGCGCACAGAAGAAAATGAGACCGGGGAAGAAAAGAAATATTTAAATAGGAAGAGTTTCAAATCTCGCAACCTCAAGATTCTCTAATTTTGTAAGTTCTATCGGTAAAATTTGAAGCTCTCAGACGTCTCCTATGCCACAAGCATCTACAATTTTAAACCTCAGAACCACATCTTCCCAAAGCCATTTTAAATTTACAATCTCCATGATCAATACATGTGCACGAAGACATGGATCAATATTAAAAAGATACCAACAATCTCCATGCTGTAAAATTTGCCAATCCAATTAAGCATCAGAGACCAATTTCCTCCGTGCTCCCCAGATGTGTGACGATCTACCTGTGCAAAGAGCATAACAACTCCTGAATATTGAGATAATTACAGTGGTTCTGCAGCCAATTAGACAGCCATAAATGAGCATAGTTTTGGGTGTATAAAGTGTGGTATCAAAATGATTGAGTGATTTCTTTAAATTTATTTTTTCTATTGCTTATCATTGTTATCGCTATCATCCTCAAGCTACACATGATCAATAGGCTCCTCGTTATTGTCTGCAAAGATAAACCTCAACTCTGCGTTCACAGAAGTAATATTTGATAATGCCAACAACAAAGTTATTACTCCTTCGATGTTGAGTTGATGTTCATTATCAAAACCATCTACAAGGGTTCAATAAGTTAAACAGGCAAGACAAACTTCACTCACCATAAAAAAATATTAAAAAAAACCCCTCGGTCCAATTCCATTTTCCAATGGAATAGGACTGCCTAGGGAAGCTCCAAGTTCCACTTGGATTGACCATCTCATTTGAGCAATGATCAATCCTATAACAGCATAGCTAGTTGCTTCATGCTATAACCATTGTGAGCTTATTATTTATATTAAGTAAATGAATAGCACATTTATCAGTGCGTAATGAAACAAAGACCAACCAGCTTAGGGTTTCAAATTGATGAATTATATAAATTACCGGATATCCTCGATATAGTTTGCGTAGCTGGTTGTTCTTTGTTCCATTAGCCTGTAATTCTAGATTAGACTCCTGCTCCAATTCAGACTATAAGAAACAAAATAGTTACTGTAACATTACTTATTTACCAAAATGTTTTTAATTAAACAAAAAGAATCACTTTGAACAAGAGGATAAGGATGATATAATTCTGTCAAAAGCCTGATCATTGTTAGGACTCTAAACACGGTTAAGGCCAGTAGTTATTGTAAGATAGCTAACTTGTTGGCTTGTTTGCTAACTTCCCTATCTCTGTGCATCCTGTGTTACAATCTTTATATTGATTCTGAAGGAACCAGGGAGACTTCAGTTCACATCCTGTGTTGCCATGCACTGAATCTGAGTTAACCCATATGGTTTTATAGCCCCATCACCATACAGACACCGACAAGAAAGGCCCACATCATTATGTATTTTAACAAGCTGTGCCATAATTTGTTTCACTTTTCTTTAGCAACATCTTCCAATTCTGAATCTGAGTTAACCCATTCATTTTTATAGCCCCATCACCATACAGACACTGACAAGAAAGGGCCACATCATTATCTATCAACAAGCTGCGCTATAATTTGTTTCACTTTCCAAGTTTAGCTGCACAGAACAACATCAACAAAGATTCATGTCTCATCCAAATTATTGAAGTTATCATGCATGCTTTGTGATCTGATTCGTCACAAACATATTAGGATTTACAACTAACGCAGATGCCACCAATAAGGAAAGACCAAAGATAGAGAGCCATTCAGCTGGTTAGGTGAACAAGTACCAAACAATTCAAAGTTTGAAAAGATGGAGGTTTTGTGCCGAGCTCAAAAGAAAACAGTCACTTGGCACCAAAAGCATTCAGGTGAGTGAATTAATTATGTACTTATCTAGACAGGATAAAACCAAGCATAACCATCATTAATCGCGGAAACATGAAGGCATCATACCTTGAGGTTCCAAATCTGAGTTGATCAACCAACATTGTCCATTGCATCAACATCTCAAAGCCAATCTATCCTGCAGATATGAGACAGCTTCTCCTGTACCGAAGATGGCATCCAACCCCTCAATGATTTGTCCAACCCGACATACCTCAGAGATCGACATGACAGCATCATCTGCTCGACATCGTGGGCAGATACACCATAACACGAAGTTAAGACAAGGATCTTCAGTGCCGGATGGTTCGAGTAGGAAAGAATCCCCGCACCAGTAACCAATTCACAACCCGTCACATTGATCTCATCCATGTTGCTGCAGTTCCGAGCCAGCGCAAAAAGTGTGGCATCGGACAAATTGATTAGCCACGAAAGATCGAGTCTCCGAAGACTAACGATAGACGCAATGGCGATGCCTCCCACATCGGTAATCTTCGGCCCGCAGTCTGCAAGACTCAATTCTTCCAAGCACCGGATGTGCCGCAACAAGCAAACACCGAGGTCTGTAATCTGATCGCATTCAGAGAGGTCCAACACTCTCAGGGATCTCGACAGTGGCCCCGTGGCCAGACAAGCCAATCCGGAGTCGCTGAGCAAGGGGCAGCCCCGGAGGCACAAGACCATCAGCGAGCTGAAGGCGCAGAACGCTCCGACCGCCCGGTCCGTGACCTTACTACACCAGGACAGATCAAGAGAAGATAAACCCTTGGCGTGCTTCGCCAATTCGATGGCACCCACGTCGCCGACTCCCTTCCTCCTCCTCAAAGAGATGTTTTTAAGTTTCCGGCAGCAGAAGGCGATGGCGCACAAGCCGGCGTCGGTGACGTCACGCGGTTCGACGCCATGGGGCTCTTCGTCGAGCTCGATCCGGCTGCGGCGGGCGTTGAGGTTCAGGGATTCAAGGCCAGGGCAGGATCGAGCGATGAGGTCGAGGTCGGGGTCGGAGATGGGGGTGGCGGCCTCGAGAGCGGTGAGATTGGGGAAGCGGGGGAGGAACCGGGGGAGGTAATGGGGGTCGAGGACGCGGAGAACGGCGCGGGTGAGGGCCTCGACGCGGCGCCACCGCCGGCAGACGCGGGCGCAGGACTTGCGGTCGCGCCAGCGGTCGACGCTCCTCAGCACCAGCCCCAACTCGTCGTCGCCGAGTCTCTCCATCACCCACGACGATTGCTTGACACGAGTCTCAAAGCTGCGAGCGTGACCATCAACTAGCGAATAAAATCGACACGTGTGATAAACGGGATGAAGATAACGAACACGGGCCTGAAAAAGACCAACCCAATTACAGCCCAATTAATCGTCACGGCCCAATTCATCAATCTTCATGAGCCCTAATGTTCAAACGAATCGGCCCGATGGACCAAAGGCCCATGCGATGCCGTGGTTATCCAATCCGTGGGCTAACTAACGGTCAAGATTGTTAGGTTGACGCATGGAGTTAATAATCTAATGGAAGATATCTATGTTGGTGGGTGGGTGGGGTTAATATATAAAACTCTAAACGAAAGAAATAAAGAGTAGTGGGGGAGAAAAAAAAAGTGAAATGCTGGAGCATTCGAACATGAAGTAAATAAAAAGCAGGGGAGTGCAAGGTGGATAAGCTAAACTAGAACGCCAATTGCTTCCTTTTTCCTGATCGGTGCACCCTCCACCATCACCACCACCTCTGCCATGGCGCCACCTTGGTAGAATATGTAATCCGCTTTAAACGCCGAATCGGATAGAATATTTGGAGAAGCCGAATCCGGTGACTCAAGTGAGAGACCTGCACATGTACAGCAGCAGCGTCCAAAGTGGATGGATGGAGACGACGAGCGCAAGCTTTTCCTGCTTCCCTGCCCCCTTTCCGCTGCTGGAGTCCTGTACGCTACCGGCGTTGGTGACATCAACGAGGGAAGGAAAGGAAAGGAATTGTTTGTGGCGCCGCTGCTGCACTGGCGAATTCTCATTTGGCTCCCTCCTCCGGTCCTCCAAAGATCACCTTTTGGAATGCCCATGCTGATGCTTGCATTGTCCTACCTACCGTCTTAGTTAATGCACCAAGATCTCTTGGTACCACCAAGAGAGTTCAAGAGAAGGAACGCCCTCCAAAGCCCTCTCTCCCTCCTTTTCTCTCTCTCTCCCTCTCTCTGCTTGCACGCCATGGCGAAGCAGAGCGAAGGCCACGCGTGTGGTCCACCTCCTCGGCGTACGAGGAAGTGGCCCACACGCGTGAAGTGGCCGGCACCATACCATGAACACCAGCGTGAAGCCTGCTCTCTCGTTGGGGTCTCCCCCCCACATTGTGTACTAACCAAGATCCCCTGTTACCTAGTGATTCGCCATGAAGCAGAAGCACCCAGTTTGGAGTCTGCAGCTGAGCTCTGCTCTTCCATCAGAGTGATAAGACTAAAAAGCCAACTTGGGGTAACCAAAACAAGTCCGCATCAGAGACATACCCAAGGCATTAGGCATTATTATCCTGCACAGGCCTTCTCACCTGCGCATCTGAGTCCCACTGCAAGGCTCCTCCGATCACCATCGCCCGGTCACATCAAGCCCCTGGTTTTTCTCCCTGGACACTTTACCATCTTTATCAGCTTGATAACAAGCTTGATGATGCGCTTGGTCCACGTTCGATAATATCATCAGGTGGTGGTCATGTAAGTGTATGATGATTTGGTTGGGGATTCAAATCTGTGCAACTTCTCTACGAATGCTAACACCCAACTGGTACTCATACTTGCTGCTGCTACTGCTGCTGTTTCTGCTGCTGCTGAACGGGAAGGAAGAAACGTTGCCATGACATCAAAGATGACAACATGCTGATCTCCATGAACTCATGCATGGCTTAACTCTGCAAACACCTGCATCGCACTCACATGGTCTCTCTACTACTTTATGGCCATCATACATGGTCCTACCTGTGCTATTTTATACATGTAGTGAAGAGGAAGTAATCGAGGAGGCGCATGCAAGAAAGCCCTCATAATTCTGTCCTCTTTGTGCCACACATCCCTCCACGCCACTCCTTCCTTGCTTTCTTTATTTCTTTCTTTCTTTCTTTCTCTATATAACTATATAATCGCCAAAAATACATATCTTTCTTTCTCTATATAACTATATAATCGCCAAAAATACATAATTTGGACTTCTCTCAGGTTTTATATCCAAATTGTTTCCCCACTTTGAGGCAAATGGGTTAATAGCATATAACTCCTTTTGTGTGCACACAGATCACAAGTGCAGTTCTTTAATATATATATATATATATGTGTGTGATGCTTTAAGAGCTGTTTTAGTGGTTCATTTTGCAGCTTAATTTTGAGAGAGATATATATTTTTGTCCATATAAATATGTGATCATGAAAACAGAGTAGCTGGATTTTTACATCATTTTCTCTATAATATTGCTACAGTTTGACTCAATGGACCCATATATAATGTGACTGCTGCTCATACAAGTAGGAAGTCATCGTCCGATAGCTCATCTTTTCACTTGACATCCAATTATTGGAGATAATAATCCAAATTAAATTATTGACATGTCGTTTTTATTATGTGCACTATGTGATGTCTTGATTTCCATGAGATTAAAATCTTAATCGAGTGATCACAGTTAACTTTAAAGGAAATCTCATCCAACCTGAGCTTAGCAAGTATCGTAGCCTCGCCCATATCAAAGACAAATATTTGAAACACTAAGAGAGATGAGAGGACTAAAATTTCCCCCCTAATTATGGAGGTTTTTTACCGCTCAACTTAAAGAATGTATATTTCACGGCATGTTAAAATTATCGTTTATTCTTTTTCTTTTTTTTTATTCTGATGTGCTCGATTGCTTGTATCTACTTGGGTGTTCATCTCGTCAAACATTCGATGAAAACCTCGTATGTTCATAAAAAGTTGGACGATGAATGCATATGATTCATGAGAAAATATTTCAATATTATCAAAACAATGCAATTACGTTTGAAAGAAAAATTGGCCCTACCAGAAATAGTTCTCTATTTATAAATTGAGAAATATATATTTACCAAAACATTGCTAAGCTATGAAGATATAAGAAATCACCAGTTATATGAAATTATGATTTTGTGTATTTGTTGATGCAGGAATATTATACTGCAATATTTTTGCCATATATAAGAATCAATATTTTTTAAAAATTATCCTAAAATGATCAGAGCTATCATAACAGTAATTCTAGAACATTCCATATTGGAATCTAACATGCAAAACAACCAAATGTTACATTGCAATTGACTTGTATGCTCTTCTTACGTTCGAGTAATGTTTGATAATCTAAGATAATTAATAAATTTTGATAATAATAATAAGGGTTGGTTCTGAATTTTTGTATGTCATAATAATATTATATTTAAATTATTTTGAAAAAAAATATTTATCACGACATAAAAACTTCGACCTCCATTATTGGATTCCAAGCTGAACCACCAAACGGAGGCTAAGGCGATGCGGCCACGAGGGGGCATTTCCTTAAATTTTGCAAATATATCGAGGTTAGTTTCGTCAAAGCATTTTATCCTATATAAATAAGCTCCTGCTCGCCGTCCCTGCGGTCGCTCCTCCAATGACCCGACGAAGGAAACAGAGAAAGCGTTTAATCCACACAAATTGAGCCCCTACTCCTCTTCTTTGGAGCAGGAATTGGCTTTTGGAGGCCCGCCGTGCTCGTATTTCGATCAAAGATCGCTTTTTTTTTTTTTCTTCTCTTTCTTCTGTCGAATTCGAGCTTCCTTAGTTCGAAGCGGTTGTCGAATGAACTCCTGATTTCTCTCTGTACCCCTATTCAAATACCATAATGGAATGTAGCTAAGCTCCGGAGCTGTCCGCCGATAACGCCGTAAGCAAGGATTGCTGCCTTGTCGTACGGCCGCACCGTTGGGTACTGCTGTGGGGGTGAAGGCGTGGATCGAGGATTGCGGGTACGAATCGCTGCCACCGCCCGTCTTTTGCTTTTACTACTATTTGCTTCGCTTTGTTGTTGACAAAGATTGGATTTCTCGGCGCCGATCCGTGGGCAGGCTGCGGATCTTGTGAGATATCTCGGCGCTCGCCTTTGATCGAGCTCCGGATGTCGAGAAGTCGCCCCTGCTTGCTTTCTTTTTCCGGAGATCCTTGAAAAGAGTCCAGGAGCGAGTCCGGCTCGACTCGGTGACTCGCTCGCGTCTCGCCAACCAACAGAGGCTTCATATCTCGAGGAGGAAACCAGCGGTTTCGTAATCTTTTTCCTGTTTCTTTTTTTTTTCCTTTTGGTATGGCTTCGGAGAACGAGAGGTCAAAGCTGGGAATGTCTTCGGCCGCAAGGCTTAGAAAACTAAAAGCACAAAAAAGATAGAAGATTCTTCAATATAACAAGTGACAAAGAAAGAGGAAATCTTATTTAGAGCAAAAGAAAAGCTTCGAAGAATCTCCAAAAGGCATCTAACAAAGCTCTCAATTATTTGAGGTTGCGCGCTCTTATACTTGTTGCGCCTACCGCAGCACCTCTTCGACACTGGTCTTTGGAGTTGAGGTCTCTTTAGAGATCTCCAATCTCGAAAACCCTCGCTTTCTTGTGCTTGCTGTTGTCCGGATTTATGAAGAAAGGAGCACCGGTACTTGGGAGCGGGCAACGGGTCAGGCTTAAATTTCCGAGCTTTTTATGACTAAAGTGGTGATTTTGTCGAGTGGTTGATGAAAGGTCTCTGATTTGTACCCACTCCTGATCACATCCACAGAAAAGGTGCGCTCTGTGGTAGCTGGTGGAGAGCCTTTCTCTTTGACTGCCGGTGTTCGAGAGATGATACCTGTGACTTCTTGCAAGGAGGGGAAGATGGGGATCGATCAGGGGAAGTATGTCCGGTACACTCCGGAGCAGGTAGAGGCTCTCGAGAGACTATACCATGATTGTCCCAAGCCGAGTTCACTTCGGCGGCAGCAGCTCATTAGGGAGTGTCCCATCCTCTCCAACATTGACCCGAAGCAGATTAAAGTTTGGTTTCAGAACAGGAGGTATAGAGGTTTCGTAGCCAATCAATGCCTGTCGCAGTTCTTGTCCATTTGTTCACACGTTTCTTGCTTTGCCTTTTCCTTTTAGGTGCCGAGAGAAACAGCGAAAGGAAGCTGCACAGCTTCAGGCCGTCAATAGGAAGCTGACAGCAATGAATAAGCTTTTGATGGAAGAAAATGATCGGTTACAGAAGCAGGTCTCTCAGTTGGTCTACGAGAATGGTTACTTCCGTCAACAGACGCAAAATGTAAGCTTCGGATTATCTTTCTTAAAGCAAAGGATTCCTCATGATGTTTTCGGTCCTGCATATTCTTCTAGTTTTAATTTGGCTCTTCCAATTTGACAGACTGCATTAGCGACAACAGATACAAGCTGTGAATCAGTGGTGACAAATGGTCAGCACCATTTGACACCTCAGCACCCACCAAGGGATGCTAGCCCTGCTGGGTCTGTCAGAAATTTCTCTGATCTCCAGTGCACACAGTCTTCTTTAAAGACTTCTTCATTGTTGATGCTAACAGACTTTGTTGTGCTTGTTGCAGAGTTATATCCATTGCAGAGGAAACTTTATCAGAGTTTCTATCAAAGGCTACCGGAACTGCTGTTGAGTGGGTCCAAATGCCTGGGATGAAGGTGTGGACATCCCTCTTTGATTTTCTTTTTTGTCTTTTACCTTGATTTCTTTTCTTAGGTGTGGATGTAATGAAACCATGTTCATGTTTATGTGTCATCCTAATCTTTAATGACAATATCCCCATCTTATCTCGGTTTCTTCAGTGCTTGTGATTTTTCTTTTCTAATTTGAAATGAGTTAAATAATTTGCTCCTTTGATCTTCTCTTTTACTGAACAGCCTGGTCCGGATTCCATAGGAATCATTGCTATCTCACATGGTTGCACTGGTGTAGCAGCACGAGCTTGTGGCCTGGTAGGCCTTGAGCCTACAAAGGTATGTTCAAATTGCTAGATGACTAATCACTGGTCAATATTTTTGTCTAATTAATTTGCTTATTTCAGGTTGCAGAAATCCTGAAGGATCGGGTATCATGGTTTCGTGAATGTCGATCTGTGGATGTAATTAATGTAATGCCAACCGCAAATAATGGAATCATTGAGCTGCTGTATATGCAGGTAACAATAGCTTACGTCACCCCATGAAAGTATTTTGGCAAACTAACATATCTTTCTTTGAAGGTCTATGCACCAACAACATTGGCACCTGCTCGGGACTTCTGGTTGGTGAGATATACATCAGTTCTTGAAGACAGAAGTCTCGTGGTAAGCTACAATTATTCTGGTTTCCTGCACCATTCTAGATTTTTAATAACTTCACTGTCATTTTAAGATCTTCACCCCTTCTGCAATCTGACATTTATCTCAAAATGTGTAAGGTCTGTGAAAGATCACTCACTAGCATGCTAGGTGGTCCAAGCATGCCCCTGGTGCAACCTTTCGTCAGGGCAGAAATGATGCCTAGTGGTTACTTGATAAGACCATGTGAAGGTGGTGGGTCTGTTATTCACATTGTTCATCATTTGGATTTGGAGGTAATATAGTTTTAGCCAATTGAACCAACTTGCTGTTCCTTTCTGCTCTTAAACTTTGTATGTTTTGCATGATTGGCAATTCTGATAACTATTTTGTCCATGAAATAGCCTTGGAGTGTGCCTGAAGTTCTAAGGCCACTGTATGAATCATCTATTGTGCTTGCTCAGAAGACAACACTGGCGGTTAGTGTTTTTCCCTACACTTCTTGTTATTGATTCATTATGGAACTTGTTGCAGAAGAATGCTCATTTGCATTGGTTTTATCTTATCATGGAAACAGAAATATTCCTGCAAAGATCTCCTACTTTGAATGGAATTGTTGTTGTTGACCATGATACTGCAGTCTCTGTCATAAATATTTTTACTCTTTTACCAAATTGTGCTGCTTTATTCAGGCTTTACGCCATCTAAGGCAGATTGCACATGAAATTTCTCATCCTTCCATCTCTGGATGGGGCAGACAACCTACAGTTCTAAGAGCTCTTAGTCAGAGGTTGAGCAGGTAGTAGCTTCTAGTTCTTGAGCTTTTTCTTGCTGTTTCTGTGGTGTCTTCTAAATATGTTCTACTAAGAAACTCCTTAATGTCTTGCAGGGGTTTCAATGAAGCTGTTAATGGGTTTGCAGATGATGGGTGGTCTATGGTCACTAGTGATGGCATTGATGATGTTACAGTTTCTGTAAACTCATCTTCTAGCAAAATGATGGGTTTAAATCTTGGTATTATAAATGGATTTGCATCAACAAGAAGTTGTGTGCTCTGTGCAAAGGCATCCATGCTTTTACAGGTCAGTAAACTTAAAGTATTACAGACACACACACACATATATATATATATACACACACACACACATATACATGTACAAATGTATATGTATATCCATGTATATGTTCTCCTTTTCCAAGTAAAGATGTACAGTACAAAATCAATTATCTTGCACAACAGTAATGTAAATAATGATATGTTTGACTTATTGTCACTTCCTAAGACGATAGGCTATTTCTCTATGTCATTTAGAATATGCAGCTTCTGGTATACTATTATCTGCATTACTCACAATTTGAGATGCAACCAAACATGCAATTTCCATCTTTCTGATACTGATCTGGTGACAGATTTCAGTTTGTGAGTGTTTTCTGTAATTTATTATATAAGAAGACTTACATGAGTAAGCATACAGTGTTACTTTGTTTTACATCCTCTGCCATATTGGTTTTTTTCCCTTCAAAGTACAAAGTTACCATAGAACTGGAAACGGCTGGCCAAATGACAAAAAAGCAAGCTAGCTGGCCCTCTATTGGGTGTGATGCCTGCTCTCTTGCAGCTTGGCATTGATAGATTTCTTGACACTTGTAAATGATACATGATTCCATGGACTACCTTCATAACATTGCCAGAGAGGTTTGCAATGCCTATCATGATTAACTTATGGTGCTAGGCATTATGCAGCTCTAATTTGGCTATACCAAAGAAGACATTGCTACTTGATTAGCATCTTATAAACAGTTCATCAAAATATCTGTTGCTTAGTTTCTAGCAAGGTTTGTAATTTTGACTTGTACTGTCCGGTACAGGTGGTACATACTGGTTCGTCAGGTTGCTGGTAGCGGGCGGTATCACAAAAAATCGATTGTCGGCAATCGATTTCAGCCGTTAGCGGCTAATAGAGGGAGAAATCGACCGTTGACGGTCGATTGAGGGAGAAAAAGGGAAGAAGAAGAAGAGGAAAAGAAGAAAAAAGAAGAGGAGAAGAAGAAAACCTAGCGTCGTCCTCGTCTGCGCACCGTCGTCGGGCGAGCACCCTCGCTCGTTTTTTCTCCCGTGCGAGGAGACGGAACTCTCCCCGCACAGGGAGAAAAGATCGAGGGCGACGTCGCCCTTTTTTTTTTTAATATATTTAATATTATATTATAAAATATTCTATTATAAAATATTCTATTATATTTTAATATACCGGGTGGTACATACTGTGCATACCACCCGATACCGGTACCATACTGGTACCAACAATATGTCGGTACACCGGTACGGACCTGTAAGTCAAACCTTGATTTCTAGAATGCTAAATTTCTCTGTCTTTTTTCTTTTGGCTTTGTTTTCTGGTCCACTAGAAACAACATTCCTTTTGACATTTTTGTGCTTCTTTGTATGTGTAGAATATATCTCCACCAATGCTCCTAAAGTTTCTTCGGGAGCATCGATCAGAATGGGCAGACCGAAATATTGATGTGTACTCTGCTGCAGCTGTCAAGGCCACTCCCTGGGCTTTACCTGTATCTCGCACTGGATGCTATGGTGGCCAAGTCATACTACCTTTGGCTCACACACTTGATCGTGAAGATGTATGCTACCATCATTTTTAATTTAATTTTGCGAGTTGGATATGTTCATTTATCTCTAAACCTCATTTACATTTTTAGCTTTATTATGCTCAAAATTAATCTCTAATTCCTTTCTTTTTCTTGCCAGTTCTTAGAGGTAATTAAGTTGGAAAACATTGGCCATAATCAGGAAACACTCACACCTCAAGATCTGTACCTGTTGCAAGTAGGTCTCCAGTTATCTCTTCTGAATTTTGCTTGCTGCTGCAGTAAGATGCTAATCATTTAATGTGATCATGGCTTTTCCTTTTTAAAGGAAAAAATCCAGAGAGAGCAATATAACTGAAATGAACATCTGGAAGCTACAATTTCTATTGCCCACTTTTTATGTAAGGTTGCAATATTTATCTAAAGACTATTGTCCGTTATGACAGGTTGATCTAAGTTTAATTTAGTGAAGTGGCTTGTGCTGCTTTACAGTTGAGTCAATTTGTTACACCCTAATATCAGGATCTTTTTTATGGAAAAGATGTAAAAATTTGACAACTAAATTATGACATATAGAAAATGTGAAATAATACCCAGAAAAATATTATCCTTATCCTAACATTTTCCGATATATCGTTTTTCTCTTAAAATTCATCTCTTATGGAAACGAGCAAACAGATTAGTATAGTGATACTCATGATGACAATGGACTTTGCAGCTCTGCAATGGAGTAGATGGGAATGCTTTTGGTACCTGTTCTGAGCTTATATTTGCCCCAATAGATGCATCTTTTGCTGATGAGGCTCCATTATTGCCCTCTGGTTTTCGTGTTATTCCTCTTGACTTAAAGATGGTAAGGACATTGAGACTATACAATTAATTGTTGCATAAACATGTCTTAATGATTTGTTTTAACTTTAGAGCTATAAATGACACTTAGATCATACCAATGACTTTCATATGTTCAATTTTATTGGTGCTGTTTACAGGATCCTACCAGTCCCAATCGCACCTTGGACCTTGCTTCTGTTCTTGAGGTTGGACCAACAGGAAGTCAAGCATCTAATGATTATTCAGGCAATTGTGGCAGCACTAAATCTGTAATGACTATAGCATTTCAGTTTGCTTTTGAGAGTCACCTCCAAGAGAATGTGGCATCTATGGCTCGACAATACATTCGCAACATCATAGCCTCTGTCCAGAGGCTTGCCTTAGCTCTCTCACCGTCATGCCTTGGTTCTCATGTTGACCTCCGGATACCACCAGGAAATCCCGAAGCCGTCACACTTGCTCATTGGATTTGTCACAGCTACAGGTTTCATTTTTATAAGCAATTGACTAGTGCACTATATGTTAATCTATCATGATTGCACACGAATGGCACAGTGTAAGAGTAGGTATAAATTGTTTGCATAAATTACAAGCTGTTTATGTAGCTGAACATATTCATATTTTTTGAATGTTTATATGCATGCATGCATGCAGAGTTGCAGACAACTATGTATACATGTAAACTAACAACATACACATAATATCATTATAATATTTGTTACAGAAAAATGACTTATGTGTCTGTCTAAAACAAATTATATTCTAAACATAAAATTTTCTCAATCAATTATTACCAGTGATTTATTAGTGTGAGCACCAGATGTCTTTAGCTGTTCATGGTCCCATCCATGACTGGCATTGCAGCTTCACAAATTTTCCCAAACTACCAAGCCAACAATGATTTTTATGTAATTCAATTGCTACCCAAATTGCATTTCATGGACTTCCTGATTTACAAATAGCATCTTAATTTAATGTCATCTAACTTTGTTGTCCCTTTGCTACAGGGCTCATTCAGGAGTAGAACTTGTAAAACCATCTACTGATGGTAATGACTCTCTTCTGAAGATGCTATGGCATCATTCAGATGCAATCATTTGCTATTCTATGAAGGTATGCCTTCTTCCAAGTTCTTTTTTAGTTATAACCAAAATTTGTTTATGATATCTAAGTCAAATTTCCCTATTAATTTTCTGACTGCTACATTTTACAAGAATTGCCTCATGTAATTATCATTGTTCACTCTAGCTATACAAAAAATATATTATGGATTGTTGTTTTTTTTAACCATGTTAATGCATGAGTCTCCACTACTTCTTCTCACCATTAAATCTGATTTGCATATGCCATCCTTATCTAGGGTGGCACCAGCCTACCAAGGTAATTAATGTGGATCTCTAAATCTATTTGTCAGAAGTTGCATAGAGTAACATGATTCTCCAAAAAAAGTAAATAACATGAATAGGAACTTATAGAGAAAAAGAGTAAACTCGAGTCATTGTTTTGTTTCTTTAACAATAATTCAATGTCCAGTGTAATCATCACTACATTGTAGTCTGCTAAAGTGAATGATCGGTCATCCAGTAAAATGCCCAGGAGCCAAAAAGTGTGTTGTGACTTACTAGATTGAACATCCAACAAAGACATGCCTGTCATTTTTTTAAATGGTTTGTCTTATTTAGTTAGTAATTAACCTTTATACATAAAAATGCTTATAATTCTTGGTTGATTTCTTGCAGACTATTCCAGTGTCCACCTTTGCCAACCAGGCTGGTCTTGACATGCTAGAGACAACACTGGTTGCTTTGCAGGATATCACCTTGGAGAAGATTTTTGTTGACCAAGGAGGGAAGACCCTTTTCACAGAGTTCCCTCATATAATTCAACAGGTTCATATCCTCCCAGTAATCTTTTCTATACCGAATCATGTTTCAGAAATATAAAACATACATACACATTGCACGTGGATTTTCAATACGAGTGATTCAAACAAAGCTACTTTTCTTTGGAAAGTAGAATTGGCTCAGAATTTTAGCTTTTGTTTGACTTTAAGAGGATACTCAGAAGCTACAAGTTGAGTGGGGTTTATTTTCCACATGGTTGATGTTAAATGTCAAAGCCTGTTTTTGTGTGGATGGCTTTCTGATGTTTTTGCAATCCCATTAACCCCGTCGAGTGACTGTCTTTCCTATAGAAAGAATTATAATTAGTCTTTATTTTAAGTTGGTGTCATAGTGTAACATATGAAACTCTATGCAATTTACCAAGTTAATTTTAGACTTCCACCCGCAGACAGATTAATATATGTTCTAATTTCTAATTTAAGTTTCATTGGCAGGGTTTTGTTTGCTTTCAGGCTGGCCTGTGCATATCTAGCATGGGTAGGCCTGTTTCCTATGAGAGAGCAGTTGCATGGAAAGTGCTGGATGATGAAGACAATGTCCACTGCATATGCTCCATGTTTGTAAACTGGTCCTTTGTTTGAACATTCTTTCCAATGAGAAAAAAAGATGCCTGCATAGTTTCTTTCTTTTCTTTTGTTTGTTTTTTGTTAATATTGCTGTTTACATTAAGCAAACTTAAAAATGTTCAATTTTCTGGAGTTCTATGCATCTCTGGTTTAGCTTATCAATCTCGCCCATTCGGTTGGTTGGGAGGACGTGCCGCGCCGGCTAAGATCATCTTTATATCATTCCACATTCAACATCTTAAAATACAGTCAAGTCTTGATGCTCTTAGTGTTCCATTTTTTGTCTTCTTTAGCATCAAACATAGCCTGGAGAAAACTGAGATCTTGAAATTTGACTGTATTTATATATGGTAAGATAAGATTGTCTGATTGATAGAACTTTGCATGTTGGAATGCATCTCCTCTCTTGAAAGTTTCACATGTGAAAATGAAACAGATTGCTGCGCATGCTCGCGCGAACGCAGGCGAGATTGCGGTATTACTTCCTAAGGTGAGATGCCTATCATCCGTAAAACTTCTTCTTTTGTGTTTAACTTTATGAGGTTTAAGAATGGCGTAATTATCATAAACTACTTTTAGAATTCCCAATAAAGTTGAACCCACCATTGCCACCAGAGGTGGCTGGTTGTCCTCTTCACCAATCTCTTTACCATGATCAAGTATCTGCTTCCGCCTGGTGGAATGAAGAATCTGAGCTTACAAGGAAATGAAATATGAAGCACTCTGGACTCTGAGCTCATAACATGGTTCATAAAAGCCTGATATGTGTGACAAGATAACAAAACCTCGCCAAGTTTGCTGAACACAATGATATTTACAGTCAAAGTTGAAGCTACTTGCAGATTTGCAGATGTATATGATGCAAATCATCACAGATAGAGCATTTACTCTCTTAGTTATCTCATAGCAGAAGCTACAGTCTTAATTTTCAGACACAAACAGCAATCTTGGTATCATAAGTTCCTTGTTTTTTTCCCATCAGAAGAGATTGGAAACATCATTCTGACCATGTATCAAGAAACATATGGGTTGGATCGCCTCCTTATTCTTTTGAAGTGGAAACATTTTCTCTATATCTGGACAACATGGAAAGCTCTTCTCTTGAAGTTATTTTGGCGAGGAAGGAACAGCCCTGATCAGATGCATATGAGAAAAATACCAAGACAACCAATCAACAATTTAGGGAAGCTCATGTCGTTAAGCCTGAAATCTAGGATTGGCTAAGTAACTAATAAGGAAACAATTAGGTAAGGTAGACACATCCCAAGGAAGGCTCATATACCAGAATGAGCACACCTGGAGGAGTGTTATGGATTTAGATATCTCCCCCAGCCTTCTGCTTCAAGCTTTGTTGCTTTTGCTAAAACAGTATCCTTCAGCTCATTTTGGTATTTTATCACTCTACAGAAAATTGTGGAATAAAAAATGCAAAGCAATGAGCCTAAATATACAAATCAAATAAAATTCAGATCATATGTCCACTACACGGAAACAGACCTGTTCCACAAATCAGCATCGTCAGCAGTGAGGATCCTGACTGCTAATAAAGCAGCATTCGTGGCATTCCCAATTGCGACTGTTGCAACTGGAATACCTTTTGGCATCTTTGTCGAACAACATAAAAAGTGAACTCCAACCTCAGTATACTAAACCTATACTAAACCAACCACCACAACTAAAGTGCTTCGGCGAAAAAAAAAGTCCAACATCCACAATCCACATGATTTACCTGCACGATGGATAACAGGGAATCAATTCCATCCGATGATGAGGTTCTTATCGGGACTCCAATGACAGGTAGTGGACTCAGTGAAACCACCATCTCTGCAGTAGAATGCTGTCTTTAATTTCTCCATTGCTTTAAACCAAAATGGAGTATTTCTTTCTCAGAAATGTGCAATGAACCTGGTAGATGTGCCGCACCGCCAGCACCAGCTATTATGATCTGGATTCCTCTTTCTTTTGCAGATGATGCAAAAGAGTACATCCTCTCGGGTGTGCGGTGAGCTGAAACAATTGTTACCTGAAATGAATTTTTACAGTAACAAAATCAGTTTATTGTATAGTATAAGAAACACACCTTCTAAGAAGTGCCTTGAAATCTAAGTCAACTTTATCATGGTGATAAAACTTACCTCATATGGCACACCAAAAATTTTTAAGATCTCAGCAGCATCTTTCATTGTAGGAAGATCTGAATCAGAACCCATGATTATAGCAACACATGGAGTAACTGCACCCATTAAGCATACATTTAAATCAAATAACAGAACTTCCAAACAACGATGACTATATACTGAAACTTTGGTCGTAATTATTTTTCATCAATGCTACCTGAAAGATATGAAGCACTACACCAACTGGTAAATTATTCTTGTACAAGAAATAAAATGATTGAACACATCAGAAATAGAGAGGTAATCAGATTGTGGGAATGCACAATGATACACAAGTTATGGGCACCAAAATTTTGAAATCCAGAAAATGCATATAGGACAAGCTTATGTATTTGACGATGCAATCTGAAACAATAGGATCAATAAGCTGAGACAAAGAACAAAAATGTTGCAGGAGGGACTTGCTAGAAGATCATAACAAGAAAGCAAAGTTGTAAATCACCCCATTGGATGAAAAAATAAAAGGAAAACTTTATACGCATAAAGATGGTGTACATCGAAGTTGCATTCAATCATCGAAACAATATGTTAGAACATGTAGAGACTATGATAATAAATATTGGGGAAGAAATTCATTTCTTAAATTCTTCATCCAACAACTAAATATAAGCAGAAACTACTTCTCAAATCATCATATCATCATACTGACCTACCCCATGGCTTCCAGGTGTTTTTCTTTCCAGCAGGGAATCAAGTCGTGTGTTTACAATGTTCTTTGAAGGGCCCACAATTGTGATATGACCCATCTTCCGCAACTTTCGCATTTCTAAAAGCAGCATCTTTATGCATTTGTGGCCTGAAAAGGCTAATTGGAACTTAGAAGCTCGTACCTGAACAAGGCAAACTGACCTGGCTTGTCATACCAATGGACACTGGCCCCTGGTATGTTAAGTGCCTTTCCAATCAGTTGATGAGCTAAATAGAACCCTGCCTCTCCCTAGCAGTAGACAATTTCCATCAAAATTAAAAAATAGCTAAAGGACGTGAAACAAGAGTGCAAAAGAATTATTTGGCATCAACTCTATATAGGTCAAAGGAATAAAAGCTTATGAACTAGTCTCTTTTGCATTGAGAAACTCAACTACTTGAGAATTTAATTAATATTCTATAAAAATATTTTCAAGATAATTACCATTTACCTCATCTTCACCTAGTATGTTGTACATGATTGCAGCTGGGATTTTCATTGATGGATCACCAAGAGGAAGACCAAGAATAGCTCGTAGATGCTGTTCGTATTGTGAAGTATAGCATGACTCAATCGTATGATGTCCACTATTGTGCGGTCTAGGAGCTACTTCATTAAGCAAAACCTATTGAGAAAAAACTACAGGTTTTGGTCAATAATTGCAATGTTACTGAAAACCAACATCAGATGTGCAGACAGAAGATATTTAATTCAACATGAGATCAAAAGGTAAAATATATAGACGAATATATTAGAGTTCAAACAAGTTATGAAAGAGGATAACCTGTCCATCTTTTGTTAAAAATAATTCCACTGCAAATACACCTGCTCCCTCCAACAATCTGACAGTTTTTTTAGCAATGTCAACACAAAGTCTTTTTATTTTGTCTGGTACACTGGCAGGAGCTTCAACTATGTGACAGATGTTATCCCTAGAAAAAGTGGTGTCCATAAAGATTATAAAATTTTGCAACAGATAGAGAAAGCTTAGAAAATAAGGACTGAGGCCTTCTATTCAGCTCAAGTGAACTAGCAACAGAACTCATTCTTCTTACTTGTGAATGGTCTCAACCACAGGAAAACATGAAAGTGATTTGTCTCTAGCCCTGGCTACAATGACAGCAAGCTCCTAGACCAAGCAAAAAAGAAAATCTTTTTACAAGTCAAGCTATTAGCATGGCCAACGGATTTGTTATAGAATAATAAACTAAATTGCATCATGAAGTACACAGAAGAAATCATAAAGTTGGTTACATCTATATGACAGAAGTGTTTATATTACAATATATATACTTATATTTTCATGCACATATATTCAAATTCGTGGGCAAGCACATATATGATCAAATGTTCAAATCAAACAAGGCTGATTGTCCATGTAAACAATCGATAATACTAGCAAATTCAAATGAAATTACAGTATTTATTAAAAAAAATGCAGTATTACAAAGATTCAACTGAAAGATTCAGACCTTCATGGCCTAAGGCTAACCTCCAAAAAAAAAGTCAGTTTTGTAATAAACTAGTTACATATATCTGCAATCAATAAATCATAATAAACCTCAATGTCACTTAAAAAACAGTAAACCTCAACCTTCACAAATGGCATCCACCTCTCAACATATAAACCATGATCGAACCCTCCCAATGCTGCGACAAAGCATGAAAGCATGAATTAGTTGATGGACGTCAAGATTTAAGAAATAGCAATGGATCTCTGCATTAAAGTATTAAACTACTAAAAAGAACAAAATGCTACCAAGATTGCACACTAATTCAAATCAAAATGTGTGAAACTGTGGATGACAAAATTTCTTAGTGAAAACATATAAGATGTTGGCTGAACTGAATTTTATAATAGTGATAACAGCTTACTGAGAAGATATCGACAAACTAAAAGATTCTGAACTCCAAGAATTTACCTCCAGTCAATTAATTTGGAAGCCAAACAACAGCCTAGACGTTTTTGCAAGCTATATTTATAAAGAGTTGTAGACCGTGATACAGGAATGTGATTCCACTAAAAAAATTGAAATGCCCTTCTTCAGATTTATAAAAAAAGAAAAAAGATGATGTACCTCCCACATGGAGAAGTCTCAAATGCTCAGTATCCCAAAAGAAACAGAATCAATAAGAGACTAGGATGAGCCCTTCTTTCTATAAAGTATGTTGAACATTTGGTCTAAGATATGTGTAAGCATTCTACCTAATCACACAGATAACTAGTACAATATTCTTTCTTGATTGGAAACTGTTAAAGACCTAAACAGTTCTATATTAATAAAATAAACATAAGCCATATGGAATAGAAATTCTGAAAATACAAATATCATGTTTCAGTCAAAGCACCAATCAATTCTGACATGATTTACAGTACATCTCGTGAACAACGATCATGGCCCTAAATAACAAGCATTAATGTTTCAGTTGTCTTCCATTAATGAAACAAGATAACAGAGTCGTTGAGATTTGACTCACAAGCTTATACGGATGGCTATTCTGTGAGCAAGGATGGCAAGCTGGTGCTTGCAGACTGATATGAGACATTGCTTGACATGGGCACTTTTAAAATGTGTATTAGTCCATGTTAGCAGATAACAGTTTGTTGACATGAGCACACACCAGCATGGAACAATATGGCTTGAACTTTTAAGTTTCACTGTATATATGTCTTGATAATGGCCAGACATTTTTCCGGCATGGCACAGCATAGTGTCTCCGTCTTCTACCATGCTTTCCATGGTACTCCTAAAACAACATTTCAGTTCTTACCTACCGTAAAAGATACTAACATATCAAATTAAAAATGTAGACACTTCTGGATTTCACTAGATAACCTATTTTACGATTCCATCCACCAACTTCTTTTACAAAATTCAAAAGTTAGTTGGAGTTTGTCCACAAAATTTTACCAGTCACAAACTGAAGGAAGTTCCTCTTTGGTGTGAGCAACAGCATTGCCACGCCCATCATAAGCCAATCTCTTGCTTTTGATCATTAAAGGATAACCAAACAATTCACCAGCTTTCTTAACATGTGCAAGATTATCTATCTGCACTGAATTATTAATTAACAAAGGACTAGTTAAACTTCAAATTGTTTCAGCAAATAAGCAACCAGTTCAATCAACCTCCATAAAATCAGTAAGTGGAATCCCATGCTGAGAAAAATGAACCTTCTGAAGATATTTGTCCTGCAATAATGTACAAAAAAATTAAAATTAAAAAATCTCACAAAAGAGACCCAAGCTTACTGGGAATACTTACGAATGGCTGTGAAGTGGCTAAGCATTGTAAAACCAGTTCCAAATCTAAGTAAGCCTCTAAAGAAAATGAATTGAGGGTATTCCTGGACATTGAAAAACAACTAAAGCAGATCTAGATAAGATACATAGGTATAATATAATATTTATCAGAATTAAAGAACTTTTAAACTTGATGATAATGTATCTAACAAATAAAATAAATACAAATAGCAACATATAAAAAGAGAATAATGTTATTTTATATTCTTGATGTAAAAGTAATCATTCAGCAAGAAAGTTTCTCTTTTCATAATTTAATATCTCCAACATTTTAAAAACATAAATACCAAGGAGGCCTCGGTAGCTACTACTAACATAGTTTTCTTACACCGAAGTCTTAAAACCAATTTTGAAGAAACCAAGATGATATGTCAGTCTTCAGAAAATGCAATCTAGAGCCAAACTATACATCTTAATATATTTCACTAAGTATATTTAGTTAGTTAACCAACAATTTTTTTTAAAGACTCATTTTTTTTCCTCTTGATGTCAATTTATGAGATTTAAGAAAAGAAGAAAATGTCATAACCCTTGGGAAAATTAAGACAGTGGACTAGTGCATTTCAGCATTAAGAAACAGAAATAACTGAAGCAACTTTACACTTATGACTAGATTACTTCCAATATGGTTCTCATTGGAATATACTAAATTCCAACTGATTTCAGTAATATACTAATTTTTGCAGGTGCCATGAAGCATTCTGTCTATCTTATCCTAGTTTGCCATTACTTATACCATTTGGACAAAGGAATATTATCCATGCAGCAAATGTTAACAAAGCATGTTCTCTAAGGTGCTTGGACATGGATCTACTGTACCCTAACTTACTATGATAACATAGATCAAGCTTGACCATTTCTTACCAACTTTGCAACTTCTGTAATCACCACTAATTAGGTAGCACGTATGGAAGTCAGCTTGACAGGTCATTGGGAGAATAGCAGGGTCGAAAGATGAAAGAGCTGATCTAACACATTTCCTATCATACTTATAGTAACCCCAAAAGCATTCACCCCGCTAACTATCCTGAGAAGGCAGGCAAACAAGAAGAAAGCGAGACTTACCTGTATTATCCTTATGGTAGAGGCTTTAGGTTGGCAGTCTACCCCTAGAAGCTCAAGTTTCTCAAGAGTAACCGCATCAACATGTTCGATTTCCACTGTCAACACCCCACACCTAATTGCCAATCAAGAGACTGTTATGTCAATCAAGAAAACAAACAAAGATGCAAGCAATGACAGATTCTGACAGATACCAAGGCCCTAGTAAAAAAAATCAGGGCCGACAACCTTTTTGCAAATTCACGAACTGTATCACCATCATCAAAACTCCCAACTACATGATGATAAGCTATGCCACTCGCAGGACAGGATTCAAGAGGATCCAAGGTCACTACTTTGATTGCCATCGACCTAGTTGGCCTCCTCCCAGTACACCAACTACCGTCTCCGATACCCCACGGATGGCCAATCCATCACGCCTGCAGCAACCAGAAAATAATAATCGATTTATTAAAACAATACGTCTTAGATTAAAGAAGAAAAAGAAAAACAGATTTTTTTTTTTTAACGCAGGGTAGCAACGAGGTCTTGTTCATGAAAGATACCACTTTGGAATCAAGGCATCACGCGTTCGTTCGAAGCACCACCGTTTGACATAATGCCACTGAAAGATGTTGTTCATCTAATGCTACAACTTCCTGCAAACAAAATAAAGATCAAATTTGGTACGGACCGCTACGAGGAAGATTCATCATCATGCTCCTGGCTCGACACCATGAAACGAGCCGAACGAGTCGACGGGGAAGACGAAGACAATGACATCGGCGCACACATAATAATTTGGAAAGAGAACCCTAGGGCAGTTTTCCTCCCACAACCAGATGCAAGGGTCCTTAATGGAGCGGGAGTGTCGTAGGATGATAAGGGATTGTGATCGCAGGATGGAAGGGCGGAGTGGGCTGTGAGAGCGAGCCGCAGAATCGTCATGAGGCCGCAAGAAATGGATTCTGGTCGCGACCGGAAGCAGGGGTTCGGCGGTGCGCAACGAAAGACGGCGGACGATGGCTTCGCTAGAGGCGCCGCGGAGGAGATGAGTGTGAGCTTGTGAGAGGGAGAAAGATGCCGCGGCGAATGGAATCCTTATACAGAAGGATGTTTACATACCCATCCGACCTACTTGTGAGACAGTGAGAGGCCGCGTCAATGGGGCCTACATTGGCCCAGATTCTTGCCCAGTCATCACGCGGTAACAAGAAAGGCAAGTACACGAACTGCTGCATTGTGTTTTGGCTGTGGTGTTAACGGGTTGGTTTCAAGTCGCACGGGTGCCTGCCTCGTTTTGCAATCCGAAATGAAAGTTCTGCACCATTCGGATCGGGCATCTCATCTAAACGTATTATCGGATGCGGATTTGAGATAGTGCCTGCCCGGTAAATAAGCGCCGTACGATCCGCCCACGAAAATGACTGCAGCTGCCACGTGTCATCGGGAACCATCACAAATCTCGTGTCGCAAAAACACCCCGACCACAGGCCACGCCGCGGGACCCACGTCGGAAGGAGGGGGACCACGCGCACTTGCCACCTCTCGAGGATAACGATATATTGTTACAGTTACGACGACATGTCCCGCCACGTACCAGTGACGGAGACCAACTTCGCAACCCGTTTTTTTTCGACCCGTGAGCCGTTTTGGAAGGAAGACGTCCGGTGATCCCATCGCTTTTTTTCCTGACATATGTTAGTAACAGTTCTGCGAGGGTCTCGGTGTCGTTATATCCGAACATAACGGGTCGTCATTAAAACCTTGCGTGCCATTGGCGTCGGGTGTACTTGGCAAAATGGTCAAAAGGAACGCCAGCTCTTGCTTTCCTCGTCTCCTCGCTATATATGTCCGGCTGATGAAATGGTCGGGTACGCAAAGAAGAGAAGGAGAGAGGAGGGAGGAGAGACGGTAACGGATGGAGAGGGGAGCGCAGATGGAGGAGCTGACCTCCGGGGCCAGCGGTCGCATCATCCCTGTCTTCAGGAACGTACGGCGGTCCGTGCCGTCGCCAGCCTCCCTCCTCCGCGTGCTCCTCTTCCTGCACTCCTTCGTCTTGTGGTTCCTTCTTTTTCTCCGACGCGGGGGCCCGTTCACATCGAAGACCGCGTCGGCGGCCGCTTCTGCGGCCTCCCCGCGGCGGCGCACGTGCGGGGGGAGGTGGTCGAGAGCCGCGGAGGAGGAAGACGTGCGCCGGCGGAGGGAACTTGCGGAGGAGGTGGTGATGGTGCCCCCTGTGGAGGAGGGCGACGAGGGTGGTTCGTGCCGCTGGGAGACGTTTGTGTTCATGGGGCCAAGAAGAAGCGCGCTTTTCTGCCGCTCGTGGCTGCCTGCCTCGGGGGATCATCTAAGGTGAGGTTTTAATCCGATGCTATTTCGTTTCATATACAACGTCAGAGGAGAGGGATTAGCAAACCCTTCGTCCTTTTATGTCAATGCTGTTGACTTTTTGGGTATTCCCCTTCTGATGGTGGATGTTTTGATTTGTTTGGGTATTCGCAATGGATTAGCAAACCCTTGTCCTCGGTTTATGCTTCTGCTAGGACTTTACAAGATATGCTGACCAGCTTATTTTATTTTACTGAATGCTATAACTTTGCAAATTTGGCTAGCAGCTCATCATTATAAGCTATGATAGTTGGACTTCTGGTTTTCGAACTTCTATAGATGTGAGATGTAAAACCAATTGTCCTTTTAATTTGGTGTACAATCTTGTTTTATTTATACTAGTGAAACAACATATATCTGTAGCATCTCAGAGTACATAGTTTGTTTCCTTGTGGAATTTGCTCTGCATGGCTACTTGTTTCTCCTCCACATGTAACTAGATAATTTGGTAATGTGTCAATTCTCGATTACATTGTTCTTTCACATTGCATTAGAGACTTCGAAAGGCCATCTGGAATAATCTAAGTTCTGCTGAAAATGTATTTGGTGCTTCAAATATTCAAATATTTATATTGTGATCATGTCATTTTTCTATCCAAGGCTTACGACATTTGAACTTTAATCTGTTTTGTGATCATTGCTTGATAGGGTTTAATAAGAGTTGTTATTCATCTGCAGGGCAATTGTGGTGATAATACATGGTCTGAATGAACACAGGTAAAGAGCAGATAATAATCATTCCTTTTACTTCAGCTACACAAAAATTACACACATGAATTCAGAAGCATGTATGCAGAATTTTTATGTAGCTTTGTTTATTTCTAAATAGCTGTGATGTTGAGAATGAGTTCAGCATCGCATTACCGGCCAATAGTGAACGAAGCACATAATGAAAATTTTCAAACATCCAACTTTGTAGTTTAATTTTCATAACAGTGCTTTTTTTTCTTTTTTTTTTACAGCGGAAGATACTCGCACTTCGCCAAACAGTTAATGACATGCAACTTTGGAGTATACGCGATGGACTGGATAGGTATATGGTTTTAGCTAGCATTTTTCTTACTGCTATTATTTTTTTCCACAAAGCTTGTCCATGCTGTATGTGTCCTCCTGCTTTCAGTGAATTGAATGGTAACCTGAATGCATGAACAACCTTAAAGTTCAGCATGAGTAGGGATTTTATTTAAGCAATATCTTCTTTTCTAAACTCAAAAGTAGTTATATGGGATCATTTCCTTGACTGAAACTATTGTTTTCCATGACCTTGAGATCAGTGTCATTCAGTGAAATGTTGTTTAGTGCAAGAATTATAGGTTATCTCAAAAGCACTAGTTTCTCATCTATCTGACCATTGAGAAATGATAGATGCACTGATTGATGATTATGATACTCAGAATCCAGGTAGCTATTCAAAGTCTATCTAGAATACACAAAATTTGGATAAACCTGATGGTAGCAAATTACTCTGTGACTACAGGCCACGGTGGCAGTGATGGATTGCATGGATATGTACCTTCATTAGATTATGTTGTCGAGGACACAGTAAGTGAATGCTATTGTTATTTCCCTGATGCCTGTATACATGGATCTACTTGATGTTGGTTTTAAGTTGATTCCTTTTCATGTTTTACAGGGAAAATTCCTGGAGAAAATCAAATCAGAATATCCTGGTGTACCTTGTTTCCTTTTTGGCCACTCAACAGGTGGAGCTGTGGTTTTAAAGGTAATGTCATTTATAAAAGGTCTTACCACTCATCCTGATCATTATCGCTCATTTATTACTGATATCATTAATTAAATTGTCGCATGACAGGCAGCTTCATATCCCCATATTGAGGCTATTGTAGAAGGGATAATACTGACATCCCCAGCACTCCGTGTAAAGCCAGCTCATCCAATAGTTGGGGTAATCGTTTCCACTCATAGCCTGTTTTTATATGCAATGCAGTTAATTTGACCTAAGCATATATGTTTTATTGGAACCTCCCTTGAATAGAATACATCTGATCGTTATAGAGCACATGATGTCTATAGCTGGTACTATGGAGATGCTCAAGGATCTTATTTGCAAATATTAAATAAAGAAGCATAAGAAAAAGAAGCATCTGAGTGAGTTTACCTTATCTGTTCACTTCATTCAGCTAAGACATCCTTGCATTTCCATTACTGATAGCCGAGTTCCGTGCTCCTCAGAATCAATTCAAAACAGACTTTGATGGCACAGATAATAATGAAAGAAAAAACGAGTCAACCATTAGTGCACAGACAAAATATAGATCAAAAGAAAAAGAAGAACAACAATGTTAGCCTTTTTTTTTTTTTACCCATCTTTCTAGAGGTAAATGCACAGGAGCAGTATTCGTCAAACAATGATTTTTGCTTGTCCAAGCTTTGATTTGTTAAAGAGCCTACTCGACCACAACTATATGAGCACTCAAATGGGGGTACTTGTATACCTGTTGCAGGTCGTGGCTCCAATAGTTTCACTTGTGCTCCCAAAGTTGCAACTCAAGGGAGCTAACAAAAGGGGCATTCCTGTGTCGAGGGACCCAGCTGCTCTGTTGGCCAAGTACTCAGATCCATTAGTTTACACTGGGCCGATAAGAGTTAGAACAGGCCACCAGATCCTGCGCATCTCTTCTCACCTGCTGCAGAACATGAAGCATGTTACTGTACCTTTCTTAGTCCTGCATGGGACCGGAGACAGAGTGACCGATCCCATGGCATCACAGGATCTGTACAATGTGGCTGCCTCGAGGCAGAAGGATATAAAACTCTATGAGGGGTTTTTACATGACCTTCTATTCGAGCCCGAGCGCGATGAAGTTGGTGCAGACATAATTGATTGGATGCTGAGGAGGTTGGAGCAGCAAAGCTTATGAACATCCAAGTTTTTTGCTGAAAGCTAAGAGTGACAGAAATCCGGGCAAAGGCATGCATGGTTGACGGCAGCGTGAACTTAGTCCTTTGTGCTTCATTTCCCCCTTCTGAAAGATTTAAGTGACTTGGTACCTGTCATAAAGTAAATGTCTTTCATTTCCCCCTTCTGAAAGATTAAGTGACTTGGTTCTGTCATAAAGTAAATGTCTTTGCATGTATGATGATGTTGCGGCACAATGAGGCATGGATCAAATTGCAGATCCTGACATAGAATATTTTGACAGCTGATCAGGTTTTGTATATGAATTGTTTTTTTTTTTTTTTTTGAAGTGAACCATCTTGCTTGCTGCTCCTAATTGAGATTGCATATGGTAAAACATTTATAAAGAACAGATACAACACCAGCAAACAGTTTCCACAGTGTAGCCCTCCGCAAATTAATTCACAGTATCCTCAGGTTTTAATCTGATTGCAAGGGAACAAATAACCTCTTTAGAGTAGCCCTCACACTTCGCCAATATAAACGTTTAAATGTGAGTAGCCTGGGAACAAGTGGTAGGAGAAAAGGAACAAATGTAGCTGCTAGAGTTACAACAAGAGTGCCAGAATCAGATACACAGCTCAACTAATACACCTGATCGAACTAATTAACATTGATCTCCACTATACTTGAATATAAGTAACTACATCTTAGGATCTCCAAGCTTATCCTTCGGGCAGCCACCATAATTCCACATTATTCCGACTCTTTGCCACCATTATTCCATGAATCCGCATTGTCACTAACTACCACCAGAAAAGGCATTGCTATTACTCAGACTCAGATGTAGTATCTTCTTTAAGATTTGGTTCAGTTGTGTATTCAGAGACAACATTGCTAGTGCTTTCTAACTTGGGAGTTATCTCCTTGAGGTTCTGCTGCTTCAACATTTGGAGCCTCATCTGTAGGAATTTCTAAATTTCTTCTCATTGTGATGGGACGAATTTTCAGCTTCACTAGCTGAGCTTATTTCAGAGCTCAACCCCGTTCTAGGATTGTTGCTATCATTTTGAGACTGGGGGGTGCCATCATTTGATTCTAGTGCATCCTCATTAGTAGACTATGAAACCATTTCTTCTTCTTCGGGGCCATTGTTGCCAGCATCAGAAGCATTATTACCAGGGGATTCAACTGCATCCTTCTCCAAAGCCTCATTAATAACTGGCAATTCCGCATTCTTTGTGTCATCGGCTACAGATGTCACAGTGAGCTGGTCACCTGAACTTAATTATTGTTGTCCGGAAATTCAACTGCTTCCTTTCTATGAACTTAATTATCTGTTGCCATCACTAATTCTTTTCCTCCTTCAATGGAACTTGGCAGATTAACAACTTGGCAGATTAACAACTTCAACTTCAACTTCAGTCTCCTTGAGAATCGAGTGTGCTCTTTTCAGAAGACTCATTGTCGATCGATTGGGGAGGGAAATTTTGGCATCATCTAGACCTGCACTGTTTGTGCAATCTTCAAAATCATCCTCGCCGCTGCCTTCAGTCTCGGGTTTAACCCCTCCATTGATTGGAATCAATTTGCTTCTTTTTCAACTTCAAAACTATTTTGATTTTCAGTCTCTAATTTAACCCCACCATGGGAATCAATTGCGTCTTTTTCAACTTCATCTGTTTTTCACCACCTTCTAGTTTATTCTCAGAGCTCAAAAACATATTTTCGTTGGAAGTTATTGCTTCTTCAGTATCATTTTTTCTTTCATCCAGTGTAAATAGCCTTCTGTGTTCAACAGATGTATCGCCTACATTGTTCCCCTCGTATTGATCCAGTGAGTTTTCGCTGTCCCTTTGACTGGGAAGTTGTAAAGCATCCTCTTTGTCATTACTTGTGGCATTGCCTGTTGCCACACCTCTGCTGTTGGTACTCCAATCCTCATTACCGTCCTTATTTCCAGGCTGTTCTTCTGAATTTTCCCTTCAGCCAGAATTTGAGATAGCATCTTGAGATATCTCTAGTTCTTTACTTAAAGATTCACCTTCGGTCTTCTCTTAGGTGTGCTGGCACATTGCCTCAGCTTGATCTACACTTCACTAGTTTCATCAAAATCATTTCGCTGACCATCTAGGATGATCACATTCTTGGATCCTGCTTTTCCCTTCTGACCAAAACCTACTTCTTGTCCTTGGTCAAGATTTTAGCTGGTCACCCCCAGCATAAGCATTCTTGTTGATATGGTTGAGCAACCACAGAATGACAGCCAGAAACAAGGATATTTGAAGTACTCTCTCTTGATTATTATGCCTGCTTGACTGCTGAAACATCACTACTTTTTCAATCTGCAGAGATAACAACCAGTATGAAGGGTTAGGCAACTGACTGTATAGTCAAACTGGATCAGCATAGAGTTCAGATATTAGCTAAAAAAATTTACATTGGCAAATAAGATTAATCTATCAAATCAGCTAAGAATAACCTATCATGTTTTGCACGACTCATAGATCTACCAGATGACATGCTATGGTTCTTCTTCATGGTATGTAACTACCCAACACGGACTAATCTACTACTAGAACTTAAGTCCCTTGTTCCCTTCAAGAGTCAATATGCTAGGCAAGAAACAAAAATATACTTGGCAACCAATCTGAAAGAGAAACTAAAAGGATCTCAAAAGCCAGGTTTTGGAAAATGTGATGCAAGACCTCCTAAGCTTATCAAAAAACCAACTTGCAAGCCTTATGTACCAAGAACTTAGAACAAGTATACCTTCAAATTTCAAAAGTTCGAGTCTTCCTAAGCTTATCAACTAAACCATACCGCAAGTTCGATGTATACTTGGCAGCCAATCTGAAAGAGAAACTAAAAGGATCTCAAAAGCCAGGTTTTGGAAAATGTGATGCAAGACTTCCTAAGCTTATAAAAAAACCAACTTGCAAGCCTTATGTACCAAGAACTTAGAACAAGTATACCTTCAAATTTCAAAAGTTCGAGTCTTCCTAAGCTTATCAACTAAACCATACCGCAAGTTCGATGTATCATGCATGCCCTGCAGGAGAACAAATATGATTTCAAATCCCATGATTCAAGTTTGAATGAATTAAAAGCTATATCTAACTATGGAGTATCTCTTGTGCTAACAAAACCACAGTTTCTTTCCAAGGGGGAAACTAAAATCACAACTAATAGCTTGCAACAAAATTATGTGTTCCTTCTGTAAAACGTACGGTGCATAACATGTAACCCACACAACCATGATCATCTAAAAGTAGCCTAACAATGCACATAACTTGTTTTAAGATTGCCATTACATGAAGAAAAAAAAATCATAAAACAAGTCTCACCCTTTGTACAAGGTGCCAGTTCTAATACCAACACCTACAAGAGTAAACACATAGAATTTATTTTCAACAATAATCGTCAAGCCACACCAGTCACTAGATAAACCCTGAACTCTTAGTGAACATTAGTAAAGATTTACTACACAATTTATTCCGGAGAACTATTACAAATTCTATAAAATTACCTATTGCAATTAAATCCGAGTTCCTTCGTCCTTGGATCCTCAAAGGAACAACTCAGCGTGTACTGCGTATGACTCCACATAAGAAACTTGTTTCAGTCTCAAAGCCAATTAATCCTGGGCAGTATAGCTTTTCTCGCCACAAAGCCAATCATTCCCGGATAACAACACATACATTCAGATAAAAGAGAAAGGGAAGAAGCACGAATGCATCTAAGATTCACCAAATTAGAGTACGAAAACTAAATTTTGATAGCTGAAATTGGCAAACGTAATATTTCCCAGCTACAACACCCAATCTATCCCGAGTTTAGAAACACTGAGCCGCTCCACATTGTCAAGAACCAAAATTTCAGGAGAGATCCGAAGAACGAATGAAGAAACCCTCTCCCGAAAAGCGAATCCCCAAGAAGGATCAAGCACAGCAAGAAACCAAAGATTTAAATAGAAAAAGTACAAAGCGCTTTACATCAACCTATAATATTGCAAAGGGAGGATGGGAATGAATCGGAATAGGATCCGGCAGCCCAGGGAGACATATATTATATATTATATGCGAGTCAGTAGATTCTAATATGTTTAAATCTATATATTTAAATTATATTATTTATTAAATATATTAAATTACTTATATGATACATATATTGATGAGGCTAAAAAATATATCGATTATTAAAAAAAATATTTTTTTTAAAAAAAAAACTACCTTTAAATATCATGGAGTTAGCATCCTTGGATCGCCGTGAAGTAAAATAAATTTTACACAGGCTGTTCTATGCATTGAGACATATGAATGCGTGAATCCAAAAAACACCTCGCGCCATCGTTAGGAGCGTTCCTACTCGCTCCTAACGATGATCATCGAGATTGGTAGGGAGATGGATTCCCCGTGTAGCCTTCGATCAACAGGCAAGCGATGAAACTTTGTTTCTGGACGCAAACTTGACAGAATTAAGACTGAATCCATCTGAATTATTGGTAAGTCATATGATCAGAAGCTCTGCACTATCATATTTGTTTGGTTTGATCTTTCTACGAGTTCATCAAGTGAGACGCAGAGAAAGAAGAAATATGGAGGACGGGAGAGATGAAATATTTTACGATGCTTGAGCTCATTAGCCAAAAGGCAGAGGTTTCGAGTAGGGAGGGATCAAGAAGAAGCACTCGGTCGAAGACACTTGAACAGGTTTTTTAGCTTTTGCTTTCCTGTAGCTCGACTTTGCCTAATCCATAATGAGGCCTTCGGCCACCATCAAACAGCCTTTCGTTTCCTCCTGCTTTCGCTTTTCTCGAGCAAGCCTCGCAATGACCCGCAATGCTCATCCATCATTTAGATGGATGAATAAATCTGCAACCATACAGCGATGACCTATTCATTTTGGTATCGTGATCGATTGCATCTTCATCTAAAAACACACTTTTTGTTGGGGAAGGAGGAGCAAGGAAACGATAAAACAGAATACTACGATCCAATGAACGAAAACGCTTTCAATCAAGAAAACGACGTAGTATTAAACAGGAGGTAAAAGAACAAGAACACTTACAAGATTATCTCCAAATGCACACAATCTCTTCTCTTCACACACTCTCTGCCTACTTGCTTCATTCTCTAAGGTCCTATTTATAGGACATAATAATAACTACCTCACACCACTTCCTTCCTCCCACTATCTCACCCATGATTAATAACTACCCCCACTAACTCTTAAACTACCTCCACAACTCCTAAACATGAGTCACTACTTCTAAACATGTTAACTACCTATGTAACTACCATGAATCAATTCTCAACACTCCCCCTTGATTCATAGTTACATACACCAATTTGAGACATAAAATAAATATGCTTCTTAACGGGAAGTGACTTGGTGAGAATATCTGCAACTTGTTCATCTGTGCCATAAATATTTCATGTTATGGCTCCATTTGCTACAAACCGAGTCTTATGCTTTTGGACATTTCCATCTGCATTATACTTTGTTTTGAACACCCATTTCGATCCAAAAACTTTCTTTACTTTTGGTTGATTCATTAGCTCCCAGATTTCATTCTTCTTTATTGACTTGATTTTCTCCTTCATTGCTTTTCGATATTCTTCAACTGCTTCTTCAAAACTTATAGGATCTGAAATAGATAAAGCAAATGTTGAATCATAAATCTCTGTTAGTGATCTAAACCTTCCTGGAGGGGTTTCATCTGATGAATCATTTGCTGAATTTGAACTGCTACTGGGTGAGGTTGACGTTGATCTTGTTGGAGCAGGATCTGTCACTTGATTCGGTGGAGTAATTAGTTCTGCTGGAACACGAATTTGTGCATCACCTTCATTAATCTCCCAATTCCAACTTGCCCTTTCATCAAATACGACATTTCTGTTAATAATAACTTTGCCATTTACAGGATTATATAATCGATATGCTTTGGATTGTGTAGAGTATCCAATTAAGATGCATTTTTCTGATTTTTCATCAAGCTTATGATGATTTTGTAAATTTACCAAAGCATAAGCAATACAACCAAAAATTCTTAGATGGCTTACAGTTGGCTTTATACCATACCAAGCTTCAAAAGGAGTTCGATTCATAACAGCCTTTGTCGGTGAAATATTCAACAAATAAACTGCTGTTGCAACTGCTTCTGCCCAAAACTGATTCGGAAGATGCTTTCCTTTAAGCAAACTTCTTGCCATTTCGACAACAGTTCGATTCTTACGTTCAGCTACACCATTTTGCTCCGGTGTATATGGTGCTGTCAATTCCCTGCGAATACCATTTTCTTCACAAAAGGAATTAAACTCATTAGACATAAATTCACCACCTCTATCTGTCCGAAGTGTCTTTATGCATTTACCATTTTGCCTTTCTACAAGTGCCTTGAATTTTCGAAAGTTATCAAATGCTTCAGATTTCAATTCCAGAAAATATACCCAACTCATGCGGCTATAATCATCAGTAAATAACAGAAAATATCGACTTCCCCCAAATGATTTTGTATTCATAGGTCCACATAAGTCAGCATGAATTAATTCAAGACAATTAGATGCTCTCCATGATTTTCCAATAGGAAATGGTTTCTTACTTTGTTTGCCATAAATACATCCTTCACATATATCAAGTGTATTAATTTTAGGCAATCCATAAACCATTCCTTTTTGATTTAACAACCTTAAACCTTTAATGTTAAGGTGTCCATATCTCAAATGCCATAAATTTGTCTCATTCTTTTGATTTGCAACAAAAGCATGTTTCTCAATATTTGAAACATCAATTGGAAACATCTTATTTTGCGTCATGCAAACATTTGCTATAATCAAGCCAGATTTCTTATCTTTAATAGTGCATGAACCATCATCAAATATAACCGAATATCCAATATCTATCAATTGTCCAACACTCAACAAGTTATGTGATAAGCTAGGAACATAGAAAACATTATCAAGGTGTTTTACCTTCCCTTGATTTGTCTTCACCTCAATTGTTCCTTTTCCTTCTACTTGGATTTGCTTGCTATCTCCAAGTTTAACTTTCAACTTGTGAGTTTCATCAATATCTCTAAATATTGATCTTATGCCTGACATATGATTAGAACATCCACTATCCAAAAACCAAATGTCATTTGAGATATCATTAACTTGTGAATGAGTCATAAACAACATACTATTGTCTTCATTTTCTTCCACATAGCTTGCTTGCTTTTCTCTTTTCCAGCAATCTGCCTTCATATGACCAAACTTCTTACAATAGTGACATTGAATTCCACTCTTGTAGTTTTTCTGATCATAGTTTGATTGCCTTTCATCATGCCCATCAAAGTGTCCTCTTCCTCTTCCTCTTCCATTTCCTCTACCATGAAATCCTCCTCTGTCACGTCCTCTTCCTGTTACTTTTTTGTCTTCTTTTGTAGTAGAAGACTCCCCCTTAACCTGAAATGCTTTTTCTTCACTTTTTTCAAGTGACCTGTTCAACCTTGCTTCATGTGCTTGCAAGGAACCCATTAGTTCATCAAATGAATAAGTAGATAAGTCCTTTGACTCTTCAATTGCCGCAACAACATGATCAAATTTTGGAGTTAAACTTCTCAAAACTTTTGCAACAATTATTTGATCATGTAGATGTTCACCATAGGATTTCATTTGACTAACAATTTCAGTCACTCGAGAAAGAAAATCTTGCACTGATTCATTGCTTTTCATAAACAAAATTTCAAACTCACGGCGAAGGGTTTGAAGTTTTACCATGATCACCCTCGATGAGCCTTGAAATTCATTTTGAAGTATCAGCCAAGCTTGTCTTGAGGTTGTCGCTGCTGCAATTCTTGAGAAGATTGTCTCATGCACAGCTTGTTGAATGAAGAACAATGCCTTTGAGTCCTTCTTTCTATTCTCCCTCAGCCTGGTTTCTTCATCTGGATCTGCATATCCATTCTCTATCAAGTCCCAAAGATCCTGAGACTTGAATAGAGTCTTCATCTTGATACTCCAAAATTCATAGGATTTGCCCGAGAAGATGGGAATAAGGGGTTGAGACATAGAATTGCCATTAAAAGCCATAATGCCCAGTTCAGATTGAAACCTGGCTCTGATACCACAAATGTTGGGGAAGGAGGAGCAAGGAAACGATAAAACAGAATACTACGATCCAATGAACGAAAACGCTTTCAATCAAGAAAACGACGTAGTATTAAACAGGAGGTAAAAGAACAAGAACACTTACAAGATTATCTCCAAATGCACACAATCTCTTCTCTTCACACACTCTCTGCCTACTTGCTTCATTCTCTAAGGTCCTATTTATAGGACATAATAATAACTACCTCACACCACTTCCTTCCTCCCACTATCTCACCCATGATTAATAACTACCCCCACTAACTCTTAAACTACCTCCACAACTCCTAAACATGAGCCACTACTTCTAAACATGTTAACTACCTATGTAACTACCATGAATCAATTCTCAACACTTTTATGCTTCTCTTGCTGGTAATGAAGCACCACAGTTTTTGGCATGCTCATGATTTAAATATATTTCAGTTCTCACGATCGATGAAGATGATGACTTCGTCGCGGTTTTACTGAAAAAATCATAATTTTTTTTTTAAGAATGGAAAGAGGTGTCTAACATATCCAAGGGCCTAAAGCAAGAGACCACCTTCGCTTATCTGCTGAAAAAAAAGCTGTACGTTGGAACGAAATGGCATTATCAAGGTACAGGCACCGCATGCCAAGAGCTTGCGTTTTGTTGAGGATCATCAACCACGCCAAGGATTTCTTTTCTTTTTCTTTTTCTTTTGCCTTGCTCAGGAAAACCAAATGGATTACACGATGGTCCTTTGTTTCTGCTTTAGGATTCTTCATGGATAAGACTGCGGCAGCAGTAGAACGGATCGCTACATCACGGATTGGCATTTAGTGGTTTGTTCGTGAGTGGCACATGGTGCAGGCTGGAGGAAGAAGGTACATGGTAGCTCACCATCGATCATCGGTGGCTCCTCTTTCTTCAGAAGGAAGAAAGAAGGAAATCACTCCCGGCACTTCTGCAAACATACCAGCTAGTCGAAACCCCATAGCCCGAGCCCCTACAAAGATGCAAGAGAGTCCATCCTGTTATGATCTCGGGAATTGATGCAAACTGGCGGATCGTCAGCAACCAAGAACGAGAGAAAGAAATCTGTTTGTCTGCAACTCCAAGTTCCTTGTTTTGGGTATGTCATGTAACTCTGGCATTGTATACCTCGAATTGATGAGGTTCGTTGCAAACATCTGCGTGCTGCTACCCACAGGATTGGAAAGCGTGGAAGATGGCAAATGGGTTTAGAATTCGTTTCTCTGAATGGTTGGGACTTTCTACTGCCGCCGGGAGGAACCTATGTCAGGAGCACCAACTCGCTTGGTCACAACTGTGCTCCACCCACCAAAATAATCTTGAAACGTAGAATATAGATTAAAATTTAACTTCACATGAGTGCGTTTCAAGCCTCCATTATAATCAGAACGAAGCATCAAAGAAAGAGAGACCAAAGAAGAGGCCACAGTGCCCACCAACTCTTCACCACATGAATCATACCAGCCTCGAGATCAAGCTTGGGAAAGCTCAGGCCAGGAGCTCTGGGCCTTGCCTACTTTGCCAAAAGAAAAAGGTGGGAGAAGCGGCCAAAGTTCTTCACTTGGCCATTAAGTTATTACACCTTACCGCCGACCATGCAGCGACCAGCTGTGTGTTCTACCCTTAAAAAAGTTAAATTTTACTGTAATTTGGTATGGGGACTTTAAGCCATTCTCATTTCTCTTCGACTTGGATTCCAATCTAATGATCTCTTCGAGGTGAAGTCTTACCCGACGACCACAGGATTAGTGAAATATCTTTGTTTCTAACACAAAATGAAGCTCTAAATCTGCTGCTGGTTGGTTTATGCTCGTAGTTATTAGTTACGAGCACCAGATACATTCAGAAATTTACATCAACCTATTTCTTCGACTCTCCACTAAATGCTGATATATTATATCCAGTCATTGAGATAGATCGATTCATGTACTCTTCTTTTACGTGTATGTACAGACTCTTATGTCATTGTCCAATGATTGGTCTCTCTCTCTCTCTCTCTCTCTCTCTCTCTCTCTCTCTCTCTCTCTCACACACACACACACACACACACACAGGCACAGTTCAGCTTCTAAAGGTTGCAGTGGTTGTGTTTGACCGCTTCACAACATAAGTTTGTGCACACAGCCGCCGTTTTGAGAGCTTTGGTAGTAATTTATTTCAGCATCAATTATTGCAGAGAGGATCGCCCACCGAGTGTTGTAATTTTCCAATTATCTCACACACGCCATCTTTTTTGTTGGCCACCTTATGTGCCTTTACTTCACCTTTAAATACCTTCGGCTGCCTTCATCTCTCGCTCGTCAAGCTGTTAAACCCTCTCCTCTCCCTTCGCTTGTATTCTCAGAGAAAACTTCCACCGAGAGAAACGAACTTGGTCAGATGGATCCCTCCTTGGCCAAGCGGCTGTTGCAAATGATAAGAGCTGCTTACTACATGCTGCGCAAGGGCTTTTCCAAGCACAAGCTCATGATGGATCTCCATCTCCTCCTCAAGCGCGGCAAGCTCGCTAGAAAAGCCATCGGAAACCTCGTCACCTTCCACCACCACCATGACCACCACATTGGCGCCGACTTGTCGAGCCGCTCCACGGATCCCGACCTCTCCCTCTACGACACCAAGGAGGTGGAGTTCAGCTGCAGCAACACCCCTTCCTACCCCTCCTTCCTCCTCTTCGCCAAGCGGAAGAACCGCCACCGCCACCACTGCTACGACCTCGACTTCGCCGCGATGGCCAGGGAGCTCGAAAAGCTGAGCGCGGAGATATCTGATGCCGAGTCGTCGGCCGTAGCGTCGCCGTCGCCTGCCCCCATGTGGAGCTTCGGGAAGAGCCCGGCAGCGGTGCGGCAGCTGAGGATAACAGACTCGCCGTTCCCGATAAGGGAGGAGGACGGGGAGGCCGACGGCCGCGTTGACCGGGAGGCAGAGGAATTCATCAAGAGGTTCTACGAGCAGCTTCGCCTCCAGCAGAGCGTCCCGCCGACGCCGGAATCCCAGTGCCGTCTCCGCAAGCCTGCCTGAGGTGGCGGCCTTCATGGAGCTTATCTGCCGCGACTGATGAGGCCGTATAAAGGGGTGTAGCATACGAATCTACCGTTGTTCAGAGCTTCTTTGCTGCTTTGGTCGCCGTAGTGGGAAGCTGAGAGTGCCTGTTCGTGGACTATATGCTAATTTTGTGCTCCTTAATGTTCAATAAAGGATAAAAATACTGGTGGATATATTACGAGAGTCGATCCAGTATGGTAAACTCATGTAAACAAAGAGTGTTTCTGTTCCTCAGACGTCGCAATGTTGTGATGATTAGAATCTTATTTCTTGTCGCTCTGACAACGAATTATCATGAAATAAAAAGTTTGCTGGAACAATGTCAACTCCGCTTGTTCGTTCGCTCGCTGTCGGCAGATCAAAAGGGATGTTTGCCATTAAATCGGACGAGATAGATCTGACTTTTCTTGTTCAAAGAACTGCGAAACAAATGAAGAAAACAAAATCAAAAGGAAAAAGGATCTCACATCTATAACCTCTGTCCTCGTCGCAATCAAAACATAAATTCTCTCTCCATCTGGTCGAGATCAAAGTGTCCTAAGCCGGTGACGAGATGGAGGTGCTCACGGGAGAGACACGTCGTTGCACACATCCAAAGCTTGCTTACAGTTTTAGGACACTGCCTCGGACACGTAGCTCAATTCCATAACCACGAAACCCGCGTTGCTTTACCTCTTTGCTTCTGCTTTCCATGATTACTATAGAGAAGCTCCTTTCCGTGCCTCCGAGGCAATTAACTTTGATGGCTTCCCTCTCCTTTAGCGGAGGACTTGCCCTCCAACTTTGACGTCTTTTAAGGCGAGTGGACCACAAGTCTCCTTCCATCTAGGGCTGGGTCTCCTGTGTCCTTCCATTGCTTACCCTCTAAGAATGATTGACCTAAATTTGTCCTATTGGTTGCATGCAATTAATTGACAATTCTAAGAGTCAAAAATCAAAATTATTTGAAAGAAGGATAAATATATTAATATATATATATATATATATATATATATATATATATATATATATATATATATATATATATTATTAGAGGAATTGTTGGTTGGCAAGTATCTTTTTCCTACAGAATATATCTGAAAATGACTCTTTTGTGAGGTTAACAAAATCCTAAAGATTAGGGTTTAATTATTTAATAAATATGATATGTATTTCTAGATCTGAGAGACTTTTTAAGTTTTCTCTAGTAGGTTTAAAGAGGATGAGACAAAAAAAAAAATATTTTTAGATTTATATGAGATGATATACGATGAGATTCTTCTATAAGAGGGGATTTGTACCCAAGTAGGAAGAGTTAACTCAAAGGTTTATGATAAAGAATTTGATTATTATTTTTTTCTGTCAACATAGATGAAAAATTATCGAATGAATCATGTAAATATTGTTTCAAATTTTGATTTATTGATTGATTGGTAATCCCTGGGAATTCTCTTTTAGTTTTCGAGTTTAATATACTCCATCTTAAGAACACTTAGAATAAGATATCTATAACTAATACTTTGAGCTACGTTTAGATTGATACAAATTATAGTTTCCATCATGATCTCACAAAGACGAGGACAGGACAAGTAATGCGTTGTGAGGAATGCATTTACCATGCAATACTTGAACCAATGAGTTGGGTAGGACGTGAAGCTTTAGAACTCCATTAGTGTGAAGTGGTTGCATGATTTGGCCATCGAAAAAGATGGACAGACAGTGACCCGCATAAAGAGCTCTCTGAAAGCTTGGTGGGCAGCTGCTGGTGGTGGTGCCGGTGGTGGTGGTGGTGGTGGTGGTGGCGGTGGGCATTTAACACGGGGTCCATACATCTTGAACAACAGTAACTTGTACATACAACACAATGCAACCTTCTCATGTAAGCATGATTAAATCCATATTAACTCTCAGTTTTTGTTTTTTGAGGGGAAACCCAATTGCCATCAAGTAATAACATGAGACAAAAAACTAACCAAATTTGTCATTCCACTTCAAAATCTACCACACTAATCATGGAAGCTTCAATGTAAGACACATGACATATAATGCTCATCTTCGAAAACTTCCACAATGGTGCACTCCAAAATCAGAAAGAACAACGACTACAATCACTTGACCCCAAAGTTTCCATGATATTTCACTTCCAATATGTTTCGAAAAGTATCGTCGCTTCGACGATCCGAGCGTCGCAGCATGAGAACATGAACAACAAACGGTATGATTGCCATAACATTGAGATAGAACTGAAACTAGCATTCAAGTAACAGCTTGACTAGATACCCTTATTCGGTAAGAATTTGAGTTCAAACATTAACAGATGAGAATTGGGTATACTAGAGCCTGATGCAGATATTAGAACAGGAGTTTATGTTGTCAGAGAGCAAAGAGAACAAATTCATGCACCACTTGCGTCTGGCCTTAGACTGCATGGATAGGGCTGCTGTTAGTTTGGTTCAGATCAGGCACAGCCATGGAAGAGTCGATGTGGAAGGCAGACTGCCTCGAACTAGAGGAGGTTCCCCTCGGTGTGAGGGACAGAGTAGCTGGCTCCCTGTGATGTCGGAGGTCCTCACCGATGCTGAGCTTCGACATGCTGACCACCTCATCCGCATTCACAGGCTCCTTTGGGACAACAGGAGTAGGCATTACAATCTTGTGGGTTTCCCTCATCGTTTCCTCTTTGGCAGTGGTGATCTGATTCGACGGCCAGAAAGGTGCAGGAACAGGCAGGAAGGTCGGGTAAAATGTCGGTAGCATTGGTACTGGATGATTGTTATGTCTTAGTGGAATGCAATCTATGAGTTGTGCTGCATGCTTGGTTGTCGAAAGTTCAGCGGTCGGCTCAGGTCCTTGTAGACCAAGATGCAAAGTTGGCAACTGAGTGGTGCTCTCCAGTTCATTAGGAGAATGGCGCAACAAATGCTCTTCCTGGTTTGGAGCTTCGTCCATCGGCTGCATGCTCATTCAAAAAAAAAAAAAAAAAGAGGAGGGATTATGTATGGATACAACTGCTGCAGAATCAACAAAGAGTGAAATAAGCAACAAAGAAGCCAGACCATTTCAGGGACAATGTCGAACAAGCTAGAATGCCTCTTCCTTCTTGAGGCAGCAGTACTCTGTCGGATGAAATATTTCTGTGCATGGCTTGCAACTTGTGTTGGGGTCCTAGACACAACAAAATTTCGAGCTATTCCACGCCAATCACCTTTTCCCAGTTTCTGAAGACCCATCAAGAACATCCGATGCTCGTTTTCTGTCCAAGGGACCCCTGCTATCCAGTGCATGTTAGTATACAAATTGGTAAACCAAGTTTCAGTGTGACTTGCAAGTCTTCAAAAATGAAATCTAGCAGGCAGTGGTAATGCAATTCCCTAATTTAGGCTATCCCCAGGGAATTCATCCAACAAAAAACAGAATCAGATGCCATACCAGAGCCATCGGTCAAGGTTTTCTCTCAAAACATATAAGCAACTTATCATATGTTATGCTATCTGCTTTCTTCACAAGTGCCAACTGAGTAAGATATACCAAAAGTCCTACAGCCCGGGAGACAAACTTAGAAAGGCTTACTGTCCAACTGTGACTAGGGTGCTTTTAATTGTCTCTAGAATGATGTTTGTACATTCTGAATCTGACAAATATCCATTATTTGTTCTGAATCTTTATGCAACAGGTCTTAAAATACCATCTTGGATTTCTTTAAACAAGAAGATTGAAAGATCACATTTCACCTAATAGTCAAAGCAACAAACAATAGATTCACAGTGCTGTCGGAACATGTGAAGCTGAAATATTTAGCTCTCACTTTTTGTTCACGTCTGGCCAAGAGCCACTTGCAGGGATAAAAAGACTGTATACATTAACCTTCTATGGACCAACCATATATTGGAGGGAACTCCATGTCCTGGACTGAAGCCAACAAATCTCAGTGACCTAGTTGAATAAAATTGATCTAAATTGTGGCGCAATGTGGTCGTAGAAACTCTTCTCATGGCACTCACTGTTTGCTAAAGATGAAGAATCAACCAAACAGAGAATGATCAAAATGGATTCCAAAAAAAAAAAGCAATACCTTTTATTTCTTCGTCAAAAGATTTGTAGAAGCCTAACATCTCAAGCCAAAAAAAGAAAAAGTCAATCTTCAAGAGACAAAGATCCTTTGGCAAGGAACTTGAAGTATACTCGATTGAAATAACTTCCTACCAAGGTTTTATGGACTATAATAGAGGATACAAACTAGTGAGAGCAAAGGTTAGATACAGGAGAATAACCGAGGTATGTCAACCCACATGTAAAACAGCAGTGTAGAAAGCAATAAGTGGGTTAGGCAGTGCTCATACCAAAGAAAATTTTAAGAAGACATGAAAGAAGAGGAACCAATGTAAAACGGGCAGTGTAGAAGAAAGCAAGAAATGGGTGACCGCAAAACTTAAAAGCAGAAGAAATTACAAGGTTTCGATGCGTATCCACCAAAAAGACATGGAATACATGTGGAACACAAGAAACCCCAAAATCAATATCTAAGTAACAGGCGAACGGATTGAATGAATGTATAGCAGTAGGAAAAAGCAACAAGCAGATTACCACAACTAGGTAGTGAAAAGGTTATAAAAAAAAAATCAAATCTTTCAACCACGGATCGAAGCAAACTTGAAGGGAAAAGGCAGACCTTTCTTGCGCTCGCTGCGGCAATTGGAAGAACAGGACGCACGGGCTGCGTCATCGGAAGCGTAACCGGGGGCGGGGGCGGCGGCTGCGGCGACGGTGCGGTAGTGGTGGTCACCGAGCGTACCGCCGGACGGCGACGCCGAGGAAGAGGAGAGGCACCCCATGCTGGCACTCTTCGTCATGGTCCCCGTCCCTTCCATCAGCCGCACCCCAAAGAGGCGCACGCCCCCTCCCCGCGCCGGGCACGTCCGCGAGTTGTGCCCGTTGTTGCTACAGTGCGAACACCGCCTCGTCATCTCCGCCCCGCCCCGTACACGGACGCCTCCTCCTCCACCGCTCGCCGGAGCCGCCGTTCCCCGTGCACGCGTCCACCTCACGTAGACCTCTGCAATCTCTCCGCGGAGGGAGCTGCGTTCCCGCTGGGGCGACGGGCCAACTTGGTTTTAAGTCGACGGCTCCAGTAGCCCCCACGCGGGCCGTCGCTAATTCCGAGAATGCCCCGTGCGGTGGCGGCACGGAAAGAGGACTACCGGTCGCGTCCCACATCATCTCGACCGTCCCGTCTCGCGCAGCACCCCCCGATTGCTTCGATGAGATTTATGTTCGTCCGTGGTTTCTACCTTCAACGAACTAACACACCCGTTTCCCCGACGGTCTCCAGACGCGCTCCTGTGGCTCCCACCTGAAATATATATATACCAATGCCGGGCTGGTAGAAAAAGAGGGTAATCGTAAGCAGGTTGAGCGAGGACTGCTGTTCGAGGAACGTGGGCAGCTTTGTGTCATGTAAATGAGACCAACGCCTTAAGATGCGGGTGTGGAGAGGACGTGGCAGCCAGTTGGTGGAGTTTGCGCCACGTGAACGGTCACGCGGTGCGCATGCGTCGGTCATCCGTCGTCCTCACAGTCTCAATCATGACACGTGGTAGATGAATAAGGCGGTAAAAGGGAAGAAGGACGGGAGGAGGACGACGAAAACGCCATTGTTATCTTCTTCCCAAGGTACTCTCCTCTAATGTTATACTCACAAGACATCTGTCTGCATGTATTCTGGCTATCGACTTGTTTGTGGATGTTCTGAGATGGTGGGAGAACCTTGATTCGATAGCACAGGAGGAGATTGTTCATCTCATCAGAATACAGGGCACTGCACCAGTAGTACTTACTACTACTACATGTATCGCTCAGGGAAAACAATCCTGTATTATTTTCATTGTATATTATTTCTCGGCAATATGCACTGATTGAGGATGGCATTTTTCATATTTGTGCTGTCACCGGGAAGATGATGGGTCTGCGTCAACTGCTCGGTCACACAACAATGTTATCCTCGCCTTGGTGGTGGAGTGGAACACACAGCAATGTACTGGTACGAGAACCGTGTGGTTCAACGCTTGGGAGGATCACATTGGCTCTTTTTCTTTGGCTGACAACCTTTTGGTTGATTGGAAGAGGCAAAGAGCTGGTGCTGTTTGTCATGCGATGGTGATGGCCGCGGATGGTGGGAGGTCTAACGAGTTAAGCAATCTCCTACCAAGCTTTTTATAAAGGAAAGGTAGGGGTGTACTATGGAGCTCCGGAGGAAGAAAAGAATACATTATCTTTGAATGGGGGAGGCCTCGGAATCTGCATGCGACTTTATTTTTATCATCGGTCAGATTAGCATACGTGACTGGCCACCTAAATAGTAAAAGAATTCCATCTTTTAAAGCATTGGGTTGTTTTTAAAGATTTGCATGTTTGCACGTGCATGCCATAAGTTTTTATATATATATATATCTTTCATCGTTACTATTCAATTTGATACGTTTAATCGTTTCAAATCTATTTTAGATGAACTTGTTCGGTTCAAATTAATTTAATCTGATTAAAATAATTAAATATAAAATCAGATTAATTTAGGATAATTTTATATCTATTCCATAAGGATTTCAAGTTGATTATACTATGTCATAATTGAATTGAGTTTTATTCAAATATTGTAAATAGGATTTTGATCTATTCAGAACTATCTAGAGTTATGATTCGATAAATTTACAATTTAAATTCAAATACAATTTTTTTATAAATTATAATAATTAAATTTATTTACTTTTTATAAAAATATGAAAATGGGATAATAAAATCGCTTCTCTGGAATGACAGCATGATCGAAGTAGTTATAAAGCACTCCTCTATCTATTGATAGCTCAATCAAATTAATCAATAAAGCACGATGACGACACGATCGATTAAGAAGTGTTATATGACAATAGCATAGTCGAATTGGCCAGGAAGCACTAATTTTACGATACGATGGCAATGAATCAGTCCATGGAGCTCTTTGTGATGATAGCATGACTAAATTGGTTGGGAAACACCATATTATTATGACGATAGCATGGTCGAGTCAAGTCATAGAACGCTCCACATGTGATGACACTATGATTAAATCCACGTTACGTTACTCTGTGTCAAGACTCAGTAGGGGGCAAATGATACAAGAATTATGACATATGGTTGGCTGTCGACACCTCATTTCTATTTGGCCAACACGTCACATTTACCTGACTGATATGGCATTGCCACATGGCTGACACGTCAGGATCATCACTTGGTCGACATTCCAATCCTATTCGAATGACATGTTATATGCAGTCGACAATACTACATCTATAAAGAGATGATTTATGTTTACATTTGTCTCTTTTATGACAACTAGGCTATTTTGCATATCATGTGCCGGATGATAATTTGTTAATAATATTTTTTTTTTATCAAATCGGATTTTAGGATAAATAATTTATGGAGTATCCGAATCCTCCGTACGTACTTTCATGTGTGACTCGTGCAATTCTCGAGGACTAATAACAGCACATTAGAAACGGGTCGAGTTTCAGATCCGATGGCCCGAATAACGATCCGATCCGACGATCCAATTCCAAACGGATCGGATGTTAGCTTGTTGGGCCAACTCAATTATAAGCCCACTACTATGATTAAGACGGGCCACGGGCGCACCACCACCCAGGGCTAGGGTTTACCTATAAATAATTGCCGAACACTTATGTCGCTACGCACCGTGTCGTCGCCACCGGCGGGAGCTCGCTTCTTCCACTGTGAAGAAAGAAGCAAAAATGGCGGACGCGAAGGCGGTCACAATTCGGACTCGGAAGTTTATGACCAATCGCCTTCTCTCCAGGAAGCAATTCGTCAGTTTTGATCCCCGTCTACTTCTCCTGTTTTCGTACAACCTTTTTGTTGTCCTTATATATCTTTGGGGTTTAGGTCATTGACGTGCTTCACCCGGGACGAGCCAATGTCTCCAAGGTCAGTGTGTGTGGCAAGGGTTTTGTATTTGTCCGTGCTTTGTATGATTCTCTGATTTAGGGTTTTGCTGCTTACGTGATTTGGTTATGGTGCAGGCGGAGTTGAAGGAGAAGCTTGCGAAGCTGTACGAGGTCAACGATCCGAACACGATCTTCGTGTTTAAGTTTAGAACGCACTTCGGAGGTGGGAAATCCACCGGTTTTGGTTTGATCTATGATACGGTGGGAAATGCAAAGAAGTATGAGCCCAAGTACCGTCTCATCAGGGTATGCATTTGGATATTAAGTGGTTTTGACATGCTAAATTTGCAGCAGTAGACTCATTGTCGACTAGTACAAGTATGATCCAAATCGATACCAAAAGGTTATTCAAACACAACATTCTGATAGCTAGGATTATGATTTGACTTCCACTCAACCCTTTTTGTGCTGGCAAGTTACAGAAGTTCTAGTTTTTTATTTCATTGGTCCAATTGTATCAGGTTGTCGTAACAAAGTTTCTTGAATTGATTTTTGGCTTCCGACTACAGTCATGTTTACTTTGATACTCGAAGTCATATTATGTATTACCTGTTCTTCTAGTCAACACACACAAAAAATTAAATGCATGTATATTTTTCATCTTTTTTGTTAAACATATAAATGCCCAGGCATAGTCTTCTTGCAGTTCTGGGTGAAGAGTTGGCAATTAACATCTACAAAAAGTTCTAACTGTTCATGTTGATGTTCCATCGAAACCTGATATTTGAGCTTCCAGCAATCTACTTCACATGATTGAGGTTACTCTTTTTTAATATCTGACATGGTATGTACACATGCTAAATAGTAGCCAAAGCATGTTTTGTGCTTTTGCAATGCTCATCGGGTTTAAACGTATATGAGACTATAGTACTTGTTGTTACATTTGTGACCGGGGAATTGAGGTGTATGCATCACTGTTAGATGTGGGACTGGCATGATGTGGATTCACTAGTCATTTTAGATTTCAATCATAGCTAATTTAGTTTTGGGACTCGAGTAATTTGATAATCCATTATGTTCTGGATTCAACATGTTCATGGAAGTACAAGATGTTCTAAAGTTCAGTTTTGGCCTTGTATTGTCTGGAGGTTGGAAATCATTGTGTTGTGGCCTACTTGATGCACTTAGCGACCAGTAGTAGTCATTGATACTGTTGGCAATGGTTTCTGATAGAATCTGAGATACAACTGATGAGTGGTTTTTTTTTTCACTTTTTTTTTCTACCTCAAGAAGATGGCCTGATATCTGTAGTATTTTTGGTTGGCAGAATGGGCTTGCAACAAAGGTTGAGAAGTCAAGGAAGCAGTTAAAGGAAAGAAAGAACAGAGCAAAGAAAGTTCGTGGGGTCAAGAAGGTGAGCCAAACATTTTCACAACTACAACCTAAAAACAAATGAGTTTGTGCTTGGATATATTTGTACAAATGCTTGCTAATTGTATTTGGTAGAACTTGTTGAGCTGACTTTGATGCACTTGAAGAAGGAAAAAAAAAATTGCTTACAGTTCATTTGTTATGTTGTGTCCAGACAAAGGCTGGAGATGCTGCCAAGGCCGGAAAGAAGAAATGAACAAACTCCAAGCTGCAATGCGTATTGCTCCCTTAATTTTTTTTTGGCTTGGGTTGGCAAATCTATAATACTTGCTAGCATAGAATCTCGCGACGTTCATGTGCTCTTTACATATTTGAGTAGCGAGATTTTGATCCCAAGGACAGAGATGATGTTTGCATCAGAGTTTGGAAATGTGCTACTCTGGTGCTCTCTTAGTGTTCAGTTCATTATTCTTTCACTTTTGCTGTTCATTTTAAAGTGGATCCTTGGATTACTATTAAGTTCAACGGAAGGATTTGGCATGGCTTCATCAGTTCATTGAGTTGCAAATATAATTGAGTCGTTTCTAATTACTGGGACAGGAAGACAGCAAAAAGATCCCCATTGTCACAGCAAAAAGTATGTATGTATGTATGTATGCCAGCTTGCTGTACGTTAATCGATAGGTAATTTAATCACGATATGTAAAGGCCCACCAAGCGAGCCCTTTGGCCCATTAGCAGCCCCACCGGGAATTAGAAGGCCCGAGAACATGGATGGACGGTTAGGATTCAATACTTCAGTAAGAGACGGGGTCTTAGCACTAATCACGAACGGGTCCTTCGTTTTCTTGCTTATTATTATGAAGCCCAATTAATTAATTATTGAAGAAAAAATTCAGCGGGAACAAACGCTCGCATATGAGCGAGCCAACGGTGGATCTTTATATTCGACTCCGTCGACAGAATTCCGTAAATGCAGGGAGTATTAATGAGACGAGACTTAAATCGCGGTGTTGTCACCCGTAGGCTCCGAGCGATTCCAAATCAGGAATGCGTTCATCCGTCTCCGACACACCGCAAGTTAAATAAGTGGTAGATTAGGGAGGTTTAGATAGCTGAGACAGACCGTGGAACCCACGAGGAAACCTATTGTAAAAAATAATGCCCCCCCTCATAAATGTTTTGCTTTGACAATAAAGGAAACCCGAAATTAAATCATGGGACAAGAATCCGGAAAGATTCGCTTTTCAAATCCCATAATTCCGTGTATAAATAAACGTTCCATGCCAACTCTCGATGTCGTCGGCCTCAAAAGTTGCCATCTTTCCTCGTTTATACGCCGAGAGAACGATGTGATTGACCCCACACCTTGCACTTCTTTGGCAAGCTTTTCCGTTTTCGGCACCGAATTCCACGCTTTCGAGCGGAGGAGACAGCGCCCTCGGAGTGGAGCAGCGAGTGAAACAGTAAGTTTTCTTTTCTTCTTCTTCTTCGCGTCTACAGATTCGAGGCCGTGGCCCGTGTGCCACGGCAGAGAAGGCGGAGCTTATCACATCGACGATACAGGAACGCTCGCTCGGTGTTCATTCTCTTCCTTCTCCGTCTTACGGTTCCAGTTCTGCGACCTGAGCGGCTCCTTGAATGAGAAAAAGCTGTGAACTTGGGAATGCTAGGTAGCAGCAGGAGACCACGCAAAACAGCAGGGTGGGGAGAGCAATCTGCATGTGTATTAAATGTGAAGGTCTGGGTGGCTCACGGGATCGTCAGCTCGTAGAGAGAGAGAGAGAGAGAGAGAGAGAGAGAGAGAGAGAGAGAGAGAGAGACGATAGCACAAAAAAATGTGTCGGATGAGTCGATAGCAGGTGGGACTAGTGTCGCTGTGGTGACGGTAGCTATAGATTTCGGATGGTTGGAGATTGGTTCGCCATGCTTTTGTGGGAGCAAAACGCGAGCTTTTGAACCTCCGAGGTCGGTCCGTTTCCTTGTTCCTCTATCTTTTCCTTCTTCATGGAGTGACGGCCGTGGTTTTCGGGCATTTCACGTGGTTTAAGCACAAGAGAGAGTAGTGATGAGCGCTCCTGCTCTTCTCGTCTTCTCGGTAAGGTACAGAGGGGAGCAGGGAAAAACCATTCTCTCGCCATGTGGAAGGTGGTCTCCTCTCTTCTTCTTCTTCTTCTTCCTACGATCATCTCTCCCTGTCTCTTCTGCTGGGGTTTTGGAGTGTAGAGGATATATAAGGAAATACCAGCAGTTTGTTTCCTGCCGCGCTTTCGTTTGTTGCTTCTAAATCAGCTGCAGATATCAAGTAAACGACCAAATCCTCCGCTTCTGTCTTCATTTGAATCCTGACTTCATTTACCCATCTCCCTCGTCTACTTTCTTTCTCCTTTTTGTTTTGTAATGGGTTTCCGATGTGCGGTCTTCCACCGATAGCGAACCGATCGACGGGTTTTGGTGGTGGGGAACGCACCTGTGTGTACTCCATCCCTTTGTCTTCTATCGGAGATCTTCACCGCGGCGGGTCTGAGACTTGTGTTCTTCTTTGAACTCCTCATACATTACCAGCGCCTTCTTTTTATCGTTTCATCTCTGCCTGCGACTCGTGGCTCCTTTTTCGGTTCTTTTTTTACCACCTCCAAGAGGTTTCTTTCTCTCTACATATCCCCCATTCATTTCACTCTTGTTCTCTGGTTGTAGGACGCGGAGGGAGGAAGCTTCGTCGCCGGAGTCCATTAGTTTCCCAGGAGGAATTCCTTAGATTCCAGCGGCCGGGAGATGGGTCGGGCGGCGCGGTGGCTGCGGAGACTCTGGAGCAGTAGCAAACAGAGCAAGGAGCCGACGGACTATCCCGGTCACGGCGCTGAGGATAGGACGGAGAAGAAACGGTGGAGCTTTAGAAGGTCCAGGGATTCCGGAGATGTTGTGCCGGGCCAGAATGCTTCCACGGCAGCGGCGATCGAGGCGGCCTGGTTTAGGTCCTTCTACGCTGAAAGCGAGAAGGAGCAGAGCAAGCACGCCATCGCCGTGGCCGCGGCCACGGCTGCTGCGGCCGATGCCGCGGTAGCTGCCGCCGAGGCAGCAGTGGCCATGGTGCGTCTCACCAGCAGCGGAGTGGGAGACGTGTTCGTCAGTGGCGGCGGCGGCGGCGTTCTCGAGCGGCTGGCGGCGGTCAGGATCCAAACAGCATTCCGGGGCTACTTGGTATGGAATCTAACGACCCCATGTTGATTTGGTCATCGAGTGCTGTGAAAATTAGCAACTCACTGTTCTCTCTCGTCATCCGCCACTTCGGCTGCTTGTTTGCTTCGAAGATGCGTTCTTTTGATGCTCTGTGCAGTCCTTTACGTTTCGTTTTCCAAAAAACTTCTCTGTTGTTATCTGCCGAAAGAATGCGCAGCTTTTATTGCTCTCTGTGCAAAATGAGTCCTATCTAATTCTCTATGATATCTCCGTTCCATCATTTATCTCATTTTCCATCCACAATGCTCGATGGTTTCATGTCCCGAATCCAATTCGATGCTCCATGCAAATGTTCTTCCCTTACTCTGTTCCTTGCATGGAAACAGCCAAAGCTTTCTGTTGTATTAGCTTTCTCTCTCACTCGTTAATGCTTCTATTTGCTTCTTTGCAAGGCAAGGAAAGCACTCAGAGCGCTCAAAGCGTTGGTCAAATTACAAGCCTTAGTCAGAGGATTTCTTGTTCGCAAGCAAGCCGCGGCAACTCTTCACAGCATGCAAGCTCTCGTGAGAGCTCAGGCCGCCGTCCGAGCTCGAAGAGCACGAAACCTTCTCCCTGATGATGGAAATCTTGTGCCGGAGATCCGCCGCCGGAGATCATTAGTATGATACGAATCCTAATTCTAGCTGGATTTCTCACGAAAACAATCAGTACTTAGCTTCCGTTTCCGTGTTGCTCGGTGACAGGAAAGTTCTGCTGATCCGCGAGGCTTGCAAACGTCGTCGTTCCAGAACAGGAGGTTCTCGACGAGCATCGAGAGTCCTATCCTCGCGAGAAGCCCAAAGATCGTAGAGATCGATACGTGTCGAACAAAGCCGAGATCCGCTCGCCGAGCCAGTCTCCCTGCCGTAGATCCGACAGATGACATGCCTCTATGTGCATTCTCCTCCCCGCTTCCATCCCAAATTCCAGCGCGGATCTCAATTCCCAGCCGCCGGAACTTCCAAGAGAACGACTGGTGCATCAACGTCGAGAAGTGCCGGTTATCAGCCACGGCGCAGAGCACGCCCAGATACATGAATTCGTTCGGCAACGTGGCCGTAACTCCGGCGAAGAGCGTGTGTGGTGCCGAGAGTGTTTTCCGGCCGTACTCGAGCGTGACAAGCTCCCCCAGCTACATGGCTAACACGAAGTCATCCAAGGCAAAGGTGAGATCTCAGGGTGCACCGAGACACCCGCCGGATTCAGCAGAGACGAGAAAGAGGCAGCCGCTGGGCGAGGTAAACTTGGAGGCCAGGGCTAACATTGGTGGTATTGGAATGCACAAGCCCCGGTCTCAAGTTCAAGAGGCTTTCAGCTTCAAGAGAGCAGTGATCGGCAGGCTGGATAGGTCCTCAGAGCCGGGGAAGGAAGTAGAGAGGGAAGTTTACTTGCAGAGAATGTGGTGATGCAATGGGGTTCACAAGCTCAGCACGAGAGGAAAGACAAAGCTTTCTCTTCTCCTTCTTCTTCTTCTTATCCTGTTTGTGCGAACAATTTGGATGAGAACATCGATGATAGCATGGTGTGGAGTAAATTTTTAGTGGGTGTTCTCAGCGTGAATCTGAATCCTTCGAGCGTGCGAGGGGCTAAGAATGTGGTTTTCTTGCTTTCCGGGATCATCTCCACCTTTGGCTCATCAGTCGCAGAATCAAAGCAAGACTTTTTGGTCTGTTTAGATTGGATGTCCCAAGGGATTTAAAGCATGCATGCTCTTGATTCCAACCTATCCGTCCTAATTCAATGGCGAAGCATCAAACACTAACCACGATAACATCTCGACGAAGCCGCCGGCGGACTCTATTGGTAGAGATGAAGCCGAAACATTTTGACTCGTAAAAAACAAATAGCGTACGTACTCAAGAATCATCATCACACTGAAGAACTCCAAGGGGTTTGAACTCGGCAAAAAATGTCTGAGAAAGCTCTACGGATGAAGTAGGTATCTCATGAGACAGGGAGACCAGCCCACCTGCTGTCCATGCCGATGTAGCAGCTGCCGCTGCACACTAGCTGGGCCCAGAGTGAAGGTCCCAATCGCTCCGGCGGGGCCCCCGCCGTCCTTCTCCAATCTCCGGCGGCCACTTCGGTGGGGACACCGAGTAGGTCGGGTGTTGGCGATCCTCCGTTCCCCTCTTTTGCGTCGCGAGGGTGTGGATCCCTCTGCTGATTTATTTTCTTTGGAGCTATCCGGTGGGCGCCCGTCGACACAGGTTGGCCAAGCATCATTTGAATACGAACAGCCTCATCATCATAATAATAATAATAATTATTATTATTATTATTATAGCCGGAGAGAATCCATCCAGTTGCCTCGATATGTTGGATCTATGCACCCAACTCGACGGCTCCAAACATGAATCGAGCAAAGATCTGCATGTTCGGATCAAGAAAACGAACTGGAAAACATGGAAATAAACAATTTTTATTTTTATTTTCTGCAGACTGCTGCTGTGTTCGATGTGTTTTGTTCGAGAGGATAATGGCTGCCTGTATCGTAAACCTAAGTAGAATATTTTTGATGAGATCGTATCCCAAGTACACTTCTTTCCCGAGAAGATGGAGCTTCAAACAAGTGTTTTCGGCTGCACTCTGTCTCTTGCATACGCATGCATGACTATATGTATCGGGAATCTACATCACCAAGATTATTATTCTTCCGGTTCTTGTTCCTTACCTCGGTCTGCATCTCTGCTCGCACAGCTCTACGTAGACACCACCAGTACGTCAAAATTGACTCGCAGACACTGTTTGCATCGACCATCAAAATTGCCTTGGATTTGAAACTTAACTTGAGGCAGATGATCATGTGGGAGGGCAGAAGAGACGGAGGAGGAGCAGTAGGGTTGATGCTGATGCATGAATGAAGCTGGTCTGACCCTTCTTCCTCTCCTTTTTAAGTGCCTTTTTCCAGTAATCATTTGGTCCTTCTGGGGAGGGAGAGGGTGTGCACACACAACCTGAAATATTCCTTCTTCTTCATCGTGCACCATTTCCTAAACCTTGTCTGCCCTACTACTACTATCCCCCAAAAGCAGAAGGGACCATGGCTTGCTTGCATCACCGAGCCTCGCTCCTGGTGCGGCTCACATGCATGTCTTGGCCGAGCCATCAGTGATACCTAGGGAAAGAAAGCACAGAGAGACAGCGATAACTAGCCTACCATCTCGGAGGCTGAGCCACGAGCTCGGTAGGACCATCGGCGTCACCTATGGATCGAAAGAACCCCGTCGATTGGAGCCCGAGCGAGCTGAAACTATCTCCCCTCGTTCCGAGAGGAACATGTTTGGCGTCTGCGAGAAGTTTCCTGCCATCTTCCTCCGCCATATGGGTGGCCCTGCATGTGTACCGGCCGTGCAACCTAACACAGGAGGAGGAGCGGCTCCCCTGGATCACCGGCCACGGGACTTGTCAGGTACTTGGTCCTTTCGTTCACAGTGCTCCACGTAAGAGAGAGAGAGAGAGAGAGAGAGAGGAGGTATCATCCATCCGAGGGAGATGTTTCTCATGTTCCGTCGCCGGATCAAGACACACACGCAGGAGCGGAATAAACCCACACAACTTTCCGGTTTGTCGAGAGGAAGACTAGCAGTGGATGAAGTTGAAAGGATTCCAGTTCTGTGTACTGTTGGGAGAAGGTGGCCACATCACAATGGATGTGCGGATGCAGCTGAAACATGAAGGAGACCAAACGGAGATGATCCCGTCCTTCCTCTGATCCTTCAATAATTTTATCATGTCCTTCATCAGGACTGGCCATCTGCTTGTTCTTGTTGTTGTTGTTGAACTGGAAATGCATCTCATGGCATTTATTTTGCATTAGCAAAGTAAACCATTGCTTTGTTGTTGTTGTTGATGTTGTTGTTGAACTGGAAATGCATCTCATGGCATTTATTTTGCATTAGCAAAGTAAACCATTGCTTTGTTCTTGTTGTTGTTGTTGTTGAACTGGAAATGCATCTCATGGCATTTATTTTGCATTAGAAAAGTAAACCAATGCTTGGGGATGACTTACTCCAATTGCTGTTTAATTAGCTCTTAAAGGTTTTCAAATTTATTGCACGAATCAATGTGTCTTTTCCCGTACTGTATGAATTATTGTGCCGAGTTGGTTTAACCAAAATCGAGGTTAAACACATGATACCAAAAAGGACTGACATGCCATGTAAACAAACTCCTCCTCCTCCATTAGATAAAAGCAACGCAGGCCATTTGTTGCTGTACGCTAATAATTTATAAAGCTCCGTTGGCGAGGCAATCGAGGCTTACCCATTCTGTGCTCATATGATTGCCAATATATTATTTGCATTTCAAACATCAAGCATTAAACTGATATGATCTCAGAGATTAACGATAACAGTGTTGGATCATCAGAATAATTTGTTCTCCAAATTAAAAAATCTCCTTGATCAAAACGCCACCAACAAATTTAAAATAATAATAATAATAATAAAAAAGGAGCAAGAACAAGAACCCCATTGCATCATCAGATGGACAACCGGTGAACATTCAAATTCCATCTGACGGCGAATATATAATAAAACCTCTCTTCCAAGATGGTTTGAGATATAATTTGGATGAGAGCTGAGTGTTGTGATGCTCGGCAAGATCTACAAGGAAAGCATCACGATCATAAATAATGTTCATCCGGACAATAATTGGAGGGGATCCCACCCCGATTGATTCACCCAGAAGACCGAGCATGCATGCGCAAGTCTCGCCTCAGAACCATGAGCTTGGAATTTTGAATCCCTCCACCCACCTCCGGCTGCTTGCTTGTTGCTCCTCTAGCTGAGCTGAGGAGCAAATGATGCGAAGAAGTTTTATGACGACGAGATGGGAGGAGGATATAAGCTTCTCGAAACCTATCTATCTTCTAAAACTACAAGTGTCTTTTGTCAGACCATTTAGCATATCAAGCTCGGCCATTTTCTTTCTCTTGGCACTTGTAAAAAAGCAATCGAACATGGTTGCGTGTGGTAAAGGGAAAAGGCTACGGGAACATCTTCGACGAGGTTTTACGGTGGCTCCGACATGAATGGTGAACTTGGGGTGTGTTCCTTTCACCCTCCGAGAATAATCACAGAAGAGGCTGTAATTACTGGAATCTTCACTTTACTGCAGTCTTTTGATGACCAAGTCTCGTTTGGACTGTCAGTGATTCAGTGGATGGCTACTGGCACTTATAGTTCTTTGGTTCTTAGTCCAGTGGTTCTGCGTGCTCTGACAGACAGAACTAATGTTTCTTAGCGATAAGGAAGACGGTAAAAAACCCATCATTTTTTTTTTCTTCTTCTTTTGTTTCTTTTTTGTTGGCCGGGCAATCATTAGGCCTTGATTTGATGGATGAGGAAGGTGTTTGTGAGGGTTGCACACACTGCGCATCGGAATGATGCCTCTCTCCTCCGCTCTTTCCTAAACCATGTCACGTCCTTCCCCCGAGAGCCGAAGGCCACTACTGTGCGCGCCTGTTGTTGCATCACCCCGTCTCGTCCCTCCCACGGAAACCCTACTTCCTAGGAATATTCTCTCGTCTTCAAGAAAAGTGGAGGGGATTCTTCCAAATATTTAATGCTACATTTAAATGGCCGAACGAAAGGACAAAAATGTTGACAACCCAGAACTCCTTTCCAGCTTGCGAAAGTTGAAACCGTTCGATTCTTGCAGCAGTCTCCTCCAAAGCAGTGTGGATCAAGCAAGGATCCAAGTTGCTGTAGGGATCATGAGCTTCGAAATCCAATACGATTCATTGTCGCTGTCATAACCTACACGGACTACACTGTAGAGAGAAGCTCGACTACAAAAAAAAAAAAAAAAACTGAAGGCTTCTGCTCTACGCTCGGACCGGTAGTGCACCAAGACAGATGCAGCACTTAATTCAGTCCCATTTTCCGATCAATATAGAGAACACGATCCGATCTTAGTACAAATCGATCATTGGCTTGGCTTGCTCATTCGTTCATTTGTTCCCCTAGGATATGGGTGTTTGATATATGATACAGTAGCGTATGCAGGCAGGCCTTTTGCAATTTTAGGTGAGTCAAATTCCACCTATTTTTCTTGCACCGAAACACACAATTAAATGGAGATGGAGATAGATGTCTTCTTTAAGTAGGGGGAGGAGCGGGTCGTTTCGTTCATGAACAAACCCTACCACCACTTGAATAGAGAGAGCTCTTGGGACTCGAACGACGAGGCTTGCGATATTGCTGCTCATGGTGGTCGTCAATGTCTTGAGAGTGTTTCCAACACGACGCAGTAGGCAAATATGATGTGATCTCAGAGGTCATCAATGTCCATTCTTAACTGCAACATCAACTGTTGTTGTTCGACGTTCGAGGGAGCCTCTTAATTATGGTGTATCCTAATGATGTCGACGCCTGAGTTCGATGGAGCATCGGAGGACGAAATGGTCGATGATTCAAATCCTCTTCAGGTCTATCTGTGCTCGAACAGTAAAGGAGGATCAGATTCATCAAGTTGACTTGGCCGCTTGTTGGAAATCGACAGCACCTCCTCCTCATCTGGTTTTTCATCTCTTTCCCAAAGGACTGCGTGCTTGGTAACGTCGGTCGGGGTACAGCAATTGAATCCGTCATCCATCTTTTGTCAAGTTACCAACATCGACCGACTCGGGAACAGATGGAGCAACATACTCAAGGAACAGAAGCAGCAAACGAAACAAAGGAGAGTTATGACCTCTGCCACATAATTGATATGGTAGAAGTGAAGAAGAAGAAGAAGAAGGAAAAAGAAGAAAAAAAAACTGCGGGACTTGGAAATCAACAATAATAAAACGGTTGACTTGTTGATTATTGAAGGGAAAATAGATGATGCTTAATAAACAGCCGGCGGGCTTTGGAGTTCCGTGATGCAGTACGAGTCTCACGTGAATCCAGTGGCTGTGATCCTTGGGTCTCGAGCTCCTCCTGCCCTCCGATGAGAAATACTGTGAAACCATACAGATACTTGTGCATGCTCCTCGCCGCAGGACCAGATCACTCACGTACGCATGACTATTAATGGGGCTCTGATGTCAATGGTGGGGGAGGGGGGCACACCCAAAGAAAAAGCCCCATTAATTTCGGATGCAATCATCATGGTGCTCTTCTCGTGATGCTTCTCTACTTTCCAGGACTGCGTGCACTATTTAAATTTTGGCACACCCAAGTTTGAGTTTCCTTTTCTTTTTTTTATTCTTTTTTTTAATTATTTCAAAGAAACTCCTCCATTCCAAACCAAGTTTTGGATGTAGATAGAATTGAGTGCGAAGCCGTATCCGATTATAGAACCCAAAAAAAAAAAAAAAAAAAAAGAATCTGGATTGATATCATGCGACTCGTTTTCTTCAAGCAAACACACACGCACACAGAAAGAGAGAGAGAGAGAGAGGGTGGGGTATGTATGATGTGATGCGTAATGCGATTAATGGTAAAAACGTGGGGAGGGAGGGTGGTGGGGATTGGATGGTCCACCGGCCAATAAAAACTGGGACTCCTTATAGTTTGTGTGCGCAGAGGCGTGGAGACAAAAAAAATACAATTGAATGGTGTTCCTATTAAATTCAATCTCAGCCTGCCTGCGCAGACATTTTCTGAATGCAAAAGGGAAATCATGTGACTTTTACTTGTAGGATTGCAATTTATATCGGCTTCTGCATTAAAAAATGGGTGTACAGCCATGAAGGCCGCGGGCAACTGTAACTTGAAATCTCCCTCGAACGCATGCGATGTACAGATACGCCTGCCTGCCTGTCCATCCGGCGTGATAGAGCCAGCAGCGTACAGTTGTCTACTAGTTTCTTCATACCATTCATTCATTGTCCATGATGATTCTTTGCCCAACGATACCGGTCGGTGGCAATTATTTCTACCGGTGGTGTCCCTGATGACCGACCCTGGCGTCGGTGCGGGTCAAAAACGCAAGGAGAAGCCCATCCCCCGTCCCCTCTATCGCTCGCTCATCCCTTTTGCCGCTGGCTATGCTAATAATGCCTCTTTATTCTTCTTTGTGATTAATATTACCAGATGCCAATAATAATAATAATGCCTCTATTATTCTGTGTGTTCTTTTTACTATGCAACTCCCAATGAACGAATATACACTTTTGGATCACAGGTTACACAACTTCCTCCTAACCAAACAACATACACGTACGTATACACCACATTAAACAAAATACAAAGAAACCTGAGGAGAAACACCTTCTAGTCGGTAAATATTATTGCGAGAATTTCAAATTTTCATCAAGGAACCTCCTCCTTGTCCAAGAGATGACCACAGTGATCGACGTTGAGACAGTCGCATGACAAAATTAAATCGGAAAAAAAAAAAAAAAAGTCTTGATGACTTTGGAGATCACGCTGACAAACTAGACCCGACAAGCCTTCTTCCAATACATATTTCCAACATGACATCAACAGGTTGATTTACTCATTTGCAACAGCCCATTTTTAAAACCAAATAAATATACAAGTTTGAACGCGCACCAAACACCAAATTCAAAACCCCTGATCCCAAAGATAATCACCGAGCCTCTCCACAACCATGTTGCACTGTCCACCAGTCATCGGCTCATCATATACACCGATAATCAATGCCAGATTGGTTTTCTTGACGGTAATCCCACCAGTGCCCTGAAAGTCGTTGTTTTTGACAAGTCAAACAAAAAGTTCTCTATATAAATCAATCATTAATGCTAACACAAAAACTTTTGTTCCTAGGTTTGTGTCGTTTATTTCCATCTGTTATTACTACTAATTTACAAACCAAAGAACCAATTCCACATCAGAGTTTTCAAATCCCATCCGTTCATGACACATTACAATCTCAATTGAGCTGTGAAACCCACCAACTGAGTCAGAGATCATGCATCATCCTATTAGACCTTGCATGAGATAAACCATGAGAACCAGGACTGCCAACCGATGAAATCATATGGATGCACACATTCATATTAGCTATGAGTTTAACCTGCCAATTACCAACTTGGTTTATTATTATTTTTTATATGAGCAAGGGACACATAACTGGTTGTCAACATGTTTGTCCATGTTTAAGTGGGTGAGAAGCTACTCTAGTTAACATAATGACAGTCTTCATATTTCTGCAAATTATCTCTATCATGGCCCAGCCATAACAGTATCAGGTGAGTTCTTTTATATACATATATATATATATATATATATATATATATAATTCACAACATGTTAACCATTTCAGATTTTACATAAGCACGTTCAGATTCCAAAAATATACTCGTGGAGGCAAAAAAAAACAATTAGATAAAGTTTGATGAATAGATTAACATATTCCGAATTATAATTTCTGAAAAAATACCAAGTTAGTAAATCATTTATTTAAATAATTCATAGTGTATGTTTTTGGCTTAAACAACAAGAACATCCTTGAGGTTGTAAACATCTAGACATTTCAGAAATTAATGTTAATCCATGTTCTTCACTTTAGACAAATATGGTTAGTCAGTATTAAGTTTGCTAGCAAAACAAGTTTGCATTGAATGGCAGCCACCAGAATTCCTAAGAAATGCCCAAAAACAAGGAGTAGAATATTCATGAGGTATGACTGCCAATAATAATAGATAAAAGCTGCTTAAATAAGAAACGATGACATATTTGAAGATGGAAATTATACAGCAGGACTAGTGTTTCTATGTGATTTAGAAGATCAAGTATATATGTTGGAGCTCATGCAAAAAGAACATACAAACGTAAATTAGACATCAAAGAAACTGCAAATATTATTTAATTCATAAATAACAAATAAATCACTGACCTTCTTCCCTCGAATCACAGCACCTGGTTCACCTTGGATGACCATGTACTTTGTCCCGCCAAGAAACAATCCAGTTGGTGCAAGAGATCCAGGCTCATCAAAGTCAGCCATGATTGCAGTAATCTCCTCAGGCTTGAACTGTAGCATTGAGATGGAAACCTCACTAACAAATGATTGGCATCAAAAGAAAGCAGGACCAGAAAAAAAAAAAATTGCTCTGTGATAAAAGACTGTATAAGTGTCCTGTTAGAACATGTTGGCAGTCCAGGACAAGAAGCCGCTTAATGGTCCATATAATTTCAGAAAACTGAGAGCTAAAACAATTGATAATTTCCTTAATATTCATTCCAAAACACTGACCAACTGACAGGGGAATCCAACATTATTTTTTTCCACATGCATAATATTTCTAGCAAGTATCAACTACCAAAACAATATTTGCATTGTAGTGGATCTTCCCTTATCTCACCTGATCGTTTTTTTTCTTCCCATCCCTTCTGCACAAGAACTACAAGAATACTCCGTGTCTGAATACTTTCAATTTCAAGATGACAAACTTGCACCAAGTGACAGCCAAATGTTGTTTATTAATTGTCATAGCACGTTAAGAAAATCATAATGCGGATACCAACACAAAATTAAGTTTGAGATATTTTTGATACGTTATTATCATGCAGAAGCTAGTTTCGTTACATTAAAAATGCCACATGATTTCATCACCATTCTGTCACCAAATGAAGCTTTCTGGTACCTTGTACAAACAAAGGCATATAAGTTGTGAACTGCAAGGCTAAAGTAGCAAAGCTATAGCTAAAGCAAGGTTTTACATACCGGTCCGTACCAGTATACTGACATTTTCTCTGTACTGGTACCTGGTGGTACGCACAATATATACCACCTGGTTTATTAAAATATAATATAATATAATATAATATAATATTAAATATTAAATATATTAAAAAAAAAGGGCGACGTCGCCTAGATCTTTCTCCCCGCGTGGGGAGACATTCCGTGTCCTCACGCAGGAGAAAAATCACCCGCGGCAACGACGGCGCGCAGGCGAGGACAGCGAGGTACTTCTTTCTTCTTCTTCTTCTTCCCTTTTTCTCTCACAATCGACCGCCGAAGGTCGATTTCTCCCTCAATCGATCGTCGACAGCCGAATCGACCGTCGACATTCGATTTTGGCAGTACCACCTGGTAGCAGGCGGTCCACATAACGATAACCTGACGGACCGATACATATCGCCCGTACCGGACGGTATAGATCGAAATTGCAATCCTTGAGCTAAAGTTTGCTTTTCCGGGGAGAATACACTGATTACTCATGTATGAACTATTTGACGATTCAAACCAGCCTGAAAATAGCTCCATTATAGATAACATAATCGTAATCTAATTAATGAGAAAAGAAAAAAATCTGTAGCAACAGCAGATAATAAGAGACACAAAAACCCGTTCCAATAATTAACGGTGGGGTTGGCACCACAATACCAATAACAATGGATTAAATAACCAAAATGTAAAGGAAAAAAACTAAAAATTATGCATGTTATGAAGATAAAAATATATGAACAGCTGATTATACTTTCGTCGCTTTAATCGGGGGAAAATTGGAAAGAAAATTCTAATTCTCAAAGAACAGTTTACTAATGGTGTGGCACATAAGAGCACGCATTCCACATGCTCATGTGAACCGTCCATCCGTGTAACCTTCGTCATACCACTAACGAAGGCAAGGGAGGGTCGCATGTATCCATGCGTTAGGAAACGTTTCTGCTGCTGCTGCTGCCATACGAACGTTATGTGTGATTAGCATAAATCGAGGCGATGACAGGCCAACAGGTCCGAACACCGCCGACCAATCAAGAAACCACTGCGAGCAATCAAAACAAGAAAAAGACACGAGATCAAGAAATAAAGAATTAGCCGAGCGTCCAGGGTCCCATGACATGAGCGATGCCTTCTTTTTCATGCTTCTGATCACCCTTCTCACAAGAAAAGAAATGCGATAGGTGAGAGATCGCGGGCAGCATGATGATTTCGTTTTCAATTGGTTACAATTAAATTCAGACCCTCACAAATAAAACCCTAATCTCCGTCATACTGCACACAAGAAAAGGAAAACCTAAAGAAAATTTCAAAAAGGTGAGCCCATAAATCGAGTAAAAAACCCCAGTTGTGTATCGGTCGACCATCAGATCTGTCAGATGCATAAAAAACCGTAGCCAATAAAGAACCAATCCGATCCATATCCAACATGCACAAACAAGAAAAAATCAAGAAGACACGCAGAGAGTGAAGGGGGCAGAAACCTGAGGGAAGGAAGCGCTCACGGCCCAGACGCTGCCGTCGTGGCCGAGGATGGCGGCGGCGGTGAGATGCTGGCCGTCAATCTCGCACATCAGGTGGTCGTCGACATAAGTTTGCCACGACATCCTCTCTTTCTCGATCTACTTCCTCAAGAAGACACTTGGCTCGCCCGCCTCTTCCGCTCTTCTGTCGTCTCCCTCCTCTGTCGAGGAGGAATCGAAAGGGGGGCGGAGGAGGCTTTATAGGACCCAATGAACTTATTATCGCGTGTGCTAGGAAGAAACAATAGCGTGAGACTTCCGAAATGCCACGTTAAATAAGAAATATCATTAAAAATTGTTCGCTCTTATCCTATTTATTTTATTTTATTTTTGTCTGGACCAGAAATACATAAAATTAATAATATTTTTTGGCGTTCCGATAATGAAAGGTGTTTTAGTTTAATATATTATATTTTTTTTTGTGCGACGTATCTCATTTATGGTCAAGGACAATGTGAGGTAATTATTATATGCGTTAGTTGATATATGTATAATATTTTAAACTCAATTTTTGGTATATCATTAGCACATCATTGTTTTAAGCGTAGAAAATATCAAACTTCGATAAATGGGTTTTAACAAAAAAAAAAGACTTACTGTACGAATTGTATACACTCTTTATAATTATATACTTTTTTTTTTACATATTCACGTAACAGATAAAAATAAAATTTGTATATTGAAAGCGCGCGTATATCAACTAAATCATCTCAGTTCAATATATTGAAAGCATGCGTATGTTGCAATGGTAAGTTGAAATTGTTAAACTAAGATTCATAATGATAACTATAATCCTAACATTCATCGTCTCTCCTCGTCCCGTGAATAACATCTATTCAAAAGTATTAAAGCCATCTAATTTCTATGATCGTCAACAGTAATAAATCATGTAGCCTAACTTGACTTCCCAAAATGAGACCTATAAGATTGATTCCTTGCCAATCCTATAATCGAGAAAGTATATCTGACTACATCACCAGCCTTCACTTTCGGATGGATGATGAGATAATCATACTTTGCCTAAAACCTAAAGAAACTACAAAGTCAGATCGGAGACGTCACCCCGATCATTCCTAGGCATCGCTCCTAGGGGCATACGCTGAGAATTCATCTCTACATTAAAATCCTTTGCCACATAAGGAAAGAGGAAACTTCATGAGCATCCGTCCACGTCACCGGGCACTTAGATATAAAAGTTGAGCCCTAAGCCAAACAGAAGCAAGCATACGAGAAACTCATCACTCTCTTACTTGCATCATTAACCTTTCTCTTCGTCTCATTGACTTAAGTATCAAAGGGTCAAATCGGGGCATCTCGATATAGATTAGTTGTGTATGTTCCTCAATGTATTCAAAAATGCATCCAGGAGGCAGCTCAACAGTAATGACAATCCAACTCTCTGACTCAAACTTCACGGTGAGAGGGTTAGACCACACTCGATAAGCCACCTTCCTCAATAGAGACGCTTACACGTTAATAAGAAGGAAGACGGCTTAACACATAGATAAGGAGGAAGACGACTTAACATATAGATCTGATGTTCTCTGGCTGTTATATAATCATTTGAGGACTTAACGCATAATCCCCTTTATTTTAATTTTTACGGTGAAAATTTGGACATCTAAAAATCCATTTCTTTCCGAGATTATGGGTAGGGATGCTGTACATCAAATCAAAGCCCTTTGCCTTGAGATCCTACTAAACCCGTCGCACTTCTCTCATCAGGAATAATATTTTCCAGCTCCTCAAATAAAAAAGCACCATGGTTGACTAAGAATAAACAAGACAAAGCAATATATTATTATATATTCTCTCTCTCTCTTTATTTATTTATTTAATTTTCTCTTTCTTCTTGTCAGTAAAACATTAATCTTATGGCTTTATATTTATCTGATTATTATTCTTCGAGTTTCTTCTTCTTCTTGTCAATAGAACACTGTGTTCTCATCGTACTCTCACACGAATCTCAAAGGCGCCTATCAACGCTGACCGGCGGCTAAAGTTGCGCGACGTGTGCGGTGGACACGTGATGTGCGTGCGTGTACATTCGCATCATCCGACCGTTCATTTTAGAAGGTCCGCAGCAATCCGCCGTAGAATGGTCGGCCTATACGCTTTCCGGCTGTGTATGCGACTCGCATCCAAATTTAACAGCAGACACACAATTTGCTTCTTCTTCTCCTTATTATGAACAGCAGTGCTTTTCTACCAGTTAACAGAGACTCCACCCGCCCCGTCTACCTGTGTTCTTATTGGACCAAACTGTGGAGCCCACCAGAGTGTAAGTTAGGGGCTGACCTTTTCTGTCTCCGCATTCCGCCCGTATATGAGGGTTGCTAAACGAGCGAAAGGAAGTTGGATCTGGGTCGTATCGACGGCGAGAAGAACCTTTTTGGGCGAGCGCGATGAAGCCTACCGTGATCGCTTCCCCGAACGAACAGAAGATTGCGGATTCACAGAGCACCGTCCGAGGTACAGATTTCTGAATCGAATTTTTTTTTTCCCCATCAGTTTGGCTTTTTCCCGTTTATTATGATTCCGCCATGTAATTCTCGAAAGATACCCCGGATTTAGGCAGGATTGTTGTATTTTACAAGCAGTGATGTCGTCTTTGCCATTCTTCAAATTTATTTTGATTTCTTTTTGGACCTTCTATTACTGTGGTGTTTGTTTTGTTAATTAAACGATCTGTTGCGCGTTAGATAACACGATCGATATTGCTGGAAAAGGTTTCTTTTGATTCATAGAACTTAATATGCTGCACTGCGCAAGTTATTCCGGTGCTGTCATGTATGTTCACATACATTTGTGACCGTGTCGGTGGTGATTAATCTCCCGCTGCAGCTGGTAAACACCAGCGATATCCTCTTCTCGGCCGAGTCTCTACCATGTTGCTGGTATCTGCAACTGTATGACATCTCTAAATTAGAGGTGTTGGGTCGAAATTTGCGTATTTGCCTCCGGTGGGAGTAATGCCGATGTCTTTGCATACGGTGATCGTTTGTCATCTGGTATTGTATGCCATCTCCAAATTAGAGGTGTGGTATCGAAATTTGCGTGTTTGCTTCCGGTGGGGATAATGCTGATGTCTTTGCATATCATTATCGTTTGTCCTCTGGTATTGTATGCCATCTCTAAATTAGAGGTGTTGGGTCGAAACTTGAGTATTTGCTTCCGGTGGGAGTAATGCTAATGTCTTTGCATACAATGATCGTTTGTCCTCTGGTATTGTTTGCCATCTCTAAATTAGAGGTGTTGGGTCGAAATTTGTGTATTTGCTTCCGGTGGTAGTAATGCTGATGTCTCTGCATACAATGATCGTTTGTCCTCTGCTATTGTTTATAATAGTACATCAATCCCAGGTGGTTTATTGTGGATTGTGGTGAGAAATGCTGCAATATGCTTAATTACTAAGCAGGCCAGCAAGTTGGTTTAGTTTTGGCCATGATATATTTTGCATCGATTATCTTATTCCAAACACATTTGACACTACACTGGAGCATCGTTTGTAAGAATCTGTACTTCTATTGATTCAGCTCTGAAGGTTGTCTCCCTTGTTTTATGATATTCTTTTACGTTTTTATTATTATGTACTTGTTGTGGATTATGCACTCGTGTTCTAGAATGATTATGTTCATTTTAGTGGTACCTATTCTTCATGCAACTCTATAAATTCAATTTACCTTCAGTTAGACAAATTTTTTTTTTGAGAAAACACTTGTTTTGTTGTAACAGAATCCCATTACACTAAATGGCTCTCTCTGATCTCATACGAATCTTTTTATTCACCTTTTGCCATCTCTGTTCTCTTAAATATCTTCAATATCTTGATCATTGTCTACATGGTTCTTGCTTTTTTCTTTTTCCCTTTAGTTACAATTCTGCATTTTTTTTCATCTGCTTACTGTTGACCATGTTTAAAGCTAAAATATTGAGGCAAGGTAATCTTTGTTGTTCCTCTTATGTATCATTGCCCCATCTTTGTCTTCTAAATTTAGCTTGCTCTCTCGTTTATCTATCTTTTGATTTGTTTTCGTCATTTCTGTTTTTTATGCTGTGCAGAAGCAGCCTATTCTGGATTTAAGACAGCTGCAATTTCAGGTGCTATTGTTGCTGTGCCCACGGTATGTTTTCCTTGAATCTCTTTCTGCTTCCTCGATTAGTGGTATCAGCGTTTCTAGTTGGGATATTACATTTGCTTGTCATTAAAATGTGTAAACTCTTGGCATCTTCTTTTGTCGTGTGAATATTTATACTTGGGGCAGTTCATTATTTCTTGATATTCAAATATGTGATCTATCGACATTTTCTATCCATTTGTACATAATCAGTCACACATGAATTACACAATTAGAGATGATCAGAATTTAGAGCAGTTTAAGCTATCATTCAGTTGTCAATTATAAAATGGAAGTTTATCTCTACATGCAAAGTTAGTTATTTATTCTCTCTCTTTACACATTGATTGTGCCTAATTTACTTATGTTTTTCAGTTGGTTGGTTGTCGTGTAATTCCTTGGGCCAAAGCTAACCTCAACTACACTGCACAGGCACTTATCATATCAGCAGGTATTATATTCTTAAGTACATTGGCTTTGCTGGTGACTATACTAGATTTGAACATTAGTTTTTTTCTTTTTCTGATTACAATGAAAAAGCAATTACTTCAATTTTTTTTTTTGCTCGTATTTCCTACCCATGATATGAAAAATTTTCCTACCATGATCCAAACAGTATCTGAATTGTTCAGATACTCATTTGCTGTATTACCAATTCTGGATTCTTCAGATCACTGAGTTAAATACTCTTTTCTGCCCTAAAAATACCTTCTTGGCAGTTAAAAGACATCCTTTCCAAACAATATATAAGTTATGATGGTTGGTGCTACTACAAGTGTTGAACTCAGGAAGTCCACTGCTGTGTGTTCTACAACCGAAGTTCATAATAAGGGTCCGAAACAACATCATATAGGGGATGATCAGTACCGATTTTCTACTAGTAATAATGTTTCTAGGAATTGATTTTATCTTCACTTCATTTAGAAGTTCTGTAGACATATCCTCCGGAAATCTTTTCAGAAGTAGAGGATAATAAGAAAAAAAATATTGACCTTTGCACTCTGTCACCATTTGAGGGTTTCTCTTTGTCACAGGACAGCAGACTGGATTTTTGTCCATGTGATAATATTCCACATCTTGTCAACTGCCTAGTCTTTTTATGTTTCCAGGGTGTTTCTATTATCAGTCCTTGTGGTTTCAAATTAAGCTTTTAACAATATGGAGCTGACGTGTTCCTACATTTGGTACCGAAATGTACAACTGAATCTCCTGCTCTTATTTTATAACTAAATGGTTAGACCATTTCTTTTCTATCACAACAAGTAGTTTGTACATTTTTATTTGTGGTCATGTGGCAGTCCCATCAACAAGTATTAAGGTCTTTCTGATCTATACTGTACCCATTATCAACTAAATTTAAGTGGCATGGCATGTATAGCTGATACTAAATATTCTTTCTCCTTTTCGATGTGACTATTGACAAAATGATGAATGAGTATTTTGTGGTTGATAGAATCACCTGGAGACTTTAGTAGTGAAGCATGACATTTCATCTGTGGAAGTTAGCAGATAGATAATGTTAGTTCAAGCAAAGAGGTGGTATTAAAATGCAAAACTAGGTCATTTTTGTCAGTGAACTCCAAAGTTTTTATAATTTCAAAATTGATGTTCAGTTCACACTTAATGGTTTCTGGGGATTCCAGAAGTTTTTTGCTTGCTTATATTGACGTTTGACTTCTGCTTCGAAGAGCACAAGTATTGTGAGTTATTTAGCTTCCTGGTGACATGACCTTGTAGCCTATGTGTGTCTGTAATTTTGAATCTAGTAAATTTGTTTACTTTTGTTTTTCCCCTGGAAACAGTTATAACATTAGATTGAATCATCGAAATAAATCACGTTATCTGGTCAGGTGTGAGCGTCGTCTCACTTGATTCAGAAGCCCTAAGGTCAAGATCACTAACCATTTGTGCTTATCTTTTGCAGCTTCTGTTGCTGGTTTCTTTATAACTGCTGACAAAACCATTCTACAAAATGCGAGAGGTAATAGTATAGGGAAGTATGATAAAAGCGCTTGATAAGAACCCTGTTTTTTGTTTTCGCCGCAGGTCATATTCCTTTTTCAAATAGGATGCATGAGATTTCCATTTGAGAGGGAATTGTGTTATTGTTGCTAGGACTCTATGGATGTTAAGGATAGATATTTACCTCTTTTGGTTGGTGTTCTATTTGAAGTAACAGCGCTAGTAGCGTTGCTGTTGTGAACATCTTTCTTTTGTCCAATCTACTCCTGTTATGATTTGATTTACTTATAAATCATATGGCGTGAAGGGTAGTATTGCCTTATTTAAGCGTCATCTGGAACAGGAGGTTCTTACATGTAAAAGCAAAAAGTTTAAAGTTTGTAGCTGTGATGGTAGGTAGAACCGATAGAAATTGTGGTGGGCAAGATCGTGACCTTGTTTTAAAATTGCTTGTCTACTGAAGTTAATAGGCATCGTTTGAGGCTTTGACCGAGTAGCTGCTGGATGGTATTTTTTTTGTATGTTCGTCATGGCCACAACAGATGTGTTGATGCGCTTACATTGTCCGACTTCTTTTGATTCCCAGTTAATATACAGAGAGAGAGAGAGAGAGAGATCAGCCTCATGGCCTAGTGAGTTACATACTATGCTATCTATATATTAAGTGTTAGCCATATGCATTCTTCTTAGTAGGAGTTGTAATTGTTGGGGAAATATACGAATTGATCAGTGTAGTATTTCCATTTGAATTGTAAATTTCACGGATGTGAACGGACTCGCGAATGTAGAAAGAGCTATACAGCACTTCGTGAAAGCTTCAACTTTTTATTTTTTTTCTCAAGAAATGAACTTCGCGGTGGGAGGATCGACCCATCTTTTACTCGCTTTTAACTACAACGACGCATTCGGACCTCAGCTTCCATAATTTTAGTGGGATCCACATTTTGGGATTCATTTATTTTTTAACTAATTATATATTTTTTTGTAGTTAACTATCTGATCTTTATATTTTAAAAAATTATATTGACCTCCTCATCATTATAAAAATAAAATATCTATTTCCATTAATTCTAACTCGTCGATTTTATCAATAATGAATATAAAAATAAGGGATAAAAAATAATTTTAATATTCTAGTTAGTGTGGTCGACGACATCGGTGGTGGCGGATGAGCCATCGCTAGGAGACACAAGTGGGTGTCGTGGATAGGAAAGCAACGGTGAGAGGCGAGGGTCACTTTATATTTGCGTTGATTTTGACACAATTGCTGAGCGACTCTTTCGTCGCTCTTTATGTATGTCGACATTGATGCAATTGTCGCTTGACAACCGTGTCAACGTCGACATAGATATAGAGTGATTAGCATCCCTCATCCACAATAGTCATCCATGACACCCTAGTGGTGTTGTCATCCTATCATGGACAAAAATATAAATAAGGTGTTCGACGTAATGCTCATGTAGGTCCGTGTCTTTCGGTTATTGTATATGCTTTATACAACAAGTAGCGGGCCAGTAGTAGGCTTGACCACCTTAGTTTGGTTAGCTTTTATGGTCAGTTTTGACTAGTAAATGAGAGTTGTGTCATGTGAACACTTGTGGGGACTTTGGTTTATAATGGACCTTAATCATTTGCGTACGACTTGTTCAGAGTTTGTAAAGTATATGGTTGTAATTTTTATTAGCTATATAAAGTGTTAGCTGAAATGTTTGATTGTGTATCCTGTGGTAACGCTTTCTCTAATGCGTTTTCTCTTATGTAGGTCCTAAGGGACCATAAGAGGTTTCAGGGAGGTTGAGTTTTGTGAATGAACATACGATGGTGCTGCACGACTTAGGCAAAACCAGCTAAGTTCGTGACATTTATTATCAGAGCGGGACAAGCACACATAAAAACATTTGTCATGCAAACGTGGGGGACCTAGCTAGATTGCATGGAGGGCAACCATCACGCGCGATTGTTTAGGAGAAACATATATTGAGATGTAGGGAAAGGAGTCGCTTAGAGGAGCGAGCATCCAAGATTGGGATTCAGAGGAATGGTCAACCCTTTACGCAAGAGGTACCACGAGGACAAGCAAGCTGAGAAGCATACGTAGCACACAAAGGTTGGGATGGCTGAGTTCAAGTTACGACTTAACATTGACAACTAAACTTGACGATGCTCAAGGCAAGCGGGCGCTTGGTAAAAGATGAGACCATGAAAAGTGGGATGTGTTGTATAGCGACCGAAAGAGTTGTGCAATGCTCACAAAGGTGAGGGAAATTGCTAACTCGAAAAATTTGATACTCATACAAGGGCCTGTATGTGGACGATAGAGTGTTCGTGGCCATCCCAAGGCGATCGAAACTCGGGGCCAAGGAGCATTGGAACTTTCTCTTCGACGGATCTACCGATCGTGAAGAAAGGGACACAGATGTAAGACAATAGATGATAGTGGTATGGGCTTGGCAGCACTATTGACTTCTGTGGAGTCATCGATCCATTGCTCTCATGGAGGGAGAGCGTTGGTCATGAAAGGGGCCGAGAAGGTGGAGAATGCAAAGGCAAACGCCAAGTACCAAGACAAGACTAAAGGGAAGAGGCCATGAAACTTCACAGTATCGGTGTCAATGAGCTTCTCATCAAGATAGCTAAAAGTAGAGGACTTTGGGTTTATGCAGGAGTGCTCGACCAAAGAACAAAATAGGCAGTATGTGATACTATACCTTTTATACTCAGAGGAGTAGGCGATAATGATGATGGATAAGATGATACAATCCCAAATGCGACAAAAACTATCAAAGACTTGCTCCAAGTTGCGGTGAAATTTTATTCTTTTTTGGGTAAAATTTCTTACAATACGGAAGTTCGATGGTAGAGAGAATGTGAATCACAATAGCTAACTCAATGCAAGGAGTGCAAACACTTTCGGTGCTTCATAAGTGTGAGCAAAGAACAAGCGAAGACTATTAACTAGCTCGATGCATGAAGTACAACCTCCAGGAGGCAGGCGAAGTCAAGTAACTTGGCCTTCTAAACTCTTAAGAGAACGAGAGAAACCTAGTACCTCGGTTCTCTTATTTATCCAGCAGAGGAGCCTTACACAAGTTCAAGGACCCTTCGAAGAAACATAATGGAAGATAATAGTTGTTAAATCATCACCATTGATGATCGGTGCTACTGAGAGTAGATTGTCCTTTTCATTTCTAACAGAGTGTCAATTGAAAGTGGAAGTGATGCGAATATACTTGGAAGCGACAACTAAGTTGAAGAAGAATCGATGGATAAATTTTATGAAGGACCTAAAAAATTTCAAAGTCTACGAGGCGATGCTCGTTAAAGCTCTAACAAGCATCAACCTAATTTAAGCGACATGAGACGTTTGAAATACTGACGTAAAACAAGAAATGTCTTTTCCTTTATCAAAAGGATCTACAAGAATCAACAATGATTAGCACAATTCAACCGACTCCACACCATAGTTAATCATTGGTGAGTTGAAGTAGTATGGTGGATCAAAGTTTGACTACACAATAACAGCAACGAAGAGCAGTTGGGAGCCAAGAGGCATGTTGCAACTATAGCAGAAGACTGAAGATTCAGCAAAAGGCGAGGATATGTAGTATATGCAACGGCTTCGATGAGGACGTCAAAGGAATAAATGGGGGAGAATGTCAGAGACAAAATAATAAATAAGGTGTCCGACGTAATGCTCATGTATGTCCGTGTTTATTGGTTCTTGTATATGTACTGTACAGCTAGTAGTGAGCTAGCAGTAGGTTTGATAATCCTACTTTGGTTAGCTTTCGTGATCGGTTACGGCTACTAAATGAGAGTTAGTGTCATGAGGATACTTGTGGGGATATCGGTCTGTAATTGACATTGATCCTTTGTGTGCGAGCGACCATTCAGCTAAGTTTGTAAGTCCTAAGAGACCAATGAGGTTTTGGGGGAGGTTGACCTTTTTTGGATGAATACGCAATAGTGCCGCATGACTTAGGCAAAATCAACTAAGTTTGTGACATTGTATCACCATCAATTGAAATATGAAAATTATAATTTTTTCTTTATTTTTATGTTTTTCGTTAGTAAGACTGATGTTTTCCGTTAGGATAAATGAGCATACATATTTTAATTTTGTAATTGTCGGAATATCAATATATTTTTTTTAAATATAAAAATTAAAATATTAAAGATAACCAATTACATAATATAATATAAATATGTAATTAACCTTCATGTCCGCTCGGCTATCGACACTAGTGAATTCTTGATCTAAGTGATGGTCTATATTGTTGTCCCTTCCAAGTGTTACAACTCATGCAGAATTGAGATGTTACTGTCGTCGTCCCGGTTTCTCCTCCTGTGAGGATAAAATTTCACCACCTCGCTCGCCGGACCTCATCTCTCTCAGAATGCATAACTTCCAACTCCACATTACCCAAGTGGGGTGCGGAATACGAGTAGGCAGCCTCACCTATCTTGACCTTTCCAATTGTTGGTTTCATGGTACGATTCCAGCCAGATGCACTCGCAGGGAGGTTTGGCTTCCCTCAAAGTTCCTTTTTTTATCTACGAGGAAATGATGTTGAGGGAATGAATGGTGCCGATTGGGTAGAGCCTCTAGGTGCCTCACCTATCTTGACCTTTCCAATTGTTGGTTTCGAGGGGTGAGCACCCTTTGCAACTCAGGAGTATTGTATTGGGTGGGGTGGGGTGGGGTGCTCGTCAAACAGGACTCCACTTACTCCAAAATAGACGCAGTTCCAAACACGGAGCGAAAATTTGGAGTTAACTAATAATAGTGAAATTGTTTGGGCATGATTGGTTTCGGAATCTTTCATCTTCTACCATTAATGCTATATATACTTAACTGGTTTTGGACTTGGGAGGTTTCCATTGCCGATGACCCTATCATCTACACTCACCGAATCTTTCTCCATAATAATAATAATAATGTTGCCAATTGACAAATCTACTATTCCTTGATCTACCTTACCCCGAACACAGTCAGCTTTTTAAATCTTTGGAAAATTGAATGGTACTATGTTCACAAAAGTTGTACACGTTTGATCTTTCTTAAATCTTGAACGAAACAGCATACCACCAACATGGTTGAAGGATGTCAGAAGGGTTTGGCTACACGAAGGGTCTCATGCAACCCCTTTACAATGTAAGCAACGGTCGATCTCTTTTGATGGCAGAATGTACAACACCAGCAACGAGACACACCCGTGGTGGGTGTTTGGCAAAGTAAGGGATGCAATGTGGGTACGAGTAGAATTTTCTCAAAGTGAACAAAGGAGCCACAGGAAATCACACCTTAATGGTGTAATACGTAGGACGATCGATCTTATTGGAGTTGGTCTTATTTTGTACTATACTTCCCAACTTTGTGTGCAAAGAAAAAGGATTACCTTCTTGCAGACCTCATGCATGTTTTCCTAGCAAGTTGTTATTTGTGGCGGCAGTTGAGAAGCAACTGTTGGACAGCCGCCGGTAGACCTCAAAGCAGACAAGAGGCAAGAGAGCCTTGCTACTACCACAGGCATTGCTCGCCCAAATCTGCATGATGTAATGATGCTCAGTTCCTTCGAAGCAACCCCACCCGTGTCATAACCTTCTAAATCTGCCTCTGTTATCAGTACAGCATCTCCTGCAGGAAACAAAGCCGCCACTGCACTGCTCTTAACCACAGGATAATATTGTAATTTGCGCTTGCTGAAGTCCTGGACCGCCTGAAATCGAGAAGAACCAGCAATCGTTGTAAGATAAAAGCCGTTTTGCATATTACTCTGTTAAACATCTGTTGTACATTCCTTTTTAAGCAAAATAAGCCATTTTCAGAACACAAGTCAAATAAATGCTGCTACATTTGCAAGTGGAAATAGCTTTCTTGCATTTTCCCTCAAAATTGAAGGTCGTATATAAAAAAGGCAACTCCTATATACGTTATACCCAATCAACCATTTAAAAAAAAAAAATGATTCAAACTGTGCAACAAACTAGGTTAGCACTTTCTGATTTCTCAATCTCTTCAACAAGATGAAGAATACAAGTCCGTGGATAACCGTGTTGACAGAGAAGCATGTCCCCAGATTCTCGGTGATTGATGACTCATGTGAGTGATATCAACATCAAAAGATTTAAGTATGTGGTTACTGTAGTTAGCACCCTCAGTGGTGATAGTGTGCACCCACATCATCAGCGGCATGGACCCTACCACAAGGAGCATCAAGAACTCCGATCCAAAACTGAATCCGCATGCTATCTTCTAAATACAATTTCAGGATTGTAGAAAGCCTCAGACTTTATCAAGCCCCGAGAGTGTTGTCCTTTTCCCAACAATAGCGGCACCACTAGCAAGCAAGACTCTTGCCATTATAAACTGGAAATCTATAGCCCCTCAAGATGTATACCTTCTTATCCTACAGCACTACATGTCATTGCCCTTCAGCTTACGTAGCTTCTTCTCCATTGGCAGCTGTAGGCATCAGAGGATCCCCCATTCTGAGAGTTCAAAGTGTTATTCCCTTGTCTTGCGGGGTACCCATCTTCTTCCTTCCATCCTTTTGACAAGTGTTATTTCCTTATCTTGCAGGGTAACCATCTTCTTCTTTCCATCCTTTTGATTGATGACCTAGTCAGCTTGATGTACAAAGGAAAAAGGAGTCACACAGCTACCTTGTCATCAACCCAGCTCATCTTCTCCGATCCAACTAGAGATAATTGTAAATCGTAACTGCCACAACCTATTCTTTTGCCGACCTCAAGTGATGTTATTGTTCTACATCTGAAAATGAATAACTTGTTGAAGTAAAATATCTTACCCAGGCTGTGAATAATCTCTAGGAAAGTATGGTCTCCTAATTGCATCAGTATCATGTGATCCATTAAACATACTAAGCTGGTGGATGACTATCATAAAAGTCCTAAAAACATTAACTATCTAGACAAGTACAAGATTTAGTAGTAACTTAGTCCTTCCAAAATAATATAAAGAGGCATCCATTTATCATAAATGAGGAATCATCGTTGGCAAACGACATAGTAGTCGGAGTTGCTCCATCACAATTGACTTCTTCTTGAACACAAGGATTACTTTGCTACATCACTGGTTGGGTTCAGCAACTTGAAACCAGAAAAGAAATATTTTAATGTGTTCTGATGCTTATGCATCGGTACACTTGGTTGTAGCAGGACAATTCCATATTGGTGTAAACTAGTCCATATGCCCTACATAACACAAAAATTTATATCCTTGTTATCCATTGCAAGGAGGCACTAAAACTAATGCTTACCACCCGCTACACTGGTTCTGGAGAATCAGCAGCAAAACCAGGTGATGCATTTATGCAAATTATTTACAGCCCAACACATAAAATGCTAGCCAATAGATGACTACATCATCAAGGGAATTAGACTTTTGTTTTATTTTTTACCTCTAAAAAATTAAAAGCTAGACTTTTGTGTCATTTTTTCCTCTTCAAATTTAAGAAAAGCTAGCATGCATACCTGCCATTGTGAAGGAGCCAATAACACCCTTGATCTTCTTGATCTAACATATTCCAAGGCAGCTGCAGGCGTCATATGCTTGTATTTAACCTATGACAATATGTTATGATAAGAACATAAGTTTTACCAAGATAATGTCATATAACAAACACACTTTACTCTTGGTTCAGATTTTTTAATTTGATACATAACACAAGCAAATTCAACATTTTATATTTCCATGAAAATAAACAAATATTAGATTACCAGATAGCACAAGACAATGGTAGTGCTACGACCCCTTCCAGCTTTACAATGAACATAAGTGGTCCTCCCAGAAGATGCATTTCCTGGTAAAAAAAATTGAGACCTCACATAAGTTAGAAAAAATCTATGTTTATAAGCTTTGGTATCAAAACATACCAGCAGACCCATCACAGACAAAAGGAAAAAGTTGGCTACAAATTATTTGTCCTTAATGTTTAAAGATCAAAGAAAGATCCACTAAAGCTACTTCAAGTTCTAGACTTCTGACTATTGTTATCTGTTAATTTTCAGTAGAATTATAGCAGATTTTTGCAGTTTGCACAGTCATTCCTCCAAAGCATTCTAACAGTAATGTCACCAAGGATAAAATGTTTATCTTTGAAGAAAAATGTTTATCTTTGTTGTAAAATTGGGGGAAATACCCTGAAAGGAAAATCAATCTATTTATTAGTATCACAGTGAAAAAGATCCATTACAACTTGTCACGTATATGTATTTTTCACAATTTCCATTAAGCGCTATACAATCTCACCTTGGCCTATCCACCATTGCATCATCATAAATATCAGCAACAGACATCACTTAAAAGGAGAGAGAAAAAAAAGCTTGAGAAAGCCCATCACACAGCCACCACATAATACAAGCTTGAAATAGACATTGCAGGAGATAGACAAATCATAGCAGTTTGAGAGCTAGAAACAACCTAAAACCAATATTGCATTAGTAACAAAAGTTGGAGGTGAGAAAAAAAACCAAGCATTGCCATACTGATCCATACCAGTGTACCAAGCTCAGTATAGTATTATGATATCCGGTACCGAATGGTACACATAGGGCATACTGCTCGGTATTATATAATATAATATAATACAATACAATACAATACAATACAATACAATACAATACAATATAATATAATATAAAACAGTTAAAAATAAAAAAGGGGCGATATCGCCTTGTTCCTTCTCCCTGTGCGGGGAGAAGAAACCGCCTGCCGACGAAGAAATCGCCCGTGGGCGATGGATCGCGCAGGCGAAGAGGACTCCAGGTATTTTTCTCCCTCTTCTTCTTTCTCCCTCCCTCAACTAATACCGCCTGAAATCGGCCAGCGACAGTCGAAATCGACCGTTACCGATCGATTTCACATGGTAACGGGCAGAAACAACTGCTACCTTTGCGATAGCGGGCAGTCCGCATACCGATCAACTGACGGACCGGTATGTACCGCCCGATACATGCAGTACTGCCAGTATGGAAAACCTTGGAAAAAACAACTCATGCAAGTCAAAGAATCATCATTAGCATATAAGCACATTAAAATACAAGCAAAGCAAGGACAAATTTCAAAATCTTACTGTGTATGAAATCAACAGCTCTACATATATCCACATAGGAAGGGGCATAAAGGTAGTCTCTTGTAGGAATCACCAAGTGATCAATTCCATGTGTCTGAAAACCAAACCAGGAAACCAAGATAACAACATGTGCAACTTCAATGACTGCAAATTGATTTAATTCTAAATAAAAACCAGGATAAAAGGTTTAGCTCGTGTCAAAAATGCATAACAAATGCAGAGAAGTTCACTTCAGGAAAAGTGAGTCAAAATTGTATGATGATAGTGAACTCCATTTTAAACAAATTTTATGAAGCTACTTGCTGGAAATATTAACCATGGTGTAGTTAGTGTAGTACTGTTGCAATCACTACAACGAGATGATACGCAAGCTCATAAACTTTACAATCAAAGTAAACAAATATATCTCATTGTTTCATATCGACTGCAACGAAAGGAAGGTTTTTGAATAATGTGAATCCACAAAAACAAGAAACTTGCCTGATATAAGGATGATGGAACCAAAGTCTCATACGGTTCATTCAATGTAACAACACCCTGAACTCCAAGCTGATGCAACAGTGGAACATCTTTAGGAAATGGAACAGCCCCAAGCAAAAGAAACTGCAAAGGCAAGAAGTACAATCACAAAGTAAACAAGCAAAACTAACTTAGCAGTGTATAATTTAAAAGAAGAAAACTATATGCAAAACCCAAACGTCAAGCAAATCAACACTTCAAAAGTTAAATACATCTCCACTTGCAGTAGCAACTAAAACTATAAGATCCAGTTTATCATATGCTTGAAGGAGTTCACAATGACGAAGTCATTATAGAAGTAATTTCTGACAACAATTTTATCACAAAAAAGTTCCTAGAATTATCCAGTTTAATCTGACGAAATCAGAAATATTTTAAGCATGAAATATTGTACTGCACTTGTAACAGATCGATTATTTTCACATACAAGTATTAACCGAACATCTGATGCGATACTCGATAACCCTGTCAAAAAAAGATAGCGGCATACATGTAAAAAAAAAAAGAAAAAAAAGGGAAGAGACAAAGATAAATATAACTAAGTGAACAATCACCTCGTCTATTTCGTCCCACCAGCGGAATTCAGCCTGGATCTTGTTTCGAAAAACATTGTACAGAAGAGTCGGATAGAATAAAATCCGTGCTCCCGCCCCGACAATAGCCCTCTTCGCCTTGGCCGGCACGATCTCCCGCACGCCGAAATCGAAAGAATCATCAGATCCACCGTCCTCCAACTCCGTGATCCTCATACCGTCGTTGCCAATTCAAACAAATCGAGAACGAACCAGAAAAATCCTACCCAGACCCCGCCTCCAAAACCGATGACCCTGATACGAATACTCCGACAGCAAGGACACGCAACCCTCCGCAGAATCCACCTCGGCAAAGGCCTAGCCCCTCGATGCCACAATAAAGATATCGAAGCTTGGGTGCTCCAATACCCACCGATGCAAGCGATTTCCACCTCGATCGGGAGCCTCGACGGTGGATATACGCAATCCGGTGATTCGTAAATTTTATTAGGAAACCACGATCGATCTCTCCCTCGAAACCCTAAACAGAATCTCCGCCTTGGTGGTGACGAACGCGACCGATCAAGAAAGTCCCACTCCCGAAATAGGATATTGCCCGTGACTCGAGTTTCTACAAAGTTCCTCACCATTGTGGAATTTACGTATTAGACCTTAGGCCGTAGAAAGACGGGATCACGACGTCTTGTCGTATGGATTTATTTAATCTCTACCGTCCGTCGTGGAGCGGCCCGAGGACGTCGGCATCGTTGGCAAGATAAGTGACTATAAAAATAATCGACTCGTTTGTCTGTCACCCACGGCTGTCGCCGCCAGTATGAAGGCAGGTAATCAGGATAACGGGAGGATAATATATTTGAACAAAAATAAATGGCAGGAAGTGGATATAAAGTCCAATCATCGGGCCACAGAAGAAGGACATGTGGGCCCAAGTTTGGGTTGTGTGGCCCATGACAAATTTAGGTGAGGACCTGGACCAAGTAATTAATATAAAAGTACGGTCCGAGAGATACCTCATCTAATGCATTTTTAATGGCATAATTGAGCTGAGCTGGGCCCATGCCAAGGAGAAATTCTAAGGAATTTTACTCAATTAAATATTTTAGCCGATTACAAAGTTGAACTATTTGATAAGATGTTTAGGTCAAACTATTTCTGACATTTTTTTCAGCATGGCCCACCAACCACTTGATGGAAACAGAAAACAAAAGATTGTGGTTCTCCTTACACCACGCCGTGAATCATGGATAGCTCAATCTTAATACTTTTCCATTTTGGATGATGCAACGCACTTGTGTTCTGATCTGATGCCAAGGGGCTGTTGAGGGGCCCAGTTGAATCTGTTATTGTCGATCCAAGAAAATTGTAGTCTTAGATTCAAGAGGCATTTGAAGTCCAGTTGCAGCATTATACATACTATGGTGGGCAATGGTATCGACCAACTTTTAGGTAATGAAAAAGGAAGACATACCATTTGAAGGTTATCCACAACTCTTCTCCTGGCTTCTTCTTTATTCCCAAAAGATAAATAGAATGCAAACGGACTGCCGGAATAATATAAATTTAGACAGAAGGACAAAGACAAAACAATATATATTTAGTGTGTGTGTGTGAGAGAGAGAGAGATAGAGAGAACGACCATATTATATGAACACATATGTTATGATAGTATTGATAGAGGGCACATATGCCATTTTAATTAAAACTGCAAAGATAGACATGTCAATACTCGTAGTTGACATGTCAAAACATCCAGAATCATTTCTTAGAAAACCATCATCATGAGACTTATGTTCGCGTTGTGGAATACAATTCAGATAAGGCTTTTCCATACTGAACGCAAAGGCACGAGTTTGACCAATGACCAAAAAAGTACTAAAGATTATATACATCAATTGATGTAGTACATGGGATTAGGGAGTTTGAAGGATCTCTTGGCTATCGGCAAACCCAACAAATCGCTCCACTGATCCCCCGAGTTGCCATGGATCCTGAATCCTTGCGCTTCCAAGGCCGCCCGCCTTTCTGATTTATATACCACCGCAGGCTTTCCAAGGTCAGAGGTTTGCCTGTTTCATCATTTCACCATCTATTAGCAGATACATCAAAAATCCATGTCCGTTACAGTGCAAATAAATGTGTGTTCTAGAAATCCTTTTATGACGATTCAGGAGATGAAGGAATGTTTGAGGAAAAGAAGATCTTACGCCAATGATCGTAGTAAACTCAGAATAAAGGATCGGCACTGTTGTTTATGCTCTAAATTTGAATTCAGTGTTATTTTGTCTACTAGTAGTGATGGGGAAAGCTAAATAAGATCCAGCATTCAAGTATATGGAATAAAAACTCCATATTTGCATTTATAGAAGATATATAGATTACACCCTTGTGTAGGTCACATACTTCAGCACAATTAGCCCCATACGCGGCAAGGGAAGATTGGTTTAATTTTCCACATTCTCACAGGAATTTAAATATGGGACTTATTCAAAACAACATGAAATATGATATCCAGACAACTATAATTCATGGTCTAAAATAAAAACTTTTACGTGAGGATATCCTGCTTATGCTATTTTAGTATAACTAGATAATTAAAATTAATGCAAATTTAACATAGGAAGAAGTCTTTCTAGAAAACCAAAAACACAGCTAAAAAGTCAATTGTGTGCAGAATCTGAAATTAACCAGTTTTCTGTTTTTTAAATTTTTTAACCCCCCATCTTGTCGAAAAGGTCGGAGGCCTGATGGTTTTCAAGAACTTTATTATTCTGTGGCAACTCCTAGAAAAAGTACGACAACCATTCACGTTGATCAACTCACAAAACCAATCCATACAGCTGCATTCAACTTGCAAAAACAGACTTGTTTACTTGTGCCTGATCCATACAATCTTATTACATTACTGGAACAGGCTCTCTGCAGAAAGAGCTTCACACTTCAAACATGATGATGCATAAATTGGGGTTAAAAATTTCTACTGCAGAAATGTTGCTGATGATGATTTATCTGGCTCAATGCAACCCATTAACCACTGATGCCTTATATTCTATTAAATTACAAAAAGACAGGTTTTAGACAAACAAGGCAGCGGAAAAAGAATGTGAATGAACGGCTAAAAGGGCACTAAAGGAACAGAGACAATATTTGCCTAGATATGAAGATGGCATGCAAAAATAGTTCTTTATATGATCCAGGAGCCAGAGGTATTCATTGATAGATTATCTTCTATTGAAAACGTTTAATAAAAAGAGTATTTTGCCTTGAAATGAAACCAAATGAAGGCCCCTGTATGAGAAATGATTTGGATTGTCTCAACCTGATTTTGAGGCCTGGATTTCGAGGTATCAGAAAATGCATTTGTAATTTTGTATCCGTTATGCTCAAGATAGATGCTCAGTGCTCCCATTACACAGCAATAGCATTTGAGGCAGCATGCAGAAAAATAACACAGAAATCTACAAGCAAGCAAGTGAAGCATTTAGTTATGGTGTTCAATTCATTTTCTAGTCATACTGATGTAATAACAAGTTCATATGCTATAGCAAACGGTAGGCAAAAACAGGTTGAATTCCAGAAATTTAAACATCTTGTGAGATTTTCATCACTTTCAGGGTTGTTTCAGCATATGGTGATTCTCAAGAGTGAAACTTCAGACCTCACATCTATTGCATGTTAAATCTCTTAATCATTATTGCAGCAAGTGGAAACTCATGGCAAAATAAATCTAGTTATAACATACTTCTATGTGGATAAAACTTGCCAAAGAGGAAAAAGGAAAAGTAGGGAAAACAAAAACACTTAACAAGTCAAACTATAGATGTCAGAAAATTAACATCGAGCAGAAACCAATTTCACTGTTAGTATTGTGCTTATGTGGAATGAAATACAGTACCAACTGTTCAAAGCAAAGATATAGGAAGTAAATGCACCTCAAAATAAGTGTTATCCAAGAATGATAACCAGCATACAGTAGATTCTTCTCAGTGGAATTTCTTTGGTTCTCGCTTCGACCAGTCAGAAGTACCATCTGAAATCCAAGCCCAATAAGCTCCTCGTACAATCTTAGACTAGCTGGTAAAGCTGGCGCCCTCGCCAAGTCCACCCATTCATCAAATGAAGTTTCATTAAAGTCCTCAGATCTAAAAAGTATTGATAAAGTATAAGAACTAAGTCAACTAAACTATAAACTGCACAGTCGTTAAAAGTGAAAAATGAAGAAACTCTTTAGGTACTGAATAAATATAAGAAACATATAATTCACCGTACTAAAATTTAGATACCACACTTCTGCATACATGATTTGTAAACCACTATGAACATTCGAGATAAGACTTTCATCCACAAGTCTCTTTGCTGTCTACAACATTGCCCACTGACATGTTGCATAATTTGGAGGCAGCAGTCATATAATCTAGTAGGCCAATGTCTTTTATGAAGTATGCCTAGGCCTAATGCTTAAATTCAAGATAACAGTAGTGGACTATGAAATTGTTATATACATATTCATTCTTTCATAGTTCACATTAGGTTCTATGTGTACACCCCTAGTTCCTTCTATATTCAGGAAATCAAAGTGCATGATGTTGGACTTGTTATTCTGGGGATTGGAGCATTGCCATGGTAGCCCTTTCCTCTGGGTCTACTGAGAACAACTCACCATCAGGATTACTATAACCTATTCGATTGGCTAATCAGTTTAAACTGGACAAAGTATGGTCAGATAGCATGGCTAGACCTATTTCTTTAAGGCTCAGCCCTTATCATTAGTCTAAACCAATTTCTTCGATTGGTCCACACTAATCTAAACCTTGAAAATAATTTGCTTGTAAAATTGCAATTGTTAGCTGCACCACCATCTAAATTTAAGCATAACACCAAATCATCATCGTCTTTATCTTCTTCACTTTGAACTAATTTGAATTCGTGGAAGCAGTTCACTTTCGTGAATTAAATGAGCTCCGCATCCACTTCCATATACGATGGGGGGAACATCCTAACGTAACCAACAACCAAATAAGGAGCATTGGTACCAGGTAGATTTGGAGCCCTTAAATTACTGGCAAACAGAAATGTGCTGGTGATAAAATGAAAACAACATCACATCCAAGAACAGCCCATGCTTTCGATTAATAAAAGATGAATGTTGACACGGATTGATCTCCGTTCTCAACGAGAGAGGCATCGGGACGCAAATTAATTAGCAGAATTTAACCCCCTTTTTTTTTAGGGATTAAAGGAAAAGTTCATCTAAATGGAACCGGAAGGGAATTACCCGTATCCGTTGACGGCGTAATACGGGACGTTGGAAAGCAGCGTCTCGTCGATGTCAAAGATCCAGGCGTCCTGCCCATCGCCGGCAATCCGGACAGTCTCGGCGAAGGACAGCGACTCGCTGGCGATCACGTCGAAATCCGACGCGTAGTGATCCCCGTTCACGTAGTCCTCTACGAATTTGTGGCATTTCTGAGGGATAGTCCGCCAATACCCGGCGTCGTTCGTCTCCACCGACAGCCTCCAGCTGTCGCAGAAAAGGCTATCGGCGGAGCGGCCGGGAGCGGGGTCCTCGGGGACGGTGCGGAGGAGGGAGTGGAAGGGAGCGGCGGAGGCGACAGCGGAGAGGGCGAGGAGGAGGAGAAGCGATCGGAAGAGCCCCATCGAGAAGCAAGAATCCCAACCAGAACCCAAACCCGGCGGTGACGGATTCGATTTGGGGCTCTCCAATGACTTGCTCCAACCTTTCTCGCTTTTATTTTATATCGAGAGGAAAAAAAGAGGATGGGATGGACAGCATTTGCTTGGGATCCGTCGGATGTGGATCCGAAATTTAAAAATAAAAAAAAACAAGAAATTTGCCATCGGCGGTCTTATTTATTTTGTTACTCGCAAACCTTCCTGCCATCGGTTGACCCTTAAATAATAATAATATATAATTTTTTATCATTTATAACTGTTCGATTGATATTTTTAATATAATTTTATTATTTATAACTGAGTTCCTCATAGAGCATATTAATTAATAAAAAATAAAAATCTTCGAACGAATTCATATCCTCGGGATTAATATTTTTTGATTCACACCGACACAAATATTTCCTCTCGATATGATTATAAAAAAAATTAAAAAAAGCCTCTTCGGTAGTGTTAGTGGAAAATCTTTGTGCCTGCCCAGTAGGCATGGTCTGTGCCTCCGTGTCTGCTGAGTAGGCACTGCTGGTTCTGGCCCGTATGCGCTAGCACGCCCGCAGTCGGCTCGGACAGAGTGGAGATGGAGAACGGTTGGGTGGAAGGAGCTCTGAGGCCCGACTCGGCAAGTCAGCTGTGGATGTGTTGGAACTTGGGTCGAGAGTCTACGCCTGTAGGTCGGGTTGATTGGGGATTCCTACATAAAAGGTCGAATCGGGTGTGGTTCCCAACGTAACTCCTCATACGATTAAGTTAGTTTAGTTGTCAATTCGCGATCCCCCTTCTCCGTAGAGGTGCATGAGCTTTTATAATGGGTGTTACAGGTCGTTCGTACCTGAGATCTTTATTGCCTCTATGGCTTACCATGCTGTCATACTTCTCCACACCGTCTGTGATCCTTGCAATTAGGCGCGTGCTTTGCCCGCTGCAGCTATGGCGTGTCGACCTCACCCATGTTAGGTCTGCTGTACAATTGTTGGCTCCTCCATGCCTATGTTAGGTCGGTTTCGCTGTGGCAGGTTAGTCATGCTGGAGATCTAGTCGTCTAAATGCGCGGGGATGTGACAGCCAAGTCAATATTTGTCATATCATCCCCCCCCCCCCCCCCGAGAAGACCTTCTCGAGGTGCCCGAATAGGGTGCTGGAGATGAGGTCTTGTGTCGAGCCGTCGGTTTTTCAGTAGAGTCGAATTAGTCCCAAAAATCGATCCGACTGAGCTGGGGCTCGGGAAATGAACTGGTTGGGTTTAAGTACCCAGAAGCTGATCCGATCGAGCTGGGACTCGGGAAATGAACTAGTTGGGTTTTAGTACCCGGAAGCTGATCCGATCGAGCTGGGACTCGAGAAATGAACTAGTCAGGTTTCAGTACCCAGAAGCTGATCCGACCGAGTTAGGGCTCGGGAAATGAACTGATCGGGTTTAAGTACCCAGAAGCTGATTTGACCGAGCTGGGGATCGGGAAATGAACTGGTCGAGTTTAAGTACCCGGAAGCTGATCCGACCGAGTTGGGGCTCGGGAAATGAACTGGTCATGTTTCAATACTCGGAAGCTGATCCGACCGAGCTAGGGCTCGAGAAATTAACTGATCGGGTTTAAGTACCCGAAAGCTTATCTGACCGAGCTGGGGCTCGGGAAATGAACTGGTCGGGTTTAAGTACCCGAAAGTTAATCCGACCGAGTTGGGGCTCGGGAAATGAACTGGTCGGGTTTAAGTACTCAGAAGCTAATCCGACCGAGCTAGGGCCCAAGAAATGAACTGGTCGGGTTTTAGTACCAAAAAGCTGATTCGACCGAGCTGGGGCTCGGGAAATAAACCGATCGGGTATAAGTACCCGGAAGCTGATCCGATCGAGCTGGGGCTCAGGAAATGAACTGGTCGGATTTCAGTACCCGGAAGCTGCTCCGACCGAGTTGGGGCTCAGGAAATGAACTCGGGCACAAATCTTGAAGGCTTGGCTGAGAAGGTGAAGTCGGGTACAAATCTTTGAGATTTAGTCGAGAGGATGAACTCGAGCATAAATCTCTGAGATTGGGCAGAGAGGGCAAACTCGGGCACGAATCTTTGAGATTGGGCCGAGATGACAAACTCGGGCACAAATCTTTGAGATTTGGCCGAGAGGGTAAACTCGGGCACAAATCTTTGAGATATGGCCGAGAGGGCGAACTCAGGCACAAATCTTTGAGATTTGGTGGAGAGGGCAAACTCGGGCATAAATCTCTGAGATTTGGTCGAGAGGACGAACTCAGACACAAATATTTGAGATTGGGCCGATAGGACAAACTCGAGCATAAATATTTGAGATTTGGCCGAGAGGGCGAACTCGGACACAAATCTTTGAGATTTGGCCGAGAGAACGAACTCGGGCACAAATCTTTGAGATTTGGCCGAGAGCGAACTTGTGAAATTTATCTTATTTTATCGTGTTACTATTTTTTATTTATTTTTAATATTATTATTTTTTCTACATCGCTGCGCACTTAGTGCGGCTATGCATTCAATGCAGCTATGCATTTAATGCGGCTATGCATTTAATGCGTCGGGTTGTTTTTGGGCAGTCCCTTGCTTTATCTCGGGAAGCTGAAACGACACCCTTGGATCCTATAAGTTCGCTATAGCCAGGTTGAGACCTCACTTCTTCGTTTTGCCTTCTTTTGCTCCTCCCTCGAGTCTCCTCCTAGCCCCCTCCAATCGGTGTTTTCTGAACAGGTCGCAATGGCATCCTCAGACTCTTCAAGTAGCATTAGGATTGCTCCTTCCTCGGGGTCGGGGGGAACAGGTCTGGGAGAGCCCGAGGCAAGTTCCTCAGGAGCATCTTCGGGGCCCCCGTCGCTTATCGACATGAGGTTCCTGAGGATTTGGAGGTCATGAAAGTGGGTCATGACCTAGACACCGCGGTGACGAGGGGTCACTTGCTGTCATTAGGGAGCAGTACAACATCCCGACTGAGTACAGGTTCCACGTTCCGCGGCCTGGGCAGCGTCCCTATAGTTCGGATGCTCTCGAGGTGTGCATCTTGGTGGATGCTTTGGAAGTCAGTCTTCAGTTTCCGCTTCATCCCACCATAGAGGAATGTATCAGATGGTCGAGGATCTCCCCAAGTCAAGTAGTGCATAACTCGTGGTGCTACCTTGTTGTGTTTTTAGGCGAGTGCTGAGAGGCTGAGATTATCCCGACTCGGGACTTGTTCATGACATATTTTCGCCTTTGCAAGACTCGGGGCGGTTACTATCTCACCGCCCGCATCGGTTTTAGGGTTAGCGGGGCTCCTTCCAACAACAAAGGTTGGAAGTCTCGTTATCTTTTTATGAGTGGTCCGAATTGAGGATTCACACTCAATTGGTCGGCACATTCGATCGGTAACTTCTTGAACCGAAGCGGCCGAATTGAGGATTCACACTCAACTGGTCAGCAAGCTGAAGGGGATTCTTTCCTCTTCTTGTGTGATTAAAGAAATGACCGAGCTCTGGCTGGTCAAGGCGGGTCTCAGCCCGGCCTCTAGGGATATTACTTCACTTACATTGTTCTGAGTCTTAGGGGTGCTTTTCTAACATGTGGATCAGGGTGCAGACCGGATGGATCTCGACGATCTCTATGGGATGCCGAAGGTGTCGGGAGGAAAAACTCACGCAGCACGCCCGGCCGCTTCGGTTCAAGAAGTTGGTGAGGTTCTACCGACTGATGCCCCGAGGTCCACATCCAAAAGGTCGTCCGATGCACAGGTTCCGACCGATGACCCTACTCGAAGACACAAGAAAGTAAAGATCTTATCGAGGAGGCATAAGTCCCATCACGACGAAGGGAGATCGTGGTCACACTCAAAGGGCAAGGAGCCGGCGATGCCTATTGAAGATCTCGAGGGGCAGGCGGAGTCTCCCAATGAAATCGAGATGTCGGTCTTCGTCCATCCGAAGTCGACGAAGGTCCGTAAAAACAACGTGGGGTATTACGCCTTATACATGTCCGATCTGGCTCAGCAGGATCCGGACAAGGAGTTACGGGCGAGGTGGGAGAACATCATGAACTCTTCAAAGGTATGGAGAGACCATGCGACCACGGAGGAGTTTAAGAGGGGGCTACTCCATCCACAACTGGCGAGGGAGTTGTACACACTCCTGTCCGAGGTGCTTCTCGCCTGAGCTACCAAGGAGATGATTCTGGTAAACTCCCAACTTGGAATGACTTCTTTTTGTTATCTCCTGATCATACTCTAACGGTCATCATTGTGCTGAATCAACACGTCGAAATGGCGCTGTTCGACCGAGTCCACGATGTAGGTCGGCCAATTACCTTTATGGACTATCGGATTAGTAACCTTCTCCAAGAGATTGAGGCTTTGAAGACGAGGGCGGCCCCGAGGTAGTGGTTGTCGGCCCTCCGCTGTTGCCAATGTGTAAGTCCCTTCTCGGACAACATCCACAACTCGGTAGGGTCCTTCCCAATTCAGCGCTAACTTTCCACGGGACCGGGTCAGGTCGCTGACCTCAGCTTTTTGCAGCACCAGGTCGCCTGCCCTGATGAACCGACGGTGCACTCAGCGGTCGTAAAGTCTGGCGATGGCCTTTTTATAAGCTAACATCCGCAGATAGGCGTCAGCTCGTTTCTCCTCCAGTAGATCGAGATTCTGGCGTAACTGTTGGTTGGATGCTTCCTCGTCATGCGTTTAAATTCAGAGTGTCGGGAAAACCACCTCGGGAGGGAGTACACTCTCGGTTTTGAAAGCTAGGCTATAGGGAGATTCCCCTGTTGGGGTTTTTGGAGTTGTCCAAGATGCCCAAAGTATGCTCGGAAGTTCCTCCACCCAAGTTGTCGGGTCCCCGGAAATCCTCTTCTTCAACCCTTCGAGGATGGCTCGGTTCGTCACATCGACAAGTCCGTTGGCTTGAGGGTGGGCGACCGAGCTGAATTTCAGTTGAATATGATAGCTTGGCAAAATGCTTTAAATTTTACATTGTTGAATTGCATCTCGTTGTCTGTGATTATGACTTTAGGAAGACCCAAGCTGGTTATAATATTTTTCCACACAAATCCTTCAACTTGCCTTTCGAAAATGGAGGCCAATGGCTCGGCCTCAAGCCACATTGTGAAATAATCAACTCCTACTATCAGGAACTTTTGTTGCCCTTAAGCCGGAGGAAAGAGACCTGTGGTCGTGAGCGGTACCGTCGGTTGATGCTGGATCCGAGCGTGCTTCTAGTATTGCTCGCAGTTCTGCACATATGTCTAAGCATCTCTACGCATGGTGGGCCAATAGTAACTCTTCGGTCGGGTGCAGGCACCAAAGAAGGGGTCTGCTAAAGCCTCGCCAATAGAGCCGACCATTAATGACGCAGTACCATGATCCCGCCCTCCTAATCCGTCGTGTCACGGGCTTAGCTGATTTTGCCTAAGCCATGAGGCACCCCTGCGTATCCGTCCGCAAAGGTCAGCCTTCCCCGAGATTTCCTAGAGTCCCTTAGGCTCCTAAAAGAGAAAACGGGCCAGAGGAAGTAATTCCCACGGGATCCACAAGCAACTGCTCAAGCAAACACTTCATAAGCCATATGCAAATTACATCCATGGACATTACAAACTCAGAGAGGTTGCACACAAAGGATAATGGGTCCATTACAGATCGAAGTCCCCCACAAATGCTTACAAGATATGCTTGTATTTACAAGTCAATATTGGCCATAAAGCAAACCAAACTCGGGCTGCTAAGCCTACTGCAAGCCCGCTACTTGCTGTACAAGGTATGTACACAAACTGAAGGGCACGGACAAACTTGAGCATTTCATCAAACACCTTGTTTACATTGTTGTCCGTGACATTCTCCCCCACTTATTCCTTCGACGTCCTCGTCGAAGCCGCTATAGACGCTGCATCTCCGTGCATTTAGCTGCAACACGCCCCTTTGGCTCCCAACTGCTCTCCGCCACTGTTGTTGAGTAGTCGAACTCTAATCCGCCATGCTGCTTCAACTCACCAATGACTAAATCTGGTGTTGGGTTGGCTGAGTTGTGCTGATCCTTGTTGGTTCTCGCGGATCCTACTGATGAAGGAAAAGACCTGCCTTATTATGCACCAGTATCGTTGTATATGAATTGGGTGGATGCTTGTTGGAGCTTTAACGAGCATCGCCTCGCAGACTTTGAAGTTTTAAGGTCCTTCCTCCACAATGTTTGCCCATTGATCCTTCCTCAATGTTTAGTTATCACCTCCAAGTAGGTTCGCATCACTTCCGCTTTCGATTTGCATTCAATTAGAAAATGAAGCGGATAATCTACTCTCAGTAGTACCGATCACCAATGGTGAGGATTTGACAACTATTTTCTTTCGTAAGCTTCCTCTGAAGGGTCATTGAACTTATGCAGAACTCCTTTGCCGGATAAATAAGAGAACTGGGATACTTGACTTCACCCATTCTCTTAGTAGTTGAGAAAGCAATGTTACTTGGCTTCACTCACCTCCTCGAGTTAAGAGGATTGGGGTACTCGGTTTTGCCCATTCTCCTGAGTTGAGAAGGCAAAGGTTATTCAATTTCGCCTGTCTCCTCGAGTTTGTACTTCATGCATTGAGCTGGTTACTAACATTCGCCCGCTCTTTTCTCACACTTCTGAAGCACTTGAAGTGTTTGCACTCCTTGCGTTGAGTTAGCTACTGTGATTCGCCTTCTCACTGCCATTGAACTTCTGGAATGCAAGAAGTTTAGCCCGAAAAGAGCAAAAGTCTACCCCAACTTGGAGTAAGTCTTTGATAGATTTGGTCGCCTCTGGGATAGTACCGTCTTCTTCATCACCTTTGCCGCATACTCCTCTGAGTAGAAAGGTACAATACCATGTACTGTCTACTTTGTTCCTTGGTCGAGCACTCCTGTGTCAACCCGAAGTCCCTCGCTTTCGGCTATCTTGATGAGAAACCCTTCGACATCAGTCTTATGAAGTTTCTTGGCCTCTACCCTATCTTGGTACTTGGAGTTTGTCTTTGCATTCTCCACCTCCTCGGCCCCTTTTATGACCAATGCTCTCCCTCCATGAGAGCAAGGGATCGATATCTCCACGGAAGTCCCGCCTCTACGGTACCATGGTGCTGCCAAGCCCATAGCCCTACTATCCGTTGACTTGCATCTGCATCCCTTTCTTCGTGATCGGTAGATCCGCCTCTACGACACTGTGGTGCTCCTCCGAGTCCACCTCCTTTCTAACCGACGCTTTGCTTTTGGATAGCTGAGCCCCACTGGACTCGTCGTCGCTTCCTCGCCCCTTCCGACCACCTGCTTCAACACCATTGTGTCCTTCTAGCAGTTCTCCTTAGTCGATGGAAAGACAGACTGTAACTCTCATGCATGACCTTCGCCATCTTGTTGCAGGGCTCACGCTGATTCTGTTCTCCTTAGCTTCCTTGGTAGCAACGTTCGCTTACTCGGCTTTGTCCTCTGACTTGCCGGGCTCCCTTAAGCGAATGTGAGCACTGAAGCAGTCCAACTCTCCAGCTGCTCCAATCATACCTTAGTATAATCAAGTCCCCTCTATAGGACTCACTGGTACTTACAATCTGACTACTCCCTCGGTGGTACACAGCTCTCATATGCTGATGACCAAAGCTCTCATCTAATGCAAGCTTCGATGCATACACACGGAAGACCCGCCTCTGCGGTACTGTGGCATTCACTCTTTGAATCCACAACCCTTCTTGCCATTGCATTGTTTACCGAAGTGGAGCTCCCAGTAGTTCCTGATCATTCACATGATCATATCCCCCTCCGTGGGACTCACTGGTACTTGCACTTGGACTTCTTCCTCGGTGGTACATAGCCCCCATATGCTGATGACCAAGGCAAGGCTTTCATCCAATGTAAGCTCCGATGCACACACGAAGACCCGCCTCTGCGGTGCCATGACATTCACTCCTTGAATCCATGGACATTACAAACTCAGAGAGGTTGCACACAAAGGATAATGGTCAATTATAGACCGAAGTCCCCCACAAATGCTTACAAGACATGCTTGTATTTACAAGCCAATATTGGCCATAAAGCAAACCAAACTTGGGCTGCTAAGCCTACTGCAAGCCCGCTACTTGTTGTACAAGGTATGTACACAAACCAAAGGGCACAGACAAACTTGAGTATTTCATCAAACACCTTGTTTACATTGTTGTCCGTGACAATCGGGCAGCCACTTTATCTTCGGGGAGGGCCCTCGTTTCCTTGAAATAGATGATTTCGCTAATCCAACTTTCTTCTTCTTCGGCAATAGATATCACGCTTGGATTGATGGAAGGTTTGCGGATCCTTGCTATTCCCCCCGGCTGTGCGTTAGTCGTACAAGAGGATGCAAGTCTGGCCAGGGCGTATGTTTGTGAATTCTCGGATCAGGGCACTTTGGTGATGATGCATTTTTGAAATTGATCCGTTATCCGGCACACCTCGGCCAGGTACTTGACCATCGCCTCTTCTCGGGCCTCGAAATCTTTATTAACCTGACCTACAATGAGCTGAGAGTTAGTAAATATTTCTACACTTTCTGCGCCAAGTTCGGCATCGACTTTTAAACCGAACAATAGTGCTTCATATTCTGCTTCGTTATTCGTGGCTTTGAATTCCAACCGAAGAGCGTGCTCATAGATGTGCCCAAAGGGATCTTTGAGCACCAAGCCGACACCTCCTCTCTCAGAGTTGGTAGAGCCGTCGATGTGCAGTGTCCACACGAGGTCCGGGCTCGCCGGAACCTCTGAAGGTGCAAGTTCCGAGAGTAAGTATGCTATCACTTGACCTTTAATCGCAGTTCTTGCCACGTACTCGATGTCGAATTCCCCATGCTCTACCAACCATTTGAATATCCGACCTGCAACATCAAATTTTGAGAGAATCTGACATAACGGTTGGTTGGTTATCACCTTGGTGGGATGTGTATGGAAGTATGGCCTTAGATTCCTCGATGCTAGGATCAATGCCAAGGCCACCCTTTCGATGGGGGGGTAGTGGAGTTCGGGACCCGCCAAGACATGACTGATGTAGTAGACTGGCTTTTGTCCAGCTTTGTCGAGCTTCACCAAAACCGAGTTGACCACCAAGTAAGATGCTGCAAGATACAAGTTGAGAGGCTCTCCATCTTTTACTGATGCCAACTGAGGTAGATGTTCAATATGGCTCTTTAGCTGGCGGAATGCTTCCTCGCACTCTGGGGTCCACTTGAAGTCCTTTGCCGACCTTAGTGCTCGAAAGAAGGTCGAGCTTTGATCTCCGGCGCGGGAGATGAAGCGACTCAACGCCGCTAACTTGCCGGTGAGTCGTTGGACTTCCTGCACTGACCTTTGGGATTGCATCTCCTGTATTGCTTTTATCTTATCGGGGTTTGCATTTATTCCTCGTTGATGCACGATAAAATCAATGAATTTTCCAGACGTGATGCCGAAGGTACATTTAGTCGGGTTGAGCCACATTCTGTGTCTCCTTAGCGCGCGGAATGTCTCTGCTAGATCCGAGAGGTGTGCCTTGGTCTTTTGACTTTTGATTATCATGTCATCCACATAAATCTTCATATTCCTCCCGACTTGATTTTTGAACATACGATTCACCAGTCGTTGATATGTTGCTCCGGCATTCTTCAATCCGAACGACATCACCTTGAAGCAATATGTGTCGTTATGAGTAACGAATGCCGTATTTCTCTATCTTTCGGAGCCATTTGGATTTGATTATATCCCGAGAAGGCATCCATAAAAGAGAGCAACTCATGTCTTGACATGACATCCACCAGCTGCTCAATGTAGGGAAGGGGGTAACAGTCTTTCGGGCAAGCCCGATTGAGATCGGTATAATCAACATACATTCGCCAATTTCCATTAGCTTTTTTGATAAGTTTAACGTTGGATAACCAGGTTGGGTACTTCACTTCCTTGATGAGCTCTGCATCTAACAAGCGAGCGACCTCATCTTCTACGACTTTCTGTCGCTCGAGAGCAAACTTCCGTGGGCGTTGCTTGACGGGTCGGGTGCCGGGTGTGATGTTCAAATGGTGTTGAACGACCTTTGGGTCGATCCCCGGCATGTCTTTAGGGGACCACGCGAAGACATCCGCATTCTTTCCCAGAATCTCAACTAATTGTACTCGTTGGTCTTCCGAGAGTCCCGAGCCAATCTTCACTGACTTGTCTGGGCGACTTGGATCAAGTGGCACCTCCAAAACTTATTCTGCCGGGTTGGGTGAGCCTTATCTTCAGGGCTTCGGGGGGGCGTAGTAGCCGTTTGGACTTTCAGTCTTTTAGGCAATGTTGTTGCCATCAGATAGCATTGCTTGGATTTTCTCGGGTCACTCCTGACTTCCCCCACCCCCGCCCGAGTCAGGAACTTCATGAGTCTATGGTAAGTTAAAATGACCGTCTTGAGTCGGTTGAGAGTCAGTCGTCCGATGATGGAGTTGTATGCTGATGGAAGTCTCACCACCATAAACGACACCATCAGGGTTTTCGACCTCGGTTCTTTGCCAAACGTGACGGGGATTGTCGCTGCCCCCATAGGGGAGACGGAGTCTCCGGTGAACCCTGTCAAAGTAGATGTCAAGAAATGAGGTCTTTGTTAGTCAATCCTAGTTTCTGAAAGGCGTGAAAATAAAGGATATCAGTTGAACTTTATGTGTCGATCATAACTCTTTTGACGCGGGCGTTCGCTATTCGAATTGAGATCACTAGAGTATCATCATGGTTGGGGTACTCTTCGTTCCCCGATCCGAAGGTGATGTCGAGGTCTTCTTCGCGCGCATGTCTCTTTCCGACCTCAGTGCGTGCATAAGCCTTGCGCGTTGAGGAGCTATTATCGTCGGAAGCCGAGCCCCCAATGATGACGTCAATTTGTCTCTCAACCAGCCCCTTCGGTCGGGGGAACGAGTCTCGAGGAGGCCGACTATCGGGGAGCAAAGATTGGTCACGAACATAGCGACGCAAGTGCACGTGCCGGATGAGGTCTTCAATTTGACTTTGCAAGTCACGACATTCCTCCGTGTCGTGGCCATGTTCCTTGTGGAAACGACAATACCTTCTTTTGTTGCGTCTTTTGGAGCGTGTCTTCATTAGATTGGGAGTCTTCAAAAGCCCCCTCTCCCGAATCTGAAGGAAGATCTCTGTTCGAGTCGAGTTAAGGGGTATTGGAGGAGGTCGGGATGGCAACATGTCTGACCTGTCTTCCCCTCCTCTTTGGTGGTCTCGAGGGGTGTCCTCGGGGCTATTCTGCTCAGGAGCGCTTCGACTCGTCTCGCTTGCCAGCCACCAGTGTCTCAGTGGCTATGTATTGGTGCGCCCACTGTAGCATTTCAGGTACCATTACAGGTGATCACTCGATCAACGACCAGAAAAACCTTGATGGCTTAAGTCCCATTAAGAATGCCTGGATGGCTAGGGAAGGATGAACGTCAGGGACTCCCCGAACTTGTGAGGCGAATCGTCCCACAAACTAGGAAAGGGACTCGTCATTTCCTTGGGCCAACCTCAAAAGGAAGGCGACGGTCAGTTTTGGGCGTGCACTCGCCAAAAAGTTTAGTTCGAACTCTTTTGCCAATAAATCAAATGAAGATTAGAGGTGGGTTAAGACGACAATACCATGTTCTGGCCGGTCCCCTTAGAATGGCCGGGAAAGCTCGACACATCAATGCATCAGACGTGTCGTATAGAGCCATTTGAGCATGAAATGTTGCGACGTGTTCTGCTGGGTCACAGCTGCCATCATAGAGTTCAAGGGCTGAGAGTTTGAAGTTGGCCGGTAAGGGTTTATCTTGTATCTCAGGGGTGAACGGGGAGCCACCTTTCGAGCTCTCTTCGACCTCGGCCTTTGATTTGATGACTTCCTTCTGGACCTCGTCTAGCCGCTGATGGACTTGGCAGACTTGTTCCCTTAATGAATCACCAGAATCAGACGAGAGGTGTCGAGGTCAGGACTGGCTTGGACTGGATCGCGAGAGCGGCTTCGTGATCGAGCAGGTGCAGCAACCGGGGAGTTCGCATGAACTTCCATGGCCCGGCGTTGTAGCACCTATGTCTCGAGTTGAATTTCTCGATTTGGGGCCACAGGTGACTCCATCTGGGGGAATGTCGTCGGAGGAGCTGATTGTGGGGTTACCAATTGTATAAGCTGTGGCAAGTAAGGTACGATGGTCTATACCATGCCAGCCAGTGCCCGAACTTGGTTGGTGAGGCCGAGAAAGACCTCGACCATGATGACGAATGGTGCAGGGTTGGACGTCGATGGTGGGAACCCCGGGTCGGTCATCATTATTCAGAAGTGGTTTGGAGTCGGCCTCGCTGTGGTGACCTCTTTCGCTTGTTGAGGGTGGTTCGGCTCCGTGCGGTGCTCTGCATTCAAGTTATTATAAGGGCATTCTTGCGACATGAGTCCTCCTTCTAGCTCCAAAATGTTAGTGAAAAATCTTCATGCCTGCCCAGTAGGCGCGGTCTGTGCCTCCGTGTCTGCTGAGTAGTCACTGCTGGTTCTGGCCCGTGTGCGCTAGCACGCTCATAGTCGGCTCGGACGGAGTGAAGATGGAGAACTGTTGGGTGGAAGGAGCCCCCGAGTCTGACTCAGCAGGTCGGCTGCGGATGTGTTGGAACTCGGGTCGAGAGTCTGCGCCTGCAGGTCGGGTCGGCTGGGGATTCCTGTAGAAAAGGTCGAGTCGGGTGGGGTTCCCAACGTGACCTCTCCGATGATTAAGTTAGTTTAGTTGTCAATTTGTGATCCCCTACTCCGTAGAGGTGCAAGAGCTTTTATAATGGGTGCTACATGTCGTTTGTACCTGAGATCTTTATTACCTCTATAGCTTATCATGTCGTCGTACTTCTCCATACTGTCCACGGTCCTTGCAGTGAGGCACGCGCTTTGCCCGCTGCAGCTATGGCGTGTCGGCCTCACCCATGTCAGGTCGGCCGTACAATCGTTGGCTCCTTCATGCCTATATCAGGTCGACTTCACTGTGACGGATCGATCATACTGGAGATCTACTCATCCAAGAGTGTGGGGATATGAGAGTTAGATCAATATTTATCAATTCAGATAGAAATAAAACGGGAAACCGATATCATATAACCCACCTCTGGAATCGGTCTCCTCGACGGCCATAGACTCATACCGTCGGTGAGACGATCTCTATTTTTTAGAGAGGTGGGGTTGGTCAACCGAAGAAGGTAGAGTATGCTCATAATTAATTGTGTTGGGGGAGCAGGTAATATTACGCTTTCCTATGATAGAGAAGACTCGGTTGGTCTTCCACACACAGACAGGGCATCAAATATCCCAGTTCTTGGATCCCAAAAAGAATTGCCAAGTTTTTTTACTTGACTCGGTATCAAACGAACGAATTTGATCAAACATAACGCCGACAATATTACTATATATATACGTGATGGTGCATATGATGACCAGAACTAAAAGCCTTGGTTTCCAGGAGATGGATGAAGAGATGCTTCCTCATCAGCAGCATCCGCTTAGGTTTTTCTCGGCAACTCCGGTCAATGGCCAGAGAGGTGCGTCCTACGCTTGTATTTTTAATTCCACTGCTTTGTATAAGGAGGTACTTCATTTGTCAACAAAGCGAGAGAGAGAGAGAGACGTGCGCAAAGAAATCACCATACCTCAAGGTTTGGTGGGACGCCAATTGATGCAACAAAGAGAGGCACCATTTTTCCCATTTTAATTAACGATTTTAATTATTTACGCTCAGTTTTCTTCTCTAAAAGTCTCGTATTTATTCCTCACCAAGCACTGGACTGATAGAGCTAAATTGTTGGTACTGCACGACGTGTCGACTGCCCGAAGAGAGTGATAAATATGGGTAGCTTCGGAGTCGTTCTTCTTGAGCTGGTTCCAGGCCTATCGGCCATGGCGTCAGTCTACAGTGCAACGAATGGGTGAAGCAGACATCGCTCTGGTGGTTGATCCAAAACTAGGAGGGCAATACGAGGACAACTCAATCGTAAAGGTCGTAGATATGTGTCGATGTTGTGATGGAGTTGAAGGGAAGCTTTGGCCTTCCACAGAGGAGGAACTCTGTAAAGCACAACCCGTCTTTTTCTATTTGATGCACTCGTTACAGACGAAGCCCGGACACAACAAAAGGTAGCGAAGAGCAACCTCCCCAGTCTACTACGTACGCCTCTTACCGGGGAGCGTGGTATCTTGCAAAAGCCAAGAAAGTTCTCGGAAGCAGGGGGGACGGAGGTGACGGTCCCGAGATCAGCAGTCTTATCAACTGTGTGCATGACTTTTCAGCCCAAGCGGGAGAGACTCGAGACATGGATCGACACAAAGTCTTCCAAAGAATAATGGTATTCCTCGACGAGTTTTGATGCGAGAGCGATGGTCTAAGATGAAACATCGGAGCTTTGCTGCAATTTAGTCTTCTCTCTCTCTTTAGCTCCCTCTTAACGTACTCGTTATCGAAATAATATTAAATATTTTACTTTCATAATATAAAGATCCTCAAGAAAATAAGTTTAGATATCAAAAATACTAAAAATAACTAATTATAAGAAATAATATATAATTAGCTTTCATCTTGACATAACTATATATTAAAATTTAATAGGAGAATATCCTATTTCTCTGTACCGAAAAGCTAGTGTTCGATGACAACTACACTATCGTTACATGGGATAATTGGATGCTGGAATTTTTTTTTTTTGGACTGGTTCTAAGATTCTATGAAACAACATCACCTGTGAAAGCTTGGATTCAGGCACCGAAATGCGTGGGTATTATTGGACTAACGAACATGCATGTCTGCTTCTTATCGTACGAGTTGCTCTCGAACTTGTGTCTGCTGTTCCCTATCATGGAAGAGTAACATCAGCCACCTTGGTCAAAATTATACATAAATCCATTCTTTTAATTACAGCCACAGAAATATGTGCAAATCAATTCTACGCCCACGACAGTACAGTATCGAAGCTGTTCCGCGCATGATCTCTCTCTCTCTCGCTCTCTCACTCGGTAGATTGGGCAGGCCAACGATGAGAGATAGAGAGAGAAGAGAGAACGAAACAGAGGGGAATGATGTATATATTACTGTAATATGATCGAGATCTATGTCCAGCTCTGTTTACGTATTATGTTAGACAAGTGGTCATGGATGGATTATATAATGTGGAAAACACAAGGCGGCTGACTAAAGTGATGGCTTCTGGAAGTGGCATGAGTGAGCGAAGGTTCTTCGAAATTGATCTGTTGACTTTTGTGCATCTAAGAATAAGGCGACATCCAACAAACTAATGTTGAACAACAGCCATCGATTACAAAAGAAACTACGTTTATAAGTTGTAATTACACGATTAATAACTCCTGTTTCTGCACCCTATAATATTTTTTGCGTAGCTCATCAGCGATGTTGAGTGCAAGATCAAATGCAAACAAAATTGTTTTGGATAAATAGATGACCAAAGAAAGACTGGACACGCCGGCATTTTATTAAATGTGAAACGGGAAAGGTATGTGTGGATGATCTATGAAGGAGGGAGGGGAGTGTAGATAACACAAGATCGAGTTTAGGTTACATGATGCTGTCCGCGAAGCAGATTCCACTGTTTTAGTCTGCCGTAAATTCCTTATTTATAATGCACGGGCTTTCAACGGGAAAAGCCAGAACACAGTAATCTTGTAGAACGTAGTAGCATGAGGGCTACGTGACCTGCGATCCGATATCAGTATCGAATAATGACGCGTCAGAGGAAGTGCTCAAGAATTCTACGGGGGCCTCGCCGCCGAACTCCAGGAAGAACTCATCGGTATCACCCGATCCAATGGTCCACCAGTCGGAATAGCGGCTGCCGTCGTCGACGGTAACCAGAGAGGAAGCGTCGGATGTATTTATCTGAACCCCGGGGGAGCCAACGAGCCCTGCAGCAGCCACCGGAGGAGAACTGTAACGACCGAAGCCAAGTCCAGTGTCGGTCGTCTCTGATGCTGGAGGACTTGGGACGGAAGATTTCAGAGAGTCATCGCAGGTGTATGTTTCGTTCTTTACGATTGGGATGATTATAGGAGACGTGGACGGCGGTGGTGGTTGAGGAGAGGCATTGATTCGGTCGACGATGGTGCCAACGGAGGTGGTGGTGTTTGAGCTGGACACTTGAGCTGCCGCCATCGCCATCGCCATCGCCATCATCCTCCTCTTCTTCAGCTTGGTGTTCCAGTAGTTCTTGACATCGTTGTCGGTTCTGCCCGGCAACTGCGAAGCTATAACGGACCACCTAGTACAGATTAATGAGCGCTCAAGAAAGTGGGAACACGGAAATCGAGTAATAATTTAGAGGAAGAGGAAAAGGAGAAAGTCGAAGATGCCTGCTTCCGATGCTGTTGTAGAGACCGCAAATGATGTCGTCCTCTTCCTTGGTGAAACCTCCGTGCTTGATGTCCGGCCTGAGGTAATTGAGCCACCTCAAGCGGCAGCTTTTGCCGCAACGTTTGAGACCTGAGAGTTTTCGGTTTCCGTTTATGTCGAACCCAAGCATCAGAGAAACAGATCGAGGAATAGGAGCTAATTCATGATAAAAATCCATTGGCTATTTCATAATCCGAAGTAGCCAAAAAATAAATGCTCAAAGGCAGGGCAGGGCGCGGTGAAGAACCTGCTTTGTGAGGTAAGGCAATCCAGTTTCCACCAGTTCCATGACCCTCTATATACTTCTTGAGAACCATGTCCTCCTCCGGAGACCATGGCCCTCTCTTCACCTGCGTCTTCTCGCAGCACGGAGTTCTGCCCATCACCTCTCCTGCTACCAGAACCGACAGAGAAGCAGACACCAAGCTTTCCTCCGGAATCAGAAGACGAGTGGTGAAGCGATCAGCAAACAGCGGGCTGTGTGTGGTTTGGTCTCTGAGAGGATGGTAACTAAATGAAGACGAGGTAGGCATCCTTTGGTCCACCTCCGTGCTTAAGAAAAAAAGACAGGGAGATAGATACGTGGACCCAGTCAACGCTGTGGAAGGATGCATTGGTGATCAAAGATTAATGTTTTTGAATTTTCAAATCATAGGTTAAGTAAGAGTACGACAAACGAGGGAGGGAGTCTGTGTGGAAGATGAGAGATTCCATCAAAGGTGGTTGATATCTTTGTCATGTCCTGCATCTTTTTGCTCCCTTTGTCGACGACGGCCCAACGGATTAATCTGCAGCGCGGTGGAGGAGGTCTACGCGAGCAAGTATTAGCGTAGGCAATTGAAACGAAGGTTGCACAGGCAATCCATAAAAATTAAATTTGAGATATGATATCCAAGTATATATATTTCTTTATGAGAAAGAAATTATTAACAGGTGATTGTGAAGACAGGTATGGTACGAACCCCGTTGTCACCTAGTAGTGTTTGCTTGGATTCATGTAGAGGGGCCTACGAGCTATTCTTAGAGGAGTAGCTAGATAGAGCATGCTAAAATAAGGTTTATCATATCCATTCATATCCATATATCAAGATTCTTTTGATATGATACGGTATATAATATCGGGTGGTATGTACATCATGTACCGTCCGATATATTAAAATATTTTTTTTATAATATAATATTAAATATATTTTAAAATTAAAAAAAAAACTGGGAACGTCGCCTCGATCTTTCTCCCCGCGTGGGGAGATGTTATGTCTCCTCGTGTGGGAGAAGAATCACCCACGGACGAGAATGGCGCGGGAAAGGAGGTATGTATCATCATCTTATTGTTTCTTCTTTTCCTCTTCTTCTTATTCTTCTTCTTAGTTTCTCTCTCAATCGACCGTCAACGATCGATTTCTCCTTTAATAGACCACCAACGATCAAAATTGATTATCCGACGATTGTTTTTGGCGATACCGCTCGGTACCGGACGGTCCACGTACCGATCAACTGTCGGACTGATACGCGGTACGGGATCTTACCGCTCAGTAAGGCAAACTTTATGCTAAAACTCGTAACAATTATTTTATTGATCGTCAAGCGTACATAAACCTCCGATAGACCCATTTGTTAAGGTGGAATATGAATTGTATTCGTATTAGTAGATTAAGGTTGAATAATTAAATACTAAAATATAATAATATATTATTATTATTATAAATTTAAATTATTTAGGACCGATTACATGAATCTTACATCATCATCCAAATCCAAGAAAGTCATATGTTTGATTAAGTTCATAATTCTTAAATCTTTATTTATAAATTTTTAGATCTTTTTTAATATTTTTATCTTTGTAATATAAATATTATTTTTTAACTACCCAATACTCAAAACTATAAAGTATTGTTGGTCTTATAATTATTTTTTAATCTTAAAGGTATCTGATAATCACGTAAGACTCCTAACGTCCCTCACCATTTTAACAATCTTATTTTTACTCTATAAATAATATCTTCATTTTGTTTAATAATTTATCTAAGAAACTTAAAGCTTTTGCATAACATAACTTTTTATCCATTAACTTAACTATATTCTTTTATCTATTCCTATAATTAATTACTAAGATTATATATTATATATTTAGTATTAGTCATACTTATATAAAATCTTTTGTTTATAATGTATGACTTCATAGCTTAAGTTTATAATTAATTCTATTTTGGTTCTTATCAACTAATATAATATCATGAACAAATAACATATACCAGGAAGATTTATCGTGTAAGTTACAAATAAGTTCATTCATTATCAATACAAAAAAGATATGAACTAATAAGTTCATTCATTATTAGTATAAAAAGGATATGGAACTAATTTAAATCCTTGATATAATCTTATATTAATATGAAACTCATTAGATATACTATATATAGTTCTAACACCAATGGCTATATTATTATTATTATTATTATTATATATATATATATATATATATATATATATATATCTATAATAATATCAATATAATTAGTGGATACATCTTTATTGTTTAAAATCCACCATAATAAATATATAGGAATCATATCATAGGCTTTCTTTAGGTTAATAAAAATAATATAAAAATCTTTTTTTTTTCTCTTCATATTTTGTATTAATTATCTTAATAAATAGATATCTATTCGCCCTCAACCAGCTTCTTCCTTTTTTATCATCTTTTGAAGATGTATAGGTGACGACATGTTCTTGAAGTGTGGGAGGATCAAAACTCCTTACGCACTTAGTTTAACATCTTTTGCAACCTACTCTTTGTCCATCCGTAGTCGCATCTGCTCATAAAAAATGATATCCCTATATATTTCAACTTTAGGATTCTTTGGGCATCAGACTTTGAAGTCTAAGGGAATATAACATTTTAAGCTACGTTCTAGTTTACCATCGTCCACCTTTACATATACTTTATAACAATTTTTTTTTTAAAATATAAATAAGAGTCAAAGGATTCATTTCACTTTTCTTCTAGTGTCTTGAACTCAATGATAGATGATAGTGATATGTTTATCAAGGAGCTTAGCATTCGAGATCAAGCACGATACTCTTCTTAAGATGGAACATTTCATTGTTATCCCATTTTATTATGGAGTGTAAGGCACTATGTAGTAGCGAATGATTTATTTCTTTGCTTAATAATTGTTGAATTTGTCATTGTAAAATTTCAAATCATTTTTTGTATGGAGTGTCCAAACTTGTTTCCCAGTTTGTTTCTCTATTATATTTTATCACATATGAAATTTCTCAAAAATATTACTCTTGTGTTTTACAAAACCTTCACTAAAAAGTAGTCATTGAGGATAAGTATATTGTGAGCTCCTCCTTCCTACACTACTACTGGTGATGGAGCTACAAATCTAATTTGCTTTTGATATTTTGTCTAATAAAAAAGATATTCTGATTTGCTTTTCAAAAGTAATGTGTTCACATTATTCTATTTTTGATAATTTAATATTACCTAGTAAACTTTGCTTGTTTAAAATTATTATATTTTTTCTCTCCCATGTGGCTCAATCTTTATAGTACAGACATATCTCTTATTACTATTGAACCTTGAAGGACGTAGAGTTTATTTTTCTTTTCAGCCTTCATCACCATAAGAGCCCTTATCTTTTTAAAAAGTCCTCTTTTGCTAAAGTAGCCATAGGCATCCAAAATAGATAATGAAATTAATTTTTTTTTTAACTTAAGAATATGATAACAAATCCTTAAAGCCCATCGTCTAACTTATTAATCACGTTTCCTTGTTCATAAGTGAATAACTTTCGATGTTATATGAAACTAATATTTAAAGTTAAAAAGTCACTGACTTTATTGTTACAGACTTAGTTGAATTTATCTATGTCATAAGATACCTTTACGACAAACTTAAAAACTTAGCTGAAATTGTCTAAGTCATGAAACAACCTTGCCAATATTTCAAACTTAACTGGGATTGTCTAAATTATGAAATGCCTAAGCGTTATTCATCTGCATAAGGTAAACCCACTTACAACCTCATATTGGTCTCAAAGGACATGCAAAAGATAAGTTGATTAGCTTGAAAGCGAGCAACGGATAAGTCTCGACATTACACAAAGAGGTAAGCTTTACAAGAAATTCGTTGAACACCTTGAGTGCAATAGAAAAAAGAGAGAAACGAGCAAAACAATACTTTATAGGGCTTAATGAACAGTCGCAAGTCCACAAATGATGATTCACAAGGTGTTAGACGCAAGACAAGTTTAACTCATAATGAATGCTCACGCTTGATATATAACCGAAGCCTCATCCAGTCCTATGCCACCCGGGTGGTTCCAGGGTGCTGAGATGACTGACATTTCACGTTGCTCAAAGCGATCATCGCAACAAGCAAAAATGACCCAAAAATGGAATTGTTTTGGGCAATTTTGGCTTCACGCAATGAATAATCATTTTGCAGCATTATAGACTATTTTTTTCTCACATTTCTTAGGTAAAATCATATAAAATCAACGCAAAACAGGCTGTCAAACATTTGTACAAGCAAACAAAAACGATGAACGGTTCGTTGAGTGAATATGTTGCGATTGAGCGATGACTATTCGTGACATTCTCCCCCACCTAAACTTTCGACGTTCTCGTCGACGCTTATTAGTAGGCTTTGATGATGGCTTCTTCGTGTCGTAGGATATTTTCAGTCTCCCAATTGGCTTCTATTTGGGGAAGCTCTCCTCACTTTACTAAGTACTCGGTTTGCTCCACTCCGTTGGGTAACTTTATCTTGCGATATGCTAGAATAGTTTCAACTCACTCATTGTAGGAGTCTCTGGTGGGGGTAGTCGAATTGGAACATTTTGAGAAGTATCTTGTGGATATGAGTAATAGACTTTCAAGTTGCTTGCATGAAGAGCGTTGTAAATTTTGAGTCATGCTGGTAGTTGTAACTTATAGGAGATATTGCCTACCTTGCTAAAAATTGGGAATGATCCTTCATTTTGCGTATCAATCCTTTGTGTACTTTATGCCTAAAGAACTAGAATGATGCTGATTAGAGCTTCACCAAAACCAAGTCGTCAACTTTGAAATCCTGTGGTCACCTTCCCAAGTTGGCCCACTTCTTCATCCATTTGATCGCCTTCTCTAAGTAAGCTCATGCAATATCTATATTATGATGTCATTCCTTTGCAAAATGATATGCTGACAGACTACTCCCTTGTATAACCAATAGCCAAGGTGTGAGGAGTCGACGACTGTTATCCCATAATAATCTCGAAGGGGCTCTTGTTGGATGCAAAGCTCCACTGCAAGTTGTAGGAGAATTGGGCTATGTCCAATAGCTTCACTCAATCTCATTAGTTGGCACTCACGTAGTGCCGAAGATATTCCTCTAATAGCGAATTGTTTCTTTTAGTTTGACCATCCATCTAGGGTGGAGGTTTGTGGAGAAGTATAACTTAAACCCCAATAGTTGAAAAGCTGAGTCTAGAATCATCCCAAGAACGATGCATCTTGATTATTGATTATGTTGTGCGAGACTCTCAAATACTTCATCATATTCTTTATCATCAACTTAGCTGACTCCTCTGCGGAACAGTGTGGGGGTGCATAAATGAATGTTGCATACTTTGAAAACCGATCGACCACCACAAGTATCGATCCGAGTCCCCATAATACCGACAAGCATGATATGAAGTTCAAGAAAATACTCTCCCATAGCCTTTCCAGTATGGGTAGCAGCTACAAAAGTCCCACCGGCTTCTGCTACTCTACCTTATCTTGTCGGTAAGTAAGGCATGTTTAAACATAGTCCTCTACATCAGTCCCCATCTTCGGCTAATAGAAGGCCCACTCCACGAGAGTCATCGTTTGAATTGTTTGCCCACTTTAGTACCGCAATGTCACAGACTTAGTTAAATTTGCCTAAGTCGTGCGACACTCTTACTCTTGCGGCAAACTTAAAGACTTAGCTGAAATTACCTAATTCGTGAAGCAACCTTGCCCAATATTTTGGACTTAGCTGTGATTGCCTAAGTTATTAAACACCTAAGCGTTATTTATCCGTAAAGGGTCAGTCCACTTACAACCTCATGGTGGTCTTGAAGGACCTACAAAAAAAAAAGTTGATTAGCTTGAAAGCGAGCAACGGACAAATCTCGACGTCTTGCGAAGAGAGAAGCTTTACAAATAATTCATCGAATACCTTGATGCAACAAAGAAAAGAGAGAAAGGAGTGAAATAGGACTTTAGATGATTGTATGAATGGTCGCAAGTCCACAAACAATGGTTCATAAGGTGTCGGATACAAGACAAGTTTAACTTGTGATGAATGCTCACGCCCGACATATAACTGAAGCCTCATCCAGTCTTATGCCACTCGGGTGATTCTAAGGTACTGAGATAGCTGACATTTTGCGTCGCTCAGAGTGATTACAGCATCATGCGAAAACGATCCAAAATCGGAGCTATTTTGGATAGTTTTGGCTCTACGTAATGAGCGATTGTTTTGTAACTTTATAAACTATTTTCACTTATATTTCTTAGGTAAAATAGGCGACAAATATTTATACAATCAAATAAAAATAACAAATAATTCGCTAAAGGAAGATATTACGATTGAGCAATGATCGTTTGTAACATTGTGGCCTAGCATGACATATAAGGATCATAAATACATCTATTTCAACTTAAATGTACTTATCTTCTGACAATAACTTCTTTTTAAATTTACTTTTGCCATCTTTCCTAGACTCACTTCTTCCGACACTATGAATATAAAGCTTCAACGTATCTTTTGGATATTTTGATTGGTAGCTGTGGGTCCATAATTTCTTTCGATATCAAGGTTGAAATCATAGTGTCCTTCCTATATAAAATTATTTTATAGAATTTTTTATATGAAACAAGAAGAAAACATAATAATAACAAGACATTATCTTCTTCTTCGATGGTAATACTCATGTTCTCTAGAGTTATGTTTATGATTCGAAAGATGCTAACGTGTTAGTAAATTAGTATTCATTTTGTCATTAGTAAACATAATCATCATTCTCATGAGGGTTTGGTCCTGATAAAGGTAGTTAATTTGATCCAAATTTTTGTTGTTGTTTGTTCTGTAGTAACTTTTACATTGGATATGTATAGACTGATAAATTTTTGTTGTTTGGTCCTGATGATGTTTTGAAATTTTTTTATTAAATAATTTTCAACTTTATCATTCACATGGAGTAATTGATGTTTTGATCTAATTTTTTAATCTCGTTCATCATTACAAGATATACATCGGGTCGATCGAAGAATTAAAACAATAAAATATAAAATAAAAATAAATAATTTAATATGATTCGGACTATGATACAACTTTCCTTGTCGGCGAAGAAAAATCTTATTAAAAATCTTGCGATGAGGGAAGGTGGGTGGAGAAATGTACGGCTGCACGTGGCCAATCGGCGCGGGCTGCGGTGAAGGCCGCACGTATGGGCGCGGGCGGCGGCTTAGACGGCGGTGGGTCGGTGTCGCGGGCGAGGATGCGGAGGAGCGGCGCAGGCGCCGGCAGCAGTAAAGGCCGCGGTGAGCGGCGTGGGCTTCGGTGAGGACCGCAGGCAACGCAGGCGAAGGGCGCAGGCCCACGGGCAGGCGGCAAGCGGCGCGGGTTGCGGTGAGGACCGCGGCGTGAAACGCACCTTTGCGCAAATTGACAGGGGTGAATGGTTTCCAGATGGCCCCTCCTCTGTCCGAGTTCTCCCTTCAAGGTTATCACCATGAACGTCTGCTTCTTGTGGATCATCAGTGCTTTCTCTATGCTGGTTAAACCTCTTGTTCTCCGAGAAGGCGAGGGCGAAGCAGAGGCCTGCTTGCTTCAGGAGAGCATCAAAAGTTTGCAGAGATCGGCTCTCATGGAACTCTGCAGACATATTACAAGTTGTGATCATTAAGGTTGCCTGAAGAAGCATTTGGTGATCTCCACAGAATCGCCGTAAAAAACTCAAGAACACCATGAGCATAATAAATTCATACTGGAGACTCGATTCTGTGATATTTCATTTTTTTGCTTGGTTATGTCCAATTAACTATTATATAATGAACATATGCTCCCGGACAGCACAGAGAGAGAGAGAGAGAGAGAGAGAGAGAGAGAGAGAGAGAAAAGATGGTTGCATGATAAAAAAAATGACATTGGGCTTTGTCACTCAAACATGTCTCTGCAGCCGCAGAAAGCCCACGTCTAAGAATTAAAATACGTACCGACAAACGTAGTACATCCACACTGCATGCGTGCACGAACTGGGACGTTGAGATGAGAGCTCAACAAATGATGTGATGATGATCCGTGGTCAGAGACTGTCGGTGAGATGGTCCCTTCGTTCCTTCCCATCCCTGTCTTTGGGCGAGTGACCTTGACCTTGCGTGATCTCCCTCGCGTTTCCCTTTCAAGTCACTTCCTGTGCTCCTGTGGAGGCTGCAGCGAGCTCAGTGGTCGTATCAAAGGCGGTGAGAGTTGCTTCGCCGAAGGCCAACATGGCAGTTCTGCTTGAAGCTGACGCCGGAATGGTTTCCGGATGAGGACAACGGCCACCGTCACCTCGAGAGACTGACCCTCGCAAGATCATAGGAAGCCGACGGAGAAATGAAAGCTCCAACTGCAGTCGTGTTAGAGACGAGATCTGCGCGGATTCGGCAGGTGGTAAAATTTATAGCTGGATGCCCTGAAAAATACCAAAGGCGCAAGGATGGGTGACCGTCCGGTGATTCCACTGGCTGAGCTGAGTTGACACTACTACTTTAGACTTGAGGTGCTCGCGAAATCACCATTCCATATCGCCTCCAGAGTCTGAGAAAGGGAGAAACAAGGACGAGAAGACGAAGAGAAGAATCCTAAAATAGTTGGATCTGATGGCAAGTAACTATATATATGTAACTATTGCAGCTACTGGGGGTGGAAATGTGACAGATGCTGCGACCAGAAGAACACCGGATGTGGTCTTGGGACGTAAACATCGGAATAATGCTGGTGAGGGGTCCCCGTCCATTATAGACACCAGTTCCTCTCATGCGTTTATTCCATCTCTTAATCATCGATCGATCGCCGAAGTAGCCACGCGTAAGAAGAAGCAAGCGGAGGAACAGATTGCCGGAGCCGCAGCTGGGTGAGGTTTGACCTCATCAAATATATATTGCTGCTCCCAACGATTTGAATCAGATGAGATCTTGGTCTGGGTTTCCGGCAACAGAGCTCCACTTTAAAGTCGAAGGCCGGTCGTTGGGCAACCACAGAGCTAGTGTTTTTTTTTTTTTTTTTTGTCATTTCAACGTAGGACATGGAACGACTCTGATACCAACCAATCCACCACCCAAGCCATGTCTTCCCTCCTGCCGCAGCGTGGGATCCAGATTTGTTGGCCCGGAGATGTGGATAAGCTCGTCGACGGGAAAGCTTAAACTTCACTTCAAGAAAGATACCATTCTGCGCGCGGGGCTTGTCAGCTGATCTCTTCTTTACCCGTACGACATCTTGTCATGAAGGTAGGTGATGGGGAATTCCACGCTGGAGCGGATAGCCTCCCTCCAAGGGAGGGAAGGACACCCACGTCCACATTTTTCTTTACGCGTGGCGTGGGGACCCACACACCATTCTTTTCCTCGATCCCCATCCCGTTGTCCGTGTCTCTGTGACCGCGTGTTTATTGGAGGCGATTACTGTTCGTCCCAGGAAAACTAAATAGTGTGCTGCTGCTGATTCACCGGCGGCGCTTAATTAGTCTTCTTCTTCTTCGATCATGGAAAGACCTCCCTTCTTCACCGGTCGTTCGTTTTACAAACAGTAACACCGCAGCAGCAATTAGTATGGAGTTCAGAGGCACATTTCCGGCTCTCTTTCTCTCACCGCAGTCATATCAATCTATTCATCATCGTATATCAGCTTTCATTATGGCGCCTGTATCAAACACCGACTTCTCACCGACCGGTCTCTAACCGGAGCACAACAACTACGAAAGTGAGAGACATCCGTGGATGCTGTACCCACAAGATTGGCATCATCCTTCCGATACATCCAGCTCCAGGTTCTACCACCCAAGTCCACTCGATGCCCCCCGTCTTCCAGGCTCTCTCTCTCTCTCTCTCTCTCTCTCGTTGCTCGAGCATACACGAACTGCTAAAATAGTTAATAGATCGCATCGAGCTTTGCCCGTCGTCTCTCACAGGCCAAGCATCTGATCTCGTGAAATTAACAACACTTGACACAGTTCTTGCGACACCATAACAACAAAAGCACCTAAACCACGCCAAGCTTTGCACGATGAAGGGGTCAACGGATAACTCGACAGCGAAAAAGGATATATCGCTGTTATTGGGGGGAACTAGCGACGTCCATGTCGCCATCTGATCTCCTGGCATCAACCGGGCACGATTGCAAAATTTCAACGTTGTAATGCAAAGGTTCACATCGCAGGTCTCAATCGTGAGGTTTTTTTTTTTTTTGGGCAATCAACCAACTCCTCCATCCACGCCCACCGTAACATTTACCAAGCAGGAAAAGAAAAGAAACATCTGAGATCCACTGGATGGAAACTTGAAGATACACAATGTCAACATGATGACAGGGATGCTACTGTAACACCTATTCACAGGTCCAATACTTCGATTGGACATCCCCAGCAGCATAACCAGAATGACAAGAAAAAAGAAAGACATCGATGATGACCCAAATAATGCAGTTTCCGCAGAATGCTGCCTCCTCTGCTAGTCTTCAGCAGCACTCTTTCAACCCTTCCTCGTACGGCAGAAGCAGCACAATAGTTATTCAATTCCTCATCCTCTAACCCGAATCAGATCCAACCCTCCCCCTACTCTTCACCGCCTATGCTTCATATATAATATACAACAAGAGATTAATTTTTTTTTTTTTTTGTGACCTCGGAGATCCCAATAATTCCAGAAGAAATGAGGATAATAGCCTCTAGCATCTTTCTGCTACTGCAGCAACTCTGACACCCACCCGACGTCCGGCGCGGCCTCTGCCCTCTCAAAAATGTAATCATTACTCAGCCTTTCGAACATCTTCGCCCTCAGCGCCGTCTCGGACTCCACCCTCTCCGCCGGCACCTCTTCCTCCACCCACCTGGCATCGCCACAAATCATCGTAGTAGCCGTCGGAGTCGACGGCAGGCTGCAGAAGCCAGCATTAAATCCGGCGAACGCCCCCCTTGGCGAGGCAAACCCACCGGTACTTACCTGCAACCCCCAGGAGCTTGGCGCCGACTTGGCCCTGCTGAGCTGCAACTGCCTCAGAGACGCCACGATATCGTTCACCGATGAGCCCGCATGCCATGATCCCAGCGGCGCGCCGTTGGGTGATATCCGCGACGACTCCGTCGGCGGGGAGTTGGGCGGCGACATCCGGGCAACTGATTCTTGGGAGGAGACGAGATTCCTGGGAAGATAAGGCTGCATGAACGACTGCTGGTGAAGAGGCATCCCGTCGTAGGAGTCGACGCCAGCGGCTGCTGCGGTCGACGAGCTCTGCTGATGGTGTGGAGGCACCACACGGAGCTGATCAGGGGTATGGGCGAAGAAGCAAACGCGGCGGCGACAGGCGGTTCCGTCTTTGCAGGGCTGGGTGCGGTAGCGATCGGGGTGGAGCCAGCACTCGAACACCCCGTGGGCAAGATCGCAGAAGTCGCCGAGCTTGCACCCGCTGGCCTTGCGGAAGTCCGGACAGGGGGAGCCGGAGTACCGGTGCTTCCGAGGGTCGCGACGGCGGGCCTTCTCCCCCGGGTGAGCGAAGGGGCAGTCGGTCCAGTCGTGGGCGCGCCCCCGGGCGCACCGCCGCACCTTGAACTCGTACATCCGGAACTCGTCCGACGCGTACGCGTCCACCAACCGAGGGTTGTCCTCCCCCGCCTCCTCCTCACGGCGGAGGTAGAGCTGCAGCGCCGCGAGCGTGACCTCGTCGGGTAGCCCGTCGCCGGCCATCGAATCATCGAAAGAGGACCAGGGTGGCACGTGGACCGTCGGACTGTGATGGCTGACACCTCGCCCGATCATCGTCATCATCCTCCCGCGCTACTCCCTGTTGTCTCTCTCGCTCGCCAGTTGCTACTCCGCTACATGGCATATAAAGGGGAATGGGTGACCGGGGTTGGGTTATATGCTAACCGCGGTTATAAAATATCTATAACTGACGGCGTTTCGGGGTGTTGAGGCGTTGGATGGTGTCGGTTCCGCTGCAGCGGCGTCGGGATGACGGAGGCGGAGTTAAGCAAGCGGTTTTTCGGGAGGCGTGTAGTAGGTGGTGGTGGACACGTGGAGCGGGGACAGGGATCCATCCATCAGACCTGCGCTGCTCCACACGACAAAGGCAGTTAAGTAAATTCAAAATCCTCACCTTCCTTCAGAGGCGGTAGGTACTCTGTGGGCTTCACAGTTTTCATCCAATCATAAGAAAGGTAAAAGACACGGGTCGAGGATGTTCGTTCGGGATTGTGTAGCTTTGTTATTGTTCGGAATTGATGGTGGTTCGTACGGCTGAGATTGGGCCTGGGGCCGCGGGAATAACTGTTAAGATAAGTCGGTGGAAGCGTGTTATTACTTTTATAGCCTAAGATGAAAAAAAGAGAGTTCGTCGACTCATACAATCATGTCACATGAGCCTCGCTGTTATCATCGGTCTTGATGATAAGGACCGTCCGATCGAAATCACCACGGCCATGGAGCGGTTTTACCGCAAGGCTTGGCTGGGCGGTCCTTGTCTCGGCAGGTCGTCGTCACGCGAGCCCCGCCGTGATGCTTGTGGTCCGAAAACGCCATAAATGCTGGTTTTGGGGTTGGGTTGGGGGGGGGGATGGAGAGGGAGAGGGAGAGGGGAGGGGAGGCCCACGAGACGGAGCTCCACTAGCGAGTGCACAGCTATGGCGTACTGTCTCTTGCTCCACCAGCACGGTGCAAGCTCATGGAACATCAACGGGGGGGGGGGGGGGGGGGAGAAGAGGGCAGCAGCAGCAGCAGCAGCAGCAGTATGTCAGAGTGAGGAGGATGGTACCTGTGGATCCCAGCCGAATCTAATCCGATCGAACTCCAGTGAGGCATAGCAGAAGCAGCACGCGTGTGAGTGCCCAGATTCGTTGTGTCCAATTATTCGTGGCCCAAGCATGCACTGCTTTCATTGCTTCCCCTGAGATACTCGTAAAAGCTACGTAACAGGGACGACAACCATCATGGTGACAAATCCTAGCCTCTTGTGTGTTCAAGACAAGGATTAAAGACTGGGAGGAGTCACACGTTATGTCCTATTCTCCGATGTTCGCTCTGGTGTGAGATGAATGAGAAGACCGGATGGATTTGGATGACCCGGGAGACGACGTAACCTCGACGTGCGCCTGCTGCTGGTTTTTTTTGCTTTTTTACTTTTGCCTGGGGGCGAGGAAGACATTAATGAGAGGAGGGAACAGTCAGTTGTGGGATGGACGGGTGACCGAGTGCAATGCAAAGACGTAGGGGCCATGGAAGAAGGCCTCGTGAAGGATCGGCCCTGCACTGCGTTGGGGGGACAGGTAGAGAGATCCAAGGGAGTAGTAGTAAAGTATGGCTGTTGAATGCGAGGACGTAGACTATCACGACATCTCCGATATCTTACTTACTTCACTGCGATTTCACGGTAAGATCCTCGACGGCATTTGTTTCCAGGTATTAAATTAATATCGGGTGTGCTGCTGATTCTGGTGAGGTGCAGTTGTTGGCCAGCTCACGAGTTGACGAATTTAAGATTCGGATTTCCGACAATACAAGAAATGAAATCGTAAGATTTATGTTGTTTTATCTTTTTTTATGTAATTAATTAAGTTGGTACCCTTCTGCGGAGACCAGCACCGATGTGATTCTGACGACCGTGGTGAAACATGAAGCGTCGGCAAGTTTTTTTACGCAGACTGGCGCATCCGATCGCAATCGCAGAATCTTAAATAAAAAAATAAAAAAAACGAGAGTTGAGAAGAGGAAGAGAGAGAAGCTCTGGGCCGTTTCCGATTTCCTCCTCCGTCACCTCACCTCCATTGAATGCCCTGTCCACTAATTCTCGAACTTCGCTTCCCGGTAATCCTAGCCGACCTCCCGATCCCATCGGCTCTCAAAGGTTGGGTTCTCTTCCGGAGGGTTCCCTCTGCTACTTTTCCCTTGGAGCTGAGAACCAAATCAGGCGGATAGCTTCCCCACTGTTTCCCAATGCCTCTGTAGGAAGACTCCTCTTCTTCAGCCCAAAAAAGGAAGCGGGTGACCATCCTCATAGGAAGCCTACAAGCGCTGATGGACTTCTCCTCGCTTACTCGACAACAAGCAAGAAAACAACGGAGTACAGAGTTCATCAGGCATCCATCCTTTTTCAAGACTCTTTATAGTAGGTCTTTGTTTTTTTCTAAAGAAGAATTATGCCCTTCCCCTTCTACCACGGCATCTGACCGAAGGCTATAGTTTTCTCATTAAGTAGGTATATCTTTCTGTGATTTGATCGTCGAAGTGGGTTTTGCTGCCTTGAAGTTAGTACATGCCCAAAGTCATGGATTTAGGTCCTGTGGTTTGAACAATAGGCTTGCAGATCATAATGTTTCCCCCTCATCTCCAACAACACGACACCAGCAAAGGAGTAGTTCATCTTGTTGATGTTAGCTGTAATAAATTTTCATAACCGAACGAGATTCTCTCGTTCATCAGTTGAGGAAATCACGTAGTTAGTTGAGGATAATCCTCCTATTTCACCTGTATAAATTGACAATGGATCAATGAATCAATTGGGCATTTTCATTACTTCTTCCTATTTCCAACATGGTATCAGAGCGGCTTGCTTAAAGCAAACTCTCTTATTGCTGTCAAACGACAGTAAATTTCCACCGCTTCCGATCGCGTGCAGATTTTATCGTCGACTCCAGTTCATCTACTGTTGCGACATCTGCCTCATCTACTGACGGAACCAACGAGATCAACACCGATCTCCCAACAAGAGCTGATACTGTTGGCGCAACCTTGACATCCTTTCTTTCGCCGGAGCAGCGAAATCTCGGCCGCCTCCCCAGTCTCCAGCCTCGCCAACGCTCCGGCACATTGGCACCAGCGGTCTCCGGCCCTGCAAACACAGCGCTCGCGAATGCTCCCGTGATCTATTTTAACAGTGGCTGCACTCACTGTGTCATATTCGGATGGGCTGGTTCCAGTATGATTGCTGCACCCGAACATTGCTATTCATCGTATCAGGACAACGGTAGAGTCTCCTTACCTCTCATTCCTTATTTCTTTTACCATCAATCTCTTGGACGCTTTCGTCATATTATTCAAAAATCGGCTTCCTACCCTCGCTCTTCCTCTATCTTCTAACGATTTTTGCAATTGTTTTCTCGGGGAGATTACTACCTTTCTCTCTTGGTTTCCCTTTGATCTGGTATTGGTTCCTCGATGTCTTCGTTCTCTACCTCCGATACTCCAACACTTTTTTCTGTTGGCAATCTTTCTCCGCATTCAGGACTCACCTCAATTAATGCCGCCTCCTTGATTCCATTTAAATTATCCAAGGGTGGTAATTATGCGTCCTGGCGGGCCCAATTCTCAAACCTTTTATTTGGTTATGATTTATTGGGTTACATTGATGGCTCTCTTAGTTGTCCACCAGCGATGATACATGTTCCAGGAGAACCCGACCTAGTATCGAATTCCGCGCATAAACTTTGGTTGCGCCAAGATCGGCTAATACTCCAAGCAATTCAAGCTTCTGTTGCAGAATCCATTGCTCCGCTTGTGTCCTCTTGTGTCACTGCTGCGGAAGCTTGGACCAAGTTACAAACTACCTTCGCGAATCGCTCCCGGACTCGCATGCTTGGACTCCTATCCAGCCTTATGAGCCTTAAGCAGGAGGGAAGTACTATTGCCGATTACTTACAACATATCAAAATGATTATTGGTGACCTAGCTTTGATAGGTCATTCCCTGACTGATGAAGAAGTTCTTGTCCACACGCTTAATGGATTGAGTCCCGAGTTCAAAGAACTAGCAGCTGCACTTCGAGCACGTGACTCTCCGGTTTGCTTTGAAGAACTCTATGACAAGCTCACAGATTATGAAGCTTACCTAAAACGTGCCAATAGACTGTCAGATTCATTGCCAGGACCTCCTATCACGGCTCAGTTCAATCAGAAGTCCAATCGGCAAAATCATAAATACCGTAAGAATGCTTCAAAAGGTGTGACCAATTTTTTTCCCACTTCTACGGGTCCCTCTCCATTCTCCGCACTTCAACGCTGCCGTTCAACCGCGTTGTCCTCCTTCCATGCTTCAGCAACAAGTTGTCTGCCAATTATGTGATAAAGTCGGCCACTCGGCAAAGGTTTGTCGGTCTCGACCTCGTCTTTCATCTCCGTCGGCTTGGCCTCGGGCAAATGTCATGATGACTCCCTCTGACAATCAATCTAACTGGATTGTGGACTCTGGTGCTTCCCACCATATTACTTCTGATCTCCAGAACCTATCGCTCCACAACAACTATGGCGGAACTGAAGATATTATCATCGGTGATGGTAACAGAATTCCTATTACTCATTTCGGTACAACAAAGCTTACTTCAAATGCCACTTCTTTTACACTCGATAATGTTTTGTGTGCACCCCATATTAAAAGAAATCTCATCTCTGTCTCTCAGTTCTGCCAACAAAATAATGCTTCTATTGAATTCTTTCCTGATTATTTTCTTGTCAAGGACTTGAGCACGGGAGCATCGTTGGTTCGCGGTCCGAATAAAGACAACATCTATGAATGGCCGTCTACCTTATATCTCACTCAGCCTACTGCTAACGCCTCCACCGCTGCTCCAATCGATATGTGGCATCAACGTCTTGGTCACCCCTCAATCCCTATTCAACAAAAGTTACTTTCTCGCTACTCTATTCCTGTTTCTAAATCTGGTTCTACTATTACTTACTGTGATGCTTGTCTTAGTAATAAGAGTCATCAGTTACCATTTGGTACATCTTCTATTTCTTGCTCTAAACCGTTTGAGGTTATTTATACTGATGTCTGGGGCCCTGCATCAGTTGTCTCTTTTGACAAGTTCAGATTCTATGTTGTCTTTGTAGACTATTTTACAAAGTACACATGGTTATATCCTCTTTGTCAAAAATCTGAGGTTGCTGTTATCTTCTCTAAATTCAAGAACTTGGTCGAGAATTATTTTCAAACTACTATTAAAACTGTCTATTCTGATGGTGGCGGTGAATATCAAGCTCTTGCGTCTTATCTAGCTACCTCTGGTATTCAACATCTTAAGTCCCCACCATATACCCCTCAACTGGTTGGCTCTGCTGAGCGTAAGCATCGTCATATTGTTGAGACTGGTCTTACATTGCTCCATCAGGCTTCCATGCCTTCTATCTTTTGGTCTGTCGCTTTTCAAACTGCTGTTTATCTTATTAATCGTTTGCCTACTCCTCTCCTACAATATCATTCACCATTTGAAAAGTTATTTCAAAAACACCCTAACATCCAAACCTTAAAGGTTTTTGGTTGTCTATGTTATCCATGGTTACGTCCCTACAATTCTAATAAAATGCAACCTCGATCTCGACCTTGTGTTTTCATAGGGTACTCTCTTGAACATAACACCTATCGATGTTATGACCCTCACTCTGCTAAAGTCTTTGTCTCCAGACATGTTACTTTTGTGGAGACCGTCTTTTCCTTTCGAGATCATCGACAATTGGTAGTTCCATTAGATCGCAATGAACAATCTTCCTCCTCCATTTTGTCTTCCTTAGATCCAAACTCTCTAGTTACTTCTGTTCCGCAGTTTCCCTCTTTTCCCTCTCCTTCGGCTCCTCCCACCCCCGTGTCTTTGTCGTCACCAAACCAAGGTACTTCTACTGTCCCTTCCTCTGCCTCCACCAGCACTGACCCACAACCCTTACCTCCTAGCCCTACTGTCACTTCTCGGCATCCTATGCAAACTCGTTCCAAGTGTGGTATCTTTAAACCACGTCGAGTTCTAGATTTGCATGTTAGCACCGAACCCTCTCTCGACTCTGTTGAACCTACTTCATTCTCTCAGGCTCAGAAATGTCCTCATTGGCGTAAAGCCATGTGTGAGGAGTATGATGCCCTTCTTCACAATGCTACTTGGACTCTCACTCCTCCTCTCTCCACACAAAATATTATCGGGTGCAAATGGGTTTTTCGAATTAAGCGGAATCCTGATGGTTCTATTGCTCGCTATAAGGCACGTCTTGTGGCCAAAGGATTTCATCAACGACCTGGCATTGACTTCACTGAGACATTTAGTCCTGTTGTCAAACCTACTACCATTCGGCTTCTTCTAAGTCTGGCAATATCAAAAGGCTGGTGCTTACGTCAGTTAGATGTTAACAATGCCTTTTTACAAGGAACCCTCACTGAAGATGTTTTTATGGAACAACCTCCAGGCTTTATACATCCTCAATATCCGGGACATGTTTGTAAACTAAAAAAGGCTATCTATGGACTTCGTCAGGCTCCACGAGCATGGTATACTGAACTTGGTCTCTACTTATCTTCCATTGGATTTATCAACTCTAAGTCTGATGTTTCCTTATTTCTACGCCAACATCGTGGGAGCACCATCTATCTCCTCGTCTATGTGGATGATATTATTATCACTGGTGATAACTCAACGGAGGTTCAGACATTTATTACGCAATTGGCAGACCGCTTCTCCCTCAAAGATCTTGGTACCTTGCATTACTTTCTCGGTGTTGAGGCTACATTTACATCTTCTGGTCTCTTTCTTTCACAACGAAAGTATATTCATGATTTACTGTTGAAGACAAACATGCAAGACGCTAACGTAGTCTCCACTCCTCTATCTCCAAGTACATCGTTGCATCTCTATGATGGTAGTCCTGTCACAGATCCTACTCTATATCGACAGGTAGTTGGCTCCTTACAATATCTAGCACTCACTCGTCCCGATGTCTCCTTTCCGGTTAATAAATTATCTCAATTTATGCATCAACCATCTACTTTGCACTGGACTGCTGTCAAACGCATTTTGCGTTATCTGAAAGGGACTATTGATCATGGCATTTTTCTTCGCAAGAATTCTCCCTCTCAACTTCATGCCTTTGCGGATGCGGATTGGGCCGGTAACGTTGATGATAGAACCTCTACATCTGGGTATATTGTATTCCTTGGTGCTAATCCGATAAGCTGGAGCTCTAAAAAGCAAAAGACGGTTGCCAGATCTACTACCGAGGCTGAATATCGGGCTGTTGCTGCCGCTGCTGCTGAACTCAATTGGATTAGCCACTTACTTCAGGAACTTCAAGTTCATTCTGCTTCTATACCTGTTATTTACTGTGATAACATCGGGGCCACTTATCTTTGTGCAAATCCAGTCTTTCACTCCCGCATGAAGCACGTTGCTATCGACTTTCACTTTGTTCGGGATCAAGTAGCTCGCAAGCAGCTCCGTGTCTCTCATGTCCACACAGCTGACCAACTGGCCGACTCCCTCACGAAGTCTCTAGCACGTAAACTGTTTTTCTTCCATCGATCCAAGATCGGCGTCCTTGACAGGAGCTCGATCTTGCGGGGGCATGTTAGCTGTAATAAATTTCCATAACCGAACGAGATTCTCTCGTTCATCAGTTGAGGAAATCACGTAGTTAGTTGAGGAAAATCCTCCTATTTCACCTGTATAAATTGACAATGGATCAATGAATCAATTGGGCATTTTCATTATTTCTTCCTATTTCCAACAGTTGAAGTCTTATTATATTGTAGGTTACCCTAAAGGCACTTGCCTTTCTTATGATTGAGACATTGGTTTTTGTTCATCGCCCATCGGAATACCCCCGTCATTCCTCCACATGTTCAGCCTCACGTAGCAAAACCAACATATAATGGCTTCCTCTCTACCCACCGAAACCAAATCAAACTGAGCAGTTGTCGGTAAAGCAAGAAAAGGGCGAGGCCAACTTTTTCTGATTGATTTCAATCTGATGGGGTACAGGTCTTCGTTGAAGCGCATGTCTTTGTACGCAAGCGCATGCTGCATGCAGTGCTCCGCCGGAAGAGGCCAACGCTCTTCCATCTGCCATGAGATGCAGGAGAGGAGATGCTGCTGCGCAAAATTCACTTCATAGATGAGGTTGAATGAATTGAAATGCTCCACGGCAAACACATTGCCTTTCTGGTAGCATTCGGAGAGCCTACCACCGCCCGATATATTTCGTGCTGCCATGAATTGACTGTTCCGCTGTGAAAACTTTGCTACTGCCATCTGAACAACATTTTGAGGGCCACTGTTCTCATCGGCATCCGATGATTGTCCCGTCGTTGGTCAGAACGTGGGAACGAGTTAACTTCAACGTAAAAAAATAGGAAATACATAGCAAGGGCAAGCATTGTGCCACCGTTGATCCTCCTCACAAGGCTGAGAAACATATGGGAGTCCGGAGGACATGCAGCCGACTGAAGCAACCCGCATATCTTTATAGAGGACAGTGTCACAAACATCACCAAACTCACGCATCTTTACCGAGTCGGTAAAGCTTAATTAGGTCGGGAGAGCAGACTGTGTGCCGTAGTTCGAGGATTAAGGCAGCCTGCAACCCTGTGAGGAGCCATCTCGAGCTGAACGAAGCTGAAGCATTCGGTTTCACACTTCAGATTCGTCGGAGGAAGGAAGGAGAAAAGGACGGTTGGACTCGAAAAGGAGGTGCGAAAATGGCAGGGTGTACCAGTGGAAAGAGCAGGAGTTCACACTTCAGATTCCATTTTACGCTTCAAAGTCTTCCCGTGTTAGAATCTAAATTAGTAATTCGATGAACGGAATGTGGAGAAGAAGTCATCCGTTTTCGTAGTCAAACTGTGGGAACCCAACGACTTTGACTCATTCATCTTCGATGACGCTCTCCGAATTCGATGCTTTGAAGTCTAACGTGCCTCAAGACGCAGTCAGTCAACAAATGATCCCCAATCTCTTATATTTCGCCTCCTCGTTTTTTTAATCAGAGCCAAGGCTGTATACATATGAGATGCAACCATCCCGTTTCATTGCACAAATTCTTATTTCCATTTATTTCATCTATGCATCTGCTTCTTCCTCGATCCATGAAGACAGTTAAAGCCAAAAACACAGAGAGGTTCAGACATGGCAGCTCTCCAAATCCAGATTTTGCAGCCATCTTCATCATCATCTCATCGAAGATTTCACGTTAGCCTGTATCCCTCCTCCAGTTTCAGAGCGAAAAGAGTCTTACCATCAAAAGCTATCAAAGAAGATCACGTTTGAGGACCTCATCCTAGGACGAGAGCACACTGCCACCAAGGAGGCGCCAACACAAGCAGTACCAGGTAAGGAGGACAAGGATTTGGTGGTCAGCGAGATCCTTGCCATAGCCAAGGCGGTTGCTGATAGAGCCAACATGCATGCCATCATCGGAGCACGGAGAAACAGTTTGGAATCACCTCCTTACGAACTCCATCAACTCTATCACTCTTTTCGGATCGCTCTTGGCAGGAATGTCATCGATACCAGTAGGAGAAGCAACACCGCAGCTACTACCGCTCAAGGTAGCGTCCGTGCTCTTATTCAGCACTGCGACCGGAATGATGCTGATCGTCAACAAGGTTCAGCCCTTCTCAGCTAGCTGAAGAACGAAGAAAAGCAACGTGGATGTGGAAGCAACTGCAGCGATCGATCCAAGACACTCTCTCACTGCGAGCTCCAACCGAGTTGGATGTCATGTACGCCATGAACAAGGTGCTCGCTCTCCAGAAGGCTTATCCCCTGCCTTTGCTTCCTGGAATGCTCGAGAAGTTTCCGAAGAAGGTTGATCCTGCTTGTTGGTGGCCTAAACTACGACAAAGGCGACCAGGAACACATCAAAGGCGTACGATTAATGGCGTAGAAAGGAATGGTTGGAGCAAAGAAGTGGAAGAAGAGATGAGGGGTCTTCTCAAAGTTCTAAAGCTGAAAGATGAATAACAATATGGTCTTGAACATCAACAAGACTTTAGCTGCAGCAGGACCTATATTTGCTGGCCTAGCTACCATCGGGTCTGGTTTATTAGGTGCTTCGGCGCTGGGGCCACTGCGAGCACTGCTTGCGGTGGCCGGAGGTTCGTTGGCGACCGTGGTGAACACCTTGGAGCACGCGGGGCAGGTAGGGATGGTGTTCGAGCTGTTCCGGAACAATGCCGGCTTCTACAGGTGGCTGCAAGAGGAATTCGAGTTCGATTCGGGGGAGGAAGATTTAGAGAAGAAGGAGAATGGGGAGTTATTCAAGTTGAAGCTGGCTTTGCAACTCGGAAGGAGCCTCTCGGAGTTCACGACTTTGTACCCTATGCTGCTGCTTGTAAAGATGAAGACATTAAAGAGTTTGCCGGGAAGCTGTTCTAAAATGAGTTGACCTTTTCTTGGATGTAGCACCTCTCTTGTAGAATCGGATGGAATCCCATACATGAAGGTAGTGGACTTGAGACTGATTGCCAACCTTGGCTGCAAAATATTAGTGTTGCTGATATTTCCTGGCCAAGTGTTCACCGGAAGCAAAAGCCTAACCAGAACTCCTTACCAGCAACTGGGGATTGGCTCCCTGTCCTACAACATTTACTGCCAAGCTCTATGCAGATCTAATCATTCGGTATCTTCCCTGTATAAGGAGGAACCACAGCCAAGAAACAAGTGATAACCGGAAACGTTGCTGTAACCAAGCAGGATAACTTTGGCTTTCTGAAAAGAGAGAAGAGGCCGCTCATCTCTTCAATTTAAAATCACAGACAATACCTAATTAATTAAAATATCATATGCACCCTTGTGGCAAGAGAAGATATACAGAATTTATGCCTCAAGGCTATGTTTGAAACTTTTTAAGTTCCAAATGCACAACTAAAAAGATATATTTCCTTCCAGAGGTATGAATATGGAATGCCAACACTTCAAAGAGGCAAACACAATCTCAGAAACTCTAGAAGGATAAATATGCATCAGCCCCAAATCTAAGAAGCACAGTGTGGCGTGATTTTGTCGCCTTCGCAGAGCTATGAATCATATAATTGGCCTTTTTTGCTTTTGTGGATGAATCCCTTCCTTGCGCCTATATTTCCATCATTTAGGCAAGGCCTTAGTCCTTGCTCTAAGGTTCAAAAATATTCCCCTGTGGATTGCAACAACAACCACATACAAACATTGTAGTATCAGAAATAAAAAAAAATGATGAGGATAAAATGTAAATGAGAATGTCAAACGGAACTAAAATGATACCAGCAACATGCCACAGAGCTATGGAATATAACACGGAACTGCAGCGGCATATACCGATGATTTACCCACCCTACTGCTGGCCAGAACTGCAAAACATAATGCTCAGTCGATATATGGTTTTTGAATTGAGTAAATGCTAGAAAACCCACAACTCAGACCAGAGAAGATGTCGTCTTACGCACCATCCATGACGTCAACTGCACTGAGGGGTAATCCTTTTTAACTTTGTCCTTGACCTGTAGCCAAGGCCTTCCTACGGGCAATAAAAGTTCAAATCAGTTCCGATGATGCATATGGTATGACGCACAATGGGCAAAACAGTTGGGAACAAGAAGCGCTAATCTGTCCTAGTTACTTTTAACTCTCCCACTCCACCAACTAGGTGAGAGTTTAACAATCCTTGTCGCTGTCAAAAACTTTCATGGGCACTCTTCATAGGCAACTATGAGTGGAGTGAGATGAAGATCTTCTGTGAAGGATATTTATGATTAGTTGTAACTTCAGCTTTTCGCCATAAATCAAGTCGGAAAGCCAAAAGTCTAGCCACTTTATTCACCAAATTCACCTTTAATAAGATGGGTGGTTGAGATTAAAAAGAGGAACTCTATTTGCATTGATAAAAGAAGTAGTTCATGTCCATGGTTGGCATGAAAAAAAAGCTGTTAAATTTGAACCATTCATATAGTAAGAAACCTTCATTCAGATCACAATTAGAACATATCTTCAATCACCAAACAGTAGCTTGGATCATATCCACTCTCATTCTCTCATATAAACTTTTCAATCGAATCTAGAGATATAAAAAGTGTAATTTGGGTAGTTTCAAACTCTAAAAATTATATTTATTAGAGTAGAGTACAGAAGGATAGACCATATGTGAACTTTCATCCTTCATAGTAGCTGCCGAAATTAAACAACGGAATCACAAATGAAGATTAAACATAAAAAATCAGAGCTCCGCAAACGAACTTACAGAGAAGGGTTTCGTTCGGTAACAGAGGTAAGTAATTGAAATGATTAACTTGGCATAAAACAACACAAAGTCATGTCAGCATATAATATAGCCATTGACACTGAGTTTATCTTCATTTGATGTTACTGATTTAGGGAAACTTACTCTCAACAATCAAGCCATAATATATCAAGAAAAGAAAATTGTTCCAAGGAGAAGATGTCATCTGTTCCAATAGCACCTGAACAAAAAATCATGAAATTGATAATTTCGTAAGAACAAAGCCATATTTTAAGTATGAAGATGTCATATGTTCCAATAGCACCTGAACAAAATATCACGAAATTGATAATTTCACAAGAACAAAGCCATTTCTAAGTATAGGATGACCTAATGATTTAAGAATACGTGCTTTACTTTCTCAATAGACTACAAAACAAGCATATGGACTAAGAACTCAAACATAATATCATACAAATATTCTATATAACAAAATTTATAAATGTAGGATATGATACAGCATGGAGACAACATCTAATAATACATGAATATTCTCTTAAGTTATATTATTTTATGTTTTGCAGATGGTCATAGACAATCTATGACCATCAGAACTTATGAAAAACATACCGACAGTACACATAAGCTGCAACATCTTCCCGACATAAGTCAATTGCAAACTTAAAGAAAAGGAGGAAGATGATAGACATGAAACTAGATGCATAAGAATACCTTCTTAGCTACCGTTTTGGAATCTTTCTTTCCCTTGAATATGATCTCCAAGAGCTTGTGCAAGAAGTGCCCAAAAGGTCCACCATAGGCAAACCCAAAGATCTGAAGTACATTATAAGGAGTCATGGAGGAATTATGCGAACAAGTGACAGATTTCAGCATGGAAAACAAAAAATGAGCCATGAGAAAATATAAAAGAGAAAATTTCCATTTGACACAAAAGTTGGAGACGACGACATCAGCATACTGCAGCTACAAAGTGAACAACATTTCAAACAGTTTTGAGTCAAATATGTATGGTTATTATGTTAGTGCTGTGTGCTTCAAATGGTTTGTAACGATCGCATGGCTGTGAACTAAAGTTTGCTTCTCTGGAATAAAGGAAATCACCAAAATCTACAGTCAAGAAGAACTAGAAACCATGGCGCTTGATGGTCTTTCTAGTGATGATTCGAAGGAGCCGGAGCCTAATTTTTCCGCGTTGAGGACGAATCTAGACTATTTCTCGTAAAACAAATTTCTGAAACTTAAATCAGCAAAACGCACGCATGTTCTCAGAGATCAGATCAGATCAGCCATGAAACCGAACAAAAATGGTAGACAAATCCAACCAAAACCATCAAGCACAGTCAGCCAACAGTACCACTTTGAGGAGGAGCCGCCTCAGCTGCAGCCTGGGGATGCCCGAAAGCTTCTGCGCCACCGAATCGCTGATCCCTGCCAAAACGCCGGCCGTGATCGCCTACAGCCCAACCACGATCAATAGAAGAAGAACACGACGTGCTTTGAAGCGGAGAGCAAAAGATAAAATTCCAAACTTTGGTTCTCAGAGGGTGGAGTTGGAGTTGAAGCATGTACTGCTCCCATCCCTTCTTCACTACTGCGCCCATTCTTCCTTCTTCCCCTTTGCTTTGGTTGGAGAGATCCAAGACCGGGCGAGGTGGAGGGCGGAGAAACACAGAGGAAGCAGAAGTGGATTACGGCGAGGACAGGACGCCGGCCTCGACGAATCTAACCAAGATTGTGATTCCAGGTTGTGCGCGAGGTCCACGGTCCGCAACAGGGACAAAATATCTTGGAAGCGCACGAGTGAGCGCACGTGGGGTTAATTATCTCTCGTAATTAATTATCTTTAAATTCTTATATTTTTTTAAAAAAATATATGAAGATTTCTATACTTATAAAAGTAAGGATCGGGATATTAAAAATAATTAAATAAAAAATAATCTATAATTAACCTACGTACATAAGAAATTATGCTTTGGAATAAAAAACAGCCTCTTTATTGCATTATCAACTATGTTACATTCTGTTCTTATAAACACAGTAGATTCCTCTTCTGTTCAAGTAATAAAAACTACAAATACTAGAATAAAAATGAATTCATTATATAACCTCTAAAACAATGGTGTAGCTGCTGGAATATCTTAAGCTTAGAAGGCTCATCAGTGACACAACCCCAACTACAGCTCCATGGGATCGATCGCAAGCTTTCCATGTAAGTTGGCGTCCCAATTCCTTCGGTTTATTATTAACCCAGTGCAGAGCACAAACCACCAGTAACCAAGATTCCATCTCATATAGATCAAAGCAAGAAGAACCTACGTAGACATCACAAAAGCAGGGAATCTAATTCCATCCCCTGCCCTGCATGACTCATTTGCCATATAGGACGAGGCCGTGAAGGATAAGTGTAACACAAAGCACATCCCCACGCTCAGGAATATGTCGCCTGGCTAGTTGGGGTGGGGGAAGAACATTAAATTCCATTGATGTTGTCATCCTATGCCCTCAATTTGCCAAGTTAATGCAATAGCCACCAACACAAACTATAATATTCCATTGGCATATCTTGTTTCCTATAAATACTGCGTCGCACCTCGCATTTCTGTGCATTGCCATTGCTTCCATTGCCACTGTCACTGCCATGGCCACCAACATCGTTGTGGTGTTCGACTTCGACAAGACCATCATCGACTGCGACAGCGATAACTGGGTCATCGACCATCTCGGCGGCACGCAACTCTTCGATGAACTGCTCAAAACCATGCCGTGGAATTCCGCTATGGTGTGTATCTTTGCGGTTTTGGATGCAGTTTGAGTGCCATCAGTCATGTTCTCTATTACTCGCGCTACTTTTTCTTTCATTGGATTGCCATTTTTTGTGTTCAGGATAGGATGATGGGGGAGTTCCATTCGCAGGGAAGAACAATCGAAGAGGTCGCAGAAAGCCTGAGGAGGGCTCCGCTGCCCGCTAACACCATTGCTGCCATCAAATCTGCTTACGCCCTTGGGTACCTACACACGTCCTCAGCCTTTTCCATAGTTGTTGTTGATCGTCACTGTGGTTTCTTTTCCGATCGAACTCTTCATTAGTGGGGCATGCGATCGTCAGGTGCGAGTTGCGGATCGTAAGTGACGCCAATAGATTTTTCATCGACACCATTCTCGAGCACCATGGGCTCATAAGCTATTTCTCGGAGATCAACACGAACCCAGGGTATGTTGATGAGGTGGGGAGGCTTCGAGTTTTCCCTCATCACGACTTCAAGACTTCTCCCCATGGCTGCAGCCTCTGCCCTCCGAACATGTGTAAGGTGAGTTTGCTTGCTGTTACTCACGACTCACCGGACGTGGAAGATTGTGTATACGATACGTTGTCCTGATGAACACCGCTAATAGATACGTACGTACACACATGTAGAGTACAATCATAGAGAGAATGCAAGCATCGGCAACGGTGGAGGGGAGGAAGCGAATCATTTACCTGGGCGATGGAAAAGGAGACTACTGTCCGTCGCTTAGGCTGAATAAAGAGGACTACGTGATGCCGAGGAAGAAGTATCCCCTGTGGGAGCTCATCGTTGACGGTCCTCCTGAGGGCGCCCTCAGGGCATCGATCCATGAATGGAGCGACGCGGAGGAGCTTGAGGAAGTCTTGCTTCGGCTCGTCAACGAGTCGGTGACGGCCGATCGCGGCAAGGTCGACAACCAGTTGGTTTCAGTTGATTGCAAGTTTCAGACGACACCACTGTCTTCGCATGAGGCTAATTTGCCGAAGCCTCTTCCAGTTCCTCACTAAACATGCCGCTACTTTTGATCCTCGAATACAGGTAGTGATGGCAAACCCTTTTAGAATGCTGTCAAAAGACTGCTTTAGAATGCCGTCTTGTACTTGAACTCATACAGAAAAGATAGTTATGATGCTGCTGCTGCCTAAACTTCTACATGGCATGAGCTGCTGCTTTGGATGTTGTGCAGCAAATCCATTGTGCGTGCGGCCACCTGCTGTGCCATCGTCCCAGCAACAAAGCCTAAGATTCAACACTGGTGAATTAGTCGTCAACTGTTTGCCTAAAATTCTTAAGATTGAATTAGATATACTTATACTATGTCACATACTTAATTAATTCTTTACTAAACCTGTTATGATCCCGAAAGTACTTACCAAAAAGATGAATTAAATAAAATATTTAACTCAAAGATCTAAAAATATATATTTTAATAAATATTTGATAATCAATATAAATTATAAATATAGACTTCTTAAGTTATTAAAGATCACATGATAAAATTATCAAACATAAACATTGTGTCTTTAGGTTATGTTCCTTCTTTACACAATATATAGAGTGCTTGCGGTAGGTTTAATGGTTGTATTTTGTTAACTTTTGAGATCATTTTAATCCTATAGATATAGATTATGTGTCTTTATTGTGCAAAGACAATAATGTCCAAAAACAAAAACTATCCATGTAGTTATTTTTAGAGTTTTTCAAGTTTTGTAGAGTGATGTGAAGTGTCAATCAATACAACACCCTGGAGCTACCATGTGGCACAGGACTGAATGAGCCTTTGGGGTACTATTTATGGTTGGTTTATTATTTTGTTACATTGTAGTACCATGTAGGCACTTACAAGAAATTTTGACTATAGCGGGTCATCTTATATCCTTTATCGCGTAAAGATTCAAAGCTTACAAAATTTATGTTTATAATTTATATTACTTATCAAGTGTTTCTGAAAAAAATTATTTATGGAATCCCGAGTTAAATGATTCCCTTTGTAGACGGACATGTAAGGTTGCCACATGACTTAGACAAAATCAGTTAAATTTATAAAATATGATATCAACACAAGACAAGCATTGAACATGGCATGTTAACATGAGGGATCAAATGGAGCTACGTTGAGGGCATCCAATACATGTGACCGTTTAAGGGAAATAAGTATAGATATATAGGAAAATGAGTCACTCAAAAGAGCGGACATCGGAGATTGACATTTGCAAGAATGGTCAACCCTTCATGTGAGATGCACCATGAGGACAAGCGAGCTGGAAAGAATGAGTAGTGCACAAAGGTTGAATGACTGAGTTTGAGCTACGGTTCGATGTTGATAACTAAACGGTACTTAAGGCAAGCATGGGTAATTGACAAAAGATGAGTCCATGCAAGAAGGGATGAGCTGGTCAGTGAATGAAAGAGTTATGCAAAACTTACAAAGGTGAGGAGAATTATTAACTCAAAGAATTTAGTACTCATGTGAGGGCTTGTATATAGACGATGGATTGTCCATGATCATCCCAAGACAATCGAAACTCAATGTCGTGGTACATGAAAATTTTCTCTCCGGCTTGGAAATGATATGTCCGTAGGAGACTAAAGTATATAGTAGGTTGAACATATTACTAGGTCTTGAGGGGTATAACATGGGCTATATCAGTAAAGAATCATAATTTAGCAAGTGTATTTGCAATGACAAAATTATACATAATTTGTTCATAAAGCATAGTAGTCTAAGGGGATTGTGATCTCAAAACTTCTAGAGTGAAGGATGCAAAGATAAAAGTTATTCCAATGGGACAAATATCTAGGAGAAATAAGTCATGATTCTCTAGAGGGATAATCATGAGCAATGAACGACACATGTTAAGAGGGTATCTCAGAATGATAGCTTTATAAAGCTTAATTGATCGAGCAATCCATGATGAGTCATTACATGTTCTTGCATGAGGTAATGTGTCGATGCATGTATTGTGAGATCAAGTAGAGAAGTGACCTTAGGTAATACCTAACAAATGAACATTGAACCAATGGAGACATCAAACTCAATAGAAGGCTAACTCATAGAATAGCGGCGTGAGGGGCACTATCAACTCAATTCAAACTAAGAAGTGGAGTAACTTAGCTAGAACTTGGTGAAGTGCCCAAATCGCATGAGAAGAGTTGACACAAAGGACATAACATGGAGCGGAGGTGCAAAACTTTTCTTGGACAAAGGTAAATGACATAAACTCTTATAGATGCTAGAGCGAGATCATGTCATTAGATTGATCCATTATCCTGATAAGCAGACTCATCATTTATGGTGCCAAAGTCGAAGGGAGATTCAAGATACATGTATGTTATCTCGATGAAGCAATTGACGAAGGGACTAGGGTGACTCAACTTGCGAAGTTAAAGTTAGGGTTAGAAGACCTTAATACAGGACAAGAGAATGCAGAAGTGGGTACTCTTGAAGAATATACTGCAATGTTATCATTCAAGTTGCTACAAAAGCAGTTGTAAACAATGGAGATGACTGGGGGCAAGAACCTACGATTTAAATAATAGCATATTAATTTCAGTGAAATCGATAGACTTAGTTGCTAAGCGACAGGTAGTCCTAGAGCTACGTCTTTCCATGTGTGACCCGAGAGCGAGTGGATGAAGGTCGATTATTTAAAGAGTGAACATAATCAAATGTGACAGAGACCCTGTAATGTATTGACAAAGGCCACACATAGAGATATTATAGTTTGAGTTCATCCCACAAAAAAGAATACAATAAAGATGTCACCAGGAAATAATATGGTACAATGAATCATTATGGAACAATCCGAGGCAATACGACACACACTGAGAGTCCTCTAAGGGATTTGATCATATTGAGGTATGAAAGAGAGCTATTGAGAGCTCCACTTTAGTGAGCAACATGATGACAATAAGAGTTATGGATTCAAGGTGTGAATGTTATAGTATCACAAAGATGGATTTTTCGTGCACGCATCAAATTTTATATCGAATAAATCTCAGTCATCAGTATATGAGGGCTGTGTACCACCTAAGGGGATTTCAAGTGCAGGTACTAGTGAATCTCAATGAGGGGGACTTGATTATACAGATATATGATTGTAGTGATTAGAGAGTTAGACTACTCTAGAGCTCATTTTCATTTGAGGGAGTAAGTCAGAGGATAACGTCAAGCGAATAAATGTTTCTACTAAGGATGCAAAGGAGAGCATAATCGGTGTGAGTCTTACAACATAATAGTGGAGGTCATGCATATAAGTTATAGTCTACCTTTCCATCGACCAAAGGAGGAACTAATTAGAGAACATAGATGTATTGAAGTAGGTGGTTGAAAGGGGCGAGGAAGCAACAATGAGTCCAAAGCAACTTAGCTACCCAAAACCAACCATAAGTTAGAATCGGGGTGGAGTTAGAAGAGTACCATAGTGTTATAGAGGCAGTTCTATTGATCATGAAAAAAAAAGACACAAATGCGAGACAACAAATAGTAGGGTCATGGGCATTGTGACGCTATGACACTATAGAGGTGGAGTTTCCATAGAGTATTCGATCCTTTGCACTCATAGAAGGAGAGCACACGATCATAAAAGGAGGCCAAAAAGGAGGAGAATGTAAATGCAAACTCGAAGTATCAAGACAAGGAAGAAGTACAAAGTTTAGAGAAATTCATAAGACTATTGTCGATAAGCTTCTCACCAAAATAGTCAAAAGTGAGAGAGTTAAGGTCAATGCAGGAGTACTTGACCAAGGAACATAGTAGGCACTATGCTATACTATAACTTTTTTTTATCAAAGAAATAGTCAACAGAAATGATAAAAAAGATGATACAATCTCATAAGTGATGAAAACTATCAACTAATTACTTTAAGTCGGGGTAAAATTTTAATCTTTTTGGGCAAAAATTCTTGCATTTCAAAAGTTTGATGATAATGAGACGAATTGTAGTAATTAACTAAATGTAAGAAATGCAAACACTTCGAATGCTTCAGAAGTATGAGCAAAAGATAGACGAAGACTATTAACTAACTTGATGCATGAAATACAACCCTTGATAAAGTAGCCAAAGTCAAGAACACTTATGAGAATAAGCAAAATTGAGTACCTTAATTCTCTTATTTATCCAAAAGATTAGCTATGAATATATTCAAAGACCCTTTGAAGAAACTATTAAGAGTTGATTATCCATTTTATTTTTCAATAAGTGTCAATTGAAAGCGAAAATATAAGAACCTATTTGGAGGTGATAACTAAGTAGAAAATGAATTGATAAGTAAATTTTACAAAGGAAAGATTTAAAAAACTTAAAATTCTATGAGGATATGCTCGTTAAAGCTCCAACAGATATTCACCCAGTTCAAGTAACGTGAAATATTTATGATTGACACACAATAAGGATAATTTTTTTTCTTTATATGAGATATTCACATGAATCAATCAAGATCAACATCACTGACGAGTTTAAGTTGAGAATCAAAATTTGGGTTAGAGATAAAATTATCTAAAATTAAATCATTTAAATAATTATTTTTAAAAAAAAAATTACTTAGGTTACTTATTGGCAGTAGGCACGTTGAGGTGTGCTGTTGCTAACAGTCTTGCAATTAGCTTTAGGAAAACTGAAGGAGGTTCGTAGGCAGGACTTGAGGGCCAATTTATTTATGCAGATGTAACCTATACAAGCCAAAAAAAGATAAATAGAAATAAAAAGGTTCTTCTCCACCGCAAAATAAAATTATTAAAGTGAAAAGACGATGGAAGAAATAAGTCCCGATAAGGAAAGAAAGAAAAGAAGAAAGAACAAGCTAAGAGATCCAAGCTTGGCGGCGAGGAAGGAAGAGCTACAGCCTACCTCATACATAGTTGACAATCCTGAGGCCTTGACTTCACGTTCACTCGACGACAAGCGTGCTTGTCTCCTCGCAGCCACAGAATGATGGTAGCGATGTCAACCTATTTGAATGGGTCGAGCATCCCTCCAAGATTCGTGCCCACGTTTACATTATCTGTTACTGCTGCAAATTTTTGTGCAGCGAATTCAGAAGGCAGCTTTTTTTTTTTTTTTCCTCCAGCAGATCCTATCATCTAAACGGTTAACATCTCATTTATCATTCATATTATTTGTATGAATCACCTAAACAAATCATTCAAATCCTTTGCGCTCTTATTTTACACGCAGTGGTGGTTAAAACCGGTATACCCTTTGCAAGAAAAGAAAAAAAAAAAAAACTTGTATGAAAACTCGCACAGGATTTTAGGATGCATTTTTTGGCCTCCATACGTGGAAAGCATTCGTGGGGGGATTGAAGCATAGCTTCGTGGGGCGTGCGATATGCCTCTATGCTCTGCCATCGTAGCAATTAAGAAGACTGGAAAGTATGTCTTAATTGAAGCATTGGTGAGATAGCTTCGTGCTGCAGCTGCTGCACAACCCACAGATAACGTCGAGGAAAGAAACTGTTAAGTGAAAACAACAAGAGTCTTAGCTAATCAAACTCGTCGCCATAATATCACGATTGGCTGCCCTGTAAATTGAAAAATACACGAATTGGATGTGTTGGTTTATTGCACAAATGATGATGAAAGATAAGCAAGCCAGCTTAGAGAAAACATCATCAGGAATAATAGCATATATTATTCTGTGTCATATGATCGAGGACCTCCGTAATAGTATCTTCCCAAATATTTAGCAGTAGAATAAGAGAACTACAACAGATACAAAATGATCTAATTGATCGAGGACAATCAGTCACCCCCCCCTTTTATTGTCTTCTTGACGATATACACATCGCACATCTACAAAATGAATCAGATGGAACCTCGCGGATCCACCATCCCCCACCACCTCGGTAGCTTGTCCTCAACACATGCTTCTCTTTATCAATTCTCGTATATACAGTCCAAACGACCAAAAAGTTGTATCCATGTTATAAATACATCTTTAATTTACAGTTCCGGAAGATCGATGATTCAAATTTGCAGAAGCTGTCTCCGATCTGCCAGCTAGGTACCGCCACCTTCTTGGTTTTCAAACGTGGAGTGAGATCCGAGTCTTGATCGGCTTCAGCTTAACTCCCATACTCTCCGGAGAGAGTAGCTCCGGCGAGATGCACGATGGACTGAGTGGACTCCTTACCTGGCTTGGCCGGTACAACCCATAGCCCATGAGGAAGTATTCGATCGGTATCAGCATTGCATAAGGCTGCTCTTCAGTCACAACTGATCCACACGCCTGAACCTGCAATGTGATTTCAAGAAACAAACCAACCACACTTATCGTTGACAGAAAGACCAATATAAATCAGATGGCAACTTAGAGTAATGAAGAAAATATGGCACCACAGGCAAATATTTCACACGTCATAAAGTACCTCGACCAGCGCACTGAATCTTCTGTCCAGTTTCGTCGCCATGTAAATGGCCTCCAAATGGAAGGGAGAATTCTCACCAACAAAAATTAGTGTCCTACACTGAAGTTTCTTCAATGCCTCTGCCAAGTCATATCTCCTGTTTGGGCATTACAATGTTAGAAATATCCACTACCTTGCTTTAGTAGAATAACACCTCATAAAGTAATACAAACTTACTCATTTACTGACTGCAGAAATCGCCACACGTTTACACCATGCCTTCGGTCCAACAACTACAGAAGGTAAAATAAGCACAATAATGGAGAAAAACATAAGTACAGCAGAATAGCTTAAACAATCTTCCAAAGCGCAACACAGAGAAACAAAGAGGATCAGAACACTAACACTTCTACATGCTTGCACAATATCTGATTCAGGGACCTGAGAATTTCCTCGTACTCCCTGCCAACAAGAGAAAAAAAAGAAAAACTGAAACATCAAATAGATACAGCATACACATCAAAAGCATGAGAGAGAACTGACATACCTTACTGAAATATCGATGAAGTAAGGATTCCTTAATCAAGCCACAAATTCCATAAAAATAGAGAAAATTTAACATCACCTGAGAATTTAGAAGCACTTCTTAGAAGAAACTTAAATTATTAAGCTTGTGAACATAACTTCGTAAGAACACAAAAATGATACCTTACTATACAACCATTCTGTCCATGAGGGAGCTGTACATAGGGGTGATACAAGTATCAAACCTAAAATGCGTTCCCTATATCTCGTCTATAACCAAGATAAACAAGATGCATAAACTTAGTAAAGATTCAGAAACCAGAAATTGAAAGGAGTATAATTGAAGAGGAACTTACAGCAAACAGAGTGAGTACGTAAGCACCTGCTGTAACCCCCAAGCACATTACGGGACCCAACCTGTAAACTGTGACGTTTCAAAACACTAAAAACACCAATAACCAATTGCATCGTGACAGAGCACTATGTTTGAGGATGCTACAATCAGAAAACATAATTGAAAAAAGTCATATGATATTACTCAAAGAAATCAAGAACATCTGCCACTTGATCTGCTAATTGATCAACAGAGAGCACCGGATCATTTGGAGAAATTGGAGCAGCACCTAACTGCAGGACACTTAAAGAAAAAGACCAACAAAATCATGTTAACATAAATATGAATAACCAACTAAAGAATTTGATTTCAGAGATACAAATAGAAAATGGACCTCATGCCCTGGAGGACTGATATGGTAGATGCAGAAATTGTGAAGAAGCAAAGAAGCAGCTTCAGGACAAAAGAATAATCCTTGAAAGCAGGACATATCTAAACCAATCAAAAGGCACAACATGTTAGGTGCAGAAGTTTCTGACTTTCCAGAAATCTAATATACAGAAACTACAAATTATTTTTATAATTTAACATGTATTGTACTTTGGAACTCCTGTAGATGAACATGATAAACTAAATACAGCTACAGACAAGAACGTGGTTGCATACACCATACAGGGCATAATAGTCATGTGACTACTGTAGATACAGTGTAAGCAGTTTTTGAGTAGTCAGAGATCAGCATGCCAACTAAAAAAAAGGCAATAATGTTGACCAAATAAACGAATAAAAGGAGAGAAAAGGATATTGCATGAACGGGCATTTGACACTAATAACCACCACAAAGGAAAGGATAATAGAGTTATCCCAATGAATGCTAACAGTAATATCAAAACATAAAACAATGCTTACAGGCTTATTCAATTATACATTTTAGCTCATGATCCAAGTAACCAGAGTAACAAATAATGGGAACATGTAAGGAAAGAGAAAACAATTTTTAATCGTTGCCTTGACATCAAACTTACAATTCAAAGCGACATCTGGGTAAGTAATAAGTGCAGGCTTCTCGAGATCCCCATACACGGCCACTGATATGGGACCATGACTCGTTAAAACATGATGTTCCTGGCAATATAGATAAATTTACAAAAAAGCTAATCAATTATCAAATTAGAAAGGCAAAGTTAACCAGGTGAAGATGAAAGAAAGGTCTATTCTAGACATAAAATCTGACAAAGCATGGCACAACATCAAGAAGAACCTTTAGATGATGTATACATGTAATTTGGCACAACATCAAGAAGAACCTTTAGATGATGTATACAAGAGATTTATTATGCATTAGCAGAACCACTATAAGTTACATTCTCAAGTTTACTTCTTTTAAGTTTTGAGCACCAGAGCGGACTAGGTGTGGTTTATCAATATACCAATGACAACAAGATTTGTTTAATACCCTACAACAAGTGGTTTTAACGTGCAGAATTTTTTATAAGAAAAGAATTTGGCTGATAGCAACTATTTCCATGAGTTCAAAGAAGGTTTTTGTTATCTGCGTGCACTTTCAGCTTACAGAACATAAGGGAAATCTAATAAATGTACGAGTTGCAATATTGTACTTTTCAAACGCCAAATTAATACACTGTTGAAGCTTTCTATCCAAAAACAAGAAACATAATCTAAAAACAAAAGGATCAGCGACATCAAATAGGAGCTTACTTCATTGAAATCAACAAAAAAATGCCCTGGAAGCCACTCCACAAAATTGACATCTTTGTCGATGTTACTAATACACTACAGTTCCGACAAAAGGTAGATTTTACCTAAAAGGATGCACCAATGATCCCCGCCTATGTAGTAAAAGAAGGGATTCAATGAAATATTTTCCAAATAAGAATTATCTTTCGAGTCAGCCTATACGAAATATGAAAAATATTTGAATCCAATGGAACGAATACCCAAAAAATTGATTAAAAGGATTATCATTTAAAGAACATAGGTAAAAGAAACAATTCCTAGGAAAATAATCAGTCACCAAGTCGGGAAAAAAAAGAATCAAATACATATATAAAAATATATAGTTAAAGGAGCACGGCACATTTCCAAATCGGATGCCTAGATAACAAGAAACAACAACCATTCCATAGTCTCTCGATCAACCATTCATTATGTACAAGACGAAGACTCCTCGAGAATCCAATTAATAGAACAAAGATCACATATACAAAACAGTCTCCTTCTGCAAGTAAAATGAAGCAAAAAAAAAAAATCCTATAAATAATGAGACCTGTCGCTCATATCAAGATATAACTTTGGACAAAACAGATCGAATAAACGGTGGCGACAACACTAGATCCAAGATTGCACACGATAGAAAACTTCGAGAAAAAGGAAAGAGAAAACACACTAAAAGACTACAAATTGAGAAACCCTAACCTTTCCTCCAAACGAGATCCGCTCCACATCCAGCGAGACCGACCCGCTAGATTCTCCCATCACCACCCCCCACCCCGCTGTCTTCTCCTCAGTCCTCTCCCTCGAGGAGCTGCGTCATTCCTCCGATGGTCTCGGCTTAAATATCAACCTCATCCCTTTCTCGACTTCCTCGTGCTGTTTGTTTGTTAACCGGGGTTAGCCCACCGACGCCCTTGCTAAATCCAAGGTCTCCTCTACCGGTGGCCGGGTGAGCTTAACCGCGGGTTAGCGTACCGACAGTTTTCTCCGTTAATTGACTAAAAAGCCCCTCCTCGTGGATTTGTCTCATGTCGAGGTGCCGCTCGATGACATCTCCGTCGTCGGATCGGCGGTCCGCCACGGTTTGACCTGTCCGCGCGGTGGTCCCTTTGACTCCGGCTCCTTGTCGGGTAGCAGGCCCCAGTCACGGGACCCACACGTAGACCCCCGACGTGGTAGGTCTGGTCTCGACTCGCGTGCGAGGAAGGAAGCGTCGGGGGTACTAATTCCCCAGTCACTCACCCATTTCTCCCACCGACCTCGGGATTGGAGACGCATTGCCGCGAGGAGCGGAGCCCAGCTGAGCTGGCGGCCACCAGCCAAAAAAGCGTGGGTTTCGGGTGTCTAAAACCTTTTTTTTTTTTAATGCGTGCGGATCCACATCTCCATTCTTTACGTTTGACATATCAACGTGAACCTCGTGTCGTCACAGAAGTAAAATGTACGCCGTAAATAATAGATTCGGTAGCAATTTTTTTTTAACGCTGGTAGGATGAAAACATGATCTATTATTGGGTGGGTAGGTAGCTTCTTTTCTTCGCAGGAAATGGTGTTTCGGAGCAAGCAAGCGAGAGAGCATTTTTTTTTCATCGGAAGTGGGCGTACAACCAACCATTCTAACCCTTCTTTTTTTTTGTGTATTCCTCTGAGGTAAGCTGATATATGAAATTTATTTATGTTGGATGGCCACTACCTTTATCATTAACATTTGCACTTACTGCTATCTGGAAAAAAAGAAAAAAGAAAAAACGAGGATGTATGAGAGTACAACGGTTATTCTAATTAAAATGAAAAAAGAAAGAAAGAAAGACAGACATGTAACGGATAAGAAATAATATAAGATATATTTAATTATAACATATATGGGTCTAGTTATGTATTATTGAAATAACAAAAGTATCAATTGGTTTAACTAGTAAATATTTTAACAATTTATCATAAAAAAATTAATTATAATATAATAACAAGAGCAACCTTATTGATTGATTAAGAGATAATGGAGAGATAATGAATTGGGCCTAAATAGATTAATGTTTCTTCTTCTATATTCTGAGTTGAGTGGGTTTGTGGAAACCCATGATCAAAGCTTTGTGCACCAACCAACCTATGCTATCAAAATTATAGATTACTCTTTGTAGTTAATTATTTTTAGTTTTAAAAAATTATATTGTCATCCATGCAAATGAAATATCTAAGTCTATTACCCTAACTTTTATCAACGAAAACATTAAAAATAAAAATCAAAAATATAATTCTAATATTCTAGTTGGTGATAATAATGTCGCTAGAGGTTATCGTGGACGAAGAGAACAACAACGATAAGTGAGTGTTGCTCTACCGCTGCATCGACTCGTCATAGATACAATTCCTCATCCATCTCATTTTTTTATATATTTTTATTGGTAAAAAATAATGATCTTAAAATAAATAAATTTAAATATTTTACTTTTATAACTATTGGATATTAATATAATTTTTTTAATTATAAAAATTGAGATATTAAAGATAACTAATTGGATAAAATGAACATTAGATAAATTGAATAGGATACATAGATGACATCAAATTTATGTCATCGACCCGTGCTCGTCGATGGAAGTAGGTAACAACGCAACAACAACTCTATAGGGTTGGAAGTCGTGGTCAACCAAGGTTTGTGATGGGATGGTCAATCATCATCCCAAGGCATTGGGACCCAAAAGCCAATAATTGATGCAAACATCCTGTGATCACTACTGCGTCCAACTTGTTCCATTAACCATTAGTTCCTTGCTTGAATGGCAACAGTCGAATCGAAATTAAGTCAGTATTAACTTCATATTTTTTTGGGTTATTAAAGAGTGAATGTGACTCTCGAATAGACTTTCCACTCCTTAGTAGTCGAATTATTAAAGTGCCTTTTAGATGCAGGAGATATTTGAAACCTAAGAGGAAGGGCAAGAAGACGATAGTGGGACGGGAGAGATAGAAAAGAAGCATAATTTTTCTTCTTTGTCTCTTTACGAAGATGTTAGCAAGTCCAAATCAAAATGTTGGTGAAAGCCCAACAAACAACACACCCGTTTCATTGGTAAACCAGACTTTTTATGTATGGTTTGTCACAGTCATATGATGTAATTGGATGGTGAAAGGCAGCATTATGTCAGATAAACATGTAAACAACTACCGCTGACCCCTTCAAATTGATGTATATCGATAAAAACACTTGGAGAATCTCAAGAATTTGGAACTCAAAACTGGCTGACATTAAGGAAAAGTGAAAAGTTAATTGTTTATTGCAAACAACATCAGAGTGTCCAAATGCACACATATATCAAATTTGAGAAACAGAGGAGCTGAGAAAATGAGAAAAATTTGTCGCTCATTTGTAGCCTCCCTCAATAAGGCCGCAACCATCGCGCTCGAAGACGGGAAACTTGTCGCCCACATCACCCTTTTGTCACTCCCTTTTCCTCATGACGAAAGCCCTCTAGCCTCGCTCGTGAGCCCCATCAGAGGCGAGCGATGAGAATATTTTTTTATCAAATTGACAAAAAACAAAAAAGCCCCAGGTAAAAATTTATTATGGGGTGTTACTAGATAAAAATCTAAAGGATGATTTGTTGATTAATGATACACAGCGGGCTAAGAAAAAAAAGAGAAAAATCCAATTCTTTATGTTGCTACTCTTGCGCTGAAAAACACTAAAGAGAAAAGACCGGGTGATCAAATAACACATGTTCATAGGAATCTACTATCATATATACATCAGTGTCTCGAATGAATTAGCTGGATAACTAACGGAACTCATCATGATAGTTATAATCATCTTCCTCGGTAAAAATAGCACTATAGAATACATATGGATTTTCAATCATCTCTTTCAAATTTAAGCGCCCATCTTTATCTGTGTCCGCCTGCAGATTTGCCGAGAATTACTAGGTAAGAAGTCACTTCAGCATCGATATGAATATTCCAGCATTATGTGAACAACTTATAAGTCTACCACTTCAAACTATAGTAGTGAATGTATAATTTCCAGAAAATACGTTTCAAGAAATTGTAACCTACAGTTAATCATGGTATAACCTACAGTTAATCGATATGAATATTCCAACATTATGTGAACGACATACAAGTTCTAAACATCTCTATTCCACCTTCCATGCCATGACAAGTACCAAAAGAAAGAACAATCAAACTGTGCTATATGTTTATTACACTAGGACCATGACACCAAACCCAAGTCCTTTTTCTTCTGTCCCCATAGCTCATTGAGATAGTAGGTGGACATAATTGAGGAGAGTTGAAACATGGAATGAAGAAAATGAGATATTGATTTTACTATAATCCTAAATTACATCCAGCAGTTAAAGGCTGGGTACTGGAAATGAGAATTTTAATTTTTCTTCTCTTCTTAAAGAAAAGTTTCTTGTTCATGCCTAGGAAAAATTCAATATGGATTTATCAAAGTCAATCACCAGTATTTTGCTTCAAGAAGATATCTCTACTCATGATATCTAGGCATGCTGTGAACAGTAACATTCTCTAAGAAGTCATCAACAGATACCTCTGAAATAACATAATCAGCTTGTTGCTTAGCATAGTAATACTCCGACGGGTGTAGATCACCAATTACAGGTATCAACTCATCTTCTGACAGGTATCTGTAAAGAAAATCAAAATTTTACTGAATAAATTCCATTTTCAATTTACAAAAGTAAAAACAAACACCAATGCACGTACCCATCGTTGTTGTGGTCTAGCTGTGAGAATAGCTTTTTAGCTGGTGCCTCTGTTGAAGTATCAGATTCATGTGTAAGGTTATAAAGATCATCTCTCCTGATTAAGTCAAATAACCCATTAAAAAACTCTTGAAAATTAAGCTTCCCATCTTTATCTTTATCTCTTTCCCTGAAAAAGAGAACTGAAGCATATTAGAAAAAAAATAAGTTGCCAAGAAAATAGTTTCTGTACAAAATTCAATAACTAAACAGAAACTTCAAGGTTTTTACTCATGAAATGTGTGAATATCAAGAATGGTCATCAAACCTTTTTCCCATCAATAGGAATATAGACCATACCAACGTATTAAAAGGATCCATGAATAATTTGATATGAAGGTTCTCAAGATCAAGATCAAGATCAGTTAGAATCAGTCTAGATAGAGTTTAGGTTCAGGATAGGTCCAGATCTATTGGATGATGCAGATGCAGACCATTGTTTGGATTTGCGATCAGCTAGATCGTGAATAGAAATATAGACCATACCTATGCATTAAAAGGATCCATGAATAATTTGATACCAAGGTTCTCAAGTCTCGACATCAAGATCAGTTGGAATCAGTCTAGAATTTAGGTTCAGGATAGGTCCAGATCTATTGTATGGTGCAGATGCGGACCATTGTTTGGATTTGCGATCAGCCAGATTGGCAAGAAAATTTGAAAATAGGATTGAAATTGACAACGGTCAGCTAAATCAGCAGGAAATTCATCACGATTGGTATGTGCTTGAGATCTGTTAGATAAACCAGGTCTAACTTGACCAGTCAGTAAGTGGATGAATCACCAAATAAATTTCAAAATCATCACAAGTGGCAAGATCAATTTGAAAAAAGTGAGTGTGTAGATTGGAATTAGTCATGCAAACTATGTTGAAGGAATTGTACACCATTCATTTAACACTCAAAAAGATGTTCCTAATTTAAGAGATAGGATTATAACCTAAAAGGTTATATCTAAAAAACTACTAATTTTTTGCTTAATTGTAAGTTGGATTGCCCAAAGTTTGTTGACAGATGATGCAATATTGTTTACTTATTTGTTCTTTCCCCGATTATTTTGATAAAAAAATTTTGCATGTAAAAATGTTAATAGATGACCATAGGATTAAGACAAAGTAAAGAAACACGGTTTAACTTGAAGTAAACTTTGCAAGTAATTGCATACCTAAATGATAACATGCCTTCACAAAGTTTTCAAGCTCATCTTCTAGGATAACAAAACTCAGAAAGGGTTAAATTAAACAAAGAAGGATATCTGATATCTGTCAAAGAGAATCAAGGTTGAGCCCTAATGCCTTCATAATATTTTAAAAACTTTAATGCATCAGTCAAAATGAATTTTTCATCATAATTTTGTCTAAACACAGAGAGGGTTGAATTATAAACTTGTCATATAAACAAAGAACGATATCTGCACTCAGTCAAAGAGGATCAAGGTTGAGCACTGATGCCTTCATAATATTTTAAAGACTGTAATGCATCAGCCATAATGAACTTTCTCATCATAATTTTATCTCTATTTTATTGAACAAGTATCCGAACATCAGATTGATACATGCCAAGAAGGATCACCGACATATGATGTTACACAGTTTTTATGGACTAAGAGTAGCATGTGGTATGATGGCTACACGAATAAAGCTATTGATAGAAGTAGAACATACAATTACTTAACAAGGACATGCATAATGGAGGAGCTTGAAACACAGGATGAGAGCAAAGAGGAAACTGATGATGAAGAAAGTTTCCAAGAAGCAACAGCAATCCTCACCTTTAATCTTGGCTACAATTATATTTCCATGACAATTATAGAATGAGCTATGTTAACATGTGAACATTGATGATTGTAAACCTTTTAGAACAAGCAAGATTAATGATGCAAGTTTGGCAAGAAAGCTTAAAAATGCTAAGACATTGTGTACTTCAAATAAATGATAAAAAAAACAGAGAGAAGAAAAGGGAAAACTTAGGTGAACTAATCAATTTTTGTACTGTCTTCTTTAAATGCTCGAAGAACAAGGTGTTATGCATGGTTGTTTCCTGCAAAAGATTCCAGGTTGGTTGTCTATTCATGGTTTGATTTAATGGGGAAAGGGCATTGATTCTGATAGTAAAGATTTTCCTTATGTCTGTAGATGCTATGTGTCAGACTCTAGCTTGAAAAGAACCAACTTGCTTCCATTCAGTTGTCCAAAGTGGTTGGTCGTTTCCTCTTTGAGTTTTTTTTCTCCGATTTGCTGTACTTTGGTCTGTCCCTCCCCTCCCCCCACAACCCCAATTCTTTGTGAGCTTTCTTATTCTTTATTTACTTTGTTTTCCTTTTTCCTTACTATTATATAGTTTTGGTGGGTCAATCTTTTCCCATCTTTCATTAAAAATAAATTTTCAAAAATAAAAGATCGAAAATAACACTACACTAGCGACAAAAGTACAATAATGAAAGTGAAAAGCCCTTACTGCAATGTTTGTTGATATCAGAGAACACCTTGGTTGGAAAAGGGAATTTCTAGGACAATAATGAGATCAACCAAGAAATGACAGGAGGTTCCCCAATCATGATGCTGAACATGCAGAATTCAGAACAGTACAGATTAAAGATGGACGGATAGCCGGCCATTAGAAGATAGGATGAAAACTATTGAATCTTTTAAGTTAAAGGTAGCACATGCAAAGCATATAAAGGAAACATTATGTATTGTATTCCTTCGTTGCACCCTTGAAGCCTGAAAGAAGAACCCAAAACCAAATTTGTGGCATCTGCATAGAACTTTTCTTTTGCATTATATGAGACATAAAAGATCGAGTTTATAAATTAGTAAGTTTAAACTTCATGAGATCACCACTGCTGAGCATGAAAAGGAGTTTATGCTTTGAGCATAACATGTAGTTTTCAGCGAATGGATAAACTCGTGAGATAAAAAAATCTCTTCAACAATAGATGACATACCATGCACAAAAATATGAAATCATTAGCATAGACATTAAAATAAAAACAAAGATCTCTATCTTCAAAACCTAAACAAGAAAACCTTAGCAACTTATATATGCTGGAAACACTTTTTTTCAGTCCATAACAGAGAATTACTTGGCTGAGTCAGTTACAAAACATATGTGAAAGAAGTTATGTGGACAAATGTGATAATAGTCTAATGCCATTGAGACCAAAATTAGCATCCAAATAAGAGAACTAAAATCAGCATGGTGCTTCTACAAATATGACTAATCTTCTAATGAAGCATCGACGCATAAGATATGATTGGCAAAGCAGAGATAGCAGTACCTAATTTCTTCCTTGGACAACCACTGGATCAGTTTGGGACTGTTAGTGTCTGCCGGATGAAGAAAGCTGCATCCATAAAATAAAGAAAAACAATAAATAAATAGCAGTACCATGTAAATCCAGATGGGAATGTGAACAAAGAACGTACTCATTGAACTCTGTCAAATTAAGAAAACCATCGCCATCCATATCTGAAGCATTAAAGTGATCCTCTTTCCACCACCCCACTTTATCACTAGTTGAATTATGATCTGCCAATATATTAGAGACAGAAAGATCAGAAAATATATTTATCTCAGGTTCATACTTCAAGTTCCATATCTCTATCTATATGCACCACCAAGCTTACATGTGTATAACAATTAAATGCATAATGTCGAAACCTAAAGGCTGAATTGACCAAAGATTATGTACATTTGTGTCAAACAGTAGCGATTAATAGCCCTCAAACTGGATAGGTTGTTCATAAATTTGTGTTCCAGTACATGTTGTTCGGACTTACTTTAAATTTACTTCTGTTGTTAATCTTGAGGAAAGATTTATAGCACAAACAGGGGCAATGCGCTGGAGATGGACAGACAACCTACCAGTTGAAGAAAATGATTCTTTAAAGACGACTGACAACTTCGGATAACATTTCTTTTCTGATATCCAAATCCCAATGTCAAAAAGAAAACAAAAATATACTTGATGCTTTAGTCTTTTAACTTCAAACCAGTATCATAAGACAAAAAACACACAAGTTCGTCATATCTGCTTTTATTATCTTTTCTTTTTCTCTCTTGAAGTTGGGGGGTTTATTATTACCAAACTTAAATGCATTAAGCTTTTGCAATATACTTATTCACTCATATTGGACTCCAATCTTTGTGATCCACTACATCAAGATTGTGCATAAAGAGATTCCGCTGAATCCAAACGTCAAGATATCATTTTTTTTATACTTCTATGCGGTTTCTCATCCAGAATTCGAGACATAAGGAGAAAATATACATTTCAAATTAAGCAGGTCCGATAATCCACAGCAACAATGCAAAACAGATTCCCATATCAAGCGAAAAGTTCAAACATCAGATGGTTAAAACATCCCATCTTTTGCTGAAATATGAAGTCTCCCTTGATGATATTACGGGTATTCTGGAGAAAGGGAAAACTCAATCTTGACAATGAAGAAGCAAAACAAACAACAAATCTTTCACCAAAGAGGACGGAAAAGAGAAAATGCCTAGAATTTCTGTAGATCAGGAACCAAAATTCACACCCAGGCAAAAGAAAAAGAATAGAGTTGTCGAAAAGCAGGGATGTAGACCGACCATGGTATTGGTATCGATGAACCCAGCTGGGCGGCTCGTACTCATCGAACGAGATGAAGCCGTCATGGTTCCTGTCATGGAGCTCCATGTCCCGCTGCGTCCGGTGCATCACCTCCTTCTCCACCTGCCTGAGATTCCACTCCGTAAGCTCATTGGAGCTGACGAAGCCGTCGGCGGGGCCAACGTCGATCTTGGGAAAAAGCTTGACGATGCGATCGGTAACGTTGAAGCGCTCCTCGTCGTTGATGTAGTCCTCGGCGTCCATGAAGTCCTCCCACTCGGGCTGGGCCTCCATGGCGGGGGCGTTGCCCTGGGGGAAGAAGTGGGCCCGCTCCCACTCGCGGTCCTCGCGGCGGCGCTCGATGTCGGCGATGACAGGGTCGAAGGGAATGCTGCGACGGTCCCGGCCGGACGTGGCGGAGCGGAGTTTGAGACGGCGGTGGGGGTGATTAGGGCGGCTCGGGGCGAAGGAGAGGAGCAGGACGATGAAGACCACCACGCTCAGGTAGAGCAAGACGGAGGATCTCGCCATCGCGCGTTCGCTCCCTGCCGTCCTATCGTCTTTGTTTCCCTTTCCGTTTTTTACCGATTGCTTAGTTATCGAGAGCGAGCTGTTTCGGAAGAAGACGGGATTTGGCTCGCGTGAACGAACTCGTATCACATGGAAATTATACGACCGCGGCGGATGTAAACAGAGGTGTCACTCACTCCCGTGTCTCTTTCCAGAGATCGATCACAGAAACCAAGTCTTCGCATTGGTCCCTACAGGGGCCCACGAGCGAGCTATTAGCCAGTGGTGATGCTTGGTGTTTTGAGCTGAGATTGGGATCGATATGCAAAACGTTATAGTTGATAATACAAATTCCAAAAATTGTAGAGATCTGTATGCTTCGAGAAAACCATAGCGACTCTCACCATCCGTTTGAAACGGGATCACGCATCCGACGGCGTTAAAGCCCCGAGCGCTATAATATAACATAGATAGGGACTCGGGGATCGCTTCTCGCTTCTCTTGCCGTCCCATTAATACCAGCGGATTCGGTGGCAGTCAAAAAAATATCTAAAGATTCTACCTCATAAACGATGCATTCGTTATTCAAGAGATCATTTATAAAATTATTCTATAATAATACTTGATAAGATAAGTATTGGGCCAAACAAACAAGGATCATGCAGATTTGACTAATCAACTCGATCACGTCAGCTTCAGGATCACGTTGATAGTCACATCGACAATTCTCGATAGCACATACCGTAGCACCATTGACTCGGAACAGGATTGTACTACCACTCGACAGTCCTGTCGAACGAGGTCCTGAGAACCGACAAGGACAGTAGCCAGTGCAGAGTCATACCTACGGGTCGATTGATGGCACTGCTCCCATTAAAAGTCTCGATATGACCTCTCTCTTTCCTTTAGGTATAAATACCTCTATTGTGGCCAACAAAAAAAAGGAGGGACTTTCAATACATTTTACCACGGTCTTCTACTCCCACACCTTGAGCGTTAACTTAGCCATCGGAGAGGGAGCTACGTTGGACACACACCACCCTGACCTCGGCCTTCTCGTAGGAATTGATTTAGTACCCAAGCTCTCCACTAGTGGATCCCCCGACCTAAAGATTCATCGACAACTTGCTCTCTTGGCCTAATCGAACCACTCCACTCCTCATGGTCGACTCGAACAATCTTATGCACATGCGAGCTAAACTATGCCATGTTGACTCATCGGTCCACGACATAATATCCAATAATAATACTATTCACTAACCATTCGGAAGAATGCTATAAAGTTTGCATAGCAATATGACTAATGTGAATAAAATGTCTGAATCCAATAATAGTTTATATTTTATCCTATAAATAATAATTATAAGAATAAATACGACGATCATAACTCAACAATTTCACAGGACACTCACGTTGATTCATCAACGTAATCGTCTATAAAAAAAAATAACAATATACAATATTCAAGTACATCCAACTTCATATATAAATTTCAAAAAGCAAGTTTGTCATAAAAATGTTAAAAATATTTCTTCTATCTGCTTCTCCCAATGTGCAGCAGCTGAATTGCAATACATATAATTTGCTCTGCTCCCCTCTCGAAGGTGGACAAAGTCACATTCAATAACGAGCAACTGGATTAGGAAAAAAAAAAACCCTTTAGTTAAAATTAAGAGTTGGAATTACCATGTCTATAGAAAAAAAAATTTGGTGCTTAACTTTGATAGTTGACTTCCTTGTCGTAGTAGATGGAGGAGCATCATGTCCGAGTTAGATTGCGACTCTTCTCCCACATTGCACCTTACGCCTCAACAACGTGCTCCTGATCGCAACCAATTCGCTGATCACATCTTTCATATGCATTCGCTCCGTTGGCGATTCTTTGGTGCACTCGATGCCAATCCTAAGGATGGAGAGTATGCACTCCACTGCATCTGCTCTCGTACGCTCCATGTCTTGATGTGCTTCTTCTTCATCTCCCTCCTCTATTGTTAACTGCAAGTTGGCATCCATGATATCGGCGACTCGCTCTGAGAGCATCATCTCCACGTATCGAGGAAGACTCAGGCCGTTCTGGGCAGTCACATCCGTAGGTTTCTGTCCTGTGAGCATCTCTAACACGACTATTCCGTAGCTGTAGACATCCCCTTCGGTAGAAGCTTTATTGGCCACTCCGTACTCTGCATCATCATGGTTAGAGTATGTTGTATTCCGTAAAAATATAACAAAAAAAAGATGTCCGAATGAATGCCACCTACTACCTCGGCCATGAGTTTGTAACTGGATTGAACTCAAACCATGGCCAGGCTTCACTTGCAGGAGTCACCACTTTTAGTATGACAGGAAAAAAGCACCACCACTCCCTTATTATTTTATAAGAGAAGTTCTAAGAAGCAACCAAACATATGCTTTCCCAAACGTAACGTACGTCTTTATAGGCCAAAGCAATGCTGAACAAGATATAATAATACTAAGGTGGAAAGAGTAAAAGATGAGTTTGTGTTACCTGGAGCGACGTATCCGATGGTTCCCTTCAGCATCATAGAGCTGGACGATGTTTGAGCTTCCGTGATGGGAACTCTGTCAAGGATCCTTGCCAGGCCGAAGTCCCCCACATGAGCTACCATGTCATCGTCCAATAGAATATTTCTGGGCTTTATGTCGCAGTGTACGATTGGATCTGGACCCTGGTGATGCAGATACTCTAATGCGCAGGCCACGTCCATCAGAATGTTTAGCCTCTGAGTGAGGCTCGGCGTCCTCCGAGTTGGCCCTTGTGCGTCCGGATGAAGCCACTCGTCTAGATTCCCATTCGGCAAGAACTGGTAAACGAGTGCTTTGAACTCGTTGCCTCTGAAATCGATGCTTGCGCAGGCTGTCAGGATCTTGACAAGATTTCGATGCCGTATGTTCCTCAGCGCTTCGCACTCGGCAATGAAACTCCTCGAAGACCCTCGCTGCTGCAGGTTGAAGACTTTTACTGCAACGACGTCGTACCCGTCGACGACGTAGTTCATGAATCCTTTGTACACCGAGCCGTAGCTTCCCGCACCGATCAGATTTGCGGCGGAGAAACCATCTGTTGCTCTCAGCAACTCGGCGTAGGAGACCTTCTTGTATCGATCTTCTATGCTTGTCACGGTGCGAGTTTCCCGCTTTGACTTTAGTATCCGACGAAGAGCGCAGAACGAAGAGAATAGCAGGAGCAGGCACAGGGTTCCAGCGGCAGCTGAGATGATGGCGATCAGCTTTCGAGATGTATGATTCTTCTTCGTGGAGGATCTGTGGAAGGAGCACGGCGGCAATTTCAGATTCCGGACGCCCCCGCAAAGCTTATTATTTCCAACAAACAAGAAGGCTCTCGTGTTCCGGAAGATCCCATCTCTCGGCACTTCGCCCTCGAAATCGTTGAAGGAGATGCTAAGAAGCCTCAAGAATGGGAATCTCCCAAAAAATATGGGAATGCTCCCGGACAGGTTGTTCCGTGAAATATCCAATTCTTGGAGTCCCTTTAACCCGCTAAACGATGGAGGAAGGGGTCCGTCGAAAAGGTTCTCTTCCATATGGAGATACTGCAACACCTCACATCCACCGATACTGCCAGGAATTTGACCTGACAATTTGTTCTTGGAGACATCCAAAGCTCGAACATTTATCAGGTTTCCCACCTGCGGAGGCAGGGATCCTGTCAGTGAATTGCTGGAAACGTTGAGGAACACGGTGAGAGTGGAGATGGATAGGATTTCTTCGGGCAATGTGCCGCTTAACCTGTTGAAAGAAAGGTCCAAGGTATTGAGTGGGCAGCGTGCAAGAGTCGGAGGTATCGGTCCATGCAGTTCATTGGCGGAGACTAAAAGCATGGACAATCCCGTCAGGTTGCCAAGGGTCGCCGGGATTTCTCCCGTTAACTTGTTATCATCCACGGCTATTCGTTGTAGGCTCGGGAGGCTTCCAAGTGTTGCAGGAATCGCACCGCCGAGGAGGTTAGAGGACAGCCATAACTCGCTCAACCTAGCAAGGTTGACAATCTCAGCGGGAATGCTCCCGGCTATGTCGTTGGTGATCATGGACAGCCGTTCCAGGGTCGTAGACAAATTGGCTATCGATCTCGGCAACATGCCCCCGAGATAATTCCTTGATAGATCCAGTGATCTAAGCTTGGTACAGTTGGATAGCGCATCCAAGAAGCCCCATTCCGCATCATTCCCTGCTTCAAGCTGGTTGTCGTAGAAAGTCAAGATGTATAAATCTTTTACGGATCCCAAACTCGAAGGAATGGTTCCCACCAGGTGGTTGCTAGACACATCAAGCCTGCTCAGGCTCCCAAGGTTGCCGATCTCCGACGGGATGGTGCCGGCGAGCTGGTTGCCAGACAAATAAAGAAGAGTTAGGGGGACGAGATTTCCAATCTCGGATGGGATGCCTCCTGTGAGTTGATTGTCTGAGAGATCAAGCAGCGCAAGGGAGGAGAGGTTCCCCACTGCAACAGGAATCGCCCCAGTGAGTTGGTTGTCGTCCAGATACAGGGTGTTCAGGGTCGTAAGATTCATAAGCTCCGAGGGAATGCCGCCTACAAGACAATTATAGGACAAATCAAGATGTGTCAGGGAGGTGAGGTTCCCGATGGCGGCAGGAATAGAGGAGGTGAGCTGATTGTGTTGTAAGTTGAGTTGGATCAACTCGGCAAGATTCCCAATGGCCGGAGGAATGAATCCACTGAGGCTGTTGTTCCAAAGCGAAAGCACCTGGAGCTTGGAAAGGGATCCCAGCTGAGTTGGGATTCCCCCCTCCAGCATATTATCCGTCAAACCAACAAGTCGGAGTTGGGAGCATCCGCCGATGCTGCGTGGGATTGCACCGTGCAAGTTGTTGTCGTTCAGGCTGAGGTATCGAAGACGCGAACAGTTGCGAAGCAGATTCACCAGAATCCTGCCTCCGGCTAGAGGATTGTAGCTCAGGTTGAGACGTCGAAGACGGAGCAGCAAGCCCAGCTCCCGCGGAATGGCACCCTCCAGTCGGTTCTCAGCGAGGTGGAGCCTCTGGAGGAAGGTAAGATTGGATAGGGAGGGAGATATGGAACCCACCAAGCCGAGAGACCCCAACTGCAGAGCTGTGACCCGCGGTTGATGGTTGCGGAGGCGGCACCTCACTCCCCGCCATTGGCAGAAATGCAAGGATGCATTGTTCCAGGTGGCCAGCCCCCCCAGGGGATCGTCACGTATCAAGGACCTGAAGGAGAGGAGCGCCGCGCGGTCGGTGGCGAATTGAGCGGGTGATGTCTCCGATCGGGAGACTACCGGCCTCACAGGACACGAGAGGAGAAGAAGCACTCGTACGACAATGAAAAAGGATGGCCATGCGAGTATGATGTTCCTCATACTGACATGCACGGGAGTCTCCCCTGCTCTCTCTCTCTCTCTCTATATATATATACACACGCACGTAGTGATTCAACAAGTGCGTTGAACATCGTCGTTACATGAGGTCACGTTCAAACGGTGTGAGGTGGATGTCAAAGAACCATTCATCACGCACTTGGCCGTGGTGGTAGACCATGGGATGGGATGGGATTTTGTGTGCACAGGTGTGGATGAAGAGACTGCACGTAGCCGTGTTGATCAAGAAACAACGACGACTTCAACACGAGTCAATGATTCTACTGGTGCCGGAATGATCACAGAACCCAAGGAGAAATATTTCTGACCTTGTGCACCCTGAGAGACGTCGGAAGTTAGAGAGTGTCCGGCGAAATCAAAATTCATCGTACTACTTTGGTCGTTGATTGAAAGCCCGACGCATTAGCTTTCCCTTGGCTTTTTCCATTTTCTTTCTTTTTTCCAATATAAAGCCAAGAAAGTGTGCCGTCATTGACCAGCTTTTTCTACCTTAACGTTGACTCCGTCCGTGGGATAGGTGGGGAGAGCCGACAAGGTGACGCAGCCAACGGGGTCAAGTCGGTTCCACGGGGCTCTTTATTTCTCTTCCTTCTTCCGTAGGTAAAGCTGACAAGGTGACGCAGCCGACGAGTTCAAGTCAAGCAAGTCTGTCTTCTGGAGCTCCCGCTTATCGAAAGGGAAATATTTTAATTATATGTGTGTGCACCAGTGACCGGATAAAAAATTCTCGGAGCATGCATACATACCATGGCCTGAAAGAAATTGTTAAATCGAGGAAAATATTATTTATGAAGGAGATTTGATTTTATTCGTCAAAGAGATAAAGAGTATTTATACTGAAGGAAAAGTTTTGCGAGAGAGATTTTTTTTTTTTCAATCATATTCAAATCTATGATTTATTTTCAAATAATAATTTTCATATATCTCTCTATCATTAATCTTCTATAACGTTATATAAGAAATCGATCTTGAATCCAAAAAATCATATAGTTGATATCTAACATGATGTGTCAGTGAAATACTAAATTGGTATGATAGGCGGTTGTTGTGATTTGGTTGAAGTTCAACCACTTATTTTCTCGAGCATTGTGAGTAGCGGGAGGGTCATCGTAATTGGTGACATTGTAAACCTCGAGGACGAGGAGGCCGAGAGGAGGCAGTGGGTACTCGACTTCAAAGATCGAGCACTGCATAACTCGATAAAAATCAGCCCATGATTAGAGGATGACAGTAGCAGCAGGAGGATGGTGATGGGCGCAGAGTGGCTTCACTAATGAGGAAGAACAAAGAGGGCTTCATCGATGAGGAAGAACAAAGAAGTTTCACTAGTGAGGAAGAACAACTTTGCCAGTAGAGATAGAGACTATCGTTGTTGGACGGAGAGGAAGGAAAAGGGAAGATTAGGAGTCGATCTCAGCAGAAGCAATTCTTAGTAGAAGCAGTGAAGAGGGAGGTTCCACGGAGGCCGAATAGAAGAGGAAGCATAGAGGAAGTTCGACGAAGGCTGAACAAAGGAGGATGTCATCGTTGGACGGAGATAGAGAATATTAGCAAAGGAGGATGCCATCATCATCGTCGTCGGATGCATGGCTGTGGCTGGTGGTGGCTGGTGTTCATCGTCGGTTATGATTTAGTTAGTGATGAAGAGAACAGGTCGCCTAACAAGGTGCAACGTTCGATTAGTGAGGAAGAAGAGGGAGGGCCTCACTGAAGCCCCGTGAGTTCTGGGGGTAAGGAATGTCAATCGAGAAGGAGGTGTAAGATTATATGACCCTTTATAATTAGACAAGGTATATATAACGGTATTAATTGGATTCTAATGAGAGATATTAGTCAATATTAAATCAAAGTCTATATTATATTAGAATATATTAGGGGATGTCCTTGATGGAGGGAACTCTCCTAATAACCTATTCTAGACCCTTTGCTCTCGCCTATATATAGACATGATCTCCTCTAAACCTATAACGGTGTATACACTGGATAACAATGTAGAAGGGAATAGAATTGATGAGAGATTACGACTATTCTCTCATCTTCTCAAAATTATCAATCTCAGTGGTCTTATGAAATGATAGGAAAAGAGGAGTTCTAGATATGTTCTAGTTCTTTTTTCCCGATCGACGTACGATGATATTCAGATCTAGAGGACGATGATTTTTGCAGATCATAAAGAGATTTTATTCAGATGGTATCTAAAGTTACACATCATAAATCGATCTAATATTATTTGATTTAAATAATGACATAAAATTTTTTCACATAACAGTTTTTATACTTACAGGAGTAAATAAGTATCGATGAGGGCAATGTTATGATTGTAGGAGAGGAAAGAACTGTTGGAAATAATCCAAGTAGTTAGGATGATGATGATATCAGTTTAGATAAGGATAAGATTTATTTAGTTGTGATAGATTTTTTATTATTTTAAAATATTTGTATTATGTCTTTTAATGATTATAAATAGGTGCTCTTGGTTCATTCCAGTGTACTACAGACTGTTGATTGAAAGTACTCCTGGTGTCATCTACTATTCTCTTCTCCTTCTCTCTGAAGTTCTGCAGAAAAGCCAACAGTGGTATTCAGTTAAAAAGAAGGGAAGACTAGTAGATCCAGAAAAAGAAAAAGAAAAAAGAGAAGATGACAGACCTTACAGTAAGTGTTCCTAATCAACTTCTTCCTATTCTCAAAGGTGATAATTATCAGTTTTGGGCTATTAAAATGAAAACTCTCTTTGTTTCACAAGGATTGTGGAAGTTGATAGAAAATGGTTTTGTTGAGTATGATCTGCAGGATCCTAAGACTACTAAGGATCAAAAACATCAGATGAATGAAAATATGCAAAGAGATGCAAAAGCCCTCTGTATATTACAACAAGCAATAGATGATTCTCTATTTCCCAGAATCATGATGGCATCAACATCAACAGAAGCTTGGGAGATATTAAAAAATATGTTTGGAGGCACAGAGAAGGTAAAAATTTCAAAGCTTCAAATTCTTCGTCGTGAATTTGAAACACTTATGATGAAAGATTCAGAATCTGTTGCTGATTTTTTCTCAAAAGTTTCTTCTATTGTGAATCAAATGAGATCTTATGGTGAAAATCTAAAAGATCAAACTGTAGTAGAAAAAATTTTACGAAGTTTATCTTCAAAATTTGATATGATCTCTACTGTTATAGAAGAAGCTAAAGATACAAGTATATTATCTGTAGATGAATTAATGGGATCTCTTTTAGTCCATGAACAAAAAGTGAACAGATCTTCAGATGAAACTTTGGAACATGTTCTTCAAATGAAGATAGATCAGAAGAAGGATCAAAAAGAGAATTCAGAAATCAGATCTCAAGGGAGAGATCAAAAGGACAGAGGACGAGGTCGACCAAATGAAGGTAACAAAAAAACTCGAAAATGTTTTTGTTGCAAAAAAATAGGACATATTGAAAAGGATTGTTGGTACAAAAATAAAAATCCAAATGTTCCTCTATTTTCTTATTGTGAAAAATATGGACATTTTGAAAAAGATTGTTGGAACAAAAATCAAACAAACTATCATGAGGAAAAAAATGATGACAAAAGAGATGAAGAAAATATTTGTTTGATAGCATCTGATGAAAAATATTCTAGATTTGTTTGGTTTTTGGATAGTGGATGTAGTGATCATATGACAGGGGATAAAAGTCTGTTTCAGAAACTTGATGATTCGGTCAGATCTACTGTGCAGATGGGAAATGGTAAAAAGGCTCAAGTAAAAGGAAAAGGAACAGTTGCTATGAACACAAAGTCTGGTAAAAAAATTATTGATGATGTGTTATTTATTCCTGATTTAAAACAAAATCTCATTAGTATAGGACAACTAATGAGAAAAGGATATTATGTTATTTTTGATGAAGAAAAATGTCTGATTTATGATAAGAAAATTGGTAAATTGATAGCAACTGCAAGGATGACAAAAAATAAAATGTTTGTCTTATTATTTTTGGACTTCGCTACTCCTACCGAAGAATCAACATTATGGAAAAATAGTTATGATCATTTAAAATTCTGTGGATCTATGCAAACTGTTTCAGATGATGCAGGTCGTAATGTTGATGACACATATATACAGAAAAGGGGTGGAGCTCTAAATTCAAAGGACAATAATGAAAGTACACATACAGAGTTGGTAGAAGTTTCTGATGATGTGAAGAAAGCCAAAAGAAAGAAAAGAAAAATGAAGCTTCCACATGCAAAGGGATTCAATCCTACAAATGCAGAGTCTCCATCATATCATTAAAGATGACTACCAAAGAGAAAAATGTCAAGAGAAACGATAAAATATTTCAGGTCAGAAGTTCTCAAAAATGTGTGGACCGAGAAAAAACATAAGACAACCGCTGCAGCAACGAAGATCAGCTTACCGACATCTTCACAAAAATTTTGGAGAGAAAAAAAGATTATGTGAAAATAATTTTAAATTATAACTACTTGAATTAAGGGGGTGTATTGGAAATAATCCAAGTAGTTAGGATGATGATGAGATCAGTTTAGATAAGGATAAGATTTATTTAGTTGTGATAGATTTTTTATTATTTTAAAATATTTGTATTATGTCTTTTAATGATTATAAATAAGTGCTATTGGTTCATTCCAGTATACTGCAGACTGTTGATTGAAAGTTCTTCCAACAAGAACCTCCTCGTATACGAGCGAGTTGATGACGTACTCGTGCTCGTCAGGGTGTAGCTCGTTGAGGAGCTTGATGACGTTGTTGGAGCAGAAGACAGTGTGCATGTGCACACAAACATGCAGCCGAGCTGTGAAACCCATGCAAGCGAATGATAGCGCGAGGGCAAGCAGCATGCCCTGTAGTGACGAGGAAGGGAAAGTGCTCCTCCGTCGGAGCAGTGGGCTCCTCGACCGGATCAACGGTCGGGGAGGAGGAAGAGGGAAGAGCAATGGGCTTTTCAGCCGGAGGGGAGGAACTCCGTCGGAGCTTCGCTGAAGGAGGAAGCGAAGTAGAGGAAGCTGAAGGCAGCGTAGAAGTCCGCTGAGGAAAGGACACTGTTGATGCTGTAGCAACAAATCAACGATGTTTGGTGCAGATCCATGGCGAGAATCAGTAGGGAAACAGGGAAAGTATGCGATGGGTAACTACAATAGTCACAAAGAGTGACGAGGAAGGGAAGAGGAGGGAGGGGACAACCATGGCACCAGAGGAGCAAGGAAGGTGAAACGGGCGGCGGCTACGAAGAGGGTTGAAGAAGTGGTGGTAGATCAGTAGGTGCTGTCATTGGCATATCAGCCACAGATTGTTGTCATCGGGCAATAAAGAAATAGGTATTTATATTTTGAGGTGAGGAGTATTTATACAAGTTTTGAGGGAGAGATTTTTCTCAGTAATACATTCAAATCACTTAATCAAATAATCAGCTACTCAAATTTATGATTTATCCAATATTAGATTTTCATATATTTTTCTATCATAATCTTCCATCAGAAATAAATGAGAGTACTGATTTATTATTTTTTAAATTTTTTTTTTGTACTATTTCATGTAGACGTGGTATGGATCAAAAGGGCAGAATACATATAAGAGGGTTAATAAATCCTTCTCATAGTAAGTTTGTTGAACGAATAGACAAAGATGGAAAAAAGTGTCAAATAATTTTGTTTGTATTGGAAATAACTGCATGGGATAAATATTTGTTATACGAATACAAGTGCATTTAAGCATGCCGCATAGTCTATGGCATATGCCTAAAATTATAAGGCTACTCTATTCTTGCGATACTCTATTCCTTTCCTTTGTAGCTTCCCTTCCCCTCCACCCGAGGAAGATCTGCTAAGAGAGCCCTGAGAAGATCATTAAGACTTTTGCCCACTTTTCAAATAGGAGGATATAACGGTGCCAATGACAATTGAGTTCCAGAATCCAAAACCACAAATATACAATCCTAATAATATTTAGCTACTACCCTCAAGCAGCAGCAGTTCATCAGATCCTATGGATATAATTTATGGATAAAAGCAAAACAATGCCCATTTCATTGACCAGGGAATAATTATCCTGTCTGGATAGAGGTTAAACAAGAGCAAATTGTCCCACATCGTAACTAATTCCTAGCTAGTTTTGCATCACATCAAAAGCAATTTGATACGTTATGTATTCAAGTACACAGACCCACCTCGGACTTCCTCCTCCGTAGGAGCTTAAAATGAGTAACTTATAAATGTTATTATATGCAAATATGACGACTGCTAGAAAATTAACCATAGACTTTCATATTTTATGTATTGCAGGCCCATTCCGCGTCATAAACTTCGATGACAAAAGTTTCTTATCTTACTTTTACTACTCTTTTCTGTTAATATGGTTTTTTACACAAAATGTTACCCAACCTATGAGCTGCATTACTTAGGTCCGCCTTTTCCGTTTCTGCATAGCTGTGGATTCGGAAGCTGCTATATTGTCTTCCTCTTCCACAGAACCGACCTTTGCATACGCTTCTCCCATCTTTTTTCTGCATTCTTTGCTGGCTTTGTCATGGACGACCACTGCAAAGTTATCCAAAGAAAGAATGCTAGTGATATCAAGGATAACTATACGTACAAATGGTTGCTCAAGTAGTGTACTATGCAATTTTTTTTTTTTTTTTTTTTATAACGCTGGAAATGGTTCATCTGCAGCTAACTCCCAACAACCACCAAAAAATTATAAATTTTTGGTTATGTACATGGACTTCCAGGGGTATGGATGCATGAAAATTATAAATTTGCATTCACTATTTACTTTTTAGCAACTATTAGGCATGGAATATCAAGTCAAAGTTCGACCAAATTATTCTGTGTAGCATAACGTGAACCCAAAAAGAATTTGTTACTTGGGTAGAATTCTGTGCGTTAAACTTAAATGCAAGACTGTTTGATAAATAAAAAACTTGTTACTCTAGCATATTCCATCTTATATATACTTAAATAAGGCTACACCAATCATCACGATTTGATCTAATGGACAATTGATTCATTAATTTCATTAAATTTGATCCAGTGATCTAAAATATTTAAGCCTATAAGTCAATCTAGATCTTGTCCTACTTTTGATTTGATGTGCGACTAACCCGGAGTGTTACACATCCAAACATATTTTTCTCATTAAGAAAACATATAAAAACAAGTGCCCGGTTGACCAGCAAACATTGTCGCTGTTCCTAAGCTTATGCTGAAATATGGCCTACAATTGTTTCCATAATAATGTCAAAGAAAGAGTGATATGCAGACTGACCTGGTCGTGGATAATCTTTTCCAATTATGCAGTTTGCTTTCTTTTGGATGCTAAGTGGAGCTGTCCAAGGTTCATAGATATACTCATTCGGCATATCTGTGACAAACCAGATGGCCTTAGCATAATGGTAATTATCATCATAAAAATTAAATTGGCGTCGAAACAAAAACAAGTACCTTTTAGTACTGGGAGAAAATGCCGAATATATTTCCCGTCAGGATCATACTTCCGTCCAAAAGATATTGGAGAGTAGATGCGGTGATACTGACAATAAGCAAGATAACAAAATAATCAGGAAGATTTCGAAAATGAAACTGTTTATGGCAGATAAGGTGGAATCATTCAGTTTTCATGAGCTTCAAGGATACTGTGCTGCCTACCTGGTAAAAAAAGGCTGAACAAGAAAGCCATAACCAATTACCATTATTAATGGCCCAATCAGAATCTATCAGTAGTCTCTCAAAGACATCACGCCCTTTTTCCCAGTGGATAAACTGCAAGTCAGTCAAATATTTCATCATCAAACAAAAGAAGGAAAATCCATAGAAGCTATCCCTGCACTCTAATTATGCACAAAAACTATAACCACTGCCTATCAACAAGACACAGGAGTAAAATCAATTGGGTAGTCTATCCTGGTAGTTTTCAGAAAGCAGCCTCCCATAGATTACCATTCATTTATATCATACTGTTCAAAGATTGAACTCAACAAAGTTATTCCAAGGTTGACTTCATAACAAAAATTTGGCAGAAGCAATAACTTTTATGTAAAGCTTTAAAATACTTTTCTGATCTGTGTTACAAAACTGGGAAGGGATTTGATTGGAGCTTCACATACCTTTCCATTTTAAAAAAGAACCTTAAAGAGATTCTGTTATTTATCTTTTTTCTTCCATCAACGAAATACAATAAGCAAGGGTTAAACTATAAGCTACAACATTCCAATGTTTCAATCATCATTTTTCAGTAAGGAAAAAAAAATCCCAAGTTTAAATGTTAATTTCAAGATCATGACAAGCAACAAACTTAATAATTAATGAAGTAATTTAAAATTTACATTCATACCAGATCACCACGTGTCAGGAAGCATGCAACTGAATGCCGTGCCAGATGGTGCATCCATCCCCATTTCTTAAGCTATTAGAAGATGCATAAGCTTCAGAATTTCTGTTATACAGAAGTAAATATATAGCTTGGTTAAACATATTGCAAATTTTGCCTCATCAAAGGGTTGTTCAAACCTGTATCATAATGGCATCGATCCAGGGATATCCTGTCTGACCCTCTCTCCAAGCTACAAGTAATTTGTCATCGTCCTTCCAAGGAATCTGGAATTTCATAATGTCTTCTTCAGTTAAAAAAAAAATGATTTGAGTAGCCTTAAAATTCCTGACTAGGTTGCAATAAAAATAAGGTCTGGAAATCAAATCATATAAAACAACATTATAATAGAGAAGACATATGGCAAAAAAAGCCTTCATATCATTGCCTTTAATTAGAGTGGGCAGTAGAATGTATGACTATTAATGACACAAACTTTGATGGCACAAAGGTCATTAAAAGCAGAAATTTCTGTTTGGGAACTGATTATGACTCAGGGAATGATGATTATGTTTCTTTGGTGAATTAACTTTAACAACATATGAAATGCTGATGAGTTTTTGACAAAGATTACCTTTAGACAGCATATAGTATCCATACTGATTAATAATTTTTCCTTTGTTTCCCTTTCCATATAAATAGTTATCCTTAGCAGTAGCACAAACAAATTTAACAAGAACAAAAGTACCAGATTTCAAAAGAAGATAAAACTGCAAGACCAACAAATGGGCATCAAGGCCTCTAACCTACAAGACAGACAGCAGAAAGCATTCACATTTGCAACTAGAGCCAGTTCAGGAGTAATTTAGATTTTCACAAATAGAGTAGCAACTCATAGTTTACCCCTTCCAGAAGGTATCGAAGTCTCTAATGAATATCAAATATAAAATGATATATTAAGATGCCTGACTTTTTCACTAACTTGTTTGCATATCTTGTTTCCTCTCATCTGATCAAAATTAGGAGTTCCAAAAGCCACCGTGTAGAAGAATTCACGCCATAATAACTATCATAAATTTGATAGACAAATGATTAGCTAATTTTCACTTAGTAAAGTTGAAAATAAGGGGCTTGTTAAAAGCTAACCTGGCCAACAAGTGAAACTGGAGGGGATGTGTGTTTACCAACAGTCAGGTAGACACTGTGAAGGCAATGATAAAAGTACCTTGAAGAAAGACAACCAAACTGCAGCATTTCAACTATTAAAACAATCACACTGTTGTGACTTCAATATGTCTAAACTACCTCATTTATTATTTATCAAGCTTACTTTCAGATATGGTGACAAGACAGTGGTTGCTGGTTTCCATAATGCCGAGGGATCACCCTTTGGTTTCTCAAAATTTGCTACCCACTCCTACAAAATTCACAGGATTAGAAAGATAATACACTTCTATCAAAAGAAGAAAGATAAGCAACTGCTCTCCAGCGCCTGCATAATATAGAAGCACGATCCAGTAAAGAGTCCTAACTAAAATATATAAGAGAACATGAGGCAGTTGCAGATTGCTAAAAAAGAGATTAACCCAATGGCACATTGTCTCCTGACAATGTGGGTTCTAGAAAGAATCAGTGTGATGGATTACTCATTTGCTATGAACCCCCTTGGTTTCTGCTTCTCCCCAGCAGAAGTGCCCCCTCTCTTGTCTCTCTCTCTCTCCCATGACTGCTCTCGCTCTCTCTTTCCTAGCGTTTCTCAATAGCCTCAACAAACAGTCATACAACCCCCTCCCTCCTCATGCTTCTTCCCAACAAAGTCACCACACACACACTCACTCTCTCTCTCTCTCTCCTCCCCCCCCACCCCCCCCCCCCCCCCCCCCCCCCCCCGACAGCACAGCACCAAATGCCTAGGCATTATGAAAGCTTGGTGCCTTTAACAATTTATAACAATCATAACGAACTCCTATTTAACTTGTTATGGAGGAAGAGGAGAAAAAAAAATTAAAAAAAAAATATCAATCAAAGATCAACAATTATTATCAGAAAATCAATGCAAAATTAACATGGTTCGGCAAATCCTATCCACATCTATGGAGAAAACCAAGTTTCTCGATATATATGAGATTAATTATGAGGCCTTGAGTTATTCCTGCTCAATCACAGATTTATTTGTAGATCCTCTCATATAAACTTTGAAGAATTTACACTTTTTTTTTACATTCTTTAGAAACCTTAGATAGTGCCATATCTAGATACCCTAGAGAGAAACCCAGGAGCACCAAAAGTATTTCTCACATCTTGCTCTCCCCCCTCATCAAAACCCTGAGACTTAAGGTGCATTTATAGGAACATACCCTAATTCACTGAGGTGTTTTAATTTAATTAGGATACTACTAACTAATTTGAATACAATTAGGACTCATAAATTACTTATCAATCATAACAAACTTTTCATTTGGTGAGTAGTTTTTCATTTTGTGCCACATGTCGAAATTTATTCATTGGCTTGAAGAATTTGCCATAGCTATACAAATCACATCATTTTATGGTCCAACACCTGATTTCAATAAGCCTGCCAATACATCCTGTGTAGCTGGAACCAAATCAATGGTGCGACTTGATTTCGGAGAGACCTTCATCTCACCATCTTACCAACAGAATTTGTTTCCTTACAACCATATGTATCTTAGAAACAATAAATATCACCTTTTCTTTTCTGCACCGCGAACGAAGCTCGCTGCCATAGGTACTTACCATCCCCTGCATGTGCAACTTATTTCCAACCCGTTGAGGTCTTTAATGCACTTCCTCTAGACGTGCAATTTATGATATAATCTTCCATTCATAAGGACTATGCAACCCCGAGTAACTTTTAGAACTCCACCTCTAGTTTTGTAGCCATAATCCTAAGAATTAAAAGACTCAAAAAAATTAGATTCTTTCACATCTTTGGAATGTAAGCTACATCCTCCAAAGTATGCACCGCTCTATCAATCATTTTGATCTTCACTTTATTGACACCTAAGACCTCCACCATAGAATCGTCACATAAACTCAACTTGTCATTCAGTGAATCAAAACAATCCTTCTGAAAGCAAACATGAGTAACATAAGTAGTATCTAAAAATCAATTCTTCTGGAAAGATGCATCATTACCTTTGGATATTGTGGGGGCATCTCCATCACCATCCATCATAAGAGAGCACTCATCGATCTTTTCTTCCTGTTTTCTTTTTCCCCAGATAATTCTGCCTGATATGTTTGTATTCTTTCCATTTATAGCATTAAATATTATCCAAAGACTTGACTTTTGATCTTGACCTACCACGCTAAGATCTGCTCATTAGAAAATCCTCCTCATCAACCTCTACTCTGAGCAACTAATGTCGCACCATCCATATTCCCAGATTTATCATTTTTCTTGGTAGCATGAGACACTAAGGCTTCTTCAACTTGTTTTAGAGTTACTGTATCCTTCCTACACAGTATTATCTCTACAAAGTTATCATAGGAGTCGACGAGTGATATAAGAAACAACAACACCTTATCTTTTTCATCAATCTTCACATTAACTTTCTTCAGTTGATCCAATATTCCTTTTAATATGGTTAGATGCTCTATCACGACTCCGCTTTCCTCCATCCTCAGCTTGTATAGCTTCCACTTCAGATACAACTTATTAGTTAAGTATTTTTACAAGATAAGCTATTCTAACTTATCCCAAATAACTACGATGAAGTCATCATCAAGAATATCATTAATAATATTATCAATGTGCAAAGATGAATAGTACTCACGCACTTTGTCTCAAGCTCATCCCAATCTTCGTCGCTCATCTTTTTGTGTTCATGCTCGTTCCTTTATCGTTCTTACTAGGCCTTGCTGAACAAGAAGATCATTCACCCTCCCTTGCTATAGTGAAATTATTTTTTCTATCAAATTTCTCTACAGTAAAGCCAATATAAATAATCGATGACATCCTTATTGAATCTTTGATCATCGGATCTTTTGAGCTCTGTAACTAATTTGTTGGGGAGGGAGAGGAGAAAAATCAAAAACCACAAAGAGAAATCCTCCCGAGATCAACAATCAAGTAATGTATCAGAAAGTTAGTGCAAGACTAATGTGGTCCGACAAAACCCGCCTACAACCACAAAGAAAACCAAATTCTTCAATATATGTAAGACCAATTTCAAGACCTTAAGTTATCCCCACTCAGGGTCAGATTTCCTTGTAGACCCTCTTATATAAACATTGAATAATTTACATTATTTTCTAACCCTCTCTAGAAATCCTAGAGAGTACCCTCTATAGATATCTTAGAGAGAAACCCAGGTGCACCAAGAGTATTTCTCACATCTTTCTCTCCCCCCTCACGAAAGTCCCGAGACTCAATGTGTATTTATAAGAACAAATCCTAATTTACTAAGAAGTTTTAATTTAATTAGAATTTTATCAACTAATTTAAAAATAATTAGGATTCTTAAAAATACTTACCAATTCTAATAGAACTATTGTAAGAATATAAGTTAAAAGGATACACCACCTTATCTTTAAGAACTTCATTCAGTCTTCGAAGGGCTTCTGATTCACCACCCCCAAAAGGTGAAAATTCTTCCTACAAAAGCAACCCACAAGATAAGCCCACATTTCTATAGTAATCAACCAATAGTGCTGGAAGCTGAAGACCTGTTCTATATCTTTGTAGCCAAGTTCTTCAATTGTTGGAATATTTAGCAATTCAACATTCCCAACATTTCCAACAGGAGGAAGTTCAGAGTATGTTTTGGCAAGAGGGTCTGGGGGTTTTCCAGCAAGTGCCACGAATGACTGATAGGTCAAAGGTGGTCTTCCTCCATTCTTTATAACATGAGATACATGATAGAGAATAGTAGCGAAATGAGTTAGCAGCGCAAATACGAGTAGATGCACAGATTTAAACCATTTCACACCACAAGAACAAGAACAGAAAAGAAAATCATGACGCACAAGGATGCTATTCACTATTAATTTATTAGAAGTTATCAGTATTACCTTCTTAATAACCTCCGCAGGGTCGAATAAAGTATGGCTCACGGGAGAGAACACTTCAATTCCAAGTTGACGGGCAAAATCCTTCAGGAGTTGCAACGAAATTTTCTTTCAAGAGTCAAGGGCGAACTATGCTTTTGTTCTTATTAGTCAAGTTAAAGAGGTTGAGCTTCAGGAAGTTAAGAATAGTTTTATGATAAAAACAGAGAAACAATAAACAAGAAAGGTGGAAGTTAAAACCATTCACCGTGACTTGTCTGTCCCGAGCTTGACCATATGGTTCCGTGTCAAATTCATAGCAGAGCTTCCGAATATTCCACTACAACAAACAGCAAAGCAAACAAAACAAAACAAATATAATTAGAGTACAAATTTCAACTGTACCTCCATCCATATATTGAAACTACTTATCCTAAGATACTACAATAGCATTTCCAACTAGATTTCTGGAGCACGAAAAAGAAAAAGAAGAGACCAAGACCAATGGGGAACGTCATGACAAAACCTCAAATAAGGAAAACGAATGCAGATACCACGCTAAGAACAACAACACAAAATCACCAAATTCGCAGAAGAAACCACTTACCTTCCAGAGCTAATTACGCCAAAAGGCCAAAAATTACCCGTACGCCAAAAAGATAAAGAAAAAGAACATGGGAAGCACCCCTAGAACATATCTCAGGAAAACAGAAGAGAGAGCGATGTCACCGAGGCTCACTAACGTCCTTGAGGATCCGGCAGATTACGGAGGCTGGTTCTGGGTGCCCGTTGAGGACAAGGAGGCGGGAGCCAAGGTTTCGGAGGCTGGAGTCAAGATCGAGGAGGCAATCGAGGAGAAAGCGTATGCGATTGAGACCAGCGCGGGCAGAACCAAGGGAGAAGGCAGAGGGGTCTGGATGAAGGTAACGGGGATCGAGGACGAACACTGGGAAGATGTGACTGGATCCCCTGCAAGCGTAGTCCAGCGCGGGGTTGTCGTGGATCCGCAGCCCCTTCCGGAACCAAACCACGGCGTTCGACTCCATGTGAAGCGATGTCACCAACGGCCAAAGAAAGAGGACGAAGGAGATCGCAGTTATGATGAGGTTTCGGCTCTGCCCGCTCCAATAAATGGGGAAGACCAGGTGGGACACTCCTGGAAGCACCGGTAGCGTAGGAGTTGTTTGATGCACATCGGACGGATAGCATTGGAACGGTCGGGCAACGATGGCGAGTGGTTACGCTTCTACCACGTGGCCCCGCTGCTGGTGCTTCTAGTGCAGACCTCGACACCGGCAGCTCTCAGAGACGAAAGGAACAGTTTAAGAGATTCCTGCTTAATGCTGCTGAGCTTGTTTCGAGATGACTGCTGGGGGGGTTTACGTCGTGGAACCTTCTCGGCCGGCCGGCCACAAGCCGTATTAAGCGTGGCCAACATGATCGGACATTGTTTTATCTGTAGCAGGCTTTTACCAGAGAAACTGCAGATTAAGCAAAGCTCCTTCCACAAGTGTTGGACATCAAGCAAAGCTTCTGCCTTGCTTTCATGTATGAATAATTTCGATGAGGGCCAACTGGCAACCCAACCTAACCGATCTAAAGTAAGTGCGGAAGGGCAAAACGAGGCAGCAGCCAGAAGCCAATGTGGAGGAGGGTTGCGTTTGCGTGGCCCATGCATGGTGATCCGCCGGCGGAAAGCCAGACGCTTTCCCCGCGATCGCACGTTCGCTTCGTCAACCTTCTCGCCGCTGCGGATGACCACCACTCCTCTCTTCTCAGCCGTCTCCGGTAGGCTCGACATCTCCTCCCATCCGATCTCTTTATTTCCTTGGGTGTTTCATCGGACTTCGAAGCTAATTCTTCGTGCGCTTGGCTGGTTTCTTGTCCCCCTCTCGGCCTCCGGTGATGGATCGTTGAAGAAGAGAGTGGAGGGCGTGATGCCGATTGCCACCGGACTCGTGCGGAAGGAGCTCGAGGTTTTTCTTTTTTCTGCGTTCTTTCTTTGATAAAAAAGTATTTTTTTTTTCGTAGAATTTTGTAAAACCCTTCTTTAGAGGATTAGCATACCTTGACCTTGTTTATTATTGACTGGTTTGGATTCAGGGGAAGAAGCGGTTCGATATGGATGCTCCGGTCGGCCCTTTCCGCACTAACGTCAGTGGTCCTAATCTTGAGATTTCCGATTTTGTGCTTACTATAACTAACATGTGCGGTGGTGGGACGGTCGGGTGGAGGAATTATGGGAGGATTGGCCGAGCAACACGATTGGAGCACTTGATCGAATAATATAATTTTGATATTTTGATTGGTTGAGCAACACGATTAGGGTACTTGATTGACTTACCAATACCAACTCAGGTACTGAACTAACTGAGCAACATGACTTGGGCACTAGACTAATCAAGTAACACGACTTGGACACTTTGATTCGTCAAACAACATAATTTGGACACTTGATTGGCTGAGACGTGAGGGACCTTGGACCTGCTACTTTGATGTCATGCTTTGTCGTAGAGTTTGTTGGTCCGTCATCATTGGGTTTGTCGTCACGTCCCGTCGCAAAGTCTGATAACTTGTCATCATCCAGTGGGACTTGATGTCACAACCTGTCACGTAGCTTGATACTCTAACAGTTTGTCATAATTTGGTGAGATTTGTCGTCGTGCTTTGACATCGCAATCTACAGCGAAGCCTAATGGTAGATCCCAGGATGGGAATTTGCAGTGAAGCCTAAGCTGTGTGGTGCATACTAAAGCCGTTGGTGGGAGATCTTGTCGATTGTTGGTGGGAGATTTTGTTGGTTTTTTGGAATCCGAGTGATTAGCACGAGGCGTGACTTGAATGCGGCTGCTTATTCCCCATGCAACCATTATGGAGTGCTAAGTTGTTTCCCTTCTTCGAGGAGATGGAGGGTCGTGCGGAGTGACTTCAGCTCCCTATAAATCTCTTCATTCCTTTGGAGAGGTTCTACTTTGCTCATTTGTTAGCCTCTTCTTTTCCTTTAGACCTATTTTCTTCTCGGTCCTTGCCATCAGGTCGGGATGTCTTCTTCCTCCTCTCGTTCAAGCTTTTCGTCTCCTTAGGTCATAGGGTCATCCTCAGGTAGCCTCGAGGTGGAGGTGATGAGTTCGTCCTCCGAGGGTATGTCCCCGGGGGATATGAAGGCCTTCTGAGCCTTAGAGGTCATGAAGTCATGTCACAACTCTAATTTAGTCATGATTGATGAGCTTTTAGGGTTGGTTTAGGAGCACTATAGAATCCCAGACAATTATGAACTGTACGTTCTGCAGCCCAGGCAACAACCCTTTGACTCGTTTTCGAATGGGTTCGAGTTGTCCATAGACGTGCTTTAAGATGGGACTTTGGTTTCTGCTCCATCCTATGGTCGAGGCTTGCCTCCAATGGTGGCACCTCACCATCGTAGATTGCGCCTAACTCATGGTGCTATATGGCGACATTTTCCTTGGAGAGTACCGAGGATCTAGCATCGTTCCCTCCCGAAGTTGTTTGCAACATGTTTTCGCCTCTGCAAGGGGCAGGGTGGTTATTACCTTACCGCTTAGAGCAGTTTCAAAGTCAGTGGTGCCTCGTCGAACAACAAAGGGTGGAAAGCTCGCCACTTCTTTGTTAGTCGTAATTTGGGACAGGGGTTCAGCCTTGAGTGGTCCACCCGAACCGTTAATAATGTTCCTCCATTTTTGTCCGATGAGGAGTCGGAGCAGGTCGGGAGGTTGAGGGATATTTTGTCTTCATCTTAAGCTATTAGGGGTATGATCGAAGCGTGGTTGGTTGAGGCGAGACTCAGCCCGGCTCCGTGAGGTATGGATAGCTATCGTCTTTTTCTAATGTACTTTGTTGGTTTATTGTTGATTGTTTGTTTTGTGATGTAGACATGGTGAACCTCAAAGCTCTGAGGGGGATGCCTCGTGCACCTGCTACACCTGTCGTCGCTCGAGCTGCTACGTCGCTAACTCGGGAGGAGCCGATAGGGACTCTCGCTTGTGCTGCTACACCGCCAACTCGAGAAGAGCCGATGGGGGCTCCCGAGGTACACCACTATGAAGGCAAGGACATACGCCCAAAGAAGAAGCCGAAGCTAGGAGTTTGAAAAGTGTCCAAGAGCACCGTCGCCCAAGAGGTTGTTGCGCGAGAGGCTCGTGGTGCCAAGGAAGGGACCAAAGGTGATAGATCGAAGGCTTGGAGTCCTCGAGGGAAGGAGCTGGCTGGAGTGACTGGAGCAAATCATGTAGTAGGGAGAACCCCCTGTCCTCGGGTGATGGACTTATGTCAAAACATGAGCTCGGGCGAAATGTGAGCCGTTCCAAGCACTGTATATGATAGATTTGCCATAAAGCGTGTTGGGTGCTCCCCTTTAGGATCGTTGGCCTACCATAATGACAGAGAGTTGGTTTTGGTCAGACGGGGAAACCGTTGCAGAGTACGATCCGAGAGTGCTAAGCCCGGCCCTGGCAAAATAGCTCTAAGGGGCACCATTCGAGGTACTAGTCGATCGGGTGGTAAAGTCATTGGTTTGGGTAAGGATATCGTGGTACCTTTGATGTTCCTCTTGCAACTTTCTTTTAACTTACGACTCATTTTGCTCTTTTACCAGAATTAATACTATGCCATTGCCTTGATCAATCGTGTGCATGACGTTGGTCGAGTGATCAACTGCATGGGTGACAAGATCACCGATCTTCGTAATGAGATTCGGGAGCTGAAGGCTGGTCCCGGTCTGTAGGCAATTGCGACAGCTGAGCACCAAGCAACCGACCCTAGTCTAAAGTCGATTAGCTGAAGTTCAATCATGGGGAAGCTGAGCAATGGTGTAGAGAGTTGTAGCAAGAGGTAGATGACCTCCACTGTCACCTTAGGGATTCTCAACGCTAATTGAAAGAGGGCTTGAGGAAGATTTAGGTCATGGAGGATGAATTACTGAAGATTTCCTGGGATCTGAAAGCAGCTCGAGCAAAACTACGGGATGCCGAAGAAGCATTGCATGTCAGACTTTAGAGGGCATCCAAAAAAGTTCAAAAGGTGGTCAAGAAGGCGGTTGCCGATTACAAGGAGTCCTCCAACTTCAAACTCAAGCTCCAGAGGTTGGGACAAGTGTCCTGTAAATATGGGTATCGGGTTGCCCTCGCCCAGTTTTGAGCTAAGTACCCCAACTTGGAAGTAGAGGAGAACCCTTTCACTAGCATGCCAGAGGATGATGGCGTCCCTATGGAGGAGGAAGTTCCTTTTGATGATAACATGGCGTCTTTGGAAGCTTAAACATCTTGGTTGTATTTTTGGTCCTTTTTCCTTTGGTCAATCCATTTCTTTTCTATTTTTTGGTACTGTAAAGTTTCGACCGACCGTATGGTGTAGTTTTCTTTTTATCAATGAACTCTTTTGAACAACTTGTGTCTCTATCGCTTATCTTGATTGTAATCTTCTAAAGTTCTGATCCAAGCTAGAGTCTCGCCTTTAATTCCTCTCAACAACTTTCTTGCACACCTATTTGTTGACCCGACATGGGTCAACTCATGTACTCGAGATGTCTCTTAAGGATAAAACCTCTTCAGGTTCGATATGTGCTAAGTCATCGGCAATTATTTTCCTTCATGCGAGGTGAGTTGATAAGTTTAATCTCGGATGACACTAGTTACTCAGTAAGGGTCTTCCCAGTTTGGAGCTAGCTTGCCTCGAGTATATGCTGGGTCACTGATCTCGACTTTGCATAAGACTAGGAAGTTGAGCCTGATTTGTCGGGGATGCACCCCCTTGTTATAAAGTTTCACCATGGCCCTTTTGTATGCTAAGGTCTGGAGGTGTGCCTTGGCTCTTTGCTCTTTGAGAAGGTTGATGTTAGCCTCTATCCCCTCCTCAGACACTTGTTCCTCGAAGCTTTCAGTTTGATGTGTTGGAAAAACGATCTCGGGTGGTAGCATTGCATTGATATCGAATGCTAGGTTGAAAGGTTGATTCACTTGTGGCAGTCTTAGGCATTGTTCGGGGTGTCCATAGGATGCTCAGGATTTCCTCGACCCATGCGCGAGAGCTCCAACGACCCTTTTCTTGAGGCCTTCAAGTATTGCTAGGTTTGTCACCTCGGCCAGGCCGTTGGTCTTAGGGTGCATTATCAAGCTAAACCTTAGCTAAATCTCATAGTTTTGATAGAATAACTTGAACTTTGGGTTGTTGAATTAAGTCTTATTGTCGGTGATGATGACCTTCGGGATTATCGAATCTGGTGATAATATTTCTCCAAACGAACCCTTCGACCTGTTTTTCTATGATGGATGTCAAGGGCTTGGCTTTAACCCATTTGGTGAAATAGTCTACCCTGACTATCAAGAATCTTCACTGTTTGAGGGTAGGGGAAAAGGACCGAGGAGGTTTACCCCCACTGTGCAAAAGGCCACACATTATCGATTAATATTAAGGGAACTACAGGTTGATACTAAATTTGAGCATGTTTCTGGCATTGTAAGCACCATTGTAAATAGGTCATAGCGTCTCTGGCCTTGTCTGAGAATTTTGAAGGCCAGAGTTCGTCCCCGATGTATTCTTTGTAAATATCTTCATGGACCTTAGTTAGAACCAACTTCTATTGGTGTTAAGCAATGCAGGAGGGGTTGACTAAATGACCTGTGGTAGAGTCACCTATTGATTTGATAATACCATGTCTGAATTAGCCTTAGTTGTCAGGCGACAACTCGGTTGGTTGGCAATATCCCATCTTTCTTGTAACGAAGGATTTTTTCCATCCAAGTCGGCGTGACCTCTGTTATGACCACATCTGGGGTCACAATTGTCAGGCGGGTGAGCTTCTAAATTTCCGGTGGGCATTCTCCCAATCCACGAGTCGAGGCAAGTTTCACCAATGCATCTGCTTGTGCGTTTTCTGTCGAAGGTACCCTCATGATTGAGAAGCGTTGAAAGCGACTAATGAGTCGTCATGCTTTTGCCAAACACTTGGTCATGGTTGCTTCTCGGGCCTCATAGTCTCTATTTACCTATCTTGCGATGAGCTGTGAATTAGTGAAGACCTCAGTCCCTTCACGTGTAATTCTGAGGCTAAGCAAAGCCACGATAGTAATGCCTCATACTCAGCTTCATTATTAGTGGCTTTGAACTCGAGACAGAGTGCGTGTTTTTATAGCCGAACGACGGGCCCTCTCAAGACAAGACTCGCTTCTCCCCTTTCGATGTTGGTCGACCCGTTGACATATAAGGTCCAGGTCTGCTTGGGTTGTTGGCGACCATCGTCCCCCGAGGGGGTCAGCTCATAAATGAAGTCTGTAATTATCTAGGCCTTGACGATTGTCCACGAGATGTATTGAATATCAAAAGCTTCAATACATCTTTGGTGCACCTTAAGGTAAGTTGAGGCAGGTGGGCGAGGTACATCTTAAGCTTTTCAAAAGCTTCTTCACATTCTGAAATCCATTTGAAGTCTTTGCACCTTAAGGTTCGGAAGAATGGAAGGCACTTGTCTCCTAATCGGGATACGAACCGACTTCAAGGGGCAAGCCTTCCTGTGAGATGTTGAATTTCTTTTATTGACCAAGGTAATTTCATCTCAGTTATGACCTGAACCTTCTCAGAATTTGTATCGATTCCTGCTGATATATGATGAAACTAAAGAATTTGCCTAAATTGACTCCAAAGACATATTTGGCAGGGTTGAATCATATTTGAAATTTTCAAAGCGTTTGGAATGCCTCGATTAAGTATGCTAGATGAGTGTCACGAGCTTGCTCTTGACAATCATGTCGTCGATATATACTTTCATATTTCTCCCAATCTTGTGCTTAAACATCCGGTTGACCATCCTTTGATATGTTGCTCCAATATTCTTTAAACTGAAAGGCATTACTTGGTAGTAGTAAATCCCTCGGTGGGTGATGAAGGCGATATGCTCTCGATCTTCATGGGCCACTTGGATCTGATTGTAACCTGAGAAAGCATCCATGAACGTGAGTAGCTCGTACCACAAGGTTGCATCTATCAATCATCAATCCTTAGAAAGGGGGTAGCAATCCTTTGGGCAAGCTCGGTTAAGATTAGTGTAGTTAACACACATTCTCTAACTTCTATTAGGCTTTTTAATGAGAACTACATTGGATAGCCATCGGGGATATTTGATCTCGACTATGAATTCTGCTTCTATTAGTCGGTCTACTTCATTGTCGACTACCCTTTATCGATAGGGTGCAAATTTTTGAGGCTTCTACTTTACTAGGTGTGCCTTGGGCGAGATGTTCAGGTGAAGCTGCGCAACCCTAGGATCAATCCCCGACATGTCTCTTGAGGACCAGGTTGAAAATATCTGTGTTCTACTTGAGGAATTCGACAAGTTGGATTTCTTCATTTTTTTGAAGTGCATATCTGATTCTTATGTCTCTATTTGACCAACCCTTGTTGAGAGGAACTTCTAATATCTACTCGGTAGGTTTGGGCCAAGGTGAAGCTTTTATTACCTCTCGAGGATTGATTATCGGTGATTGGGGCTTTAACTTTTTAGGCGGTGGTTGCTGTCAGGTAGCACTATCTGGATTCCCGTGGATGACTTCTTACTTCCCTGACCCTCGGCTGGTTGGAAACTTTATTGCACGATGGTAGGTGGAGATGACCGCTCTTAGGTTATTGAGGGTCGGGTGGCCAAGGATGGCGTTATATGCTGAGTGCAGCCTGACCACCATGAATGTGACCATTTGGGTTTTAAACTTTGGCTCCTCTCTTACGGTAATTAGTAGGGTGGTGATGCAAAGTGGAGAGATGAAATCCCCAGTTAATCCAGTGAGATTTGAGGCTATGGGGACGAGATCCTTCTCTACCAAGCTGAGCTTCTAGAAGGTGTTGAAGTTTAAGATGTCGGTTGATATTCTGGTATCCACCATTATCCTCTTCACCCGAGAGTTAGAGATTCTAGCCGAGATCACCAAAGCATCATCATGGTCGGGGTACTCCACTTCCCCCGATCGAAAAGTGATCTTGGACTCATCCTTTTGTCTCCGATGTTTTTCTACTACGACCCAAGCAGAGGTTTTCCATCCCGAAGAGGTGTCTCCTCTAGAGGCTGGGCCGCTAATAATAACATCAATTCGCTTCTCTACCGGGCCTTGCAAGCTAGGAGAAGGCTCGCGAGATTTTTTGATGTAGCGCCCGAGGTTCCCTTTACGGATGAGCTCTTCTATCTGATTTTTTCAAATCATGGTACTATTTGGTGTCATGGCCATAGTCTCGATGATCGATAATATTTTGATTGGTCCCAATGCTCACGTAGAGTCTTCATCGGGTTAGGGGCCCTGAGAAGGCCCTTCTCCCTGATTTGGAGGAAGATCTCCATTTACGACGAGTTCAGGGGGTTTAAGGAGGCCTCGACAGGGATGACTTGGGTCGATCCATTTTCCTCGTAGGTGGTCCTGAGGATTGTCCTCGGGGTTGCTCTGTGCGGGGCCATTTGTGGTCTTCTCGCTTTCCTTGTTGTGGCGGCGATGTACAAGTTTGCCCGCTGGAGCATCTTGGGAACTATCATTACTGGTCTTTCGATCAACAACCAAAAGAATATGGATGATCGCAGACCCATCAGGAATGCTTGCATGCTTAATGAGGGGTGGGCATCGATCACTCCTCATATTTCGACGGTAAAATGAGCAACGAACTAGGAGAGTGGTTCCTCATCTTTCTTACTAAAGCTAAGGAGCAGGGCTGCTAATGACTTGGGCTGTGCACTTGCCAGAAAGTTCAGCTCGAACTCCCTTGCGAGCTAATTAAATGATGAAACTAAGGATGGTCTCAGTTGGTTGTACCACATCCGAGCTAGGCCCCGAAGAGTGGTAGGAAAAGCTCGGCACATTAAGGTATCAGAGATGTCGTAAAGGGCCATCTGGTCTTGAAATACTGCGACGTGTTCCGCTAGGTTCGAGCCGCCATCATAGACCTCCGACGTTGAGAGGTGAAAGTTGAGGGGAATTGGTTTATCCTGGATCTCTTACACAAACGAGGATCCTATCGAGGTACCTTCCTCGAGTTCTTCCTTCGACTTAACGAACTCCCTCCGAACCTCATCAAGGCATCCAGTAACTTGGCACAGCTACACCCTAAGGGAGTCGACTGAGTCCGAGGATAAGGTGTCGGGCTCGGGGTAGTCATTTAAGAACCAGGGGCATGGCGGTCTATTATCGATCCTGGGCATGGCGGGTTGTCATGCGACCGGGGACATTTCCAACATAGCCAAGAGGCTTGGTTGGGCCATCGGGGGTAGTTGTCGAGGAGGCACTGTCTGCTGTGCCAATTGGGGAATATGAGAGGGGGGGGGGGGGGGTGTGCCCAACGTGGCCCCTCCGATGATCGACTCCCAACCTTTACCCAAGGGTTGTTTTTTATACCTTTTACGCAGGGTCGTCCATACGTAGCCCTTTAATAGTCGCCACTCTTTCGGCTAGCTTGGTGTACGCTCCGTGTAGCGCAAGGTGTGTCGTTTGGCATCAAACTGTTTGTGTCTAATGTGGTCCTTCCGATGATTGACCCCAACCTTGGTTCAAGTGTCGACTTTTATACCTTTTATGCAGGGTCATCTGTATGTAGCCCTTTTAATGATCGTCACTCTTTCGGTTGGCTTGGTCGTATGCTCCGTGCGACGTCAAGTGTGTCGTTCGACATCATACCATTTGTCGTTGCTGGTGCGATGTCGTCTCCCACGATATTGGGTGGCTCGTATGCCTCGAAAAGTCAGTTAGGTTTCGGGTGGCATGTATAGCTTTGGCTGCCAACGTGAATGAGGTTGAAGAGCTACGAGGGTTAGTCCATAAACTGCCCTATCCCTATTCAAAGTTCTTAATTTGTCTGTTCACTTCCGGAGTCCTCATGTCCACATGATCCTTAAGCGAAATTGGTTGGTTTTTTGTATAGCATCAACAATGTCGAATTTTGTTACTCAACATCACGGAAAAGGCACATCATCGATCCAAACCCGTACAAATGGAGAGGGAGCTACTGCTATTTTGTAACAAACATTAGGGAGCAGAGGGCATCTTCTCCTTGCTCTTCCTCTTTATTCGATCCCCCAATCTATTCCACTCCCCTCTTTCTTGTTCCGCTGCTGCCGATCGATCGTCAACTTCTCTCACGTACTCCCATGCTTTCCCCGTCCTTGATGGCTCTGTTTCTCTGACTTTGCTCCCCAACCCCAATTTCTTACTCCTTTCCTCCCTTCTCCTGTCAATTCCTTCATCGAGTTGGAGGGGTTTCCAATCCAACCTTTGTGCGTTCTTTCGCAAGAACAGAATTGGGGCATGCATCTGATTCAAACATCTTTCCGTCCGTTCATCAATTTGTTACTAACGCATCCCGGCGCACAAATAGAATTGCGGTATGTATTCTGATTCAGACATTTTTCCGTCCGTTCATGTAGTTGTTTGTTGGTTAGTTAGCCTCCTCCTCATCGCCCGATCTCCTCCATAAGCCACCCATCCTCCTCCTCCTCCTCAAATTGAACTTTAGGATGCCCTCCGCCACCCTTATTGGGATCAGCCAGACCGATTGATTCCGCAAAGCGGTCGCGGCAGATGTCCGGCTCTGCCAAGGCGGTAGAACAGCGAATTCTCTTCCCGGCAAAAATGGCGGAGGCGGCGCCAGCGTCGGATGACGAACAGTGGCGACGGCCAGGCGGTTGTAATCCTGTGAAGAAGCCGGGGCCAGTGTCCATGGACCACGTCCTCCTGGCCCTGCGCGAGACCAAGGAGGAGAGAGAGGTCCGGATCCGGAGTCTTTTCAACTTCTTCGATGCAGCCAGCGTCGGCCATCTCGACTACTCACAGATCGAGGCCGGCCTCTCCGCCCTTCGCATCCCCGCCGAGTACAAGTATGCCAGGGATCTGCTGAAGGTGTGCGATGCCAACCGGGACGGCCGTGTCGACTACCAGGAGTTCCGGCGCTACATGGACGACAAAGAGCTCGAGCTCTACCGCATCTTCCAGGCCATTGACGTCGAGCACAATGGTTGCATCTTGCCGGAGGAGCTCTGGGACGCACTCATTAAAGCAGGTAAAATGAATTATCTAATTCTGTCGTTCTGCTATGTACTTCTGATGCCCCCAAATAAAATAATAATTCAGGGAATGATGATTATGATGGGAAGCATATTATCTGTGTGACACCAGATTTCTGAATTCTCAGTTAGTCACATGAGATTACACTGGCTTGGTTTTCCAATAGCGTTTCCATAGATGCACCATATATAAATCCAATATCTTTGAGGGTCAGATGTCACTGTTGGCCTTCTGAATTTGATGGTCATCCAAGTGTATGCATCACAAGATACAGTTTTGATGATCATCATCTTTTAGATGTTTGCTATGCATTTGGGCGCATCCATTTTAGGCATACAATCTGAACAAAAACTTTTGTAACTCTTTACTTTCCTTTTGCTTTCTGTCCTTGTCATTCTTGAACTGCTGTTTTGACCATGATCTTTGCTACTTTTTGTCTTCTGTTAAACTTTAACTTGTTTATATTGTTGTACTTTGGTCATCATAATCCTTGTTTCCAGTGGTTGTCGTTGCACCTGAACAAATGTCACTAAGTTATTGTCTTATGTGTTGGGATTTAACATAATTAAAATTGTGGCGCTTCATATCGGTTCATGCAAATGCAGGTCAGGTAAGACAAGACAGTTGCCAGGCTAAATCTTCAAGGTTCATGGTTTTGTTTCTTATTTATCTGACACTTGTTCTCAGCTGAGATTTCATGATCTTATATGGATTAGATTTGAATTAAACCAAATATGTATCATCACATTCTTATGTGAGTTCATTTGTAATTGTAATTGGTTTTCATTGCATATACTTCCTTGTAGAGTTTTCTGCATTGAGAAGTCGCAAGGTTGATTAAATGAGACTGAATGTAGAATTTAACCATAATTTTACCTTAATCCTTTCCTTTTCTCCAATTTAGAATTCTGCACTCCTAAAGCAAGAGTTATCTTTCTGTGGGTGCATAGGTTGGGGCTGTTCTGTGTTCTGTTCATTTTTTTGGGTAAGGGGGATGGCATTCAAAGAGTGGGAGAGGTCTGGATAGTCTGCTTTGATTCCTTGAGTGTTAATTTTAAGAGAGAGGTTTAGAAAGCTTGATTTGATATTCATGAGCAGAATTCATTAGTTGATCAATCTGAACATGGCTATCCCAGTTTTTGGGATCAGTGCGAGAGGTCTGGATAGTCTGCTTTTGTATTCCAGTGGATTGTTAATTTTAAGCTAGAGGTTTAGAAAGCTTGCTTTGATATTCATGAGCAGAGTTAATTAGTTGATCTATCTGAACATGGCTATCCCAGTTTTTGGGATTAGTAGACGTAAGTGTCTTGACAGGTAGAGGCATATGAGATCTTCCAGGAATATTTTTCATCTTTCCATTTTCCTATGAAAGTTTGTATTTTTAGTATCACTTCTCAACTATACATTCAGCATCTCAACTTATACATTAGTTTCTCTTATGCAGGGATTGAGATTGACGACGAGGAACTTGTCCGTTTTGTGGAGCATGTGGATAAGGATAATAATGGGACAATAACTTTTGAGGAATGGAGAGATTTTCTTCTGCTTTACCCTCATGAAGCAACAATTGAAAACATTTATCAGTACTGGGAAAAAGTTTGTCTTGTGGATATTGGTGAACAGGCTGTTATCCCAGAAGGGATAAGTAAACATGTAAATGCAAGCAAATACTTGATTGCAGGAGGGGTAGCTGGGGCAACTTCTCGTACAGTTACTGCTCCTCTCGATCGTCTTAAGGTAGTTTTGCAAGTACGAACAACACAAGCACACATTATGCCGGCAATAAAAGACATTTGGAGAGAGGGTCGTTTCTTGGGTTTTTTCAGAGGGAATGGCTTAAATGTAATGAAGGTTGCACCAGAAAGTGCAATAAAATTTTATACATTTGAAACACTAAAAGATTTCATTGTCACAGCCAAAGGTGAAGAGAAGAGTGATATTGGTGCTTCTGGGCGACTGATTGCTGGTGGTTTAGCAGGTGCAGTGGCACAAACTGCTATATATCCACTTGATCTTGTGAAAACACGATTGCAAACTTATGCCTGTGAAGGTGGTAAGGTTCCCAACCTTGCTACTCTGACAAAAGATATCTGGGTTCATGAAGGGCCTCGAGCCTTCTACAGAGGTCTCATCCCATCTCTTCTTGGAATTATTCCATACGCAGGAATAGATCTTAGTGCATATGAGACCTTGAAAGATATGTCTAGAACATATATTCTGAAGGACAGTGGTAAGCTCCTAACTAATCTTTGGTTTTTTCAATGTATCTCGATAGTTTTTTTTTTTTTTTTTGCTCAGTCTGACCTAATACTCTGTAATGCTGACTATCTTCTAGAACCGGGTGCACTTGTGCAACTAGGTTGTGGAACTATCTCAGGAGCTCTTGGAGCAACATGTGTCTACCCTTTACAGGTTATTAGAACAAGGTAGTTGATGATTATAGTGTTATAGTAGTTAACTCACATTTATTTATGACTTTGAGTAATGATTAGATCTACTATTTACTTGCAGAATGCAAGCCCAGCACGCCAATTCATCTTCTGCATATAATGGAATGTCTGATGTGTTCTGGAAAACCCTTCGAAATGAAGGATTTTGGGGATTCTACAGAGGGATATTTCCAAATCTGCTCAAAGTAGTGCCATCTGCTAGTATTACTTATCTTGTTTATGAGACCATGAAAGAGAGTCTATCTCTTGATTAGACAACTATTTGGTTTTGCTTCATTTCCACCATAATTGACATGACTGACTATAAAGTACATGATTATGATGAAGAGGAGATGATTACAGATTTGAGTAGGTGATATTATTGTTTCAATTGTATCATGGTGTTTTTCTTCACATATGAAGTGAAGGTTGTCCGAGCAACTCTTTTTACAGTTCTCTTTGGAGATAATAATAAATGAGTTAGCTTTTTCAGGTACAGTTCCTTTATCTGAAGGTTACTTTAAATCTTACAAAAGTGATTATAATACTTGTCATTCAATGTTGCTTATCTGAAATTTTATCTTTCTACTGATTTCTAAATGAGGGCCTCTGAGTTTGCTAAAGAGTATTTCTTAGGCCATGAGTTAGCAATCTTGGAAATTATAAATGTTGTAAATAGGTAGAAGGAAAGGATGGAAAAAGTGACAGTTTCTGGGGAAAACTATTCTTGATTTCATGTGCTTACTAGTAAAACAACAATTTTAATTGTGTATTAACATGACAATAGGCTGTTCATCTAACAGAATCAGTTTGGTGCTTTCCTCACTTTTAAGTATTCTAATAGTATGATACAACCTAATATTTTTAGCATGTTACAACATAACACATATCCATCAGACGCACTGATACAACATGGCATGACAACATGGATTTGAGTTTCCTTGAGCATGAAAATGATTGTTGCACAAATATGTAACTTCATGTTGTTTTCTATTTGATTTCTTTCTCTAGTTTTGCTGAAATTTACAAAGGAAATACATCTTTTAGTTTGGTGTAGTGAAGCCTTGATGCTCCTGAGGTGGGATGAATAGATTCAATTGTCTGGAACTCTTTCTCTCTTGATGGATCTAATCTTCAATACGGTCCTCCAATCTTTCTTCACCTGGTTGAATCATGGTATACCACTTTATATATATCATACAATAGTCCTTTACAGTTGTTCTGGGGTCAGAGTGTCTTCAGTGAGAACTTTGTATCCATTTCTTCTATCAGAATTTCTTTTGGATCTTCTGCTCTCACGCCATCTTCGTTTTCTTTTACATCTTTGGCTTATAAGTATCTCACTTTTACAGGAATGATGAGTTATTAACATTTGCATGATCAAAAGATCTTAAAGAAGATGATTCATTGGGGTCTTGGAGGCACTTTGTTGGATGGTCTTGCTCTGATGTGATCTCATCATCCAGAGGTTTTATGATAATATGGAGTTCAAATCTTGACAATCTTGCGACTGACTTCTGATCGAAAAATGGAAAACTATTGCTGAATCACTTTCTAATAGTAACAAACAGATCTACGACTTTATATGAGAGGTTCGTTGCTGAAAAGTTAATATTACATCAGAAAAATAATCTTAGAGCCCATCTCAAGATGTTAGTTGTAACTAGTTGAAAGTCATTATTTATCTATGAAGACTAACTGTTCACCAATTAGAATCTTGGGTTTCCTTAATTAAGAAAGATGGGATAGCATATATAACTTAGAATCAGTTATTTATGCCAAAGAGTCAAATGACATATTCATCGAGCACGGCCATCTGTAAGCATCCATTCTGTTTGTTGACTAAATTGGTTCTTTTTGCCTAATCATTTCTGATAATATGTTGATGCTGGTAGTGCTCATTCTGATATTAGAATTTTAGCTTGTGTGTCTTTTGTCCACCATGTATTACTCTAAGAAGTTTTCATCAAATTCACTTACTGTTTTATTCCAGTAGGAGGCTTATCAGTGCCCTTTTGTGGACTTCGTCCTTGATGTCGAAAGCAATTTGTTCAACTAATTTCGGTGGCAAATTGCATGCACAATTGCCTGAAAATTTCAACCTCTCTTTGCTATTTTCGTTTGTGCCTTTGCTAGTCTTCTCAGGTGTCAAGATATCACCTCCAGATTGACTGCCAAAAGGTCTCACAATCGTGATTCGAGAAAGCTTTCAAGAAGTAGCTTCATGTTCAAAGGAGTTTTAATCGTGCAATTTAGATCTATTTTTGGAGTTAAAATATCATTCAACCATGGCTCCTTGCCACCATGAAGTTAGATACAAGTAACATGTTGAGATCAACATTTACAACTGAAGGACTATGAAACTTTGCCATCGATCTTTTGTGCTCAATTTTATCCTTGCTTGTTACTGATACAATGGAATTCTGTATTTTAGCTGTTGATTACTTGGTCATTGTTTTTTATTGCAGCCCAATGCTCGCTAGCTTGGAGAACATACCCAAGAAGGAAACTGGTTGTGCTAGGTAACTTAGCTTCCGAGAGTATATTTATTATTTAACACTGCTGTTGTATGATTCATTCATAACAAATATAATGTCAGGAGGTTAAATTCGTAACTATCTAGGTTGGTTTCACTGTATCTTTATACCAGTATCAACCTCGTTCCTTTTTCCTGGTCATTTTCATGAGGAGTGATTTTTCTCATACATAACAAATATAATGTCAGGAGGTTAAATTCGTAACTATCTAGGTTGGTTTCACTGTATCTTTATACCAGTATCAAGCTCGTTCCTTTTTCCTGGTCACTTTCATGAGTGATTTTTCTCATACATATCACTGTATCTTTATACCAGTATCAGCCTCGTTCCTTTTTCCTGGTCACTTTCATGAGGAGTGAATTTTCTCGAATTCTCTTTGCATGAGATTCTAGGACTAAGAAACTTGATCAAATAATGTCTAGATTTTGGCTGTTTGGTGATTGATGACTTGTTTCCAGGCGTGATGGGAATATATTTGGAGAGTGGTAAACCGGCATCTAAAGGTACGTGTTCTCTTTAGCTAGGACTGCCTCGACTAAGCACATTATTTTTGTTTCTTACATCGGGATCTCCAGAAGAAATATGGGCCACACTGCTTTGTATCGAGTAGAATGCAATTTAATATATAACATATAGTGACTGCAAAGATATCTGTGATTGGAGGGATACCATACTTGACCACCTAGTTATTTATTAGTAATTATTGATTACTTGGACACTATTATTATGATTTATATCATCATATACGGCTATGCGGAGACCACTAGAAAGGAGTAAAGTTTTTCATTTCATACCGTTCAGTTTCATTAGGGTTTGGGCCGTTCTTCATCTAGCAACACAAATGCATATATATCTACTGATTTTTTTTTTGTTGCTTCCGATTCTCTTCAGAATTTGATCGACTCCAGAATTTGATTTTTTTTTAGGGGCCAAGTGCTCTCCGTCGTCTCTTGAAACCCAACTTTTAAACCCATTGGATCCAATTTGTTGGCATCCCTTTGAACGTGTTTCCTCTTACTGATGGATACATGTGATATGACAAATAATGACTTGGTCGTTATGTCCTCGCGCCCTCGGACAATTGGCCCGTTGATGTGGTCGACCCGACGCGGGAAGCTGGCCGGATGCAAGTATGGGGGCGCCAGCGGTCGTACGGTCGACCTGACACAGGTAAGGTCGACACCCCAGCAATCGTATGGCCAACCTGACATAGGTAAGGTCGACACCCTTATTTGCAGACGAATGCCTCACTGCAAGGACGATAGGCGTGGTGGAAGGGTACGAGGGCATGGTAAGTCATAAGGGCAGCAAGGTTGTCAGGTACGAATAACCTACAGCACCCACTATATAAGCTCCTACACCTCTACGGGGCAGAGGGATCGAAAAATCAACCACCAAACTAACTTGATCGTCGGAGGGGTCACGTCGGGAACTTACCCAACCCGACCTCCTTGTAGGAGCCGGCGCTCGACCCGACCTGAGGTGCCTCCTCCTGACCCGAGTTCCGCCACTCCAGCAGCCAACCCCCGTGACGGGGTATGAGGGATCCATCCATCTAGCCGAGCACCGACTTCGTCCCGAGACGACCACGAGCGAACTAGCGCACAAGGGCTTGAACCAGCAGTGCCCACTCAGCGGCGACGGGGGCAGACCATATCCACTGGGCAGGCACCAGATTTGGCTCTAATATTTTGACGCTAGAAGGAGAGCCCATGTCGCAAGAACGCCCGTTTGGGAACTCGGGTGTGGAGCACCACCCGGAACCTAACAACCCTCGACCAACCGAGGAGGCTGCGGTAGCCGTGCCGACTCCCAACCGCTTTTGGAGGATGATGACAGACCCGGGGTTCCCTTCACCCGCATCCAACCCCGCGCCGTTCATGGTCATGGTCGAGGCTTTCCTCGGCCTCACCAGCCAAGTCCAAGCACTAGCGGGAATGGTGTAGACCATAGTCCCGTACCTGCCCCAGCTCATGCATTCGATGACTCACCAATCGGCTCCCCCGGCGGCACCCCCGTAAACGGAGTCACCAGCGGCCTCAAACCGGGAGGTCCCGCCTGAGGCAGAGCCGCCACAGCCTCAGGTTGCCGAAGCCCATGCAGCTTCCCCGATCCCGACGCTAGCCCGATCACAAAGTCGCTCCTATAATCTGGTACTGACCGAGCCCGACTTCGACACCTTATCGACCGACACCGTTGATTCTCTAAGAGAGCAAGTTTGCCGAGTCCATCAGCGGCTCGACGAAGTCCAGAAGGAAGTCCTTAAATCAAGAGGGGAGGTTGGGGAAAGCTCTAAAGGCGGTTCCCCATTCACTCCCGAGATACAGGTCGAGCCGCTCCCGGCCACCTTCAGGCTCCCAGCCCCCGAGCCCTATGATGGCAGCGGCGACCCGACAGAGCACATCGTCGCATTCCACGCCCAAATGGCCCTTTACGATACCTTGGACACGCTGATGTGTCGGGCCTTCTCGACCACCCTTAGAGGGTCGGCCAGAACCTGGTATTCTCGTCTCAAACCCGCGTCTATACCTTCGTTTGATTTGCTGGCAAGAGAGTTCGAGCTAAACTTTTTGGCGAGTGCACGCCCGAAACCAACCACGGCCTCCCTCCTCGGAATGGCCCAAGAGAGCGACGAGCCCCTCTCCCAGTTCGTGGGACGGTTCACATCGCAGGTCCAGGGAATTCTTGACCTCCATCCATCCCTAGCCATCCAAGCGTTCTTGACGGGGCTGAGACCGTCAAGGTTCTTCTGGTCGCTGATCGAGCGACCACCGGTGACTATGCCCGAGATGCTACAACGGGCACATCAGTACATGGCAGCTGAGACGCTAATAGTCGGCAAGTGGGAAGAGACAAAGCGCCCCCGGGGGGAATAGTCCCGTGGACATCCCGCGCCACCGCCCAAGAGGAGGGAAGATAGGTCGGGCTTGTTGCCAGCCAAACCCCCCCTGATCCCCCTCAATTCAACCCGAACAGAGATCTTCTTTCAAATACGGGAAAGGGGGCTCTTGAAGGCCCCAAGTCCGATGAAGTCGCACCCCGAGCGGTGCGACAAAAGAAGGTACTATCGCTTTCACAGGGAATACGGACACGACACCGAGGAATGTCGTGACCTGCAATACCAAATTGAAGACCTTATCCGGCACGGCCACCTACGGCGATATGTCCGCGAACAATCCTCTCTCCCTGACGGTCGCCCCCCCCCCCCGAGACTCGTCTCCCCGACCCCAAGGCCCGGTCGAGAAGCAAATCGACGTCATCTTCGGCGGGCCGGCCTCAGACGGCAACAGCTCCTCGGCGCGAAAAGCCTACGCATGATCCGAGGTCGGGAAGAGGCCGCTGCATGACGAAGACCTTGACGTTACGTTTAAGTCGGGAGGCGAGGAGCACCCATCCCATGAGGATGCACTAGTGATCTCAGTCTGCATGGCTAACGCCTACGTCAAAAGGGTTATGATCGACACGGGAAGTTCGACCGACATTTTGTATTTCGATGCCTTTCAAAGATTGGGGTTAACCGACCGGGATCTCGCCACTCTAACATCTACCTTGACAGAGTTCACCGGGGATTCCGTCTCTCCATTGGGGGTAACCACGATCCCGGTCACGTTCGGGGGAGAACCAAAGTCGAAGACTCTAATGGTGTCGTTTATGATGGTCAAGCTCCCATCGGCATACAACGTCATCATTGGGCGCTCGACCCTCAACCGGCTCAGGGCGATCGTTTCCACCTACCATCGGATCCTGAAGTTCCCGACCCGAGCAGGGGTCGGCGAGGTCAGGAGCGACCCAAGAGAATCCAAGCAGTGCTACTTAACAGCAATGACATTGTCCAAGAAGCCGAGGACTCAACCGGTCGGTACTATGCCTCAAGACCCGGAGGATAGCGCTCTAGACCCCCACTCGGCGGAAAAAGTTTTGGAATTGCCACTTGATCCGAGCCGCCCGGATAAGCTGGTGAAGGTCGGGTCGGGACTCACGGGGAGCCAACAAGTTCAACTGATAGAGTTCCTGCGGAAGAACGACGATGTCTTCGCATGGTCCCCGAATGATATGCTAGGGGTCGACCCGGAGATCACCCAGCATCACCTGAATATCTCCCCTGACGCCCAACCCGTGAAGCAACGTCCACGCAAGTTCGCTCCAGACCGGCAGAAGGCTATAGAAGACGAGATCGCTCGTCTGTTGGACGCGGAGCTTGTCGAGGAAGTAACGTACCCGACCTGGTTATCCAACGTTGTACTTGTCAATAAAGCTAATGGAAAATGGCGGATGTGCGTTGATTATACTGATCTCAATCGGGCTTGCCCAAAGGACTGCTACCCGCTTCCCCGCATCGACCAACTAGTGGATGCCACGTCGGGGCATCAACTTCTCTCCTTCATGGATGCATTCTCGGGGTACAACCAAATCCGGATGGCCCCGAGAGACAAACAAAACATAGCCTTCATCACTCATAACGACACCTACTGTTATAAGGTGATGCTGTTCGGGCTGAAAAATGCTGGCGCAACTTACTAGCGGCTGGTAAATCGCATGTTCAAGGACCAGGTCGAAAGGAACATGGAGATTTACGTGGATGACATGATAGTCAAAAGTCGGCAGACCGAGACCCACCTCTCCGAACTAGCGGAAACGTTCCGCACGCTAAGAAGATACAAGATGCGTCTCAACCCGGCAAAATGTACCTTCGATATCACATCCGGGAAGTTCCTCGACTTCATAGTGCATCAGCGGGGGATAGGCGTCAATCCCGACAAGATAAAGGTGATACAGGAAATACAGCCCCCTAGGACTATAAAAGAGGTCCAACAACTTACAGGGAGATTAGCGGCCCTGAGTCGCTTTATCTCTTGAGCCGGGGACAAGAGCTCTACCTTCTTCCGGGCGCTAAAGTCGACAAAGGACTTCAGGTGGACCCCCGAATGCGAAGAAGCATTCCGCCAACTAAAGAGCCACATCGAAAACCTACCACAGCTAGCATCGGTAAAGGACGGGGAGCCTCTCGGCTTGTACCTCGTGGCAACTGACCTGGCGGTTAGCTCGGTCTTGGTGACACTCGATAAAACCGGGGAAAAGCCGATCTACTACACCAGTCATGTCCTGGCGGGACCTGAGCTCCGTTATCCCCCCATAGAGAGACTAGCCTTGGCTCTGATCCTGGCATCCAGGAAACTGAGGTCGTACTTCCAGACGCATCCTATCAAGGTGATAACTAACCAACCCTTGCGTTGTACTTGATCCTATCAAGGTCGTACTTCCAGACGCATCCTAACAAGATCCTCTCAAAGTTTGACGTTGCAAGTCGGATGCTCAAGTGGTCGGTAGAGTTAGGAGAGTTCGATATCGAGTACGAGCCAAGAAAGGCGATCAAAGGCCAAGTGTTCGCGGACTTCCTCTCAGAGCTCACACCCCCGGAAATCCCGACGAACCCGAACCACGAATGGACACTACATATCGACGGCTCCGCCAACTCGAAAAGAGGAGGCGTCAGCTTGGTGCTCAAGGACCCTTCCGACCACACCTACGAACATGCGCTACGGTTAGGGTTCAAAGCCACGAACAACGAAGCCGAATACGAGGCGCTCCTGTTCGATCTGAAGGTCACAGCCGAGCTGGGAGCGGAAGACATTGAAATATTCACCGACTCCCAGCTCATCGCAAGCCAAGTCAATGGAGAGTTTGAGACCCGAGAAGTAGTAATGATCAAGTACCTAGCTGAGGCGCGACGGATGACGAGTCGGTTTCGGAGGTGCACCATTACCAAAGTACCTCGCAACGAGAACGCGCAAGCGGACGCCTTGGCCAGGCTAGCCTCCTCCTGTGTGACCGACACGTCGTCCGGAAGAATGGTGAGAACCATTGGGCCCTCCGTCAATTCGACAATGCCGGGAACAAAATGAGGCTTTTCCCGACCCGGGTTACAATTTGAAAAAGAAAATTACAAGTCAGGGCTCGGGTGGGACCGAGTCGTCAAAGGCCTACTGCCTCTCCATCGGCATCAGGTCGTCCTTGGGATGGATGGTGAACGGGTCTTCTTCAACTTCGGCGTCTGGATGTCGGGTGCGGAAGTGGGCTAACGCCACCCGATACCCATACTCGTACGTCACCCGACCCATTCTCTTCAGGCCTTCTTTGAAGCCGAGAGACTCCTTGTACTGGATGGTCGATTGCCTAGGCAGCTCGGCTCGGGCGCCCTCCAGGTCCTTCACGACCTGCAGTAGCTCGTCGTCCATCTTCCGAGCCCTGACTCGCGCCTCCTTCAGCAACCGTTGGGCATCGCCCAGGTGGCTCCGAACCTCGTGCAATTCTTTCTCCGAGGCCTTGCGCCTTAAGAGCTCCTCGCCTCTCTCCCTCTTGGTCTTCTCGAGCTCCTCTCGCAGCTCGGATGCGTGCTCCTCGGCCTTGGCGACCGCCTCTGGAACCCCGTTGGATTTTAGAGCGTCAAGCTCTTCTTGTAGCTGCTTGATCCAGTAGTCCATGAACGTGATCTGCCGACCCGCGTCATGGACTCGGTCAAAGAGCGACATTTGGAAGTGTTGGCTCTGCACGAAAAAACAACTGTTAGAAGCTCGGCAAAGGGAAAACTTGAGCTACTAAGGCATGGGTCGGGAAGCTTACCAGGACCATCTCCTTTGCGGCTCGGGCCATCAGGACTTCTTAGGGGAGCGTATAGAGCTCTCACGCCAGTTGGGGGTGGAGAAGTCCCATCTCGAACTCCTCCGCTGCCGATGAGTTATTCCAAACTTTCGTCGAGTTCTTTAGCCCCTTCCATTTGGCCTTCATCTCCTTCTCGGGGTCTTGATGCCCCAGGTCGGACATTAGCAAGGCATAATAATCTGCGTCGCCCTTATGCACCTTTATTTTAAAGAGGTCATTCATCAACCTCGGACGCTGGTGGGCCGGTGAAGCGCCCCCCTCCTCGGACCCGGCGAGCGCCTCGGGCTCCTCCGACGGCGCCGCTGGCTCCTTGCCTTTGGATCGGGAGCGAGACTCCTCCTCGCCGGGATGGGACTTGTGCCTCCTCGTCAGCACTTTGACCTTCTTATGGCGCCTCGCTGCATCCTCGGCTTGCTCGGTCGGCGTGACAACTGGCCTCTTCAACGAAGCCTTCGAGGCTTCCCTTGCAGGAGAAGCACCGACCTCCCGGGCGGTGGGGCGGGTCGGAGGGACCTTGCCGCTTGCCACCTTGGGCATCCCGCGTAGCTCCCCAAGATCCATCTGATCTGCATCATGACCGACAGGTTAGTGAGCAGTTAGAAAGGCTAAAGTAGAGTAAAATAATAGTACCCCTAGAGGCCGGGCTGAGACCCGCCTCGACGAGCCAAAGCTCGGCCATCTCCTTGATCGCACGTGAAGAGGAAAGAATCTCCTTCAGTTTGCCGACCAGGACGGTTTCCTCCTTGGATAAGTACGGGGAGGCGTTGTCGATCGGGTGTGCCGACCAGTTGAGCCTAAACCCCCAAACTGGACTACTAATATAAAGGTAGCGGGACTTCCAACCTTTGTTATTGGAAGGTGCCCCGCTGACTCGAAAATCGACCTGGGCGATGAGGTAGTAACCACCCCGACTCTTGCAAAGGCGAAAGCATGCCATGAACAAGTCCCGAGTCGGGATAATCTCGGCCCCTCGGCACTCGCCCAAAAAGACGACAAGGTAGCGCCACGAGTTGGGCGCTACCTGGCTGGGAGAGATCCTTCACCACCTCAGGCATTCTTCGATGAGTGGATGCAGAGGAAACTAGAGACCGGCCTCCAGATCATCCACCGAGATGCACATGCCGGGAGTGTCCAAACTATAGGGGCGCTGCCTGGGCTGCGGAACATGCAACCCATATTCGACCGGGATGCTATACCGCTCTCTAATCACGACAAGTGACCCCTTGGTCACTGTCGTATCTAGGTCATGTTCTGACTTCATGACCTCTAGGTCCCTCAGAACCCTCGCGTCGACAGGCGACGGGGGCCCGGAAGATTCTCCTGAGGAACCGACATTGGGATCACACCGACTTGTCTCCCCCGACCCCGTGGAAGAAACGACCCTGACACTACTCGAGGAGTCCGAGGAGGTCATCACGACCTGTTCAAAAAAGAACTACCGACTGAAGGGGCGATGGGTGGCTAGGAAGGTCCGAGGTAGAAGCAGGGAAGGGACCAAATGAACAAGTGAGGTCTCAGCCCGGCAACATCGAACTTATAGCACCCAGGGGAGTCGTTTCAGCTTCCCGAGGCAAGACGGAGCGTCGCCACCCCAAAAGCCACCCAGCGCATTAAATGCGCCATTACTCCGACTGAAACCCTAAGCTGAGGACAAAATAATAATAATAATAATAATAAATATAATAATATAATATAATATATATATAACATAACAGTAACAATAAATAAATAAGAGGGTTCATAAGATAAGGGCGAGGGCATCCGAGTTCACCTTCTCGGCCAAAATCCCCAGGATTTGTGCCCGAGTTCATCCACTCGGTCAAATCCCAAGATTTGAGCCCAAGTTCACCCTCTCGGCACAAATCCCCAGGGTTTGTGCCCGAGTTCACCCACTCGACCAAATCCCAGGATTTGTGCCCGAGTTCACCTTCTCGGCCAAATCCCAGGATTTGTGCCCGAGTTCACCCTCTCGACACAAATCCCCAGGGTTTGTGCCCGAGTTCACCCACTCGGCCAAATCCCAGGATTTGCGCCCGAGTTCACCCTCTCGGCATAAATCCCCAGGGTTTGTGCTCGAGTTCACCCACTCGGCTAAATCCCAGGATTTGTGCCCGAGTTCACCCTCTCAGCCAAATCCCAGGATTTGTGCCCAAGTTCACCTTCTCGACCAAATCCCAAGATTTACGCCCGAGTTCACCCTCTCGGTACAAATCCCCAGGGTTTGTGCTCGAGTTCACCCACTCGACCAAATCCCAGGATTTGTGCCCGAGTTCACTCTCTCGGCCAAATCCCAGAATTTGTGCCCTTCTCGACCAAATCTCAGGATTTGTGCCCGAGTTCGCCTTCTCGGCCAAATCCCAGGATTTGTGTCCGAGTCCACCTTCTCGGCCAAATCCCAGGATTTGTGCCCGAGTTCACCTTCTCGGCCAAATCCCAGGATTTGTGCCCGAGTTCACCCTCTCGACCAGATCCCAGGATTTGTGCCCGAGTTCACCTTCTCAGCTAAATCCCAGGATTTGTGCCCGAGTTCACCCCCTCAGCAAAATCCTAAATTCAAATTCCCGAGCTCATGCTCGGTCGGATCAGCTCCTACGCCAATCAAATTCCTGAGCTCATGCTCGGTCGGATCAGCTCTTGCGCCATTCCAATTCCCGAGCTCCTGCTCGGTCGGATCAGCTCTTGCGCCATTCGAGTTCCCGAGCTCCTGCTCGGTCGGATTAGCCCCTGCACCATTCCAATTCCCGAGCTCCTGCTTGGTCGGATCAGCTCTTGCGCCATTCAAGTTCCCGAGCTCCTGCTCTGTCGGATCAACCCCTGCACCATTCGAATTCCCGAGCTCATGCTCGGTCGGATCAACTCCTGCGCCATTCCAATTCCCGAGTTCTTGCTCGGTCGGATCATCTCCTGCGCCATTCCAATTCCCAAGCTCCTGCTCGGTCAGTTCATCTCTTGCGCCATTCAAGTTCCCGAGCTCCTGCTCGGTCGGATCAGCCCCCGCCCCATTCAAGTTCCTGAGCTCCTGCTTGGTCTGATCAGTCCCTGAGCTCCCACTCGGGACTAGTCCAGAGCCACCACGGGCCAGCAGCTAAGCACAAGACCTCATCTTCAGCACCCTCATCGGGCACCTCGAGAAGGTCTTCCCGGAGGGGGAAAGAATGATATGGCAAATAATGACATGGCCGCCACGTCCTCGCGCCCTTGGACAACTGGCCCGTCGACGTGGCCGATCCGACGCGGTAAGCTAGCCGGATGCAAGTATGGGGGCGCCAGCGGTCGTACGACCGACCTGACACAGGTAAGGTCGACACCCCAGCGGTCGTACGGCCGACATGACACAGGTAAGGTTGACACCCTTACCTGCAGACGCATGCCTCACCGCAAGGACGACAAGCGTGGTGGAAGGGTACAAGGGCATGGTAAGCCATAAGGGCAACAAGGTTGTCAAGTACGAATAACCTACAACACCCACTATATAAGCTCCTACACCTCTACGGGGCAGGGGGATCGAAAAATCAACCACAAAACTAACTTGATCATCGGAGGGGTCACGTCGGGAACTTACCCGACCCGACCTCCTTGCAGGAGTCGGCGCCCGACCCCACCTGAGGTGCCTCCTCCTGACCCGAGCTCCGCCACTCCAGCAGCCAACCCCCGTGACGGGGTACGAGGGATCCATCCATCTAGTTGAGCACCGACTCCGTCCCGAGACGACCACGGGCAAACTAGCGCACAATGGCTTAAACCAACAGTGCCCACTCAGTGACGACGGGGGCATATCGTATCTACTGCACAGACACCATATTTGGCTCTAACAACACGTTCCATCAGCGTGTTCCATCAGTAGAGGATATCGTTTTAATATATTACAAATTTATTGGTCTCCATATAATAATCATGATACCCAGTTCACCTCTCACTTGAACGTCGCCCAGTCTCCAGATATTTGAAAGCAGTCTCTCACAACAACTTATATATATATATATATATATATATATATATATATATATATATATATATATATATATATATATATATATATATATATATATATATATAGAGAGAGAGAGAGAGAGAGAGAGAGAGAGAGAGAGAGAGAGAGAGAGAGAGAGAGAGAGAGAGAGAGAGAGAGAGTTGTCAATTGAATTTAGAGCATGTCGTTCTGATCTGTCCTTGTGTCCCCGTTTTGACACCAACGCTGCTCAACTTGATCATGGCCTTAGAAAACTCGTAGGCAAACCTCAGACCCAAGAGGCCGCGTATGTTTCCGGCATAGTTGCCGACAATGACCTGAGTTGCGTCATCTTCCCAGAGTCTCTGGTCCGACTCCAGCACTCCGTTGCCATCCCTCAGGTTCTTAAAGAAGCTCGCGTCGAACTTGGTCATGCTGCCTTTGTCGAGGGCGACTCGAGTGGAAAAATCGCCATCATCATTGGGGCAGATGGCTTGAAGTTGTCCCAATAAGGCTTCATTGATAGTAGGATCAGCGTTCCCTGTGGCTGTGAAGTTATAGAGGCGATACCGGACGAAGACACAAGCCGTTTGACCAATGGTGTGCGCTCCTGCACACGAGAGAGAAAAGAGGTATTATGGAAAATAGATATACTAACTACTTACTACATGGGTGTGAATGAGCAAAGTGAGATTGATTACCGACTAACGTCACGAGATCATGATCCGTCAGGCCTTTGTCAGCAAACTTTTGTCTCTGAACACCTACGGAATCGGTCGGTGACGGTAAACTTGTGGCATCTGAAGCTGATGAGCCCAAACCATCTCTTCTTCCCAACGGCACCGACCAGCTGGGTCCATCACTCTACAGTAGTTACAGTATTGACCCCAAGGAATTTTATGCAATTCAATCCAAGTGTTTATATAGTACGTACATACACGAAGAAATCCATCCGAGTCTGCAGAACAAAAGCTAAATTGTTGAGTCACTAGAGGACAAACGCACCAGATCCACAGCGTCACGAGCAGCTAACGCAAGTACGTCGGCACAAGAGACGACTCCCGGGCACGTTGCCTCCAACTGCGATTTAGCATCATCCACGACTTCAAATCCTCTCAACCCAAGGTTTTGCACCGCGCTTCGCTCCGCAGAAGCCCCGGAAATCAAAACAGATCCATCGCAACCCTTCCCAAGACGAAGGAAGCATGCAACCCAGATGAGTCCCGACGATGCAATCAAATGGCGGATTGATTGTAGCATATGGACAGATATCCCCAACAAAAAAACACGTACCGTCGAATCCACCTCTACTGTCGCGTCGCATTAGAGAACTTGTATTTATTTAAAGACAGTAGTGAATTCAAGAAACAAGAGAACAAGAAGCACCCAAAAAATTAAGCCGTACGTACATAACAAGGATGGCTCTAATGTTAGATAGAAGAAGCAAGTCTTTGTTAGTATGGATTTTATTATGAGAGTGAGAATAACTCCAAAAAAAAAAAAAATAAAGGAAAAACCAAGAAGGCAAACCTGCACAAAACAGTCGTGAAAGTGGAGTCTCAGCAAGCCAGCGGCGATGGTGGAGTCTCTGTTGAAGTACTTCTCGACAGTTGACCTCACGATTTGCTCCGCGCTGGGACAGGTGGAAGAATAGAACCCCTTCTGCAAGCCTCCTTGGGCTTCAACAGAAGATTCTATCGATAGGATTACAAGAGAAACAGTCAGCGCGGCGATCATTTTTGTCACCGCTACCATCTTCCTATTACATGTACGAACAAGGATCGACTGTCTGATGCCTTTATATACATACATATATACATACATACCTTCCTAGTAGGTTGCCATTCTATCATTTTTTTTATTCTTCTCCTAAGATAGTGGATAGAGCACTTCAGCCACATGTGGAGGAATGGACGGCTGGCTTTTACATACTTTTCTGATCCTCTTGCATGAACTTACCAGGTCAGAGTGTTGTACTAAATTTCGATCAACATAATACTGCCATCTTCTAGCATAAACATTGGATATCCGATCTACTACCATTCCATCATCTTTTCTAACTATTTTAATCATGCCATTCCTTAGCCCTAATGCCTGCTACGACTACACGAGTCAATACTGCTGGTTTGGCCAATAAGATAGATAGATAGATACTTTTTTAACAACAGTTCCAGTGGTATGAAGTAAAAGACTAGCTTTTCCAAAACACAACTTCGTGTTGCACACCAACAGAGAGAAGAAAGACAATGAGAAATAAGATATAGGAGGAAGGTAGGATAACAAAAAATTTCTTATGAAGTCATACCAGTGTGGAAGGCGGGTGAAGCGGAGGTGGTCGATACTTTTTGCTAGTGGATTTTGCTTCATACATATCCACTATGATTTTTCCAATAAAAATACTCCACTATGCGCGCGTGACTTTGATGGTTTAAGTGCTGTATTAAAAAAACAAATAGAAATACCTAATAGACCACTCGGAAATAGAAACAATCGATTAGTGGAACCCTCCCTCATACGATTCCACTATTATGCTTGTTCGAATAGAATCCTACCACCCACCATCCACATAATGCTTAGTGTTGCTCGTTCTACGAGTAACAAACACATTTGGTCTGGGTGGGTGCAGTACTAGATATTGAAACAATTGCTACAAAACAGTTTCAAACTTAGATGGCAACTCGTAGAAACCTTTTCTATGACAAAATTCATTTATCATGCTTTATTATTTTCTTTCGAAAAGGCAAAAAAAAACTGTATTGATTTAAGGCAAAACACTACGTTCAAAGCTTCTAGCATTATTGGAGCACAAAACCTGGGCATGCTGAGAGGGACACTCCCCTCTCCAAATACATCAAAACTTGGAAGAATGCCCCAAATATCAAAACTTGACAAGCCAGTTGGCTACCTCATTTCCCTCCCTATCTATATGGGAAATCACAAATGCATCAAAACTTGGAAGAACGCCCCGTTCCTCTTCCTTAGAATCTTCATCGATCAGATTCCACATGGATACAAAAATAGCCATCCGCCATTGCCAGTTCGAGTCCATCCCTAACTGTAGCAGCTTCACGGTACAAGATATCCAGCTGCCCCACCACCCTGGGTGCAGCAACAATAACATTACCAGCATCATCTCCATGGACAAATCCCAATTCGCCTACCTGATCACACCCAACAGATCAATCACAGTTCAGTTTCACCCATCCATTTTGGGATTTATACCACCTAACCTGCTGGTGATGTTACACCCTGCATAATGCCATCAGGTCTTGTGGCATCGTCAGTAGCCATGACTAAAGCTACTGCTTTCTGACAAACAAACAAACAAACAAAAAAAGAAGTTTTGTCTGATCAAAAACAGCTTCATTTCTAGCCCTCCACAACCACCAAAGGGTAGTAGCAATAATAGCCATAAACACTAATTCAGCTTTCTCACCCAACAACAACAACCTCTGCCCAATCAATTATAGGATTGTAAGTCTCAGCTCGTGTTATTGTTCCACTGTCTTACATGAATCAGCAGCAAAATTATAACGGAAAAAGCTACGAGAGATTGATTCAAATTCCAACAAACAAAATGGATACAAAACAGCATTGCATACTCCCAGGCGAGCAAGTCTATCAGACATAGGGAGGCAGTGGTGCAGAAGCTTCCAGCAAAACACCTTGATTCTAGGCAATGCTGGCAGCCTCCACAAACAACACCACCAGCCCTCCTGTCCAATAGACAAACCCACCTGGCAACGCAAATACTTGTAGGCAGATTTAGCAGAAATCACAACCTTCACATCAGACTTCCAAAAGTCAAAAATCATCAAGTGGCACAAGAGATACATCAATCTGGCACATCAATCTGGCAGATAACACTAGTCAAAACATTCCCAAATCAATAGTTCAACTTATCCACATTCTAGCATCTATCTATCAATAGATCAGAAACCATACAAGTATAAATTATGCAATTCAAAAACATCACAAAGCGATGGTGTATAACAAAAAGGAGTATTCAGAATTCATGGATCGATAAAAGCTCTAATAGAAGATCCACCACCCACGAATTTAGCAAAACCATTCCATAATTTCTCAAGGGCCGCAAAAAAAAAAAAAAAAAAAAACTGAAGCTCTAGCTATCCTTAGCAGAATAGTGAATATTCCAAGGATCAATGTCCCCATATTTAGTCCTACCCACATCAATTCAAAGACCATTAGACCTATTCAAATACTATAGAATCCTCCAACCCTGCAAAGCAAACTTCATGATATTCAAATCCTTGATACCCAAACCACTGTCATCCTTAGGCAATATAACCTTATCCCAAACAATGAGATGCAAACCACATAAGCCAGTATTCTTACCCCACAAAAAATTCCTAATAGACTTCATAACCCCATCTCGAATAGAATTAGGCATCAAAGTAACACTGATTGTGTGTAACAGAATAGAATTGAGAGCAAAATTAATTAACATAAGCCAACTAGTTTGCGAAAGGAGATTTACCTACCAAGACCCAATTTTGTTAATAATCAGTTGAACAACAATTAAGATCCGACTTGCTAACTCTCCTAGGTGCAATCAATGCTCCAAGATACTTCAAAGGAAACTGGCCGTCTTTATACAACATATTACAAATCTCATGCCTCACCCCCCCCCCCCACCCACCACCCCCCCCCCCCCCCCCCCCCCCCCCCGACTAGTTTTCCTAGGGAAAAAAAATTCATATTTGAAGACATTGATTTTCTGATTAGTGAGAGACTCAAACATGGAAGATTTGTCTATTAGATTCACAAGACTGTTTTGTTAGCCCAGAAGCAAAGCAAGATATCATTCACATATATTAAGTGACATACTTTATTCTCTCTTAAAACAAAAAAGAGTGATCAACTTTTTATCACACGCATCATTCAATAAATAAGTCAAAATTTGAGCCACAGTGATAGGGAAAGAGGATCATCTTGTTTGATACCCCTCTCCCTCTTGAAATATTGAAAAGATAAACCATTAATAAGACAAGCAAAGGAAGGGGTCAAAATGCACGTCTTAATCCATTGAATGAACTTGCTTGGAAAGAAATTTGTATCAAGCACCTTGAGAATCACCACCCAAGATAGTCTATCATATGCTTTTTCCAAGTCAAGTCTAATAAGGATCTAAGACTCTTTCTTTTGGAGTTAAACATTGACTGGACAACTTCCTAGGCAACCAAAATATTATCATGGATAGACCGATCTGAAATGAAAGCAAACTCTTCTCTAGAATTGAGTTTATGGTAATATTCGATCTATTAGCCAAAACCTTGGCCAGAATCTGATAACTCATATTATACAAGGAAATTGGTCGAAAGTCCTTATTTTACTTGGGGTTTCTACTCTTACGAATGTACACAAGAAAAGTTTTAGTCCAATCAGGAGGGAGGATAGCATGATCAAGTCTTGGATTCAAAGAATAAAAAATGATGTCTCAATAAAACTTAAAGAATGCAACCGTGAAACCATCCGGTCTATGATTTTTTCCTAGACTGAGGGAGTTAAGATTATCCCAACTCTTGCACCGACTAGAAGATCGCTCTAAAAATTCAAGATTCAAATACGAGAGACCCCAATTAGGAATGTTGAGCCTTCTCAAATTAGGAGTATGACCACTATCAACCTTCCAAAGTTTGGAATAAAAAGAAACAAATTCAATCCTTGTTCAATCATGGTCTATAATGCAAAGATCCCTTATCATAATATGCTAGATGAGGTTGAACCACCTACGACTAGTAACCAAAGTGTGATAGAATTTAGTGTTGAGATCCCCCTCATCAATCCACTTAGTCTTGCCTAAGACACCATCATTTCAGGTTAATCTTTCCAAACAAAATAGTGTGTCTATTGTATAGGCAAGACAATTGAAGGTTATCAGCCTCCCCAAGACCACCAACCCTAAACACACTAATGGCAATCTCCTACTGGGTGCTACCTAAGGCATCCTCAATTTTACCATGATAGTTTTTATTCCAAAAGGACAAAAACCCTCTAAGCATACCTAAATAACCCGAAATGACCTCAATCGGACCCCACTACAAGAATGAAGAATCAACATTCCAAACATGTTGAACGTCACAGACCTTATTGTACTCAACCCAAAAACAATGAAATTTAAAAAGTCTACATGAATTCGACTATTTAAAGAAACACTCGGATAAATGCCCGTTAAAATCCAAGGACCCAAGTTTTTAAATTGAACTACGGCATGCACAAAGAGGGTTTGGGCAGAAAGCACCTGAACATTGATGATTGGGAGCCACCATAGCAACGAAATGCCCCTAGATGCACCAGCCACCAGGACTGGCATAGAGCTCCAGCCTCATACGAGTCTACCAGCAACCCTCAGAATCAAGGTCTCATCAGAGTGAGTCTCCTGCAAAAACACCAACCCAATATTGTTGCTACACACAGTATACTGAATGAAATCCTTCATAGGGCCTGGCCTCTCTTCATCAGAGTGAGTCTCCTGCAAAAACACCAACCCGATATTGTTGCTATACGCAGTATACTGAATGAAATCCTTCGTAGGGCCTCTCTAAAGCCCTCGACAATTTCAGCTTAAAACATTCATAAGAAAAAAGAAAGGAAAGGGTTAGGCAACTCCCTTTGGCAGTGTAGAACTACTGCAGGCAACAATGTATGCTTTGATGAGCCAGAGTTAAACTTTACCAAATTAGAAAAGATAGATTTCAACATAAGTTCTAGAAGAACATAAAGACCAGCTTTAGATGAAATTACCAAATTATATGCTTGGAAAAATATCTCAATATAGATAAGCTAAAAATATATTATTCAGGAAGAATTAATCCAGAATTTGAAAAGGATAACGTCCTTCTGCTACGTATTGTAATAAAAGATGCCACCTCCTTCGACGATGACATTGATGCTAATAAATGCCAAATCTCATCTTCCTTATTGGATCCTATATAGAACCAAAAGAGGAGGATCTTATTCTCTATCATTTTAGTTAGAATGATTAATTTAATCCAAATTCCATAGCTACAAACCTGGTTAGCTTGCGCACACAAGATCAACCATATTTCCAACTTATGCAACTAAACTTTTGGGTGTTGTCACATATACATCATAATCTTTGTAAACTTTAATTTCAAGCTTTCTATAAGCCATGAACCAACAACTATCTAACATCAAACCAATATATATTTTAAGGAAATTTTAGGTCATCTGCAACTGCTTTCAAGCCAACAAAACTGTGCTGAACTTTGATCTGAATATACATTTTAATCAGACAAGAAAATTGAAACTTAATAGATGAATGAAACAATTATTATTGCAAGGAATTATTGTTATCCCAATCATAAATGTACATTGAGCATCAATAAAAAACGAAGTAATTCTTGTCTATATTAAGAAGTCAATCCTGTGTAGACTATATAGTCTACAGGATATCATTTTTAAATAAATATACCGGGTGACCACAGACATCAAAACCTAAAAGGACGGGTACCAAGGACATAATGAAATCTCAAACGAAGAGGAAAATAAATTATAGCATATTATAAAGAGAAGATTATCTACGAGTCCTACTACACTATATAGTCCTACTACACTAAATAAGCAATTAGGAAAACATTTCATAACAAAATGCAAACATGTGAGATTAAAATTGATGGTGTCAAAAGGATGATCAGCATACCCAATAAGTAACATTCCACCTGGAATCAGAGAATATGATAAATAACCTACTCTATCAAGATTTTTCGACGAAGGGAACGGGAGGATGGTGTCGGGGAAGGGGAGGAGCTGCGAAGAAGGCGGGGGGGCGGGTGTAGTGGGGCTGTTGCAGCGTGCCATGAGGCGGGGGCGGGTGGCGGGGAAGAGGGAGGGGGAGGATGATGTCGAGGAAGTAGGGGACTGCGACGAAAGAGGAAGGGGTAGGGAGGAGGGATCGGCGAAGGGGGAGGGAAGGGATGGCCTGCGACGGCGAAGGATTTAAAAAATTTTGGATTAAAAAAAAAGGCTAGATTTTGTTTCGAACCCTGAAATCCCTTATCACAATCAAAATTTTGTGGAAACCTCCTGAAAGCAGCAACTGCGAGTTTTTTGGGATTGGAATGAGGCAACGGCGAGTCCGAACTGGCAAAGAGAGGCAACCATGTGTCTCAGTGCTCACCGTATAGGTCCATAAATGAAGGCATGTTTCACTATTTTTCGTGATTGAAAACTTTCTTCAAGGTTTTGAATGGGAATCATCCTGTTTCTGGTCAAGTTGATTATTATAGTCTTACACCAGTTTTCCGATGTTACTACATCTGAATAAACGAACATGCATTGGGCTTCAGAAAGTAGCGTAATAGAAATGTTTGGTTACGAGTTGATCAAGAAGCTCTCAATGATCATCCATGCAGGCACATATAAATAAGGACTTGTTCATTAATTAAACCGGAAGTTAAACTGCTCAAAGAACTCAAAAAGTGATCTTAATCAAACCAGCAGGATCGCTTACAACAACTGAGATGAACTCCTTAACATGCCCTAGTTAATTCAGATACATTACCACATTTGATATCAAATCAAGTGTCCAAAATTTGATCAGACTGACTTGACTTACCAGTAGATGCATACATAATAAGAGCATGCATCGCAGATAGTGCCACTATGTTTTGAAAGAAGATTTTTTGCTTGGAAGTAATATCATCTCCAGAACAAAGTATTAACTTCAGCTATTACAACAGTGCGTGGATGATCCACATATTCCTGGTAACATTTTAGATTCCAGATAGTGCCTATTCCTCAGGTCTCTCGTGCATCCCATCCCTATGCTTCATCAGTATGTATTCAACTCATAACCATCTTGTCAAAGCTGCCGTCCTTGACTTCTCTCATCCCAGAGAAAACTTTAAGTCTGCAACAATATTTAACCAAAAATATAATCAGCTACTATGTTCAATAGAGTGGTACTCAGAGATTACTAGGTATTGTTGCCAGTATAGAATGAATTCTTCAAACTGCTACCATCTGCTAGTTATGCAGATATAAGGCTGTCATTTGCAAGATACCTTTGATGGCTTGTTGAATACCATAGGAGCTAGCTATGCAGGACACACACACATATCAACCACTTGTTCATATTAATCTATGACTTTCTGGGCATTTGACTTACTGGCATCAACAGAAACAGAAATGAATACATCTATTAACTTTAGTGTCTTTCTTTTAATATCTAGAATTCATATGTGTCATAATCTTCAATCCTTGTCCCACATCCGTGTTTGTGCCTCTCAAGTGTCCCTTGAAGGAACTGTTTTAAACTAAGTGGTCATTAAATGCAAACGATATCAGTTTGATAAATGCAACAACAAAAACAAACAAAAAGGAATCTACTTCAGGCACCCGGAGGAGAACCAAGCCTCACCATTATTTTCAATAATAATAATTTATCTGTTTGCATGCCATAGTTATGTGCATAAAGGTCTAGTTGGCATGCTCAGGTCTAGATGGCTTGTCTTCTTTCAGTATGCAAAAGATTATTATGGATTAGAAAACACAGAGTAAAACAGATGTGAGGCGTTGATGCAAAAGGCAGCACAGTAGATGCACAAATATGGCTCCTACAGTAAAAGTTTAAAATAGCATATCCTGGATGAACCACGAAATAATCTTAAAAATAGAATGAAGGTTTATACCATAATCTAAAAAGTTATACTTAAGACTCATGAAACAAAGTTCATGTGAGAGACTGGAAGAATGGGGGAAATACTAAAATCTGACTCTCTGAACTTGAACAAGACCTGAGAAAAACACAAATTGAACTGTCACACGACTAAACTAATGTAACAATGGACTTAATTCAAATTTTAGGTCTCGGTAAGGCATGTTCAGCGAATGCATTTACAAAGACCTTCATGTTTAGCTCTCAAATCCACTAGTCATACCAGTTAATGGAGCAACAAACTATTCAGAGAGTTTATCAATGCCTTTGAGTTGCACAAATGCTTGAACTTCTGCTGAAAGAGGCAGATTTTTTACCTAAATTAAGGAAGGATATGAGAACGAAATATGAGAGGATATGTGCAACACCATCCACTGCTCCAACACTGCAATTAACAGATTCAATAATAATACAACAACACATATAATAAAGAGAGTATGTTCTTGAGCGACAAATGGGGAATACTACAATATCCTACCACAGATAGAAGTGGCCCTTGCTTGAACTTATTGTGGAAGGCAAATGCAAGTGGCTTTGGCTTTTCTCCTGGTCCTCTAATGAAGCCACTAGATTTGACAAGAAAATGATGCATTAGAGAACATTCGAGCATAATATTACAGCTTTAATAATGAAATATCATATAAAGAGAAAAAGCATATTGCTGCAAAATGATAGTGCTAACACTAAAGATGCTGAGACGAGAGGTGTCCTCTTAGTGTCATATATGGCAATCAGACCACTGTACATATCATCTCCATCTTTGTATGACAAAGCTAAGCGTTCTCCTGAAGCATCCCAGGTTACCTTCTCAATGCCTCTACTGAGAAATTACAAATAGAGCATTAACAAATAATGCAAAAAAAAACATGCTATAACTGTCATAACATACTCAAGATAACTTGTACAGGAAAACATGAACCAGAAATATGCAAATTATATGTAACAGACAGTCATGATTCATTTGCTTTACTTTGCATCAATTTTTAGTACCACATTATAGGCAAGTCCACATCCTTGTAAAAAAGTAATTTATTTATGCACACAATATTAACCATTGTATTATAAGTAACGTTCAACAGTCCATCACCTTATCTAGAGATGTACAGGTTTAATGAGTTCAATCTCCTAATTAATATCAGTCTTCTAAGGATTTAGTTTACTATATTTTCATATTTCACAGGAACAATATCGATAGTAATTAAAACAAAGTCCCCTTCCTACAAACTTATATTATCAACCGCTGGTGATTGCAATTATCCTTTAAGGTTCTCCATATATCAACTCTCAAGCCCACCTTCACATGGATGGAACCTGTCTATTGTAGAGTACATGATAAATGTTGCAATTCCTATGGGATGCCAGTGCAGAGAAGTTACCATCATGCTGCTGAATAGGGTCACACTGTCTAATACCTCAGAACGGCAGCAAAACATCAACCCATCCCACCCTCATATCTCCAGGAATCTTTCTACTCATTTCTGCACCATCATGTCATAACCTAATAAGTTTCTTAGAATTTTTTCCACCCAAATTATTCCACTTTTGAGCAAATGATGTTATATGATACCAATATAGCAGAAAGATATGATTATGAACCCAAACCAAGGTTCGTCGTATCGGTCCATACCGGCATACCAAGATTATCTCGATACAGTTTGGTATTCGGTACTGAGTGGTACGTACAGTCCATACTGCTCGGTACATTATAATATAATATTTTTTTTATAAGATAAGATAATATAATATAATATAATATTAATATAATATATATTAGAAAAAATAAAAAAGCTAGCGACGTCACCATGATCCTTCTCCCCACGCGGGAAGACGAAACGTCTCCCCACGCGAGGAGAAGGAATCGCCCGCGGGCGACGAATCGCGCGAGCGATCCACGGGCGACGGACTGCATGGGGGAATCGGTGAAGAGCAGCTAATGAGGTATTTTTCTCCTCTTCTTATTCTTCTTCTCCCTCTTCTCCTTTTTCTTATTTCTCCCTCAATCTACCGTCGATGGCCAAAATTGACCGCTAACGACCGATTTAGGTGGTACTGCCCGATAGTGGGCGGTCCACGTACTGGTCAACTGGCGGACCGATACATACTGCCCGGTATAGGACCTTACCGCTCGGTAAGGCAAACCTTGACCCAAACATTTGAATTTTCTTATAAAATTTCCCACAAAATGTCTTCCGTCACAGACACCCACATGAGTCAAATTTCTAGCAGTTCCATTTAAAACATCATGGGAATTAGGTTCAAGGTTCACCAAATCCAAGCACTACGTAGTGTCACGAACTTAGCTGATTTTTCCTAAGTCGTGCGGCACCCTTGTGTGTCCGTCCGTAAAGGTCAACCTCCCTAAAACCTCCTATGGTCCCTTAGGACCTACAAAAAAGAGCAGCGATTTAAATTTTTGTCCATTAAATTCGCCAATTCTTTTGAAAACTTGTTAGACCCTGATTTCTCATGTTGGAAGTACCATATAGTTAGTTACATTTTGGCCAAGTAGAAAGTAATTCTTTAACCTAATATCACTATCATTTTGATTTGACCCCATGACATAGGTTGGGCATGTTTATTTGGACATCCTCCAATTGTATCGTGCATGATGTTTCAAACATTCAGGATAAATTATACCAAGTGGAGTAATGTAAAACGATGATTTGCCTTACCAATCTGTACCAGTGTACCGAGCGGCCATCAGTAAGGTACATACCGACACATTGATACAGTGGGGTGTATCGACAACTGATATGTACTACCCATTGTGATCCCTTGTTGGACTGATATATACCGCTCGTACCGAGCGGTACACTGTGGTACAGCAAACCTTTTGTAAAACATCTTTCATTTTGTTCCATTGTTTAATTACATTCAATGACCACCATTAAATGATTAATTATAATACTGAAATTACACTAAATGGTTAACTATGATTCATAAAAGTCTGGATAAATTTAGGAGCCTGCAAGATATAAAAGAATGACATACAATCAGGTGGTGAGCTTTCATTACCTTCCAGTCAAAGAGACAATTTCTGGCAATTCCACTGGTACAAGGTGTGCATCTGTGGTCAAATGACACAGAAATAACAAGATAGTTATCAATCTGCTAAATCTAAGATTATATCAGAAGATACTATAAATTAAAACTGTGCTGATATAGATATTGGACAGGTAGTTTTCTATTGAAGGTTCCATATATTCATGATGATCAATATTTCTCAAATAAATAGGTAACAAAATGTGCATCAGGAATATAACACTATTTAACACCATAATACAATTATTGTAATTTCTTTAACAAACAAAAAAGCCGCTCTGTCTAAAGCAAAAGATTTTGTATTTATCAATTTGAATTCTACACATCATATACCATGATATCTTTGTATAACTCAGTATATGCTAGCACAAGTACCTAAATTTCTATGATCGGCACTATTTTTTGAACTTACAATCACACAACATTGCATTACATGAAAAGCATACTTAATCAGTTACGTTCTCCAAAAACTTTGGTGTCTAACACTATCACATATATCAGACGCTATTAACGTTATTACACCTTTCTTATCTCCCTCTGACAGTCAAGTAGAAGTTGAACTATATTGTCCTATCAATTCCAATCTACACAAATATCAACTTTCAAATAAAGAGTTACAAAGATGGGCATTTGCTTCCGCTTTCACAGCTCCAACACAGCAGTAAAATTAACATAATTTCACCTTCTTTTTTATTAGACTGTCCTGAAACAATAGCATTGTTGATGTCACAAACAAGTCAAAAGCAAATATAGCTTTGAGGATCCATTTGGTAACACGGAAAGTGGACAAAGAATGAGAATGAGAATCACATTGTTGATGTTTAGAAAAAAAGTAGTCTTATCCCCATTATGATTATGAAACAGAATTGGTTTACCCTTAAAACAAAATTTTGGTATGTACCAATCCAACTCACCACCGAGGCACGGCTCGCTTAAGTCCCCATCAGCACGTCCCGGTGTACCATGTGTCAGCACACCAGTATAGATTGGTATGTACCATACTAACAAATCTTCGAGATGGGTCCAGTACCCAAAATGGCGAACCCTAGTATAAAGATAAAATCAGGGTTCTTCATTTCATATCAAACCAGACCAGACCAAGCATGCAGTACATACTAGTCTGGGCATGATAAATCGATATAAAATAAGATAATTATATAAAGATAAAATTAAGGTTCTTCATTTTGTATCGGATTAAACTACACAGACGATATGTACCAGTCCAAGCATGGTAGATAGATAGGATCACAACCCCCCTTTCAAGTGATCCAATCTAACCCATTAGAAAAATATTAGAAAGAACTTAAAGCTTCAATTAGGGCACACGAACATGAGCCCTCTTTTCCTGGGGGCATTGGAATTGCTCTTGAGCTGCTGCCATCTGACACTGCCACCACCGCTGTTATACACCAAGGAACGCTTCCTCCTCTTCTTCTCTTCCTCTATCGCTTTCTCTTCTTCTTTCTTCCCCCTCCGCTTCCTTGTCTTCCTTCTTCCCTTCCTCTTCTTTCATCACAGTCACTTCTTCCTTGTCCTCTTTCTTCCTCCTCTTCCTCCACCGTCCTCTCTTCTTCCTTCCTCCTTCCTCTACTGTGCTTTCATCTTCTCCTTCATTTGTCGTGTGTTGGCACACCCACACGTATGGGTCCTTCAAAGACCGATATAGATACAGTACGCGTGATATAATACTCCTTGGATAAAATAATGGAAGTATGAAATAATATAAAAGAAGGCATATATAAAGGAGTACAACATTTATTATATATATATATACAAGAATTAAAGATATGGACAAAATATTATATATAAAACAAAAAACATAAAATATATCACATATATAAATAACATCTCGAGTTAAAAGATTTTATTAGTTGTTTAAACCAAGGTTTGACATACCGGTCCGTACTGGTGTACCGAGATTATCTCAATACCACACGGTACACACAATGCATATCGCTCGATATATTAAAATATTTTATAATATAATATTAAAATATATTTTAAAAACGGAAAAGAAAAGGAGCGATGTCGCCTCGATCTTTCTCCTGGCGACGGTGCATGGGCGAGGATGGCGACGGCGCGCGGGCGAGGAGGAACGGGGAAAGGAGGTACTTCTTTCTTCTTTTCCTCTTCTTCTTCTTCTTCCCTTTTTCTCCCTCAATCGATCGCCGACGATCAATTTCTCCCTCAATCGACCGCCGACGATGATTTCTCCCTCAATCAGCCACCGATGGCCGAAATCGACTATCGACGATTGATTTTTGGCAGTACCGCCCGATAGCAAGCGGTCCGCGTACCGGTAACCTGGCAGACTGGTATGTACTGCCTGTACCGAGCGGTACAGATCGAAATTGCAAACCTTGGTTTAAACTAGAGTTCATAAAAAACATGTAAAAGGACTTAATGATTTGATTATAGTCTTACCACACTGCTTCTAACCAAGATTTCTTCGATCTAACTACTACTCATCATTACATGCAAAATGCATGAAACATAGATAACAAGAAATATTCAAGACGTACTAGTTTGATTGGTGGCATGGAAACTTCTACATAGTGTAGCTCTATCGAGATTAATATATTCCATTAGACTAAAACTCATTTCTCAATGCTTCTAATGAATGATTGTCTTGCCACCAAAACGTTACAAAACAAGAGAAACATACTCGATGATCGATACGCGGACTGCTCCGTTCCGGATGGTACATAGGAAGACGCTGCGTACCACTCCAAGTGGTTGTGTTTGTTTAGTTTCTTTTTTTTTTTTTGTAGCCAAGTGGTGACTACAATTTGGAAGGTCAGCATCCAATCTAATAAAGGTTGCAGTCTATGTGCTTTCACAAATGACGACATTAAAAGGATATGAACATAATTGGTCAACATTCAATTTGATTCACATGAAGGTCTACAAACCGGCTATTATGTAGACACTTAAAGAAAGCTTGCATATGTGCACTACAATATGTGTTGTGATATGCCAACCTCAACAAGGAACTAGGAGGAGCCGGAGATGGACTCTTTTGACTCTAGTTCTATAACAAAAATTATCAACCAATATTGGAATGGGTCGAGGCAACAAAAGACCTAGGGGATCAAATGAGATAGGAGAGCCCCACATCCATCTCGTTCCATCACTAAGGCTATATAAGAAAAGGAACATCCTAGTAGGAGGAACAACACCCTCAGTCAGAATGTGACGGTCGCACATTGAGGAGCCAATCTAATAGGGTCTATGGCACCAAACAACCACAGACGTCCTAGCGTGTGAAGAGAAGGGGAAGGTAGTATCATCAACCAATTCATTAGAAAGAGATGTCAAGCAACAATTTCAGTCTAGTGATGAGACTCCCTTATATTCTATGCTCCATAAAGATAGTAGTATCATTGTATTGATTGTTCCATCTACTCCTCAGGGTGGGGCATGGATAGAGGGCCATCTACTCATGGTAGGTGAGAACTACAAGGAAGCTGGATACCTATTACTAAACTCTAGGACAGATTGCTTAGATGCATTTTAAGGCATATATCTATGATGATCAGTCACATCAAACCTACACAATAACATCAATTATTCAATGTAAAATTGTAAATGACTATGAGAATAATGAGTTAATACATTAACATATGATAATATCACTAATGTTTCTACTAGTTCATTAAGAAATCATAAACAAGGTGTAAGCAGGTTGATTATGATGAAAACATTCACGATAAGTTGACAGAATTTTTTGTTTTAACACTTCCTGGACCATCCTTGCCTATAATGCTGCTCTATATGTGAGACATGTTTAATGATAAAACATTTGTATGATAATTATTAATCAGCAGAAAGGTTCATACATGATCAGTCAAGTCAATTATAAGAAAACTAGTTTCATCATTCATACAACAGAAAACACAACCTATTGTGACTATGGCAGATTGATTATACATGTTAGAAATAAGATAAGTTTCTAATTAAGACCAGATCACATACCCAATGAAGGAGGCCTTGATGCAAAGTGAATTGAACCCAAAGTTACTGATTCAGAGAATGAAATTAGTATCATCCGTCCTTCTGGATCCCATGTAGCTCCCTAAAGAATTTAACAAAAGAAAGATGCAAGTCTTTTAGAGAAATAACCACAGTGACCAACAGAAGAGGGAGAAAAACAGACAGGAACAAAAACTATATGTCAAGATTAAAATGTCCATAATGCATAATCATACTGGATGACAACAGTTACAATTCATAAGCATTAAGGTTTTATAACTTGACCATTGTGTTCCAAGAAGGGGGAGAAACTATACAAGGGCAGTCAACATTTTTTTTCATAGAACCAAATTAAGGACAATATTATTTTTGAATTACATACTGTGACATATCCACTAGTTGAAGACCAAGGTTCTGATGTCCAAGTATTTGTCTCCCATAGGTAGAATGTACCATCGCTACATAGAATATTGAAATAAACTTTCAAATGAATGTCAACTAAGACCCAAACTTGTTTATATGATCAAACAAAAATTGAAAAAGAATAAAATTTGAGCATACAACTTAGCAGTTAGAAAATAGTCTCCACTCGGTGACCACTTCAGCATTGATATCGTGCCTAAACCTCGTCGAATAGGAGTTCCTAATCCTGTACATACAAAGTTTAGAAGCATTATAAAACAACAAAAAAACATTTATTATGAATTGATCTGACAACCTCGTGCAAAAGTTAGACTGATACAAGTAAAGCACCTCATAGCTGATCTCCCAAGAGAATTCATTTTTATATAGCCAAAGATGTGAATTGTCTATGATATGGTAATTATTATTTCTTTGAAATAGGAACAAAAACCAAATGAAAATCACAAGAATAATAGACTGGTTTCTGTCCACCGGGAGCAACCAAATGCAACAATTTCTAAGTGGAAACAAAAAGACAACAAATAAGAACACTGAATACCATATATATCATTTTGGAAGGGGCTCTTACTGTAGACATCTGTTGTTTTAGTACATATATGGGTTTAAGGATTAAGAAGCCACAACTGAAATCGCGCTTAACTCCTGAATAAAAGCCACTCCTCCCTCCTCTCCCCGGTGCCATTCCACCTCCTGCCCTCCCCAATGGAGAAGGTCTTCTACTTTAGATTCTTTTCCAAATCAGATATTGTAAAAACCCTCACTGGAGGTCCATGGTTTCTAAGGGGCCAAGCCTATGGTTAATCCCATGGAAACCTTGATTCTAACCTCCCATACTAAAAATAACCTTTGCTCCCACTTAGTTACACTTCCCAAGGCTTCCAATTGAGTTTATGCAACCAAACATTCTTGTTCAACAAAATTGCCTAAACTTGATGACATCACTCTTTCAGGTACAAGAGGGGAAATCTGCTCATCTGTGTATCCTTCTAGACCTCTCAAAACCCCTCTCCCAAGGCCTTTGGATTAGAGTGGATACCTCCGTCCAGTCAATAGCCTATGAGAATTGCCCTAAAAATTTAGAGTTGGCAGCAGTGGTGTTTGCCCTAAAAATTTGACGATATTATCTTTATGAAGAGAAGTATGATATGTACATTGATCACAAAAGTTTAAAATTTTTTTTATTCAGAAGGAGTTGAATATGAGGCAGAGGAGATGGCTAGAGTTAGCAAAAGATTGATTGTGTGATTAATTACCATCCTAGGAAAGCGAATAGAGTTGTTGTATGATTGTTCTTGGTTGGGTTGCTATCAGTTGGGTGATTGTGGGTTGTTGTCGATTGGGAGGGGAAAAGGGGGAGGGAGGAGGAGGTTGTTAAGGAAGTTGGGGGGTGATTGTAGCGAAGCGACATGGGAGAAGACGCTGGCCACAAGGGAGGAAAATTAACCTGCTGATGCAATGCCAGAAAGCATACTGAAGAAGCCCATGGAAGTATCAACTATCAATGACAACCAAATAAAAATACTGACAAATAAATATTTTCCATAACAAAATATTGGAGAAATTTTTTTTTACTCTTAAGTAAGAAGCAAGTCAAGATACAATGTCGAACAAAATTATTAAAAATTTGTCCCTCTTTTTTTCCCTACAATGAAGCCATAAATACTAGAATATCCTTTTAAGAAATGTGTATTCACTTATAGTTAGCAATTTAAGGAAATAAAAGAAAAGAAGTCACATCATGATAATAGCTTATAGTTGCTTATATACTGATAAGCAGAATACTTTTAACAGATCGATCACTTGGCATAACAAGAAAGCAATCAATTAAGTGAGTCCAAATAAGAACAATATTAAAAAAACAAAAAATAAAAATACTGAATAGTTACCTTGAGAAATATCCCATACCGTAAATGCTGAACTATCACACGAAGAAGATGCCAAATATGTAATATAATGTCAAGAATAAACTGTTTAACGGAACAAATTATATCATACATACAAAGATTATACTGTCAGTAAAAGGCTCATTCACTATTATATGACAACATCTATGAAGGGTTACAACATTAAATTGCATTGTGCATCAGAGAGCTTTTGGCCTTGAGAAATTAGTGCATTGAGGATGTTATAGAATTGGCTGCAAAGTTTGAAAGAAGTGAAAAGGATATCTCCCACTTGGACTCCAAGAGATTACATTTATTTGTTCATCATTGGGGCTTTGAAGAAAATCTACCAGGATCCATCGAATTCCAGAGCCTCTAGAAACACTACTAACAGAAGAGGTAACTCCAGATCTAACAGATGGTGCATTGCCTGGGAAAGAAGCAGACCAAATGCATATTCCACCCCTGAGAAGAGACATTTGCAGTAATTTAAATTCAAGATATTTACAACGTACTGCAATATAATAATGTTAACAAGTATGTACGACCATAATATTACTTGCATGCAACTGAGAGCATCTTGCCACTGTTCGGCCTCCATTCAAGTGTCTTGATGCCTCTTTGGAAATCACTAGTCAATATGCATGGATCTTTACTATCTGGTCACATGGAAGTTGATTTTCTCAAGGAAACAACCTACGTTTCTATTTCCCATAAATAAAGAAGTTCAAGGACTTACCTAAATCCTCATAATCCCTTATTGTTACTTGACTTGGCCCAGACACAAATGCTAAACAATGCTTATGTGGATGCCAACTTACTCTTTGGGTATCAACTTCTTCTAGTGCATTCAACTATAAAAACAATTTAAGAGGAAAGAGAACATTAGCATCAAGCTTTGAAAGATGATCATCTTAGATCCAGTTCATAAAAGAACAAAATAGCCCTTTTTAAGACAAAAGAAAAAACTAAAGTTGAAAGGTGAGGTCCACAAGGACAGATGTGTTTAGGAGGTTATATGATTGACATGCCTATGAGATACATGTAATGTTCACCATGTTTCAAAGCATAAAAGTTAATGTAAACTAGATTTATCACATGATATTTGAATAGAGAAAAAAATCACAAATCAGAATTAGTCATTCCTGATATAACATTATTGCTTTTCACTGTACAAACATCTTGAAATGCAATGAAAACTTCAAAACAATCTAAAAAATTAAGAAAATAGGACAAGCAACTAAATGGATGACAGACTTATGGAACAGCTAACTCTTCAACAGATAAATACTAAGTTATTGAATTATAGTTTCAATTTAACTCTCAGCATAATCTATAGTTGTTCTTTCAAGGCATGAGCAATAATTAAATTGTAATAATCTTAAAATAGTGGTAAAACTTCCAAATCTTATGTACAAAGTGCAAACAGATGTAAGACTATTGTTTCTAAAGACTTTATGAGTGCATATCTTGGCATTAAAGTAATGTAGATGGATAGATCCCTTCAGGAATGAACCTAGGATCAAAGTTAGATCACTTAAATCACTTATTTCCGTGAACCAAAGTCCTTTGTCCCAATATGGGCATCTCCAAACTTACGTGAGTAAATATCAGCAGTTTATGGCAGGAAAGCGAGTGAAAGAGGAAGACAAAGAAATCCAAAGAGTTAAACTTAGAAAAAAAAACTAGAGAAACAATCACTATTTGTATGTGTACATACTTGTAATGGAAATAATTCCAGTGAAATATAAGAACAATATATCTTTGTATGTGAGATAACAATCACAATTTGTAAAGAAAAGAAGAAGATAATTATTTCCCACGAAGCATTTGGAATGATCATAGCCTTGTTTATTGACTAATAACAAGACCAGAGAAACAAACTTACCTCATTTGGGCAGAAAATTCGCTTAATGGACTCAGAGATGCTCACTTTCAAACCAGCAAAACCCCTTGTCGGAACAGTAATGTTCGGTTCTTGTTCTGCACCTTGCTCTGGGTCAGGCATCATAAGATCTGGTTGGAAAGCAATAGGACTGAACACCATTCCCTAGAAAGGCCAGTATCAATTAGAAAATTCAACCACAAAATGAACTTAACAATAAAATTCATCCCGCTCATAATAAGATACAGACTGCGAAAAGTTAATACAAAAATTTATTTTACCACGAGCTTATGATACATACTGTTAGACCAAACACGTAAACTATTTTTTAATCCCAGTTTCATTCACATTACTAATCAACCAGTAGTTTAAGAAAAGCGAAAAAAAACTAAGATTCACGAAAGATATATTTATTTCAAGAGTTTGTTTCAAAAGAAACTTACCAGAACTTTGCCATAAGTTTCTTTCGCCCGATCATCGAACAAGTTTTCAGCAGTAACTAAGAACAAGAAAAAGGGAGGGAGCAGAAAACATTATTTTCTTACTCGAAGACAAGTTTCAAAATGCACATAGAATGAGATAAGAACAGAGATTAGTACTGAGATCGCGATTAATCTCGCAGATGGTCACCACTCCGGCCTGCGGAAACCTTGGCATTTTGCTTGCAAATAGAACAAGGGGGAAGATGAATAGATCTAGTCGATCTCTCGGTGCGAGTTAGGGTTCGTTCTTGGGCAAGACGTCGGCGGATGTGATTAATTGAGACGGGAGATATGGTCTGGAGACGGCGCAGTCTCCCGGACACGGCGGTGAGTCCTGGCCACGGTCATCGATGTTCAGCGGCCATCGTCATACCCTACTTTTAATTTCACACGTATAATTAAAAATAAATAAAATATTATATTTTAATTTAATTATCAATATCAATAAAAGTATAACAAAAAATTTTAAAATAAAATATAGTAATTTCCTAAACGAAATGATAGAATTATTTTTTTTAACATAACAATTTTGATATATTTCTTTATTTATTATATTTCTAAAATTTATGTATATAAATATATTCATACATCATCATCCATATGTATGTTAGTATGAGCTGACATGTATTCATTTTCCAACCTAATCATTTGGGTAGGATATTAATATCTTTATCAACAAAATAGGATATATAATAGGTAAACATTTGATAAATATAAGTCTTTATAATTTTAAACATGTTAATAGTAAACATCTCAACTTATTTAGTAATTATAATCTTACAATATAGCATATGCATAATAAAAAGATAAAATTTTGTATTGAAATAATTAAAAATATTTATATGTATATATAAGAATTATAATAAATTCATGAACTTCTACATCATATATCATAATATATACATACATCACAAATTTTAATATATTTATATACTCTCACACTGCATATCATTATATATACATATTATATATATATATATATATATATATATATATATATATATATATATATATATATATATATATATCATAATTTATATATTTTTATGCTTATACAATATTTATATTAATATTGAGCTTATGTCTAGCTCATGATAATTATATTATTTAAAATGTTTTTAAATTATATTATAAATATGATAATTTAAGTTGTTATTATTTTAGAGTGAATTAAACTTATGATGACTTTATTTAATTTAAAAAATAAAATATATTAATGAAAGTCATATCCCTTAATGATCGAGGGTATTAAGGAATGATAAATCTATCAAATTGTGAGTATAGGATTATGAGATATCTTAATTAAGAACCTTACCTATTGAAATAATTCATAAAAAATGGGTAAAATTGATAAAATCCATTCTATAGTAGACTATGCTCAAATCTAAAATTTTATTTAAATTTTACCACCATATTTTTGATAATTCATTCTATAATCAAATAAATTAGTCAATATCGATCAAACTATCTTTTAATTTTACAAAGCAGTCATTCTTCATTATCTTATCACAATTTTGGAAATATTTCTCAATGTTTTATGCTAACCCATCAGCATGTGATGATGGATGCATGTTTTTTGGGGGACACTTCTGATCATAGGTATAACACCTTTTGTTTTCAGTCAAAGACAAAAACTTACAAAGACTATATTGTTATGTTACTATTAACTTGTGCCTGAGTATTTTAGATAATGTTTTGGTTTCAACAAGTTAATGGGTTATGATAATTGGTATGAGGGTTTATAATATCTGAGTTGAAGTGGAAAAAGATATCAATTTAGGTTTCACAAGTATACTATGTTGTAAAGGCTTAAGCATCTCGGGAGGGTGCCATCACAGAGACCTCCAAACCAATAGTGTGTGTACCCCTTGCATATCTACTCGTCAAAGGCATTATTTCTTTGGTCATCGATGTGTCTATCCTATCCTAAAGTGCGTGTCTATCTTCTGGTTACCGAAGTTGACACTCCTTGTATGTGTCCCCCATATGTATGGTTGAGACATGTTTGACTAATTCACAGTTTACTAAATTGACAATTGTTCATTATTTTCTATATTTAATTTTTTAACTTCTCTTCAAATGATGAATGGTGAAAGATATAATCCATTGTTCCAAGTGTCAAGACACCAAAAAAAGCATCAAAACAAAAGGTGAGCGAAGGTAAACCCAGGAAAACGATGACAGCCAAACGCAGGGTTGACATGGGTGCCTGGTTCTTCTTGCTAATAAATCACCTGCACCAGTCCAATCCTTGTCTTTTCTTTCGAGAAACTGCATCGACCAATACAACATTGATTGCGTATTCTCTGAGTAACATCTATCTATAGCTCAGGCCAACCACAGCTCGGCAAATTTGACCTTGGATACACTCTCCAGCACCTCAAATGGAGTGATGTCCCCGACCACGACCACCTTTTTGTTTTCCAAGTCCACTTTGAAGGAGCTCACTCCTACAGAAAGAGAGCCGAGCGAGTGAGGTAGATCATGGTGATTCAACGCTTCCTTTCTCTTCTCTTAGATGCTGCCACCTTTACTACCCACCCACTGTCAATGCCAGTGAAATTAGTACAGATATGAACCGAATGAAAACTTGCTCCCACAACAACTACACGTCCACCCGTTCGTACTCGGTCACCCGAGCAGATCTCTATTTCTTGCTCTCCCGATGGTTCATTGACCCGAGCTCTGAATGGTAACGTTAAAGTCAGTCACTCCTGCTTAGTTGTTGTTTTGAATGTCATCCATCCATGTCGGGATAAAAGTAAATGCGCAGAGTTCTTTCTCTCCGACTTAACAAAAACTTCCAACTTTTTAGCTGATGAACAAGTATAGTAGGAGAACGAATCTGAATGGTAGCACTAGTTCGTTCCAGAAAATGCACAAATCCTAGATATGGGCTAAGGAGACTTGGAAAGAGCTAATGAATGTGATGGGAAGTCAGTCCCCAATGACAAGCATATAGGGCCTGCTAATTTTTCGGAAGATTTATGCATATCGATGGAACTGCAGTCAGAGAAAAATTGGAAATGCATAATTATAGAATAGCAAGTCAAGTAGAAATCATAAAGACGATATATGGTATGTATTCGACGAGTTTTCTTTTCTGTTCCAGGTTTTTCTCTCCATCAAATTGGCTTTCCAGTTGACTTGCTAACAAGTGTTCAAAGAAAAAACTTCTCTGCGAGGTAAAAAGGCTACTTGAGCAAATCCAGTAATGTTCCATGCGTATTATTAACGTTTCTTCTCCCCCCCTCCCCCTCCCTTTGCTTTTTTGAAGGATAAGCATGATGCATCATCATAAGAGAACCATAGAAAAGACCGTGTTGATCTGAGAACTGTATGTGCAGAGCAAGACACATTATTTTTTTTTTATTTTTATTTTGCTTATTTTTCCTGACGTTAATGAACATAAACGATGAGGTAACAGCAAAATTCATCCATACCTTCCATCTTCGAGATGTGCTTTTCAATTTTTCTTGCGCAACCATTGCAGTGCATCGAGACCTTCAGAACTACAGTCTGCAGAATTCACAAAAAATGCAATAGACCAAATTTATTTATACGCACATTCTATAGATATAACAATATGCCAAATTTCGGAACCACCGAGTTCAGCTATTGAACCCAAGGAAATGTAATTAGAGTATGGAGGTAATAAATGCTTCGAGGACTACCTTGGGCTCCAGATGAAAAGCCAGTGTCTTGGCACCATCAAGAACATCTTTGATCTTTAGCACCTGTTCCAGATGGCTTTTTATGAGAGACTGCCTCTCAAGGCCACCCTCTTCTTCCTGTGTCTTAACGCAAACACATGAGTTTGGAGAGATTGCAACAGAGAAACAATCCAGTATCATCTTCCATCCTGATCTCCCCGTTCGGCCGGAGCTACAACCACTGCAACTCCCGAGGAGCTTGGAAGAACCAGCTGAAAATTTCCAAGCATCAACCATGCTGAACTCACTCGGTGCCAAGAAACCCTGATCGGGGACGCCGCTGGGGAGAGCTGGACTTATAACGAAGCCAGCTGAGTGTAGCCTCAGTTGATCAATTTACCGAAACTTCAACGTTCATTGTTAAATCAGAGTGGTCCAGTTACCCAGATGATAGATAGATTTGGTTACTTCTGGTTGGTCATCTCCAGTTGACCAGCTCAGTTCGAGAGGACGCTAAAGTCAAAATTTTGGTCGACAGAAGTCAAGTGGTTGCTGCAACCCCCATGCCACCCATGCCTGAAAGGACAACCAGCAGTCCAAGAGCGACAGATCTCACTGCTTCGTCGCTCATCCTCGTGCACGGCTTGCGGCTCGACAGCCACTTTATCTTTCCGAGAAAATAACATTTTGATCTGTGAGGATAGTTGTGTGTCCCCGTTTCTGGTCAGACTAGAGAAACAGGCGAGAGCTTCTTTCTTTCTTTCTTTCTGTTTTTTTTTTTTTTTTGGGTCGATCTATTGAGTATTGATTGCTACGGCTTTTTTGATATTACGCTGACTCGATCATGTACCTGATTTTAACACCCAATCTGTCACTCCGGATTGACGAGCACCATCGTTATATAAGGTAAATATTAGGCTCGATCACGATAGCTCGAAGTCCACATGGGCATCCATCTCGGTGACTCAAGAACCACGTGGACAGCCACATCGTTCCGATCGATCAGCCTGGAGGTGTCAGCCCGGGGACCACATGGACAACCACCTCGACAACTCGATAGTCTAGATATGCTAGACCAAAAATTATATCGATTACTTTGGGCATCGTACCTACAGTTGTCGACCCCGTCGATTCGGACCTTGGGAATCAGCAAAGGCATCGCTCGGTGCAGGGTCATACCCAGGTGCAGCCGAAAACACCAGACCCATTAAACATTCATACCATCTTCCTCCGCGCGACAAGTATGAATATATTCTACTGTAGTCTAGAGAGAAATGAAACTCTTGATCTTCTCCTCCTAAAAGTCGTTCGAGGCTTTTTAAGACCGAATCAAAATCTCTACTCCTGAACACTAACTTAACCATCAAAGGGATCTAGTCGGACGCACACATCCTTGACACAGGTATTCTTGCATGTCACATACACCCCCTTTAGATCAATACGGCCTACCCCCGTGACCTGAGGAGGTGCCACTCCACGAAGCTTAGTTGACTCACCAAACTCTCCCGAACTTTCGAATCCTGTTGAATCGATTCTGCGTACACATGTCGAATCGTATCGTACTAACTCATCGACCACGACTCAATATCCAACAACACAGCCCAAAGGCCTGCGTAGCCTGACGATAGGTTCCTTGTCCTCTCTTGCGCAGGTCTCTCGCCGGCCCCCGCATTGCATGACTGAAACAACTCAACTCGACACGATCGTCAATTCAACTGTAGAGACCAACTGTTTCTGCCGACGTATTATTACTACTACATTCATCATAGATGCCATAGTACGTTGAATGGTCCAGGGTTCTTCGGCTTTCTGTCTCACCATAGCTCAGACATGAGACCTCCACCTGCCTGCTGCAAAATCACAACTGCAGCAGGCAGTGAGAGGAATCATTGGTTGATAATGGCAGTCAGTATACACGGAATTAGCAGACCAACAAAAAGGCCCGGCACTCGAGATGACTTGTAATTTTCGGAGTGAATAGCAGAGCTTCATATATTGGCATGCTTAACAAACAGCCCAATGTTCTCCGGATCAGATGCCGCCGAAGTATGAATGCCTGCCTGCAGAAGCAACTCAGACATGAAGTGATGCAAGTTTGGCACAGAGCTCAAACTCATTGTCCTGTAGCTGTTCAGATACCTTCAACCTCCCCCTGCCTATGCACACCACAGGTCGAAGTTATTGTCTGACAAAACACTAGAAGAAGACAATCCATTTGCATGCTTTCAAGACAACCAAAATTTTGTGTACGCTACGTGGTGCTCCAAGGAACTTACAAAGGATTTTTTTTTTTTTTTTTTTCCTACGAAGCTTGTCCTGCATTGCCCACACCCCACATTCACGTCCTCCGCAAAATATATAATAAGCTGTGTCAGACAATCTTGATGGCAATTGAAAGACTTCAGATCGATTAATCTTGATGGCCACGAAATACTTCAGGTCTATTATTCTAAAACAGAAGAAAGGGAGCAGGCAGTAAATTACATAGTGCATGTGGCGTTCTCCTGCTTCATTAGCTTCTCCTTTTTCTACTTCCATAATAATTTTCTTCTCCTTTCTCCTATTCTTGTAGCTTGCTGAAAGCAGGCCAACGACCAGTATGTTCTTGGCCTCATTCCTTAGTACAGACCACGGTCTCCAGCTTTCAATGCTAAAGCAACATTACCATCGTCTCTGCAAAAATTATCCAAAGGTTTTTTTCTCTTTTCATGAGATTTTCAAGATTTACCTTTTTTTTTATTTTGAGTTTCTGGTCACAGACGTTTCATTTAGAAATATGATACTATTTTTATTATAAATATACACGAACTCGTTTGATGATGTATATGTGATCTTGCAGTAGTGGGAATATTCAGGAAGATCTAGCGGTATTTACATTTTAGATTCTCGTACAAAATATTACAGCCTCCCTGACGCAAGGATAGCAAGTTGCACTAGGCAAACATTTTGGTGTTACAGTGTAGACAGTTATCAACAGGGAAATCCTACCATCAGGCATCAGGAGAGAGATGGAGGTCGAAGAAGTGTGCACCCTGCATGCAGCATCTGTTCCTTGGTTTCCGTTCTTGGCCGGAGAAAGAGCTGATGGTAAGGACAAACAAGGCCGCCTCCGTCTCCCCGCATTCCGCTAGTTCGGAAACATTTGCTGCCCCTCTTCGAGGATGGTTGTGATGTGTTGTGACCGGGCATTGATACTTTGCAATACAAGGAGAATATTATTGTTATCGTTAATGGCGTTGCTGGGATGGCTCGTGAACATCGATCACATTCAGCCGGACAAAACCCAAGTCGAGGTCATGGTTGTGGGTGGCGGTGGCGGTGGTGGGGGAAAATTCTTCCAGGAACGAATACTACTTAACAGTAAAAACTTAAAAATGCAATCCAGTGCTTCGATCCCCAGCCTGTTAGAAAACCAACGGGGGAGAACCTCTTCCAATGGCCTTAACTATAGGAAAGGGGAAACTGAGGTAAGCAAAATTAAGTTTGAGACAGATGGTAAGGAGGAGTGATAAGAGAGAAAGCATCGCGGAAGAGAATGCCGGCGATGCCTGTGAGGAACTAATTAGGAAAGGAAGCCAAGGCTAGCGTCCCATTTCTCAGAGCCAATTATCTATGTAGCACGCCGTAGTTTCCTGAAACACCGCTGAAGAAGAAGAGCCGCAGGGTAACGGAGAATGTAAATGTATTGTTGTTGATCATGCTTTTCTTTTTTTGTCTACAAACGTGTGCGATCAACGAAGATCTCTCCTGCGCAGATGTTCTGTGCAGCAGCAACAGGTAGGGCATACGAGACAAACCAACAAGTGTATCTAGTATACTTTTTGATAGGGCTGATGATGGGTTGGTACGTTACATACCACGTCTTCAACATGATCAATCTGACACAACAACAACATGAATCTCACGCACGATATTATTAAGTGAAGGTGCAGGCATGATGCTCGAGGACCTTGAGACCACATGAGATCGTACGTTACCTCAGCAAAGGACATCGATGATATTAAAGGCCGAGGTACAACCGACCTCCGATGGAGAGGTATAAAAGCCACCTTGGGTATGACACTAGGAAGGCTCTCTTGCTAAACAAAAATCTATTTATATTTTGAATACTCAGACCATCTTGATCGAGGTAATGACTTGATGATAGGACTCCAGCAAGGTTAAGTCCTAATCATCTTAGTATTAGTCAATAAAAATCCTATTAGATTGTAATAAAGTCACTCCTATATTATAAAGGAGTATGACTAGGGCTTATTTTAGCCCTTAGGGCTTAGTAGCCACCACACCCCTTATTGGGTTGGTCGGCTAGGGTTTCCCCCTGCTTAGGTCGACTATAGAGCAACTTAGCCGCCTCATATTCCTATTAAGGCAGGTTGGCTATAGGAGGGACAAAGAGATAATTCTACTTAGGCAAGCACCCCCTTAGGTTAGGGTTTTGATCCCTATTTAAAGATGTAGCCGCCTCCCCCTCTTGAATCAAGTAATTATCAATTTTATTTCAGCCATGTGCCGAATCTAGGAGGGAGGATCCCCTATAACGTTCCAAGGGATGATCCCCCTCAAGGATCAAAATCTATAGGGCTCCTTCTGGGGTTTTATCATTTGGTATCATAGCAGCGATCTTGCTGCCCCTGTAGCCACTCAGCCGCCTCCACCTTTCTAAGCAATTCCCACAACTGCTATGACACGTGCCTCCACCTTCCACCCCAGTAGTAGATTAAATCAGTCTGTCGCTACCCCCTGTGTTTGATCTAGAATTCTGGTATATTTTTATAACCCACGCCTCTTCAAGATCCTTCATATTATATGTGGGAGAAGTTTTTCAAAGTTTTCTTGTTATAAATTTTTACCGTTGCAAATGTTATCATCATTGTGAAGGTGAAATGCTACAGAAATTTTTAACCGATTGTTGCTACTTGAAATCAAACTTTTGTTCATCCTTTATGGCCAAAATTTTTACACAATTCTCAAGATCAAGTTGGCTTTCATCTGGATTTAATTTTATAAAAAAACTCCTTCTGGAACTGGTTTTCTTGTATGATCTTTCACCATCATGCAATTTTGGAATTTTACGATGAAGGAATCTGCCTTACATCTTTTGCCCTATTTCCCTACTGTTATGCTACCAAAATTTCGTTAAAATTTCTACTGGTATTGACAACATCTAAACCAAGGGTGTCTGCATAATTTTCTTAAACTTTTCTCTAGAATTTATGTTGAGAAGTCATCGTTTCTCTGACGTAAAAATCGGTTCAGTAGGACAGCACATCGCAGCACTTCTTTTCACTAAATTCTATCAGATTTGAGTGCTATTTTTTATGGGATTTTGGACTCTCTTTTCCTCATCTCCAAACCCTACCATTCTCATCAAAAACCCTTCCAAATATTACCCTAAACCGAATCCAAACAGCCCCCTAAATCAGCCACTCAAATCAGCCTACTTCCTTATCGGTCCACTTACCTTTTTAGCCAACTTTCCTTATCGAGACACCTACCTTTGCTGCAATCTATCCCAGATCTAAAATCTATTTTCCTAACCTTCATCTACTGCTATCACAGTCCTAAAACCACACTAATTCGTAGCTTAAACTCCACAAAACTGTAACCCCAAATCAGCCACCCAAATTAGCCTATTCCTATCCAAACTAATTCACCTTCGAACCGACCACCCCCTTCTCCAAAATTCTCATGCCACTAACCCGACAACAGAAAAAAGATCTCAATATTACAAATCTAGAGGTGTATACTATGACAACAGAGGATACTATCGATGCAAAGCTTGAAGCCTTTGAAAACTGCATAGAAGAGAAGATGCGATCCCTTTTCACTGAATTCAGCATTGGCCAACCGTCGAACCCGAGGAAATTACAACACGAAGAAACTTCATACCGGCGAGATGATCCTCAAGATGACCACATCACCTCTGATCTTAATAATCCATGAATGAAGGTTAACTTCCCTAAATGGGAAGAAAGAGACCCGATCGGGTGGATCTCGCACGTGGAGTGCTATTTTCGATTCTACCGAACCGCCGATGCCACACGAGTGGAGATTGCTGTCATACACCTCGAGGGAGATGTTATTCAGTGGTTTAATTGGTTTAAGCACTCCCATGGAGGATTCTCTTGGTAGCGATTCAAAGAAGGACTACTAAATCGCTTCAGACCAACTGATTTTAACAACATCGATGGACAATTTGCAAAGATTCGTCAAACCTCTATAATACAAGAATACCAAACAAGGTTTGAGCGTTTATCTAACCAAACTGAGAATTGGTCTGAGAAATAATTTTTAGGTACTTCAATCGAGGGCCTAAAGCTGGAGATCCGAGGAGAAGTAAAGGCGCGACAACCGTATACTCTTATAGCGGTGATTTCTTTCACGCATATCCAAAAAGAACAATTGAACCATGAGGTACGAAGGACAAGGGTCACTCCCCGACCAGCCATGTCGAGGCCTACTGCCCCCTCTACTGCCATCCAAGCCCCCACACTAAAAAAGTTGACAAGAGATGAACTTCGCGAATGATTGGACAAGGGATTGTGTTGGCATTGTGACGAACCATGGAGCCGCGAATATCACTACAATAAGGGTCGATTCCTTATGACTGAACTAGCGGAGGATGAGGATGATGAAACATCTGAAGAAGCTCTTGAACCTAAAGAAGAAGCCATGGAGGAAGAGTCCCAACCGGCCGACTACGCAGTGCACGTATTGGTCGGTTATTCCAACCCGCAGATGATGAAAGTTGGAGGACTTCTAAAACAACAACCCATCACTGTTCTCATCAACACGGGCAGCACCAATAACTTCCTCAATAGTAAGATTGTTGCACGTTTGACGCTTCAAATCGAAGGTTACAACAAGTTTGACATAAAGGTCACCGACGGTCGAATATTCAATTACGACTAACGGTTTTCGTGGGTGAAACTACTCCTCCGAGACCAAGAAGTGGTAGCTAATTTCTTCCTCCTACCCATCGATGATTATGAAGCCGTACTCGGGATCGAATGGCTCACATTACTAGGTGATATCTCCTAGAATTTTTCTAAATTAATCATGAAGTTTTATTACAAAGGGAGATAGGTCACGTTACGAGGCAAGCGCGGAAGCAAATTTCCATCGTTTCATCGCAACAAATGGAGAAAGTTTTGCATAAAGCATATGGTGGATTCTTAATGCATATTCAGATCCTAAGCTTGTCCTTTGCCTGAATGAATTCACATATGTTTTCTTGGAGCCACGTGGGTTGCCCCTCACCGGTCGCATGACCACCGCATTCCTATTTTACCAGGCAAACCTCTAGCAAATTTGCGATGGTGCTATTATCCTTACTTGCAAAAGGACAAGATTGAGAATATTGTTAAAGAGATGCTTGACACCGAGGTGATTCGACCGAGCTGCAGCCCTTACTCCTCACCGGTGTTGCTAGTGCGCAAGAAAGATGGTACGTGGCAGATGTGCGTTGACTACCGGGCTCTAAACGCCATCGCCATCAAGGATAAATATCCTATCTCATTCATAGATGAACTCTTGGATGAATTAAAAGGAGCCCGAGTCTTCACTAAATTAGATCTCTGATCTGGATACCATCATATTCGGGTATGTACTGAAGATCTTCTGAAAACTGTATTCCGCATGCATAACGACCACTACGAGTTTCTGGTAATGCCTTCCAGATTTACAAATGCTCCTTTTACTTTCCAAAGCCTGATGAATGACATATTTCAGAGTTTTCTATGCAAGTTCGTATTGATATTCTTTGATGATATCATCATTTATAGCCCTATACGATATACATTTTCAGCACTTACGAACTGTTCTAACGATTCTTCGGGAGAATACTCCTTATATTAAACAGTCAAAGTGCAACTAATTACAGCGTAAAGTGGAGTATATTGGGCATATTATATTAGAGGATAGAGTAGCGATAGACCCGACAAAGATTGAGGCAATGCAAGGATGGCCGAGACCTATCAACGTACAATCATTACGCGGTTTCCTTGGACTCACGGGTTACTACCAAAATTTTATGAAAGATTATGGCAAGATCAGTGCCTCGCTCACGTCCTTACCGAAGAAAGACTCCTTCTTGTGGTTAGATAAAGCCTCCCCAGCCTTCGAACGACTCAAGGCAGCCATGACGATGACGTCGGTCCTAGCGCTGCCCGATTTCGGTCGCACTTTGGTCATTAAGGCCGATGCATCAGGAGTTGGAATTGGGGCTATTCTTATGCAAGATTGTCGACTCTTAATTTACACCGAGGCTTCCCCCACACTTCATACGAGGTTTTTACAAGGGATACTAATTACTACCAAATTTAAAATATAGTTGGATACAGGTCCATGGCACCAAAGAGGAGTTAAACTAGAAGATTTATAATCCATGCTCACGCCAGATTGGGCTCTCATCATCCTGAACTATACCAGAAGGCAGTCACTATTGTAGAAGAAAGATTGACTATCACTAAAGACTAACTATATAGCAGCACATGCAAAGAAGAAACGACCTCCCGACAAACTTCAAAATGGACGAAAAATTAAAGATCGAGTTTTTCTACACCTCCAGCCCGATCAGTAGGAAACTCGAGCCTTAATGAAGTGGTCTCCCTATTTCTTTGGGCCTTGCAAAATTGAGGATCACATTGTGGCCCTAACTTGGAGATCATATTCGCGCACCAGATCAAGATTATAGTTGATCCACCAGGTATCCCACCTCAAATGAAAATTTAAAGAATACGACTCAGTCCAAATCCTTCCAACTAACACCCCAGCTGATGAGGAGGCTAAAGTTCAGTTAATGATAGCATGAAAGTCACATGAGGAATTGAAGATCCAATTTCCAGGGTTTATGGACCCTCAGCCTTGAGGACAAGGCTGATCTGAAGAGGGCGGACTTGATAGGACTCCAACATGGTTAAGTCCTAATCATCTTAGTACTAATCAATCAAAATCATGTTAGATTATAATAAAGTCACTCATATCTTATAAAAGAGTATGACTAGAGTTTAAATTAGTTCTTAAGGCTTAGTAGCCACCACACCCCTTACTGGGTTGGTCGGTTAGGGTTTTCCCCAGCTTAGGTCGACTATAGAGCCACTTAGCCGTCTCCTGTTCCTATTAAGACATGTTGGCTATAAGAGGGGTAAATGTATAATTCTACTTAGGCAAGCATCCTCTTAGGCTAGGGTTTTGATCCATATTTAAAGATGTAGCCGCCTCCGCTCCTTTTGAATCAAGTAATTATCAATTTTATTTCAGCCTTATGTCGAATTTAGGAGGGAGGAACTCCTACAGTGTTCCAAGGGTTGATCCCCCTCAAGGATCAAAATTTATAGGACTCTTTCTAGGGTTATATCACTTGATTGTCGAAGAGATCACGTCGGGAGCCTCCATCCCGATTAGGCCTTCGTGCAATACCTCGTTGGAGCCTTCGAACAATAACATATCGAGACATATATCCGAGAAAGAGCATCTTAAGATGCACATTCAAAACCCGATGAACTTCTTTTTTATTTTATCTTTTTTTTTAGATTTACGTAAATGAGATTTTCATAAGAACGAAACAAAATTATGCTTACTCATCGACTACATGACTAAAGCATAAAGTTACATAGCACTTTTGATGATACGGCAACTCTTAGAGGTTATGAATCTGCCGTCAGAATGAGATTGCCAATTATGACGGCAGATGGTCAAGAGGAGCCACACTTCCGATTCGATTCGGTAAAACGGGAGCGTGGCAAAGAAACTTAAATGCGCTGGTGGCAGATGTGTAAATCCAGGGCGTTCTCAAGGACAAATGCGGGGGCGTGAACGTAGCTTGGGCCGCCAAAGGCGCCCCTCCCTCGCCCACCGGCGAAATATTTCGCTCGAACCCAGAGAGACCAAAGCGAAGACCGTCTTCCTCCCTTTCTGATGACATCCGAACCGGCGGTCAACGAGGATTTGTGTGATCCTCTCTCTTCTTCCTTTTTCCTCTCTCGGTTACTATTACTTTTTATTATTGTTATCATCGATTAACTGTATGTCCATCTTCAGCAGCAGCAGTAGTAGCAGCAGCAGCAGCAGCAGCCCAATCTAAAGAGAAGCACAAGCAACGAAAAATCCCCGAATCTGGACAGATCGATCGATGCGGCTGATTCTGCGTCATCTGTGCCCCCTCTCGCCGTCCCAATTCTTTCGCCATATTTTAGCAGCTGCTTCTCTCGCGAGAGCCCAAGTTTCTTCTCTATCCTAAGCCCTAATCGAGAACTGAAAAAAAGGATAAAGTGACGGCAAAAAAGGTTTCTTTTGTTGCTCACTCTTTGACCTTTCTTGCTTTCTTTCTCTGCCTCCCTTTTCCGTCTCGCTAGGCTGCAGATCTTGAGGAGTCTTAGCATAGCCCCTCAATTTCTTTGGGACTTCCGGGCTGCTCTTTCTTTCCGTTACTTGACTACACCTCTTCTTGGACTTGGGTCGCTTCTAGAGGGAGCAAGGAAAAGGGGGATTCCGATGGCAAGTCGGGTGAAGGAGGATGAGAAGAACGAGAGGATCATTCGAGGCCTCCTGAAGCTTCCTGCGAATCGGAGATGCATCAACTGCAATAGTCTGGTATTACTTCTTATCAGTATCTCTTCTTCATTGTTTCTTCGTCACCCCTACTACCCTAGCCAGATCCCAACTTCTCCTCGTCTTTTCATGTCGTTGAATTAGGTTAATTCTGTCGATTTAACGTGCTATATGTAGATATATCTAAAATTTAGTTGTTCTGGTTCCTTCAGCATTTGTTGGCGACCCTTTCTCGTTTTACTTGTAGGTTCAGTAACGCATAGGGCATCAACCAGACATACAGAGAGATTAAAAGAAAAACACAATCTGTGGCGTTCTTGATCGTCCGTTCGTAGGTTTGATAAGACACAGTAAATCACGAAGATATACAGTAAAAATAAGGGGAAAGGTTTGGCCTTTTTTACTAATAGGCTCCAAATGATACTTTGTAAAACTATAGCCTCCTTGGGAACTTTATGGAGTGAGAGACACATGACACACTAAATTCCGTAAAAAAATTAAATTATATGCCAGTTATATTTTTCTTTTCCGCCTTGAGGAGCATCACTCAAATTGGCAGATGTCCCTTGATTTTCTATATCTTTTTTTTATTGATTCCCAGATGGGCATCTCATGTGCTTTGTTTGCCACCTCCCCCTTTTATCTGCTCGGGAACTTTTGTATTCGGCTGGAACAGAGAGGAGAAACTAAAATTCTAGTACATGACTGGTCACAAATGAAACTTTTAAGAGGAAAAATTCTAGTACTAAAATTCTATCTGATCATTACATTTTCTTTGACTCTAGTGACACATGTGACAACTTTGTTTGTTTTACTTATTCTATATTTACTTTATGTTGGTCTTCTTTCACCAGTTTTCAGTTGTATTCAGCTGGAACAGAGAGGAGAAACTCCATTTCCATGTGACAACTATGTTTGCTTTACTTATTTTATGTTTACTTTAAGTTAGTCTTTTGCCACACCATCTTGTTTCAAAGTAATGCTCCATTTCCATGAGTATTTTTGATGTATGCTTATCTATATAAAATTCGCTCCATAACTGTCTTAAAGTAATTTATATGATTCTGGAGGTTCTTCCTGCTGTCCTGCAATATATTTTAGCCTTCTTCATGGATGCTATCTTTTTGTTCTTATAATACAAACATTCATGTGTGGCAATTGTATCAACTAAGTACTTCATCCTGTGCTTCTCTTTTCCGGGGAAATAATAAAAGGTGGGGATAGGAGTGCCTGGGGTGATTTAGTCCTTTTCCATAAATAGAAAAATGTATCTCATATCTATTTGAAATGTGTCATGTGTCACAAATGTCCCTAGGGACTTTTAATCACATAGTGACGACTGGTGTTTGAATATGGTTATTGTAATTTGCATAACAGAACAACTACATGAAGAATGACTAAATATTGCAGATTACCAAGACTTGTTTGTTGTTGCTTTGTGACTTCTTTATCATCTAACGCGTGCACCTTTAAGATGCATTGCTTAGAGTAGGGATTTTATGTGAGATGATCTTTGTTATTGGAGGATGGCCTATGTTAATTTAGTTCTCGTCGACAGGGGCCTCAATATGTATGCACAAATTTCTGGACATTCATATGTACAAATTGTAGCGGAATACAGTAAGTGTTTCTTGTCAACTCCTTTTAGTTATTTTTTATTTTGTTGGTCACTGGTTCTCTTTCTTGATTGGCATGCACCTATCTATGATCATGAAGATTATTCAAAAATTATATTTGATAATGACTCGAAAATTATATTTGATAATGACTCTTTTGCCGAATATCTTGGATGACAGACTATTCTTCTTTGCTTCTATGCTGACCTCACAACTATATTTTTCAGTCGAGAGTTCACACACCGCGTAAAGTCTATATCCATGGCCAAATTTACTTCACAGGAAGTTTCTGCTCTTCAAGAAGGAGGGAATGAGGTTGTAGAGCTGCCCATTCAAGCACTTCTTTAATCTACGCCTCTTCAAAAAATAGTTCTTTCTGACTTTTCTTGTGATATTTTTTAACTTTGTCCTTTTTATGCAGCGTGCTAAAGAAATTTATTTAAAAGAGTGGGACCCGCAGCATCATTCCTTTCCTGATAACAGGTTTACTGCTGATTCTAGTGTTTTATTTTTTGTACCTGTCTAGGTTGTAAACTTATTCAACATTTTGCTTCAGTAATATTGACAGACTTAGAGAATTCATTAAGCATGTCTATGTGGACCGGAGATACGCAGGGGAAAGAAGTTTTGACAGACCTCAAAGAGTGAAGGTGATAATTCAGTGTTCTGTAAGATATTAAAATATTTGCTATGTTTATCATCTTGAATATAGTGTGATTCTGACATTGTTGGTTTTTATGATACTTATTGTGGTACCTAGGCATATGATATCCCTAACCGTATCTGCTTGTGACAAATTTCACTTATTTGTAGGGTGATATTGAAAATTCTTATTTAAATAGGGGTTCCAAAAGCCCACCATATGATGATACAAACGGACGAAGTTATGGTGAACGACCTGGTCTTGCAAGTCCTGCATACAACTACAGAACAAGCCCTGGTAGCTTTGACAGAGATAATAAATCTGGATACAGAAATCAAGAGCGCAATATTGTGGACCAGCAGTTTTCTGATGGTCCAAAGATTGAGGAGAGGTCACAAAACCAACAGAAAGATGTTGATGCATCTAAATCTCCTGTGGCACAACCTGTTGGAGCAGTCAGCAATGTTCCACCTGCTCCAATTGGTGACCCTGCAAAACCAAGTGGACTTCAATTCCCTCGTACTTCTGCACATGTACAGGTGAAATTTATAGTGTCTAATAAGACAGTATTTCTGGCACATTCATGTGCTTTTTATGTAAATTAATCTTGTCTGCATGTGTATGGACCTATGCACTTTCCTTTTGGTGAAAATAGTGTCTTAGTCTTATCATTAATATGGTGATGCTATGCATACTTGCTTAAACTCTTCATACCAAATATGAACCATCATATTCTCAAATTTTAAATATTTACCAAAACTTATGCTTGATTCAAGATCAAGGTGATTGCCTCTTTGTCCTGTTTTGGATGTTTGTTAATAGTGATATTATTGGTTGCTGTTGTTTTATTGCTTGTAATAAAAAAAAACAGCTACAATATTTGAGGAGTATATCCATTGAGAATGGAGACCTCCAGAAAAACCTCCAGGATTTTAGTAGTAAATCACTCAATTCTTTACCCACATTGGATGTGGAACTAAACTAGGATGACACAGTCACTTAGTTCATCTAAGACAGGTTTGTTTTGTTGTTAATTTTATATAAACATATATTAAGCAAATATTATACATTTTACTGCTTTTGATCCATTTTGGCAATGTTTTTGTGTAATGTTCTTCAGTAGATTATCCATTTACCTCTCATGTAATCCTTTACTAGTTATAAGTAAATTATGTTGTACTAGAACCTGGAACATCTTATTATTCTACTTAAAAAGATATCCACAATAAATTCATAATCAGGAATTGAATCTTATCCGAAATATCTTGGTAGGCATTATTGAGATGTCGTGAAACCCACTGATCTATAAGCATGAGACCCAAAAAGGATATGGATATTATACATGGGTGTCATACAAGAGATGGAAATGTAGTCTGCTTGAGTCATACTTCTTGACCGATCTCCAATTTATCCACATGTGGAACCTGTTTTTGCAGGTTACTACAATTTGAAATTACTTCTTTTGCATGTTTACTGCAATTTGAAATAAACTTCTTTCCTGGATTGTAACTTCTCCTGCTTGAATCTTGAGCATGAGTTTCTTATTTTGAAATTACTTCTTTTGCATGGTTACTGCAAGTTGCAATAAACTTCTTTCCTGGATTGTAACTTCTCCTGCTTGAAACTTGAGCATGAGTTTCTTATAGGAAACTATTAAGGCTATATACTAATTGTTAGGGTATATTTCAGAGTGTGGCATCTTCAAGTAGCAGAGGATCCAGTACTGGGAATTCAGTTGAGCTGAAATTGGTAAGCTCTGGAAGTTTGATTGATTTTGATGCAGATCCTGTTCCTCATGGTGTTGGAGCTATTAATCAATCTGTACCCCAACAAACTGCCTCTTTGCCTGCTGAAAGTGGAGGATGGGCATCTTTTGATGACTCTTCCCAATTGAAGGTGACCCAGGTGAGACCAGCTGTAAGCACACTGGAATCTGTGCTATCCCAGTTGTCAGTTCCGCAGACTGCTTCTGCTGCTAGGACTCCAAGCGTTTCTGTTGCTGGGATCAATTTGTTTTCCGACCAGACTAGTTCTGGGCAATGGCCAACCATGCAGCAGCACCAGCTTTCTCCACTCCAAGCTCATAACGTTCAGTCAAGTAATCTACAATTCAGCACACCTGTTATTGGGGTTCCAAGCAACCAGGTATTTTTATTTGTCAATATTTTAACTTGGTTACATTATTTAGTTAATAACTGATTAGGTTTTGTACACAATTCACTTCAGGTTGCACCAAATTCACATGGAACCACAGCTACTCTAACTGGTCAATCATCTCAAGTAGTGTACAAACCACTTCAAGAACACACTCCTGGAGTTTCACCAGAGTCTTCTTTTTCAGAGGCAAAGCCTAGTGGAAGGAAAGAACTTCCTGCGGTAATCATTTGACTATGGGGTCTTGTAATGATTCACATGCTTGAAGCAGTGGGAATTCTTCATGACTATTAACTCAATTGCAGGATCTTTTTACCATGACTCATCCATCAACATTGGCTCCATTCTCTTATTATCAGACATCTCAGCGTTACATGGGCTATGGTACACAACATCCAACTGCAGTTGTATGTGCTACTGCTTCTCATTTTTTAATGGGAAACTCTCTGCAATGTCATATTTTTAATGATGACTTGCAACCTTTTCCATTGCAGGCCCTGCCAGGTTATTCTCATTCTTTGACATCATCAAACCCATTTGCTTTTGTCGATGAACCAAAATTAGTTCATGCTTCCACGGTATGTTGACTATAGTGATGATTATAAATGTTTTGGAGTATTTTTTTTTTAACAAATTTATCTTTTTGGGATTCTGTAATGATCCACTACATAAATAGTGGGTACTGAACCAGGTTGGCTCCCTGACATGCATAAGACAACTAAAAACAACACTAACGTCAGGCTACCTTAGATTTCAGAATTGGGGAATGAGGACAGCCCTATCTGATCAGTTTAATGTCTAATCTTGGCTGATCTAAACAATTTCAATTTCTGAACGTGTTTAACTGAAGAATGAAAAAATTGTAGTGATAAAAATTGAGGATACTGATGTAATAGGATAGTATGACCTGTCAACTGAGAAATCCAGTTACCAAATTGTCATGTTTTGTCAGAGAAATGCTTGCTGCAATAAGATTGCATCTATATTATAAATTGCTCATCTTTCCTTGTTTATTCCAATCAACTCTGTTCTGAACAGAAATTAGTCCTTTTTGAATTCTAAAGTGGACGATATGTGACCTTGGGAAGAAAAGGGATAAAGGTCATGCTAACACCTTTCTTTCGTATTACACACAATAAGTTCTTGAACAATCCCTAAACTACAATGACAACAACAACAAAGTCATAAAGTCCCAACTATTTGAAATAAGCTATGTTGATCTTTTGTCATCATTGAGATTTATAAAAAGTCATATCTTTAGTAAATAGTATTTAAATCTTTATTTATATTTTTTATTAAAATTTGTTAGGCCTTCCTCTGTCCTCTTCCCATACCACTAATAGTAATCATATCTTTTGCCAGCTCTCTTTTGTCTGTTTGTGAATGCATCTGCTTAATTCTTTTTGTACTCTGTTACTGAATTCTTGAATCAAGTTCTTAACACCCTTATTGATATTGATTTTTCATCGTTCCCTTAACATGTTCTGTGCTGTTTCATTGATGTGTCTGCCTCCTCTTGTAATATCACTAATTTTTTGCAATTGATTTCTTGAGCATGTGGAGTGAACTGGAGGGATGCTATGATGGGAAATACTTGCTTGTTATGTACTACTCTTAAGTTGCTAGGAATAGTCAGGCATCTGCAATGGCTGGCTACCGGATCATAATGTAACTAAATTTCACTAATTACTTTTTTGTTGTGATAATTGTGTGCTTGGTACTTGAATCATGCAAGCACAGACTTGTCGATTTTGTATACAATGTTATCAGATGGATGAGTTGTATTCTTTCGTCAGATTATATTACTTCCAACTATATCCTCACATATAATGTTAGACATTTCGTTCACGTAACAGTTAGTAAGCATGATAACATAATTATGCCCTAAACCAACTTGTGTGGTGGATGATTCAACCTCTTCTGAGTTTATGTTACTTTGACTGCCAACAAATGACTAAGGTCTGCAGCTGCTCACTTATTCTTTGTTCCATTTGTTATCATTCTTTCTTTCCCATTTAGTTCCCAACTTTGGCACCACTGCAAGAAGCATTATCGAATGTGGATAGTCATTCATCCATACTGCGTGCATCCAGCTTACCCACCCAACAATGGTCACCTCAACAGCAAATTCTGTCAGCTGTGCCTCAAAGTAAAATCATAAATCTTTTAATTTGTGTTTTCTGGCATGTTATCATAATTGACTAATAATTCGTTGATGCCAATGGTGGAATTCAATCTTCAGGTCCGTATATGGTACAGCAAGGTGCAAGTCCGATACCCCGGTCACCAACTATGGCTATGTTTCCTGTGACGTAAGTCTCTTGGAGTTAATTTGCTTTTTTCTGTGTATTTATTTTCTTGAACAATCAATCTGAACCTGCTTAGCTTAGAGTATTCATAGATCAGGAAGCCGTAAATGATTCAGAAGCAATAGAATTAGTGCAGTGGTCAGTCTGTCAATGCATATTATTTGTTTCATTTGCAAGTTGATTTGTAATGGCATGTTAAAATTGTGCTATGTCATGGTCACGGGTTCTTGTGATATCTTTTGCATGGCTCTTTACCTGTTCTTAGATTCCATTTTAATAAAAAATCTGGTGAAATAAACTGGCTTGTAACATTCCACATTAATTGGATGCATATCACAAGTTTGTACCCGAACACTTTTTGATAATACTTCTTTTACTAGTAATTTTGTTCTTGTGAAATACTCCACGAATTACAAGCGGTTATGTTTTGTTTATATGGCTGCAGGCATCAAGCGATTGGAGGTTTTACCATGGAAGGAGCTTCTTTTAATTTACCTGGGAGCCATCAGCATTTAGCAACCAGAAACTACCAACCACAACCCCCAAGTTCATTTGCTCCTCCCGGAGGAAATCCTTTCGGATAAACATGCATTGATACGGTTGACTGGTTCATGCCTTGGATCTCTCCATGCATTGCCTGGTAGGCGTTGAGATTGAAAAGTCTGAGCTTTCTTGACTGAAAAATTAGGAGAGCCAAAGGGTTCGATGCAGTGAAGAAGAATATCTCAAGTTGATTTGTAATGGCAGTAGCGAGAAGATGTGCTGTAATAATAGCATTAGAGAGGTAGAACTTCTCTTGATGAGAAGGTTCTGTCAAATGTCTGTTTTTTTTTTTTTTGCTGCTTTTCATGAATATACTAAAGCGTGGGTTGATGTGCCAATTGTACGTGTTTGTATGCTTGTCCAGGTTTCCTAGATGCGCGAAGCACTTGTTTGAGCTCTTTAATCATCGTGTTGAGGATTGTTTCAGCTCGGAAGTTAGTTGATCACAAAGTCAAAAGTGGGTCAACCCCCAAGAAAAGGGTTATTCCTAAGTTTTCATTGTCTTTATGCTTACTCAGAACTTTGGCGTCGTTCGACCTTTGAAATTTTGAGCATTCACCAATCTCTCGTAACCCTTTTCCAAAGATCCAAAATGTCTTCTTATATCATTGTTTGTTAACCTTTTTCCCTTTGCTAGCCACTCTTCCTCCTCTAAAAAGATTAATAAGAGTTGTAGCGAGGGAGGATGTCCCTTCATGATGACTCCTTCGGATAGTGGAGCACTATAGTCCATGATAGGCTCCTGTAACTTCGACTCTCGTATTAGTCTTAAAGATCGTGATTTATCTCCCTCCGCATATAACACTTATATTGACACACTGGAGGTGCAAGTTTGGTTCCCCTTCATTCCCTTCTTTATTATGGTATTTCTCATGCAACAAAGTAAATATTTGGTTCGAGGGGCACCAAGCTCCAGAAAAGGTTGGAAAAAAAATATTTTTTTTTTAATGTTTCTTGGCCGGAGTTGAAAAGGGGTGATCCTTCCAAATCTCTCGTGCCTTGTTTGTATCAAATGCCATTGTGTTTATATTTCAAATTTTTTCTTTTTTTCTAAATTCTCATGCATGACTCGGCTTTTATTATTGTAGAACTGAATTTATCAAAAAAAAAAAAATTGGACAACCGATCCTTTAATCCTCCCGATCGAGGGAGCATAAAGAGGCAAGAGAGTAGCCAAGGGTCTTGTTGGATCCTTAAATCGATGCTCGATCAATGTCAGACAAGTCTTTGAGTGTGTTTGGAGCTCTTTGTGTTTATACACGAGTTTTTTCTTTTCTAAATTCTCATGCATGACTTGGATTTTATTTTTTTTAAACTGAATTTATCGAAAATTCTCTTTTAGGCAACTAATCGATAATAGGGAAAAAAGAAGGTTCTTAAATCCTCTCGATTGAGGGAGCATGAAGAGGCAAGAGAGTAGCCAAGGGTCTCGTTGGGTCCTTAGATCGATGCTCCGTGTATTTAGAGTTCCTTGTGTTTATACTCGACTTTTTTTTCCCCCCTAAATTGTCATGCATGACTCGGCTTTTTTTCTTGTAGAACTGAATTTGTCGAAAACTTTCTTTTGGACAACCGATCGATAATAGGGAAAAAGAAATATCCTTAAATCCACTCGATTGAGGGAGGATGAAGAGGTAAGAGAGTAGCCAAGAGTCTCGTTGGGTCCTTAGATCGATGCTCCATCAACGCCAGAAAAGTCTTGGAGTTTTTATTCTCTAAATTCTCATGCATGACTCAACTTTTATTCTTGTAGAACTGAATTTATCGAAAATTCTCTTTCGGGCAACCGATCAATAATAGAGAAAAAGAAAGATCCTTAAATTCTCTCGATCGAAGGAGCATGAATGAAGAGACAAAAGAATCTTATTGGATCCTTTGATCGATGCTCCATCAATATTGTCAGACAAGTCTCGACAAGAGCACTGCACAGGAGAGCTACCAATGAACATAACCAGCACTGCACAGGAGAGCTACCAACGAAGGTCTTCTTTGCTCATATGGTTTGCCCAATAAGATGAAACAGCTTTGTGTACGAGTAGGTTTCTCGTTGGCTCAAGCTCACCGAGGAGGGTTTCCTAAGGTTTCACTATAAGCAATATGGTGAAATTGATGGGTGTGTCTCTCTAAGGAATTTGTCTACCTACAAGACAGTCCCTCATCAAAGCCACAAACAAGCATTATGTGAGGTTAAGTTTCAACACTCCTCTAGTTCAGTATCTTTGACTTAAGGTCATCATATGATGATTATAGTGCATTAGTTATCATAATGCTCCAGCTAAAGTAGTGGGAGATGTATCACAATACTCTAGCCTCCTATGTGCAAGAATAAAAAAAATATACATAAATAAAATAATATCGAATCAAATATATTATGTGTTTCCTTTGAAGAAGATAATAATTATGAGTTGATTAATAGATTTTCATATTTACAAAGATGAATCTTTAAAATCTTCACTGGAGATTTATAATCTAAGTCAAGGTGGAATCTAATTTATTTCATATTTTCTTCCTTTTCGATATTGATATATGATAACTTATTACATATGCAAAATGTCCTTAAACTAATCAAATTTATTTAGATAAGAGATAAACTAAGTTTATTCTATATCAAATAAGCACCCAAAGCATTTGCCTTTTTCTTTTGCAAGACATTTGCATGAACTTTAAAGTGGATAGGTGGATGATTAGCTATTTAGTTTCATGTAGATATTTGGTCATGGTAGGATCTCAGGCTGCATAACTATTATTAACCTAATTCACCACTAAATGTGAGTCATTATAGACTATTAAATGGATTATGAAGAAATGTGGACACAATTAGAGTTCGATAAGTAGGGTCTCATACTTGGCTTCATTATCAATAGGTCATAATCCAAATCAAAATGCATATTTGAAGACCTCCTTCAAGGTTATGGCTAAGTTGTCTACATCGAATTTTCATGGTCAATAATCTCATATAACTTCCAATAAATAGGTCATCTATATGATAAACTCAGCTAATGCTTAGAAATTCATATTGATTCGGGGGTTAATATTAGATTTTAAACTCTCAAGATTTCATCGACCATTTGAATAGCTTATTAAAGGAATTTAGCCTTAAGATAATTTGGTGAAGGGTTGGTCTATCACACTAGTGATTGATCATGCTTGGAAGGAGGGCGAAGTTTATGAGGGAGAATACCAACTTCTCAACGTTTGAATAATGTTGTTCAATATCTCTCATGATATTACTGACATGACATAGTAGATCAAACATTAAATTTTATCCTCTTGTTATCCATCCTATCGTTGAGAGATAAAGATATAATCATTAATTAAGCTTCAAGCTGGAGAGTTGTGTGGTGAACTAATAAGCTATTCCTTCAATTGGTCAAAAGCAAATTAGATTTGATCGATTTATTTTAACTCCTTGGGATGCTTAATGACTTGAGAAAAATTGTAAAAAAATCATATTTAACACTTTAAGAGGAAACGACTTAGGGTGATGATTTGTCCGATTAGCTTCTTCTAGACTTCTTTCAAAGAGGTTGGATGTTTGATCACGAAATAGTTTTGGTATTTTCTACGTTGATGTTGATTCCTCTGTAATAATTCTAAGAACTTTCCTAAGCTAATGTTTTGTAAGATTTAAATGTATATGAAATCTTTTGATGGTTGCCGAAAGTCTCCTCTAGGTTGGATAAGTGGGTGTTCATTATTCTACTTTTTTACTAACATGTTATCCATATAAATAAATCTTCATGTTTTTAATTAATTTAATATTTTAATTTTTTATTAATCATTCTCAGGTTAACTTGCTTCAATATTCTTTAATATGAAATTCTTCAATCCATGGTTAAGAAAATACATTATCTTTAATATAAATCCATGGTTAATAATTTTTATTTTAAATTATCTTTTTTACAAGAAAAAATATTTACAAATCTCTATGGGTTCCTACGTCTCAAGCCAATCAAGGCATTAGACCTCACGATTGAAATCTATATTTAACAATTTATTAACTTCTTTTTATAATAGTAGTAGATTATTGATATGAGAAAGTCTCCTTAAGGTTTTGTTGAACGAGATAATAATCAAGGTTGATGCTAAGGTAATGTTAAGCCATGGTTTAGTTGATTCTAGCCATATTGCTCGTGGACTAGGAAAAAAAAACCTCAAGTTGAGTTGAAATAAATTGATGAGCTTATTTTTCTCACTCTCAAGTAACCATAGTCTTAAATGGCCAATACTTTATCATGATAAAGATTTAAATGTTTGACCAAGATTATATGGAGGTTTTGGTGCCTCATGATTAATGCCACTATAGCATACGATTGACAAGTGAAACTAATACCCCGTCAGGTCAAACCGTTGACTATTTTATCAGCTTGTATGTTGAGAAGTGTTGGTTTATTTACTCAATATGATCCAGTTTGCACCAAACCCATCGCTGACACTTGATATTAAAAGATTTTTTTTTTTTTTTTCAAATCATGGCTCATCTCCTTAGCTACCATCTATTTTGTTCTTTGAGACTTTTGACTAATCGTATTTCTATGTCTCATCATTCTTTCATTTGATTCTAACAATACAAATTAGTGAGAATGAAGGATATGAGACTAAGCTCAAGGGATCAAGAATTTGATGTTGTATCATTATTATTATTATTATTATTTTATTTACTATGTGCATACAAAAATTAACACATGTCAAGTTTGATATGTTGGCCCTTTTAGGGCTTTATTTAAGGTTTTCCATACATTTATTGCTCCAAAAGAAAAGAAAGAAAAAAAAAGAGCAAAAAAAAGTCCATTTTTGATAGACAGTTATAATCAATAATAAATAAATATTAAAAAACGAACAAAGATAAGATTCTTCATAGTTATTAGATCTCAACTCTTCATTCTTTTCATAATGTGGGGTTTACAATACTTCTATTAGGATGTACATCTGTTGAATAAGTATCATATGTCTCTATCTAGAATAATGATGGATAGGAAGGGATCTATTAGACAAAGACAAGTGGCCACCCTTGCATAAATGCCATATATCCTCTTATAGACGAGAGCGAGCCTGTTAGAATTTATTGGATGGAGACATGTATCAACTCTAAAATTTTTGTTATTGTGCACTTTAAGATGCATGCATGACGACCTCATATAAGCTCAAGCCCAAAATCTAAAATAAATATATCTCATGCTCAAATCTAATTATAATCTAATACAAAACAAAATATGTATAGAATAGACCCTGCATGAGTATTTAGGCTTGGCTCAACTTAAGGATATGAAGCTCTTCAAATCCTATTTAATGATATGATATTACTCTGATCCCTATCAGATGAGAATACTTTCTTTCTTGAAATTAAAGATTCTCTTAAAGCCCATTAAATAACTGTTTGGTTCTCACAACACACCTATCTTTCAAACCCTTTACTAAATTTATATCATACTGCAGCACCTTGATTAATTTATGACATGAGCAGCTTATGAAATTAAAGACTAATTTATAACAGTCGCAACTGATGAAATTAGAGAGCAAAAGAGTCTGACCAAAAAATTTATCATACTTCTTGATAAATATTCCATGTTGGTTATTTACTAAATCTTCCATGTGAATAAATCTCACATGCTCTTATATAGGCTTAAATTTGATAAATGATAGATTTGTTAGCATCTTCTCTAACAAATCTAACCTCTCTATCTCTCTCTTCTTTTGTATAAATAGTCATAAGTAATTGAACAAAACTAATCGACACATTATTCCACTTAACCTTTTTTCTTATTACTATCATGGTATCTTGCCTAGAGCAAGCTATCTTTCAATTGTCAAATGACAGTAAATTTTCACCATTTTCGGTTACGGCCATAAGCTGTAATTGACTCCTACCCATTTGTCGTAGTTGCACTTTTGCCTTCTCTATCGGCAAGTTTTCTACCACTGCATTTCTTTTTTTTTTCCCACACATATGTGAAAGTCTGAGACGTATTCCTCCGGCAAAGCTTGGTCCACCTCGACAATCGAATCAGAGAAATCCGACTGGTGACTCGATTGCCAACGGACGGGTCAGAGTGGATCGGCGACGGTTGCGAGTGGGCTGAATCGGCGAAAGGCAACGATAGCTCCAATCACTTCAAGATCTACGACCGATCGCAACGCCTAATTCTCCTCGACGGTAGTCACGGCCACGACAAACCTGCCTCGACAGCCTCCTGAGCATCAAGGCGAGCGATCCCAAACCAGATTTGCTGCTCCTCCTTCACGGAACAATCGAGAACAGAGGTCCACCTCCCGAGACCACCACTCGTGCTCGCCCAAACCAGCACTGCAGAGGACCAAACTCTCTTTTGTTTTCTTCTGTTCTTAACCGAACTCTCTGTTGTTTTCCTCTATTCCGACGCGATTCAGACCAGATCTGGTGCTACTCACCTGTTGCCGCCTATTGCTGCCGACCCTGCTTCTGCCGCCGCGAGCAAGCCATGCAGCCACTTGAACTTGCGGCCACCGGCTCTTCCTTTCTTAGACAACTGCACAACGTCGAACATTGCGGCATTAAACTCCTCTTTGTTGCTGTAGTAAGACACAAATATGTAGCATTGAACTCTTCTCCTCCGTTGTTGCAGTGAGACGCAACTCAAAAAAATAAAAAAATAAAAAAAGGACAGTAGTATTCCTCTACAATGTCTTCCTCAACTACTTCTCTGGTTTCTGTCAGTGTTATTACAGGAAGCTCCGGCACCTCTCCAAGTACGGGACCAATCTCCATCAATGTCGTTGTCCTCATTCCCTTTAAATTATCCAAAGGGAATTATGCTTCGTGGCGCGCCCAGTTCACTAATATCCTCTTTGGATATGATCTGATAGGATATGTTGATAGATCCTTCAGTTGCCCGCCAGTAATGATTGATATCCGAGGCACAAGTCCAGCACCAAATCCAGAGCACAAACTGTGGCTCCGACAGGACCGTCTTATTCTTCAAGCGATTCAAGCGTTAGTTGTTGGTTCCATCGCACCACTTATATCTTCATGTGTTACTTCTGTCGAAGCTTGGTTCAAACTTCAAACTACCTTGGCAAATCGCTCGCACACCCGCATGCTCGGCCTTCTCTCCAGACTTATGAACACAAAACAAGAGGGAAGTACTATCACTGATTACCTCCAAACTATCAAGGTAATCATCGATGACTTAGTCTTAATCAGATAATATCTCAGTGATGATGAAGTTATGATCCACACACTCAATGGTCTTGGGGCTGAGTACAAAGAATTAGCAGCATCAATTCGGGCACATGACTCCCCACTAGTATTTGAAGAGCTGAACGACAAGCTGACTGATTATGAGACTTATCTGAAGCGCGAGGATAAGGCGACATCACAACCTATTACTGCCCAATTAAGTCAAAAATTCAAAAGGAAAAGAAATCAGTACCGTCAGTCTGCTAACAAGGGTCCAGAGCAGGCACCATCTTATCACAATCCAAGTGGTAACTATGGTACCTAACCATCTTGGCATCCTGCTCCCATGCCGGGAGGTAGCAGCATTCCCCATCGCCAGCCCTAGCGTCCTGCTCCAATACCTCAAGGTAGCACCTACAACTACCAACAGCCTTGGCATCCTGCTCCTATGCCTCCAAACTGGTTTGTCTGCCAGCTGTGTGATAAGGTTGGTCACTCCGTCAAGGTTTGTCGATCTCGTCCACGACCTCTGCCCCATGCACATCTCACTGTTGCTCCACCTTTTGATCAACACTCCTAGGTTTTGGACTCTGGAGCCTCTCATCACGTCACCGCGGATCTCCAGAACTTGTCCTTTTCCAACAACTATGGTGGTACTGATGACATCGTCATTGGTTATGGTAAGCGACTTCCTATTACTCATACTGGTTCCACAAAGCTTACTTTGAATTATCTTCCCTTTACACTCGGTGATGTGTTGTGCGCACCTCATATCAAATGGAATCTCATCTCTGTCTCTCAATTCTGTAAACAAAATAATACCTCTATTGAATTCTTTCCTAACCACTTTCTTATCAAGGATCTGAACACGGGGGCATCATTAGTTCAAGGCCAGAGTAAAGATAACATCTATCAGTGGCCATCCACCTCTCCGCCTATTGCCTATTCTTCTGTTGCTGCTTCCACGGATGTGTGGCATCATCGTCTCGGTCACCCTTCTACCTCTACTCTACGAATGTTTCTTTCATGTTATGCTCTTTCTTCGTTTAAAACTAGTCCTATTATTTATCATTATAATGCATGTCTTAGCAATAAAAGTCATCGACTGTCATTTGCTCATTCTTCCATTTCTTGCACACATCCATTTGAGTTCTATATACTGATGTTTGGGGCCATGCACCAAGTATTTCTTTTGACAAATGTCGATTTTATGTTATCTTTACTGATTATTTTACTAAATATACTTGGTGTTATCCTCTTCAACATAAGTCTGAGGTCTCTACCATCTTCCTTACTTTCAAAAAAATGGTCAAAAATATCTTTCAGTCCTCTATCAAAATAATTTATTCTGACGGTGGAGGTGAATACCAAACACTAACATCACACTTGTTAGCCTGTGGTATTCAGCATCTCAAATCTCTTCCATATATTCCTCAACTAGTTGGCTCTGCCGAACGCAAACATCGGTATATAGTTGAAACTGGACTCACACTTCTCCATCATGCTTCCATGCCAACTACCTTCTGGTCTGCAGCCTTTCAGAACATCGTCTATCTGATTAATCGTATGCCTACTCCTGTCCTCAATAATCAATCACTGTTTGAAAAGTTATTTCATCGATCCCCAAATCTTTAAAAACTTAGGGTTTTTGGTTGTGTCTGCTATCCTTGCCTATGCCCTTATGCATCAAATAAACTAGCATCACGGTCAAAGCCTTGTACCTTCATTGGTTACTCTCTTGAACACAATGCTTACCGATGCTATGATCCTTCCACTCAGAAGGTCTTTGCGTCTTGTCATGTTGTCTTCGTGGAGTCTTCCTTTCCATTTCAACAAGACCAATCTACCACTGTATCAATCACTCTGGTGCATATGCATCAGTGGCATATGCCTTTATCCACTGAACCACCATACGAATCACTCACTCCAACTCCTGAATAGAGCATCCCTCCGATACAATACCTCTCTCCCTCTTCTGCTATCACAAACATCCGATCATTGGACACTCAACAACCGACATTTCCCTCGCCTTAGTCTACTACCACTACTGTTCCACAGTCTAACTCTCCTTGTTCTACTACACCCACACTCATTCCACCGTCATCTCCTAAACCACTTGGACATCCAATGACGACATGCTCTAAAAGTGGCATTTTCAAGCTTCGTTAGGTCCTCGATCTCCACACGATTGTGACTCCCTCTGTTGAGACCTGTGAATCTACCACGATCACTCAAGCCCACAAGTCTCCTCATTGGCGTCAAGCTATGTCTGATGAATATGACGCCCTACTTTCTAATTCTACCTGGACACTTGTTCCATGTCATCCCGCACAAAATGTCATCGAGTGTAAGTGGATTTTTCGAGTTAAGCGAAACCCTGATGGGTCCATTGCTCGGTACAAGACCCGCTTGGTGGCCAAAGGCTTCCATCAACATCCTGGTGTTGATTTTACTGAGACATTCAGTTTTGTTGTTAAGTCCACAATAATCCGACTGATTCTAAGTTAAGCAGTTTCAAAAGGATGGTCACTGCGACAACTTGATGTGAACAATACATTCTTACAAGGAACTTTAACTAACGAGGTCTTTATAGAGTAACCTCATGGTTTTATTCATCCTCAGTATCTAAAACATGTCTGTAAACTTCACAAGGCCATTTATGGTCTTCGACAAGCTCCAAGAGCCTGGTACACGGGACTTTGCACCTTTTTGACGTCCATCGACTTCTCTAACTCTAAGTCTGATGCCTCCTTATTTCTCCGTCAACTACCTGGCAGTACACTATATCTTTTGGTATATGTAGATGATATTATTGTGACATGTAGTAATTATATAGAGGTCACAATGTTCATCAACCAGTTGGTCGCCAGATTTTTCCTCAAAGATCTCGATCCCCTGACTTATTTTTTGGGTGTAGAAGCAATGTCTACATCTTCGGGACTCTTACGCTCTCAATGGAAGTACACTCAGGACTTATTAGTTAAGACAAACATGAAGGATGCAAATGTTGTCTCGACTCCTCTCTCCACTGGTGAATCGCTTCGGTTAAATGATGGCAGTCCTGCTACAGATTCTACACAATGTCGGCAAGTGATTGGCTCCTTGCAATATTTAGCCCTTACTCGCCCAGATATCTCATTTACGATTAAAAGTTGTTTCAATTCATGTATAGACCATCTGCACACATTGGTCCGCTGTTAAACGAGTATTACAATATCTTAAAGGTACTCTTGACTATGACATCATTCTCAACAAAAAAATGTCCACTTCAACTTCATGCTTATGCTGATTGGGTTGGGAACCTTGAAGATAGAACACCAACATATGAGTATATTATATTCCTCAGAGTCAATTCAATCAGTTGGAGTTCCAAGAAACAAAAGATAGTTGCTCGGTCCTCTATTGAAGCTGAGTATCGCTCCATTACAACTACAACTGCTGAACTTAACTGGATAATGAATTTGCTCAAAGAGCTTGACATCTGCTCCTCTGCTACTCCTACAATATACTGCGATAATGTCGGGATTACCTACTTATGTGTCAATCTGGTGTTTCACTCTCGTATTAAACATATAGCAATTGATTTCCACTTTGTACGAGATCAAGTGATGAATCATCAACTACGTGTCTCTCATATTCACACAGCAAATCAACTGGTGGACTCCCTCACGAAGCCACTCTCCCGCAAGTTGTTCTCACTTCATCAGTCCAAGATCGACGTCCTTGGTCCGAGCGCGATCTTGCGGAGGCATGATAAATGATAGAGAGAAATCCTCAACGTCTAACCTCTCTATCCCTCTCTTCCTTTGTATAAATAGCCATCAATGAATGAACAAAACCATCGACACATTATTCCACTCAACCCTTTTTCTCATTTCTATTAAAATTGACACTATAATCTCATATTCAATAATGATAATCTTTATGAAATGTTCAATTGGATAATTTACTAAAATAAACTAAGATCTCGATTATGACTGGTATGCAATATTTGAATTATTTGGAGTATTTAGGATAAGTTTGGACAAATTCTAGGTTATTGATTGAAATAAAACATAGGTTTGTTATTCAACCCTTCAATCATTTGAAGTCTAGGTTTGAGCTTATATTTGTTGTATAAAGAATTGTAATGCTTGAAATATTAGCTTTGTTATATAAACTAATGAATGTTCATATTTTAAATGTTATGACATCTAATGTGGTTGATGATTAATTTTATAAGATATACGAATATTTTAAGGTAGGACTTACTGTTTGGCGGGTATTAATTTTTTTACTAATTATACATTTAGTGAGTTGTTCGAAATGAGATGAATCTTATGTTTAAAGTATTAGTTTTATTTTACTCGATATGTGATATGATGAATGATAATCATATTGATTATATTATGAAATAGTTAAATAATTAATTATTTAGTTTATTACCATTTATAAAAAATCATAAGTAATAATTTGATATTCTAGATAAATGTATTGATGTGTGGTGTTAACATCAGATACATGTGATTGAGTATTTTATATTTATTAGAGATAATTTTAATTTAAGTTAGATTTTCTTAATAATTCTCTTACCACATGCTTATACTCCATTGCATATTGCAAGGAAGATAAACCTTTTGACCGATGAATAGATGATGTTTGAGGTCACAAAGGTGAAGATAATGAGATAGTATAAATTGCACGTAGAGTAGCCTTAGTAAAATAATTTAAAGAATTTTTTTGCTAAATTGAATCGAGTTTTATGAATATTATGTGAAGAACAAAGGTGATCTGCTTAGTAAATTTGTGGTCTGACACATGAAATGATTCTCAAAGTCCACAGAATATTATCTACAAGATGTGAATTATTCTCTCAGGTTTAATATATACGTGCGATGCATAACTGTTTTTATATACGAATGAGAGGATATATATATATATATATATATATCAAAGAAGCATGCAGTCACATCCAAACATGCAGAAATGATAGCGAGCAATCTACTACAGGAAGCATACCACCGGAGGAAAGAAGCAAAACCAGCAGGTAGCATTCGGCGTATAGGAGAAGGGAAGAACAGAGTAGAGGAGGAGAACACGCCATTGATGAGATTGTTCACGCTCCATCCCACTATACGTTCAGTTGCCCTGCACTTACAGCGCATTTATTCACGACCCACAATAATATCCTGGCCATTGAAGTGACAAAGAAGCCAAGTCGGGGGATCTGATGGAGGAACGACGAAGAAGAGAGGGGAAGAAGAAGGATAATCTAGAATTTGATGGAGGAATATTAAGATTTGCCAAGAAAACTGAAAGAAAAAGGGAGATGAAAACTTTAGCGATGGAGAGGTACGAGGGTGACCAAGAAAATCTGCACAAGAATTAATAGACAGGAGGCGGCGGAGGTGACGCATATGAAATTCCAACAACAGCCGGCAGTGGCTCAACATCTTCGTGTACAGGTGAGGGTGATGGTGGGTCCACGTACGGAGGGGGCGGTGGATCAATGCACGGGGGTGATGGCGGCTCAATACATGGAAGCGGTGGCGCAGGAGACACTATACATGGAAGTGGAGGCGGAGGCGGAGGTGGAGAGTACGATGGAGGCGGAGGTGGGAGTGAGTTGGGTGGCGGAGGCGGTTGTGAACGTGGCGGCGGTGGGGGGGAATTGATCGGAGGTGGTGGAGATGGGTGAGATGGAGGGGGTGAATGGGGTGGGCTTGGTGGCGGAAAATACACAGGTGGTAGAGGGAAATTCGGGGGAGGTGGCGGTGGAGATTGTTTACAGTAGATTGGTGGTGATGGGGATCGTGCGCAGTAGACAGGTGGCGATGGAGATCGTGGACAGTAGACTGGCAGCGGCGGTCGCGACGGCGATCGGACACAATAAGGTATCGGTGGTGGAGAAGGCGGTGGTGGTGGAGGAAATGGCGGAGGAGGATAAGGCGGCGGTGGCGGAGGAGGTGATGGCGGTGGCGGAGAAGGCGGAGGAGGTGACGGCGGAGGAGGCGATGGCGGTGGAGGTGACGGCGGAGGAGGCGATGGCGGTGGAGGTGACGGCGGTGGCGGAGGAGGAGGTGATGGCGGTGGCGGAGAAGGCGGAGGAGGTGACGGCGGAGGAGGCGATGGCGGCGGAGGTGACGGCGGTGGAGGAAATGGCGGAGGAGGTGATGGCGGTGGCGGTGGCGGAGGAGGCGGCGGGGGGAGTGCCAGTACGAAGGGCTTGCAGCCGAAAGTGGAGCAGTCGACGGGATGATGAGACAGGAAGGACTGACATTGGCGGTCCGAGCGCTGCCTCGGCCTATCGGCGAGGCAATTACGGCGGTCGTCGAACGATTCCACCGCCAAGCACTGGGGAGGCTCGCCGGTGAAGAAGTTGTACGAGTAGGTGAAGTTCTTGAGGCGCGGCAGGGCGCAGATCGAGGCCGGGATCCCTCCGGAGAGAAGATTGTGAGCGACGTCCAGCTGCTCCAGGTTGAGCATTCCGGCGACGGAGCCCGGCAGTGGGCCCACGAGCTTGTTGAAGCTGAGATCGAGCACGGTGAGGCTCCGGAGGAGGCCGATTTCCAGGGGGAAGCAGGAGCTGAGGCCGTTGTTCATGAGTATGATCTCGTTGAGCGTCCGGGACATGTTGCCGAGGGTGGCAGGCAGGCAGCCGTGGAAGCGGTTGTTAGCGAGGACGACGACGGAGACTGGGGAGTTGCCGAGGTTTTCTGGGACGTCGAAGGCGAAGCGGTTGTGGTTGATGAAAATGGCGTCAAGATGCCGGTCGAAGAGCTCTGGTGGCACCGCGCCCTCGAACTCGTTGAAGCGGAGGTCGAGGTAGCGGAGGGAAGGGAGGCGGAGGACGACGTCAGGGAAGGGGCCGGCGAGGCGATTGTTGCTGACATCGAGCTCGTGGAGGAGGGCGAGGCGGCGAAGGGAGCGGGGAAGGGTGCCGCAGAAGCGATTGGAGTTGATATGGAGGAGGGCGAGGTCGGCGAGGAGGCCGAGCTGGTGGGGAAGGTAGCCAGCGAGGTCGCCGTGGTTGAGATCCACGCCGGCGACGACGGTGAGGTTGGGGTCGGAAGGGAGGTGGGAGCAAAAGACGCCGGTGTAGTGGCAGACGCCGGGGCCGACCCAGTTGCCGGTGAGGTTCAAGGGATCGGAGATGATGGCGAGCTTCCAGGCTTGGAGGGCAATGTAGGCGTCACGGAGGTGGGGGTTGGGGAAAGCTGAGTCATCGGCGTCATAGCCATGATGGAGGAGCTGCCGCAGCCGCCGGATGTGGCCATGGCTCCCCGAGCAGGACGAGGCGAGAGGGAGGAGTGATGATAACAGCACGAGAAAGGACAACGGACTCGCTCTGCCCTGTTTCCTCATCTCATCATCCTCCTATGTTGAAACAAGGTTTGAGGCTGCCGCAGCCGCTGCGGTTGCGTCTGTTTCTTATGGAGAAAGAAGGATGCCTCGGGGGATGAAAGGTGGGAGGGGCCCGGGAATCGATGAATGAAACAGGAAAGAATCAGGAGCGAAGTAATAGAACCCGAGGTGAACCGCCAAATCACAGCTCAATGCCTTGCCCCCCCCCCAAATGGACGGTCTCGATCGATGACCTCTTTCCTCCCCCAGTACCACAATCACATCTTCTTCGTGCACTTGTTCTTCTTCTCTTTCGTGTTTTTTTTTTCTTTTTTACTCGGTGGGGTTTTTAGTGTTAATTAGTGTCGGGGGAGGGGATGGCTCACTTTCTTTTATTTTCTCTTTTCCTTTAAATTATTATCTTGATAAGCGGGGAAGGAGCGGACTGTTGTGAGTACTGCTGAGAGGGGGGATGGGGATGATGGACGGACTGCTTGATAACGGATTGGGTCATTCGGATGATTAAGAGACGAGAGTGCCGCCGTGCGACATCGTAGAAGAGCTTTGGGCACCGCTGCTAATCCCATGATTATTATTATTATTATTATTATTATTAGTTTGTATGCTCTACGCAGTTAAATCCTTAACGGGACGGGACGGGACGCCCGTGTCGGATGGTAGCTCTCCGTGCAGCCGTGCGTGGGAGGAGGATTCACGAGATTTGGTTTGTCCCCTAAGAGTAATTAGTCACGAGAGATATACAACTGTCGGTTTCGATTCAAGTCAATATTTTTTGTGTTATTTTTTTATAAAAAAATATTTATAATATGAAAAATTATATTTTTATTTTTATTTTTTATAAAATAAATGTGTCATGAGATAATAAAAAATATTTAATATAAAAATAAGTAACACTTCTATAAATATTTAATTACTTAATATAAAAATAAGTAAAATTATAAATAGTTCATATGTTGAATAAAATGTCATTGTTGAGAGATCTTTTGCTTCCATTTCATCATTTTTTATCCAATCTTTAATGCATACTTACACTTTAATTGATTCGGGGGTTATGCTTGATTTAGTTTCGTTCAAAATTCATCCTCTCATATTTAAGGCTTGCTCCACAGCTACTATCAATACTCCCTCCTCTTTTTTTTTTTTTTTCTAATAATAGTTTTTGTCCCTTACATATTTTACCACCTTCACTAACTTGATCTGCAGGTGTCGGATATATCATATTGTCTACTATAATTAGAACAATAATGGCCATATGAGTTAATGATCAATTTTTTAATATCTCTAATTTTGTCTACCCCCCAGAAGTTTCATAATAAGCGGTTAAATAACCACTTAATTCATCTAATCTAGTATGAGGACAAAAAAAACACATGCAACTAAATGAACCAATAGAATCTCATAAAAATAATTTGCCAATTTTGATTTTATAGACATTATTATCGTATTTAAATCATTATAATATTGATATCCTCGTAATGCACCAATAGTATTAATATAAACAACTAAAAAAAAGGTGTAGTTAAAAACAAAGTATATATTCTATTATTAAAACTTTTTTAAAAATTTTAGAATTCTTTCATGTGCATTGACTAACATGCCTGACATCATTTGCAATAAAAAGTACATAATAACTTTTTATAATTAGTTTTTTGAAAAATACTGCATATGTAGAATTTCATTGAGTAGAAATATTCCTTAGAAATCTTTTGAATATTTTATTATTTTATTTATAAAATCTTTCGTTACTTATGGATGACCCCACAAGAATGATATAGTTTGCTTAATAACAGAAAGAAAAGTTTCTAAGAGATCTAAATCCTTGTACACATAAATTCAAAATATGATAAACACATCTAACATTATAAAAAAAATTATATCATCAAAAGCAAGTTGATGAGTTTCTTGTAATTTTAGAATAGAAATAGTATTTGCCACTACATTGTCAAAACTAATATAAAAAAAAAATCTAAAAACAAATAATATTCTCCTAAAATTATTATTTGTTTGTGTGTGGTTCATCGAAAACAATAAATTGCTTCATTGTTGTGTGGTCCAATCGTTCGTTATTTATTCATGATAAGTGATTTCCATGTAAGCTCTAAATATGCACAAATTAAAATATAAAGCTGCGACATACACTCTTAAAATTATACAAATCTAGTGTAAGATATATAAATCCAGTGTCATTTAGAATCGAATTGTCCTGATTCGATTTAGAATCGATAAATCATTAAAACAATTCAATTCCAATTCTGATTCAAAGCGAATCACGATTAGGAATTAATTATCACCACGAGCTGCAAGATATAATATCCAAACTTATAAAACAACTGGGTCTTCTCCTCCCAAAGACCATATTTCCAACGGTGATCCTGCTGCTCCTGTACCTCACATTTCTTTTTACAATAGATTAGACTGTAAAGTGCATTTGTACACTGCTTAATGCAAGTTGATCATTTAAAGTTTTGCTCCCACCAAAATCCAACCCTCAAACCAACTGAACTCCTCGGTGTTCCGGCACACTCATATGCCGACACCGGCTTGGGTGGTCCGTCGTAAACTTAGGGACAGAAAGCTACGACATGCAGTAGGGACTGTGGCCTGCGAACAATATTCCACCTTGTAATATATCATTTTAACCACTGGTTCGCACTTTTATAAGATTACAGAAAGGATTAGCCAATATATATATATATATATATGTGTTCTGGCACAGAGCGATGAGTAGAAGATATTTACTGAGGTAAGAGCGAGTAGTAGTAGAAAGAGTGGGCAATCGTCGGAGTTGCGGCAGCGGTACAAACGAAGGACCCCGCGCGGGCCGGCGGGGCTTTCGTGTTTGTCGCCGTCGGCACGAGTAGATCGCGTCCGCTTCGGTGGTGTCGGTGCCGTCAAAACATCAAAAACGAAAAGATGAAGGTAGAAGTGAACACAGTAAATTTAAGAGCGGTGCCATTTGGGCGATGATGCGGACGAACCGCACATACGATCGAGCCACGCCGTAGTCTTCAGTCCGATATGAGGATTGATATGATATGTTTTATCATCGCCGCTCGCTCGCTCGCTCGCTTGTTGCATGCTCGTAATTATGTTATTATTATATTAAAAAAATTATAGATTAAATCTAAGATGGGTAACTTTTAATATCATTCGTGAAATTTTATGATGTACTTCTATTCTTTTATAAGAGAGATTCTAGGAATAATTAGGATAATCCTCTCATCAAAATCATCTTCTAAAAATATATATATTATAATTATAATTTTTTATTTATCGATAATCATAATAAAAATTTAATAAAATTTATAATATATGTTACCTAGTTAGATATGCCGACATAATCTAACATTATCCCTATTTGATCCATTAATTAATCAGATATGAAAAAAAAACTCAAAATCATAATAAATAAATAAGGTAAAAGTTTATTTGAAAATAATTTTACCTATTTAGATTTAAAAAAAATTAAAAATCATTTTATACATTGTTATAAATTTTAAAATAAATCAATAAGTCTAATAAGTACAATAATACTATATTAATTCCAACTACAAACATAGCAGTTATATGTCATTATATATTTATCTTATCGATTATCACATTCAATTATAAAATATATAAATATAAAATAAAAATATATAATTTTAATTAAAAAATATCAATAATAGTATCTACTTAAGTATATATATTACCATATCTTTCATAATTTACTCACAAGCCCAATTATAAGAATATATTCTTTAAATACTTTAGATGGTAAAACTTTAATAAATTGGTTAGTAATAATCAAAGTGATACTTAAGTTGTCAATTGACACTTATTTTTTATGGATAATTTCTCTAACCATCAATTATTTTATCTCAATATACTTAAAAACCACTTGAGTACTTATTATTCGTAGAGAAAAAAATTATCATGTTATTATCATAAAATATCTTCAATGACTCGATAATTGAATCGACCACTCTAAGTCTTGAGATGAAATTTTATAACCATAAAGCTTGATTCGTAGCCTCAAGTAATGCTACAAATTCAGCTTCCATTATTGTTGACTTAATAAGTGAGTGTTTTACAATTTTTTCAAAAAATTGGCCCTCTAACTAACATAAATATATGTCCTGAAGTGGGCTTCCTATGTTGTCCCATGTCATCGTGTCCATGCGCGATTGTTCTCACTACATATAGGTTCTTCACGAGTGGAACACCTTCACTACCATGGTCGTTATATTGTGTGACTATGCACAAGCATGGATCGATAACCCACAGTTGCCACATGCATGATTGTGCTCACGCATCCGCTCGATTGTGACTGTTCTTGTCTATCGTGCAACTATTAGGAATCACGATCTTCGACATCCAATTGATTTCAATTACGATCAACAAATACCGTTGTAGTGGCATTACTATAGCAGTCATAATCGTCGCAAGTAGTGACACTACTATAGTCGCCTTCGACCGAGGTAGGTCGACTATCGCAAGGTTGCCACACATAAGTAGCTTGTATGCATATGTTGTCGACTATCGTACCCCATGGAGCAGTAGCACCCGTATACAATTAATGTTTGCAACTAGGTTCACAATCAAATAGTAATAGATCAAATTTATAATATGTAACTTTGGATGAAAATATATATTTGATATGTAAAATTTGTAACAATATTAATCTACGATGAGAAGCGATGGGTTAAAGACTAAGGGAGATTAAGAATAGATATAAGATGATTGGTGTTGCATCCTTGGAGGAAGGTCAGAACAACGGATGTAAGATGATACCTAAGAGAGTTTCTTAAAAAAAATTATTATAATTAGATTTCCTGTACCCACGGTTGACACAAAAAAACATGCATGATCAGGTTTTACATGTCTTTTCAAGTTATTTCTCTATAAAATTCTCTTTCATATATATATTTTTTAATTCTTATAGTAAGCTACAGCTTTTTCCTCGAGACTCTTGTAGGTTGTTTATAAATTAGTACTTGTGTGTTCCTTATTCCTTGCCCATATCTGAAATCTTCGGATCTACAACAAACATTTAGTTCAGCATTCAGCCATTAACCTGTCCTCCAATAGCTCAGCGCTGGAATATATATATATATATATATATATATATATATATATATATATATATATTGCTATTTGGTATGATGGTGTTGTAGGGTGCAACAGATACGCCAATTAGCATATTTCAATTTTTTTTTTTTTTTGCATTTTCTCAGTTGTTATAATTATGCATTTAACATTTTTCTATCTTTACCATAGATTTTTGTTTATTCGTTCCACCTATCTCGATGATGTGTCCATTTGTTTACAATCATGCTTATACAATGACATCAAACAACGACTACATGAGGATTGTTATCGTTAAATAACAATAAGATAGGCACTAATGTAGTCGTTATGATACTGGATTTTGATTTTGAGATTTATCGAGAAATATTTTGATTCTGATTGAAAATTTAGTTTGGTAAAAAGGCCATTGTTATTAGATGAACGAGACTATAGTATGCCTATTTGCATCTTTTGCAATGACATGAGTGTGGGTTCAATTTCATGTGGTCGGATAAAAGTAATAGAGATCAGAAAAGAATTGGGAGCTGATTTGGACCTGTTGTATAACTTTATATCGTAACCAAGTCGCTAGCAAGATTTTATCCAAACCTAGATACGTAAGGTGGCTATATAGCTGACCGCTGTTGATGTCGAAGGTGAATCAGATGCGATCTCTTGTGCTCTCGAGGTGATAGGTGATGGAGCAGGGAGATGTCTGTAGGGTCCTACAAAGATATTAGAGTCGAGGATCGCCTAACCCAACCTCTTCGAATATTAAGTTAGAAAAGAGAAGCATCTAGTGTGTCCAACCCCCCCCCCCCCCCCCCCCCCCCCCCCCCCTCGGGCGTTGGTTAAGGGGTTTGTTTATATACCTGTAGGTGAAAATCGATTATACCTAACTTGTTTATGGCTTCCATCATCTCGGTCGATCGGATCGTACGTCTTGTACGAGTGCTAACTGACTTACATGGGTCGGTGCCGTGCAGCACCATCCTAAACTTCTCGTGCTCGTCGGTTCTGTACGTGGCATCGACAATCCTGTATGGGTCGATGCCATGTAACACCACTCTACGCTTTTCGCCAAAGTCTTATACAGGTTTACCTTGATTTGTATGTCCAAGATATTATGTTGACGTAGTTTTACACATCAACCCTGACTCCTCGTTGGCACCTTATCATTTGATGACTGTCACCATGTGAACGATACCACAATACGCTAAGACGAGATTTAACCGGTCTTCACCATGTGAACGATACCACCTTATCATTTGATGACGGTCACCTTGTTGTTGTTGTTCTTGTTGTTGTTGGCAGAACAAATTGGGCAACCGAATTGATCGTGACATTGGACTCGCGTGATACCCAAAAAAAGACGCATCTCGGTAACTAGATAGGCCACCGCCACCGCCACCGCCACCGAATCCGGTAAAACCATGCCGACGCTAGCAGAGCTGCGCGGGTCGTAAACCCGACCCGGCCCACAAGTCTTATATGGGCGATCGATCGTGTGTGTCACTCGCTCCGCGTCGCCTCCTAAAATGCCCGGATCCAACGCCTAGCCTAGGGTTTCCCCCTCCTCTCCCTCTCCCTCTCCCTCCCCCTCTGCCGATGGACGACGCCCGGTTCCCTCCCCATCCTCGCTCCAAGGCTCCCTTCCGCGACCTCCCGCCTCCTCCCCCATTTGGTCGTCGCTACCCCGACGATGACGAGGACGAAGAAGGAGAAGAAGAGGAGGACAACGAGGAGGAGCATAACGACCTGCATCAGCCCATGGGCGACGACTACGATGACGGCTCCTCATCCGAGAGCCGTGGCAAGAGGAAGAGGATCGATGAACTCGCCCTGGGGTTCGAATTCGCCCCGCGCGTAAACCCCGAGGCCTCCGCTCCGTCCTCCAAGCCTGCTGCCCGGACCTCGACCTTCGACCTCCTGGATTCGTGGGGCGATCGCTTCGCTCAGAACGGTCGGAGGAGCCTTCGAGCGGATGAGGACAGTGATGTCGCCAAGAAAGTCTCGCTGGCCTCTAAGGCTAATCGAACCAACGCTTATCGTGGGAATCGGTTTGACAAGTATAAGAAGGAGAAGTCGAGCACGGCAGAGGATGGGAATGTTGGAAGCAAATCGGTTTATTTTAAGAAGAAGGACACTTTGATGTCATCCCCGTCGCCGCTGCCAGGACGGCAGCGGCTACATCTCTTTTCTAGTTCCAGCGTCTATCAGAATCGTTGCAGTGGCAGTCATGAGATGAGAGACGGTCTGGGGAACACCAGATATGGGGATGATTGTGATGAGGAGTATGTCGACTCTGATGGGCTCCCACCAAAGAGGATGAATGTCTTGAGGTGCTCAGATTCTTCTTTTAGGATGCTTGCCGAGTCAATTCAGAAGTTTGGAGACATCTATGAGAAGATGGAGATTCATCAGAGGCAGCAGATGGCAGAGCTGGAAAGGATGAGGAAGGAGTTCCAAAGGGATTTTGAGGTGCAGAAAAGGCAGATTTTGGAGAAGGCACAAGAGGAGATTTCAAAATTGACAGAGGAGGGTAGGGGAGATGACGAAGAGGACAGGGAAGATAAGGAGGAAGACAGTGATGATGGTGATTCTGCTGATAACCTTAGCGGGTAGGTTCATGGTGTCCTTGTTGACTTAGTTTTTTTGCATTATTGATCGTCTCTACAGAATTATATATTTTTTGTCAATATTTTATAATCGTCACTCTTAACTTGCCAAAATGATCAAATGAAGTAGTTCATGTTGGAAATCTTAAAATGTGCATGGCACATTAGTTTTCATTAATGTTGGCTACTGTTTGTGGCTTATGTTTACAGATGGCTTTTTAGATTTTAGTGAAGTGTGGAGTTATGTCACTGACTGGGATAGTGAAATGAGGACTCTGACATGCTGAAGATTGTATTTAGAAATTTGTTATTTTGAGAGATGATATATTAAAGTTTAATCGATGTCGTGGTAGTTATTTTTTCACTTGTTAGTATGTCAGCTAGGATTTATTAAAAATATACTAGGCTATCATCTAGGTAATATCTTTACTTGAGTAGTTATTTTTTCACTTGTTAGTATGTCAGTTAGGATTTATTAAAAATATACTAGGCTATCATCTAGGTAATATCTTTACTTGAATTTATTTTACTAGTGTTAGTAGCAGCGTTATGATTGACACTTCTCTAAGCATCTTTTAAATTTATATCATTGTCATAAAGCTTTTTAGGATGTTGTTGGTAGACTTGATCATTTCTGGAAGATGTTTGTGTATTAAGAAATTGGGTTGTTTTGGATCTGGGATTTTTATAATGAAAGGATGTAGGTTAGCTTTCAACGAAATTGGGTTGTTTTGGATCTGGGACTTTTATGATGAAAGGATGCCGGTTAGCTTTCGAAGGATAAAATTCTTGAGAGGAAATTACAAGATTTTTGCCCTAGAAATGAGTACAAGTCCCTGACTCAATAGTCAATACTGAAAAAACTCACCTGTGGAAGTGCTTGTGCCGCATTGGACTTCCCAACTTGAACTTGACTTATGTTCAATTAATTGATTCTAGACATGCTTATGTACTTGTTTAAGTATTTGGGATAAGATACAAGCCCACAACATTGTGGGTGAATCCCCTGAAAAAGTTTATGTGGAGAAGGGTAGTAACTCCTGCACTTCACAAAAAAAAAAAAAAAAAAAAAAAAAAGTGCTATACTTTCTCAAGCTAGAGGACATATCATATCCCCTTTGGGGTGTATCAATTGGTCCATGCTAGTTGTGTTCTTATTTAGTTGTGAAATTCCTATTGTTTGGTCATATCTTAGATTGTTAGACTGTAAAATTTGCCTTTTGTCTACATATCATTGAATCTTATCACTATAGGTCCGAATCCTGAAAAAAGAGTGGTGCATTAGGTAGTTGAGCATAAGATCCCTTGAAATGTTTTGAGGATGGACTTTAATATTTTTGTATAGGACCAGGTCACTCTTAGCTTGAGTAGTGATATCATGTTTATCAGTGGCCAGTTGTGGTAAAAAAATCCATGGTGTTGTCCACAGATAGTTAAGATATTTCAGCTTCTTGTTATTGTTGTAGTGTTTCGAGCTTGAAAGAGCTACTGAATGATGAAGCCAACCTAACGTAGCCTACTTGGATTGGTTTAGAATCACAGGAGAGTTTTATTCTTTTGATGCTACAATTTCTTCGAGTATTGCTTCACATGGGCCTTAAAGAGTATTGCATGGTGTAAGGTGTTTTTAGCATGACTATTTGCAATTTTGTGCATTTTGTGGTCTCTTCTGTTGTCTCTTGATGTAAAAGTTATTGATGGCTTTTACTTGAGAATATGGACTTGTTATTAGATTATGTGCTCCCTAATCATGCCCCCTTTGGCCTCTGGGACCTGAAAGTTTGCTTTCCCTCAAGACTACTACTATCCATGCTAGAGGTTTTTTTTTTTTTTGAAGGGGGTGGGTGGTTTGGAGGAGTGGGTGTTCATTTAAATTAAATGGATTGTTGTCTTGAACTGCTTTAACTAGCTACTTGAGATAAAAGTTGATCTGCAGTAATGTGCTTTTTGTTAATTAATTTTTTTGTTTCGGTATCAGGTATCAAAATTTGTTGCTTTTCTTGTTCTGTAGGTTCGTATCTGCTTCATTTTACCTGACTGCCTTTGTCTGAGAAAGAAGAGTGATTCCCGAGTATCCATTGGCTGCTTTGGATTGGTTCTGAGCACCCACTTTCCACGGGCTGTTCTAAAACAGGAGTAGGAGTGGTTAAGTTGGTGTGGAAACAACAGGTTCTGTTACCGCAGTAACTTGGACACACTTGATGTGGTTGGGGGGCTTTGTATTTTTCATTATGTTGAATAGCTATCTCATTTGTATCCTATTTAACTCCCCCATTTACCCAAACGTTTAGATTCATGACAAGATGTGTATTTGCATAATTAGTCTAGTCTCCAAGTTGGTCATATTTGTTTGTGTTGGTTGGTTTCTGATGGTTGACATAACAAAGTATTTGTTTGTCCATGAGCGAGCGGAGTTCTCGTTTTTGGCGCAAACACACGGGTCTAAAATGTTCGGATCAAATTGTACGCTCATTAATTTGTCGACAACCCAAAGTGTCTTAGTTTCAGATTAATAGTAATGTATTCATTAAATCATTATCCAAAATTTTACCCACTGTGAAACTAAACTTAGAGGTGTGACATAATAAGATTAAAACCAAGCAACACGTACTGCCTCCGACTGCTACTTCGTTTGATGGGTGTGGCATGCCATTGCCCTGTCTTCCAACTTCCTGTGGCTTTTTACCTTTCTTCCCAAAGAACACGTACAGCATATGGAGTGCTTGCTACTCCTCTTCCGTTCCAGCCATAGGAGGAAAAGTATGTCAGGCAAAAGTTTCGGCTCCTGCCAAAAGCGGTTCAATATCGATAGTATGTCCTGCAAAAGTGGTTCAATATCGAGAGTAATAAGATTATTTAGTTGTATATTGATTGAGTAATAAAAAAATCAAAGGGTTTATATTGATTGAGAAATAATAAAATCAATGGTTTATAAGTCTATCGAGTCTTTCTTACCCTCAGAGATGTCATTTGAGGCTTACTAGTTTCGAAAACACAAAAACGTGTGGGGACTCCTATTTTCCAAAGCGGATAATTTTTCGTGAGCCAATGGTAGTTGGTTAAGTGACTTATTAGATTGGTCCTAAAAGGAGGGTCTTGAGTCCTTGGCTCCTTACGAGAGGGAGTACTGATGAGGTCATTTAGTCTCATATTGGTTGAGGAGTAGAGGAACCAAGGGTTCATAAATCCATCGGGTCTCCCTTATTATTAAAGGCTCATTTTGGAGCTCATGAGTTTCGAAAGGGTAAAATTGTGCGGGTATATCCATCATCCAAAGCGAACAATTCATTGCGAGTTTACGGACCACATCACTAGCGCCCGAATAATTGACTTATCGGATTGACGCTAAAAGGAGGGTTTTGAGCTCTTAGCCCCTCTACGATAGGAGTAATGATGAGGCTATTTAATCTCATATTGGTTGAGAAGTAGGAGAATCAAGGGCTCATAAGTCCACCAGGTTTCTCTTACCCTTAGAAATTCCTTTTAGAGCTCACGAACTCCTAAATGGTAAAACTATGAAGATACATCCACCGTTCAAAGCGAAGAATTCCTTGTGAGCTTACGGATCGCATCAATGACGACCGACTAAGTGACTTATTAGATTAGTGCTAAAAGGAGGGCCTTGAGCCCTTGGCTTCCCTACGAGAGTGAGCACAAATAATACCATTTCGTCTCACATTAATTGAGAAGCAAAGAAAACCAAAGACTCTCCAAAATACTTGTTTGTTTTGTTACGGCAATAACACTTAATAATATAATGGTAAGACCAAACAATGGGTTAGATTTCGCTACAAGAAAAAGGGTTTATAGCAAACCTATACTAGACAATGAAACATAGCAAAGAGTGGAGTAGTATAATCGACGGAATCATAAATGATTTACATAACATTTTCCAATAGAAAGAATCACACATTATCGAATGATTCGACGGACCAAATCAAATCCACAAACCCACTCAACTCATAGAATATAGAAGAAGAAACGTTAATCTATTTAGGCCCAATTCATTCTCTCTCCATTATCTCTTAATCAATCAATAAGGTTGCTCTTGTTCTGCTAATATCGTTGAGTCTCTTTTACCCTTAAAAGTTAATATTTGAGTTATCAAATATTAACTATTGAAGAAGGGTGTTGAAAGCCTACATGTCGTGACACGACTCGTTAAGTCAATTATCAAATAGCTCCATACCTTCTTTCATGCCTTTGTCAAAGAGGTTACGCTTTCATCAAATACTTCCATCGATCAGTTTATCTAAACTAAAGAAGAAAAGGATAATACTTTTATTAAAGAGGCTACGCTTTATGCCATCAACTGGCCACTAACGAAGAGGTTAGTAAGTCATTAAAAATATGAACTGATGCGTATCGAGTGTCGAGAAAACGCTGTACGTAGGATGCTCCATGCCTGAAGTTTATTCGGTAAATTACACGAGCACATTCACGGAGAACCAACCTAAATCCCCACCGAGAAGTAGTAATGTTACAACATCAAAATCCTACAAAAACAAGATATGATCTTTCTCGCAGGAGGACCTTCCGAGCAGTTGTCAATGGACGAGATAGGTAAGAAGGAGAGCCACAACCATAAGCACATACGCTACCCCTTGATCTACAGCCTTTGCTACATGCATCCAAAGAAACACATCCATTAGCTAACTAACCCCACAAGTCAATAACTCGTAAGTACAGCACTGGATTACATACCATCATCGCTGATCGTCTGAGCATCGGCAATCGTCGTCGCTTCTCCACACCGACATGGGCGCAAGACGACCATCGATGACATAAAGTACAGGAGAAGAAGAATCGGCAGCAGTCCCACTGAACTCATATGGTCTGGTGGGAGATGAGAGGAACTCCAACTCTTCTGCTTATAGCTGCACAAGGCTGAGAAAAGAGAAGACGCAAATAAGTCAGAACCGACGTAGTTGGCTGGCAGGTGAAGCCATTGACATCGGAACGAGAGTGTAAGATATTGTCAACAGATGAAGCCGGAAGTGACGTGTGGATCGAGCTTGGAGCGTGAGGGGGCGTCCTCCCCGTTTAAACTGGAGAGAGAGAGAGAGAGGTTTTGACCGCGACGGCGGCGGTGTGAAGCGTTTTAGAGTTCCGGCGAGCCTGCTGCAGCCCATTTAATGTGAGGTTTGGGAGAGTCAACAAAGTGGCAAGCTTGGCCGCGTCAAACAGTGATGTTGCAATTAATTAGCCGGTGGCGCCAAGTGGTGGTGAGAAAAAAATAAAGGATCTGCCGAGCACAAAGCAAATTGGAAATGTCACAGGACACATTCCCTCGCAACTTTCCTCGATCTACTTTGACACTGCTGTCTGAAGAAACATCACGGTTGCTCAGAGGAGTTCACAACACTATCACAAGAAAACATAGTGATTGCACATAAACACGTCTCCGTGCCACATCTGGCTTCGGTTAATCGGCGGTGACGACGTGAGATGAAACTTTCGACAAAATTCATCACATCATGTAGCGATACAAAGTCACTTTTTCGCGCTTAAAGAGTAGTAGTAGTAGATGAACTAATGGCTATGCAGTCAATCTTCACCTCGTAAGCAGAATGAAAAAGCAGCCTGAAGCTCGATGAGATTCTTTGACAAACCACCATCTCTGGTTCTTTCTGCTTGCTCGTGATAGAAGCCTTTAGTTTTCCGGTCAAATCGCACAGCATAGCCCCTCTAACCTCCTCCTCTGTATACATGGAAGGAGTGCCTCAGCAGATGCCTGCATTCTAAGAATGATGATCTACGTATAAAGAAATTTATCAGCATTAGCAGGGTGGTTCCATGCTCGCACATAAAGCTGTTCTTGGAGTCTTAATTCCAAAGACGAAGAATGTGTTTTACCATAGACGACATTCTACAATTTGCACCAGCAGGTGTAGTAACAACATTCAATTGAGCCTTTTGCTTTAGATTTAGATTTTTGGCAAATTAGTCGTGCAACTATTTTTACCAGAACGCCTGCTAAACATGATTTAAGCTCGATCTAGAATTTTCAAGTCTGAAACAGAATGCAAAAAATTAACAAAGCAATCAATGTTCAGGTTACTCTTAAGTTTCACGTAACTTACATCGTTGGTTTACTTATATGCTTCAATGCATTAATATAGGCGGCAGAGTAAAAAAAGAAAATGTAAGAGTTTGGACAAGTACCTGAAAGAATATGATGAATGGGCAGGGTTTCAGGAAGAGCCTCCTTTATACTTCCTTTGAGAGAAGACTCTTTTTGCATCACAACTGCAAATATCTTAAGGAACACAGAAAAGTTTCACTTGATCCTTTCAAAGATAAAAAAAGTTTTATGACCCAAAAATCACTGATCTCCTTGTGACTCAGATGATATATGAAATTGTTAACTCGCTTTGAAGTGAAGTTCAAAATCTAGTGTTATCTCTTGAACTACTTTAAAACCCTTTTTGTCCAAACCGCTGAGAAACCCATCTCTGAATCCTCCGTTCAATCTTTGAGATCTCTGGAACTGCTATAAATGCTTTGTCATCCAAACTGCTGAGAGACCCACCTCTGATTCCTCAGTTCGATCTTTGAGTGCAGACGTGAGCCCTCAGGAATTCCTAATGGTGGATTATTGCATGAACAGTTATCAACTCTATATAGCTCCCAGTCCATGATACTGCATTTCTCCAGGGCAGATACTAACCTTTGTCCTCCCAATTCAGGTTTAAAATTTCCATCTGGACTAACAAGCACAGCTCCAGTATACGACAGTCCAGCCACCTGAGCTGCCCCACTATAATGAAATAAACCCCAGCTGAGATCGTCACAAACATCTATTATTGTCCAAAATTCTTTAGAAACTACCCCATTATCTAATACGCTGAAATAAAATGTTCCAGGAACACTTGCTCTTCTAACCCGATACTTTCTTCGTCTCCATACCAATGTCCCTTCTTGAGTTCGGACCTGAAACACCGGTTCATACCAAAATGACCCTTTAGCCTTTCCCCTGTAAAACAATTGATACTGACAGGGGAATTGGTCATATGCAGGATTTTGGCCGGCTATGACTCGCCAGCTCCATTCTAGATTATCCAACCAACCGATGAAAAGGTCTTCTGCAACTTCATGGCTCAACAACTCTCCTCTAAACATATACAATGGAGTTACAATTGGCTTGCTTGGGATCTCTGCATCTAACTCAAGACAATTGTTCTTTTGCAACACACACAAAGAAAATGCCTCCAGGTATGGGCTCTCATAAGAGACAATGCAGCGGTAGTTACAAACCTGATCTGTTGGAGAACAGGAGTTCAAACACTGAAGAGCTTTTCTACAGTTGGGATCAAATAAACATTTTAGCATCTGAGATCCGCAATTTTTAATCATACAATTAAGAGTGGATAGTCCCTTAGCCCTTAAATTTTTTAGTACAGAAACAGGTCTTATGTAAGAATTGATGATAACAAGCAAGCAAAACCTAATATCATCAGCATTATACCTCTCCCAAGCACTCGATACAGTCTCAAGCACTTCTGTCGATTCACTTCTATTTCCTTTTTTAGCAATGCTGACCAGTCTGTTGAACATGTTTTCTTCTCCTTTTTCGTGAATGAATGATCCTCCAAGTTTGTTTCTTAGATCTGGTGATGATTCAAAGCATATAATATTTGGAACACTATCACTATTTTTGTGAAGCCATTCAATGGATTCCTGATCATTTATTGCGACATGAACCAACATATCAGAACATAGCAGTTCCCTCACAAGATTTTCATGCCGAGTATCACTAAACTGAGTTGCCTTATCGCTAAATACAACCATTTCAATTCCTTCATCCACCCACTTTAGACGAGTTGACTACAAGAAGACCCAACAGAAAAAAGACAATCAATAAGCCACCTAGTTGCTTTAAGAATTTATATTAAGTTCCATTAAGTAAAAAGGCAATTATCATCTTGGATGCCTCGTTATTTCCAATAATACTACAACCAATACATGCTTTTCACAGTTGAAAGCATTGAAAACTATATGCATCAAAATATTTTTTGCAATAAGTGCAAGATAGACAACTCATCAGACTTTTCTTTTTTCATGATAAATATATAGGTGAAATGGATAAAACTTTGTTAAGATATTCACCATTTAGCTAGTGTTATTTGGTTGAATTTTGAACTCTGCCTGAAATATAAAATATGTTGGACATAGATTTTATTGCTGACAAGGGACTAGCTCAGTTGCTTCAGATTCCGAGATTGTTATTGGCTAACTCAGGTCGTCAAAATACCGGAATAAGTGACTTTCAGTATTGACTGAGAAATAAATACTGAATCAAGTATCTGGAGACTATATATATATATATATATATATATATATATATATATAAAGCAAGTTACCACATTATTAAATTCATAAGCTTCTAAAAAACAATGAGCTTTTAAAAGCTTCATTAACAATTGATGTTTTTTTGCTGGTTAACTCAAGGCAGAGTTTTTACTAATCGATGTTTTTATATTACATCTACTGGTTTAGTAATTGAATTTTTTAATGTAAACTAGAATGCTCAAGGGTCAAAATGTATAAAAAAGATATATCTGGTCTGAATGAACATGGGCTGCTTGGGAAGACATTAACATGGAATTAGATAATACATAGACTGGTGGCATTATTTTCTAGCAATCAACTGAAATAGTCAACAGTAGAGGAAAGAATACAGAAAGTCTTTGGTTTTATTCTCATGGCACAAAACTCAAGATAATAGGTAGAAAGAAAAAAGAGAGATAGGATAAGATTTAATGACACTCACACACAATCTTATTTGCTCAAATTCACCTTTTATCTTTTGGTGAACTACAGCATTTCTTCACCCAACTAAAACTCCTCAGTATGACAAGCAACGGTTGACAGTTTCATCAATTGAACTCCTATCTGAAGTTAAAAAATGGATTATGATGCAACATTTTGTAGACCATTTTACCGACAAATAAGCATTGCCATGAAATTTTCTATTTAAATACCTTGATGACAGTACTAAAACATAATTCTACTATTAACTCAACCCTGACTTTGGTCTCACCTATTCAAACCTGACTACATTAACTCATTTCTTATATTGATAGCATTCTCAATATCTTCAAGATATACAATTGTCGAGCAAGAATTTGTGACTATATATTCTAAAAGCATGGTAAAAAGCCAATCCCTAAACCTTGCCTATCAACATTGAATCCAATCAGTTCAGTTGTGTTAGTGCCTTCATTACATAAATCCGTTCTAGGTTGACATAAGTCACAAGTTCATGTCAGGTTTTTGCCAGGCTGGTAGTGAATCCAAAATCTGTATCAGAAAAGGTTCAATCAAGGAGATTAAATAGAATCTTAGCCTGACATGTTAAAGGGATTGTTAGGTTAGAAAAAGAAAGAAGAAAAGAACAAAGATTTTCCTTCCTTGGCTGTTTATTCTATTTAACTATTACTATTCTTTACTACTCCTGGGAGGGTTCAATCACTCAGAAGATGAATTTATGTGTTCTATTTGATCAATCCCTTACTGATTATTTATTAAACTACCTCATCAGTGCAATCTTAACCACTCATCTAGCAATTATTAACCTATTTTCTCATAATATTAGAATCATTTATCTGATGAACTATTTGTAGACATTTCAATAATTATAACCAGTTCTTATCATATATCACATCTCAACCAGATCAAACAGCCAATACATGAAGTACCGCCTAAAATTGCAGAAGGAAACATAGCCAGAGTACATCTTGATTTTTGAATTTGTATATAGATGGTGGTGCGCCACCTGTAACTGTATGTTCCCCATTGTTATCTTAGGCCACAATCTGCATCATTCTCTTAGCAAGAGGTATATCAGTGCAACAGGCAACTTTTCTAAATTGGTAATGCTAATTTGTGCCAGTAGAGACATACACCCACCTCCACTTTTTCGTTTCTTCTTTTTATTTTTCTTTTTTCTTTTTCGATTGTAGAAGGGAGGGTTGATAATCCCATCATTTTTTGCCGTAATCGGCTGAAGGGAGTAAATCGATGGAATGATTATAAATAAATCCACGGATAAACAAGATTTAGCACGCAAGGGGCATCGAATCACTCACAGTATGACGTATGACCTGCTCCCAGGGAGTGTTCTTCAACGGGCTAACGCTTCCGTCCCCAACCACCGTAACGATCCTCACCGTCGCCGTCGTTCTTCCTTCCTCCACCATTAGGGCTCGCGCCGGCTTCGGACGTCGATCCCATCCGGCGGTCGCTCGGCAACAAGCGAACTTAAGACCGAAGAGAGCAGCTTCGCGAGCGCCCGACAGCCGTCTTGCAGCGGCGGCTGCGTCACAGTTGCTTCGAGGGGATTGGAGTCGTCGAAGACCTATAATAGGGGTAACCGTGGCTAAAGGTATGGCCATTCTTCTCCCTCTCGCTCGGTGGCCGAGACAAAAGGAAGCAGCTGGAATGCGGATACACAAGGAAGTCGCGCAGGGAAGGGATTTTTTTAGGAGACGTGACGCACCCCCGCGACACTATGGCCTATGCTATTTAGCATGACCGGCCAGCCCGCGCCAGATTTGTATGGTTGAGCTGTTTGCATTACAGCCATGCTTTTATAACAACAATTAAAATGACATGTCATATAAGTCATGCGATTATTTTAACCATTTATCACACCAATAAATTATTGTCGCGCTCGTGGTTTCTGCAATGTCAACTGTCTTTCTTTTTCTCCCTGTTTTTTTCAGGTAATTCTCGATAATGTAATTATTGGCAGCAGTATCTTTGAGCTAAATAAATTTGAGCTTTATTGTTTTAACCGACATTAATTAATGTATTGATCATTACGATAAACAATAACTATGATTGATTTGGAAAGAATTAGTTGACACTTTAGTTAGCATCTAGATCCAATTGTTCTAGATAAAAATATCAAGCTTCTAAAATAATACTTATACGAAAGTTAAGATTAGGAGAGGTTTTTCGACTCAATTATTTTAATACCCAAGTTAATTACTAGAGGTTAATAAGGGCAGATGTGAATGATAAAATAAAATAAGCCTCCTTTTTTATTATGTTAGACATGATTTTTTACGATTAGTCGTAAAGGGATTAATATTCTATGGGCAAACAACCTCTAATTGCCTAATAACAACCTTTCCGTAGTCTCTTATTCACGTGGGCAATATAGTAGGAGAATCCTATAACTGTGTGCCTTTGACTCTTGTCCACGTGGGTAAACAAATAAAGAGTGACATTCATCTTCTCTTTCCACCCTAGATACTATGTAGCGGTTACGTGTCGGATGATGATTAAAGTGTATTCCCTATCATTTGACTCCCCCTAAAGATATGCTTCGAGGTTCTTAATAGAAAGGTTTGAAGTGCGGTGTCTGGTTCATCTGATACATCTAGTCCATCGTTCGATACGAGTTCAATTGGCATGTTTGTCCAGGATTACCTCCTCTGGTATTATTGGTGGTGGTCCGTTGTCAACTTGCTCATCATATTATTGAGAGATATATATTAGCCAGACAAGTTCAAGTTTTTCTACCTCCATGTCTCGGGTGAAGATGAAAGTTAGACTTCTCGACCTTCGTGCTTTGGTGGAGGCAAGGGTCGAGAAAACTACCTCCATGTCTCGGGTGAAGATGAAAGTTAGACTTCTCGACCTTCGTGCTTTGGTGGAGGCAAGGGTTGAGCTTCTCGACCCCCATACCTCAAGTGGAGGTGGGGGTCTAGCTTCTCAACCCCTATGCTTCAAGTGGAGATAGGGGTCAAGCTTCCCGCTTAGGGCAGAGGCAAGGGTCGAGTTTACTAACTCCCTACGCTTAGGGCAGAGGCAAGGGTTGAGTTTCCTAACCCCCATGCGTCAAGCAACCTCTTGACCACCACGTGATATCTAGGGTGAAAGAAGAAGATGAAAGTCACCCTCCACTTATCTACTCATGTGGGTAAGGATCCAAGGCAAACAATTATAGTCTACCCTTTTGTTAATCAAGTGAACAAAGAAGCTAAGAAGGGAGGATGAACAGATGATAGGAAGTATGCTATCAATTAATCGTCATATCACACACAACTATCATATGGTGTCCAGGGTGGAAGGAGAAGATGAAGGTCACTCTCCACCCATCTGCCCCGACAAATGACTATAAGCCCCACCAACTCACATGGACAAGAGACAAATGACTATAAGCCCCACCAACTCACATGGACAAGAGGCAAGGGGAGCATATTGGAGTCAGTTAGAAGTTATATCCCCATAAAATATTTTATAAATTATTCTACTCCTTTATAATATGATATAAAAGCTCATCTTCGACATAATAAAAAAGGGAGACTTATCTTTTTTTTTACCACTTATGCACGTACTCATACGCATCGGGTTATTAACTTGTACGTCAGAAGGACTTGATCAAAAAAACCTATTTTAATCTCGATCTTTATATATGTGACACCTCATATGCTTGATATTTTCACTTCAGATGCACATTAAATAATCTTACGGATACTAGTCCGGACTATATTGTATTGATCACCACATCAACTATTTTTTTCCTCATGGTTGATTATTGATTACAACTACACGAAAGCCTAAGTTCAACCAAACAACTAACCTTGATCAACAAAATATAGCAAATTTGAATAAACCACAAGATATATGCCAACCATTTCACATGCGATGGCCCTACAAGCAATTATTGTTTTGTACAACCACATCCGATCCGGCTTCCACCGGACGTGTTTTCCTTCTGATCCACACACCCTATCGGGTCGGATCCCTTTCCGACGCTATCCAGCTGTCGCCGGAAGCGGTGCCATCGCCGGCAAACAGCAACAGGAAGCGGCCGCTTACGAGGCCCTGGCAGGCCGATCGCTGGCGTCGTGCCACGCGACTCTCGCCACTTCCACTTCATTCCCCTAATCCGGTTCTTAGAAGACCGCTCTCCGCTCCTCTGAATCGCTGCACCGGGATTCCGTTCCAGAGGTTAGAACCTTTCTCCTCTCTCTTCCGCCGTCTGTTCTCCCTATTTTACTTCGTCTCGTCTTCTTGCTCTTGCATATCTTCTCTCCTTTCATACACAGTGTCACCCTTTTCCCTCTTTCCGCTTTCCGTTCCCAGTCTGCCATCTCTTTCCGCTTTGGCGTCGCGGCTTTGTTTACCGACGGGCGGATTCTATCTGGCGCCTTAGCCGCAGGCTTTGCGAGGACGTGGGGCGTTCGTTATTCGTCTGCGTCGGTGGCGGTGAGTTGCTGAATCATTGCAGTGCTTGGATCGTTCCATTTGATGCATATTGTTTGCACGGAATCCTGGACCCAACTCCTCGTCTTCAAATCTTTTCTTTCTTCTGCTTCTTTGATTGTCTTTGCCATGCTTTCTGATTTGTCTGATCATGTTTTGAAATCCTTCTTGATGGAAATCTTTACTTATATGGTAACTGGTTTCTGGTAATGTTGTTCAAATGCAACCGGAGATGATGTGTTGGGACGAGGAGACGACCTGAAATGCCTAAGCCCCACAATCGCCTTAGCTGTTCATTCTTCTTAACTTGGACTCAGAATTCTCTGTTGCTATTATGCATCTGCTAGCTTTGCGTCTGCCTGGCTTCAATTTTATAACCATGTGAGGAGAAAAGGGTGGCTGTAAGACAGTAGTAGTTGTTGGTACTCATAAATGATTCAGTTCTATTAATTTCTAAAAGAGGTGGAGAATGCAAGTGATGAAATTGATAAATCTGTTTGAATTTTCTTGTGACTCATTTTCAAATTGGAGATAGAAACACAGGAAAACCATTATGATGTTTAAGAAAAAAAAAAAAAAAAACGAGAGAAGAGGTCTTGCAGTATGCTGATTACCAAATTTTGGTGTGGTTGAATCATTTTTACCAGCCTAGTTTTTAAATCTTGTGATAGATACTTAGGATTATTTAGTGGATGATTACTTACCAGAGCTTCGCATGTATGATATGTGTACATAAAAGCAAACCATGCTCATGCAAATACAACTATAACTTTCAACCCTTGGTTCTCATGCAGCCACCATGACATAAAGTTGCGCCTACTGCCCCCTACATGCTAAGGTATATGAATTTTATATCCCACAAACACTTTTATTTGAACATTCAGGATAGGTATACCTTTTTCATCTAAGCAAAGTTATTGCTGATTTGCAACATTATCAGTGAAACCATAATACCTCAGGATTGGTAGGTAGGTACATGCAATTAATTCGCTTTATAGTTCTCATTTCCTTGTGAAGATTCCCATTTGTAAATCAATTAATTCGATTTTTACATTTTGAAGTCATAAACTCCTCAGAATATAAATGAAATTGATTTACATGCCATATTTTTTAGATAATAAAGAAATATACTGGCAAGAATACCGATTAAGAATACCTAAAAATTAAATAATGACTTTCTGTATCGCTCCTTTTAAAACTTTGTTAAGACGGCTAGGTGCACTTTTGATTCTTTCGTTTTGGAACTTCTAGCCGCCTTGGAACTTAAGACGGCTAGTAGAGTGCAAGATCAATTTTAAACATGAAACGGCACAATGTGTTTGGTATGGGTTTCACGTGAGTTGAGTTTTACGACTTCGATGGCTTCATGTTTTACTTGGATGACTTCTAAACTATAAATCTTGGTAAGCTTATACGGGTCGGCTTTGTAACGGGGGTGGCAAAACAAGTTTGCATTCTTTCTCGACCGTGGAACTTTCAGGTCCGTTACTTGAGTCGTAGAATACAAGGAGAAAGCAAATGTTTAGCGCGACATGCATACACGGATGGTTTACAACAATTTATATAACACGCGACGATTAATTTAGAAAATAAATTAAAAGCCCTTTCTGCGCTGCGCCACAGTCATCATCGCCTCCATCCTACCTGAATTGCCCTGTCTGCACGAGTCCAAAAAATCACTAGAGCATTAGTAATTTGGAAACCGCTATCGGACAGAAGAAAAAAGGGCAATAGTTTTTAACTATACTAACTCGCTAAAATAAAAGGATTAAATTTCGTACCATTTACATCTCTACCGATTCCCCCCTTCCCACCAGTTTGGATTAATCGCTTTGTCCTAGACGAACTCATATTACCATTGGTAGTAGAAGATGGCAATGAATGACGCCGGATGTCAACCGACTCCTCCGATACAATCCTCGGGGACACCTGTCCCCGCAGTTTAGCCTTGGCAGATTCAGTTGTTGACATATAGCTGGGAAGCACAGGAGTATCTGTATATTCTGATTTTGCTGAGAAGGAAGACCTCGTTTTGCTGGTTTTCTGGTTTTCATGGCAGAATTGTTCTTCCATCAAGCTTAGCTCTCCGTTCATCATTAAGGTGCTGTCTTCGTTATCATCAATCAGCAGCACATCAACCGGTCCAGCTGTGACAGGCTCTAAAGCAGTTTCAGTATCAGCTTTTATATTAGGTATTGTATTAATACTTTCCTCTGGTTTGTCGATGGACTCCTCAATTCGTTGGTCTAGGGTGTCAACCTCTCGTTGCTCAGATGCATCTTTTATGGCAGTAGATGATATCTTTCTCAAGTTTCGTTTTACCCTTTCAAGCTCAGACTGTGGATGTCGCTGTACTGTTTCGGCAGGAGGGTTAGGCACCTTTTTCTGGTTCCTTTTCGTTCTTTCAGGCTCATACTTGGGATTTGTTTGACCACCTCCAATGTTCCAAGCAGGATTGGTTCGTATGCTGCGCCTTGATTTGCCAGATTCAGTGCCCATATTACAGTTGTCCCGATTTGTCTGTCCTTTTGAATCAATAACCTTCTTTGACTTGGAATTTGGCTGCCAGAAACTGGTGGATGTCCATCTGTCTAACCAGCTGAAGACTGAATTCGGATCTCCTTTATCATACTGAATTTGCAGAGACTTTGAAAGGAGTGATGACGCAAGAAGCTGGGTAAGATGAAACAAGCATAAGCACAGTATTTGGTAGGTAAACTTCCCACAGAAAATTAAGAAATCGAATCTAATGTTTGAAAAGCATCACAATATGCGTGCAGCTAAGAGGTCAGATGCTGCATATAATGTATGGGCATATACGTTGCTACATGAATGACTGATATCAAATGGTCCAACAAAAAATCCCATTCTAAATATGCAACCAGCTATCTATTTCTTATATGATTATGTTCAAATAAATAGATAATAATATTATTTAAGTAAAGGATGCTATTTTGCTAATCTGAAAACTTGCTTGAATTCACAAGAAATACTTAAGAGTTCTAAGAGATTATAAGTATTAATTAGGGCCTATGGAACATATATTAGTAATAACAGTTGTAACACCCCCAAAAAAAAAACATTAGTTGTAATAGTAAAGAGAACCCTAGCAATGTGCAGGCCTTGTGAGACAACAGCAGTACATGTGGGCATTTTGAATATGCGACTGAACAGTCATGTGGTTGCCTATTTTACTTAATAAGTGGCCAGCTGAATATATGCGACTGCATATGCAGCCATATCAAATTGCTTTATCCACGATTATTACAAGAACAAATATGTTTGGATGGGCCACAAACACAAATATCAACATGATAGAGAATTGCTTTAAAAAGGTTAGAATTGAACGAAGTACCTTCGATACAAATGCATTTGGTGAAAATTTCACTTTCCAAGCTTCCTGGATCATAGGAACATAAGAAGAAGCTGAGCAAGCATCCTTAATGTACAGCAGATGAGAAATTACTGAACTCATACAATCAGAAATAAGGACTCAATATTCATGTTTCATGAAAATATGTATTAACTGTAGCTTCAGAATCTCACAAAAGGCTATCAAAAGAACACAGAAATATGGAATAGGTGAGATATCAAAAGGAGTGGGAGATCATGCATGTCTTCTTCTCACAGCCTTCCTCATCCCTTCTCCGTGATGTTCCCTGCTACATTTATAGGAGCTAGGGAAGGCCTGTGAGCGAAAAGGATGATGATCCGACGGCTCCTCACCTTCCTCATGAGTTCCATGTCGCCGTTCATTGCACTTGCGAAAGGATTGATGGCCGATGGTTTCCACATCGTTGCAGCTCCAGACATGACCACAATTTGAAACGATTGAGGGAGGGAACAAGGACATCAATCGCGGGAGACGATGGACCAATATGGTTAGAATCCGACCATTATCGATTGATACAAGTTGATAGCAATCAAGTTTTGATCGTATCACCCGATACAAGGGGTGTACTGAGAAGTACACCCTCGCCTATTATGTACTGGGATTGGTCCACATATTATAGTTGCCGAACTGTCACGAACAAAAAAATAAAGATGATGCTCAATGTAATATCATGTATGTTTGTGTCTTTCGGGTTCTGTTCATACTTTGTACAGCAAGTAACCGACTAACAATAAGCTTGATAGCCCTAGTTTGGTTAGCTTTCATGACCAATTTAGGCTTGTAAATCAGAGTTGTGTCATATGGACACTTGTAGGGACTTCGGTCTATAATGGACCTTAATCCTTTGTGTATGACCGTTCAGTGTTTGTAAAGTCCATAGTTGTAATTTACATTGACTATATAAATTATTTACTGAAATGGTTGCTTGTGGATCCCGTGGGAAATATTTTTTCTAACCCGTTTTCTCTTTTGTAGGTCCTAAGGGACCATAGGAGATTTCGAGGAGGCTAACCTTTAAGGATGGACACGCGATGGTACCGCACAACTTAGGCAAAACCAGCTAAGTTCGTGACAGGACAACCTCACCCATTTCATACCATACTAAGTGATATGAGTTACCTTACTTTCAATACATAATCTACCATTCCAACTAATATCTTTGTAGATGATTAAAGAGTAACGAAAGCAAAGGCGGAATGTGCGACAAAGTTGCTCCTCAATGATCCAAAAACGATAAATCCGCTATCTCATCCTAAAAACATAAAATTACTATCCATTTATGACTCATTTGCACTTTACTCATTGAAATTGAATTTGCATTAATTTAGGATAAAAAGGGTTGAAGGAATTTTTCAGCCATTTTCTGGCCATTTTCCGAAAAAATGCTACATATCGACGTACCTCTGACATATGATATACTGGTACCAATGGGTATATTCCAGTCCATGTTGGGACCGGCACCCCAGTTGGCAGGAGATGGCAAACCTTGATATAAACCTTTGTTATGACATGGGTCTTATACGAATGATAGCCCAATAGATGAGCTAAAGATAACCTATATAACATATATTATATAAGCACACAATTAAACCACAAGCAATCATTTAAAACTTGCATTCATCATTTCAGATGTACTTTGTATTTATGCTGGAACTATCAAACTTTGGATAATAATAACCAAAAATTTGGACAAGGAAGGACATATCAGCTGTATAAGCGATTATATTTTCACCCACTGAAGAATTTCTATATATAATAATAGTCCATTACGGATTACAGGAATTTCTTTTAACAATAAGAATTTTTAAAATTATCATAGATCTAGGGTATATTCAGCTTAGAATCTGAGCTCTGACCAATACTTGATGGCAGATCCTGATGTGAAATTCAAAACATTGCATTACAGATTAGAGATTAAACTTTTGAACAGGTCTATAGCATTCTCTTTGGCCTATGATTTACATTTTAACATTGATTCCTAATTAGTAGACATTCTTGTACCTCCAAACATGATAAGCAAGCAGAAGAATCAATCAGGGAAGACTTTCAGACACAACTTACGTTAGTCCTATAAAAGAAATGACAGTTCATCAGAATCTCTACTTTCCTAACCAACATTTTGAGAATTCTAAATTCAACGCCTAATTATGGCTTGACACACTAAGAAAAAAAAGTAAATTTACTATCCAAATATACCAAGATAAACAAGGATATTTAGCTTTAAACGGATATCAACATGACTAAATAAAAAGCTGAGACATGTTTACAGAAAGGTATATCAATGGATATGACATTTACCAGAGTCTTTGCTTGACTGAACTCTGTAGTAACTCTAAGTCCAGTAAAGGTACATCTAACTCTTCTTCCCCGAGCTACTGCTTGTAACTTGACAATTCCCTCCATAGCATGGAGAGTTGCAATAGCTTGTCTTCTAACCAGATGCCCTCGAATTAGTGCCTGCAACCTGATAATACCTTTTAATGCACGAAAGGCCCTGCGTGCCTGCACCAAATATATGCAACAATTTTGAAGTCATAAAGTAGGCAATTCATTTGCAGCAAAATCTGTATTAAGGGATGTAAAAGAATTATGAATCTGCCAGCTAACATTCATTGGTAGTGTCAAGCAGCTTTTGTTGAACAAGTCACAGGCCATTCATCCAATAGAAAGTTAACACTTCTTGCATTTTGATTAAGATAAAATAGTTATAACAAAAAAAGTTACCAGATAACCACGGAAGGCTGCCTGTGCTTTTGTAGCAGCCTGGTCTTCTATGTCATTGCTAGCTTCTTTTGATGAGGTGGATCCTATGACTGCTTGACTTACGTGTGAAGTGACCAGTGCAATACCACCTAATTTTGATGGTTCCTCCTTGACCGAAGTTGAGATAACTCCACTCACTGGTGCTGGTTCAGAAATCACTGGAGAATTCACAGGCAATGCAGGTTCTCCTTCTCCACAATCATACCCTCTTTCATTAGCAGCTTTCTGCAGATAACAAATGGAATCAGTTAGGTTTCTATACTCAGAATGTTAAATAGGAGGAGCTTGACACATAATACAATTACCAAAGGTAACTATGAACTAAAAATTAATTATTCACTCTTTTCCGAAGATGACAGATGGAGTAATCCTCTGTTTAAAGAATTATCTAGGCAAAATACTCAGGCATTTCTCCACTATGAAGAAAAAACAGCGACTAGGCTAAGGCCTTGGCAAAAACTGAATGTTAATATGGATATCTAAAAAATGAACACTGTCAACACCTACGTTGTTTTTATTTGAGCAATTCCTTGAGTAGTTGCCATAAGCTTAACGTCACTTACCGATGAAGGTGGCTAAAATTCGTCGTCAGAAAATTGTGTAAAATTAATAGATAATTTACATTTTGAACCTTAAATTTCAACAAAATTATAGTGTACACCCTCATGGATAATCACCCCACATACCATGCAATTATGGTGGCTATCAGAATCCAGGAGCTTTTGTAACCCCAAGGGTAATATAACATGAGTTGTCAGTGAACAAAAATACCATCGAAATGGAAAATATCAAAAAATAAATCCCTTGTGATTAGTTATTTACCTGATAAAAACAGCTTGCTACATTCATCCATGACTGACTGTTAATAGGAGGGTGCACCTTACTATTGAATATGAGTTACTATTGTAAAAGAGGAGAAAGAGGACAGGTTATATTAATTAAGAAAAAAAGGAAACTGAAGGTGAAAGTTGGAAGAAAAAAAGTGAGGCAATGAGGCTGAGAAAATGTAATATGTGCGAAAAGGAGGCTATTTTGAGATTTTGTCAATACACTTTCAACAGAAATATTCAAACACTTAAGAGAATATCCAGGTAATATTTCCTTTTGATTAGCATATATCAACCACAAGATGTGAAAATGTAGTTGTACAGGAAAACATGTGGTGTGAGATGCAACTAATGATGAGGGAGGATGTAAACCATAATTTTGAAAGAAAAAAAATTAGGGTGACAAATATTTTCTTTTCCTGATTTAGTTAGTTTAGTATATTCATTAAGTCCTGGGAGGCCTAAATCCATGCTTAGTCACATATGTTTCTATAATAATACACAGCTAACATCAAGATTGATTGCCATGTTCCTTAAATAATATAATGCATATCTCACATACCCTGTTATCAGAGAAAACATGTTAATCTGGTTTCGTCATGTGTATTTTAGTTATTTCGTTTATTTTTGCACATATTTAGAACACAACTTGCAAAGGAAAATTACAGCTAGGCTGGATTCTGGTGTGTTTTGTATTGTTAACTATGAAGCAAGTGAGAAGTCTGAAGAATAACAAAAATTCAAAAACTAAATTGTTGACCGGTTGAATATCTGCTATGGACATTGACATGGACATGCATATATCCCAAAATAAGGCATGTCATACATTCCATGCAAAGCGTAAACAGCATAAACTTCTTTGATTATCTCACAAACCAGACCCTCCTAGGGAAGGCGCTGTTTTCTTGATCCTTCTTGATTAGCAGAACAGTTGGGAAGAATTTTGGCAGAACAATGTAAAAACACTAACTGTTACAAGCTTTAAAGGCTATGTGTAAGAAGTACTGACAAGAAATTATTATTGATCTACAAGGTTGACACCTTCTAGATAGTATTTGATATTAACAATTATCAACCAGAAAATAGAAGACTAGCATACAAATTTTTCGAGACCTTGTATACGGATCTCAAACAGTAGACTTCCAAAATATGGAGATTATGTATTAGGCATGATGGTATATCCATAAATTTGACAAGATGGTGTGACTGATCAGAAATATGCTTCTGATGCTGCTAATATTGACTATTGGAAAAGGTCAAAATAAAAACAAGGTGAACATCTCAATATCTTTTGTCGTTCAAAAAGTATAGTATGGTGAAAAAATCAATAATCAATCATGTGAGAGGGACGATTCAATAGTGGGCCATTGTGGTGTATGATCAGTGTGGTCAGCCTTTTTGTCGATGCAATGGTCAGAATTGACTAGTCCTGGTCCATTTATAAAGATTTAACAAAGAGTTGAACAGGTACCCAAGTTACTGTAAGAGTGTTGTATCATCAGTATAGGATTCTATAAATTACTGCTTGATTTCTTCATATTCATGTTCGAGAGGTATAACTCGGCAGATAAGAGTCCACAAAAAAGAAGTGCACAGTTTATACGCAATATTGCCCTAGCATCTTATAGTGGAGAAGGATTTCGGCAATAACCACCCAGGAAGAGAATAGCACATTCTTTCTTTCTTCTATTATTCAACATCAGAGAGATCCTCATCATGCCATCCTCAAACATCCCCACGGAAGATAAAGAAAGAAGGAACGACCAATGCACAGTTAAGAATGCCGTTGAAGTAATAAAATGCATACCGAAGCGCCCCTTCCTTTAGCATGTGATCTGGATTTCTTCCCAAAGAGAAGTGCCTTAAGCCACCTTCCAGGAGATTTTCCCATCAGCGAAGGCCCAAGATCTCAAAAACCCGCAGATACCCTGAAAGAAACCGGATCAGTACGCAGGGTTGGAGAAATTTGGACGAGCAGCATAACGATTAATACCAAAGAGAAACTGGTATTGTTTTAATTGCTAAAGATCGCCGGCATGTGCTCAAGTAATAGGTACCAGAGCAAATTCCACATCAAAAAACAGGTACATCTGTCGAATTATTCGAGCCAACAGGAAGCGGGATCAGACTTTAGATTCAAGAAACAAAAGAATTCAAGAAACAGAAAAAACTCCAGCAAGAACCGGAACATGAGTGGTCGATCAAAAACCCGAAGCAGATCTCAGTCCCCGCACTTGGACTGACCACATTGCATCCGCATAGCCTTTGAGAATGCAAAGAAAAAAACCAAGAGTCAAAGAACGAGCAAGCACAGAGGCCAATTCCAGGAGGAAACGCAACCCTAGTATCGATGTCAGAGGTACGATACTCAACCGAGCAACCTAGAAGCCACTGCGAAAGGGAAATGAGGTCAAGATTCAGCAAGAAAAAGAAATCCACACGGAGCGCCGTCGACGAAGAAAGAAAGTGCGTGCGTGCGGATCGAAAGAGATCAAAGAAACCGGCCAGATCTTGGAAATACTCACCGAAGAAATCTCCAGCGACGAGGGTGTCGCAGGCCTCAGCTCTCTTTCTAGTACGTCGATTCACTCCACCTCCTCCTCCTCTTTCACTCCGCCTCCCGTCAAGAGTGAAGAAGGATGCGGAAAAAGCGAGGCCATAAAGGCAAAGAGGAAGACAAACCGCAGACTGAGAAGATAATTAAGGACAACAAAACACTCTTTTTGTTTATCCTAAAGGCACCAAAAGAAATAATGAATTGAAAGAGGGAAGGGAAAGAGAGTAATAAAGAAACAACAAAAAAAAAAAAAAGCACGCCACACACCTCCAAGAAGCCGCTGCTGCTGCTGATTCAGGATTCATATTACCCAGGTGATGTGTCGATCCATTATTCGTTCAGTTCGTGTGGGATCCATCAGAGGTGAAATATGCGAGCAGAATGGTGTTTGTCGAAAACAGACGAACCCCAACTTCTGGCCGACGGCCCCCAAAGTATCATTTTTGGACCACAATCTAACGCTCATCCGACGTGGCGTAATATGCACCTTAGGTTGGTTGGTTGCCTCCCGCGGGGGATGGACGGATTATACAAAATACAAAAAAGAAAAGAAAAAAAAAGGAAGAAGAAGAGAGAAATATATTTGACGGACGTGCAGTCACAGGTCAGCAGCGGGAAGTGAAGTGTCGTTTTTTTCGGACGATGCCATTGCCAAAGTACGAACCAGCTAACAAAAATAAATGTCATTAAGATGGTGGTGGTTGATGGAGGAGTAGGAGGAACTATGCAGCCTGGCTATTGCGCACGACTTGGTTGGCCTACCCAACGAAACAAGGGCGGGGGCGGGGGCGGACTCGGCCGGAACAAAATAAAGGGTCAGCAGAGTCGGTGGTGATCATCCCTATTCCCTTGAGATTAAAAATCAACCTGGTGTTCCCATCTCAATCCAAGAAGAAAACAACAAATCAATGATGGGACTCCTGATCTCCAAGGCGGGATGGACTCTGATGTGAAGGATGACTTTGCAATCGGAGATATGAGATTCTAACAATAGGATGTGTCAGCATGACAGCAGCTTTTTAAGGGTGGGATTACAGTAGCATCTTATACGTCAGCGTCACTCGATTCGAGATGTTGTCTACAGGATGACAGCAGCTTTAGCAGTGGGATTACTTTGTGTAGATAGATAGATAGATGATCATGGGTTTCTGTGGGTCGTCTTCTTCAATGCGAGAATGGGGTGGGGGGAGAGAGACAAATCGTCTAACCCCATACATAAAATGTGCTCATCATCCGCCTGCCTGCCTGCATGCACTACCTAATCTCTGCAGGCAAAAAAAAAAAAAACAGTAAAGAAAGGAGGTGGCATCCTTACCGTGACTGCCGTTGTAAGCAAAAAAAAACATGATCCAGACAACAACTACTACTCCTACTACCACAGCAGAAGAAAGCCAAGTTTCTCTTTCTTTTGGTGCATTCAAGAACAAAGCAGGCGGCGACAGAGGATTAGCCAATTGAATGGGACGGGGCCGCTCGAGCGTTGCCATCGCTGTCGCATCACTAAACTGCCTCGCCTTGACATTTCAACTACTCTCCTCGTTCAACCATCCCTCAGATCATCCGTCTGTGAAAGTTCTTTGGGTGCCGACAAAGCGTTATCCATCTTAATTACCACCGGCAGGCAGCAGCAGCAGCAATAACAAAGAGCTCCATCGCCGGCCTTTCTGCTTGTGTCGGCGCCACCGTCTCACACTGCCTCTGAAGAAGGCTCTCCTCCTCCTAATTGCTGGTCTGCGCTGCCTCGTAATGCTCCTCTGTTCCCCCACGGGTGACTGCTGATCAATACCACATTTGACTGTCAAAAAGAAATGAGTGCTTATACTTCGGATGGCAATAGCAAATTTGACAAAAGAAAAGCAGAACAGGACTAGCCAGAATATGGGGTAATTTATTTAGAAAAGTTTATATTAATTTGTTTCCTTCAGATGTTTCTCCTCTATTGAATTTTTTTTCTTTTTATAAATCCCAATTTTACTCTCCTATTCCAATCAATTTTTTTTTAAAAAAAAAAATCTCTAAATCAATTCATCTAATCAGTTCAGATCCCCCCTCCTCTTCCTTCTTTGTTTTTCCACCTCTTTCTCATCTTCTTCTAATAGCACAGAGGGAAAAGAGTGAGTGAAAAGAGAAAAGAGGGGAGAAGGTCTAACTGCACCAGTTTGGTTTGATCCATTATAACAAGATCACCCAATAAAACTGAAAGAACATATATGTCCATATTATAAAATAAAATAAAAAAGACATCCCTCGATAAATTCTCCATAGAGGGGCGACACCAGGTAAAACAAATTAGTGAAGGTTTTTCTGAGTAAATTTTTCAAAATTCCTCTGCTTGTAAATTTGTGTCTCAAGAATGATCAAAGTATCTATCAACTCATTTTAGTTTCCATCGTACCAGCACCTGGCACAATGCTTCGGAACTACTGGTCCCTGGACATTATGCAGACTACATGTTACTTTTTTTTTCCCAATGCATTGGAATAATCTTGTTTCTTATTGACAAAGACCACAAATTACTTAATATCCATAACAACAGGTGTTGTTAGCTGGTCAGGATCAGATCAAAATAAACTTGTTTATGGTTCTCTAGGCCTGAGCCCTGCAGACCAAAGCTTAGCCAATCAGTTCTTCCTTTTTGATTTTACAGGATGGCCCAAGACAAGGACTAGCTACAGCTTAGTACCTTAGCAACCCTAGGCAATTTAGGTACAAATTAGTAGTCATATGTTCCAGCAACTTGTTCGATGCAGAATTGGTATATAAATCTAAAACCAGATCAACATAAGCTCCCACTTCCCCCTCCCCCCCCTGACGACAATTACAAAAGAAAATTATTTATGGTGGACCAGTAAATTATGCATAGGTATATGCTGAAATGGCATATACATCTGTGCGCCCTTGCATAGAGAGACAGTAGAGGTCAATTGATCAATACAGCAATGAAGTACCTTTAAATTGTTCTATGATGTTTCACTTGGACTAGAAGATGACTGGTCTAGTTCTGCAGTATCATCATCCACACCATCATGTATTTATCTGGACAAAATCTTCTGAAACCTGAATCAGCAAGCTGCTCATTAGCAAATTACATTAATGATGATAATAAACATTTCTGAAGAACATAAAGGATGACTAAAGATGCAATGAAAGAGATAGTGTCTAGATATATATATATATATATATATATATATATATATATATATATATATATATATGCAAGCAATATGTGATAAGTGTGCTTCATCTAGTTCTTATCCTCTCAACAGAAGTGCACCAAGCCACATTTGTGATCAGAACTTAAAGATCTAGATATGAGTTTATGAATTGATTGGCCGCTTGGTAATACAAAAACATTTTGCCTAAAGAAACTAACCTTTGAACCTCAACCACTGCAGCACATTCTAGGCTAGAAACTGATAAAGCTTTAAAATCATTCCTTCAAGGCTTTAATTCATTGCCTAAATTTCTTATATATTTCCCACAAATAATTTAGAGTTCCTGTCGATATAAAAATATCTTCATTTATAGATATTCACAACTACCGGCTCATGATGTTTTTAAAATCAGTCCTGAAGATTTCAGCCCAAATGATCCAAGGGATCTGTTATTTATCATGCTTGTTCTGTCCATACACTGCTGGAAGAGCATAATCCTTATGCTATTATTAAAGTCACACAAAAAATTCCTAATCTGTCAATATGATGCAAGCAATGTGCACCGTATGATTTCACTATTATCTTCATCTTTGTTTTCCTCAGTCTAGCAAAACAACCAGTTATGCATGGGTGACACTTGATTAAGATATGTCTCTTTTTATTATGCTCTTAATACTAATCAGCACAGACCTCAAAAAGTTAAAGAAACCAGGAAGCCATATAATCTTACAAGATAACTACTCGAGTACTTAATAATTCCTTTTGTGTGCCTGTCTTGGTAATACAAGATATGTAGGCTTAAAGGTATTCCTCAACCAAAACTCCTCTTCCCTTATGTATGCAAAGTCCATCCAACTTAACCAACTTAACAAAGTAATAAATCTGTTGAGGAGGCATGAGAATGGTAATACCACTACCAAGAGAGCCTTGTGAGGTGTGTGTGTCCGTGTAAACAAGGTGAAATGTGATTTCCCACAGCTGCTTGCTTGTTAAAGCAGAGAGAGACAGAGAGAGGACCTCTGGACACCACACCATGCAAGCGTGGACCTCACTTGCGCATGCCAAACGAAGGATGTGTGCGTGTGCACCGGACCTCTGCAACTTGGCCTCTCGTGTATTAGCAGTAGAAACAAGCTGCTCTCACCTCTCCTCTCCTCTCCTCTCTCTCCTGTCTCATTAACCTCCCCAGTTTGCATACACATTGGATTCACTTTCTTGGTACAATTTCCCGCGTGTCAAAATGTCACTAGCACAGAAAAACACTCCACTCTCAGAGCCATTGAATTGAATTTTCTTTTATCGACCAATATCTGGAGCAATTACACAAGTAGATGTTTGTGTTTGGGATGAACAAGTTGCTTGAGACAAGCACAACATAGGGTCTGCCTAATCACTCTTGTTACGGCAACAGTAACTACCCCAAGTGAGGCAACAGGCCCTAATTGTGGTTGCCTGATACCTAGTATGGATAATTACAACATAATGCATGTATTCTCAAATTCATCTAATATGGACAATTATAACATAATGCATGTATTCTCAAATCCATCTAATATGGACAATTATAACATAATGCATGTATTCCCAGTCAAATTATTTCCTTCATTGCTTCAGTTATTGTCATATATTTCACTTTGGTGGTTGAAAGCGCAATTGTAGATTGGAGCCCGACTTTCCAACTCATTGCGGTATTGCCTATAGTGAAGATTTAGGCAGTAATGGATCTCCTTCTGTCGAGATCCCAACATAATTAGAATTTAAAAAAACTACAAGCAAGACATTAGTTCCCATAAACGGTAAACAAGTCTTGAGTTCCCATAGGTACCAAAAAACCCATTTAACGACACGATGATAATCTCCTCGGAGAAAACCCAAAAAACTTGCTTGAATAACCAAATTTTAATCAATGTTGACCAGAGTTGATCGTAGTCAACTTCTCTTCCTCTCTTCTCCGTAGTTGCTGCACTGAGAATAGTGGCCAGCTGACGATGGAGATCGGCGATCAGAGGTCTCATTGGAAAAGGCGGACTATGTGATAAAGTTACTCCTCAATGATCCAAAAAAAGATTAACGAAGGCAAAGGCGGATTGTGTGACAAAGTTACTCCTCAATGATCCAAAAAAAGATAAATCGTTATCTCATCCTAAAAACCTATAATTACTATTCATTTATGAATCATTTGCACTTTACCCATTGAAATTGAATTGAATTTACATTAAATTAGGATAAAAAGGATTAAAGGAATTTTTCAGCCGTTTTCTGGCAATTTTCCCAATGTTACATACCAATGTACCGGCGACATACAATATGCTGGTACCAACAGGTACATATCGGTCCGAGCTAGGAAGCATGCCAATCGGCAAGAGATGGCAAACCTTGATATAGACCTTGTTATGACATGGGTCTTATACGAATGATAGCCCAATAGATGAGCAAAAAATAACCTATATGACATATATTATATAAGCACACAATTAAACCATAAGCAATCATTTAAGGCTTGCATTCTTTGATGTTGTACTTTGAATTTATGCTGGACTATCAAACTTTGGATAATAATAACCCAAAGTTTGGACAAGAAAGGACATATCAACCGTATAAGTGATTATATTTTCACTTATTGAAGAGTTTCAATATATAATATTTTTGGTAATTCGAGCAATGGTTCTATCAGCACAAAATTAGTCCATTATGGAATGCAGGAATTTATTTTAACAATAAGAATTTTTTAAAAATTATCATAGATCTAGGGTACATTCAGCTTAGAATCTGATCTGTAACCAATACCTAATGGCAGATCCTGACATGAAATTCAAAACATTGCATTACAGATTAAAGATTAAACTTTTGAACAGGCCTATAGCATTCTTTTGGGCCTATGATTTACATTTAACATTAAGTCCTAATTACAAAACATTCTTGTACCTCCAAACACGATACACGAGCAGAAGAAACAATCAGGGAAGACTTTCAGACACAATTTAAGTTAAACCTATAAAAAAATGACAGTGCATCAGAATCTTTACCTTCCCAACCAGCATGTTGGGAATTGTAAATTCAGCACCTAAATATGGCTTGACACACTAACAAAAAAAAGTGGATTTTCTATCCAACTAGACCAAGATAAACAAGGATATTTAGCTTTAAAGAGATATCAACATGACTAAATAAAAAGCCTAGATATGTTTACAGAAAGCAATATTAATGGATATGACATTTACCACAGTCTTCGCTTGACTGAACTCTGTAGTAATTTTAAGTCCAGTAAAGGTACATCTAACGCTTCTTCCACGGGCTGCTGCTAGTAACTTGACAATTCCCTCCATGGCATGTAGAGTTGCAACAGCTTGTCTTCTAACCAGATGCCCATGAATTAGCACCTGCAACCTGATAATACCTTTTAGTGCACGAAAGGCCCTGCGTGCCTGCACCAAATATATGAAACAATTATCAAGTCATAAAGTACGCAATTCATTTGCAGCAAAATATGTAACAAGGGATGCAAAAGCATTATGAATCTGCCAGCTAATGCTCATTGGTAGTGTCAAGCAGCTTTCGTTGTACGAGTCACAGGTCATTCATCCAATAGAAAGTATACACTTCTTGCATTTTGATTAAGACATAATAGTTATAACAAAAAAAGTTACCAGATGACCATGGAAGGCTGCCTGTGCCTTTGTAGCAGGCTGCTCTTCTATGCCATTGCTAGTTTCTTTTGATGAGGTAGATCCTATGACTGCTTGACTTAGGTGCGAAGTGACCAGTGCAATACCATCTAATTTTGATGGTTCCTCCTTGTCCAAAGTTGAGATAACTCCACTCACTGGTGATGGTTCAGAAATCACTGAGAATTCACAGACAATACAGGTTTTCCTTCTCCACAATTATACCCTCTATCATTAGCAGCCTTCTGCAGATAACAAATGGAATCATTTAGGTTTCTATACTCAGAATGTTAAATAGGAGGAGCTTGACACACAATACAATTAACAAAGGAAACCGTGAACTAAAAAATTAATTACTCACTTTTTTCAGAGGATAACGGAGGAGGTAATCCTCTGTTTAAAGAATTATCTAGGCAAAATACTCAGGCACTTCTCCACTATGAAGAAGAAATCAGCCATTAGGCTAAGGCCTTGGCAAAAACTAAATGTTAATATGGATGTCTAAAAAATGAACACTGTCAACACCTTAAGTTTTTTATTAGAGCAATTCCCTGAGTAGTTGCCATAACTTTAACGTCACATCCCCATGACGCTGGGTACAATTCGTGGTTAGAAAATTGTGTAAACTTAATAGATAATTTACATTTTGAACCCTAAATTTCAATGAGATTATAGTGTACACCTTCATGGATAATCACCCCAGTACCAGGCAATTCTTGTATGGTTTTGTTGCACCTTGCTTTTAGAAACCATAAGTTTTTGTAACCCCTAAGATAATATAACATGAGTTGACAGTGAACAAAAATACCCTCGAAATGGAAAATATAAAAAAAGATCTCCTGTAATTAGAACAGCTTGCTGCATTCATCCATGGGGGACTGTTCATAGGAGGGTGCACCTTACGATTGACTATGAGTTACTAACGTAAAAGAGGAGAAAGAGGATAGGTTATATTAATTAAGAAAAAAGGAAACTGAAGGTGAAAGCTGGAAGAAAAAAAAGTGAGGCAATGTAGTCTTGCGCAAAAAGGCGGCTCTTTGAGCACTTTCAACAGAAATATTCAAACTCTTAAGAGAATACCCAGGTAATATTCCCTTTTGATTAGCATATATCAACCACAGGATGTGAAAATGTAGCTGTCTAGGAAACCATGCAGTGTTAGATGTAATTAATGATGAGCGAGGATGTAAACCATAATTTTGAAAAAATATTAGTGTGACAAATTTTCTTTTTCTGATTTAGTTAGTTTCATATATTCATAAAGTCCTGGGAGGCCTGTACCCATGCTTAATCGCAGAAGTTTCTATAAAACTACACAACTAACATCAAGCTTGATTGTCCTTAAATAATATAATGCATATTTAACACACCCTGTTGTCAGAGAGAAAGTGTTAATCTGGTTTTGTCATGTGTATTTTATTTATTTCCTTAAATTTTGTACATATTTAGAACACAACTTGCAAAGGAAATTACAGCTAGGCTGACTTCTGGTGTGTTTTGTATTGTTAATTATGAAGCGAGTGAGAAATCTGAAGAATAACAAAATTTTAAAAATTCAAAAAACTAAATTGTTGACCAGTTGAATATCTGCTATGGACATTGACATGGACATGCATATATCGCAAAATAAGGCATGTCATACATTCCATGCAAACAGTAAATAGCATAAACTTCTTTAATTATCTGGCTAACCAGACCCTCTTTGGGCAGGCACTGTGTTCTTGATCCTTCTTTCTTAATTAGCAAAACAGTTGAAAAGAATTGTGGCAGAACAATGAAAACACTAATTGTTACAAGCTGTAATGGTAAAGTGTAAGAAGTACTAACAAGAAATTATAACTATTAATCTACAAGATCGACACCTTTGAGATAGTATTTGATATTAACAGTTAGCAACCCGAAAATAGAAGACTAGCGCATACAAATTTCAGGACCTTGTGTATGGATCTTAAACAGTGGACTTCCAAAATATGGAGATTATGCATTAGGCATGATGGCATATTCATAAATTTGTCAAGATGGTGTGACTGATTAGAAATGTGCTTCTGATGCTGCTAACATTGACTATTGGAAAGGTCAAAATAAAAACAAGGTGCACATGTCCAATATCTTTTGTCACTCAAAAAGTATAGTGACAAAATCAATAATCAATCATGTGAGAGGGACGATTCACCAGTGGGCCATTGTGGTGTATGATCAGTGTGGTCGGCCTTTTTGTCAATGCAATGGTCAGAATTGACTAGTCTTGGTCCATTTATAAAGATTTAACAGAGTTTAACAGGTACCCAAGTTGCTGTAAGCGTATTGTATCATCAGTATAGGGTTCTATAAATTACTGCTTGATTTCTTCATTTTCATGTTTGAGAGATCATCCAAATAGAGCGGAGATCATCTTATAGTGGGAAACCATTTTATTTGGATTTCAGAACAATTGATTGTATAGAGATATTGAAGCTCATCGCAGTTCACAAGTGACAACAAAAATAGCATGCATATATATGAACAGAGACAAAGGCCTGGTTGATGTGTTGATACTAACAACTCTCAGAGACTTACAGAAGACATTCACGCATTAATTGTTGACATGGCCAAAGCTCAATGTCAACACTTGGTGTGCACTATTTCATAGCCATAAGCCGACATAACCTTTTCAAGTTCCTCTTCAACAGCTTTTGCATTATCGTTCTTCTGCTCGAAAGCATCATATATCCATATTGAGCTTTGGCAAAGTATCTCTGATTAAAACATAAAAGCAGACTTGAGTTCTACATCACTCAGCCAAAGAAAGATGATGTCGATGTACCAGTATAATTGGAATGTACCAGGCAGGTCAGGTCAGTAGCTTAAGAATTATTCAGTTGCACTGTGTCATACATATGAGAACTTTTCTCTTTTGCCGTAAAGAAGAAACTTCATTAACTCAAAGCTAGAGTACAAAAGATATCCTTTCTCATCAAAGGATACAAGCATAGAAACACCAGGATGAAAATTTTATTTCTACAAGAAAGTGGACTTGAAACTTGAAAGTGCTAGCAAAATTAGCCAACCAATTACCCAGCATGTTAATCTCCCTATAGGTGTGTTTGAAAAACATAGGGCAAAGGCTAACAGAAATATGTTGAATGTCACGGACTAACAATATAAGAACTTACCAACAATATTACAGAGCAAGATGATAAAATTAGTAGTTTTATCAAATCCACCAAGAAGGTTCCAGCACACAAATGCAGTTGAAGATTTACATAAAACTGTATCTAATGCTTGTTATCTCCACTAAAGCTCATCTCAACCATCTCTCTTTCTATTCACACACAATGGTATTGTGTCTCTGTTGCTGTTAACACATTACATCCTGGTCTTGAAATTAAAACAAGATGTTCCCATATCTTATTAGGGAAATGTAAGAATTAGTTACCCTCCTATTGCACTTCTATCAGTGAATACAGCAACAGTACACAAAATAGTTACTCAGAATATCTAATGCAAATATTCACACAAGAAAACAAGTCCTAAAGGATATACTTTGCAAGCTACACTTAATGGTAACTCTGCAGCTTTATCGACTAATCAACAGATAGTTATTGCTTGATTATCTTATTATCTTCAGAACAATTTTTCCTAATATTGTGTCACAAATGTATACCATCAACAAGACCGCTCTAATCATCAAAGATGATATGACAAGCTTCTCATATAACTAAATTTAGCTTTAACAAAAATAGAAGATTGACATTTGATCCACTGCCCTAACCACTTTCAGAAAGTTGATGCAAAGAAATACCTATGCATAAACAATACAAGAAACACACCAAAATAAACCATTAAAATACAGTCAACTGCAATTGTTTCAGTTGCTTGTGTGCACTATGTATCACATATGAACACAAAAGGTGTTGAATTCATATCATCAAAGACATAAGCCCAAATCTGAGATTTTATATCAGTCAATTTGTAAAAAGCATCACTAGCCTTGGTAGCCAGAGCACAGTGTTGTACTGATGAAACAACATTTGCAAAAACATTGTCCTGCAATGACGAGGCATGTTTGAATGGTTAGAGTGAACATGTTGGACAATTTAATAATTTAACTGGAGAACTAGAACACAAACGTGATATACGCATGTGTTACTCATCAAATGAATTGAGTAGGCGATCTAGTGCGTATGGTTCCTGCTGGTGCATATTCCAGGATGACTCAGTTTGTAATAGAAGTTGGAAATATTTGTAAACTGATCTATAAGAGAAAATAGACTAGATATGCAATTATGATAGGAAGACACCCTAAAAATTACTGTCTGAAGGCAGCACATATAAAACCACTAAAGGTGTCAATCATGACTTGGACACGTGATACATATAGCTACTGTGAAGAACCGACCAAGGTGCTTTGGGTTTTCGTGAATTGGAGCTTCCTTCATAGATGTGTTACGTGAAGCTGTGACAGAAAACACTGGAACTTATACAATAGTGTTAACCAACACAAAGCCATGAAGCAGAAGAAGCATGGAACTATAGACAAAGAGGCCTGAAACAAATAAATAACTTAAATACTGCTGTTTGAAAGTGATCCAATACAATTTTTGAAAAATGAAGAAAAGAATTTCTTCAAATATCATGGCCAGAGACTTTTAGCATAATCATGGTCAAAGAATAACCTTTGTTTTTGTTTCACACTTAACATTCAGCTGCTGCAATCGGAGTGAAAGATGACCAGCTATTCAGTTAACCAAGAAGCCAAAGCACCCAATTACATCCTGGCTGAAGGACAGCATCATACTTTTCAAAATGCTCCCTGATTGCAACGGTGGATTGTTCTACTTGCACACAACAAAGCATTTGCCCCATGGTTTATTCCCCATTATCCCAGGTGATGAATTAGTCAAACTTGAATTCCAGACAGAATATATATTCTATATCTAACTCGGAGCATAATTTATTGATTCTAAGCCAACTAGAGTGGACAATACAACATTTTGTTGACCATATGTAATATATTCTGCAATACAAATTTACTTAAACAAAATTAGACTTCACTCTTAAGGAAAAAGAATTGAATTCTATACTAGACGGTGACACAATTATTTAAAAGATCGGACTTGAAATGAAGCTTTGTGAAACATTACATCTAGCTTGCACGTGAAGAACATCTAGAGACTCCCGCAACTTCCACCGATAAGAGTTACAAGTTGTCAAACTCAACCGGGTGAAGGAAAAAGGTATAGATAACTTGATATAGTTTAAAGACATTGAATAAAACGAGCCAGACGTTCCAAAGCTGCTTAACTATCTCAGCAAACCAATGGGCAAATGACCATATACCCCAGCAAAACTAGAACTTAATCAAGGATCAAATTTTTGGACCAAGAATTTCTTTAGTATTGCAGAAAACCATTTTCTGACAAGAAAACTATCATTCCTTGGAGCGGAAAAAAGGTTTTTTTTTCTTTTTTTTTTCTTTTTGCCGGAACCCTACCAGAGAATTAACATGTTGGTATTTAAGTTGTGCTTTAGACATATTTTTATATGGATATCAACAGAAATCTGAAAAACGTTGACTTACAGAAGGGCAGCAGGGTAGGGGAAGCAATCGAACCATGAGAGTTGGTGGTAACAGGGGAAATCAGGTAGTCACCTACTCAAAAAGAAAGAAAGAAAGAAATAGACAGCGGATATCAAGAATGCTGTTGGCAGCATTGTGTCTTCCTCGTAAAAATAGTAGGCCCAAAGACATGTAAGGCTTGCACGAAGGGGTGGTAGGTCAAAGTGTAGCAGTTGTTGTTCATGAGACATACCTTGGCTTGCAGATGACTCGTTGAAGGATGTATTCTTGCAAGTGCGTCTGTGGAAGTGGAATTGCAGATAAAGGGGCATCCGGTGGGTGATTGTCCAACACGATATCTAATAGGGGGGGAATCGAAGTACAAAAAGGAGTATTGACTGGAGGCGATGGATCAGCGAACGGGATCGATCTGTCTATATGTAGATAAGAAGCATACCATGAAGTCATACACAAACAAAAACCCCAAGGAAAAAAGAATCCGTCGAAGTCCAACAAACGAAATGATGTATTCGCTCCGAGGTGGCGTTTGCTTCCCTGAGCATAAGTTCTCCATGATGCCGATGATAACTGTGAAGGAAAAAAAAATAGTAACAATTTTGCAGGCAGAAGCAGTAGAACAATGCACAAGAGAGAACAATCTAGTCTCGACACCTCCCGATCGAGGCTGTGGCAAAACCAGTCGGAGCATACCACTCGCGCGGGTGAGTGCGTAACGTGGCCAACGATGTTTAGGGTGGCGTACTCGATGAGACTTTTGCTTAGGTCAAAGGATATGGCGTTGCTTTCGACCTCTCCTCCTGCATTCCTCCTCCCTACTACGGCGGTTCTCACATATCGGAATCTCGAACAACGTCAGTTCTTACCTTCTCTCCCAAATAGTTATACCGTAATGAGAACATTCAAACATGAATTATCGCATATCGTCGTAATAATTGACCCATTTAAACGATCGAAGGCGCAAACCAGGTGAAATGATTAAGATCCCGCAATCAAGTCTTAGTTCATTTAAAATTTTGGATTTGATAGATTATTAAACCTCTAAGATATCTTCCTCAATTGGTAATTATTTAAGAGGTGCAAAGCAGGCGTGAGGGTCTGTCATGGACAAGGAAAGAGTAGATAGATATGAGACGGTTACGAAGACCGAGCCGCCCAATCTCGCGCTTGCTTTATCGTCTATTAAAGAAACGAGATAAAAGGGTGAAGGTATATTTTTCCCGGCATACGACTTCGGCTGCATCCAATCTTTGGTGAGCGAGCGGTCTACGTTACTGCGATCTATACTCCACCATCCCATCACCTATTTTTCTTCCTTCCATCTGTTCTTGCCTATTCTTTTCCGATTCTTCTTCTTCCACTTTTTTTTTTTTTTTTTTGACAAAAGAAACAGATCGATCGGCTACAGACGCGCGTAACCGCCGGAAAAATAAACGTCTCTGAATCGAAGTCCTCCACTTGTAAAACTTTGATACGGGGTTGGTGGTCTTCTTCTTTGGTCCACTACTACAGAACGGAGAAGTAGCGCACACAAACACATCGACCCACTCGATGTGCATACATTACATGTAAAACAAAGAGGGAGAGAAGATAAAGACGATGACGGGCACTATGGAGCAGCCCACCGGAATGCTTTGCCGTCGCCCCTGGTTTTCCCTTTGGGCAGCCGCTTCGGCTGGCTGACCTGGTCACGGTGGAGAGTTTCTCGGGTGACGTGGGTTCTCAAAGGCCCCTAGGTGCGGGTCCCACAGTAATCAGATTACGGACGACGAGAGACTCGCGCAAACCGGGAAACTTTTGCAGGGCGGTTCGGTCCAACCCAGTAGCATCTTCCTTTCCTCCTCCTCCAGCGTTGCATCCCCACCTAACTGGCCTCCCGTTCCTATTTATACCCCCACCACCGTCTCCGTCACCTTCCTCCAACCGGAATCATCCCCGTCTCGGACTCCCTCGCTCTCGTGGAGGAGGGGGATATACCCACCCTTCCCCTTCCCAAAAAGAGGCATAGGAGACCGTTCGTTTCTCCTTCTTTGTAAAAAAGCAAAGGACACAGAATTTGCTCGCTCATGAGTAACTAGAGCTCGGGTGTACAAATCCATCACCCCGTCCCTCTTCTCCTACTGCCCTTCTTTCCTATCCTTTCCTTTACTTGCCCACCCTGCGACGACAACTACCTTCCTCTTCTTTTCGTCCTGCCAAAATCCAATCTTTTTCCCGTTATCCGAGTCTTGGGGGTCCGGCATTTCTTGATTCGCTCGAACTCCCGACTTTGATTGATCGGCACCGGGATCTCCTGGGTCGGGTTTTCTTATTCAACGGCAGCTTGGCCGACCGGAAGGGAAGCGACCAAGTAACGACGGGGAAGAGCACGTCTTCCTCCAACACCAAGAAGAATAAGAGACGGCAGAAGAAGTCGGCGGCGATGACGAGCGCCGTGCAGAGGGTGTTTGAGACATGCAAGGAGGTGTTTGCCGATGGTGGGCCTGGCATCGTCCCATCGCCGGATGAGGTGGAGCGCCTTCGATCCGTTCTCGGTACTACTATTTGGCTACGGCCGCATTTTTCTTTCTTTCTTTCTTTTGCCTATTCTGTAGAACGGATTGGAATAGATTGCTTTGCAGCAGTTGCACATCGGTGTTAAGTAAAACAGATCGGTTTAGTGAATTCGAACTTTTCCGTACGCTAAATCTTAGGCATGAAAGAACCCTTGACACCTTAAGGTGGCGAGTTTGGTTGGATCGGAAAGAGAAGATACTAGTAGTCAATGCCCGTTGCTCTTCCGAGACTGTCGTGTAGTTTGTAAGTGAGGTCGCCAAATCTCTCTTAAAACACTGTTCTTTTCTTGATAACAAATGATATTACATCGCAAGATTGGAACTGAATCTTCTCTGCCACATACATAGTTACTTGCTATTTAGTGTACTTCTGTAAACTTGTGAAAGGGTTTTCTTTTCTAAAAAAAGTTCCAATGGCTGGATCATGACTTTTCTGTGTCAGTGGGTTTATGTTTTACTGTGAACAAGCAAACATGATTGGGTGGGGGGGGGATATTGCAGGGAACTTTACTGCACCTCTGTGCTCGCGTCATCAACTAAATCCTATGGAATCTTCATGAATGAGATATAACAGGAAACGGAAGATTTGAGTAGCAATTAGTTGAATATAGGAAATTTACTTTTGTCGCATATTGATTGATTCTTGATCCGAATGCATCCGTATTGTATCTGTAATGTGGTGGTCGTCCCACGCAGATGGCGTAGTGCCAGCAGACGTCGGTCTAAGTCCAAACCTGCCATTTTTTCGAGATGTCGGGGCGGGTGGACCTCCTCCGGTAACATATTTGCACCTATACGAGTGCCCCAAGTTCTCGGTAATCCTGCTGTCATCCTGTGGATTCTGCTGCTCGGTGCATTTGGTTTGAAGTCACTCGTTGCATTTTTTGCAGATTGGTATCTTCTGCCTCCCGCAAGGAGCTGTGATTCCACTGCATGATCACCCGGCAATGACGGTCTTCAGCAAACTTCTCATGGGCTCCATGCACATCAAGTCATACGATTGGGTTAATGATCAGCGGGGCTCCAACCACAGAATCAAATCCTCGACCGGTGTGTGCCGCTCCATGCTCTGATGATTGGTGGAGTTTGTATGAAATACTAAGGAAGCGTTTGATCGATGATCCTCTCAAGACTTGACGTGCTGCTGCTAGTATTATTAATGAGTGACGATTTAATGTTTTGTAAAACCGCAGGCGCGAGTTTGGCAAAGTTGCACACCGATGCCATCTCTGTTGCTCCCTGCGAGACGTCTGTTTTGTACCCTGCCGCCGGGGGTAACTTGCATTGCTTTACTGCAGTGACTTCCTGCGCAGTGCTGGATGTTCTTGGACCACCATACGACGAGGAAGAAGGGAGGGCTTGCACTTACTACCGGGGGAATGCGTACTCCAATCTTCCGGGTATGTATGCTGCCGATCACCGTTCGCTCTATATTACTTACAATGATCATACGTAGTCGTCGGATCGGATAGGCGATGCGTGTTTGGTTTTTCGTGTTCGTATGCATGGCTGCTTGTTTCAGGCGATGGGCTACCGCGGCGTGGGGAGAGGGAGGAGTACTATGCGTGGCTGGAAGAGAGGGGAAGCGAGCCTGATGAGCTGGTGGTACGCGGTGCTGAATACAAGGGCCCCAGAATAGTCGACCACTGAATCTGTAGGTTGGCGATGAAGCTGTGACTTGTTGTAGCAAAGCTAAACAAGCAAACAAAGCTAAAGAGAAAGATGGTGGGCGATGATGCACGGAGGAGAGAAGAAAGCACCACGTAGTTGTCTTATTCAACACCCTCGGAGGATCTCTTGATTCCTTGATCGACACATATATAGAGAGCAATAAACACCCCCAGTATGTCCTTGCGTTCGTTTCCAGATTGATTATGGTTTGGTAGAGTTTTGGTTTTTCTTTCTTTTCACAGATGTTTATTTTTCTTTATTCATCCGTATGGGCATAAGACTAGGGTCGAGAGTAAAGTAATAAATATGTTTGAAGGAGGCACGAGAATGGTAGTACCACTACTGCAGCATAGAGAGAGAGAGAGAGAGAGAGAGAGAGGACCTCTGGACACCACACCATGCGAGCATGGGCCTCACGTACGCGTGCCAGACGAAGGGTGCGCGCGTGTGTGCCGGACTGCAACTTGGCCTGTCGTGTATTCGCAGTAGAAACGAGCTGCTCCTCGCCTCTCCTCCCCGGTCCTCTCTCTCTCTCTCTCTCTCTCTCTCTCGTTAGCCTCTAACTTGGCCTGTCGTGTATTAGCAGTAGAAACGAGCTGCTCCTCCCCAGTCCTCCCCCCTTCTCTCTCTCTCTCTCTCTCTCTCTCTCTCTCTCTCTCTCTCTCTCTCTCTCTCTCGTTATCCTCCAACTTGGCCTGTCGTGTATTCGCAGTAGAAACGAGCTGCTCCTCGCCTCTCCTCCCCGGTCCTCTCTCTCTCTCTCTCTCTCTCTCTCTCTCTCTCTCTCTCTCTCTCTCTCGTTAGCCTCCAACTTGGCCTGTCGTGTATTAGCAGTAGAAACGAGCTGCTCCTCGCTGCTCCTCCCCGGTCCTCCCCCCTTCTCTCTCTCTCTCTCTCTCTCTCTCTCTCTCTCTCTCTCTCTCTCTTGTTAGCCTCCCCGCGTTGCACTCTCGGATGTATTGAATTGAATTTTCTTCTATCGTTTAATATCCGGAGCTGAAATGTTAACGAGAATAACACGATGGCATGTTTGAGTTTGGGATGAAGAAGTTGCTTGGGACAAGTGCACCACAAGGTCTGCCTTATCGCTCTTGTTACGGCGACGATACCTACACCAAGTAAGGCTCTTTATGTGGTTGCTTATGTCAAATTATAATAAAAATGCACGTATTCTCAAATCCATCTAATATGGACATTTATAATTTAATGCATGGATTTTTCAAATTCATCTAGTAGAGACATTAGAACATAATGCATGCATTCTCAGCCAATTTATTTTCTTCATTGCTTTGGTTATTGTTATATATTTCACTTTAATGGTTGAGAACTTAATATTAGATTGGAGCTCGACTTTTTAAGTCATTATAATATCACGATGGTAGTGAATCTCCTTTTATCAAGATCTCAACGTAATTTAAAAATTCTAACATTAATTCTCACAAATAGTAAATAAGTCTTTTGAGTTCCGTACCGAAGAATCTATTTAATAGCTTTCCAATGAGCTCTTCTCGGGTTTGCTATATACCAAATCACTATGCTAAGTACATGAGTAAGATCTGAGTACATACAGACCTACATCAAATTACCTACTACATTTGAACAATAAACTTTTTTTCATTTCTTCTGCTTCTTTCTTATCTCGGAGATACAATGAAACGATCCAAAATGTGCGACCAATCGAGTACGAATGATATTTGAAGACCGCATGTTGAATCACTTTCTTTACGTGTGCCTCTTGGGATAGGTGCAATTTCTTGTTAGATATGTTGTGATGCTAAGAAATCATTTTGTCACTCCAAAGTCCTTCCTTTCCGACTCCTCCTTAAACAGTTTCTTAAGCATGTTTATTTTAGACTTATCTCTCATATCTATAAACATATCATCAACGTATAACAATAAATATATCATGAATTACTTATTTTTTTCAAAGAAAAAATCATGTGCAATGGATCGCACATGTTGAGAATGGATACTTTAAGACAACAACTCCACAAAGTTCAGCAAACTGAGCGAGCGTTAAGGAGTCGTCACATGATCCCACATGAGGTAATACAGTGATAAATGCATTGCAAGATCAAGTGGGCAGCAATCCATGACAACATCATACGAAAGCATACTTAGAGTCAATGTGAAAATCTGACTCAATGGAGGGTTTACCCGTGGAATGGTTAGTGTGAAGGTCACCATCAACTCAATGCAGATCGAGAGGCTGAGCAACTTGGGTGGAACTTGGAGAAGCATCCAAGCCACATGAAGGAAGTCGACGTAGAAGATGAAACATGGAGTGGAAGCATAAAGCTTTCCTTGGACATGAGTCAATGACATGAACTCTTATAAAGGCAAGAGCGAGATCATGTCGTTACATGAGTTATTCATTCTGATGGAACAGACTCATCCTACATGGTGCCAAAGATGAAGTGATCTTCGAGGCATATGCACCTTATTTAAAAGCAACATTTGATAGAGAAACTAAGGCAATTCAACTAGTCGAGATAAAGTTAGGATCATAAGGCCTTAACACCGAAAAAGAAGATGTAGAGGCAGACACTCTTGAAGAATATCATAGTGTTACCATTCAAGTTGTCACGAAGATAACGATGCATAGTGGAGATTGTGCTGGTGGGGGATAGAGGCCTAGGATCTAAATAATGATGCACCAATTTCTATGAAGTTTATGGACTTCGAAAGCTACTGGGTGACAGACTATCATAGAACGATGCTTCATTCGGGTGTGACCCGAGAATAAGTGGACGTAGGTCAATTGCTAAAAGAGCGAACACAATCGAAGGTGGCGGAGACCCTATGATGTGCTGGCAAAGGTCACACATGGAGAGATCATAGTCCGAGTTAATCCCACAAAAATCTGAATGCAATGGAGATGTCATCAGGATGCGACATTGTGCAGTCGGTCATGGTGGAATAGTTCGAGGTAATACAACACACGCGGGAGAAGTCCCATGATGGACTTGATCATACGGAGGCATAGTTAGGAGCTACTAGGAACTCTACTTCGATGAACAACACAACGGCAAGAAGGGCTATGAATTCAAGGAGTGAATGTCATGGTACCGCAGTGGCGGGTCTTCCATGCGTGAATCAAATTTTGTATTGAATGAAAGCCTCGGTCATTAGCATATGTGAGATATGTATCACCGAGGGAGAATTTTTTAGTGTAAGTACATGTGAGTCTTATGAGGGGACTTGATAATACAGAGGTATGATCAGAGCGATTGAAGAGTTAGACTATTCTAGTGCTTATATTCATTTAAGGGAGCACGACAAGTCAGATGACAAGACCAAGTAAACAAACATTGCTACCAAGGAAGCTAAGGAGAACATAATTGGAGTGAGCCCTACAATAGGATGACAGAGGCCATATATATAAGTTACAGCCTGTCTTTCCATTGACTAAGGGGAATTGCTCACAAAACACAAAAATATTGAAGCAGGAGGTCGAGAGGGACAAGGAAGCAATGACATATTCAAAGGGGCTCAGTTACCCAAAAGCTAAGCGTCGGTCAGAATAGAGGTGGACTCGGAGGAGTGTCATAACGCCACAGAGGTGAATCTATCGATCGTGAAGAAATGGACGTAGATGCAAGGTAATGGATAGTAGTGTCATGGGCTTGGCAGTGTTGTGGTACCGCAGAGATGAGACTTCCGTAGAGTCATCGATCCCTTGCTCTCATGGAGGGAGAGCGTTGGTCGTGAAAGAGGTCAAGGAGGTAAAGAATACAGAGGCAAACTCTAAGTACTAAGACAAGGCTAAAGGGTAAAAGTCAGGAAACTTCATAATGGGCTTCTTATCAAGACAACCGAAAGTGAGGGACTTGGGTGGATATAGCAGTGCTCGACTAAGGAACGAAATATGCAATACGTGATATTGTACCTTTTCTATTCAAACAATTAGGCGACAAAGATGATGGAGAAGATTGTATAATCCCAAAGACGACCAAAACTATCAAATGCTTGCTCTAAGTTAGGATGAAATTTTGCTCTTTTTGGATAAAACTTCTTGCATTTTAGAAGTTTGATGGCAGTGACAAGGCGAATCACATTAGCTAACTCAACATAATAAGTATAAATACTTCATGTGCTTCGAAAGTGTGAGCAAAGAGCAGTCAAAGGCTAGTAACTAACTCGATGCATGAAGTACAATCTCGAAGGGCGGCCAAAATCAAGTAACTTTTATCTTTTCAACTCAAGAGAATGATCGAAACTGAGTATCACAATTCTATTAATATCCAGTAGAGGAGCTCTAAACAAGTTTAAAGACCATTCGAAGAAACCTAATAGAATATAATAGTTGTCGAATCCTCACTATTGGTGATTAGGGCTATTAAGAGTATATTGTCCGCTTCATTTTTCCAACAAAATGTTAATATAAAGTGTAAGTGATGTGAACCTACTTGAAAGTAACAACTAAATTGAAGAAGAATCAATGGACAAATTTTATGAAGTACCTCAAAAAAACTTCAAAGTCTATGACGTGATGCTCGTTAAAGCTCCAACAAGCATCCACACATTTTAAGTGACATGAGACGATTGAGATAACTAGCGCATAACAACTAAGGTCTTTTCCTTCATCAAAAGGATCCACAGAAATCAACAATGATTAGCACAACTCAGTCGACTTCACACTAGAGTCAGTCATTGGTGAGTTGAAGTAGCATAACGGATCAACGTTTGACTAGTCGATAACAACGACAAAGAGTAGCTGAGAGCCAAGAGGCGTGTTATAGCTATAGTAGAAGATTGAAGATTCAGTACAAAAATAAGAAGATGCAACGTCTGCAATGGCTTCGACGAGAACATTGAATGAATAAATAGGGGAGAATGTCATGGACGAAAATATAAAGAGAGTGCTCAATGTAATACTCATGTATGTCTGTGTCTTTTGGGTTCTGTTCATACTTTGTACAGTAAGTAGCGGTTGGCAATAAGTTTGATAGCTTTAGTTTGGTTAGCTTTCGTGGCCAATTTTGGCTTGTAAATTAGAGTTATATCATATAGACACTTATGGGGACTTCGATCTATAATGGAGTATGATCCTTTGTGTATGATCGTTCAGAGCTTGTGGATCTCGTGTGCAATATTTTCTCTAACTCGTTTTGCTCTTTTGAAGGTCCTAAGGAACCATAGGAGATTTCAAGGAGACTAACATTTGCAGATGAATATACAATGATGCCACATGACTTAGGCAAAACTAATTAAGTTTGTGATAGCATATCGAATCATTCAATATATCTACCAAGAAATGACACCTCTTAGGATAGGTGTCATTTCTTGGTAGATATATTGTGATGCATGTTCATGCCAAGAAAATCCTTTTGTCACTCCCAAGTCCTTCATTTCAAACTCCTCTTTAGACAATTTATTAAGCATGTCCATTTCAAACTTATCTCTTGCATCAATAAAAATATCATCAACAAATAATAATAAATATATCATGAATTGCTTATTTTTTTAGATGTACGCAACTATCATAAAGTTATCTACTATACCTGAATTAGTCATAAACTAATCAAATCGTTTATATCATTATCTTGGAGACTATTTGAGACTATAGAGAAAATTTTTAGTAAATCGACATAATTTTTCTTTTACTTTTATTCATGCTTGTGTATATTCATGTTTTTTAGTTTTATTCGTATTTTGCATAATATATAGATAGGTTATAGTAAATTTGACAGCTCTATTTTTATTGACTTTTATAATCATTTTAAGCTTATAAACATAAGTTATGTATAATCATTGTACAAAATTAAAATTGTCTAAGAATATACCATCTAAGCAACCAGTGAAGGTTTTCTAACTCCATAAAATAGTACAAAGTATCAGCTAGCAGAAGAAAGCTATATGCATACAATACACTTCATGTTCTATAAATTAAAAAATGGCAATAGAGATGATAGAGGCACTGTCGTCCATTTGATTTGAAGTGAATCATACGATTAGGACTAAATTATATATATATATATATATATATATATATATGGTCTCATATTTAAAAAATTTATGTTAATCCTAACCCTGTCGACCACCATCTTTTGCCCAACCCTTAGCCATGCTAATCTAATCACCCCCATCCATCGAACTTATCCAACGACAGAGGCACAGTGAACTTATCCATCCAACGATGGAGTGATCCTCGCCCGTCCTCACCTGAGCAAGGGTATAAGAGATTTGAAATTTAAAGAGCTTTTTCTTTTTTTTTAATTTATTTATTTTAATTAGAAATAAAAATAAAATGTCCCAACGATATTTTTATTTTAATTAGAAATAAAAATAAACCTTTTTGGAGGTTTGAGTTGCGTCGGATTCGGATCCAATTATTCGTCAACATCCAACCTTATGCTACCGGGTCGATACCAAACCCGGAATGAAAGCTTTCCGCGATTTATCGCCCTTCTCGTCGTGAGTTTTGTCGGTGCTGAGACGATGGGCGACCCGATCGCGGATCACAAGCAGTAACCCTACTCTTCTTCAACCTCCTCTTTCTGTTTCCAAGCAAATGCAAGCTATCGTTCTGGCTCGAGATCATAACCTTTTCCAAGGTAGCACTTTAAACTGCTGCTATTTAGGCCACTTAGCAGTGTTTTGAACGCTCACCACTTGGATGGAAGACTCAGTTTTGGAGGCCCCCTTGAACAGTATAAGCTATCTCAATTTCTCTCAGAAATTGAAACATATGATGAAGCTCGCCAGGTTGCCTGCCAGTAAGTAGCCTCGGAAGTTATTGCTTTGACTTCAGTTGCCACAGTGAAATGTGCATAGAGAGATAATTCCATCTCCATTCTGCTTCTTTTTTTCTTGTTCTTTGACCCACGAGTTAAGAGTAAGCTGTTAGGTCCTAATAGAATCTCCTTGTCCCATCTAATCATCTCACGCGCGAATAAATTTAAGTAACTGTTACTTCCTGATAAATAATGCACGGAATTATCATAAGTCGTATCCTTAAGTGATTCAATATGATTTCAATCGATACCTGACGCAAATACGATCGATCAAGCACAAATATAATTAACCTGGCATAGTCCGACCAACCTGGTGCAGGTATGGTTGACCTGACACAAGTACGACCGACCTTGCGTAGGTATGACCAACTTGCCGCAGGAGCAGTGCAAATTCGAGCACGGCTAAGTGTAGGTTCGAACCATACAGGCACGTACAGCATTACAATAAAAAAGGACGTCAATAACATTAAAGATATTTGGTACGGACGACCTCCGACAAGCAGGTATAAAAGCTGTCCTGAAGCTATGCGGAGGGACTCTTGGCTCTCTCTTAAAACATTCTAAAAATATTCTAGTCAGATCGTTCCTCGATGAGGGGCATTTACTTGATCGTCGGATGAGCTACATCAGACACCCCACCCCAATGTGGCCTTTGTGCAGGGATCTTCGGCTGACTCAAGGTGAATCCTAAATAAAACGTTACTGACCCGAGTGAGGCAAGGAGCTCACAACCTCAGACTTTCCCCAAGTTTCGCTCCTCTCTCCTCTCGAAAGCTACTGCGGACGAGCTTGTGCACACGAGCGGGACCTAGTCGTGCTTACTCAATGGACACGACATAAAGTTTCACAACATTTTTGGTGCTAAAAGGAGGGCTCGATGTCGCAAGAACGCCCGCAAAGAAACGCTAATGAGGAGCGTCTCAGCGGTCGGATTCATATACCCCTGCTGACTCTCAAGGTCGAAGGACCCAGCTCTTTCCGTCCTTCCGAGGAAACAAACATGCCGACACCAACCTCGAATCGCTATTGGAGACTATTCAATGACCCAGGATTCTCTCCCCCGATAATGAATCTCGGGATGATGCAAGCCATTGTCCCGCACATTCCCCAACTCCTACAGTCAGTGGCATCCCAACAATCGGCTCTCCAGCTGACACCCTAGCAAATACCGCCTAATCGCCAAATAACTTGGGAAGATCAACCCAACTTGGAGGGATAGCGACGCCCCATAACCGAGGTGACATCGGGAACCCCGAGCGCCACTGTCGCACAATCGGTGAGTCATCCCCGAGATTCCACTCGTGCAACTCCAGAGCCTAACACTCTCTCTTCCGATTCAACTGACTCTGTAAGAGAACATTTGTGCCAAGTTAACCAAAGGCTGGACGAGATTAATAAAAATCATAAAATCAAAGGAAGAACTTGGTGAAAACTCCAAGGGCGGCTCCCTCATTGTCCCCGAGATACAGGATAAGCCCATATTAATCAACTTCCGACTACCCTCGCTCGAATCTTATGATGACATCTCGGACCCAACAGAACATGCCGCAGCCTCCCGAGCTCAAATAACCCTTTACGACACCTCGGTCGTACTAATGTGTCGGACTTTTCCGACTGCCCTCAGAAGACCATCCCAAATGTGGTATAGTAGACTTAAACCATCCTCAATGTCATTGTTCGACTTACTCATAAAAGAATTCGAACTAAATTTTTTGGCATGCGCTCGTCCGAGGCCCACCGCTGCTTTGCTCCTTGGCTTGACCCAAGGAAGTGAGGAGTCCCTCGCCTAATTCGACAGGTGTTTTGCGGTAGAAATCTGAGGAGTGCCCGACGCCCATCCCTCCCTGGTGATCCAAGCATTCTTAATAGGGCTCTAACCTTCCAGATTTTTTTGGTTGTTAATCGAATGACCACTGACAACGATGCTCAAGATGCTACAACGGGTAAACCAATACACAACCGCTGAGACTCTGGTGGCCGAAAAATGAGACGACCAGAAGCACCCCCGAACTGAACAATCCCGAGGACATCCCTTAGGACCTCCAAGAAAGAGAATTGACAGGCCAAAATTGCCCTCGCCAAGGCCACCACCGATCCCCCTCAACTCGACTCGGACAAAAATTTTCCTTCAAATCTAAGAGAAAGGGCTCCTCACAACCTCTAACCCAATCAAAACGTGCCCTGAAAGGCGTGACAAAAGAAGATACTGCTGTTTCCATCGGGAGCATGGACACTATACGGAGGAGTGCCACAACCTCAAAAATTATATTGAAGACCTCATTCGACACAGACATCCTCTGTCGGTATGTACGAGACCACCAAACACCTCTAAAAGGTCGACCCACCAGGGATTCTTTGCCCCACCTGAAGGGACCCATCAAGAAACAAATCGATGTCATTGTCGGCGGACCTGCTACCGGGGGCAACAACTCCTCGGTGCGCAAAGCATATGCTCGGTCCATAATGGAGAAGAGACCAAAACGTGACCGAGACCCCGAGATCACTTTCGGGTTGGAAAATGAGGAGTACCCGGACCACGATGATGCCTTAGTGATCTCGACACAGATCATGAATGTCCGAGTCAAGAGAATCATGATCGACACGGGAAGTTCAACCAACATTTTGTACCTTGATGCTTTTCAGAAATTGGGACTGACTGACAAATATGTTATTTCAATGACGTTTATGTTGATAAGATTTATGAGAGATTCTATCTCCCCCCTTGATAAGATGACCCTTCCAGTCACGATCGAAGAGGAGCCGAGGTCAAAGACACTAATGATCTCATTCATGGTGGTCGAAGTCTCATTTGCATATAATGCAATCATCGAATGATCGATACTTAACAAGCTAAGGGTCATCATTTCAACATACCACAACACTATGAAATTCCAGACTAGAGCAGGAGTCGGTGAGGCAAGAAGTGATCCTCGGGAATCTAGGCAATGCTACCTGATGGCAACAATGTTGCCCAAAAAGTCCAAAATCCCGACTATGACCGTCGACCCCCGAGATCCAAATAAAGGCACCTTGAACCCCAAACTGGTAGCAGAAGTTCTAGAGGCTCCCCTCGACCCAAAACATCCAAACAAAATGGTGAAGGTAAGCTCGACACTATTGGAAGAACAATGAATCTAGTTGGTGGAGCTTCTCAGAAGGAACGCCGATGTATTCACTTGGTCCCTAAAGGACATGCCTGGTATCAGTCCGGAAGTCGCCTAACACTACCTCAACATATCACCCGATGCCTATCCGGTGAAGCAACGCCCCCGGAAGTTTGCTCCTGATCGACAGAAGGCCATAGAGGATGAAGTCGCTTGATTCTTAAATGCAGGATTCATCAAAAAGGTCAAGTACCCGACCTGGTTGTCTAATATTGTACTCGTCAAAAAATTTAATAGGAATTGGTGTATATGCATTGATTATACCGACCTTAATCGGACTTACCCAAAAGATTGCTATCCCCTCCCGAGAAAGACCCTCTTCCCGGCCCCTCCTCGAGGAACCCTGAAAAAGGTCTTCCGAGGGGGAGAATAATGATAGAGCAAATAATATATGAACTCATCACAAGCCACATCCTCAGCTAATTTAACATAATTTTAGTCGTCACCTAGCATGAGTACGATCGATCAGGCACAAGTATGGCCAACCTGATGCAGGTATGGTCGACCTGGCATAGGTATGGTCGACTTAGCACAAGTACGACCGACCTTGCGTAGGTATGGCTGACTTGCTGCAAGAGAAGTGCAAACCCCACGCACGATTTCATCAGGTACAAGTGCATGTTCGAACCATACGGGCACGTACAATATTACAGTAAAGGACATTAGCAACATTAAAGATATCCGATATGGATGATCTCCGACAGGCAGGAATAAAAGTTGTCCCTGAAGCTGTGTAGAGGAACTCTTGGCTCTCTCTCGAAACACTAAAAATATTCTAGCTAGATCGTTTCTCGGTGAGAGGCACTGACTTGATCATCGAAGGGGCCACATCAGACACCCCACCCTGATGTGGCCTTTGTACAGGGATCTTCGGCCAACCCGAGGTGAATCCTAAAGCAAACGTTACTGACCCGAGCGAGACAAGGAGCGCACAACCTCAGACTTTCCCCAAGTTCCACTCCTCTCTCATCTTGAAAACTTATACGAACGAGCTTACGCATACAAGCGAGACCTAACCGTGCTTACTCAACGGACACGACATAAAGTTCCACGACACCACGTAAATATGTAAGTTAAAATATGTGGAAAGCAATGGCACACAGGACATGAGCTTCGCTCAAAGTATCTGAGATGCTATGATATTATCTGCAGGAGATTAGACGGGTTATTAGTTTGATAGATTTGACATCGTGCATATTTGGAGGAACAGAATCAGCAAATCCAATTACTATATAGGACAAATCTTACATCATTTCGACATCGGCATTGAAGGATTGGTTTCTTGGAGGCTCGGGGTATACCTCAATGTTCTCCTACGCACAGAAAAGGTTCCTCCACAACCCTAACCACAGATCCTTATCGTAACTTCAAATCCTTTTCTTTCAGGATTTGATTGGGCATACCATATAGCCGATCTGAAGGACATCAGAGTTCAATAGACGGCGTTGGTATATAAATCTACATCCTGTACATATCCGACCCTGGGTAAGAACGTAAGTGCTTTGTTTGGTTTCACACGCTAAGCTCTTCTTGAAAAGACTTTTGGCATGAAATTGTCATTTTAGGTTGTAGTGATATCTATAACCTGATAACCAACCATACATGCCAGGAATGTGTTCTAAGACAACATTTATATGTTCTTTCTGACAATGAATATATAACTTTATTTACAAGAACACAGCCATGACAATGGAAATACAGCTCTTTAACTCGGAGTTACCTCTGCCAGCGTTGACTTGTCCTAACACTTCTCCGGGTGTCATCCTGAATGCAGTTCAGCAGGAGAGGCCATGGGAACTTGGTGTTTCTACAGCTCGATGCTGTGTTATGGCTGGGTAGGGGGCATGATGGTTGTGCGTACCCTCATAGGTGGTTATCACAAAGCTTGAGTCGTCTCGGTGTCTCTCTACTTTCTTCTTGACTTGGCATCCCTCGCTTGAGCAGCGATAGTAGTTCCTGCAGTCCATTTTACTAGTTTTGTCAGTGCAAACCAAGTATCACACGCAACAAACATGTAAGTGCACTTTTGAAAGTAATGTCTGTGCGCAACCTTCGAAAGACCAGTACTTCACCAATCTAATAAAAATAAAAAGGGTCCTTTCATTCAAGTCCTTGTGGATGTGGACCGAACTCTGTTCTTATCGGTTGTAATTGAATAGATTCGCACTTGCTTAAGAGGTTTGACCTCTGGTGATAAGTGCATCTTAAAGTCTGATGAGAGTATGGTTCTTGTGTTTGTGTATTTACATGCCATATTGTATCTAAGATTAAGAGTTTTACCTGGGATTTGGGCTGCTTTTCACTGTTTTTTTCCCATACTTCCTCCACTTGTATCCATCATCTAATATCTCAAGCTCTGATTTCGTTTTGAATGCAACTTTAGAACTGCTGCTCCTCTTCGAAGATCTCTTTCCGGCATCCTTGCTTCTGCATGATCGATCACATATGAAATACCAAAAACATACGAAAGTAAATATCGTTAAGCATTCATGAATCGAGGCTCAAGCCAACTAGTGTAAAGACTTGGCCTAAACACTTGCCTGCTGCAATCTGTGATCTTGGTTTTGTTGGCGGCGCAGTCGTCGGCCTGCACAAGAGGATACCGGTGAACGGATGGATGGCTCAAGAAGGAGGCCTCTTCGGGTACGTCATCGGCGAAGGTGAGATAGTCGTCGACCTCAAACGCCACATCTTCTGGCAGAGCGTTCTTAGAAGAACTGGACGGCATCAAAGAGGAAGAGGAGAACATGATGAGCAGTGAGAACATAGACTTAACCTCGACCGGCGGAAACTGCATTCAGCCGAAGCCCGACCGATCCTTCTTGCGCCGAGTCCGTCGGCCTTTTCTTGGGGACCTTCGTTGGCTTGGGGGGCAAAGACTTGGTTGACTTGTGAGTCAATCCACTGGTTGGTAGCAGGCCGCATGGAGTACAGGTCAAGGCGCAGACTGGTCAAGAGAATACTGAAGTCCATTAGTATTCTGGCATCGGTTCCTCCTCCTTTAGGCCTCTCGCATCAAACCCAATGGATCCAAAAGGCGATGCTTTTTGTTTTCATTATGAAAACTTTTGAGAAGTGAAATCTTTCTGGCCCCCCATGACGCAGAAGAACAGGGAGTTGTAGACTTGGCCGATCGACGACTTACTTGCACGACGAAACAAGTTTTATGTGACGTACACAGGAAACCAATCGAGCCCATTATTCTCCAGTCATCGTTGTGATTTGGCAGTGGTTTCGAAGGACAAAGTTCTTGTAACCCACTACTACATGCTTCATGAATGGTTGGCAAGCAGCTCTCTCTCGAGATACGAACGCAAACAGTAGGATTCCAAGCAGCTCATTCTATTCGATGGCAGCAAGTAGAGGTTATGTCGCACGGGTTAAATATCTCAGAATAATTGGTATCTCCATCCTTATCCTGGAGAAAGAAAAATACGTAGAGTTCCAGGATGTAGCCACTGTTGTTGGATGGTAACTCCAACCTTGCGGCCACCATCGCCTTGACTGAATCCACCCATCCTCCATTCGTAGCGGACAAGGATGTCCAACCATAACTCCAGCGACTAGTCCAAACGACCACGTCTTTCTTTCATGACCACCATCCCCAAGAACACGGCATCCATTCCAGTGGAATGGGGAAGAGGGGAGAGGAAGGGGGGCAGTTCCATCATAACGTATTCCATGTTTCGGTGGGGTTACTATATCCACTGGTGGCCTGTTGTCATCGTCCTCCTCCTGCTTTCCCAGCCTTTATTTACTTTACACGGCCAGCAATTCCATCCCGGAACGCCGGCGTGACTTGCTGGAATTACCACAAACGAAACCCCCGCCGACGTCTTGCTCTTACCGCGCCACTCGTACAAGTATTCAAGTCCAACACGGGCAACCCGCTTCCCTGGTCAACCCAAATTAGGCATACATGTCCTTTGACATAACTATTTAAATTTATTAGACGCGTGACATATATATATATATATATATAAGATGGATATGTCAGTTAATAATATGATTAGTGTGGCGTCAGTTAGGTGTCCACATGTCCACATGGCTCTATCACCGAGGCAATGATACAAATGTGTCGACTTAAACTTCAATTCGAGAAGATGCTATATTATAATTTTCTCATGGTGTGTTTATTTTGATACTATAGCAATCCTAGACTCCTTTTGTCATGGTTCCTTTACCAAACTGGTTGCAATCACCTTCCTATAAGAAGCTCGTATGCATCAAAAAAGAAAGTTATCTCCTCTTTCTCTAGCTATTTATTATACTAGGGATTTAAAGGATACCTTCTTAGAAGAAACAGATAGAAAAATATATATGAAAAGGGCATTGTGGCCTCTCATCCTAGGATAAACCCTCTTGCCAAGTGATAACTTAAGAAAAGAATAATAAGAAGAATCTTTCTTTGTGCCTCTCTACTTTATTATATATAAGTCATCTCTTCGTTTTGTTTCATCTTGAGCTCATGAAAATATAGAAACAAAGTGACTTGAACATTGGAGGTTGTTCGTCAACCTTTCACATCCCTTGGTTGTTTGTATTAAAAATGAGTCTTCAAGCTCCTAAGTCCGATAACAATGAGGTTTTATCGAAATTCTCAAACATCGAACCAGTTATACTTAGATCAATAAAATCATTAGCTCAATAAAACCATCAATGGACTAAGGAAATCTATGTAACAAACTTTCATTTAATTACAATGCTAGTGCTATAAATTATAACTTTTGTGATTACTATAATCAAGTCTTATTTTTTGTCATCATATCCAAACATTACCCTTGATATGACAGATGCTGACCTGACCGCCAAGTCATCACACCCTCGGACAGTTGGCCCGCCGACGTGATCGACCCGACGCAGGTAATCGGTCGGATATACGGGGGGCGCTAGTGCTCGTACAGCCGACCTGACACAAGTAAGGTCGGCACCGCCCAACTGCAAACGCACGCCTCATTGCAAGGACAGCAAGCATGGTGGGAGGGTACGGCGGTATGGTAAGCCATAAAGGCAGTAAGGTTATCAGGTACGAATGATCTACAACACCCACTATAAAAAGCTCATGCACCTCTACGGGGAAGGGGATCGCGAAAAAAAGGAAATCCCACAAACTAACTTGACCTTCGGAGGGGTCACGTCGGGAACCTACCCGACTCGACCTTCTTGCAGGAGCCGGCGGTCGACCTGAGCTGGACAACTCCCTCCTCACCCGGACTCCACCACTCCAGCAGCTTACCCCCCAAGTCGAGCTCTGAACCACCACTCATCCAGACAAGCTCCCACTTCATACTGAGAAGGCCGCGAGACGGGCGAACTAGCGCACACGGGCCTGAACCAGCAAATGCTTGCTCAGCGAACTTGAAGGCGGGACACATCTACTAGGCAAACACCAGAAAAGTCCCTATCATTTTTGGCGCTAGAAGGAGGGCCCATGTCGCCAGAACGCCCACTCACGGATTCGGGCGCAGAGCGCCAGACGGAACCTGATCACCCTCGACTGGCGGAGGAAGTCCCGGCTGCCATGTCAACCCCCAACCGCTTTTGGAGGATGATGACCGACCCGGGGTTCACCTCACCCGCATCAAACCTCGCGCCATTCATGATCACTGCAGAGGCCTTCCTCGGCCTCACCAGCCAAGTCCAAGCACTAACGGGGATGGTGCAGACCATAATCCCATATCTACCCCAACTGGTGCATTCAGCGGCTCATCAACCAGCACCCCTGCAAACGGAGTCACCGACGGCCCCAAGCCGGGGAATCCTGCCAGTTGCCGAGGCGCCATCACCTCGGGTCGCCGAGGTGCCACCGCCTCGAGTCGCCGAGGAGCCACCACCTCGGGTCCCAGTTTCGCCGACCCCGACGCCAACCCAATCCCAAAGTCGCTCTTATAATCCAGCACCGACTGAACTTGACCTCGACACTTTATCGACCGACTCTTTGAGGGAGCAAGTCCGTCGAGTCCATCAGCGACTTGACGAGGTCCAGAAGGAAGTCCTCAGGTCGAAAGACGAGATTGGGGAAAGCTCTAAAGGAGGCTCCCCGTTCACCCCCGAGATACAGTCCAAGCCCCTACCGGCCACCTTCAGGCTCCCAGCCCTCGAGCCCTATGATGGCAGTGGGGACCCGATGGAACATGTCGCCACGTTCCGCTCCCAAATGGCCCTTTACGACACTTCGGAGGCACTGATGTGTCGAGCCTTCCCGACCACCCTTAGGGGATCGGCCAGAACCTGGTATGCTCGTCTCAAGCCCGCATCCATACCGTCATTTGACGTGTTAGCAAGGGAGTTCGAGTCGAACTTTTTGGCAAGTGCACGCCCAAGGCCTACCACAGCCTCGCTCCTCGGGATGGCCCAAGGGAGCGACGAGCCCCTCTCCCAGTTCGTAGGAAGATTCACATCACAAGTACAGGGCATTCCCGACCTCCATCCGTCCCTGGCCATCCAAGCATTTCTGACGGGGCTGAAGCCGTCAAGGTTCTTTTGGTCGCTGATCGAGCGACCACCAACAACTCTGCCCGAGATGCTGCAGCGGGCGCACCAATATGTGACGGCCGAGACCCTGATAGCTGGCAAGCGGGACGAGACGAAACGCTCTCGGGGGGAACAGTCTCGTGGGCATCTAGCCCCACCTCCGAAGAAAAGAGAGGACAAGTCGGGCTTGCTGCCAGCCAGGCCTCCTCCGGTTCCCCTCAACTCAACCCGGACGGAGATCTTTTTCCAAATACGGGAGAAGGGGCTCTTGAAGGCACCAAGCCCGATGAAGTCACATCCCGAGCGGCGCGACAAGAGGAGGTACTGCCGCTTCCATCGAGAGCATGGTCACGACACCGAGGAATGTCATGACCTTCAGTACCAGATTGAAGACCTTATCCGGCGCGGGCACCTGCGGCGATACGTCCGCGAACAACCCCCTCTCTCGTATGGTCGGACATCCCGAGATCTGTCTCCCCGACCGCAGGGCCCGGTCGAAAAACAGATCGACGTCATCTTCGGCGGTCCAGCATCAGGCGGCAACAGCTCCTCGACGCGAAAAGCATATGCGCGATTCGAGGCCGGAAAGAGGCCGCTACATCATGAAGACCTCGACGTCACGTTCAGGTCGCAAGACGAGGAGCACTCATCTCACGACGACGCGCTAGTAATCTCAATCCGCATGGGCAATGCCTATGTCAAGAGGGTCATGATCGACACGGGAAGTTCGGCTGACATCCTGTATTTCGATGCTTTTCAACGGTTGGGATTGACCGACCTAGACCTCACCCCCCTAACATCTACCTTGACAGGGTTCACTGGTGATTCCATCTCTCCCATGGGGACAACCACGATCCCCGTCATGTTCGGGGGGGAGCCGAGATCAAAGACTCTGCTGGTGTCATTCATGGTGGTCAAGCTCCCATCTGCGTACAACGCCATCGTCGAGCGCCCGACCCTCAATCAGATCAGGGCGGTTGTATCAACGTACCACCGGGTCTTGAAGTTCCCGACTCGAGCCGGGGTCGGCGAGGTCAGAAGTGACCCGAGGGAGTCCAGGCAATGCTACTTAACGGCGACAACGCTGTGCAAGAGGTCGAGGACCGAACCATGCGGCGCCACGCTCCCAGATCCAAAGGAAAACACCCGAGACACCCACTCCGCGGAAAGAGTCCTTGAATTGTCACTAGACCAGAACCGCATGGATAAGCTGATAAAGGTCGGGTCGGAGCTCGCGGAAAATCAACAAGTTCAACTGATAGATTTCCTTCGGAAGAACAACGATGTCTTCGCGTGGACCCCAAGCGACATGCCAGGGGTCGACCCAGAGGTCGCCCAACATTACTTAAACATCTCCCTCGACGCCCGACCTATAAAACAGCGTCCGCGCAAATTCGCTCCGGACCGACAGAAGGCTATAGAAGATGAGGTCATTCGCCTGCTGGACGCCCAACTTATCGAGGAAGTGAAATACCCGACTTGGTTGTCCAATGTTGTACTTGTCAAAAAGGCGAATTGAAATTGGCGAATGTGCGTTGATTATACTGACCTCAATCGGGCTTGCCCGAAGGACTACTACCCACTTCCCCGCATCAACCAACTTGTAGATGTCACGTCAGGGCATCAGCTACTTTCCTTCATGGACGCCTTCTCGGGATACAACCAAATCCAAATGGCCCCGAGAGACAAAAGAAACACGTCCTTTATCACGCACAATGGAACATATTGCTACAAGGTGATGTCGTTCGGATTAAAGAATGCGGCGCAACCTACCAACGCCTCGTGAATCGTATGTTCAAGAACCAGGTCGGAAGGAACATGGAGATTTATGTAGACGACATGATAGTCAAAAGTCGGCATGCCGAGACCCACCTCTCCGACCTGGAGGAGACATTTCGCACGCTGAGGAAATATAAGATGCGTCTCAACCCGGCAAAATGTACTTTCGGCATCACATCCGGGAAGTTCCTCGGCTTTATAGTACATCAACGGGGAATCGACGCCAATCCCAACAAGATAAAAGCTATACAGGAGATGAAGCCCCCCAGGATGATAAAAGAGGTCCAACGACTTACGGGAAGGTTAGCAGCCCTAAGCCGCTTCATTTCCCGAGCCGGAGACAAGAGTTCAACCTTTTGTCGTGCATTGAAGTCAGCAAAAGACTTCAAATGGACTCCCGAATGCGAGGAAGCATTCCGTCAACTCAAGAGCCACATCGAGAACCTGCCGCAACTAGCCTCGGTGAAGGACGGCGAGCCCCTCAGCATATACCTCGCTGCGTCCGACCTGGCGGTTAGCTCGGTCCTGGTAACACTCGACAAAGCCGGGGAAAGGCCGATCTACTACACTAGTCATGTTCTGGCAGGGCCTGAGCTCCGCTATGTCCCCATAGAAAGGATAGCCTTGGCACTGATCCTAGCCTCCAGAAAACTGAGGCCGTATTTCCAGACACATTCCATCAAAGTAATAACCGACCAACCCCTGCGCCAGATCCTTTCCAAATTTGATGTTGCCGGTCGGATGCTCAAGTGGTCGGTAGAGTTAGGGGAATTCGATATCGAATACGAGCCGAGAAAGGTGATCAAAGGCCAAGTGCTCGCGGATTTCCTCTCGGAGCTCACACCTCCACAGGCCCCAGAAAACCCGATCCCTGGATGGACTCTACATATCGACGGCTCCGCTAACTCGGAAAGAGGAGGGGTCGGCTTGGTGCTCAAGGACCCCTCCGACCACACCTACGAGCATGCCCTGCGATTAGGATTCAGAGCTACAAACAATGAAGCCGAATATGAAGCGCTTTTGTTCGGTCTAAAGGTCGCAGCCGAGCTGGGAGCAGAAGACATAGAGATATTCACCGACTCCCAACTCATTGCCGGCCAAGTTAACGGCACATTCGAGACCCGGGAAGCAGCAATGGTCAAATACCTGGTCGAGGTGCGGCTGATGACAGCCCGGTTTCGAGGATATACCATCACCAAGATACCTCGGAGCGAGAACGCGCAAGCAGACGCCTTGGCTAGGTTAGCTTCCTCCCACGCGACTGACACACCAACCGGAGCAATGGTGAGGACCATCGGGCCCTCCATCGGTCCGACCATGATGACTGTTGATCAGGAAGACGGAGGCTGGACCGACGAGATCCTCCACTTCAAACAAGCGGGAGTCCTCCCCGAGGATAAGGCGGCTGCCCGAAGAATCAGAAGGACGGAATCATGGTACTGCATCGTTGATGGCCGTCTCTACCAGCGAGGCTTCAGCCGACCCCTACTTCGCTGTCTGAACCCGACCGAGGCGCAAACTACCTTAGCTGAGATCCACGAGGGAATATGTTGAGACCATGTCGGCGCTCGCACCTTGGCACACATGGTCCTCAGGCAAGGTTACTACTGGCCCATGCTACAAAAGGATGCCCAAGCTTATGTTCAGAATTGTGAGCCTTGCCAGAAACACGCCTGACTCTAACATAGACCGATGGTACCACTCACGACTGCCGACTGCGCCTGGCCCTTCGCCCAATGGGGAATGGACCTCCTCGGCCCCTTCCCCCCAGCCTCGGGACAGAGAAGGTTTCTGATAGTCGGAGTCGACTATTTCACTAAATGGCTCGAAGCCGAGCCGCTGGCCTCCATCACCGAGAGGCAAGTTGAAGGGTTCGTATGGAAGAACATCATAACCAGGTTCGGCCTCCCTAGGGCGATCATCACAGATAACGGCACGCAATTCAACAATGTGAAGTTTAAAATATTTTGCCAGAGCTACCGCATCCAGCTGAAATTCAGCTCGGTCGCCCATCCCCAAGCCAACGGGCTAGCCGAGGTAACGAACCGAGCCATTCTCGAAGGGTTGAAGAAAAGAGTCTCCAACGCTACGACTTCTTGGGTGGAGGAACTCCCGAGTGTACTATGGGCATTGAGAACGACTCCAAAAACCCCGACGGGGGAATCACCATACAGCCTGACATTCGGGACTGAAGCCGTACTACCTCCCGAGGTGGTTTTCCCGACCCTTCGAGTCCAAACCCAACATTAGGAGGAGTCCGACCAGCAGCTCCGTAGCAGCCTCGACCTATTGGAAGAAAAACGGGCCGATGCTCATCTCCGAGCATTGGCCTACAGAAGAGCTGTAGCAAGAATCTACAACCGACGAGTACTCCCACAACACGTCAGGTCGGGCGACTTGGTGCTCCGGAAGGCCGAGGTCAGCGATCCGACCCGGTCCCGTGGCAAGCTGGCCCCGAACTGGGAGGGTCCCTACCGAGTTATAGATGTAATCCGAGACGGGACTTATACACTAGCAACCATGGAAGGACGGATGCTGCCGAGAACCTGGCACATCACAAACTTGCGAAAGTTTTACGCATGACGATGTCAGCAAAGTAACCTGGATTGTATTACCACTTATGCCGAGTTGAAATGCAACAATATCAGCAAAACGGCTTGACTTGTATTAACTTGGGACAAGTACAAAACGGGTCGGGAGCCATTATGATGGCTACCCGACCCAAGTTACAGGCTTCAAAAAAAAAAAAAAAAAAAAAGGAAGGAGAAAACACAACAAGTGGAGAACAAAATCAGGGCTCGGGAGGCGCCGAGTCGTCAAAATCCTGCTGCCGCTCCATCGGCACTGAGTCGTCCTCGGGGTAAATAGTGAACGGATCTTCTTCAATATCGGCATCAGGGTACCGGGCGCGAAAGCGAGCCAGCACCACCTGATACCCGTATTCGTAAGTGATCCGCCCCATCCGTTTCAGACCCTCTTTAAAGCCGAGGGACCCCTTGTACTCAGTGACCGCCTTCCCTGGAAGCTCGGCTCGGGCATGCTCCAGGTCCTTCACGGCCTGCAGCAGCTCGTCATCCATCCTCCGAGCCCTAGCTCGGGCCTCCTTCAGCAGATGCTGGGCATCACCCAGATGACCCCATAGCTCTCTCTCCGAGGCTTCGCGTCTGAGGAGCTCCTCGGCTCTTTCGGCTTTTGTTTTCTCGAGCTCCTCCCTCAGCCTGGACGCCTGCTCCTCGGCCTCGGCAACCGCCTCGGGCCCTCCCTTGGATTTCAGGACGTCGAGCTCCTCTTGCAACTGCTTGACCCGATGGTCCATGAAGGTGATCAGTCGACCCGCATCATGGACCCGGTCAACCAGTGTCATTTGAAGGTGCTGGCTCTGCACGAAAGGACAACCTTAGAAAAAAAAAAAAAAGATAAACTTACACTACGAAGGCACAAGTCGGGAGGCTTACCAGGACAATCTCCTTGGTGGCTCGGGCCATCAGAACCTCCGAGGGGAGCGTGTACAGCTCCCGTGCCAGTTGGGGATGGAGAATTCCCCTTTCGTATTCCTCGGCTGCCGACGAAGTGTGCCACACCTTCGTCGAATTCTTCAGCCCCGCCCACCGAGCCTGTAGCTCCTTCTCGGGGTCTTGATGCCCCAGGTCAGACATCAGCAAGGCATAATAGCCCTGATCGCCCTTGTAAACCTTTGTCTTGAAAAGGTCCTTCATGGACCTCGGGCGCTCGTGGACCGGTGAAGCGGCCCCCTCCTCGGACTCCGCGGGTTCCTCCGCCCTCCCTGGCGATGTGGCAGGCCCCTTACCCTTAGAGCGGGAGCGGGACCCCCCTTCGTCGACCTGGGACTTGTGCTTTCTTGTCAGCACCTTCGTCTTTTTCTGCTGCTTCCCCGCAGTTTCTGCCTGTTCAGTCGGGGGGGGGGGGGGGGAGCCGGTCTTTTCAGCGGAGCCCTCGGAGCCTCTCTAGCAGGAGACGCGCCGACCTCACGGGCATTGGGGTGGCTCGGAGGGCCCTTCCGCCAGCCACTCTCGGCATCCCGCGAAGCTCTCTGAGATCCATCCGGTCTGCATCACAACTTACAGGTCAGTAAGAGATTAGTGAAGCTTGAGCAAAGCAAAATGCTAGTACCCTTAGAGGCCGGACTTAAACCCGCCTCAGCGAGCCAAAGCTCGGTCATCTCTATGATCGCACGAGAAGAGGAGAGAATCCCCTTCAGTCGGCCGACCAAGACAGTCTCCTCCTCGGACAGATAAGGGGGGGCATTGCCGATCGGATGAGCCGACCAGCTGAACCCGAATCCCCAACCCGGACCACTAACATAAAGATAGCGGGACTTCCAACCTTTGTTACTGGAAGGTGCCCCGCTGACCCTAAAACCTACTCGGGCGGTGAGGTAGTAACCGCCCCGACTCTTGCACAGGCGAAAGCACGCCATGAACAAGTCCCGAGTCGGGATAATCCCAGCTCCTCGGCACTCACCCAAGAAAACCACAAGGTAACGCCACGAGTTGGGCGCTACCTGGCTAGGAGAAATTCTCCACCATTTCAGGCACTCCTCAATCAGAGGGTGCAAAGGAAACCGAAGACCGGCTTCCAAGGCATCTATCGAGATGCACATGCCGGGGACGTCCAAGCTATAAGGACGTTGCCCCGGCTCTGGAACATGCAACCCGTATTCAGTCGGGATGTTGTACCGTGCTCTAATCGCGGCAAGTGACCCCTCAGTCACCGCCGAGTCGAGGTCATGATCTGACATCATGACCTCCAAATCCCTCTGGACCCGCGCGTCGACAGGCGACGGGGGCTCGGAAGACGCTCCCAAGGAACTAACCTCGGGATCACCATGACTCGACTCCCCCGACCCCGAGGGAGGAATGACCCTGACACTAGTCGAGGAGTCCGACGAGGTCATCGCGACCTGTTAAAAAGGGGTTGTCGAGCTGAAAGGGCGAAGGGTGGCTATGGTGGTCCGAGACGGAGGCAGGAAGAAGGTAAAATGAGCAAGTGAGGTCTCTGCCCAGCCCCGCAGTTAACTTATAGCACCCAAGGGAGTCGTTTCAGCTTCCCGAGGTAAGAGGAAGCGCCGTCACCCCAAAAAGCACTCAGCGCATTAAATGCGCCATAACTTTGACCGAAACCCTAGGCAGGGGACGGAAAATACATATATATATATATATATATATATATATATATATATATATATAATATTATCGTAAAGGCGTATATCCGGATTTGAGCCCGAGGTCACTCTCTAGGCCAAAATTTCCGAATTTGTGCCCGAGGTCACCCTCTCAGCCAAATCTCCGGATTTGAGCCCGAGGTCACTCTCTCGACCAAAATTTTCGAATTTGTGCCCGAGGTCACTCTCTCAGCCAAAATTTCCGAATTTGTGCCCGAGGTCACCCTCTCAGCCAAATCTCCGGATTTGTGCCCGAGGTCACTCTCTCAGCCAAAAACTCCAAATCTGTGCCCGAGGTCACCCTCTCAGCCAAATCTCCGGATTTGAGCCCGAGGTCACCCTCTCAGCCAAATCTCCGGATTTGTGCCCGAGGTCACTCTCTCGGCCAAAAACTCCAAATTTGCGCCCGAGGTCACACTCTCAGCCAAATCTCCGGATTTGAGCCCGAGGTCACTCTCTCGGCCAAAACCTCCGGATTTGCGCTCGACTCCACCCTTGGCAAGAGCTCTACATTGTAATTCCTGAGCGCCGGCTCGGTCGGATCTACTCTTGCTGCATTACAATTCCCGAGCTCATGCTCGGTCTGATCAATTCCCGAGCCCAGCTCGGTCGGATCAATTCTTGCTACATCGTAATTCCTGAGCGCCGGCTCGGTCGGATCTACTCTTGCTGCATTACAATTCCCGAGCTCATGCTCGGTCGGATCGACTCTTGATACATCGTAATTCCCGAGCTCCTGCTAAGCCTGATCAATCGCCGCACTCAGAACTAGTTCAGGGCGATCTCGAATCAGCAGTTAAAGGCGAGACCTCATCTTCGACACCCTCACCAGGCGCCTCGAGAAGGTCTTCCCGGGGGGGGGGGGGGGAGAATGATATGACAGATGCTGACCTGGCCGCCAAGTCATCACACCCTCGGACAGCTGGCCCATCGACGTGGCCGACCCGACGCAGGTAACCGGCCGGATATACGGGGGGCGCCAGTGCTCGTACAGCCGACCTGACACAAGTAAGGTCGACACCCCCCAACTGCAAACGCACGCCTCATTGCAAGGACAGCAAGCATAGTGGAAGGGTACGACGGTATGGTAAGCCATAAAGGTAGTAAGGTTATAAGGTACGAATGATCTACAGCACCCACTATAAAAAGCTCATGCACCTCTACGGGGAAGGGGATCGCGAAAAAAAGAAAATCCCACGAACTAACTTGACATTCGGAGGTGTCACGTCGGGAACCTACCCGACCCGACCTTCTTGCAGGAGCCGACGGCCGACCTGAGCTGGACAACTCCCTCCTCACCCGGACTCCACCACTCCAGCAGCTTACCCCCCAAGTCGAGCTCTGAACCACCACTCATCCAGACAAGCTCCCACTTCGTACCGAGAAGGCCGCGAGACGGGCGAACTAGCGCACACGGGCCTGAACAAGCAAATGCTTGCTCAGCGAACTTGAAGGCGGGACACATCTACTAGGCAAGCACCAGAAAAGTCCCTATCAACCCTCTTTCATTTAAATCATTATTATGTCCACTATAATCATCACCATCAATATAAAAAATGTTAAGACCCTCGGGATCAAACAAAAATTGAATAAAAAATAAATCTAAAATAAAAATGATGCTAGCTATAGAATAATAATAAAAATGAGGACAAAAATAATATTATATTAGTGGAACGAAGACAGCTATATTTAAAGACTAAATTGATATTGGTACTGTTGGTGGCTCTATCAATCCTTCATTCCAATGTCAAAAAAAAAATTCAAGACTAAAGTTATCACACCTAACATTTGGCTATATTTTGAATCTCAATTCCAGGATCGATCTTCTTTAGTGCCGTTTTTTGGCTGAGATAAAACTAGGTATTGTTAAAGATGAATATAAATTGGGCTATTTCTTAATTATTTAAAATTTTAAAATTATTAATCACACAATCATAATATTGATTGATGATGTATTATCCATAATATTTTCTACACATTTGCCAAATGGTAGTGATGTTGTGTGACCAACACAAATGATAATTAAGACTAAAATTTGATATCATTGTAATGTGATCAAGAGTATCACGCAATGCAACATTTTCAATTAATCAGATTTTTTATTAAAAAATATGTTTAATTAGTCATGTATCCATTTCTAGGTGGTGGGCCCTCTTTATGAAGGGAATTTTTGGTGTGTCATCCGATTCTTTGCTGCATGATTACCTTAAAAAATAATGATTAGTTATTTATTACTTGTCAACCATCATCTCTAAATAAATAAACGAGAAAAAAAGTAAAGAGATTTATCTTCTTCCTCCTTCAAACCCCCTAGATGAGTGAGGAGCTATGAGATGCTAATAAGTTCACGTCGATTTAGATTTTGAAACTTGGGGAGGGGCGGATAGATTAAATATTATTAACAGTTATTTTCTTATTTTTTATTCCATGATACAAATCCAACTTGTTCAGGATTTTTTTTCTTAGGAAATATTTATATTTTTAAATATTTTTCAATTAGTACCTTTCATTTTATTTTTTAAATAGTATTCCTAATTTATAAATAGTTAAGAAAACTCAATGGGACCTTAGTGTTAGATCAATTAAGTATTAATCAATATTCGATTGATTGATTTAAGGTTATCAACAAACATTATTTATCCAAGTCACTTAGTTTTTTTTTTTGTCCAAGTCATTTCTCTTTTTCTTTATGAGTATGGAGAATATACCCATTTATATTATTCTTTAAAATCTTTTTCACCTATTACAGTATTTTGATTATCATAACAAAAATACTATAAAATTTATTTAAAAATACTATAAATGATCAAAATAGACTTGTAATCTTAATCAAACTTAATAATATGATAATGTAATAGACTATAAACAAGGACAAATATAACCACTATATGATGTCACTTATGGTGTTCTTCAATAATGTTTTTTATATTTTCAGTACATCAAGAAAATATTATAAACATTATAAAAAATAAATGAGCCAAATAAAAATATTATAAAAATGAAAAAAATCGATAAATTTTTTTTGAAAGGTATTTTAAATTAGGAATATTATAAGGGAAAAAAAGGAAAAAGACTCAAAATATAGATGTTTTTTTTTTTAAATCGCAGCCTAAAGATTCTACCTGCGTGGGTGGGTGGAGCTAAGCGTGCGGAACACTCGGTGGATGCTCGCAACCCTCAATAACAAGTTCAGTTATGTTTTCGTCCAGTAACTATTTAGACACTCGTGAATCTACCTGCTTTGTCATCGGAGGCAGCCACGGGCCCACATGTGTTCGCGGACGGATATTGGACACGTGGCGGGTCTCGGCTAAGAAATGAAGGGGTAAGAAAAGCGACGCCAGTGGCTTCCATTCGCTCGAGAACAATTGAAACGGAAGAAACGGGAGACACGACGGCTGACGGCAGAAAAGGAAGGGGGTCACGGAAGGGCAAAACAGTCAATTGAGGTAATGTGCATGTCCGGGCGCCGACTGATACGATCACGTTTCCGACATTTGTTTATGTTTTTTTAGGGAATGGAAACGAAAGGCAGCAACAGAAAGAAAAAGAAGAAAAAAGAAAAAAAAAACAAACTAGTAAGCGAATTTAATTACCGTGGCGGTCTTTTATTTTATTTCTTTTCTTTGTTAGAAGGGAAGCAATGGTCGCATCGTCGCTCGAGTTTTCGTCGTAGGCTCTGTCTTGTTGGTGTGCACACCACGACGCCTCTGCTGCTTCTTCCGACGAACATAGCGAGCGAGATAAAGAAGAAGAAGAAGAAGAAGAAGAAGAGGGGAGGGGGCAAGAGGGAAAGCGATCGCTTCCGAATCCTCCGGGCCGTCGGGATTTCCTCCTTCCCCGCCCTCCATCGCCTCCGATCTCATCGATCGTCTCTCTCGAGGAGGAGATTCCGATCTGAATCGCCCGATCCCGCGCCGATGATCCATGGTACGGAGTCGCCATCCACTCTTTTATTTTCTCTCGAATTCTAGTTTCTTTTATGATCTTCAATGTCTTTGTTTCCTTCTGGATAAGTCAAATTTATTTAGGACCGAGGATACCTTCTCTCGGGTTCAGTTTCTTGTGTCCTCCTCCCAGGAATAACGGGCCTCCGTGATTCTAGGGCTTATGCTTGGAGTGTATAACGGCTCATCAGAGGATGATTTGGTCCACCTTTAGTCTTAGATGATACAATCATATTAGATAGCGTGTCTCGATGTGGAATTCGCTGGTTATACCCGTCGAATGAATTGGTCTTAAGTTAGGAAAATATCGATCACGATACAATGATAATAATGCCTAAAACCGACGAAGCTAAGGATACAACTATTGCGGCAACCGGTAACCACTAAAGAAATGCATGGAGGAGGTTGGTTTGGAAATTGAAATTGTAGGGACAAATTGCTGCTGAATTGATTATAAAGGGAAGAGTAATGTTCTTCGTTATTAGGTTCACCAGGTCTTTTTTACCAGCTCAGAGACTCAGATATGAGGTAGGTACGTTGGATCGTGTTGAAGTACGTTCATCAATTGCAACTTCTTATCAGATTCAATATGCCCTCGCAAAAAGTTTGAGGGTTCTTGACAAATGAAGAGAGAGCGAGTTTGCTTATAGTGGAATTTGATCCATTATGCCACAAAATTATGGGCTTCACTGGTGCATTATGAAACATGCCATAGTGATATTGGCCCGTCTCTCTTTTAATTTCTCTTGCAAAAGGGAGATAGATTCAAGGATATCAGAATTCAAGGAGATAAATTCAAGGATTAACTGTATATATTTTGACCTCAAGATGTCAACAGGATAGGGATAAAGTGATTTGATTTCTGTACTTGATGATAAAAAAGGATTTGTTCAGTGGGCCTAGAAATACTCGATTGAACAAATGAATTCTAAACCAAAAGACACTTCTTGACAACTTTCAGCATAGAAATTACATGGGAGCATGTTGTTATTTTAATAGATTGTATAAAATGCAAGAGAATAGTGAAGAACTTTTACAATATTTTATTCAGAATGATCCTAAGATTTGCAGCACGATGCAAACCAAGAGGTGGGTTAAGTAATAAGTTAAGATAACTGAAAATAAAAAATGGTTGAGTTGCTGCCTTCTGCTTCTTGATCTCCATGATTCCACTTTCTGTTCATAGGATTCATCACGCACTAGCTGCGGATATTCTCTGCAGTTTTCCTTCGCTTTCTTTTCTTGCGAGCTGTTCAGATAGATATGCAGTTAGTCGGTCTATTCTGCACAAGAGAAGAATAACTTAGTTGAGTTGCTGTCTTCTGCCTCTAGATTTCCACCACTGGCCTTTCTGCCGCAGGAATTGTCATCTACTATCTTCTGACATTCTCAACGGTCTTTTTCTGTCATTATTCTCCCAAGATGCTGTAATTGATGTGTGGTTATGTGACCTAATCTCCCACCAACTTGCCTAATTTTAGATGATTGCTTTTCCAACTTCAGCTACACTAACTCAATAGTTCTGCCTGGCCACAGGGACCTGCCCATGTTGCCTCTAGCTAAGGCGGTGCATTCTAGTAGTCTTTAATAGGTTGTAAACTAATAATGGGATAAGCTGCATTCTAATAGTCTTTAACAGTCCGCTGCTTATTGGCTAAGTGCCATTGGCTCTATATGTGGTTGCCTGGACCACCTTTTCGGTACAGTCAAAGGAAGCAAATTTTTTATAAGATCTTTACTAACTTCTAGCAATTTTTCTATAATTTTCAGATGTAAATACTTAAGCTTTTTAAGAATTAATGACCTCAGATTCTTCTGTTTGATATATAGTTTACATATTTTTTATTCAGAATTGGAAAAGTATGGTATCATGTAATATGATTAATTTATAAAAGATATATGTCCTCTGGTTACTGAATTTCATGTTTTCATGCTACATGATGCTGAATCTGTACATGCCTTTGACTTATATGTCTGACCGATAATGCATATGCAGGCAAGTCTAGATAACATCATTGTGGGATCTCATGTCTGGGTTGAAGATCGGGTTCTGGCTTGGATTGATGGAGAGGTTTTTAATATTAATGGTAATGAGGTTCATGTGCACACAACTAATGGGAAGACGGTATGTGTGCAAACTGCAAAGTATTTTTCAGTTAATTTTATTCTCTCAAGAAAATCCTTGTCGTCAATATTGTCATTGTTTGTGTCAATGTAAACTTTGACTAGCCTTTGACACCTATGGAGTGCCTATCTAACTTGTGTCAGTTCTTTTCAAATTTCTTATTTCTATTGAAGAATATGATATTAGCCCATCTATTCATTTTTATAACCTAATTAATACATTTTAGTTATTTGTCCTGCTGCAAGACTTAAACATGTCTTCTATTACATTGTTACTTAGTAAATAACTATCCTTTTTTATAACATTTCTAGGTTGTATTATTTATTACATTATTTTTGCCTAGGTGAACTAGTAATTGGTGATATAGTTATTTGGTTTGTGTGGGTAACAAGGGAGGGGTTGGATGGACAACAACCTCTAGGGCAAGGTTTTCAATACCGATCTGTACCGCCCGTATTGGGCTGTACGTACCGGTCCACCAGGTTACTGGTACGCGGACCGTTCGCTATCGGGCGATATTGCCAAAATCGATCGTCGACGGTCAATTTCGGCCGTCGGCAGTTGATTGAGGGAGAAAAAGGGAAGAAGAAGAAGAAGAGGAAAAGAAGAAAGAAGAAGAAGAAGAGGAGAAGAAGAATACCTCGCGCCGTCCTCGCCCGCACGCCGTCGCCGCCCGTGGGTCGCCCGCTAGCCGTCCTCGCCCGCATGCCGTCGCCGCCCGCGGGCGAATTTTCTCCCACGTGGGGAGAAAGATCGAGGCGACGTCGCCCCTTTTTTATCTTTTTTTAAAATAGTTTTTAATATTTTTAATATTATATTATAAATATAATATTTTAATATACCGGATGGTATGCACTGTGTGTACCATCCAGTACTGGTATCATGCCGGTACCAACAAAAATGTCGGTACACTGGTACGGACCGGTAAGCAAAACCTTTCTCTAGGGAAACTGGAGAGAATAAAGAAGATGGCAGTGATAATCTACCTGCCTTGCATATGAGGAAGTAATTTCAGTTTAATAGAAAAGTGGGAGAATGGTAATTAACTTTATTCAAGGTTTGAGGAATTTAGTTGCAACAGTAGAATTTAGAGTTATAGTCATGTCAAGTCTGTTTAGTCAACTAAATCAGATCAATCAATTGGATTTGCCAGGATGGGCCTGGATTGGTAGGTATCCACTGAAGCTAGTATTGTCAGCTGGTGGCAGTTGAGAAGAGTGGAGATGAATTGGAAGGTGTGAAAATGGATTTGATGTTGGAACAACCACATCCTTATCTATTTTTAACCAACAGATGCAAAGACCACACAAAAATCTTTTAGTAACCATATAAATTTAGATTCCTAAAGATATGTATTAGATATATAATGGATGTGTTTGAATTGGGTTTTAGGTCGATATATATGTGAAAACTATAGAAATCAAAGAAAACATGAAAATAAACAAAAAAAAATCAATTCAGATTTATCAATCATATTTATTTGATTAACAACTTTAAAGCAAATGCAAAAAAGAAATGAGAAAAAAAATTACTACATAGGAAATAGAAATCAGATAACAAATTTTTGAGTCTAGGATCTTGCAATAATGTAAACATATCCAGCTCCACATGAAGATGGTAATGGATTTTACATACATTGGCCTATCTAGTATATCCAGTTTCAGTTTTTGGTTGATTTTAACTGATTTGTGGCTGATTACCTGATTGTCATTTGTTGTTTAAGCTAAATCACAACCATAAAAATAAAATGATTCGACTTTTATATAGTCCAGATAATGGTCATCTAGGAAAGATTTGTGGACTTAAAATTTTTTGTAAGAAGCTCCTATTAGTAGTGCTTCTTAGATAACACATTTCTACTTACTAAAATAATAACTTTTGTACCTTGATAAGAGTTTTTATATTGCCTTCTCATCAAATAACATGGTGCTGCTGTAATCATGAACTTGATTTTTCCATGGCTTCTGTGCACTTCTATACCACAGTACTAAAAAAGAATTCTCATTGCCCATTGCTGCTCTATCTTTTTGCTTGCAGACAGTCTAATAAGCTCAAGAACCATCTCTAATTCTGTACTTGGATATATATATTTCCAGAAATATACTCGAATGCCAATTTATTGAATCATCTATAGTTCTTTCTCTACCTGGACATAGTTCTCTACTTGGACATAAACTACTTCCACAAAATAATTGCACTCTTTTGCATGCCAATAAATTTTAGTTTACTCTTTACTGATATCAACAAGCAGCATACTGACTCCCATGGTTTCTAGAAATTAGTCATCTGATTTAGGGTTTGTTTCTTGGACACTGTAAAGCCAGAGGAAGTAATGGGGTGATTAACATACTTTGGCCTCATTATCATTGTATTTTTTAAAGAATCAGAACTTATACAATGCTATCTGTTAGTGTTTTTATGCAAAAGATTTCCCTTCTACAAGAGCTTCCTTGTGTTGGCATGCTGCTAAGTTACATGCCAACATGTGTGGTATATGCCTATGTGCACAATGAAAAAAGTAAGTGTCAGCACGACAAGAGGCTTCAGGTCAGTATCATGCCAGCATGGTATGACATTACTGGTATGCTTAGAGATTTATAATTTTAGATGGTAAGATGTGCTCAATGCATGCTATCAAAGTTGGAAATAGTATTTGTGTGGGTCCAAACCTATACATCTTATTAGTTCCTTGATCTCAAACTTCTACTTTTGGTTGTTTTGGCAGTATTACTAATCTAAGTAGTTCTTCAGTTGGTTGTTCTTTTACTATTGGCACTTAAATATTCACTGAATTGTGATTATCTTTCTTCACATGCAGGTTGTGGCAAACATATCTAAAGTGTTTCCCAAGGATACAGAAGCTCCACCTGCTGGAGTGGATGATATGACAAAATTATCATACTTGCACGAACCTGGAGTATTGCAGAATCTTGCAACACGTTATGAACTTAATGAAATATACGTGAGCAGCTCATTATATTCACTGTTTTTATGTTGAATGCTATTGACTTCAAAAAGTTGTCTATACTCTCTAACTCTGTAATTCTTTGGCTTTGTCAGACATACACTGGAAATATCCTGATCGCCGTGAACCCATTTCAGAGATTACCTCACCTCTACGATACCCACATGATGGAGCAATATCAAGGGGCAGCTTTTGGGGAGCTAAGTCCTCATGTTTTTGCAGTTGCAGATGTTGCTTACAGGTGATATTAATTGTTTTCACAACATAATAAAGAGAGTATCTTCTTTTACATGGGTTTATTCCTATATGGAAACAGGGCTATGATTAATGAAGGGAAAAGGAACTCCATTTTGGTCAGTGGAGAAAGTGGTGCTGGTAAGACTGAAACAACTAAGATGCTTATGCGATATCTGGCTTACTTGGGTGGACGATCTGGAATAGAAGGAAGGACGGTCGAACAACAAGTTTTGGAAGTAAGATATGATAAACTTGTTTTCCAGTGTTTGATTAGTAACAGTTATTCCTTGTTTTACTCGTAGCAAAGTACATAGATAGGTGTAGTTTGGACTGATATCTATCATCATTCTCACAGTCCAATCCAGTTCTTGAAGCTTTTGGCAATGCCAAAACTGTTCGAAACAATAACTCAAGGTAACACTATTTTAGTATCCTTTCCTTTTTGGACAAGTGTTTTCTTTGCATGTCAAGCATTAGTAATGTGGCGTTCAAGCAACAGTCACCTTGATGCATCTGTTGAAAATTGAGACAGATGTTTAATTAGCTGTGAATAATATGTTTCTCTTTCACATCATTTTGGTACCATATTAACAGTAACTTTGATGCATCTGTCAAAAATTGAGACAAATGCTTGATCAGCTGTGAATAATATGTTTCACATCATTTTGGTACCATATTTGCTATGTTCAAATATCTAATTTGTCTTTCTTGTTTTTGTTCATCCAATATCGATTTAGTCGGTTTGGTAAATTTGTTGAGATCCAATTTGACAATAACGGAAGGATATCAGGTGCTGCTATTAGAACATACTTGCTTGAAAGATCTCGTGTCTGCCAAATTAATGATCCTGAGAGAAACTATCATTGTTTTTACCTTCTCTGTGCTGCACCTCATGTGGTATGTATGCCCTGCCATTGTTTTTAAATGGGTTATGTTAAACCTTGGAATGGACATTATAAAATATTTACCTATGTGGCAGGAGATCGAGAAGTATAAGTTGGGGAATCCGCAATCATTTCATTATCTTAACCAATCCAAATGCTTCAAATTAGATGGGGTTGATGAAGCTCAAGAATATCTATCTACCAGAAGGGCCATGGATATAGTTGGGATCAGTGAGCAAGAACAGGTATGCTTCTTTAGTTTATTCTAAAGTAAGTTGGCTCTTTAATTCTGAAAATTGTTATTTGATTGTATTGTTTATATTCAGGAGGCAATATTCAGGGTTGTAGCTGCTATACTTCATATTGGAAATATTGATTTTGCTAAAGGGCCAGAAATAGATTCATCTGTTATCAAAGACGAGAAGTCAAGATTTCATCTTAACATGGCCGCCGAACTTCTGATGTATGCCCAAGTTATCTGTTTCTGTTCTGTGAAAAATTATTCTTTTACCAACATGGCATGAAATAATGTTTATGCCAGGTGTGATGTCAAGGGTTTAGAGAATGCATTGATAAAACGTGTCATGGTGACCCCTGAAGAAGTTATCACAAGAACTCTTGATCCTGCTTCCGCAATTGTCAGCAGGGATGGTTTAGCAAAAACCGTCTATTCCCGACTATTTGATTGGTTAGAGCTGTGTCTTGTTGTGAAAATCCTGGCAGTGATCCTTTATGATAATGCAAATAATCATTTGATTGGTCACACTCTATACAGGCTTGTAGACAAAATAAATGTATCAATTGGGCAGGATCCAAATTCAAAGTCGCTGATTGGAGTGCTTGATATATATGGTTTTGAAAGTTTCAAATGTAATAGGTAATCCATCAATAGGAAAATGCATTCACAGTTTTGCTTTCAGGGATTACTGATGGTTAAACATGATACTTGGTGATTCTTATCTCTTGTCTTGTGCTTAAAAACAGTTTTGAACAGCTCTGTATCAATTATACAAATGAAAAGCTGCAGCAACATTTCAATCAGGTTTTCCTAAAGCTTTTTACATAATTTTGTAGATTGAATTAATTATAGGTTCAATTTTAACGCATGATGCCATGTTCAGCATGTCTTCAAGATGGAGCAAGAGGAGTATACCAAGGAGGAGATTAACTGGAGCTACATAGAATTTGTTGATAACCAAGATGTTCTGGATTTGATTGAGAAGGTTTATCATTTTTTGTCATAATTTTCTTTTGATTTGTGATTTTTTGCAGAAATTGGTGATTTTGTTTGGTAGCATCTTGATCAGATTCATTATTTATGCATAATGGGTAAAACTGATAGGACAATGTCCAGAGAACATATGGGTCAAGAATGAGTTTGGTAACCTCGAAGAACATAGCTGTATTGGAAAATCAATTTAGTTTCAGCCCAAGTGTTTCATCTTTAACCATGAAACTGTATAAAATTGATAATGTCATAATAGTGTTTGGCGGGGAACAGTAGGATACACATAAATTTCATTGATGGATGAAATCATCATTTCAGCTGTGAATCCTTTTTGTGGTGGTATAATTTGCTCAAGAAAGCATAGAAAAGATATATGTTCTTGTAACTGCTCATGTACTGGTTTATTCCATTGAGTAGGAGGTTGATCCAACACTATTTGATTTCAGCTCTATTGGATATTTTTCAATGCCACTGAGCTCTTTTGATGACTGTATCTCTAGTCAATCCAAGAGTCTTAATGTACTTTCAACAATATGCCATTCGATGTAACGCCAATGTGAATGTGTGGCATTCTGTTAATAAAAACATTCTTTTGATGCATATAGAAGTGATTGGATGTTAACATTACCGGATCTCTTTATATACTATAGCTACTAAGTATCCACTTTATCAACCCATTGCAGTTCTAGTATCAAAAATCTCAATTTCTATACCAATGTGATCTTGCTGCTCTTTAGTCAAATGACAGTGCTAGCCCTAACATAGTGCTGCACTATGCCCAATGACAGAGCATTAGCCTTGCTTTGTCGCATTCTGTCTCTTTTCTCCAATAACTATTGGTGTACCCATTTTGTTGAACACAAAGCTTGTACTATCTGGTATAACCTATGGATAATCCTCCAACTTTCATGCAGTATTTGTCTTTAACTTCAACAAAACTGTTACTGGTGGATGATACAAGTTTGTAAGTGCAATCTGCCAATTCTATTACTTGACAAGTGTGATACTACTGATTTTTGTACATCAATTTGAATATATATCAAATTCAACTACTTGACATTCCATACCAAATATCTTTTAACGAATGTGGATATGTTGTTTCTTTGCAGTACAGTTTAATGTGAATGAAGTAATAAGGTAGTAACACAAGGCCCTGAGTGCATTTGCAACATTTAATGCCCTGAATTTAGCATGTCAGTTCAGATGCATATTGAACTCAACTACTTGATGTTATTTATCAAAAGCCTTTTCTTAATTGTGGAATTGTAGAATCGGCTGTAAATAAAGCTGGAAGGCACAATATATATGACCCTGAGTTTGCTTTCAATTTTTTTTAAAAAATTTGCTTCTGGCTACCAACTTATTTGTCATTATGACGACAAATATTTTATTTCAGAAACCTGGAGGAATAATTGCACTTCTTGATGAAGCCTGGTATGTGTTGATTGCTTCCTTGTTTTGGTACAAAACCTTTTTTCTATTTGGAAGGAAATTTCTATCAAGTAACATTAGGATTCTTATATGTCCATATACATCTTTTCTAAATTAGCTTTTGATTTATCCTACATTTCTTGCATGATTCAGCATGTTTCCCAAGTCAACACATGAGACATTTGCTCAAAAATTGTATCAGACATTCAAAAACAACAAGAGGTTTATAAAACCAAAACTTTCTCGCACAAACTTTACAATTTGCCATTATGCTGGAGAGGTAAGTATTTATTTTTTGGATTTGCTGAAGTACTTTCGTTGAATATTCCTTCGATTGGATTAATATATCTATACTAACGACTTAGGTAACATATCAAGCTGACTACTTCTTGGACAAAAACAAAGATTATGTGGTGGCAGAACATCAGGAATTATTGAATGCTTCCAAGTGCCCATTTGTTTCGGGTTTATTTCCACCACTTCCCGAAGAGACATCAAAGTCTTCAAAATTCTCTTCCATTGGAGCCCGCTTTAAAGTAATGTTTTTTTGCTGTTCATATATAATTTTCTGTATGTTACAAATAATATTATTTTTCTAGTAATTATTTTCTTAAACTCGTGTGAAAAGACCTGGTTACTCTTCTTTAGTAGTGAATCCCTGCGTAGAGGTAATATTCACGAGTGAATGCCACCCTGTGATGCCATGATTTGCACAATTTTCATCAAGTTGAAACCGCATGGCACATAACTACACATGGGTTAACTTATTGTTTATGGTGTCCATTGAATTTTTTATTTTGCTTTTATAGATGGGAATTTTTTGTGCTGATTGAGTAATAGGTGAGATTTTCTATCGTCATAGAATATTATCATCAACCTTGTGCTTTTATCCTTGGGAGGGCATGAAGTGTAGACAAGCATAAACTTGCAATTGTTTTTTTTTTTAATTTTGTACTTCAGTGTATACAGGAAAGATGTGTACAATGACTTTTAAGTTGATTTGCTTAGTTAATTAGTTACAGATACATTTCTCTTTTTGACTTGTGATCTTACAAAATCTCAGCTACAACTTCAATCGCTGATGGAAACCTTGAACTCAACACAACCTCATTACATCAGATGTGTGAAGCCAAATAATGTCCTCAAACCTGCTATTTTTGAGAACTTCAATGTTATCCAACAGTTGCGATGTGGAGTAAGTCCCATCTTTATTTTTGATATTATTTTCAAGCATCACATAATCTTTTACCATTTTGCTTTGGCTCCTTCACACATCTAGGGTGTTCTTGAAGCAATCCGGATCAGCTGTGCTGGATATCCGACTCGAAGAACGTTTTATGAATTTCTCCTTCGATTTGGTCTTCTTGCCCCAGATGTTTTGGAAGGAAAGTAAGCCTCTATGAATCTGTAAAATGAATTTTGAATTATCTCTAAATTACGTGGTGTTTTATGTATTTGAGCTTAATATTTTAACGCACTTGTTTTTTATCTTTGTAAATCTGGATAGCTCTGATGACAAGATTGCTTGCCAAAAGATTCTGGACAAAATCGGCTTGAAAGGTTACCAGGTAAGACCATTATTACTAGATTTTTTTGTTTTCTTTTTTATGATGTTCAATTCAAGGTTCGCCAAACCATACTGTGCCGGCGTACCGAGCTCAACTCGGTATGGTACGATACGCCGATATCGAGCGGTACGTCTAAGCATACCGCTCGATATGTGTGTGTGTACATATATATATATATATATATATATATATATATATATTCCTTCTCCCCACGTAGGGAGAAGAAATGTCTTCTCCTCGAGAAGCTCGCGCGGGGAGAAGAAATCTCCCCACAAAGCTTCGGCGAGAAGTTCGTAGGCGACGGATCAAAATCGCCAAAGATTCTCCCGCGAAGCGTCGAGAAGCTCGTAGGCGACAGATCAAAATCGGGAGAGCAGCGTTGGATCTCTAGGTTCTCTCTTTTCTTCTCATTCTTCTTCTTTCTCCCTCAGTTGATACTGTCCGAAATCAACCATTACCGGTTAATTTCAGGTGGTAACGGGGCGGAAACAGCCCCAATCTGTCACGGGCTTAGCTGATTTTGCTTAAGCCGTGCGGCACCCGTGCGTGTCCGTCCGCAAAGGTCAGCCTTCCCCGAGATCTCCTAGGGTCCCTTAGGACTTACAAGAGAAAACGAGCCAGAAGAAGCAATTCTAACGGGATCCACAAGCAATTACTCAAGCAAACACTTTATAAAGCCAATACAAATTACACCCATGGACATTACAAGCTCAGAAAGGTTGCTCACAAAGGATAAAAGATAACCAAACTAGGTCTGCCAAGTCTACTGCGAGCCCGTTACTTGTTGTACAAAGAATGTACAAAAACCAAAGGACACGGACAAACATGAGTATTTTCTCGAATACCTTGTTTACATTTTATCCGTGACATTCTCCCCCATTTATTCCTTCGACGTCCTCGTCGAAGCCATTGTAGACGCTGCATCTCCTCGCCTTTTACTGAATCTTCAATCTTCTGCTCTGGCTGCAACACGCCCCTTGGCTCCCAGCTGCACTCTGCCATTGTTGTCGAGTAGTCGAACTCTGATCCGCCATGTTGCTTCAACTGTCTGCGGATCCTTCTGATGAAGAAAAGACCCTCCTTGTTTTACGCCGGTATTGCAATAGTCTCATGTTGCTTCAATTGGATGGATGCATGTTGGAGCTTTAACGAGCATCGCCTCGCAGACTTTGAAGTTTTTGAGGTCTTTCCTCGACAAAATTCGTCCATCGATCCTTCTTTAATTTTAGTTGTCACCTCCAAGTAGGTATGCATCACTTCTGCTTTCGATTGGCGTTCTGACGGGAAATGTAGCGGACAATCTACTCTCAGTAGTACTGATCACCAGCGGCAAGGATTTGACAACTATTGTCTTCCATAAACTTTCTTCGAAGGGTCACTGAACTGGTGCAGAGCTCCTCTGCTGGATAAGTAAGAGAATTGAGATACTCACTTCACCCATTCTCTTAGGAGTTGAGAAGGCAAGGTTACTTGACTTCGCTCACCTCCTCGAGTTAAGAGAATTGGGGTACTTAGTTTCGCCCATTCTCTTAAATTGAGAGGGCAAAGGTTACTCAATTTCGCCTACCTCCTCGTGTTTGTACTTCATGCATTGAGCTGGTTACTAACATTCGCTTGTTCTTTGCTCACACTTCTGAAACACTTGAAGTGTTTGCACTCCTTGCCTTGAGTTAGCTACTGTGATTCGCCTTCCCACTGCCATTGAACTTCTGGAATGCAAGAAGTTTTGCCCGAAAAGAGCAAAAAGTTTACCCCAACTTGGAGTAAGTCTTTGATAGTCTTGGTCGCCTCTGGGATTGTACCGTCTTCATTATCACCTTTGTCGCCTACTCCTCTGAGTAGAAAAGGTACAGTACCGCGTACTGCCTACTTCGTTCCTTAGTCGAGCACTCCTGCATCAACTCGAAGTCCCTCGCTTTCGGCTATCTTGATGAGAAGCCCATCGACACTGGTCTTATGAAGTTCCTTGGCCTCTGCCCTTTCGCCCTGTCTTGGTACTTAGAGTTTGCCTCTGCATTCTCCACCTCGGTCCCTTTTCGACCAATGATCTCCCTCTATAAGAGCAAGGGATTGATGACTCCACGGAAGTCCCGCCTTTGAGATATTATGGCGTTGCCAAGCCCATGACCCTACTATCTGTTGCCTTGCATCTGCGTCCCTTCCTTCACGATCGATAGATCCGCCTCTGCGACATTGTGGCGCTCCTCCGAGTCCACCTCTTTTCTAACCGACGCTTTGCTTTTGGGTAGTTGAGTCCCACTGGACTCGTCATCGCTTCCTCGCCCCTTTCGATCACCTGCTTCAACACCACTGTGTCCTTCTAGCAGTTCTCCTTGGTCGATGGAAAGACAGACTGCAACTCTCATGCATTGCCTCCGCCATCTTGTTGCATGGCTCACGCCGATTATGTTCTCCTTAGCTTCCTTAGTAGCAACGTTTGCTTACTCGTCCTTGTCCTCTGACTTGCCAGGCTCCCTTAAGCGAATGTGAGCACTGAAGCAGTCCAACTCTCCAGTTACTTTAACTATACATCTGTATGATCAAGTCCCCTCCATGGGACTCACTGGTACCTGCAATCTGACTTCTCTTTCGATGGTACACAGCTCCTATATGCTGATGACCAAGGCTTTCATCTGATACAAGCTTCGATGTGCACACATAGAAGACCCGCCTCTGCGGTACCATGACATTCACTCCTTGAATCCACAGCCCTTCTTACCGTTGCATTGTTCACCGAAGTGGAGCTCCCAGCAGCTCCTGATCATTCACATGATCACGTCCCCCTCCATGGGACTCACTGGTACTTGCACTTGGACTTTTTCCTCGTGGTATACAGCCCCCATATGCTGATGACTAAGGCTTTCATCCAATGCACGCTTCGATGCACACACGAAGACCCGCCTCTGCGGTACCACGACATTCACTCCTTGAATCCATAGCCCTTCTTCTTGTTGTGTCACCAAAGTGAAGCTCCCAGTAGCTCCTGATCATACTTCCGTATGATCATGTCTCTCACGGGACATGATCGCCTGTGTTGCATTGCCACGAACTATTCCACCACGATCCGTTGCACCATGTCGCCTCCTGGTGACATCTTCATTGCATACAGATTCTCGTGTGATGAACTCGGATTACGACTTCTCCATGTGTGGCCTCCTGCCAACACATCGTAGGGCCTCCGCCATCTCCGATTTTTGGTTCGCTCCCTTGGCAATTCACCTTCGTCCACCCACTCTTGGGTCACACTCGGACGAAGCATAGCTCTAGGACAGTCTGTCGCCTAGTAGCTCCTGAAGTCCCATGACTTCGCTAGAATTGGTGCGTCATTGTTTGGATCCTAGGCCTCTATCCCCTACCAGCACAATCTCCGCTATGCACCACTTGTTCCTAACAACTCGAATGGCAACACTGTGGCATATTCTTCAAGAGTACCCACCTCTGCGTCCTCTTGCCCCGTGCTAAGGTCTCTTAATCCCAACTCCGCCTTCGCAAGTTGAATCACTTTAGTTACTCCGTCAAATGCATCTCTGAAGTAAGGTGCATGTGCCTCGAAGCTCTCTTCGTCTTTGGCACCATGCAAGATAAATCCGCCCCATCAGAATGAAGAACCCATAGAACGACATGATCTCACTCTTGCCTCTACAAGAGTTTCATGCCCTTGACCTCTATCCAAGGAAAGCTCCGTGCCTCTGCTCCATGTTCCATATTCTATGTCGACTCCCTTCATGCGGCTTGGATATTTCACCAAGTTTCACCCAAGTCGCTTCGCTCCTCGATTTGCATTGAGTTGATAGTGGTCCTTGCGTCCACCATTCCACATGCCAGCCCTCCGTTGAGTTCGATTTCCACATCGACTCTAAGTGTGCCTTCATATGATGTTGCCTTGGATTGCTCTCCCACTTGATCTCGAAATGCATCCACCAATGCACTACCTCATTCGAGATTATGCGACCACTCCTCGTCACTCGCTCGGTTCGTTAAGCTTTGTGGAGATATTGCCTTGAGGAACTCTTCCTCAATATGTGCGGTCCCTTACACATGATTCTTTCTCTGGAGAACTAGGACTTATCCCTCCTGGATATCTGTCATGTTGGAGCAACTTTTCTCTTTGCATTCTTCCCACTGGAAGTTTCGGATTCCACCATCTCATTTGGACTACTCCGTCTTGCTGAACAACTTGTGCCTTGTTCTGCCCCCGCAAATGCACTTGCTAGATTGCGACTCTTCGCCAATACAGTCCCCACTGTACCCTTCAAGGTCTAGCAACGTGTTGAACTTGTTGCACACTTCAGCCGCCTACGGACGTATCATTTCCATGCCGAAGAGAAAGTTCTTATGCTCCATGGTGCCGAGTTCCGATCGCGCCTTGGGATGGCCACGAACACTCTGTCGTCCGTGTACAAGCCCTTGCATGAGTACCGAATCCTTCGAGTTTGCAATTCCCCTCACCTCTGTGAGCTTTGCACAACTCTTTCGGTCGTTGCGCAACACATCCCACTTTGCACGGTCTCATCTTTCACCAAGCGCCCCGCTTGCCTTGAGCACCATCAAGTTTGGTTGCTAACGTCGAACCGTAGCTCGAACTCAACCATCCCAATCTTTGTTCGCTATTCATTCTTCTTCGCCTGCTTGTCCTCGTGGTATCTTTCGCGCAAAGGGTTGGCCATCCTCTGAATGTCGAACCTGGATGCTCGCTCCTCTGAGCGACTCATTTCCCTACATCTCAATGTCCGTTTCCTCCAAACGGTTGTGCGTGCTGGCTGCCCTCCACGCAGCCCAGCTAGGTCCCCCACATTTGTATGGAGAGTGTTTCTGCGTGTGTTTGTCCCGCTCTGATACCACAATGTCACGGGCTTAGCTGATTTTGCCTAAGCCGTGCGGCGCCCGTGCGTGTCCGTCCGCAAAGGTCAGCCTTCCCTACGATTTCCTAGGGACCCTTAGGACTTACAAGAGAGAAAACGGGCCAGAAGAAGTAATTCCAACGAGATCCACAAGCAACTGCTCAAGCAAACACTTTATAAAGCCAATACAAATTACACCCATGGACATTACAAGCTCAGAAAGGTTGCTCACAAAGGATAGTAGTCCATTACAGACCGAAGTCCCCCCATAAGTGCCTACATGACACATACTCACATTTACAAGTCGAAATCGGCCATAAAAGACAACCAAACTAGGTCTGCCAACTCTACTGCGAGCCGTTACTTGCAATACAAAGAATATACAAAAACCAAAGGACACGGATAAACATGAGCATTTCATTGAACATCTTGTTTACATTTTGTCCGTGACAAATCGGCGGTACTACCTGGTTGCAGGTGGTCCACGTACCGGTCAGCGGGCGGACCGGTAGATACCGCCTGAATAGGGCTATACGATTCAAAATGTCGAACCTTGGTTGAATTACTACTCTATTGGGACAGTTTTTGGATTAACTTAGTTAGCTGAGTATGTCGAAGAATGTAACATAGAAAATTCTCTTTAGACATTTATAAGAGAGGGCAAAATCTACGAGGAAAAAGAATTGCATTACATCTCTTAGTTATTCACTAAATGCTACTGATGTTCTGGGTTCCTTTCTCCTTAAAAATATAGAGAATAACAATTTTTCTCCATTGAAAATGCTTTTTCTTATCAACCCACGTCTTTCGATTTGTTTTACCCAAATTCATTGAGAATATTTTTTTGGGCATGTCTTTTCTCACATTGTGTATCATCGTCATGGGCAGCTAGGCAAGAGCAAAGTGTTTTTGAGAGCTGGCCAGATGGCTGAACTGGATGCTAGAAGAGCAGAGATACTTGGAAGAGCAGCTAGAACAATTCAGAGGCAAATCCGTACATATATTGCTCGTAAAGAATTCCGTAAACTGCGGAAAGCAGCTATTCATCTGCAGTCTTTATGGAGAGGTATGGTTGACATATTGTAAGATTTGTACATCTTTTCCTTATCATAAGAAAGGTTACCCTAAGACTAAGTTGTGCTTGATCTTTCTTTCAATTGGATGTGCTACAGAGTCCAATTCATTTGGAAGTCCTTTGATCTAATTATTAAGTCTGAATCGTTTGGATATTGATTTTTTTCTTGTGCACGAGTAAAAAAAATTCTTCATTTGTGTTCTCAATTTGGTTAAATTCAGGAAGATTGGCCTGTAAGCTTTATGAGTATATGAGACGTGAAGCAGCAGCAGTCAAAATTCAGAAGAATCTGCGTCAATATTTTGCAAGGAAATTGTATACAACACTTCGATCATCAGCAATTATTTTGCAAACGGGCTTAAGGGCAATGACCGCACGCGATGACTTTAGATTTAAAAAGCAAACTAAAGCTTCAATTTGTATTCAGGTGTCTTATTCTCTCTTTGCTGGAAACAGCTTACAAAACTTTAGCTACTTGGTTTTATGTTGTTCTGAAAGGGAATCTATAACACATCACTTCATAAATGAGCTGGCATGTATGTTTTTAATTTCTTAATCTACCAATTGTTCATTTGGACTCTGATTTGAACATAATTTGTCCTCTGCTTCAGGCTTGGTGGCGTTGTCACAGAGATTATTCTTACTACAAGAGATTGCAGAAGGCAACACTTACTTATCAGTGTGCTTGGAGACAAAGGCTTGCAAGAAAAGAGCTTAGAAAGCTAAGAATGGTCTCTTCTTAACTCTGGATTTCTGAATTTTTCCAAATAAAATGAAGCTTATACATAACCTAGTTGTTAACTCAAATTTCTGCAGGCTGCTAGGGAAACAGGAGCCCTAAAAGAAGCTAAAGACAAGCTTGAAAAGCGTGTGGAGGAATTGACATGGCGGTTGCAGCTTGAGAAACGACTAAGAGTAATAATCCTTTCTAAATAATTCTCCATGCAATGTGTTAGCACTTTATCTATTCTTCTGTTTAGTCAGTATTCTGTGCTTGTTGACTCCAATATGCAGACTGATCTGGAGGAGACAAAGGCACAAGAAATTGTTAAACTACAAGAGATGTTGCATGAGATGCAACTGCAGGTAGAAGAATCAAAGTCCATGGTTATTAAGGAACGTGAGGCTGCACGCAAGGCTATCGAGGAAGCACCTCCTGTCATAAAGGAAACCCCTGTTTTGGTTCAAGATACAGAAAAGATCAGTGCATTAACTGCTGAAATTGAAAACCTGAAGGTAGGACCAACAAACTCCAACAGACATTAGATCTCTCTCTATATATGGTGTACTGGGTTCTGAATCAGGACCATATGCATTAGGAGCCAGAAAAGACAGGAAAACCAGGAATTGTAGACGTTTGTATACTGATTAATGAGAACCTCTATTGTATTTACTCTTATAGTACGTTATGTTCTACAAATAACCTGTTTTAAATTAGATGCCTGTTAAATGAATTACTTTGTTGTTCACTCTGAATTATGTAGTAATTTTGTTTTTATTCTCTTATTATCATGACAGGCTTTATTGCAAACAGAAAAGCAGGCAACTGAAGCAACCAATAAATCATTAGCTGAAGCTCAGCAAAGAAATAATGAACTACTCAAGAAAGTTGAAGATTCTGAGGCAAGAGCTGAGCAAATTCAAGACACTGTTCAAAGGTTTCTGATTTAGTGATCTTTTTTTTTTGGGTTTATCTCCAGCAATTTAGGCATCATTTTGGATAAATGTAGATGGAATGCATGAGAATTTTTAATTTTTATGGTATAAATACTATAAGAAGCTAAAACCAGTTATCAGTCATATGTCCTCCTGAAGTTTTGCTTCAATAACATGAGGTAATAGTTGCATCTTCTTTCCGAGCACAGGCTTGAAGAGAAAGTATCAAACTTGGAGTCAGAAAATCAAGTACTACGTCAACAGGCAGTTGCCATTTCACCAACCAGCAGAGCATTAACTACGCGCCCAAAAACAACTATCATCCAGGTGCCTTTCATACTTTATGCTTATACTGTTGTTTTGTTTTGTGTATATGGATGTCTTGCTTATGCTATCGTATTGCTGTGCCTTTGTTACAGAGAAGCACAGAAAATGGGAATATTCTGAATGGTGAATCAAAACTTGCTTTGGTAAGCATAATAATTGAATTCTAATGAGCATTCAGTTTTTGTGATATCGAATGTCATTCCCGAAAAAGATAGGTAAATTAACCTGGATGATTCTCCTTGCATAAAAACTGTAGGATCTTAGTCCTGGTATACCTAGTTCCAAGGAGCTCCAAATCGATGATAAACCACAGAAGTCACTCAACGAAAAGCAGCAGGTATAATTTTAGTTAATTTTTAAATAGAAGCCATTCAGTAAATATGCTTTAATATTTGTGCATCTTGTTGATATTGAATTTTGTCACAACTTCTTGTTCGATCATGCTGATTACATCCATCTGTTATTTCACAATTCTGTTTTCCAGGAAAACCAGGACTTGCTTATTGAATGCATCTCTAAGGACCTAGGATTCTCTCAGGGTAGGCCTATTGCTGCTTGTCTCATTTACAGATGCCTTCTTCACTGGAGATCCTTCGAAGTCGAAAGAACTAGTATTTTTGACCGTATAATCCAAGCAATAGGCTCAGCTATTGAGGTATGAAAAACCTTTTTAATTGTTGCTGGGACTTTATTGTGTTTCTGCATATGTGAATAAGGAATTTTATGCATTTACAATTTTATGTTAGCTTTGTGACCACTCTATGCAACCTCAACATCTTATCATGTTTACCTAACCCATACTAGTGAAACTGCTACATGATCTTATTCATAGTTCCGTGCCAGTTTTTTATTTAACTAAATTTTCAACTTGCATATCTGAAAGGTCCAGGATAACCCTGATGTCTTATCCTACTGGTTGTCCAATTCATCTACTTTATTGTTGCTTCTCCAACGGACACTAAAAGCAAGTGGAACCGCAAGTTTGACTTCACAGAGGCGTCGAGCATCAGCTTTGTTTGGGAGGATGTCTCAAGTAAGGCAGCAGAACCTTTTTCCCAGAAGAAGATAATGAGTGTTTTCATTATGGTTTCCTTCTAGTTTTTCGTTGTTTAATGTGTTTTTATTAATTTCCCTGCATTTTTTAAGGGCATTCGATCTTCTCCTCATAGTGCTGGGCTCTTTTCTTTTAATGGCCGCATGATGGGTGGATTGAGCGATTTGCGTCAAGTTGAAGCAAAATATCCAGCTCTGCTTTTCAAGCAGCAGCTTACTGCTTTTCTCGAGAAAATTTATGGAATGATCAGAGACAATCTAAAGAAAGAAATATCTTCACTGCTTGCCTTGTGTATCCAGGTATGAAGAAACTTTTCGAATAGTTGTGCTTGAAATTTTGTTAATATTGCTAACCATGCAGGCACCAAGAACATCTCGTGCAAGCTTATTGAAAGGGTCGCGATCTCAAGCAAATGCTATGGCCCAGCAGGCACGAATCGCACATTGGCAGAGCATTGTGAAAAGCTTAACCAACTACTTGAAAATACTGAAAGCCAATTATGTAAGTTTTGTAGTGGCAGTCTCTTTAATTTAATACATGTTTAGCGAAACTTTTGGTCCTTATCCTTTTTTGACGACACAGGTCCCTCCATTTTTAGTCCGCAAGGTGTTCACCCAAATATTTTCCTTTATAAATGTTCAACTGTTTAACAGGTACATAAAGTATAAATGTGAATTCCATGCCACTATTTTTGTAGTCATGTGAACTATCTTATTGAAAAGAATAATTTCTTTTTTGTGCTCTTTATATAGCCTGCTGTTGAGGCGTGAGTGCTGTTCATTTAGCAATGGGGAATATCTCAAAGCAGGATTGACTGAGTTAGAACACTGGAGCTATGATGCAACCGAAGAGGTGGTATCCTTTGATCTCATTCAACTTTTATCAAGGCATTGAACTAAAATATCATTTGCACACAGTATGCAGGTTCTGCCTGGGATGAGTTGAAGCATATTAGGCAGGCTGTTGGTTTCCTGGTATGTTGTCTTTTATGAAGAGCACAGCTGTTAAAAGCTATTGAAGAATGTTCAATATTTTAAATTTTAAATTTTTGAGAAACATCACACAATATATTCATTGATCCAGGTTATACATCAGAAGCCGAAGAAGACCTTGAAGGAGATAACCAATGATTTATGTCCAGTTTGGGCCACTACTTTGACCTGTTATGATGTTAAAAACATGGAGTCATTTAGTTATCAAACCCATTTTGAACTATTATCTGATTCTGTTTTCAGGTGCTTAGCATACAACAGTTATACAGAATCAGTACGATGTACTGGGATGACAAATATGGAACACACAGTGTTTCATCGGAGGTAAGATTAGAATTCAGTTTATTGATGTGGTCAGACTATCATCTAAACATTTATCTCCTACATTTTAGGTCATTTCAAGTATGAGAGTTATGATGACAGAGGATTCAAATAGTGCGGTTGGCAGTTCTTTTTTGTTGGATGATGATTCCAGGTCATTTTTTAATATACATGTTTCAGTTCTCTCTGTTTTCTTTATTATTATTATTATTATTATTATTATCTTGGGTGCACGGGTGGGTGATGGTGGTTCAGGAATAGGAAAATCTAAGCTGGGATTTATCCTTCATCAATTTGTGGATGCAGCATACCTTTCTCTGTGGATGATATTTCCAAGTCAATGACTGAGATAGAGATAGCAGATGTTGATCCACCACCTCTGATTCGTCAGAATTCAGGCTTTGCATTTTTGCTACAGAGAAAGGAATAGCAATTCTCCTCGCCAAGTGTTCCAGTTGTCAACCATTCAGCAAGCTGTGCATACTCATCCCGTAAATATGATGTTATTCTACTCGTGCCAAATTGGCTGGTGAACCAAGGGTAGATGATAGATCTTCTTCAATTTTAGTATTTGTGTTTGATTTGTTGATTTGTTTTTGTGAATTATTTTTGTCCAGTTGTATTTATTGGTGAATAGCTCTGGGCTGCTATTGGGAATGCTCAGTGTCTATTATTAGGTAGTGCGAGGGTCCTACCTCAACAAACATTTAGAAGTTGCATTTGTCTATGCTCTGTTGGTAATGTAGTTCGCGATTGAAGCAACAATAGCAACATTCGAAAGGCTAATCTTTTGTTGTATGTTGTTGAAGGTCTTGTAGATGCAATTTTGTTTAACTCTTTATGCCCAGTCTTTCCAACACTAGCAATTTCTTAACTGGTATATACTCGATTGTGACCAAAGGGAGGAGGCGGACGAAGAAGTCGAGGAGAGGAGGGAAGGGAGGAGGAGAGAAGAAGAGGTGGTGGAGGAGCGACGCACTGAACCGGTTCAGAATATTTATAAAAAAAAAATGATTTGAATAGAAGGATGAAACTGAATTTTTTTTATTAAAAAAGTATCATGGATAATTTTTTTTCAATATGGATGCCAAAGTCAAATTAGTAGGAGTATTTTTGTAAAATAAATTGCTCATACGGGCTAAACAAAAAGCTTTCTTTTCAGTGAACAGCCGAAGATGGCGCATGCATGCGACCACAAAGATGATGATATTAGATTTTTCGGAAAAGGAACAGACCATCGATATAGCCGACGAAGGGAGGGATGGGTGACGAAAGAACTACAATGTACAACAATGTCGAAGGCAGCCTTTGGTCACATTAATGTCCCTACAACGGAGTAATTGCTGGTCCATTCGAAAATATACCGACAAATTAAAAAGAAAATATAACTTGTAATCTAAATGTATCGTTGTGAGATGATTTCGGTGTTTGGCAACTAATAGATTAAAAAAAAAAAATTATATTTCAAATACACATCGGTAAAATTGTTAAGTCAAAAAAAAAACTTATCGTAGCAGATATATTCTCACTCCGATCACGGTCGTTCTTGTTGCGACTGATGCACCCCGATAGCTACGATGGAGTCACACAAAATGAATATAATGAGTATCCGTCGATCAACAAATATACCTACAGAATGTGTTGATTACAGAATAAAAGAAAAATATTGTGAAAGGAACTAATTTAATTCATTGAGGTTATATGTATTTATATAGGTTTGAGGGAGAGATTTTCTTCAATCATGCACTGAAATTATGTAATTAAATCAATCACTCAAATTTGTGATTCATCCTAAATTCATATACTGATTCAGATCGTTAAGGAATGCAAAGATGTCATTTCATGTTTGCCTCTATCTTGATCTTCTATCATGATATGCTATCAATGATGTCTCAATAATTCTATCTTAAAAGAGTTATTGAATAGATCAACCCCTAACAAAAGAAGCTATGAAAATTACTTGAAAAATACTATTGATTGGGGTCTATTTCTTTTTCTAAGAAAAAGAAAAAAAAATGGTGTGGATATGAATGTAATCGATACCATCATCAATACATATACCTATCTATTATGATGATGTCTTAGTAACTTTGCATGCAAAAGACTTAAGGAAAACAAGTTGATAGTAATAGTGGAAAAATTAGAAGAGGACACTAGAACGAATGTAATCGGTATGGGTCAACCAACAAATATACCTACAAAAATATGATGATTGTAGAATAGAGGAATATATTACTAAAGTGATTGGTTCATTCATTGAGGGAATGTGTATTTATAAAGATCTTTAGGGAGAGAATTTTCTCAATCTTGCACTTAAACTATGCAATTAAATCAATCACTCAAATCATTGATTAATTTAAGATATAAAGAATGCAAGGATGTCATTCCATGTTTTTTCCTTTCCATGAACAATGTCTAAACAACTCTGTAGACGTGTTAAACAAATCAACACTAACAAAAGAAGCTAATTAAAGATATAGTAAACGTACTATTACTAAGGGGGTGATTTTTTTTTTTTTTTTTTTCTTATCGACCTATCGTGATGATGTCTCAACAACCCCGTATGCAAAAGACATAAGGAAAATAAATCAACGGTAATAATGAAAAAAAATAGAAGATGACACTAGAATGAATAAAATTAATATTCATAGTTCCAACAGGTATGCCAATAGAATGTGATGATGTCATAACAAATCTGTACTTAAAAAGACGTGTTCAGCAAATCAACACTAATAAAATAAGCTATGTGAAAGACGAAAAATTCTATTGGTAGGGAGGTGTTTTTTTTTTTTTTTTTTCTCAAAGAAAACAGAAAAAAGAAAGTGTGGATATGAATGCAATCAGTATCGATCGTCCATAGATATCTCAACATATCGTGATGATGTGTCTCGATAATATTGTACGCAAAAAAGACATGAGGAAAACAAGCCAACAGTAGTAAGAGAGAAATTACAAGAGAACATCGTAATGAATATAATCGATATCTGTCATTCAACAAATATGCTTACTATCATGTACGACCTCATGCAAATCGATACTTCCAAAAATAAGACTATTGTTAGGAGAGGGTGTTTTTTTCATCTCAAAAAGGATTTATTTTATTTTATTTTTAAAGTGCGGATATGAATGTGAAGGTGTGGATAAGAAATGTCTCAACAATGATACCACCCAACAACTCTGTACGAGCCATGACTAAGAAGTAAAATAATTTTCTATGTAATTTTTCATATATGAATAACATGTATTATTTATACATACATATACAGATTCATGTATCTTCTGTGTAATTTGTGTTTTATTTTCAATTGTATTGTTACATGAAATAGACAAACTACCAAAATGTTTCCAACGACGAAATCACATCATGCCTAACTAATTAATACTGTGGCGGGGCCCGTGAATGAGAAAATGAAGAAAAAAAGCAAGCACCCAGAAACAAGTTACGTGAGAGGCATTGATAGATTCCATTAAACATATGGTGAGCTCTGCATTCATTGGCAGGCAGCTTAAATTATTGGAAATCCATGTATCGGCCCTTCATGTTCCCTTCTACCATCTCCTTGTTAACAAGCAGGGCGGCAACTTGAAGGATGAGTGCTACATACCGGAGGCGTGGTGGGTGGAGAAGAACAAAGGAATGGAGAGTGGAACGAGACACCTGGATGGAACTGCAACTCATCCAGCTCTAAAAGATCCTATGCCTGCCTGCTTGCCTACCTACCCTAAATAAAGTTGTCACTCCCTGCTCTCTCTCTCCATCTCTCTGTGTCGTCGAGGGGGGTGAGGGTGATGGCAAGAAGAACTAGTGCATGCATGCAGCAGTCACGTACGTACGCTTCAAACTTGTGCGGTGATCAGTTTCTACTAGATGTGTGTAATTGGGTAAGTGAAACGCCAGTGAAGCATGTGTTTCGCTGAATAATAATAATAAATAAAAATTCCTCTGGTTTGAATGAATGTGTGTAATTGACTTCACCGTCTCATCCTCGTCGATCATATCCATGGTGGCAATTAATAAATACCTTCTACAAAATGAATGAATGAATGAATGGTAGTTCTCTCTTCATCTCTTACTGCGGTGCCATGCGAATGCACGAACCCAACATAGATTTGTTGGAGGAGAGGAGACGATGACGCGATATTAACCAAGACTTTTGCGCACGATCGAGGGCCAACAACGGCGGAAGGAAAGTGGAAACGAAGACCATGAAACCCGTGATGCTCGTACAATTAAGAGCTATTGGATCCCTGACCTGGATTATTTTTTGTTCCATGCAAACAGCTATTAGATGTCAACACGTTAATTTTCAGTCCATCTGATTTGAACCGAGCACATATGTTTCCTTTTAAAACTTATGAAATGATCCATGCTTGCACCCTTTTTTTTTTTTTTTTTCTAGAAGAAAAGCAAGCTCCGACTTGACATTTCGCATAAGTTTCGACAACAGTCCTATACCGCTGCATGCGATCTCTACGATATATTAAGAATGGGAAAACGAAACAAGAAGTAAAAACAACAACACACGAAAACATATCATCATACATAGAACTGAGGAACTAACTACAGTTGGTTAGGGTGAACAACGAGGCGGCACCCTTCAGATCATGTTCCTCCTGCGCATGCTCCACCGGATTCGTCTCATCCTTTAGCTCCGGTACTTGGGTGCTGTAACATCAAACAAAGGCAACCTGATGAGCTTACAGAGAAAGACTGGTGACCTAGCTATTGCCTCGTCCCACGTCTCAATCTGTCCAATCCAACCATCGAGGCCATTCCCGTGTTCTTAGAATTCAATTCATGAATGAATATAAACTTTTAAAGGGAAAAATAAACGAACAAACAAATAAATAAATAAAAACTATTACCTGCTGCAACGTGGAGGACCACCGGGCTCGTCGGCGTTATCCTCGTCTCCTCCGATCGACGGCTGTCTGACATCGAACATGTCTACCAAAGGCTTTACGTCCTCGTCCTCCACCATGCAGTTGAAGTGCGGCTGGTGTTGTAGACTCGATAGATCATTGTTATCGTTATTATTATTATTATTATTATTATTATTGATTAGGATGCTTGTATTTGGGTGGTTGTTCTGATGATCTCTAGTGATGTCGTCGTCGTAGCACAAGTAATTATAGTATTGCTGTTGATCCTGCTGGTTAATCGTAGGGAAAATATTACCACCATAAATCACGTTATCCACATCCTCGGACGCGGCCGTGTTAAGCAGAAGATTAGGGTGGACGTCCAGGTCGGACGCGACAGAGGCCTGGGCAGCCTGCGCACGGCAGACGGCGAGCTGCCTCAGCACGAGGGCGAGCTCATTGGAGTCGCGCTCGATCTGGTACTCGAGGTCGCGGATGATGCGGTAGCAACCGCCGACGGGATCGAGAGCACGCATATCGGACTGGTATATGATGGTTTTCATGGCTTCGGCATGCTGGTAGGGATCGAGGTTGCGGATGATTTTGAGGATGTTGCTGACGCCGAACAGGCGGTGGGCGTTGAGGAACTTGTGCTGCTGGTTGGCCGGAAAGTAAGGGGCGAGGCTGCAGTCGGGGTTGCACTTGCGGCGTTGGTATTTGCAGGCGGCGCAGGCCTGGGTTGCGGTGGCCTGGGAGGAGGAGGAGGTGGTGGAGGAGGAGGAAGAAAGGCGGGAGGAGGTGTTCTTGCTGCTTCCTGCTTTGGTGGTAGTTGTATGGGATGCGGTGCCAGCGATCATGATAAGATCGAGGGGTGGGGCGACGAAGGTGGCACAGGTCCTGGGCCTACGGCTCCGGCCGGCCTCACTCGCTCAGCGGAGGAGGAGGAGGAGGAAGAGGAAGACGAATATTATTTGTTCTTGTTATTTCTGATACCGATGGGATCGGTAGTGTGCAGCAAAAGGAGCCGAGCCGCCCATCGATGGAAATGCGCGGAGGAGGAAGGAATGGCCGGGAGCGGAGATCGGTTGGAGGGACGACCATTTCTTCGTGACACGTCATAAAATACATCGCAGAGGAGAGAGAGAGACTGACGGTGTAACCTTCCTATTTAATTTTAATTCGGATCATGTTGAACGTGACGACCATTTCTTCGTGACACGTCATATCAGAGGAGAGAGAGAGAGAGTGTGACCCTTGCTAATTAATTTTATTTCGGACCATCTGACTGTCCATCATTTGTCTCCATGAGCCAGCCCATATCAGCAATCGATTTCCTGTCTGATATCTTATCCGCAGTTAAAAGTGGAGTTGCTCCTTTGCTATCTGGATGATGATTCAGATTCGAGTCGTCAAAGCATCCTCTCTACACCATTATATCAAATCTTCCAAACTCCGATGTTGATAGAATTCAAGCAGTCATTAGCGCATTATATGGATATACACACACACACACATATTTGCAGGACTTGTCGTTTACTCTAATCCGGCTTTAGTCTGTCTATAAATGAATTTTAAGTAATCGAAAGGTTAATTGGAAATTAAGCTTCGACGTATTCGTAGTAAATATTAGTAGTTAACTTGGCCGTCCATAAAATTTATTGCGAGGTGGGTAACAAAAGCCGGCGACTTGTGTACTGCTGTCATTGGGTTAGATGTGGATTGGTTATATATATGCGGAGGACGACGGATCATCCATCGTCCCTTTTTTATATACCGCAAAGATGCGGATCTTAGAGTTTAAATATGAAGTTACACATTTCTTTCTCGGGTTTAAAAAACTTGAGTTTATTACAGGGAGACAAATTTTGAAACTGTTGGTTGTACATTCCTTGTGCGCTTCGGGTATTGACTGTGCACCATCGTCCTTGGCGAGACTTCCCATCGATAGATGTTCATGCTTTGCTTGCTTGATCCTTTTGTTCTCAGATATGCCATCAACACCTAATTGCAACCGAGTTTTCATTTTCATGGATTCAGAGGGTTGAGATCACCTAATTGCAATCTTTTGAATGGAGGAGACGAGACTTCCAGGCACCAAAAGACTAACCAAAAAAGCAAACGAATCTTTTATACAAAAAAAGACGTGAATTTAACAAGAAATCCATCCGATGTAAAAATTGGAACTCGATCAATCAACTGAAATTAGTAATGTTTCAGTTGATTGTAGCGAGATTGTCTGTCCGGTACAGAATGTACAGTTAGTTCTCTAAAGCGCTAACAATGCTCGACTCGTTTGCACGGCCATACTCGAGAGTTCCAATCAAACCAACTGCCGCTCTCGTTCCCAAATCAATAATAGGTTGAAGCTAATTCTTGTTCCTAAATCAATACGCTCGTTCTGTCTTCAACATTTCCATGATAGTTGTGAATACATATTAAAGCAGATAATAACTACAATTGTTTAGCTGACGCTGTCACATATTCATATTCGAGTCAAATTTGACATATGCATAGTTTCTTTTACCAAAGAAACGCAAATGCAAAGTTGCTGAGGGTTCCCTGAATGGTTAAGCCAATCATCATGCCATGGTTCCGTTGTTTAAATAACAGCATAGAGCATCAATATTGGATACAAATCCTTTATGCAGCCGAAGGAGCTAAAGATTTTGCTCGAGGCGGTACTCTTAGCAAAGTCTTCATCATGTCATATGCTGTAAACCCTATGGCTACAGAAGGAACAACCTGCATACATCACACACGCAGTTATTAGTGAATCTTTGCCATCTATTAGTGGGGATATAATCACCAAGTATTTTCAATTGAAAAACAAAAAGATAATTTAGGTTTAGTGATAGAGCAAGTGCAGTTATTTTGACAGCACAATACAATAATAATAGTATATTTCTAATACAGGGCAATAACTGGATTAGTGAGACATAAGACTGATTATAACAGGGACAGTTTCTTCGAACCTTAAATAATCCAACCCGTACCACAGAGCATTATAACTAGTTAATTAGTAAACAGACAAATTTAGCTTAAGATAATAATTATGCAAAATAAATAATCTTTCAAACTCACATCTTGATAAACGACATCAACTAAGCATAACCTGAAGCTAAGAATTGAGAAGCACAACAATTTGGCCCTCAGATGCTGCTTAATTTTGATTTTCTTTCATTTTTTCACTTCTGATCAACAAGAAGTGATTTCTTGTCATTGGTCCAGAAACCATGGAAACTACTGTCTTCCTCCACTTCAAAACTACAGCAAGATACTGTTTCACAGGTGTCCTTCAAGGGAGATGATACATATACACATGAAAAGGATATCTTGAGACCCATGAAAGACATCCTTGAAATTATTACTTTCCAATCCATTAAACAACAAAAAAAGATAAGATTTATAAAAGGTTATGTTTCATAATTTTGTCCTAGCTATATAGCAAAATATTCCCAGCTAGATAACAAAGTAAGGTATATTAGGCCAATCCCATGGCTCACTCACTATGATTCCACTTTTCAGTAAGGTGCAGAAAGGTCAGACCCTGCTGGAGAAATGCATCCTCCACACTAAAACATCAAATTGATCATTAAAATTGCTTTCCTTGTAGAAAGAAACAGCTAATGGAATTTTCCATGTGACATCACAATACTCATCCAACCTTTGTGGTCGTGCATAAATTCTGCTCATGGATCTTTTTATTTGGATAATTTTTAAAATAAAAAGTTAGAAGCATCACCTAGAATCAATTGCCAAGAAATAACCAAGTCTATCAAAAATTAATCTTTGCCAGATCTTCGTCCAATAACACCACATTTGTCCTTACAGAAGGGAATAGTTCTTGATCACAGCAAGTTCTGGCGAGGCATAATTTTTTCCCCCTTATCTAAGGAGTAAGGACGTGTTCAAAATTTACCACCTGAACAAACAATATTTAGGGGTTTCTGATTGCCACTTCGTTAAATGCATGCTTACAGTACATCTACTTGCTTACCTACTTAGTAAATGCATTCTTACAGTACATGTACTTACCAACTTCATGAATGCATGCTTACAGTACATGTACTTACCTTGACATAGTTGAGGCTCAGACCAGCAAATAGTTGCCTCCACCCCTGAGTCTGGAGGATGAATGAAAGCCCTTGCACTGTTCCCCTGATGAGTGGAGCACCGGGGTGATTTAGCGATTGCTGATTTTGAACCTGAGAACATAAAGAAACTAATCACAAACTTCATCCTTCATGATTGGAAGAAAAAATCATCCTACTGTTATCACAGAATGACCACTAAAAGAAGGCACAGGACACATCGAGTGGTAGAATACCTGCATCTGTCTCCTGACCACATCTAGTGGATAAGTGAGGGTCTGCCCAAATAAACCAGCCAAAGCCCCACATGAGAGGCGTAGAACTACAGACTTCTGGTATTCTTCAGGTACACGGGCCTTGAGATCTTCATATATATAAAATTTCAAACCAGCATAAGGAAGGATACCAATAAGCGTAGGACCTGCATCAACATAACATGATAGTTAGCATACTCCCATACTTGAATCACTTAATGGAGCACCAACCTGAGAGATTACTGGCATCAAGCATACATCAGTGCACCGTCCATTCAAATGTGCAATTCCAAAAGAATGAAAACAGAGAAATATTAACTGGCGTAAGCCACATGTTTTGAGTAGCCTTCTTTTGAAGCTGATAAATGATTATTCAAAGTTAAGGAGCAGTGTGATCATTAGAAAGATTATGCAATAACTGACAAAGTGAAGGATAAACATAACTCCAATTACACAGACTAAAGAAGCAGGGTGGTTGGTTGAAAGATTATACAAGAGCTTAACATACCTACTCCTCGATATAGAGAACGTGTCCCACCTTCCATGTAGACCTTCTTAAACACATCACCAATACCAGTATAAGCAGGCTGAGGACTAAACATTCTTAGACCACTACTCAACCTCGCTGGGTTGTTTACCTGAAACGATAGTTTAAGCGAACATCAACCAATCACCATGATCATATTGAATACAAACAAAACTGGCCAACATACAAAAATAGCAAATAGGTTCTAAGAAGACACGAAAAAGGAAGAAGAGAATACAACGCTACTCTGTTATACTACTACTCAGGACTTAGATGATAGCACAAATAGGGCAGGTTTTGATGGGAACAAAATCAATCAATACATGACTAATTACTACAATAATCTGAAATATGGCTGAATGACCTTAGTTTATCAACCAATTGACATTAATGCCTAGAATTAGATTGTTTATCTTATATACTCCAAAATCCTTAATTGCGTGAAATACACATGCAGAACGTAAGACACAAAGTTGAAAAGATCAGAAACCAGTTAATAAAAGAAGAAGAATATCCATAAAAGCATAAGAATTAGACTTTGCATTTACCTGATAAGCCAGCTTAGTCCGAGCTAAATCTAATGGATAGGTACACAAAACAGCAGTCCCACCAGCAGCTGAACCAGCTAGAAGATCAACAAATGGTCCCGAGATTAATGAAGAATGATTATTCAGAATCCAACAACGATACTGCTCATATGTCATGAAGTGGAGTGCTGCATAAGGGACAATTCGGAGCACACTAGCACCATTTCCTCTAAAAGACAAAAATGACAAATATTAAAAAGTAAAAACAACTAATAATTGTTTAAAAATGTAACTCCACAGTTTTATTAGTTTCTACTTACTTATAGAATCCAAAGAAGCCCTCATGTTGCCACAACTTCCTCAAAGATTGTAAAATCCCAATAGATTTAAACCCTTCAGTTCTTGTCTGTCAAAGTAACATTGAAGCATAAATAACATTATAAATCTAATAATATATAAGCCTTTTCAACAAATTCCTGTTTGTCATATGTCCTCAAGAAGTTCTAGAAACTGTAACATCATTTTTCACCTCAAGAAACAAGATGAGAATTAAAATAGCACAAATTTAGGTAGCACTTGTTGACACAATTTGACCTTAAAATAACAGATGACTGTATAGAAACCTCAGCATTAGCAAATGAAACAACAGACAATCATTAATGAAAGGTTTCAAAATCCGATTGGGCACACGGCATACGTTATCTCAAAGCATAAAAATATCTCTATATGACAGTAACTAGAAATATGAACATTTCGGTCAAATAAAACCATAACAAGACAACCAACCGATTGGAGCTTCACACTTGGCCTAGAATCCTTGGTGTATTATCTTACTCATGTATTTTGTGTGGATATACAATTCAGAAATACATAAAAAATCAACCCGTTGGAAAAAGTACAGAGTGTCACTGAAAGAACAAGCAGAACTCCAAACAAGTAGTGAAAAACAAAATAGCATCTAAAAGAATCATCAAGTTAAAGACCACCTATACTATACCATTGTACTCTTAAAACTTGGAGAAATTAATTACTGCATACAGCACCAACGTGGTTTATGATACTTAGGAAGAAAAAGAATACATGTCTTTATAAAATGTTATTCATAATCAACAACAAATGATCTATTTGGTAGAGCATGCTTTTAAAAAACAGCAGTTGAAGAAAAATTCTAGAAAGCTATTATAGAGACACCTCACAACAGCCAATAAATTACAAGGTATACGAAAGTTGCAAGATTAGGCTCAGAGACGGGTGAATAAATCAAGACGGCACCTCTTACATCATATTCTAGAAAGGTTTAGACGAGATTTGGGACAAGACGCGGGAATATAACACAATCATCAAGTTATCGCAACAAAAGGGACGAGATAACAAACCTGCAATAATATCTTAATGCGCTCAAGGGGTGCCACAGCAGTCTTCGAGAACGCCCCAGCAGCTCCACCGGCGATCAACTCCTTAACATAAACCGGTAACAAATCCACAACAGATACATCGACATTCGCAGCCGCTGCTGCGGATGTCATCGTCGATCCTTGGGAAGAATCCATAATCCCGATCCAAACGGAACCAGAACCTAAATAGCGCTATATATGTAACTAAAAGCGGAGGGAACGTAGATGTCTAGTTACCCCGCTTGCAATTTGGCGAACTCCTTATCCCATCGATCTCTGGGGAGGCAAAAGAAGAAGTCTTTCCCAAGGAAGGAACGGGGAGGCGGGGGGCGAATGCCAAGAAACTGGTAGGGTTCCTTCGCATCCGAATCGGCCCCGGGGAGGAGAAGATACATCAACAGGGGAGGAGATCTTGGGATCCACAAAGATCGAACTGGTAGCGAGGAGATTAAAAACTCTAGAAGCGATCGATCAATCCCATGGATCAACGACGATCTCACCGATTCCCATACGAGGTCAAGGACTCCGAAACCCCCGGCGCGCTCGGGACCACGACGAAGAACAATCGGAGAAGCAAAGGACAAAAGGGGGTGGAATTAGGGTGCCTCCGCTTCTCCGAAACCAACCTCTCTCTCCTCTCCGCCTCCTCTACGAAAACGATCCGCCCCAATTATAATCCACAGCGCTTTCCTCTTGTATCAACGCTAATCACGGGGATACCGGAGACCGAATAAGAGTTTGGGAAATAAGGAACGGATACCATACGCAGGATAAGAATCCCTGCATTGGTCGGCCACGGTGCGGACTTCATCGAGGCAATCGAACGGTACATGCGACCTCCATCCGCCGCCGCCGTCGTCGCAGCTGATGGATTCGCGTGTGTTTATGCGGGTTATTCCGCACGGAGTAAAAAATGCTCGTTCCCATGTGGGCCCCGAAAGCAAATAGAAGGGGCCGGACCGATACCATTCCGACCCACGTCGCCCAAATCTGAGCCCCCAAAACATATACGGGCCCATCGATCTATCTGTATAGATTGAATGGGAGTGGTTGATTTTAAATCAATCACAACGGTGGGGAGAAGGATGATCGAGGAACTCTCTCCAATCCTATAATATTTCCTTAGAATTAAAGCCACAAGCCGAAAGCAAACATCTATTTCATGCAGGAGAGCTTGCTCGAGACCATGCACCGTGCATGGCAGCAGGAACGTACGGTACCACCATGAAAAGATGATGCGCTGCTACATGTGGCATAGCACAGCCGCAGAATTGTGGAAGCGAAGACTTTTGACCTGGGACTCATATAAGAGTTGACAACATCGGCCCGTCGTAGACTCTCCGTGCAACGTTGGCACGGTCAACAACGACTCATATATAAGAAACATTATGGTCTCAACATCTTCCACCTTCCTGTGGAAATGCTTTCGCAGAGGCAGCTTCGAAGCACCAGCCATGCCTTTGGATCTTGCGTTCGTAAACGTATAGTTTCTCTCTCTCAGATCAGCTGTTCTTCCAATGGGCCATAAAAGTTGAAGAGCGAAGAGTTCTTTCTCTTCTTAAAACCCACCCGTATTCTACTCTATTAATAATCGATTTATGGTGCCTTATTTGCATGAAGTTGGATTGTTAGCACCTGACGAGAACGATAATTAAGTAGACTCGGCGTCCTGCAATAACTGGATGGAATGAGTGACCACCAGCACCATTAGAAGACCAGCCAAGGCGACCAGCTGAATCTTGAGGTTTGCAGCTGACTGACATCAAAAGCCCAACAACCATAATGAATGACATGGGAGACCGGACGTATACACTTCATGCCAGCCACCAAATCCCAAGACCCATGATAAATATCATCACTACGCCATCAATGACGTAACTTATAATTATTGTATCCGTTGATAAAACAAAGATCATCATAAGATATATATATAGTAGTCGTCTCCATATTGAGATCGTTTTAACTTGTACGCGTAATAAGAAACGTCAAGTACGCTAAAGGCGACTTGTTAGCTCGCAAAGACGAAGTCAATGGCACTCCTACGGCCGACGAGCTCAAACTTCCCAGTAGTAAAGATCAATCAGTTCGAGCTCAAGTCTTACATGGATGGTACCACATGAGCTGGCAGGACGGGAGGGGTTGACTCGGTAAGCCGGCTAGAATCTAATCCAGCCTGTCCCCCAGGAAATGTATGGTTGGATTCTCTCCTTATCCCGATGCAGACTTCCAAGATGGCGAAGAATTGATCGTCCCTCCTCTCTCTCTCTCTCTCTCCTCTCCTCTCCTCTCCTCCCGACAAAGGTGTAGTCAGCAAGTCCACGCACGGGAGGGTTTCAGTTTTCCACAAGTTCTTTTTTCCACGGCTGCTGTGAAAGAACAACCATTGGCAATCGTCTTTTGCTACCTTCGATCCCGATCCCAGCTTAGTTTCCAGCTTCCACAAATCACACGGCAAGTGGACTCGTGATCTGAAGACTGGCAAGAGGACCAGTCCAGTCTATATATATATATATATATACAAGAGGGGTGGTTGGCCGTCATAAACATCAGTAGTTGGGGGCTGCGCAATATCTGTAGCAGCCACACCTCACGTTTAGTTTCTTCCCCTTCTGCTGCTGCAGAGCAGTTGCTTTCCAGTCGTGATCTGTCGAGTACGGTGACCGAAACTTGTTCCCTTCCCTTTTTTATTCTGCCTCTTCTTTCGCTGCATGTTTTCTTTCTCGAAGTTATATCTGATGAATTCTTTTCTTTTTCTTTTCCTCTCGTTTTATTCTGGCTTCTGCGCGGAACATGCTGCTTTGATCTAATTAGGACTTATTGTTGTTGTGATTTTGGTGAAGTTAGATGCTGGTTTTGCGACCGATCATTGAAGTAATTGCATGTGAAGCTGTGGATTTTGCGTGGTTGATCCCTGAATAATTTGGTTCGGATTTAACATAAAATTCTCACAGAGAGTGCTCTGTTTTGCCACCCAAAAATCCGAGAATTACCATATGGAAAGCATGAGTCTTCGTGTTCTAGACTACCTCTAAACTCCTTCATGAAGGTTGTCGGAGATAAACCTGCGTGTGCTGCTTACTGTTGAGATTTGGAGCGATAGCATGAGCTTATTGTTTTCCTTTGGTTTTTATAGAATCATGGTTTGTCTGACATGAGAAACACACTGCTTTTCTTTTTACTGGCAGAGGCAAAAATCATCATCCCGAAATCGCTCAACATCAGAAGGAATAATTCCCGAGCGTGATGATATCTGGTGTGCCCGGCAGTGCAGTCATGGGGAGGTCATTAAGCTTTAAGAACTGGGAACCTGGAGTCACGGAGCTCGATCTATCTTTCTCCGGACAAGCCACATATGATGTGGCACCGCAGCCATCTTATCTCAAGGTCCCGGTGAACTTCGTGCTGCCTCACGTGAAGCTTCCGGAGCAGCTCCCTGCGTTTTCCTCACCGAGGCCTTTGGGAGAGCTCGACGCCGCGGCGACCACGTTACAAAAGGTCTACAAGAGCTATCGAACCAGAAGAAATCTTGCAGATTGTGCAGTAGTAGTCGAGGAACTCTGGTGGGCCTCTGACTTCACATAACACAGCTTGTCACTTCCAGGATTTGTGCTGCTCCTTTACCTTGCTCTAAATCCTTCTCCTCCTCCTCTGAGTGTAGGTGGAAGGCACTGGATTTTGCATCTCTTAAGCGTAGCTCTGTCTCGTTCTTCCGCGTCGAGAAGCCAGAAACAGCAGTTTCTAAATGGACAAGGGCGAAAAAAAGATTGGCCAAGGTAATTGGGTTGTTTGCTTCTATCTTGACAAATCAATCAAATTGATGTATGTGCCCATCTTTCTCAGGTTGGTAAGGGTCTCTCCAGAGATGAAAAAGCTCAGAAACTAGCACTAAGGCACTGGCTGGAAGCTGTAAGTATCTAAAGCATGGTCTTACAGGGAACCTAATTAGACCTTTACATGAGTGGTTCACCGGACAATGATTCCTTCCGTGTTGTGCTCTGCAGATTGATCCACGGCATCGCTATGGGCACAATTTGCATCTCTATTATGATGTCTGGTTCGCCAGTGAGAGCACCCAACCATTCTTCTACTGGTAAAAACCAAGAACCATGCATGCAAGTCGTTCATTTGGAGATTCATGGTTGTATGATGTGGAGCCTTTGGTTTACTCATCCCATTTGATGAATATCTAGGTTGGATGTCGGAGATGGAAGAGAAGTAAATATCGACGAGTGCCCAAGAAGCAAGCTTCAAAAGCAGCTCATCACTTATCTTGGTCCGGTAAGCTCCTTTCTCTGTCTATCTCAAGGACACTAAATCGTGTGGAGTTATCATACGCACCTGATCACATACTATGTTCATCTCCTTGCAGAAAGAGAGAGAAGCTTATGAGGTCACCGTCCGGAACGGGAAGCTTGTCTACAAACAAAGTGAGAGGCTTTTGAACACTACGCAAGCATCCAAGTGGATATTCGTTCTCAGCACATCGAGATCATTATATGTGGGAGAGGTGAAAAAGATCATCCCTCATGGTTGTTCGTATTTTAGCAGAGTAACAACATGTTTAGACATGGTTTGGACGCGGATATCTAATTAGATGAAACTTGATGACATTTTTATCTTGTGTGGTTCGGTGCCTGTTGAGCTTACCAAGTCTTTCCGGTGTTTTTTCTCCATGGCAGAAGAAGAAGGGCACGTTTCAACACTCGAGCTTCCTAGCTGGGGGAGCGACAACAGCTGCCGGAAGGATGGTTGCCGAACAGGGCGTACTGGAGGTACGATCACATAGCTGCACACGACCTGAGTAATCCAGGAAAGCAGCAGCAAAACCGCTTAAAATTGTACAGGCCTTGATGTTAATTTGTGACCCTTAATATTTCCCCGTCTAAGTTCTTACAAGTTGCTAATTACATCAGGCTATATGGCCGTACAGCGGTCATTACCTCCCGACGGAGTACCATTTTGGGGTGTTCATTAGTTTCCTCAGGGACAACCATGTAGATCTGACCAATGTCCAGGTAAATCTGCAGTCTTCCTTTGTGGTGTTCGTTTTGAGGAACATTGTCGTAGGTAGTCCGGATAAGAGGTCATCCTCACTAAATTATACAGATGTTTGGCGAGCAAACAAAGATTGAATGATCGACGGCAAAGTGTATAGTCCGCTCGCATGCATAACAATGAGAGTCGGTCAAGTCTGACAAAAACACACATTTTTGTTTTTTTTTTTTTTTTGCATTTCAGAGACGCTCCGTCGACGATGATAAGATACCTGCCTGCAGCGACGATAGTGGTGAGGCAGAAGCAGAGGCAGGTGCGGTGGATGAGATCGCTGAGAGTGAAACTAAAGTTGATAGCAAGGAGGATGCAAGGGAGGAGAGCATGGAGAAGGAAGTGGAGTTTGCAATGGGGAGGCGCCTGTCGTGCAAGTGGACTACCGGCGCCGGTGCTCGCATCGGGTGCGTCCGGGACTACCCGGTCGATCTGCAGTTCAAGGCACTGGAGCAAGTCAACCTCTCACCCAGGCTCATTCCTTCGCCCATGGGGAACAAGACCCCCATCCCTTCACCCCGACCCAACCGCGAGCACAAGCTGTCTCCCAGGCTTCAGTTCCTGGGCCATCCTACCCCCGTTTTCTCCCCTACTGTCGCCAAGCCCGACAAGTGCTGGCCGGCATAAGCCCGGGGCACTTGCGGCTCGGGCGAGAGGCTCGCATAACAGTTCAACTCTCGTGGGTGGGACAAGACGCCGGCCGGAGAAGTGCCGAACAGACCTACAATACTTGTTCGTTTTTTGGCTAAACGCTTAGTTGGTAAAGCTGAAGCAGCTTTTGCTTTCGCTGCTTCTTTCTGGAGCTGCTCTGATGTTTGTTCAGTTTAAATGTAACGGAGAAAGTTGCTATATTTTGTAGATCCAATACGACCGGCAAATGTGGAAGGAAATCCCTGACATTATCCACTCAAACTCAGCGAGGCAAATTGTAAGATCCTGAATCTTCCGATGAACATCTATCTATAGAGCCAACATCAAACAAAACAAGAGCGTCGCGAAATCAGAAGCTTGAGCAGAGCAACACCAGACCGTCCACGAGAAACCCACCAAATGCAACGACGACAAGCGTCTGGAAGCGAAACACGATAAGCGCATCACACAGGAAAATAAGCGAAATAATGATGAAATAAAATCCAAGTTACGTCGACCTACTACGCATCTATAAAATCACACTCCATAGTCTCCTATGCATCAATTATTTATCAGCAAACCCCTCCTGCCCATCGAACAATGCAGCGCAAACAGCTAACATAGTGTCGCACAATCACCGGATCGGAAGGAAAGGACCGACTGCGCTCAGCGGCGGAGGGGCCCGAGGAGGAGAGCGGCGGCGAGGACGGTGACGCCGAGCAGGGGAGACAGGGTTCCGGCTGCGGAGGTGGGGCTAGTGGCGGGAGGGTCGGCAGCGGAGGCGACGCCGGCGAGAAGGGCGACGGAGACCACCGAAGCGATGCAGATAACGAGGGCTCTGGCACCGAAGGCCGCCATGACGTCGAGTACGGTTTCTGCGAGCGATGGTGGGGCACGGTTGGGTGGGTCAAGCAAAGGGTGGGCGTTTTATTTATAGAGGGGGGGGGGGGGGGAGGGAGTCGGGCAGCGGGCAGCGAGCAGCTGTCCGAGACAGCTGGTGAAGAAAACTGACAGCTGTCGCGAGCGGTCCCGCGTGGGACGCCGCCTTCGTAGCTTTAGAGTTCGTTCTTCCCGGAATACCCTCCCGCGACGACGACGAAGACTGCCCACCCTCGGATCAATAAATATTATTTGAAATGAATGATCGCATCGATAAATTGGTAAAATACGGAAGGGGAAGGGTATCATCATAATGCTCTATTTCAGTGCATTCAGCGTTCGTCTTAATTATTATTTTAGGAAGCGGATGCCAAAAAATATAGCATGCGTGGGACCCCCGAGTGAAGAGATCATTCAGGTTCTGGGATGGGAGCAGGTCGAATCTGTCTATTTATGTCTGAGGAGTTCAAATCGATAAAGATGTGTGCGTCTTCTAATAAATAGGTAACGATGCCCGACAGCAGCGACTCGCTTGGGGAGGGAAAGGGACGTGAGAGTTGCACCGACTGCCAAATCGAGCTCAGGCTTCGAAGGAGGGAAGGAATTCTCGAGCAAGCAATCGTAGCAGCTCCATCACCCACCGCTATGGTGGAATCAGGTATCCCAAGAGCCCCGCACATCGACGGCGGTCGATCCAACGGTGGTCAAGCCTAACACATTAGTTGTGACGAAGGCACACTCACGCGTGAAGTCACCTGTGGCTTTCGCTAACTGGTCCGAACCCTTTGGCAGGGAAGAAAGGCTCCTCCCGGAGCACCTGTTGCTTCGTTGGTTACTTACTACCTTCTGTCGGGACATAACTTAGCTACCATCAACGTCAGTCACCGTCGTTGAATGAATCAATGGTTATCTCAATGGCATTCGATCTTAAATTAAATAGCGACAAGAAGAGAATACGCGTCACATGTTTCGCCTACCCCCAACGTCCGATGGAGAGGTAAACCGGTGCCGGAGAATGTGACCGGGCACCCACCCACCTTCGATCTTTTGTTTTTTTGATGACATTACGAGTAGGTCGGAGGTCGCATCAGTTCCGCCTGCCTCTGAAAGCATACGGTGACATGAATGATCCATCCAGTAGCATCCTCACCGCTTGCCGCTGCAACCCGTCTGCAGGAGGGAGCACATCTTGAGACGCCGCGGGAAGCAAGCAGTGCGGAAGACTTGGTAGGGTTGGGTGTGCAAGAAACCACAGCCCAACAACACGATCCATCTCCAATCTCGATGCACCAGTAGTAAAAACTGTTACCACGTGAGATCACTCTAACGCATATTTTGTTATTTTGTTGAAGTAAATCATCCATTTCCTAATGAATTGAGAGATAAAAGTGTGAATTTCATTTCTCTTTATTATTATCATGGTATCATAGCCGGTCTAAGAGCCACCGCTCGTCGACTCCTCTTCTACGAAATCACAGTTGCCGATCGCGCGACCTATGTTTCCCGACAAATACGTAGCAACAACATCGGCTACCTTTCTTTCGTTGCTGGCCACGCTCTTTTTCATCCCTCTTTAGCCTCCACTGGTCTGGCAGCCCTCTTGCTCAACCCCATCGGCACCACCTGTGCTTCCCCTATTCTTTGCGACAATCTTCCAGCCACGCCCATCGCTGACTGTGCTAGCCGCCCTCGTTCCACCGGTGCAGCCCACCCACGCCGCCCTCCTCTTCAAGGCACATAGCAGCGTGCGCAGCAGAGAAGGGATCGTAGAACCAGTGATACCCACCAACACCAGGGATGTCGTCGTAGTTTACCTAAGAAAAAACCCTCTTCTCGCTGTCGGGCGATAATAATCGCCCCTCGCTGAACAGATGTTGTCGCGTTCGCTCTGAACATCATAGCCATCTACATATAGGAGCAAGGCTTTGGGACATACTCTTATCTTTTTTTATTAGATTAATAGATCTAATCAATTTCCCGACGATAACTACGAACCGATCGCTACTTCCTCCGCTCTCCTTCTCCTACAGCACGCCCATCCACTCTGTTGCCCACGACCCTCTGTATTTCCTGTCGCACCTGCTCCATGTCGTGCCTGCTACCTCCTCCCTCCACCTTCCCGTCGACATTTGTGCCCTCCTCCGCACTGTCGAACTTAGCCGATAGCACTTGTGGCTCCGGCAGAACTCAACCAGCGCCATTGGACTTCTTATCTCTATAGCTTCTATAACTTCCCTCATCTAACACTTGAAACAAGCAGTCACCGGCTTGCCTTGTGCTTGCATCGCCTTATACAAGCGATCCATGACAAAGACGATAAAGCCAACATCCTCTCCCTCTCCCACTGTGGCTTCTTGGGAACTCTGATCCACTGCTTTCCCTCTTTCTTGACAGTCGCAGTTCCTCTTTCGGCCACTTGATCGCTGCTTCCTCGCACATCTACACTAATTGCAGCCTTCATCGCCTACTCTGCACACACGACAACCCCTTCCTTTTCTCTGTGAGAACTATAATTCCAGCCTGATGTCTTCATCACATATCTTCCTCACTTCTACTGCTCCAGTTTCTTCCTTCCAATAGTGTCTCGGTAGTGACATCCAGTTGGTGCTGCAACTTCCATGGCAAGGATGCAATCATCTTCGAGCGTCGCTTCACGACCCTGGCCTAGTCGTCTTGTCTGCTAGCACCAAGTCGCATCACTCTGACCTACAATCAGGCATCTCCTGCGACCTCGTGTGACCTCATTTTTCGCTTCTTGAGAAAAGATTGCCTGGCTAATCTCTTCCCATCGGAGATTGCCCAGTCAATAATAGCGAACGATCGACAGCGTAACGATCGCAGCCTCTATTTTTGCCATCATGTCACTGTTGTCAAGCCAGCTCCCTATTGACCCTACGACAATTACCAACCTCCTTCAAATCGGTACATCACTATGTCTTCATCATCTACCTTTGATGTGTCTGTTATACTCCCTGCAGGAAACAATAACATCTTGGCTAATCTGGGCCTTATCTCCATTAATGCTGCAACACTCATCCCATTCAAGCTATCCAAAAGTGGCAATTATGTGTCTTGGTATGCCTAATTCTTCAATCTTCTACTCAGGTATAATATACTTAACTACATTGATAGTTCTTTCCGTTGTCCACCAAAGATGATCAACCTACCTGGTGCATCCAGTTCGGTGTCAAATTCAGAGTATAAACAATGGTTTCGCCAGGATCGTCATCCTTCAAGTCATCCAAGCCTCCGTCTCTGCATCTCTTGCTCCAATTGTCTCCACTTGTGACACTACTGCTGAAGTATGAAGTAAGTTACAAACAACCTTTGCAAGTCGTTCTCGTACACATAAGCTCAGTCTACTATTCAATCTCATGAACACAAAATAAGAGAGTACTATGGTTGTTGATTATCTTCAAAAAATAAATATCATCATCAATGATTTTGCTTTGATGTGATACTACCTTAGTGATTAAGAAGTTATTGTTCATACCCTTAATACGGGTGACTCGTCGCTATCATTTTAAGAGCTCTACGATAAGTTAACTGACTACGAGACGTATTTGAAGCACGAAGATAAGGCACCAGGATCACCTATCACTGTTCAAGTAAGTCACAAATCTAAAAAGAAGAACAATCATTATTCTAAGCCTATCAATAAGGGTTTGAGCCAGGTATTATCTCTACCAGTGGGTACCAAACATAACTCTCCTCATCCGTCTCACTACAATCAAGGTAACCACATCAATTACTATCAGCCTTGGCATCCTACTCCCATATCTCAACAAAGAATAGTCTGCTAGTTGTGTGATAAAGTTAGTCATTCCACCAAAATCTATTGATCTTGCACTCAACTTTTTGCTTCCTCAAACATGCCCTAAGCACATCTCACTACTACTCTGACTTTTAATCAATATAACTGGATTATGGACAATGTAACGATGACATCATTGTCAGTGATGGTAAGCAAATTCTCATTACTTATACTGGTTCCACAATGCTTAATTTGCATACTCTTATCTTTACACCCGATGATGTGTTGTGTGCTCCTCATATTAAACGAAATCTTATTTTTGTCTTTCAATTATATAAACAAAATAATACCTCCATTGAATTTTTTTTTCTGACTCATTTCTTGTCAAGGATCTAAGCGCGAGGGCATCGTTAGTTCAAGGCCAGAGTAAAGACAACATCTAGCAGTGCCCATCAATCTCTCAGCTCATTGCCTACTCTTTTGTTGCTGCTCTAGTAGATGTGTGTCATCATCGTCTTGGTCATCCTTCTTCCTAAACTCAACAAAAGTTATTCTCTTAGCTAGTTCTATTTTTAAACATTGTGATGTTTGTCTTAGTAATAGAAGTTATAGACTCCCGTTTGAAAATTATTATGTCTCTTACTTACTTTGATAAATACAGATTATATGTTGTCTTTATAGAATATTTTACCGAGTATACTTGGTTTTATCCTCTTCAACATAAGTCTGATGTTTCAACAATATTTATTACATTCAAAAAGATGATAGAGAATATTTTTCAGTTAATAATTGAAACAGTTTATTATGATGGTGGGGGTGAATACCAAGTACTCACATTGTATCTCTTAGCCTATGGTATTCAACATCTCAAATCTCTCCCGTACACTCCCCAACTAGTTGGCTCGACCGGACGCAAGCATCGACATATAGTTGAAACTGGTTCTACACTTCTCCATCATGCCTTAATACTGACCATTTTTTGGTCTGCAACTTTTGAGACTGTAGTCTACCTCATTAATCACATGCCTACTTCAGTCCTTCACAATCAGTCACAATTTGAAAAATTATTTCATAAATCCTTAAATATTCAAAAACTTAGGGTTTTTTGTTGTTCCTGTTATCCTTGGCAACATCCTTATGCATCACATAAACTAGCCCCAAGGTCGAAGCCTTGTGTCTTCATCAATTAATCTCTTGAATATAATAATTACTAATACTATGATCCTCTAACTCATAGAATCTATGTGTTTCATCATGTTATTTTTGTGGAGTCCTTTTCATTTCACCGTTCCAAGTCTTCTACTATGCAAACTACTCCAACAAATATATATCGGTGGAGTATGCCATCATTCAACGAGTCTCCACCATAATCACCCACCCCGGGTTTGTACTCCATTATTCCCTCGGATCAACACCTCGCCCCTTCTATTACTTCTCCTACTTCTTCACACGTATCTCCTGCTGTTGACATCTAACCCTCGGACACTTAGTCATTAACTTAACCCTCCTCTCAACCCAGTGAAACTGATGTTCCTCAATCTAACTCACCATGTATCAATGCTTCCCCAGCGCCCATTCCACCATCATAGCCTAAATCACTTCGATATCTTATGATAACGCACTCTAAAAGTAGTGTTTTCAAATCACGTCAGTATCTTTATCTAAATATTGTTGTGACTTCCTCTCTTGAGATCAGTGAACCTGCCATGGTCACTCAAGCCCAAAAGTCAACCCACTAGCATAAAGTCATATGTGATGAATATGACTTTCCTTGGACACTTATTCTATTTCATCCCACACAAAATGTCATCGGGTGTAAGTAGATTTTTTGAGTTAAGCGAAACCTCGATTAGTCCATTACCAGGTATAAAGCTCACCTAGTGGTTAAAGAGTTTTATCAATGTCCTAGTGTTGACTTTACAAAGATATTCAGTCCTGTTGTTAAACCCACGATAATCCAACTTATTCTGAGTTTGACCATCTCAAAAGGTTGGTATCTGCGGCAACTTAATGTGAACAATGTATTTTTTACAAGAGATCTTAACCGAAGATATCTTAATAGAACTTTCGACTATGGCATATTTCTCTGTAAACGTTCTCCACTCCAACTTCATGCTTTTGTTGATGATGACTGGACTGGAAATTTTGATAATAGAGCATCCACATCCATATATATCATCTTTCTAAGAGTCAATCTAATCAATTGAAGTTCTAAGAAACAAAAGACAGTCTCTCGGTCGACCACTGAAGTTGAAACTACTGTTGCATAACTTAATTGGGTCATGAATCTTCTTAAGAAACTTGACATCCACTCTAACTACTACTCCTATGATATACTGTGACATTGTCGTGACTACCTACTTATGTTCCAATCCAGTATTTCACTCTCGTATGAAGCATATAGTCATTGACTTTCACTTCATACAAGATCAAGTAGTCAATAATAAACTATGTGTTTATCATGTTCATATGACATATTAATTAGCGGACTCCCTCACGAAGTCACTCACCCGCAAACTATTCTAATTGCATAGGTCCAAGATCGACGTCCTTGACAGGAGCACGATCTTATGGGGGCATGTTAACAGATGAGATCTATGTAAAAGCACGAGTAGATTTTATTAGTATGTTGAGGAAAATTATTCCTTATTAACCTTTCTAATCTCCTTTCCTAAGTATATAAATAAGTAATAAATCAAAAAATAAAATATGCAACTCATTTCTCTTGGATCACTCCTCATATTATTATAATTACTCCGCTAGTATCACATGTTTCTTGTCTAGTTGTACTAGCACTAGGAAAACATATGCTGATGATAGTCTCTTTCGAAGGTTTCTACATAAATATAATATGTTTAATATTCGAGGATACAAGGACCAGAAGCATTGGTAATTAATGTACTGCACAAGCAAGCCTACTAAGGAAATGGTAATGCTGTCTATATTTTTTACCTACGAATACGATTACAAAAAGTCGTTGTCTGAGACTACCCGTGTGTTCCTTTTTTTTTTTTAATAGTTGTTCTGCAGACATCAAGACCGACGGTCAAGCTTGCGTCATGTTCTTTGGTTGGTCTAAAGTGGTCAGGTGGGAAGAAAAATATAGTGCAAATTGTCGGGAAAAAAGTTCTCACAGTGGGCTATAGGCATGTGTTAAGCATGATGATGTCCATGGTTGCCATCTTTTTATGCGAAGAAGAATTTTGAGAAAGAAGGTATATCGATGGATACGTTGTATGGCGAATTCTTAGTTTCAATTTTAGTCGCATAATATCTCAAGTTTAAAAATTTTCTATAGAACATCTATATGAAAAGATCATTTTACACTCATATCTCAATTTTAGTCGCATAATAACTAACATTGAAGACAATTAATTGCAGGCAGCAGCATAGAACATTGGAGAGAAAGAAGTCAGATAAATTGCGAGGGTCGAGAAGAAGATGAAATGGACACCACCAAAAGCCAAAGCAATCAACCAAAACTCGAACTGTAAACTTACTCGGAAAAATTGGCTACGCTACGCTACCAGATTACTCCACTCATGGCAACTCTCCCAAGTAGATGGTGAGCGACCATAAGATACTACGGATAGGCTATGCTTGCTAAGAGGTTATTACAGCTTTCTGGAATTAATACCAAAGCTACTTTTATGGATCGGAGGGGAGCGTGCGGACGCCGCCGGCATGTGTTAGAGCGGTGATTAGCTTCTCCTTGGTGAGCTGCTCCGTGCCCGGCGACTTCACAACAAACGTGTGCAGCACACTGTCATTACTTGCGGCGACCTTCGAGTCCACCACGTTCACCTGCGATTCCCGGAAAAATTGGATGACCTTGGAGACAGGGTGCGTCTCCGATGGGCAGCTCACACGAACGATGACCTCGTCCTGTTCCGCCTGGACGTCGATCTCAGGGCACTGCGCTTTCCGCTTGTAATCCATCAAGGATGATGAGTCGCCGTACATCTCCCTCTCCGCCTCCATCTCCTTGAGGCTCTTCTGGAGCTCTGTGATGTAGGATATGGCATCGCCGAGCAGGGAGGCCTTGTCCATCTTCGAGATGTTGGGCACCACGGCCCTCAGGGCGTAGAACCTCTGGTTGAGCTTCTCCCTCCTCTGGCGCTCCGCTTCCACGTGGTTGAGCGGCTCCTCCCTGCCATTGGCCGGCTTCCGGCCCCTCTTTCTGGGCCTCCGCTCTTCCGTCGTGCTCGGTTTCTCTTCTTTGCACGGGACCTCCAAGTCCGAGAGCTCCGAATCCAACCCACCCAAATGACCAACCAAGACGCCAGCGGCAGCAGGATTCGGCCCATCTGCCATGAAATCAGTTTGCCCAGACGGCGGCAGCGATTTCAGCTGCTGGCGCTGCTCCTGCGGCCGGAACCTATTAGCCGGCCTAGGAGGATTTCCTCCGACAACCCCTCTCACTTGTCCAACGTATGCTGCACCATTAGCAAATTTCTTCTGGTGAGAATTTACGATGTGATTCTGGTTCCATTGGAGCATCGTCCCACCATCCGCCGGCGGGTTCTTCTGGTGGTGATCCCCACGCTTCGCGTTCATCTCCAACCGCCTCTTCTCCGCTTTCACACCCCCGTTGAGTTGAGCGTGCCCAAGATTCAAATCGCTCCCAAAGATCCTAGGATACTCCGCTATGTGGCCGCCGGCCCCAAAGCGCGAAGCCAAAACGGGGTCATTGTTCTCACCTATCTTCTCGACTGCTGCTGCTGCCGCCGCCTTCTTATCGAGGCCGTGACCAAAGATGGCTCTAATCCTCTGCACCGCTTCGAAGCTCTCCGGCACGGGATCCACCGAACCCAGTTCGAGCACGCCCGCATCGAACGGCAAGAAGACGATCGTCCGAAAGCCAGCCGACCTCGCAAGGAACGCCCGGACGCAGTAATTGGCGCACGCCGGTGATGTCAGCCCCACCTCCGATATCCATATGTGCTTCCCCGAAGCGAGAGCCATCCCCGGGGCGTTCTCCCCTTTAGGGAACGAGAAGTACATGGACGCCAGGAAGTACATCTCCACGTCGGTGATGCGGTCCAGCCGCAGTGCGTAATTCTCGTCGTCAGAGCCGCCGGAGAGCGCGTGGAGCCTCTCGAGCACCCGCTTCCGCATCTTCTGGTGGGCGGCGTCGATCGGGTGGTTCCGGGCGCCACAGCCGCCGCAGTCCTCCTCCCAGCCCCCGAGCTCGCGGCAGTAGCCGTCGCCCCAGCCGAGGACGAGGTCCCCGGACTCGGACCGCGAGATCTGCCAGAATATGGCGTAGGCCCAGGTGGAGGGCTGGCCCTCGACGAGGTCCTGGAGGTTGTTCTGGAGGTCAGCGTCGCTGCCGCCGACGGCGGTTAGGTGTCCATCGGAGGAGGATTCCTGGTGGGCGTTGAGATAATCGAAGCCCTGGCGGCCGAGCACCGCCACCGCCATCCGCCGGTCCTCATCGGACCAAAACGAAGCCGAACCCATCCCGCTGCAACTCAGCCAGCCCCTCGCTTGGACGGATTCAGAGATCTCGCGAGTCCAGTTGCACCATTCCCTCCCCAGATCTCGTCTTCAAGATGAAATTGGAGATCAGAAGGGGCCGCCGATGCCGAAGAGTTTCATCCCGCAAGTCGACGTTGCCAAATTTACCAGAAAGGAAACGAGAAAGAGAGAGAGGCAAGGAATTGAATATGGAGCGTAGAGTTTGGAAAAAGATGGGGGAGGGAGGGAGGGAGGGAAGGAAGGAGGTGAAACGCGCGGTGAAGGGACCTCTGTTGGGAGGGGATAAGAGAGGGCCAGTGGCAGCGTCGTTAAATTACACGTTCGAAAGCACGGACCCTATTGTAAAACGTGGAGGGGGATAGAGCCGAGCCGAGCCGAGCCGAGCTCAGCTCAGCTCAAGGCTCAAGATAGACGACGGGGACGGAGTCGTACGCTAATGAATGGGACGGCGTGGTTTTCAACGTGGGCGGGGAGGTTACGAAAGCAGTAGGTGTGTGGTGGTCCCAAAGGACAAGACACGTGATGTACGTACGGCCATTGGCGGATCTTCTGCGAAATAAACTTGTAATTGGGAATCACCAATCACCCCGACACCGCATCCGAGCCATCCATCGGCATTAGCTCCCACCGCTTAGGCGACAACACCGAACGACTGGCTTGAGATTGGTGGGGCTTAATCAAGACGTACGACCCAACCATGGTCCTATCTATCAATCATGCTTGGTGGATCCGAATGTAACCGACGACATGACAAACCCTTGTGCTGTCCCTCCCAGATTTCTACTACTTTTTGGTTGATGTGATGGTGAATTAAAAACTCCTTGGTAGTGCTCAGCCTCAGGTTCGTCTCCTATGCGATCCGATACGATATAGCGAGTTGCAGTCTGAAACGAGGCGTCAGCGTAACAAGTTCGAGCGTGAAAGAAAGGTGAGAGGTCCGGCGGTGGAGCCAATCTGGAGTGGGGTCGAGCTTTGAATCACCTGCCAAATGGAGGTGACAGGTTATCCTGCGGTAGCGTGGCGACAGCGTCGACCAACCCAACCACGAAGAAACACATATCTTTAAACATCGGTCCACCGCCATTTGACAGGTTGGAGCAGAGAAGACGCGAGGCGGTAGCGTCTGATGACTCCTCCCCTCGCAACCTTGGAACATTGAGTCCAAGCAGCGTCGTGTTTAATGCCTCTTACCTGGTCAAGCTCCGGTGTTCGTTCATGCATCCATGGCGTAATGGATTCTTTTAGGTTGTTTGTGATAAATGGCAAATGTGCAGAACGCGTGCAAGTTGGGACTGCTCGTTCGCGGCCATTGAGTTTTCCAGGAGAACGAGACCGGAACGCAGTCGTTTGCTACCGGTCCCCACAAGCTTCGTGGCGCACATGGAAGTAGGCCTGTGGGTTTGGGACGGGTTGAGTCGATCTATCTATCTCCGGCTTGCCGTTTGATCCGTTACGCCCATCTAGAGAGCCCTCTCGGGTTCGGCTGCGTTAATGTTTCACGTGACATCTGCGCGCCCGCAGTTCTGTTTGCTTCCTCCTCGCTCCATTATCTAGCCGAGCCGAGCCGAGCCGAGCCGATGGCATCGACTCGGAGGTGGTTGTGGTTGTGGTCAGCTGAGACACGTGAGGAGGGTGAAACACACGTGACGACATCGGCACGGACGTAATAAAAAAAACGTGAGCCGCATTGAAGTGGCGTGTGGGGCGGACGGCAGGTCACGGACGCCACCCGTGTCTGTTTGCCTTTGTCTTCCCTCTGTGTTTTGCTTCAGGATTCCCACTGACCACGGATCCATTCGGCCCGTCGGAGATAAGGACGGGAATTCCTCTTTTTTTTTTTTTTCTTCTATTGTTCTTATGCTCACAATTTCATTCGGATTGATGAGTAGTAGTTTAGGAACAGCCATGTCTAGTACGTACGTGCTCATCGTCAACGTACTATTACCAATACTAATTGATAGGAAAAATAATGAAGCATCCCATATTCTACCAACGTGATCTAGGAGAAGTCGATCTTGAACAGGGACAGCTGACCCGATACGGAGATGATCGATCTGTCACGCGCGGATGATGCCCACAACAAGGGCATAAACCTAACGTACGACATCATCGGACATCGTGCAGTCTCCATCGGGCCTTGGGAACTAGGAGAGGTTATACAACGGTAAAGTAAAGATTGCACGCAACATGCTCGTATGTGATGCGGACAATTATCGATAAATGACCGTGCTATTAAATATCATAGTAAAGGACACTACAAACATTGATGATGAAGGTATGATCGACCGTCGTTGAACATGTATAGAAGCAACCCCTAGGAAAAGCGCCCAAGGAGGAAAAAGGGAGGGAAAAACTTGGACTCCCACTCTTAATGCGAAAAGAAAGCTTAGTCTCTAAAGAGTAGACCGGAGACGCTCTCATTCACAATACTAACTTAGCCATTGGAGGAACCTCGTTGGGAGTCTCCCTCACCCATCCCACCCCCCCTCTCGACGAAGGCCTTTTTTACAAAAGCCCGATCGCAAAACGAGGAAGAGGACCCTTGGCCAACACGACGTTCCTAGTCGAGCGTCCACCTCTTGCTTTCCCTGAGCTTCGTATCCCACGGGTCGAACCATGTTGTATAGACTTCTTATGCACGATAAATTATCCAGCAACACTAATTAATGCAGATTAAGTGCTATCCATCCATGCCATACGATTCCTAATCTTAGACGACAACTCTATCATTGACTTTGACGACGCGGTGTTTGAAAAATGAGGCCTATATGCTTTTGGCGTGACGAACGTTCTATCATGGCGACCCACGAGAAGAGGGGTTGAGAGAGAAGCTCGTCAACTATTGGCGGACGAGAAGACCGAACGAGGAGGGATATATATATATATATATATATATATATATATATATATATATATATATATATATATATATATATATATATATAGTTCCACGTCCATCGCCTTTGTGATCAAATGATGCTCTAGCTGTTCATGCTTGCCTTATAAATCCGTGTCAATCTTGAGGTTCTCTACATAAAAACCTTCACTTTTTGGCCTCGGTATTGACCTCGAACGCCAGCCCATGCATTGTTTGGTCGGCGAGAAGCGAGAAAGCGAGAAGCAAGAAACATAATCGTATTTGTTTTCTTCTGTACATCATTTGAGGATGATCATACATATGATTCTTCCACCCATCAACCCTTACACACACTTGTATTTTTTCCTTTATAGGCAGGCAAAGCTGAGGCTTGATGTCGTCACGATGGGATTTTTTGCATGCACATCAAGATGATGGACGGTGGAGATGCACCGACAAGATTTAGTGTCTTCATCTGCACGTCTTGCTGGAATCATCAAGTTAGTGCACCGTGAAGCAGTATCGCATGGGGAAACACGCATCAGCCTTTGGTAGCGTCTGTCTATGTGTGTCTCTATGGTCTGCTAAAGGAGTTTGTATCATTTTGGTCGAACATGAGACGATACACCAACGGAAGAACTCGCAACAGCCTCTTCCATACGATATGCACATATATCCAAAGAGATGCTGTTCTCCTCCCCAACGGAGAAGAAGACGTCGTCGTCGTCGTCGTCTTCCTCACATCAAACAGAAGAAACGGCGAGTGGAGAAAGAAGCATGCGGATGGATAGCCGGCTGGCGTGTCGGGAGTGAAACGATCGATGGGCCCCATCGAAGCAGGCGGCAGAGACATCCTTAACGCACGAGGAAGAACAAATCCTTGACAACGTCGTCCGACGACCAGTTTGCGTTCGGACGACGGTGGTCCGACGTCGTTGTTTATTTCTAGCCGGCTGCTTCTGATCTTGAGGACCAGTTTCAGGCATTATGATCGATCAGGTGACTTTGGGGTGGAAGTCAGGGTTGCTCCGATCCATCACCCTGGGCTGATAACCTATCCAGAGTCTCATCCTATATATTGATCTCAGAGGTAAAGCCCCACTGGATCACTAATGGCGGGGCAGTCTCGTACACGAAAGATGGACTCGGTTTTAGAGGTAGTGTGAGTGGTGCATCATAATCATGGGGGTGAGGCCCCACTTGGTGCGTCGTGTGACCACCGAACCCCACTCGTGACGTGGATCGTTAACTACTTCCGAATCCCTTAGTATTCTTCCATGAATGTGTTTGTGTGTGTGTGTGCTGACACGAGTCAACAAATTCTTCCCCAATCCCTCTCATCCCCTTTGGTTGCTGCATCCATGCGCCAAAGAAGATTCCTCCGCCATGGTCCACCGGAGATCACCTGTCGCGGTCGTGACAGCCAACGCGAACTCACAGTCTAGCGTCCCATCGTGGACCTCCTGCACGTCGGCATGAAACGGTGTTTCCTGTGTCGTCTGGCTCAGGCTAATGCCTCGGTGAAGACATCAAACACGGAAAGGAGGTCCTCCCACTGGTCGCTAACCACGGGTCCCACAAGTCCGAAGCGTCAGGTTTTAAGAGGCCCAAGAACTGAGTGGCCCGTGACACGTCGTCTTGTTGCTGGGACGACACGGGGCCCACGGAATCTGACCTGCTATTCCGTCTCCGTTTCTGAGGCCGAAATAGTGTCACGTCGTCAATATGACGTGTCATCCCGCCGACCCAATTACCACCGGTTCGCCTCTCTCTCTCTCGTCGGGAGATTCGATTTCCCACCGCCCAACCCATAAATCAACCTGCAATCCAAAACAAAAGGGACGGGGGATTCCTTCCTCTTTATAGTCTTCGTTTCTATTGTTTGTTTTTAAGCTTAGAATTTAAAATTCTAACTTTGTTCCAAAAGTTCTAACTCAAAAAGAAAACGACCGATCCAATTGTTTTTTAATGTTGGTTGGGTCCCACCAAATAAATAGAATGTAAAAGGGCGTAGGAGAAGAAGTTGTAAGAGTACCGCGTCTTGATCGGAGTTCTCGGTTGTGTTAATGACCGACGCATAGTCCTCCTCCTCCTCCCCGAGCTGTGGTGTCGGCTTCCTTTGCGTTCTTTGTTTCTGCTGGACTCCGTAGATCCATGTCTCTTATCCCTCGCGAGTTCTTTTTCCCCGTTCCGCTCCTTTTCTCCTTCCCGTTGCCCCTACCCACGACCCTGTCTGTCCTCCACCAGTAAGAGGTGGTTTGCAGTTTGCCTTCTCGTGGCATTTCTTCTCGACTTTTTAAGCAAACTTCACCTATCAAATTTGGGGGGTTAAAAGATTGCGGCGTCGGCTTTCTTTAACCCGCTTTGTCTCTTTCTTTTTGCTTGATTTTGCTGCGAGGGGGGCTGATTCTTTTGTTTCTGTTATTTTTGTTCGCTTTATATTATGGTATAGGATTCGGCCCCAAATTTCAGATTCGCTGTGAAAGCTGGTTTGGTGCTTAAGCATCCACCTTTGTTTCCGGAACGAAAGGAAAGGTACGCATTCTTTGCCCTTCACAATGGGGAATATAAGTAGTGTCGCCAGGGGAGGTGGAGAGGAAGGGCAGGGAGGCAGCTGTCATTCTCAAGGAGAGGCAGAGGATTTGATGGGGCAGGGCCCTCCCGGGAGTCCCAGAGGCGCGGCCCGCTTACCTCTGCTCTTCACTCCTCAGGTTCGCTTCTTCTCTTTCCAGCGCAATGCACATATCAGGAAACCAAATGGGCTGATTCAACAGAAATCCTTTTTTGTTTTTTGTTTTGCTTTCCTTGCAAAAAATAAAAAGGTGTGGAAGCATCAGTCCTTCTCTCAAGTTACATACATGGGTTTACTTTTTCATTTTAACTCAATTATGAGCATGAATTCATGTGTTGGCTTAGTTGGTGCTTCAACAACGTTTCTTACAGGTTCATTTGCACCGATTTGTCGGATGTTTGTGTTGTGTGACTGTGTGCAGCAGTGCTACTCATCTAAATTTCGAAACTATCTTCGCTTAGTGGGTTCCTCTTTTCTCATTGTTAAACTCACTAGAGCTTTGAAGTGGATGATGATACACAGGTTTATTTAAATTTTTGACTCATTATGAAGCAACAGTTGACTAGGTCTTCACTCATGATAGATATTGTTATATTTATTGAAATTGAACATGTGTTACAATTAGTTTCTCCTGGAATGATGCTTCCTTGTAAGATCAGAGATGATGTACTTGCGTTTTTTTCCTCTTTTTTTTTTTTTTTTTTTTGTTTTGTTTTTTTTTTTTGCCTGTGCTGGTTACTGCCATTAAAGTGACAGTTTCCTTGGACTATCAATTAGGTACAAGTAGGTGATACATGAAGCTAGGGCTTCCTTCTAAGTTGCATTTCCTGGACGGTAATCTCAAAGGGTCTTTGAGGTAGAACTTTTTTTTCTGGTTTTTTGGGGTAAACCCCCTAGGTTGAGCCATGAAAAGGCTTACTAATTTCACATCCGATATATGCATGCACTTGTCTTCGATAAAATCTTTCAGTTTGTACGATTTCGCCACCTTTATCCTCAAGGAAATTAGGGTTCATAATATCAATGTCAGTCTCATTTCTTGGTGATCATCAGAGTTCTCTACAAATAATATTCATCATGGAAAACGAAAGTTGGCTATGTGAATAACTACAAATGCATGTATTTTCCGCTTGGTAGACTTGCCGTTGATACTATGCAGAATGCATTCTCCTGAGATCAACTATATTCCTCTAGGCTTTTGACAGATTTTGTGGTGTAATTCTCACTCTAATCATATGATTAGTGCAATTCTATGTCTTGCAAGTTCTACTAAACATAAAATCTTGTATCTTCTATTTCTTTTCCAGATTCCCGTAGCCCCATTGCAAGGACAAGAGGAGATGCATTCACCAAGTGACTCACGGATGCGAAACTCCATTACGTATGAGGATGTCCTTGATGACCAAGGGATTCCAACGATGATCACCTGGACCCATGGTGGCAAGGAAGTCTTTGTGGAAGGATCCTGGGATAATTGGAAGACAAAGTACTGGCGATTAGATCTTGTATGCCAAAATCTTTTTTCGTTGATAGTATGTGGTGGTTCAAGGAGGCTATGCTTTGTTTGTGTTATTGCAGGAAATCCTTGCAAAGGTCAGGCAAGGATTTTACTGTCATGATGGTGCTTCCTTCAGGTTTCTACCGATACAGATTCAAAGTTGATGGAGAATGGCGATATGCCTCTGATGTCCCATGGATGAATGATGATATGGGGAATGCCCACAACATTTTGGACTTGAAGGTATCTAGTTTATTTGTTATTCTTTTAAACCTCCATAAGACTCCAGGATCCGATTCTAACCCGTCCCTCTTTTTTATCCATAATTCTCAAACTGGCTGATAAAATGGAGCATCTTATTTGTAGAAATAAAATTTACATCGTCATATATGATCATGATACCGCCACACTGGTCAGTATTTATCATCTTGATTCACGAGACAGAAACAGGCATGTGTTTAATTCTCATCGTCATTCCTGCATCTTTTCCAAGAAATCTTTTATAGCTGTTTTGATAAATACTACAGAAGTGGCAGACAGAGTGAAAGGTTCAATATGAGATGTATTTTCATATCCATGAGTTTTATACCTTCTTAGTGCTCATAAAATTTACTATAAATCCACTCGTATTTGTTGTCATTATTAAGTAGTAGTCAGATGAAGAATTGATCGTTTATATGGACTGTCATGCTCTTGAGGCTTTTATGCGTTGACTTTGGGTCTTGATGAAGAATTGATCAGATGAGAAGAAAGAATAATCTTCTCCGGTTCTGAAGTAGCTCTGCATGAATCCTCTCATTTGCTCAACCATTGTTAGCTAATCTGGTTCGTCCACTGCTGCCATATATTTTCTCGTTGGCCTCGTTAGGGATTTCCTGATCAAATGAAATGGTCTTTTTTCCTCCTTGGCCTTGTTAAGGATTTCCTTATCAAATGAAATAGTTTTCTTGGCAACACATCGTTTGTTCTTTGTCATAATTACTTTAACAGACAACAAATCTTGACATAGAACACAAATAAGCTTCTCAAATTGGCTGTTCTTGATACAAGCTCTTTACTATATCTATTTTATGATTTTCTTGTTCATGCATATCTAAATTTGGTTGATATGAATATTAAACATTTCATTTCTTCGTATCAATTTCCTTTAGAGGTATGAAATGGATGTCAGGAAAAAAGGAATATCCAATTGTTACTTTCAAATTAGTGGCATCTAACTCATCATGCATTCCTGGTCTGGTAGATCAGATGAATATTTGTGAAGCACAGGGGAGCATAGGGTCATGCTCACCGTAGAATGTTATTTGTCCGTAAAGCATCCTGATTGCCAGCCGCATGTTTGATGTTTTTGATTCAGGTTTGTGATGCTTAGGATGAGCGATCTGGAAGATTAAAATGAATGTGTGCGTTTGAAACATCGACTCAGTATCCTATTCTATCTAAGGTTTAGCAGATGTAGCTTTCTTTATAGCAGCCATTTTATTTACTCTCTCCGCTCTTAGAAAAAAAGATCAGTTGCTCTATATGGTTATTCATGTTACTTGTCGGTAGCTTGTTTGTAGCTAATGGCAGGTGCAGTAGACTAACCAAACACTGTGTAAGAAATTACTCGTGACTGTTCTCTGAGAGACAAACAAGTCTTAGATTTTCTTAAATTGCTCTATGGTGTTGATTTAGCTGTAAGAGAGATCGGGATACAATATGTTTGTGTAGCGTATGAATGTTAGGCCACTTAAAAAGAGTATCTATCCCCTTAGCTGAAAGAATAAAAAGACAAGTGTGTTGCTAACATGAAACCAAAAGCATCTGTTTCTGAATGCATGAATAGCATAACACTTGCTGAAACAAAGTAGATGCAACAATTGCTTTGGAATTTGCTGTGCTTATTATGCCTTATGTTTTGTTTGTCATCTGTAGTTCTGTTCGTATCCTGCCTATTCGGAATTAACAGTCTGGCTTGTTTTCTCTTCAATTTTTCGGTTAACATCTAAAATGGTTACACATGAACTGGAACACGTTGTTGTGGTGCAGGCATTTGTTGCTGAGGATTTGAGAGGTGTTGCTGGTCTGGAAATGCCTCGATCCCCGGAGTCGAGCTACAACAACTGGCCACTTGGTTCAGAGGACTACAGCAAAGAACCACCACTCGTACCTCCACAGTTACACCTCACCCTACTCAACTCACCGCCCGCCACGGACCGCACCTCCCCTCTCACGAAGCCTCCCCATGTAGCTCTAAATCATCTCTACATTCAGAAAGAAGAGACTGTGGTGGCACTCGGCAAAACTCATAGGTTTGATTCCAAGTATGTCACCGTGATTCTCTACAGGTCCTTGGCAGAGTGAAAGCTACAGATCACATCTGCTGGTACAGTGTGTGACGGTCAAAACCATGTGCTTGGAGTCTCGAGGTAACTCGATCTATGGTCAAATTAAACTGTGATGTTATGTTGAGGACTTCCGAAAAGGATGAAGGGCGTCATCATCTTCAAGGTCATCATGTAATCAAGAAGCGAGCACTTGCTACTTTCTGCAGTGTCTCTTTGTGCTCGAAGAAGAGAACAAAGAAAAAAAAAAAAAGAGAGACCGTCTCTCTCTCTCTCTCACGGTGCGTGTGACCAACAGCAGCCATTAAAATTAGAATAATCTTTTGTTCCTTTTATTTCTTTCACGTTCTTTTGACAGGTTGACGGCACGGCACTCGCTTTTTGGAGGAATAATTACATGGGAGTTGATAAGATACTTTTTGAATTCTTGTACCGCATATGTCTACAAATTTCCATGGATTTCGAGAGGCCATCTTTTTGTAATCAGAACACTAGACGATAATTAAGATCGAGAGCCGCCCATGAGTACAACTGCTCTTTTTTACTTGCATAGACTAAAAGACGAGACGAAGTTTTTACCGTTGACTGCCCTTTTTATTATGGTTCCATGTTATTGACGTGCACGCATGCAGTCTCTTATCAGCAGCTATATATGAAGATACGCACGCACGCATGCATTTCCAGGTTGGTGCGGTGCAGCGAGCGAGTCAGCGGCAGGCGACGGAGGATACGGACAGAGGGTGGCGGTAGGTATTGGCGTACTGGAAGGAGAGGCTCTCGCCGGAGGCGAGGGCTGCGCCATCGTTGACGAGACAGTCGTCGAAGCGGAGGCGGCGGAAGACGAGGGGGTTTATGAGGCGGGCGGAGCTGAACCAGCCGCACCTCACGTGGATGTCCGCCACCGAGCACCCCGTCGGGCACGCGTTCAGGATCTGCACCGTGTACGTCGGGATCCCATTTGGCAGCGGCGCCGTCGCCCCCTGGTACAGCAGGATGTCTTCCTCGGAGCATTCCTCCTCCCCCATCCTCTCCGCCCTCGTTCCCTCCTCCGATCCCACGCCTAAACGTACACCACCCACCCAACACACACACTCAAATCAGACAAACAACAAAAGCATATGATAACACGAGTACGTATGCATATGGAGGAGCCATCACGGCCGTTGGATCTCACCAATTCCGAGAAGCTTCCGCGGTTTGGCCATCCGATAGCTGCCGGGAAAGTGGACGACTCCTCCTACCCGGCGGCAGGCCCCTGCGCACAGCACCGAGCACGTCAGTAAACAGCACCCAGTTCATAGGATCGCGGCCTGATCCGAGTCTAGACTGCGTTCCGGATTCGATCTGGACCATCGACTCATAGAAGGATTATCAAGCGCCTAGAAAAAGGACTTTTGCTCTTGATGAAATGCTGCTGTGAGCGAGACGGCGCCTAAGCTTCGGTGAGACGAAGTGGACGGAGAGGGAGACGAGGTGCCTACCGTAATGGAGTAAGGAGGAGAGGGAGACGACGCTAAACAACGCCGCGGCCAACCACCAGGGTACCCGCCGCTTGAACCAACCCATGGTCGAGCTCAGCCGCGAGTGTGGATTCCGGGAAAAGGGATCAGGAGAGAACTGTGGGAAGTCGACCTCCGTGCTTTCCCGAAATGGCCGGGGGTGGGTGGTGGCGGTTCCTCTCAAAGAGACGGATCATCCTCCCGTTATAAAAGGGAGATCCATTTCTCCCTGCCACCGGGCCTCCTTAGTTTACTCTCGCGTTCTCGTGCGTGGGCATTTATGGGTGGTTGGGAGCTTCCAAACCATTTACCTGTCGAAAGGAGACGTGAGAACGTGATCGGAAGGTTGAGGCCAGGCCATGATGCCCGGACTCGTCTTAAATGAGGCCGTCTTGTCGGATGGCGTCCCCGAGGGATGAGGAAAGAATACGCCGTGAGAGCACCATCCTCCGGGATAGCAGCGAGTCAGATGGTGAGATCCCCCTCGGTTGCCGAACGTCCGGCCGTCCAACCCCCGCCTGGGTTGGTCTATTTTGGCATCCCGGCGTAGAGGAGTAGATGCCCTTCCTCGGTTTACGAGAGACCAAAGATAGCGGGAGTGAGTGATGCTGTATCTTTGACCGGGGGGGGTCTCGCAACCGCATGAATTTGATTGGACGCCCCGTGGAGACAGCTAACAAAGATTTGTGGCATTGGGATGCAGTGCGCACTGCACTGGAACTGCACTGCACTGCACAACGAGCCTCCTTTAAGGTGAGATCGAGGGCTTTACGTGAGCCTCAAAAATCGACAGCCAGCTCATCTGAAAATGAATAAAGAGTTTGTGGGAAATGTGCTCATATTCCTACAAAACGTATGTATTGCTTCCGATGGATGCTGATGTATATCTAATGAACATAATGCTTGTAATGCCTGTTTGTGGGACGTGGCTGGCCAACCAGTAGGTGGTGTAAGAAACGGAGGAGCGATATACTAAGTGAAAGCATGTAATATAAACAGCCAGAAGCAGAGCAGGAGAGGCAAGAAGAGGGTACCAGCGGACAAGATGGTGGAAGTCATTGAGGCGGTGGTGGTGGGAGTTACTGAGGAGGGAGCGGAGCATTGAGGTGAAAGCTGGAGGCACGTTGGAAATGGTGAAGACCAAAAAGAGAAGGGACGTAAGCCGCCATATTGACAGGGAACGATATGGCCGCTGCAGCTGCAGCTGCAGCATCTTGCTTTGTGTTCTCCCCGTTTCCTCCGCGTCGCTGGCCGCTACCGGCGTAGGGGGCCGTCCTAGTAGATGATGCAGACGAGTAGACACCACGCTTCACAAACATGCTCACCAAATGACACTCGTCGTCGTGACCCTTCGTATGCCCCCGAATGGGAAAACCTTTGTACTCCAACCATTTGTCCAGGATCGATGCGCCCTGCTTTATCTTTCTTTCGTTAATTCCTTGTGATAACATGGCTAGTATAATAGTAGCAGCAGCAGCAGCACAGAGACGAGGACTGCAAGATTGAATTTTATTATTATTATTATTATTATCGAGATGACAGATCTATGTATACCATCTCCGCACCAGGAATTCTGCAATTAATGGGTGGAGGGGTTGACAGACCTGCACGCTACCGTTGTTACATACACGACTTTGAAGTCGTAAGCTCCAAGACAGTAGCGCTGCATCAACTAGTTGGTACGTGCAAAAACTAATAATATTCCTTGGGTCAGCATATTTTATACATTTATGCAACAGTGGCGAGGTTTTATTTTCCGAAGAGACATTGGATTTGCATTATTGTCCGTAAGTCGACAAAGAGATTCGAGAAAAAAAAAAAAATACATGATCTGTTCAAGGTCAGAATCACGCCCCAAAACCGGCAACCGGGAATCCTACCATGTGAATGGGAATGAGCATTTGTTTCAACGTCTTAAATGCCTATCTCTATCATCCAACGAAATAGGAGCTCTGCCGTCTGTCGTGCGATTCCTCTCGATCTTGTGAAGTAAACCTATGACAACCGTTGTCATCCAAGCTTAGGGTTGCGCACCCATGGTTAAATAACCTCGAACCGTGGGTAGGGTACAGATAAGAGACTATGCAATTGTCACGGATCTTGTGAAGAAATCCGAATCCGAATCCGAATCCGCAATCGACGACTGGATGGGGCAAGACTGGGTCAACTTCGTCGGCTCCTCCGGTGCCTCTCTTCAACGGACCCGTCCGCATCGTACTACCACCTCCCATCTCTGCTCCTTTGCAGTACACACACCCACAGTGCCTTTTCCACCCTCCAGCCGGTAGTACTACCGCTGCCAAGAAACGCGAATCACGGATTCACCCCTCGTTCACACCTCTTGAGCTCCTTCCATATCCAGACTAACGTATAATTACCCCCCCCAACGGCCCATCGCCTGTGTTTTTGGAACGCCTCCGCGGTCGCCATGGCCAAATCCCCATTCCCCTTCGTCCTCGTCCTCGTCCTGCTCCTCCTATCCCTTGCCGTCGCCGTCTCCGCCCACGGTGGCAGTGGCGGCGGCGACGACGACGATGCGGACCCCGACGCCGCCGGGGGCAACAAGCGGGATCTACGATCTAAGTCGCTGATCCTCACCAAGATCTGGTGCCTCATCGTGATCTTCTTTGCGACCTTCCTCAGCGGCGTATCCCCCTACTTCTTGAAGTGGAACGAGGCGTTCCTCGCACTCGGCACCCAGTTCGCCGGCGGCGTCTTCCTGGGGACGGCCATGATGCACTTCCTCAGCGACTCTAACGAGTCCTTCGAGGATCTCACCGACAAGGACTACCCCTTCGCCTTCATGCTGGCTTGCGCTGGCTTCGCCATCACCTTGCTCGCCGACTGCGTCATATCGGTCGTGGTGGCGAGGGGGCGGAGCGTCCAAGACGTTGAAAACGAGCAAGGTTGTCTTATTCTTCTTCTTCTTCTTTATAATATTTTTACTTCTCTGCTTGATTTATGTTCAAACTGATAATGATACAAAACCGTAATGTGACGGAACAATCTTCTCTCTGTCAATCTTCTGATATCTTCGCATGTTAATCATGAATTTTCCCTGTAGAGATTAATCCGTTTCGTAGATTAATCTATTTTATGTTCTTCCAATCATTTTGATGTTTTCTTATCTACATCATAATCCTCACTTGCTGAATTTGATCTCTCTTTTCTTTCGTACAAGTTTTGACGGGACTTTTTTTTTTTTGAATCATGGCAGGAAGTTCGCATCAGAGTAAACAGGGCACGACAGGCGGAGTCTCCCAATCCCAACAACAGGTGAGATGGCCTCCTGCTGGTTTTATAAATTAGAACGTGTAGAACTTTCAAATTTACTATGTTTCTGTGACCAACAAAATTCTTTTATGTTTCGTGCCTCCGGTAGCAGTATCCCAATCCAAAACATCACTCCTACGATAATAATCTAATAATTCACAAATTGTATGATGGCGTTAAGTTGATCATTGTCCTATTATAAAAAGCCGCGGTTTATATAACAAGTTGTTTCAAGTCACTTGATCTAATCCTTTGTTACGACGCACGCAAAGGTTGTGTGGGTTTGCTTCGAAGCTTGCTAACCATTTTAATTCTGCTCGACGACCCGAAGATAATATGAATGAACTTTTCTTCCTGCAGGTTGGACACGGCACCGGTGATCATTCTCCGGCATCTCTACTCCGCGATGCTAGTTCACTTGGAGATAGCATATTGTTGATTTTTGCCTTGTGCTTCCACTCTGTTTTCGAAGGAATAGCGATTGGCGTCGCAGGTATATTAATTATATTGTGTTTCTGATGCACTTTCTATTTTCTTGTCATGTTTTAGATCTGTGTTTCTTGTAGCGTTAAAATAGATCGAATTTTTTTTACTTAGAAGCGAAATGCGTCTCTCAACTTTTTTTTTTTTTTTTTTTCTCCAAAGACACATGAGTGTTCCCACTGAAACAATAAGAATTAGAGAATGTGAGGAGTATATAGAGGTGTTTTTGGAAAAATGAAATAACATGCTGAATAAAGGGAGTCATCATTGACAGAGAAGTTGGTATTAATTATTATTTGGGACCTCTTGGAGAAACAGCCACAACTTGTTAACAAAGGAATCTTCTGCACCCCCAGGTTGATTTTGTCAAAACAGTTTGTGGACATCACTGCCTGGTAGAAAGGTCTTATGGTGATCGATAGGTGGTCACTTCTATTACTAGGTCAGGAGTAGAACACTGGAATAGGAGATTTTATTTTAATCATGGCTACAACTCCATTAAAAGTCTAATTCTTTCTGAGAAATACCCCAGCGGAATGGAAATGTAGAAGAAAGTTCAAGCTATGCTTTCTTCCTCATTATTATGACCTCATAAACATACTTCACTAAAGGTCCCAATATGACAAAGGAAGAGGTCTTTTTGGAAAAATGAAATAACATGCTGAATAAAGGGAGTCATCATTGACAGAGAAGTTGGTATTAATTATTATTTGGGACCTCTTGGAGAAACAGCCACAACTTGTTAACAAAGGAATCTTCTGCACCCCCAGGTTGATTTTGTCAAAACAGTTTGTGGACATCACTGCCTGGTAGAAAGGTCTTATGGTGATCGATAGGTGGTCACTTCTATTACTAGGTCAGGAGTAAGTACACTGGAATAGGAGATTTTATTTTAATCATGGCTACAACTCCATTAAAAGTCTAATTCTTTCTGAGAAATACCCCAGCGGAATGGAAATAAATGTAGAAGAAAGTTCAAGCTATGCTTTCTTCCTCATTATTATGACCTCATAAACATACTTCACTAAAGGTCCCAATATGACAAAGGAATACTGCGTCCTTGTACTTCCCAGGTTGTTTTATTTATTTTTTTCCCTTCAATTTTTTAACAGACTTCGCTTGAACATTTTTATATGGTCTCGTTAGATGTCCTAATTTGTGGCTTCAGTTCAGCTGAATTTTACATCGAGGCGATGCTCTTTTGCTTGCAACCGCGATGCACTTTTCGAAACTAAAAGTTTTGGTCTGTTTGTTGATGCGGGTTCTATATCTTCCTGTTTGTTTCATTTAATGCCTGCTTCGTTCGTCCTGACGCCATGCTATTTTTGTTTGCTTCTTTTTTGACGTGATGGTTGATGTGCAGATACCAAAGCTGATGCATGGAAAGCTTTGTGGACTATCAGCCTGCACAAGGTGTTTGCAGCCATCGCCATGGGCATAGCTCTCCTGAGGATGATGCCAAACCGTCCGCTTCTCTCCTGCGCCGCCTACTCGTTTGCTTTTGCAATCTCCAGCCCCATCGGGGTGGCGATTGGCATCATAATAGATGCAACCACGCAAGGCCGCGTGGCAGACTGGATTTACGCCATCTCCATGGGACTCGCAACTGGGGTCTTCATTTACGTATCCATAAACCACCTTCTCGCTAAAGGCTATAAGCCACGGAAACCAGTTGCTGCAGACACGCCATTTATAAGATGGTTTGCTGTGGTGTTAGGAATCGGGGTGATTGCTGTTGTGATGATATGGGATACATGAGGCGCTACGATACGAAGATGGAGGATGTCTACTTTATTCTGGATGAATGAATGGCTTCTCCTTTCCCCCTTCTCTCTCTCTCTCTCTCACTCTCTCTCTCTCTCTCTGTTTTATCAGTGACGGGAGAAAGACGGATTCATTACACGGATGGACACTAGGATGAAACGTGGATGTCAAGGTCGGGTGTGAAAATTTAAGTGTTTTTTGTAACTAAGTAGTTATTATTGTCAATCTGGATTAGAACGCCTTTTGCTCGACTGTGTCATGTCGTACGTAGTCTTCTTATATTATGTGTAAGGACTTGAACTAGTTTTTGTCCGTCTATTTCTAAATAATATTGATGATTTGTGTAACGAGGGATAATAGAACATAATCACAGATAATTTGCCAACATAAATTAATTACTATAAATAATATATTACTTTATTTAGATAATTAACTTCTATACTATGGTTAAGGAAATAATAAATTTGACTGTTTGGTAAAATTTTCATCCTTGTGCAAATTTCATGTCAAGCTATTGGATTTGGGTTTGACTGTTTGGTGGTGGTCTTTTTGATCGTTTCTTCTATCAAACGATTTGTCTTTTCTCAACAATTCAGATGAACTTAATTTGGACCTATATCATGTAGATGCTTGGCTTTTCTATATTTCTTTAAATGTATCATGACTTTGGTTTCTGCTTTCTTTCTTCCACGATTTGAACCACGGAGATATATACGATCTTGCAATAATCCAAGTGGAACTAGGTTTTCTAGTTTCATTCCATGTCAGTCTGGGTGGAAGTTCCACTAGTACAATATTTGTACCCATCATCTGTCAAAGCATTTCAAATTTGATTACTGCACAGTATAGAAGAAGAGGCAATGTGTTTACTTATTTCAGTCATATCTTGTTTTAGACTAATGTGTCTTTGCATGAATCGGCCATGGTGGATTCTAGAGACGCAGGCAGCGTTAGAAAGGTCACTCTTAAAAGAGACACCGGTTGCAGTTTACCAGGAGGTCTTGTCTGTCTGGTTGAAGTTGCTGAATCCCTTTTAGCAAATGTTGTATATTTTTTCAAATACAAGTGTTCGTTTGGCATTATCGTGTTTCTTCTGTGTGGCATCAACACCTAACTAACGTTTTCATATTTTCAGCAGTTGACTTTCCTCGACAGGCATGACATTCAATTAATGATTTTTTTAATGTCTGTGAGAAAAAAAAAAAACAAATAAAGTCCAATTCAACATGATATTTTTCAATTTCCGGGGGGAAAAGCCTCTCACTTACCTAACCAATTCGTTTGTTTAGAGGTGGCAGTCCATTTGTCATTTGTTAATGTTAAATTGATCTTTACATATAACTAAAAACTAGGTTCCCAAGGAAAATTATTCATGTACATGTGCATTTGTTTCAGGTAGATTCATGAACAAAGCAAATATTTCTAGCAAGTAAACCAAGATTTTTAAAAAAATAAAAAATAAAAACTACTGGTTGAGATTATATAGCCCAAGCAAATCTCACCAGTCGCACGGCAATCGTATATCGGACTAGTGCCGCAGACGGTGAGATGAGATATTGCATTAACCAAACTTCGTGTATGTTATTGCCCGACAAAATAACCTACAAAATCATGCCCCGGACTTTAAAAAAACTTCGGTGGTAAAATAGATTTTTAAAAAACGATAAAAACAAAAACAAAACAAAATAAAAACGGATGCGTGCAGCATGAATAAGTGGAATTAATTACCTACCACCAATGTGTAACAAACACTCGGGTGTAATTTCATATCCAAAGAAAAACCTATGACCCACAGACCAAACATATAAAATGTTAAAAAGAACAAATATATTGAGAAATTCAGTAGCAAATGCATACAAAACAATTCTGAAAAGAACATAATAAAACTCAAATGGCATTGCTCCGTGACCATCAATTCAATAACTGATATGACAAATGCTGACCTGGTCGTCAAGTCATCACACTCTCGGACAGCTGGCCCGTCGACGTGGCCGACCTGACGCTGTCCTGGCCGCCTAGTCATCACACCCTCGGACAGCTGGCCCGTCGACGTGGCCGACCCGACGCAGGTAACCGGCCGGATATACCGGGGGCGCCAGTGCTCATACAGCAGACCTGACACAGGTAAGGTCGGCACCCCCCACCTACAAACGCACGCCTCATTGCAAGTACAGCAAGCATGGTGGGAGAGTACGGCAGTATGGTAAGCCATAAATGCAGTAAGGTTATCAGGTACGAATGATCTACAGCACCCACTATAAAAGCTCCTGCACCTCTACGGGGCAGGGGGATCGCAAAAACGAACCACTGAACTAACTTGATCGTCGGAGGGGTCACGTTAGGAACCTACCCGACCCGACCTCCTTGCAGGAGTTGGCGACCGACCTTAATTGGATTACTCCCTCTTCACCCGGACTCCACCACTCCAACAGCCAAGCTCTGAATCACCACTCATCCGGACGAGCTCCCACTCTGTACCGAGAAGACCGCGAGGCGAGCGAGCTAGCGCACACGGACCTGGACCAGCAAGTGCTTGCTCACCAAAACTCAGAGGCAGAACTCATCCAGTAAACAAGCACCAGATTTTCCCCTATCATTTTTGGCGCTAGAAGGAGGGCCCATGTCGCCAGAACGCCCACTCACGGATTCGGGCACAGAGCGCCAGACGGAACCTGATCACCCTCGACTGGCGGAGGAAGCCCCGGGTGCCATGCCGACCCCTAACCGTTTCTGGAGGATGATGACTGACCCCGGGTTCCCCTCACCCGCATCAAACCCTGCGCCACCCATGGTCACTGCAGAGGCTTTCCTCGGCCTCACCAGCCAAGTCCAAGCACTAGCGGGGATGGTGCAGACAATAATCCCGTACCTACCCCAACTGGTGCATTCGGCGGCTCATCAACCAGCACCTCCGCGAGCGGAGTCACCAACGGCCCCAAGCCGGGGAATCCCGCCAGTCCCCGAGGTGCCACCACCTCAGGTCGCCGAGATACCACCACCTCGGGTCGCCGAAGGGCCACCACCTTGGGTCCCAGCTTCGCCGACCTCGACACCAACCCGATCCCAAAGCCGCTCTTACAATCCAGCACTGACTGAACCTGATCTCGACACTTTATCGACCAACTCCACCGACTCTTTGAGGGAGCAAGTCCGCCGAGTCCATCAACGACTTGACGAGGTCCAGAAGGAAGTCCTCAGATCAAAAGAAGAGACTGGGGAAAGTTCCAAAGGAGGCTCCCCGTTCACCCCCGAGATACAGTCCAAGCCCCTACCGGCCGCCTTCAGGCTTCCAGCCCTCGAGCCCTACGATGGCAGTGGCGACCCGATGGAACACATCGCCACATTCCGCTCCCAAATGACCCTTTACGATATTTCGGAGGCACTGATGTGTCGAGCCTTCCCGACCACCCTCAAGGGATCGGCCAGAACCTGGTATGCTCGTCTCAAACCCGCGTTCATACCATCATTTAACGTGTTAGCAAGAGAGTTCGAGTTGAGCTTTCTGGCAAGTGCACGCCCGAGGCCTACCACAGCCTCACTCCTCGGGATGGCCCAAGGGAGCGACGAGCCCCTCTCCCAGTTTGTAGGAAGATTCACATCACAAGTACAGGGCATCCCCGATCTCCATCCGTCCTTGGCCATCCAAGCATTTCTGACGGGCCTGAAGTCGTCAAGGTTCTTTTGGTCGCTGATCGAGCGACCACCAACAACTCTGCCCGAGATGTTGCAACGGGCGCACCAATATGTGGCGGCCGAGACACTGATAGCTGGCAAGCGGGACGAGACGAAACGCTCTCGGGGGGAACCGTCTCGTGCGCATCTAGCCCCACCTCCGAAGAAAAGAGAGGACAGGTCGGGCTTGTTACCAGCCAGACCTCCCCCGATTCCCCTCAACTCAACCCGAACGAAGATCTTCTTCCAGATACGAGAGAAGGTGCTCTTGAAAGCACCAAGCCCGATGAAGTCGCATCCCGAGCGGCGCGACAAGAGGAGGTACTGCCGCTTCCACCGAGAATATGGTAACGACACCGAGGAATGTCGTGACCTTCAGTACCAAATTAAGGACCTTATCCGGCGCGGGCACCTGCGGCGATACGTTCGCGAACAACCCTCTCCCTCTGACGGTCGGCCGTCTCGAGACCTGTCTCCCCGACCGCAGGGCCCGGTCGAAAAACAGATCGACGTCATCTTCGGCGGCCCAGCATCAGGCGGCAATAGCTCCTCGGCGCGAAAAGCATACGCACGATCCGAGACCGGAAAGAGGCCGCTACATCATGAAGACCTCGACGTCACGTTCAGGTCGGAAGGCGAGGAGCACTCCTCTCACGACGACGCGCTAGTAATCTCAATCCGCATGGCCAATGCCTACGTCAAGAGGGTCATGATCGACACGGGAAGTTCGACTGACATCCTGTATTTCGATGCCTTTCAACGGTTGGGATTGACCGATCTAGACCTCACCCCCCTAACATCTACCTTGACAGGGTTCACTGGTGATTCCATCTCTCCCGTGGGAACAACCACGATCCCCGTCACGTTCGGGGGGGAGCCGAGATCAAAGACTCTGCTAGTGTCATTCATGGTGGTCAAGCTCCCATCTGCGTACAACGCCATCGTCGGGCGCCCGACCCTCAATCGGCTCAGGGCGGTCGTGTCAACGTACCACCGGGTCTTGAAGTTCCCGACTCGAGCCGGGGTCGGCGAGGTCAGAAGTGACCCGAAGGAATTCAGGCAATGCTACTTAACGGCGACAACGCTGCGCAAGAAACCGAGAACCGAACCGTTCGGCGCCACGCCCACAGGTCCGGAAGAAAGCACCCGAGACACCCACTCCGCGGAAAGAGTCCTCGAATTGTCACTAGACCAGAACCGCATGGATAAGCTAGTAAAGGTCGGGTCGGAGCTCGCGGAGAATCAACAAGTTCAACTGGTAAATTTCCTGCGGAAGAACGACAATGTCTTCGCGTGGACCCCAAGCGACATGCCGGGGGTCGACCCAGAGATTGCCCAACACTACTTAAACATCTCCCCCGATGCCCGACCTGTGAAGGAGCGTCCGCGGAAATTCGCTCCGGATCGCCAGAAGGCCATAGAGGACGAGGTCACTCGCCTGTTGGCCGCGCATCTCATCGAAGAAGTAAAATACCCGACCTGGTTGTCCAATGTTGTACTTGTCAAAAAAACAAATGGAAATTGGCGGATGTGTGTTGATTATACTGACCTCAATCGGGCTTGCCCGAAGGACTGCTACCCACTTCCTCGCATCGACCAACTTGTGGATGCCACGTCGGGACATCAGCTGCTTTCCTTCATGGATGCCTTCTCAGGATACAACCAAATCCAAATGGCCCCGAGAGACAAAAAAAACACGACCTTTATCACACACAATGGAACATATTGCTACAAGGTGATGCCGTTCGGATTGAAGAATGCCGGCGCGACCTACCAGCGTCTCGTGAATCGTATGTTCAAGGACCAGGTCGGAAGGAATATGGAAATATATGTAGACGACATGATAGTCAAAAGCCGGTATGTCGAGACCCACCTCTTCGACCTGGAGGAGATATTTCGCACGTTGAGGAAATACAAGATGCGTCTCAACCCGGTGAAATGTACTTTCGGCATCACATCCGGGAAGTTCCTCGGCTTTATAGTGCATCAACGAGGAATCGACGCCAATCCCGACAAGATAAAAGCAATACAGGAGATGCAGCCCCCTAGGACTATAAAGGAGGTACAGCGACTTACGGGAAGGTTAGCAGCCCTAAGCCGCTTCATTTCCCGAGCCGGAGACAAGAGTTCAACCTTTTTTCGCGCACTAAAGTCGGCAAAAGACTTCAAATGGACCCCCGAATGCGAGGAGGCCTTCCGCCAACTCAAGAGTCACATCGAGAACCTGCCGCAACTAGCCTCGGTGAAGGATGGCGAGCCCCTCGGCTTATACCTCGTTGCGACCGACCTGGCGGTTAGCTCGGTCCTGGTAACACTTGATAAAGCCAGGGAAAGGCCGATCTACTACACTAGCCATGTTCTAGCGAGGCATGAGCTCCGCTATGCCCCCATAGAAAGGATAGCTTTGGCGCTGATCCTGGCCTCCAGAAAACTGAGGCCATATTTCCAGACGCATCCCATCAAAGTAATAACCGACCAACCCTTGCGCCAGATCCTTTCCAAATTTGATGTCGCAGGTCGGATGCTGAAGTGGTCGGTAGAGTTAGGGGAATTCGATATCGAATACGAGCCAAGAAAGGCAATCAAAGGTCAAGTGCTCGCGGATTTCCTCTCGGAGCTCACACTGCCACAAGTCCTGCAAAACCCGATCCCTGGATGGACTCTACATATCGATGGTTCTGCTAACTCGGAAAGAGGAGTCGGCTTGGTGCTCAAGGACCCCTCCGGCCACATCTACGAACATGCCTTGCGATTAGGATTCAGAGCTACAAACAATAAAGCCGAATACGAAGCGCTTTTGTTCGGTCTTAAGGTCGCAGCCGAGCTGGGAGCAGAAGACATAGAGATATTCACCGACTCTCAACTCGTCGCTGGCCAAGTTAACGACACGCTTGAGACCCGGGAAACAGCAATGGTCAAATACCTGGCCGAGGTGCGACGGATGACCGCTCGATTTCGAAGGTGTACCATCACCAAGGTACCTCGCAGCGAAAACGGGCAAGCAGATGCCTTGGCCAGGTTAGCTTCCTCCCGCACGACCGACACACCAACCGGAGCAATGCTAAAGACCATCGGGCCCTCCATCGGCCCGACTACGATGACTGTTGATTAGGAAGACGGAGGCTGGACCGACGAGATCCTCTGCTTCAAACAAGCGGGAGTCCTCCCCGAGGATAAGGCGACTGCCCGAAGAATCAGAAGGACGGAATCATGGTACTGCGTCGTTGATGGCCGTCTCTACCGGCGAGGCTTCAGCCGACCCCTACTTCGCTGTCTGAACCCGACCGAGGCGCAAACTACCTTAGCTGAGATCCACGAGGGACTATGTGGAGACCATGTCGGCGCTCGCACCCTGACACATATGGTCCTCAGGCAAGGTTACTACTGGCCCACGCTACGAAAGGATGCCCAAGCTTATGTTCGGAATTGTGAGCCATGCCAGAAGCACGCCCGACTCCAACATAGACCGATGGTACCACTCACGACTACCGACTGCGCCTGGCCCTTCGCCCATTGGGGAATGGACCTCCTCAGCCCCTTCCCCCCAGCCTCGGGACATAGAAGGTTTCTGATAGTCGGAGTCGACTATTTCACCAAATGGCTCGAAGCCGAGCCGCTGGCCTCCATCACCGAGAAACAAGTTGAAGGGTTCGTATGAAAGAACATCATAACCAGGTTCGGCCTCCCGAGGGCGATCATCACCGACAACGGCACGTAGTTCAACAACGTAAAGTTCAAAACATTTTGCCAGAGCTATCGCATCCAACTGAAGTTCAGTTCGGTTGCCCATCCCCAAGCCAACGGGCTCGCCGAGGTAACAAACCGAGTCATTCTTGAAGGGTTGAAGAAAAGGGTCTCCAACACCACGACTTCTTGGGTGGAGGAGCTCCCGAGTGTCCTATGGGCGTTAAGAACGACTCCAAAAACCCTGACGGGGGAATCACCTTACAGCCTGGCATTCGGGACTGAAGCCGTACTACCTCCCGAGGTGGTTTTCCCGACCCTTCGAGTCGAAACCCAACATCAAGAGGAGTCCGATCAGCAGCTCCGTGGAAGCCTCGACCTATTGGAGGAAAAACGGGCTGATGCTCATCTCCGAGCATTGGCCTACAGAAGAGCTGTAGCAAGAATCTACAACCGACGAGTACGCCCACAGCACGTCAGGTCGGGCGACTTGGTGCTCCGGAAGACCGAGGTCAGCGATCCGACCCGGTCCCGCGGCAAGCTGGCCCCGAACTGGGAGGGTCCCTACAGAGTTATAGATGTTATCCGAGACGAGACTTATACACTGGCAACCATGGAAGGACGGGTGTTGCCAAGAACCTGGCACGTCGCAAACTTACGAAAGTTTTACGCATGACAATGTCAGCAGAGTGACCTGGGTTGTATTACCATTCATGCCGAGTTGAAATGCAACTATGTCAGCAAAACGTCTTGACTTGTATTAACTTGGGAAAAATACAAAACAGGACGAGGGCCAAAATGAGGGCTACCCGACCCGAGCTACAAGCTTCAAAAAAAAAAAACAAGTGGAGAACACAGTCAGGACTCGAGAGGCGCCGAGTCGTCAAAATCCTGTTGCCGCTCCATCGGCACTGAGTCATCCTCGGGGTAAATAGTGAACGGATCTTCTTCAATGTCGGCATCGGGGTACCGGGCACGAAAGCGAGCCAGCGCCACCCGATACCCGTACTCATAAGTAACCCGTCCCATCCGTTTCAGACCCTCTTTAAAGCCGATGGACCCCTTGTACTCAGCAACAGCCTTTCCCGGCAGCTCGGCTCGGGCATGCTCCAGGTCCTTCACGGACTGCAGCAGCTCGTCATCCATCCTTCGAGCACCGGCACAGGCCTCCTTCAGCAGATGCTGGGCATCACCCAGATGGCCCCGTAGCTCTCTTTCTGAGGCTTCGCGTCTGAGGAGCTCCTCGGCTCTTTCGGCCTTTGTTTTCTCGAGCTCCTCTTTCAGTCTGGACGCCCGTTCCTCGGCCTCGGCAACCGCCTCGGGCCCGCCCTTAGATTTCAGGACATCGAGCTCCTCTTGCAGCTGCTTGACCCGATGGTCCATGAAGGTGATCAGTCGACCAGCATCATGAACCCGGTCAACCAGTGCCATTTGAAAGTGCTGGCTTTGCACGAAAGGACAATCTTAAAAAAAAAAAAAACAAAGGAAGATAAACTTACACTACGGAGGCACAAGTCGGTAGACTTACCAAGACAACCTCCTTGGTGGCTCGGGCCATCAAAACCTCCGAGGGAAGCGTGTACAGCTCCCTCGCCAATTGGGGATGGAGAATCCCCCTTTCGTATTCCTCGGCGGCCGACGAAGTGTGCCACACCTTCGTCGAGTTCTTCAGCCCCGCCCATCGAGCCTGTAGCTCCTTCTCGGGGTCTTAATGCCCCAGGTCAGACATCAGTAGGGCGTAATAGCCCTGGTCGCCCTTGTAGACCTTTGTCTTAAAGAGGTCCTTCATGGACCTCGGGCGCTCATGGACCGGAGAAGCAGCCCCCTCTTCGGACTCAGCGGGTGCCTCCGGCCTCTCTGGCGATGCGGCAGGCTCCTTACCCTTGGAGCGGGAGCGGGATCCCCCTTCGCTGACCTGAGACTTGTGCTTTCTCGTCAGCACCTTCGTCTTTTTATGCTGCTTCCCCGCAGTTTCTGCCTGTTCAGTCGGGGGGGGGGGGAGCTAGTCTTTTCAGCGGAGCCCTCGGAGCCTCCCTAGCAGGAGACGCGCCGACCTCACGAGCACTGGGGCGGCTCGGAGCGGCCCTTCCGCCAACCACTCTGGGCATCCCGCGAAGCTCCCTGAGATCCATCCGGTCTGCATCACAACTTACAGGTCAGTAAGAGATTAGTGAAGCTTGAGCAAAACAAAATGCTAGTACCCTTGGAGGCCGGACTCAAACCCGCCTCAGCGAGCCAAAGCTCGGTCATCTCCTCGATCGCACGAGAAGAGGAGAGAATCCCCTTCAGTCGACCGACCAGGACGATCTCCTCCTCGGACAGATAAGGGGGGGCGTTGCCGATCGGATGAGCTGACCAGCTGAACCCGAATCCCCAACCCAGACCACTAACGTAAAGATAGCGGGACTTCCAACCTTTGTTACTGGAAGGTGCCCCGCTGACCCTAAAACCAACTCGGGCGGTGAGGTAGTAACCGCCCCGACTCTTGCACAGGCGAAAACACGCCATGAACAAGTCCCGAGTCGGGATAATCCCAGCTCCTCGGCACTCACCTAAGAAAACCACAAGGTAACGCCACGAGTTCGGTGCTACCTGGCTAGGAGAAATTCTCCACCATTTCAGGCACTCCTCAATCAGAGGGTGCAAAGGAAACCGAAGACCGGCTTCCAAGGCATCTACCGAGATGCACATGTCGGGGACGTCCAAGCTATAAGGACGTTGCCCCGGCTCTGGGACATGCAACCCGTATTCAGTCGGGATGCTGTACCGTGCCCTAATCGCGACAAGTGACCCCTCAGTCACCGCCGAGTCGAGGTCATGATCTGACATCATGACCTCCAAGTCCCTTTGAACCCGCGCGTCGACAGGCGACGGGGGCTCGGAAGACGCTCCCGAGGAACTAACCTCGGGATCACCATGACTAGACTCCCCCAACCCCGAGGGAGAAACGACCCTGACACTAGTCGAGGAGTCCGACGAGGTCATCGCGACCTGTTAAAAAGGGGTTGCTGAGCTGAAAGGGCGAAGGGTGGCTAAGGTGGTCCGAGACGGAGGCAGGAAGAAGACAAAATGAGCAAGTGAGGTCTCTGCCCAACCCCGCAGCTAACTTATAGCACCCAAGGGAGTCGTTTCAGCTTCCCGAGGTAAGAGGAAGCGCCGCCACCCCGAAAAAGCACTCAACGCATTTAATGCGCCATAACTATGACCGAAACCCTAGGCAGGGGACGAAAAATATACATATATATATATATAATATTGTCCAGAGGCGTATATCCGGTTTCCGCCTGACTTAACCCCCTCGGCCAAATCTTCGGATTTGCGCCCGAGATCACCTTCTCGGCCAAATCTCCAGATTTGCGTCCGAGGTCACCTTCTCGGCCAAGTCTCCGGATTTGCGCCCGAGATCACCTTCTCGGCCAAATCTTCGGATATGCGCCCGAGGTAACCCTCTCGGCCAAATCTCCGGATTTGCGCCCGAGATCACCTTCTCGGCCAAATCTCCATATTTGCGCCCGAGATCACCCTCTCGGCCAAGTCTCCGGATTTGCGCCCGAGGTAACCCTCTCGGCCAAATCTTCGGATTTGCGCCCGAGGTAACCCTCTCGGCCAAGTCTCCGGATTTGCGCCCGAGGTCACCCTCTCGGCCAAATCTCCGGATTTGCGCCCGAGGTCACCCTCTCGGCCAAATCTTCGGATTTGCGCCCGAGGTAACCCTCTCGGCCAAATCTCCGGATTTGCGCCCGACTTCACCCTTGGCGAAAGCCCTACATTGCAATTCCCGAGCTTATGCTCGGTCGGATCGACTCTTGCTACATTGAATTCCTGAGCTCCTGCTCAGCCTGATAAACCGTCGCACTCAGAACTAGTTCAGGGCGATCTCGAACCAGCGGTTAAATGCAAGACCTCATCTTCGACACCCTCATCAGGCGCCTCGAGAAGGTCTTCCCGGGGGGGAGAATGATATGACAAATGCTGACCTGGCCGCCAAGTCATCACACCCTCGGACAGCTGGCCCGCCGACGTGGCCGACCCGACGCTGTCCTGGCCGCCTAGTCATCACACCCTCGGACAGCTGGCCCGCCGACGTGGCCGACCTGACGCAGGTAACCGACCGGATATACCGGGGGGGCCAGTGCTCGTACAGCAGACCTGACACAGGTAAGGTCGGCACCCCCCACCTGCAAACGCACGCCTCATTGCAAGTACAGCAAGCATGGTGGGAGGGTACGGCGGTATGGTAAACCATAAAGGCAGTAAGGTTATCAGGTACGAATGATCTACAACACCCACTATAAAAGCTCCTGCACCTCTACGGGGCAGGAGGATCGCAAAAACGAACCACTGAACTAACTTGATCGTCGGAGGGGTCACGTCGGGAACCTACCCGACCCGACCTCCTTGCAGGAGTTGGCGGCCGACCTTAATTGGATTACTCCCTCTTCACCCGGACTCCACCACTCCAACAGCCGACCTTCCAAGCCGAGCTCTGAATCACCACTCATCCGGACGAGCTCTCACTCTGTACCGAGAAGACCGCGAGGCGGGCGAGCTAGCGCACACGGGCCTGGACCAGCAAGTGCTTGCTCACCAAAACTCGGAGGCGGAACTCATCCAATAAGCAAGCACCAGATTTTCCCCTATCAATAACGTAATTACCCTAAGAGCAGCAAAACTGGTACGGCAAATTGGAACCATCAATTGAAAACATATAGGTCCACGCATGCGAAAATGACGACCGAAACAATCAACCTTTAATCTAATTTGTGAGAGCTGACAAACTATACCTCAGAGATATGATATGGTGGAGAAAATTGGACCGCCGGATTATTATGGATCGATCGAGTTATATATACATCTACGCTGGAGATGAAGCCATAGATAGAAAACAAAACTCACGGGGAGTAAATCACACAAAGAAGAATGAATGGGCTGCCATGCGAGCGCACTCAACATACATACCAAAGATCCTCCCCATCTTTGTCGACCCCTCTCGTAACAAATACCCCGTTCCGTATCTTGCTAATTTCCCCCAACGAAGAACTTGACCTATATTATCCATTTACGATCATGTACCTCTCATGTTGTCACCACTCTTCATGTTCTTGGACCAAGAACACCAATCCAAATCCCACGGATTTCGGGCAACACGAATGAGACGGAAATACTATCTCATTCGTCGCAGATTGGCGCCTTAGACAGAACCTTTGCACCGAAAACCTAGCGTAGCAACCCATTAAAAAGATAAACCAGATAGAATTAGTACAAGGCAAGAAATGCGAGTCCGCGACTCATTGCACTGAATTCGTGAAAAGAAGCAGAACCAACGAATTTCCGCTTGGATAGTGGAAAGTGAACTACGAGAATTCCATCACGAAGGTGCAAAATGCTATAACAGATCGATCGGTCCATGAGTTGGGACCAAGCCACCCAAGAGAAAAATAATAAAGATACGTATCCACCAACAAATCAGCAAAAACTCACCGTGATTGTCATCGAAAAGAGAGGAAAAGGAAAACTCAGATCCGGAAATCGGAGTAACAACAAGACAATGTTGTAAAGATCCAAGATATGAACAGCAAAAATAGCCAAGAAATGGAAAACCTAACCAAGTAGCCAGCAACATCTTGGAATTGAAGATCTGCCTCAGAGAAGTCCGGCGAAATCAGATCGACCAGAAAAAATGGCCTCTCCATGGCAAAACCAAAGAACGACAAACCCCGGGCCACCCAGAGAGAGAGAGAGAGAGAGGTAATGGCCGGGAGTTCGGTTTCTAGTGACTTGGGGGATGAAGACCAACGGCTGGATGTAAGCGGTGCTACACGAACGGACGTGATGCTTCCACGCGTGGTTAGGACTACCAGTGGCGGTTATTAGTTGGGTGGCTCATGGACGCATCGCACCGACTTGGTGTGGTTGATTCTTCTCGAACCCGCCTGGCTAGCCGTTACAAGGGTACGCGTGCTACGGGGACGAAACGGATGAAGTGACTGGCCCTTTTCGGGCCCAGACCCATCGTGTATTAGCCTTGGTTTGATTGGGCCTCACCAACTGGATCCAAGCCAGATTAGTCCTTTCGGCGTTCAGAGACCTAAAAGTTCTTTCCCATATCCGGCGCTTCTCCGTCATAGCGAATCCATCTGCTTCCCTCCTCTACTGGTTCTTTTTTCTCAATGAATTTGTATCACAATCTCTTATCGTGTTCAGAAGAATTTTGGGTCTCTTCCGCATTTGTTCTCTAGTTTCATCTTTCAGATTTATTTGTTGGTAATCTCGTCTCTCCGTCGATCACAAGCATGCCACATTGTCGTGCGAAAACCGGGGGTTGGGTTCTAAACTTTTCGATCGATGAATGACATTTCTTCCTCAACATATACGTTAGCTAGAAGGGGAGGATAGGCGAATAATGGAACCCCATAGAATTCTTGTGAGCATGTAATACCGTGGGAGTTCATCGTGCCCTTGCGGCCGTGAGTGTTCGTCCAAGGAGGAAGTAGCTTTGTTTGTATCTCAGATTCATGGCGAGGCCTCGTATGGAAGCTGCGTTTACTTGCGAATCAAGAGAAGTGAAAGCCGCGGAAACTGGGCATTCATTGCAAAGACAACCATCCATCCTACTACGGTGGAGAGCAGGAACAAGATATTTATGAGAACAAAACAGGAAAAAACGAAAGGTTTCATGTTCTAAGGAAACCCAAAGCCACCCATCTTGGATCATTCCACTTCTGGTCCAAAGTCAAACGATGAATGAGACCTTGCGTGCCTTGATAGGAAGGCCTTTGGCGAATTCAGGAAAGGCGTAGGCAAGAGGCTCATCCGGCTCCGCTATCTCCCAGTCGTAATTGAGGGCGAGGTGATGAAGGAACACAGCGATCTCCATCTTGGCGAGCTCCAACCCTGCGCAGTTGCGCAGGCCTTGCCCGAATGGCATGTAATTGTCGATCCTCGCAGTGCTACCGGAGATTGTCTGAAATCTCAACAACAACCGAGTTAGATCTCATTTTTCGCTACCTCAAACGTTCCTTTATGGATACGATCTGGAAACGGACCTGCCATCTCCAAGGATCAAACTTCTGGGGGTTGTCGTAGACGGCAGGATCCAAATGTGCAGCGGCAAATATGGGAATGATGCTCCAACCACTAGGGATGTCATACCCTGAAGAGAGTCCATCGAGTTGAGACTTTGGCGGAAGTAAGTGTCATGCACCAAGAGAATCTACTTCTCCGATCAACCTACTTCTACAGACGAGAAAGGAAAAAAAACTGCTTTGCTAATTTCTACCTTTGAACTGGACGTTAGTGTTGGCCTTCCTGTGAACGAACTTGATGATGTTGCCAAGCCGCAGCGTCTCGCTTATGACCTTTAACGAGCAATGCGATGCCATCAGAAGACGGTCGACGTTGTACAAGCGATAGCAGGAGAAGACATCTATCTATCTATCTATCTATCAAGAAATGAATGCATGGCTGAGGAACTCACGCATTGGGTAAACTCCATGTGCTTGTAATCCTCCCAGGTCAGGGCCGGAGGTACCCCCCTTTGTTTCTTGCCTCTAACTATCTCGAGGTGCTCTTCCTGAAACCAACGGTTCGGTTCCACACTGAGAAATAACACTCTACTAACGAGAAGACCAGCCGGCTACTCGAGATAAGATAAGGCATACCCTCAGCTGCTCGACTGCTTTAGGACAGTCATGGAGGAAATAGAGAACCAACGTGATGGCCGTGGAAGAGGTCTCGTGGCCGCCAAAGAGCAAACCCAGCAAGAGGTCACCGAATTGCTCGGCATCAAGGTTGGATTGCTCCAGAATGAACCCGAGAAGATCCGCTTCACCGATGCTGTCAGTTCCCTCTTTCTTCTTCTGGATCCTTTCCTCCATCAATCTCTCGATCACCTTCAAGATTGTGGCTCGCGACTACATCGCACCAAAGAGGAAACGTATTTTATTCAAACCCCACGGAGATTGGAGGAACTAGCAAAAGACGCGAGGCAGAGCTGGGTAACAGAGGAACGGAGAGTAGGTATGTGTGACCTTAACAGCCTTTCTGTAAGCAGTTCCGGGGATGTTGAGAGGAAGTGCGATCACCCCCTTCATGAACGACATGTACAGCTTCCGAAGCCGCTCTGTCTCCTCCTCACCGGGGTTCATGCTCAGTATGTTCTTCACCATAAGGTTGAAGGTAATCTGCACGAATGGCCGCCGAACCAGCAATGAATCACGATCAAAATCGTGTAGGAATCAGAACCAAAACACATGCAAGACGCAAGCGACGGATGGAGATGATCCAACCACAGGAGTAGTTTTTCATGTTAACTAACCTTGCAAGCCTCCTCTTTGGCCGGGAAAGGCGTGTTCTCGGGCCAGGACTCGAGGTTCTGCACCACGTACCGCTCGGAGTCGACGAGGAAGTTGGCCCGGAGCCTCGCGATGCCCATGAAGTTGACGGCGAGCGACTTCATGTAGCGGTGCATCTCCCCCGTGAGCACAAGCATCGACGTCTTGCCGAGTATATCCGCCACGCTCTTGGGGAAGCTCGGCACGAACAGCCTGTCGTCGTTCATCAGCACGAACCGGTTCAGCTCGGCGTCCGCCGACACGATGGTGGGCGCGCCGAACAGGTTGGACTTGTATATCCGACCATATCTGCGGATTACACACCAAGAGAAGAAAAAAAAGAAGCAGAAGCGATGGATCAGATAGGAGGGAGGACATTAATCAGTTACTTTTGCAGGATCTAACTCCTGGTGATGGTAGATCAGGAGAGTAGTAAGTAGTACATGGTTGGCTAGATAGCACTCGAACATTACTTGTTAATGCGATCTTCCATGTACTCCCCCAGGGAGTTGCAAGGATGTTGCCTCCGGAAAGCGATGGTCTCTCCAATAAGAGGCCACCCCATACTCCCAGGTGGGAGGTTAAGGCACTTGGTCTTCCGGCTCTCGCTGTTCCTTAGGCTAAGGGCGGCGACCAGGAGGACTAGGAGGGTGGGGAAGAGGAAGAAGAGAATGATCACAGGAGCCATCGCCTCTCGTCTCCCTCGCTCTCACTAATGCCACCCTCCCTATCTGGTCCCTTTGCAGCGCAGATGGGATGCAATGCTGGTGTTATAATCAGCCAAGCGACTGCGGGACCGATCAAGCGGCGGGAGTAAAAAAAAAAACACACACACACACAAAGAAGAAAACGTAGAACGATACTGCGGTGCTGGGCGTGCGAGTTGAATGCTACCTACCCACGTGAAACTGTAGCTCTGACACCCAAACCTACTCGCTGCTGCTTTCGGAGGGTGGTAGAGTCGACGGACGTGATGTGCCCGAGCACTCGGATCTACAGATGTCTGATGGAGCGCTAACCCCGCTCGTTACACTCAGATCTGCAGGAAGCGATGCTGCATTAGATCGGGAAAATTTTAAAGGTGTCAACATTGTAACTCTGAGTCCCACCATTGCTTCTCTTCCTTGCTGAAGAATTATTTTCCATAAATAATAATAATATTATTAGTAGTTTAAATTTAATGAGCATCACGTGCTGAGTAAAAATAAGTCACATGCCGACGAACGATGAGACAATTATTAAATATTAACTGGAAGATATATCAAATGGAGATGGACATGTCGTGGGTCTAAAGATGCTATGATTTCCAAGATTACAACGGTAGGAAAAGTTTATAATCGATAAGTGAGCAGCTTTGATCTAATCCTCGGAGCGCAAAGCAAGACTTCAACGCTTAAAAGAGAAAACAAGAAATTAGTTTACAGTTGAAACGCGCACACACCTGTTCATCGGAACTAAGCATTAAACGTAGACTTTTATGCCTGAGAAAAATAATGGTTAGATTTTTTTTTTGTGATACGAACTGATCTTAACTTTTAACTTGCTGGAAATTTGTGGCGATTAGTAGCACCATTTAGGATAGAACCAAGTGAGCAGCGTTGGATTCACAGAATATGCAAAGACATTTTTGTTTGAATGTGAGGGGATGATTGATCCCACGACAATTCAGTTTTTGTAGCAGTAGTTATGAACTATAAAAGACTTTGGAATTGCATAATCGCGTCTCTCTCTCTCTCTCTCTAATTATTTAAGAACAGTGTCACAGCGCGATTGCATGCTTGCAATCGATGACGTTCACTGCTGCATCAGTAAACCACGTCTTTCGCAGCGTCATATCTCAAAACTCCGACTGATATGAACATTGCATGACAAAAGATAGAAAGATGGTGGGAGAAACTGGTCGAGCTAATCCCTCCGCGAACTAACCACAACCCCAACTCAATCGTTCCGCTCCCTCACCCGCACCGGCAGTCCCCCCTTCAACCTCAAGATCATGATGTATTCCAGCTCCCTCTCTCTCTCCTTATCGACCACCTCGATCTCGAACTTCTCCATCACGCTCGCCGCTACCGCCTTCATCTGGATGTAGGCCATGTCCTTCCCCAAGCACATCCTCGGCCCCGCGTGGAACACCGGGAACCGAAACGGATTCATCGGTCGGTACTCCCCGTCCTTGTTTAGCCACCGGTCCGGCCTGAACTCCCCACAGTCTGCTCCCCATATCGCCTCCATCCGCCCCATCGCGTACGAGCTGTACATCACCGTCTTCCCCTTGGCCACCCGCTTGCCGTCTGGCCATTCGTCGTCCGCCGCGCACTCACGCATCTGCAAGGGCACCGGCGGGTACAGCCGCAGAGTTTCCGACAGCGCCGCCTGCAGATAGTCCATCTCCCTCAGTTCGTCTAGCGTGAACGCTCCCCCCTCCTCTGGGTTCGGGCGCCCCGAGCGGACCCGTCGGATCTCGCTCATGATCCGCTCCTGCACCACCGGTCGGGTCGAGATGAGCCAGAAGAACCAGGTCAGCGTCGCCGACGTGGTGTCGCGCCCGGCCAAAACGAAGCTGATGACGATGTCTCGGAGGAACTCGTCCGAGTAGTCCGCCTCCGCGATGAACCGGGACAGGAGGTCGTCGCCCAGGGCCGCCGCGCCGGCCTCCTTCCTCGACCGGACCACCCGCATGGCGAACCGATGGACGGCCGCGATCTTCTTCTTGAAAATCCCCTCCGAGCCGATGCCGAGGAGTCGCTTCAGCTTCCAGGAGAATTGGAACGGGTGGCTGTATCGTTCAACCATGAGGTTGATGGCGTCCTCGAAGGCATGGGCGAATTCGCGGACCTCGTCGTCTTCGTCATGGGTGAGGCAGGCGGGGTCCACGTCGAAGGCGACCTTGCAGACGTTGTCGAAGGCGAGGCGGTCGAGGAGCTCCTGGAGGTCGAGGACCTCGCGAGCGGCGGCCGCGCGGGAAAGGCGACGGAGGAGGCGGCCGGCGACGGCGAGGCGGACGTTGCTGAGGATGAAGGTGCGGATGGTCTTGGTGTTGAACTCAAGGCTAGCGGTCTTCCGTTGAATGCGCCAGTGGTCGCCGTCGGAGTTGAAGATGCCGCGGCCGAGGAAGTCGGCGAGTGTGGTGGTGGAGCGGAGACCCTTGGGGTAATTGTCGAAGCGGGTCTTGAGGATGTGCTCGACGTTGGAAGGATCGGCGGTGACGACGCCCATGAAGGTGGTGACGGTGTGGGTGGGGCTAGCGGCCAGGAGCTCCGTGGTCCAGTCCAGGATCCGGTGGCTGTTCCTGAGGAGCTCCGAGAGGGAGGCGCCGGACCCGGACTTGGGTTTCGCCTTGGACTGCTTCGAGGGACCATAGATGCAGTAAAGCAACACAGGAAAGGCGAGAAGAGGGAGGAGGACGAAGAAGAAGAGCTTCATTCTTGTCTACTGCCGGTGCGTGCGTGCGGGGTTGTTCCAGTGTTTGTTGTGCGCCGGAGACATCTTTAAGCCTATATGTTCCCCGTCCATGTCGGCAATAATGCATGAACCCCGTCTTGCAACCCTGGGACGAATAAAATGACAATAAAAAGTACAAAAATAAACAACATCTTTAGCTTGAGGTTTTCACCTCTCTCTCTCTCTCTCCCTTTCTCATATAATTGCCAAAACACTTTCGAAAGTGGAGCAAATTAGATCAGCTTCGATCCAAAGGGTCCGTGAAATCCAAAGGATCCAAATCGAAGCCACAGCACCGACCAAGAAAGACAGAAATCGAAGACCACGAATCGACCGACCCGTGATTACTGTTTGACGTGACGAACGAAATTGATCTAAGTGTGACACCCAAACGTTATGGGTTCATGACACGTCACGGCCGTATCAATATTAAAAGCATTTTCTGAGGAGCTAATCGAGCAATCTTTCTTTGCCGGCGACCTTACCATAAAGTAGATCGGAGAGACGACGACGGCTTCCTCGGTGTGGATGGACTATCTCGATTTGACCTCATCCCTGTGTATGTGGTTGTGCAAGCTAATCGAGAGGACGGTACAAATATTGGGACATTATGACTCGTTTAGTCACTATGACTGCCAGGTCACAACATCAGATCCGGAGCTCAATGTGCAATTGCAGCAGTCCAGTGGATATGCCTTTGCACCGAAGGCTTCCGGAATCGTGATCCGATGAAGCGAATCCCTCTCTTTAGTTAGATCTTAATCTTACGACGCTTGTTGTTATTGCACGGGTAGATGTAGTAGTCCAAAGGGCGGGCAGTGTGTGGGTGAATCTGAGCCAATCCTTGAGGCCCAGTATCGTGTCCAGAGCCCAAAACGATATGAGGCGAGGCCCGGTCGAGCAACCTTCTAAAGCAGGGCATCATAACTTTTTCAAATTTTTTTTTTAATTTATTCGATCACTGTGATATATGGGCGTCCGATGCAAATTAAATTACAAAGAGAGCGAGCGAGCGGTACATATTGATATCGTGGAAAGTGCGCACACACAGTGGAGAGATGACATCAAGTCGGCCTTCACATGATAACCCACCCACTCCAAGTCGAGGTGAGATTAGCATCAGGAGATGGTGATGATATTAAAAGGGATGGATGTGGAGCACGCGAAAACCAAAATATTTATTGTAGGACGTGCAGTTGGGGGGAAAAAGAAAAAACACCAACCGGCAGGACTGAAGAAAGATGGAGGGGCTAAAGTACGTCGATGTACCCGCCCGCTGTCCCAATAATACAAAAGAGGCCACGAGAGAGAGAGAGAGAGGGAGGGTAGGTGCCATCAACGGTCGGGATGCAAGATGGGCAGGGTGAGACCAGGAGGATTCAATTGGGTGGCACAAATCCATGGGTGGCAGTCAGCGTCAAACAGGCCATGAGAGAGGGTTCCATCGTCTACATCTGGATGGAGTTTAAAATATAACGCACTCACGTTGGGAATCGAGCTCCGGTCAGATCATTTGGCACTGTAGAAGCAGTACAATTGTAGGAGGCATGTGGTAATTAAACAAAACCAACACCATGTGTTTCATCATCGATGATCCCAGAAAGGTCGTCTGCATGCGAAATAATTTACCTTGGATAAAAGTAAGAATTACTATGATCGCATACAACTGCACCAACATCGCTTTCGCATAGACGTGCGTATTATCTAGCGGGAATGGGCAGATCCAAAGCAAATAATAATGATAGTAATAAAAAAGGATGGCTCTGATCAAATCTTCATCGTGGCTATCAACAGTCGGTGTCATGTTTCGGATGCAATCGAGGAAAAGGAGGAGAAAAAAAAAAAAAAAAAAATTTAAGCGCACGGGCAAAAGGTGACCGATTATATAAATTCCACCCACGTTCTCGGTCCCCGATGCAATCAATGCCTCGTCACTCGGGTCACACGTGACACCCGGACGTGCTTCGTCGCGGTGCCTACCGCCTTCTCCAAACCGGTAGGTGACGGAATTAATTGCGGCTGCCAAAGGACGTTGGCAGGCATTGTCCTTTGATTCTGAACCCGCGAGGGGCGCTTTTGGCTCCTTGGAGGAGGAGGACACCTGCTGTAAAACTTTGATTTAAGAATATCTATCATATATAATAATTAAAAATAATATTTTTAAAAATAAATAAATAAAAATCTATTATATCTCAAAAGAAAAATTTATTATAATTTTTTTATTATTAAAAACAACATTTTTTTATCATTTATTTTTAATTATTTAAATTAATCTTAACACATCCCCTGATTCAAATAGTTGTAATGTAAAAGTTATCTTTTGAATAAAATTTTATTTCACCGAAGTTTTTACGAATATAACAAAAAAAAACTGATCTTCATCTTCACTTTTCTCACAAGACTCGTTAGAATCATTGTTGATTTTTTATGCTTGAGACTTGTTAGCTTGGTGAATATTCATCATCAAGACTTTCTTCAAAGCTGTCATCCTCATCTTCATCATTGTTAGTGCTCTCCTTTTTAACCGTCTTTTTTTCTTACAAGTTTATCAATAATAGATGGAATACAATCTAAAACTTTTTAAATTATGGCTTCTAACTTTAATCAACTTTAGTCTTATTGTGAGATATCCTCTTATCAGCTTAGGTTTTGAATGATTCGTCATATGAGATAGTTTTGTAAAGATCTATAAAAATTTATATGATCTTATAATTTATCCATAATAGTAACATGAAAAGAGAAATTCAAAAAATAATATGAGAAAAACTTTACTTTAATTTTTAAATTTTTTTTATCATAAATTAAGTATTTTTTTATCATAAAAAATGTCATAATATTTTTTCTCATTAATTGACTAATTAGATTTTATTTTAAATTAGGAATAAATATCATATAATCAATAGTTTTTATCATATTTAATATTCACAACGAATGTTCATTTTTATTCTATTTGAACCTTATTATCATTTCTCATTTTGTACTTACATCTAATTCAATCAAGTCTTTAAAATAAACTTGTATCTCCTATCATATCATTATTGTATCAATTATCTAAAAACTAAATAGATCTAAAATATTTATATGAGATGTTATAAAAAAAAAATTTATCTTGTTTGTTATTAATTTTTATGATAATTTATTTAATTTTTGTTATAATAGTGGATGACCATAATTATATAAATTTTACAATAAGAATTGAGAGGAATATTTGAATTTTTATTTTTTACTAATCATTTTTTTAATATATCCAATTTTTTACAACCAAAAATATGGATGAATTTATTCGTTACCATCATTCGAGTTCCTTTGGCCCTCGTTTGATTGATCAATACTTCCGCTATTTTGATCTCTTCGTCTAGATTTAGTTTTGATAATTTTCTTTTAGTCATTATTCTAATTTATCTTTTTTTGAAGAATATATTAAATAGTTTCATTTAAAAATTTATTTACTTTTAATTTATATACCAAATTGATTTATTTAATTCATCAATTGTAAATGTAATTGCGTCTTTAGTTTATTCTACCGTAGTAAATTTTATATCAAATTTTAAAAGATAAATTTTGTAATATTTTTTCTATTACATTTTCATCTTATTTGATTCAAAATAAAAGATACTTTTGAGAAACAAATTGTAATCGATTCTATTCATGTCGAACAATTGAAAGCTTAATTTTTTTTTAAACTTCATTTGTGTATCTAAACATAATTATTTATATTTTTCAAGTTTTTATTGATGTTGATATTATAAAAAAAATGAAGAATCATCAGTTACTTATTGTAGTATTCTTATTAATCAGATTTTTTATTTTTAGAAATATTAGAATCTAATATATCATACTTGACAAAATAATTATCTACTAAATTTCATAATTCATGTAAAATAAATTATTTTTTTTTAAATTTGATAATTATCATATTTGAATATATATGAAAATTGATTGAAAACACTTACTCGAAATGTGTGTCATATATTTTTTTGTTTCTAGATCTACTAATTCTTTTTTAATCGATATACTCTTGTTGATTTTTTTAGAATTAGGCTATGATATTGACTCATCTGCATAACTTGAATAAGAAGGAAAAGAGTAAAGCAAAGAAAATTAGGAGTAATTTGAATGTGTAAACATTTTAGATTAATAAAAAACTACATGTTTATATCCACTAAAAGATAAAATAAAAAAATATCGTATTCCAATAAATTTATTTATCTTAATATATTTATTTAAATATTTTTTTATTTTATTTAAAATTTATAATTATTTTTATTAATGTTAACACATGGAGAGCTGGGCCACCGTTGCTTCACGCAGCTCCTGTCAACGCATGAATGTTTTCCATGTGCAAGCCTGCCGCATCGGCATCCGAGACCGTACACTCTGCCACCACCAGATCCATCCTTCCCGACCATTAATGAAAGGCAAAGCACGGAATCGCTTCGCTCTCTCTCTCTCTCTGTCTGGAGGAAGACGACGCTTCAGCAAGAACCCTGTATTTACTTACCACTGGGCGTGCTCCGCGTGCAGAATAAATAATAAGAAAATGGAAAACGACGGGGGTGTTATCGAGGAGTCAGCTCGTCTTTACTCTTGGACGCCAGCGCAGGCAAAGCACGTGAACCAAGCGGCACGTGGTGTTCTCGACATCCCACTTTGAACGCTTCATTTACGTTTTACCAGTCACCCCCCCTACGTGTCCGGATGCACATCTCTGTCTCTTTCTCTCTCACCCACACACGCACTACCTACCACGACCACCCGGTAGCTCATTGACTGTAATTTCCACGCAATGCCATGTCATTGCTTAGTGTGGGCCAACAAGGAGACCACCATCCATGTGGCTGGGCTGTCCCTGCGCGGCCCAATCATCCGTAGCAGGCGTTCGATCGATATGATTTCTCGCCAGGAACTCGGACGGGAATGCGGATACGGGTTAAGTTCTGTCGGAGTGGCCGTTGGCATCCCATCCTATATGGGCTAACACGCTGTGTGGCCCAGAATGAATGACTAGCATTCGATGATCCGAGCACGCGTCTTCTTCTGTGATCTGTTTAGCATAGCATTCGATGCTCAACTCATGCGCTCTTTATGGTTTGTGTTGCAGTTACGTGTTGTTGATTGGCATGCATCTCCAAATGGTAATCCGCCCTCGACCATCATTGCGCCTAAATTTTCTTTCTGAAGGGCTCGCCTAACCCTCTCCGATCGTTCATTAATTTTGTTTATGGTGGGTGGGTGTACGATTCACTGAATATTTTAGATCCTAATAATTTGGCGACTCACAGCTTGTTTTCTTTTTTAGCATCTAAATAATAATAATAATAATAATAATAATAATAATTTAGTATAAAGAGAAAAAACAAGCAAATATGACCGTCTGCACACTAGAGGGAGAGATCCATAGGATAATCCTCTCGTTGATCACGGGATAAATAAATAAATAAATAAATAAAGTTCGCCCGAGTGGAGATGTTCCCATCGCCTTATATTTGGTATAAAAAATACGGAGGACGTTACTTCCTGCACTCTGAGGCATAGAGGTGGGTGGGGTGGGGGGAGAGAGAGAGAGAGAGAGAGGAGAGAACAGAGAATGACACTCGAGCTCCTCCTCCTGATCTCCACGGCCGTAATAGCCGTCATAATCTTCTTCGCCTTTAGGAGCAACGGGAATGGAGGCGGCAAGGCGTACAAACTGCCACCGGGCAGGATGGGTCTGCCTCTCATCGGTCAGACCATTGCTTTCATGCAGCCTCACTCCTCCGCCTCCTTGGGAGACTTCGTGGACCAAAGCATGGCCAGGTTTGTTACCGGATTCTACCAACTCGATAGAAGCCATGTCCAGCATACTCGATTTATTTATGGATTGCCACTTTGATACTCTTGGTTGCAGGTACGGGAAGATCTTTAGGATGAACTTGCTGGGGAAGCCGACGATCGTGTCCACCGATCCGGACTTCAATCGGCTCATCCTGCAGAGCGAGGGGCGGCTGTTCGAGAACAGCTGCCCCACCAGCATTGCGGAGATCATGGGAAGGTGGTCGATGCTGGCGCTGGTGGGGGACATCCACCGGGAGTTGAGATCCATCGCTGTCAACTTCATGAGCAACGTGAAGCTCCGAACGTACTTCCTGGGAGACATCGAGCGTCAGGCCGTGAAGATTCTCGACTCGTGGACGGAGAACGCCACCTTTTCCGCCCAAGAGGCGGCCAAGAAGGTTTGGATCCGGATTTACTTTTGTTTAGACCGAGTCGATCGGGTTTTGGTTCTTCTGGTTACATTGATTGACACCGATGCGGGGGCGCGGCGCCTGCAGTTTGCCTTCGGCCTGATGGTGAAGCATCTGATGAGCATGGACGAGAGCATGCCGGAGACGGAGCAGCTGAGGAGAGAGTATCACGCCTTCATGAAGGGAATGGCATCCATCCCTCTCAACTTACCGGGCACCGCCTACAGAAAAGCCTTGCAGGTCTGCTTACATTTACTTCCTCGTTTCGCCTCTATGTACATTTTCTACTGGCCTTCCAAGGTTGCCTCTCTCGTCTACATGTTTATAGAACCAGATAACATGGCCAACTAATCTAGACATGGGAAGAAAGAAAAGAAAACAACTTGAGCGACAAATTGTGTGTGACTTCTACCTGTGTTCTGCATGGCGTTCGGATATCGTCCCTATGTATGCAGTAGTCGCGGAGAGGTTTTTAATAGTAGGACAGAAAAAAGGGAGATCGAGCAAGCAAATGCCTGAAGTAGGCAGCTTTGGTAAAGCATGCCTTTCTGGGTGGTCGACTCGTTAGTTAGCTATACTCAATTTTTAGTGCTCTCAGACTGCTATACTGTGGCATCTGAAGGGCCTGTGCTCCCTAGCGACATGTACATTTTGTCCTTCCATTTGTAGTTTGATGTGCTCAGCATCCATCGTTGCTGGGCCTGTGCTTGTGTGTGGTTTCTGAATCGTGGTTTGAGCCCTTTTTTTTTTTTTTATTCTCTCGACAGTCAAGGGCCACCATCCTCAAGATCATGGGGCAGAAGCTGGACGAAAGGATCACTAAGATCCGCGAGAAATGCGAGGGGCTTGAAGAGGATGACCTCCTGGCGTCGGTGTCGACGCATCCAACTCTCACCAGAGAACAGATCCTTGACCTGATACTCAGCATGCTCTTCGCCGGCCACGAAACATCCTCCGGTGCCATCGCTCTTGCCATCTATTTCCTGCAGGCCTGTCCTAAAGCGGTTCGGCAACTGCGAGTGAGCCCAGCGCGAGACTCTTCTTCTATTATGACATATGTTTCATCATATTTTTGGTCGAGTAACAACGACAAGCTTCTCAGGAGGAACACGCTGAGATCGCGAAGCTAAAGAAGGAACGAGGGGAGACCGCACTGAACTGGGATGACTACAAGAAGATGGAGTTCACGCATGCCGTAAGTTCTATTCTGTGCCACTCACTACAACCATTCGTTCACCATCCATAGGCGGTAACAAAGTAACAAAAGGGTAAACACGTCTCCCACAGGTCATCAATGAGACGCTAAGGCTAGGTAACATCGTGCACTTCCTGCACCGGAAAGCCATCAAAGATGTGCAGTACAAAGGTAAGATGCGAATACTTACTGTTAATTGTCATCACAAGAAATGAGGAGCCCATCATGTGTTCCTTTTGGCAACGATGCAGGTTACGATATTCCATGTGGGTGGGAAGTGGTTCCTATAATCTCAGCAGCACATCTGGATCCGTCGATCTACGATGAACCACAGAGTTACAACCCATGGAGGTGGAAGGTCAGCAATGCGATAGATATATATATATATATATATACACACAGAGAGAGAGAGAGAGAGCAAGAACATAGTTTATCGTGGCAATGCACCAGATAGATAGCTTGATTTCCAACAAGCATTCAGGGCTTGTGTAGTAAGTAAGTACCTCAACATCCAATCGTATCCGTCGCCAATTCTGTATGTTTGTCTCGCATGCAGGCAATCCTTGCGACGGTGACGAAGAACAGCAACGTGATGTCGTTCAGCGGCGGCCCCCGACTGTGCCCTGGAGCAGAGCTTGCAAAGCTAGAGATGGCCGTCTTCCTCCACCACCTGGTCCTCAAGTACGACTGGGAGCTGGCCGAGCGTGACTTCCCCGTCTCCTTTCCTTTCCTCGGCTTTCCCAAGGGCTTGCCCATTAAGGTTAAGCGACTCGGGGGTAACCAAGTGGCTCAAGATCATTATGGAGACAGGTGCAGCAGCTAGGGATCGGGCTGTCTGCTTTCGTTGTCTGGGAATCGGAGCCTGTGAATCGATAACGTTTCCAATTGTTTTGCTGGGACTTTGATGCATGCGTATCTGAATGGTTATGCTGTTGTGATAAGCCAAAGACTTGCTCCACCTGGAATCTACAATGTATGCTTTGGTTATTAGCATCTCTATGTTTCTTCAGACAAGTTTCTTAGTTGATTTTTCTTTTCTACTTTTTTGTTTGTGGCATGCAATTAAGGGAATGTGGAATAATATATTTCCTATTTGTATATCAAAAATAAGATTCTCATCAAATTTATCATTTTATTATAAAAAGATAAGTATTAACCAGGTAATAAACCATCCACCAAAATGACACCAAAATGAGACATTAAATTTTAACATGAAAAACTCAAAACGAGAAAAATCACGGTACCGTAGTTCACTTAACTTTCACTATCATCGTAATTGATAATAAATTTATAATGAACATTCTCTAGACAACTAGATGATCATCACAATATCAATAATATATATGTCTTGGTTTACAAATGAGATAGCATCATCAAAATATATGGATCTCACAATAGAAAAATATCATATCTCACCAAATGAATATTGCAGAAAATCATTATAGAGATGATAGATTATAAATCAATACCGTTAGGATTGTAGAGCTTGCTGCAAAGATTCTCCGTATAAGATTTGGGCCAAATCTGAGGAAGTTTCACCATTCGATCTTGTAAAACCTATTTCTCTCCTTATTTTTTCCTTTCTCTTTCTCCTTACTATCCTCTCGGTTTTCTGCCGCCGCCAACAGCAACTCACCTCATCCCACTCATGCACGCAACTCCACTTAGTTAAAGTTTTCTAACTTAACTTTTTTTTTTTTTTTTTGACTGGTCCAAGCCCACCTATGGGATGGACCCAACAAATTTCCCCCTCCAGCTCATATGATGGGTTGTACTAAGCTCGTTCTTTGTCTACATATTTCAAGTTTATCTTTAGGTAAAAATTTTGTCAATATATCTAAATCATTCTCATCAGTATATACTTTTTCTATATATAATTATTTCATCTCAAGCACATCACGAATCCAATAATATCTTTCATCAATATGCTTGGATCTAGAATGATATGTTGAATTCTTGGAGAGGTGGATGACACTTTGACTGTCACAGTAAACAGTGTATCCTTCCTGTTTTAAACTCAATTCCTGTAGAAAATTTTTCATCCATAAAAATTCCTTACAGGCTTCAGTAATTACTATATATTCTGCTTATGTGGTCGATAGAGCAACATAATTCTGTAACTTAGACTGCCAAAAGACTGCTCCCCCTACAAAAATCATCAAAAACGCTGAAGTGGATTTTCTGGAATCAATATCACCAGCCATGTTTGTATCTGTGTAACCCTCTAGCACAGGTTTACCAATGCCAAGACATAAACACAACATGGTAGTATCTCTTAAATATATGAAGATCAATTTTACTGCTGTCTAATGTTACTTACCAGGATTAGAGAGAAATAGGCTGACAACTCCGACTGCATAAGCTATATCTGGCCTAGTGCAAACCATAGCATACATCAAACCGTCTACTGTTGATGAGTAAGACACTTTGGACATTTCTTCTTTTTCTTTCTCACCTGTAGGACATTGTTTTGAACTCAGCTTGAAATGAACTGCAAGTGGAGAACAAACTGGTTTGGCATTATTCATGTTAAATCTTTCAAGAACCTTTTCAATGTAGGTCTCTTGAGATAACCAAAAAATTTTATTCTTCCTATCACGAAGAATCTTCATGCCAAGAATTTGTCTCGCCTATCCTAAGTCTTTCATAGCAAAAGACTTACTTAGTTTCCTCTTAAGCTTCTCAATTTTACTAGCATCATGGCCAACAATCAGCATATCATCAACATATAGCAGGAGCATAATGTAATCATCATCTGAAAACTTCTTCGTAAACACACAATGATCATATATGGTCTTATTGTACCCTTAGCTCATCATAAAGGAGCCAAACTTCTTCTTCTAAGTCCCCATGCAAAAATACAATTTTCACATCAAGTTGCTCTACTTCTAAATTCAAGCGGGCAGCTAAACCAAGAACAACTCGGATAGAAGACATTTTCACCACAGGAGAAAATATTTCTTTAAAATCCTTTCACAACTAACCGTGCCTTATATCTTTGTTGTGAACTATTATTTTCGGTCTTTAATTTATAAACCAATTTATTCTTGAGAGTTTTCTTCCCTGTAGGCAACTTTACCAAGTCATAGGTGTGGTTCTCAAGCAAGGATTTCATCTCTTCTTGCATGACTTTAACCCACTCATTCTTGTGCTCATGTAGAATAGTTTCTTAGTAAGTTTCTGGTTCTACACCATCAGTCAACATAATATACTCATGTGGAGGATATCTTGTAGATGGTCTTCGCTCTCTTGTAGATCTTCTTAGTGGAATCTCATCTGGTGGTGGAGGTGCTTGCTCAATCTGTTCAGTTGGATCAGCTTCATCAACTGTAGAAGTATCATCACTAACATTCTCACCACCATCTTCTTGTCCATCTCCCCCTTGATCATCATGAACTATAGGTGGAGGAACTGGGCTCAAACTCAAAGGAGTATAAACAGAGGTATTTTACTTCTCAACATTATCACCATCTTCAAATAATTGGTCTTCAAGAAACACGACATCTCTGTTTCTGATAATCGTTTTATTCACTGGATCCCATAATCTGTACCCAAACTCTTCATGACTATATCCCAAGAAAATGCATGTTTTTACCTTATTACAAGCTTGGATCTCTCATATTTAGGAATATGAATAAATATTTTACACCCAAAGACTCTTAAGTGATAATAAGATACATCTTTCCCTTTCCATACTCTCTCTCGAACATCACCATTCAGAGGAACTGATGGAGAAAGATTTATCAGATCAACTATAGTTCTCATAGCCTCCCCCCAAAGAGACTTAGGTAACTTGCATAGGAAAGCATGCACCTAATCCTTTCTTCAATGGTTATGTTCATCCTTTCTTGCACAATGTTTTGTTGAGGAGTTTTAGGAATTATCTTCTCAAGCCTGATACCATGAAACCTGCAATAATTTTCAAAAGGATCCCTGTACTCACCACCATTATCTGCTCAAACACACTTCAATTTTTTTCCAGTTTCTCTTTCAACACTAGTATGAAACTCTTTGAAAACATCGAACACCTAGTCTTTAGATTTCAAAGTAAAAGCCCAAAATTTTCTAGAATGATCATTAATAAAAATAACAAAATAAAGAGCACCTCCAAGAGTTCTAATTTTTATAGTACAGATATCAGTGTGAATAAAATCAATGACATTTAATTTTCTAGATGATGGATAAGAATGAAAAGCAACTCTATGTGTTTTTTCGGCTAAGCAATGATCACAAATTTTAAGAGATATACCTTGTAGCTTTGGTAAGAACTACGTTCTAGCAAGAGTTTGAAGTCCCTTCTCGCTGATATGACCAAGCCTTTTATGCCAAAGATCTATACTTTCATCCTTTTGGACTTCATTAATCTCTCCTTTGTGTAGCTTAGCCTCCATAACATAAAAGGAGTTCTGCTTCTTTCCTCTTGCCACAACCAGAGAACCTTTAGTGAGCTTCCATTTGCTTTCACCAAAATAGTGCATAAACCCCTCATCATCAAGTTTCCCTATAGATATCAAGTTTAGACGACTATCTGAAACATGTCTTACATCTTTGAGTATCAATTTGCTCCCAATATTGGTTTCCAAGAAAATATCTCTAATACCTATAATTTTAGATGTACCACTGTTTCCCATTTTGACATTGCCAAAATCACCAGCAGTGTAAGATATGAAGAAATCACCATGAGAAGTAACATGAAAAGAAGCAGCATAGTCAATTACCCAGTTACTATCCTGAGCTACAAGATTAACACATCCATTATCACAAATAATAACAATATCACATTCAGAAGCAACTATATTAGTCTCTTTTTCATTTTTCTTTATTTCATTTTGTTCTCTCTTCTAGAACCTACACTCTTTCTTCATGTGACTTGGCCTATTACAGTGAAAACACTTGATATCTCTTCTAGACTTGGATCTTCCTTTATAACCATGTGGATTTCTGCTATGACTTCTTCCACGTCGTTCTTGTTTTTCAATAGCAAGTGCACCAGAAGAAGATTCTCCTTGTTCTTTCTTTTTGGCATCTTCATTTAGTAAACTATCTTTAACCATATATATAATTAGAGTCCCCTCTAGCGTGGAGTTAGAAATTGTCACCACATATGTTTCTCAACTTTCTGGTAAAGAGCTGAGGAGTAGCAGTCCTTGCATCTCATTATCTATATTTATTTTTATAACAACTAACTTGTTTGCAAGACTCTGAAACAGGCTTATATGCTCAATAATATTACCACTATCTTTATACTTTAAATTGACAAGCTTTTTGAGGAGAGAAATTCGGTTTCCCACTGTCTTCTTTGCAAAGAGATTTTTTAACTTTTTTCAAACAACATCAGCTCTGGTTTTATCAGAAATATGCTCATACAGATTTATATTCATCCATCTTCTGATATAGGCAATGGCTTTTCTGTGTTATACATCTCATTCTCCATCATCTATAGTAGAAGATTTTACTTTAACTTTGATTGACTTATACAAATCTTTGCAATTGAGTAAATCTTCCATCATATGCCTCCAAGTGGAATAGTTCAATGAGTTTAATTTAATCATACCATCTGACTCTTTTATTTCAATCACACAAGAAAAGTTACACCAAATAACCTGTGCTCTGATACCACTTGTAGGAAAAAACTATAGAATGCGAAATAATATCTTTCCCTATCTTGTTGCAAAAAAATAAGTATTAACCAGAGCAGGATAATAAATCATCCACCAAAATGAGACACTAAATTTTAACATGAAAAACTCAAAACGGAAAAAATCACGGGACCGTAGTCCACTTAACTTCCACTATCACCACAATTGATAATAAATTTACAATAAAATTTCTCTATACAACTAAAGAATCACCACAAAATCAAGAATATATATATATTGATTTACAAATAAGATAACATCATCATCAAAATATATAAATCTCATAATAAAAAAATATCAAATCACACCAAGTGAGTATTATATGAAACCAGATAGATTATAAATCAATACCGTTAGATTGTAAAAATTACTATAAAAATTCTTCGTATAAGATTTAGGTCAAATATGATAAAATTTCACGGTTCTATCTTGCCAAATATCTTTCTCCGTATTCTTTCCTTTTATTTTTCTCGTCACTGTGCTCTCGGGTTTTATGCCGCCGCCAACAGCAACTCACCTAATCACAAGCACACACGCAACTCCACTTACTTAGGGTTTCATAACTTAACCCTTTTTTTCTTTTTGACTGGTCCAAGCCCACCTATGGGTTGGACCCAACAGTTGGCAAGCAGTGCAGGCCATGGATCTCACACCGGACCGGCCTTGAAAGGGCAATAGGCTCCATCGTTGAAAGGACCTGACACGAGATACACGCGATCGGGTAGGAGCACAACACCGGCATCGACGACGAACTCCGGTGATCCTTTCATTCATCTTTGCTTGCGTAGGTAAATTAATTCGATTCATTCATCTTTGCTTGCGTAGCAGGCGTCTTCCCCATCCGGTCGGAATCCTTCAAGAAAGAAGATGATCTCTGGTCCTATATCAGAGTTTTTTCCTTCTCTGTTCATATTAACTAGAACTGAAGTGTCGATCTAATTTTGCATTCGGCTCAAGATTTTGGTTCCATTACCATAATCTCTCCCAGTGGAAGAGCACAAAGATGAGAAGTCCAAAAAATGGTGATGTTTCTGCGAGCGATGCACAGACGGTGCAGTTGTACGTCCTGTTGTTGAGGATGGATTAGTAATAAAACAATAAAAAAATAGAATATCATGATATAATTAAACTAGAATGTTCAAAATATATGTAGTATTAAACATGAGCTAACAAAATATTTACATGATATTCTTTCAAATGCATATATTATATATAGTCTTACTTCATAAACTATTGTCATATTTATATGACTTAATAATAACTATCTCACTCCGTTATCTTATCCATAATTGAGAAAGTGTAGCCACATCTCATAACTCCTAAATCATACGACACTATCTCCACGACTCCTAAACATGGGATCACTACCTCCATAACTCCTAAAATATGTTAATTATCTAGGTAACTTCTATGAATCAATTCTTCACTCCCCCATGATTTATATTTGTATACACAGATTTGAGACATTAAATAAACATACTTCTGAACTGGAAGTAACTTGGTGAGAATATCTATAACTTGTTCATCCGTGCCATAATACTTTATTGTTATGGCTTCGCTTGCTACAAGATCTCGGATGAAATGATAGCGTATCTCTATACGCTTCATTCTTCCATGAAATGTTGGATTATTCGTCATTACAATCGTGGCTTTATTGTCATAAAATATTTCAGTTGCTTCTTTTTTTCTTAATGAAAATCTTTAAGAAGTTTTCTAAGCCATATTGCTTGACAAGCTGCTGATGCTGCAGGTACATATTATGTTTCCGATGTCGATAACATAATTATTGCTTACTTCTTTGAACTCCAAGATATAGATCCTGACCCGAGGTTAAAAATATTACCTGAAGTACTTTTTCTATCATCCAAAGCTCATTGTTGCTAAGAGTATCATTTTGCAACAACTCGCGTTGTTATGCTTTTGGATACTACTATCTAGATTATACTTTATTTTGAACACTCATTTCAATCCAATAGCTTTATTTTTCTTTTATAAATCTATTAGCTCTCAGGTCTCATTCTTGTCAATTGACTTGATTTTCCATTTCATTGTCTTTCGTCATTCCTCTCTTTCAATCCCTTCTTCAAAACTTATAAGATTTGAAATAAACAAAATAAATATTGAATCTTAAATTTCTATTAGTGATTCGAATCTTCCTGGAGAGGTTTCATCTGAGGAATCATTGATGAATTTGAACTGCTACTAGGTGAGGTTGATGATGAACTTGTTGGAGCATGATCTATCACTTAATTCAGTGGATTAACTAGTTCTGCTGGAATATAAATTTATGTTTCACCTTCATTAATCTCTCAATTCCAACTTGTTCTTTCTTCAAACATAATATTTCTATCAATAATAACCTTGCCACTAATAGGATTATATAATCGATATACTTTGGATTGTAGAATAACAAGTTAAGATATATTTTTCATATTTTTCATGAAGCTTATGATGATTTTATGAATTTATAAAAGCATAGACAATACAATCAAAATATCTTAGATGGGTTACACTTGGCTTTATATATACCAAGCCTGAAAAATAGTTTGATTTATAATAGCCTTTGTGGGTAAAATATTCAATAAATAAACTACTATTATAAATAATTTTATCTAAAATTGATTTGGAAGATGATTTCTTTTAAGTAATTTTTTTGTTATTTCAATGATAATTTGAATTTTATGTTCAACTACACCATTTTGCTCCGGTGTATATGGTGCTATCAATTCACTATGGATATCATTTTTCTTTACAAAAAGAATTAAACTCATTAGGCAAAAATTCATCATCTCTATCTGTCTGAAGTATTTTTATGCATCTACCACTTTGTCTTTCTAAAAATTATCAAATATTTCATATTTAAATTTAAATAATGTATCAAACTTATTCGGCTATAATCATCAGTAAACAATAGAAAATATTGACTTTTATTAAAGAATTTTATATTAATAGGTCCATATGAGTGAGCATGAATTAATTCATGATAATTAGATGCTCTTTGTGCTTTGTCAATAGAAAATTATTTCTTATGTTGTTTACCATAAATGTATTCTTCATATACATCAAGTATTAATCTTGGGCAATCCAAAAACTATTTTTTTTATTTAACAATCTTAAACCTTAACGTTAGGGTGTCTATATCTTAAATGTCATAAATTAGACTCAATTCTTTTGAGTTGCAACAAGAACATGATTTTCAATATTTGAACATCAGGTAGAAGCATCTTATTTTGCGTCATATAAGCATTTAATATAATTAAACTAGATTTCTTATCTTTCATATTGCATGAACCATAATCAAATAAAATTAAATATCCATCATCTATCAATTGTCCAACACTCAACAAGTTATGTGATAAACTAGTAACGAAGAAAACATTATCAATGTATTTTACCTCCCCTTGATTTGTCTTCACTTCAATTATTTCTTTTCATTACACTTAGATTTGCTTGTTATCTCCAAGTCTAACTTTCAACCTGTAAGTCTCATTAATATATATAAACATTGATCTTATGTCTGACATATGATTAAAACATCCGCTATCCAAAAACCAAATATCATTTGAGATATCATTAACTTGTGAACGAGTCATAAACAACTTATTATTTTCTCTTTTCTTGCAATCTATCTTTATGTGACTAAACTTTTTACAATAATGACATTGAACTCCATTCTCGTAGGTTTTTTTTATCAGAGTTTGTTTTCTTTTGTTCATCATATCTATTAAAGTGTTATTTTCCTCTTTGTCTTTTATTTCTTCTACCATGAAATCCTCCTCTGTCATATCTTTTTTCTATTATCTTTTTGTCTTCTTTTGAAGTAGAAGACTTCCCCTTAACCTAAAATATTTATTCTTTACTTTTTTAAGTGACATGTTCAACCACTTCATGTGCTTGCAAGAAAATTATTAGTTCATTAAATGAATAAGTAGATAAGTTTTTGGACTCTTAAATTACGAAAACAATATGATCAAATTTTGGTGTTAAACTTATCAAAATTATTATAATAATTATATGATCATGAAGATGTTCACTATAAGATTTTATTTGACTAACAATTTTAGTCATACGAGAAAGAAAATATTATACCGATCCATTGCTTTTCATGAACAAAAATTTAAATTGACGACGAAAGGATTAAAGTTTTACCGTAATCATCCACGATGAGCTTTGAAATTCATTATGAATTATCAACTAAGCTTGTTGTTGCTACAATTTTTGAGAACATTGTTTTATGTACAACTTATGGAATGAAGAACAATACCTTTGAGTCATTATTTCTATTCTCTCTCAGCTTGATTTCTTCATCTGGATCTGTATATTCATTCTCTATTAAGTTCCAAAGATCTCGGGACTTAAACAGAGTATTCATCTTACTCCAAGATTTATAGGATTTACTTGAGAAGATGAGAATAAGGGTTTGAGACATAGAATTATCATTGAAAATCATAATACCAAGTTTAGATTGAAACATAACTATGATATCACAAATATTGGGGATGAAAAAGTAATAAAATGATAAAAAATAGAATTCTACGATACAATTAAACGAGAATAATTTTAATCAAAAAACAATATAATATTAAATATGAGATAACATAAGACTTATAAGATATTCTCAAAATCCACATATTCTACCTCTTCTTGCTTCACAATTATTATTATTTTTTTGTCTTTTCTGCTAGCACATCGAATCATATGGTTGGAAGCATCAATCCGCTCATGGAAGAAGGGTACGGTTTCTTCACTACGCCATGTATTGCTCGGAACTTTTCTTGGTATCAGTGGACCGTCCAACCACCCACACAAGTTTGTTTAATGTCTGCATTGCCCATAGCTCGTTCAAAGGAGTGTGTTAAAATTCTCATTATAGTACCAAATGATCAGTGCATTCATCACCACAAATCAATTATTGTTTGTTGGCTCCTCATGGCTTTAGCTTGCTTTGTTTTGTTCGTGGGTGAAAAAGTTAGATCAAAATATAAATTCTTAAGCCAATCAAAATTTCGAGACTAACTGTAATCATCCGTGATTTTTCTCACTCAATATGAATCAAATTACCATAAATAATATATTACTTTATTTGAATATTTGTGTAGTATGATTATGGAAATGAACTGAATTAATTAATTAATTCATTTCCTGATAATGATGTCACTTTTAAGAAAAAATATTTTGAATTATAAAAAATTAATATTATAATTCTATTTTTTGTGTGAAAAAATAAAATAAAATTATTACTTATCTCTCTCTCTCTCTCTTTTTTAAGATAATGGGTTCCGTACCGAAGCTGACAACAAAAAGATTGATGAGATGATCCAACGACTGAGACGTAGGATCCTTTACTCTTTTTTTGTGTTTTTTTATTTTATATTTTTAATATTTGATATTAAATTTATTATAATTTTATGATTAAAATACTAATTTAATTTTAAAAAATTTATGATTTGTAAATAATGGTCGTTGAATGTTGATGTTATAATTTGTTTTTTAATTATTAAATTCTTATTTTTTGTATTGAAATAATAGTTTTTATTCTTTAAATAAACATATCTTTGTTTCAAGAATTAATGTATCATTTAGTTAGTTTTAACTATGGGATCATGAATTTATTAGAGTATTTAATTTATAAAAAATGGATTTAAATGTCAATCCATCTTGTATTATTAAAATTCTAATGACAACTTATTGAAGTTTAATTATTATCTTATAATATTTTATAATATTTTCTAAAAAAATCTAAATTAATAAAAAGTATCATACTTTAAATTGAATCAAATTAGTCAGACGAGACGAATCCATATGATTAGGTATAACTTAGCCCATGTGACTAAGTATGACCTAGCTCATATAGCTAGACACGCTTGACTCATGCGATCAATCTGGTTAGACACGATCCTGCCTACGAGTAAATACAGTCTATTTCAAGGACCAAGCTAGGACAAAACACGACCCAACTCATATCCAATCTACTATTACTTTAGATAGACATATGCAGCACTTGTGACTAGTCCAATTTGGATTAGTACTATGTAATCTAGCTTAATTCCCTCCTCACTTATTGATTTGAACTTATTAGTTGATTGTAAGCTAATTCAAAGTGATTATGGACTGATTTAATTGATTGAAGCTCATTTGACCATATTAAAATCAATCAGATCCAAATTAATTCTAGACCTTTTCAATAACAATTAGAGGTTGGTTCAATTAGAATTTAATTTAATTCAAGTCAGATTGATTGTGGGTGGTTAAGAGATTCAGGTGTATATGTTATGCTAGTGGTTTATATTGAAAATATGCTGTTTGGCACAGGGCCCCCAATCAATTAATTCAATTAATTTGACATACTATTGGATATATGATTGGATATCCGATAGGCATACTATTTTGACATACTATTGCATTCATTCAATTAATTTGACATAAATAATCGCCTTACCGCAAATCAAGAGTTTGGCATACCATTTGTTAAAAATCAAGGAGTTGCTCTCATCCTCTACCGGATTGCACTTGTGCTGGAATAAATAGGTGGAAACTCTTTTTCTATTTTACAGTGAGAGCAATAAATATTTTTTTTTGTTTGTTTGGGGGGGGGGGGGGGGGAGGTCTGTATCCTAGCATGAGTTTTCAATATTTTTTGCACCTCTATGATGCATTTGAACCTATTCCGAAGCTGTGGTTCCATCTTTGTTGCGATACAATTTAGATTATCTCAGAAAACTGGACTTGCTATTGCAACATCGACGACACATTTGAACCGATTCCACCCTTATTTGTGATACAAATTGTAGTTGTGTGTAAATTAGATCATAACCATAGGTTAAAACTGCATTACTTATATTTTACAATTACGAGGTTTGATGAGTGAGTACCTTTTTTGCCCGAAGGTGTTTTGGTTACCTTAGTAACATGTTGGGAAGGAAGCATAGCTGCTCTACCACACGAAGAAAAAGGTCATTAGACCGAACACATTGTTCTGCATTACGTACACTATAGGAAGTTCTACATCAGGCTCACGGAAGTACAATAAATATCAAGAATAATTCTTTTTTGGATTGAGTGTGCTCACTATAGCACATATGCTTTTAAAAAAAAAAAAAAAAAAAACTGTGTTCTTCATACTCGCATGAGTTACACCTGTTCATCACGAAAATTTCTATCTTTTATGTATCTGACTGATGAAATCATTCATAGTGACCTCTACATATACAAATATATGTTCATTGCATCCTCAGTCGTGTTTAATTTTTAAACTCTTTCAGCTTGATCATGCTAATTCGTGAGATTATATAACATATGTTGCAGTGACTTATTAAATTGCAATGCTTAGTTTCATAACTATATGATCCGAAGCCTTTAGGATCAAATTTTGTTCTATAGTTTTTCTGGAATTTGCACACACTAGAACTGAAAAAGGAAAAAACAAGACACTACAATCCTCGGGAAGATTTAGATATAACAATATATTTATATGTATGGTTTAAATCCTTAGCTAATTTTTCTTTTTTTTTGGCATAGACACCATTCTATTATGCCGTGTGCACATCCAATAACGATGATTGATACGAGCAATGCCTCGGTGGCAGTCATGATCACAGCTACAGAAACTAAGACTCATCGTCAACGACAGATGGAAGAAACTAAGACTAATGGTCAACAACTTCTACAATAAATGCTCCTCAAATTAGAATTATGTGAATAAACAGATGGAAGAATCATATGAAATAGTCCAAAATTTTCCATGGAAAAAGCTTCCATAGACAACTTGGAAACACAAGGAATGATGAAAGTAATCTGCAGGCAACACAAAAAAAAACCAAGTGTGTTACTCTAGATTTAGGTGTAGCTCAACGTGTCATCAGTTACTGGGACTTAATTCACCTAATACCAAAATTGGCCTGAGCTATTGCCAGAGTTTTTCCAAACCAGGAGGATAGATGAAGAGCAAGGACGGATACGATGTATCTTAAATATTGAAGAAGAAAAAACAAAAACTCCAAGAAATCAAGAGTTACAAGGTGATCAAGAACAGATTGGAAAACACAATAGACTGATCAAAATAAGGCAATAACAGTATGGGCATTATACTGACAAATAAAGGGATAAAAATGAAACCAAAAGAGATTTTAAGGAACCTAAAGGTTTTAGATAACAGATTAAGGATGCAGCTAATGCAGGCTTAGTGAAAAGAAAATGTACGGAAGATTAGAACTTTAAAAGATATAAAGCAGATCCAAATTCCAACGAAGAAGAAACTAAGATAGCAGCAAGAAGATTTACAGACCATACTTGGTTTCTTTTTTTACAAAAAAAATAGCTATCAAAGATGGAAAGCAACATATTTGCTATGGGAGGTGGAATAGAGACTTAGGTAATACAAAGCGCAAAAGAGTTGAAGATCATATAATTGGTAGAGTAATGTGCTGGAAAAAGAAAGTAGATAAGGTACAGTAGCCATGGTTACATAATTCAACATAAGTAGCTAAGTTTAGGAACTCCGATATTTAAACAGATAAGATCATCCCAGCAAACAGTCAAAGGTGATGTCACCTCTGATTCTTATGGGTCAGCTGATGATTTCCCCTTTCATATACGGTTGTTTTATCTCTATTGCCTCATCAGGCATTCTTCAATTATTTAGCATAATGTTGGCAATTTAACTATTTGGTTACCAAAGGCTTGGGAAGTGAAACGTTCCACTTCTAGATTGAAATAGCATGCCAATGACCATTGCAGAAGGCCAATTCCAGTAGAATATAAAGAATTTTGATTGCCATCATAGTGTAGCACAAAAGTAAAACGATCTACATACAAGAATAATAATTATTGTTATAGTTGCATTTAGGCAAGTGCATCAATCAATTAAGCATAAATCCATCACAAAAGTAGAACTCTTCTAATGAACTCGTTCAGTTGGTCCTACAATAGACGTAACGTTACGGTGTCATCCAAGGCATGATCATGGTGGTGGACATCAAAGAGCATAAGATCATAATACCATCGTCCAAACAGGGAACACATTCCAATAATATGGCTACAGTACTTGTGACATCAAATTTTCATCTAAAGGGTACATGGCGAGTAATATGATATACTCTAGAAAAAACAGCTTATGTTAAAAGCCCAATAAACAAGAAATGTTATCTCGATAGATTTCAAACATAAAATGCCATAAGGTATGTCCAATCTCTTGCTACAGTTCAAGACTTGTAAAAACAAATTATGGTCTTCAAAGTAATCGAGAAGCAGTAAGAATCTAAGATCCCACATAGCATAAAACCAGCACACCTCAGTCACAAAGGTAAAGCACGTCCTAAAACAAAATATAGAGAAATAAGTTAGGATAAAATTTGCCAAATTATAAAGCACTATTAGAATCTCCCAAAACAGAGAACCGATCACTAATCTTCTGCATGATGTTAAAAATAATTTTTAAGGAGAGCGATGAAATTGACCTCTAATTTACACTTGAGACCTACTATATTGAACAAGGATGTTGAAGAATAAAATGGATATCTTGGTCAATTTAAAATTCCTCACATGAAAAATGTTTCTTCCCTTCTGCGTTGCACTCTCCATAGCCATGATCAGATGCGCTTGTTTAAACCTATCATCAGAATTACCACAAGACAAAGTTCCAATTTTGCTATAAAAATCAATCCAACGAGTATTCTTTGGATGCTATAACACTCCGTGAAACCTAAACCTTTTCAGATTTACATTCTTCTTGCAAGAAATACTGGTGGCAAATGCAAATCCCCAATGCATGACAAAATCAAAGATTTCCCCAGTTATTTGATGATCAATCAAAGATAAAGTCTTTCGTCACTGTTACCTTGGGAGAGCCAACTCCAACACGAGGAATCAACCGCAATGAAAGACCGGAGGCGAGCGGAAGCGATGGCGCTGTGAAGCGGCATCAGAGAATCGACACTCCCCAGTGCCGGTGCGATCGACCTAACAAAGGTCGTGCCGAAATTAATCAAGAGTACGAATCGGAACTTAAAATAAGAAAAATACGAAGTAGAAGAGTTCGAGGGCAAGAATTTGGAGTTGCAGTAGCCTTCACCTCCGAACGAAAGGGGCGGCCCTTCGTGACGGCGCAGGCTTCGGGAGTACGGATTTGGAGCGGACCGCGACGGACCTCGCGGCGGCCATGGCGGCGGACCTACAGAGAGAGGCCATCACGGATCGATCTTGATGGTCTTCTTCCTATCGGATGTGGGGAATAAAGGAAAAGCTCTTAAACCCTAACCGAGTGGTGGCGACAAATGGGTCGAACGAGTCGGGGACTCACCCGAATGAGCCAAATCAACCATCGGCTCTAGGCGGTGGAACGTCAGCTGTGGCTCGTCGAATAAGTAAAAGAGAAATAAATATCTGAGGTGTATTGCCACGACAGGGTGAATTCGACCCGAAAACATCCCCACCGTTGCCAAAAACATCTCCACCGCCGTTTCATGTCTTTAAAAGCAGGAAACAGAAAACGAAAACGTCGTCAGCGTTGCAAGTTCCAACCCGCCCTCTGGCCACCGCACTCCCTTCTGGGTGCCTTTCGGGCGGCCGGCTGCAGCCATGATTCGCGCGGTGATCGTGATGAACACGCAGGGCAAGCCCCGCCTCCTCAAGTTTTATGAGTTCCAGGTGCCCAAGATCTCCTCTGTCACTCTTGTTCGCCCTCGTAATTTGCATTCTGATCCGAATACGAATCCTCTCTTGACTCTCGCTGCTTTTGCTCTTCTGTCGAAGCCCAGCCCCCGGAGAAACAGCAGGAACTCACACGGAGCGTCTTCGCAGGTCAGGGAGCACGTAATTTCAATACATTAGAAAAACCCTCGATTAATCCCTTGTTTCCCCATTTGTTTCACATTTTTCGCTATCGATTTTCCGTTAAAAGTTCGATCTTTGCGTCAACCTGTTGCAGTTTTATCTGGAAGACCGGACAACGTCAGCAATTTCGTCGAAGCAGATGCAATCTTCGGCCCAGTAATCTTTTCCTCTTTACTCTTCGTATCTTTTGTTGCAGAAATAACCAAGGAAAAAATAGCTAGAGGAATTCAAAGAGGTCTACACATATTTGTTGCAGAAAAAATAGCTTATTCGCCTTTTATCCGTTTGTGTTACAATAATTGCTCTACTTGCTAACCAGAATTCCTGTCAAACTGGGTTTTGCTGAGAGGAACATGTTGTTGATTAATAGAGCGAGGAGCCCGCAAAAATTAGGGTTCTGCGCATTAAATATGAATGGTGAACAAAATATACGGTTGCTTATAGATTGAGTAGATAGGCAGTCTCTTTAATGTTTGCTCGTGAGGAATTTCCTATGTTTGCTGAGGAAATCCTTTCTATCAATCTGGTGATGTGCACTATCATGCTTCATCCTTCTTGCAGGGTACCCGGCTGGTATACAAGCACCTCGCTACGCTGTATTTTGTTTTTGTGTTCGACAGTTGTGAAAACGAACTAGCTATGCTCGACCTCATACAAGGTGCAAAACAAGTTTTCAACCTTTACATGACATTGTTTTTCTTTATAAAAATTGTGCCTTCTGCACTAGTACGGAATTTTTTTTTATGTATCATGAGTAGAACAATTAGTATTGGCTGAGCTCTCATATCTTCCAATCTTTCCCTATGATTGGCAAATATGACTGAAGGGTTTGTTTCTAATTTAGATGCTGTCATCTGCAGTCCTTGTTGAGACACTGGACAGATGCTTCAAAAATGTCTGTGAGCTTGACATAGTGTTTAACTTCAACAAGGTAATTGTAGTTGTTGTGAAGCTTTCTCAGTACGTCTCTTTTTCTTGTTAGCAATTTTTTTGGATTACTTGAACAAGCTAGCCTGACAAAAAAATATGCCAAATATCTGGACGAGTTGAGCATATTCTAACAGCCTGCAACTGAAACTTACTGCACTGCTCTTTCATCTTAAATAAAAGAAGAGGACGGAAAAGCTATGAAAAGTGAGTTTAGGATAATATAATTTTGTTTTGCTAATTATATAGGCATATGGAACAAAAGATTTGGAAGTAATTTAACTTCTAGCTTGATGGAGAGGATGTTGCAAATAATCAAGAAACTCTATCATGTTTGCTAGAAGGTGCTTATGGAGTGACCAGAACACTTGCAAGATATCCATGTTGGACTTGGCATGACTAAATCATGAATAGAAGGTTTAAACGAATGGCAATTCTATTAACATTTGTTCCTAAATGTAAAGGAGAATGGGAATGCGATATGATTTCACACGTTCATGAACTCTTTGAAACAATACTCTTACCTGTCTATTGTTACCTGTCTGTTAGCAACAAGTGAATCCGCCCTCTATTCTTGATGTCTATATCTACTGCGAAACTGATATAGCAGGGTATCATCTTATTTATCCCTAAGGTCTATATCTACTGTGAAACTGATTTAGCAGCATATCATCCTTTTGTTTAATTGAGAACAGATTTTACAACAATCAGATGAAGACCACCGGTTTCATGTATGTATGTTAAACTTGGAGTTCTTATGTGCAGATGCACACCATCCTAGATGAAATTATATTCGGAGGCCAGGTGCTGGAAACTAGTTCTGAGCGAGTTCTGAAGGCCGTTGAGGAAATCTCAAGGTGCTATCTCTTTTGAACAATTCCAAATAATGTGCAAAAGATGCATACATGCACGTCCTGTGTGGACAATGAAAGTACATGCACACATAATCCTGTTGATATTTGTTTCTCTACTTCTAAACTGAAAAATCTATTTCCCTCTTGCAGGCTAGAGAAGTCTGCAAGTTCAGTCAGCTTTGTGCCAAAGTCTGTATCAGGAAGGTTTGGCCGCTAGCGTCTTGCAAGTTCAAGATATAGTTCCAGGACTAGCGTGTCACCACCGCAGTGGAGTTAATAGCAATTTCCAGGACTAGCGCCTGCCGCTTACTAATAACTGTAGCATCTTGTCGTGAGTTTGTCTCTTCAACAATTTCCATTCAAAGAAAGTGATATTGTTTGTTGGTGGGAGTGTGGGTTTTATGGGTAATATTGGGCTAAGATTCTCTTCTCTACCATATTATATAGTTTTCTGTGGAAGCAGGATATAATTCCCTGGTGGTTGTATGTGTTACTTCCATCATGCTGCATCTGTAACACTACAGTATTTGGAGTTAAGTCTCCTTTGGTTATATCATTCATCTTTCCTTTCTTTTACCAGAAGTTAAAGCCGACTTTAAACCGCAGCCTTTGGTCATTCTTTGTTAAATCCTCTTGTCCATGGTAAACTAATAATAATAATATCTTCTTTTTTTCCTGTGATTTAAGTTTTTCTTCATCTGTATGCTTTTTGGTGCATGGCAACGACCAAATATGTCTCTGAAATCTGAAGAACAGTCCTTGTCTCTCCTGTTGTCTCGAGAGGAAATGGATTCTCATCTTGATTCTGAGTTCACAAAGAGCAACCCAAACCCAGTGGCCAAAATACACCGCCCAAATGTCTGGCTCTTTCGATAAGATCAATTGTCGCGAAGCCAAGAAATCCAACATACATACAATTCAATGAAGGATAAATTACACCTCCTTGATTTAAGCTGCAAAATCTAAGCAGCATCTTCAGCACCGACTGAAAGCAATAAGGTATGGTAGTGACCTGCTGCCTCGATGTCGAGCTCTTCCGTTGGAATCCTTGTTATGTAAGAATCATGCATGAGCAGCAGAGGAAGAGAAAGAATCGACCCGATCACAGATCATCATCACTCGTCAAACTCACTATCGAGGTCAGATGCTGATAGGCAGCACCTCATACATGGAGGTGCAATTTATCCTTGGCCCAGACAATGTAGCTCGAGCAACACCTTGCCAAGACAATGTACATCGTACGCACGGGTTGCAGAAGGTTCTGCAAATTCATCAAGCACAAGGAGAAGAAGTGATTAGCCGAGAGTTGAACGAAACCATTCAGTAAAACATAAGGGGGTCTTCAGAAAGTTTCATACCGGAAACACTTTGTTCTGATTTCCTGCATGTCGAGAAGAGAAGCGGATATTAGAACATGACAAGGTTGATGCTATATTACGATCAACGGAATTTTAACGATGCTGCCGGAAAGGATGAAACAAGCAATTTACTAAGGATGTACGAGTCCGGGAAACAAGTGTTATCCTGATCACATGACAATAAATCATATGATCTAGCCACTTGGTTACTTGCCATTCCTTGGTTTCTTTTTCTTTCTCTATATGCTGCCTCTAATCTCTTGATCAATATCAGTTTACTAAGAAACAAACAGTTCGATAGTTCTGAAATAACAACGTTGGAGGTCTCATTATCTAACATAGCTGCCACTGTCTTTTCTAGTGCGTCGACGTGTTGAGTTTTACCATGAATCTTTACTGTTAACATCCTCTTCTTCGTTGAACCCAAGACACGTCGAACACTGGATCTGTCGAGAACGGTGAGTTTCATGGGATATAACCCCACAATAGGAATATGACAGTGGACACGGATTCAGATTTGGTACCGATTTACATAATAGAAATCAGATGATACGCAAAGGTTACTAAGATCCATGACAGACAGAACAAAATAGGAGAAAGGATAACAAACATGAAATTGACATGATGGAACTCTAGAATTACTCTGTTTTAAGGAAATACTAATTTGAGATTACCTAACAAGTGATAAAGACTATATAACATACGCAATAGCCTGGCGAACACATCATGGTGTGCTTCTTCATGAGGACATGCCTCACTCAAACTTCCGAGCCTCACTTCAAATTTATCATCAAGGAGGATACTGCTCGTTTGGATGTCCCTGCAAATGATAACACTACATTTGTTAAATAACACTATTACTCGCTAATTGCAAGTTTGACAGTGTCACGATAGCACATACACATCGAGGAAAGTTGCTATCACTAATTTGAAACTTTAACCACAATACTCACCTGACTCTAACTTTTAACAGTGGTCCTGAATTAATGTAATGGTGCAGAAGTATTAAAAGACAATCCTTCCAAAATATTTCCAGTGAAATTGTAGCAAATTGGGGAAAAGAAATCCCAGTTCGAGTTGTTAAAGAAACATGAATGATCATGAAATGTGAATTGCTGGAAATATTATAAGCTTAAGGAATTGTTCAAATATTTAAAACAAAAAATTATGAATATTGGAGTTGTATGAGGCATGCCGAATGATAACGATGCGGAAAATTTGGAAACTGAAGACAGTCAAGAAGTTCAACAGCATTAGACCTGGTCGATGATGCAAAGAACACTTCAAGCTAGACTTACAAGAAAGCCAGAAGAAGACCCAAGCACTGGACATTAAATTAGGAAACATAAAACACCTCAAACACTGCAGATTTGCAAATTGAGTAACTAGAGTTCAAGTATGAACCAGCAAGAGGCAAAGAGATTGATTTATCATTAGAAGGGCAGGTTACCCAATAAGGAACAAGTATCACAAGATTATGTATGCAAGGTTTAAACTGCCCGAAAAGAATTTGAGAATGGGAGCTTTGGAAGGTCTCTGAGAAGTATGCAGTAACTCTGATTTTGCCGAGCATTGATCATAAGAGAGATGATGGATAAAACAATACAATTTGGTGCACCCAGTGAAACTTTGTTGAAGGTGCAAATTAATCGGGAAAAGTTTCTGAGATGATCACATAAAATCAAAATTAGTGAAGGAACAAATATCATCTAAATAGAATCAACTTCTAAAACTATTGAATTGCTACTGGAATCTGCTTGCACCTGCAAAAAATACAATTTGTTTTTCCAACAATGTAAGGGCATTCATTACCTATGAACAAGTGGCAGCGAACATTCGTGATGAAGATAGTACAGAACTTGAGCAATGCCTGTTGCAATCTTCAACCTCTTTAGCCAATCCAGCGAGTGTATCCCTCCTTCTGGCGCAGGTTTTCTCAGCAATGCAGTGTAGAGGTCACCATTTGGCACATACTTGTAGACGAGGATTTTCTCGTTCTCTTTTCGCAGGCAGTGGCCCAGAAATGGCACCAATCTCTCATGCAAACCATTGGAGAACTGTGTGCCACCTCCGGAAGAGGCTGCAGCTCCACCACTCTCCTGCTGTTCAACTTGCCCGAAAACCAAGTCTCTTCAAATAACACGTCAGTAGAAGAACCAATATGGCAAGCATCAAAGCGCCCCCAAGAGTCCCTGTCAAAATATGCTTTTTAAGTTCCAATGCCCCCTTCTTGGAAGTGTCCGATGGCAGAGCACTCGGGATCACATAGCCATCATAAGGTAAACCCTCTATCCCTATAAAACTTCAAACAGTCATCTGGGCTCCTCTGGTTCATTGCATTCCTAAGGCAATTCAACAAACAAGATACATTGTAGCCTGTTTTATCTAATGGCCATGCACCTTCCAAGTAATTAGTCGATATATTCACCATTACGAATTTGGTGAACATGCTTCCGAATCGAGTAGAGATGGAACCGTAGTAAAGATTGCTCGAGAGATCGAAATGAGCACCACTGACATTGCCTTTGACAGCAGCTGGCACAATGTCCGGAAGTACTCCGGCGTGCCTATCACCGGAGACATCAAAGACCCGAAGCTCCAAGAGTGACCACAGTGACTCCGGTAATGCCCCCGAGAAGTTGTTGTGACCAAGTACGATGGACTGCAGCCGGGTGAGACCGGCCAAGAGTCTATTGGTTAGAGCGCCCGAGAGTGGGTTGCTGCCCAAGCTCAGATTTTGGAGGCTCCTCAGGTTTCTGAGACTATCTGGGAGTGATCCGTTGAGGGAATTGAAGCTGAGATCGAGAACCGTGAGCCAGAGAGATCGCCAAGCTGTGAGGGGACGGATCCGGAGAGGCTATTGTTCGCCAAGATCAGGGTTTTCAGGTTCCGGAGGCTGCCAAGTGCTAGCGGCACCGGTCCAGAGAGGAAGTTGGACGAGAGGTCGAAGTACAAGAGGTTGGCGAGCGCTCCGAGGGATGTCGGGATCGGCCCGGAGAGCGCGTTGTGTGAGAGGTCCAGGAGCGTGAGGTTATCGAGTTGCCCGAGCGTGGTAGGAATATTTCCAGTGATGGCGTTGCCGGCGAGGACGAGCACAGCGATACTGGCGACGCCGCCAAAGGAGTAGGGGATGAAACCCGCGACGGAGGCATCGCCGAGGACGAGGGTGGCGAAAGTCGGGGCGAGGTCAGCACCGAGCCAGTCCGGAATGGAGCCGGGGAGTGCGAAGCCGGTGGCGTTGAAGGACCGGAGCTGGGTGAGGTTCCGCAGCCCGTCGACGATGAACTGGGGGCTGAGGTGGCCAACCCGGGTGCGACGGAGGCCGGAGATGTCGAGTGCGACGACCCGCCCGGCGGCGCTGCACGTGACGCCGGTCCAGGAAGTGCAGCGGTCCGCGCGGCGACGCCAGTCCCGAGCACGGACCCAAGCGAAGCACGGAGGCTGGTCAACGGAGCAAGCTATTGACTGGCCAACCAAACTTGGTTCTCGTGGAATTGGACTTTTGGTGTGGCCATTGAAGAGGGCAAGCGAACCACCGATTGTGCTCTCCTCCACACCACTTCCACTTGTCTTCCATCTCGTTATCGGACCTTTTGGTCTCCCACCCGCTTCTCTTTTTTCCTTCTCAGGACTGTTGCATGATGGGCTCACCTCAACTCCCCATAAGAATTGCCCGGTTCTCTCAACCTTCCAGCAACCTCTGTTACCTTTCGATACTGTTGTTGGTCCCCGTCATTCTCTGACTGCTCTCCCCATCTATAGCGCGTCAGCTTCATCGTAAACAGAACTTGCACCATTGCCAATCGTGATGGGAACGAACCGAACTAGGAGGGGACATCGGCGCCGCTGTAGCAGGTGAGAATGGAGTGAATGTTAGCGTGGGAGTGATCTTTTTACAGGAGAGAAGGGTACGTGTGGACTTGTCAGAGGAAACGATGGCATGCAGCTGCGAAGGGGTGGGTTAGAGCGGAAGATAGGCGCTGTGCAGGTACCACTGATCACAAAAACCATAGGTAAAGAATTGTCGAAAGAAAAGTAAGGGGATGGCAGGCAAAACACAAAGTAGGGTTCAAAAGGAAACAATGTTCGTTCTCGTTTTTAGTTCCTGTATCATACTGATATGGCACATAATGTTCTTGCCGTCATTTCATCGCTCCTTCGGATAACTGGCTCGTCGACGTGGTCGACCCAATGCGGAAAGCTGGTCCGACGCAGGTATGGGGGCGCCAGTGGTCGTGCGGCCGACCTGGCACAGGTAAGATCGAATCCCCAGCGGTCGTACGACCGACCTGACACAGGTAAGGCTGATACCCCAGCAGTCGTACGGCCGACCTGACACAGGTAAGGCCGATACCTCTACCTGTGGACGCATCCCTCACCGCAAGGACGGCGGGCGTGGTGGAAGTGTACGACGATAGGGTAAGCCACAAGGGCAACCGGGTTGCCAGGTACGGATGATCTACAACACCCACTATATAAGCTCTTGCACCTCAACGGGGCAAGGGGATCGCAAAAACCAACCACTGAACTAACTCGACCGTCGGAGGGGTCACGTCGGGAACCTACTCGACCCGACCTTCTTGCAGGAGTCAGTGGCCGACCCGAGCTGGAATACTTCAGCCCGACCCGAGCTCCACCATTCCAGCAGCCGACTTCCCGAGCCGAACCCTGAGGTACCACCCATCCGACCGAGCTCCAACTCCGCACCGAGACGACCGCGGGCGAGCTAGCGCACACAGGCCTGAACCAGCAGTGCTTGCTCAATAGACACGGAGGCGGAACTCATCTACTAGGCAAGCACCAGATTTAACACTAACATTTTGACGCTAGAAGGAGGGCCCATATCGCCAGAACGCTCGTTTGGGGACTCGGGTACGGAGCACCACCCGGAACCTGACCACCCCCGACCAACCGAGGAGGCCACGGTAGTTGTGCCGACTCCCAACCGCTTTTGGAGGATGATGACCGACCCAGGATTCCCTTCACCCGCATCCAACCCCGCTCCGTTCGTGGTCACGGCAGAGGCTTTCCTCGGCCTCACCGGCCAAGTCCAAGCACTGGCGGGAATGGTGTAGACCATAATCCCATATCTGCCCCAGCTCGTGCATTCGATGGCTCACCAATCGGCCTCCCCGGCGGCACCCCCGCAAACAGAGTCACCAGCGGCCCCAAACCGGGGAATCCCACCCGACGTAGAGGCGCCACAGCCTCAGGTCGCTGAAGCCCGCCCAGCTTCCCCGACCCCGATGCCAGCCCGACCCCAAAGTCGCTCTTACAATCCGGTGCCGACTGAGCTCGACCTTGACACCTTATCGACTGACGCTGCTGATTCTCTAAGAGAGCAAGTTCGCCGAGTCCATCAGCGGCTCGACAAAGTCCAGAAAGAAATCCTCAAATCAAGAGAGGAGGTTGGGGAAAGTTCTAAAGGTGGTTCCTCATTCACTCCCGAGATACAGTCCAAGCCTCTCCCGGCCACCTTCAGGCTCCCGGCCCTCGAGCCTTATGATGGCAGCGGCGACCCGACGGAGCACATCGCCACATTCAGCGCCCAGATGGCCCTTTACGATACTTCAAAGGCGCTGATGTGTCGGGCCTTCCCGACCACCCTTAGAGGGTCGGCCAAAACCTGGTATTCTCGTATCAAACCCGCATCTATACCTTCATTTGATTCGCTGGCAAGAGAGTTCGAGCTGAACTTTTTGGCGAGCGAACGCCCGAGACCAACCACGGCCTCCCTCCTAGGGATGGCCCAAGGGAGCGACGAGCCCCTCTCCCAGTTCGTGGGACGGTTCACATCGCAGGTCCAGGGAATCCCCGACCTCCATTTAACCCTAGCCATCCAAGCATTCTTGACGGGGCTAAGGCCGTCAAGGTTCTTCTGGTCACTGATCGAGCGACCACCGACGACTCTGCCCGAGATGCTACAACGGGCACACCAGTATATGGCGGCCGAGACGCTAATAGCTGGCAAGCGGGATGAGACAAAGCGCCCCCGAGGGGAACAGTCTCGTGGACATCCGGCGCCCCCTCCGAAGAGGAGGGAAGACAAGTCGGGCTTGTTGCCAACCAGACCCCCCCCCCCCCGATTCCCCTCAATTCGACCCGAACAGAGATCTTCTTCCGAATACGGGAAAAGAAGGTATTGTCGCTTTCACAGAGAATACGGTCACGACATCTAGGAATGTCGTGACCTACAGTACCAAATCGAAGACCTTATCCGCCGCGGCCACCTACGACGATATGTCCGCGAACAACCCTCTCTCCCAGACGGCCGACCCTCCCGAAACTCATCTCCCCGACCTCAGGGCCCGGTCGACAAGCAGATCGACGTCATCTTTGGCGGCCCGACATCTGGCGGCAATAGCTCCTCGGCGCGAAAAGCTTACGTGCGATCCGAGACCGGAAAGAGGCTGCTGCATCATGAAGACCTTGACGTCACATTTAGGTCAAAAGGCGAGGAGCACTCATCCCACGACGATGCGCTAGTAATCTCAATCCGCATGGCCAACGCCTACGTCAAGAGGGTCATGATTGACACGAGGAGTTCGGCCGACATTTTGTATTTCGATGTCTTTCAAAGATTGGGGTTAACTGACCTAGATCTCGCCCCTCTAACATCTACCTTGACAGAATTCACTGGGGATTCCGTCTCTCCCTTGGGAGCAACCACGATCCCTGTCATGTTCGGGGGAGAACCAAAGTCGAAGACTCTACTGGTGTCATTTATGGTGGTCAAGCTCCCATCGGCGTACAACGCCATCATCGGGCGCCCGATCCTCAAATGACTCAGGACGGTCGTGTCCACCTACCATCGGATCCTGAAGTTCCCGACCCGAACAGGGGTCGGCGAGGTCAGGAGTGACCCAAGAGAATCCAGGCAGTGCTACTTAACGACGACGACGTTGTTCAAGAAGCCGAGAACCAAACCGGTCAGTACCATGCCTCTAGACTCGGAGGAGAGCGCCCGAGACCCCCACTCGACGAAAAAAGTTTTGGAACTGCCACTTGACCCGAGCCGCCCGGATAAACTGGTGAAGGTCGAGTTGGGACTCACGAAAAGCCAGCAAGTTCAACTGATAGATTTCCTGCGGAAGAATGACGATGTCTTCGCATGGTCCCCAACCGATATGCCGGGAGTCGACCCGGAGATCACCCAGCATACCTGAACATCTCCCCCGACGCCCGACCCGTGAAGCAACGACCGCACAAATTCACTCCAGACCGGCAGAAGGCCATAGAAGATGAGGTCGCTCGTCTGTTGGACGCAAAACTTGTTGAAGAAGTAAAGTATCCGACATGGCTATCCAACGTTGTACTTGTCAAAAAAGCTAATGGAAAATGGCGGATGTGCGTTGATTATACCGATCTAAATCGAGCTTACCCGAAGGACTGCTACCCACTTCCCCGCATCGACCAACTGGTAGATGCCACGTCGGGGCATCAGCTGCTCTCTTTCATGGATGCTTTCTCGGGGTATAACCAAATCCGGATGGCCCCGAGAGACAAAAAAATACAGCCTTTATCACTCATAATGGCACATACTGCTACAAGGTGATGTCGTTCAGGTTAAAAAATACTGGCGCAACTTACCAACGGCTCATAAATCGCATGTTCAAGGACCAGGTCGGAAGGCACATGGAGATTTACATAGACGATATGATAGTCAAAAGTCGGCAAACTGAGACCCACCTCTCCGACCTAGCGAAAGCGTTCCGCACGCTAAGACAATATAAGATGCGTCTCAACCCGGCAAAATGTATATTCGGCATCACATCCGGGAAGTTCCTCGACTTCATAGTGCATCAGCGCGGGATTGACGCCAATCCTGACAAGATAAAGGCAATACAGGAAATGCAACACCCAAGGACTATAAAAGAAGTCCAACAACGAGGTTAGCAGCCCTGAGCCGCTTTATCTCCCGAGCCGGGGACAAGAGCTCTACCTTCTTCCGAGCGCTGAAGTCGACAAAAGACTTCAGGTGGACCCCCGAATGCGAAGAAGCATTCCGCCAGCTCAAAAGCCACATCAAAAACCTACCGCAGCTAGCCTTGGTAAAGGACGGGGAGCCTCTCGGCTTATACCTCGCTGCAACCGACCTAGCGGTTAGCTCGGTCTTGGTGACACTCGATAAGGCTGGGGAAAAGCCGATCTACTACACTAGTCATGTCCTGACAGGACCTGAGCTCCGTTATTCCCCCATAGAGAAAATAGCCCTGGCTCTGATCCTAGCATCCAGGAAGCTGAGGCCGTACTTCCAGATGCATCTTATCAAGGTGATAACCGACCAACCCTTGCGTCAGATCCTCTCTAAATTTGATATTACAGGTCAGATGCTCAAGTGGTCGGTAGAGTTAGGGGAGTTCGACATCAAATACGAGCCAAGAAATGCGATCAAAGGCCAAGTGCTCGCGGACTTTCTCTCGGAGCTCACACCCCCGAAAATCCCGACGAACCCGAACCCCGGATGGACTCTACGTATCGACAGCTCCGCCAACTCAGAAAGAGGAGGCGTCGGCTTGGTGCTCAAGGACCCTTCCGGCCACACCTACGAACATGCGCTGCGATTAAGATTCAAAGCTACGAACAATGAAGCAGTATATGAAGCGCTCCTGTTCGGTCTGAAGGTCGCAGCCGAGCTCGACGTAGAAGACATTGAGATATTCACCAACTCCCAGCTCATCGCAAGCCAAGTCAACAGAGCGTTTGAGACCCGAGAAGCAGCAATGATCAAGTACCTAGCCGAGGCGCGATGGTTGACGGGTCGGTTTCGAAGGTGTACCATCACCAAGGTACCTCGCTGCGAGAACACGCAGGTAGACGCCTTGGCCAGGCTAGCCTCCTCCTACGCGACCGACACGCCGACCGATGCGATGGTGAGAACCATCGGGCCCTCCGTCAATTCAATTATGTTGACTGTCGATGAGGACGACGGAGGCTGGATCGACGAGATCCTTCGCTTTAAACAAGCAGAAATCCTCCTCGAGGACAAGGTGGTTGTCCGAAGAATCAGAAGGACGGAATCGTGGTACTGTATCATCGATGGCCGCCTCTACCGACGAGGCTTCAGCCGACCCCTGCTTCGCTGTCTGAACCCGACCGAGGCGCAAACCACCCTAGTCGAGGTCCATGAGGGGATATGTGGGGACCATATCGGTGCTCGCACCTTGGCACACAAGGTTCTCAGGCAAGGTTACTACTGGCCCACACTACGTAAGGATGCCCATACTTATGTCCGAAATTGTGAGCCATGCCAGAAGCACGCCCGGTTCCAACATCAACCGATGGTACCGCTCACAACTACCGACTGCGCCTGGCCTTTCGCCCAATGAGGAATGGACCACCTCGGCCCCTTCCCCCCAGCCTCGGGACAAAGAAGGTTCTTAATAGTCGAAGTCGACCATTTCACCAAATGGCTCAAGGCCGAGCCATTGGCCTCCATCACCGAGAGACAAGTCGAAGGGTTCGTGTGGAAAAACATCATAACTAGGTTCGGCCTCCCGAGGATCATCATTACAGACAACGACACGTAGTTCAACAACTTAAAGTTCAAGATGTTTTGCCAGCATCCAGCTGAGGTTTTGCTCGGTTGCCCACCCCCAAGCCAATGGGCTAGCCGAGGTAACAAACCGAGCTATTCTTTAAGGGCTGAAGAAAAGGGTTTCCAGCGCCACGACCTCTTGGGTAGAGGAGCTCCTGAGTATTCTATGGGCGTCGGGAACGACTCCAAAAACCCCGACAGGGGAATCCCCGTATAGCCTGGCTTTCGGGACCGAAGCCGTGCTACCTCCCAAGGTGGTTTTCCCGACCCTCCGAGTCCAGACCCAGTGTGAGGAGAAGTCCGACCAACAACTCCGTGAGAACCTCGACCTACTAGAGGAAAAGCGAGCTGACGCCCATCTCCGAGTGTTGGTCTATAGAAGGGCCGTCGCCAAGCTGTACAATCGTCGAGTACGCCCCCGGCACGTTGAGACAGGCGACCTGGTGCTCTAAAAGACCGAGGTCAGCGACTCGACCCGGTCCCGCGGCAAGCTGGCCCCGAACTGGGAAGGCCCCTACCGGGTCATCGATGCTATCCGAGACGGAACTTATACGTTGGCAACAATGTGGGGCGAGTGTTGCCGAGAACTTGGCACATCACAAACTTGTGAAAATTTTACGCATGACGATATCAGCAAAACGACCCAACTTATATTGATCAAAAGTAAGTACAAAAGATGTCAGGAACAAAAATGAGGCTTTCCCCGACCCGAATTACAATTTAAAAAAAAAGTTACAAGTCAAGGCTCGGGTGGGATCGAGTCATCAAAATCCTGCTGCCTTTCCATCGGCACCAGATCGTCCTCGGGATGGATGGTGAATGGGTCTTCTTCAACATCGGCGTCGGGATGTCGGGCGCGGAAGCAAGCTAACGCCACCCGATACCCATACTCGTATGTTACCCGACCCATCCTCTTCAGGTCCTCTTTGAAGCCGAGGGACTCCTTGTACTGGACGACCGATTGCCTAGACAGCTCGACTCAGGCGCTCTCCAGGTCCTTCACGGCCTGCAACAGCTCGTCGTCCATCCTCCGAGCCCTGGTTCGCGCCACCCTTAGCAACTGTTGGGCGTCGCCCAGGTGGCCCCGAATCTCCTGCAGTTCCTTCTCCGAGGCCTTGCGCCTGAGGAGCTCCTCGGCTTTCTCCCTCTTGATCTTCTCGAGCTCCTCCTACAGCTCGGACGCGCGCTTTTAGGCCTCGGCGACCGCCTCCGGTCCCCCTCTCGATTTCAGAGCGTCAAGCTCTTCTTGTAGCTACTTGACCCGGTAGTCCATGAACGTGATCAGCCGACCCGCGTCATGAACTCGATCAAAAAGTGTCATTTGGAAATGTTGGCTTTGCACGAAAGAGCAACTGTTAGAAGCTCGGCAAAGGGAAAACTCGAGTTACCAAGACATGGGTCGGGAAGCTTACCAAGACCATCTCCTTGGCGGCTCGGGCCATCAAGACTTCCGAGGGGAGCGTATAGAGCTCCCGCGCCAATTGGTGATGGAGAAGTCCCCTTTCCAACTCCTCCGCTGCCGACGAATTATTCCATACTTTCGTCGAGTTCTTCAGCCCCTTCCATCTGGCCTTCATCTCCTTCTCGGGGTCTTGATGCCCTAGGTCGGACATTAGCAGGGCGTAGTAGCCCGCGTCGCCCTTATGAACCTTCGTCTTGAAAAGGTCTTTCATCGACCTTGGGCGTTCGTGGGCTGGTGAAGCGCCCCCCTCCTCGGACCCAATGGGCGCCTCGGGCTCCTCCGACGGTGCCGCGGGCTCCTTACCCTTAGATCGGGAGCGAGACTCCCCCTCGTCGAGACGGGACTTGTGCTTCCTTGTCAGCACTTTCACCCCGTATCTTCGGCCTGCTCAGGTGGGGAGATGGCTGGCCTCTTCGACAAAGCCCTCGGAGCTTCCCTCGTAGGAGACGCGTCGACCTCACGGGCGGTGGGCCAGGTCGGAGGGACCTTGCCGCTTGTCACTCTTGGCATCCCGCGAAGCTCCCCGAGATCCATCCGGTCTGCATTCCAACTGACAGGATAGTAGGCAGTTAGAAAGGCTAAAGTAAAGTAAAATGTTAGTACCCCTAGAGGCCGGGCTTAAACCCGCCTCGACGAGCCAAAGCTCGACCATCTCCTTGATCGCACGCGAAGAGGAAAGAATCCCCTTCAATCTACCGACCAGGACGGTCTCCTCCTCGGATATGTATGGGGGGGCATTACCGATCGGGTGAGCCGACCAATCAAGCCTAAACCCCAAAACCAGACCACTAACATAAAGGTAGCGGGACTTCCAACCTTTGTTACTGGAAGGCGCCCCGCTGACTCGAAAACCGACCCAGGCGGTAAGTTAATAATCGCCCCGACTCTTGTAGATGCGAAAGCACGCCATGAACAAATCCCGAGTCTGGATAATCCCGGCTCCTCGGCACTCGCCCAAGAAGACGACAAGGTAGCGCCACGAGTTGAGCGCTACCTGGCTGGGAGAGATTCTCCACCACCTCAAGCATTCCTCGATGAATGGGTGCAAAGGAAACCGGAGGCCGACCTCCAAAGTATCCACCGAGATTCACATACCGGGAGCGTCCAAGCTATAAGGGCACTGCCTGGGCTGCGGAACATGCAGCCCGTATTCAGTCGAGATGCTATACCGCTCTCTAATCACGGCAAGTGACCCCTCGGTCACCGCCGTGTCGAGATCATGATCCGACATCATGACCTCCAAATCCCTCAGAACCCTCGCGTCGAGAGGCGACGGGGGTCTAGAAGATGCTCCCGAGGAACCGACCTCGGGATCACATCGACTTGTCTCCACCGACCCCGGGGGAGAAATGACCCTAACACTACTCGAGGAGTCCGAGGAGGTCATCCCGACCTGTTTAAAAAGGGCTACCGACTGAAGGGGCGAAGAGTGGCTAGGAAGGTCCGAGATAGAAACAGGGAGGGGGCCAAATGAACAAGTGAAGTCTCTGCCCAACCACACATCGAACTTATAGCGCCGCCACCCCGAAAGCCACCCGGCGCATTAAATGCACCATTACTCCGACCAAAACCCTAAGCGGAGGACAAAATATATATATATATATATATATATATATATATATATGATAATATAATAATATATATATTATAGTATAATAATATACATGATAACATATATATATACATAGTAATAGAGAGAGGGTTCACAAGATAAGGGCGAGGGCGCCCGAGTTCACCCTCTCGGCCGAATCTGCAGATTTGCGCCCGAGTTCACCCTCTCGGCCAAATCCGCAGATTTGCTCCCGAGTTCACCCTCTCGGTCGAATCCACAGACTTGCGCCCGAGTTCACCCTCTCGACCGAATCCGTAGATTTATGCCCGAGTTCACCCTCTCGGCCAAATCCCAGGATTTGTGCCCGAGTTCACCCTTGGCAAAAGCCTAAGTCCTAATTCCCGAGCTCCTGCTCGGTCGGATCAGCTCTTGCGACATCCCAATTCCCGAGCTCCTGCTCGGTCGGATCAGCTCTTGCGACATCCCAATTCCTGAGCTCCTGCTCGGTCGGATCAGTTCTTGCGACATTCCAATTCCCGGGCTCCTGCTTGGTCGGATCAGCTCTTGCGACATCCCAAATCCCGAGCTCCTGCTCGGTCGGATCAGCTCTTGCGACATCCCAATTCCCGAGCTCCTGCTCGGTCGGATCAGCTCCCACGCCATTCCAATTCCCGGGCTCATGCCTGGTCGAATCAGCTCTTGCGCCATTCAAGTTACCAAGTTCTAACTCGGACGGATTGACCCCCGCACCATTTAAAGTCCCTGAGCCCCCACTTGGGACTAGTTCAGGGCCACCTCGAACCAGCAGCTAAGCACAAGACCTCATCTTCGGCACCCTCATCAGGCACCTCGAGAGGGTCTTCCCGGGGGGAGAATGATATGACACATAATGACCTGGCCACCATTTCATCGCTCCTTCGGACAACTGGCCCGCCGACGTGGCCGACCCAACGCAGGAAGTTGGTCCGACGCAGGTATGGGGGCGCCAGTGGTCGTGCGGCCGACCTGGCACAGGTAAGGCCGAATCCCCAGCGGTCGTACGACCGCCCTGACACAGGTAAGACCGATACCCCAGCGGTCGTACGACCGACCTGACACGGGTAAAGCTGATACCTCTACCTGTGGACGCATCCCTCACCGCAAGGACGGCGGGCGTGGTGAAAGCGTACGACGATAGGGTAAGCCACAAGGGCAACCGAGTTGCAGGTACGGATGATCTACAACACCCACTATATAAGCTCTTGCACCTCAACGGGGCAAGGGGATCGTAAAAACCAACCACTGAACTAACTCGACCGTCGGAGGGGTCGCGTCGGGAACCTACCCGACCCGACCTTCTTGCAGGAGTCAGCGGCCGACCCGAGCTGGAATACTTCAGCCCGACCTAAGCTCCACCATTCCAGCAGTCGAACCCCGAGGTATCACTCATCCGACCGAGCTCCAACTCCGCATCGAGACGACCGCGGGCGAGCTAGCGCACACGGGCCTGAACCAACAGTGCTTGCTCAATAGACACGAAGGTAAAACTCATCTACTAGGTAAGTACCAGATTTAACACTAACACATACATATTTGCTCGCATCTGCAGTGCTCTCATTTCTCCTGCTTTACGTGTCCTGCTCTGCTGCAGCAATGAGCTCCTCTTTCCCGTAACACGTGCAGACAGATACAGTGGGTATCAACCCCTGCAGATAAACATACACTTAATTTACCACCGCTCTATTTCATTTATACAGATTTAATTCTGTAGTTAAATCACCTTATCTTAAATTTTAAATTCAAAAATTTATAATCAAATTTATTTAACTTAACGTTATAAATTTTATCAATGAAAACAAAAAAATAATAGATAAAAAATTAATTTCAATGTTTTGATGGTGATGGATGATATTAATGGTAGTAGACGAAGATACTATCGAGGGCAACTAGTGGATAAGAAGAGTGATGATGAAAAGTAAAGACCGCTCTATATCTGTATCAATACCGATGTAGATATAGAGTGACGCAATGATCACTCGATATCTTCATGATCTCCTCCAAAATTGACAAGGAGAAATCAAGAAAGCGGGCATCATAGTTTCACGCCATTAACCGAGCACCCTCAATGGGTGTAGATCATCAATACTTTCTCTCTCTATCTCTCTCTATGGGAGTAGATCATCATGAATTTCAAAATGATCATAGGAAATAGATCGATAACTAATGCATCGACGCTAACACAAATATAGAGCGACAAAATGGTGACGTGACAATTGCATCGATGTTGACGAAGATGCAAAGTGATCCTTACCATTAATTGTTGCTCTCCTCATCTACAATAACACCTATGGCCTCTAACGACCTCTCATATATCATCATCGATGTCATTTATCATCATCAATTAAAATATTAAAATTAATTTTTTTATCTATTCTTTTCATGATTTCGTTATTAAAATTGATGACGTTAGGATAAATAACATTATATATTTTAGTGATTCTAATATATATATTTAAATTAAAAAATTCAAAATACTAAGAATATCTAACTATGTACGGTAATGGTGACAATATATAATTAACTCACGTTTCTTTTATGCCCTTCTTTTCTGATCATTCACTGTGTTATGCTCAAAAAAGAAAAATAATCAAAAAGTAAGAATACTCGAGAAGATCAGAGACTCGGCTTCCGTCAAAATTGAAATTGTTTGAGGTTCTTTGCAATGGTTCATTTCTTTATCCGCTGATTGGTAAGTGTCTGGGGTCAACATTGCCCTTCGTGATGGTCAACGATGCACGCCACCTCATGGCCGTCCATATCTCTTTATCCTCGTTGCAATTATTCAAACCACGAGAGCCATATACGAGTTAAACGTTCCATCTTCTTCCTTGTACATGGTTGTGATATCTCTTCGGTTGACCAAAATAAAAATTGCTTTTTGCCCATATCACATTTTTTTTTATTCATTTTGAACTAAAACTAGCGGCACATTTGAAGATTATTTTGCTCGGTATATTTCGTCCATGCAAGAGCTTAGCGTCTTATTTGTCTCGACACTTTTGTTCTTTTAGCTTCTTATTGTATTAAGTTGATTATAATCGATGACTAAACTAGTTTTTGCATAATAGTTTAATCTAACAGTATATTTTTATTAATCCAAAAGAGTCGTGATATGGAGATACTAATGAGGTTGTGGAGAAGCTAATGAAAATATTCGGATAGTGTTAGATATTGTTTCTTCATCGTTTTGCAATGATGCATTGTTGATAAAATAATCTTCCAAGAAACTATATGCATTGTGATAAATATATATGTATCGCTTTTAAACTTTTTATTAACATACTTTAAAATATTTTAAATAATATTTCTTAAAGATCATGGTGGCTCCAAGCAATGATTGATAAGTTGTGCAATACCTAATGAATCTAATTCCAACAATATGTTTCACACCCCATGTCTACCAGCAGTCTTTGATTACAATTGCTTCATTGATATCTATCGATCTCCAACTCGTACATTTGCAACTTGCAAACAAAATAGTATTGAGCTTATGATCCCACTTATTCTATTTTACTGGAGCTTATGTCATCTTTGCTCCGGCGGATTCCATTAAACTCGTAAGAACATTCTCTCATGCATTTTAAAATCTTTATTATCCACACAATCACTTATGAAAGCTATATAATAGTGCATACATTCTTATTAGGTGTGGGTTTTTTATTCAATAACTTACTATCATTCCTACCCATTCAAATGAGCTATAAAGCAATCATAATAAAAGCTTTCAAGATCATAGATATTTTGCTAAGCAAATCATCTCATCCAACTGTCCGTACATGAGTATAAAAGAATCTCTTACAGTATATGAGTATAAAAGAATCTCAATTCTAATTGATAGAATATAGGATTAAGTTAGGATTTAGATATGATTTTCTTAACTGAACGAGAAAATCATGGTAGCTCTTGTTAACTATCGATGGCTCCATGTCCTCACAAGATTGAGCTCGGACGCTGATCTTGAACTAAGGACGTCGATCTTGAATCGATGACAATAAATCTGAATGAAGGAAGTCGTTGTATTGACAACAGCGTGGAGCTGGCAGTTGATAGGGGATTTGTCATCGTTTGACAGCGAGAAAGAGTTTGTTGCCCTCTTTGTAGAGCACCGAGAGACGATGGGCGGTGGTCCTTACAGGTGCTCTCGATAGAGAGAACAGAACAGCATAAGCTACAGGAGGGACGACGCCAATGAGTAGATGTAGAAGCTGTCGTCTACTGTATATGGGGTAGGGAATGTGCCACTGCTCGTTGGAGCTGATACGACAGTGGTGCACGAGAAAGACGACCTTGTGCAGAAGGAAGTCGACGCACCAAAAATCTTAGAGAGTGGCTTTGACATCAAGAGGCTGTCATATCTAAATCCTAACTTAATCCTATCTTCTATCACTAATCAAATTTTGGATATATAAGTTATCATTTGATAAATTAATATTAAAGAAGATAGATTTTAAACAAATGCGCATCTCGAAATCATATCTAATTATCTTATAAACTTTAAGAGAGTCATTACCCAACAAGTCTAATATATTTAGGTCTAAGCTCAATATAAATATCTAAAGTTAATTTTCTTTGTCCAACTAACCTTCATACATCTAGTGTTTAACTCATATATCAAAATAATCATAATGTACGTTAATCATCAGATTTTATAAGTTAACTTTCTCATTAAATAAAATTTTAAGTCTTTTATTATGAATGACAATTCCTGATATATATATATATATATATATATATATATATATATATAAGGCTTACTCATCATCATTTTTTTTCTTGGAAACTGTGGTGTAAGCAATAAAATACATACCACTTGAATGTCAATTTTTTCTCTAAATTTATTTTATAATCTTGTTGATATTATTAAGAGTGTTATTAGATAGTCAAGACAAACTCAAACAATGATTAGAGGCAACAAATAAAATAGAATGAATATGGATAACTCCCCCAACCTAAACCTAAAATAACATAGATCCTTTCATTTACTTAATTAATCCTTAACCTGAATTATCATCATACCTTACTTACTAAATGAATCCTCCTAAGGAGACTATACGGAAAGTTTCTCCTTCCCCGTCCCAAAAATTATCATTTTTGAAAAACTTTATATAATATATATTTTGTAAATTTTCTTATGTGGGTATTCTGCTAGGATTTATGGACTAATAATTATTATTGTGATGGACGCAGCCCGCAGCAGTGTGCCGTTAGCCTCCGTCCAGTGACATGCCACGTGCCAAAGCATGTGAATGGATTGGTGGGTCAACAGTCGCTGCCTCCACGCGCGAGACCGGCACGCGCCCAGACCGCCACGGTCTTCGGATGCCCAGTGACATGCCACGTGCCAAAGCATGTGAATGGATTGGTGGGTCAACAGTCGCCGCCTCCCAGCGCGTGCACGGCACACGGTCTTCGGATGCCGTCCAACGTGCGGAGCATGTGTATGGATCCGGTAGATCGAGCGTCTCCGCGTACCGCCACGTTCCGTAGAGCACGCAACCCGAGCCTGGCACGCGCCGACACCGGCCAGTATCCATCATCGTCACTCTCCCTGCGCGGAGGGTCACCAACCTCGGTAAAAGACAACACGGCCATCCACCATGTCCCCTTGTTTTGTGCTTCCGGTGGTGCGCACCACCCACAGTTTCTCTCTTCCGGGCTTCCGGCCTTGGGTTTATAGGAGAAAACAACCGGACCAGTCGTTTTCTCTACCCAACGTCGTCTCCCCCTCCTATACATAGCAGAGTGCGCAATTCCAGATTTCCAATTTCTCTGCCGTTAAAAGTTCCCGTTCCCCCATGGCTCCCTCGGCTGCGATCCTCTTCCTAAGCTACCAGCAGTGGAAACCCAAGCCTTCCCCTCAACCTCTTCCCGGTGCTCCTCCTCCTCCTCCTCCTCCTCCTGCCGCCGCCGCTACTTCGTTTCTGGTGAAGTTCTCCATATGCCCTGTCTCGCGTCCCTCCTCGCCGCCGGCTGCTGCTCGTTCAAAAGCGAAAGCGTCCGACGCCACCACCAAACGACACCCGACTACCGAGGACAAGTTCCAGGAGGCACTTGAGCTGGGCTGTTGGTCCTTGTGAGGGACGACAGTACTGGGTCGTACTGCCTGCCATCTGCTTGCAAAATGTAAAATTTTGTTCTACTTTGTTCTCTCTGGATCTATGTATCATAAAATGTTACTCCACAAGGCGTTCTGTGCCCTCTCAAATTATGTGCATCAACGTTCTCCAAAGATGTCGAAGATTAATGGTGGATTTCGAAGCCGTAGGCCTTTGTGCTCTCAGAATTCTCCAATTCTCTTCTCATTAATTATTAGCTCTCTGGCTTGCATCTGCCAGATGGTGTCCCAACCTCATACCATTTTTTTTTTCTCACATTGAAATAGAAAATTCTGGCTCGCTCAATCCACGAACAGATGAGGGGTTTTGACAGATTGTGTTTTTCTTTCTTCGTTCTTCTCAAAATATTCAAGCTTTTTTTGGAGTCTCGGTGGAGCGATTACAGAAGTGGACGAATCATATTGGATCGATCTTTGCCAGAACTGAACTATCGGCAATGGATTCTTAGATCTCAGAAATAATAAAAAGATGATATATTTCCAGAACTGAATCATCTTTATCCGATTCCTAGTTCTCAGAAATAATAAAAGATAATAATAATATATTGCCAGAACTGAATTATGGTTTTGAATCCGAATCCGAATCCGAATCCGTTTGAGCACGTCCGGTCGGCGTGGGTCTCTTTATAAACCTCAGCCGGTTCCCGACCCACTGAATCGAAATAGGAGCCTTCTTCCCCCTCCAAATATTTCTCTTATTCCCAGAGGGAAGCGCATTGATGAAGGCACTGCCCGATTCCACTTTCTTCTTTCTGTCGATCTTTGCCTCTCACTCGTATGTCTGTTCGCGTTTTCTCTTGTGCGTCAAATTGTGGTTTCTTGGCGTTGATTTCTCTAGGTTTTAATCTTCTCTTCCCCTGCTTGGAAACAGATCGCAGTTGAGGGCTGCTTGCATGGAGAGCTGGATGATGTGTACGCATCGATTCGGCATGTCGAGAAGGTTGAGGTCACAAAGATCGACCTCCTAATCCGCTGTGGCGACTTCCTGGTCTTGATCATCGTGTTTTTTCTTTAACAGCGTTGCCCCTACTCTCTCTCGATTTTATGATGGCTCAACAATACTTGAATTCGGAATAAAATCCTATCATTATCTATTTACATACCTAGAATGTGAAGAATTCACTTTTTTGAATTGACAAGCCATCAAGTCTGGTGTATCATAGTTGCTAGTTGTGTAATGAATTAGTGTATGATAGCGTTATACATGTCAAATACCTGCAGTTTCGAATAAGTTCAAATTTTGCAACAAAAGAAAGGAGCAAAATTTGAGGTTCTGTCCTAGTAAGACGGCTTCAGGACAACTTATGGCTTCAGCGATGGAATAGGAGAAAGTTTAGCAAAAAGTTAAGGTTTCATGATTGATATCTTGCGAAGAACCTTATGTGCAATCAAAGAGAACTTCACTTTCACAAGGTTAAATTCTCGGACAATACTAAACAATCTTTATAGTTTACTCAAACTAACCATCCGAGTTTTGTTTCCTATTGAGTTATGTCTTCTAGACACTTCAGGATTCTTCTTAACAAACCAATCGACATCTTAAAATTATCCTAAATTATTAGATTTTTGGCTCAATTCTAAATATGCATAGAATGCAACAGATCATCCCAGGTCTGCCATGTAACTAACTGGATGACATTGGCTTGCTTTTGTTGCACTTACTGCCACACTTATGATTATTTGGTCATAGAATACAGCAATGGCATTCTGCTATGTAGAGGATTTGGTGGTTATGACCTTTACTGCAGTGCAACGTCAGACACTTTAATTGTTCCCCACAAGGACTTCTGTGATGAACAGCTCATGCTATATTTGTAGCTCTTTTTGCAAGTTGGTCTACTTTGAAATTGATAATAAGAATTTCCAAAAACTCATACTTCGTAGTTTTGTTTATCTTCTTCGTGATATTGCAAAATTGCATCACAGCTTGTGTTGATGTCATCTTTGTGGGATGATGGGCTCTGTTTCCAATTTTGTTGCAGCCCTGCTATAACCAAAGGATCCAATAATGGATCAGAACCAAATTCTGATCGACTTAACGGCTCATCAGTTGTGGTTGAACTGGGACTATGACTAGACTGAGACTGACTGTAGGATTCCATCACCTTGTGTAGTCAATTAAAAGATATCATTTCTGCACAAGGCTTTGATGTGGATCCCATAGTTTCTATCTACTAAGTAGTTGAAACCAACATTTTGGGGGCCATGAAGAATATATATTTAAAGAGTAGGTGGAATCCATTGTAGCTTTGGTTGCCTGAAAAGTGAATTTTGTGTTACTTCTTATGTTTGAGATAAAGATGTAATTTTTCAATCTTCTCTAAGCATTACATTTGTAATGCTAGAGACATTGGCCATGCTTGTCTTTCCATTGGACTTTTAATTTATAAATCATTGTATAACAATTGATAGTTGAACAATTTGAAATATGGATTATCGTTCATTTTCCCACATTATTCTAACATGTGGTAGCAGCTCCTACATAGTTGGGATCTTTTTTAAAAAATAATAATAATAGAAATCCTTCAATCATGTCAAGGTGCCTGCTTGCACACCCATATGCATATAATTTTCTCTTGCTTATAAGCACTTGCATATGTGTTTACCTTGATTCAGCTTATATCTTTGACCATTTAATTCTTTGTCCAAGCAGGCAGTCAGGAATGAAAATGATCTTGAGAGCTTGAGTTGCTCCCACCAAACTATAGGAGTATGAACTTGTTCTGGAAGTATTACTCTGGACAAGAAGTAGCACCTGTTCCAACTATATATATTGGCGGGAACCATGAAACATCAAATTATTTATGGGAACTGTGAGTTTCTTATATGATAATTAGTAGCTTTGAAGATAGAGGGCAGATTTCTATATGCATGATTTTGATTAACATCAGATGTCAATGTGGTAGCTTATAAAAACATGTGGGATATCTAATCCTCATTTGGGTAATTTTTCAAGATAATTTAGTTTAGAAAGTGAACTTGAGACTTTTATTTGGTCTTGCATTATCACATCATTTGAAGGTTTAAAGACTAACTCATGCTAAAGTCCTCAGACTACAGCATTAGCCTTGTTCTTGTTTTGTGTGTATGTGGATGCGTGCATATGTTGGCTTGACTTGATTTCTTTTTCAGGTATTATGGAGGCTGGGCTGCACCTAATATATATTTCTTAGGCGTTTCTGTCGTTATTAAGTTTGGCAACATTCAAATTGGTGGAATTTCTGGGATTTATAAGCAAGGCCATTTTCATCTAGGTAAGTTTATTTTTCAGTCTAGTGTCCGAGGTAAATCTATGTTGAGTTATGCTTTCGTTTTGTTATTTTGTGGATTGGTAGAAAAGAACTTATTTCACTTCTGTTGTCCACAGTATATTACTACTATATGCAGATTTTTGCCATACCATTTTCCTGCATAGTTCACTGTCATTTTATATGCCCAAATAAAAGAGCCTTCTTTGATCACATATGGTCTTGTCTATATATTTTGTGCCTTCCTGAATTTACTTTACTAATCTATATAATCTCTAAGTTGAACCCAACTAAGATGGTTGTTTTATCATACCTTCATTGTGCTATCAAATCATAATATTTTCTTTTAGCAGGACATTTTGAGTGACCTCCATTTAATGAGAGTGATCTTCAGTCTGTATACCACATACGGGAATATGATGTAATGAAGCTTAAGCACATTAAGGAACCAATAGATATTTTCATATCACAGGACTGGCCTGTTGGTGTCTATGAATATGGAAATTTAAAGAGGCTTGTTCAATGTAAACCCCATTTTGGGGAAGCGGCACACTATGTTTTCTAATTTCACATTGCTGTGCATATTAAGCTGTTTTAATTTCACTTTCTTTTTGAAATAATGAGAGTGAAATAGTTATTATACTTATCATTGGCTCCTGGTCAGTTGTATTAGCATTTAGCAGTACTATTTTTGATATCTGTAGATACGGTTATAAACAATTTTTGAGAAGTCATGATCAGCACTAGAAGCTGGGATTGGGATTGTTGGACGGGTTAGTATATTTTACTGGATCAGGTTGGAATTGGCAGATTATATTACTTGATTTGTTTTTGTGATTTATAGTGGATCAGCTAATTCCGTTGGTTTTCTATTTCTCAGAGTTTCGACTAATTAGTGGATCAAGCAATTTTTAATTCATGCTTAAAAAGAGGTAGCCTGGTCAAATTAGAGCCAAAAGTGTTGGATGAATCTAGGTTACAGTGTATCTTCCTTATCTAAATTAACCTAGGATAATATTGAAAGATATTAAAAAAATATTTTTATTTATGAATAATTATGCACAAATTTGTTAAAGCATAAAATAAAGAAGAATCATTTAAGGATGATATGAACATGTTGTTAAGAGACCTATAGATGTTATAGTTAAAAATTGTGAGACAGTTAGTAACTAATTATGTAACGAGAGTTAGAAGAAAATCTAAGAAGACTTTACTAAAAACTACAACTACAAATAAAGATTTAAACATTCTTAGTTTCAATGAATTTATTGCTTTACATAAAACTTGAAGGCAGAAAAAGATTTATGTGGCCAGCCTCAAATAGTTGGGACATTGCTGTTGTGTATCTAAAGTTAAACTGGGAATAAAAGTTTAAAATCTCAGTTTTGTCTCAATAGTTAGAGCTCTTTGATTTTAACAGTACTGATCTCAACAAATTCACTTCACATCATACAGTTTTTGTATTATCCATATTGAATGCCAACATTAGGTCTCTTTATGATTCATGAAGCAGATACCAGTGTCTTGTACTGGAATAGAAGTGGTTGTAACTTTTTTTTTTTTTACTGCCTCAAATGATATTGATTCCTAAATACAAGATAAAATACAAGTTTTTTGTTTTTCTGCAAACTATTTATGAGTATCCAAAAAATACATCTCTTTGATTATTATCTACAAAATTGGAAGTTTCCAAGAAATTTCCTATACTCCCAAGAATTATGTGACACGTACCATAATTTTCATGTATCCAATATGGATATGGCAAGCAAATTGAAGAATCTGTTTTCCATTGCTTGGACAGTTGTAAATTTAATGATAAACTGAGATTATTATGCTGAAAATGAATATTATACACTGTTAACATTTGATGCTATTAATGTCAATAGTCTAATTACTGTGGTTCTTCAGATCAAGAAGAGGACTCTAGGCCACTTGCCTGCTGCAGAGCTGCCAAAGCTCCATAAGCCACACTACTGGTTTTCAGGTCATCGTCACTGTAATTTTACAGCTGCTATTCAGCACAAGAAGGATGGTTCTATCACAAAGTTTGTTGCTTGACAAATGTGTCCCAGGTCAAAAATTTTAGAGGGTGGAGATTCTATGTTTGCTGTTACTCCAATGATGCATATATGAAATCCATTGAAAAGCCTAAGTTAAATGTTTAGATTGTTGATATCAACTCAGATCCAGGCCCATATGAAATTCAGTATGATGCAGAGTGGCTGGCAATAACAAGGAAGTTGAATAGTATCTTTCCATTGAGCCAAAAAAAACTGTTCATTTGAGGTTGAAATGATTTTTTTTTTTTAATTCATATTTGACATTCACGTTGACTTGTACGTATACTTGATTTCTTTGATTATGCGTTCAGACCTGAACAGCTCGACGAGCAAGATTTTCGTGAGTGGGTGAGGAATAAGTTAGATACTAAAGGAGTCAGACCTTTTCATTTTGCGCAGACAGTTTCACCCTTTGATCCTCCTTGCGCACTGGCAGAAACCTCAACTTCTGGTAATAATTGGATCCTCTATATCCAGCTTTATAGAATGATCACATTTGCAGACATGAGGCAGTTCACCTCTTCTATTTTCTTTTCATTTTGTTGCGAAAACTACTAGTGTTTTGTAGCTATGATTTGTAAAACTTAAGATGCAGTAGTCACTTTTCGTACCTTAGGTTATAATATAATTTCCAAACATGAGATGAGTGATCCATTGAGCTTGCTTGTGCTGAATGATTGCTTTGATATTTTATCTTGCATAGCTTAAGGTGGATAGTTGCAGAAACAGTTTCTTGCCTCAGATATTATTTATTCGACTTCTCAAAGAGTATGATACAAGTTTCAATGTCAATTGTAACCTTGTCAAGGTGTTTTTTTTTTTTTTTGTGAATACTGGTTGGTCCAAGGGAGAGGTCCAGGACTTTGCAGGAGGCATGTGTTTCATTGTGGAAGATATTTTTTCAATATCTAAATTGACCTTTTTTACTTTACTACCCTGGTTAAGTAATATGCCATCTCTTTCTACTTGCCTCATGGAGCCAATTCCATTCCATGTATTCATTATTCAGGCATGCAAACAAGACCTGAGACACTAGTTAGTTATATGATGGGGTGCCTCATTCATCTTTAAGAGCAATAGAACAATCCAATAATTTCTTTGTGCATGAGATGAGAGAATATTGTGTGCAGCATTTGATTGAATATATGTTTGGTCATTTCCTGTTTAGATATATATATTTTTTTGTTTCTTTTCTATGATTTGTTGGAATGGACTTTTAGCTTCTAATCATGAGGTTACACGTATCAATACTTAATTTTTCCCTAGTGTTTATGGTCCATGAATATGGTACTGGTGTATCTTCACAATTTAATGTTTAACCTGTTCCAAAAACTGCAGGACATTGTGGGAACCCTCAGAACAGAGTCATCGTTACAGTTGCTACGACTCCCATATCTTCTTGATAAATATTGCTGCAGAGGCTGGCATGCCAACAGGAATACCATTTTTTTTTTTTTTTAATACTAAGGGTATTTGACTAGTTCCGTTTGACCTATTATCCATCTTTATATTTCTTTAAATATATGTATGTTGTACCATGATGCACAAAATATTAAGGATGTGTACGACCACCAAATTTTAAGATAGACAAAATACGATTGCCAGCAAAGAAGTTTAAAAGTGTCAGGAAATAAATATATCAGAAGATGGAAATGAATCAAGTCACAATCGATTGTTGGACTAAGACTACTGAGTTGTTATTTTGTTACTAATCATTTGAAGTATATGTTATGCACCTCAGTGAAGTGTCCCCATTTTGTCCTATGACAGACATATTTATGTCGGCAGAGTAACAGAATCATGTGTATTTTATGTTTATTTCCACCACTTTACTCTTAGGTTTTCACTGTCATCATCATCATCATCATCATCATCATCATTTGTCGTCGAACATGCATCTTTGGAATCACATGAGGGCATTCCTCCATGCATTTGACTGAGAAACATATGTGATACCAATACGGGCGGGCGGTATGTGTGTATCGGTCAAGCTGGTAGGTACATAAATCAATCCGTTTCAGATGGATCGGTTAAAATAATAAAAATAATAATAGGGTCTGTCTAACTCTCAAGAACAAAAAAAATTCAATTTATGATGGAATCGATCAAACAGAGTTGTAATAGAATTAAGCAGATTGTCTTTTTTTTTTTCCTATTGCTTGTCATGTTTATTCATTCATCAATTTGCGTGCGCATTTAGTGTGCGTGCGCATCAGTGAATGCGTTCTTGTTCTATTTTTGACTGAAAAATGTTTCAGAGTTGAATACGCAACTTACTACTGGCGGTGACCGACTTGGGGTGCAAACAAACAAAACAGAACAGAAAAGAAAAAAAGAAAACAAAAGGGGGATGGGATGCTTCCCAATAGTTCTCATTGGCCTTCTCGTTGATTCTTTCTTTCCTGCTCGTAAAAATCTACGCGGGACCTTGATGAGTGCATCATGATTGGATCATGGCTTACCTCGAGTATATGTTGATCCAAACATGACCTTTCATTTAGAGACGACACACACCGGTGAGGGTTACCTATGTATGTTTGGGTGCGGTGCCATTAACGTCACACCGTGCCTGACGTCGGCCCGACGCTGACACCTCCTCGTTTCCCACTCTTGACTGGGTTGTGGTCGTGGATCGGTCAAATCTTATCCGTCGACACGACAATACGAAACAAACAAAACAAGAAGCGAGTTGGAACAGAGCCGCCCTCTTGCGTTTCCATCACCGGTTCCATCCGTAGGGCGGAATAGTGCTGCACTTCCACTTCCGTGCCTCCTCTGGGTTGCGGATGCTTCAGTCGTCACCCTATGAATTCAACCTTTTTTTTTTCCTTTTTTTGCCATCTCTTCTTGCTTCTCTCTCTCTCTCTCTCTCTCTCTCCCCTACTTCCACGTCACGTAACTTGGATTCCGATGTTTTTGAACCCGATACCGAAGCCGATCCTTCTTTGCTGTTCAATGCTAAACGCTTCCCACACCACCTCTCTCTTGCTTCCAAGGAGGAGATGCCGGAGACGCGTGAGCTCCTTTGCCATAAATTTCATCCTTCCTCGACCACCTCCCTCGGCTTCGAACTTCTTCTTTCGAGCGAGTGATGATGGTCGAGTACCGCTGAAGGATATATGTGTGGACTCGGATGAGAGAGGGCGGGGGGACGTACGTGGTTGGTGGAACCTCACAGTAGAACCAGAATGCATCTTTCTTTTGAGCGATCGAGTGAGTGCACTTCTTCAGATGGGATGGGATGGGATGGGAAGACAAGTGTGGGTCGTGTGGATCGGCTTCTTGTGTCAACACCAGATTTCCCCATAATAGGAAGGTGGATGCGTCGCACCCTCCCCCCTCCATTCTCAACATGAGATCAGTGCCTGCCATGTAGCACGCACGCGACCTCTTTTTTTTTTTTTTTTGTGTGTGTTTCCGTGGGGTGGAGGCATCATCGGAGGTGGTGGATCGTGTTCGCCCACGGTCAAAGATGGATGGAAGAGTGCTCTTCGCTTTTACCGATGGAATAGCCAACGACATCTTTCTTTCCATGCTGCAGATGAGATGCTTGCTTGTCCCGGTGGAAGCCTCTCTGCGGTTGCTGTTCCTCTCGACCCTTCTTCGAGAAGCCCTGAACGGGTCAAAACAGCTACTGCTCGATTCTTTGTGACAAAAACACCATATACGAACAGGAGGATGGCCTGGTTGACTTGGAGGACCACCACCCCTGTCCCCGTATCCGTCTCAGCAGGCAAACAAACAAACAAAGAAAGGGGAAACTCTCCGAGGTCTCGTTAGCACCTGGTTGGTGATCGAGCTTGTGCCCGAGGGGGAAGGGAGGAGGGATAAGGAGCACTGACTGTCTCGGGCATCCATCGACATGATTGACGCTTTCACCGTGGTGATGTTTTCCAGTCTCGCTCATGCTCCGACGGGAAACAATTCTACATAAACGACAATGGGGGATGGCTATCCTGAGCTCCGGACCCCATGCATCATCTCCCACCCAACTCTCACCCATCATCATCCGCCTTCGTTGCTATCCCAGTGCCAAAATATGTCAATCGCAGCACCCACCCCCCTTCCCCCTTTTCTTCAGCAGTATTATATATATATATATATATATAAAGAACAAAAGAAAAAGAAAGGGAAAGAAAGAAAAGCTCTAGTACTAAGAAACGCGACATTAATAAGACGGTGCTCAGTGTAATTAATCCCTTCGTATTGGACCGACTCCGTCGACACCTGCGGTTTTCTTCTTTTAGGTTTTCGACTCCAACCAACCATCCCCTACAAAAGGGATGGATGATTCGGAAAGAAACACAAGTTCAACGTTCAGCGCTCAGTTTCATTCATTCGGTGGAGGGCTGAGCTTATAGAATTGTCGGGTGTGCGCGTGGGTGGAAAAAGTCAAAAATCTCGCAAAATTTAGTTCAAAGCGTCAACCGTGGTGGTTGGTTACGGCCGTCAAAAATGTTACTTGTTGAACTACGTACGTAGATTGAGGCATGCGTGTGTGCGGTGGAGTCGAAGACTGCGTGAAACGAGTCAAACCGCAATCGCAGCCACAACTTTTGCGTCGGTATTGTATGAATTGAATGCATCACTTTGTCCATCTGGTCGTTACGTTACCATCGCCGCTTTTTTACTTAATTGCGGCTGAGGATTCACTTCACATACGAACGCTATTTAATTTTTAGATAAGCTTTATATATATATATAATGACATCGATTTTTGAAATAAATACTACATAAAATGTATGTTTTTTTTTATTATTTTTTTAAAAGAATACTACTAAACACCCGAATTTTTTTACTAGTTTAGTTTGCTCACGATCAATGAATCAATATTTTTTTTCAAAAAATATATATACATTTCATTACGTTTATTGTCTAAAACAATATATATATATATATAATTTATTTTTTCTCCAAATAAGATTTTTGATTGTCCAAGTCAATGACCTTCATATTACATCGCTTAAGAAGAATTCCTACATATGACAACACTTTGATGATCATACTACATTCTGTTTCAAGAATAAATTTGTTTTATCATCCTTTAAAATACTTGTGGGGTATATAAAATTTACAATTCTACATGAGTCCATATGATTTTTTTTTTTTACTTAAATCCTTTCATTGCTAATATAGCAGATGTAATAAATTCATATATCTTCTTATTTACATAATATATTTAGCTTAGTTGACATAGTTTATCATAATATCTTGAACTCGTTCATTTTTATTTTTTTTAAAATAACCAAAATAACCGGGCGTTGCATAGGCAAACTGAGGAAGAAAAAGAAGAAGAAAAAAAAAGAAAAGAAAAGAAAGATATACGTTGAAGAAGCTTACGTCCCAGCTGACCTAAGCTTGGTGGCACATATTGGGTACGTGACCACTAAATGAAGCACCCGATTCAGTGAAGGGAAAACGATGCAGTATGGGAACGCCATTATAGATAAAACTAGTTTTAGAGAATGTTAAAAGCTTGCTTTCGAGTCCACTTTATGATATGGTGGTGTTTGGAAGTCAAGATGTGACTCTACTCAGAGTAGTAGAGTGCAGCAACACGACATACCGATGGAAAAAAGCAGCTTTACTAATTGGCTTTTTAAGCTTCAAAAAAGTCCACTAAAGCAAAGATTAGCAGCGGTATTATAAAGGGAATGCTCCCAACCGGTACATGTCCGGTAGCCATCTACTTTCTAAAGTGGCATTTTAACTTGGAAACGTCGGGCATTTTTAGTTCTCCGTCCATCTCGCGAGCTTGCAAGCACAGAAGAAGAAGAAGAAGAAGAAGAAGAAGAAGAAGAAGAAGAAGAAGAAGAAGAAGAAGGGAATCAACCCGTGCGCTCACTGATATCTATGAACTCGTATTTTGCCCTTTCGGACGGACACAGATGCAAAACTTAATGTCATGTATATCCTCGATCCATTCATCAGATTACAAAAATAAAAACAAAAACAAAAGGAAAAGTTTTGATGGCAAAAATATAAGATCCACTTGCGAAAAGCCTCGTCTCGAAAGAACTGATGAACCCCACTCATCCGGCACAGTAAATGAGATGATCTGTTTCTGAATTAGTACTACTTGCTCCCTCCACGTCATGTTTCATGCACGGTTTACCTGGCGTCTCTCGGTCTTCTACGAGAGAGGGTGATCGTCCACTGCCATCGCCGCTGGTGTCTGCAGTAATAGGAATGAGTTGAGGAGGAGGAGGAGAGCTCGAAGCTTTTGTCAATTCCGTAGCTCTCTCCATCTCCATCATCCAATCCGTGCCGGCGAGTGTGTATGCCATGAGGGCGGCGCACGATGTCTGCGCCGCCAGCAACCCCAACCATAGGCCCGGGAGCCCCATTTTCCCGACGAAGCCCAGCAGTACGGCCACGGGCATTCCGACCAAGTAGAAGGAGCTCAGATTGATGTTAGCCCCGGTGCTCGGCCTCGCGCTCCCCCTTAGCACGCCGCACCCGGTGGTCTGCGGGCAATTCCCCAGCTCGCACAGCCCTGCAATCGGCAGAGCCAGAGACGTGAGCTTCAGAATCTCCGCGTCGGTGGTGAACAGCCTTCCCCACCGATGCCTCATCAAGGTCGTGAATGCCATCGCTGCGAGTCCCAGCCCCACGCCGCACGCCAACGATACCAGGGTCGCCGTCCGGGCCCTGGCGGGTCGATTCGCACCCAACTCGTTGCCGACGCGGGTCGACACCCCAAGGCTCAACGCCGACGGGAAGACGTACACCAGCGACGTGGTCTGGATCAGTATCCCCATGGAAGCGACCGCTGCCCTGGGGTTGGCGAGCAGGCCACTGAACAGTATCATGAACTCGTACCACCACCACTCGAGGCACACGGACACGCACGACGGCACGGCGAGCTTCAGTAGCTTCGACCACCCCCGGAGGCAGTCCATGCTCGGGCTCACCCACGAGTCCTTGCACACGCCGGAGCAGAGGACGAAGAGAAGCAAGCAAACCAGGAGATTCAAGTTGGTCCAGACCATCGCCAGGGCCACGCCCGCGATGCCCATTTTGAGATGCACCACCAGGATATAATTCAGCGGCACGTGGAGGACGACGGAGACGAGCGAGCAGTACGTGATCGGAAAAGTGATGTTCTGAGATCTCAGATAGATGCGAAGAGGGTGGAGAAATGACAAGAAGAACAGGTCAGGAATGGCGAATGTGATGAAGACGTGGGCGGTGGAGGAAATCTGCTCGTCCTGACCGCACCACAGGAGGACTCTCTTCATGTTGAACCACAGGAAGGAGATTGGGAGGGAGGCGGAAAGGAGAAGCAGGATGGCCCGTTGCAGAGTGAGCGCAAGGAGCTTGCGTTGCTTGGCGCCGAATGCCTGGCCGCATATCGGCTCCATGCCCATGGCGAGGCCGGAGAGGACGGAGTAGCCCGTGATATTAGCAAACCCGATCGACAGAGAGCCGCCTGCAAGCTCGAGCTCGCCGAGAAAGCCAAGGAAAAGCATCGACACCATGGCGCGCGAGTAAAGAACGAGGCCAGTGAGAGCCGTGGGGATAGATATCTTCCCTATGGCTCTCATTTCCTCCACCACCTGAATCCAATTCAATCAAGCGAGGCATATTAATCTCCAGCAGCCATATAAAAAACAGCTAAGAAAATAACATAGACCTAGCGGCAGAAGAAAAAAAAAAAAAAAAACTTTGGTGTCGCAAACAGGGGACACGCCACGAATCTATGCATATATCAACAGGAGCTTGCTTCTACTGTCTTTACCTCTGAAAGAGTAGGACATCTATGGAGATCTAAATCAGGGGCGTGAAGAGGGAGATGCTCCATGAACTCGTTGGTGTTCAAAGAGGTGAGAGACTTCTTCTGGGAGGGGAGGACAGTGTGGTGTTGCAGACGGCTCCGCTGCTTCCTCCTTGTGTTCGCTGCCCTCGAACGAACGGGGAGGGAATGCGCATGTCCTTAAATAGTGGGATACGACACGGCCAGACCAAACGTGTCGATTGTTAATTCCCAAGGTGGGGGGACTCGGGAACACACTGCCACCGGCTCCATTTCATCGGGACTTCATATGATTGGTCGAAAGGGGGGGGGGGGGGGGGGGGGGGGGTGCACCAACTCATGTACGCCTTGACGGATGGACGGACGGCTGACGGGGAATTGGACTTCATACGACTCGCCTTGTTTGCGTGTCAATGCTTGCAGAACCTCCGCAGCAGCCACCTTATACAGAATCTCTGGCTGACACTTAATAATTCTGGAGATATATGTTCAACATGATCTTTTGATGCACGCTCGTCGGCGTGCAGAGGCTGCGGCTGATTCCAAGCCCCGTGCTGCCTTGCTCTGGGCATCATCTCACCTTTCACCACAAACGTAACGTAAGAAGATACACAACTTTCTCTCTGTTTTTAGTACTTCCACCGCCTCCCATCTTTTTCTTCTTCCACCAGCGTTGTTGTTCTTTCCCGGCTCTTCCAAAGGTTTCACTTTGTTCGACCTCCAGAAAAGTGCAAGGATGCCGGGGTTGGTGCTCTGTTTCCCGAGTTTTGTTGGAATCTTTGGCACCCCCGTCCCCCATCTTTTTATTGGTTAGAGCCTCGAGTGCTTCCTTTGCTGCAGGGTGGGGGGGGGTCCCACTCCCTCCTGCGTCTTGTTCCTTCTTCAAACTTATCTCCACGTTCCCGTTTTCTCTGACGTCGCTTTAGCTCCCGAAGGGTCTCGTGACTCGGATCGCAGGCGCTCACCAAGCTTTGTCTCCTCGAGCGTCATTCTTCTTCCGCTGGTTTCGGTGCTATGAAACACGTAAAGGTGGAATGAGTCCTTTTGTTTTGTTTATGGTGACACAAAATGAACTTTTCGAAGGAGACACAAAGACCATGAGGACAGATAAAAAGTAAAAAAAAAGAAAGAAAAGAAAGATAATGTCAAACCTAACAATGTTCCTTCTCGCGTTAGCTTTTCATCAACAAAAAACTAATATGTTTGTTACGCGTCATGAGATAACATAATATAGCCGATCATTGATGGAGATCGTGGAATCTGATGCCTCCTCCTGAAACCCTATGCGCCCAAGTCGATCATAACTTTATCCGCTCCTCAGAGAGGGAGTAGAGTAACAGACACAGAGACTGGACGGTTGTCAAGTATCACCAGAGCAAAGAGACTGTGTGAGAAGTGATATGTCTTGCAATCAAGAGTAGAGGGAAGCAGCAATCAGACCGATGGTGGTCAATGGTGGAATCGATGGGCAACACGTACATATAATACGACATGTATGCGTGCGTGCATGCATGCCCCCACCCCCCACCCCCCATTGTATATTCTTTCGGTCCCATACTTGGGCAGCTGAAGGGGCTGGGCAGAGCACAAGTCGACGGGCGCACCATCTCACTCTCCCACCACAGCGGTGCAGGAGTGCACAAGGAGATGGGACTGAGGGACCTGTACCAAAAGAGGTGCAGAGGAATCGACACGGATTCGCAGTGCTGGAGGAATGAACAGCTAGTAGGTAGGCCATGATCGATGGCTTCCCTTGGCTCCTTGCATGCCTGACCACCACCACCAGTCTTCCGCTTCCTCCATGACCTCCTCCGGTCTCGTCTTGCTCTCTTCTTCTGCTGCAGCTACTTTGGCCGGCTCCAGCGCGTCTAGGTTTACTTTACATCCGTCACCAATCTTGAAGCTTTTGAGTTTGGGATTGACAGGTTCTGCTATACCATGCTGTTTTCATTGCGTGTTTTAACCGGATCTTCCTAGTTAAGGTGACTTCTCTCGCTGCTGTACTTGTGCATCTTTCTGTCTCTCTTTACATTATAAGCCAAGTAAACAAAGAAGAATCAAATCCTGGAACTGCAGATGATTGATGAACTCTTGTCGATGATCTCAGTGAAGAATTCTGGAAGTAACCACTTCCCTCGAGCCCTTCTCTGGCGGTCGGTTCTTCTTCACGGAGGAGACTGTTGAAGAGAGTCAGAATACGAACGCAGCCCATGAGCCAAGTCCAACGCTCTTTGTATACATACATCGTTGGGCTGTGGCGTGTAAAGACAGACTTGTGGGGAGACCGGAGATGAGCGATCGGTCTCTTAGACTACGGAGATTGAAGCTGAAGGAGACGGCATGTTGGAAATGCATGCAGACTTATTCCCTGTCTACCTACCATCAAATCAAAAAAGCAATCAAACAACTTCTCCGTCCATGGATCGTAGAAGAACCACTAAAATGATGTGGTGCATCCGGATAAAAGATTTGTCTTGTACTGGCATGATCTCTTCCACCTAACATGTTTCGTTTTCGCCTTCCAACACGTGGAAAACTTTACAACATGTGTCCCATATGAACCACGAGAAGGCCAGACAATGAATGTACAGTAAATACAAATCAATAATGTTGCCCACCCCCTCCTTGACATTATTATCATCCTCACGCTGTCGACACGACGTCTATCTTTTCTTGCTCCCACGACTGTTATCTACATGACATGATATTGACAAAGAGAGGCCTACACTCCCATCTTTCGCCCACCGGAGACTGCAGCAACTCGAATCACTGCCAAGCAAATAAACAACTTTACTTTTAAGACAATAACTTCTGTTACGAGGGAGCATCGGTTCACGTTTATCATGTTTGTTCGTAATTAGCTCCCGCGCTGACTCTTATTCTGATCGAATCTGCCATGTCTGTACTTGGAGTCTATGAAGTAGAAAGCTTTTGATGATGGGAGCAGTGACGAGCTGGCCAGTAGACAATTCATCGAACATAATGAACGCATGGCCAAAAGGCAGCCAAATCGACATCCGGATCTCACATTATTAGATTTAATGTCAAGGGAATCTTAATCGGGTTGCTAACTCGAGTTCAGTAATCTAAATGCTAATTTATTATTGGTTGGAGAACCCAGATGATCGTGTGCTTGATTTCTGCAGGCAATATTTTTTGGATAGTAGTGATGGATGGGCACTGAGAAGCCATGGAGTTCGAAAATTACAGACGATCTCCGTGGCTAAAATGCTCGGAAGATGCTGGCCATCTTTGACGGCTACCTCCGGCCTCGGTACCATCCCACATGATGGATGCCCCAAGTGGACACATGAGTCGGTAAAGGGTTAAGTGGGATTTGTAGCATTCGCTGTCTTCGTTCCTCCGACGATGAGAATAAATAGACATGGGGAGATGCTGGCGAATCGTGGCTGTTTCCAAGGAGGGAAGGACGGTGATCCATACATGACAAGACAATTGGATTCTTTTTTTTTTTTTTTTTTTGGGTAAAGCTGCATGCTCATCAGAGAGTTCATCGATTCCAGCACGTGACTCTGCGTCTCCTCTAGCTTGAAAGTGGGCCATCCATCCACGTGAATGATTGACAGAATACTACCCTGATTGAGAAAATTAACTTCATTTTATTTTTTTATTTATTTAGACCTCACATGCTGATGATGATAGAGGAGGAAGAGAGTTTTGTCAGATTTCTTTTTTAATTAAATAAAATTATTATATTAAATGATGTTCATATATATATATATATATATATATATATATATATATATATATATATATATATACCTATGTTTGGATCCAATACTGCCGGGATATGTAGTGGTGGGGTGAGGTAGCAAGTGAACTAGTTATTTATATCTTCACTTTCCATAGATTATTGAGAGAGAAAAAAAAAAGGTATCTCTTGCTCAAATAGTTGGCTTTATAGTATTCGCTGGAGGCATCCAAACGTACAAAGGTCGTAGCTTGCGAGCGATACGAGCTGTTCCAGCGAATCGTGAACGTGCGGAAATTGGATTGGGATTCTGAAAGATTTGATAGAACTCAGTTAGATAATTGTGCGGTCTGTACAGATCTTCTCATCATAATTACTATTTTTATTGGTTTCCTGAAAGATTAAGCTCCCCCCCTCGTTTCCGACGGCATAGTAATTTTTTTTTCTTTTTTTTTTGGTTTTAAAGCCTTTTAGCTTTCGAACGCATTTTATTCTGAACCTAAAATGATTCGAATGGGTATCCTCGTGAAAGGCAAGTGAATCTGTTCTTCTTCAAGCATATGAATTCTAGCCAGCAGCAGAGGATCCTAATCTTACTTGTAAATTAATTTGACACCCTTTGATTCTGTTCTCGACTTTACCAAGATCTTGTTCATCATTAAGATTGAAATGTTCGAATCAATAATAATCTTCTTACGCATGGCACGCACGGTCGGTACTGCCTACGGGAAAGGTCATAAAATCTCAGAGGAGATATACTGAAACACCAATTATTTAGTGGCCATGAATGCTTCAGCTATCAGCGAAAACCATTCATAGCAGCTGTATATGACGTCGGTGGCAGAGCAGGCAACAGGAGGTGGTGGTGGTGGTGGTGGTGGATGGCAGCGACGATCTCTTGTTTGCTGTCTTTATTAGCTGTAGCTAATGACCCACCTACAGACGAGGATTTGGTTTGTGATACAGAGCTAAAAGAAGTTATTGACGATGTTAGCGTCCACTAGAATCGAGCTTCAGTGTGATATGTTGCTATATCGTCTTCCATCTCAGTAACTCGCTCCATGTCGGTAAAAATAATTGGAGTTATCCTTCTTTAGATCTTCGTTTCAGAAAATAATATTTTTTGTTGGCCTGTAGTTGCCTGTTGGGAAAGCAATGTCGGAGTAATTAAAAGGAGGAAACAGAGCAGAAATAATAGAGAAGGAGAAGGAAAGATGTAGCTTTGGGGTCCTATATATAGAGCCAAAAGCCTCCATTAAAACAGTGATAGAGGGAAGGACGAAGGTTCAACCCGCAGAAGCATAGACCAGAGAAAGATTTGGTTCAGAGAAAAGAAGGGCTCGACTTGCTGCTGCAGGTTGGCTTTCATCCACTCTTTGAACACTATTGGAGCAGTCATTTGGTTTCCTCCGTTCTGGTTCTTGGTTGTCTTCGGCATCAAGCAGCTTTGACACGAAAGAGGCTTTTAATTTTTCGTCCATGGATCTTTAATTTTTTTGTTCTTTTTCTGATTCCATCTTGATTCTCGCAAGCATCCAAATAAACTCGTACGCTTTGATGAAATCTTCTCCAGAATTTGATCCGGAAGAACGATCACCTGCCTTGGTACTTGCTGTATATTCCTCTGTTGGGGAAGAAGAACCTGTGGCCATGGAACCTTTGGCATCTCCATGCTATTCTGACATGGTAAGGACGTCGGGCTGAAGTCTTTTTGGTTGCAAATCCAACTTTTTAACCAGAAAGAAGCATTCTAAGTTCCCACGATTGACAGGGAATGGATCAGAGTTTCTTGAATCAGTGGGAGTTGACCGATTTAGATCAGTTCAGCACACAACAACTAGAACTAGCCCTCGGGCAAGATCTAGAACGGTCTCCCTCCTCTGAGAGCTACACCTCATACTCTTCCTTCCAGCCACCAGCGAGCACCGAGAGGGCCAAGAAACCCATCAAGACCAGCAGCTGGAGTTCTTGCACCACCGACAAGAACTCGGCTGCGCTCTCCGATGCCTCGTGTCCAAGAATCCTGTCATTTGGCAACCCGGAATCACCACTTCGTCACTCCAACCTGAGTCACGCTGTAACGGTGAAGCGGAAGGAAGAGCCGGATGTCTCGATTCCCTCAAAGAGGAACTATGGTGCCATGTCCGGAGATGGAGGAACCAAGAGGGGGAACCCGGGGCCCAGGCCGGCCTCTCATAACCAGGAGCACATCATGGCCGAGAGAAAGCGAAGAGAGAAGCTCAGCCAGAGATTCATAGAGCTATCCGCGGTGGTTCCTGACCTAAAGAAGGTATGTTCTCGATCCATATTTTTTTTTTTCTTTTTTTTTTCGACGTGCTTAGTCCTGTAGGTTTTAGTAGATCACGTTTTGTTGCAGCGATAGATAGATATATATTTCTTTCTTTGAGGTAATCAATGTAAAGAAACCTTGGATGTCGTTGTACAATAAATGAAGAGAATCAGCAACATGTTAGCTTAGCAAGGCGTTCGGAGTTCATCGTTTTCGCTCTGATGGATGCGATGTCAAGCCAGCTTATGAGACGAAGATTAGCTAGAAGCACCGTCAACAACAACAGCAATCAGCTGGATCTCAAAATATATAATGCGATCGGTAGATCTGTTGTAATGAAACAATCGAGCGTGGAGCAAAATGAAGTTGCAAACTGAAACTGGTCACATTTCGATTTCATCAAGCAACATAAATGCTTGCATTCCCTCTTTGTAGTCTCCGACCATCGATGTTCTTCAGCTGTGATATACTTGGAACTTGCACGGTAGCTGACAGAATGTATCTCCATTTTTTTTTTTTTTTTTTTGGTCTTTGGAAGATGGACAAAGCCTCTGTTCTCGGAGATGCTATCAAGTACCTGAAGCAACTACAGGAGAAGGTTACGAGCCTCCAAGATCAAGTTACACAGAGGACCGTTGAATCGGCAGTGCTCGTCAAGAAATCTCACCTCTGTGCGAATGACGATAGCTCCTCCTCCGATGAGAACTTCGACGAGAGCCTCCCGGAGATCGAGGCCAGGGTGTGCGAGAAGACTATCCTCATCAAGATTCACTGCGAGAACCGGAAAGGGATATTGGTGAAATCACTCTCTGAGATCGAGAAGCTCGACCTTTCTGTAACGAACACGAGTGTCATGCCTTTCACCAACTCTTCTCTCGACATCACTGTGATGACTCAGGCAAGATTCTTTAGACCTCTGGTGCCTACGGTTTCTTTACTCTCTGGCAGTTCATATCTAGTTTGAACACTCGATGATGAGCTTGTCATCTTCTTTTACAGACCGAAGAGGAGTTCTCCATGACAGCCAAAGACCTGGTGAAGAAGCTGCATTCTGCTTTCAGAGAATTCATGTGATGAAGCTAACCGAGCGCGTATGTAGAAAAGAAAGGTTTATGGTGGTCTGCCTACTTTTCGTCTTTCTCCCCCCTTTTGTTTTAAGCTAGTTTTTCCTCTTCTTCTTCTTCTTCTTCTTCTAGATCCGTTAATCATCCCCCTGTTTTGCTGCATGAGTTTTATCCTCAGGCTCTCTTTGCTCCTCTTTTTCTCAAGCTTTTTGACATGGTTGAGCTGCTCGTTCATGTTTTCACAAGAGAAGAGCGACACACTCACTCGGGTTCTGTTGAGGTTTTATTTTTCTTTTTGAGGACTTCGTGGGGGAAGTTGACTTTAGAATTCGTTTCTTTTATCTTCCCTTTCCCTGTAGCCTTTTCCTCCGATGAGTTTGACGATTCGAAACTTGCTTCCTGTGTTTCCGATCCATGTTCATTTGATCCTGGAATCAAGCTCGAGTCGGTGGTGCTCTTGTTAGTTCCGGAGGACGACTGACCCTTGTTTCACAAGTTTGATGAGGTGATCCTTCGTGAGGGCCATATGAATAATTCCTAGCTCTTCTTCTTTTTCGCCTGTGTAGTCTTGTGGAGATCTGTAAGAAACAAACGCAGACATGTACACCACGGCCGATAATTACTACTAATAAATGGTTTCCAAGTCTCCTTGTCGTATGCTATGAGCTGTGAGCCCCCTTTTTTTTTTTAATTCTTATATCTGGTCTTCTTGAACGATGGGATATAATTCCAGGCAAACCAGATTGCATCGTAGAGGAAGAAGACAGGTAGCAAATTGTTGGTTGGGGCGTTTAATAATGTAGGAGAACCTTATGCAAAGTCCTACAGTGAAATATTTATTTCTTCATGAAAATGATACTTTATGGTCACAGTCTCATTCAATCCCTATCACCGATTGTGAAGCCTTTGTCCGGACCACACCAAACAAACAAGCGATACAGTCTTCATAGAAACACCGAGAAAGAAGTAGCGATCACGGACGCAGACCACTGAGCTGCTTCTACTGTGACGATGAAGTGTAAAATATCTGTCTTGTTCTCGACATGGTAATTTTTCGCCTGTGTCGATTGACTTGGGCAAACAACGATTAGAAAATTTTAGGAAAGATGATGCTAACTTCTCCAGTTCTATCACGATCACCTCGTTGCATAATACTGCTATCTATTGAGTTAAAGCCGCTACTGTTCTGCTCCATCCAAAGAAAAGGGCCGCGTGGACTGTGCAGGCTCTGACATTGAAAGGATGAGAGGAAGAGGATAACATAATCATGCAGCCATGGAGATGGACCGAAGCAAACAGTTGGGTGGGTGTTTCAACCACCGCCATGATAGGCGTCCAGCAAAGGATGTCAGAGATAATGCACACAGGAGACTGCCATGCTTCCGCAGCTAGCCTGGCTGTGGCCACTTGGCCAAATTCTTTACCACACTCTCCAAAGCTTGTCAGGGCAATGTGATAGATCGCTGCTGCCTCCTCCCTCCTTGGAGCCAAGATGACTCCTGCTTATGATCAATCATGTGTGCTAGCTTTTCTTCTGCCCAAAAAAAAACTTTCAGTTCGTCACTGAGATGATGATCAGATGGATAAAGATGCTTCCTGTTGGTAACTTATGGATCTTGCCACGCTCCGATCATCTCACCCTGCTTGCCTTCGTCTTCTTCCCCCCTTTTTCTTTGCGGTCTGCCTGCTTTTCTTTTTTTTTTCTTTTTTTACTCGAAAAGAAGCACGAACAGGTAGGTGGCCGTCCTCCGCAAAGGAGACGAAGGAATCTGAAAGCGACGAGTGACGCCCGAACCCATACGTGCAAGGATGAGGACGGAGAGAGAGAGAGAGAGAGAGAGGAAATAGCTGAGGCCAGCAATGGGCATGAAAGAAGACTCGGACCCAACCCAATTAGAACGAGTGAAATGTGGCGGACCAAAAGGCCCGGCAATGAAATAAATCAACGAGTATTTGGTCGAATAGGTTTCTTTCATCGAGTAGTGGTTTGTTGGTCGAATTTTTTGAAGACCATACCAATATAAATTTCTGATGGATGGGTACTAAAGTCGATAGCTCTATCTGTATCACAAGCAGTCGGACAGATGTAGATTGGGTGGGAAGCGTAGGACTAAACATGATAGGAACGAATCGAGGACGATGAAGGGATGGAAGAATATAGATGACGAAGAGTTAGTTAATTTCCGGTCTGCTGAATTCATCCGAATGGAATAGGATGCAAGTTAAATGGAGGGAAGAGAACCAAGTCGAATGTTCCCGTCATCCAAATGCATTCGACCGCCGGTCGATCGGATGACGAAGAAGCTTCCACCCAACAGCTGTTTCGCTACTTATCGCAGAGCTGCTGGGTGGGAAGGTAGCACGGAGGGATGGGCATCGTCCCTACCGCTGCGCACATTATTATTAACCTGCATGCATTCACATTCCCCTGCTCTCGCTCGATTGGTGTTCCATGGCGAGCTAATCTGAACTACAATCCCATCACAGTAAGCTAATCTTTGTACATTTCCGCCGCAGTGGGACACTGTGCAGGTGGCCGAGTTCACTGTCCAAGTGAATCGAATGCCATCCATCGCGTTCTCTTTCGCCCGACGCTCGCTAGCTTCATACGATCAACACGTCTGTCGCATGGCTTGCCTTACCGTCATACCCAGTGTTCGAGTGTTGCTGCACCACCATTCGTGTAACCAAGGTGATCACCGACAAGTTCGTCAGCTGCACTACCTCGACGTTGCAGCAGCAGGGAAGGTTGGTGCTACTTAGCTATCACTCGTTGACCATTCCAAGTACGATGGGACTGCCGTCGTCCTTCCTCTCCTCCAGTACGGGGCCAGGTTCTACTCGCCTTGTTTTGTTCTCCCTGCATTCGACGTGGTACTCGTCCTCTCCACAATAACCGAGTCATATCGAAGACCTCAGTGTCGATGGATCCTAACGAGGAACAGAAAAGGAAGCCTTTAGGATCGTCTTTCGAGGGCATGCAGCTCACGCAACTCGATCGGCAGTCGACAAAAAGTTGAATGGTCACGGACAGGCCAATGGTTCCATCGTCATGCGTCCCGTCGAAACCTCGTGATACTACTATTTCTCCAATCACGAAGGCTTTCGATAGGAAGACACGAGCAATATTGATCGAAGGTAGGCATGCCTTTTTCTCTCTCTCTCTCTCTCTCTCTCTCTGAGAGATTAGAAGAGCCACCATTAACAGCGACCGGAGCGAGCTAGCTAGATTAGAAACTCCAACCTTTTCCCGTGGGGATGGCTGGTGAAGGGTCCTAATCTTCCTAGTTTGTGTTCCTTGGACACTTATATAGAGGCATATGTAGGTTGTTTGCACATATCAATCACTATGGTGCATGGCATACTAATCTCTCGGCGCTACATGTGAGTAGTGAAGCAACAATTTCACGTGAACCCTCGCCTTGTGTTTGCAACATTTGGTGACTTCGTCAAAGAATTATTTCGTCCCATCAATTTTCTACCTCCCTTTTCTCAATGGCATCCTCCTATTCTTCCCTCTTCTGAAATCTTGCGTTAAAATAAATACGCACTCTTTTTAAAGTGTCGGCACATCAAATTATCCCAATTCTCAACAAACGAACAAACAGTATGCATTTACATCTGGAAAATTCTCCGAGCTCAACCCAGGGTAGGGTTGATTTATCTTAGAGGTGATATATATTTATTTTTTTTTTATATAGACTCTCATGGATATACAAAATGATAAGGTTGATAATGGGTTGATCCGTCGTATGCCACATCTTCAGTTGACCTAGCATGGTATGGTCGGCCTAGCGAAGGTATCGGCGCTCGTACGACTGACATGATGCAGATAGGGTCTACTCATTGCAGCTATAGTAAGGACAACGTGCACCACACTGTCAAGATCAGGGACGGTGTGGAGGCGTATAACGGTGTGGTAAGAAACAGAGCATTAAAGGTCTTAGGTACGAACAACCTTTGATGTGCATTATAAAAGCTCTTGCACCTCTACGGAGCAAGGGGATCACTCTCAGACAGAACCTAACTCAATCGTCGGAGGGCCCACATCGGGAACCCCACCTAACTTAGCCTTCTTGCAGGAACTGGCGACTGACCGAAGCGAAATTGCTGACCAACCCGAGACGCCGACAACAATCCTCGACCCGAGCCAAACCCGGAGGGCTTTCCGTCCAACCGAGTACCAACTCTTCCCAACCAAGGTAGACACGAGTGAGCCAGCAGACATGGGCTAGAACCAATCATGCCTACTCAGCAGACACGGATGGACCGATCGTGCCTACTCAGTAGTTAGGAAGATTAACACTAACATTTTAGCGCTAGAAATAGGGCATGATATCGGAAGAACGCCCGCAGTCGAATAATCTCATGGTGCGTCTCAGAGAGATCTCAACTGCATAACATGCCCTTGAGCTCGGAGGGCAACTCGACTTCCCACTTTGTGAAGAAGGGAATACCTCGGCTCCGACCCAACTGAGCACATCGCCACTTTCCAAGACTAGGTAACCCAATTTGGTATCTTTGACACTTGGATGTGTCGAGCTTTTTCCACCACCCTCCTAGGCCCAGCTCGAATGTGGTATAACATTACCTGAGTCGTGCACCTCAACCAAACAGTACTTGAGTTGTGCACCTAGCAAAATAGTCTATGAGTCATGCATCTTGGCTAAATAGTGCCCGAGTCGTGCACCTCGGCCAAACAGTGCTCGAGTTGTGCACCTAACAAAATAGTCTATGAGTCATGCATCTTGGCCAAATAATGCTCGAGTAATGCACCTCGACCAGTTACGAGCCCGAGCTACGCCTTGGGCCAGTCACGAGCCCGAGCTATGCACCTCAGCCACTTACGAGCTCGAGCTGTGCACCTCAGCCACTCAAAAGCCCAAACCACGCCTTAGGCCAGTCATGAGCCTGACCTATACACCTCAGCCACTTACGAGCCCGAGATGTGCACCTCGGCCACTTACGAGCCCGATCTATGCACCTCGGTCACTCATAAGCCCAAGCTATGCCTTGGGCAAGTCGTGAGCCCGAGCAGCAGTGCTCGGTCACTCACAAGCCCGAGCAACACCTTGGGCAAGTCGTGAGCCCGAGCAGCAGTTCTCAGCCACTCACGAGCATGAGCTACGCCTTGGGCAAGTCGTGAGCTTGAGCAGCAATGCTCAGCCACTCACGAGCCCGAGCTACGCCTTGGGCAAGTCGTGAGCTTGAGCAACAATGCTCAGCCACTCACGAGCCCGAGCTACGCCTTGGGCAAGTCATGAGCCTAGCAGCAATGCTCGGCCACTCATGAGCCCGAGCTACGCCTTGGGAAGTTGTGAGCCCGAGCAGCAATGCTTGGCCACTCATGAGCCCAAGCTACGCGTTGGATAAGTCGTGAGCCCGAGCAGTAGTGGTCGGCCACTCACGAAATCGAGCTACACCTTAGGCAAGTCATGGGCCCGGGCTCGAGTAGCAGTGCTCGGCCACTCACGAGCTCGAGTTATGCCTTGGCCAACTCGTGAGCCCGAGTAGCAATGCTCAGCCACTCATGAGCCCGAGCAACAATGCTCGATCACTAATAAGCTCGAGCTACGCCTTAGGCCATTTATGAGCCCAAGCTGTGCACCTCGGCCACTCATAAGCCCGAGCTACACCTTAGGCCAGTCATGAGCCCAAGCTATGCACCTCAGTAACTTACGAGCCCAAGCTATGCATGTCGGTCACTCACAAGCCCGAGCTACACATTGGACAAATCGTGAGCCTGAGCAACAGTGCTCGGTAACTCATAAGCCCGAGCAATGCATTGGGCAAGTCGTGAGCCCGAGCAACAGTGCTCGGCCACTCACGAGCCTGAGCTACACCTTGGGCAAGTCGTGGGTCCGAGCAATAGTGCTTGGCTAGTCACGAGCCTGAGCAACAGTGCACGACCACTCACAAGCCCGAGCTATACCTTGGACCAGTTATGAGCTCAAGTTATGCACCTTGGCCACTTACAAGCCCGAGTTGTGCACCTCGGCTACTCACCAGCTCGAGCTATGCCTGGGGCCAATCATGAGCTTGAGATATGCACCTCGGCCACTTACGAGCCCGAGTTGTACACCTCGACCACTCACAAGCCTGAGCTATGCCTTGGGCCAGTCATGAGTGCAAGCTATGCACCTTGGCCACCCACCAGCTCGAGCTATGCCTTGGGCCAGTCATGAGCCTGAGCTATGCACCTCGGCCACTTACGAGCCCGAGCTGTGCATCTCGGCCACTCACAAGCCCGAGCTACGCCTTGGGCAAGTCGTGAGCCCGAGCAGCACTGCTCGACCACTCACGAGCCCGAGTTACGCCTTGAGCAAGTCGTGGGCCCGAGCAGCACTGCTTGGCCATTCACGAGCTCGAGCAACAGTGCTCGACCACTCACTAGCCCGAGCTATGCACGTCGACCACTTACAAGCTCAAGCTGTGCACCTCGGCCACTCACTAGCCTTGGGTCAGTCATGAGCCTGAATTATACACCTCGGACACTTACGAGCCCGAGCTGTACACCTTGGCCACTCACAAGCCCGAGCTACGCCTTGGACCAATCATGAAGCCACTCACGAGCCCAAGCTATGCCTTGGGCAAGTCATGAGCTCGAGCAGCAGTGCTCAACCGCTCACGAGCTCGAGAAATGCTTTGGGCAAGTCGTGAGCCCGAGTAGCAAATGCTCAGCCACTCATGAGCCCAAGCTATGCCTTGGGCAAGCCGTGAGCCCGGACAACAGTGCTCAACCACTCACGAGTTTGAGATACGCCTTGGGCAAATCGTGGGCCTTAGCAGCAGCGCTTGGCCATTCACGAGCCCGAGCAATAGTGCTCAACCACTCACAAGCTCGAGCTACACCTTGGACCAGTTATGAGCCCGAGTTATGCACCTCAGCCACTTTCGAGCCTGAGCTGTGCACCTTGGTCACTCACCTGTCCGAGCTACGCGTTAGGCCAATCATGAGCCCGAGCTATGCACCTCGACAACTTACGAGCCTGAGCTGTGCACCTCAACCACTCACAAGCCCGAGCTACGCCTTAGACAAGTCGTGAACCCAAGCAGCAGTGCTCGGCCACTCACGATCCCGAGCAACGCGTTGGGCAAGTCGTGAGGTCGAGCAACAATGCTCAGCCACTCACGAGCCCGAGCTACACTTTGGGCAAATCGTGGACCCGAGAAAAAGTGCTTGGTCATTCACAAGCCCGAGCAATAATGCTCGACCACTGACGAGCTTAAGTAACAGTGCTTGGCCACTCACGAGTCCGAGCTACGGCTTAAGCAAGTCATGAGCCTGAGTAATAGTGCTCGGTCAATCATGAGCCCGAGCAGTAGTGCTCGACCAGTCCAGTTCGGTTCAGTTACCGAGCAGTAATTCTCGGTCAGCCTCGAGCAATAGTGCTCAACCAATCCAATTCAATTCCTGAGCAGCAATGTTCGGCTAGTCCGACTCCCGAGCATCAGTGCTTGGCCAGCTTAGTTCAGTTTTCAGGCAGCAATGCTCGGCCAGTCCAGCTCCTGAGCAATAGTGCGCAGCCACCTCAGTTTAGTTCCCGAGCAGCAATGCTCGACTAGTCTAGCTCCCAAGCAACAGTCCTCGACCAGCTCAGTTCAGTTCCCGAGCAGCAATGCTCGGCCAGTCCAACTCTCGAGCAACAGTGCTCAACCAGTCTAGTTTAGTTCCTGAGCAGCAATGCATAGCGTAGCCTGTCCGACTCCCGAGCATTAGTGCTCGGCTAGCTCATTTTAATTTTTGAGCAGCCATGCTCGACCAATCTAGCTCCCATGTAATAGTGCTCTACAAACCCAGTTCAGTTCCTGAGCAGCAGTGCTCGACCAATCCAGCTCCCGAGCAGTAGTGCTCGACCAGCTCAGTTCAATTTCCGAGCAACAATGCTCGGCCCGTCTAGCTCCCGAGCAATAGTGCTTAGCCAGCTCAATTTCAGTTCTCGAGCAGCAATGCTCGGCCAGTCCAATTCCCGAGCAGTAGTGCCCGACCAGTCCAGAACTTGCGTAGTAATGCTCAACCAGCATCCAGTGGGCTTTAAGTCCCGACTAGCATCTAGCAGGCTTTCAGTCTCGACCTAAGACTTTTGATTCCAACTAGTCATGTCGACTTTAGATCGACCAATTCACACTAACAGCTATTCAGCAGGACTTTGTATAACCCAAAAGATAGCCCCCAGACAAGAGCTTCGAATAGGAAAGCTCCTTTCCCTTGCCTTTCTTCAAGGAACCCCGAGAAAGGTCTTCTGGGGGTGGGGTGGGGTTGGTGCGGAGAAATGATAAGGCTGATAATAGGCTGGCCCATCATATGTTACATCTTCAGCTGACCTAACACAATATGGCTGACCTGGCGAAAGTATCGATGCCCGTACGACTGACATCGTGCAAGTAGGGTCGACTCATCATAGCTGAAGTAAGGGAAACATGCACCACGCTGCCAAGACCAATGATAGTGTGGAGGCGTACGACTCATGAGCCCGAGCTACGCCTTGGGAAGTTGTGAGCCTAGCAGCAATGCTCGACCACTCATGAGCCCGAGCTACGCCTTGGGCAAGTTGTGAGCCCGAGCAGCAATGCTTGGGCCACTCACGAGCCCAAGCTATGCCTTGGATAAGTCGTGAGCCCGAGCAGTAGTGGTCGGCCACTCACGAAATCGAGTTACACCTTGGGTAAGTCATGGGCCCGAGCTCGAGTAGCAGTGCTCGGCCACTCACGAGCTCGAGTTATGCCTTGGCCAACTCGTGAGCCCGAGTAGCAATGCTCAGCCACTCATGAGCCCGAGCAACAATGCTCGGTCACTAATAAGCTCGAGCTACGCCTTAGGCCATTTATGAGCTCGAGCTATGCACCTCAACCACTTATGAGCCCAAGCTGTGCACCTCGGCCACTAATAGGCCCGAGCTACACCTTAGGCCAGTCATGAGCCCAAGCTATGCACCTCAGCAACTTACGAGCCCAAGTTATGCATGTCGGCCACTCACAAGCCCGAGCTACACCTTGGACAAGTCGTGAGCCTGAGTAACAGTGCTCGGTAACTCACCAGCCCGAGCAATGCCTTGGGCAAGTCGTGAGCCCGAGCAGCAGTGCTCGGCCACTCACGAGCCTGAGCTACAACTTGGGCAAGTCGTGAGCCCGAGCAGCAGTGCTCGGCCACTCACGAGCCTGAGCTACACCTTGGGCAAGTCATGGGCCTGAGCAGTAGTGCTTGGCTAGTCACGAGCCTGAGCAATAGTGCACGACCACTCACAAGCCCGAGCTACACCTTGGATCAGTCATGAAGCCACTCACGAGCCCAAGCTATGCCTTGGGCAAGTCATGAGCTCGAGCACCAGTGCTCAACCGCTCACGAGCCAGAGAAATGCCTTGGGCAAGTCGTGAGCCCGAGTAGCAAATGCTCAGCCACTCATGAGCCCAAGCTATGCCTTGGGCAAGCCGTGAGCCCGGACAATAGTGCTCAACCACTCACGAGTTCGAGATACGCCTTGGGCAAGTCGTGGGCCTTAGCAGTAGTGCTTGGCCATTCACGAGCCCGAGCAATAGTGCTCAGCCACTCACAAGCTCGAGCTACACCTTGGACCAGTTATGAGCCCGAGCTATGCACCTCAGCCACTTTCGAGCCTGAGCTGTGCACCTTGGTCACTCACCTGTCCGAGCTACGCGTTAGGCCAATCATGAGCCCGAGCTATGCACCTTGACAACTTACGAGTCTGAGTTGTGCACCTCAGCCACTCACAAGCCCGAGCTACGCCTTAGACAAGTCGTGAACCCAAGCAGCAGTGCTCGGCCACTCACGATCCCGAGCAACGCGTTGGGCAAGTCGTGAGGTCGAGCAACAATGCTCAGCCACTCACGAGCCCGAGCTACACTTTGGGCAAATCGTGGACCCGAGCAAGAGTGCTTGGTCATTCACAAGCCCGAGCAATAATGCTCGACCACTGACGAGCTTAAGTAACAGTGCTTGGCCACTCACGAGTCTGAGCTACGGCTTAAGCAAGTCATGAGCCTTAGTAGTAGTGCTCGGTCAATCATGAGCCCGAGCAGTAGTGCTCGACCAGTCCAGTTCAGTTCTGTTACCGAGCAGTAATTCTCGGTCAGCCTCGAGCAATAGTGCTCAACCAATCCAATTCAATTCCTGAGCAGCAATGTTCGCTTAGTCCGACTCTCGAGCATCAGTGCTTGGCCAGCTTAGTTCAATTTTCAGGCAGCAATGCTCGGCCAGTCTAGATCCTGAGCAATAGTGCTCAGCCAGCTCAGTTTAGTTCCTGAGCAGCAATGCTCGACTAGTCTAGCTCTCAAGCAACAGTCCTCGACTAGCTCAGTTCAGTTCCCGAGCAGCAATGCTCGGCCAGTCCAACTCTCGAGCAACAGTGCTCAACCAGTCTAGTTTAGTTCCTGAGCAGCAATGCGTAGCGTAGCCCGTCCGACTCCCGAGCATTAGTGCTCGGCTAGCTCATTTCAATTTTTGAGCAGCCATGCTCGACCAATCTAGCTCCCATGTAATAGTGCTCTACAAACTCGGTTTAGTTCCTGAGCAACAATGCTCGGCCAATCCAGCTCCTCAGCAATAGTGCTCGACCAGCTCGGTTCAATTTCCGAGCAACAATGCTCGGCCCGTCCAGCTCCCGAGCAATAGTGCTTAGCCAGCTCAATTTCAGTTCTCGAGCATCAATGCTCGGCCAGTCCAATTCCCGAGCAGTAGTGCCCGACCAGTCTAGAACTTGTGTAGTAATGCTCAACCAGCATCCAGTGGGCTTTCAGTCCAAACCAACATCCAGTGGGCTTTAAGTCCCGACTAGCATCTAGTAGGCTTTTAGTCTCGACCTAAGACTTTTGATTCCAACTAGTCATGTCGACTTTAGATCGACCAATTCACACTAACAGCTATTCAGCGGGACTTCGTATAACCCAAAAGATAACCCCTAGACAAGAGCTTCATGCACCACGCTGCCAAGACCAATGACAGTGTGGAGGCGTACGACGGTGTGGTAAGCAACAGGAGCATTAAAGGTGTTAGATACGAACGACCTTTGATGTGCAGTATAAAATCTCCTGCATCTCTACGGAGCACGGGGATCGCTCTTAGACAGAACCTAACTCAATCGTCAGAGGGGCCACGTCATAAACCCCACCCAACTTGGTCTTCTTGCAGGAACTAGCGATTGACCTGAAGCTGAATTGCTGATCGACCCGAGACACCGACAACATCCCTAACCTGAGCCAAACCCGAAGGGCTTTCCGTCCAATCGAATACCAACTCTTCCTAGCCAAGGTTGCGCGGGCATCACACACGGGCTAGAATCAATCATGCCTACTTAGCAGACATAGAGGAACCGACCGTGCCTACTCAACAGTCACATAAGATTAACACTAACAAAAAAACTATAGTTATTAGATTTCCTGAAATTATTTTGACATACATCAATCGCAATGTCTCCATCTAGCACGAATATTCATGTACAGTCCACAATAGTAATCGATAAATGGTTTCTTACAGAAAGAAACAGAACCAATAAAGGTTGATCCTGACTCTCTAATTTAATCCTAATAGGCTTTGTTTTTTACCTTTTTTTTTCCCCTCTACCAGAGAAATTACAGTCTTATAATTGTGTCCCCACACAAACCCGATGAGGCAACATATAAATTCAACCAGAATTTTCTTTAATCATATTTTACTATCAATCTGTATCGATAAACTACAATAAATCATGTTACATGTCAAGTAAATATTTTTTATATGGAAATCCATGTTAGGTTGGCTGGTGAAGTTTACGAGCAGAAGTATCAAAAACAAATAAAAGAATGAACATTGTTGCCCAAAACTTCACCTAATTCAAGAGTAAACACCTTTAATCTCAGAGACAAAAAGAGTTATTGTCACGGCCGACCCCTCGCAGTTAAAGCACCGCTGAGATTTTCCATCCGCCTTGCGCCATTGACCATTAACGTGTCGCCACGTCACCTCCGAAAGAAAACAACGGCGATCTGAAAACGTCGGCAGCGGGGCCCCTGATTGGACGTGTCGCAGAGTTATTGGGATTACAAGGGTGAAAATTGGAATGGATCAGGCGAAGCTTTTCGTCATCGCACCGCCCGCCATCCTGCTGACATGGAACGCCAGGTGAACTACTCTCCGACCCCACCATCCATCGGAGGACCTCCTCCCAATGGGTGATGAGCTCCCTCCTCCCCGTGGCTCACCGCGGCGCCCGAGCCACCGGGTCCGGCACAGCCATCACCATCAGAAGAGAGTAAATTTTGAGGGCCCGGGACGGCTTGCTCTTAGCTGGAAGCCAAGGCTGTCATGGGGGCGTTCCATTTCGATGAAGCAATCCCGGTCGCGTCCCTCCTCCCTTCTCGGCTATAAAACCCCCTCCTTGGCTCTCTCCTTCCGCAACAAGCTCACTTCTCAGTCTTCCCATCATTGCTTCTGCTACTACTGGTAGCAGTGGAAGACGATGGGTCACACCGCTGTCCTATCCGTTATCTTCCCCTTCCTCGCGCTCGTCGCGTTCGTCGGCGCACGGCCGGCTACTTTCCTCCAGGATTTCCGCATCACCTGGGCTGACACTCACATCAAGCAACTGCAAGGAGGCACCGCAATTCAACTGAAGCTGGACCCGTCCTCAGGTGATCTCGAATCAATTTCTGATGCCTAGTTAGTTCTTATCACGGCATGCCATTTATTGACTGTCTGCTGCCTCGGTTCGTGGAGGAGGGTTGTAATTGCTTCGCGTGGAATGCAGGTTGCGGGTTTGCCTCCAACAAGCAGTACCACTACGGGCGCGTTAGCATGAAGATTAAGCTCATCCCTGGCGACTCCGCTGGAACTGTTACCGCCTTCTATGTTCGTAGTTCCTACTCGATCCCCAATACGTCCTCTCATGCTACCGCCGGTGTAAGTTTTGGTTATGCGATTGTTGGTGCTTGCAGCTGAACTCGGACACCGACACCGTCCGCGACGAGTTGGACTTCGAGTTCCTGGGGAACAGGAGCGGGCAGCCATACACGGTGCAGACCAACGTGTATGCTCATGGCAAGGGTGATCGTGAGCAGAGAGTTAACCTTTGGTTCGACCCTGCTGCAGACTACCACACGTATACCATCCTCTGGAACCATTACCATGTCGTGTAAGCTACCGCTACTCTTCCCACTCCTCAAACTTTGTGTCATTATTTTCAGTATCCGAACAAAGGGACCCAACATAAGATATAGAGTAGCCTTCTCAAAGATTCCATGCCGTCGCTCCAGTAATCGAATCAAAACACCCGGTAAAAGCAATCAAGTAGGCTCCTACTCCTCTCCGAAGGGAATCGATTCGGTCGATCACTCTGCAGCCGTGAGTGAGCATATTCTCCAACGTTAGTTACTAAGATAAGACCGAACCATTAAATTTCCCAACAAGGCGTCTTATTGAAGAACATGCGGTATTATAGCGTGTGGACGATCAGACCTGTGTTTTCTATTCTACTGCATGCCGACTTGAATTCATGGTTACAGTCAATAGTGTTGGCTCGTGACTAATAAATAAAATGCAGGATCCCCATTCACCACTGTAAAGTCACATCTTTCTTAACATCATCAGTTGCTTTTCGTGATATCAATCATTGATATTGGCTGGGTTTGTACAGCTTCTCCGTGGATAACGTGCCGGTCAGGGTGTTCAAGAACAACGAGGGTAGAGGTATCCCCTATCCCACGCTGCAACCCATGGGGGTGTACTCCACTCTGTGGGAGGGCGACGACTGGGCGACGCGAGGTGGACTGGAGAAGATCGACTGGGGCAAGGCCCCCTTCTACGCCTACTACAAGGACTTCGACATCGAGGGATGCGCCGTCCCCGGGCCGGCCAACTGCGCCTCCAACCCTAACAACTGGTGGGAGGGACCGGCGTACCGGCAGCTCAGCCCGGAGCAGGCGAGGCTGTACCGGTGGGTGCGGACCAACCACATGATCTACGACTACTGCACCGACAAGTCCCGGTACCCGGTCCCCTCGCCGGAGTGCTCGGCCGGGATCTGAGCCACTGCTTGCATGCATAAATCCATGGGCTTAGAGCGTGCACGCGTACTTTACCTGAGGAAGGCGTCCATGATACAATAAGTTCGAGTTGCTTGTTCCATTTTGTGGTCACAGTGCAAGGTGTAATGTTTGTCTCTGCCTGTTTACGTACTTGTTTCTGTCTTCATGTAATTTCAACCTACGCAGTAATGAACAAAGCCATCGGCCTGTTTCACATCATATATAGTTCCAACCCACAGCGCTGTGGCCTGCGGGGATAAATGTTACCCATGACTTCGTTACCAGATGAAGTGAAAAGCTTTCATGGGTGGCCACTCTATCCTTGTTTATTAATGCACGCCAAGTCTGTGCTGTGCCCCCATGCATGCATAAAGCTCCAGAAAACAAGGGACCCTGGAACCCAACTTTTTTTAATCTTCCAACTGTGTTCGCTCGTTGCATGTTTGACCGTGGGGAAAGAGTGGGTGTGATGCCAAAGAAGGAAATAAGCTAGTGGGGCTTCGAGCATTAACCTAAAGAGACTCATATTTTGACTCGTAAGGAACAAGAATAGAACAGGGAATTAATACATTGGACATGCCGATCAAAGCCACTTTCCCTCTGCACTAGTGAATTTGATAAGGAGTTTAACTTGAGTTAATTCGATTATCTAATCTCAACATAAATGTCTTGTCAGTATTAACTTTTTTACAGGTTATATATTACATTACCGACTTAACCCTCTTTAATCCCCAGCAAGTCTTGGACCACAAATAATTATATATTCTGATGTTACCGATCAACTTTTATTACACTGTAGACTGCAAGAGTCCGCAGGACACCTATAGTTCATTTCGCTATCCCTCACTTTGTCACTTTATACATCGGATTCATCATCGTGCGCAATCACGCAAGAACACCTGCGACTCGAAGAGTACATGGCCTCGTTCATTGTAGCAAAATATCACATACAGGGAGTTGAACAGATCAAAAGATTTAGCCGAGTGGACGTATTGATCTGCCAACCAGAACTGGTTCGTCCGTCCATCACCGACGCCCATAACGAAACTGGTCGCTCAGCCCGTATCATTTTGGATGTGGATGGTTCCTATCATCTCCTACTATTCGACCAGGCTCGATCCAATTCGCTAGCATAGCAGATCGTCGAGTAGGCCTCGCCTCCGGCGGCATATTTTACTTTACTACAGGCATCGCATTACCGAGTTGTGCTTAGTTTGAATTATCTTCTCGAGTTATGATGCTATTTCATCGACGTCGAACGTCGATGGAACATGATAAAGCAACATAATGATGACAAGATTTAACATGGAGGAGGAGGAATTTGGTTAAGGGCCAATATGGAGTTGATGCATCTTCCTCCCTCGCGTCTCTTCTTCCTCTCTTCTCCATAACACACGCGAATCGAAATGTCAAACACCTTCTCTTTCACACAGCTCTCATATCTTTAATACCACACACCCAATTGGGATCATCCAGCAGCTCCTTCGGCCGTCCCTCGAGAATGATGCCCATCTGATATAGACGAGAAACATCCTGATTCCCAAACTCTTGCGCCGTCGTCGTAGTTCCTCAAACGGTCCATGAACCAGGCTGTCCGAGCTCTAATAATGGAAGCTGCATCAAGGCATAGTCACTGGAAACAGAAACAAAGATGCCGCATTCGTGTAACCTGTTGCGGCAAACGAGGAAGAAGTAACAACGTTAGTTAGTGACAGCGTGAGTGAGAGAGAGAGAGAGAGAGAGAGAGAGAGACTCAAGCGAAGTAAGTCTCGCACCACCACCACCACCTGTTTGGATGTCCTTGCACCACCGCTGCTCCTCGTCTACGATATATATTGCCTCTACGAATAAATTTCCATCATTACAAATTATTACTACCTTCTTCCTCTACTCTCGGGAAATATTTCGATTATATATGTCGATTCTAGCTTTCCCTCGACGATAGGGAGTATTTAATCTTATCTCCGATGTCACATACTCTGATTAGTGTCGTATCTATTATAACTAGAAGACTTCAAGGAAAGCTTCTACTATATTGTTGGATTAGCCAAAAGCTGACCCTAATGTCATAAGTTGACGTGACTATATCCGCTTCCAATCAAGTAGGGATGTGTCACCGCCATAGAAAAAGGCAAAGCATCGGATAAGATAATTGTGATCACGCGACACCTTCGACGAAGAGACCACAACTAAATGACTTGCGTCTCCCGAATTCTAAATTTGTAATCGAGACGGGATCGCGTTTCGTAGGGGGCATACTGGAGATGGGTGGGGCCGAGCTTCACGTGGATGTGGCCCACCAACTAGTACTGCCGTTGATAGGTCCGTCCGCGAGGCCGCCTACGTGTAATGGATGGGGGGGGGTGATCTTTCCATCTATCGATCAATCATTCCATCCTTTCCCCACACGCTTTCCTCTCCTTCCTTTGCCTTCACATCTTTCCTACCATTCAACAGCCACGATCACGTGCGATCGGCTCCCTTCCGCATCGTCCCACACAACGCCAGGAGATCGATCCCACTGTGTGCCTCCACAAAAAGCCCGTGTCTTCTTCCCCTACCCAGCCAATATGACCTGCGATAATAACGTTAAGGCTGCTCCTTCCGTGAGTAGGTAATCAAAGCTGCACACACACACTTCGTATAAGAGGGAAAAGGGTTGATGGAGGAGTCACACAGTTGTTCGCTAATTCCAAGATGGATGACACGAGTAAACAAACAACACTATATGTAGTTGAGCCATGATTGGACCATAGAAAGCAAATGAGAATAGTGTCTTCTATACAATGATTAAGACCCAGGAACATATGACGATCAAGGGACATGGGTTAACAATTCTACCTACACTGCTTTACAATAGAAGTAAATTACGAGGGAGTTTTTTTTTTTTTTCCTAATTCCTTTCTTATTTAGTAAGCGCAATTGCTTGCTCAACCAAAACTAGGTAACCGGCGAGAATTGCTAAGACGTGAAGCACGTATCAAGTGTAACTCCCAAGCTCTAGAGAAAGAGAGAGAGAGAGAGAGAGAGCGAGAGAGAGAGAGAGTCATTGCTGGCTAACATTTTGCTGAATGGATGAAAGGATTAAAGAAGTGAGGCTTCGGTGGCGCCACCACAAAGGACTCGGCACTGCCGCCTTTAGGGCCGACGTCGGCGGCGGCTCCGATCGTCTTGCAGGAAGGGCACATGGTGAGGCCGGCCGCCGGAAACTGCATGTAGACGGACGGCGCAAATTTGAGGGCCTTCAGCTCCTGCAGCTCCTTCTGCAGCCTCCGGTTCTCGTCGGTCAGCGACTCGCAGCACCTCTTCAGAAACTCGCAGTCAACTTCGGTCTGCTTGAGCTTGGTCCTGCCATCACATCATCGGCAGACACCATGAATCAACAGTCTTGCGTGCGTTCATATCTACCATAAACCAAGATTTTTTCACAGAACAAAAGAACAATTTCCCTCTCGCTACATGTGTATGTATGTGTCTTCAGACATGCATAACTGATGGAACTTCGCACGGAGAGTTGGAGAAAGAATTAGAGACCAACCTTGCTCTCCTGTTTTGGAACCAGACTTCCACTTGCCGTGGCCGGAGATTCAATTGTTTGGCCAATGCATGCTTCTGTTTCTGATCATCAAAATAAGACAGAGTATCTAATCAAGGAAGAGAGACAGAGAGATTATTAATTGCCCAAGCGTATATGGTAATTACTAACAGGATTGAGGGTACTGTGTTCCTTGAACCGGTCTTCCAACAGGGCCGACTGCTCCTTCGTGAGCCTAAGCTTCTTCCTTGCACTGCCATCGATATCGTCGTCGCAGGTACCGCCACGAGAATCGATTCTCTCCACCTCTGCTTCCTCGTCGGCTTCCGTGACGTCTTTCTCCTTCTTGATCGTCGGAGTGTAGGCAGCGGAAAAGGACGAGACCGTGCTGTGGGGAGACGACGGCCGCGCCTGACGGCCCTCCTCCGACGGCTTGTTCGCTTCAGCCTTGAGCAAGGTTGCGCTCCCGCCGACGTCATCGGAGAGGCTTAACGTGAGTGATGGCTGCTTTTGTGGTATGGAGCTCCTGAGAGGTAAGCAGGCTTCCTGCAGGCGACGGGAATTGGCCGACGACGGACCGCTCCTTCCGCCGATGCCCAACCCAAGAGCAAGACCGGTGTCGCACGCATCCATCTCCGGGCTTATGTCCAAGCTTCGCTTAGCTTCTTGACTCTATATATATTTGCCTCGGAGCAAGGGAGAGGCTAGGGCGATGGATGGATGTCGAGGAACTAGGATTGGTGAGGGAAATGAATTGCTGATGGGGGAGGGAAACGAGAGGGGCCTATGGGATATGGAAAGATAGCGCTCTCCAACAAAGATGTATACACAAACTACAAAGGTTGACGAAGGAGGCAACCTACCTCCCTAGTACTAGAGAATAAAGGAGGAGCAAAGACCAGCTAGCTCTTTAGGACGGGAAGGTGTGGGGGAGATGACTGCGTGGATTCACATGGGAAAAGGGTGCATCAAGGTACACCAAATTATTATAACAAAGCATCAAGTGTGTGATGTTGCCTCCCCACTCTCTCTCTACTTGGGATCTCATTAACTACGTGTGGTACCTCCTCCTCCCTCCTTTTTTTTTTTTTTTTTTCTTTTTCCTACTTTCCTCATCCGGAACCCCCCACCCTTTTCTTTTTCCTCTGCTTTTTATCTCTCTCTTGTACAGCTTGGATCTTATAATGAAATCCCATGCTCGACGCGTCATGCATTATATACACACACCTCTCTGCCATCTGCAACTTCATGCCGTGTACCGACTGGATTCATTATCGGTTCATCTCAACTCCGACTCATGCACTCGTATATATTTTATCTTCGTTTGTTTTACTCGCATCAAAGCATATAGACATCGGGAAAACACGATTCTATATATCGTACGTCATCCTTAATTCCTATCTACAACGTATAATAGTACATAATGCGTTACGTAATCTTAGTCGTTGAGCTAATCATAGAAGTGCAAAAAGAGCTTGGGTGCCGTGATTGGAAGTCTGGGGTGGGGGGGTCCGGCCTCCTTGAAGACCACACATGAGATGTTGGCTCCCAACATGGAGTGGTTGCCGTGTTACACTCTGGTAGATATGGGGCTCATGTAGCTTCCGCCCTCCGTCTGTCTGCTCCTCCTTCGGCCTGTGACGGTGGCGGTGAGATGGACAGCTGAGCTAATGATCAAAGCGTTAATTGCACCAGCCCCTCCTTGTCTTGCTCACAAGGAGAAAAGAAGCAGGTGTGGGCTAGCTATGTCCGAGATCTGAAACACCGAATGGGAGGCCATGGGGTTTCCCAAAGATGCAGACAGAGAATGGACAGTTTCCCTAATCTAGGAGGCTGATGTTGAGCCTGGCCTTTTCACTTAAATGGTCGTCACAAATGACCATCAATAATTGCTACCTACCAACCACTTGTGATCCATAAATACATGCTTCTTTTGTTGGAGGTGCTGCTCATCATCCATCGTCTTGCAGCTCAGCAATAGGCGCGGCCATCTGTGAATAATAAGCATGGAGTATATATACATATATATATATATATATATATATATATAGAGAGAGAGAGAGAGAGAGAGAGAGAGAGAGAGAGAGAGAGAGGGAGAGAGAGGAGGATAAGACAAATAAATAATTAGTGTAATGTGTATATCCATGTAGGATAAGACTCTTTGATCGCTGTTGACATTGCTTATGAGCGTATGACAAGGTAGGTTAGTCGATCACCTCAAGTGGGCACGGTAGCTCAGATGAGCATTGACTTGAAGGTGAGCATATACAGTGACATGTCAGAGAATAATGAATGGTTTAATCAACCACAGGGAAAGCGAAGGTTCTCCTCAATCGAACCAAATCGCATAATAATATGCCGGTGGAGGGCTTGGGAACATCGTGCTCATGCATCCCCACTCTCTCTCACACCCCCCAACTTGCGTTCCTCGATGGATAAAGCTGCTATCACCGACGTGCATGGGACGTGTCCATCATGCACTACCGATGACACTTCACGGCGAGGCTGTGCCCCTCCTGTGGGCCAAACGAGGATCCGCAACGTTGTACGATTCGTAGGCAGAACCCTTTGCTCTCTCTCTCTCTCTCTCTCTCTGTGGACACTGAGAGAGAAGCTTAGCGGTGAGACTTGGGATGCTAATACGTGCTTTGGTTGGATCACCGAGCCACCGACGAAGGAGATGACGCAGGCCCACGAGATCTGGCGGTGGCCACCAACTCCTCGTGGGGCGGCGGCTTCTCCGTGACATCAATGCGTGCATGAGCATCTCTGGATCCGATCACTTCGACCGTCAGGTGGATTAGATCGAAGCTTCCATCCATTTTAATCTCACGAACAACACTTTTACGAGATAGATACATAATTCACATTATTATTGGACTCGGATTGGACCCGTTCAATCACATCCGTTTTCTATTGGCTTGCTTGTACGTGGGTTGCAAGGAAATCCTCACCCCACCCCACCCCTCCCTCTTCTTTTGTTCTAGAGAGTCTACATGCGTGTACACCGAGTTAACTCCCTTGTCTCGTTAAGGTTGAACCGGTCATTCCATTCCTATCCGTCTGGAACGAGCTCTCCGATGATTATTGCATCCTAATCTTTTGCCTCCCAAATTTACTTCCACAACAAGGTGATGATGATGATGATGTATCAAAGTCTGAGGTGTTGACTGCAGAATGGCCTTCTGCTTACACATCGGAAACATATGATATATCTCTAATCACTGTGCTCACCCACCCGTCCATTAATCAGAATCCAACTATGACGTGCGATCTCCATCAACTACGACATCATCATTATGCTGCTGTTGTTATTGGTCAATCCCCAACCAAAGCTGTGACGATTCACCGCCCGTTGTTAATTAACACCACACTCATTCCAATCTAATTCCCTGTGATGGGATCCGACCGAATCCACTGCGGTCGCCATCACCAAATAATCCCCATATCTTTGGTGGACCCCACTTTACCTCACCCAGTTCTCGTGTGCACCTCTCAAAAGTTCCAACTTGCCCAACATAGTCAACATATTTATCATCAAATCCAATCGAATTGCATCCATTATTGCGTACGAACTAAATTGCAAATTGCTCTTTTCCACGTCCCAAAATATGATTTCAAGCAAACCTTATGGTTTACACATCAATTTATTGCGTCCTCTCGCTTATCTTCTCTTAAAGAGAAAGAAAAAGGAGGATTTCGATCAATCCACCCAAAAGTATAATAGAAGAATCAACAAACTAAAAAGAAACGAGTGTAACGAGGAAAGTGCAAAGAGAGCCGTCGGCATAAAAGCATTTATCCTGCGAGGAGAATGAGAATATGGTATCGACAATAATTTTGTAGAAAGATATGGTCTTCACATCAAGTACACATCCAGTATGACGATGATGATATCAGCTTCCTGCACTCGATAAAGCCGGAGATCACTGGTTCATCCCAGTATTCCCTTAGATCATAGTCCTTCAAAGGGAACATAACTCGAAACCATTGTAGAGGTTTCGAAATTTATCCATTATCTGTTTAATGCTCCTTAAGTTCTTTGGCATATTCTAACTGATAGTGGGTGATCGGTATCAACTTCCTTTCTTTATGCTTCTTATTTTTTTTATTATCTATTTTCATGATTTGTTTCTTCGATCTTCAATTTTGTATGTGCAACTGAAATATTTTATGAAGTCCAGCTTTTGATGCTCCTTAGTTTCCCTTGGGTTTAGCTTGTACTGGCACAATATATATGCATAAAAACGTATACATGATATGACAAGTGTTATACAAGGTAAAAAGGGCATGATGTATACCAACCGTCGAAGGTTAATTTATCCCAAATCGAGGACTAGTATGCATGAGGAGGAGATGGTGGCAACAACTTGTAGAATGGGTTTGGGCAACAGTGACAACTCGTTGGCTTGTTCTTGGAGGATGTCTCTCCATGGCAAGCAAAGTAAACCCACTACCACTCCTTTGCTTTCTCAAGTGGCTCAGTCAGTCACAATGGAAATGGAACCATCCAACGTGTCACTCGGTCAATACCTTATCATGTCACTGTTTGTCTCGTCAACGAAGCTTCCTGCTATGTGCCACCTTACCTTATCTCACTGTGCCGATATGTTATCATTTGTCAAGATTGTTGCCGCAACTCATTCATGCTAGCTTTAGGGACGCAACAACGAGAATTGAGAGGACAAGATTGCGGGGGACAAATTCGCAGTTCGATGCAACAATTTTCCCCAGACTGTCTAATGTAATTAATCCTTGACAAGTCTTATCACCTCAAGAGAGATGCTAATCATGTAGGGACATCATTTAGATTGAGATGATACATCTAATGATCGCGAGAAACAATATGACATCCCTTGCTTAGAGACTCTTGTACTCGAAGTTGATGAAATGAATTTATATCGAAAAAAAATTATGGGTATAAAATATATATAATAGTAATAAAAGATGGTCTTCAATATAAAAAACATTGGACCGATCAGTTTGAACGAAGCAGACCGGATAAGTCATAAATCATATTTGATTCACTAAGCCATTGATTCCTTAATAAATCATATGAACAACCCCGCTTTCCAATGTGCAAGAAAAATAATGATATTTCTATTTTATAAATCAATGTCACGGAAGCTTATAAACAATAATGTAGTCTTTATTATTATTATCGTTCTTGATGAATCCATCAAATCTGAGAAAGAGATAGTATGAGTAGGACAGGTGTTCAAATGTGCAACGCATGTAGAAAAATTCAAATCAATTGAAGACCATATTTAAGTTAAATAATTCTCGTTGCACCACTGGATAAGCTCTCAATGATATATAATAATATCACAAAAGCAATACTACATCGAAGAAAATAACAATAATAATCAGACGTCCATGCACTTACTGCACGACTATGGGATTTGAAGGTCACCGGTGGACATTAGTAGAAGAAGAAGATAAGGAATCGAGGAGGTAATTACGTTGACGAGTCAACTTTTAGATTGTGCCAACCAACAACGACTGTGTTAGGTGCCCATAAATAATACTTTTATAGTCACAAGAAACAAGAGAAAACAATTTGCTGTAGAATGATTTGTAGCCCACTCGTGAACAACCAGTCACCCTCGTCGTCTTATCTCCCCGAATCGTGGCCAAGATTGGTCGATACAGTCTGCCAAGGTTTTCTTTGACCAAAGCCGAGTCAACATTTTGGCTAAACAAAGCGATCGATGACTCGAGAACTTGCACTTACTTTCCATTGATCATTCATTACTCATCGATCACTATTCATCCATATCACCAAAGCTTAACTATAATATAATACTGCAAACTGCCTCGTACCCACGAGTTAGATATAAAACCGTATAATTGTGTCGTATAGTTCCTTCAAAATTATAACTGGTGCCATGTTCACGGTGATGGACCCATAGATTTTTATGTGGGCCATCTTGTTTGTAATGAGCCCGTAGCCCACGTTTCAAGCGCGGCGCGCAGAATATGAAATTGGAGTCTGGGTGCCCGCTCTCAAACACAAGAGACGCCTTTCCATTGGTTGGTGGTGGGGCGCTTCGTAAATGTCACCCGGTGGCACGGCTCCCTTCTCTGTTTGGTGGCTCGGACAAAACACAGGAGCTGCAACTGTTGGATTTCAAGCGCGAACGCCGTCTACGGATGCGACGAGGTGGAGGGAGTTCTGTTCTTTCCGTACATATCGGGATTCTTCTTGGGGGAGCACCGGTGCGCGGTTTTGCAGGGTGGGCTTGTCGAGATCGATCGAGGGTAGGCTGGCCTCGCCGGCGACGACGGCGGCGCAGGAGACCCGCTGGAGAAGCTGAAGGCGATACTCTTGCTCGTCATAGGAGACCAGGTACCCGTCTATGATCTCCGCGTTCATGCCCCGTTCCGGCGTTTGCTTTCGCGTGTATCGCCAAAGATCGCACCGTTTCTTGGTCGGTTGATTTCCATCGATATGAGGGTTTGGAATTGGTGTCTCTTGATTGTGCTCGCTACATTCATTCAAGAACCCGTCCGAAATGGGGGAAAACAAAACACTTTCCTTTTCGTTTTGTTGTGGTTTGTAACTAAAGATTGATTAGGGAAAGAGTACCTCCAATAGATTGTTGCTAATTGACTACTAAATGAAAGGTACAGATTTTTATCATTGCAGCCGATAAAAAAGTAATCTTCTTTGCGCTCTTCAACTGTTTGTGGAAATGCCAACTTAGTCACATATCAACAGTCTATCATTAACTTGGATTAACCATTGATAGTTATTAGGTTAATGAATAAGGTGTTTCATCCAAGTGAATTGTGTCAATGGTGTCAAATTAAAGCCTTTCTAATATTCTCTTAATAAAGTTGGAAATAGGAGCTTAGACTTGAGCATTTTTAGTGGAAGCGATTAATTCAATTGGTTATTTCATGGTTTGGTCCAGAGGGAGTAAAACATTTTGGGCCGTATTGTTAGGTCTGTCAAGTTAACGAATCAATCATTCCATTCCATGGATCGACATATAAGAGATAGCATTTTGGGTCGTGTGACTAAAAGCCTATTAAATTAATAGGAATAATGACTACAACTTGTCAACCAAGTTGCTTTAACTTGTGTGTTCTTCATTTTCTAACATCCACCCATTTGGCCGGTAATTTTTTTTAATTTTTTTTTACAGTAAAAAAACTTCATTGATGAAATCTAAAGGAAACAACACCGTTTGCATCAGTGCAAACAAAAGTTATAAGCCCGGAGGAAATGAATTCCTCCAAAGATCAGAATTTTTATTGGCTCGAGTATGTGTTATCAACTAGTTAGTTAACATGATTTCTTTCACGGAAGAAATATGATACAATCATCCACAGTATGAAGTGAAATCCCTGGGAACAATCAAAACTCTCGACCCGTCATTTTAGAGTCTGATTTGATGTAGTTTTACAAATAAAGCAAAAACTTATGTTTGTTATTATGATCTTAAAATTTGCCTACTTGATCTGCTGATACTCGGTACAACACATTCTTAAGGGCAGGAAGAGCGTGCTTCACTTTGATGGGCAAAAAAGGGGAAACAATCATACTATATGATGTCGAATTGTCATCGAAAAAAATATAAAGAGGACGTTCAATGTGAAGCACGCTCTTCCTGTCCTTAAGAATGTTCATATATGTTCGTGTCTTTTGAGTTTTTTTTTATATTTTGTAAAGCAAGTAGCGGACTAGCAGTAAGCTTGTGAGTCTTAGTTTGGTTAGTTTTTGTGGTCGATTTCGGGTTGTAAAAATGAGAGTTGTGTTATGTGGATACTTGTGAGGGCTTCGGTCTGTAATAAACTTTGTTCCTTTGTGTGCGACCATTCAGAGTTTGTAAAGTCCTTAGTTGTAATTTGCACTGGTTATATAAAGTGTTTGTTGAAATGGTTGCTTGTGGATCCAATGAGAAGTATTTTTCCTAACCCGTTTTCTCTTTCGTAGGTCCTAAGGGACCATAGGAGGTTTCGATGAGGTTGACCTTTGCGGATGGATATGCGATGGTGCCGCATGACTTAGGCAAAACTAGCTAAGCTCATGACGTTTGGTATCAGAGCGGGACAAACACAAACAAAAACACTTGCTATGCAAACGTGATGGACCTAGTTAGCCTGTGTGGAGGGCAACTAGCACGCGTGACCGGTTGGAATAAACTAATATTGAGATGTAGGAAAAAGAGTCGCTCAGAGGAGTGGACATCCATGATTGACATTCAGAGGAATGACTAATCCTTTATGCGAGAGGCATCATAAGGACAAACAAGCTAGGAAGAATGTGTATCGTACCAGGTTAGAATAACTGAGTTCGAGCTACGGCTCGACGTTGGGAACCAAACTTGGCGGTGCTCAAGGCAAGCGAGACGTTCGGTAAAAAATGAGACCGTTCAAAGTGGGATGTGTTGCGCAACGATCGAAACAGTTGTGCAAAGCTCATAGAGGTGAAGGGAATTGCTAACTCGAAGAATTTAGTACTCATGCAAGGGCTTGTATGCAGACGATGGAGTGTTTGTGGCTATCCTAAGGGGATCAGAACTCGGCGCCTTGGAGCATTAAAACTTTTTCTTCGGATGGAAAGGATACGTCTGTAGGAGGCTGAAGTGTGCAACAAGTTCAACACGTTGCTAGGCCTTGAAGGGTGCAGCGGGGGCTGTATTGGCGAAGAGTCGTAATCTAGTAAGCGCATTTGCGGGGACAGGACAATGCATATGTTGTTCAACAAAACGGAGTAGTCCAAAGGGATGTTGGTCTTTGAAACATCCAGAGGAAAGAATGCAAAAAGGAAAGTTGCTATAACATGATAGATATCCAGGTGAGATAAGTTCTGATTCTTCAGAGGAAGAATCATGTGCAGCGGACTGCACATGTTGAGGATGAGTACCTCAAGATAATATTTCCATAAAGCTCAACAGATCGAGCGAGTGATGAGGAGTTGTCGCATGATCCCGAATGAGGTAATGCATTAGCAGATGCATTGCGAGATCAAGTGGGGGAACAATCCATAACAATATCATACGAAGGCACACTAAGAGTCGATATGGAAATCAGACTCGACGAAGGGTTGACCTGTGAAATAGTGGATGTGATGGCCGCTATAAACTCAATGCAAATCGAGGAGCGGAGCAACTTGGGTGAAACTTAGTGAAGTATCCAAGCCGCATGAAGGGAGTCGACGTAGAAGATGAAACATAGAGCGGAGGCACGAAACTTTTCTTAGACAGAGGTCAAGGACATGAACTCTTGTAGAAACAAGAGTGTGATTATGTTACTCCATGGGTTCATCATTCTGATGGGGCAGACTAATCTTGCATGGTGCCAAAGACGAAGTGAGCTTCGAGGCACATGCACCTTTTCTCAGATATCTATTTGACAGAAGAACTAAGGTGATTCAACTTACAGAGGCGAAGTTAGGATCAGAAGGTCTTAGCACGGGGCAAGATGATGTAGAGGCATGTACTCTTGAAGAATATGCCACAGTGCTGCCATTCGAGTTGTCATGAAGAAAGCGGTGCGCAGCGGAGATTGTGCTGGTGGGGGATAGAGGCTCAGGATCCAGACAATGGTGCACCAATTTTGGCCAAGTTTGAGGACTTCAAGAGCTACTAGGCGACGGACTGTCCTAGAGCAATACATCATCCGAGTGTGACCTGAGAATGGGTGGGCGAAGGTGAATTGTCAAAGGACTGAACAGAATCGAAGGTGGTACATGCCCTACGATGTGATGGCAGATGCCACACATAAAGAGATCATAGTTCGAGTTTATCACACAAGAATCTGAATGCAATGGAGATGTCACTAGGAAGTAGCGGGTTAGCAAGAAGCTTGGCAGCCCTAGTTTGGTTAGTTTTCGTAGCCGGTTTTAGCTTGTAAAAATGAGAGTTGTGTCATGTGGACACTTGTGGGGACTTCGATATGTAATGAACCTTGATCCTTTGTGTGCGATTGTTCAGAGTTTGTAAAGTCTATGGTTGTAATTTGTACTGGCTATGAAGTGTTTGTTGAAGTGGTTTCTTGTGGATTCGTGAGAAACACTTACTTTAACCCGTTTTTTCTTTTGTAGGTCCTAAGGGATCATAGGAGGTTTAAATGAGACTGACCTTTGCGGATGGATACGCGATGATATCGTACAATTTAGACAAAATCAACTAAACTCGTGACAGAACAACATAGGTCTGAAATCCATGCCGATAAAATGATGATCAGGATGACTACACAAATGGAGATTGTCAAAGTAGATGAGTCTCTATATGAAACACAGTGCATTTACGAAGAATGCACCAAAATGTCTTCTATAAATTGGTTGCAAGAAGTCGAAGTTCTTGTGATGTGTTAAAATTGGTCAGTATTTCGTTAATTCAGGACATATTGGTGTTACTCTTCTTTAATTACTGAAGAAGGCACCTGAATTTTTTTTGTTCATCGAGAGTATCGAGTTGTATTTATGTTGATCATGGATTTGCAGCTATAATATAGTTAGCTTCTGGATTAAGTAAGATAATGTCTGTGAATCTGATGGGATTGGTCAAGTGATTGCTTTATTCAATGAGAAAGAAAGGATGTATGCATCTTCAATGTGAATCTGATGGGATTGGTCAAGTGATTGCTTTATTCAATGTGAATCTGTTGGGATTGGTCAAGTGATTGCTTTATTCAATGAGAAATGTCTCGTGTCTTTTGCTTTTCAGTGATGATGATATTGAAGATTATAGCTTGTCCGTTTGCAGCTTCGGTCGAAGCAGGTAAGAGAAACATCAAATTCGATGGTTCTGTTGAATGCTCGAAAGCAGAAGCTCATCTTGTGCAGATGAACATGCCCACCCACCATCAGGTCAATTTGTTGCAGCTCAAGTCGTCTCTTTTAGAACACTTGCTGCTGCTGCTAGTCAGAGGTAAAATAGTTGAGGATGTGAACTCGAATCAGATTTAGCGGTGATGGCTGTGCTGGCCGCTCGAGCAGATGTCACCTCCCCATCTTCCATTATGGTGTCCTGGTAACGTTCTCAAACCATCGCTTCCGTTATGGTCTGCCCATTCTTTCCGTTTTATCCGTAAAATTATGTGATTCTTTATAACTAAATAAAATATATTATAAGATTAATTAGACTTTGATAAGAGATATTAGATAATATTAAATTAAAATTTATATTATATTTGGATATTTTAGAGGATACCCTTATGGAATGAACTCTCCTAATAATCTATCTTAGATTTTCTGTTCTTGCCTATAAATAAACATGACCTCTTCTAAATCTAGGACGTCGCAATATGTTGCATAACGGTACTAGAGAGGGATTACGGTTATTCTTTCAATCTCCTCAAACATCAATCACAGTGGTCATGTGAAAGGATAGGAAGAGAGGAGAAGAGTTCTAGACTTATTCTAGTTCTCTTTGCAGATCGACATCTCGGTGATATTCAGATCTGAAAGATGGTGCTTTTGCAGATCTAAATGGATCTTATTCAGATGACATCTAAATGTATGCATCGTAAAAAGATCTAATACTATTTGATTTTAATCATGACATAAAAGTTTTTCGCATGATAGTTTGCATAATTATAGTTTTTTATGCTTATAATTAGTATAAGAGACTAGGTTCTTGAGATCAAATATATTATATCTATTATTTTTGTTTACGATGCTTTTAATGATATGAATATCTTGTCGATCTGTATTCCTATTTGTTTTGTTGATATGAGATTTTTGATGATCGATCTTGGATGATCGCTGTGCGGACGCAACAATCTCACTGCGTACTATCGGATCTGTCTACGATAGCACTATACCGAGCAATGCATGCACCCAGATCAGCAGCGATGGCCACGCTGTCGACGGCCCAGGTCGTGCGCTGGGTCGGTCGCGCGGGCAGTCGCATCTAGCGGTGGACGCTCGCGGGTTTGCCACAAGCGGCTGGCCACAATCGCGTGCAGCAGAGGACATAAAATTATAATTTTACCCTTTGACTAAAATTATAGTTGTCATTTAGTCGAAATTACAATTTTATTGTTCTGATAGTAGGATTATTTATGATTTTACCCTTCTATGTTTTATTAATCTTATAACATTTCTGTTCTTAAATTATGTAATTCCTTTTATGTCCTATCACAGAATTATAATTTTACCATTATGAAATTGAGAAATTATGGTTTATTTTCTCAATTATGAAATTGATCAATATATAATCTAATGAAATTTAATCATGATTATATTTTTGGATATTCATTAATTAAATTAGAATTAATAGATCTTGATCAATTTTATTATTTTGATCAAATTTATTTAATTGAGCTTATAGGCTTTCTCAATTAAATAAAATTAATTAGTTTAATTTAATTAAAAAATATAAATTATTGTTTCTTTATAGTTTTCTCATATGAATTACTAATTGCATGTGTTAAATCCAATTATTGTTTCTTGGATATTTATTCAGTTATTTACATGCATATGTTAGGAATTATGAAATAATATTTTTTTTCATATAAAAGGCATGATTCATGTATTATCATGATTACGATTATCATATGAGTTTTTTTCTTCTCGCTAATTAATGTTCAATAATTATTATGTTTATTATTCTATTATTAAATTATTTTAGTATAAATTAGACTAAATGAACTTGATGAATATTATTTGTAATTTATCTCCTTAAGTTATGCCTGACTAGTAACTGCCAAATTAGCCTGAGAAGATAAACTTATAGGATATGAAATATAATTAAGGTATTCTCATTTATAGGATAATTTAATTTATATTTTATATTACTACATTGGTCTTATAGTCACCAAAGTGGCATATATCAATGATTTATAAAATTACATTAAGAAACGAGTCCTAAATCAATATTCAAAATTACATATATAATTAAGAGATTTAGATATTCCTAATGGATAATCTATTTCAAATAATTATGTGATGACGTAGGATGATACTGTTTTTGATATCCTTGTAGTTTAAAATTGTATATCCAAAGGTAGCCAAACTATTCTATAAGGATGATATTTGTCCTCCATAAATGATCTTGAGTAAACACTAGATACGTCAATATTTTTACCAAAATATTAAATATTGATGATATCAATAGTTCATCATATTTTGATAAACTCAAAACATTAATATTATTTTATGTTCTGCATTGGTATTCCCGTCCATGCATTCTCATGCTTCTAGTGTCCTATACTTTCTGAATTAAATTATTCAAAATAGTTATGACATATGCAATTCACATTGGGCGTATTAGATCTTGATTTGGTATTGCTTGTTGAAAAGCCTGCAGAATTAACTGATAAAAGTTCTACGGAACAAGTCAGTGAAATGAAGGTTTGGGAAAGATATGATAGGCTCAGTTTAATGTTCATAAGAATGACAATTGTAAATAATATAAAGACTTCATTACCGGTTGCAACTAGTGCATAAGAATATTTAAAAATTATTGAAGACAGACTCAAATCTGCTAATAAGTCATTGGCTGACACATTAATGAAAGAATTGACTATAGCTCAGTATAATGGTACTCGAGGAATTCAGGACCATATCCTCAATATGGCTGATAAAGTTGCAAAATTAAGGCATTGAAAATGAATGTTGATGAATCTTTCCTCGTACAATCCATTCTTAATTCTCTTCTTTCTCAGTTTGACCCATTCAATATTCATTACAATACAAATAAGGATAAGCGAGACTTGAATGAGTTAACTAGTATGTGTGTTCAGGAAGAATTAAGATTAAGACAGGAAAGTTTATATAATGTACTGACTACTACTCAAGGAGCTGGTAACAAGAAAAAAAAATTGAAACATCATCCATCAAAAAAATTTACCGAGTCTGGAAGTAGTAGACAGACTATTGAATAGAAAAAGCTATTACAATAAGGTGATTCTTTTGTGACAAGAAAGGACATGTAAAGAAGGACTACATCAAACGTAGGATTTGGCTCGAAAAGAAAGGTATAAACTTAACCTTTGTATGTTTTGAATCAAACATTACAGAAGTTTCTTTTAATACATGGTGGATTGATTCTAGCGCTTCAACTCATGTTACTAATAATATGTAGGGATTCCTTTCAATTCAGAAACCAAAAGAATATGAAAGATTCATAATTATGAGAAATCATCTCAAAGCAAAAGTGGTATCAGTAGGGACTTATCGCTTACGCCTAGAGATGGGTTATCTGATGGATCTTGAAGACACATGTTTTGTTCCTATCATTTCTAGAAATTTAGTTTCTTTATCTAGAATTGATAAGTTAGGATATTGTATCCCTTTCGGTAATGGTAAACCTAGTATATTTTATAATTCAATAAAAGTTGGTTCTGAAATTCTGTATGATGGTTTATAAAGAATTAATTTGAATCTTGAGTTTGTAAATATATTATTGACCTTGCAATCAAGTGTTGGAATGAAACACAATTCTAATAATGAAAGATCTTCTATATTGTAGCATAGACATTTGGGGCATAAAAGAATTAAAAAATTAGTGAAGGATAATATTTTGGAAGATTTAGACTTCATTGATTTTGATGTTTGCATATATTACATTAAAAAACTAAGCATATAAAAAATATCACAAGAATTAAAGAACTTCTTGAAATTATTCATACTATTATTTACGGACCAATCCATATTCTTTGTTTTAATAGAGAAAGATATTTTATCACATTTACAGATGACTTGTCTAGATATGGTTATGTTTATCTAATATATAAAAAGTCTCAGGCCGTTGGCATTCTTGAAGTGTGCATAAATGAGGTCGGGAGACAATTAGTTAGAAAAGTTAAAAATGTCATATTTGACATGGGTGATGAATTTTATGGCATATATGATGAATCCGATCAGGATATTGGTCCTTTTGTCAGATTCCTAAAATAATGGGGTATTTATGCTCAGTATGTATTACTAGGTGTGTCACAACAAAATGGTGTTGCTGAAAGTCGAAATTATACTCTTATGTATATGATTAGGAGTATGATGATTTATTCCTCTATACCTAAGTCAATGTGGGGTGAAGCTCTTAGGACAAATATGTATATCTTGAACAAGGTTCTTAGTAAGTCGGTTCCATCAACTCTATTTGAGTTATGGATTGGTAGGAAATCCAGTTTGAGACATTTAGATATTTGGGGCTGTCCTGCAAAAATAAGAGTATTCAATCCAATTAAAAAAAATTAGATCCAAGAATAATTTTTGGATATTATATTATTTACCTAGAAAAATTCAAGGGATATATATTTTATTGTCCTAATCATAATATGAGGATAGTATAATATGGTAATGTAAAATTCATAGAAAATAACGAAAATAGTGGGATTCAAAAATCTCGAAAGATCAATTTTGATATTGTGGAGATTCAGGCTAATTCTCCTGTATCATCTCCTATTCGAGAATTTATTGTTCCTCAAATCAATAAGAGAATTGATGAGGATGAATAATAAAATAACATTAATGAATTCTCATATGATGATTATGTCGTCGCTGATAGTCTTGTAGAACAATCACAATTGACAGATTTGAGAAAATCTCAAAGGAAAATGAAACATGTCATTTATGATGATTATGTGGTATATCTGCAAGAATCAGATTTTGATATAGAAACTAAAAGAGACCCCTTATCGTTTTCACAAGTCATAGAAAGTGAAAAATAGTATGATGCAATGAAATAAGAGTTAAAATCAATGGACCAGAATGGTGTTTGGGAACTCGTTGAATTATCCAATAATTGTAAAAAAGTCGATTGTAAATGGGTCCTTAAGACTAAACGCGACTCGGTGGGTAATATAAAACGATATAAAGCTAGACTTGTGACCAAAGGTTTTTCTCAGAAAGAAGGTATTGACTACCATGATACATTTTTTCCAGTTTCTCGAAAGGACCCATTGAGGATTATCATGATAGTAGTAGCTCATTATGATCTTGAGTTACATTAGATAAATGTGAAAATAATATTTCTGAATGTGGATCTAGATGAGAAAATCTATATTGAATAACCTAAAGGATTCATAGAAAATGAAAAGGAAAGTTAGGCTTACAAACTTAATAAATCTATTTATGGCCTTAAACAAGCTTCTAGATAATAATATATAAAGTTTCATGATACCATTACTTCCTTCATATTTAAGGAAAATACTATTGATCATGTATATATCTGAAGGTTAGTGAGAGTAAGTTTATTATATTGGTTATATATGTGGATGATATATTACTTGCTAGTAGTGATTTTGATTTGTTGCATAAAAACCAAAATATTTATCAATAAGAACTTTAAAATGATTGATATGAATGAGAGATTTAATATGATGTCTCATTTATATCAACCATCTAATACAATCTTCTCCAAGATATGAATGAGACATCATATGATATGAATGAGGCAATGAGATATTCGGGGACATATCTCAATGTTTGTTAGGATTGTCTTAGAAATGTTATATTCGTATCTTGGAGAGGTTTAATATGCAGTTTTGCTCAGCCAATGATACACATATTACCAGAGAGAAAAAAATTCAGCCAAAATCAATGCGCGAAAAATGACTTGGAAAGGGATCAAATGAAGAATATTCCTTATAGGTGCATAATTGAAAGTCTATTATATGCTCAAACATGTACAAGGCCAGATATCAGTTTTGTAGTTGCAATGCTGGATAGATACCAGAGTAACTCAGGAATGAAACATTGAAAAGCTGTAAAGAAAGTAATAAGATATCTGCAAGGGAAAAAAGATTATATGCTCACATATAGGAAATCAGATCAGCTTGAAGTGACGAGATATTCAGATGCTGATTTTACAAATTACCTCGATGATAGGAAATCCACTTCAAGATTTGTGTCCATGCTAGCTGGTGGAACAATTTCTTGGAAAAGTGTAAAGTAATCACTTATAACATCATCTACGATGGAAGCTGAATTTATGACATGTTTTAAGGCCACAAATCAAGTTTTATGGTTACAAAATTTTATCTCAGGACTTGGTGTGGTCGACTCAATTGCCAAGCCGCTGAAGATATTTTGTGATAACACCGTAGCAGTTTTCTTCTTTAAGAATGACAAGTACTCTAGTAGTTCCAAGTACATTGAGATAAAATATTTGGTGGTTAGAGAAAGAGTCCAGAAACAACAAGTGTCAATTAAAAATTTGAGCACCACTATGATGATTACTGATCCATTTACTAAAGCTTTGCAGTGTAAAATAATTAAAGAACATGTTCTTAGAATGAGGCTTGTGAGCAAGCCATAAAGGAAATGGTAATGCATGTTTTAGTGGATGCTATTATTGATATTTCTTTTGCATAATTAAAGTTATTTATTTCTGCTATCCTGTTTATATTTATGTTTATGCATATTTTGGTGGAATGCAATAACATAATTGTCTTGACAAGACAAATTACAAGGGTCATTAAAGATTATATAAGGAAATACTAATATTGTTATAGTATATAGAATGAAATGTGACATTGATGACATACAATCACTATCACTCGTATTGATAGTTGGACTGAATATTATATTATTATGTTTATTAGACTTATTGGTTTATTTTTAAAATCATGATCATGTATAAAATATTTTTCAAAATTTTTAGAATTCAATTACATAAAATTATTTTTAAATAAATTTTGTTTTATTTATTTTAATTTTGGAGATCTTTTATATCTTATTGGCCAAGTTGAGGATGTAAGACTATGTGACCTTTATAATTGAATAAGATATATTATGAAATTAATTGGATTCTGATAATTAAAGTTTATATTATATTGAGATATTTTTGGGGATGTGATGAAAGTAACTCTCATAATAATCTATTCTAGACCCTCTGATCTCGCCTATAAATAGACATAACCTCCTCTAATACACTACATAACTTTACATATCTAAAGTTAATTTTTAGATCTATTCTGATTCTTTTTTACATATCGATACCTCATATATTCAGATTTGGAAGACTATAACTTTACATATCTAAAGGGATTTTATTCGAATGATATATAAGGATATGCATCTTAAAGATATACATCGTACATAGAGTTTCCGTCGGCTGTCATCATCCCCCCTTTTTGTTGTTGACCTTTCTTTGCCTAGTCAATGCGTTCATTTTTCCATCAGGAGAGATGCCGCTTCCTTACGGTGGCCGACAAATTTATCACAACGCACCTTGCACTCTTACCTAACGTCCATTTATCTGAGTCGATCTCCTGCGAGTCCATTCCAAGGATAAGCATGAGACGCTCCAACGTGCATATCAACTTCACTGGAGCTTCGTCCTCACAGTACTCCGTTGATGGTGTCGATGGACAGAAGTGATGTGTGTGACTTTGGCCCCAACTATTGGGTAACGATAATATGAATCTTCGAGGAAAACACACAAAAGAAAGAACTCTTTTGATGGTCACCGATGGAAATCGACTGATGATGGTGAAAGAGCTTCGACAACCAGACGAGATTGAACAGGAAACCGGAGAACGGTACACGACGCCAGAGGACCGCTGTCGAAGCAGAGGTTGGGTAGTCACCAACCTCTCCTTTCCCCTTTCGCTCTCTGTACCATCCATCCACCTATTTCTTACGTGTACTATTTCTCATCTCTCCGGCTGTCTCTCCTGCTCTCTCTAATTATAGAGTTCTATACTTGTCAAGTATCCATAAGTGCGAATCTATTTTCGATGCAGGTAATGTATTCACCTCCTGCTTGCATGTCCATTTCCAGCACAAGTTCCTCCCCGACATTTGTAAGGTACGTTGTGATTCAGCTCTCCTTATCGTTGTTTGGCCGTTCGCCTCCGGATACATGCACCGAACATTTCTCCCTGCTCTTCTTAAATCTTAGGCGGGCCAAAGATTTTGCGGTGTGTTGTCTCAGTCAGATTCAGGAGAAGCTATGTCAGCGAGGCGCGTTCTCGTTCCGGCTTCGACGAACATACTTTACGGGGTCAGTTTGCCTTCAGCCCAAGGGATTCTTTTTTTTGTCATTTTGATGACTTCGTAATTTACTTTTTCATGTGTGAAACACTCTTTTTCTGGTGGTGGTGTTGCAGCTTACGAGCTGGCGCCGCGTTGCGTCGCGGTCCGCTTCTTCTTTCCCCCACCCCTGCGTTGACACAGCTAGGTATTACTACTTATCAGAACCTATCTCGTTCAGGTCCCCTCCTTTTTGAAACATTCTCATCATGCTTGCAGTTGCTCCAATCTAATTGGAGCAGCATGTTCGCTTGTTTAGAGGTTTCTAACTTCGCTTGGCATGCAGATCTCCCTTCTTTCAAAATTTCCATTTCTTTTTTTTGTTGTGCATCCTTGGCCGTAAGAGAAAAATGAACTAATTGTTCTATTCTGTACCGTTGGTGGGCTGCAGCAGCAGCCTTTGAACTGTTCATTATACCACAACCCCTACTCATCAGATTCTGATAAAACAACACAGAAAATGGATTCCTTGATTCTCAACTCCTATATATGGTGCACTTTGTCCTAAATGATGATTCTATATATATATATATATATATATATAAAGAGTCTCTCTATTGGTTTCTATCACACAGAGAAAGAGAAAGATGCTCTGTAATTTCTATCCCTTTGGTACTACTTATGGAGACTTTACAAGAAAGACGTTTTGGGGGAGATTTCTGGACCTTCCCCGAAGGGACATTTAGCTTTGCTGATTTTTTTTTGTAATTTTTCTTGATGTAGGAGGATATTGAATTTATAAGTTGTGCATTTACTTGAAATTTCAGCAGCACGTTGAATGAACTATAGATTGACGTGACCTCTTTTGACCTGTGGGATTCTCAGGAGCAATGAAGAAAATGCTGATATTAACTGGGATGACCTTGGGTTTGGTCTTGTACCAACTGACTACATGTATGTAATGAGATGTTCTCGGGATGACAACTTCTCATCCGGAGTCCTCACTCGGTATGGAAATATTGAATTGAGTCCGTCGGCAGGGGTCCTCAACTACGGGCAGGTTTGGAACGTCAACTTGGTCTTCTGCATGAATTTGGCAGATATCTGCCTCAAATATTATATTATTTTTCTTCCAAGCTCGAGTCTTAGATCTGTAACTCTCTCCTCCTTAATTGTGAAATCATTTGTCTTGATCAGGGGCTCTTTGAAGGTCTGAAAGCATATCGGAAACAAGATGGTGGTGGTTTCTTGCTCTTTCGGCCAGAAGAGAATGCACGCAGAATGCAAATGGGTGCAGAGAGGATGTGCATGCCATCTCTGTCAGTTGAGCAATTCATTCATGCTGTCAAAGAGACAGTATTGGCCAATAAACGATGGGTATGCACTTAAGTTGGAGCTTCAGCTATCATGAGAACAGGGCTCATTGAACTCTGAATAATTCACTCGACTTAAGAAGACTGTGTGTTCTAAAAACAGGTGCCTCCTCAAGGAAAAGGTTCTCTCTATATCAGACCACTACTAATAGGGATTGGACCTGTACTTGGTTTGGCTCCAGCACCAGATTACATGTTTCTTATCTATGCTGCACCAGTGGGAACATATTTTAAGGTAAGTGATGCTTAATGACTGTCCTTTCTTATATTGTTCACCAAACTATGCCTGCTTTTGCATCTGAGGAATATTTTCTTTCAAGTATACCTGCAATCGCTCTTCTGTGAGTGTTATACATCTGATCCTTCACTTGCAGGAGGGTTTAGCTCCAATCAATCTAGTTATAGATGACAAGATTCCTCGTGCGACTCCTGGTGGAACCGGTGATGTGAAGACAATTACCAATTATGCACCGGTATATTTTATAGCTTCTCATCTTATTTTTAGCTTCTCGTCAATTATGAGGTTGCAATCCCGATTTGTAACTGTTGCTAGATTCTGTGCCGTGCCTGGGGAGTCAGTACGTCACGGTTCGGTCTGTGTGCGTAGGATCATCCGAGCTAGATCGGGAGACTTGGGGAGGCTCGATCGAGATGCTGGGCTTTGGTTAGCTGCAGCCTCTCGGGTTGAGGAGTTAATTGGATTAGCTTCGGATCACAGTCGGGTCCTGTAAGAAGCCCCTCATCGGGGTGGGTGTGTGTCCTACGTGGCTCTTCTGATGACTAAGTTAACTCTCGAGGAGTGAAAACTGGACGTCGAGGTGATGAAGAGGTCGGAGAGTTCCAAAGAGAAGTTTTCGGAAAGACTCTCCTTCTTATGGGCTACAGTGAAGGTATTTATACCTACGGGGTGGAGGGAGATCATACCGAGGTGCTTAATGGGTCCGGCGTATTCGGTTGACCTGCGGGTGTGACTCTACGCGGGTTGTTGCCTTGTCGATTCCCGGGGTCTCGTTCGACGAGATCGTCGACTGTCAGTATGACCCATTGAGTAGGCAGCATTGCGTAAAGGATCGCTTGCGCCTATCGAGGTGGCTCGAGAGCCCTAGAGTGTCGATGTGATTGTCGGACTAACGTGGCCAGGTAACAGATCGAGCTGATGTGATTTTCGGACTGACGTGGTCAGGCCGAGCCGATGGGCCCAATATTTACCCAAACAATAATCATTATTATTCTAAGAAGCAAAAGCTCTTGCGGTATATTTGATTATTTACCAAAGTTGAATTAGTATGTATCTGCTCTGATGTGTTAGAGCCTATCATCATGTAAACTTGACTTAGATTGACTAAAAAAAAAAAAAAATCTAGAATTTTCCTCAGTAGATATTTAATTGTTAAATGAGTGAGATGCTCCACTTACTCATGTTTTCAGTAGTCTGATCCTCCAGTACCCTAAAAGTTTGAAAGGTGTTTAACTGCACTATGTCATTCATTCTTCAAAGTAATAAGTGACTATTGAAGTGTCAAATTTATATGATTGCATTTAGTTTGGAACTAAGTACTATGTATAAATTTGCATGTCAATAAGACTTGAAGTAACTTGTCTAGGAAACAAATGTTTCTGATAAAAATGAGAATTGGTACCTGAGATAGTCTTACCTAAAAAGTTATTAAAAGTTTCAGCTTTTTTACAAAAGTAATCAGTTTGAAACAAGATACATGATTATACTAATAGAATAAGATTTTTAATTTCTTATGCTACGAATGAGCTTTGTTCGATATGATACGATATGACATAGCAATTAAAATAGACATAAAATTCTCTAAAAATATCTGAAAAATAGAAAAAAATTAGGATAAGATTTTTAAGTTGAAAATAAATATACATTTAGTATAGCTTTTGTAAAACTAATGTAAATTAGGTAAGAATATTACCATATATCTTTTTTCAGTTTTGAAGAGTAGTCTTGTGCAAGATTTGTAATTCCGGTCCATTCTAGTTCATCCTTCTGTTAATATTAAATTATCTTAAAAAAATATTTGAATTATTATGTTACCTTGTATATAACTTAAACTCTAGGATTCAAATTAATTAAGTAATCACATGTGTAAGATATACTTGATTGTACCACTAAAACGAATGACGGTCCTGCACGGGTGATGGACCGGGGTCATCGATCCTCTGATCTATATATCAATATGATATATTTGTCGGACCCAATCCTGAAATTGATCTAATGACATAGTGTATTGATACATCATATACTATTGGTGAATCAATGTGGTGATAATCGTAGGTTAATCATCGTAAATCGCATGTGTCTGAGGTGGCTCCTGAGGCATGTATTGGTGAATGTTAGAACCACTTTTTCTACTGATCTACTGCTTCGTATCATACCTCCTGATTGAAAAGTTCTTCCTCTTAATCCTCATAGGTTCTTCCTCCTAAATTTGATCCAATCCCTAAATCATTGCTTTTTTGAGTTTAGGAGACTGAAAATATGAGAACAATAGAGAGATTGCAAGTAAAAATGAGTTTTAGAGAGTTTAAAAGAGTGCGAGAATGAAATGGATTGAAAAAGGGGGAGGGGGGGAAGGATTTAAAAATATTTAGAATTTCTCCAATGGTCAAATTAACTTTTTAAAAACTAATATACATTGGTAACAGTCGAAATCGATTAGTACCAGCCATTATAGGTTGGTAATGATTGAAGGTACAACCCCATATCATTCGATACAGTGCCAAGTACCTGATATCACCCAATTGCGTGTAGTTCGTGTACCGATCTACTAGTGGACCAGTACGTATCAGACGTAAACAACTGTCACGGATAAAAAAAATATAAAGAGGGTGCTCGATGTAATGCTCATGTATGTCTGTGTCCTTTAGGTTTTGTTCATACTTTGTATAGCAAGTAGCGGGCTAGAAGTAAGCTTGACAACTCTAGTTTGGTTAGCTTTCGTAGTCAGTTTCGACTTATAAATAAGAGTTGTGTCATGTGGATACTTGTGGGGACTTCGGTCTGTAATAGACTATGATCTTTTATGTGCGACCATTTAAAGTTTGTGAAGTCCATGATTGTAATTTATTTTGGCTATAAAAGTATTTGCTAAAAATATTTCTTGTGGATCCCGTGTGAAACGCTTTCCCTAACCCATTTTTGCTTTTGTAGGTCCTGAGGGATCATAGGAGATTTCGAGGAGGTCGGCCTTTGCGGACGAATATGCAGTGGTGCCGCACGACTTAGGCAAAACCAGCTAAGTTCGTGATAGTTAATATCATAGTGGGACAAACACACGTAGAAATACTTGTCATGCAAACATGGGGGACGTAGTTAGGCTACGTAGAGGGCAGCCAACATGCGTGACCGCATGAGGGAAATGGGCATTGAGATGTAGGGGAAGAAGTCACTCAGAGGAGCGGGCATCAAAAATTGGTATTCAGAGGAATGACCAACCTTTTGCGCGAGAGGCACAACGAGGACAAGCAAGCTACGAAGAATGTGTAGCACATAAAGGTTGGGATGTCTGAGTTTGAGCTATGGCTCGACGTTAGCAACCAAACTTGATGGTGCTCATGACAAGCAAGGCGCTCGGTAAAATGTGAGACCATGCAAAGTGTGATATGTTGTATAATGATCGAAAGAGTTGTACAAAGCTTACAGAGGTAAGGATAACTCAAAGAATTCAATACTTATGCAAGGGCTTATATGTAGACGATGGAGTGCTCATGGCCATCTCAAGGTGACCGAAACTCGGTGCCATAGAGCATTGGAACTTTCTCTTCGGCATGGGAAGGATACGTCCGTAGGAGGCTGAAATGTGCAACAAATTTAGCATATTGCTAGGCCTTAAAGAGTGCAGCGAGGGTTGTATTGACGAAGAGTCACAAACTAGTAAGTACATTTGCGAGGGCAGAACAATGCACAGTTTGTTTAGCAAAGCAGAGTAGTCTAAGGGGACGGTGGTATTTGAAACTTCCAGAGTAAAAAATACGAAGAGTAAAGTTGCTCCAATAAGACAGATATTCAGGAGGGATAAGTTATGTTATCAAGAGTGTCACGAACTTAGCTGGTTTTGCCTAAGTCGTGTGACACCATTGCGTGTTCATCTGCAAATGTTAGCTTCCCCGAAACCTCTTACAGTCTAGGACCTACAAAAGAAAAAATGGGTTAGAGAAAACATTTCACATGAGATCCACAAGCAATCTTTTCAGCAAACACTTTTATAGCCAATGCAAATTATAATCATGGACTTCACAGACTCTGAATGGTTGCACACAAATGATCATGGTCCATTATAAATCGAAGCTCCCACAAGTGTCTACATTACATAATTCTCATTTACAAGTCAAAACTGGCCACGAAAGCTAACCAAACTATGGTTGCTAAGTTTATTGCTAGCCTGCTACTTGTTGTACAGAGTATGAGCAAAACCCACAAGACACTAATATACATTAGTATTACATTAAGCACTCTATTTATATTTTTGTTTGTGACAAGAGGTAAAATCATATGCAACATACCGCACATGATGAGGAGGAGTACCTTAAGACAACAACTCCATAAAGCTCAATGGACCGAGCGAGCGACGATGAGTTGTCGTATGATCTCGCACGAGGTAATACAATGGTGGATGTATTGTCAGATCAAGTGGGGGAGCGACCCATGACAATATCAAACAAAGGTACACTTAGAGCCGATATAGAGATCAGATTCAATGGAGGTCTGACCCATGGAAGGGTGGGCGCGAGAGCCACCATCAACTCAATGCAGATCGAGTGGCGAAGCAACTTGGGTAGACCTGGTGAAGTGCCTAAGCTGCATGAAAGGAGTCAACGTTGAAGATGAAACATGGAGCGGAGGCACAAAGTTTTTCTTGGATAAAGGTCAAGGACATGAACTCTTGCAGAGGCAAGAGTGGGGTCATGTCGATCAATAGTCTAGTCCTCATTTTAATTGAGCTAACTCATCTTGCATAGTGCCAAAGATGAAGGGAGTTTCAAGGCACTTGCACTTTATCTTAAGGAAGTATTTGATACAGGAACTAATGCGACTCAACTTGCAGAGGCGAAGTTGAGATCAGAAGGCCTTAATATGAGGTAAGAGGACATAAAGACGGGTGCTCTTGAAGAATATACCACAGTGCTGTCATTCGAGTTGTCATAAAGAAAGTAGTGCGTATTGGAGATTGTGCCGATGAAGGAAAGAGGCTCAGGATCCAAATGAAAGTGCACCAATTTCAGTAAAATCTGTGGACTTTGAGAGCTACTAGGTGACAGAATTTCAGCGAAGTCTGTCCTAGAGCAATGTTTCATCTGGGTATGACCCGAGAATGGGTGGATGAAGGTCAATTGTCAAAGGAGTGAACACAATCGGAGGTAGCAAAGGCCCTATGGTATGTTGGCAAAGGCCACATATAGAGAGATCATAGTCTGAGTTCATCCCATAATAATCTGAATGCAATAGAGATGTCACCAGGAGGTAAGATGGTTTAGTGAATAGTAGGATGGTAAGAAGGGCTATGGATTCAAGGAGTAAATGTCATGAGACCACAGAGGCGGGTCTTCCATGCGTACATCGAATTTTACATCGGATGAAAGCCTTGGTCATTAGCATATGGGGGCTATGTACCATCGAGGGAGAATTTCGAGTCAAGTACCAGTGAGTCACATTGGTGACTTGATTATATACAAGTATGATTAGAGCAACTAAAGAGTTGGACAACTCTAGTACTCATATTCGCTTAAGGGAGCTCGACAAGTCAGATGATAAGGTCGAGTAAATGAACGTTGCTACCAAGGAAGCTAAGGAGAACAGAATCAGCGTGAGCATTGGCAGAGGTCATGCATGGGTGTTGCAGTTTGTCTTTCCATCGACCAAGTGGAACTGCTTGGAGAACATAGAGGTGTTGAAGTAGGTGGTCGATGATGGGAATAAAACAGGAATAAACTTTATATATGAACAAATACTAGCAGGTCGTCAAACACACCAGAATCAAACAGAAAACACAATCAGATGAACACCAAGATTTACGTGGAAAACCCCCTCATCTCGAACGGTAAAAATCACGGGATAAGCCAGAGAAAATCCACTATCAAAATAATGAATATACAAATGTAAAGGCTTCTTGCCCAAGTCCAAAGCAACAGTCACAAGAGAATCACAAGGATACAAGGACTATAATACTAAGCACAATATCCAAAATCTTTTCAAGAGATTACAGTAAGCATCCACTACAAACTGATCTAACCTGAGATATGAATGATTGAGAATAATCTTTTCCTGTCCTTATTTTCTTCCCTTTCCTGGATCTCTTATTTTCTTGACCTCTACTGTCAATCTACAGTCTTCTTTCTCTCTCCCATGTTTTCAGTTGTCGCTGCCCTCTTAATCACAACCTTAGTCACATAATCTAGGGTTTTGGTTAATATAAGTGAGGTTTTGGACTGTGGGCTTCACTAAAGCCTATTATGGGCTGAATCTGGGCCATCTGCTGTTATAGAGGTTTGCAAAGAATATATTACTGAACTGAGCACAACTTGAAGTAACCTGCAAGAGGAGAACCAACTCGCTTTGTATTACTCATACTGAACCTATCCAATACCTTCTCAATGTATTTCTCCTATGACAACCAAATCTTCTTCTTTCTTCTGTCATGAGAAATCTGCATGCCTAGTATTTATTTTGTTGGCCCCATGTCTTTCATTGCAAAAGACTCACTTAGTTCCTTCTTCAACCTGTCAATCATAGACATATCTTTCCAAAGGATAAGTAAGATAATAATAAAATTCTCACCAAACTGTTTGATGTACACATAATGATATGAAGCTGTTCTTTTATATTTATTTTCAATCATAAATGAATTAAACTTTTTATACCACTGTTTTGAAGCTTGCTTTAGCCCATATAAGCTCTTCATCAACTTACAGATAAGATTTTATTTACCTTTGACTTTGAAGCCTTCTGGTTGCTCCATATAAATTTTCTCCTCCAAATCACCATGAAGGAAAGTTGTTTTCACATCTAACTGCTCAATCTCCAAGTCTAGGTTAGTAGCAATACCAAGAACAACACGGATAGAAGACAGTTTAACAACAGGAGAAAAAATCTCTTCAAAGTCAATACCTTTCTTTTGACCAAAGCCTTTCACAATCAATCTATCTTTATACTTTGGTTGAGAATAATATTCAACCTGAAAATCCACTTATTCTTCAAGGCTTTACTTCCCTCTAGTAGTTGCATTAAATCATATGTGTGATTCTTTTGCAGAGAATCCATCTCTTCCTGCATAGCAATAAATCACTTCTTTTTCTGCTCACTTTCAACTACTTCCTGGTAACTTTCTGGTTCACCTGCATCAGTAAGCATCACATACTCATCTATAGAGTATCTCCTAGAAGGTTGACGTGGTCTAGAAGATCTTCTTAACTGAGGTTCTGCGGGAACTTGCTCTCTTTCTTCTTCCTGCTCAACATGTCCTACAGGTAGGTCAACATCTGGCTCTGTACCATCTTCCTGCATATCTCCCCCATCATCCTGATATACTGGAGGAATAACTGGGTCACAGTCTACAAATCCCTCTATAAAAATCTTAGCTGGTGCCTCATTCTTCAAATCCTCGATGGTTTGATCCTTAAAGAAGACAACATCTCTGCTTCTGAACACCTTCTGCTTTTCTGGATCCCAAATCTTGTAACCAAACTGATCATATGAGTAACCAAGGAAAATACACTCTTTTGACTTACCATCTAGCTTGGACCTCTCATTGTCTGGAACATGTGCAAATGCACGACAACCAAATACTTTTAAATGCCTATATGAGACATCTTTCCCTTATCATACATGCTCTACAACATCACCATCTAGAGTTGTACATTGTGATAAGTTAATTACATCAACTACAGTCCTCAAAGCCTCATCCCAAAACTTTTTGGGTAGCTTGGCCTGTGAAAGCATACATCTGATCTTTTCCATGATGGTGTAGTTCATCCTCTCTGCAATTGCATTATGCTGAGGCATAATAGGAACTGTCAACTCATGCTGGATGTCATGTGACCTGCAATAATCATTAAATAATCCTAGTACTCACCACCATTATATGACCTTATGCAGTTCAATTATCTTTCTGTCTCCCTTTCAACTCTGGCATGAAACTCCTTGAAGACATTAATAACCTGATCTTTGGTCTTCAAAGCATAGGCCCAAACTTTCCTGGAAAAGTCATCTATAAAACTAACAAAATAAAGTGCACCACTGTTACTAGGAACATTAACAGATCCATAAAAAGTTTTTGTTCTCAAAGGATCACACACATCTGTATAGACACGGTCCAATGCATACATTTTTCTAGATAAGACAGGACTAACAAAGAAAACTCTATATTATTTTCTGGCCAAACAATCAATACAAGGGTTCAAACATGTACCTCTGAGGTCTGGCAATACCTCTCTCTTGGAAAGTTCTTGCAGTCCCTTCTCGCTCATGTGTCCCAGTCGCTTATGCCATAACTCCATGCTGAAGTCTTTCTCTATAGCATTCAATTGCTCACCACAAGCTTTAGCCTGTAATTTGTACAATATATGATATTTCTTCCCATTAGCTACTATAAGAGAACCCTTACTGAGCTTCCACGACCCTTTGTGAAATCTGACATCAAAGTCTTCATCATCCAGCCTTCCAACTAAAATTAAATTCAGTCTTAAGTCAACCACATGTCTCACATCCTTAAGCACTAACTTGCAGTCTTAAGTCAACCACATGTCTCACATCTTTATATGGATATCTCTCATGCCAATGATGTTTGCTGTACCATAATTGCCCATTTTGACAACACCAAAATTTTCAAACCTGTAAGTAGCAAAGAACTCCCTCCGTGGTGTAGCATGATAAGAACACCTATGTCAATTATCCACTCGAGATCCTGACACACATAAGAAAAAATATCGTCAAAAGTAAATAAAATCAAATAATCACTACCTTGCATTGTAGCTGTGATAATCTCTTTTGACTCTGTATGCTCCATTTCTTTTTCCTTTTTATTGTTCTTCTTAGGTTGCTTACGCTGATTCTTGTAATTTTCTTTCTCACCATAATTACAGCAAACAATATCTTTCCTTGATCTTGACATGCTTCTACCCACGCATAAACCACTTCTATCCTTTGACTTTGACCTTCCTCTATTCTCTGAGACAAGTGCCTGTGAATCAATCTGAGAAGTTGTTGAGTTCTTTCTCCTCAACTCCTCATTCAACAAACTGCTTGTTACTTGACTCATGGTGATAATATCATATGGTGCAGAATTACTGAAGGAAACCACCAGTGTCTCCCAACTTTCTAGCAAAGAACTGAGAAGTAACAATACCTACAACTGATCATCAAGAGACATTTTCATAGAGGATAACTGGTTAGTAATACTTTATATTTCATTCAAATGCTTAGGAATAGAAGTACCCTCTTTATATTTCAAGTTCACAAGTTTTCCGATCAGAAAAGTTTTGTTGCCAACTATTTTTCTTTCATAAAGACCTTCTAACTTTTTTCAAAGAGAGTAAGCAGAACATTCAGTAGAAACATGGTGAAAGACACTATCATCAAGCCATTGACGAATAAAGTCAATAATTTTTCGATCTAACCTCTTCCACTTATCATCTGTCATAGTTGTGGGCTTTTCACTATTCCCTTGCAAAGGTCCATACAAATCTTTGCAATACAAGAGATCTTTCATTCTTGATTTTTATATCATCTAATTATTTTCGTTTAAACTAATTATGCGAGAAACATTACCAACCTCCATGTTCAAATACAAAAAATTAAATGCCACAAAAAATCTGCTCTGATACCAGTTGATGGGAATAAAATAGGAATAAACTTTGTATACGAACAAATACTAGCAGGCCGTCATATACAGCGGAATCAAACAGAAATCACAATCAGATGAACACCAAGATTTACATGAAAAATCCCCTTATCTCGAAGGGTAAAAACCATGGGATAAGCTAGAGAAAATCCACTATCAAAATAATGAATATACAGATCTCAAGACTTCTTGCCCAAGCCCAAAGCAACAACCACAAGAGAATCACAGGGATACAATGACTATAATACTAAGCACAATATCCAAAACTTTCTCAAGAGATCATAGTAAGAATCCACTGCAAACTGATCTAACTTGAGATATGAATGATTAAGAATAATCTTTTCATATCCTTATTTTCTTCTCTTTCCTGGATCTCTTATTTTCTTGACCTCTACTGTCAATCTGTAGTCTTCTTTCTCTCTCCCACATTTTTAGTCATCGTTGCCCTCTTAATCTCAACCTTGGCCACCTAATCTAGGATTTAGGTTAATATAAGTGAGATTCTGAGCTATGGGCTTCACTAAAGCCCATTATGGGCTAAATCTAGGTCATCTGCCCAACAATCGAAAGGGGCGAGGAAGCAACAAAGAGCCCAAAAGGGCTCAGCTACCTAAAAATCTAAGCGTCGGTCAGAATGAAGGTGGACTCGGAGGAGTGCCACGATCTCATAAAAGCGGATCTATCGATCACAAAGAAATGGATGCAGATGCAAGGCAACAGATAGTAGTATCATTGGCTTGGTAGTGTCATGGTACCATTGAGGTGGGACTTCCGTGGAGTCATCGATCCCTTGCTCTCATTGAGGGAAAGTGTTGGTTGTGAAAGGGGTTGAGGAGGTGGAGAATGTAGAGGTAAACTCTAAGTACTAAGACAAGGCTGAAGGGCTGAGGCGAAGGAACTTCATAGGACCGATGTCAACGGGCTTCTCATCAATATAGTCGAAAGTGGGGGACTTCGACTTGATGCAAGAGTGCTTAACGAAGGAACGAAGTAGGCAGTACGTGGTCTTATACCTGTTCTACTCAGAGGAGTGACAAAGATGATGAAGAAGATGATACAATCATAGATGCGACCAAAACTATTAGAGACTTGCTCCAAGTTAGGGTGAAATTTTGCTCTTTTCAGGTAAAACTTCTTGCATTCCAGAAGTTCGATGGCAGTGAGAAGGCGAATCACAGTAGCTAACTCAACACAAGAGGTGCAAACACTTCGGGTGTTTTAGAAGTGTGAGCAAAGTACGAGCGGAGGCTAACAACCAACTTCGATGCATTAAGTACAACCTCGAGAAAGCTGGTGAAATCAAGTAACCTTTGTCTTCTCAACTCAAGAGAATGGGCGAAACTGAGTGCACCAGTTCTCTTATTTATCCAGTAGAGGAGCTCTACACAAGTTTAAAAATTCTTCAAAGAAATCTAATGGAAGACGAGTTATCAAATCTTCACCAACGGTGATCGGTGCTATTGAGAGTAGATTGTCCGCCTTATTTTCTAATAGAATGCGAATCAAATGCAGAAGTGATGCCAACCTACTTGAAAGTGACAACTAAGTTGAAGAAGAATCGATGGGCAAATTTTGTGGAGGAATGACCTAAAAAACTTCAAAGTCTGCGATGCGATGCTCATTAAAGCTCCAACAAGCATCCACCTAGTTTAAGCAACATGAGACTACTGTGATATCAGTACATGACAAGGAAGGTGTTTTCCTTCATCAAAAAGATTCGCAAGAATCAATAAGGATCAGCACAATTTAGCCAACCCCTCGTCAGAGTCAATCATTGGCGAGTTGAAGCAGCACGATGGATTAAAGTTCGACTACTCAACAATAACGGTGGAGAGCAGTTGGGAGCCAAGAGGCTATTGCAACTAGAGCAGAAGATTGAAGATTCAACAAAAAGGTGAGGAGATGCAATATCTGTAACAGCTTCGATAAGGACGTTGAAGGAATAAGTGCGGGAGAATGTCACAGACAAAAAAAATATAAAGAGGGTGCTCAATGCTCATGTTTATCCATGACCTTTGGGTTTTGTTCATACTTTGTATAGCAAGTAGCATATTAGTAATAAGCCTGACAGCCCTAGTTTGATTAGATTTCTAGCCGGTTTCGACTTGTAAATGATAGTTGTGTCATGTGAACACTTGTGAGGACTTCGATTTATAATGGACCATGAACCTTTGTGTGCGACCGTTCAGAGTTTGTGAAGCCTATGATTGTAATTTGCATTGACCGCTGAAAAGGTTACTTGTGAATCCCGTGTGAAACGCTTTCTCTAATCCGTTTTCTCTTTTGTAAGTCCCAAGGGACCATAGGAAGTTTCAGAGAGACTGACCTGTGCGGACAAACATGCAATAGTGTCACACAACTTTCGCAAAATCAATGAAGTTCGTGATAAAATGATATGGTACGATATTCAAATCCTTGCAATAAAGAATGCTTTAAGTTCGCAATCTAGAGCTATGCACGCTTAATAAGTGGTCTATAGTACAAGTTGACAATTGACATGACAAAAACCATCCACATACAATAGATTGGTCTACCTAGAGAAGCCACATAATGTTTACCATAGTTAATTGGCCTTCAATTCTTTTAGGCAGGTCCTTTGATTTTGTAATTCCTGTAGACATAAAGAACATAGTTGTTACCTCATCCTCTTAAGGGAACAGTTTGGCCTGAAGAGTTACTGTTTCTGCTGGAAAGATGTGAACAATATCGTCTATCAGTTCCAAGATTACAACCTTGTTTGATGTTTATAATGTGAGATGACAATGTTAATGTTTTCTATTCTTGCTTCATTTTTCAGGTTTTGAAGGCACAGACACAAGCTAAGGCTAAAGGATTTACGGATGTTATATATGTTGATTCTATTAATAAAAAATATCTGGAGGAAGCCTCTTCATGCAATTTATTCATTGTGAAGGTGCGCGTGTGCCTCAGAATTTTTTGACTCGAGGTTGCTGCTTTATTGTGATTAATCATCTTTTGGTCAACATATCTATGTCGTCAGTAACACTTGTTTTGCCTTGACAATATGCATGTTCAATCGGAGATAAATTAAGGAGTTCAAGTACTTGACAAACCTAAAAGAAATAATTCATCGAATCAAGAACATATGCTTGAAACTTCATTTATTAATTGGTACATATTCAATGGATCTTATATGTAAAGCACCTTGATATTATATTCTGATTACATTAATCTCCTTTCTGATCTTTCCTAATCTATTTATGAGACCATTACTCTCGAATTCAGTGATTGTTACCTTTGAAGTGCATCTAGTTGCATTTTCCACCTGCACTTGTTTAAACTGTTTTCAAATACAATAATTTGAAGAAAACAAACTTATTGTATTTGGACTAGTCAAAATATTTGGACTAAAGTTGATAGTAGTACATTGATAAGACTCTTATAAGTCTTGCCCACTTTTGATGTGGGATCAATCGAAGATGTTACGATCTCTCTTGTTCAAGACCTTGACTTCCTCGTCAAGATCCAACATAGCCCATATTAAACTCTAACATGGTCAAAATATTTGGACTAAAGTTGATAGTAGTAAATTGATAAGACTCTTATAAGTCTTGCCCACTTTTGATGTGGGATCAATCGAAGATGTTACGATCTCTCTTGTTCAAGACCTTGACTTCCTCGTCAAGATCCAACATAGCCCATATTAAACTCTAACATGGTGCATGTGAGACGTAGCTCAGTGGTGAGCTTCACGTCGTGACGAGTCCTCTGACTCCATCCACGAGTAGTCCTTTCTTACTCGAAACCCATCATCATGTACAAATACTAGGTCGGTTCTGATACCAAATGTCACGACCCGACAAAGTTGATAGTAAGTAGCATACCGATCAGATCCTTATAAGTCTTGCCCATTTTCAATGCGAGACTAATTGAGGGTGTTACAATAACTTTGTACTATAGTCAGTTATAATAAGTCTACCAGGATGACGAAGAAGGTGAAGGAAATATATTTTAGCTGTACAACCTGATGCATCAGTTGCTCCTGAATTTAACCTACTTTTGCTGACTGTTTCTTTCTTTTTCCGTTTTAGTATGTAACATGCTTGAAATCATATCATTTTATAACTTAATAGCCAATAAATTACTTGATAATATGTTGCTACAGCAGAGTAACTTTGTTCTATAAATGGTTCATTTTTTAGAATTTGACAAGCGAGTAAAATTTTCTTTTTACTCATAAAGAAAAAACATCTCTCTTCTCAATCGTTCATACTAGAAAATAAAGAAAGGGCAAACTGTTACTCACTTAACATATGAATATTTACAAGAGCATACATATCATGCAGGGTGATGTCATCTCAACACCAGCAACAACAAAAGGAACCATTTTACATGGGGTTACACGCAAAAGCATCATCGAAATTGCTATTGACTGCGGCTACCGGGTCAGAGTTTACTACTATTCATAAAAACTTGTGATATCATCCGTTTTCTTTTAAAGATGGATAAATGTAATAAGCCAAAAGGTGTAATTTTTAGATGCCAGAATGGGACAAAGACATGGACAGCACAACATTTCATTAGAGTACATGGAAAAATATGAATAAAATGAGTAAGCCACATGTATCAAGTACTACTACTACTACTAAATGGTCTAATTACACATCCATTACAAGGCAAATCCCCTTAATTCGACAACTAAATATTGACAAAAAAAAATGTATCCTTTTTCCGATTCTTACTCCATCGGGGCTTTTTTTTTTTTTTTTTTTCTTACTAATCAGGTTGAGGAACGGCTTGTCTCTCTCGTGGATTTGCTCGATGCTGATGAAGTATTTTGCACAGGAACCGCTGTGGTTGTTGCTCCAGTAGACAGCATTACTTACCAAGACCAAAGGTACTAATAAATATATGCTATGGATTTTTGTGCAGATTATTCATATGATCTTGTTTCAAAATATTATGTGCCCACCTATGTAACATCAGAGCAGGTGTATGAATAATGACCTCCATTTCTCTGTGTATGGTGGTTTGTGTTAGGAATCAACATGTCCAACTATTATGGTTGGTTAACAATTCTCTACTAAAATTAAGTTGACTCAAGTGGCCATATCAGATTGAAATAGCAACAGCTGCAGTAGTAAAAAAAAAAAAAAAAAAAGAGGTTGTTTTTCCCATCTTCATCTTTGTGCTTTTTGGTAACAAATATCTTTGCCTATGCAGATATAAATACAAAACAGGAACTGAGACTGTCACTCAAAAACTATACAACATCCTCACAGCAATTCAGATGGGCCTGGTAGAAGACAGGAAAAATTGGACAGTTGAAATCAACTGAGGCCCCCCCAAACTTTTTTTTTTTTTTTGTTACATTAGCAGAAAAAACACTATACATGTGCATCTGCTGTTATATTGGACTATATATTCTGTGTTGGAATCTTGCTCTCAAGACACTGTTTGTTTGTTACTTAATTATTATGCTTGATAGATTATCTTGAAGTGATGTTGAGAATTTGATATGAGTTGTAAAGCTGCATTTAAATGCACTTCAAAGAACTTGTTGACTGTTTGATGTCTGAAGCAAAGTTGTCACTGGAAAAACAATTGTCAGTGCAGTCAAGGAAGGTGTCAAAATGCATGAGTTGTTAGGTGATCCCCCGAGACATTAGGTGCTTTCGAATTATTAATTTTTTTTTTGAAAAAATATATATCTTGATTGATAAATATGATAAAAGATTTAAAATTTATTTTTTATAAAATTCATAGGCTATAGTAACAAAAAAAAGAAATTATCGGAGGATAAAGAGGAGACTATTGGGGTAAGAGGAGAGGTTGCTGTGAGTTGGGAGGGGATCAAAAAGCTATTCAAGGAGGAGGAGAAAATGAGGCTATCTAGGTTTGAGAGGTGGGTTGGTATCGATTGAGAAGGGAGTAGAAGGAGAAGACGAAGGTGGAAGAGAGGGTTGCTGTTGATTGAGAGGAGAGTCGAGAGCAATCTAAGGAGGAGGGTGTTATGTGATCCGTTTGGGAGAAGAATGCGATTATTTCAATCTTTATTTCAATCGATTTAATGTTTTATGAAGACTCGATAAAGGCACTAAAAGAATAGAGATGAAAAAGAAAAATGACTTAGACTTTTTTTTTATTATTGAAAAGATATCTAAAATTGGCTTTATGGAAGGAGAAAAAACTTGAGCTTCTTGCGCATAAGTATTGACTTCTTAAGATAGTAGTTTGGTTGTTCCCTTCTCTAGGATACGACCCCTATTGATTGAGAGTTATCATCTGTTGTTGTTAGTTTCTAATGATCTCTAGCCTAGACTCCTAATTTGATATGAAAGATTCCTAATAAGACTTGGATGACTCATAGACTACTGACTAGAGTAGGACTCTCAATCAAAGTTTAGCTCTTCTTCTAATTCAAATCCAATTGGGATTGAAGTATATTCAATATTTGAGTTGGTCGAACTTAAACTTTGAGCTTAGGTTTGAGCCGATCATATCTAAATTGAATCAAAGTATAACTCACACTATGGTTGAGTTAATTGGAGTAGATTGGAACTAGGTTTGAGTTGAATTGGAGTATGACTCGAGTTTCATCATCCTTAATCATAGCTCTCCCAATTTGATGATTCAATTCTTATTTAATCTAGAATTGAAGATGCGGAAACTCTATTTCACTAACTTCATTCGTTAATTTCTTAATGAACTCGACTTTTTGCTCTCTTCATCTTACTTGAAAAGTTTCTTTACGCCTTGTCTTATAGTAGTAATATTTTTTTCGATGATGGTGTATTCGCCTAGAGTCTTTTCTTAGTCGATCACCTAGCCATCTATCAAGGGTAGCATCTTGTTTGATTTTTTTAGCTAGCATTGATGGTTCGAACCCCTTTGAGTTCTTTGTATTCACAATTGAGTTCATCTCCATATACGAAAGTAACTCGAGTTGACAAACGTTATCTCCAATCCACTTAAAGACTTTGAACGGTCTATATTGGATGGGCTTAAGTTTCTTTCCTTCCCCTATCAATTATTCTTTCATAGATGCAGCTAGACAAGGCGACCTTGGAATCGACCCTCAATGTAATGTCAATCATATTGCTATTTGTATTTTTGCTTAGCCCATTGAAGTTGTTCAACTTTCTCGTGCACCCCTCCCTCGAATTCACTCAAAATATTATTGGGCTTATGGTATTGTATTATCTTCTTTGGAGGTTTGTGACATTAAATATATTTTAAACTGTATATCAAAAGGGTTTTGGAGGAAGTGGTTGAAGCATTACTTGAACGATGATTTCGTCATAGAGTTATGCATCACTCGATGGAAAGAGAAAAATAAAAATGGTTGGCTTTCCTCCTATATTTTTAGATGCCAAGAGCTATATCCTCGTAGTAGATGAAACATCATCTAATTCACTATTTAAATTTATCTATCCATATGTGGATAGTTCTTCTAAGGTCATTGAAACGTCTCAAAGTGGTACACCATGAGTCAATCATCTTGAATCAAAATAGCACCCTCATACATTTGGATGTGTTTGCCTCATACTCGAATTTAATTTGCAGGTTTGGTAAGGCTAGGATTAGAATCTTATACACCTTCCTTGTGCTTTCTTCTTAGATAGGGACTTGATGATAGCTTGACTTGAAATCCAGCTTGGTAAAAAATATGTAAACGTATTAGAGTTGGTCTAACAGGTCATCTATCTGTGTGGTAGAGGATACCAATTTTTACTATAATTTTATTCAAGACACCGTAGTTAATGCTTTGGTGATCCACAAAGGGAATAACTTAGTTTAATCACGTCATTCTCGATTAGCTCAGTCACTTATCATTAAATTTTTTTATTTTCTAAAATTAAAATTTGGTAGCGATGCACCAAAGATGAGTTGTATTTCACGCATATACTACTCACTCACTATAAAGGTAGTCTATCAATTTCTGTAAAGAGATTCATATATTTGATGATGAGTTAATTGTAAATTTTTATCGTCCACTTTCTTGCATGTCACTGATAAGTCTAAAGCATGCACTCACCATCCTATTAACTTGGCAAACTACCATGAAATCGGGTCAATTCTATGCTATGGTTGATAATAATAGATAAAATCTCAATCCCAAAGGTACTAATATTTGAAGATTACTTTTCATATGTATAGGGCACCACTTGCAGAATACTTCATCGATATATTTGCTAGTGATGGTGAAGAAAAACTTTCACTATCGATCTATCCTCTTCTTCACATATTTATGAGTTCAATCCAACCCAACATATATGGCTTCAAATAAGGTGTTATTTAGTTTCTAGAGTATGCTTGTCGAAATTAGTTTATTCTAATTGTCAGTGTCGATAATGATATCAATGATTTCTTATTTAATCTAAATATTCAGTATGAATAGCTCTTTCCAAACCTAAGGACTGAGGTCAGACTAAAGTTTATAACCTTTAGCATCACCATCAAAGAATAGACTTTCATTGTATAATTAATGATTACAAAAGAGGTCAGTTTCTTGGAGGATTCTAAATTTTTCTTAGTCTTTAAGTAGCCTTCTTTAGCCTTGTCCATAGTCCTCTCAATGTAGGTTTGTTTCTTCCTTTCGATCATCATTGGTATTCCATTGGTGCTTGAGATGTTGTGAACCTTAAGGAAGCTCAATTTGATGTTGATTTAGTCATATAAACTAACGACAAACTTCATTATCATCAAGTGATCTTCGAGAGATATTCTAAGTACCATAGTTTATTATCAAAGTTGGATGGTGTAATCTTGCAACAATTGGTCTCGACCTTTGATGTAGCTCATCAAGTAGAAATCTTATCGAATGAGTCTTAAAGTGTCCTCATGTTATCGCTTTGTCGCTATAGGGTCATAGGTAGGTGTTCCATCATACTAGAGCATGACTAATCAACTTGAGTCATATAAGCATGCCTTTGTTTGTGCTACTAGACTTGTATAGTGGGTAAAATAGGTGCTAAGTTGATCAAGCGACATCCCTAACATCTTTGCATTGATGGAGCCATCTTAGGAGGAGATATCAATATGGGTCTTGACTTGGAAAGGTCGGAGCCTTGCCTTTGCCTTTAGTTATGTAGCGACATCATCATGATATGTTTTCAACAAATTGGTTTTGGTATTTGATGAAGATGACTCTTCTTTTGATTTGATAGACTTATCTCCATCGTATTTTGTTGTCAGGTTGACTTGAGATCAAATCCAATCCATTGTATTCTTTATCTTTCGTGTGAATATTGTAACTTGGGCAACAAGGTCAGATGATGCTATCAAAGTTCTTCCAACCATCACATCATTATTTTATTTCATCAATGATTGATGTTTATGACTCTAACTAGAGTTGGACGACTCCTAATTAGACTTAGGTGACTCTTATTATCATAATCATACTTGGATAACTCTTAAAACTTATATTAGAGAAAGACTCTTATTATCATAATCATACTTGGATAACTCTTACACTTGTAGTAGAGAAAGACTCTCCATAGGAGTCAAAGTACTCTTTTAATTTGTCCAACTCGAATTTGTGCTAGTGGAACATGTGCTTTGAGCTTGGGTTTAAATAGGTCAGATTTGAGCTTAGGTATAACTCAAACTAAAGTTGAGTTGAATCAGAGTATGACTCAAGTTGGGTTTGACCTGTGATAGAGTATGACTTGGATTGGATTTTATAATCCTTGATAATGATGGCTATCAGTTAGATTAGAGAGAAAGAGGGTGGAAGAGGAAGGAGAGGGATTGAATCAGCTAGATTTGAGCTTAGGTATAACTTAAACTAAAGTTGAGTTAAATAAGAGTATGACTCAGATGGACTTTTTAAGGAGGGAAGATGGTGAAGGAGGAAGGAGGCTGTTGGTGGAGGAGGCTGTTGGGGTCCACAAGTGCTTGATGACATCATTAATCCATAAAAAGTATCAAGCCCTAATGCTTTCAAAGAATATGTTCTTTCACCTTTTAATTAAATTCATTTAATTAAATTCTACCAACATTTGCGCATTGATAGGAGGAATGTTCATCATTAGTTAGAGCTTTTACACGTGGTGGCTACATTATCAGAAAAAGATAAAAAAACCAAAATACCAAATATGCCATGTTCATATGAACGGAATAAAAAAAAAAATTTCCTAAACACTCGTGGTTAGAGAGGATAGATCATGAAAGGCAATCGTAGACATAAGTATCGAGAGTAGATCTCTTTCTCTCTAATACGCAATCCACTTCGGGAGTCCGACTTTAGTATCTAAGGGACCATCTTAAAATCTCACCTAATATCGATCTTAGTGGCGGTTGGCACCACATGAGGTGTCTATCGATACTTAAGGCGAGATCAAAGATCACGACACAAATCGAGTATGAACTAATTATTTATGAACGGAATAAAAGAAAATTTTCTTAAACACTCGCGGTTAGAGAGGATAGATCATGAAAGGCAATCGTAGACATAAGTATCGAGGTTAGATCTCTTTCTCTCTAATATGCAATCCACTTCGGGAGTCCGACTTTAGTATCTAAGGGACCATCTTGGAATCTCACCTAACATCGATCTTAGTGGCGCTTGACACCATATGAGGTGTCTATCGATACTTAAGGCAAGATCAAAGATCACGACACAAATCGAGTATGAACTAATTATTTATGAATGGAATAAAAAAAAAATCCTAAACACTCGTGGTTAGAGAGGATAGATCATGAAAGGCAATCGTAGACATAAGTATCGAGGTTAGATCTCTTTCTCTCTAATACACAATCCACTTTGGGAGTCCGACTTTAGTATCTAAGGGATCATCTTGGAATCTCACCTAACATCGATCTTAGTGGCGGTTGGCACCATTTGAGGTGTCTATCGACACTTAAGGTGAGATCAAATATCACGACACAAATCGAGTATGAACTAATTATTTATGAACGGAATAAAAAAAAAATTCCTAAACACTCGTGGTTAGAGAGGATAGATCATTAAATGCAATCGTAGACATAAGTATCAAGGTTAGATCTCTTTCTCTCTAATACGCAATCCACTTCGGGAGTCCGACTTTAGTATCTAAGGGACTATCTTCGAATCTCACCTAACATCGATCTTAGTGGTAGTTGACACCACATGAGGTGTCTATCGACACTTAAGGCGAGATCAAAGATCACGACACAAATCGAGTATGAACTAATTATTTATGAACGGAATAAAAAAAAAATTCCTAAACACTCGTGGTTAGAGAGGATAGATCATTAAATGCAATCGTAGACATAAGTATCGAGGTTAGATCTCTTTCTCTCTAATACGCAATCCACTTTGGGAGTCCGACTTTAGTATCTAAGGGATCATCTTGGAATCTCACCTAACATTGATCTTAGTGGCGGTTGGCACCACTTGAGGTGTCTATCGACACTTAAGGTGAGATCAAATATCACGACACAAATCGAGTATGAACTAATTATTTATGAACGGAATAAAAAAAATTCCTAAACACTCGTGGTTAGAGAGGATAGATCATGAAATGCAATTGTAGACATAAGTATCGAGATTAGATCTCTTTCTGTCTAATACGCAATCCACTTCGGGAGTCCGACTTTAGTATCAAAGTGACAATCTTGGAATCTCACCTAACATCGATCTTAGTGGCGGTTGGCACCACATGAGGTGTCTATCGACAACTAAGGTGAGATCAAATATCACGACACAAATCGAGTATGAACTAATTATTCAAGCTCATCCACATCACCTGCTTCTGCATATTTTCCATCATCAGACCGTTTATTCCAAGCATCTGCCATGCGCCACATGAAATCCTATAAAAGTCAGCTCTCGGTCAAATGCATAGAGGAATGCCGTCATGTAATTCCAAAGATGCATGTGGACAAATGATAATGACAGTCAAACGATAATGATATCATAGGAGAAAACGGAGACTTCATATAAGTGCTCAACATATATTTCAAATAACTAATAACAAAATAACAATTCAATAGTCTTAGTCCAACATTTTCTGTCATCGTTTATGATCACTTCCACTGTGTGATATTTTTCACGACACTTTAAACTTCTTTACTGGCAATTATATCCCTTTTTCACATATTTTGTCAATCTTAAAAATTTGGTGGTCGTACACATCCTTATATAGCTTAGCATGTCTTTTTTTTTTTTTTTGTATGCATCAAGGTGCAACACAGGATGCATGTATAAAAAGAAATAAAGATCCATAAGAGGTGAGATTTGCATAAGATAAGAAAACGAGTCAAATACCTCCAGTATTAACAAAAAATTGGTATTGTGTGTTAGTGTGCCAGCATCTGCAAGGAAATGAGAGTTATAGTAACTGTAACATAGATCCAAAAGGAGTACTGATACATGTACCCTTACGACTAGAAGCAAAAAAAGCCATTTCCACAAATCATAGAAAAGAAAAAAATATATAAATATCTAAACAGGAAATGGCCAAATAATATTCTAACATCTCTTGCACAAAGAAATTACTGGATTGTTCTATTGCTCTTGAAGATGAATGACGACCCTACCATATAACTTGTGTCTCAGGTTTCGTTTGCATGCCCGAATAATGGATGCATCGAATGGAATTGACTCCATGAGGCAAGAAGAAAGTGGTGGCATATTACTTAACCAGGGTCGAAAGTAAAAAAAAAAAAAAAGTCAATTTAGATATTGTAAAATATCTTCCACAATGAAACACATACCTCCTCCATAGCCTCTGGACCTCTACGTCAGACCACTATTCAGAAGAAGAAGAAAAAAAAAAAAAACTCCACTTCGAGAAGGTTACAAATTGGTTTTGTAAAGTTTAATGAATAATAACTGAAGACAAGGAACTGTTTCTTCAACTATCGCCTTCACAAGTATCCATCCCCAAGTAATAAATATTTGAAGCTCCATATCAAGTGGAAAGATAACTAATGAAAAAGGGACTACAGGTTTGCAGATAGAATCAAAATAAACATGATTTATGTACACATATGCAAGACAAGAAAAGCAAAACAATGATAATTCAGTCAACATTAATTGAAAGAACAGGAAAGGAAGATTTAGCATATCACCTACATGCGAAATTTAAAATGGAAGTATGAATTTGATGAAGATAAAATATCATAGCAATCATTCAGCATATGTTGGCTCAATGGAAACATTATAACCCAACGTAAAGTGTCTACTGCATGTTAAGTAAGTATTACCAACCGTAGCTACAAAACACCAAGTTTTTGCAACAAAAGAAAAAAATATATATACAAGAGTTGAATTGCCTCATGTTTGCAAATGTCATCATTCAATAAAATTGGATATAGAGGTTTCTATTATTACCATAAGTTATTAGTGAGTGGCTGAGAAGGATCAAAGGGTGAAACAGTCTGCACAAAATCGAAAGGTCTGGCTCCTCTAATATTTAACTTACTCCTCACCCACTCATGGTAATCTTGCTTGTCCAGCTGTTCAAATCTGCATTCAAAATCCTAAAATCATATATACACTTTCACTATATTCAATGCGAATATCAAATATGAGACTAAGGTATCATCTCGACTTGGTTCGACGCATGTGCGTAGAAACGTTTACATGGCCTCGATGTTTGAACTCGAGTCGGACGTCAGTTTCGGGGGGAGCCTTTATGCTCGTCCAAGTTTTGTCGATTCGTTCATTCCTCGGCTCGACTCTCACGTCTTGCACCAAGGCCTTAGTCGAGTGGTTGGGAGTGCCTCGATTCGGCCCCTCCGACAATCAAGTTAGCCAGGTGTAAAGTTTTGAGTGTATATCCTATATATGAAAGAGGAGAGATCCCTGCTACGGTTCACTTGGGGGTCTTTTATACTACATATTGAGAGAGGAGTCTGCATAAGATTGTTTAATGCGTGCAGGTGCTGGTGCAGAATCGTACTATCATGAACGATCGTCACTCAACCGCAATATCTTTACTCAGCGAACAATTCATCATTTTTGCTTGCTTGTACAAATGTTTGGCAACTTGTTTTGCCTTGATTTTATGTGATTTTACCTAAGAAATACGAGTAAAAATAATTTGTAACGCTGCAGAACAATCGCTCACTACATAGAGCCAAAACTACCTAAAACAGTTCTATTTTTGGATCATTTTAGCATGCTGCGATAACTGCTTTGAGCAATGTAAAATGTCAGCCATCTTAGTACCCTAAGACCACCCGGGTGGCATAGGGCTGGATGGGGCTTCGGTTATCTGTCGGGCATGAGCATTCATCCCAAGTTGAACTTATCCTGCATCCGACACCTTCTGAACCATCATTTGTGGACTTGTGACTATTCATACAGCCCTCTAAAGTCATGTTTTGCTCATTTCTCATCTTTTCTCTATTACACTCAAAGTGTTCGATGAATTTCTTATAAAGCTTCCGAGACGTCGAGACTTGTCCACTGCTCGCTTTCAAGCTAATCAACTTCTATTTTGCAGGTCCTTCAGGACCAACACGAGGTTGTAAGTGGGCTAACCCTTTTGCGGATGAATAATGCTTAGGCATTTCATGACTTCGGCAATCCCAGCTAAGTCTAAAACATTGGGCAAGGATACTTCATGACTTAGGCAATTCCGGCTAAGTCTTTAAGTTTATCGCAAGGGTGTGACACGACTTAAGCAAATTCAACTAAGTCTGTGATATTGTGATATCAAAGAAGGGCAAGTAATTCGAACAAACAATTAATATGATTCGCAATCTCGCCATGGCGAAACACCATGGCGAACCGAGCAAGATGGGGCAAGCCAGACCCTTACCCCAAGCAACCGTAGGTGGGCTGCAAGTGCATATTCGCTTGCAAACTATTGGAGCCGCTCATGAGGAGTGCAGCAGCGAACAAGACAAGTGTGAAGTTGGGTATTCTCCGTGAGCGGAGGAGGTGCAATCTGGAGTGCCAACCGAGAAAAGGAGTCACAATGAGAGGCTTACAATGGCGAAAACTCGCCTCGATGTTCTTGATGCGAGCTTGGAGGAACTCTACCAAAGCCAATGAAGGCTACTTAGGGTAGAGAGCTCGCAAGATGAAGCTGAATCTCAGATCAACAAGGTTGAGTCCCTAGTCGACTGACTGCAAAGGACACCAAAGACTCAGTACGACATCTACACAAAATTATGATGGAACTCATGTCCAAGGTGACGCTGCTCACAAGGACTCTAAATGCGGGAGGGAGCAATATTCGTGCTGCGTCACAACAAAGCTTCAAGGCACCCGAGCTGCATTGCTACAAGGGTGCTAAGGATGCCAAAGAGCTCGAAAATTTTTTGTTCCACATACAACATTATTTTCATGCTGCGAGGCTCGATTATGAAGAACCTAAAGTTTCAATAGCAATAATTTATCTGAACGGAGATGTAAAACTTTGGTGGCAAACCTAATTTTTCCCATTATAACTATGAAATTAATATTTTTATAACTATTAAATTAATAAATGAAAATGAAGTAGTTAATGGTGGGGTTACCATTATCCTTTTTATCGTATGTATTCCTAAGAAAAGGAATTTGTCCATTTTATTTTTCAAGGTCTCAAAAAAAAGGTGTGGAAACACATAGGAACTCTTGAATGGAAATTAAAAAGAAATGTAGCTCCAGTTCCTTCGGAAATGGTAATATCTTTGGCGCAAGAAGAAGGGGTGATCTATACCATCTTGACTTGGTTCTGCTTCTCCTCTTTTTTTAACAATACCGAGTCAGGTTCTTCTCCTACCAGTATCGAATAGAACATGCTGAACAAAATCTTCTTCATGTAAAACCTGCTCTCCTCGATTTAGATCGAAAAAATCGTACGGATTTTATAAAACCATGTGCTATGGCTCGAATCCGTAGTCAATCCTATTTCTGATAGGAGCAGTTGACAATTGAATCAAATTTTTCCTATTATTTTACTATCCATAATAGTAAAGCGGGAGTTGAAAACTCAGTTCCTACTTAAGAACATGGAATTCGTTACAAGAAGGAAGCTGAGACAACTCCGCCAAAGTACTTTCATTAGAGACTACGTGAAGCAATTTTCTGCATTGATGTTAGACATGCAGGACATATCAATAAAGTATAAATTATTCAGTTTCCTCGATGGCCTGAAGCCATGGGTACAACAGGAATTGAATCGAAGGAATATCCCCAACATGATCGGGGCAATTGAGATCGCAAAAGGATTAACGATCTTTATTTCTTCGGAGGACTCGGGGAAGAATAAACAATGATCGAGAGACAAAGATACTGAAGATAAAGAGCAACGAGTTGATGTATGTAAACATTAAGCTAAATGATCGAACAATCCGTATAATGATGGACATGGGTACTATCCATAATTTCATTATCGATTAAGAAGTAAACGATTTGGATTAATCTTGAATAAAAACTCAAGTTGTATGAAGACAGATGCCCATCTACGAACGATATCGTCCCACAGCTGGTCGAGAAGACCCATTTGATCCTCGGAAGGAAGATAGAGAGAGGTCCAAGGAGTAGGAGAGGCCTTTTCTGTTACTATAACTATTATTATGTTTCCGGTGGAGGACGGGAGAGAGTTCTCTACAGAAAATGATTCTTTACTATCATTTAGTTTCTTCTTGGCAGGTTATTACTCACCTGAGCAGGAGAACTTTCGACCGTCTTAGCTTCTTTCATTTTTCAAAATGTCACTCCAGGCAGCAAGCAACCTTTCAAGCATTCAATAACAAAATTGCAAGCTGCTGGAAGTGTTGCTCAAATGAACAATTAAAGTATATATCTGTATGAATTATGATGGTAAAGAAATATGCCCGGGAAAGTGGTAAAAAAGAGAACATATCCGTATGAAGTACGACAGTTTTCCTCGATATTAGTTTATCTAGTTCGCACTATCATCAATGTGGGACGATCAAATGTATTGAAAGCAGAACACAGTGGACTCAGGACGATGGAGAAAGGTTTGAAGCACAGGGAGAAGTGAGAGGTTGGGTCAGCCATGGTGGTCAAAAGGTTTGCACTTAAATGCCGTAAGATATCCAACTTTTTTTTCTTGTTGACTAACTAAACATCGTCTCATACAATGACATCATTCTCTCAAACCCTGAAGCCCAACTGTGTTGGCAGTATTCTCCTCCAAAATGGCCCCCGAGTTAGAAAGAGAAAGACCTAACCTACTGACATGTTAAAAGCCTGCTCTAACCATCTCGTCACCCACGACCAGTCTCTTCGTTTTCTGCATCTGCCACGTCTCTCTGTTCCTCTCTCTATCTCGGTTCTCCTTCAATGCTTCTACCATCGCAACAGTAGGAAGATTAAGCATCACCCCATGCAGCAAAAACTGGCATCTGAGACATGGATATCGTTGGCCTGAGCTGAGCAGGTGGAACCCAAGAGCTTATGGTGGTAGAACTAGTGAACTTTGCTGATGCCTTGGCATACATCAGTGAGAAACCAGTCCCATCAAGATGACCCTCTTCCGGGGAGCAGCCCACGGTGGTCATCGTTGATGCTGGGTTTGCTGCGTGGCAGTTCCCTGTCTTCTCCAAGTCACCCACCCCTTGCGCTGGACTCAAGCTTTCCACAACCAGACCATGAAGAACAGGCGAGAACTCCATGGGGCTCCTGTAGTCGCCACCGCCTCCCAGGGACTTGGGATCATGCGATTCTGATAATGGCGGAGTTTGCTGAGCCGGCTGGAAGTCCATCTTCCAACCCGACCCGCTGCTACTGTTTTCTTCTAAAAGATCTTTGCAGCTACTTTGTTCCAGGATTGGTTCTTTTCCTGAGTCGTTAACCTTGGTTCTCCTCGCCAGCTCTCCCGATAACAGTGTGCTGCTAGCCATTATCTTGTCGACGTCGTATCTGGTTATGTCAAAGTTGGTGACTGCATTTACCCCACGAAATTTGATTGCAGCGATGTCATAGGCTTCAGCAGCTTCCTCTTGAGTACCTGAAAGTTCAGGGAAGTTTGAAACAAACAAGATTGATTTAGATGTAAGGATGGCAGCCCGAGATACGTTACTACTAGACTCAAAGCAAGGGGATATAGGTAGAATTAAATATGGGATCTCACTGCTGAGAACCAGGGCTGCATGCTTATGTGGGAACAGGGATCTTACTAATCCATGTACATAGCAAAATAAATCTTCGAAGGTCAAACTATAGTTCTTAATTTTGACCTGTAGACTAAATCAATCAAACAAAAGTCTCATCATTAACAGCATTCCTCAAGGCTTCTTGATATGCTAATAAATTTTATTGTACAACGGAGGCCTGCAATTACGTGATCTACTCTTTACGTTTTAACTTGTACAACAGCGCACAGAAGCTTTGGCAACTCTTATAAGGGAGAGCATGACCCGAGGCCAGCATAAGCAAAACCAAGTATTTTTGTGAAAGCTATAGGCTTTTAATTCAAAAATGTAAACTTAGCAGCAAACTTACTGAAGGTTCCGAGGTACAGATCTTTGTTCCCAGCAACCCTACCAATTCGAGCTTGCCACCTTCCGTGTTGGTGGTGCCTGAAGAGAAATGTTAGTTACAAAAACACTAAACAGATAGAATCAAAGATAGGATGCTTGATCTCTAAGAGCTGAAGTAACCTTGTGACTCCTCGGTACATGGAAGCCCCTCGTGAGAACCCAGTGCTGTTCCTGTAATCCGATGGAAGCAAAGAAATGAAGCCCTTGGCAAACACCACTCGGTATCGGTGTCTGAAATGGAAGAAAGGAGATTCGCACCTTCTCAAGTGGGCAACGTACTCTTGCCTGGTCATGTTCTTCATTTCTTCGAGCTCTTCTTGGTAGCTCTCCAACTACATGAAAACCAATCCGTTGCCAGGACTCAATGTCACAGTACTGCAAGTCTAAAGAAGATTTGAACTGATGAATCATACCGGGAAGTTGATATGTGTTGAGGGCCCCCAATACTTTAATGCAGCCAAGTCATATGCTCGAGCAGCTTTCTCCTCCATGTCATACCCCCCTGAGAGTTTAAGATGCGAGATGATAAACTTGAGATAAATCATGTAAAGTTCGAGGTAGAAAGGAGGGAATAGAAACAGAGAATATGAAGTTGACATGTGAGTTCAAGGAACGCGTACCAAGATAAACTGCAGGAGAGCATAATGGTTATGACATTCTCCCAGACCAAGAACATGACCAACAAGAATTCATCGTTTTGTAGTTAGTTTGGCTTAGTTGAATCTTCAAGCATTAAGAGAAATAAGCAGATTATTTTTATTTACAGCTCACCTTGCTTTCCTTTCCTTGTCTGACCTTCTTGCTTGCAAGTGTTGTCCCAAAGATGTGCTTCGTATCTACCAGTCCACCGATGCCTGATGCATGAATCACATGTAAAGGAATCATCATAAACTTTTGCTAGAAAAAGATCACGAGGAACACATTTACTTGATTCATGTCAACAAGCATGAAAAGGTTGCAGAAACCTATCAGAAAAATCAAACAAAAACATAATAAGGAGGACAGTGGTGAAAGGTTTTCACCACTATAGGCCTACTGACCTTGTAACACCTCTATACTGTGATGTTCTCTGCCCAAATGTGTCGATGGATTTCCTATGAACCGGTTGCTTCTGGCCTCCTTTGCCGTTCCCTCTCTTTTTGGGCGCATTTAAATCCATGCACTCAGTTGCAGCGGCAGTGGCGATGTGCAGTGGAGCTGTGATGCAGCTGGACTGAGATCCAGGGCTCATGGACAAGCTCAGAGACTGCAGCTCCCCATAACCCATTGAACCGACAGGGCCGGCGGCTCCAAGGCCTCCATCCTCGCACAACGCGTTGCCGCAAGCATTGTAGTTCCTGTCCACCCAACTTTTCAGGCTGGGAATCCCTTCGTATGCCGTTGATCCTTCCCCCATCGTGGCCTCATACATTTCATGGCTCGTCAGCCCAGAGCACATTCCTTCGTGCAATGGCTGGAAGTAGAATTGCTGTTGCTGTTGCGCTTGAATCTGTTGCCTGCGGAGATGGTCCAGAGAGTGGTTTCTGTTGCCCTCGGTCTCGGATTCTTTGCTGTAGTGCGTGTTGTCTAAGCTTAACGCCATAGCTGCCCTGCCATTGTTCCCAAACTGGTGATCGATCCCCATGTGTGGTCCGCCGCCAAGAAAGTCTTCCAGCTTTGGTGATGGAGATGGCACCAATGCTTCATCGCATTGAAATACGAATAAGAACAATGACAAGCGTTTTTTATGTTTTCTTGAAGAAATTATATATATATATATATATATATCCGAAGAGCGTTGGGCAAACCTTGCTGCTGGGATCTGCTGAGAGCCTCCATGATGCACAGAGACCCATCAGACTTCAGTGGCATGACAGATAGCTGAGAGTAAAGTCCTCCGTTCGGGTCTTCCATCCCGTAGCATATCCTGGAGTTGTTTGCCTGCGGCGATAGGAAGATGCTGCATGGTACTGCAGACGAAGCAGCGGCGGCAGCGGGTTGTGTTTGGCGATGATGGCTGGCATGATCTTGGTGATGCTGTGGCTCCGCAGGCACCTCCATATTCATGTGTGTGAAGAGAGAGAAACCCAACCAGTTGTTGCTGTTGTTGTTGCTGCCGCTCATGGGTTTCATTTTCTCCTACCACTGCGAGGGATTCCGAAGGAAGCTCAATCGCAAGAGAGCATGGCGAGACCGTCGGATTTCCTGGCCGCCCAGAACCCTCATGGAGGACACAAACCAATCACCCAGCACAAGAGGAGAACAAACAAGATCATTTAAACCAAGCAAAAAGGAATGAGCCCCCACAGGCAAATGCTTCACAATATCAAACCTACGGCACCCAGTGGTGATGTGTTCCGAGAAGGGACATGGTTGTAGCTTTTTCTTTCCTTTCCCATCTCCCTGTGTTGAGTCCCCAGGCAATCTACTGGAAACCCTTACCAGAAATTAAGAGGACTTTGGACTAATCACTCGCAAGGAGAACCTCTTCCGAAAAAGCACAAGATCAATGCAAAGATCGTCCGTCAATGGGAGGAAGAAGCCCCTTCTCTCTCTCTCTATATATATCTCACGCTAGCTTTCGAGCCAGATGGTGGTCAGATAGCTAAGCAAGGCTGCTGCCTTGACAGTCTAATGGCCATGAGATAGAGTGGCAGGAAGGACGACTGTCCAAGTAGTCACTTCACTACAGTACTTCATGTACTATACACAGTGGAATCCAAGTATCCCTGATTAAATCTATTTGTCCTCATAAATATTGAGCGACCGAAAAGAGGACGACGACACATTCACGGAGAGTGTTACTAAGAGATGATAATGATATTAAGGAAAGAAAACTAGGAGAAAATAGGTGTCCTTTGTGAATAGGGGATGAGAAGATAGTTTTGCCATAACTTTACATGTCCATATGAACCTCCTTATGCCCTTTTATGGACCACATATAGACGACAACTGCTTCCGGAGAGCACCTATTTATATTCCAGGAATTATGAGAAGGCCCGAATTCATGGAGGTAAACAAAAAAGAAAAAAAAAAAACAGAGGATTATCATATTAGCCACAGAAGAATCTGAGCAGTTTCTGACGCTACGCTAATCATTTTTTTCAAGTCAAACAGATGAAGAGAAGGGATTTAAGCATGCAACTGAGAAAGACCTTCAAAGCTTCTTGTTTTGGGGACAAGCTATTATTAGTCTTAAAATCCAAGTTAAAGTGCAGTAAAAGTTTGCAGTAAGGCTAATTAAATGTTTGCTGACAACAATTATTACTGGGATTAATATGCAATCTGCTTATTTTATCTGTGGTAATATCCTGGACCATTCTATGGTGGTAAAATCGTCGAGGTTGAAAGATCTCCACAGAATTCCCACCGAGGCTTTTCTGTGATGCACGCATTGGTGGATGGCCTTCCCAGGGGGGCAGATTCTCGTGTGGGAATGATTTGGTACCAAAAAGGTTTAAAGGGACTGAAGTGAGGTCGGAGGGAACGAAGGGAAGCCGAGGAGAGAGAGAGAGAGAGAGAGAGAGAGAGAGGTTTCGAGGTACAAAGATCAACAGCAACGTATCCTTATACCCATCTCCATTCTGATTACTGCAATGATGGGTGTATCCACCGACTACGTACCACATGAGCACTTTTATGGTGAGAATGATCTCTCTCTCGGAGCGATTGCCTCATCACACACCGTTCCCCGCTAACTCTCCTTTATCTAGAAGATAAAACGTGAAGAACAATAAAAGAATAAAGAGCAAGTTGTGCCTTCTCCCCCTTCCAACTCAGTTGCCTTTACTCCATTATTCTTTACCTGATTGTTAAAGACAAAATAGATAGAAGCAAATTACAAGAAAATTAGAACTTTTTCTGTTTAAGTTCAAACAAGAAATAAAAACAAGTTGCAGTTTGATGGATGACCCCAACATGGACAACTGAGATGTAGAGCTTGTACACAGGGATGGATACAGCTCTGTGGCCTGTAGCAGTATCTAAAGGGACTGATCGGGGTGCAACTCTGGGAAGTGCATCCTCCGATAGGTCCCTTTAGATGCTGCCACTTATATCTGCTATAATTCTGTTCATCCTCGATAATGGAGCCCTATCAATAAATAAAATACCACTTCCATTGCCTTCAGGTCATTGTGAAGACATGAAAATAGAATACCAGGTAGTTCGATGCATTGCATGACACCAAGATCGATGATACAAAGACAAAGAGTCATATTGTTGAAGAAGTACATCAAGATTGACTCTAGAATACAAACACGGTCACGATCATCCGTCAAACACACACTATTTTATCTATATTTCTCTTCCTCGAGCATCTTTTGCGCGATCAGAATTCTCACCAAATGATAACACCAAGTTAGCCCTATACGCAAGTATAAGATCAAAAGCGTACTAAAAGCGTGTTAGCGTTCAAAGCTACCAAAAAGATGGATGCCAAGGGTAGATAAGAAACAAAACTTGACGCACCAACGAGATTGTAAGAGGAAGCAAGAGAAAATTGTAGAGATGTAAGAAAACAACGATGAGGTATATCTGTGAAAACGATGCAACTGCAGTGGTCAGTCGTTCCACAACACAGATTCCAGGAACTATTACGAAGAGAATGATCGAAATTAGTAAAAGGATGTGGTCGATGCCTTTTAAAAGGAAGGGGGGGCCTCGTGTCTCGCGTAAACTAGGCAAACATATCGCATTCCACCCCTGTACCGTGTACATCTTGCACAAGAACATGCACTCCATTAGAACAGTATGACCGACCGGTGGTGTTGCTGTATTGATTGTAAAATCTAGGTTGAAATGTGAAGTACATACAGATCAATATAATATTTGCCAGCGTGACATGTGGATATCGATACATCATTGTTCCAGTGCTTGAAAAGACACACACGACCCACCTAATCAGATCGGAAAACAATCGAGTTGACCTATTCAATAATCATTATCGTACGGCACCAAAATTGTTCCATGTTTTCTCTCTTAACATTCTGTCGATGAATTATTGGATTTCTGCAACCAAGATGACATCCTTTTTCAACATGACATATATAGTTCCAAGATGACCTCACTTTGCCAAAGCATTTAGGTGTACGTTCACTTTTGACACTACTGTTCCTGTGCATGCGCAAGCCTCTGATGCTAAAGCAGTCTTTAGCTTTCTCTCCGCAACAAAATTGACGCTCGTCATCCTTTCTCTCTTTTTTTTTTTTGTTCATTCTGAAATAGAATGATAAAGATTAGGAGAGTCTCTGAGGTCGAGAACACACTCATTTGAGATACTTGAGTTAGCAAAGAGAACATCGATAAAGATGAGTGGGTGGGCATACAGCTTGGGAGCAAAGGAAACGAGGAGGGTTTTAGGCATCGGCGGGGGATAAAAAAGACCAGCCCATCCGCCCCCCCACCATGAATCTAGTATTGGATAGTTTTTTTGGGGTATACGGCGCAAACGCATATCGGTCCGACTTAAGTCACGATGAGTCGAGTCGAGACAAGGAAGCATTTCTCGTTGGGTGCACATGACACGGAGGACGCAGTACGAACAAATGATTTGACAAGTCATGGTGCATCTCGTGGTACTTGAGCGGAAGGTGTCTCGGAGTGAGGAGGAAGGGATAAGCACCATCGATTCCCAAATATATTAAGCTCTCGAGCAAGATGTTAATAATCCTTAAAACAAGTAGTTTCGGAAACCAAGTGTCATGGATCACAGAATGTGTTGTATATGTAAACTCGAGCGACGAGATAGGGGCAGTCAACTGTTTGATTAAAGTGGTGGTTATCCAAAGTAAGCAGAGGGGGAGACAAAAAGGGAGATGAGAGGGGGGACGCAAAGCTGAAATCACGTAGGCTTCAGCTGCTGCACAATAATAATGCAATTTAGGGTGGGTGGGGCATGTCTTTCACGTGGGAAGCGCAAAACCCAAACAAAATCCAAGCAAGATCCCCTACAAAAGCGCAGATAGGCTAAAGGCAAAGGAGCAAGGTTCCCTATTCGGTAGCGTGAGAGCGACAAGAGCTGGGCGCTATAAGAGTAGCGTCAGCTGATGCGAGAGAGAGAGAGAGAGAGGGTTCGCTGCGATCTCACAAGGAGAATTCCACTTTCCAACTGAGGCTCCAACTCCCGATTAAAGATCCCATTAAAGCGTCTTACTTCCCTCGGCCGTACCAGCCTGCCAAGCCCCAAGTTTTCACGCGCTTTTCTTTACCTTTAATCTCCTATCCATCCCTCTGTATCTTTTTTTTTCTCTGGATGAATGAGGGGTCAACATCCAGCCCTCAAAGCCGTCCTAATCTTATTCCATCGCTCTCTCTCGTCTTGTGACCAGGATCGTCTATGGTCAGTTCATTATCCTCGAGTCCTTGTTCCCTTGTTTGCACTCCTGCTTCCACTTGCAGATATATGATGGAAAAGAGGAGACAGTGGGGACCTGCATCAGACCGCATTGATGACACCACCATCATGGAAAGTGGCTGGAATTGAAGGAGAAAAGAACAGCTAAGCACAATAAAGCCAAACCCCCCCGCCCGCCCGCCCCCAGGAGGGACGGAGCATTAGGACAAATCGCACGGATAACCACGCCTACAAGCCTACAAAACACTGGGAGAGGACGACTCACTCCATGGTAGGGTCCTTGTCAAAGTGAACCGAATGGATGATGAAGGGCATGTTGCAACATTCCCATCTGTTGGCATGTGATTAAAGAAGAGGGGGACGGAGGCAGAGCCTTCAATGCTAAAGTTGTCTTTAAAGGTCAATGCTGCTGGCTGCTAAGGCTGAAAAGGAGCTCGTTTTGCCTCTTTCCTTTCGCTTTTCTTTAAGCATTGAAGCAGTGTGATTCAGGGAATGTTAGTGCTAAGTAGGACACTCATGAATCTTAGTTGGGATTGAGTTCACTGTGGGTGGCGTGGGCTTAGCTGAGCTCTTGCTGGTTACCATCTCGTTGGATGCACGGAGGAGCTGCTATCATGGAAAGGGTGGATGGATGGGAATCTTTGTTGCTATGCATCTGAAAACATATTATTATGTCAGTCCCGATATCACATGATCAGGGTGCCTTCACCTGATGATTCTGAACAGAACGCATCGAGGGCCTGGGAAAAGCTCATTGCACCAGCAGCGAGCGAGCGAGGAGCCTTTGACCACGCATGATGAGGACCCCCCTACCCCTCAAGATTCGCACAACCTAGCATCGATGGCTAGGATCTCGAAGAGGATCGAATCCCTAGCTCGATACAGTACGACAAGGAATCCTTTGGATGATCCCAGCTTAACACTGATCCTCCTCCATCTGTGTGCGCGAAGTACTTGGTGCCTGGTGGCGTTGCAGAGGGTTGGAAGATCTTCCATGGATGTATGCATGTATTTGTGCAAGAGAATGCTGAGACGTAGTCCAGTGAAGCTGGAACCAGCAGCAGCAGCAGCAGCCAGGGGCATCTTTACTAGCTGCCGCTGCCGCTGCTGCTGCATTTGATGGAACCGAGACACCAAACGAACCCCATTTATCTGGTCCAACAGGCAAGATGCTCTTTTGGGAGGACAATTGAAATGCTTTGCTGGTGTTTGGGGTTTTGCAAGGCGGTGGAGAACCTAAGATTTATGAAGCCAACATGAAATTATGGACGAAGGTCTTCGGGCTTCAAGAATGACCAATCCAATATCTTCAGGAAACTCGAATGCTCGTGCCAGGGATTCCTCCCGGAGACTGCCTCCATCACGATCCTGACGTGACCTCTGTGACCGATTCGATAGGTAACCTCGGCATCGTTTGGGACATGGAACGCTGTTACTGCCAGAGGAAGCTTAGAACACTGCTATTTCGGGAGGTCATAGGTGTTCGATGTTTCCAAGGTCTTCGTCCTCCCATTCCCAAGCAGGATGAGGAGAGGAGCATCGTCCAAGAGGCACGGTGAGAACCAGAAGAACGCTTCGAGGCAACCACCCCCTCTCGAGACTACACGTCGCACGTATGCAACGAGCTTCAGCTCGAGTGCGAGAGGGGACGTCACTTCATGCAATCCGGTCGGCGACTGCAAATAGCGCCGCTCCGCCACCCGGCTCAAGCCATGAATCAGGTCCCGATAAGATAAGACGACGCGACGCACATTAACGGCCAAATTTGCGGCGACATCCAAACTTGGTTGGGCAGCAGAGCAGCCCAACACCGATCATATATTTATGGGCCGACAGGCAAAAAAGGATCGGCCTATGAGCCTTTTTCCACATATCTCTCTACTGTGACCATCTTTTTCTCGCAACGCAAGCAACTCTATAATTTCATCTCCAATAGTTTGCTCCTAAGAGATCCAGATCTAGAACTTATTTTAAAATCATGTGATCCTTGTAGTCCTGCAAAAAGGTGCTTGTGTACATCACTAGTTAATAACATATCATACTATCTTTACATATAAAATACATATAGATCGGTAAATCAACTCCCAAATAGATTGTTTATGTCACGAAACCCAACTCTAAGAACGTGTGACGATGCTTTTTCTACCGCATATTGTATTGTTTATTGGCGTATCATTGAACTAATCAACGTCTCCACCATTCGCATGTGAGCCAAGGCACGCATATGTGCTTGGTTCGAGGGAGAGAGGATAAGATATATACACATAGGATATGGCATGTTATTCTCTGTGTCTTCTCTAGGCATGAAGGGCGGTAGCATCTTCATGTCTTCCTAGGAATGTGTAAATATAATATCCAAAGGCAAGACTTCTCTTTTGTTGTCTTCCTTCCATGGCCAATACACTACATGATGACATATTGAGGTGCCCCTCAGTGGATCTTTCTTGGTTCTGATCAAATAATTCCGCTATGTTTATTGTTTCTTGGGTTCCCAGCGTCAAGGGAGAGCGTGGAGGTTGATGACCGACTCTACAGAGCTAGTGGTAATTAATAGCTACCATCCCTGATAATGATGGAGTAAGAAATGTCTTTTTGGATCCGTGGCCGTGGACTGAATCCAGGTATTAAAATATGAATCATGTCCTTGTTTGATGCAAAGAGAATATTGACATTGAGGCACTTTGACTGTTTTAAATAGATAGCATGCTGAATACCCACACTTCATTTTCGAGAATCTTTCTGCTATCTGGTTAGCTCCAGGAATGAGACAGTAAGCAGAAGAAACAGATGCAGCTTTCTTTTGCGTGTGTATGCATGCCTGCTCAAGCTTTCTTCTTCTTCTTCTTCTTATAGACTAGTAATTCCATTCTGATCATTTCTGAAATATGCCAAAAACATGAAAGTCATACTGGGGATGTTTTCAACAATCCCGCGAGATTATAATTCAACCATTAGAAATGCATCGATGTCAAAAGCAATTGCAATCGGGGCAGTCGAAGGTTGCTTCCATCAGAATGATTACCGAAAGACACTACTGGCATTAAAAAGAGTGAGGCAATCATCTTGCGTTTATTGCACTAATTAAACTTATGTTGGAGGATGCGTTGAGAATTGATTCATAGTAGTTACATAGCTAGTTAACATATTTAGGAGTAGTAGCTCATGTTTAGGAGTTATGGAGGTAGTTTAAAAGTTAGTGGGGGTAGTTATTAATCATGGGTGAGATAGTGGGATGAAGAAAATGGTGTGAGGTAGTTATTATTATATCCTATAAATAAGACCTTAGAGAATAAAGCAAAAGTACAGAGAGTGTGTTCAGAGAAGAGAGTGTGTACATTTTGAGATAATCTTGTAAGTGTTCTTGTTATTTTACCTCCTGTTTAATATTACGTCGTTTTCTTGATTGAAAGCGTTTTCGTTAATTAGATCGTAGTATTCTATTTTATCATTTTCTTGCTCCTCCTTCCCCAACATTTGTGGTATCAGAGCCTTGTTTCAATCTGAACTAGGCATTATGGCTTTTAATGACAATTCTATGTCTCAACCCCTTATTCTCATCTTCTCGGGCAAATCCTATAAATTTTGGAGTATTAAGATAAAAACTCTGTTCAAGTCTCGGGATCTTTGAAACTTGATAGAGAATGAATATGCAGATCCAGATGAAGAAACCAGGTTGAGGGAGAATAGAAATGACTCAAAGGCATTGTTCTTCATTCAACAAGCTGTGCATGAGACAATCTTCTCCGCTTGGTTGATACTTCAAAATGAATTTCAAGGCTCATCGAGGGTGATCACGGTAAAACTTCAAACCCTTTACCGTGAGTTTTAAATTTTGTTTATGAAAAATAATGAATCAGTGCAATATTTTCTTTCTCGAGTGACTTAAATTGTTAGTCAAATGAAATCCTATTGTGAACATCTTCATGATCAAATAATTGTTGCAAAAGTTTTGAGAAGTTCAACTCCGAAATGTGATCATGTTGTTGCGACAATTGAAGAGTCAAATGACTTATCTAATTATTCATTTGATGAACTAATAGGTTCATTGCAAACACATGAAGCAAGATTGAACATGTCACTTGAAAAAAATGAAGAAAAAATATTTCAGGTTAAAGGGGAGTCTTCTACTTCAAAAGAAGACAAAAAATTAATAGAAAGGGGATGTGACAAAAGAGGATTTCGTGGTAGAGAAAATGGAAGAGGAAGAGGACACTTTGATGGGCAATGATGAAAGACAATCAAACTATAATCAGAAAAATTATGAAGTCAGATTGCTGAAAAAGAGAAAAGCAAGCAAGCTATGTGGAATAAAATAAAGACAATAGTAAGTTATTTATGACTCATTCACAAGTTAATGATATCTCAAATGACATTTGGTTTTTGGATAGTGGATGTTCTAATCATATGTCAGGCATAAGATCAATATTTAGAGATATTGATGAAACTCACAAGTTGAAAGTTAAACTTGGAGATAGCAAGCAAATCAAAGTAGAAGAAAAAGGAACAATTAAGGTGAAGACAAATCAAGGGAATGCAAAACACTTTGATAATATTTTCTATGTTCCTAGTTTATCACATAACTTATTGAGTGTTGGACAATTGATAGATATTGGATATTCAGTTATATTTGATGATGGTTCATGCACTATTAAAGATAAAAAATCTGGCTTGATTATAGCAAATGTTTGCATGACACAAAATAAGATATTTCCAATTGATGTTTCAAATATTGAGAAATATACTTTTGTTGCAAATCAAAAGAACGAGACAAATTTATGACATTTGATATATGGACACCTTAACATTAAGGGTTTAAAGTTGTTAAATAAAAAAGAAATAGTTTATGGATTGCCTAAAATTAATACACTTGATCTATATGAATGATGTATTTATGACAAACAAAGTAAGAAACTATTTCCTATTGGAAAAGCATGGAGAGCATCTAATTGTCTTGAATTAATTCATGCTGACTTATGTGGACCTATGAATATAAAATTATTTGGGAGAAGTCGATATTTTCTGCTATTTATTGATGATTATAGCCGCATGAGTTGAGTATATTTTCTGGAATTAAAATCTGAAGTATTTGATAACTTTCAAAAATTCAAGGCACTTATAGAAAGGCAAAGTGGTAAATGAATAAAGACACTTCGGACAGATAGAGTTGGTGAATTTATGTCTAGTAAGTTTAATTCCTTTTGTGAATAAAATGGTATTCGCATGAATTGACAGCACCATATACACTGGAGCAAAATGGTGTAACTGAACGTAAGAATCGAACTGTTGTCGAAATGGCAAGAAGTTTGCTTAAGGGAAAGCATCTTCCGAATCAGTTTTGGGCAGAAGCAGTTGTAACAGCAGTTTATTTGTTGAATATTTCACCGACAAGGCTGTTATGAATTGAACTCATTTTGAAGCTTGGTATGGTATAAAGCCAACTGTAAGTCATCTAAGAATTTTTTGTTATATTGCTTATGCTTTGGTAAATTCACAAAATCATCATAAGCTTGATGAAAAATCTGAAAAATGTATCTTAATTGTATATTCTGCACAATCCAAAGCATATCGATTATATAGTCTTGTAAGTGGCAAAGTTATTATTAACAGAAATGTTGTATTTGATGAAAGGGCAAGTTGGAATTAAGAGATTAATGAAGGTGATACATAAATTCGTATTCCAGCAGAACTAGTTACTCCACCGAATCACGTGACAGATCTTGCTCTAACAAGATCAACGTCAACCTCACCCAGTAGCAATTCAAATTCAGCAAATGATTCCTTAGATGAAACCCCTCCAGGAAGGTTTAGATCACTGACAAAGATTTATGATTCAACATTTGCTTTATCTATTTTAGATTCTATAAGTTTTGAAGCAGTTAAGGAATGTTGAAAAACAATGAAGGAAAAAATCAAGTAAATTAAGAAGAATCAAACCTGGGAGCTAATGGATCAACCAAAAGAAAAGAAAGCTTTTGGATCGAAATGGAGGTTCAAAACAAAGTATAATGCAGATGAAAATATCCAAAATTATAAGACTCGGTTTGTAGCAAATGGAGCCATAACATGAAGTATTTATGGCACGGATGAATAAGTTACAGATATTCTCACCAAGTCGCTTCCAGTTCAGAAGCATATTTATTTTATGTCTTAAATTGATGTATATAACTATGAATCAATGAGGATTCATGGTAGTTACATAGGTAGTTAACATGTTTAAGAGTTGTGGCTCATGTTTAGGAGTTGTGGATGTAGTTTAAGAGTTAGTGGGGGTAGTTATTAATCATGGGTGAGTTAGTGAGATAAAAAAAATGGTGTGAGGTAGTTATTATTATATCATATAAATAGGACCTTAGAGAATGAAGCAAGAGTGCAAAGAGTGTGTACAGAAAAGAGAGTATGCACTTAGAGATAATCTTGTAAGTGTTATTATTCTTTTACCTCCTGTTTAATACTATATCATTTTTTTGATTGAAAATATTTTTATTAATTGAATCGTAATATTTTATTTTATTATTTTTCTTCCCCAACGGGATTGATAGGACTCGCATGCAACTAACAGGATGGTAGGACTCGTATGCAACTAAGGAGGATATAGATGATCTGGTTATCAACAACTTGGATGTTTGTTCCACTAGATATGAGGGGGTCACACTCACCAAGAAGAGGGACCCGACACCACATTGCAAGTGCTGTATCCGCCATGCACTCCAGCTGTAAATATCGTAACTTGTCCATTGTAACTACAGCTGCAGATGTTGAGGTAGGATATCTAATTTGATGCAGTCGAACAAGACAGAGACGGACACCGATGTTGATGCCAACGATGCCACCACCTTGGAACTGGCACTGTTGGTCATTGAAGTGGCTGCACAACACTAGCAAGACGAAGCACTGCTGCCGTTTGGATTGCTTGGTATGTGTGTGCGGGCACTCGTCCAACACTTGCAGAACGTTGCGTTTCCTCCGCTCATCTTCCCCCACAGTTAGGCAAGCAAGCAAGTAGGCAGGGGCGTGAACGGTGAACAGCCCCAACAAAACCGAGGGATATGTTTATGGAGCGTCTGCCGAGGTTTGCACTTCCCAAGGCCACCGATGTGGTCGTCTACGGCAACTCAGCGCATCTGTTCTTGTCTCCTGTCCCACAGAGCTTATTAGCTCTTTGGTGACTCCAAGCAGTAACGAGAAGGTCCCCGAGTTAGGGTAAGGAGCTTGTCATCCTGGGCTCAGCATTCCGGGGTCTCTCATGTCGTCCACGGACCAAACAGGGCATCAGGTTCTCTTGTCCTTGATTCGGGTAACTATGAACCGAACACGAGGCATGAATACAAATTAATAATGACATGATATAAGAGACAGATTTAGTTCGATCTAGTCTCTCTCCTTCGAAGGTCATCGAGAGGTGGTGGATTGATACGTCCCGTCCCTATCATGCGTTAGCTGTTGGATTCCCCTGTTGGATTAGAGATGACACGGATGGCCGCATGACTGATGGAGATGGACCCTGGAGGGATTAGGTTGGGTCCATGGGGAGCACAGCTCGAAAACGAACGTACTGTCTCCCTCTTCCTCCTGCTCCTCCTCCATCAAAGGCAGCACCACCACCGTGGCCGTGTCAAGGACACCCTCCTCCATCGGTGTCGAGGACACCCTAACTCCACCTTAAAGCTCCCTCCGATTTGATGGCACCAAAGGATAGGTCCATCATTTGTTGTGGCTGTAGAAAGGAGTGGGGTGAACAGACGAAGCTCACTGCTCCTGGAATCTTCCTCCACCTTTGCGAGCAAAAAGAGAAGGCTCCTCTGCCGGGCATGTGGTGTGGCGACCGAGAGAGGACAGTGCTCATTGTAACTTCTCATCCATCTTCTTCCTTTTCTGGCTTTTTTTTTTCCCCACGCACTGCATTTGTCATCCTTGCTCTCTTAATTATCTCTCCCTCTTTCTCTCTGTTAACACGTAAAACGCCTGCGTTGGTCTCTCCATATGCATATGCTTGCGGTGCTACAATACCATCAAATGTAATCTCCAAACATTCGCCATCAAAAATTACCATTATGATCGGAGGAAGGAACTCTCTCATCCACTCCCGCATTAAATGCCTTTTTTGTATTTGTCTCTTAAATCCCAACCCAACCGCGTTGGCCACATTAATTACCAACACCTACTAACTCGCTCGTGTTAATTGTTACCTGATGTCGGTGTGTGATTCGAGGAATTGGATGTTGGAAGCGCGAGAAATGTCTGCTTGCAACTCGTGAATCTACCAAGCCAATCGCAATAAAAGAAATTGTGGATAAGCACTGATGCATCATCACCTATGCATTGCTCAGCCAGCCATATCTTTACCGTTCCAAGCTACTGCATGGACTGTGTGACTCATCTTAGCTTTCAGTTGTCGCTTCAATCTATCCTTCTTCGAATGAGGATTGCGAAAGATTCCCAAATCGCCATTAGAAAAGAAAGAAAGAAAAAAAAAAGCATTCGTACTCTACGTTGAACAACAATAAAATATACGTTCAGAAATTATCCTATTCCAAAGCAAGCAAAAAAGGGTAAGGAAGCAGCGCCAAAGGCATGACCTCCTCCTCCAAAACCAATCTCCATGCACATGAGGAGGGAGAGACCTCGCTATTTGTTTACGAACAAGTGGGGGGGGGGGGGGGGGGGGGGGGGGACAAAAAGTCCACAAGGCTTCCATGGATGTCAAAGCTGGGAGACGGGCTGTGGTGTGTGTGAGAGTAGGGAGGGAGGGAGGGGTTTCGCCTTCCCAACCATATTAGTTTGACCGAGAGACCTGCCAAAAACCCAAGTAGGCATCCAGCAGAAACAAAAAGACACCCATTGAGGTGTAGGGAACACGTGAGGGAAGGACCATGCGCTGGTTATAATACAGATGTCACCGTGAGTTTGACGAATCAAGGTAGTGTATGTAGTACATACATCTCAGTGTGTGTGTGGAGGAGACGGCTCGACCTCAAGTGTTCGCAATACAAATAAATCGATTCAGTAAGAAATCCAGCATAAAAAAAAGAACAGAAGCGTCTTCCGAGACACCATATTTGATATCAATCAAAGTTCAAGGGAGATAGATGAGAGAGGCCTAATGACACACTCATTTGTATACACACTCGGAAACGTTGCAAGAGTAATGCACAGTTCAAAGAAGCTGCACACCGTCCTCTTCTTCCCCAGTAAAAGAGCAACTTTTTGGCCGACTAAAACGCCTATTGCGTTCCTCACTTGGCAGTGTTCACTTGACAGTCTCTAAAGACATACTCCGGCAGCCCTTTTTTATAGCATCAATGATCTCGTATCATTCCAATCAACTAGCAAATGAATGTGTTCATCATTTTACTAACTCATATAAGCATACCATCTGTAATATCACAGTTTTTTTCTAAATGTCCAAGAAACTGCACACGCAATGTCCTCTTGTAAATATGTCCAAAAGGGAGTGCATTCTCTCTCTCTCTCTCTCTCTCTGTGTCCACCAATAATTTACTTTCACCACCCTCCCCCCCTCTCCAGAAAAGAAAACCAGGCTGGTTTTTCTGAGCTCTATTCCAAACCATAAGAGCTTCTTCACACTCTTACCATCCTTTTTCACTTCCCATCTTAGAAATGCTTCCTTTCCTGATCCCCCAAGTCTTCTGCTCTCTCTCCCTCAGCCTCCCAACCCATGAACCCAGCTTCCCACTCATTGCTTCCTTGGTCATATAGTGGGCTCAGGCGGTGGTGGAGGAGATGGACTTGGGTGGAGTGCTGGGCATGGATGCATTAGTGGGAGCCTCATCTGAAAGTGGCAACCTCTTCTCTTCTTCCCTGCTCTCCCAGGAGACCGAGGTCGTCGGCAGGCAAAGAGGAGGAGTCTTTCTGTCTGCTTTTCACAAGCATGATAGGCCTGCCGAACCTGCGGACTGCGATTTGAGATCCCTCAAGATGGCCAGGAGTGAGGCATTGGTTTCGGCGTCGACAAAGGCAGCTCATTTCCTCCACAGATCTAACTCCCTTCCTCTCCTTCCTGACGGAGAGCAAATGCTCAGCTTCTCATCGACATCCAAGCAGAGTGACATGGCTGTCGCCAGCGATGGGACCTTGCCTTACTACAACCACCCATCGGCGCCTTCCTCAACACAATGTTATCTCAGGAATGCAGGTAACCAGCACCCCGCACATGCTCTTGATGTCTGGCTCAAGAAGGCCTTCTTTTGGAGGGTTTGGTATACTGATCTCTCATGCACGATCGGAGGGCTGGGAAGTCGGTGGACTCTTTGATTCTAGTGTTTGATTGGAGGCCGGTCTTTTCGTATAATTTTTGATCCTTTTTGTTTTCAGTCTTATCAACAAAAAAAAAGCTGACATCTTTCTTTCTCTCCTCCTCTTTTTTTTCTTTTTTTTTTGGGGCCTCCCCCTGCTATTTGGTTCCTGCCGTCCGAGGGGGGTGGTTTTGGGACTACCGGCTCTTTCTTTCTTCTCGTCAGGGAAAGTAGCAAGGGACATAAAGATCAACAAGAAGAAGAAAGGGCAAATGAACCATCCCCCTCTTATTCTCTGATTCTTGTTGTTGCCATCACCACCCCTCTGTTACCTCCCTCGAGGAAGCCGATGCCAAGACATGGAGGGGGAAAAATATGACATCTTTGATATTTATGTAGCTTGATGATGTGCTTCCTTAAATGCTGCAGGCAAAGGCATGGAAGCTGTGAATCTTCTGCCAGGACCCTTGAGGGCTCTGCAGTTGTCGTTATTTTCAAGAATATGTTCATGTTCTCCTCCTCATCTTTCTCCTGCAGTCTGTTGCATCTGCTCGTCTTATCTGATATGGTGCTCTGGTTCCGGTTTGCCTTCTCACATTTGTTCCTCACCCTTTTCCTTTCTTCTGTTCCAGCTTTGTATTCCGGAAGCTCTAATGCGAACATGCAAGGGGTTCTGGCGAGGGTCAGGGGACCCTTCACTCCGTCTCAGTGGCTGGAGTTAGAACACCAAGCCTTGATCTACAAGTACCTCGTTGCAAATGTGCCCATACCGGCCACTCTGCTCATTCCCATCAAGAGAAGCCTCGGTGCTTCTGGGTTCCCTCCCCTGTCAGCTGGATCTTTTGCTTCAGGTACTCGTAGGCCGTCGTCATTTGTTGCCGTCGCCGCATTAGCTCGATGCATGTATGCTTGCTTCTGAATCCCGGTGGTTATTATTTGCACATTCTCAAGAAAGATTGTCATTTTTTGCATTGAAGAGATCTTAACTCTCTGGCATCTTTATTAGGCAGAAAATAAGTTGAAGTTGCTTGTTTTCTGTAGATATGCACTCTTTTTGGCAGCTCCTTCAATCGCTCATTGTGATATATTTTTATATCCAAAAGTCTGCATATGTAATTACATTTTTTGTCAAGGATTTTACAACAAGTTACCCCCTTCTTTCCTAACTGCTTAACCTTATGAGAATAGTGGTAGTGTGCAGCTAACACTTCATCCGTTTCTGCCTTTTCCCTTGTAAATCCTATAATCTCAATAAATCTTTGTTTATGGATAAAAGGGATGATCAAACATCTTAAATGTTGTATACATTTTGGGACCTTTTGGATGCTGAAAGCTCTTATTTCACAAACATCGATGGATATATTGCTGTTAACTACTTTTCTTGTTGCAGTTGGATGGGGGCCATTCCATCTGGGGTATTCTGGAAATGCTGATCCGGAGCCTGGTAGATGCCGTCGGACTGATGGGAAGAAATGGCGGTGCTCAAGAGATGCAGTTGCTGACCAAAAGTACTGTGAGCGACATATCAACCGGGGCCGCCATCGTTCAAGAAAGCATGTGGAAGGTCAAACTGGCCATGCCGCGAAACCAGTGTCCGTCATCACATCATCGCAGTCAGCCTCAGCTGTTCCTGATGCCATTTCATCTGGTAGCCTCACCAATTCACAGCAGCAGAGTAAAAGCTTGCAGTCAAACATCACAGATCCTTTCCATGCACAGTCCAACAGGTTAGGAAATTACTGATGATTCTATTGTCTTTACCTTTCGATGAATAAATAATTAGATGGCTTCGACACTTTCAATCACCTTTCTCTTTCAATGAGTAAAATAGATGTCCTTTTAACACTTAGGCACTGTTTTGCTTTCACAATGAAGAGTGTATGGTTAGTGGGTCGATGAGTATAACAAGGAAACAAGAAAGCTGCTCCATGTATTTATTTCTGAAATTATATTCCATGGATGTTTTTGTTTTAGCTACTGTTATAAAGAATACTTGAATGTTCTTGAATGTTTGATTAGTTCAAATTATATGATATGTTTGAGTTTGTAGGTCATAAACTTCTTTTTTAATATATGAGATTGCTATGTTCTATATTTGATTTTTATCTAAAAAATAGTGAACTTGTCAGCATCTGGATTGCCCTTTCTTATGTAGTCAACAAAACTAAATACTCATAACTTTTGTGGGCAAATTCCAACATGCTAAATATACGGTGCAAGAGTTATTGTGTAAAGACAATTTTCTTTTCACATTATTGATTCCCAATTTTTATAATACCCATGAAAAACTCTTTAGACTTACATTCTTACCAATAAGATGCTAATAGGGCTTAGGCACATGTTAAATCCATGCAATAAAACATTGGAAGGTGTGATCTTTAAAAATATTGCTTAATGGTAAATAAAACCAAATTATATATAGTTTATGATGTAAGAAAGTCAAAAAGGTTGTTGGAAGCAACGTAAATTATGTGTTAAGGGAAACTATTCAGGTGAAAACATAAAATGAGTAATTTTAGGCAAAGTTTCAAATGTTTGAGAGCAAACTTCAAAATGCACAGTATAAGAACATGGAAAGGACAGAACATTGATAAAGTGAATTGTATTTGTGCATTTCATGAGAACAATTAAATCTTACTTTTAATAACGGTATTCAGCTACATCTTCATGAACTATTATATTACATGTGCTTTATATGCATTTCAAATAAACTGATAGCAATGTAATAAGTCATCTAATCAAAGATAAGTAGTTGGAAAATTTTGAAGTTAATTCAGTTAGAATTCTCTTAATAAAAACTTAAAATGTACTGCAAGCTATCACAACTTGATTATTGACCTTTCATCTTATAACATACAAACAGATTTTGTTCCTCTGATGTCATTCGTTTTTTTCTGTATCACTTTATTTTGTCTTTGGGACTATATCAGCATTGATTTTACCATGAGGAGCCACATTTAATATCTGCAGTATCGCAATAATTTTAGGGGACTAGATTTTTGTCTTGCATGGTGGTATGTGGCAAGGTGTGCCATTAAGTGATTTTTAACAGGAAAACCTCGCCTTGCATATGCTTAACCTTCTCATTGTTAGGAGATGCTATGTCGGTGATAATTTTGTGTTTGTAAAATGCAAAACAATGCTGGATTCACTACCTTGTGCTAAATAGCTATCATAGGTAAACCAGAAAGGCACCTGCAAGTGTCTTGTAAATTATAGATCAATTTAGAATAAATATGTGGTGTTGTTGCAGAAGTTTGCATTTATGCTGATTCAAAGTCTCTCATTATATGAAAGGCAACATCATGTGGTATATCACCAGTCCCTGTGACTTTTTTATTAAAACACGAATCAACAAGCATTTATGGCTATACTTTTAGATTTTGACATTTTATGTTTTGTTATACTGGAGAATGATTGGTTCTCAAGTCATTTGGCAAATTCATGCCTTTTGATGTGATCGCCATGTCACCTTGATCTATGTTCTTCCACAGGGTGCTGATCAACAAAGAAGATCAAAACGATCCTTCGCAGAATTCAAAGGGCCTGTCCATGCTAAGTCCTGTGAACCAGAATTCCATGAACAACTTATTTCCTGCCTCAAAGCAACACAATCCCTTTGAGGAGACCTCATCGGGAAGGGACTTTGGGTTCATTTCCACTGAGTCACTTTTAAATCCTCCCAGCAGTTCATTGTCTGATAACATCAGTTTTATCCCTAACTCAAAGCCTGAGGTCCATTCCCATCCCCTTCGACACTTCATTGATGTCTGCCCCAAAACCCAGTCTGATCGTTCAACCGTCGCCTGGCCTGATGTAGAAGAAACACAACCTAATAAAACCCAGATGGCTATATCAATCCCCATGGCTTGCTCTGACTTTTCATCTTCGTCCTCGTCCAACTATGACAAACTGCCACTTTCACCTCTCAAGTTATCGAGGGAATATGATCTAGTTAACACGGGTCTCGGAGTAGGTTTGCTGAATGAAGTGTGTCATCAACAGGTTAGTTGGAAACCGGTGTCCTGGGAGGCCTCCATGGCTGGACCTCTGGGGGAGGTTCTGACCATCACTAATCCCACTCCCAGGAACCAAAGCAAGAACTGCTCATCTTCATCATCGCTAAACTTGTTGAACGATGGTTGGGACTCGAGCTGTCAGTTAGAATCTTCACCCACAGGTGTCCTACAGAAGACTTCATTTGGTTCATTGTCCAGCAGCACCGGAAGTAGCCCCAGGGCAGAGAACCTGAAGATTCATGAGAGCACTGGCAGCCTGTGCGAGGACCTCCTCGGTTCAACAATTGTAAATGCTCCTACTGTTCCCTCGTTGTGACCTTCCGACAGGACCACCATGAGAAGATGCATCATCATCATCATCATCAGAACGAAAGAAAATGAGATGATGGCTGTTGGTAACTAGTGGGGACTTTGCTAATCAAGAACTTGGATACATTGGGTTCTAGTTTTGTAGCAGTGTTGTTTACTTGTTCTTTTGTCTCTGTACCATGTCCTATGTTCAGAAACAGCTCTGGATGACTCCGAATTGTTGCCTTTAGAAACAAATGCTAAGCTTATATTTGCCCTGTGTTTGTTATGCATCTATCTGTTATAGGACTTCCCAATTCGACCCGACCACGTCTGATGATTTCAATATGAAATTTTCCTTTCAGGCATTAGGTTTTCTGACTGCTCTGCATAAGTTATCAAGTGCTTGGAGGAACCATGTTTGCAATTTCTCAGTACGACAATTTATTGACCAAAAGAATCTAGATTTTGTTCTTGTGCAAATACTATCCTCCAGTCTATGGTTGCTTTCGAGTGAAGTGCTCCACATAGTTCATCTTGGTTTCCTGCAGAGCAGCAACTTGAAAGAACAGAATGTTTTGCAAAGATGCTGCACAAAGGACGAGTGTGTATCTATGCCTGTATCTATCCATGGCTTGAAGGAAACGTAAATCCAGCTGCCAGCTGCTACAACTCCGGCTGTTTCAAGTTCAATCTTTCAAGAATCTTGTTCGTGACAACTAACATCTTAACATGCTGTCATCAGAGAAATCTCCAGGCTTCATCAGATCTTACCACACAGCGTCGCTCCTTAGATCAAAAGAGATGGAACATATATAATCAAGTCACGGACAATATCGAAACACAGTAAAATCCCCGTCGAATCCTGCAAGTTCGTCATTACATCTAGACGAGTTGCGTCTCTCAATAGATTAATCAAATCGATCCAAAGGCTGCAAATCCACACCGGAGGTTGCGTTTCCTTCACCCTCTCCCATCTTAGTAAAACCCCACGAAACACCTCTTCTTTCCCTGCACGCTTTGTTGCCACCTCCCTAAGAAATATTACTTGCACTAGGGAGGCCATGAGCTTATTTATGCACCTCGCCATTTCTTTCCCTGACCACCTCACCACCCAGCATACAGATGAGTAATTGCCACAGGTCCCGCTCCTTGGGGAGCATTCTTTCTTCTCCGTAGAGGACAAGTCCGTCATGTCAACCAACCGACATCGAAGGAGGAGAAGCATTAAGCTCTCTTGCAAGGATAAGTAAGGGGTGAAGAGAGAACAGCGGCAGTGCCGAGGCTTCCTGCTCTTCCTGCTTCAGAGAGATACCTGGAAAGGATGAGTTGGAGGCGTAGTAATTTCTCCTATCATGAGTCCTTCAATTGCCATAAACATACTACGCAAAACATGCCAGGAAGACGACCCAATGTGCCATAAGTTTGAACCTGTTCTCCTGTGCTCTCGGAAAATTAAGTGTGATGCGCCTCAGCATTGGGTTTCTTCATCCAAGCTGATCTTAGCGTGTAAATACTACAATGGATGGATGACTTCCTAATGGAACCTTTCAAGTATGGCCTTATCTCTAACATGGAAAGTTGGGGATCCACAATATCTCTTGATATAACGCATCGATTAGAACTTCATATATATATATATATATATACTTGTTAATCATCATACGTACATGGTATCATGTATAACGGCATAGAAGGAATTTACGAGAATAAAGAGAAGATTATAACAAATTAGATGTCATGCTGGTTCGTCTTTAAGCATATTTTACGGGTAAACACCGAGTAAAGGATACCGAAAAATTTATGAGCAATCTGAAATGGTAAAGGCAACGTCGAGATATTAATTACTATATGGTTACACGATCGATGATTTAGTCCCACATCGCCAAATCTTCGGATTTCAGGTATCGGAACCCTCATTAAAAGAACATCGGCTGCGCAATTTTCAATCATACTTTTATCGGTCTTTTGGCTAAGATTAAGTGTAAGTATCTGTTCTTATCAGTTTAATATCTGATACGTGGGCCATCGGCCCATCAAGATATTAAATTATATTTTTTGTGGGAGAGGGTCCGCCGACAGCGACTTTGCTTTTGGGGCCCTCAAGGGTAGCCCTTGCGTCGCACAGCTTCTCGGGCCCGGCGCACCACGATTAAATCTATGCCATCAAATTATCTCTAATTTAATTGGTCGAACCAATTTGATCGTCTCTTGGTAAATCTGATTGATGTGCCGTCCCATTTGCTACTAAACTGAGGCACTTCCTAATGATTTGATGGTGTCAATGAATAGGTTTTGATAGGATTAAAAACTAGAATTAATAGTTATAATTCCATCCCTTTGCAACCTCGTCTGGGTGGTGTAGTTGGTTATCACGCTAGTCTCACACACTAGAGGTCCCCGGTTCGAACCCGGGCTCAGACATGTGTGTGTTTCTGAGAAATTTTATTTTTATTTAAATTATCTGATCTCAAATTCCCATTGCTCGGTTCGAACCTACATGATAAATTTAAGAAATTTCTAATATTGTAATCGTAATACTTTATCTTTTCACATTCATAATCAATCAAGATAGATTAACACATTTTTTTTTAAAAAAAATATGGGGTTTAGATTCATGTGTCAAGTGTTTTTGATAAAATGAGATTCAAATTAATCGTTTTTTTTTAATGTTATATACAACGTAGAGTTTAGATCCATGTCTCAAGTGGATATGGTATGATGAAATTAAAATTAAAATTTTTATATTTTGATGATTAATCGATTGATGAGCTTGGAGAATTAATCTTGTACAAGATACGTGATATAAGAGATGTTTCAACTAAAAGTGTAAGTTGCTAGATGATTATATGTTGAGTTGGGCAATCAACATTAAGTTGGAAAATTTGATACCGAGCATGGTGCATATAGTTTTATTAGTTTTTGTTTAGTTGTATAAAATGTAAAAGTATAAAGTTATTAATAATACACTCATAAATCCTTATAAGTCATTCATATATTTCCACTTTTGTAACGTGCGACTAAGGGGTATTATATTAGTATATCAAAAGATTGATTGACATGTTGGATGATCAATTTATGTACCAATCAAAGTTAACTAGATTATAATTAAATTACAAATAAACTAAAAAATAAGTTAAATAGACTATGACAAATAAGATCCATATTGAGCTAGTCTATAGGTTGAATTGAGTCTTAATCGTTGGTTCCAACATGATATTTGCACTATAGATGTACGGTTTTATGTCCTAAAGTGAAGATAGATACTCTTATTTTTAAATACTAATTTATTCAATTTGTTTTAGGAATGTATTTGGGGCCTCTATAAATAAAAATCTTGTAATATTGTTAAGTGTAAACCTTTCATATGAGATCCTAAGGGTCCTAATTTGATATCATTGATAGCCTAACAAGTTAATAGTTCATTAATATATCCCTCATTGTTATGGGATCTTATGTCGCAATTAAAGAGTCGACACGACTTGGTTCTACTCGTGCGCATAAGAACATCAGTGTCGATCGGAAAGATGTTGAGAAGCTTAGAAGAGATTGGTTGGACCCACTTGAGAACGTGCCTCGGGCTCCAAAAGATCTCGCACAAAGGTTTCGTTGGGGTGGGGAGCCCGATGTGACCCATCCGACGACCAAGTCAATGTCCCAATCGAAGAGGGATGTGGATAGTGAATATGGAGATTATGAGTTTTTCTCCCTCTTTTACCAGTGGTCAGAGGTAATTTTTATACCTGTTGATTAAGAGTTGATCGTACCTCAGACTTTTATTACTATCGATGTATTTTGTTAAGTTGACATACGATCTTGCATAGTTTCGAGGTCGTCTAGAGTTGAGTCTACATCAAACATGGTCATATTCCGGACCTCTTCGTGTGAAGCCGGATCACGTTACGCTGGATCAGGGTTTCCTGTGCCAGCACAAACTTTTATATGCTAGGTGGAAGTGGGATATGTGAGGTCAGATAACAACGATAGAAGAATTGAAGAGATCTCTTGCACGAGGCTCACGTGAACGGAAATAATGCGTCTCTTAAATGCAGCCTCCCACAAGGTGGATGCGCATTTATGCCTCACGCTTTGGACCGCTCCCCCGGTGGATCTTCCACCGCCCTCTTTGAACTCGTTCAAGAGCACCAACGAGATGATATTTCGCATGCACTCGCTCGAGAAGTTGGATGTTATGTCGTTTGATACTTGTTGACAGAGTTTTCTGCCACACAAATGGTTTGATCCCCCAGTAAATGTTCTGACCACCAAATCCTATCATACGAAGAATAATAATTCATGGAGCTGCTTGGATAATATATATGTGTACGTCCATTTGCTCTGAGCCTATCCCGCCAAGGGGATGGATCCTTACAAAAGCAGCAGCGTCATGCAGTGCAGTGCCATCAATGCATCCCAATCCATGGCAATTTTTGAACTCCCCAGTGAGAACCTTGGACGTCTTCGCAGTACTTACTATAAGAACTCATTCTTCTTTTTGGATTCCTTCTTACTCCACCCGGTTGTTGTTGAGTCGCCACAAAGTCATGCAAGGACGAAGCAGCAGCAGCAGCATCATAGTGGGTGGGGTCTGCCTTTGATGTCAAGCAAACTTTCCATCTGCTTCTTCCACCATTAAGAACCCTTTTGGTCCACGGTGATGAAGTGCAGTGATCCAAAGAAGTCCCACCTCTCGCTCCTCTTTTGCTGTAGCAGCACTCACATGGAGACTCCATCAGCAAGCAATACAGAAGAAGTAGATCAGAACGGTGCTTATTGAACATATATTCAATATTGATATACTTTTGATTCTCTTCTCCTTTTGTTAACATCTCGCGGACTTGTGTTTCATCTTCCCAAAAGATAGCTGTGATCCAACGAGTCTACTGGCGCCCACTTGTCTTTGCATACTTTTTGCTCCACTGCTCATCTCTGGATAACAATATATAATAAAAACTTATTTCTTGAACGCCCTCCTCCCTCTTCAGCCCTACTAGACCTGTATGTCTGAAGGAAACCATAGAGGAAGGAAGCATGACCTGTTCTCCGCCTAAGCTTGGATTATTCAGACAATACACGTCGAGATATCACGCCAGTTAGGAAGCACGAGGAAGAGGAGAAGGAATAAGCATGATGACTCTGCATGAAGGCATGTAAACGACAAAACCGATGGTTTTCCAAGGAAGGTTGGGATTGGAGCAAAAAAACCTAACATGTCAAGGTTTTCATCCCCCACCCTTCCTTCATTTCCCACTCAAACAGCAATTCTTGCAAGTCCTGAAATCGACCTCTTTTGTTTCGACCAGAAGAAGCTCCACTCGAGAGAAAACCAATCGAGTGTAACTATGCCTACCGACTTCTGCGTATTCACAAGAGGGCCGGAACTGCGATAGCTTGTGAATATTTGGAGAGTGTTGTCATACTTTATGCCATGCTGAGGGGGTCAATATAGTTTGATCCAATCAAAATATGTAAGATCATCAACATCATTCCATCTATAAAGATAGACTTACTTCTAGCTGGTAGCATCTTGCACAAAGATCAAAATCAGATAAAAAATACTTATGAAGCTTAAGTTAGTTGGAACCGAAGCTCCGGAAAAAGAATAAGAATTGTAACGTGTTTGTGTGGTTTTTTCTCTCCCCAATAATATTCATGGGATGAATTTTATATCTCCGACTTTGAATCGACGTACCTAGATGTTTAATGACTGTCGACGTCAGTATACATGTGTCTAATGTGCACTGGCACCTAAGGTAGTTGGCCCATACACTGGGCACCAATCCTTTTTGGACTATTCGACGTTGCTACTTCTCTAAATATGAACTATAATGTCCCGTACTCGCTAGGGGGTTGTCGATATAGAAGATTAGCGACTAATTCGATATGGGCTCACAGGGCTGAGTTAACTTGAGATACCTAGCTAACATTTTCCTGATGATCCGAGAGCCTTGTGGATCGAGGGATTATGATATATATTATGAGAGAACTTAGACAATAGTTATCGATGAAATTGAGGATTGAGCTAAGCTATATGTTTTTCCTACCATCTTTCTATCTCCTAATTTAAGTGAGACTATGTTGTTTGGAAGTGACCGCAACTTCCAAACTAAAATGTCTGCAAACTGATGAGTTCTTGAGAAATCATGATGGAGAGAATCTTTTGTTAGAATTTTATAAATATTATTATTGTATTAAATAGACCTTCGCCCGTGCTACTTAAATTCAATGCATCAAGCTTTTTTTTTCTTTCTCCCTCTAAAAGTTTATGTCCTTAATGGCATGAAAATTCATGAAGTCTTCTTTCTTTTTCTCTCTCTCTCTCTCTCTCTCTTAATATTTATCATCAAGTGATAGAGAAGTCCCACAAAGAAATTTATATGTAGAGAGTAACCAATGACCCTTCATGTATACAAGTTCATGAATCAAATTCTCAATATATCTCCATATTCAATAAAATATTTAATTATATGGTTCATGATTTAACGATGTACATAATTCAATATATCATACATGTATGTATATAAATTTAACAGTTTGGTCATGGCGCCGCACGTACATTTAATAGGTTCATAATTCATTCGAAGAAAAGACGTACATGATCATGATCATAGTGTCCCCAAACCTGTTAATTTATTTGCTCCTGTTAGATAGATAAATAGCTTAGTGGACTGCATGTTCTATCTATCTAACATACACCAAACCTACGGTCGTAGTATCTATCCTTATCTCAGCAGCTGAACTATTTAATCCCTGCGATCAATTGCAGTAAGCAGGATTGAAGTCTTATGGGATAGAAAACATATAAGACGGCAGAGGACCTGTTCGTATGCCCAACACTCGATATGCTGCAGTCCATTTAATGTGGACGACGCTGTTGAGAAGGCAAGAATAATGCAGCAGTGGATGACCAAATACCATTGAAGTTTGTATGGGTAATTAACAATCCAGCCGACGAGCATTCATGACATTCTCAACGAGGAATTCTAAAGCTTTAATCCACTACAGCCATTTAATTTGTCAACGCTGATATCATCTCTCTCTCTCTCTATCTGCATATATATCATTCGAAGTTGTGTTGTCCGGCGAGCTGTGATCTAAGAATCCAAGGAACAACCTCTCGGTGGGTTTTAATATGTAATGTGCCCATCACATCGACTTAGCGGACTTCTCCACTAGCAAGCAAAAGGAAACTACAAGCGAAGCGTATAATTCTACGAAAAAAAAATTTAATGAACACATGGTTTCCAATCAATTGAAGTAATGATATTATTTCCTTGTTTGTTGACAAGATGAACTGCTGAACCTTTTTTTTCCTCATAATGTCGAAACATGAATGCGTTCTTGTTTTAGTCAAAAAAAAAAGACAAGAAAACACAAGAAAAAAAAAATTGTTTGATATGTTGAAAATTTTATAGTATAAAATCCAAAACTCATAAGAAACAAGACTAATTTATCTATCGCACCAAGAGTTTAACTCCCTTTTATAAACCTCACATGCATAAATATTATTCCATCACCCTTTTCTTTGGAGTCATCTCGACCATATTATGTGGTCAATGTCTTTTTTTTTCCCCCAAACGATAAGTGATAAATATTAAATTAGAACTTAAAGCTTTGTGATATTTTATCAAAGTTTTTATCACATCTTCAAAATAAGATAAGATTTTGAAGTGGATTTATTACATAATAAAATTATATCGAATGAGATCTCAAATCTAAACATTTAATAAATAGATCTGATATACATATATCGAATAATATTTCAAGCACTCAATTTTTAATAAGTAGAGTTTTTTTATAAGAAGTAAATAACGAAATTATTAATAATTTGTGATAATTGATAATACTTTTATTAACACTCTAACTTACACCTTCAGTTGATCTTATTATCAAAGTTTATAATTTTTATTTGTATTGCTCGGTACGGGCGGTACATATCGATCCGTCAGATTGTCGGTACATGGACCGCCCACTACCGGGCGATTCCGTCAAAAATCGATCATTGGTGGTTGATTTTGATCGTAGCCGATCGATTGAAGGGAGAAATCGATTATCGACGGTAGATTGATGGAGAAATCGACTGTCGACGATCGATTGAACAAGAAAAAGAGAAGAAAAAGAAGAAGAGGAAAAGGAGAAAAAAAGAAAAGAGGAGAAGAAGAATACATAGCGCCCGCGCATCGTCACCTCCCTCGCTCGCCCGCCATCGCCACCCGTGGGTCACAACGCTTTTTCTCCCGCGCGAGGAGAAAGATCGAGGCGACGTCACCTCTTTTCTATTTTTTTAAAATTTTAATTTTTTAATATATTATATTATATAAATAATATATATATATATATATATATATATATATATATTTTAATATATTGGGGGGACCACCCGATATCAGTATCGTACATATATCGAGATTAACTCGGTACATCCATACAGACCGATAAGTCAAACTTTACTTATTATTATATTTATATTTGTTTGATATCTTCTTTTAAGTTCTATCCATTAAACAACAATTGCATTATAAAATCTAAATGAAAAATATAGGATTGATATAATCGTTTCGATATTTCTAATGAAAATAAAATGGTTATATTATCCTATTTAATTTTTAAAATTAATTACATATTATCCCATATAATTAGTATCTTGATAATTATATTTTTAAAAATTATATTAAAATTCATATATTTATAAAAATAAAAAATAATTTCATAAAAAATAAAAAAATAAAATTTTTAATTTCATAAATATAAAACTTTTAATGTATTATTCCTTATCAACGTAAGAGGAAGTTTATTGAATCCATCCTCCGTGTAATCGAAATTTTGAATCGAGTTGAACCCAACGATCCAGATTAAATTATTATTCTCAGGTTTTAAGGTTAATCATCAAATTATAATATCAATAACAGCCACCTTGATATGGCTGACCTTAATTATAATCTAAGACATGCAAAAGGCTTATGTTGAGTTCATGCCACTTGGACATACATAATAACATGATGTAAAGCGGACGAGGAGTCGATGGCATTCTCGTTATAAAACAGATGCATGGTGGCATTTTAATAAGTTAAATTCATCCAATGGGTTTTTTCCCTTCTGTATCAAAAAAAAAAAAAAAAAACCAAAAGTGGTTCACTTATAGAAAGATGAGGAGGGCGGTGACCGTATCGCTCCCCCTCTTCTTCCCATGGTGGTAGACTGCTCCAGACCTCTCTTTCGCCTGCTACCGGCTCCCAACTAATCCTCCGTCGCCTCTCGGAGATTGTCGCCGCTCCTAAGGGTGCTCTGATCTGTCCCCGGAAGGACACTCGATGAGTGTTCTCGACTCGGTTGGCGTGCGGGCGTAGCAAGAAGGCGGCGGGCCGAGAAAGCTAGCTCCTTTCGCTGAGGGCCGGGAGGCGGAGCAATTCGTGCTCGGTGATGCGGATGGGTGGCCCCCTGGTGCTTTGATGGAAGCGGCTTTTGGGATTCTTGGTGTCGATATATGGAGGTGAAGCCCTCGCTTCCTCGTGGGGTGTCGTCGGGGCCAGCATTTCCCTTGTCGGTCCTCCTTGCCGTCGTCTCTCTTGAGGTAGAGCCGTCTGATCCGTTGATCTCTGAGGTCTTGCAGTTTTGTGCCTTTTTGTGTTTCCGATGCGAAAGATCTGGGTGAAAGCGGTGAACCTTGACGGCTTTGAGTTTGGTCGTTGGAATTTTCCTTGCATTATCGCGTCTTCTGTGATCTGGGGCGATTTGGGTGGATTGCTCTCCTTTGGTTGTGGTTTAGGGTTTACTGTACTTGTTCCGTCTCTCGCGTAAAAAACAATCTTCTTTCGGTAGTTTTAAGTTGTTTCTGATGATTGTATCGTGGGTGATCCTTTTTCCTCGTATTCTGGAGTCTATCGAACCTTTTGTGGTGGCGGAAGCCTTGATTCATTTTAAGTTGCTTGCGATGTTCATGAGTTTCTGATAAAAGCTTTGCAGTCGCCGTCATTTGTGGAGAACCAGGTTTCTACTTTTTCTGTGGGTTCCTCAGAATCGTGAAAAACCTGCAAGTATCGTTCTTTTTGTTGATCTGGTGCAATTATCGTGAGTATTACTAAGTGGCAATCCCTTTGGCATGTTGATACCCTTCTTGATATCCATCTAACGCATGATTGTCATCTATTTTTTTCCAATATCGTGAATTTTCAACTGTAGTTTGCCAGATTTATGATTTTTACAATGTTGATATGCTATACTTTTCTGTAGATTGTTTTGCTTCTGCTGATCTTTGGAGGAACTGGTGCCAAACCTCAAAACAGTAAGCTGCCGTTTTGGCAAGATACTGAGGCTGGGGAAAATGTGGTTCATCTCACGCACTCTTGCATCCATGATGAGATACTCCATCGAAGGCGGCGCTCTGGTCGGAAAGAATACTCGGTCACTCCGCAAGTGTATCACGAATCTAGTTTGTCAAGATCACATCACAATGGTGGAAGAGCTTTGCTTGAGGTGTCTTCTGTATCTCCATTGCAAAAGGATACAAAACAGCCTATCCGTATATACTTAAACTATGACGCTGTTGGACATTCTTCTGATAGAGATTGCCGAAATGTTGGAGATCTTGTGAAGGTATTGTGTTTCAAGTATATTCCTCCCAACTTTGAATTTTAGTTCTTGTATTCTATTTGATCATGGTAAGTATTTCAGCTTGGCGAACCACCCGCGACATCTATTTCAAGAACCCCTGTGTGCAACCCGCATGGAGATCGGCCAGTATTTGCAGATTGTTGGTACAACTGCACAGTGGAGGATATTTCCGGGGAGGATAAAAAGCAACGTCTTCGGAAGGTATCATTTTTATGCTCATCTTCGGTTGTGTTGGCATTTGCTTCATTTGGTTATTATCTATTTATACTCATCTCATATTTTGATGGCACCAACTTTGGGAATTGGATATTGTCAAGTCTTGATGTCTTTCATTCTGTTCAATCTGGAACCTTTAATTTAATGCTGGCTGTTTTGTGAGGCTTATGAAAACCTAACTGAAACTGGCTCTTTTTTTTTATTTCCTGAAACTTAGATCCAAAACTTAGCTTCTTATTCATCACTCTTGTATTTGGGATCTCTGTTTAATTATTTTCATTCGTTACATAAAAAAACTTGAGCAGGCACTAGGGCAAACAGCAGAGTGGTTTAGAAGAGCTTTAGCTGTTGAACCTGTTAAGGGAAACCTGCGGTTAAGTGGATATTCTGCATGTGGACAGGATGGTGGAGTGCAACTCCCCCATGAATACATTGAAGGTACTTTCACTACAAGTTCTGCATGTGGAATTGCTTTACCGAAGTATCATGGCTTCAGTGTTTCTCCCCTTTACTTTGTTATCACATAATGTGCGGATACCATGCAGATGGTGTTGCTGATTCAGACCTGGTTCTCTTAGTAACTACTAGACCCACAACTGGCAACACTCTTGCATGGGCAGTGGCATGTGAGCGAGATCAATGGGGTCGTGCAATTGCAGGTGCTTTTTATGTCAGGATTTTGTTAGCATTTACTGACAGAATTTATCTAGAGTCCTTTGACTATGATGTTTAATCTGATTAAATTTAGCCTTCACACAATTTGTAGGTCATGTAAATGTTGCACCTCGTCATTTAACAGCAGAAGCAGAAACATTGCTTTCAGCAACTTTGATACATGAGGTTGTCAAAAGATCTACAAAAAAGTATCTTTCAGTTATGCTTGGAAGCTGATGAGGATTTCTCTTTGTAGGTCATGCATGTTTTAGGTTTCGATCCTCATGCCTTTGCACACTTCCGTGACGAGAGAAAAAGAAGGCGAAGCCAGGTATCTGTTTGCACTGTCGTCTTTATATTTAGAAAAACTTTAATATCTTTTAGCTCATATGGCGAGTCATCATTTGTTTTGCCTGTGATCTTTCACAAACAATCCATTGTTTAGGTCACTGTACAAGTTATGGACGAGAAGCTTGGACGTATGGTAACACGCATCGTCCTGCCCCGAGTTGTTATGCGTGCTAGATACCATTATGGGGTAAGTTGGAGCAACCTTACGGAAAAAAAGAATCTTTCTTCATTCTCTGATGGGAGTATTCAGATCGGTTCAGTTCTGAAAATTGAGATTATGACTTCATTTAGGCTTCATGATTTTGCTTTTCTGTCAGGCGTTTTCTGAAAATTTTACTGGCTTAGAGTTGGAAGATGGAGGAGGTCGTGGTACATCAGGTAACTTTTTTTGCATCAGTAGCATTAAGTTAAAATGCCTCGTACAAATGCACCATTAAGTTTCTCATTGTCATCTGTAACTGTTGCATGATCTATGGCAGGTTCTCATTGGGAGAAAAGACTTCTAATGAACGAAATTATGACAGGATCTGTGGATACAAGATCTGTAGTTTCAAGAATGACTTTGGCTTTATTAGAGGATAGTGGATGGTACCAAGCTAATTATAGCATGGCGGATCGACTTGATTGGGGTCGGAATCAAGGAACTGAATTTGTTACATCTCCTTGCAATCATTGGAAAGGGGCATACCATTGCAACACCACTCAGTTGTCGGGCTGTACGTACAACAGGGAGGCAGAAGGGTATTGTCCTATAGTAAGCTATAATGGGGACTTGCCAAAATGGGCTCAATATTTCCCTCAGGCAAATAAAGGTATAGTTGGATTCTTCTTATGATGTGAACTGTAAAGTTCAACTTTCCTTTCATGTTTTCATTTCAAGATGAAAATCATGCCATCACATTTCTTTGATGTTCCTTAGTTTATGATGTTGTATAAAAATGTGTATTTATGTTTAGTTGGTATTGCTATGCTTGTTGTCCCATAAAAGTTGTTTTTGTTTCTTTTTTTATTTTTACCTTAACAAAATTATTTAATAGTGACCTGGGTGTTGAAATTTAAGCATTATGCACTATACAGAGGAAAACACCTTTGTAACAGTTGGACAGCAGTAGAAAGTTGTAGTGAATCCTGAGGCTACTGTAAAAAAGAAAAAAAATTGTGATCCCCTTTAGTAAATGGTCTTAAAACATTCTATCCCAAGGATTTTTTTTATTCATTGGTAAAAATTGTCAAGATTAATTGCTTCAACAAATTGACATGCTACAGAGAATTGGGGCGCTAACCATCTCCATTTGATCAACTAAAATTGTATCTCACAGGGCGCCTTTTAGGGATGTTCCCTATGTTGGTTCTATGGGCTGGCTTTATGCCTCTCAACAGCTTCCAGTTATTCCCAGTTTTCTGTCTTGATCCAAAATAGCTTGGTATCCTTTTTCTGGCTCGTTCTTTGTTTTTCGTGTTGAGTATCTCAAAAGTGAATTTCCAAGCCTAGAGAGGCATAAAAAACTAAAGCTTAAGAGATATCATAGGTGGAAAAATGAGCAGGATTAAGCTGTGCCGGATTCGTCTTACCGGTCCATATCGGTGTATTGATCAGCTGTCAGTATGGTACGTGCCAAGTCATACCGAACATACTGACACATGATATATGGAGATGTATCGATGTACCACTCATATCAGTCTCTCGTCGAACTGGTACATACCGCCCATACCAAGCGATATGCTGCGGCAAGGTGAACCTTGTGTATATTCGATTAGTACCCGTTGAAAGGCATCAAAGGAGAAAGGTGCACTATTTAACTATGTGATCAACCTAAGGAGTTTGAAGTGAAATGATTAGCCCACTTTTTTGGTGATAAAGCAGTTCAGATTGACAAGAAACGCTCTGTGTTTCGTCCTTTGATTATAATTACGGAAAAAAGAAGTTGCAAGGTTGTGTATCCATGATCCTGGAATGCAATGATAAGATTCTTATGTGACAATTTTTCTTATTAATGTCCTTCTTTTCTTGTTTGTTTGTTTTTAAAGATGAGTCAGTTTGGTTCAAAATAGGTATCTCATCATTTGATGAAATTTCCTTTTCTTTGTAAATGTTGGAAATGATTAATTTACTAGCCTTTAGCAAATTTTCATGCAATTGCCCTGTATCGACTGCAAATTTTATATCTACTTCTAGGTCCAATTTGAGGCATGGTATGCCCAAAGTTGCCCTCTTTGGATATTATAGTTCATTATCTGATTGTAACTTGAATGGTACTTCTGATAGCGTATATAGTTTCTGAATGATGCCTCTAATTCTTGTATGTTTTAAAAATTCGTTGTTGTTACAGGGGGGCAATCATCATTGGCTGACTATTGCACATATTTTGTTGCTTATTCTGATGGTTCATGCACAGACACAAATAGTGCACGTGCACCTGATAGAGCATTAGGTGAGGTCCGAGGAAGTAATTCCAGGTGAGAACCAAAGTCATAATTTTGTTTAGTTGCTTAACTTATTTTGATAATGAGAAAGAGCTAAGTGTACAAGACAAAAAGAAAAACCCATCTGTGCCTGAAGGAGTGCTAAAATAAATTTAGACTAAAAACTGAGTTGTTACTTAATCACCTTTTGATGTGCTACATGCTTGTTAGGTGCATGGCCTCATCATTGGTGCGAACAGGTTTTGTTAGGGGATCCATGACTCAGGGAAATGGTTGTTATCAACATAGGTGTATGAACAATACACTAGAGGTGAAGAACTTCTTGTCTTGCATATTCTTTCTGTTTCTTCATGCCAATTAATAATACTGGTTTTTTGCTACTCTCCATAAACTTGATTCATCTGATGATTAATATGAGACTTATCAGTCTACCATCTGCCAATCGGGATGATTATCTAGCCTTTGTATTTAGTAAGATGTTATTTGCCTTAGTCAGTGACAGTAGCTTTTGGATTTAAGATGCCTTCTGTTCTGAACAGAAGTATTTGGAATGGATTGGCTGAATTTGGTTTGACATATCTTCAACCTTTTTTTTTTCTCTATGCTAAAACTATGATGAAATTTGCTGAAGAAACTCCTGTCTAACACAAACTTGTAATCATTGTTTGGCTTTGAAGATATCTAGCATGTGTCTGTAGATTTATGCTCATTTTTAACTAAGAAAAATCTTCTAAGTTTATCTTATCTAGGTTGCTGTGGATGGTATCTGGAGGGTGTGTCCTGAAGCTGGTGGTCCTGTTCAATTCCCAGGATTCAACGGTTTGTCATTGTGCTAAAGCACCACATATTGGATTTTTGAAGACTCACTTACATACTTTACCTTGATACTGCAGGTGAGCTGATCTGCCCAGCATATCATGAATTGTGCAGCAGTACACCAGTGCCCATAAATGGCCGCTGTCCTGGCTCCTGTAGTTTCAATGGTGATTGCATTAATGGGGAATGTCACTGCTTTCTTGGGTTTCATGGTGATGACTGCAGCAGAAGTGAGTTTACATGATTAAACCCTTTTATAATTATCTTGTTGTCATGGGATTTATCAAAATTCCTGATCTCTATATCTTCAAAGTTTTAGTTGCCAATTTTAATCAGATGGTATTCTTCATGTTATACATGTCCTTTGTGAATGCCATGCTTCAAAATGCTCGGTTGAACTGGAGCTTGAAAGAGTGATAACTTTGAAGTCTGTATTTCCTGTGCCTGCCATTTTAGCTGGTCATTCCTCTAAAATTTGGAGAGCTCCCAAGATCCTGTAAAAACATATGTTATATGGTGGGTCAGTGGGATGCGGCATCATATCTATTGTAAAATGTATATCAAGAAGCATATGATGTGATATCAAACATTAGTTTGATCCTTGTCATGATTCGTTATGAAGGATTTATTTTTGATCTTCTCATCCAATTACAAAGAAACTGGTTCTAAATTGTACCAGCTGCCTAATAATGGAACTGCTGATCATTATACCTTATTCAGTATAGTAGTAGCAATATATATATATATATATATATCATCTCATATGATTTTTTTCTTCACTCTGCATTATTTACAAGTTATCCATTGTTTTTATAGTACACAATTTTCACTTAATGATCTATGTTTCTTCATTTGCAGGATCATGTCCAGGAAATTGTAGTGGACATGGTACGTGCCATCCAAATGGTATCTGTGAGTGCAAAAGTGGCCATACTGGCATTGACTGCTCCACCGGTATTTTTCCCCCTTTTTGCTTAGAACCTACAATTCTTAGCCTGTGTTCTTCTAATTCATTTATGTTTTTCTCTGTACATCAACTGTTAGATGCTCATGCTCTTGGGCAAAAGAAAGCATACAAGTTGAATAATTAATGCATATTTTACAGCTATATGCGATGAGCAGTGCAGTTTGCATGGAGGAGTATGTGACAATGGTGTCTGCGAGTTCCGTTGTTCTGATTATGCAGGTTATACTTGCCAGAACAGCTCATCGTTGCTCCCTAGCCTTTCAATTTGTAGTGATGTGCTAGCCCGAGATGTATTTGGACAGCACTGTGCACCAAGTGAACCCAGCATACTGCAGCAGCTTGAAGCAGCTGTAGTAATGCCTAACTACAACCGGTTGCTGCCAGGTGGGCGGACACTGTTTAACATCCTTGATAATGGCTATTGTGCCGCTGCAGCGAAGCGGCTCGCATGCTGGGTATGTTATCTATTGCCTATTGACCTTTACAATTTCATCAAATGTATTTTTGACTGGTTCTATATATCACTTTCATACAAGGATATTATCAATTTCTTTGAATTGATTTTCCATAATTTTTATAAACATGTTACTTGGACCTTTTGATTTAGATACGGGCAGTATCTATCAGCAAGGACTTAGACTTGTTCCCGCAGATTGTTATGTTGAATGATACAAACAATTAGCGTGAGTTTCCTCGAGGCCCATGTTTTTCAGGGGCCATCTTGGTCCCATTTGCTGATGCTTGTCATCACTGGCCGTGCTCTTTTCTTTTGATCACTAATTTAACCGAGTAGCCAAATTGGTGTTGCTAAAGACATGCATCTGCACCACCTTTTGGAATGAGGATTAACCACTTCTTATTTTTGGCTCCTGTCTTAGATTTCAATCCAACGTTGTGACAAGGACGGAGACAATAGACTTCGGGTGTGCCACTCTGCGTGCCGATCATATAATGCGGCGTGCGGGGCAGGTCTTGACTGCTCAGACCAAACTCTTTTCAGCAGCGAGGAAAAGGATGGGCAGTGCACAGGCTATGGTGAGATAAGACCGTGGTGGATAAGACGCTTTGGGAATCTGTACTTGCAAAGCCAGCGGAAATTGTAAAGCTTTAGTTTTGGTGATTGTATCTCTTCTGTCCGTCATTTTTCACTCAAGCTTTCTATTTTAGGACCAGTCTCGCCCTGTAATTTGCGTGCCAAAGCTTAGGGCCTGATTTCACCCAGGCAGAGGGAATCCTTGAAGAAGGGGATTAATGGGTGTTTTGTCTTTATGATATAGAGTTGGGTTCGTTCTAAGAATTAGCCCAAACAACAGTTAGAATGTGGGGAGGATGGAGTAAAAATGGGAGGAGAGGGTGCAAACAGTTTATTGTATTTGTTATCAACCTGTTCCTACCCTTTGGAAATGATGCGCCATTGTCTCCTCATTTGTGTAGGTGCCATTAAGATATTGTGGCTCTGCGTGCTCTCTCAATTAACACCAGCTCTGGTTGATCTGCAGCATGGCAAATCTAAAGTGGTGTGGATTAACCTGAGAAAAATATAATTCTTCTATAATGTTATCGAGGTGGAAAAAAAATGTCTTCTTGTTTCCATGGTTATCAGCTGTTTCTAAATGAATGGGAAGGTAATGAATTCTTCACATAAAAATAGTATCTCCATTAGCTCTGCTTAAACATGGTATTTCTATGGACTTGTGCTTAAGAACAGTATCAAGGCAACACAGTAGTGATCAATTGGCACTGAGATATCGTAATATAAGAAGTCTTTTTGCCCATAAAAGACATTAAAAAGCTAGAGAAACACGGAAAGAAGACCATAAACTACCACGAGTTTATGTGCACATTTATCCCATATTAATAGACCTTAATCTCATTTCCTTATTCGGTCGGGTCTAATTACAAGGGTATTGGAGCCAGCTACATCTTCTTGCTCTGGGCGTCTGCGGCAGAGGGGCAGAAGGTGATGAGGTAGTCGGCGGTGCCGGCGGCGCATGTGAACGTGCTCGTGGCGTCGTCATAGGCGTAGCTGTACGCCGCCGGGCACGCTGCCTTGAACAGCTGGGAGTACCTCGTCGGCCCGCACGTCGCCGGCGAGCCGTGGGCCCCGGTGCAGCAGTATTCGGGTGCCCCGAAGGCCTCGCACGCGCTTAGGCACGCCACCGTTTCCCCGGACTCCGCCGGCACCCGCAGCTCCGCCGGGCACCGAGCGTTCACGTCCGCCACGCACCCGGCGTACCGGCAGCTGCCCCTCGAGGGGCGCACCCCGATGCCGACGTTATAACCGTCGACCAAGCTCACGTCGTAGAAATCCTGGGTGCCGTCGCCACTGCCGAGGGTGAACTCCGCGAGGCTGACCGGTGGGGCACCGCTGACTACGCAGCGTAGGACGCCGCCGCAATCGCCAGTGGCGCAGGACCCGTTGGAGGAGGAGGAGCCGTAGAGGCATCGTGTTCGGGCCCAGAAGCGGCCGGACCAGCCGGGTGGAGCGGAGAAGGAGGCGGTATCATTCATGGAAAGCTCGAAGCCACCGCCGCCGAGGAGGGCGTCCCCGTTGCCGGACAATGTGCCCGGCCAGATAGTGTAAGGGCAGTTGTTCTTGAGGGTGAAGGTGGCGCCGGCGCCCGCCGCTTTCGTGGTCCAAAATGCCCCTATCTCATATGAAAGTTAAGGGCATGTGAAGACGTGACGGATTGCTTGAACTTTCGTGTGAAGCAGATGCCTACCTGAGCCGAGCAGAAACAGCAGGTGGAAGAAGAGCTTCGACAGGAAAGCCTCCATATGCTACAGAGAGAGAGAGAGAGAGAGAGAGAGAGAGAGAGAGAGAGAGAGAGAGGGTTGATAGCGCAATTCCAGATAGCAGATAAGCAGGCAAAATGTTCGCCTGCTTATTAATTCACTTTCAAAGAAAAAAAAAACATAAAAAAATAATAGTTAAATCAGTTGCAAATATCATTTTCAAATAGCATGCGAACATATAAATTCATTTTAGTACAAAATAATCCTCGTAAAAGAACTCACGCTTGATGGATGATCAGAACTGGTTTTTCACCAACTTGACAGCTTATTAGTTTTTGCTGGGCAGTCAACATTCGTTTCCTCTAGCGTACGCCGCCCGATCTTGATGTTTCCTGACACGATCTATGAGATTGGAATTAGGCAAGCGACAGTGCATCGGCCAAGCACTTACTTCCCTTGTCGACATGATCCTGTAACCGTCGAGCATCTCTCCATATGCAAACGGCTGTGCGCGCGAGAGAGACTGCCACCTGCTCGCTCGCATAATGGTTAGGGTTAGCATCATCCATTTCGTCTCTTCTGCTCTCAGATCATGTGAGTGAATAGGACGACGACGATCGAGCAAGCACACAGTACATCCAAGACCTCGTCAGTACAGCTCACTTTTTTCCTTTTCTTCCATCTTCCATCTACCATCAGGGACAAAATCCTGTGTCTCACGGATCCCCATCAAATAAGAGACACACAGATAGAGCTGCTCGTTTGCATGTGACATTCCGAGCCATTGCGTGGTCTCCGTTCTCTCCATGTCTCCACTCCACTACACATATGCTTGAATCCAAGATCTTGTTCTTCATCCTCTTCCAGTTAACATAGGATTACTGTGACAACAGCCGAGAGCGCATCCATCGACGACAATTTCCCTGCATGGACAATCCCGCCACCGACGTCGAACTCCAAAAACTACGTTCTCCCATAACTTCTTCGTCCACCTTATCATCTACCTTATCCAACGGCTGTCTCGGTTCCTTCTGTCTTGTTTTCTCTCAACAATGCTGTCACTATAAGAACATGACAAGAAGGTGAGACGAGAATAGGTTGTGATGCAGAGCAATTGAGCAATTGAGCATAAGAGCAGCAAAGCAAAGCCGAGAGCATGATGAGATGATGTTGTACGTGCATATCTTATTACGTATTTTGAATGGAAAATGATCGACGTGTAATTTGGTTTCCTCGGGGACGACTCCAACACATCGTGGGCGCCCAAAAGGCCCTTGCAACTTAGTCTTTTTTAGAGGCCACGCCGCCTCTTCGAGGCTTCTCGCGTCGTGCTTTTTATGTATCGCATGAAGTCATGTCACAAGAAACTGGCATGGACCGTCCCGGTGGACGCGGTGACCCGGCCGGGAAGGAGTTCACTGAGGAGCAGGAGGCGCTTGTGCTGAAATCATGGCGCGTGATGAAGAAGGACGACGCCAACCTGAGACTAAACTAAAGTTCTTCTTGATGTACTAAACTAACTCCATTCTGGCCAATCCGATCCTTGCTCGAACAATCACATACTCGAAGCTATCATACAGTGCCTGATGCAGATTCACCGTGTCAACGATTGGAGTTGCTGATTCCTGATGCGGTCTCAGGATCTTCGAGACCGAATCATCGGCAAGTCGTCTCTTCTCTGTCCTCCGCCCTCCGCCCTCCGCGACACCGACGAGACGTTGGACAAGAACGCAGAGTTCAAGTCCCACTCCACGTCCGTCTTCGTCATGGTACTTACCAACGCAATAGTATCCATCTCATAAGGTAGCTCAATGGATGCCTTTGGGATATCGATTATAATGGGATGCAGACATGTGATATAAATAGAGGTAAGTATTCATTTTATTTATTGATGTAATACTTATTTATATAAAATTGAGAAAATATTTTTCTTTCAATTACACTCTGTTCAGCTAACATTCTCCCACAAGATCGAGCTTCTGTCAAGGACGTCGTTCTTGGATCGATGCAAGAAAAAGAGTTTGCAAGCCAAAGCCTTCGTGAAGGAGTCTGCGAGTTGATCAGCCATGTGGACATGAGAAACACGGAGGTGTTGGCGGATGATTCGATCGCGCACAAAATGAAAATCAATAGCAATATGCTTCATGCGGGAGTGAAAAACTAGATTAGCACAAAGATAAGTAGCACTAATGTTATCACAATAAATAATAGTCGTAGAAGTAGAGTGAATGTGGATCTCCGTAAGTAAGTTAGTAATCCAATTAAGTTTGACAGCAGCAATGGCAATAGCACGATATTCAGCTTCAATAGTAGACCTGACAACTGTCTTTTATTTCTTAGAACTCCAGCTAATCGGATTAGCACAAAAAAAAAAAAACTCTAATGTAGAGGTTCTATCATCAACATTACCGACCCAGTCTGCATCAGCAAAGGCATGAAGCTGAGAGGAAGAGTGCTTGCGAAGAAAAAAGCCATGATCGATGGTCTCCTCAAGATAATGTAAAATACGTTTGACAGTAGTCCAGTATAAAGTAGACGGTTGATGCATAAACTGAGATAATTTATTAACTACAAATGAGACATCTGAACGGATAAGAGTGAGATATTGTAAGGAGACAACTAATTGTCGATACTAAGTAGGGTCTATAGCAAGACTACCATCACATAACTTCAGTGATTCACTAGCAGATAGAGGAGTGATAATCTCGTTTGCATCTTGCATATTCATCTTCAATAGCAAATCTTGAATGTAATTTCTCTGTGAAAGAAAGAGGCCAGAGGATGTAAATGTAGCCTCGACACCAAGAAAATAACTCAGGTTGCCTAGATCTTTAAGAGAGAATTGGTCAGCCAATTGCTTGATAAACGCCTGAACTTCCATAGAGTTATCACCTGTGACAATAATATCATCTACATAGACTAGAAGATAGATGATGCCCCCATGTTGTTGGCGTAAAAATAGGGAGACATCAGACTTAGAGTTGATGAAGACAACTAAAGACAAGTAAAAATCAAATTAAGTATACCAAGCTCGTGGAGCTTGACGGAGTCCATAAATAGCCTTGTGAAGTTTACAGACATGCCATGGATATTGAGGATATATAAAGCCTGGAGGATTGAAGTCTCTTGAAAAAATACATTGTTAATATCTAATTGGCATAAGCACCAGCCTTTGGAGATTGCCAGACTTAGGATAATCCGGATTGTAGTAGGCTTGACGACAGGACTAAATGTCTCAGTGTATCAACACCAGGTTGTTAATGAAATCCTTTGGCCATAAGTCGTGCTTTATAATGAGCAATCGAATCATTAGGATTCCGTTTAATTTGAAACACCCACTTGCACCCGATAATATTTTGTGTGGAGTGAGAAAGGGTAAGGGTCCATGTAGCATTATGAAGGAGAGCATCATACTCCTCACACATGGCTTTACACCAATGTGAAGATTTTTGGGCTTGAGTAAAAGATGTTGGTTCAATAGAGTCGAAGGAAGGTTCAGTACTAGTATGTAAGTCAAGAACCTGACGTGGTTTAAAGACACGCTCTTAGAACGAGTTTGCATAGGATGTTGGGAGGCTGTAATAGTATTGGGAGGCTGTAATAGTATAGGGGATGAGGATTATCACAGTTTGAGTCAGGCTGAAGAACGACAGAAGTACCATGGCGAGGGAAAAACAAAGGTTGTATTTCTAGAGACAATTGCTCGGGAGGAGGAGGATCAGGAGGAGAGGAGAGAGGTGGAAGTAGCGGAACAGAAGTAACAAGGGAGTGTAGATCCAACGGAGAGTCATGAGAGGAAGGAGATGTGTCACAGGAATCCAATGGGACAACAGAGTGCTTAGGGTCCCGAAAGCGAAAAATAGACTCCACAAAAGTGACATGTCTAGAAACAAAAACCTTAGTAGTGTGAGGGTCATAGTACTGAAATGTATTATGTTCAAGATAATAGCTGATGAAAATACAAGGGCGAGATCAAGGTTGTATTTTATGGGAATCATAGGGACGTAACCACGGATAACATAAACAACCAAATACCCATACTGTTTGTAAATTAGGACGTTTATAAAATAGCTTTTCAAACGATGATTGATATTGTAGGATAGGAGTAGACAAACAATTGATAAGGTAGACAACAGTTTGAAATGCTACAGACTAAAAGGTAGATGACATGGAAGCCTGATAGAGCATCGTAAGACCAGTTTCAATAATATGTCGATGTTTATGTTCGACAGAGCCAACTAGTTGAGGAGTATATTGAGAGGACTTGAGATGTTAAATATCATAAGCGGACAGACAAGATGCAAGAGTTTGATATTCACCCATCATCAGAATAAATAGTTTTAATGGTAGTATGAAAGTAGTTCTCAACTAAGGTCTTAAAATTGGAGAAGACAACAGTAACGTCAGATTTTTTATAGAGAGAATATAACCATGTGTACTTTGTAAAATAGTCTACAAAGACAATATAGAATCAAAACTTGTCAAAGTAAACAGCTAACACATGACCCTAAATATCAGTATAAATAATCTTAAACGATTTAGAACAGGAAATAGACAATGTACCAAAAGATAGTCGATGACTCTTAGAGCTAAGATAAGCATCACAGTGAGTGATAACAGTACTAGATTTTAAAACAGGAATAGAATAATGAGAAAGTAATTTTTGTTGAATAGAAATCAAGGGATGACCAAGACGTTGATGTCATATGTCAACCGGAGTAGCAGTGGAAGTGTTAGTGGTAGGTCGAGTGAGATACAAGGTTGTCGGCCATTCATTGATGTTGTCTTTATTCGGGTCACGAACCAAGGATATCCCCGTGCTCAAGTCCTTGACAAGAAAATAATCATGAAAGAATTCAACGAAAGTATGATTTTATTGACAGAATTGAGAGACAGAAATAAGATTTCTTTTAATATGGGGTGCACACAAAACATCATTGAGTGTGAAAGAAGTGGTATGTGAATTAAGCATCGTAGAACCAGTATGAGTGATATGAATTCGTTTACCATCACCGATGACAATGTCTTCATTTTCACCATAGTTGTTGTGGATTGACATATTCTGGAGATTGAAAGTGATATGGTGCGAAGCACCAGAGTCCACAATCCAATTGGAGTGATTAGCTGACGGAGTAGTCATGACATTTGCCTGAGGCCAGGTTGAGGGAGCTAGAAGGCGAGGTCGAGATCGACAAATTTTTGCAGAGTGACCAATTTTGTCACACAACTGACAGATAACCTATTGATGAAATGCAGGAGGAGGACGACGTGGTTGGAAAGAAACACCCTGGCTATGGTTAAAGTTTGGAGGATGTAGAGGGGGAAGAGACGTGTTGGTGCCTATAGAAGTAGGAGGATAGCTAGCCACACCTTTTGAAGCACTTTTATTGTATTTGCGGTTTTGTCATTTGGACTTTTGGTTGAACTGAGCTGTGATGAGAGGTCCTGGCAGAGGTCCTAGTAACCTATCATCATGCTTTAGATAAGCTTCAAAGTCTGTTAACTTGTTATAAAGTTCTTCAAAGGAAATGAGAGAATCGCATGCTCGAAGTGTTGCTGCCAATTCCTTGAAATCTGCATGTAGTCTATTAAGTGTGTGGACAAGAACTTCTTCATTAGGAAGGGAATGACCTATCAAAGCTAGGTCATCGATAATCATTTTGATATATTGTAAATAGTCGGCAATAGTACTTCCCACATGCTTTAAGTTCATAAGGTTGGAGAGTAGTCTAAGCATGCGAGTCCGCGAGTAATTCGCTAAGGTGGTTTGTGACTTGGTCCAAGCTTCTACAGCAGTAGTATAAGAGGATACAAGTGGGGCAATGGATCCAGTGACAAAAGCTTGAATTGCTTAGAAAATAAGCCTATCTTAGCGTAACTATAATTTATAGGCTGAATTTGGTACTGAGTTGGGTTCTCTAGGAACATGAATCATTATTGATAGACAACTGAGGGAGATATCAATATAACATAATAAATTATAACTAAATAAAAGATTAAAAAATTAAACACGTTAGGACACGTAGTTACATTAATGAAAATAAGTTCTGGATACGAAAAAAAATTCCCAACAAGAAAGATAATTGGAACATGAGAGGTAAACAAAGAATACATTGCAAAACCACCTGGAACGATAGTAGAGGAGAAGACAAAAGAAGGAAAAACCTCAAACCACACAGAAATTAAGAGAAAGTACAGAGAAATAAGCTGACTCAGAAAAAATAACACAACTTAGCATCTAAGAAATAGGTGGCAAAGTGCGCAATAGGGAGGAATTATAGAAGGGAAAAAGCAAAAAAAAACCTTAAACCAGCACAGGATTACCTCCGTCGGTTTGAGATAGGTGGTTTTGGTTTGGCAAGCTTGGGAGAATATGAAATAACCATCAGCCTGGTGCCACAAGCCGCAAATTACACAGCAGGAGAACAAATACTTGCAGATATCACTCATGGAGCTGCAAGTTCATGTTCCTAAACTTGGAAGGCTGGGTGTGCTGCCAGAACCAGTCCTCAAAGCAATGCAATGAAAACTTCTCTTTTCACTAGGAGAAGTTGAAGTTCTCTAGAATAATAACGTGGAGGCGCCTAGCAGATCCTCGTCGCTCGGAGTTCCCAGCCCAAGAAGTTGCTGGTGTATCTTTGCTAGCCAAAGCTGCAGATAAGCCAGATTACTACGGCTGCTGCTGTTGTGGGAGCTGCAGCACGTTTACAGCGAAGGGAGCAGAGGAACAGGAGTAGAGAGGCGGTGCAGGCAGAAGTAGAGATCAATGACGTCGTCGAAAGGAGAAAGTAAAAGTTGAGGACCTCGTTGTGCCGATGTTGGAGTAGTATCGATAGTGACTGTACATCTAGGAGAAGTGCAGACAGTGGCTCAAGAGTGAAGTCGGAGAGTATGTTCCTGGTCTGATTGTACAGCGCCGAAAATTGGTGGCCATCTTGCAGATTGGGCAACAGCAGCAGAACACGTTCGGTGTCAGTGAGGTGAGCACCTGAGAGGTCCAGCAGGCGGTAGACAAAGGATAAAAGAGAGAGACCCTGAGGCGAAGAGGAGAGGCAGGGTCGCAGTAAGAGCTTCTTGCGGAGGAAGAGGCAGAGTGTCACCAGTGAGGAGTGGTATCTAGTGAAGGTGACCTAGGAGGAGGCTGCGACGACTAGTGGCGAGAGTAGGTTCTGGCAAGGAAGAGGAGCCCTCAGCGTCTTTCACGACCGAGAAGGTAGAGTAAAGGCGTGGAAGCAAGGTCTGTGGCCGTAGCTGTGGCCGATGAGGGCACCTGTCTCTTGCTAGAGAGGGAGATCTGTCTCGAGGAGCGAATTGCCTTCGGAGCAGAGGATGTCTGAGGTTGCAGCAGAACTGGAAAGTTCTAATGGATGTCGCGTCTTCTGCAGTTGGGAAGTGCCACGTCGCGTCTTCGGACGGTGACTTCCCGGTGCCGGTGGGGATCACTGACTCTGCGATCTGTTCTTTGTTATGCACGCTGCTATGTGCATAGAAGAGGAAGGCAGCATGGGTTGGATGAGAGGGTTGACGTCCACAGCAGATATGGAAGATGCTGTCGTATGACAGCAAAGAAATTGCAGCAGAAAGAAACTGCAATGGGCGATCGGCGGTGGGAGGTGGAGAGGGTGCAGCAGCATCCCAAGCTAAACAGGATAGGTGCTCGCGGGAGAGGAGGCAGCAGCGACGACGTTGCTGGGAGAGAAGGAGAGGTTGGCTGGAGAACAAGGTCACAACGGGGAGGAAGCTCCACCTGCAGACACAACGGCCATGAGAGAGAGGGCCCGAGGCGAAGCGCCAAGGCAGGGCCACCACAGCCATACGCAAGACTCGGGCGCGCAGCAAGAGCGCCTCACAGGAGGAGAGCGGTGGGAGCGATGTCATTCTCGTGTAGAAGAAGATTATGGTGGGAGCAGGCGCCAGCCGATGTTGGTAATGGGAGCAGCCTGACGGTGGGAGCGGGCGCCGTCGATAGCGACGCAGAGGTCGCAGTCGTCAGCGGGACAATAGAGTGGGGTAGAGAGATCGGGAAAGCGGTCTCCAGTGGAGCCGCGGCTAAGGAGAGAGATGGCGACATAATGAAGGCATCGACGATAGAGGCAGTTATGGGGGTGGGGGGAAATCAACAGCGTCGTTGGATCGAGAAAGCAGTCGCATAGCTGTACGGGAGACTTGGCAGCTACTGCACGCGACCAGACGCGAGGAGTAGTTTTGATATATTGTGTTGTCATTTGACAGCGAGAAGAGAAAAAATTTTATTTGTATTATGACTGATAATATGATAGAAATAGAGATAAGGAATAAAAGAATGTGTTTCGTTCATTGATGTAATATTTATTTATATAAGATTGAGGAAGATTTATCATAACTGATGAACGAGATATTCTCGTTCGATTACAACTCTGTTCGCTAACATTGATGTAATCTCATGATCTTCGAGACTGCATCATCGGCAAGTCATCTCTTCTCCATCCTTCGCCCTCCGCCCTCCGCAACACCGACGAGACGTTGGACAAGAACGAAAATTCAAGTCCCACTCCACGTCGTCATGGCACTTACCAACGCAATAGTATCCATCTCAATAGGTAGCTCAATGGATGCTTTTGGGATATCGATTATAATGGGACGCAGACCTGTGAATCGGCTGCGCAACTGCGGAAGGCTGGAAATTAAAGTGACGATAAGGGAGACGACTCTGAAAAGGCTCGCGTCAACCGACTTCAAAGCCGGCGTGCTGAATGAACACTTTGTGGCAATCGTTCCGCTCAGCTATTTACTTTAGCAGCAATTTACATGTGATATAATTTGATTCAATATATGCATGCTCAACTTTGACTTAGATTACGGGGACATAAATTAAGAGAGTCAATGTCACGATGAACACCTCTTTCAGGCATGGGTAAAGGTATCTGGACAAAATGACGGGCCTGTGTGGCCATCCTTTTGGCGCATGGAACAGGTTACAAGGTTTGCGCTGTTGGACACGATCAAGGAGGGAGTCGCCGGTGCGTGGTGGCCTGAGATGAAGGCGGCATGGGGAGAGAGGCTTACGACCAGCTGGTTGTAAGGTGTCAAAGAAGAAACGATGACTGTCCCTTCCGCATAATGTTTTTACCCTCTTATTCAATAAATGAACAAGAAGAAAGAAGAGGCATCATGCATCTGTGCAGTCTCCTGCTGCAGCTTTAACTTCACTATGTGTTCCCAGATACGGATATGGTTTCTTAGACGATTTACCAGCATCCACTGGTTTCTGTGGAAGAGCGTGGAGTGGACCGAGATAAGAAACTGGAGCTGCACCTGTCATTGACCTTACTTATCGCACTTTTATTTATGCAGTCGGAGAGGGTTCCAGTCGCCGTAGAATTTATTGCGTGCTCAATGATACTGGAAACAAAATGAAGTGCATTATGGAAACTGAATCGGAATATAAAGGATAATAGATAGCTATTTCTTCTTCATCTTCATTCCAAGAACATCGACAGCAAAAGACTACAGAACATTGTAAACCCAGCGCGCGCCTTTATTTTATCGTGATCTCAAGTACTCTGCTTCTCTCTCTCGACCAAAGATCTAACACAACGTGAAGAGATCAGAGATCAGATCGACCTAGTAAGGCTTCTGCCCCTGTATGTTCCCAGGGGGATTGTAAAGGCAGAGCGTGAGGGCCGCCCCGCCCCCGACGCAGTTGGCCTGCGCGCACCCCACCTCCGCCGTATTCCTCCACACCACCTGCGTGTACGTCCCGCACTCGTGCCCCGCCGCGCACGAGTTGTTGGCGTAGCTGTAGTACTTCCCCTCCTCCACCCACGACCGCACTGCCTCCGCCGGCCTGACCGGGTAGCTCGTCCATAACTGGTTCGCGCCGTAGGGGCTCGACGCCAGGTCCGCGAAGCCGCACCCCTTCTCCTTCTGCTGCGCCACCATCCGGCTGGCTTCCGAGCCCAGCTTCGGGCTCCACCGGAGCTGGCCCACCCCGACCGCAGCGCGGGCCTGGTTGTGGGCAGTCAGGAACTGGTCCTCCGCTCTGGTTTGGGGCTTCCGCTGAGCGGCCGGGACCGCAGCGGACGCCAGGAGTACGTTCGCCCGACTGGCTTCCACGGAGCCGGTGCACGTCAACAAGGCCACGGCCAAGAGACGAGGAAGGACGAGTCGGTGGAACCTCGAAGCCATCATCATCACCCTTACTCAAGGTCTCTCAAACAGACAAAGTTCATTTGGTACTTAGTGCGATGGTATATAAAGATGATGATGCACTAATTTTTGTCTTTTGAGGTAGATGGCATGCGTTAGTTTGGGTGTCCATGCACTGGCTTTTCGGCAATTGGAAACTTGATCCGATGCACTCCCAGGTCAACTTGGGGAACCTCCATAAACGCAGCCATTAGTGCAGAGCAGGGTGGTCCAAGTTCTAAGATGGTGTCTCTGTTCCCCATTTGGTGGAAGGTAGTGATGGCTAGTAAGCTTCTTGTGCTCGTCTTTTCTTAAAGAGGAGGAGGATGGGGTGCAGATAAATGTTTTCACGTGTGCACTTGATTCCCCCGCAGTGAGGAAGATGAACCTGCGAGGCTGTGCCACGTGAAATTGATGGAAGACAGAGCCCACGTTAAATTTTATAAATGAAGTGACCATTGTCATCCGTTCAATCCAACTCTGTTCCCCTCCTGTCTCTCATGCCATCAATCGTAGACGGAGAATTATATTTGTCTATAAGGATAGATCAAGCTGTTATCATCAGCTTTAAATATTTGACTATGGACATTTTATATTATTGATTGTGCCAATCAGTAGATCTAACAAATCACGGTTGAACTGAGAATTGTTGCTCTTTCTTCTACAACTCTTTTGTGTGATTTTGGTATTACATTCGAAGGGAAAGTTTCTTAAGTACAAGAAGAACGAACAGCAGGAGAGATCAATGGATTACATTGCCCAACAAGCTGTTTGCGGAAGGAGAGCTCTGCTCACTGAACCATGGGTCCTGCACAGAAACAGGGGACTCCACTTCCGGCTCCTCTCTCATGCTGTTCACCAACACCAACCTCTTGCTCTTCGATGCCGCGCGCGACTTCTCGTTGCAACTCGAAGGGGACGAGCAGAAGGACGACGCCGTCGACAAGAACATGCCGTCATCCGACTGCGCCCAACCGCTGAGCTTGATCTGTTCGAGCTCGTCTGCTACCTCTATCATGGAGGGCCTCATGTCCCTGTGGAAAGCAAGGCATCTGAATGCCAGTTCAGCCACCTTGCGAATGGAAGCCAGCGTCCAAGCATCTCTGTGCGGCTCGAGGTACGGGTCTATGATCTCTTCGACGCCGCCTCTGCCGATCTTATCGATCGCTAGCGCCGCCAAGTTCACCTCGTTCTGCGCCCTGCTGAAGTCCACAGCCTTCAGCGCCGTGATGATCTCCACCAGCACGACGCCGAAGCTGTAGACGTCGCTCTTGTCAGAGAGATGGAAGTTCTGGTGGTACTGGGGATCCACGTAGCCCGGGGTCCCCTGCGGCGCCGTCGAGATGTGCGACGTCTCCGCCATGCCCATCCTCGAGAGGCCAAAGTCTGCAACCTTGGAGTTGTAGTTGAAATCTAGCAGTATGTTGCTGGACTTGATATCTCGGTGGTATATCGGAGGATGAACCGCCGAGTGAAGGTACGCGATGGCCTTGGCGGTCTCGGTGGCAATGGCCAGGCGGACGGTCCAAGGCAGCACAGGCCCTCGCTCCCTCTGTAGGTGCTGAGCCAGCGTGCCATGGGGCATGTACTCGTACACGAGGATCTGCTCTCCTTGTTCTACGCAGCACCCGAGGAGACGGACTAGGTTGGGGTGGCTCACCGACGACAGGAGCCTGATCTCGTTGATGACCTGTTCGATGCTGTCGTGGTCGCGGTTCTTGATCTTCTTGACGGCCACCAGCCGGTGGTTGCTGAACTTGCCGGCGTATACTGTTCCGTAAGCGCCGGTGCCCAGTATCTGGTCCTCCGAGAAGCCATTGGTGGCCTTCTCGATGTCTTTGTAGGAATAGAGGGGAACGGTGCACGATGCTTCGCATAGCAGCCGTCTCATGCTCTTCCGCTTTCTCATCGAAGAAGAGTGGCGTTTGATGAAGCAGCAAACAAGAACCATGGCCGCCATCGCAGATGCTCCGGCGATGATGCCTGAAACAAGATGTATAGCTCTTTTTTTTTTTTTTTTTGAACTGATGCAGTCATGGAACATCAAAGAATTTGGCAAGAGTAATGCAAACGCCTTCACGGCATCAAAGATCACATCTTTAATCTCAGTCAATGCTAATAATTCCTATCTACACATTGTTTGAATGCTACGATGAACTATCTACCAGTTTTTTCTGAAAGATCACGCGAACCCAACCAGCATATAAAACATTTACAAAGCGCACAACGTACGAAGCCATCAGCGTCAGAAGAAACAAATTGACCCGCACACCTAAACGTTCTTTGCCTCCTAAATTAATTATATACAGTGCTGCAACATTACATCTCTCTGATGTGTACGTACACATTAGACAAAACTTAATGTGCACATCAGAAGCTTAATGTGACGATGACAACTTAATTATACTCGATGGTCTTATCTACCAAGAATTTGTTTGCGAAGTCATATTTTCTAAGGGAAGGTTCCAATGGTTTGCAGTCAAAACAGATGTTCTCATTTCTGCAGATTTAATTCTTTGACCAGCATTTGGTTTTCACAATTACAATGCAAGATAGCTACTTGTCGGATGCCTCTAACCTAAAAAATTATGTGTAAGAGACGGAAACAGCAAAAGATCGCCATGCATTCGTCAACTGTTCAGTAGATTTTTCAAAAAATATTAGTTTCATGGCGTTGTCCTCTCTGTTTCTAAGCGATGTTAATGCTTTCACCAAACCGATTGCTATATGTGGCAGAACAAGTTCACCACAAAACAAAAAATAATGCCTTCTCATAACATTTGCACAGTTCGCTTTCCTAAGACATGTCAATGGGAAATTAGCATAATTGAAAGGAAAAAAAAAATACCTCCAACAAGAACACCATATCTGCTGGTAGATCCACCGCAGTCCCCTGTCATGTACCTCGTAGGATTGCATCTTTGATTGAATTTGGACACTGACCAAGATGAACCCAAGAAAAGAAGAAATCAAAATCCGAATCCAAATCCAGAAGGTTACCAGCATAAACGAAAAAAAGGAAAGAAAAGATTCATTCAATCTCGCTAATCCTCGAAGCTGTTTGACCCAGCAGAGACGAACGAGTGTTAAATTCACATCTTCCTTCTATTTGAAACTTGGTAATTGCTGAACCAGTGAATGCAAGTGTCGTCCAAAGGAGGCATAGGTGAGTAAGCCTTTTTCTTTGAGGGCGTTGACTGCATAATTTCTCGATCAGATAAAGAAGACATGTCCTCCACAGCAGTCTACGGAGGAGCTGCATTTAGTATGCATGAATACAAAGCAGTTGGGCAGGTAGCAGTTGAGCTGAGAGAAGACCAGATGAGTTGTTTACCCAAACCTCAAGGTCGCAGGTAATTGCAAGGCAGGTCTGGTTGGTAGAATCAGAGAAGTGGTGGTGTTCATGGCGTTTTGGTTGGTGTGAAGATTGATGCTTCAGAAATCAGTAATGGGCATCAGATACTGTTTGATATTTTCCTTCTAAAGCTAGGCGGTAAACAAGGAGAAAATTAGGCAGATCCTGTGAAACATATTATGGGACAGATCGGATGATCATGACTACTTGTTACATTTTCTTCGATATTTCATGGAGTCGTCTTGTTCATCTTGATGGTACTTGGAAGTCTCTTGTTCATCCTACAGTTTCAAGTGAGCTTAATTTGAACTTCTACACCATATCTAACTCAGGATTTCCCGAGACGAGCATGTTCATCAAACAGAGTAGGCCTAAACAGAGAATCATTCATTTGAAACCATGAGAAAGACCAGTAAACGGATCGCAAATCGACAACAAGGACAAACCTTTTCGACAGCCAGTGCCGCCGATGAATCCGTCGCCTTGGAATCCTTCCGAGCAGCGGCACCGGAAGCGCGGCAGATGGGTCACCGGAGCCCTAACAGCCGCGCAACTCGCGTTGGCGGCGCACCGGCACGTTCCGTTGAGCCACCACGCCAGCTCCGCGGTGCGGAGGTCCAGCGACGGCACCGACGCACCGCGCACGTCGTCGTACCCGATGGACGTGAAGAAGAAGCTGCAGCCGGAGGCCGCGACGCTGTCCTCGTCGAAGAAACCTTCCCTGGTGGCGTTGTAGAAGCAGGTAGCGTTGTCATATCGAGGCCCGCAGCTGCCGTCGAATAGGATGGTGTTGACGGCGCACCTCGCCGACAAGCTCTTGTTAGCCACGGGCGTGCAGTTGCCGAGAAACAGGCCGTTCCTCTCGGTCAACGCGTAGTTGTGGCCGAACAGGCTCTTGACTGCGTCGATGGAGCGATTGCACGCCGGGGGGACGTCGACCAGGAGGCTGTCGTCTGTGATGTTTCGCACCGTGAATTCTCCGATTCGGACGGAGGATTTCGAGGGGTTGTAACACTCGAGACGGATCGGACATCCGACGGAGAACCCGAAGGGATACGGGGCCGTGTAGGAGCCGCAGGTTCTGTTGCAGTCCTCGGCGGCTCGTGCCGAGACTACGGAGAGGACATCGACCACCAAATCCGCGAGGAAGAGGAAGAAGAAGAGTAGACGATGGCGGCTGTGTTGCAGAAGAAGCATCTCTTTCACTCCTCCTCGTTTCACCTACGCTCCAGTCCGATCACATACTTGCAGCACTAAGCGCATCCGATCTACCACACGCTTGCAGTCTTCAGCTCATGCTGCTTGCAAACAACAGCGCACGCAGGGCAAAGCCAAAGAGCAGAAGGGAAAACACTGAAAGCTTCGTAGAATTCGTTCAAATCGGTTTCCGGTCTTCTCGAGGCCCCTCGGTCGTTAAAGGGACTTGCAGGGCGTGACGAAGTGTGGAATTGGGTTTCTTTGTTTCTGTGGAAGCCTCTTCTTCAACCTATTGATTGGCCAGCGAGTGGTATATCTGCAAGCCACCAACCCGACCTCTGACGCTAAAGAGACGAAGCAGCGAACGGGGGAATCGGCTTCATAGGACAAAAGTTATGGAGGTTGAATGAGCACAATTCATCCGGTTGTGGATACCGTCTCGGTGGACTTACCGCGGTAGTCCAATCCCAGTGGCTCAAGTGCTTGCACAATTCTTCTTTTTCTTTTTTTTTTTCGAATTATCCTTGAGATAGTGCGTGTGGTTGATCTACTAGTAATAAAAAACAAAGAATATGTTTTGAGTCACTTGTAATGTTTATGATATGATTGTCTAATGAGTAAGTAGTACAATTCATACATAGTCTTTTTTTCCTAGTTAAAATTTGCGAATTATTTCCTTGAAATTGTCCGTATATTATTTGTATTAACTAATTTCTTTTTCTTATAGTCGCTATGATGCTAAACGAAATTAAAAATAAAATGATATTTTGTTTACCGGTATAAGCTATCATTTATGCAAATCATTTATTTTGTAAGATGTGATATCACAAGAGACCACCTGGATTTGATACTTTTGTTCTAAATGTTGATGTGTGTTTGGTGAAAAAAAAAAGGACTAAGAGAATAATTTTACATTGCTCAAAAAAAAAAGAAAAAAAAGAGGTTAGGTTATATATAACCCTCAACCTAACGGTTTAAAATTTATTTTTGGATTGAATTAATGTTAAATCTGATATATGTTTTCTAATAAACAAAAGTGTATTATATCACATATCCAACAGAAATTAGAAACTAAAAATACATTAGAAAAATGAAAACAATCATTAACAAATAGTATTAAATCGGATTTATTACTTTAGATCGTAAAGAAATCTTGGAACTAAGGTCAGGTTAGCAGAGAGGGTGGATGATGAATTGGGGTCAACCCCCTAATCAAGGGGAGAAGGACAAATAGGAGAAACCATGTTTGACTCTTTTCCTGTGGAGAACCAACCTGCTGCATGTGACACAGGCTGGTGCTTTTGACTTGTAGCTCTCAATCAACAACAAGCTGAATCCAAGCAGGAATGGAGAGGACCAATTCAATTTGGGGGGGTCAATTTTGTGCCTTCTCAAACCCAATATTGTCTTCCAGGAGTTAGAACTGTGGCATTTTGCTGAAGACGCAAACCTAGTTTCCTGAATCATTTCTTTACTCGATTGATTCCGAATCCGAACAAAGGAGGAGGTGAAAAGTTTGGTAAAACATCAATCACTACACGAATTCCGCGTGAGCTCATTCACGGAAGCTCAAATGAAAACATTGCTAATTGGTAACCGTGGGAGTGATTGTTCATGAGCATCTAGTTTATGACTCGCTGTGCTCCCTTTCCTTAAGACTAGAATAATCAAATCACCATGGAACGAACAACTTGCATGAGCATCTAGTTTTGAAGGCATGGATTTGACGTCTTCGGTGGTCTGGGGAATCTGTTCTTCCATTACTTTTGTGCTCGGTCGAGTCAACCGCCACTTGTAATCTTCCTTTCCTTTTGTTTCTGTTCTAAAAGAAAAGAGTAATAAGGAAAGGAAGCGTGTGAATCTTCTTTTTGTTTCAGAGAACAGAGAACAGATGAGATGGTTGGTTCTTCGACTGCAACATGACCAGTTTCCGGTGTTGGAGCGCAGCATTATTAGATCATCTCACTTTGGCCGCCGGACTGTTCCAGTTTCACCACAAGAAGACGAGAGCATAAGCGGACGTTTCGGTGAAGACAGACTTCCTTCCACGTCAAGATCGCCAAGCGCGAGTCGCGGCCAAACCTGGAATCACGTCATGGAATTGTCTTCGATGTTGACTCTTGTGATGGTGGTAAAGCTCAGTCCGAGATGTCGCAGTTAATTTATTATTATTATTATTATTATTATTATTTTCTCGGCAATTGTAGATAATGATAATAATAATAATAATAATAATTATTTTCCTTTAGAGAAGCGTCGTAGTACATCGGGTCGGATAAGTCCGGTGACCACCTTCTTCTTCCTCAAGCCTTTAGAGAGGCGTGCTATCCTCGCCCTCCTCCTCCTCCCTCGCTCCTACTTCCAGTGTGTTGGGGTAAGTCACTTTTGATCCACGGCATCAAATCAAACTCCATGGTACAGGCAATCATTAAGAGACTTAAATTTTAATTTAATTAAAAAATTAAAATCCTTCTCGTAATTAATTATATTGATGAAAATAATTATAATAATTTTATTTTAGTAAGAATAAGAGATTATATACCATGATAAATTATATATAATAAAAATTATATTAATATTGTCTTAACAATTAAGCTTTGTAACTCTTATCTACCTATGAATAGATGAGTATTATCATAGAAAAAAGTAAGAAAAAAAATATAGAAACTTATCTATAAGAAATAAAAAAAAATTAATTTTTCTCTTATTTCATCCCTTAATTCTTCCTCTCTAACTCTCATTATCCCTTTTTTTTTTTTTTACCCATCAAACAGCAAGTCAAAACAGCTAATAGCATCCAATTTCAAGTGCCTCACCTTACTAAAGACAACTATGGAAATTGAAGCATTGAGATGAAGTTATTGTTTGGATTATGAGACACATGGGAAGTAGTAGAGCGAGGCTACGAGGAACTTTAATATCCTTATAGTAAGCCAAATAGCTTAAAGGACATGAGGAAGAAAGATGAGAAGACGCTCTTCTTTATCTACTACCAATTTTGAGAAAGTTGTGACCACTAACACCTCCAAAGATATTTGAGAGATTCTTCTAAATTCTTTTAAAGAAGTTGAAAAAGTGAGAAAAAAATTGACTTCATTCACTTAGAGTTAAATTTGAAACATTACAAATTACTGAGTGTGAGACTATTTTGGATTATTTTACAAGAGAATTTACCATTATCAACCAGAAGAAATGATGAAAATTTAGAGAATATATATGGTCGAAAAAGTACTTCAACTACATGAAAAGTTTAACTTTATTGATGAGCTAATGAGTTTTCCTGTAACCACATGAATATTTAGTCAACAAGAAGAAACCGAATGTAGTGGAATAAATTTTTCAAACAAGTTTCACTTTAAAAGAAAGAAGTGAAGGCTCATGATAGGAGACATGACCAGAAAGAGAAAGAAACAAAAAAAAAGATTAAAAATCTAAAATAAGAATAAAAAAGTGGTGATACAAGAGACCAAAGATATAATCGTGTTCAATATTATTGTTATAAAAAAATATAATCATTATGCTTCCAAATGCTATTACAATAAAGAATAATGTTGAAGAAAATACTAACTATGTTGAAAAGAAGGAAGAATGCTTTTTTTGTTGCTAGCATATAAAGAAAAAGATATCATCATTCAAGACAAGTGGTACTTGGACAATGGAACATGGTTACAAAATTCATTTATGGACTTAGATGAAATAGTGAATGAACAAGTCTATTTTAGAGACTTATCAAACAATTGGTGAGAGACAGGTAACATCTTTATCCAGCTCAAAGATGAAAGACATCATTTCTTTCAAATGTTATATTTAGTTTTAGACAATTATTAGGAAATAGTTATACTATTCATATAAAAAATAAGTATTTTTTTATTAGAAGCAACATAAATCGTTTAATTGATTGATTAAAATATTAAAAAATAAATTATTTATCTTAACCATTAATTATGTTGTGACATACTTGACTTCAAATTACTTAACAGGCTATCAATAAAGAAGATGACAAATGATCTTCCCTATATCCAACACATAAATGTCATATCTTGAATTTTTTTTAAGATCATATATTTCATACATTTAGAGTTAAAATAAAATTATTTTATTTATAATTATAAACACTTATTACAATTCATTTATTCATCAAACTATAACTGAAAAATATTTATTAAAGAACATGATAATTATTTAAATGTTTCTATCTAACGGTAGAGGAAAGTCAACTCTTCATTGGACCCCGATTTAGTGCTAATGGGTGGTTGCTCTGAAAATCAAAAATAATAAAATTCAGCAACACTGAGTAGGAACCCCAAAAATCAACTCAAAATGAATACATAATCAAAATAAATCATCTCATTGGCGTATATCAAACACCCAAAGGAGCACTCCCCCAATTACGGATGGAGAGACTTTATCCTATGGGATGAGTTTGTGTTCTCCCAACTGCGGATGGAGATAAATTCATATCGCATTCCCAACTGCGGATGGAGTGGTGTCCCTCACCCGCCAAAACGGGGACACGTTCCTCCCAACTATAGATGGAGGAACCGTCTAGTCGCCACGTCTGACAGTCCGCTAATCCCTAAAGAGAATCGTTCTACCTGCCCTCAGTAGGAAATAACACCCTCTCATACTGGTCATATCGGGATGTAAAAATACCTCAAAATATCTTTTCTAATATCGTTCATGCCAAGTACTATAATTTAGCCCTTAATTGACTTGAACTCTAGTTCAATCGGTCCAATTAAACTTGATTTAACTATAACCTAGTTGAATTATTCTTTAATCCTCATTTACGGTCTGAAATCACCCTAGACTAGTATAATTTAGACTAGTTTAAGTTCAATCTAAGTTAAACAGATTTGAATTAGTCAATCAATTTCAAAATCACCTTGAATTGATCTTCAGTTGATGATACCCGGATCTCAAATCAATCTTCGAGTATGCCTGAGTGCCTTGAAGCTGATCAAATAGGTCATCTATTCGGGGAAGGGGATATTTATTCTTTACGGTCACTTGGTTGAGCTGTCTATAGTCAATGCATAGCCACATTGATCTATCTTTCTTCTTCACAAATAGGACAGAAGCATCCCAATGTGATACACTGAGTCAAATAAAACCCTTATCCAAAAACTCTTGGATCTATTTCTTTAATTCCTTCAACTCAATTGATGCCACTCTATAAAGGGGTTTAGAAACAGATGTAATGCCTAGTAGAAGATCAATTTTAAATTCAATCTGTCTTGCTGGCGGCAGTCTCGGTAGATCTTCAGGAAAAACATCTAGAAAATCTCTCACAATAGAGATATCTTTTAATACTGGCTTCTCAGATTATTCTCCAGAAATAAAGTCCAAGTACCCTTGATATCCTTTTAGCAATAGTTGAGTAGCACTCAAGACATAAATAATTGGAGGGAGTATTTCTTGAATCATAATAAACTGAAAGTGTGGTTGGTCTAAAGGTGAGAAAGTAACAATCTTTTGGAAACAATCTACACTTGCATGATATGTTGAAAGTCAATCCATACCCAAAATAGCATCAAAATCTTGAAACTCTAGCATAATAAAATCTACTAGCGAATCATGATTTTCAATAGTAATAATACAATTCCTAAATATCTTGTTGGTTGTCACAGAGTCTTCAACTGGTGTTGCTACCATTAGCGTATTATTCATTGTCTCAGGATTCTTATGTAGCTTCATAACAAAATAAGGAGATATAAAAGAATGTATAGAACCAGAATCTATAAACATTGATACAAGCATACCACAGAGTGTAATGATACATTTAACAACGAATCTCGAGGATTCAGCATCTTGATGGGCCAGTACATACACCCTCTCTTGCCCTCCCTCTTTAGGACCTGGTTCTTGCTGACCAGCGGGTGGAGCTCGACATTGATGTTGCTTCCGTGGACAGTCCCTCGACATGTGCCCTGGTTGTTGACAAAAAGCATACACGTTCTCTCATGGGGCAAGAGGTGGAAGTATGATATATTTTTATATATAAGTAACATCTTATGATAACTTGATTATTAGGGCCTCCCATTTGTTGATGTTCGAATTGTCTGTCCTTGTCTTTCTTTGAGGGTCCAGAGTGTGATCCCCTATATGCAGATGGTGCAGTACTAAAAGGTCGCTTCCGATCATTTGCTTGTTACAGTTCATTATCCAATTTCTCTACTACGAGAGCTCGATTTAGTACTTCAGCATATGTTGGTAACATTAACACTACAACAGACTTTTTGATTGATGGACGAAGTCCTCTTTCAAAGTGACGAGCCCTTTGATTTTCATTAAAGGAAATATGTGGAGCGAATTAGGCTAGCTCAGTGAAATAATGATCATATTCCATTACCGTTCTACTTCCCTGGTGGATACTTCGAAATTCTTGTTGCTTCTCAAGGCGAATTGAATCAGGAAAGAATTGTTCATAGAATGCATCTTTAAATTACTCCCATGTCACCACATTGCCTTCAGCCTCCAATATTCTCCTTTTTGAGGTCCACCAAGTGTCTGCCTTCTCTTCTAAAATGAAAGAAGTGAATGACACCTTCTGATTTTCCCTACATTCGATGGGTTCAAATGTCTTCTCCACTTAACGGATCCAACATTCAGAAAAGACTGGATCTGGTTTTCCCTCAAAAACAGGTGGCCCCTATATCTTTAAGTGATCCAATGTATTATTTCCACCTCGTGGAGTTCTATCCCGCTCATCTTAACGTTCAAAGTATCCTCTAATAGTATTGAGGACTCCATGTACATCATTTGGATCATTATTAGGTGCTGGAGCATGAGGTTCATTTTGGGTAGTTGGATAAGATGGCATAGAACCAGTAACAGGTGTATGTGAAGACTGGGTTTGTTGTATAATGCGTGGAACTTTCAAATTATTATTTTCTTGAATACTTCTCCGAGTGCGTAGGTCGATAGCATTACGACCATGAACACATTGAGTTAGAGGAACATTGATCTCTCGAATAGGGTCCATTACTCCTATAATAGGTCAAAAAATAATTATTGATTAAGGTAAATTAAGGAACTTAAGCACCTACAAGCCCTAAACTATGCTCTGATACCATAAAAGATGTCATATCCTGAACTTTTTTATTTAAGATTATATATTCCACACATTTAGAGTCAAAATAAAATTAATTTAATCATAATTATAAATAATTATTATATTTCATTTATTCATTAAGCTACAACTGAAATATATTTATTGAAGAACATGATAATTATTAAAATGTCTCTGCCTAACGGTAGAGGAAAGTCGGCTCTCCACTGGACCCTGATTTAGTGCTAATGGGTGGTTGCTCTGAAAATAAAAAATAATAAAATTCAGCAACGCTGAGTAGAAACCCCAAAAATCAACTTAAAATGAATATATAATCAAAATAAATCATCTCATTCACGTATATCAAACACCCGAAGGAGCACTCCCCCAACTACGGATGGAGAGGCTTTATCCTACATGATGAGTTTGTGTTCTCCCAACTGCAGATAAAGATAAACTCATATCGCATTCCCAACCGCAGATGGAGTGGTGTCCCTCACTCACCAAAGCGGGGACACGTTCCTCCCAACTGCGGATGGAGGAACCGTCTAGCCACCACGTCTGACGGCCCGCTAATCCCTAAAGGGAATCGCCCTACATGCCTTCGACAGAAAATAATACCCTCTCATACTGGTCATATCGGGATGTAAAAATACATCAAAATATCTTTTCCAATATCGTTCATGTCAAGTACTATAATTTAGTCCCTAATTGACTAGGGTTCAATAGGTCCAATTGAACTCGATTTAACTAGAACCTAGTTGAACCGTTCTCTAATCCTTATTTACTGGTCTAGAATTATCCTAGACTAGTATAATTTAGACTAGTTTATGTTCAATCTAAGTTAAACAGATTTGAATTAGTCAATCAATTTTGGAATCACTCTGAATTGATCTAACTAATCAAATCTAGTTTGATTCAATCAATGGTTGGGCTCAAATCTAACAATTATATATTACTGGGCTATTTAAAATCAATTTATGTATAGTTTCATTAATAACATATTTTCACTAAAGATTGTATATAAAAAAAACAGTAAAGATAAAATTAGGAGATAAAACTTAATATAATAAAATAACTTCTTAAATTAAATAAGAATTAAAAATCATACTTTTAAATCTAAATAACTTTAATATTTTATCATAATACATTGCACATAAAAGAATATCTAAAATATTTTAATATAACATGAAAGTTTTATTCTAGATAAGACCAAATCTCAGCAAACTTAACTTTTCATCGTAACATATTACACATAAAAAATATTTAAAAATATTTTAATCTAACATGAAAGTTTTATTCCAGATAAAACTAAAAGATGAACTGTAATATCAAAAATATCATGCATTACTATATAGAATATGTGAAATCTTAACATACTTAACTTCAAAGATAAAAATCTTAAAAAGATGATCGAAAAATATCTTAAAAATTAGAAATGTCATGTTTTTAATTCAACAATAAAAATTTCTAGGATTAATAAATATTTTTGAATATAAAATTTTAATATTTAACGAAAACAAAAGAAAACCTTTTTATTTTTCGAAAGAAAGGTAGAGAAATCTACCTCTCCTCCGCATGATGCAACTCCTCATTTCTCTCGCTGCTGAGCTCGACTAGGTGAGAAAGGAATGAGAAGAATCCCTCCCATTAAATAAGAGGAGGTGAGCCTTTCATTAAAAAAAAATCTTAAATTTTTTATAATTATTTAATATTAATTCTGATTTAATATATTAACAAATATAACCTATTTCTATTTGGAATGGTTAATATTCATTTCCTAATTTATAATAACAAACAAGAAAATAGGAAGTAACTTTTTTTAAATCATAACGGTAAATAAGAAAATACATAATTAGTACTTAATCAAATATTTGATTATGTTTTAGCCCAACAATCAAGAAAATTTTCATATGAGAAAAACTTTAGAGCAAAGAAGTCACTTTAACTTGTGCATAATTATGTTTATGGTCATATTGCTTCAATATCTCTTGGTAAGCATGACTATTCAAGCTTTTATTGATGATTATATAAAAAGAAATTGGGTTTATTTCTTGAAATAAAAAAGGAAAAGTCTTTAGCATGTTCAACAAGTTCAAGACTTTCCTAGAGAATGCAAGCGGCTTCTACATCAAAAACATATGATCTTATCGAGGTAATGAATTCATTTCTAAAGTATTTGAAGATTTTATGAATATAACATTTAATAGTAGTTTACAACATCACATTCTTCGTAACAAAATAGTATGACAGAAAGAAAGAATGATCAACACAAAATTTTAGGACGAAGCAATGGCTTCTGCCTTTTATATTCTAAATCGATGCTCTACATCGAGCCTAAAGAACAAGACTCCACAAGAGAGGCATGGATCGAAAAAAAATTCAATGTCTCATATTTCATGGCATTTGAGTGTATTAGTTATGCATAATTAATTAATCAAACAAGAATCAAGTTGGAGGACAAGAGCTCTAAACTCATCTTCATTGAGTATGACGTAAAATATAAGGCCTACAAATTATTTGATCATAATAATTCAAAGGTTTTTATAAGTAGGGATGTCGAGTTCAATGAAAAAGGTGCATGGAATTGCGAAAAAAAAAAATCAAAGAGTTTTATAAAGATAGCCTAGTAGCTCAAAATACTTTTGAAGTCTTTTGAGAAGCGTAAGAGATTTATACGAAGGAACAAATGAATTATTTTAATATAAAGACTAATTTTATTGTAAGAAACTAAACTTGGGAGTTTACATCCTTATCTCAAGGACATAATCATATTGGTGTAAAGTGGGTTTAAAAAATAAAAATAATGCTTAAGACTAAATCAATAATTATAAAGAAAAGCTTATAAGCAAAAATATGGGATCAACTATAATGAGGTATTTGCCTTGTTATCTGAATGAAAACTATTAGATTGATTATATCTATTATCGTACAAAATAATTGATCAATTTATTAAGTAGATGTTAAATCTATATTTTTGAATGATTTTCTTGAAAAAAAAATATGTATAGGATAACCATTATGTCATATTAAAAAAGGGTATAAAAGAATAGTTCTTAAGTTAATGATAGCTTTGCATGGGCTAAAGCAAACACTTAGAGTTATGATAGTTCCCTTTGTAAGAAGATAAATAAAAATAAAAATATCTTACTTATTTGCTTATATGTAGATGATCTTGTCTTTACAAGAAGCAACTCAGTTATGTTTGAAGAATACAAACCAATAATGAGTCAAGAATTTAAAATGATCGACATTAGCCTTATATCTTATTTCTTTGGTATCGAAGTGAATTAAAGTAAAAAAAAAGTATCTTCATTTCATAATAAAGAAAGTTCTCAAAAAATTCAAGATGGAAGAATATGAACCAATTGGTACATCAGTTGAATGTGATATTAAAATTTCTCACATTCATCTTCATTAGTTGAAGATGATGGTGATACAAGTTATCCCACCTATTTCAAAAACTTAGTAGGAAGCTTGAGATATTTGTTTTGCACAAGATTAGATATGCCACATAAAACCATATTAATAAGTCGATTTATATGAAAGAACCAAGATGGGTATATATTAAGGATACTAAAAAAAATTTAGGTTATATTAAAAAGATATCATAACTCATTGTTGATTTATTGGCTATTTGATAGTGATTGGGGGTAGAGATATTTTTAAGATATTAAAAAGATATCATAACCCTCAATTTGGAGATATTTTTAAGATAAAGATATCACTTGAAATGTGTGATTAAAAATGAATTAAGCTTAAGGGTTAATGTTAATAGGATTAAAATCTCTCTCATAATTATATGAGTGAAAAACGATTATAATCTCTAAAATTTAATAAGAATGGAGATCATGATAAAAAAGATCATCACGAAGAAGGAGAATATGAAAATAATAAATCACTAATAACTCACCCTAGAAATAGATAAATTGTATCATAAGAAAAAATAAAAAAAATAAAAATTTTATCTATAAGAAATAAAGATTTAGTTGACCCATTGTTTCATCCCTTAATTTTTGCTCTCTAACTCTCTTTTATCTCAAATTTTTTTTTCCCCATCAGACTGCCGTGATGATGCACCTCCGTCAAATCAAACTGATCTGTTCTGAGGAGGTATATCGAGCAATTTTAACTGGGCGAGTTAAAAATTATCCAAAAATCGACCCCTTCGAGAGAAAAAAAAAAAAAGTTTCACGGGGTTAGCCCACCTAAGGATGTTCTCATGCGTCATAGATTCTCTTAGGACTATAAAGCTTACTTACGTAGAAGAAATCCAACTCTTCCTGCAATGTTGTATTTATTTTGTCAGCTGTGGATTGGTGCTTACATGCTTCCAACTCTTCTTCCTTCACGGTGGGGTGTGGCGTAGTTGTTCAAATGCACCACACGGTAGTGTATGTGTATGTTTATTGTGGAGTCTTGTGCACATCATATGCCACACTACTCCCTGCTGTTGCCATTCTCTAGCGAGCAAAGCGTAAAACCAAACTGACAACCATCGCATATTTGTCTGCAGGTGAAACATGGAAGACGATGGATTCCTGCACACCTGAGCTGGAGGGGCTTGTTTTCTTGTTTCTAACCACGATCGAAAGAGAGATGCGCATGCTAAACTTTCACGGCTTGAAGATTGATCACCATCTCTGTTGATTCAAGATAGATAACCATGAATAGGAAGGAAAGGACATGCTCTGACAAAGAAAATAAAAATTCGATGTTGATGATGATGATGATGATTAGAATACTGAGACGAGGACTTGACGCCTTCTCCCAGCACACAGGACATTGAAGACAGCCTTCTCCAAGAAATCTGTAGGGACAGGCTGCCTAATATTCCCTTTGTCTCGATGCAAAAACCAGAGGAATCATGGCGGCCGCTGCTGCCGCCCTCGGAGATGACAGCCACAGCTTTATCCACCATGCTTGTCTCTGTTGATTCAACAGTAGCTAGTGTTTCAGAAATAATAGCGCTAATTAATTAATTATCTTTAGTATCTTATCATTTATATATTTTTTTTTAAAAAAAAATATTAAGATCCTTATACTTATAAAATTAAAATATTTAATCACACTTGATCAATGATAAATCTAAGTGAAATAGAATATCTTGATTCATCGATAAAAAATATAAGAAGAAACGTGATTAAATATCTTGATTCATAAGTATAAGATTTTCGAAAATATAAGAATCGAGATGCTGCTAAAGATAACTAATTATATAAACTAATTTATAATTAATTCGAAATAATATTTTATTTTTGTACCATCACAAGGAAGGATGCCGCTTCAACTATGCATAGTGGGCTTTGTATCGAATCCATTTAGAACGCCAACTCCCTCACCGTAGCAATGCAAACCATCGAGGGTACAACACTTTGGGGGAATGCTAAATAAAGAGAAGCAATACTTCCACTGGTTTGACCATAACATTAATTAATAGATACATGATTCGTAGGGTAAGTTTTATAAATCTCTGAGAGGAAAAGATCACAAACAGCTTAATTATATTATTTATTTATTGGTAACACATGCCGCAAAAGCTTTACGTTTGTTTGTGTGTCCATCGGTTAAGCATGTCGCGTTTGTGGTCGGATAACTTGCATTCACGTTGTCCAATGTGCATTATAGACTGCAAATACAAAGAAAGATAGGAGAACGAACATAAATTTGAAGCTCATGTTTTTGAGGAGAAATGAAAATTCAATTAGGATGGTGAAGACTAGTCGATAGGATAATCTAAATCATTAATCCAAAACTCCCTCTTGTCGAAAACACAAGCTTCTTCATGGGATCTGAAATACCCAATCCGACAGGAATTAATCTAAATCATTGATCCTAAATGCATGAGCTCAAGTTAGTAATAGTAGTAGCCCATACAAATCTATTCAAATATTCTCAGGAAATAAGAGGTTGTAAGCCTCCAAGACCCAATATAATCTAATATTTGGAAAAACAAATAAAATTTTATAGAGAAATGGCACATCTTTCTGGAGGCAACATAAGTCGATAAAAAAAAAAAAAAAATGGAGAATGCAGCTGAAGAAGAAAACTCAACACAACTTTTTAATGATGATGGTGCGGAAACCTCTCAAAGTCGATAACAGAAATCCCCTGGTAAACTACAGGAAATTATACATCTTCTGCTCATCAATGTATTTATTATGTTTATGCTTACGAGTTTTTCCCTTTTTTTCCTCCGGTATACCTTCAGCTAGTTTCGGCTAAAGACCAACTTCAGTAACACCATTTGAGTGTGACAAAAAATACAACTTGGAGCACTCCTGAATGACATGACATACAACATGAAGCAATACTAAGTCGATTTCAGCATCCAACCGCCCTGCCAAACTCCTACCAACCATCTTTCCCTGTGACATAGTCAGGTTTTTACACAGGTTAGCAGCTATCATCATAAGATGCATCCAACACAGCAAAATTAGACAACAAATAAAGGAGATTTCATGTGACAGAAACATAAATGTCATAATGCTAACAATCTGAGGCAATGGATCCTGGCACATAGGGCAACAGGAATCTGAACCTTGAGGAAGGAATGGACCAATTATCAAATTTCTGAAGCTTAATCATAAAGACATCAGTTCAGTACAATGTCACAAATCTCTCGTGTCATTAACTCTTAAATATCTATATAATCAATGAGCACTTACTTTTTAGTTGCTTCCACCAGTTAATGTACTAGGTAACATCTTGAGTTAAAGATAAGCTTATTACCTCACATTCTTACTGGATGAGAGGCGTGTCTACAGTGCTTGCTCAATGACATTACCATTTTTCTGTAACCCCTGCCTGGCTTCTTGCAGTAATGCCTTGACAACTGCCTCGAACCGCCGCCTGAAGGTTGGCATCCTCGAAATGGTCAAACTGAAACCCTGCAACCTGTGGACGACAGCTTTTAGAAAAATATATTCAGGTCCTTCCTATTTCCATATGTGCTTTTTGAGGAATTATAGGGGGTGAACACACAATCACCTCCATTTACAAACCGAATATGCACATGAAGCTACACAAACATTTGCATGAACACATACACGCACCCACACACACACACACAAAATATCCAGAATTAGACCAATCCAGGAAAGTGAAAATTACACTTCTCTTGCTAGTACACTCATATGCTGATAATTTTCTTCTATGACAGTTTGAGACTTTACAGTTTTGTTGTTATTGCACAGCTTGTGCGAACATTATGAGGATTCCTGATCACAGTACTTATTACAGTAAGAAAGAGAGATATGTGAGGAATAATTAGTTATGATACTTTTTTACTTTAATAAATTATTTTATTTGCTAAGCTACTAGAACCAAATCAAGAACCTGTCATCTTCCCAAGTCAATTCTTTGCCCAAAGTCACCAGAATTACTTGGGCCATTACTTTGGTGGGCTATTCTAACAGCTAGGGAGCAGTTAAGTTATCATTACAGGACAGCTCTGGCAATAAAATGGTACATCCTAAACTGATGGTCAATCATCAAAACCCATCATACTTGTCCATGAAACCTTATGTTGACTTTGTACTTTCATCTGGAACCCACTTACAATATAAAGTGGCTTTCATTATTCACATGAATGAGCTATTTGTCAAAATGAACATATATGTCAATTTAACAATCAGTTAACACCTAGACTTTAAAGTTTTACTACCAATAAAAGATGGTTAGTTAAATTAATTGTTTCAATAGCGAAGCTTTTTTTATTGAATAATAAAAATTTCATATCTAGAATAATATTAAACATGAAATATACATGTCAATGCCTGTGAATTATACAATGAAAAGCACTTTGAATCTAGACAGGATAATACACAGTTTATATTTAGGAACTGTGACAACCTACAAAGAAAATACATCAGAAGAGTCTAAAACTTGATATGAAATTAATTGTTTCAATAGCGATGCTGATTAAAGTGTTCTATATGGAGAGACCACCTATTTAAAACTTGATATAGAAGAACTCTATTTGAGGAATGTGACCTTCACAAAAAATCTCATGCTGCATGGAATTCTTAATTATACATTTATACTCCTCCATTTTGCTCTACAAATAAATAAAATGTATTAAACACCTTGTTCTGGAACTTGTAGATTTCTTATTTTCAGGATTAGTCAGAAAAATGATTAGAAGTCCAATTTTTACAGGAACAACTTGGCCTATCAAAAATGGAGCAGAAAAAACCATTAAATCATCAGCCTTATGTCATCATAGTCCAGGGTAACTTAATACAAGATACGTTTAAGTATTCATCAACTATTGGATTTTTTTTCCCATTTATAGGAATGTTTAGTTTAAAAAGTATGTTTCCAACATAGACGCAATAAATGCACATAGGATGATATCTTGCAAGGTTGAATCCCAAACATATCACCCTAATAAACATGGGAGTCCAAAATCCATGCATCTGAGGATACTAAATGAGGACTCGTATGCACACTAAAGTCGAAGCAGATCTTGTGAGAGAAATTAAGTCAGAAAAGGGACCAAGTTTTGATAAATTATGTTGTGGCAATCAAGGTTTGACTTACCGGTCCGTATCGGCATACCGAGTTCATCTCGGTACTGGTACAGTACTGGTACCGGACGGTACATACAGTGCATACCGCCCGATATATTAAAATATAATATAAATATTTTTTATAATATAATATTAAAATATTAAAATATTAAAAAAAAAGAGAAAAAGGCGACGTCGCCTCGATCTTTCTCCCCGCGCGGGAGAAGGAGTGCCCGCGATCTGCGGGCGACGACAGCGCGCGGGCGCTAGCGACCCACGGGCGGCGACAGCACGCGGGCGCTAGCGACCTGCAGGCGGCGACAACGCGCGAGCAGTGACGGCGCACGGGCGAGGACCGCGCGCGGGCAATAGGTATTCTTTTTCTCCTCTTTTCTTTTTTTTTTCTTCTTTTTCCTCTTCTTCTTCCTCCCTTTTTCTCACTCAATCGACCGCCGACGGTCGATTTCTCCCTCAATCGACCGTCGACAATCGATTTCTCCTTTCAATCGACCGCCGACAGCCGAAATCGACCACCGACGGTCGATTTTTAGCAGAACCGCCCAGTAGCGAGCAGTCCACGTACCGGCAACCTGGCGGACCGGTATGTACCGCCTATCAAAATCGCAAACCTTGGTGGCAATCCACCAACTCAGTTATATCAAGGAGAAATCTAAAGCAAGCTAAATACCTGCAATTTTTTTCAGCTAAATGCCTACTTACAGTAATCCCTTTGTCAACTGAATTTCAGGAATATGCTGAACATTTAAGTTCAAGAATTGCTGCTTGCCAACTTAGCCAATCATTTGATCAAACACTCACAAACTTAACAAAGAATTGGGTGATAATATCATGCATATTTTAGACAGTTGGTAGAGTGGTGTCAAAAGGGAATTTCAGCAAATCAAAAGGGTCAGAATTGCAAAGAGAGTCTGACCACATCAAACAGGTGGGTGATTGGCAGGGTGTTTGGCTAAGCAAACATAAAGAGTGATTAAGATCACATAGAGGCAATAGAGCACTGTTGTACCTTCTACTTAAACCCTCCAACTGAGCTCTTTTGACCGCATCAGCTGGTGCCACTCCATCATTTTGCCAAGAAGTCATCATTCGAGCATCACCACAATAAAGAGCCAGCTTGTAAAGATATTCCTCTTCAGTTGATTCTAGATTTGCGGCTTTGATTTGCTCCTTTAGAAGAGTCATGGGCTCGAAAAGCCAGTCAAAAACTCTTCCTTCAGGTCTATTAATATATGTGAGTTCAACATTGTCTCCTATAGATAAAAGTAATTGACAGAACCATTTTAGTGTAATGAAAAATATTCTGAAAAGGAAAACCACGTTATGGGAGATCTAGGGAAGCATTCATACGCATGACAAAACCAACAGAACCACTCTTTATGGAACGGACAAAACACTGCAGAAAGACATATGAAGGTATCCCAATGTTAATGGTTTTGTTCTTTGAATTTTGCCATTGTTCCAGATCTGATATACGTATAGCACCAGCTCGAATAAGCTCTTTCCCAACACTCTCACATGCCATGAAAAAGTTATCCCATATCTAAGAGAAAAATATGTCAGCAGAAAAAAAAGGAATCAGTGAAATCAAAAGGTAATGCATCACATCTAACCACTATGGCTTTCAGTTCCTGCATCTTCATTGAAGCTGTCTTAATCAATGGACGTTTTAAAGGAAAAGACTCTTCTCGTGTTGAAGCCCGCTTTATTGGAAGTGATGCAGAGCGGGAAATAGCTGCCTTACGATATTTAGGTCTGGCTGCCCACAAAAGAAGATGTTTTAAAAAATACAAGAAAGATGCTGTAATAATCCACAGAATGGTTAAGCAGCAGCGAAACCAACAAAAACTTCATCATATCACTGAAAAATCCAAACAAGTATCAGCAAATTTAGCTTGACACTATATTGCAATCAGTACTCAGAGAAGTCCTATGGATGATTTCATCAACTCATTTCCCCCTTGACCTCCCAGTCCCCTTTATGCACAAGCCCAACAATCATTCAAACGCCTTGTTCTTTCCTCCTAACTCCATAACTGTGACATAGTCTTTGACCTTATATAATTCAATGTTGTTCTTCATGCTTATGCCATTGTGTTTCTTCCCTACGTTCATGATGTCTAATGCCATCCAGATCTAATGGTTAATGAATATGGTCATGCATGATCGACATTCAATGTGATTTTTTTCAAGATATTGGATCAGATCAGATTATTATTTAAGTCATTGGGTCAAACATGCTATTCATATCCAATTTAAACCCCACCATACTGAACCTGACAGTTGACAGCCCTACTGCTAGATGTATCAACCCACATGATGTGCAATTATATTAGCAGAGGATGTAGGTTTTGCAGAAGCAATATACACACAAACGTGATCGAAAAGATACCTTGGGAAGCATGAGCCTTCACGAAGGTAGAGGAAGTCGTTAGTGAACTCATCAAACATAGATATTACAGCTATAACATAAAGAATTCCACTCGTTGTAGAATTTTCCTAAAAGAAAAAAAATAATGTTAATAGGAGTCAGAAAAAAAAATCAGTGATTTCTAAAGTAACTTAGAAATTTCATGAGGAGATGTAAGCTCAATGGTGATATTGACTTTTTTTAAAGACTACAAATGCAGTACTCAGATTAGACTTGCTTGATATGCAACAGCAGCAGCATAACATCCAAGGCTCAAGCTTGAAAGAATTCCTGCTATAGCTGTCAACCCAACAGCCACAGGCCATAGTAGAATCAAAAGTCCAGCAAAAGGAACACAAACACTTTCCAAGAATGGACCTGACCGTCCGATAAGATCTTGAATCAACTGCCTCCATCCTTTGAACAGCATGATGGGTACTTTATACAGTACTATAAGGTTAATCATGGGCACGTCGATAAGCATACCTAAGATTCCTGCCAATATGTATCCAGGTACATGTGATATCCTACATAATAAAAGTAAAATAAATTTATTACTAAGATGAGGCAGAAATCCTTTGAACATTATCACTGAACTTCATGCAGGTAAAGAAAACAGCAATATTCATCCTACAGAATAAGAGTAAAATAAATTTATTACTAAGATGTGGCAGAAATCCCTTGGTTGAACATTATCACTGAACTTCATGAGGTAAAGAAAACAGCAATATCCAAACAAATGATAAAGACAATAAGAATATGGAAGACCAAAATAATATTAAAACAGGTGTAGCTTACAATGGGAAAATTTGGCAAGTTGGAACCAACTACAAATAGATGTTACAAGGCTTGACTTTTCTGGATATCCTAATTTAATAGGACCTCAATAAACAAACAGAAGTACTTATTCTTGGAGAACTGTAGTCCTTAGAAAAGTTCAAAAATGTAATACACATATATACATATGCAACATCAGCCTTTGAGAAAGGTACCTTAAGTCCATGATTGTCTCACCACCAGCCTCAAGCAATCCATCCATAACCGAGAAGTAGGAATGGAAACAAATATCCTTAAAGTCACGCACAATAGTAAACCCTCCTTTAATTGAGCTCCAAGTACCAGCCTACACAGTAAACCATCCAAATGAAACCTCGTCTAACAGGTACTGGCAATTAGTTTCAAAATGCAAAAGCATTAGGGGAAGGGAAAAAAGTGCAGAATAACTACAAGATTCACACCGTGAAGCATTCAGATAACTTATTTGGAACGTCCTCCCTAACAGCCTCAAACGTTGCCATTAGTGGCAAAGCAATTGCAAAACCTAATCCTGCTAAAATGGTACCAATCAATGCGGAAAGAGGCCATAGTAGGATAGGAATCGGCATCAGCAACAGTATAAGAACCCTCAGCAATGAACCAAATCTCTTTGTCCTGCCACGCCAAATTTCAACGAGAAAGCTAATTATATCTCCACGAGTCAAATTTTTAACAGGCAAGAAAAGAATGAATTTCTCACAATAACAAAAAGATTAGATTAAAAACAATAGCAAGCAGTAAGTAAGGGATAATAGATAAATGCATTCATGATAATTTTTGAAGCAATAGGAGTTGAAAGACTATAACTTTACTACGATGGGTAAGTTGTGGTGGAAAATCATGAAATCTGGCAATGGCGATGGACTGATAACATCAGCGCCAGAAAAGATGAAAGGTGGAAGCTTGTCAAATGCAATGATGAGATCTTAAAATACCGACAAGGTAGAAAAGAGACCGACAAGACTTGATTCCTACTGTGTAAGAACAACGGCTCTTAACGGAGGATGAAATCACAACAGAAAGGGATGGAAAGAAGAAGAGGAAAGACGATCATAGGGATCAAGTCACGGACCTCGCGATACAGTAACAGGTCCAGACGGTATGCAACGGGTACAGCCCGAGGATCAAGGCGGCGTTCCCGACCAAGACAGTGACGAACACGATCGGCGCGATGAAAGCCGCTGAATAAAATGGAGAACACAAGTAAACGTCAAGATAAAGAAGGGAAAAAGAAGGAAGAGGGCTAAAGATCCAACCTTTGACGACCGCGAGGAGGAGAAGCAGCAGGAAAAATGGCAGGAAGGCGACGAGATGGCATAACCGAGAGATGAGTCCTTCTGGGACATCCATCGCAGGCCACCCCTCTCTCTGTGGGGTTAAATCGAACCTACGCACTGCTGCTGCTCCGATCGATTCCCAAGCTTTGGTTTATATAATGACGCGACAGAGAAGCTTGGGGAAAACGATGGCTCGTAGTAGTTGTCGTAGCCGTAACGAGTTCTTTAAGCGGTGTCGCGCTGTCGACAGCCTCAGTCTAACCCCGAATTCGTGCCACTGCTCCATCCCGGCCATTTTGCCTGTTATTTTCACACCTTTTTTTTATAATTATTATAGTATAAAATAGGATGATTTTTCTGAAAAACTTTTCTTAAGAAGGTGGTTTTTTTATTTCTTTTTCATAAAATACTTTTTATTTTTTTTAATCTTATAAATCTGTAAATATCCATCCTTTCTCTTTCTCACTCCTATCTTGAGGCCCTATTGTGAGTCCATCATGCCGGTCATACTCACTTCTATGCGTACTTCCCTATCTATCATCTTTTCTTTTTATGCGTCCTTTCTCATTCGTAATGTCCGTCATCTCTACTCCTCGGAGTAGATGAAAGACAAAGGTGACGAGTATGACAGGCGGGAGAGGATAGGAAAGGGGATGAGACGTGATAAGCGAGGAAGGTAAGACCTTGCAGTGATGAGCATAGGTTGAAAGCGATGAGTACAAGAAGTGTGGAAGGGCATCGCATAGATGTGGCGAGACCTTCCAATGGAACAGGGGTTAAGGTAACGTGCACTGCTAATATGGAAGAGTATTGGACATAGGTGATGTAGTCTAGTGATGAAAGCAAGAAAAAAAGACGATAGGTTGTGAACGGTTAGCGGTGTCAATGCGACAAAAACGATGAAAACGATAGACAAAAGAAAGGAAAAGGAATGACATTTATAATATTATAAAAAAATAGGGGCACTATATGAGAAAAATAAAAATAAAGGAAAAGGAATGACATTTATAATATTATAAAAAAATAGGGGCACTATATGAGAAAAATAAAAATAAAGGTATCTTCTGAAAGAAAAAAAAAGATCTATTCAGAAAAATAATCTATAAAATATATGAATAATTTATTATAAAAGAATCTTACTTTTGGAACATCTCATTTTTCAGAATTTATTTGGAGATCATTAGGCGGATTCATTGAACCACTTGTTTAAATTAATTAAATCAGTATATTTTACGAAATTAGATTTAAAATTCTTAAAATAATAAAAAAGAATTATTTATATAACATTTGTCATCTATTACGAAAGTTTGGGACGAATGGGATAAGTTACACATGCAAATAAAATGCGTTATACTCAGTTGTAAAATTAAATTTTACGTAATTTTTTTTTTTTGTTGATCTTGATTCCGTGATTGAGTATGATGCCTTATAAGAAATCCCATTGAGTATGATTCTGCACTCGATCGGAACATATTTTATTAATGAGTGTAATAATATAAAAAATTATCGAAATCATCTTATTATTCGAACCCTGTGAACGATATAATAAATAGTTCCTAAGGGAAAAGAACACACACACTTATATTTTCGTCTATCTTATGATGCCTCCAACAAATTTCGAAATGTTTACGGTCCGTCCCATTAACCATAAAGCGAAACCTTTTACGGTTAAATTACCCCCCCCCAAAAAAAAAGGAAGGGAGTAAATTATGAGTAATAAATTAAGAGAAAACATCATCATCATCTAAAACTCGAGATATTTATTATAGGAAAAATATCATGATGACATGGTTTAAGACCATCACTTGCATAAATAAATGCAGCATAAATAAATGCTGTGCAAAAGATGCTTCTCCAAGGCAAGGCAAATAATTTCGCCAGTTTACGTACACAGAGCTGTGTCGTCATCCATCATTCGAGTTAGGGAATAGTCTTGATGAATAGAATGCATGCTCAACTTGGTGGGGGCATGACAGCCCTCATGATTCCCTGCTTCGTTTTATTGGCCATCTTTCTTTGGCTTTGGCTGCATGCATGCAGGTGGGTGGGTGGGTGGGTGGGTAGGTAGGAGATCAGAGAGAGAGAGAGATGTGTCTTATTTGATTCCGAGAGGGATCATAATAAATAACAAAATAACAAAAAGAGAGAGATAACATTATCTTCATGGATCATAATAAATAACAAAAAGAGTCAAAAGAGAGAGAGAGAGAAAAGGTAAAGTGCTTCCCCTCGAATCTGTTCCTCCAAACTTTGCATGTGTTTGTCGTGAGAGTGATCGAGATGAGGAGAGATAACTTTAATATATGTTGGTATGAGTTATTCTCGAGTGGGCATCTACAAGTCATGATCAAAGTTGTGACGTGATAGTCCACTCGTATGATTCCACCTGTACTGTTCTTTTCTTTTGAGGCCTAAGTACCAATTGTTGCGAGTTGTTTGGATGAGATGTTTGCTCCATGAAAATTATTCTGGTTCCTAACTTCGTCTTTTCCCCTTTTTATTTATACAATAATTGACACCATCTAATCGTTCATTCTTTGATTTAGTCATAGCCATGATTTGTTCCAACCAAATTATCATTACATACATATTTACACTAATTATTGATGTACATCAATTTTTACCAAATTTAAAAAAATAAAATTATATTTTTTATTATAAATAATTAAAAATATATCAATTCAAACCGGAACCAATAACTGAAACTGATTATTCCAATTTTGATTCAATTCTGATTTTAAAATTTGTTAAATCAAAACCAGCTATGAGTATTTAGACCTAACTTAAACTTAATGTCAATTTTATTAAATTTGGATCATCTTTGACGGCAAATGATCTCACCTAGTTATGAGAACGATATTTCAACATATCGTCCAATGGACTGGCCATATAGTTTAATGCGGCATCCTCCTCCAGTATTGATGTGAAACTACAGATTTCCCAAAACCACTAAATATGAATGCAAGTGTTTCAAGACATGTCTGAGTAAAAACCAAAATGGGCCACAATCTAGCCAAGGCTGTCATCACTGAGACATCATTAAGAAGCAACAAAAGATGGGTTTCGTTCAATCACTGGAACAATACGTACCACAAAAACTTGCAGTTGGTCAACTTCTGAAACCAAAAACATCATCAGGTTCCAACATAAACTGTTCCATGTTGTATTTTGAAAGGTCAAGCAAAATCTTTAGAATTCTGAAATTGTGGCTGTAAAAAGCTGAATCATCAACTTCTATAACCAAGCATCATTCTTTCCTACATTTTTTTGGCCCATGTACCCCAGTTGACAGCTTGAGCAAAAGTATAGTTCCACAATGGCCTTTGCAAAACTTTGAAGAGGTCAAGAAGGTATTCATGTCTTGTGCCTCTTCCTTAATCTGCTAGCAACACTATCATGGATTGGTTTAATATCATCACAAGATTCATTTTTCTTCTTGATCTTGCTTCTAAGCTTTGTGGGACTCTTTTCTGCAGTATCTTCTGCAACATGGTCCTCTGAACTTTGTACCCCATTTTCAGGGAGAGATTCATTTTCCTTGTTAATATTGCTTCCAAGCTTTATGGTACCTGGCACCTTGCTGTTTTCTCCATCATAGTCTGCATTTATGTTAGATGAGTCTTCTGCAGAGACTGATTCAGAAGAATTCAGATCCCTAGAAATTGTCTGTTGCCGGCGTGACTGAATAAGATAGTGCGCCACAGACTTGTATCCCATTCTGGCAATCTGGATAGAAACAGATAAGTGTTACCATGCATCAAACCCCAAGTCGGATCAACAGACAGCTGCATATTTGAATGCTAAACGTAGGACAGAATAAGGTTCCCATATCAGTCTGTACCGGTATACCAAGTTTATCTCGGTACGGTATGATACCCGATACCAAGTGGTACACACAATATGTACCGCTCGATATAATATAATATTTTTATAATATAATATATATTAGAAAAAAATAAAAAAACTCAACGACGTTGCCTCGGTCCTTCTCCCCGCATGGGGAGAAGGAATCGCCCGTAGGCGACGAATTGCGCAGGCGACCTGCAAGTGACGAACCACACGGGGGAACCGGTGAAGAGTAGCACATGAGGTATTTTTCTCCTCTTCTTCTCCTTCTTCTTCTCCTTTTTTTATTTCTCCCTCAATCGACTACGATGGTCGAAATTGATCGCCAACGGCCGATTTAGGCGGTACCACTTGGTAGTGGGTAATCCGCGCACCGGTCAGCTGACGGACCGGTACGTACCACCCAATACAGGGCCTTACCACTCAGTAAGGCAAACCTTGGGACATATAAAATAAAAAATAACTCATATCATCTAGAAGCTATTTGATACTATTAATGGAAAAGATTGACACAGAATAACAAGTATTTACTTTTCTGTACAGGGGGCCAGTGGGGCCCCATCCTTTCTTGATTCGACAGAAACTGCAATTGCAGATGCCACGACAAACTGGACAGATCCAATTGGGATTCTTGATGGCCTCCAAAACATTCTCACCATACCTACAGAACGATCAGTATACCAATAACTAATTAGAAACTAACAAGACCTAAACGAATTAAGCTGGCTTAAATTATGGCAAGTGGATTTATTTTTCCATAGATTGAACGCAACTGCTGAGATATCTAGATATTCCAAAGTTTTCGGCCTATCTGCATGATTTTTCTATACAACCAACTTTATTATTTCTTGGAAAACAAGCAACATTTTATTGGTAATATCTTTTTGGGGATTCAATCAGTAGCTATTTCATTGTACAAATGGACAAAAGAATGCTGCATGGCATTTACATTTACTAGTTATTAGAAAAAGAAAAAGAGATATGTTTGCTATCAGAAGAATTATCATGAACAGAGAAAGTGAAAAAGCCAGTACTGACAAAATCAATGGATTTCTGATTTTGGTGGTTATATGATTAGAAATGAGTGTCATACCTCATCCCATTGAACCACCTCATACTCAACTAGCAGCTTTTCAGTTAGAACTTAATACTCTTAATAACTTGCAACCAATCTGGTGAATCTCAAGATGCTACAAAATTGTCAGTTATAAAAACTTTCCTTGAGAAGAAAATTACTTCGCTTGACCAATGCAAAACCTGTTTATCACTAGTTGTTATAGAAGTACAAAAACTGCAAAAAAAATTGCAACCATCACCACCAATAACATGCAATTATGTATGTTAACAAGCATAATGCCTCAATACTTGGAAAGAGCAATAGTAAACTTCATAATAAATCATCCCTCCCTCCCACCCAAATACTCTCTCTTGTTGATCACTTCCAGGTCATGTTGATCACCCAAAGAAAAGATGATGATCCAAACCCTCCAAGACTCTGAAGAGGTAGTTGCACAATGGAAAGGAAGTACTTGATGGTGGCAAGTTTGTGGTGGTGCACAGAGCAACTTCAAGTATATACTACCTCAAACATCACCATTTCTAGTACACAAGAACCAAAAAGTTTAGGTTATTGCAAACTATTTTTCAGTTGCCACCAAATGACAGTCAATTCATTGGTGTTGCATAGAAGGGATGAAAGGGAGCTGTGAGCGTGTTGCTTGTAAAACCCTACCAACTTGACCCCACCTCTGGTGAAGCTGATAGGAACCTCTAGGGTTCTATCATAGAGAAAGGGGGATAAACAATCACTTCGAGGGGATCAACTTCCTAGGGATTTGCCAATGACTAAGACCATATTTTCCTCATTGATGAAAAAGAAATAGTTATACCCTTATGTATAGAATTCTTCCGATAGTCCCTCTGGACTTGGACTCTTCCACCTGGAGTCTTTCTAAACTTGAACTCCTAATTAAATAATAACAATTAAATAAACGCCTAGTTGACTCCAACTGGGCTAACCAAACCACAAATTATATGGCTCAAACATGACTCAAAAATTCAGAAATTTAATAGGGTCCTAACAGAGGCTCAGATCGATGACACCGGGGCAGCAATCAGATTGGTTTCTGGGCTATGAATTTTAAAATTCTATTGATACATGTTCTATTTGCCCTGAGTTGAGTCCTCAGGAATGGATCACTTTTGATGTCAAAGAAGTGGATAACAAAAATAACCAATTTTTATTTTATAAAAACTTTATTATTAAAGATCCTTCTAACACAAAAGAATGAAATTGGAAGAGAAGAAAAATATGCTCAAATTATAGAACTCTTCCTTTCATGTGTATGCAAAAGCCAAAGGTAGATAAAGAAATATACCTCATGAACAAACAATCTCCACAAAATTGGCCCTGGCCAATCTTACACTTGCTGCAGTGTGTTCGGTGACCAAGAGTTTTTTGCCTGAAAAATGTGTTGTATATTTTAAACCAGACAACCTTCGTATGCTTAAACAAAAAGCTGAAATGAGTTGAATGGTAGTTCAGAAGTATTGAAGCAACTTATCAATGACACACGACACAACAATGCACGCCTAACTCTTTTCTAGTGCTAATAATTCAATCACCAATTTTACTTTGAAAATCATCTAAATGAGCATAAGGGCTAAATATGATTGGAGAGGTTTATTGAAGTGCAAGTTATTAAAGAGCGGCTTCATTATACATCTGTAAAAATCAAATGCTGTCTGAGATCATGCAGACTTCCTCAGATGGATCATCTAGGCTGACGGCTATGGCAAAGGATATAGAAAGTGAGGAAGAATACATATCCATACGAAAGTAAGAGATAGAAAAATCCCCAACATATACAAAATCCATCTGATAAAAAACTGCAGACCAGAAAAGATAAAGAAAAAAGAGACCTGATAGATCACCGGAAAGTGTATGCAGTACCACAAATTCTGCATGAAGCAACATAATCAGAAAAAAATGGAAGTTGCAGAAATCATTGGTTACCTGCACTGGTGACATGACTTTCCTATTATCTGATCATATATTCGCCTTCCATCATTACCATACCCATCCACAAACAGAGTCCAAGTTGTCTCACATTTACCTAGAAGCTTCTCATGCTCATCTGTATAAATCTCTTCCTTTGCACCTTCCCCAATCGAAATTGAGTCATTCATCTCAGAGCCCACATCTTTCTTTATGGGAATTTCTGCATAGCTAACTGGGGTTATATGTTGCAACCTAAGATGAACAATAAATGAACAAGAAAAGGGACTTCATCAATACCCAAGAAATAAATATCCAAGTTAATTATTAAAAGGAAGAGTTAAGAAAATCTGCTTCAATGAAATATATCCAGTAAAAGGGAGGCAAAAAAGAATAGTGCAGCGTATATGACAAAAATGAAAAAAAAAAACATTAATCTTGAATTGCGAATGCCCTTGACTCTTAATTAAAGCCTTATCTTTCTTTGAAAACATGAATAAACCTGGCAACCTCGAAACCCTAGAAATTTGATGCTGCCGCGAAAACGAGAGAAATCAAATCCTAGAAAGACATGGGCAACAAAAACGGGCAGCAAGCCGGAGTCAAATGATCGGAATCACAATTAACTCCTCCAGCAAATTGCTGACGAAAGCTACAGAAGAACACCATGAATCCCTCACCGAAGGTCTGCTTATTAGTCCAGAAAATTGGTGATGAAAGCTACAGAAGAACACCATGAAAAAAATCCCTCACCGAAGGTCTGCTTATTAGTCCATGAACGGAATATAAGAATACCAAATTGAGAAAAGGCTAAAACCCTTGAGAAGCCCCAACGGCGAACGAATGCCACGGAAAACTGGAATCGCCCAGAAACAAGAAACGCGATCCCACGGGATGAAACCAAGACTATAAAAGGGAAAGAAACAAGACACACCTAGAAGAGCGCCTCGGTGGTTGAATCCGCGGCTTCTGGCTACTCGTGGTGCCGATGGTGGTGTCCCTCTTCCTCCGATGTTGGTCGGAAGGAGCGGAGGATGAAGGGTGTTGGAGGTGAGACTTGAGCCGGAGGGAGAGGTCAAGAATGCCGAGCTTCTCCAGCCTCTCCATGTTCTCCCTGATCCTCTCGTCCCGGAGCTTCTCATAGGCGTCCGGGGTGGAGGCGCCGGACGAGATCGGTGGCGGAGGGGGAGAGGATGGACTGCTCCCCCGCTCCCTCCTCGTCTCACTCCGCACCTCCTGCGTCGTCGAAGTCTCGCGGGTGGACGCGCCAGATGAAATCGGTGGCGGAGGGGGAGAGGATGGAGTGCACCCCCGCTGTCTCTTCTCCCTCCGCGGCTCATGCATCATCGGAGTCCCGCGCTCCACCGCGAGAGACGCCATGCCTCTTGTGGTCACCATCGCCGTCGCTCTTCTCCCTCGGCTGGCTCAAAACAGAGGAGGAGAGAAGCGACCCCGGGGGGGGGGGGGGGGGGGGGGGGGCGGGTGGAGGGGGGAGGGGGAGAGAGAGACGGAAAGAAAAGAGCGCTTAAAAGCATAGGGAAAAGGACGGATTCAAAAGCCGCACGTTTCACCTCCGGTGAGCGGACCGCAAAAGTCTGCAATCGTCGAGGGGCCGAAGGGGCGTCAGGGATGGATGGTAAAGCGTAGCGAAGTTAACATGGGTAATGTGGCCAAACCACAGCTGTCCATCATAGAGATCTGAAAGATGATACGTTTCCGGACACAGTGACATCAAGGCTGAGATAATTTTACATAAATATCCCACTAAAGTGTTTTTTAATAGCCATTTTCTTCCGGTTGAAATATGTTGAAAATTTTGTCCAAAAGTTGAAAGAAATCTGAATCAATTTGCTACAATAGTGAGAAATCTATCTATCAAACTTATGATCAAAACATATCAAACCATCCATTTAAAAAGTTGTGGTGATGTCATTAACATATATTAATCATTAGCTTAGCACACCACTGCTCATAATACATAATAATTATACTTCAGAAATTTCAAAATATATGGTGAAACCCTAATATGAAATAAGCTTTCTCATATACATGCACAAAAACACAATCCCATAAGTTTAAGAACATTACATACAGTTGGAAAGACTAAAAAGGTGGGTTCCATGTGAAGTAAAATAACTTGTTTCTCTCCCTCTGGTCTCTACTCATAATTTTAACACATTTGAACAAAAATCTCTACCTACAACATTAACAAGTTATCCTAAACTTACTATTTAAGATCGACTACATAAATCCTTTTTCGCTCTCCATCATTCATATCCTGGGTTAAGTCGAGTGCATTCAGATTGAAAAAGACACATTCTCCGAAACATCAAGGATGAGGCCTAAACAACCTCCACCCCCAAATTTACAGATGGTGTTAGGAAAAATGCCACTGCTGACTCCACTGGCCATGAAGGCTCAGCAGCTGATTCTACTGGCAATGAGAAATCAGCAGTTGCCTTTCTTGTCCTTGAAGCCTCAAAAACCGACTCCACCGGACATAAGAACTCAGAATCTGATACTGCCAAGTGTAGACCCTTGCCAGTTGGTTCTGATGCTGGTTGGAAAAGCTTTGCCATTACCTCTTTGGAAAGCTCGGTGTAATGAAATTCTATCTGAAGACGGTGGTGAATTAGTGAAGTTGTCAGTCCTTTTCTTAGATCAACTTGGAGTTCCCTGACCGGGATGGCAGCGAGAAAGCTCTTTATGTACTCCTTGCAGGATTCCTGCCCTCGGCATATCAGTTCATCCTCCATGATAGCATCCCCTATCTCCTGCTCCCCAGAAAATTCCCCCTGCTTTCTAGTATCATTATGTTGGACTTGAGTTTCAGCATCTGGCACATTGCCACAGCCAGGTCTGCTTTCATTCTTATGTTTGTGAATTGTTGTGGTGCCATCGAATTTTAAAATGTAAGCCTGGTTGCACCCTTCATGAAGTCTCTCCCCAAGCGTGTCAATAATGTAGTAAGCATCATGCTCAACCTTGAGGATGAAGAAGTGATCATTCCAGCTAACGATGAAAATGTGAGGACCACAATCAGAAGAATACTCTGGTTTAGTTCGGTTGATTTCATCCCAGATGTTGTCAAAGGACATTGCCCCATGCAGGAAGTTGAAGCTGTCACTATCATCAGTTCCTTCAGGATGGAAGAACCCCACAAAGGATTTTGCAGGGACAATAGAAAGCGGTCGAATTTTTGCCTCCAGAACAGTCTCAAGGTCAAAGTGTTTGTCAGGAAAATGTTCCCTGTATGTCTGGTTCTCACAAAGCATCCTCCAATCTAGAGAACCTTCTCGTATGAGATTGTCAAATTGAGATTTGATGGGCATCATATGGGGATTAGCCTGAAACCAATCAGCAATAACAGCAACAAGCACAGTGCAAGCACTCTCACCAGATGCTTGTTCACTCCTCTGGTCAATGGATGCAAGGAATGCTTGGGTGCAGAGCTTCAAGCTACCATCACGGCTTATTACCTCCTTCAGCTCCCAGCTTCCTACCACAAAATTATCGTCACCAAAGTTGGATACTGCTGAACAGTTTGCCACCTGTGACGTTGTAAATGGTTCTCATATACAAAGCAGATTACGCATGTATAGCCACCCATGACATATTAAAAATAATTTTATTTTCTGTGTATAAACATAAAATCTTTAATTTTATAAATCAAAGATAACAACATAAGCAACACGAAAAGAACAAACACAATAAGATAAAATTTGAACAAACACAAAAATTGCATCATCTTTGGGTGTTTATTAAATGCCTTTGACACAATCGTTTAATCACTACAAGTATATGTACCTAACGCAAGCTCATATATATTTTTCATGGTAAATCTAGGTAATATTAACTATCACATGAGGTATAAGAGTCATTATGCAAAAGATAAATTTGAAAAATGATAACATACCACAGCACAAGTTAATCCTCCAAAAGAGCAAAGCTGACGACGATCAAAATCTATGTCATCCCCACCCTCTTCTCCATATGATTTCTTTAGCAGAGGCTCCCCTTTAGCCTTTGGAGATCTGAAGTTGAGCCTGGTCTTTTTCCACGGAATGATGCTCCTCTTTGAAACAAAGGAAACAGGGTGCTCAGGTATAGATATTGATGGCGCATCCTCAACATCTGAATAACTGACATCTGATTTTTTGTGACTGTAGTAAACCAGATCATCATAATCTGTATTTGTCATCATGTCAGAGTAAAATGATCCTTCGATGTAGTTTGCCGATGCCAAGGTTCCATAACTAAAAGATCTTCTTTCACTAAAATCATCCTTGTTTTCTTCTACATTTTCGACATCATTGAGGGAGTCTGTGTTACAAGGGTATGCATGTTCAGCATCCTCATTCCTAGGAGAGCATTTCTCTTCATTGCCATAATCCTCTTGGTATGCTTTTTTTGCTTTTCGACTTAAAGCTAAAGCTTTAAGTATATTCACTTTTCTCAAACCAGATTTAAGAGTATGTGGCTCATCCTTCTCACAAGAGAATTCATCACCAAGGGGAGGTGACAAGGGGACAGGAACTATAGAACTCTGCACTGCCTCTGTCTGTTCTTGTATGGTCCTCAACTCGAGTAAGCTAAGTGCTAACTGTGACAGGAAGCTATAATGATGTCAGTAAATATGAACGTCAATGATGACAGAAGGTAAAAGTGGCAGATTCCAATTTAGAATATAATATTGCCACTATTGTAGCAAAAGATACAAATCCATGTGTTGATCAACAATAAGTTGAATACTAAGCAAAACAACAATGAATCTTTGCAATCACTTTGATTAGATTGTTTTAATTAACGAGTGATGTTATTTGGGCAGTTGATTTGTTGTTTTACACTATTTTTTTGGACACAAAACATCACGGCAAAATCAACAGAGAGTAACGTACATATAACGTTGTCTGGGATTCAGTAGGGATGCCCATTGGCATCAAAGGAACATCGATCTCCATCTCTTTTTGTTCTGCAGTAGGAGCAAATTCTGCCAGGTTCACAGAAGCCATGCCAATCATACAGGCCTTGATCTTAGGACCTTCACTTAGACCCTAATGAGAAGATAAAAAAGAATATACGTAATCAGATAGTTGTGTTCAGCTTAAGGGGAAACTAAACCTCCTTCAGAGCATACGCTTGTAAACATAGAGATTACATGACCAGAAGGAAGAATACTGTCAACAGCTGGAAAATAAGAATGGAAACTGACATATAAAGTTCAGAATATTTGGAAAATAAACCTTCCATGGAGAATTTGTAGAGTTACAATCAAAAATTTTCAAAGGAAGGGCATTGTGTTAAAGGTCTAGTCAACTGATTATGGATTTAGGACTTAACGTGTTAAAGGTAAAAATGAGGAGGTTTAGTCAACAACACTGACAAGGAATTCTTGATTCACGAACTACTCAGACTGTATAAACTATTGACGAATTTTCTTGAAAGGTCGCTCAAAATCAGCCATTTCAACCCAGAAAAAGAAACAGATTGCAGTTTTTTGACATGACAATTAATGGACATGAAATTAACAAAACACCAAAAAAATTGATAAAGCATGTCTATGCAAAGCACAATAACAATCTAATACCACTTATGCACTGAGAAATTTGATAACTTACGAAATGAGTTGTTTTGATCCCGATCAAAACCCTAACAAAAAGATAAAAAGGAAACACCAAATCGTACTTGGACAATCTTTAACAAAAGCATAAAAGCTTGTTGGGAACTAGAAGCAAGAACATAAGCGCAAATTGTAAGAGCAAATTAGGACTTACCGTGAAAACGGCGAAGGCGATCTCCCAGGGTAGGAAGGCGCCGTTCTCCTTGTGAGCGGAGAGGGTGCAAGCGGTGAGGAACACCTCGTCCCACTCCACGACGCCGCCTTCCCGGACCTTCCCCTCCCTCGTCCGGTTCCGCCGCACCCCGCCGCGCCGCAGAGAGCTGAGCGCCGTCTTCGGGCCCTTCCACCTCACCTCAGCCGCGGCAGCAGCTCTGGCCCCCAACCCCGACAGGCCCTCGATTCTTCGCACCACCAGCCGCACCTCGTACCTCTTGGACTGCAGCAGGGACCACGGCCGCCACCTCATCATCCTCGCCACCATCTGCCGTGCGACCACCGCCGAAGACCCAAGCAAACGGGTGGAAACCGAGATGGATCCTCCGCCTTAGCGTCGGCTTTATACAGCTTTACCTCCGATGCCAACAGTAGCACTCACTACATGTATTAGTTTACATATAAACCCTTATTATCACCGATAATGACCAACAGTCGTGACAAAAAAAGTTCGAAATGGAAGGGTATTTTGGGCATATGGGAAAAGAATTGTAGATTGCGTATTCGATATGGTTAAAAATAAAATTACCATCTGGCAAACGACAGCTACATAATTCATTTACGTATTTATGGGTGAATTTTGACTTCTTTTCTGGATTAATCTGGTAACATCTCCCTATTACAATTCGTATGATGCAAAGAAGATTAGAAAAATGTGGACTTTATGACATTTAGAAACCGGGCTCCCTCATTTCTTGAGTTGTTACCATCAGTTCATCACAGTAAAGAAGATGATAGCAAAAGGAAGCGTCCGTTCCCAACTCCTGCAACCTATTCGATGGCATTTGTCCCATCCAAAGCCTTCCCCCAAGTCAACCGCAACGACGGAGAGGAGAGGTCCCCTTGCATCGTCTTTCCAAAGGCAATAATGTTGGATCCATGGTTTCACATGCAAACAGCGGCCCATTCATGTTGATGTGACGCCGTCGTCAGAACCGTGGTCTCAGCCTCATCCTTCTTCACCTCTCCTTCATTCACTTTTGAGCTCTGCAACAGCAGTATCTATCATCCATCCCGGAAACCTCCAAGTCAACCTTGTTGTTTCAGCACTACAGGATGGCGAGTCAGCGGAGACTTCGGTACACGGATCACTGTCCATTATCAGTATTATTATTATTATTATCGTCATCAACCACTGCCGACCATATCGCTGGAAGATCGAAACTGTGCGTGTCACTTTCAGAAAACAAAGTGGAAGAGAGATCAAAGTCAACTCGTGTTCCGTGGATTGCCGGTCGGTGTGCATGCCGCCAAAAAATGTCTGACCTCACTTCACCGAGTTCAGGATTGATGGTCTTAACCTACTCTCCACGAAGACGAAGCAATTACAATTGGTTCGTTAGACTGTCACACGCGTTACCTGATCTCCCTTCCTGTTCTCGGTGGTTTATTGCCTGTGCAGAAAGCAGCGGTCATCGACCACACCGCAGAAAGGTAGAAGATGATTCTGATACATAGATTATATAGACACAGCATGGAGAAAAGAAATGTTCAGAGAAAGAGACTGGTCACCGAGAAACTTAGCAGATATGTTCCTCGCTTTACAGTGTCGAGATTCTAATAATCGAGTCATTTGGTGGTGATGATGTGACAAACTGAGGAGCTAAGGCGAGCTGCAATGGACTCTTTGGACTTGACATCCCATAAGGTTCTCGATTCCCTGTTTCGATGTTGCCAACTCAAGTCATTCCTTCAATTTTTTTGGCCAATGTGTTCCTCGCCGAGCCCATTATTGTTGACCAGATGTCTTCTCCAAGCCCAATACAATATCAAAGACTTAATGTTGCAACACCTGCTGCTGCTCTTGAAATAACTATGCTACCTCACTTGTACAATATGTATATGGACTGTGTTATATTTGTTTGTTTTTCTGCACAACTTTAGGAGAGGGAAAAAAAAAATAGTTGAGAAACTAGGATTACTTGTAAAAAAAAAATAGTAGAGTACCTATTATATCGATTAAAAGATAGAATATAAATATTTTAAATACTAATAAATTTCATCCTTATTTAAATTAAATTTAGATCTATATATGTATCTTTTATTTTATCCCATCCTAACTAAATCCTAACTAATTGAATTAATCTTAACACATCCCTTTAATTCAAATAGTTGTAACTTGAAGTTGTTTTTAGAAAAAATAAATTTTTTCATTCGCCAAAGCTTTTGTGAAGATATCAACAAGTTGTTTCTCGCTTTTGTGAAGATATCAACAAGTTGTTTCTCGGTGTTATAGTAGTCCATTTGAATTTTTTTTTTATCAACCAATTTATAAATAAACTGATATAGAACTTCAATATGTTTGGTGTGCCCATGGAATATATGATTCTTTGTCGTTGTAATAGTAGACTTGTTATCACAATAGATTTTAGTTGATCTATTTTGTTTTTTTTGAAGATCTACTAGAATTCTTTGAAGCCAAACTATTTGACATGTTGTACTTATAGCTGCAACATACTCTGTCTCAGAGTTTGAGAGAACAATACATTCCTGTTTTTTTTTTTTGTCCACGAAGTCACACTTGAGCCAAAGCTGAAAACAAATCCCGAAGTACTTTTCCTGTCATCTAAAATTTGAGTATATCATTTGGCAACCAAACGAGCTTTATGTTTCTGCAAGGAGCCATCAGCATTAAATTTTGACTTGTACACCCATATAAGTCCAATTACTTTTTTTTCTAGAGACAAATCTATCAATTCCAAGTCTTTTTTTTTTTCTATAGCTTGCAACTCATCATTCATTGCTTGTATCCACTTTTCTTTATAAGATGCAACTTCAAAACAAGCAGGTTCCAAAGCAAAACATGCAAAATCACCATATTGATATATTTCTGAAATACTACGATATTTTCGTGGAGGTGATTCGGTATTACTAGATTTGCTTGAGTAATTCAAAATATGAGAAGAGTCAGATAAAGTATTAATAGGCAATGTATCATGTGATTTATATGCTTGTTCTTGTACATATATTGTTGTTTCAACTACTTTAGAGTTCCAAGCCTATTCTTCATTAAAAATAACATTATAACTTATAATTATTTTTTAATTATAGGATCAAAAAGTCTAAAACATTTTGTCTCATTACTATACCCAACAAACATGCATTTAATAATTTTCTCATCAAGTTTACTTCTTTTTCCAATAGGAACATAAAAGTAAGCAATACAACCAAATATATTTAAATGACTTACATCTGGCTTTCTGTTTAACCATGCTTCATAAGATGTTTTTCCTTCTATTACCTTGGTAGGAAAGCGATTTAGCAAATACATCGATGTATTCATAGCTTCTGCCCAAAACTCCTTTGGTACTACTTTTTCTTTAAGCATACAACTAGCAATCTAAACCACTACTCGATTTTTCCGCTCTGCTACTCCATTTTGTTGGGGGGTGTAGCTTGTAGTTAGTTCCCTATGAATGCCTATATTATTACAAAAATCAAAAAAATCTTTGGAATTGAATTCACCTCATCTATCAGTACGCAAAGTCTTAATGAAACAATTGTTATATTTTTTCACAAATGCTTTGAAATTTTTAAAAACGTTAAAAGCATCAGCTTTTTTTTTGAGAAAATATACCCACATCATTCTTGTGCAATCATATGTAAATAGTACAAAAATACCTACTTCCACATTATGAGACAGTTTGTATAGGCCCACAAATATCTGCATGTACAAGTTTTAATTGATTTTTGGCTCTCGAAGAATGACATATTTGAAAGGTATTTTTATGTTATTTTTTAAAAATACAAGATTCACAAACTATATCTTTATTTTTAATCTTAGGCAGACCAACTATCATATTTTTTTTGATTCAATAGTTCTAGTCTATCATAATTCAGATGACCATATCTTTTATGTCATAGTGTGGATCGTCAATAGTAATAGCAACAAATGTATATAAGAAAAAAATCTAAAAATATTAAGGAAAATATTTTATTTTTTTATCATCCTTACTATTGCTATCAATTTTTTTATCATAAATTAAATATTTTCTATCATTAAAAATAGCATAATATCATTTTCTTATCAGTTGTCCTACACTAATGAGATTTTATGTTAAATCAAGAATAAATATCACATCATTAATAATTTATTTACCAGATTTAGTTTTCACAACAATTATTCTTTTTCCTTCCACTTGAATTTTGTTGTCGATCCCCATCTGCACTATAGATCTGATTGAGTCATCAAGTTTTTAAAATAAACTTTTATCCCCTATCATATGATTACTATACCCGCTATCTAAAAACTATACAGATCTAGAATATTCTTCATCAGATGCTATAAAAAGAATATTTTCTTCTTTCATTTTTTAACTATTATTCTTTACATGATAATTTGTTTGATTTTTGTTCTAACAATCTTTTTCAATATGTCCATATTTTTTTTACGATAAAAGTAAAAAAAAAAATATTTAAAATTTTATTTTTGTACCAATAATCTCATTTAATATTGGCGACTTAATTAGTTATGCGTTCGTTGGCTTATGTTTCTGGGCGCTATATCTGTGTTTCGGGGTGCGTGCTTGTCTTTCCCGAGCGAGTGGTGCTTTGGCTTTACCTTTACTTGTAGTGCTTTTTTACCTTCCCGAGTAGTCTCAGTTTAAATGCAGATGATAGACTAAACAAACGCTAACGAAGATTCCCTGCCACCTCTGTTCAACTAATCAAATCATAAACACTTATAGTGAGCTATCAACACATATCCCATAGGAATGGAGTGTCCATCTAATATCTTAAGATTACCCACCCTTTTTGATATACCTAAACCTTTGCTTGCTGATGCTGATCCATCTCTTTTCTCTTGTTCGAGTTCTGACAGTTAGGCAGCTAAGTCTCCGAGTCCAAGTGAAACTATTAGAAGCATGAGTTTCTTTCTTTGTCGTAAGTGAAAGTATTAGACCGGGGTTTCTGAGAGTGAGATAGAGCAGTAGGAGTGCTTAAAGCAAGCAAGGGTTGCTGACAGGAGGAAGCAAGAAAAGAACCCAAGTTGTGAAAGGTAGCTTTCAACTCAGTAGTAGGATTCCCTTTTACTTGTCTCTGGCTTTACCAATTAATGGATTGCTGCACTTTGCACTAAAACATAACTTACCGGGGTTTATGGCAATAGATAGATAAGTAACTGTATATTGTTACAAGAGAATAGAATACTGAATCGTAAGTCAATAAACAAGTCAGAATCAATGCTAGCAGGACTTGAACCGATGCTAAAGAGAATTCGGCTACTGTTGAAAGGAAGCAAACACATAACCCGTCTTACACAAGGCCTCTACGACAACAACAAAGCTCGAACCAAAAGAGTGGAGCGGGAACACCCTATGCCCTTTTCTGTTTTTTTTTTTATAACAAAAACATTATCAAGTTTCTTTATTATCTTATTTGATTGACCTCTTCCTATGTCATTTTGATCTTTCCCTTGAGATCTAGTTTCTGTACTTTTCTTCTATTTTTTTTTTTTATCTATCTTTATTTGAAGAGCATATTCTGAATCGATTTACTTTTTGTTCATAAACTAAAAGATAGCTCATTAATTCATCAATAAATAATATATTTGTATCTTTAGCTTCTTCTATAACAATAGAGATCATACCAAATTTCAGAGATAAATTTCATAAATTTTTTTCTACTACAATTTGATCTTTTAGAGTCTCACCATAAGATCTCATTTGATTCACAATATAAGAAACTTTTGAAAAGAAATAAAAAAGTTTCGAATTCACAACGCAGAATTTGAAACTATAAAAATTTTATATTGTTTGTGCCTCCAAACACACATTTTAATATCTTTCATGTTTTAGTTGAAGTTAATGCCATCATGATTCAAGAAAATAAGAAATCATCTAATGTTTGTTGTAACATAAAGAGAGCTTTTGCATCTTTGCATATTATCATTCATCTGATCTTTTGATCTTTAGTAATCTTAGGATCCTACACATGATAGATACTCAACAAAATTATTTTCTATCAAATTTCATAATCCTTGTAAAATAAAGAGAGTTTTCATATTAATAGTCCAAAATTGATAATTATCAACTTTGATAAGAATAAGAGAAGAGTAGAGAAATTACTTTAAATCCATAGTATTTTAGAATAAAACAATAATACATATTTATATTGATTAAAGGATAGAATATAAATATTTTAAATACTAAAAAAATCTATCATATATCAACAAATTTCACCATCATCTAAACTAAATTTAGATCTAAATCTTTATCTAAAATTTTATCTCATCCTAACTAATTAAATTGATCCTAACTAATAGAATTAATCTTAACAATATTTATGTCAGAACATAATTGGGCTTTATAATCACCGTTGCAATTATCACATAATACCTTTTCCATAATAATTTTGAATCAAGTTCCCACTGTATCATGATTTTGATGAGCGGCGTGTTCTTCCCATGTCTTCAAGACATGGGAAGGTGGGAGCGAAGAAACTGTGTTCCTCGGACTCGGAGAATAATCCCATGCTCGACTCCAGCAACATTCACATGCCATTTCTGCGAGGAGACTTCTCTGCTCCAATTTGCCTTCGTCGCCTTCCCTGTCTCTTTAATCGCACAGCCACACACTACTGACACCGATGGCGCCATGGCCATGTACAACCCATCGATTTCTGCAGCGCACATCGCCCCTTCCTGCTCGGGTGAAAAGAAAGAAAGTGAAAACACGCAGCTGATTCCTTGAGATCATCTGATGATCTACTGAGTTTTCTCCATCTTGGGAAGTCATGACATCTGAATCAAGCTATAAGCTATAGACAGAGATGACGATCTAACTCCAATGATTCTTCTGCCTGTCCTCACTGTTCTTGTACGAAAGAACGCTTGCTGGCGTGCTCACCGAGTTGCACAGTAAGATCTCCCGATACGGCCCGATTAACCAGAAGAAACGGAGGACAAGAGTGAAGTTGATGCATCAACAAATAGAAACAAGCAGGAGTCTCGTACATTATATGTGTATATATATATATATATATAGAAAACCAAATTAATCGGACAATCTGATCTTGGATAAAAAACAAGTTCTAAAAACGTGATGAAAACAAGCCCTCGATCTATTTTCTCAACGATTGCAACAGCTTTGTGGAGCCGAACTATCCACTCTGATACGACGACATCTCATGGGTGGAAGCACAAATTTTACTGTGTGGAATAATTAGACAAACAACAAATGCAAAGCCATAATACAGCTTGTTCTAAAGGATGATAATATTATACTTGGTTGAATGGTTTTTTTGAGTCAGTATGTTTATAAAACATCTATGCTTCAGACGAGAAAACACACCATATGGTTGGGTGCACTCCCTCCATTTGCCATTCAGTAGTACTTACAGCCTCGTACTATAGTAAATCAAGATTTATCTCCTGAAATTACAGCCTCTCTCTCTCTCGTCCCAGCTAGCTATATTCCCTGTCTTCCCCACATGCATGTAATCAGAGCTACAAGAAGGAGAGGGAGACGGAAAGGAAGAAGGTCTCACCCACTGATCATACCTCGTTCTCCACACTCCCATGGAACAGTTGTTTCTTGGCTAGGCTTGGGGTTGGCTTCCAACTCTTCTACTAGTATTGTAGTTATTATTACTATTAATTTCTGCTTTCCTTTACCCGTGACTTCCATCTTGGATAACGATGGTACTATTAATAAGTTCCTACATTCCGTTTCAGATCCTCAACTTCTTTCTTTCGCTCTTAGCAGATCTCCGAAGACCTCGTCCAAGCCTTGGTCATCGGATATGTCGAACCATGTCTTGCCTGAGCAAGTTTGCTACGTCAATTGCAGCTTCTGCAACACCGTTCTAGTGGTATAACTTGCAGCCCCCCCCTCTCTCTCTCTCTCTCTTTTGGTACCTTGTCGGCCCTCGTGTTGGCTACTGAAAGCAATTGGAGTTTGGAACTGGTTAAGAAGTATAAGGTATATAGTAATTGATCTTTGTTTCTCTTTTTAGAATCATTGTATATGGTGCCTATCATGATCTTAGGGTTGGCCGTCTCGCTAAGAAAACATATGAATCGAGAAAAGCATAATAGTCTGCCTTCTGAACAACAAATTGAGAGCTTCATGCTGATATGATGTCCTACTCAACCAAGATTTCGGCATGAATATGGGGGTTTAGGTGCAGCCAATGGAACTTTGTAAAGCCTGAATCTTGTGAGATATCTGAGCAAGAGTTTCTCAGATCTGACACTGCAGGCCCGCAGGTGACTCTACATATTTCACTTGTGGAGATGTTGTCCATATATCATCACATAAGATACTGATCAAGTAACCATGCTCATCACCGAACGAAGAAACTCTGGGCTCATTGATCTGAGTTACATGCACTATAAACGAGGAGTAAAATTAAATTGTGGTCGATACACTCAGCTGCTTCTTTTGTTTTGTTAATGCTGATTACTTCTGCAGCATCAAGAATCACGGAAGTGATCCAAGATCCATCGAAATCATGTGAAACCCTAATTTCCTGAAAAGCTTGCAAACCTGTAGAAGAATGCTCTCCCTTTTCTTCTGCTAAGAGATTTAATCTCTCGGAATTCTTCCTGCGAGTTCAAGTTCCTTAATTTTATTGTGAGCTCTGTTGTCTCACGAACATGACTATTTTGATGTGTCTTCAACATGGAGTCCAAAAATGATAAACCTATTTTTGGTGCCTCTTAAACCAAGAAAAAGAAATAGGAATATGTAGAACAATTAATTATACATCTCCTTCCAAGTTATTGGACACAACAAAATTATGGAGAAATTAATGCCTTTTGACTTGGTTTTACATCCAACTTAGTCTTGTTCTTCCTACTTCAGGTCAATATTCCCGGCAACAATTCGTTCAGCATTGTCACAGTAAGATGTGGACTCTGTGCTAATATTCTGTACGTAAATCTCGAAGCTTTGCATGGAGTTCTCCCACTTCAGAATTTTCAGGTTCAAATGCTCCCATTGATCTGTGCAGTATTTATTGTTTGTTGCTAATTTCCAATGGAACAATTACTGCTTTCTTGTTTGAAGATATATAGACATGCATATCTTATGACTACGGAAAGGAAATATGTGAGATTATTATGCCAACGACATAATCCATGATCCCTTCTTCTCCGAGTAGCTTGTTTTTGGTGCTACCAATTCATTTAAAAGCTTCATACATGGAGATTGAGCCAAGTGTAATGGAAAACTAAAGAGACCTGCGTATGCTCATCATATATATTAGCTGATTAGATAGGACTAACATACGCTTGGACAGTGGATCATGAAGATGAAAACTTTGTCATATTAGATTTTGACAAAGATCGATTCATTTTTTTTTTTTTTAAGTTTGAGGTGATAACTGTTACTAGTTTTATCTATCTAATTTCATCTGTCATGTCACTTATGATTGATTTGCTAATGTTGATTATTTAGTTTGTAACAAAATATCCTAATTCAATAAAGTACACTTAAGAACTACCGACTCAGAGAGGAAACTCTATCGCTTGATCTCAATTGTCAAACAGGCTGGATAATAATGTACAAGCTCAAAGATAAGCCCCTGCAATTGTTCTTCCTTTTTTTTTTTCTTCTTCTTATTTTTTGAAGAATAAAGTGCAGAATCATAGCCTTGAGTCTCAACACCTTCACATGGATTTTGGATCTTCTTCAAGTTGCACAAGGCTATCAGTCATGAACCCAGTGGATTATGTTCAACAGCAAATGCAACTTATTCATCGTAAGCTTTTCTGTGCTATCTTCATCATTTAATACATACATATATATATATATATATGTAAAAGCGTACGTATAAGAATGTATGCATACAACAAAATACTGCAGTTTGCTTCTCTTGTTTCTTTATCTTGTCTCTTGCAAAAAAAAGTGTTCAAGCAAGAGACTTTGGTGTCTTACTTTTTGCATCTTCCTGTAAGCAGCGACAGAGAAGCGGCGCGCTCCTTCGGCCTATAACAGATTTATCAAGTAATCTCCTCGAAATAAAATTCAATTGCTGTAGTCGTTCTAAATTTTCTTGAGCCATTGGCCTCAAAAAAAAAAAAAAAAAATGTTAATGGATTCGTTTGTGTATCGCTGCTGCTAACGATGTTTAGATTTTTTTCTTTTACGCAGGGAGGAGATTCGACGGCTGAAGGCAAAGAATCCCAACATTAGCCACAAGGAAGCTTTCAGCACAGCAGCAAAAAATGTAAGAAGTAGCACCATCGCTTAGAACCTCAACCCACTCAGCATCCATCTGCACCAAAAACATTAGACATGAGATTGAAATATCGTATGGATGGAGTTATAAACATGGAAAGTGAGACTTAATTTCGCAAATTAGCATGGTTTGTGTACTAAATTATATAAGAAAAAAAAAAAAAGGGATATGATTATTAGAGGATAATAGATTGTGGGTACATATGTCATGCTTCAAAATTTGTTCTTTCGGATTAAACCGTAAATGTTAGGCCTCCTCATGAAATATAAACACCGCGATTAACACCATGAGCCATAGTTTTACCCTCATTAATTAAGCATAACAATCATAATCCTGCTTGTAAACATCTTAAAAACAGGTATATACATATGCTCTAAATTCTATACTCGAAAGAAAAATATGCATGAAATATCAATGTCATGAAAAAATCACAATCTTCCCATTACAAAAATTTTGTTGGAGTTGTAAACCTGACAAGTTAAAATGATATCTCCACTACTGTGTGTGCTCTACATTGTACTTGGGATCAATACTCCTAGAATTAACTTGCAAGACCTTCAACCACTGAACCCATGCTGCTTGCTAATTTCCTTCAACTTGCAGTGGGCACACTTCCCTGAAATCCATTTGGAGCTGTCGATCAAGGGGAACAAGCAAGTCTGATGTCGAGGTCAATGGAGTGAAACCTCTCCCTCATGTTTGTTCTTGTAGCCAATGGTAAAATGTTATTCTACTGTGTGCCAAAGTATTAAGGGATGTAATAAGACCGTCGTTTTTCTAATAAACATGTTTTGCCTTCACGGTTTTATATTCAAAGCATTGTTGGCAGTGCTCGATTGAATTAATCCTTAAATATAAACAGATAAAGCTAGATAATCTTGTACTCTAGTAGAACTTAAGGTATCGTTAAGACTCAAGATAAGGTTGGTATATAAGAAATTTGAGTTAGATTAGGATTAAAATGATTAAAAGAAGAGTTGAAATTTGAGCACTTGTTCTTAGTGTGTTTGTGTATCTTTCTTCTCTTTTATTATTCAATTCATATCAAGCAGGTATTTTCCGAACATAATGATATATTCTCAGGTTATTTCTTAGACTTCTCGGCTGCTCTTATGGTGGTGATATCTGCAATGGCTGTAAGACTACATATAGGTAACGATGCAAATCCAACATTTTACTGAGGAGGAGGTGAAGATGTCGACCTCATCATCATCAAAAAAAGCACTGCTGGTTGCAAGTAACACGAGTATGCACCGCACCATCAAATACATTACAGCAAAGAAAGCACGCCATGTTCGTGTAAGATGAAAAGAACGGAAAAGAGAAGGTAAAGATGTACTAAAATGACACTGCCCGAGGCATAAACAGAGAAAAGAGTTACCAGCTGGGAGGGAGGGAGACAAGAGTTAATACTTAGGAGGAGGAACATTGGGAGTCTGGCCAAGACAAGAACTGCCGTCCTTGCACTGTCAGGTGCCTGATCAAGGACTGGAACCAAGCCGCGAGGGGGGAGGAGGCATCGATGTATCAAGCACACATGCCAAAAAAGAAGAATCTGATGAGAGAAAGAGAGAGAGAGAGAGAGAGAGAGAGAGAGAGAGAGAGAGAAATGTGTTGTTGTCAGTCCAAGGAGGTGTCACTTCAGACAGCGATTTAAATGAACAGGGAATCCGGCGAGGATCCGAGGCGGCACAGAATGACACGGCCTTGGATTCGATCAACCCTACATCACATGAGAATCCATCTCCACATCCCAAAATAGTGACGCGAGCTCATGGACCATATATAGTCGAACGAGTTTACGGTCACGAATCTTTGAAATCTTATATGTTGGATTATGATAGGGTCAATAATGATCGCCCCACTAATACTAGAACATGACATCCTTCATTTCCGTCATGTCACTTGGTCACGTCACAGTGTTTCCAGATCAGACACACAACAGACATCGACTTGCCCTCGACAGGGACAGCCAGAAGTCTCGGTGCGTCGACTGGCCTACAGTACAGCTGACGATGGGCGGCTGGCGACGCGGCAGAACAGATGCGGCACCGTTAAAGAACCCAAAAACTCTGAAAAAGTCCGTCCTCGACATCGTCAAGTATTGTAGCAATGAGAATGACTGCGTACAAAAACCACTTCCTTCGCATGTATAAATACCCCCAGAACACCACTGATAGGGGGGATCGGCAACTTAGAAAATTCATTCCCACTTACTCAATCCGACCCCTGACTTGTTCGTCGGAGGGACTCGATCGAGCACCAACAACTTGGTCAAGGTCTTTTTGCAGGCGGGATGAGTCGACATACCTCCAAGGGAGCTGTCGGAAGACAAAACCGACCTGCCTACGGAGGAGGCGAGCATGCACACATGAACAATCTCCCCAGACTAACTCATCAGTCCAAGTTACGGAACTACCCCAACAGATTCATTTTTGGGCAATGATAAAATTATTCCTCACTCGTGGACCGTCAGTTGCTTCCTCTCACTTAACCTAATTATGATGTTATTTCCTCCTTTTACCTTTGATCCCCTTGTTGTTTCTCTTCTTCTTCCTTGGTTCTCCAGCATCTCTACTCCATCTCCTTAATTTGCCACTACCTTAAAGACATGTTTTTCGCAGATACGATGAATTATAAGTTTTTTTGTTTTAAAGGTGATAGGTACATAAAAATAGAGAAATATAAAGATTTTCTTGTGTAAATTATTGTTGGTTTAAATAGTATATGCACCCTCTGCTGTATATATTTTAGGGCAATAGTAGCTTCTGTGAATCAAAATATCAAAACATACACGTATTTCTACTAATATATAATCTTTTTGATATTATAAGTGATGGATTTAGTAACAAAAGTGATATAAAAGAATATATATGTAATCGCTCACTGATTCATATGACTTCTCTACTCTTATCTATATATTCAGAGGTCCAGAATAAATAATTAGGATAGTATCACTATAATCTCCAATATAACTTAACTAATTAGATACGATCATATAATTTAACAAAGAGATGTGCCTGTATGCTACAAACCCCTCACCTTTCCTTTTTGTGATCATTCGATACGGATGACGATTTCTTCTTTTATTGTTTTTAATACTGGGCTACTATAGTATTTGAGCAACTGTTGTATTTGTATGTGATCCTATGCCCCAAAGATCAGGACACCACACGATGATTTGTGATCACCATGGTTGACCGCTCAGAGCAACGCTATCCGCTTGTTAGGGAACCATCCTCTTCTTCGCTTCCTCGGCAATGCGATAAAAACAGAGGACCCTCTACTTCTTCTACCGAAGCAGCAAGTCACGGTTTTCAGTCGACTTCTCCTCCTCTTCCTTTGGTGACCGATCCTTCTCCCCCTCTCTGCTGTTCCGTCGGCAACCACGGTCTCTGCGCCATCGGCCTCTCCCGGCCGCTACTTCTTCTGTCGAAGCCACAGTGAGCAGATGGAGCAGCAACACGGCAAGAGATGTTCCAGCTCGGCCTTGCATGCCGCCCATGAACACAGCTCACTTCGTCTGGAACTGCATCGGCAATCGTGAAACCCAACGAATAGTGTTCGACATTTGCAACTCATTCAAAGAGATTGAAGAGCCAGTGTTCGCCAGGAATTCTCCCCGTAGGACCATTGCTCACAGGCCTGCGACCAAGGAGACCTGCCGGGCATTTCTAGCCCGAGGATACCACCTGCATATCCTGGCTTGATGAGCAGCCGCCGCAACCAGCTAAAGCTTTTCCAGGCTTGATGATATATCTCTAGAGTCCTGCATGCTTCCTCCACTCCAAAGTCATCTCTGACAAAAAGTTGCTGTGGTCAGACTTCAACACACCATCACTTTAACCCCTCCACCAAATTTACTTCCTCTTTTGCCTACCAGAGCGGTGGACATTTGATTCCATCACATCTTCAACCTTCGTCATCCGCCCCTACCTGCAGCTGCTCCATTGCCTACCGACTATCTTGCAGTCTCGCTCGCTTATCTCAATCCCAAGGACAAGCCTCTGCTGTGACATCCAACGGCCGTTGTTTGAACAATATCACCTCGTCGGAGACTGCCTCCTGCACGGCCAAGAGGGCTTCTGTTCTGGCGATCATTCTTCTTCCCTGTACGGCTGCAATCTGCCAGCCACTTGGGGAGCAGGAAATTGCAGTGACAACAACCGCTTCTGCCCGCACGCCAGTGTTGCTTGGCCCCCTACCAGTGCCGCAGTCACAACGCCATATCCTGCTTGCATCTTCTTCCTCCTCATCCTGCGCCTGAGCATCCTGCTAAGGACTACCGCAGCTTCTCTCTCAGGCCACCGTGGACCAGCCTGACTCCTGGCTCCTGGTCGCAGTGCATCCTCGGCCACGACATCTATATTCTCCTGCGCCCATGCCTGCAGCTGCAGGGTCCGTCACCACGACAGCATGGTGAAATCGACAACGTGAGCCTGAAGCTGCTTCTTCCTTCTCATTTCCTTCCGTCGCAACGACCCTCGACACTTCCTCCAACGTCGACCATCCTCCTTCTGTTGCTTCCGCCCCCTGAAGCCAAAGCGGCATGTCCCGTCTGCAAGCTTGGAGGGATCCGGGCTGAACTGAACCCGTCACTGGTCATCAACCTCTCCCTTTGGCAGCTTCCAGCATGGGAACGTGGTGAAGCAGAGCCTGCTGGAACTGAACTCGTCGCTTGTTTTCTACCTGGACGAAGTAGAACAAAAGCGGCACCTTCTTTTCTTCCATCTGACCTTACAGCTCCAGGACCTGGGGTGCGATTGCTCACAAGCAGGCGATTCCTTTTCGGGGGTTCTGTGGAGGTGTAGGCCGCACAACTCAAGCATGCAGAATGTAATGCTGAGGTAAATGTTGATGCTCTCCACATATCCCACATCCAGCGAAGGAAGAGTCGGTCCAAAAGGAGTCGGAGACTCAAATTGCTCCCAGCAAGCTCTTCTTTCAGCCTTGGGTTCTATCTACTACGGTAACTCTACAGCCTGAGCACTGCCTGTTCCTCTTTCTTCTTCCGAAGCTGCAACTCCAGAAGTGGCATCAGGATGAGTACTGGTCTCTCGTTGCACCAGGTCAAGCTCTGAAGTGACAAGGTTTCCTTGATCACTTACTATTGCGACTTCTCATTGATGCTCCCAGCCATCCCAATAGAGCAACTACTGCACCTTTCAAAAACAACAACATCCGCCGACGGAGGCCACTTTGGGCTGATTTAAAATTTTCTTTCTCTTCAAAACCTCTGCCTTCTTTTGATTTCTGCTTGGCTTGTTTTAATTTCTGCTTGGCTTTCCCAAATGTCTTCCTCATACACTCTAATTCTGTTTGCTGCTGGCAATCTCTCTATGCATCCGGAACTTATTTTCATAAATGATGCCTCACTAATTAAGTTATCCAAAGACGATAATTATACGTTCTTAAGTGCTCAATTCTCTAATCTTTTATTTGGTTATGACTTATTGGGTTATATTGATGATTCTCTTAGTTGTCCACTGACAATGATCCATGTTCCAGGAGAACCTAGCCCAGTACTAAATTTAGCCTACAAGCTACGGTTACGTTAAGACCGGTTCATTCTTCAAGCAATTCAAGCCTTTGTTGTTAGATCCAAGCAATTCAAGCACGACTTTGTGGCCAAAGGATTTCATTAACGACCCCGTGTTGACTACTCCGAGACATTTAATCATGTTGTTAAGCCTATTACAATCCAGCTTCTCCTAAGTCTGACAATCTCCAAAGACTAGTGTTTACGCTAATTAGATGTTAACAATGTCTTTCTATAATGGACTCTCACTGAAGATGTCTTTATAGAGTAACGTCCTAGCTTTATACATCCTCAATATCCACAGCATACCTTTAAACTCTAAAATGTCATTTATGGATTTCGTCAGGCTTCACGAGCATGGTATACTAAACTCGGTTTGTTCTTGTCTTCAGTTGACTTCATCAACTCTAAGTATGATGTCTCTCTATTTCTATGCTAATAACATTGGAACAACATCTATCTTCTAGTCTATGTTGACGATATTATTGTCACAGGTGATAACTCTATGGAGGTTCACGTATTTATTAAGCAATTAACTGAGAGATTCTCTCTTAAAGATATTAGCGAACTGAATTAATTTCTTAGTGTCAGGGCTACATTTACATCTTCTGACATCTTTCTCTCACAGAGAAAGAACATTCAACATTTGATATTAAAGATGAACATGCAGGATGCCAAAGAGGTTACCACTCCCATATCTGCTAATGGATCACTGAAGTTATGTGATGATAGTCCTGCTAAAGACCCTACTCAGTATCGACAAGTAGTTGGCTCCTTACAATATCTCGCTCTTACCCGTCCATATATTTCCTTTGTAGTTAATAAATTATCTTAACTTATGCATCAACCATTTACTTTACATTGGATTGCTGTCAAACGTATTTTACGTTATCTTAAGGGGACTATCGATCATAGCATTTTTTTTCTTTACAAACACTCTATCTCTTAGCTTCATGCCTTTGTCGATGCTGATTGGGCTAAAAATGTTGATGATAGAACCTCTACATTAGGGTATAATATTTTTTTTTGGTGCTAATCCAATTAGTTGAAATTCTAATAAACAAAAATATAGTTGCTAGGTCTATTACTAAAGTTAAATATCGTGCTATTGCCACTGTTATTATCGAACTTAATTGAATCACTAACTTGGTTAAGGAGCTTCACATTTACTCTGATTCTATGCTTGTTATTTATTGTGATAACATCGGTGCTACTCACCTTTGTGTCAATCCGGTTCTTCATTCTCGCATGAAGTATGTTGTTATTGATTTTCATTTTGTGCAAGATCAAGTTGTCCGTCAGCAACTCCGTGTTTCTCATGTCCACACGGCTGATCAACTTACAAACTCCCTCACGAAGTCTCTGGCCTGCAAACTCTTTTCCGTGCATCGATCCAAGAACGACGTCCTTGATAGGAGTTCGATCTTGTAGGAGTATATAAGCTGAACATATTTCTAACTGAACGAGAAGATCTCGTTCATCAGTTGAGATAAATCTTACTTCCAATCCTGATTCCAATCCTATATAAATAAGTGTTGCATAATGAATGAAGCGTGTAATTTTTTGGTGATAGAACCTTACTAAAAATGTTGATGATAGAACCTCTACATTAGGGTATAATATTTTTTTTGGTGCTAATCCAATTAGTTGAAATTCTAATAAACAAAAATATAGTTGCTAGGTCTATTACTAAAGTTAAATATCGTGCTATTGCTACTGTTATTATCGAACTTAATTGAATCACTAACTTGGTTAAGGAGCTTCACATTCACTCTGATTCTATGCTTGTTATTTATTATGATAACATCGGTGCTACTCACCTTTGTGTCAATCCGGTTATTCACTCTCGCATGAAGTATGTTGCTATTGATTTTCATTTTGTGCAAGATCAAGTTGTCCGTCAACAGCTCCGTGTTTCTCATGTCCACACGACTGATCAACTTGCAGACTCCCTTATGAAGTCTCTGGCCTGCAAACTCTTTTCCGTGCATCGATCCAAGATCTATGTCCTTGATAGTAGCTTAATCTTGTAGGAGTATGTAAGTTGAATATATTTCTAACTGAACGAGAAGATCTCGTTCATCGGTTAAGAGAAATCTTTCTTCCAATCCTATATAAATAAATGTTGAATAAATGAATGAAGCGTGTCATTTGATCATCCCCTCTACTTTTATGATTCATCAGCATCTTCATCTTTGAAGGTTCGTGACCAGGGCAAGCAAATCTATAAGCCTATAAACCTTCTGTTCCATAAGAATTGGCTCATGCAAACTAAATTGCCTACCTTTCCAATTATCCATTCGGACTTCGTCTTGGCTGCTGCTGCTGCTACTGCTACTCTAAGGAAGAAGACGGACAAAGCGAGTGCATTGATCCAGTAGTAACTGGTCACCTTGTTAACGAGAAGGCAGCGATCATTTCCTCCTCTCCATAACCACGCGCGACGACGAAACATCGAACCTTCCGCGCGCGCGTCTCGGATTTGTCCTCATCCGATGCTTCGCGCACTTGCGGTCTTGGAAGGCGGCGAGCGTCCAGCTCAGCGCCTCACAAATCCCGGTCAAATGGAAGGTTCCCTCTCGCCACCACAACATGGCCTTCCCGACTTGCACCAACCCCGTCGTCGTCTCTGGGTCCCACCATCTTATGCGGCCTGGTATGTTTCTGGGTTCCCTACTTCCTTCCCCGCGCCCGCGGCACCGAAGCAAGTCGCCCTGGTTTCGAAGCCCACGTGGCTACACTGAACGCATCTTATTCTGGTCCGCAGAAGCATCGTAACATTAAGTTCTGGTTCGCCACGCTTCCTATTAGCCTTAGATATTGGCCTTTGAGGTTCCGACACGGGGAAAGAGAATATGGCACGGAAGCCGCCGCCCGAGCCTGCCCCGGTTCCCGGCCGGCCCCGGCAGCTGATCGCCGTGGAGAATCCGAAGCCGAAGCCAGGATCCCGGTGCGCCGAGGCGTCAGGAGAGACGGCGGCGGAGTGCGCAGCCATCTTCTGCTGCTGCCCCTGCGGCCTGGCGAAACTCCTAGTTTTCGCGGTGGTCAAACTGCCGGAGGGGCTCGTGCGGAAGGCCCTGCGACGGAGGAGGAAGCGGAAGAAGAAATCCAGGGGGATCTGGCAGCCCAAATACGGCGCCTTTGACGATGACGATGACGACGACTTCAGCGTTCACGGAGGGATCCTTTTGGCGGCGGCAGGGACCGAGGGGGCGTGGCCCGCGAAGACGCCGTCTCAGGAGCTGCTGGAGTTGGAGAAGGAGATGCTGGCGATGTTTTACGGCGCCGGATTTTGGCGAAGCGCTTCGCAGAAGGAGTAGAGGCTGCCTTCTTGGCATTTCGGTGAGAAGGTAAAAGATGGCGGGATTCTTTCCCACTGCTGCTGCTGCTTCGGATTGCTCAGTTGCATTCCGATGAGCGATTTCGTCGAGGATTAATGTTTTGCGGTGGTGGACGAGTTGAGTTCATCAACACATGAGCAATCTGCGTCTCAAATTGTCGATGGTTGGATGTCAATTATACTTGTAACAATCGTTAATTTTAAATTTTAGCTGTTTTCTTCTCAAGGAATTATGTATGGGCGAGAGGTGGTCTATTCAGATTCTTGTGGTTTGAAAATTTTGAATAAACTTCTGATCCACATTTTCGAATAAATATAGCATCGTTTTGGCATCATCTTCACCATAGGTGAACCAATTTCAAATTATATGATAGTTATCTTTACCAATTTTAGATTTATTGTGGCCATTCTTTTTTTTTTTTTTTTAATGTGAATCAACACTATTGCTTTGAGGAGGAAGATCGAGGTTGTTTATATAATACTGAAAATTAGTTATCTTTAATATTTCGATCTCTATACAATCCCTATATTTATGAAATTTAAATAATAATATCTTTATATATTTTTAATTTTATATGTTTGGATGCCCGTTGTATTTACGGGAATCCTTCTATTAGAGAAAGATATTGATTTAGGAGATCAAATCAATTGTACTATCATAATTTTTTTTTTTATAAAAGATAAATGATTAAAATAAGTTTAGTATTTTATGATATATTATAAAAATTATCAACTAAACTAATTAACACTTTCAAAAATAAATATATCAGGTAAGATTTTTTAATTCATGATGAAAGAATATGATAGATACACTGTAATTAATTTTATATTATCATCATTTTGGAATTGACGAGAGACTCCATCCTATTCATTCATCATTTGACGATCAGATGTCTCCCTCATCTAAAGGTAACAAACATTTCAGTGTGGACCCCATCCTGTTGCGGTTAGAAACAGAAATGGAGAGGAGAGGCGGGAAGAAACAACTGACGACACGCTGTCTCCAATCCCTCTCTCTCTCTCTCTCTCTCTCTCAGTGGCCCCCTTGTCGACACCTGACGCATCGCATCGTCGATTCCCATTTCCTGTGGCGGTGACTCGGTCGCATCGCAGCGCCTCGAACTTCTCAGCACCAATGTGGAGGCGATTCGTGTGAGGCGTTGCTTTGATCGATCGCTTGTTTGTTTCGGATTGTGGTATTCCATCTTTGATCGCACTTGCGGTAGATCGATCTATTGTTTGTCCTAATCTTGTTACCTGTTTCTTTTGGGTTCCCGATGATATAGGAGCTTCTGTTCTTCGGCGCCTGCCGTATGAGGGAATTCTTCGTATAGTTCTCGTAATTTGTGGCATGATTGTTGATTTGAGTTTGTCGTCTGCGTTTATTTAAGTTCAGGGGTGATGCGATCCTAGTACGATTTGGTGATGCACTGGTTTTATCTTGATTTTTTTTTTTTTTTTTTTTTTTAAGGAAGAGTGCATAATGAGAATGCTGTGACAGTTTGTACGATTCCGAGAACTGATCTTTTGGCCTCTGTTATAGTTGATACGAGGTTCTGAGATAGGGTTTGGAAATGGACGGGACTGCAAAGAGGGAGAGCCATTTGTCATCTGCTCTGACTTCTGTGGAAGGAGGAGTTCCGGATGTTTGTGGTGATGCATGCAGCATCCGTCTTTGAACCCCTCTGAGAAAGTAATCTTCTTCTGCTTCTCTTTCTATTCGTGGAACCGATGATTAACCTTTTTCCTGCCTTTACTCAGTAAGTGTCCTCTTGTCATTTCCTTGATTGGTGTTCTTCAGATTACTCGTTGCGAGCATGAGTTCCATCTCCAATGCATATACTACTCTCAGTTATTGCCCATTCTGTCTGCTTCATTCTACATGTACTTTGAGCATGCGAACCATATACTCCTGTAAAAGTTTTTAATTGAAAGATACGGCCATCATATGTTTGTTGTTGTGATTGGACTACTTGTTTCGAGGTGCCTATTATGATAGTAGTTGAACAAGCTTGGCTTTTTCTCTTTGGATTCACTTTGCTTGATGATTCATGTTAGCTATTATTCATGCCATATGCTACTTCTTTTTTGCCCAATATGCTTGAAATATCTATGATCTCAGTGTGTTCTTGAGATTGCCCTAATCAAATATAAGGCAAAACCTAATTCAATGCACTTGTGCTTCTCCTTGGTAGCCCCCTTTTTTTGAAGTAACACTAATCATCAAGAAAACCGTTTACTTAGTCAAACTAGAAATAACCCTTGAGAGTTTGTATCCAATGTCTAAAACTACCAAGTAAGTTACGATTAGCAAGTAGTAGGTTTATAAAGATCTATGTGAACCACAATGCCCAAATCAATTCTGGTTTTGATTTGAATAATAAGATTTCAAATTCTTCTCCGACTAGATGCAAACTCGATTCTTTGCAATATTAAGTATGGCTCAGGTAGAGTAGATTTCAATAAACCCAAGGATTGCACACTTGGAGCGAGAATTATTGATTATGCTGAAGATGAGAGTGGCTCTGACATTCCACCTCTCGATTGTTCATTTATAGACGACTTCTAACCTCAGTTTATTGGTTATGTATGGTAAGGATGTGTCGCTATGTCATTTCGGCCCCCTTGGTTTGTTTATTAAATTCTAAAAAAAAAAAAAAAAGTTCCACTCCTTCATTTGAAATAATTTATTAATTTAAAGATAAGATGATTTACTAAAAAACCCTTGAATCCCAAAAATAATATAAAGAACCACAATTTATTCTCCCTTTTCTTTTTCATTAGTAATTCTTTCTATAAATTTATAAAATTTTAGATTTGTTCTTACTTCAACGAGTCAAGGAAGTGAAAAAGAATAAAGAATTAGATGTCTTCCATTGATAGGGGGACAGGTCACATCATTATAAAAAAAATAATCAAACCACTGGATACGCCACACCAGCAGGATTGAAAAAACATAAATTTCTTTGAACACATTTTTTTTATGGATAATATTTTTCTAAATGCAAACGACAAGTCGACATTACAGGGGACAAGATCGACAGCTTCTAGCACAAGTCGCATAAATTCAAACCAAGACGTGGTTGGTCAACGGCTCGAAATCTGCCTCCAAACATCAATCCACATCATTTTGACACTGGAGGAAAGGTCAACATCACAAGTGCATCGTTCAGCTTGACGCTGCCATTGAATGACTCAATGATAAATGCAGAAGCATCTTCCGACAAAATGTGTATTCAACTCCGAAACATTTTTCAGTCAAAAATCGAACAAGAACGCGTTCACTGATGTGCACACTAAACTCAGGCATACTTATTGAGCCCCAGCAATATTGAGAAACTTGTGAGCAGCCCAAGAGATGAATAAACATGACAAGCTGTGGAAAAGACAAAAAAAAAAACAATCTGATCAATTCAATTACAACTCGTTCCATCATGAATTCTGAATGCTTAAGTAGGGATTTTTACAAGAAGATCAGTGTTGGAACCACAACAGGTTCATTGCTTGTTGCATGACCAAGGCATTAGTCCTATGCAGTGGCAAATATCAAGCATCTTCATCCTCGTCTTCTGCAAGTTCTTCGAGCTCATCCACATCACCTGCTTCGGCAGAGTTTCCAACATCAGACAGTTGATTCCAAGCATCTGCCATGCACCACATGAGATCCTTAGCAGTCAGTTTGCATGTGGATAAATGATAATGTTGACAGTAAAAGTTCAAAGCAATGGAAAAACACATAATAATAGACATGATTCTGTTTACTGCCCATAGGAATGTATGTCATAGGAGAAAATGGAGACTTCATATGAGTGCATAACATATATTTCAAATGATTAATAACAAAATAACAACTCAGTAGTCTTAGTCCAGCAATTTTATTTGTCATCATCTATGACTTATTCATATTTCCATATTGTGATATATTTCGAATGATTAAAAACAAAAAAACAACTCGCCAGTCCTAGTCCAACAATTTCTTTGTCATCGTCAATGACTTAATTCATTTCCATCATGTGATATATTTAGTAACACTTCTTTACTTGCAATTACATCCAAGTTTACCTTTTTCACATATTTTGTCAATCTTAAAAATTGGTGGTTGTACACATCATTATATAGCATGTCTTCAAATTTTCACCTTCTTTTTGTATGCATCAAGGTACCACACAAGATGCACACATTGAAAAGAAACAAAGATGGAGAAGAGGTGAGATTTCCATAAGATAGGTCAAAGGAACAAGTCAAATACCTGTAGTATTAAAAAATTTGGTATTCTGTGTTGGCATGCCAACCTCTGAAACATTATCAAGAAGATATGGGAGTTCTAGTAACTGCAACAATGACTCTGTTTGAGGGTTCCGACAATGTCCTGCAGTATGTGGAACAGGTTAGACATTAAATTGTGAACATACACCATATTCATGGATCATTAACAATAGGAAAACAAAGTACTGGTACATGTACCCTTCTGACTAGAAGCAACAAGGCCATTTCCTCAAACCATAGAAAGAAAAAAAAAAGTTATATCTAAACAGGAAATGGCCAAACATAAATTCAATCAAATGCTGAAAACCATATTCTATCATCTCTTGCACAAAGAAATTACTGAATTGTTCTATTGCTGTTAAAGATGAATGTGGCACCCCATTATATAACTAGTGTCTCAGGTCTTGTTTGCATGCCCAAAAATGGACACTTGAAATGGAATTGACTCCATGAGGCAGGGAGAATAACATAGCAAATTACTCAACCAGGGTAGAAAGAAAATAAAAGGGTCAATATAGATATTGAAAAATATTTTCCACAATGTTTCTGGACCTCTCCCCTATAGCAGCACTATTCCAAAAAAAAGCTCACCTCCAGAAGGTTATCAATTGACATTGAAACTTGTATCATACTCAAATAGCTTTCGAAAAGTTGAATAAATAATATCTAAACACAAGAAACTGTTTCTGCAACAATTTGCCTTAACAAGTATCCCTAAGCAATAAATATTTGAAGCTCCATAACAAGTGGAAAGGTAATTAATTAATGAAGGGACTACAGGTTCACAGATAAAACCAAAAAACATGCTTTATGCACACATATGCAAGAGAAGAAAAGAAAAACAATGATAAATTCACTCTTTAACATAAATTGAAAAAACAGGAAAGGAAGATTTAGCATATGACCTATATGAGAAATTTAAAATGGAAGTAGTACGAATCTTAGCTACAAAAACACTTAACAGTTTTTGCAACAAAAAGAAAAGAAAAAAGAAGAGTTCGATTGCCTCATGTCTGCAAATGTGATCATTCTATAAAAATGGATATGAAGGATCCTATTATTACCAGATGTTGAACTTCTGGTGAGTGGCCGAGAAGGATCAAAGGGTGAAACAGTCTGCACAAAATCAAAAGGTCTGGCTCCTCTAGTAATTAACTTATTTCTCACCCACTCACGATAATCTTGCTTGTCGAGTTGTTCAGACCTGCATGCAAAATCAAAGAATTCATACATTTTGATTATGGTACAAGTCAATGTGTATCAAATATGAATTAAAAAAATATACATTTCAACCTCAAATGAACAGTTTTTCGGCTCAACGGAAAGATACTATTGAACTTCCTCGTTATTGCCAGCCACTCCTCGTCATACTGAATTTCATATGGGCCTGGATCTGAGTTGACATCAACAATCTAAGAATTTAACTGAGTTTAGCTTTTCAATGGAGTTCATAGAATACATATCATTATAGTAACAACAAACATGGAATCTCCACCTGCAAAAATTTTCGACCTGGAAGACATTTGTCAAGAGCAAGAAACTTTGTGATAGACCCATCCTCTCTGTGCTGAACTACAGCTGCAAAATTACAGTGAAGATGACCAGAAAACCAATAATGTGGTTTAAGTTGGTTTAGCAGCTCTGCAGCAGGCAAGCTGCCCAGAGTCCTCTTCCTGATCTGAAGAAAAACCACAGTAATTAGACAATTGACATTAATAGCATCAATGTTAACAGTGCATAACATTCATTTTCAGCATAATACTTTCAGTATATCAATAAATATACACCAGTCCAAGCAATGAAATGCAGATTCATCAAGTTGCTTGCCATATCCATATTGGATACATGAAAAATATGGTACTTGTCACATATTTATTGGGTTATGTATTGGATATTTACTGGAAACATCCAATTTTGTAGATAATAATTAAAGAGTGTACTTTTTGGGATACTCATAAATAGTTTGCAAAGACTATTTGGTAGGACCTTGTGATTTTCTTCTACCTATCCTTACATGACTAATTACCAATTGTCTCACATCATTTAACTAGAACATCTATAGGTCTCTTAGAACATTTTCATATCATCCTAAATGAGCTTTTTCATGTTATCCTTATTCGAATTCGTGCATAATTGTTCATAATAAAAATATTTTTTCTATCCTTTCAGATTATTCCATGTTAATTTAGAAAAGGAAGATACACTGTAATCTAGATTCATCCAGCACTTTTGGCCCTAATTTGACCAGGCTACCTCCTTTTAAGCATGATTTGAAGAATTGTCGGATCCACTATTTAGTTCCAAAACCCTGAGAAACCAAGATCTAACGGAATACAAAAACAAATTCAAGAACTAATAGAATCAGCCAATTCCGACCTGATTCAGTAATATAAACATACCATCAGATATGCAAAAATGTACTGCTAATACAACTGATCAGGAGGCAAGGGTAAGCTCAATAACTATTTCACTCTATTTTAAATGAATGTGAAATTATAACAGCTTAATACGCACAGTGAAGTGAAATTATAAACTAGGTGTACCTCTTCTTCAAAATGGGGTTTACATCGAACAAGCCTCTTCGAATTTCCATATTCATAGATACCAACAGGCCAGTCATGTGATATGAAAATATCTATTGGTTCCTTAATGTCCTTGAGCTTCATTACATCATATTCCCGTATGTGGTATACAGACCGAAGATCACTCTCATTATATGGAGGTCTTTCAAAATGTCCTGCTAAAAGAATACATTATGATTTGATAGCACAATGAAGGTGTGATCAAATAATTATCTTAGTTGGATTCAACTTAGAGATTATATAGGTTCACAAAGTAAATTCAGGAAGGCAAAAAATATATAGACAAGACCATATGTGATCAGAGAAGGTTTTTTATTTTGGCATATAAAATCACAATGAACTATATAGGAAACTGGTACGGAGAGCAAAAATCTGCATATAGTAATATAATATGGACAACAAAAAGCGAAATAAGTTCTTATCTTACAATCCACAAATAACAAAATAGAAGCATAACTCAGCATAGATTTATCAAGGACACTAGATTGGATAATAAACTTGCCTAGATGATAATGGCCTTGTTTATAAATCCCAGAAACGCCACCAATTCGAATATTGCCAAACTTAATAACTCCAGAAAAGCCCAAGAAATATATATTAGGAGCAGCCCAGCCTCCATAATACCTACCAAAGGAATAAAGTCAGGCCAACATACACATGCATCCACTTACATACAAAACAAAAACAAAATTAATGCTGTCGTCTGATTAGTTTAGCACGACAAACCATTGCATACATGACTTAGTCTTTAAACTATAATGCAAGCCCACATAAAAGCCTCAAATTTGTTTGATTTACTAAATTATCTTGAAAAATTACCCAAACTAGGATTAGATATCCTACACTTTTTTAGTGCTACAACCACATGAACATCTGATGTTAATCTAAATCATTTACATAGAATTTGCCTTCTATCTTCAAAGCTACCAGTTATCTTATAAAGAAACTCACAGTTCCCATAAATAATTTGATGCTTCATGGTTCCCGCCAATAAATATAGTTGGAACAGGTGCTACTACTTGTCCAGAGTAGTACTTCCAGAAAGAGTTCATACTCCGATATTTTGGTGGGCAACTCAAGCTCTCGAGATCATTTTCGTTCCTGACTGCCTGCTTGGACAAAGAATTAAAAGGTCAAAGATATGAGCTGAATCAAGGGAAACACACATGCAAGTGCCTATAAGCAAGAGAAAATGATATCCATATGAGTGTGCAAACAGGCATCTTGACATGCTTGAAAGATTTCTCTTATTTAAAACAAAATCCCAACTATAAAGGAGCTGCTACCACATGTTAGAATAATGTGGGAAATGAAAGATATTCCATATTTCAATTTGTTCAATTATCAATTGTTAAAAGGATTTATAAATTAAAAGTATAATGGAAAGACAAGCATGGTCAATGTCTCTGGCATTACAATTTGTAATGCCTAGTGTACATTGATAAAATACATCTTTATCTCAATCATAAGAAGTAACTCAAATTTCACTTTTCAGGCAAGCAGAGCTACAACAGGTTCTGCCTACTCCTTAAATATATATTCTTCATGGCCCCCAAAATGTTGGTCTCAACTTAGTAGATAGAAACTATGCAATCCACATCAAAGCCTTGTGCACAAATGATAGCCTTTGACTGACCACACAAGGTGATGGAATCCTACAGTAGTTTGGGTGTAGAAGTAGGATCAGTCTTAGTCAAGTCATAGTCCAAGTTCAACCACAACTGATAAACCATCAAGTCAATCACAACTTGGTTCATTATTGTCGCTTTCGGTTATAGTGGAACTACAACAAAATTGGTAAAAGAGCCCATCATCCCACAAAGATGACATCAACATAGGCTGTGATGCAATTTTCCAATGTCATCAAGAAGATAAACAAAACTACAAAGTATGAGTTTTTGGGTCATCGAATAAGAAACAATTTGCTATGTGGAGAAAAAAGTGAAAAAAGGCTTTCCAGAGATGAAATATACAATGGACCAACTTTTCACAGTTAAGAAACCATCTAAGGATCCTCCAATCAACATGAAAAAATGATCAAAGAATATAACTTGGTTTCATGAAAATCATTAAAAAGCTACTTAAATTGTCCATCAAACTGTAGGTGATATGGAAACTAAGAGAAGCTCTAGAAAGAATTTCTTATTATCTATCGCAAAGTACACCGACTTGCAAAATTTGATACAAATATAGTAAGCAGTGTTCACAATAAATCTCTTTATGGGGGATAAACTGCTTAATGTTGCAGTAAAGGCAATAACCACCAAATCCTCTACATATCACAATGTCATTGCTGTATTCCAGGACCCAATAATCATGAGAGTGGAATCAACTGCAACAGCAAGCCAATGTCATCCAATTATATGGCAGACCTGGGATCAAAGATTAAATTCTACGCATATTTAGAATTTAGGCATAAATCTAATAGCTTAATATAATTTTGGATGTCAATTGGTTTAGCTAAGTGGAATACTAAAATCTCTGGAAGACATTATTTAATAGGAAACAACAAGACTCGAATGGCTAGTTTGTGTAAACAATAAAGATTTTTTTAGTATTATCTGAGAATTTAACCTGTGTAAGCCAAGTTTTCTTTCAATACAAATAAGTGTTTTTTTGCTAGATATCAATCTACACATGATAAATTTGGTCTAAACTTTCTCTTACTCCATTGCTGCGGCCTCAAGTTGCCCTGAAGCTCTAGTACGCTTACTAGGATACAGCCCCAAATTTGCTCCCTTCTTTTTTTTTTTACAAAGTTTTAACGGTCATTATTTTGAAAATTATGTACTTAAACATGTATAACGCTTTTATACACTAATCCGTTATCTAACGAGCAACTAGCATACACCGAACTTGATGGTTGAGGACGTGAAAACTAATGCTATGATTTGTCAATTTTTTCAAGAAAAGAATTCATCGCATGCTATGTATGTAGGTAGATAATGATAAAATTTTGTTCCGAATTCAAATATTCTTGCAATGCTGATAAAACAAGTTGATAATTGCAAGACCTGGAAGTCACCGCAGCAGATTAGGAGGTCGATCTTTATGTTCTCAACCTTCTCGATATGCCGAATCGTGTCATACACCTTATCCATCTCTCCATGCAAGCAGCCCTCGACTGCTATCTGTTTCCACGTAAGGGGGAAAAGATTAAGACATAAAGAAAGCAATGCTAAGAAACCGAAATGGACTCGGGAGAGAAAACACAAACAGACACACAAGTGAGAGAAAAAGATAAGACAGAAAGAAAAAGTGAAAATGGGCAGTACCTTCATCGTCTCTTTGATGTGACACTCTTCTTCCTCACTACAACACAAATCAAACCTTCCGCCTTCACTAATCCAATGCAATGAAAAAGAGGTAAAGCACTGAAAGAAAAAAGAAAGAATGTTGTTAGAATCTCCAGCTGAAAAACACTTGATCTCTTTCTTCTTTCCTAATCTAGTTGACTGATGTTTTTGTTGTGATCTAAGTAGTGTTGTCACAGGAGCTAGGCGCTAGGCATTAGGAGCTCGCCCGGGACTCATTAGTATAGGAGGCTGAAGTAATAGTGTCGATGGGAGTGTGGGAGGAGGATGCGAGGAGAAGGGAGAGGGAGGATGGTGTCAAGGCAGGAGAAGGGTCGTCGAAAGAAATTGAGAGGCAGACGCAGGACGCCATGCGAAAGAGAGAGGCACAGTGTATGCCATGAGACAGGGAGAGGGGGACAAGATGCCTCCGACGCATGTATGCCAGCGAGGGCTACCCCAAAACACGGATGCAAGCGGGGCCACCTCCCCCGCGGGTGTGGTGGGGGTTGCTGCGGTAGAGAAGAAGGGGGGAGCGACGAGGAGAGAGAAAACGAGCGAGTAGAGAGAGAGAGAGATAAACCACCGCGTTGCACCGTCGCCACCACTGGAAGAATACTGGTCGCTAGTTGTTAGGGTCGCCGATCGACGTGCACGCAACAGGGAGTAGAGTCGGCGATGCTTAGGGTTTCAGGTGAGCGAAGGAGAGAGATGATGCGGGTAAGGAAAGAAGAGTCGCGTGGGGGCCGAGGGCCGTTACTCCTTTGGTATCAAATAACTTATCTGGTTGAACCACCACCTTTCATCACTGCTAGCCACGGTTCAACTCAGGCTGTGACAGTTTCTGGTGCACCACCACCACCATTTCTGGTGCACCACGACCACCTTTCATCACTGCCGATGCGATAGGGGTGACAAGATCGAATGCCGATCCAACACTATACACTATCTTGGAACCCTATCCAATCAAAGGTTTTCAGGGCATTAAGATAATTAATGTTTCATATTATCCAGATGATCCTTATAAGCTAGTGGCTTCATTTTTTGCCTCCATGATTTGGTGCTTCTGTTTCCTTATAAACCCAATTCACGACATCCAGTCGACGTTTTCATTGATGTCCAGTGGAAATTTGTGTCCCGTCAACATCCTTTGTCCCCCGCCCCTAAGCGTCCATCACTCCCCGACGATCGTCGCACACCCTCACCCGTCGCGCCAGGCGCGCCACCTATGTCCACCACCACCTCGCCACTGTCGCGCACCCTCGGGCCCTCGATGACGCTTCTTCCACTTCAGAGAAGCCTTCTTGCCATGCTGTGGCCCCAGGTAAATTACCTTTTAGGTAATTCGCTGACTTGTTAACTTGTTCAGTTTTTTTACTGCTAAAAAAATTTATTTTGATTATTAACCTATTATTAATCTTTTCTTTTGTTTATTATCCTGAGTTTTTGTACTGCTTCTTCCTTGTTTATTCTGATTAGCTTGTTAAAACCTATTTTGATATATAATATATGCTTATCTGTTCCGAATCAGATTAAGAGTTATCCAGATTAATCTGTTCTTGAATCTGATCAACTATCCTGTTTTAACTTGGATATTTCATTGAGATGCTGATTTTGCATTAATATAACACTGTTTAATATACATATATATATATATATATATGTTTTCTACGTGTCCATATCTCGATTATTTTAAAAAAATGATATGTCACAGTGTCTGTGTGGGTGCTTCTTACCGCAAATCATATAGGCTAAGAGAGAGACAATAAAAGAGAAGTAGAAAAGGAAGACGCCATCCAACTACAATACAATACAGGAAAAAGAAAGCACCCAGAAGCAATGCATTTTCCATGGACTCATACTGCAAGGGAAGCTGCAAGTATTACCAACCATGAATCAAACGGTAAAACAGTTGAACAATCAATATACATAGACCAAAATGAAGTCTTGTAAAACAGCGTCTACTTGGGAACAGCGAAATGCGCAACACAGAACTTTCAAGCAGCACACTTTCTCTATTCACAGATGGGCGTAAAACTAATGAGGACACTACTTAACCTTGTACTGGAACTTGCTGAGGCGCAATATTGGCTTCAGGAAAATTGGCAATTGTTTGATCTTCCTTGACTACGTCTTCAGGAGAAGCTGGCACCGTTTCAACACCTGTTTCCGCAGAGACTTCCGTTGTTCTGTCATCACCGTTCTCTGTCTTGACTTCATCAACTTTAGGCTCCAGAGATTTTGCGTCCGACTTTGTAGTTTTTGATTTCTGCGATGGAAGCTTGGAAAGTGACTTCTGCTTTGGGTTCTTTGAACCTATTGCATTCCTCTTGCTGCTCGTGGCACCCTCGTTCATTTTGGTGGAGCTGGCGGTTACACATGGGCTCTGACATGAGTCACCAGCTTCTGAAGGAGTACTTGCTGCAGGAACAGATTGCTTGCGACGCCCAAGCTTTGGTGACCTAGCACGCGTCGGGGGGATCTGTAAAATGGCAGAAGATTAGCAGCAGTAAAATAATATCAAATATGTTCTCTTACAAGAGACAAACTGCCTGCAGCCTGCAAGTGTATACATCGATCTACAGCGAAGCATACTGTACCAATAAATTATACACGATCAAGAAAATGGAATATGCTTATACCAATGTTCTGGGGATAAGGTAAGATGAATCATGGTGTTACAAGTTTCACAAGATTAAGTTCTAACCTTTTTACCTAGTAGATTGTACCATTTACCATAAGGAAAAATGTAAACCATAACCTCTTAGGAGCCGTGAGAGTATGACACAACCAGATCATGTAAAATTGTCAAGCGTGTGTTATGGAGGCAATTTTTGCAGTGAAACAAGTTACATATCAATTGATGATATTATGTTCCATGAATTGTGTGCCATGATACTATCCATGACAGATATTGTGCTAAAGAAGTGTTGACACTGTGAGGCAATGCTTATCTAGCATCAGCATATCAGGGATGGAAGTTCGGTACCATGCATATCATGCCTGATATGCATATCATGCATGCCAAAGGGTATTGTGTGGGTTGTTGGGTATGATTCTTATAAATTGGTAAATATATGAGAAATGATAGGTTATGGATGTAAACTCCTTAGACAGCAAGCTAGCAAGCTGTGCTGTAGGTTTTATGTGGCCTGAAGGTTCATGCCAAAAGGATATTGGATATGATTTTTATAAATCGGTAAATGTATGAGAAATGATAGGTTATGGATGCAAACTCCTTAGACAGCAAGCTCTGTAGGTTTCATGTGGCCTCAAGGTTGATGTCCCGGAGAAAAGTTATAGATAAAGGAGAAGAGAATTTGGGAAATGGATGGTCACCCTAGACTCACTTTAAATCCTTAAAAATCATTTAGAGAGAAGAACATGCCCACATATCTCAAACCTATTGTGAGACATGTTTTCATCCTTCAGTCATGGTCTCACGCAATTCACACATTTCATTCTCACTTTTGGAATAAAATTTTTCTGTCCAAGATTTTTATTAAACTAATTCTTTAGTGAATAGTATTTTTGCTTTCTAATCATTTTTTATTTTTGGTTTAGATTCTTTATTTGCTTGAACATAAGGTAATATAGAGAATCATTAGCTTTGTGAAAATGTAGAGACCTATTACATTTACAACAGGAAGCCTTGTGTAAAGATTATCACAAATGTAAAAAGAAAACCAGATTAATAAAGTTTCCAGAGACAAAATAACAAAATGAACTACAACCTGATAAAGAGCATCAGCAGTCCAAATCAGAGAATATCAAACTCTCTAGAAAGAAACATATCACGATATGATGAAGAAGTCATTCAGAAAAGGATAAACTGTAGACGTTTCCCAAATTACAACCGCACTAAGCAATTACTCGAAACTGACATACAAAAGCTGAAATGAGTGAAATGCAAAAAAACACAATCTAATGACCACGCTGTGGCAAGCCAGACCAAACTATCAGTTTAAAAGCAAATTTAGTGCATCTATGTTTAAATATATCCTAGTAGATAGAGGACAATATTCAGTTAGGATATTTATTTATATTGCCACAATAATATCACTGAAGTTGTTCAAACCAACTTATGAATTAATTAGATACCAAAACCTGTGGATGCACTTATTAAGAGTGCATAATAAAGAATGAAACAAGAAAGATTGTACCTTCTTCAATTCAACTTTTGGAGGACCAGGTTCCTGATAAAAGTTTGGCATTGGAGTAGCTTTAAAGGTCAAGCTCTTCCTCAGCCTTCTGATCTCAGCCTCTTGATTCTCCTATAAGATATTGTTTCCTAGAGAAATTAGTCCACGTTGTCTGCAAAAGCTTTACTGGACAATGAAAGCCCAAGTTTGAATAGAACAATCACCTTTGATTTTGCCTGCAAGTTAGTCTTTTCCAGTTCTTTCACATGATTCTTCTCTTCAAGCTTCATGAAAAACTGAGAAGACAATACAAATTCGTTCAAGAAGTGTCTTGAACAGAGAAATTTGAAAAGATTAGAACTGAACGTGTTAACCTCTTTGCGTTTCTCGGCACGTTCGTCCAACTTAAAATTAAATCCATTACCAGTGTTCTTTCTTGCATGTGGTGTTGAACTTCTAGAAAATGCATAACATAAACAAACATATTTTATTGCATATAAGAAAAGCTCAATAACGGAAGTAATAACGGATAAGCATGAAATATTACGAGGCAGCAGAGTGGGCATCATCATCCTCTTTTGCTGTCAATGTGCATCTCAAGGACTTTGTTTTGCCATCATCTGAACTGTTGTGTCATGGCAATTGCATCAAAAATAAAAAAGATCATGTTACATGGTGAAGTCAGTTTGATCAAATATACTGTCAAGCAATTATTGGTCAGACATCAGAGGCAAGACAAAAAAATAAACTTAGACAAGCATGGTCTGCACTATAAAACATTAGTAACAAGTGCAGAAATATGATAGATAAGGCCATGCTTTTCATGCCTGATTCCCTGTGCATACAAAAATTATGCCTTCTATGTAGAAAGGCATTGGACCAACTCAAGTTCCATCCACTTCCTATAATGTATGCAAAGATGCATGTCCATAAACTAAGTTTTTCTCAACATTTTAAAATTCATATAACCATCATAATAGAAAGTATTGTAAGAATTTGGGTTGTATAAAGGTGAAGGAAAAAATATTTCTGCTTATAAAACAAGAACTTACTGTGCATCTTCAGCAGGAGTGCCATTTGTAGTTGCCTCCACCGCGCCAGTATTAATAGACTAGGGATGAACAAGTAGTTACAAAGGACAGCAAAATTAGCCCACAGCTCATCTTGAAAAAAGCAATAATCCACCTCACTTCTGACTCACCCTTGTTTTCCGAGCACTTGGTACGGCAGTGAAAGCAGAATGATTAGCAGCAGGATCACCTGAACGTGAGGCTGTAAGAATTAGCACATGGAAGAGGTAATTATTTGAAACAACCGGATGCAAAAAAGAAAGATCAAACCATTTGTAATTGATGATGCGACTTTAGACTGCTTCAAAGAAGTGGTGTTCTTATGCAAATTGTTAGCAAGAGATCCTTTGGAAGAAAACGAGAAACTCTGTGATAGAACATTCCTTTTCTTCTGAGGTTCAATTATAGAACCATTCAGATGACCAGAATTTTTCTGTAACTTCTTGAATCGATCAGATCCACCTCTCTGCATGAAACAAAGTCACACTTCATCCTCCATTCAATATTATTCTTCAAGCTTTGAGGAAAAGACCAGAGAAAAAGCATGAAATACCTTAGAAGAATCAGTCACTTTGTTCTCGGTAGCAAATGATGGCCCTTCGTCCCTCTCTACTGAAGAATGAAGAACAACCTTTGACGTATCTTCGGAGCCACTATCTGCATGAACAGCATGAGTGCCATTCTCAGTAATTGCATCCTCCTTGTTTATGAGTGAAGTAGATCCATTGGCCTCTGCAGCCACCTCCACTGTCCCTTTACTAAGCTCCACTTCAACTCCATCACCAGATTCCATCTCCAGAATGGAAATCTACCACCAACTAGAAATTGAACTCTGCAATAATAACAATTGCAGCAACACTAAATATCTGTTTCAATTCAACTTGTTTGATTTCTTTGATTCGCGCATCACCAGTGACACTATAATCGACAATCTGGCATTTCAAGCAAATACTACTGAATTAGACACAACGGATCATCCACACTCGATGTCACCCTTAAGATCGAGATCCAGACCGAAAAACACTTATGCTACAAGAAATCAAACACGTTCCGCGAGTTCCACGTTGTCAATTCGCCAAATCTCGTAGCACACGGAAGATCACGAACAAGAATAAGAGATTGCTCAGTACCTGCAGAGTTCGATCGCTTGGTCGGAAGGGAGCGAAAGGGGCGCGCCGATCCGTGTGTCGAGCAAGGAGCGGCGGTGATCCGCACTCGCGCGGCGAGATCAAGCCCCCCGAGTTCAGATCAAAGGGCTCCGAAACCCACTCCGCTTCGAGATCGATTAGTTCCGGCGTCGGAGTCTCAATCTCGCGCTCCTCACGGAAACCCTAGTGTCCCCCTCGGCAGACTCTGTTTCGCCCTCCGCTGCACAATCACCACTACGCTCTCTCAGTGCTTGATGAGAAGGTCGGCCGATTTTTTTCTTTTTTCAGCTTACGTATGTAGACGAAACCTTATCTACCAAAATGCCACCGTGGCATCACAAATATACCCCTAAACTTTCCTAAACTCATTAACAACTTACGTGATGGAGCCGAGCTCTGAGGGATATTTGAGTCATTACGATACACAGGATGGCACAACGTGCTTGGTCGATGACGTGGCGTTCGCTGGAGCAGCGAAGCTGGAGTATGAATCTCATTGTATAAATTTACGTATAGGAATATATATGCGTGAGACTTTTCACGGACTGGATAAGTTTTCGAATCAATCGTACGGTTATAATGTGAGTCGCACGAGTTATGCCGGTGGGGATAGTATCGGATAGGAAGACGTGAGCTGGCGGAAACGTGAAGGGTGATGGCAACATAGAGGTGATCGGACGGCGGGGATATGAGGAGTGAAGAAATCTGAGCCGTTGGAGGCACCCAATCATTGCGCCGCTCCAACAGGCGGGTGATGCGTTGCCGTCTACGCTGGCGACAGGTGTGGATCCGCTGCTCTCTCCCAACAGCTAATATAATAATACTTTCTCCTACTCTTCAGACCGCTTACCGATCTTTTGATTGGGAGACTCCGCGGGGTCCATTTCAAGAGCCCTCGTGGCGTCGAGCCAAAGGCAGGCAGGCTAGGACTGCAGTGCCCGTACCACGTGGTGTATGATGGTTCGGTGTTCTTCTGCGAACACGCGCGTGACAACCCTCGTCGAACCTACCTCGTTGCCAGCTGCAATCATGACCGTTCATCCGAAGAGAAATCAACACTCGGTCGACCCCACAAATCCCGGATGTCCCACCTGCGATCCACTTGTTCTGAGATGCGTGCGGCTGCCGCTTGGCCCCGCCGGTCACGTTTAATTCTGGATCAAGGTGGACTGCGCATTTCTTGAACAAGATTTCATTTGAATATATATATATATATATACCAAAAAAAATTCATAGGTACATAATCTAAATTCACGCAATATGTTCATGAAAAATTCGGGGATGATAAAGCAATAATTCCTAAGCGAAGCCCAATAAAAACTGGTTCGACAGCTCATGTAAGCCCAATTAAAATGGATCTATAGCCCAACCCAACTATACGAGCGTTTCGGTTTGGCGTTTGGAACAGTAAAGCCAACGGACCCAGTGACGGGGGCAACCTTATAAATTATTTTTATATATAATTGGATATAAATTATGCATAAATGATATATCTTTGGCCCTACCAACCTCGGTGGCCACCGGCGCCGAAAGTTTATTTAAGCCATATCGTGCTCTCTGTTATCCGCCCACCTTGATTTGTCTCATCTCCTCCACAAAATCCCGGCGATGGCCTTCAAAGATTCCCTTCCAACCCTAATTCATCTATAAAACCCTGCAATTGAGCTCTGCCCTCTCTTCCAAATCCGATCGCCAGCGCCATGCTTCGGTTGGGGCCTCAGCTCCTCACACCCTCTCCAGCCGCTGACGCTGATGGATTCATCGGCCGGAGTCTAGGCTCACCTCCTCCCGCGTTATGGCGGTGCTGCTTCGGGAGGAGGCGTGCCGTGAGACCGGCATTTAGGAGGGCAGGAAGGTCCCCCACGGCGGTCTTGACCCCGGAGAGAGCGGCGGAGAGGGAAATGAGTGGAGGTGGGATGGAGACGGAGTACGACGCGATCGTGATTGGTTCTGGGATTGGAGGGCTCGTGGCGGCGACTCAGCTGGCGGCCAAGGGGGCTAAGGTTCTGGTTCTGGAGAAATATGTGATTCCTGGGGGCAGTTCTGGGTACTACCAGAGGGATGGGTTTACTTTTGATGTTGGTTCATCGGTGATGTTTGGATTTAGCGACAAGGTGAGCTCTTTATCCACATTTGATATTGAATTTGGTTGTTTGTTGAACCAGAAGCTATGTTCATACTTCTTCTTTTGGGAACTCTAGCCGTTGTCGCTGTTTGTACTGGTTGAAACTGAAACTGAAAACGAAGAATTCATGTTGCCATCACGTAGCTAGCAGAAGGATGGCCATTGAGCTGGTGTTGTTGTGACTTTCGCAGTTTATTTTGATTATGTCAGTAGATGATGTATAGATTGATGAAATTAACTACGTAGGAGATTGATAAACTCGCTAATTGGTCACCGATATCTGTCTTCACTTGCCTTTAGATTCAAAGTATGGCAAATCATTCTTCTTATGGTTTGTGAATTTTGTTATCATATGCACGTCATGGAAGCATGTAGAAAGGCTTATTGACATTCAACCTGTTGGCAGCATTATCTCATTTTTTCGTACTAGGTTGCACTAAATAAAACAAGATTATCATGCCAAATGAATTTATGTCTAGAACTTTGAAGATTTCCTTTTACTTCTGAGGGAAGATTCTAATATAGTACCAACGTATTCCAGGTTGCATACCTATTTCCTTTGGCAAGCAAATAGGATAAGTTTTTGGCCCTTGGTGATTTTGTGGAAATTTCTAGCCACAATTTATAACATGCTGGATGACAGAGAAACAAAAACAAAAACAAAAAAAATATCTATAAGAAGCGGTTGTTCAGCTAATAAATTTGCATGTCAAATTTCAGCTGAAAATTCTTTTCCTTGCTGACGCTCTGTCATGCCAGTTAGTGCATCTCTAACTGCTAGACTTAGTTCGATATACAAGTTTTCAGCTTTCCAACATTTTGGGTATGTTCCAAGTCCAGTTCAGATGCATAATTTGGTACTACTTTATATTTACCTTTTAACTGTTTCTGTTTGCTGACCATTGCTGTAACGTCACTGGCAGGGCAATCTAAACTTAATTACACAAGCATTAGAAGCAGTTGGGCATAAGATGCAGGCCATACCTGACCCTACAACTGTTCACTTTCATCTTCCAGGTGACCTATCTGTTCGTGTGCATAGAGGGTATAATGAGTTCATTGCAGAGCTAATCAATAAATTCCCTCATGATAAGGAGGGTATCCATCAATTCTATGACGAGTGTTGGAAGGTATGTCATTCATTTTCTAGAGGCTTCTATGTCAAACCAGATATGTTTAGTGGCTACCATAATCATTCTTAAGTTCCTGCATCAATAGATCTTCAATGCACTGAATTCATTGGAATTGAAATCATTGGAGGAGCCTCTATATCTTTTTGGACAGTTTTTCAAGAAGCCATTGGAATGCTTGACTCTCGGTAATGGTTGAATTCTAAAATGAAAGTTATGATGTTATGTTTATAAAAAATAAAAAAAGATGTATCTTTTTACTGAAAGATTTCAATATCTCTTTGATATTTTATTGGCTAATCTATTTGAATTTGTTCTTAGCATGAAAACCAAAGTTCATGCTTTTATGCTAATTATGGGATTTGTTTCTCTAAGCTTATTATCTGCCACAAAATGCTGGGGATATTGCTCGGAAGTTTATCAAGGACCCTCAGTTGTTATCCTTCATTGACGCTGAGGTGTGTAATTATTTTATTGAAAAATCTAATTATACCTCTTGGTGTTCAGAGCAAAGCTTTTGAATTAGCACTTCTTGAAGAGTCAAAATAATTTGTGATGTATCTGTAGTGTTTCATTGTGAGCACAGTTAATGCTTTGCAGACACCGATGATCAATGCAAGCATGGTAAATATGTCTCCCTTTACAAACTAATGAATTTATTTCTCACAATTTTTCTATTAACTATCAACTTTCCTTTCTTTTGTCACAAAAGGTTTTGTGTGACAGACATTTTGGAGGGATCAATTATCCACTTGGTGGTGTTGGTGGTATTGCAAAGGCTTTGGCAAATGGCTTGGTTGATAAGGGCAGTAAGATACTTTACAAGGCAAATGTGACCAGTATAATACTTAATAATGGAAAGGCTGTGAGTGATTACTAATGAGGTTCAGTAGTTCATTACTTTTTCTGTATTCAGTAGTAGGCTGACCAGAGTCAGAAGGATGTTCTACAAATTCCATTGTTATTCCGTTGGTTTCTGTCTTTAATAGGTGGGAGTGAGGCTCTCAGATGGAAGGGAATTTTTTGCTACGACTGTAATCTCGAATGCAACAAGATGGGATACCTTTGGTAAATTCCCTCTATCTCATAATAGTTCAGCTTGAGTCTTGGTTCCACTTCAATCTAGATCTGCTTGTGCGCTTGTGTCTTAACACCATTCTTGATCTTCAAAATTTTCTTTTATCTCAATGAGCTTAGAATGTCTAGCAGCATAAGGTGTCAAATGGTCGGAAAGCTGGTTAACAAAGACACCTGAATGACAATACATTGCAGAATTGAAAGGTCATAATGAGAAGTAATATGTGAATAGTGAAAGGCAATTGTTTATCAATGGAATGAGTTTTTGTTAGCTTCCCCTAGATGGTGCCAATGCCAATTACAAATATAAGTCTAGTTAGTATTGTTTTCTTACTGGAACAGCCTTTATCAGTGCATGAGATAGATTAAATGTCTTCTTTTTTGTTGATCCTTGTAGTTTTATCAAAAGGAAGAGAACGGAGGTGTGTAAGGTGTCAAAGCATCTTAAGACCCTGTTTACAACAATACTCGAAGGTTGAGTGAGATAATTAATATGGTAAACAGTAGAGAGCAATTGCTGACTACTGAAAATCATCTTTAGCTCTCCTTAGATGGTGCTAATAACAAATATGAGTCTTGTTATAATTCTTTCTATTTGCAAATGCCTTTATCATAGCATCAAGAAGAATACATAACTGCTGAGTACTATCTGCTTCATTGTTTCTTCTAGCTTTTGTTCAAAAAGAATAAAACATACAGTCTGATCCTCTGCATTTGATTGGAACGTTGCATTTTTATGACTGCTTTCTTTTGTCAGATTTTATTCTTGCATGAATAGTTATGATTGGGATCTGATTGAGATATCTTTATCTACTTCTAGATTCGAACTCTTTTAACTTTACTCAATTGTTATCAACTTACAATTCTTTCTGATGACAGGTAAACTTGTGAAAATGGATGATCTTCCGGAGGAAGAGAAAAACTTCCAGAGAATCTATGTCAAGGCACCATCTTTTCTTTCCATTCACATGGGAGTCAAAGCAACAGTTTTGCCTCCTGATACAGACTGCCACCATTTCATTCTCGAGGTATCTGTTGCTTTCTAGCTCCTTGATTCAGTTCTGACAGAGAGAGAACTATAATTAAGTAGGACAGTTGTGTGCTCATCTTTTGGCTATCATTATGAATGCAGGATGATTGGGCAAATTTGGAGAAGCCCTATGGAAGCATATTTTTGAGTATTCCAACTGTTCTTGATTCATCCTTGGCTCCAGAGGGACATCACATTCTTCACATATTTACCACATCATGCATAGAAGACTGGAAGGTCAGTCCTCTATCGTAGTATTGTTTTTCTTTGCCTCTTGCTCTATAGTGATATTTTGGAATGAAATTACATAATTCATGCTGGTTCTAGTTTCAAATCTTACTTTGATGATGGCATAAATCTCTATTTACCATGGTTCCAGGGTCTTGGTTCAAAGGACTATGAAAAGAAAAAAGAGCTTGTGGCTGATAAAATTATATCCCGGCTTGAGACTGAACTTTTTCCGGGTCTCAAAAGCTCCATAGTGCTTAAAGAGGTACCACAGCATGCTTCCCATTAAAATTGGTGACATTGTTAGTTGTGCCCATGGTACTTACTGCCTTTTGTTTTTAAGTTTGTCTAAACTTTGTGCAGATGGCATAAATGTATGCTTTTGCATGCATACAAAATTTTAAATGCTTGAGATCTTATATGATTTTCTTGTATGGTCGTGACAGGTGGGTACACCAAAGACCCATAGAAGATTTCTTGCTCGGGATAACGGTACATATGGACCGATGCCACGTAGGGTGCCAAAAGGATTGCTGGGGATGCCTTTTAATACAACTGTATGTGTGCTACTGTCGAATGATAGCTGATGGGATTATTAAGTATTTAAGTTACCGCCAGTTGATGAGTAATTTGCTAATAAATCATAGCGGTACATGCAGGCTATAGATGGTCTATACTGTGTTGGTGATAGCTGTTTTCCTGGACAAGGAGTTATAGCTGTTGCATTTTCAGGCATCATGTGTGCTCACAGAGTTGCTGCTGATATAGGTAAGCAGACTTTAGTTTAACAGATCCAATGGTTAGGAATGTTGAAAACAAAAAGATGTTGGGTAGGACCAGAAGAAATCACGGTATCCTAAGGCATATGAAAAGCCACTTTGTTTTCTTTAAAAACTGTTGTGGTAACTTGTCAAATGAGTTATTTTATTTTCAATAAAAAGAATGCATATTCCTTTGTTCCACTCAAATGAATCTTGGATTTTGGTACACTCAAATCCTTTGTACCAGATTTACTATCAATTGCAATGGCCGACAAAGAGACAGGTATTTTAGTGTCATGGCCCCATCATGTGCTGCAACCATGATCAAGCATGGTGTGCATGTGCAGTAGTTATCATATGGCAAGGGGTGTTCGACAGTACCTTTCACTGTACTGGTATTTTGCAGGCATACTACGTGCCGGCATGGAACAGCACATTAACTTGTGCAGTGATTGTAGGAGAATGTATTTTGGTTTGGTTTTTAGCTAGTCTAATAAGAATTTCATATGATCCCTCTTATTTCTTCTTGCAGGTCTTGAAAAAAGATCTCCAATATTGGATGCTGCTCTTCTTCGATTTCTTGGGTGGCTGAGGACAATCGCCTAATTAAAAGTTTATCTGACTTGTGAAGCAGGTTTATGTAAGAAACAAGATAGTGAATCAACTGATACAGATTGAACATGTACATGCTGCCGAGTTCTTCTGGTGATGCACCGGTTTATCCAGAAAGGTGATGATAAAAGAAGATGCATCAGTTGTTTCTAAATTGTAAGCAAAGACAACATCAAGAATTAGGGTTTAAATTCAATCAGATGTTGAGCGGACGATAATCACCAGGCTGAACTTTGCATGTGGAGATGGTGAGCTTCGTAGCTTATCTTCCCGCTTCATCTTTGAAGGTGAAAGAGGTATTTTGGGGTTTTGGTTGTGAATTATTTGTAGTTGTTGGAAATTGTGTAAATTAGACAATGCAATTGCTGCACTCAACAATTTAGCTTCATACAATTAGTAGGTTGCAAAAGGAAATCTTCAGACCGTGTACTAAAGTTGTGCTCAACCCTCGTGCCTGCTTGCTGCATATTGTCACCAATGGTCGTCGTGTTCTGGCAATATCTTCGTTTAACAAATTATTCGTCGTTTTCGTATAATTGTATAAATGTTTTATAATTATTTTTTCTTAGTTTTATGTGATTTTGCTTGAGAAATATAAGCGAAAATATATTGTAAAGTTATAGTATAATTATTCATCGTGCCGGGCAAAACTATCCAAAATAATTCTGTTTTCGTATGCTGCGACTTGATTTCTACAGATTGCGATGCAATGCGAAATATTAGTTATCTCAGCATCTTCGATAACCCCCCAAGTGGCACAGGGTTGGATGGAGCTTCAGTATTATGTCGGGCATTAAACATTCTTCATAAGTTGAGCTTGGATTCGCGTTCGGCACCCGGTGAACCATCATTTGTGGATTCACAATTATTCTTTCAACCTTCTAAAGTTCTTTTTCACTCATTTCTCTCTTGCACTCAAGGTGTTTGTTGAATTACTTGTAAAGTTTTCCTCTTCGTGAAATGGCAGGACTTGCCCGTCGCTCGCTTTCAAACTAATCAATCTTCTCTTTTGCAGATCTTTCGGGATTGACACGAGGTTGCATTTAGTTGACTCGTTGCAGATGAATAATACATGGGCGTTTCATGACTTAGGCAATCCCAACTAAGTCCGAGACATTGGCACAAGGGTGCTTCATGACTTGCGCAATTTCAGCTAAACCCTTAAGTTTGTCGCAAGGTTGTCGTACAATTTAGGTAAATTCAGCTAAGTTTATGACATTATGGTATTAGAGTGGGCAAGCAATTCGAATAAACAACGAAGAAGTTTCACAATCTCGCCAAGGCGAAGCATCGTGACGAATCGAGCAAGATGGGGCAAGCCAGACCTTTGCCCCAAGCAGTCGTAGTGAGCTACAAGTGCAAACTCGCTCTCCAGTTGTTGGAGCCACTCATGAGAAGCGCGGTAGCAAACAAGATTAACGAGAAGTTATGTATTCTCCATGAGCAAAGAAGGTACAATCTAGAGCGTCAATTGAAAAAAAAGTCATAATGAGAGACTTACAAGGGTGGAAACCCGCATCGATGTTCTTGAAGCGAGTTTGGAGGAACTCTACCAAATCCAACGAAGTCTCTTTAAGGTAGAGAGAATTATAAAAAAAAAGTTCAATCTTGGATCGACAAGGTTGAGTCCCTAGTCGACCGACTGATGGAAGACATCAAAGACTCCTTACAAGGGCTCTTATTGCGAGAGGAAGCAACACCCACGTTGCACCACCACAAAGCTTGAGGGCGCCTGAGCCACATTGCTACGTGGGTGCCAGGGATGCCAAAGAGCTCAAAATTTTCATATTCGACGTGGAACAATACTTTAGTATTGTATCTGAATGGAGATATGAAATTTTGGTGGCAAACATGTTGGGAAGAGATCCAACAAGACCGGTGTCGAGTGGACACATGGGAGGACTTGAAGCAAGAGTTGAGAATTCAGTTCTTACCCTAGAACACAGAGTTTATCGCAAGAAGGAAGTTGAGACAACTCCACCAAAGTACTTTCATTCAAGATTATGTGAAGCAACTTTCTTCGCTGATGTTGGACATATAGAACATGCCCAAGAAGGATAAGCTATTCAGCTTCCTCGATTGTTTGAAGTCATAGGCACAATAGGAACTAAACCGAATGAATGTCACGACGTAGTCGGGGCAATTACAGTCGCAGAAAGACTAACTGACTTTACTTCCTCGAAGGATAACGGGAAGAGGAAACAATCCTCGGGAAATTGCCCACTCAAATTTTCTCGAACGAAGGAGTGTGGGGACGAACAAAGAAATAAGAACTTCCACAAAGGACCAAGCTAGAAAAGCAAGGCCCCAAAACCTAATAGATGCTTCTTGTGCGGAGGACCGCACATGGTGAGAGAGTACCAACAAAAACAAACAATCAATGCCTTAACTGCATCAATCCACCCCCACAAGTCGAACAAGGGCAAAGTCGTCGCCTTTAGTTTGAGCAGTTCATAATATAACAGCGATGATGAGGAGTCATAAGGGCCCTGAATGGGAGCAATACATTTGTTGAATGTGTTGCAAGGTCGAGTGGGGGAGAACACGAAGATAAAGCTACTGAAGGCATGGAGTAGCAAGTTGATGTATATAGACAATAAGCTAAATGGTCGAACAACAGTGCAATGGTAAACATGGGTGCTACCCACAATTTTATTATCGATCGAGAAGCAAAGCGACATATTACTCTTGGAGAAGAACCCAAGTCGTATGAAAGCTATGAACTTAGAGGCCAAGTGGATCTCAGTACTAGAAAAGGTGGTTCCCATCAAGATTGGAACATGGAGCACGAGCACAAACATGATGGTGGTGTCATTGGACGACTTCCAAGTGATTCTCGGAATTGAGTTCATGCACGCAATGAAGTTAGTGCCAATGTCGTTCATAAACTCCCTATGCCTAATGGAAGGTGACGACCCCTACGTGGTTCTAGTTTCTTAAGGATGAACTAAGGATCCACAACAACTATCAACATTACAATTGAAGAAATGGGTACGAAAAGGAGAATCAACCTTTGTAGCCACTACAAAGCTAGAGATACTTGATGAGGAGGTCATTCAAGAACTTGTTGCGGTAACGAACATCCTGAAAGAGTTATCAAATGTGATGCCTATTGACTTACCAAAAACTTTGCCACAACCACCATACAACATGGCCCCTCCAGAGTTAGCAGAACTCAGGAAGCAATTAGATGAACTGCTAAGTAGTAGTCTCATCCGTAGCTTAAAAGCATCATTTGGAGCTTCAGTCATCTTCTAGAAGAAACAAGATGAGAGCCTCCAGTTATGCGTTGCTTATCGAGCTTTTAACAAAGTGACGGTGAAGAACAAGTATTTCATCTCATTCAACATGGACTTGTTTAATCAACTGAGCAAGGCAAAGTAATTCTCTAAACTTGATCTTCGGTCGGGGTACTGACAGGTGCGCATTATAGAAGGCGATGAAACAAAGATTACTTGTGTGACAAGGTATGGAGCGTTCGAGTTTCTGGTGATGCATTTCAGCTTAACCAATACTACGGCCACATTCTGCACTCTAATGAACCAACTATTCAAAGAATATTTTGACAAATTTATAGTTGTCTACTTAGATGATATTGTCATCTATAGCCAAATGCTCAGGAAGCAATTAGATGAACTGCTAAGTAGTAGTCTCATCCGTAGCTTAAAAGCATCATTTGGAGCTCCAGTCATCTTCCAGAAGAAACAAGATGAGAGCCTCTAGTTATGCGTTGCTTATCGAGCTTTTAACAAAGTGACGGTGAAGAACAAGTATTTCATCTCATTCAACGTGGACTTGTTTAATCAACTGAGCAAGGCAAAGTAATTCTCTAAACTTGATCTTCGGTCGGGGTACTGATAGGTGTGCATTATAGAAGGCGATGAAACGAAGATTACTTGTGTGACCAGGTATGGAGCGTTCGAGTTTCTAGTGATGCATTTCAGCTTAACCAATACTACGGCCACATTCTGCACTCTAATGAACCAACTATTCAAAGAATATTTTGACAAATTTATAGTTGTCTACTTAGATGATATTGTCATCTATAGCCAAATGCTCAAGGAGCATGTCGAGCACCTTCGAACAATATTCAAAATTTTCAAGAACACTTTGTTTGTGAAGAGGGAGAAGTGCTACTTTACTCAGACAGAATATATTCTTAGGGCATCGAATCGTTGACAGTTCCATTTTGAGTGGACAAATCTAATGTGCAAGCTGTGGCAGAATGGTGAACACCAAAGAAAGTACTAGAACTAAGATCCTTCCTTAGTTTTGTCAACTATTACCATCACTTCATAGCTAGATATTCAAAGCTTGCAGCTCCACTGATGAAGTTGCTGAAGAAGGAGCAATCTTGGAGGTAGTCAGACAAATGCGAAGTGACATTCCAAGACCTAAAGACTGCAATATTGGAAGAACTGATACTCAAATTGCTGGACTATGGGAAGTCTTTTGAAATTCATATAGATATTTTATACTTCGGTACTGGGAGAGTACTTATGCAAGAGGGTCACCCAGTGGCCTACGAGAGTTACAAGTTCAATGAGATCAAGCCACAATATATAGTGTACGAGAAGGAGATGACAACAGTGGTCCACTGTGTACGAGTTTGGCGACACTACCTTCTCGAAGCGTGGTTCGTGCTAAGAATGGACAAGGTCACATTGAGTTACTTCCAAACTCAGAAGAAACTCTCCCTAAAGCAAGCACGGTGGCAAGACTTCTTAGCCGAGTTTGACATGCTAATGGAGTACAAACATGGAAAATCAAACGTCGTGGCTGATGCATTGAGCCATAAAGTAGAGCCGATGAATGTCATACATTTAGAAGGCGGAGGCCAAGCAAGTCAGTTGTACTCCAACTTACTTTCCAAGATCAATGATGAAATGTACAGTGATCCTCATGTAGTAACCCTAATGCAACTCATCAAAGAGGACAAGACACGATAGTTTTAGGATCAGGAGGGACTCATCTACACTAAAGGGAACATAATTTATGTTCTGTAGGCAAACAATTTTAGGTGTGAACTCTTGAGAGAGTGTCACGATTCCCTTTGGGTTGGACATCCGAGTATTCATCGAATAATGACTCTTGTAGAAAGGATTTTCTATTGGCCAAAGATGGGGACTGGTGTGGAGGAATATGTTCAAACATGTCGTACTTGCCAATAAGATAAGGTAGAGCAGTGGAAGCCGATAGGACTTCTAGAGCCGCTGCCCATACGAGAAAGCTCATGGGAGACCATTTGTTTCGACTTCATATCAAACTTATCGATAATAGGGGGACTCGGATCGTGGTCAATCAGTTTTTAAAGTATACAACATTCATTGCTACACCCCTATACTGTTCAGTAGAGGAGGTGGCCAAGTTATGAATAATGTGATGAAGTATTAGGGAGTCCCGCACAACATTATCAGTGATCGAGATGCATGGTTCTTGGGACGATTCTAGGCAGACTTGGGAGGGCGATCACAAGAGTTTAAAGTTGGCGACTTGGTATTGGTGAAGCTCTAACCAGCATCACTCCTGTTATTTAGGTACAAAGTGTACAAATGATTGGTACGTAAGTATGAATGGCTTTTCCCAATTATCAGCAAGGTAGGCAATTTCTCCTACAAGTTGCAATTGTCGGCATGGCTCAAAATTCATAATATCTTTCATACAAGCAACTTGAAATACTACCACTCAGATTCACAAGATGTTCACGAAGTATTCCAACTCGACCACCCCCCACCAGAGCCTCCTACGAGAAGCAAGTTAAAACCATTCTGGGCAGATCGCAAGACAAAGCTATTCAATGAAGCGGAGCAAATCAAGTACTTGGTAAAGTGACGAAATCTTCCCTAAATAGAAACTAGTTAGGAGTCTGAAGATGCCATATAACATGAAGAAGCAATCATCAAAGCCTACCAACAAGCGTCGACGAGGGCGTCGATAGTTGAAGTGGGGGAGAATATCACAAACGGTCATACACACAACGAATCATTCGTCGCTTTTACATACTTATACAATTGTTTGACAGTTTGTTTTGCCTTAGTTTTATATGGTTTTACTTAAGAAATGTAAGTGAAAATAGTTTGTAATGCTATAGTGCGATCGTTCATCGTGCCAGGCCAAAAATGTCCAAAACAGCTCCATTTTTGCATGTCACGGTTGATTTTTAATGATTGCGATGCGGTGCGAAACGTCAGTCATCTCAACACCCTGGAAACCACCGAGTGGCACATGGCTGGATGAGGCTTCGGTGTTATGTCGAGCGTTGAACATTCTTCACAAGTTGAGCATGTCTTCGCGCCCGACACCCAGTGAACCGTCGTTTGTGGACTCGCAACTGTTTGTTCAACCTTCTAAAGTTCTTTTTCGCTCCTTTTTCTCTTTTCTCTCACGCACTCAAGGTGTTTGTTGAATTGCTTAGTAAAGCTTTCCTCTTCGCGCAACATCGAGACTAACACCTGAATTGCTTTGTAAAGCTTTTCACTTCGTGCAACATCGAGACTTGTCAGTCGCTCACTTTCAAACTTATCAACCTTCTCTTTTACAAATCTTTCGGGATCGGCATGAGATTGTATTTAGGCTGACCTGTTGAGGACAAAGAACATATGGACGTTTGATGATTTAGGCAATCCAAGCTAAGTTTAAGACATTTACGCAAAGATGCATTATAACTTAAGCAATTCCAACTAAATCCTTAAATTTACGGTAAGACACATAACTTAGGTAAATTCAACTAAGTTTGTGAGAATATGGTCAAATGTATTTTTTTTACACATTTTTAACTTAAATGATATTGATTTTAGATGAAACATCACAAAACGTAAGTTTTTAGAGGCAGTAACTGATCCTTATGAATTGTACATGAACACCTATTAGAACGGGATATATATATATATATATATATAAAGAAAGATTTTGCACATAAAGTGGGCATACTTAAATAAGCTCAAGGAAATAGGTTATATGCATAATGCACATGAGAGTACATACTGCAAGATGAATGGTCATCCAATATCAAATTATGTCACCTAATAATGTAATATAGTTCTCAATATAAGAGCAACATTTGGAAAATAAGAAAAAAAAAAGAATCAGATGATACAATGAGATTTCAAAGAATTATATGAAAGAATACATAAAGGGAGCTGAGATCCAGATCCATAAAGGATGGACACATTTGGTTTATGCTGCGTCTGGGAAACTGATATCAACCCTAAGTTCTGGTGAGGAACCTCCGATGCCGTGGACGAGGAGACTTGTCCAGAAGTAGGAGGAGTCCAACATTGCTGGCCGACAGCCCAAACGTATACCTGGTGGGGTCATAAGCAAACCCTTGATCATGTTTACTTCAACCAAAATAGAACTACTCCAAGATAAATGTAGAAACTTACCTCACTCGAGATGATCTTCTCCTCCAGAAAACAAGTGACATGACACCCTGCTCACCAAAAGACACATAATTTAGAAAGTGCACACCAAAAGAAACATCAAAGAGAATTACCAATGAGTTCATTTTAAGACTCATGCGAATTGGAATAAGTAAACATTTAAAATATGATGATCCACTCAAAAACCCAATATGTTCAATCACAAGAGACTTGGTCCATAGAAGCATATACACAAAAGAATGACATAATCTTAGTAGGTTGTCGGATACCACGCCCATTGCAAAAGAACAGTGAGAGGAGGGAGCCCTGTTAGGAGTGCAAGCTTGATACTTGCTCTTAGAGGACAAAACTATGTAGATGGTTGTCGATATTGAGAACAATCATAGCAACATTATTGGTACTTCAGATCTTCTAATTCATGGCGCAGCACCAAAAATATTTAAACCTGATGGTGCTTGTTCACCATTGCATCTAAAATAAGCTTTCAGATATGCATCATGAAAGAGTTTAATATGAAAAATATATGATCAGTAAGCAAACATGCAACTAGAAACCATAATTCAAACTCAGCCCCAAGACTACAGCACAGGACTCTCACACCAGATCATGGCCTTTCATGACTCCATCATACAGTCCACAAAATCCCTCCAATCTGCAGAATAGCCCAAATCATTTTGTGGAAGCCAATTACCATCAAGATAAAAATCTAACATGAACTGCACCACCAACACCAATTACAGTAGTGATAGAAACTGTTCCGGTTATGAAAAGATAGTTCTTGCCCAAGAAATGCATGAGTCATGTCTTCATGTCTCAAATTTTACCATACCACTAAAAATTCATTTAAGGATGTTCTCATCTATGTCACAGAACAATTCTAATACATGCAAAAACCTCAGTGAAAGAATCAAACAATTCTATCAGGTGAGTACTCATGACTATCAACTAGGGAAAACTACAATGCTACTACTAGCGTCTGAGCATTTCAAGCCATTAGGCAACTTTATTGACTCTTCATCACTCACAACATTCTAAGAGTAAGCTCAGATATGCTCTGATTCTTAATTTATAGAAGCTAATTTCAAAATTCATAGGAGTAGAATGTACTGAATGCATCTATAATTAAGAAAGCCTCCCTATAACAATTAGATGTTGTATTTTACACAGGTTCTATCATTTATGTTTTCTCTATTACATGAAAAATCTCTATCTCATGTTCCGATATATTGTAACATTCTCACAACTTCTCAGGTCACTGACAACTGACAGATCCTTAGATTAGTGATATAACATGGAATTTCATTTCACAAACTTTGTTCTGATTTGAGACAATCCTTCTAATGCATAAATATTTTTGCTTTTCCTACTCATTGAGAAATTACCTGAAAGAATCAAGATAAGGTTGACAACCAAAAGAAAAGTGTTATTAAATCTCCAATGAAGCATTTTTAAAGCTAACTCATGATGCACAGCCAAACCTATAATAATGTGTCAAAATATATGCATGATGAGATGCAAGATTTCGGATACAAGAACTTTTCAAGCAATATACATCATTTATCATGTTGCATATATACCCCATTTTTGACTTAAACTTATTCAGGTGAAAATGCTCATGAAGAAAAAGAAGATGAACAAGTTATTACCTTGATCATTGACATGATAGAAATTCTCTTGTTGGAAGGTGATTTCTTGACTATCCTCTTCTCTGTCGATACTTCCTTGCACATTTGTTGAGCAATCTCTTTCAACAACACCATCTGAGCCTTTTCCGTGCCCATGGAAATCAATGTCTGCCGCATGGACTCCCTGTCTGCCTCGAGCGCCTGCAACCTCATACAAAGCTTCCTCATCTCTGCTTCCTGCACCCCGCTCACAACATTCCTCCTGCTCTGAAGCTCCCTCGGCGTGCTGACGTAATCCTCGCTAGCCCCATGCACCGCATCCACCGTATACACTCTGTCGCTCATATCATCTCGCCCACCACAGTCCGACGCGCCGTCCATCGCCGACGGGAACTCCTCCCCCTTATTGAATTCCAGGCTTGAACCATAGCTACAGAAGGAGAAAGTCCTGAGAGGCCTGCGCCTCCAGCGCGGCGACTGCCCCACCACGACGTTCTTATCCATGACATTGCAAAACCTGCTGTTTGGCAACCGCTCGAGCTGGAAGATGCGTTGCTCGAGCGTCTGGAAGCGCTCACGGGGGGTCTCCTCGGAGGGATACTTATCGAGGTCGGCGGCGGCATCACGAGTGCACCTCAATGGGGGGTAGTCGCGAGGAAAGGGGTCGAACTGGGGCACAGCGAAGGGGCTGGTGGCCGTATCAGGGGTCTGTGGCTCGGAGGGAGGCGCGTCACCGTCTTCCATGCCGATGCCGTAGCTGAGGAGACGATGGCGAAACGCCTGGACCTCACAGGTGAGGGCTTGCACGGCCTGGTCTTTCTTGAAGAGGAGGTCCTCGAGCGCGGCGATCTCCTGCTGGTCGTGCGCCATCTTCTCCTCGGCTAGGCGCTTGAACTGACGGGCCTCCATCTGGGCCTCGGCCTTCTCGCGCTGGAGACGGAGGATCATCGACATGGCCTCCGTGGCAGCCGACGCTGCGGCGCTCCGCTCCTCCTCCAGCTCCGCAAGGAGCTTCTGGACCGATTGCTGGTGACTGACGAGAGCCTCGCGGAGGGCCGCCGCCTCGTTCCCGATGTCCACCCGGGCGAAGCCAGCGACACAGGATGGGAAACGGGCTTCGAAGTCCGTCTCGTCCAGCTTCCGCTTCAGGTTACGATGCCAGGAGGAGGCGAACGTGCCAAACATGACCGCCGCCCCAGGAATTGCCACGGGTTCCTCACGAACCATGGATTCCGATATGGCACCGGAACGAGCATACAATCCAAATCTGCCACGCCTCCCCATGGCCTCACGGCGGCTTACCAAAATCCTCCTCCTTCTCCACCTCCTCCGACGCCAGCGGTCGCAATCGAGGAGATGAGGGGGGAGGAAGAGGAACAATGCCAACAAGGGAAGCCGAGTCGAAGCGCTAGGGTTTGGGATTGAATTGGGCGCGCAAGGCGAGAAGAGGAGGGTGGAGAGGAAAGGGTCGGGAGCGGGGAGCGGGGAGCGGGGAACGGTGAACGGTGGGCATCGTTCAGCACTTACACATACCAATATCGTCGACACCCAAACCACACCTCGGCAAAAGGGTGGAACGAACCCGCGGGACCCATTGGCCGAAGCAAAGGAAATGGATACTTTATTTGGCGGGCGAACGCGTGTGTGGGTTTGAGTGCGTAACTGAAAGGCGGGCTAAATATAAGCGTCCGATCTCTCCCTTCTGTAATGGAATGCCGGGTCAAAATCCCCGGGGAATTGCTCTAATTAATTGTCTAATTAAGCAACTACCAAATCCGATTAAGAAAGCTAAACAGGTGGCCTCCATCTTTACCTCTCATTTATATTACAATTATTCTCTAATTGATTCTTAAAAAAATTCAAAGTGATGGATCGTAAGCCCGCTATCACCCAACACGTGAATTCATGATGTTTAAGATAGACATGTGCTTATAGACTATCTCACATCAGCTACATGAAAAATAAGTCAATAGAGATTGTTAGAAATGATTAAAGACTAATTCCTCGTAGAATATATCATAAAATATTATATCTCTTTATGACCATATATAAAAATTAATCTTAAACATAATGAAGTAGATATCACTTTTTGACCACTTGTATCTACACTCACTTATCTCGAGTAACTAACTTAAACATCAAAGGGATCAAATCGTAAAATTTCTTTCGACCTCAATCTTTGTTATGTGACACCTTGGAAGCTTGGCATTTTCACCTCGGAAACACCTTGAACAACCTTGTGCACATGGGTCCGAACCATGTCGAGTTGACCAAGATGTCAACGACTTCTTCTCGTAATATTTTTTGCATTAAAAGTAGAACCGAGTGCATAGGAACGGTTGCTTGTCGATTCTCGTGATGAATGCTTGAACGAAGAGGTTTTTCTCTCGACCCATAGTACTTTCACCTAAGGGGAGCGACAATCACCCTTTCCATATACAGATGCATCCATCTCGATGTAGATGTCGATGTAATACAAACGTTTATTCAACGACTTGGACTTCTCACCCCCCAAGGTGATCTTAAATCTCATTTAGCAAGTGCAAATGTCAATAAGTATGATACAAGTCATCACTCTGCTTTTGCCCCAATTAACCCAACAATTAGTGCCAATAACTCAACCATGATCCTTGGCTCAATCAACACTAGCACCAACACCCGTCAAGGTTTCTCAATCTAACATAACATCGACCAACATCCTAAGTGCGCCAGAGACCTATCGAACTATTGGTCGAGGCGGGACTTCGATCCTTAATCATGAAATTCAACAGGCTGTACCACCATTCTACCCTCCCTGAATCTGAGGCTTAGTCAGCAAATTCGATAGAGGTTTTCCTATGAAATCCAACTACGACGTGGGATGTGTTTAGAGATGCAACGAGAGTTCCAAAAATCAAAAGGGGAAGCGTTGATCGATCCCACCTCGGGTTGGTCACTATTTATCCTAAAAATCTAGGATGAACTGATTCCAGCAACCTTTCATCTCTCATCCTTGGAGACCTTTGATGGAAGTGCTAACAAAATGGAGCACATTATAACTTTTGGTGCTCAAATGTCATTGTATAATACTTCGGATGCCCTAATATATGGCACCTACCTGACCATGTTAAGAGGCTCAACACAAGAATGACAAGCACGCCTAAAGTCACTTTACATTAATTCTTTTGCTTAATTTGCGAGGGAGTTCAAACTTCACTTCCTTATAAACATATGCTCACACCTTTCAATGTTAACATTCCTCAAACTCAGGCAAGAGGAGGAAGAAATACTCATAAACTTTGTCATTTTATTCACGAGTGAGATCCGAGATGTGTTAGATGTCTATCTGTCACTCATAATATAGACCTTTATGATGGGGCTAAAGTCATTCTATCTCTTTTGGTTATTGATATACCACTAGCAATTATACGAAAGACACCTCAAAGAGCCAATTAATATATTACCACTAAGATAATAGTCTCAACAAGTGTGAAGAGTCACATAAGAGGTCGAAGTAGGAGTAGCCACAATCAGCCCTAACCTCAAGATCACTGTGATGAAGAAGAAACTAACAATCCTAGTTACCTCACCCAAGGTCCGAGCTGGCCCCCCTAAATATAACTATAACTGAAGCTTTTCTGTAGATAAAAGAGAAGAGGCTCTTCAAAAACTCTCACCCATTAAAGATCCTATTGGTGAAAAGAGATAGGTTCAAATACTGCTAGTTGTATCAAACTACGATCATGACATAAAAGATTGTTTGACTTAAAAAAATAGATTGAGGAGCTCATATGTCGAAGACACTTCGATAACCTTCAAGGAGGAGTATCTTGACCTAAATCATGATGATACTTTGGTGGTTTCTGTGAGGATGATCAATGCTCAACTGAAGAGGGTTACGATTGACACATGTAGAGATCATCATTAAAAAACACTTCGATAACCAATAAAATATTTTGATCTTCGGGTTACTCAGTAAATGAATCTTCTTCAATCTCCACTTCAAGGTACCTCGTCTTGAAATGAGCTAATATAGCATAATATTCATACTAGCAAGAGGCGAACCCCCAAAATCTCTAGGACCTTCCTAAATCAGACAAAGTATTTATAATTAATAATCGGCTTCTCTGAAACCTCAGAAGTTTCTCTCAACCTCCAGTGCCTCCTTCAAACCCTAAATTTGCTCGAGTATACTCATGCCCTGCTCATTAGTCATGACAACTTATTTGACAAGCTCATAGTTGTATGCCCTCATTAAACCCAACTCTCAAGTAAGTCGTAGCAGCTTGTCTTGCACATTCCAGTTGTCGCTTCAGATCATCCTCAATTGGTCAACGTGATCAGTAAGGCATCGTAAGGCCTTTTCTAGTCGTTTTGCTAGCTCGGCTCCTCAAGCCTCTATCTCAGCAACAAGCGTTGGGTCTTCTTTCTTCCTCTTCACCCCCTCTATCTCCTCGCGAAGATTATCAATCATGAGGGATTGCTGATGAATGATAAAGTCGATGTCCCACGTGGTCAAGAAGGATCATAAAGTAATGATGATGTTATAAGTCCAAATGAGCACAATATAAAGTGCAAAAGTGATTAATGTGCAAAATAGCTACCTCGAAATGCATAGAAGTGATCAATGTGCGAAGACCACCTTGAGAAGCACGAACAAAACTCACCACGACAAGAAATATAAAGTAAAATATATCGGAGGCAAGTGAGTCGAGAAAATCTGACTCACATAAAACAAAACATGCCAAGACAAGAGGCACAAGATAAAATATGTCTGAGATGTATAAGTCTAGAAAACCTTACCCACATAATAAGAAATTTATCATGATAAGAGGCATAAAACAAAATGCACCCCCAGCATATGAATTAAGAAAACCTTATCCACATAATAAGAAACCCACCACGACGAGAGGTACAAGATAAAATATACCTAAAATATGAGTTGAAAAAATCTGACCGACGTAATAAAAAACCCATCATGACGAGAGTTACTAGACAAAATATACTCGAGGTATGTAAGTCAAGAAAATTTGACCAATATAATAAGATTTATGTCACAACTTAAGGCATAAGATCAAATATGCCTGTGGCACATAAATCAAGAAAATTCGATTCATGTAAGAAGAAATATGCCATAGTGGGAGATATAAGACAAGATATATCCAAGACATATTGATCAAGAAAATCCAACCCGCATGAGAATAAATCTACCAAGACAAGAGATATAAGGGAAAGAATGCCTAAAGCAGAAAGGTTGAGCACCAACCCCCCTCTTTTTACTCAAGGTGGGTAAGTATACCTAACATATCTCATCGGTCTAGAAGACCATGAAAAAAAATAGATACGAGTAGAGATAACCCCCTTTGCCCGAGATAGATCCATCGATTATATGTCACGAACAAAAATATAAACAAGTTTGTTTGATGTAATGCTCATGTTTATTTGTGTCCTTCGGTTTTTGTATATTCTTTATACAGTAAGTAGCGGGCTTGCAGTAGGCTTGACAGCCCTTATTTGGTTAGTTTTTGTGGTCGGTTTCGGCTTGTAAATGAGAGTTGTATCATGTAGACACTTATGGGGACTTCGGTCTGTAATGAACAATTATCCTTTGTGTGCAACCATTCAGAACTTGTAAAGTCCATAGTTGTAATTTGCATTGGCTATATAAAGTGTTTGCTAAAGTTGTTGCTTGTGGATCCCGTGGGAAGTGCTTCCTCTAACCCGTTTTCTCTTTTATATATCCTAAGGGACCCTAGGAGGTTTCGGGGAGGTTGACCTTTACGGACAGACTCACAAGGGTGCAGCACGACTTAGGCAAAATCAGCTAAGTCCGTGACATTTTGGTATTAGTGCGGGACAAACACACAAAGAAATATTTATTATACAAACATAGGGGACCTAGCTGGGCTGTGTGGAGTGTAGCCAGCACGCGTAATCGTTTGGGAGAAACGAACATTGAGATATAGGGAAAAGAGTCACTCAAAGGAGTGGGCATCCAGGTTTGGCATTCAAAGGAATGGTCAACCTTTTGTGCGAGAGGCACCATGAGGACAAGCAAGCTAAAAAGAATTTGTAGCGTACAAAGGGTGGGATGACTGAGTTCGAGCTACGGCTTGACATTGGCAACCAAACTTGACAGTGCTCAAGGTAAGTGAGGTGCTTGGTAAAAGATGAGACCGTGCAAAGTGGGATGTGTTGCTCAATGACCAAAAGAGTTATAGAAAGCTCATAGTGGTGAAGGGAATTACTAACTCGAAGAATTTGGTACTCATACAAGGGCTTGTATGCGGACGATGTAGTGTTTATCGCCATCCCAAGATGATCGGAACTCGGTGCCATGGAGTATCAAAATTTTCTCTTCAGCATGAAAATGATACGTTCATAGGAGGCTGAAGTATACAACAAGTTCAGCACGTTGCTAGACCTTGAAGGGTACAGTGGGGACTATATTAGCGAAGAGTCACAATCTAACAAGTGCATTTGCAGGGGTAGAATAAGACACAAGTTGTTCAGTAAGACAGAGTAGTCCAAAGGGGATGGTGGTCTCCGAAACTTCCAGTGGGAAGAATACAAAGATGAAAGTTGCTCCAATAGAACATATATCCAGGAGGGATAGATCCTAGTTCTCTAGAGGGACAATCATGTGTAGTAGACCGTACATGTTGAGGAAAAGTACCTCAAGACAGTATCTCCATAAAGCTCAACAGATCGAGCGAGTAGCGAGGAGTCGTTGCATGATCTCGAATGAAGTAATACATTACGAGCTCAAGTGGGGGAGTAGTCATGACAACATCATATGAAGCCACACTTAGAGTCGATGTGGAATCAAACTCAATGGAGGGCTGACCCGTGAAAAGTGGGCACGAGGGTCACCATCAACTCAATGCAAATCGAGAGGCAAAACAACTTGGGTGGAATTTGGTGAAGTATCCAAGCTGCATGAAGGGAGTCAACGTAGAAGATGGAAACATGAAGCGGAAGCACGGAGCTTTCTTTGGACAGAGGTCAAGGACATGAACTCTTATAGAGGCAAGAGAGGGATTACATCATTTTATGGGTTCTTCATTCTGATGGGGCAGACTCATTTTGCATTGTACCAAAGAGAATGGAGCTTCAAGGCACATGTACCTTATCTCAGAGAAGCACTTGACAGAGGAATAAAGATGATTCAACTTACAGAGGCCAAGTTGGAATCAGAATACCTTAGCACGGGGTAAAAGGACGCAAAGGCGGGTACTCTTGAAGAATATGCCACAGTGCTACCATTTGAGTTGTCATGAACAAGTAGTGTGCAGCGGAGATTGTGCTAGTAAGGGACAGAGGCTCAGGATCTAGACAATGGTGCATCAATCGTAGCGAAGTCAATGGACTTCAAGAGCTACTAGGTGATGGACTATCTCAGAGCTATGCTTCGCCTGAGTGTGAACCGAGAATGGGTGGATAAAGGCAAATTACCGAGGAAGCGAACGAAAATCGGAGATGCCGGAGGCCCTACGATGTGTTGCCAAGGCCACACGTAGAGAAGTCATAATCCGAGTTCATCACACAAGAATCTGTATGCAATAGAGATATCACCAGGAGACGACATGGTGTAGCAGAGATACAACACATGCGGAGATGTCTCGTGAGGGACGCGATCATGCAGAGGTATGATCAAGAGCTACTGGGAGCTCCACTTCAATTAATAATATAATGGAAAAAATGACTATGTATTCAAGGAGTGAATGTCATGGTACCACAGCGGTAGGTCTTTTATGTATGCACATCGAATCTTGCATCGGATGAAAGCCTTGGTTATCAGCATATGGGGCTGTGTACCACCAAGGGAGAATTTTGAGTATAAGTACCAGAGAGTCTCATGAAGGAGACTTGATTATACAGAGGTATAATTGGAGCGACTAAAAAGTTGGACTACTTCAATGCTTATATTCGCTTATGGGAGCCCGACAAGTCAGAGGATAAGGCCGAGTAAGCGAATGTTGTTAACAATGAAGCTAAAGAGAACAAAATCGGTGCAAGCCCCACAATAAGATGGCATAGGCTATGCATGGGAGTTGCAGTCTGTCTATCTATCGACCAAGGAGAACTACTTGGAGAACACAGAGGTGTTGAAGCAGGTGGTCGAAAGGGACGAGGAAGCGATGGCGAGTCCAGTGGGGCTCAGCTACCCAAAAATAAAGCATCAGTTAGAAAAGAGATGGACTTAGAGGAGTGCCATAGTGTCGCAGAGGCGGATCTACCGATGGCAAGAAAGGGACGCAGATGTGAGGCAATGGATAGTAGGGCCATGGGCTTGGTAGTGTTATGGTACCGTAAAGGTGAGACTTTCATGGAGGCATCGATCCCTTGCTGTCATGGAGGGAGAGTGTTAGTCGCGAAAGGGGCCGAGGAAGTGGAGAATGCAGAGGCAAACTCTAAGTACCAAGACAGGGCAAAAGGGCAGAGGTCTCGGAACTTCATAAGACCGGTGTCAACGAGCTTCTCATCAAGATAGTCAAAAATGAACTTACCAAAAAAACAAAAGATAGTCAAAAATGAGAGACTTCGGGTTGATGTAGGAGTGCTCGACCAAGGAACGAAGTAGGCAATACACTGTGTTGTACCTTTTATACTCAGAGGAGTAAGCGACAAAGATGATGAAGAAGTGGTACAGTCCCAGAGATGACCAGAACTATCAAAGACTTACTCCAAGTTGGGGTAAATTTTTTGCTCTTTTCGAGCAAAACTTCTTGTGTTCCAGAAGTTTAATGACAGTGGGAAGACGAATCATAGTAGCTACTCAATGCAAGGAGTGCAAACACTTCAAGTGCTTCAGAAGTGTGAGCAAAGAGTGGGCGATGCTAGTAACTAGCTCAATGCATGAAGTACAACCTTGAGGAGACAGGCGAAATCGAGTAACATTTGTCTTCTCAACTCTTAAGAGAATGGGTAAAGTCGAGTATCCCAGTTCTCTTACTTATCCAGCAGATGAGCTCTACACAAGTTCAGTGACCCTTTGAAGAAAGCTTATAGAAGACAATAGCTGTCAAATCCTCATCATTGATGATCAGTATTACTGAGAGTAGATTATCCGCTTTATTTTTCAATTGAATGCGAATCGAAAGCGGGAGCGATGTTAACCTACTTAGAAGTGACAACTAAAAGTGGAATAAGGATCAATGAGCAAATATCGTGGAGGAATGACCTCAAAATCTTATAAGTCTGCGAGGCGATGCTCGTTAAAACTCCAACAAACATCCACCCAGTTTAAGCAACATGAGATCGCTTGTAATCTGGCACATAACAATGAAGGTCTTTTTCCTTCACTAGAAAGATCAACAGAAATCGACAAGGATCAGCACAGCTCAGCCAACCCCATACAAGAGTTAGTCATCGGCGAGTTGAAACAGCATAACAGATTAGAGTTCGACCACTCAACAACAACGGTAGAGAGCAGCTGAGAGTCAAGGGGCGTGTTGCAGCCAAAGCAGAAGATTGAAGATTCAGCAAAAGACAAGGAGACGCAGTGTGTACAGCGACTTCGACGAGGATGTCGAAGGAATAAGTGGGGGAGAATGTCATAGATAAAAATATAAACAAAATGTTTGATGTAATACTCATGTTTGTCTATGTCTTTCGATTGCTAAATCCGTGACAGATAGGAGAGAAAGGTCGATGATAAAGAACATCCCTGTTGTGAATTTATTGTTCGACATGAGTCCCTCGAGAATGAGCGAAGAAAGAGTCCACAACCACATTGCCTGTAGTTCTCATCTACTCTGGGCAGATAAGTGACGAGGGGTTCGTAACATCCCCGTAGTGCTCGTCACACGAAATGCATCGTGCTCACCGTGAAGCCACCAAAGGCAAATCGATAACCACGAAACCAAGATGTAGATATTAATTAGGATCTAAATGGTTGAGTCTGAGTCTTCTTTTTTATTCGCAGACTGCGAGTCCTTTTGCGTCGTTATGTTAGATGTGTCTTAGACTTCACATGCTTCGAGTTCTTCTAACATCAATGAGAGCTTCAGAACTAGAATTGCCATGGTGCCATCTTTTTTTTGTTTAGGTGTTGCTACCATACGACGCAATTAATAAATGCTACTCATGAGTTAAACCATTTTTTGTGTTACTTGGATACTCTGTACATCCATGTAAGTCATATAAGAGTTGCATTGTTGATGATGCTGTTCCATCCCATGGGAACCTTCCAACTTTATTCCTCTCAAAATCTCCTCAACCTCAAAAAAAAAAAAAAAAAAAAAAAAAAAAAAAAAAAAAAAAAAAATGAAGATTTCATCTGAGCAGCTCACCTGCATTGCCTTCTCCTGAAGTTTCTTGGGGAGAGCATCTTTGTTAGCAGAGCTCTTAGTCTTCTTGAGCCTGCGCCTGGCCTGAGAACACCCACGTTTCCTCTCGCATTTCCTCCTGGGCAACCACCTCTCTTGCCATCCCAGCACCAGCCGCCATGAGCAAACTGCCCGTTCCGCCGTCGGAGTAGCTCTCGATCGATCTTGTCGAGGACCGGATCGTTCTTCTTAAACTTCCTCGCAAAGGGGACACTGCTCAGGATCATTCTTCTGTAGTCCTTGAGTCCCAGAGTCAAGGGATGCTGCTTGGGTGGATTGTCCCACGATATGTAATGGAGATCATGGTTTACCGTGGTGTTCTGGTGATCCTTGGAGTTGCATATCACGGTCTGGAAATAGCCCTCCGGTGAGGAGATGAAGTTGGTGTAGTAGAGGAGGAGGGTTCTCGGCAGGTTGTCCCAGCCAAGAATGCAGTACTCTGCAAAAGATCTGGAGAGTATAGTCCACGCTGAGCCTGACAAAACAAGGGTGCCGATGTAAGTTCGTCTCTCCATCCACCAAGACAAACACTGGTGCAAAGAGAACACTGATACTATCTAGTGTTACATTTTAAAGAATCATTTATCCCCTATTCTTGGACTTGCGCAAAGATCATGGACTAACGTGGAGCTGTTCTAATACAAAGTTGAACTGCAGTTGATATACCAAACAAGTAGCTAAAATTCCTTATTTTTATCTCAATGGTATCATTAATCGTAAAAGTAACATCGTCTTTTGGTTTGGTATTCATCAGCAGCAGACATGCCGGCAAACACAAATCTAAAACAGTCCGGCCATATTGGAAGTTGTAGTCGACCGATTCTTCTATCTATATTTAGTACATGGATCCTGAATGTAATGTTGGCAGAAACAGTGGCTGCGCGCATGGTCGTGTCAGCTAAATGTGAAAAGATGGAGTTTTGTTTGGGGAAGAACCTGTGAAAAGCTTGAAAGCAGTGGGAAGGCCCCTCTGGTTCGCAGACCAGATCATCTCTGACTTGTTGCGGCTGTAAAGCGCAGGGTCTATGATTATAGGCTTCGCCCTCTTCTTTCTACACGAAGAAGAGAGAGAGAGAGAGAGAGAGAGAGAGAGTGATTGGTTACATGCATCATCATTTCATCAATCATACACGGGAAAGATGAAGTCGATCGAGATCTTACATCTTCCAACCCAAGTGGCTGGTGTACTGTACGAAGTTGAGATCTCTAGGCAAGGTAGAGAAGGCCACGATTAGATCTGTAGCAATGGTTAGAGACAGCATCATTGCAGAAGACACCAACTGCGGAAATCTTGTCTGATACCTTTCTGAAACTTACCATCTTGCGTGATCAATGGGTAGTCCGAAGCACTGAGATTGATGAACCAATCCCACTGGCGGATCCTGAGCAGGACGGCCATGGCGTGGAGGGTGGTGGACAGCATCGTGGGTCCTCTGTAGGTTACTAAGTTGGACTTGCCGACGAGCCAGACATTGCGGAATCGCGCGAAGGTCTTGTGCCCGGAGACGAAGTCGGACAGCCGGGCGTGCTCTGATGGCGAGGCCTCGAGGTCGAGGTGGAGAAGGTAGCAGTTGCCGGGGTGGTAGATTGCGGTGAGGAGGCGCTTTAGCCGGTCGACGTCGCCGGTAGAGGCGGAGATGAGGTAGGCGAAGGTGACGGGACACGGTTTCGGCTGGGGAGGCCGCCGCAGGTGGTCGGATATGTGGAAGGGAGAGATGGATTTGCTGAGGAACGCTGGGAGAAGCAGGAGAGAGAGGAGGAAGGAGGTGGCGATGAAGGAGGTCATGAACGCCTTGATGCCCATATCCGAGATCATCTGCAGGTCAGCTAAAACATGAAGTGGGACGAAGACAGAGAGTCGCAGAGTGGAGAGAGGGAGGAATCACGACATGAAGAAGACTGAATTCATCAAAATCCATAAAAAGTACCCCACCTGTGGATTATCCTGGAAGGAGAGGAAATCGTAGGAAGGGTACAGAACAGTGCGAAGCCAGTAGGTATGGAGTACAGAACCAGCTTTGAGAAGGGGAGATTAGAGGGGATGGCGGTAGGACAAAGGTAGTTGTCGATGTTGGTAGTGATGCTTTGGTTGATGATTGCACTCCTACATGATGCAGAGCGAAAGCAAAGGGGGTGGTAGAGAGATCGGATCTAGTTCCTTCCTTGGAGGTGAGGGCTCCGCACGGCGGCGGGGTCACAAGCCCACGCATGACTTTGGGGAAAGATACGACATTTTTGCAGGTAAACCATGTGAGCTGCAGACCTCTTCTAATGACCAAATTGGCCCCTTGCATGCATGCTGCAGGATCACCAACCACCATCCTGACCTCGCACACTCTTGGTGGTAGATGATGATGAGGATAAGCTCATAAAACACTCCATGGCAGCCACACCCCTACATCCTCCTCCCTATCGAACGGGCATGGCTTGGAAGCTTGTGGGTGGCATCGGTGGCTTTCAGTGGGAGGATGTGTAGGTCTCACCGGCAATCGAAAGGTGCAGTTAACCAGCCAAAATGTAATGGCCTACCAAAACAAAGGTGTTGGCACAATTAAATGGTTGGGAAGATGACGTATTAATTGTAATCACAATCATCAAGTGCCCTAAAACATGGATCTGAACCCCTCCCTCCACAGTAGAATAAAACAGCAACTGGAAACATTAGGATACCACTCAGGCACATTGCTAACATCATAAATGTCATACATACATGGTGGAAAATTAGACTTGATTTTTCGATACAGTTTGGAATTCTTTTGAAGTGCAGAGATTCCAGTTTTCTTATCTAAAAGGGATGTTTTATTTCTATTTTCTTTTGTTTTTCTTTTATAACTAGAAAAGTGCAGGGTAAGGTTGATTTGTTTCTTAGCACAAAACTCTGAAGCTCCAAAAAGTTCTATGAGTAATCAATCTGTCACAGGGACATAGCAGAAGATATTAGACAAAAAAAGACTAGTATTACTGACCTGAGCCACTAAAACCTTTTTGAAAGAGGACAGCATCCTTATGGCTAACTTTTCCTACCAAAAATAAAAAATCCATTTTGGCTGTTACCTTCTGTAGCTTTTTCTTTATAGTCTGTCTATAAACCATATACAGTATGTCGAAGTTGGCTCACTCACTTGAATGAAGATTAGAAATTAAAAAAACATTACAGCTATCGATATCTTCTAAACCTCTATGAATACCCATCAACATGTTACGAACAATAATTCCATTGAGCAACCCAGCTATCACTCAGAACCCAAAGTTCAAAGTCCTAAAGAGACAAATGCATGTCCAACAAATACAATTCTAAAGAAAATTCAACAGTTGATTCTTACAGGGAAAAAAATGGTTCTAGACAATATGAAAAAGAAAATACGAGATGCAATATATCCTCTTAAGCAACTTTCCCAACCATGGCCATCAAATATAACACCTTGAGCTGTCCATTTTGCACTCATCTGAAACACACCTCAAACTGGGAGGGGTAACAATATTGTTATCAAATACATGGATGCATCAAAATCCTGACCTTGCTCAAGTCTGAAACATGGCTCAGGCTCACTACCTTGAAGCCATAACATTTGCATTGGTTGGTTTACTATCAGGTCGAGAGTCTTTTACTGGTTTTGAAGATTCATCAATCGCAATATTCCCCAGTCCTTCCGCCATTGCTTCCCTTTCATCTTTCTCCTTTCTTTGCTTCTCTGAAGCACCATCCATCGAAGATTGGGTCTGATTTGATTGAGGCAAACTTGGTTCACGTATTCGAGGCCCTGCATCAATCCATGGGTGTTGAAGCAATTGGGCAGCCGTCGGACGTTTCTCAGGAACAAAATCTAGTATGGGAATAAGAAAATCAGCCATGTCATTGGCATCTTGCTCGCTGAGTTCATACTTCTCCATCAGCACTTTGTGGAGGGGCCAAAATTTCAAGCGGCGGATGTGCCTCAAATCACCATGCCTGTTGAAAATTTCACGAGAGTATCGACCACCCAAGGCAATCTGAAAAAGGAAGTTATTTCTGTGATGATAGTTAATCAATCAGATGTTTCAAGACATGGCCTTTCAAAAGGGTACAAATGGCTTACCTTGCGGGGCATCATCCCAAGAAGCTCCATCATCAACGCCAAGTGGTCCTGCAACATCAAGATGATAATAACTATGTTAATGCAATAGTTAGAAACTTATTTCTATTAAGGTCAATTTTCATTAGCAGACTATTCCTCCCACTATATCCTATACTGGCATGGGCCTCATCTGCTAGGCTGCCCTTCATATTCTACCAATGTAGTTTGAAGCAAGAAAGAGGTGGCATGATGATAATTAGTCTGCCAGGCACAAAAAAAAAATCAAGTACCAATCTACTCAACCGACAAATAGCTCAAAGCTGCAAGTTTACACATGGCCACTATGTAAATTTTTTTTGAGAAGTGTGATAATCCCACCCTGGTTTGTAAGCCAGATACTATTTCGTTTCTTGATTTCCCCCTATTTCCAACCCTCTCCACAATAGCTCCTTCATCATGAAAACAAGGGTCAGCCAAGAAACACCAGGCACTGGTGACTCCAAAGAAACCACTACATTTGATGATATTTAATGTTTTTCTGTCCTCCACATAGTCATATCAGTTTTCATCCAATCCACATTCTAAATCCATACCCCATTATAGCAGTCAATTTTTAGGACCAAATTATATATGCTAAGTTTCGGTGCATTCAAGTGGAAAAGTGTAACATATTATAAGATGATCCACAATGCTAGATTGTCCAAGCAGCTGTAACTTCGCCCTTATTTGTCGGTTAAATTTCCTTCCTATCATCATTCAAAAGAATGAACCGGATAATGACCACGATTGATCTTCAGTGTTCTTAGAGGGACCAATAAGATAGCCACCATATGCAGTCAAGACTCCTATCGCAACCAGAAGAATGATCTTCCATGCCAAACATCTATGTGCAGCAAACAAAATAATACAAGATAATGATGGTCCTAGCCCTAATAAAAAACAATTATGCAATGATGCAAACATAATTCGATGGTAAAGAATATAGTAGCTTCCATGGCAAATAAAGTCTTTAAATCAGTATTAAAAGAGATAACCGCATAAGAAAAGCAGAAGAAATTAAAAACGAACTCATGGTTGTTCAAGATATCATGTTTTCTTAGGGTGATTGTGTTCTCTTAGAGACTGTTGTTAGATTAACTTTTCTGTTTTAATATTTAAATGCTATCTGGACCAATAGTGGTGGTCTGTTTTATATTTTTCCCAAGGAACTAAAACTAATATTCTTCAAATTATCTGGAACAGGTGATCCAACAAATATCCATAATTAACAAGTTCTCCGGGCCAGTTAGCAACAGAAGGATGCCTCGTCTTATTCTAATTCATATTAAAACAATATGATCAGCTCGTGCGAACAATTGATTTTATTCTAATTGGAAAAGAGGAAGCCTCTGAAAGAAACACCAAAAAGGCAATTTGGTTAGTAGGTTACTCCTTTTTTAGTAAGTGAGGAAGGGGTTGGATAACGACGATGAGTATTAAGAAAATCATCAACTTGTAAGGGTATACAACACAACCTAATGCACAAAGTTTAGGAAAGATGGCTGTCAGCAGTTGGAAACTTTAGGACGGTTATCACAACCTAAGTTATCTCCAAGTACTTTAAGATGACTAGAATTCACTCAAGGATATCACCAAGAACAAACAATAAACAAGACAATGGTTTCACATAATGCTAAATTGGGACCAATCATAAAAGAAATCAATAAACGGAAAAGAAGATGAAAGTTTGACCTACAAGATGTTTTTTTTTAATGCAAAATAACATCAAAAGAAAATTGTCAAGAACATTTGGTTGCAACTTTACATTCAAAGGATTCATCAGAAAAAGGAAAAAGAGCATACTAATCTAATATTTGGAGATCTTATTTTGTCTGGACGAAATGACCTGGATCATGCACATGGAACAAGTAACTAATATACTCTTCTTTGGTAATGGCTCAGATTATGATCATACACTCACAATTTTTGCACAAGTACCAATAACAGTAGCAAATTTGTCATTTAAAGCATATATGCAAAGGCATCTAGTTTAGTACCACAGATATCCTATAAGAATCACAAACCTTCAAAGTAACAGTTCCATGGTGCTTACCTCATCACGATCAAAATTATCACCACTATGCGGATCAAATAGCACATCTCCTGTGGCAAGCTCAAAGCAAATGCAGGCAAATGACCACATATCGGCAGATGTAGAATATTTAGACCCAATAATCACTTCCGGACATCGATACTGCCTTGTCTGGATATCACTTGTGAACTGCTTATATGTCCAACATGCATTTCCAAAGTCGACAATCTTGCACCTAAGGTCCGCCTCCATTGCTAGTCGCTTCCTTGTCGCCTTGCTCCCTCTTTTATGGCCCTGTGCTGCTCCATTTTGTGTTTCACCACCACCACCACCTCCATCATTGACCCCTCTCGAAACCCCCTTATCCTCTAAGTCATCAGTATCCCCGGCGGTGGCTGCTGCAGTTTCAGACGCAGCAGCTGCTGCACGTTTTGCCTTCCTCCGGATCTTTTTCTTCTGGTTTCGTGTGAGATCCCCATTGGACCGAGCAGGGGACACGGGTGCCAACTCCTGGGGCTTGATGGTGGGGAGGATGAGAGGAGACCCAGAGAGACATGGATTTTTGGCTGGGTCAATGGTAGACATGAGGAGGATATTTTCTGGCTTGAGATCAGTGTGGATGATAGAAAGATCTCGGTGGAGGTAGTCAAGTCCAATGAGGACACAGCAGCAGATCTCCTTCACCTTGGAGAGCGGTATCCCTCGATAGTCAGTGTACTTGATAAGGGTGAGCAGGTTATCTCCAAGGAACTCAAATACCATACAAACATGGTGCCCATTGGGTCCTGAATGCTTGAAATGATCAAGCAAATTTACCACACACCGAGTGTCCTCAGGGTCGCCTTCTGCAATCTGCTTCAAGATCTTTATCTCATCCATTGCAGCCTCTGTATAGTGCTGCGCACTCTTCTGCACCTTCAACGCCACATACCGCTGCGATGCAGACAGAAAGATTATGTTTTGCAATCTTTTCCTCCACATTTAAGAGATAAAGAAATATCTGCCTTTGTTTCTAAGGTGACAAATACAAAGAAGTCGTCAATTTCCACCATATTTCAACCAAAAATCAAGTTTTCTTATGCAGCCTATAGCATCCTCGAGCGGTAGTACTGATGATTTCGGGTTGTTTAGGGCCATAAGAAAAACTAGAGCAACCATTTTCAGTTATTGTGGGAGAAGGATGCGTGGGGTTCGACACGAAGGGAAGAATAAAAAACGGATGAGACTTCAGGGGATCTTACGGAGTGGACGGTATCCCATGCGAGCCAGACGGTGGAGAAATGGCCCCAGCCAAGCTTGGCCTGGACGACGTAGGCGCCCTGCTTGAACGCATCCCCGACGCGGACCGCGTGGTACCCGCCGCGCCGGTAATCCTCGGTGCCCTCATCCTCCGTCGTGTAGTTGCTGCTCTCGCTCCGCCCGTCCTCCTCAGCCATTCGATCGCCGCCCGATCCCCGACCCTCCGCCGCAATCCAACCCGAACCCCTTCTAGATCTCTACGCCCTCTCCTCTCCCTGGCCGAGCTAGGGTTTGGCGCACCCGCGGTCGCTCGTCGCTCCCTCGCACGGCGTGAGTCGAAAAATTGAAATCAATTAAAGGTAAAAATTGTACACGGCGGAGGAGGCTTAAGTTGCCCCGCAGGCATCACGTAACCACCTATCCTCATGGCCTACCATCCAGCCGATTAAGTGACTTGATCCGTGGCCTACTCACCGGTGCAGTTTAAGTTAAACTATAAAATGGGTACAGACAACACCGGAACAGAGAGTACACTTCACCACCAGCTGCAGAGGGACGGGAGGGTGGGGGAGAGAGGAGAGCAGTAGTTTCCTTTGGATAAAAGAGTGTTGATGATGCCGATGAAGTCTCAAATGGTTGGTGGTTGGGTAGAGGAGCGACTGTGTTTGGTTATCAGCTACCAGAAGTTAGCGCAGGCGAAACATTCCACACACAGCAGAATAGGAGCATGAAGCAGACATTACAATGCATTCCATCTCTTTTGTATGGATAAGATTTCAGGGTTCTCTTTTTCTCTTCTGCTTGTTTGAGGTGTGGAGAGTGAGAGCGCCAGTACATGGTTTGGTCGCCAGGTTCATTAGGTATCAGCATATTACAATGCATTCCATCTCTTTTGTATAGATAAGATTTCAGGGTTCTCTTTTTCTCTTCTGCTTGTTTGAGGTGTGGAGAGTGAGAGCGCCAGTACATGGTTTGGTCGCCAGGTTCATTAGGTATCAGCATATAGCACAGGCGAAGCGATCCACACATGCACAACAAGAGCATGAGAAAGCTATCTTGCATGCACCAGGGAAGGATGTAAGTGCTACTGTGTATGGATAACATAGATGAATTCCCTTCTCTTCCTCTGCTCTGCTCTGCTCTGCTCTGCTCTGTGGTAGGTGTGGTGTTGGGAGTTGTAGGAGAATTTGGCTGGACTTCATTGGACCCATTTGCTTGTTTTCTTTTCTTCAGGCAACTTGTTGGAGAGGCATCTCTGTGGTTCCATTTTGGCTCAAAGTATCTTGTAAATGTACTTGTGGAACTTCTTGTTTGTGGTTCTCTAAGTTCTGTGCATAAATCATTTCTTTGACCAACAATTAATTAGATGAACTTCCTGTGTACTTTTAGATTGCTCTTGCAATATGGATGACCAAGATTCATGTTATACAAAAATATCTCTTTGCTCATCCTGAAAAATAACCAAGTCAGCAAATATTATATAGATATGGATGAGTTAAACAAACGAGTAGATTACTAGTCAAATAAAACAAATCTGCTATCTGAAAATTGTGTAATTTTTTTGGGTTATGCTACTTTATGGTAGCATTAGCATTTTAGCATTTACAGGATGCTAATATATTTTTTTAATTTTAGAAAGTAGTTTATGATCTTATCTAAAATTACGATATTGTCAAAATGACTTGGTAATAAATCAATATCATTTATATTTTCTATATGATGGATATTTATTTATTTATTATTATATTTTTTTATTTATTATATATTTTGGCCACACAAAAGTTTTTATAAGATTACATACATTTATTTTTTATTTACTTATTAATTTAAATAAAACATATTCACTTTTAAATATATATATATTTAAAAATATTAAAATGATAAATTTATCATAAAATATTCAGTGAAACTTTTGAAATACAATTTTACCAAGTATCATTTACATCAATACATATTTAAAATAAAAAAATTATTTGTTATTTATCAAACACTTAAAATATTCCATAGTTGTATATTCACTCCAACCCCTTTTTTCCAATTACATATTAAAAATATAAATATATTTCTGAATACAATCATATTTTATCCGATCATGATAAATCGTGCACTTTGATATCTATATCATGGGTGAATATAGTGTAGGTACACAAAGAGATGTTTTGTTGGGCAAGGATGCATAGGGTTTATTAATCTAAATTAGCTTAACCAATGTGGATGGACCAATTTAACTAACTAGTCTAATGGTAAAATTATTGTGTGTCCAAGAAGGATTAGATTGTCCATTATTTCTAGTAACACTTGGGAGTCTAGCAATATCTTTTTAACACTAAGTCAATTATAACGAGTAAAAGAGAAAACTTGGAGTCTAGCAATATCCCTTTAATACTAAGTCAATGCTTACTTATAGATACTCTTAAATATATTATTAATTTTATAATTATCATTACTTATAAAAATTTAGCGCATAAATCAAAGAATATTATCTAGATGTTATGGTGATGACATACTTAATTGACACATCATAATTCCTAAGTTGATTGGACTGTATGTGTAAATGATGAGTAAAATAAGGATAATTATCATCCTTGATGAAAATTAATTTTGTATATATCTCACATTATAATAGGGTACAATTGAGCCATTTAATCCAATGGAACGGTTGGAGAACTTATTTGATTATTTTAGTGTCAATAGGGAGTATTTTATTGGTTATCAGTTGACAATCGTTAGGGAGTTGGTGTGAAGGATCGTACGATATCTGTGTGACGTGAGAGAGGGCTGAGCTTATGGTCGGCACTCCCTCAACCATCCCTTGATAGCCCTGCATCACACAGGGCAATACGAATCAGTGTCATGCCACAAGAGTTTGAATAGGTCAACCCACACTACAAGAAATATGAGCAGCTTTTACAAATCTAGTTCCCTCCCATCGATTCCATAGTTATAAAAAAAGATCACCGACACCTAAACAAAGTATTGATCCTAAAAATTCTCACCAAATGTATAACCAATTTTTTATTAACTAACTTAAGCATCGAAGATGTCGAGTCAAGAATCCCTCCCGACATCGACCTATTGTGTAAGGTTTCGATAAAGATCGAATCGACCTTGGGATAACTCGGAATTAATCTCACCAACTTCTGCTCAGTCGTAGCTACTCTGTCCCTCCTTCGAGAAAACTCACCCGAATAATATTGTGCCTTCTGAATAAGATCAAATCGTACCAATTCTCGATTCACATCGTCAAGTTGTTAACAAGTGTCATGGGAAACTTGACTTCAATTAGATCATCAATTCATTAATGTCGATGAAGTGCACAAATTGGAAGTTAAATGATTCAAAGGAGCCACATGTTGTCTTCGCAACGATGACTCCACGGATAGGTTCGATTCGATTAGATTTGGTTCGTCGGAGACGGTTCAGATGCTTCTTCTTACATCTATGTGATAGTAATATTTAATTTTGGGTTCCATTTGTTCCCAATGGCGCTCGTATCGATCGAACAGCAATCGAGAGAGGGAGAGAGACCGACTCGGTCCGAATTTAGGGTTTCGCTCGGGGTTTTGCAGCTCCTCTCTCGTCGCATTCTTCTGGGGTTCGAATCCGGACCCGTTCTGACCTCGACGACATCGCCGGGTTCGCTGTTCCATCCCGGCCGGTGCTTCTGGGGGGAGGGCAAGATGGCGTACGGGTCGCCGGTGTACGAGATACATGCGATGCTTAAGGAAGAGTACAAGTGTCTTATCGGGCTAGACGAGGCTGTTCTCAAAAACATCGAAGCATGCAGGCAGCTCTCCGTCATCACCCGCACCTCTCTCGGCCCTAATGGTGATCTTTCCGCACTTAAATTATGGTAAAATGAAATCCTTATGTTCTTCCTCTTCACACTGCTCTGATGTCGCATTTAGCAATTCATTGATTCTGCTAAGTTGCTCACGATGCCATCGTGACAATTCACCCTGGTAGAACAGTGGAGGGGAGAAAGAGGAGGAGGTGCCAGCGATGCCAAGGGGAGGAGGCGGCGAGAGAGACTAAGAGAAAAAAGATAATGAGGGAAGAAGAAAAACAAGACAGCCGTAGTAATGGTAGAAAATAAAATAAATAGTTAAGGTCGTTACCATCAATTCACCCTATGGTGTAGTCCATACGAAGACTGGCAAGTACTGGTATTTAAACTATGGTTGAACAATTATTGTTTAGCCTCGGTCCAACATTATAGGTTGTCAAAATCAAATTTGAACGATTTGACATCAAAGTTTTTTCCTTTACCACAATGAATGCTATAATGATGTGTTCAATTTCAGTATGTTGCATTGATGTTCCGCATGAACATAAGGTTCATCATGTAACTTTGTTTTGGTAATAAAGCATGGACAAATATGATGTGGAAGCTCTCCATCCATGAGATCAGATTTAGCTTCACAAAGAAAATATCTATTTGATCATTAATATAGAAGATATTCTGCCCTCTCCTTAGAGAAGTTATCTACTTTTTTTTTAAGCGACAGTTTTTTTAATAATCAAATGGTTAGTAATTTCTTGGTATGGTTTTGATGATTCTTTCTTTCGGTGGAATGCTATTATCTGCTGGTGTCATTCATACATCTGCTAGAGAAACTAAGGGGGCCATTCCAATTCAAAATGCAAAACCTGGTATTATGTTTATCTGCAGTTTGTAAACATGGACCATGGTTCATTTTATATGGCACCTCTAATTGCAAAAATTCGAGTACTGTTTTCTGATTACGCTAACCATCTTCAATTTAGTGAATGGAAAATAAGCAATAAGCTGAGTATGTCTCTCGTAGATCATAAATTTGTGATCATTCTTATTTATAGTTGCTACGGGTATGCAGGATTATTCCCATAGAGAAGAATCTTCTCAAATTTATCCAAAATGGGAAAATCCAGTAAAATAAATAAAAGAAATTGACATGTGATTACCGTTTTCCTTGGTTTTCTAATTTGAGCAGGGAAAAGTTCCATTGATCTGTTTACATGGGCCAATTACTTGAAAGAAAGGAAGGCCTTTACAATACAGGTTGTGCTTTTTTTTTTTTTGGTGAGATGAAACATGGAGTTTCATAGATAGGCATTCGTTTGTTGGATCTATTTCCTCCAAGACATAATCAGCATAATTCCCACTACCTTCTCCAACAAATTTTATTTGCAAATAAGGTTTGGGATGCATTTTGTCTCTTATTTAAATGTGTACAATTTTTGCAAAAATATATTTCGTTAGATGCATAATTATCAATGGTAATGAGGAACGTATGACCTGATCTTGACTGACAGAATTAGAAATGCATCTTGTACATTCTGAAGTTAGAGAACTATGCAAAAACTGAAGAAGCCAAAGTTGAGGAGCTCACTAAAGCTCTTGCCAACTCTGGTGCCAAGGTTTTTGTGAGTGGGGCTGCGGTTGGAAACTTAGCATTGCATGTCTGCAAGCACTGTAAGGATGCTTTCTTCATCTACCACCGTAATGGCATTCGTTTTGTAGCATTTATCTTTCGGTATGATTCCTTGCTTTATGGTTTGCACATGCTTGGTTTGGCAGATCATAATGGTGAAACCAACAGGTGGCCCAAGGAGAGATCCACCAGCCCTATGGTAGAAAGATACACTAAAAGGCTGAAAAAGATTTGAGCTTGATTCCTGCACACACATATTTTTTGGTGGGAGGACATTGTAAAAGATTATGACCTTGAGAAAGTGGACCTGATGTTGAATTCGGTAGTCCAACTCTTAATTTGGTACACTAAGATCGAATATTGGGTTGGAACAATTTTTACTTTCTCATACAAAATATGAATGGTCTTTTATGTATTCTCTATCCTATTCATGATTTTATGGTTTCCATTACACGGCAGGCCACAGTACCCAACAGTTGAATGTTCCTTCCTTGAGAGGACTTCCTGATCTTGTCATTTCAGGTACATTCTATCGGTTGATCAATTGGCCCAGTTTGCATTTTGTTATTATCTGTGTGAAGTATCTCCCTTTGTTTCCATTTTCTATTTTGTTCTTCGTTATCTCTATCTGACTATCTCAGGTGGTGCTGTCTTGGATTGAAGATCAACTTTTTTACTTCTTTTAAATAAAATAAGATTAGCTTTTGTTTTTCACAATAAATTAATTTGACGATGACTAGCACTCTTGCTAACATGTTAAAGTTAATATTAGTCTTGATGGCCCGGTTTGAATTTAGATACTAGTTTTTTTTTTCTCTATGTTCAGACTTCTTTACTCCTCAATAATAGATAGAGATTATGTCTCCTGGCATAGGCCTGTTATTATTATGTGTGAAGCATATCTCTTTGTTACCATTTCTATTTTGTTCTTTCGATCTCTGTCATGACTATCTCAGATTCTGCTGTCTCGGATTGATGACGACGAGCACTCTTGCTGACGTGTTAAAAGCTAATATTAGGTTTATTCGATGATGCCATTGCCTTTGACTGTTCGTCGAAACTTTGGGCATCTATATGTAGTTCTTTGTTGCAGGTAGCGGAAAGAGTTACTGCCAACCCCCCAAGGTTACACTGCATCCAGTCGAACGGAAGGATTTGTACTCGACGTCGCTTGCGGTGACCAGAACCTGTATCTACCTACACGCAGGTACGCTTACCGTAGGCCATCCGGATGATCAAGTGTCGGTAGCAGAATCAGACATCGGTTACAAGAGACCAGGAATGGCGGTGAACGTACCGACGGCAGCAGCATCGGCTTGACAAAAGGTGGTTATTTGCCCCGGTGGTGCTCCGAACCGAGACTTGAGGTGCGCGTGCGTGCCCGAGGATTCTGCATCCAGCTTGCTTTCTGAAACATCGACACGTGTGTTGTGTTGACTCCCAAATTTGCTTCTTGAAGAATCGAGGAAGAAGAGGTCGCTTCATCAGCCTATGCAGTAACAGTAAGCTGATCTAACCATTAAGCATTAATGTTGCAGGTCATGACTGTGCAGTCTTCTACTCTATAAGACCCAGTGGAGCAATCGAGGTCAACTTCCATACCAAAACTATGACCTTTTCGGTGCGTCTCCAACCCATCAGTAGCGAATACAGATGCTGACTGGAGAAGCGCCAGATTTGTCCTCAGATGAGAGTTGGAGAGGATTATTTTTGTTGTTGTTATTATTATTTCTTTGTTGTACTCGCACTCGATTTGGGTCAATGTTTGACGCTCGAGAGGATTCAGGGTCTTTTCTGGTGGGGTGGATGACAGGATTCTCACCAACCCAGAAAGCAAAACGGGCATGTTGATACACACCATTCCACACTGAAGACTGCCAAGCTCTGAAGCCACTTTTGCTGGTTCAACCTCCACCACGGCCACCACCTTCAGCTGTAGGAGTGTGGTTGATGGCAGTGCCCGGGCCACCACATCCCACTCTTGCACTCACTCCTCGACTCCCATCATTAGTGCAGTGGACCAAGGAGAAAATGGGCCAACCCACTCAGCTCCACTTCCCTGCAAGATAGACATGGCTGAAATAAAGCTGAAGCAAGCAAGACCAGCAGAGTACATGAATGACCGGTAGTCCCAACTCCTTTTCTTGGATTAAACTCTTACACCCGTCCTACTCCCTCCCTCGGCCAAGCCACAAGGAAGGCCTCAGTTTCGTTTTAAGATATCAGACTTTTTTGATCCTCTAACTCTTCATATACAATACAGAAAACAAGAAGTACATACTTATTTCTTCATCCATCTTTACCTTTTTGGAGTATTAAGTTTGTATTGGCTTTCCTTGTCCTGCCTATCTTAAACCCAGTCATGGGCCCTGTTCTAAGCAAGAACCTCATTCTCTCTCTCTCTCTCTCTCTCTCTCTCTCTCTCTCTCTCTCTCTCTCTATGTTTCAGTGGTAATGTTATCTTGGTGAGTTGTGTTGATAGTATCTGAACTGGAGGTATTAATGGGTAATTGCTGGTTCAGAGGTCATATTTCCATCTACAGAGTATCATCCAATGCAAAATCAGGTCAGTCACTTTTTCTGGAACTATGAAGATATGACTCTGGATATTAGTTTCCCTTTTCAAGATTTATTGGGCTGATATGAGAAGAATTATTGATCCTTTTACTGCTTCTCTGCCTTTCAATGATTGTCTGGTATAGGCACCTTATTTTGAGATCAGGAGCTAATTAATTATCTGATGCATAAAATTTGAGTTTCTGAATTGCATAAGATTTAACTAGTTTCTTGGGAAGGTCTTCTTTAGGTCTGATTCAGAGGAACCTTCTACTTGTTCCCTGTCCTTTGCACTTTAAAACAAACACAGGTTCCCTTTTCACATTTTGCACTTCTGATTCTTCATATTTTTGGCTTGCAAATGATATTTCATATCAGATTTTCTATTTTTACAATATCACAGATGAAGCTGCTTTCTCTTCTTTCCACTTCTCTGTATTGAGTCCACCAGTATCTGGATGTAACATAAAACTGTGTTTCTGACATTTTTTCTTGTGTACTTGTGCATCTTAGACAAGGCCAGGTCTATTTCATTATCTACACTACAGTTCTTGATATGAAGTCAACCAGCTGTATGTATTAAATATGTACATATCCTTGTCATCTGCTTCTGTACATAACCCATTTTAGACAACTATCAGAGGATTAGATTACAAAGCTAGTTTCTATGAATATATAATAATAATTTTATCTGAACAAGTTCATCTGTCAGCAGAATCTCCAAAAGACCAGAGTCCTGTGGTTAAAGAAGAGGAAAAGGAGGATAGCAAATTGCCTTCAAACCCAGAGGAAGTCGAGAACTTGCGACGGGATACAGCAACAAACCCCCTTGTAGCATTCACTTTCAGTGAACTCAAGAAAATCACAGGAAATTTTAGGCAGGATAATGTTTTAGGTGTTGGGGGATTTGGCAGAGTTTATAAAGGTCTCATCACTGAAGATAGGGAGGGGCTCCAACCTCTTCAAGTAGCTGTGAAGGTCCATGATGGTGATAATAGCCACCAAGGTCACAGAGAATGGCTGGTACTAAATCTTTATCAGTTTAACATGAATTTTCAGTTTCCAGTGGTCTCTTTGACTTGATCCCTCTTATATGTTCTTAGAGAAGTTCATCTGTGTCTTTAGGCTGAAGTCATATTCCTCGGGCAACTTTCTCATCCAAATTTGGTCAAACTGATTGGTTACTGCTGTGAAGACGAGCATCGAGTTCTAGTGTACGAGTTCATGGCTCGGGGCAGCGTGGAATCCAATCTCTTCTCAAGTATCTATTCAGGCGATCCTCACAATTTAATTCTTGTTCTATTCACAATCAAGTCAAAAATGTTTTGATACCATGAACCATGAACTAACTTCATCAACAGCCATCTATTTTTTCTTTGATAGAATCCTATCCTTCGCCTTTGACTATTTTAATTAATGTAGTTAATTTGTCTTCCTATATGCCTATTTGAGCATTGTTGACTTATACACATTTTGTTTTACCTTCTCCGTACATGCATTACAAGTTTCTCCCTATTATTGCATATCAAGGTCGCAAATAATGATGGTTTATGATGGTTGGACATGGATCTTCAGTCCATGAATTTTGATGAGAACCATGTAGCAATTACTAAGTAAAAGTTAACAATATTTATGTAGGATATTTGACCATCGCCTTTTATGAACAACGAGATAAATCTTTATATATCATAGTTTCTGCTGATACATATGTTTTTGTAATGCAGGAGTACTGCTCCCCCTGCCTTGGTCTATCAGAATGAGAATTGCATTAGGTGCGGCGAAAGGTCTTGCATTTCTCCATGAAGCCGAAAAGCCAGTTATATACCGTGATTTTAAGACGTCTAACATTTTGCTAGACCAGGTTGGTGTGCTGATAATTCTGAACTGTGTTGTCTTTACTTTGTTAAGCAACACAAGGTTTGGTGTACCAACTGAGTCGGTATGGTATAGGCTGAATGTATCGGTTTGACTCGTCATCAAGACATGGCTTGCCTGCATGTCCGACGTACCGTGTGTTAGGACACAGGTACAGACCGATATGTACTGTATCGACAAATCTCGAGATGCGTCTGGTACCCGAAATGACAAACCCTGAAGCAACATATTTCCTCTAATAAAAAAATAAAAAAAATGATATGGCAACATATAAATATCAAATGGTAAATCATGCACTCCCCCATTTGCACTTTACATAAAATAATTGCTCCCTAAAGGGAATTTCTTTAGATAGAATATTAAATGTTTAGACATAAGCATTAGTATCTTGTTTCTTGAAAAGAAAAAAAATAATGCAGTCGGTTTATTCTTCTAATACTCTTTATCTTCCTGCATAAGAAATTTCAGAAGAGCATGCATATAGAAAAAGAAAACACCCGTGTTGTCTGCTTTTATATCTATCGATTGCATATGTAAAAGAACTTATGGGTACTACGAAGATAGATTGTACCTGAACATGCTTAATGCACTCCAGTCATGTTCATACTGATGTTGAGTACATGCTGCTCACCTAACAGCATTCTGGAACAATGCAACTTGAATTTTACTCAATGACTACTCTTTCTTTCTACTCTTGTCAAAGATTTTAACAATATTTCTCGGATCAAAACATTTGTTTGTTCTTATGCAGTCAGTTAATATCTGCCTCTCATATCACTTTTGCTGTCAACACTGATTGAGAAAAGATGCTGCCTTTATAATTTATTACCTCTTTCTTGAGCATATACTTGACTTCTAAACCTATTTCTGCATCCTCTGTGTTTGCTGTTCATAGGAATATAATGCAAAACTTTCTGATTTCGGACTTGCGAAGGATGGGCCGGTAGGTGATAAATCTCATGTTACAACTCGAATAATGGGGACCTATGGATATGCAGCACCTGAGTATATCATGACAGGTGACACAAAACTAGAATCATCGAAGTTGCATTCTTTTACATATGTCTTCGTGGATTATATATGAATTTGCTCTAGCTTCTTGATGGTCTAAGCTTGTTGAATTCTTGATTCTTGTAGGGCATTTGACAGCCATGAGCGATGTTTACAGCTTCGGCATCGTCCTCCTTGAGCTCCTCACCGGAAGGAAGTCACTGGACAAGTCGCGGCCGGTGCGAGAGCAGATGCTTGCCGACTGGGCTGCTCCATTGCTCACTCAGAAGAGGAAGGTGATGGGTGTGATAGACCCCAGGCTGGGCGGAGACTACCCAGACAAAGCCGTGCAAAAGATAGCAATGCTGGCTCACCACTGCCTTAACCGCAACCCAAAGGCGAGGCCTCTTATGAGAGATATCGTCTGCTCCCTGGAGCCTCTTCAGGTAGCTGTGGATGTCCCAGTCATGGAGGCAATTAACCCTTAGCTCCTACTCTAACTTCTTTCAAAGCTATGGTGCGTCTGTCAACCATTTGCACGGTGTTGTTTGACTGAGTTGAGGACGAAGCAGTGAACCAAATTCTACATTTCCAAGGTCGAAATTTGCATTAGATACCGGGGAAACAGCCCTAGAGTTTTGGGGTCAAGCTTCTTCTCCATGGCACGGGGTTGAAGCTATTTGGTGCCTGTGCTGAAGTCTTACGAGTCTCTTCACCAAGAATGGGTAATTAGATCAATATCATGTGTGTTCCTCATGCAGTTAAAGATCTTTGTAACCGCAATTTGATGCTTATATATTTTTAATTCAGAATCATGTTCTCTAATTAGTGATACCCTTCTTTACATGTCACATAGACTACATTGTCCTTTTCCTCGAGGAAATGTTGACTGCAGCAGGTATAAGCTTTCCCGTAACGGATTTGTAATAATTGTTCCTCAACAAAGCTGAGAACTTACGTCTGTTGAATCAAAAGATTTAAATTGTCAACAGCACAGCATCATATGGAGTAGAGTAGCACCAGAAAGTTAAGGAATAAATCCAAAGGTTAAGCAGTACAGTATCTCCAATTTATTGTCTTCACTCCACCAAAACCATATCTTTCAGGCTCCCATCGAGAAATCGATGAGACAGAAGTTAAATTGTAATGTCGCCACCTTCCCATGTAGAAAAAAAAGAAAAGAAACATTAGCCTAAACACCATCTCGTACTGTACCATCCAAAGAGCCTCTATAACTAATAAAACAAAAGGAGATGAGAATCCTATTTAGATCACAAATTGCTGATACCAAAACAGATGAGAGTATTTGGAAATGAGAATCTAAACATCTGTCAAAATTAATGATGATACAATCATGACATAGGCAAGGAAGAACAAGAGAGCTATCTGCATGAAGAACTTTGGGTTGTCCCTCAAGCTTGGAGCTGCAACTGCCCTGTGAACAAGGAAACCAGCTGCGTTAGAACAAGAGAGCGATCAGCCAAGTGAAAATAATCCGAAAAGGAGACAGGCAGCAACCTTGCAATACGTTGAGAAAGTCGAGGGAGAGGTAAACTCTGAATAAACACAACTCCAGGACCTGATAGAGTGGCCATCAATTGGTTGTCACCCTGCAAACACACAAGCAATGGCTCGATGCCAAACCACAAAGATCAGAGAAAGATTATGCTAATGACAATATGGTAAATTTTGTATACTTTGGACCTACGCGCTTTAGCGGCAAACACACATAAGTTAAATGTTGCATCAATGTCTTTAAAAGTGTTAGGCGCCAAGGTCCCAAAACACCCGAGGTGCTAGGCGCTCATCTAGGTGCTTGCCCGAGCAGGAACAGCGAAGGGAGTGCAGGCGTCGACAGGTGGAGGTAGGGAGCGCAAGTGTTGACGGCAACTGCCTTCGACAGGACCAGAGGTGAGTAGGGGCAACGAAGTAGGGTTCAGGGGTCTCACGGGGGGGTGGGGTTACTATAATGTTTAGTGGTTCAATCGAACCAACTAGGTATTGCTCAATCGAACCAGAGTTGACCATCTGGTTCGATTGCTTATCTTCAACCGGGCGCTCGCCCAAGGCACTCGGTGCATAGGTTCAAGCAAGCGCCTAGGCGGCGCTTCATTGAAATGCATCGCCAGAATTATGTGCAAGGCACTCAGTTCGCCTCGCCTCGCTCGAGCGCCCAAGCGGTGCTTCACCAAAGTGCATCCCCCAACTTCTGTGTGAGGCACTTGGGCCTCGCCTCGCCTCGCTTGGGCATCTTTTTAAATCACTATGTTGCAATGCAAAAGACAGCATAGTAAATAGATAAGCTGCACATTGGCAGATATTTCATTGCTTGTCCGATTGATTAGCAGATAATTAGAACCAAGCATTGCAAGAAAGTATAATGTAGATCTAGAAGGAAAGTACATCAACTCACCCCAAAGACCACCCTTCTCATTGGATGGGAGTGCTTCAGCTGAAAATTGATAGTGCATGTCATAGCAACAATACACACAGCATCGACTATTAATACTTCTCCAGGAGCAAGAATTTTCTGCACGACTAGCAAAGAAAGAAAGAAAACCAAAGAGCTTAAACAATTAATAGGCAGTCATCAAAATGATAGTTCTGTTATAATTTTAGACATGGTTGCTCAAGTAATAATAAAAACCAATAGATAGTTATTGTGCAACAACAAGAATCTGCATGATGCTGCAATTGCTATCTCTATCACACCACTCATATGTCAATGGCAGAACTTTCGCAATACCTCATGATACATTCCTATATGTAAATGACAATTTGACAATGATGATTATGATTAACTGATCACGCCTTGCATATTTTTGGTCATAAAACAATTATCTCAAATGTGCTTCTAGTGATAATTCCCTTCATTACTTTGGCATTTTTATGCAACATATTCTTTTAAAGAAGATGGGCTAATAAAGTTGTGAATGTAGGCTTACAACAAACCAGTGATGATTGCTGTGTTGTTCTGGTGTTATTATGAAATAATAAGTCAGTAGAAGAAAAAAGAAAAGGGAATTCCAGATAACATGACTTTTTAATGAAGACAATAAACCACAAGAAAAATAAACTGCAAAAGGCACATACCAGATCCACATCCCACAAGAAATGCAAGACCCTGGCCTACTAGCTTCTGTTTCAGGATCACCTGCAGCAGATTAAAAAAAAAAGACAATTACTGAGATATAAAATCAAAGTGGTTACCACCTAAAATATAATGCCAACCCAGAGTTCAGGTACCAGAGACAGCTCCTAAAAGGAGACTTTACCTCTGCACCAACCTCAAAGTTGCGGGGTCTTTGATCAACATTGCTGATAGCTCTAACATCATTGACAGAGCAAAGAAATGCATCTGGCTACAAAAGGCAATTGTGAAAACCATCAGATACTTCATGGTTATACGGGTGCAAACAAAGCAAGTGGTTATTTTTTTCCGTGTTAAGTAATACTTGAAATGGCTCAGGTTTTGGACCAGTAAACTTGTCAATCTTGACCAATATAACATCTGCAATTGTCTCAGGGTTCAACTCCGAACCATGCATTAACATGTCTAGCTGTAGCCTATTTCCTACTTTGGTTTTTACTAGCCACTGACCTCATCCAGCATGTTGTCATGCTCAAATATGTAATGCAAAATAAACCATCTCTTAATAGTGACAAAAAAATTAAATATTGAAAAAAAGACATTACATTAATATGGTTGAAAAAAAAACTGGCATAATTGCAGCAATTCAGAGATTGAATTGTTTTATCCTTGTAGAATTGACTAGCTGATATATTCCAGTCTGATTTTTACTAGTTTGATAGTTCCAACCAACCATAAAATGTTGCTTCTTCTAGAATCAAACACACAGGAACCAGATAAAAACAAAACTTCTCTCTAAAAGTAAAAAAATGGAGACAATAAACAAGAAATTTGTGGTTGACTATAAATTCGTTTAACAAACGATGAATACATCTGATGATTGTTCATGCAAAATGTATTATGGCTGTATGGCGGTACAGTCCACTGGAACCCATAGCATGTGATACACCAAAATGAAAGCTTCGTAATGCATGAAGAATTTTGTACGAGAATATACAGAAACAGAGATGAAAAAAAGAGGGAAAAGAGTAGCAACAGAAGCAGTAGAAGAAGGGCAAAGCAAGGGAAAAACTAAAACAACAGAAGGGAAGATAAGCACCATGCAGAAAAACGCAGCAGGAGAACAAACTCTTGATCAACTTATGAGAAAATGAGCAAACATAAGAAACCTACTTAAAAAGTTCACATAGATTACAGAAATATGATTTTGTTCAAGAATAGATGAAACATGTCAAGGTTCCCATACATAGTTGATTTATATGCAATAATCAACTGGTATCATTTCTTGCCAAAACAATGAATTGACCGAGAGGTCAATTTATCAGTAATTATGAAGACAGCACCAAGGACATGAATGAACAAAAACCAAGTTCTCCAAGCAACTGAGATTGTAACAAAGCGCTACCTGACAAAGAATCTCACCACCAAAATTTGCCAAGTCAATCTGTTAGGAAAACTGAAGCAGTTAGAAGAGAAAATTGCTAAAAGTAGAATAAAAAATAGAATGCAGAAAATGAACAAGCCTACTAGTAATTTAGATTACAAAACTTGACCTAATGATCTATAGGAACAAACAATTGCTAGTGCTGAAAGAATCCTACATATATTGCATTAAGTGGATTAAGTAATCATACTTTAGAAAAAAAAACATGGCCAATCCACCTATTAAATTGATTAATAACCTAGTTAACTACTTGGGTTAACAAGAAAAATGTGCGATAGCAATTTTGAAATACAAGATTATCTTGGTTAAAATGTGCAATGGCAAAGATGTAGGCTTTGTGTTCACATGTCAGCATCAACGACACAAGATGCTAATCAGTAAAAGACTAGCATAAGCATGGAACAGAAAATGCCAATCCCTTGTCAAAATGTAAAATTATAGTGTGAAGAAGTTGATTTACTAATTTAGTTTGATTATGATGCAGCTTTTGATGTACCAACCGGAAGTATCCTTGCAGGAGATGGTGCTGCAATTCCAACAAATCCATCTTCTGGACCAAGATTGCAGAGAACTATGCTCGTCACACTTCTGCCAAAAAGCCACTGCCAGAACCCCGCTTCATGTTCAGGGATGTAGTTGTTGTCCATTTGAATTGACCCAGACATGTAACACATTGTACCTAAATAATATTGCAAAAAATTTAAAAAAAAAGCTAAGATATGTAAATAGCATGCAACAAAGAACATACACATAATAAGGGTACACTTTTCTTTATTAGAATATCATGAAAGTTAGAGAAAAAGCAATTACATCAAGTACACTGCACTGAAAACAACACATAAGCCTTTTATAATTAGCAATAAGTACAGGTTGTGTCACATCAAGTAGACTAAAGACCAATGCCGGTTGGAGATAAAAGGCCCATGAGTCCTGAAATTCTTTTCTCAGAGAAGAAGAAATGACAGTATATGAGGAATAAGCATCACTATCCCTGCATCAGCAACTGCAGCAAAACGGTGCATACAAGCATTATTTGGAGTGATTGGGCATAAAGCTTTGCGACAGTAAGGTTGCTCCTGGGAGACCAGGGTTCGAGTCATGGAAACAATCTCCTTAAATACTTAAGGGTAAGGCTGAAGACATTGTCCCACCCCAGACACCATATTGGCAAGAGCCTTGTGTAATAGGGCATAAAACTTTGGTAGGTGGCTTTTCAAGTCTGCCGTCAAATCTCAGGGTTCAACCCTAGACAAAAGATGGAAACTACCAAGCTAAAGTTCAGTAGGGGCAGAGGGAATTTCCCCTTAAAAGAGCAAACAACAATTGCAAATAAAAGTGAATTGTTGCAGCCAAAGACCTGACTTTTAAATGTAATTAGAGAAATATACAACATCAACCACTAAAAGCCCACAAGAATGCTAACAAACACTTACCAGGCTTTGCAATAAGCTTCTCTTGTGATTTTAACATTATCTGCAGATGGAATTACAAAAAGAAATATCAATGGATAGAAAAGTTATGGAGAAAACTAACATACCAGAAAATCTACAATATGAAGTACCTGAACAATCTGAGCCTCTCCACCCAGTATCTGAAAAGCTGTCACTGCCGATTCGGAACTCTGCAATACATAACAACAAGATAAGTTAAACTAAGTTAGACAACCATAATTATCAAGTTTTCTATTCCAAATTAGTGTTGCTACTCTTTCAGCATGAATGACTAAATTTACCAATAAAGTATTGGAGTTCAAAGGACATTGAGCTGCATTATATGCATCAAGTCATAGCTTATATATTGAGTCATTGTGAGGACCAAAGGTCTGGAACATAGCAAACTGGAACAATTGATTGTACTTGTCCTAATGTTCTCATAGGCCCTAATCTAAGGACATCGAGCTGCAGTGTATGCATCAAGTCATAACTTATATATTGAGTCATTGTGAAGACCAAAGGTCTGGAACATAACAAAATGGAGCAATTGATTGTACTTGTCCTAATGTTCTCATAGGCCCTAATCTTAAGAAATTGTTGTTCATGTTTTCCTTTGGTTAACAGAAGAGCTTTCAAAAGCTTTTATTTTTTATTTTGTTCGATTATTGATAATTAAGAATCTTAAGAAAGAAAAATGGGTGGCATATGGTCAGCTTTGAAAATTTAGAATAGTTTAAACTTTAAACTTTAAAGAGTTGAGAATAGAGAACCCGGCAAATACAATTGGATGTAGCTTCTATTATTGTCATTTTAAACATTTCTATCATCAAGATAACTGACTTCCTGTTAGGATCATCTGTGCAGTTTGACATGCAGAGGACTTATATTTGTCTACAAAGTGGCAGGAAATTATTTGAAAGTGCTTTTTATGAAGCAAGAACTAAAAGATTTTCTTGCATAAATTTACTAAAGGGCTTAAGTTAACAGGAACCCAGGTAGCGAAGACAAAGAAGTCTTTGAAATGATTCCAAAGTAAGGAAGAAGCTTTACAGAAAATAATAACCTAAAGGAAAATTCTACTGTACTAGGACATCTCAGCTCATCCTATATTCATGAAATTCGGCAATATCAGATAGAGGTTCACTGTTGTAGAGCAAATATTAATGTGCACAATCAAAATCAATAGGTAAGATCCAACTATTAAGCTCGAACTACTAGTTTGCTTAATGCATCAGCATCTTTTTGTGACAAAGTAAAACATAACCATCATATGCTTTGCCTATAATTAATCAACATAGTCTAAAAGAAGATTCTCCATACTCTCCCGGAATTTAGTACAGATCATACTGACTTGACCATCTTAGTGGTATGATATATCACGATACATATATTGAATGAGACACTCAAGAACAAGGATTGACACCGAAACAGAACACTAGATTAATCAGAACATGGAAGGTGAATCTCGACTACATCAGCAAACACGACTAATTTTGAATTTCCAAGAAGGGAGCAATTTTCCATCCCCGTTCACGCAAAAAAAAACAAATACGATCAAGATCTCCAAAATTTTCGAGGCGGCGCCTCCGGATCGATGTCATGCGAACAGAAACCCTAATACGAACAATGAAAGAAAAGGGCACAGGATGGAGGGCGGGAGGCCCACCTGGTAGACGTAGGGCTGGAAAGGGGAAGAGAAGAATGGAGCCGCCATGGCGCTAGATCGAGAAGGAACTCAATCCAGGGACTTCAGAAAATCGCCGGAGTTCGCGTCGGAGGCCTCGAAGCCGCCATAAGAGTCGTCGACCGAGATTGATCACCACCGTCTGCTCGATGACGACGAAAGCCGAAAGCCGAAACGCTCGTATACAAAGAATTGGACAGCAGAGAGAAGAATATACATATATATCGGACGGTCGATGTTTTTTCAATCGATGTTATGAATGGATGAGATTTACTTAAAGTAGCAAAAATCATCAAGTACGAGGACATATTCGTAAGTCGGTACAAACAGAGTGCGCTGTTCTTATCCCCGTGCCGCTATCGGACACGCTTCCACGCGAAAGCTCTCCTAATACGTGTCCACGTCGACAATATTGTCTTCGTGGCGACATATGATTTGTTAGCAAGCTTCCTGTCGACGTAACACATTTGGCGTCCCCGAATTGAGAAGGTTCTCACTATCCGAAATTTCGGGCGTTATAAATAACATAACAGGACATTAAGGAATCCGAAAAATAACGGGCCGGCGCCCGGATCCGCTTTTACGCTTTAACTTGAGTGTCATCCAATCGTCGCTTCCCTGCCACCTCCTTGCCGTTCTTACAGGATATGGAGACTGCGACCCTTAAACCTCTCGCCGCCGCGCTACCGACACCACCCTCATTGAACCACCGCATCCTCACCGCCACCACCGTCCCCCACTTCAAGCAAATCCACGCCCAAATCCTACGCTCTGGCCTCGACATCTCCGCCCCATTCCTTTCCAGGCTACTCGCCCTCCCCCCTCTCGCCTCGTCGCCTTCTTCCCTCGACTACGCCCTCTCCGTCCTCCTTCACTCGCCCAGCCCCGACTTCCGCCTCGCCAACCGCGCCCTCCGCGCCCTCTCCTGCGCCGCCGACCCCCGCCGGACGCTCGTCGCCTACGGCCGCCTCCGCCGAGCCGGACTCGCTCTCGATCGATTCAGCTTCCCCACGGTGCTGCGAGCGGCGGCGAGGGCCCGGGGAGTTGCCAGTGTGGTGGCCCGAGAGGTCCATGGGCTCGCGGCCAAGACGGGGTCCGATGCGGACCCGTTCGTCCAGACGGCGGTGGTGGGAGCGTACGCGGCGCTCGGGCGGGCCGCGGAAGCTCGCATGGTGTTCGACCGGATGCATCATCGAGACCTCGTCGCCTGGGGCGTCATGCTCGATGGGTAGCTAACTTGACTCCTTTCTTTTTCATATACAGATTCATCAAAGGCAAAATATGGATACTTCCTTGCTTACATGCATCGGTTGCAGATAACCCCTTTTCTTTTCTCCAAATTTGCTGGCTTAGAATTAAGGCCTAAAACAGATGCATCGTCTTGGCTTTGTAGATAAATTAATTACTGAATTGCCTCATATGCTTTCTGAAACCGACCGGCAGCTATTGTCAGAGTGGATTTTACAATGAAGCCCTGCAGCTATTTGATGAGATGAAGAGCTCCGGCATAGTCCCTGATCGAGTGATCCTCGCTACCATCCTTTCGGCATGTGCACGGACTAGGAATTTGCCATCCGGCAGGGCAGTGCACTCGTACATTGTGGAATCTAACCTTTCAATTGATGCCCACCTTCAGAGTGCGCTTATTAGCATGTACTCCAATTGCGGATCATTGGACACTGCTCAGAGATTGTATGATGATATGTCACCTAAGAACCTGGTGGCATCGACTGCAATGGTCTTTGGTTATGCCAAGCTTGGCAAAATTGCAGTTGCACGAAGTATCTTTGACCAGATGACTGACAAGGACCTCGTCTGTTGGAGCGCGATGATCTCAGGGTATGCTGAGAGTGATCAGCCCAATGAAGCTCTCAAGTTGTTCAATGAGATGCAACTCTTAGGTGTGAAGCCAGACCAAATCACCATGTTGAGCGTCATCTCTGCTTGCGCTAATATGGGTGCAATAGATCAAGCTAAATGGGTTCATATCTTCTTGGACAAGAACGGATTTCATCAAATTCTGTCAATACGGAATGCTCTCATTGACATGTACTCCAAATGTGGAAGTTTGGCTGATGCACTCACAATCTTCGATGAGACAGCCTTTAAGGATGTGATTACCTGGACAAGCATGATCACTGGGTTTGCGATGCATGGAAATGGGAGGTCTGCGTTAGCAGTCTTTGATCATATGATATTGGAGGGGGTAAAGCCTAATGGAGTGACTTTTATCAGCCTCTTATATGCTTGTAGTCATGCTGGCTTAGTCAACGAGGGTCAGAGGATATTTGAAACCATGATCCGAGATTACAGACTTGAGCCCAAGCAGGAGCACTATGGTTGCATGGTGGATCTTCTTGGCCGTGCTAGACTTCTTCAAGAAGCACTCGAGTTCGTAGAGTCGATGCCATATGCCCCAAATGTAGTGGTGTGGGGGTCGCTACTAGGAGCATGCAGGATACACGGTGATGTTAAACTAGGCGAACTTGTGGCAAGGAGGCTACTAGAGCTTGACCCAAATCATGATGGTGCTTATGTGCTCCTGTCCAACATATATGCAAAGGCTAGTAGGTGGGAGGATGTGAGAGAGGTGAGAAACTTGATGAAGAATAAGGGAGTAATTAAGGAGGCAGGATTTAGTTGGATTGAACTAAATGGTTATGTGCATGAGTTCATGATGGGAGATAAGTCCCATCCAAGATCTAGTGAGATTTATGGGAAGCTGGATGAGGTTGTAAAGGAATTGGAGCTTGTGGGCTATGCTCCGGATACAGCGACTGTTTTGGTTGATTTGCAAGAGGAGGAAAAGAGGGAAGCCATTCTGTTGCACAGTGAGAAGTTGGCTCTTTCTTTGGGGCTCATCGACTCAAAGAAAGGCTCTTTGATTCACATTGCAAAGAATCTAAGAGTATGCGACGATTGCCACACTTTCATGAAGTTGGCATCAAAGGTGTTTGAGAGAGAGATCGTTCTGAGGGACAGGACCCGGTTCCACCAGTACAAAGATGGGGTTTGCTCCTGTGGAGACTTTTGGTGATTGGCCAGGGTGCAGTTTTTATTGCACTGTATGTATAATTTATTATGATGAACATTAGATGGTAATCATCGTTTACGGGGCCTCCATTTGTAACATGTGGAAACATGAGAGCTGATCAGATCAGTCCTGATGACTACAAAGGAGTAAGTATCGGATCTTGTTGTATGCGCTTGTTTTAATAACTTTTAAAAAAAAATCATATACGTGAATTTTTTTTGTTGTGTTTTACATGGTTCATTGTTATGCAAAAGCAGGATTGATGATATAAGAATGTCTCTTTTTTCTTATATCTATGAATGTCTCTTGACCTCCTAAATAATCCTTTGGAGTAGATGTTGGGCTTCAATTTTCATGCAAATGTCATAAATTTCAACTGGTGTTGCTTATTTCACTTAAACTTGACCAGTCTCCTAGTGATCTTTTCTCCTCAAAGCTGCCATTTGGGATGTTACAGAACTAAAGCAATTATGCTATATTGTTCTAATAAAGGTGAGTTCTGATAAGATTGCTCTGTTATCTTGGTGAATAGGGGACCATATCATATTGGACTTTTCAAGGGGTCTTGACTCCTCAGGTCAAGCAAACTAAAAGATGTGATTAACTTCACTGTTCTCTGTCGTGAATCTTAAGGAGAAGAATCAAACATAGGAATGACATATAACTATCATTTTGTTGGTCTAAGTTGCAATTCTTGTGCATTCAGAGTGCCAGCCTCCCGGAGGATCACCATAAGTCTACATCCAAGTTGGAGATGCAAGTCAACTTAGATGACCTTCGTGAGAAGACCCAGCAAGTCAACCATTGGCTTTTCTTTATTCAGTCAAGCTTTGACTTGACTCCATGACCAGTATAATGACCCTTCGGGTGCTGCAGAGGCAACTGGGAGTTGGATTGATATGAATTCTTCCAAGAGCTTTTTGAGCGTAAGTGTCGTTACATTGATTTCAAAGGAGGAATGTGACTTTTTAACTTATTTTTTTATCACTTATTTGCCTTTTGTTTTGGTGATCGTCTAATATACCTAATCGGTAAGAGTCTATGACAGGTTTTTGATATTATAAAATTTAATAAAACCTCATCCTAGTCGATACTTGATAGAGACCAAACATAACTTTTATCTTCTGGACATCAATCAATACCATGACTAGTGATCTAAAAATCTAGTGAAATAAGAAATATTATATTAGATCAAGAATGGATATTGAGCTTTGACGGATGATGTAAGTGGTAGATTTTAAATGGTTGACCAGGACTTAGACTGGAACTTTTGCTTCAGAGCGCTCGACGTTTACTACCGAATGATTTTTTATGTTAATTGGAAAAGTGAATTAGGAGGTGATTGGATATATTTTGACATATCCAATATTTATTTTTATGTTATCTTTCAAAAATCAAATAGATACGATTCAGTTAACTCATATCAAAGTCTTAGGAAGAAGCGTTATCCCGAACCACTGCTCGAGGGGCTATGTCCATGTCATATTCTCTATCTTAACCGTAAGGTTTCATTTCGTACGTCCATTACATGATAGAAGGATTTGTTTCAACTCAAACAACGACCTATGGAAGGATCGTGTCTACTTCATATATGAAATAAAAACAACCAATACAATAGTCAGAATTGGTAAACAGGTTGGGGGTTCAACCATCGATCAGCGTACGACGCCGACCTACCACCCATGAGTATTAACCCACTTCGTACGACTTATGCCTCCCCAAATAGTATAAAAGGTGCCCAAGCAAATAAGCAAAGAGACCTTTTATTCAATGCTAGGCATACTTCTCACGCTCCCCGAATTATATCGCATTCGAGAGGGGTGACTCTGTCTTAATCAGAAATACAATATAATTCGTCCACAATCCAAACCTAGGATCCAAAACTAAATTTGAGGATACTGATTAAACATTTTCAGAGATCATTCACATCTATTCATAAAACTTGTACAGTTTATAAATCTTACACCACATCACTTGATAATCCACAAAACTCAAAAATTAACTTAACCAAAAACATTAACTACACTTATAAAACCATCAGTTTCCACCACTTCATATGAATATAAAATTTAACATTCAAAGATTCCACACTGAGAAGTATTTTAACCTTTTTACAAGATACATCAGTTCATATTTATCTACAATATTTCATTAGATACAAAATATTCTTATACAACATCTCCCAACAAGACTTGTCCAAAATATACATAGCTTTCCACTATCTAAGCTTAGTTCTAAATTTTTTATGTAAGCGATAATTTAACGTGTAAAATTTATATAGCAACAGGGTGAGCACATAGAGAGCTCAGCAAGTGACCAACATATCCAAGACAAAGAATGATAACTTTTAAATCAAACTTGATATCGAATGACAAGGCAAGGGTGTAAGAATCCATAGAGAGTATCTCGTAGATACATAATAACAAATCATTTCATTTGAAACATACTTTGATCATAACAGTAGAGAAAGAGTAGTTGAAGCATATCTGTGGGAATACAAAATATTTCAGAGCATATCAAAGATGTATAAAGTGTTTCGGAACATATCAAATGCATATGTAACATTTCAGAGCATATCACAGATGCTTAGGATATTTTAGAACATGTCAATGACGTGTGAAATGTTTCAGAATATATCAATAGCAAATGAAACATTTCAGAAACATAACAATGACATTCGAAATAGTTATGAGCATGTCAAACACACATGAAATGTTTCAGAATATATCAATGACAAATAAAATATTTCAGAGCATATCAAGGATGCATAAAGAGTTTTGAAATATATTAACGGAATATGAAATGATTCGAAGCATATCAAAGGTGCATAGGACATATTTCGAAGCATATCAATAGTGTAGGAATAATCTCAAAGCTTATCAAATGAACAATTAAGGAACATAAACTCAATATCATATCAGACATAACATTCATTCATTCTTATTCAAAGCACAGAAACGAACTCATAAGTAATGCATTGGATATCATATCAAAGACATAGATATTGAAGTGAGACTATAAACAGAATATGGATCAAGACCAAGAATAATAGTTTTCAAAACAAACTTGATATCAGATAGCAAGACAAAGGTATAAAAATCCATAGAGAGTATCTCGTAGATATATAATCATAAATCATTTCATTTGAAACAGACTTTGATCATAACAGTAGAGAAAGAGTAGTTGGAGCATATAATTGAGAATACGAAACATTTCAAAGCGTATCAAAGATATATAAAGTGTTTCGGAACATATCAAAGGCATATGAAATATTTGGGAGCATATCAAGGATGAATAAAGAGTTTCGAAATATATCAACGGTATGTGAAATAATTCTGAACATATCAAAGGTGCATAGGACATATTTCGAAGCATATCAATGGTGTAGGAATAATCTCAAAGCTTATCAAATGAACAATTAAGGAACATAAACTCAATATCATATCAGACATAACATTCATTCATTCTTATTCAAAGCGCAGAAACGAACTCATAAGCAATGTTTTGGATATCATATCAAAGACATAGATAGTGAAGTGAGACTATAAACAGAATATAGATCAAGACCAAGAATGATAGTTTTCAAAACAAACTTGATATCAGATAGCAAGACAAAGGTATAAAAATCCATAGAGAGTATCTCGTAGATACATAATCACAAATCATTTCATTTGAAACAGACTTTGATCATAACAGTAGAGAAAGAGTAGTTGGAGCATATCATTGAGAATATGAAACATTTCAGAGTGTATCAAAGATGTATAAAGTGTTTTGGAACATATCAAAGACATATGAAATATTTCGAAGCATATCAAGGATGAATAAAGAGTTTCGAAATATATCAACGGTATGTGAAATGATTCTGAACATATCAAAGGTGCATATGACATATTGCGAAGCATATCAATAGTGTAGGAATAATCTCAAAGCTTATCAAATGAACAATTAAGGAACAAAATCTCAATATCATATTAAACATAATATTCATTCATTATTATTCAAAGCACAGAAACAAACTAATAATCAATGCTTTGGATATCATATCAAAGACATATATAGTGAAGTAGACCATAAACAAAATGTGGATTATCCATCGCTGATTAACCACCAAACATATGTCTCCCATGTCTGGGAGCTCCATCCACCCATGTTTGAGTAAAGTTAGTGGGGCCGACAAGAGCATAGCTTGCTCTGAACACAATACCATTTACCATTTCTAGCAAAGGTCCAGAAAATATCTCACAAACACTAGAGTACAAAAGGACATGAGTAATAAAAGTGGCATATATCGAAAGCACATGCGGAACAATGAAATATACATGTGGTAATATGAAGCAATACGATGTCAACATAAACATTCATAATTTGTATTTTGATGGTCAAAGAATAAAGAACAAGAGTGCATAAGAATTTAAACAATACTATAAGGCTCAATTGAAGGATGAGCTTTAATTGGATCATAGACAGAATATGATCCGATAACATATCAAAAACATAGATGGTGAAGTGGGATCACAAATATAATATGGTCCATCTGACAACCAAACATAGTAAAGCATCACAGGCTCCAAGCATAACATACCCTTTATTATTTCTGGCAAAGGTCCATAATATCCTACAAATACCTTAGTACAATAGGACATAAGTAATAAAAGCGACATATATCGGAAGCACATGCGAAACAACGAACATGCATGCGCCTAGACGAAACAATATGATATAAACGTAACTATCACATAATTGATTCAGGTATGCAAATTATCTAAGGATAAGAGTATTTAAGATTTTAAATAAATAATATAAAGCTAAATGGAAGTATGGATTTTAGATAGAAATTGATATCCAAAGGAGTGAACAAGAATAGGCAAAATCGACAAAGGTTGAATTCTGACAGAATTTGAGAGGCACATTTCATAAATTATTTGAATAGGCTATCATACTCTGAATTACTCATGAAAGGTGTCATTAGAAATATAAATTAATCTAGTTTCAAATGAAATAAGTTTCATATAAATTGAAGTCTCTACAAAGAGTTAAAGATGATTTAACAGCCAAAGGTCCGAAATCATAGTCCCTATTTTACAGAATCTATAAAGTCTAACAAAACATAAATTCGACAGTCATTTGGACTCCAAATCTTTTAATCCTAGTATCAAATGAAACAACTATTAGTCTATTTTCTAATGAATTTAGTGTTGTATAAATAAGAGACTCCAACAGAAAGATATAAGTAATATAGTAATGAAAGATCAGGAGGTATAGACTTTGTTTTATATATTTTATATGCTCAATTGAAACAAATGGTTGGGCTAGCAAATGAACTCTAAATTCTTCAAACTTAATTTTAAAAGAAAGATATGTGAATCTATTTTTTGGTGTTTGTTTACTCATTTCTATCATGGGCTACATCAATTCTTTAAGTAACTTGGTCCCGTTATATCAGTTTGGGCAAAGAAGACTAAGTGTCTTGGAAATGTTCAATTACTATTTTCCTCCTGTGCAACAAGACTAAGTGCTAATGCGTCAAGGAAAATGAAGTCGACAACAGAAGATGTAGTTTCAAGAAAAAGGGCATCTGCTTATGAAATGGGTATATAAGTCTGGACCTATACTTGGTTAAGCTGTAAACAAAAAGCTAAGTTTTGTTGAAATCAAAGGTCTGTACTAAAAGTTACAGCAATAATAAGACAGATATGTCATAATCTTGACAATATTACAGATTCATACATAGACATCCAACAAAAAGATTTCAGTTTTATCCCAAATTTTTCTCATAATCAAAGTAAGAATAATAATAAATTTTAGTAGAAAAATGATAGAAGACATTATATAGGTTGAGGTTAAAACACTTGACTTTATAAATTTTGATCCCAAAGATGTGAATTAGATCATAATCTCAAAATTTCAACTTATTTCCTTATCTTTTTCTTCCTATTTCTTTTCTTCTTCTCCTCAAGTTCATGTTGCAGCCAAAACCCTTTTTTTTCTCTAATTGTTAATTGTTTAAGCTAACATATGGGGTGTAGGTGGCAAGCAAGCATGCATGTAAGGTGAGCATGTGTCACCTATGCAACATGCGCACTACTTTAAACAATGTGGTGACACATGTAATAAATCTTTCATAATTTATTTCATATTTTTAATATTCACATTTAGGTCCATAGTAATCAATTTTTTATATAAAGTTATTTAATCAAAAAAATTAATAAATAAATCCTCAAATTTACAAATGGATCATCATCAATAATTTAAAATATATCATTATAAATATTTAAGAAATGAGAGATATTATAATACTACATATAACAATTCACCTGGCTGACTTAACTCTCGGAGGGGCCGAGTTGGGGCGACACCTCACCCCTCGATGTGGTCTTAGTGTAGGTGTCGACAATCAGAGAGCCAACTAAAGAGCGGAAAAATACACTCGTAAAGAGGGAAGTTTTGCCCACGGAGGGCAACCAAACAAGGTTCCTGACCAAAGACAAGCAACTTCCCTCGAAACGTCACAATGGACTTCGAGCGATTGCAGCTCAACCAAGGACCAGAAGTCGATTCCAGCATGAGGCGACTGCCCAGGTTCTCGATCTACTAACCGACATCCCGAGGAGTTAGAACATCCCTCAGGCGCTAAAGAAGAATCCTAGGCATCCATATGTATATGAGCAGTACCAAGCTGAGGTGACACCTCAGCCTCGATATGTAAAATAAACAACATATGGTAAAGAGAAGGGTATGATCTTGTTAATTGTGTTTGCACTTATCTTTTATAATCATCTTTTTATAATAATAAATAGTTTAAAAAATATCATAGATATTTTTGGTTAATAATTTTGATTGACATAATATATTTTCTGATTTTGTTTTTTCTTTTTCATCTCAGATATGGAGTCATAATTGGGATGAAATATTTTTTCTATAAAATTTTAACATGAATGACTAGGATAATAAAGTTATAAAAATAATAGTGAGTTGAATTAGCTTACAATCCTCTCTCCTCTTTGATGCATTTTTGTGACTTAATTTTTATATATAATTAGGACCATATATATTGACAAGAAGAATAAAATTAGATAATTTTCTTCTAATACGTAGCCTCGATGTGATATCCAGGCTGAAAAAAGGAGATAGAGGTTACCCCTCATCAGTCTGCACATGTGGACAAGGGTTTAAGATAGACGGTTACAATTGTGAATAAAAAAATTTGACTTGTATAAGAAAAAACTTATTATGGTGAAAGATACAAGGCAAAATGTGTCTGAGATGCACATAAGAAAAAACATGTTATAATGGAAGACACAAAACAAAATGTATTCGAGGCATGTGAGTAGAAAAAACCCAACACGTGTAAGAAAATATTCCTCATGACAGAAGGCACAAGGTAAAGTATGCTCGAGGCATGTAAGTTGAAAAAATTGACTCGCACAAGGTAAAATATACCTGAGGTGTGTCAGTTAGAAAAACTCAACCCGCATAAGAAAAAATTTGTCACGATAGGAGACATAAGATAAAATAAGCCATTGATGTATGAGTTAAGAAAATCTGACCTACGTGAGAAGAAACCTATCATGATGGGAAATACATGACAAAATATGCTCGAGCCATATGAATTGAGAAAAACCAACCTTGTCGGTGTTTGCACAACTCATGGTGGTCAAGATCCTCAACCCCCATCGGCTTTTTCATGACGCAGGAGGTCACGCTACCCTGACCCCCATTGGCATTAAAAGGCATTGGTCAAGCATTTGAAGGTGTTAGGCGGGCATCCCTGACCCTCGTTAACGTTCACTATATGTATGGATGTCAATGGTTCTAAAGAGACACAAGTTGAGAAAGTTTGACCCTCCTCTCTCCTTCATTTTCTCCTCCTCCAACTCGAGCATATGCAATTGCCCCTATAGTTTTTGTAACTTATTGCCCCTATAGTTTTTGCAACTTATTGCCCCTATAGTTTTTGCAACTTATCGACGTAGGACTCATCAGCCATCGTGAAAGACTTAGCCTAGGAGGGACTTTCTTAGAGTTCTTCTGCAAGAGAAGAAGGGAGAGCCCATCTCAACTTTCCTTGTTGACTTGCTCTAAGTAGAGACGAGAATTCATCATAGAGTTGTTGATATCATTTAGTAATAAGTTCTTTAGCGCCTTTCGGTTCCTCCCCATCTTAACGGTTGCGATTGCCATGGTCGAGCAAAAGGGAAGAGAGAAGACAGACGCTAAATTTATCTTATAATAGGCTTAGTATAGCAATCAATTTTTAGTTATGTGGCCTCAACATATTGTAAAGCTCAAATCTCTCTATGAGTCTCTTCATCGAGTGGACATCTGCTCTTGAAAAATACCAATGATTTGAAATAGGCATCTCAATGATTCATATATCATCTCTCAACTTATGCATGTTGCACATATCGAATAAATTGACAACTGTATTTCAAAATATTTCTAAAAGAATTTTCGAAGTTAACTTTCGATCAGAAGGAGGCTCATTTGTCTTCTCACATGGATAAGGGTTTAAGATAGACAATTATAGGCTGTCCCCTCCTATATCGCCCACACCAAAAAAAGGTTAGAGATGATTAAGAGTAAATTTTATATTAAATATTTTATTTTTTAATGACTAGATATAAAAACTTATTTTTAATACAATCATAAAAATCAATTTTCACCGATTACATTTACATAAATATATTTTATATTACTAAAAATTAGGTTAAAAATTTTTTAGCTCTCGATCTTCGTACATATGATATCCGAAAAAAAGTTGATGTTTCTATTGTGTCTTAGTGCATGAATCTTAACTATAATGGATTGATCATAACTTTTGTAATATCTTTCAATAATACACATCTATTGTGTTTTAGTACCCGCACCAGGGGGAGAGGTCGTCATGCAGCAAGGACCAAACAAGAGGGGCCCACCCCGCAATGATAGAGATGGACCCCAGAACCTTTTCCCGTGAAATATCTGCACTTGATGGTGTCATTTTTAATAAAAAAAGAGAAAACCACTATGAAAACATAGTTGTTCACCCACCTAGCCGTCGCTCTCCCACGCGGGCCCCATGTTGCGTCACCTCTGTCGTCCGTGCTTCATTCCCGGATGTGTGGGTACGGAAAGGGCGTCGCGCTAGTGTCCCTCTTTTATTCAACATCGATAATTGATGGGGTAATTGCAGCAGTGGCATGACTGCAAATTAACGGAACTTGTTGGACGTTGCTTTGAGTGTCTTCACTTGTATGCGACGTCGTCTCATGCACGGTATATGATGGTCCTCGGGGACAAATGAACGGCGGATCCATTGTCCGCCTAAACATATCTATGCTGATAACTCTACATTCGTTTCCAGGAGCGGATGCCTGCGTCGATGCTTTGTACAATTTAATCCAGCTTACTCACGGTTCAGATCCAGGGTTGGTTGCGGGTCTCAAGCTCGCCTCCGAGGAAGACGACCAACGAGCTGCAAACTCCTGCTCCACTTCTCCAGATTTCTCCCCCAAACCCAACTCATCTCCCTCTCGGTCGGTCGCGTTCGCTATCCGATCGTCCTCGTGGTTTTCGCGGAGTTTTTGGTGGCTTCTGTGGTGGTTCCCGCTGGAGAAATGTGGATCTCGGTTCTTCACCGATCGAACCCAAGGACATCAGGCGTCTCCCTGTTCTTTCGATGAAGCGGTTAGCTTAGTTCTTCGATTTGGATCTTTACTTGTTTTTATTTCTAGAGATCTGATGTTTATGTCGCTCGATCTGTCGCTTCAGGGTCCAGTTTGTTCGGATCCACTGGAGACGGTGAAGAAAAAAAAAAGTTTTGACCGGTTCTTCAGCAGGCGGATTGGGAAATTCGTTGGCAGGCGAATCTCTTGGCTTTATTGTGCCATTTTCTTTGTTGTGATCTGATAAACTAGAGCTTACAAGGTATGGTGTCAGATCCTGAGGGTCCGATGATAGTTTGGGACGATACGGACTGCTTTCCTTGTGGATCGGTGCCTTTCACGTATGATCGTGACCTACTTTTCATTTTTCTAGGTTTTCACTGTGATTCGTATCGGGGTGACCAGCTTGGTTGCACAAATTTCGTCTTTTGGAGATGGAGACACTAGTTGCGGTTGGTCATCATCGGAACCAATATTGCAGCGGGAGCAAACCACGGATCACGGATCATTTCGGTTCCTCGCCTCCGAGAGGCTTCAAAGGGATCAATTGCCGAACCTTTGAGTCTGGTGTGGCTATTCTGCCGTCGCCTCCCACGAAAGATTTCTCTTTTAATGGCTATTCGGAACCCAAATCTCCTGTCTTTTATTCGGAACCTCCCAAAAGAGGTGGGAGGACCAAACCCATCCCTATTAACCCCGCACCGACTCCTAAAGAAGCCACCTTTGCCGATGACCTTTCATGCTCTGAGCTGTGGGCTGGGCCTGCCTACTCGAACTCACCCCCTCCTAGTTCGTTGCCCATCCCTAAATTTTCCCTTCGACAGAAGCGCAGTATGTCCCTTGAAATTCCAGTTCCGAAATCTGAGGTCACATTCCAACCTATATCAAGATCAGCCCCCTCTTCTCCCTCCAGAGAGACCACTACTTCCATCAATGACTTCCTTCTTAACAACGCCACTGCTACTTCCACTGCCACTGCTACGGAGACTTTAAGACGAATTCTCCACTTGGATATCGTTGATAACTGAGGGGCATGGAGATATAAAGTTTTGTATATATATATATATATATATATATATATATATATATATATATATATATATGTCTGCTGCTTTGACCTGTACAGGTGGTAGTGAATAACTTGGTGTCTAGCTTATGCCTTCGCATGTTAACTGGGTTTCTCTAGGTCTCATTGCGGGGCTTTTGGTGGTTGAATTTGATACAAAGGAAGGAATTCTGTGGAAGGTCGGGAAGAAGAATATTGGATAATTCACTTAATCTAGAGTGTAGTTAAGGAATATGATGGTTAAGAAGTAAAGTAGCTGGAAGATAGAGCGAGTGAGCTAGCAAAGACATCAACTTACATCTAGGTGTTACCTGTAATCTTCTTCACCGCACTCTGGTAATTAGGAAGTTGAAGTATCACTCAATATTGTGTCTCAGTAGCTTGTATTTGGTCTGGTCTTTCTTTAGATTTTATGTATATCCTGTAGGTTTCGTAAACTACTTTTTATCATGTTATCAAACTTTTAAGAGTGTCTTTAGGATCTATCGTCATTGTTCTAGCAGAACTTGCTCTCTGCTAGGATGCCTCCCTTTTCTGTTAATTTTAGTTTTTTTTTCTTGTTTCCGGTCCACTCCTTCCCCCCATTTGCTATCACTCTCTTCGAAGGCAGTGGTATCAGAGTTCTCCTTCCACTTCTTCAGGGTTTTTTGGATGAAGAAGCTGGACGGGATGGAACCATGATTTCCATACTCTTGCCTTCTCTACTACATACAAGTATAGATGTCAGTTGTCTTTGTATCTGCTTCTGTGATTTATAGTTATATTAGTTTGTCGCTTCAGACTTAAAAAGGGAAAAGTGTCTTGGTGTAGATTTGGTTATTTAGCTTCTGTTTTAGATTGTCAACCATGTTGGTCTTTAGAAACTCTGGTTTGGGAAGCATGTCATCAACGAGGTGCCTAGATCATGTGCATGAGGCAGCTCAACTTGTGACCACCACAAGGTACCATCTTGCAGTTCATCTTCGTCGTATTCAATTTTTTGTGCATCTTCTAACTGGTATCTTGTTTCTGCTATGATAGGTGACTGAAGGATAGGTTACTTCAGCAAGATAATAAACGATGAAGCAAGCATATCATATGTTGCTTGTGTCGGTGTCTGTAAGCAGTGATGTTTGTCTTTGTTAGTTGTAATGTTGTGCTGTTGGGGACACTAATTGTCCCTCCCAATAGAAAAACTAGTGTTGATTATGTGTTGAAAGTAATATTGCATTTCTTATTAGCATCAGTTCAGTTGTAAAACTCCTTTTGATATATATTACATGCAATCAAGCGTTAGCAACCCTTTTCAGCTACACAACATTTGAAGCACCAATGCCTTCTCCCATTTTCCAAGTTCTCAAGCAAGTGAAGATAATGAGATTTCCATGCTAGTGTTTTAAGTGAGAGTTCATTAAGCCAAGAGCCTTTAAATGAATTGCATAACCCATGGATAGATAAACCCCAATGCAAAACTAGAATTTCATGGTATTGCAAGTCATGGCCAAAAAGTTATGTTGACAAGGTGCACCTTTCTCTTCTACCAATTAATATAAGTACTACATGGTTCTTATATGATGTTTTGGGGTTTAGGTTGCTTGTTTAATTGCCTACATACGTAAGTCCATCTCATGATATTGTCATATCTACCCAGAGATGAGTTTAAGGCCAAGGCCATGGCCACCATTTTGTATGGGATCTATATTAAGAATCAACATTTGGCATTCTCTAGGTGAGCAATAATTGAGGTGCGGTGCATGCTGTCTTGCGGATGGAAAACCGAGTTGATGAATGCCCACTCAATTTCTTATCAGCACAATCATGTTTGGCAGCATGCATTATATACATATATATATATATATATATATATATATATATATATATATATATATATATATATATATATATATATATATATATATATATATATATAAGAATGTTAAGGACAATGTACCCCTCACCATGTGCCGTTATATACTTCATATTTCAGAAGCATTCATTATACATGGCCCACTGTGTCTGCAACCCTGAACTCTCCTTACTGAGAGTTCAAAATTTTATCAATCAAATTAAAACTGTGTTACAATAATGTTTTAATATTTAGAACATATCATTCCTAGTCAGTAAAGGTTACTAGCTTAAAATCTCATTTATTGAATTTTTAACTTAATACATTGGTATTAATAAGATGATGATGTGGCAAACTAAGTTTGAAGTTAAGATAATGAAGTAATAATACTGACATCCACCAAATTAAAAATGTCTTAGGATTAAATTTCCCCTTCAATGTTTATCTTTATTAAAAAAATATAATCAAATAAGTAATATAAATATAATAGTTATTTTATTAGCATGGACGTAAACAAAAGATACTATATTAAAGCTATAAGTTCGATGTTTTCCCTCTCTACCCATCTTTTATTGGATTCGATTTCATCCCGCCCACGAAAACCGAGCATAACGCGTTAGATCCGACTCGAACCCTCGTTCCCATTTCCTCCTCTGTATCAGAGGCATTCCAACCCTGTTGCCATCGCAATCTTCTGCCTGTCTCTGAGTTGGAATTCAACTGCCCTCTCCTCTGCCTCCTTCCCCTTTTCCTCCTCCGATCTTCCTCTCCCGATGGGCCTGGTCTCGTGCGATGCGGGACTGCCGCACTTGGTTTCGACCTTAATAATCAAGGGTAAGAGTTTGTTTTTGCTTATTATGAATGGAAAATGATCTTTTATTTGCATCAAAAAGGAAAAGTACATCTACTCATTGTGATTCATGTTGTCGATATTGAATGCCAATGTAGTGATTGTAGTTTTTAGCTATACCGTCTTCTTGCTTATCGCTTCATTTAGTGGGTCTTTGTCGGGATTCAATTTTTTTTTTGGATTGCTTTGTTCGATTACTAGATCGATTTGCATGTGCAAGGTTGATTTTGTGATGGAACCCTCGTGGTCTGGTCATGTGTCAGTAAAATGGGGCACGGACCTTATGTTCTTCCTGAACATTCGTGGTCCAGCGATGCAGTAATATGTTCATGAAATATGAGAATTGTTATTTCAAAAAGATAGATGCTTAGCAATATGATGATGTTGGCTGAAAGATCATTAGACAAAAATTACAGGCATTTGGTTATTTCATATTCATCTAGAAAGAACAATTTCAGGTTTATATCCTCCAAATGAATTTGCTTTCCAGCCTTAAAAAAAAAAAAAAAATCTAGTTTCAGCACTTCTAGGGGATGTTCAAGTGACTATTGATCTTTTCTATTGAAATTTACATGTTTTTTGTGGTCTTCCATCTAGAGAGGAACATTTGAGATTGGAGGTATTATGCGGAGAAAAAAAAAAAAACACTGACGAGCTTTTTTTTTTTTTTTTTACTATACATGAAGTATATTTCATTTCGATATGGAATAAATGCATCGTTTACAGATCGGTGTTTATTAAGCATACTAATTCCCCGTGAATGGTTTCCACTTGCAGCAGATCGGTGTCTGTGAAGTATACTAGTTCTGTTCTTGTGCTGTTTCATTAATATTTATGGCTATAGCCTCATCCAGTGAAGCTTTGAAACTCCTCTTATCATTTTCTGATCCAAATTAATAAAGGTTTGACTCTGGACACATAAATTTCTGCACATTTATTACTAGACCCCATTTGTCATGCTGCTTTATACAATGGTTCTCAGTGTTTAGGCATATCACATATCGTGGCATTAGTTTTCCAAGTTCAGTTGTTCAGATATATTCTTTTTAACATATCTTGGTGGAACTACCATTCTTGTACGTCTATTGTTTAACCTGCTTGCTTCCTTATTTTCTGCCAATTTTCTGAAGTAGCAGGTTTTTCTTTAGCAAACCTCTTTGGCCAATCTAAAGATGTTACATTCTGTGATTTAGGTGGGTTGTTTCTTGTTTTGACAGGGGGCTTTAATCTTACATCTGCAACAGCCAGGCAAAGAGGAGTATTGAAGTTTCTAAATTTCAGGTATCTATCAGGTGAAACCCTGTTCAGAATACAATTTTTCCAGTGTAGACAATATAGAATTTTTTCTCCTCATGTTTAGCCTAAATCCCACTTGCATTTCTTGTATACTTGCCCTGGATGCACTAAGCTTTTATTAGAAGCGAAACTAACATCCAGGAATCAATCATTTCTCTTGTTTTTAAACTACTCTAGCAAATTATCATTGGATGTATAACTAGAGATGTCAGTGCCATCACTTTTTAGTTGTAGCTACTTTTTGCACATATTTGGTCATTTTAAGTTTGTGCTCACCTTTTATCATGTCAGAGAGATGCAAAGTCTAAGTTTCTGCACATTGATCACTCTTGTCTCACTCAGCTCATCCAAAGTTCTAACCATAATTAAGACATTATCAAGTGTCAACCCCGCCCAAGGTATCTATCTATCCATCACAATCATTTGTATACTGTTCTGTACCATATACAGGCCTTTCATATGCAAGCCTAATATTACAATTTTGAAGAACTTTATCTTTCCAGTTGAGTTTTTGGTTTTATGATGTACGACACTAGGTTCCAAACAGAAAATTATAGAAGGATTTAGAAGTACAGATGCTGTTGTTGTTTCACTGCCATCTGACTTCAGCATCTTCAATTCTGAAGATAAGATCAAGCAAAGATTGCAAGGAAGCACTCACGACTGTAGTTATATCTTGAGTGGATTTGCCATTGCCAGTTCCCGGCATCGTCAAAACTGAAACACACTGTACACAGTTGCCTCATGGTCAATGCAGAAGTTAAAGGGATTAGGGAAAGCAGAGGCTACTCTTGCAGTGTTATTCCATGCATCCTCTTACCTGACAAATTGAAGCAAATTAGAAGGTAAACTTATGGTTTTATTCTCCATTGGATTGTAATGCCTAATTTAACATCCTGATAAGTCCATATTTAATGAAATAGTCGTACTCTTGAGAGTTTTTACCTCATCTTCTTCTGTATATTCCACCATATTTAATGAAAAAGAAAATAGTGAATAATCACTGTCTCTTTTTTCTTTTTCTTTTGTTTGGAGTACTATCTTTGGACCCAACAAAGTCCTGCCTTCTTTGGGATCCAACTTGAATCCCTAGTATTTAAACCACAGTCGCATCCCCTGGGGTCAACAAGCAGTACCAGTGTGAGTTGCCTTCTTTGGGATCTGGGAATCGACCCTCATGAAAGACGCACCCAGAGCTTTGTTCTACCACAACCTCTCACACGTGAACGTGAATATTTCCACCCAATATGCATAGTTTTCAGGGACGCTCTTCTGCTTTTGATGTGATATAGTCCTCCTGTTTGCTTGCACCGAAAACCCTTCACGGCAGTAGCCAATCCCAGCTGGGCCAAATCTGGTTCTGCATCATCAGCCATCTTCTCCGAGTGACCTGTTTCTGCTCCTCTACTTGTTGGATTCCTCCCTCCAAGTGACTTGTAGACCTGGGCAACCGGAGCAGCATGTGACGTTATCGCAGGGTGCGTGGCTTCCACCCTTAACTCCGCCATTAAGTTCTAGCTGGTGCACTGCTCTCTGTTCCTGTGCACGTCCCTGTCCCTGTCCCTGTCCCTGTCTTCAGGGGAGTTGTCCCTCACACCTTTCTCCACACGCAATATCTAGATTCCTCATGCCCGATCACTTTGTCGTGTCTCATAATCGTTGGCCACAAAATACATCGACAAAAAAGGCTTTCTTGCATCGACTTTCTTCAAAGGAAAAATGAGATTTATACACCATGCATTGGAAAAGAAGGCGTTATTCTTGCTCGTTTTCCGTTTACCCTCTTGTGTACTTACCGTCTGCATCACCTGGCGGGCTGCAGTCAGGATTCTGGCTATATACATATGTACCCTTCCAGTATAGAATTAGAAGATAGATATTAATCTTTTTTTTTTGTTTTGTTATTATTTTTTGAAAGAATTCTCTTAGCAACCCTAGGAAGATCAAGGAAACCCAAGGCTCAAGGTGTGTGCATCGTGTCACATCCAAAGTTTGCTTCCTTTCATGTAGTAGGAGAAGCACTTGCTATATTATAGCTACACGTAGGATACATGCTTTTCTCTGCCACTGCACAAGTCAATCGCCCCTTGTTTACCCAGAACAGATTTTTACTGAACTAGCAGGTTATGTCGCCTCCTTGAGGCACAGGTTCGTGAATTGGATGCATTAGAAACATAAGTCAAGCCTGACTCATTCAAGGTTTGGTTAAGTTGGATTCGATACCTATTAATTAGGTGTTGACCCCTATAAAAAGTGTATATACTCAAATTAGGTTTGAAACATGTTTGGATACACTGGTAGTGTTTGTCGGGTTTTGAAAACGAGTGGAAAGATGTCTTTGAAATCAAGCTATGGGGTTTTTGATGTGTAAGGGTAGAAAAATGAGACTCCAGTTGGATTTCCATAGGTTCCAACTTTTGGAAAGTTAATATGAGTTTAATAATAAATGGTGTGAAATTCTTGGCGATCCTTCCTATTGTCATTGTCACTTTTTGCTGAAGTGAATACAAGTTACAAAAATTATCCAGTATCTTCAACCAAACTTTAAGTAAAAGATGTACCAAGTTTTAACACTTTTCTTTTTCATATTTTAATTGGAAACTGTTGAAAGTTTAAGATTCTGATGATACTTGAAAGTGAATTCTGTTTATCGTTTTGGGCAATAATATTAAAGCTAGTGAGGATTCTTTGTATTTATTGCATATCGAAATGAAATATACTTCATGTATAGTAAAAAAAAAAAAAAAAGCTCGTCAGTGTTTTTTTTTCTCCCCATAATACCTCCAATCTCAAATGTTCCTCTCTAGATGGAAGACCACAAAAAACATGTAAATTTCAATAGAAAAGATCAATAGTCACTTGAACATCTCCTAGAAGCGCTGAAACTAGATTTTTTTTTTTTTTTTAAGGCTGGAAAGCAAATTCATTTGGAGGATATAAACCTGAAATTGTTCTTTCTAGATGAATATGAAATAACCAAATGCCTGTAATTTTTGTCTAATGATCTTTCAGCCAACATCATCATATTGCTAAGCATCTATCTTTCTGAAATAACAATTCTCATATTTCATGAACATATTACTGCATCGCTGGACCACGAATGTTCAGGAAGAATATAAGGTCCGTGCCCCATTTTACTGACACATGACCAGACCACGAGGGTTCCATCACAAAATCAACCTTGCACATGCAAATCGATCTAGTAATCGAACAAAGCAATCCAAAAAAGAAATTGAATCCCGACACAAACCCACTAAATGAAGCGATAAGCAAGAAGACGGTATAGCTAAAAACTACAATCACTACATTGGCATTCAATATCGACAACATGAATCACAATGAGTAGATGTACTTTTCCTTTTTGAAGCAAATAAAAGATCATTTTCCATTCATAATAAGCAAAAACAAACTCTTACCCTTGATTATTAAGGTCGAAACCAAGTGTGGCAGTCCCGCATCGCAAGAGATCAGGCCCATCGGGAGAGGAAGATCGGAGGAGGAAAAGGGAAAGGAGGCGGAGGAGAGGGCAGTTGAATTCCAACTCAGAGATGGGCAGAAGATTACGATGGCAACAGGGTTGGAATGCTTCTGATACAGAGGAGGAAATGGGAACAAGGGTTCGAGTCGGATCTAACGCGTTATGCTCGATTTTCGTGGGCATGAAATCGAATCCAATAAAAGATGGGTAGAGAGGAAAAACATCGAACTTATAGCTTTAATATAACGTCCATGCTAATAAAATAACTATTATATTTATATTACTTATTTGATTATATTTTTTTAATAAAGATAAACATTGAAGGGGAAATTTAATCCTAAGACATATTTAATTTGGTGGATGTCAGTATTATTACTTCATTATCTTAAGTTCATTATCTTCATTATCTTATTAGTACCAATGTATTAAGTTAAAAATTCAATAAATGAGATTTTAAGCTAGTAACCTTTACTGACTAGGAATGATATGTTCTAAATATTAAAAAATTATTCTAACACAGTTTTAATTTGATTGATAAAATTTTGAACTCTCAGTAAGGAGGGTTCATGGTTGCAGACACAGTGGGCCATGTATAATGAATGCTTCTGAAATATGAAGTATATAACGGCACATGGTGAGGGGTACATTCTACTTAACATTCTTTTACATATATATATATATATATATATATATATATATATATATATATATATATATATATATATGTATATAATGCATGCTGCCAAACATGATTGTGCTGATAAGAAATTTTTTTACTTCAAAGAATCTCAAAAGAAGGAAGATTAGAAGTTGATGTGATAGTTATCTGCCAATGGGACTGGCTTATACACCATTCAGAGACAAATCTAAGAATCTCAACCTCCTAGATTTGGAATAAATGGAGTGCTGAGGACCATTAACCTGGTCAAAACTATAATAGTACCGATGACTTGCCTATTAGAAGAAAAATTCTATAGGGTCAAACCTCTGCTGCATGACCATTCAGATGTTTTGCTCGAGGCCAATCTGTCACCATTTTACATGATTTATAATCATGCCAAGGACAGCATCTGAGTTAATCTTGGTTCCTGAACATGATCCAAATGAATTATTAGGTCTTGTCCTTCTTTTCTTCATGGATCGACTTGCTGTAAAGGGGTTTTTTTTGCATCCTCATTCTTGTCAATCAATCTTCTCATGATTGTCATATCATGCTTTCTATAAGCACTTTTTAATTCTTCCAAACCTGTATGATGGGAGGGCAAACACAAGTCCGTCCACTGTGCTCACAGAATCCAGCTGACCAAGTCAATGATCCTCACATCCATACAGTAACTTGTTTTGGTAACCGTATCAGTCCTTTGAACTACTGCTTGATGTGATAAACCCCTATTACTTCTAGGGAAGCAATTGTTGTTACATGTACATAGGATATGCTTTCTTTTACTAGCTTCCCGTTGACACATATACGGATTAATATGTGAAGCCAAATCATGATAGTTCCAATGAAATGGTGCCACCATATTGCTTCATATGAACAATTAACACACTACCAGCTTTGCATAAAGAGTATTTAATATCCACTTTTTATTTGAGGCTTAGTTTGCGAGGAGATTTGCTGTGTTTCAGATCCTAAGTAATGTCATATATGCCAGAGATTAAGTGACGGTTTGGAAAGCCATGCTGATTTTTTATTTCTCTATCTCTCTATATATATATATAGTCTGACTTGTTATTCTTTCTGTTCTACTATGTTTTTTTTAATGTTTTCCACCTTTTTATTTTGATTAGTAGTCAGCTTTATGCTATTAAATTAGCATAACTTTCTTCCATAGCAAGTAAGTATTTGTCCAACCACTAAGCATTCTGCAGATCAAGTTGACACTTTACACAATCAGCTAGAAACTGGGAGGGTCAAGAGTCTGTCCTTTCTATTTGGTTGTACGCTCTCAAGAATCTTCATCTTTTTTCTTAGATTGCTAAAAGAAGTCCCCAGGTGTTCCAACCGTACCTGTAGTCCTACAGATTTTTATAGTTCTTGCAACACAAAAGAGGGAACAGTACCCAAGCAATCTGCAGAGGATATCAAAAGAATAACCTTTTCCAGGTGAAGATCATTGACCACATCTCTTGCAGCATGTCATATCCTACCTACAATTCCTCATCTCCAGTGCAGTGAGTGAGCATGCAGATCTCCAACTTATAAAATAGGAATAAGAATTGCAAACGTTATTATGTTTTGAATCCTCCTTTTCCCACCTCTAACTCAAAATTTCCCCTGTATATCCACCCAACAAAGGTAAAAAAAAAAAAAGAGTAAAAGAAGCTCTAAAAAAAGGGAAAAACCTGTGCATTTGATGGTTCACTGTTTTCATGTCAGAACTGATGAGCAATTTGTCAGCAGCTCTTTTGTCATTTAGACTTGGAATTTCTTCTAGTGGATCAACATAGGAAGAATGTAACTTTCTCTTCTACTGATTAATCCTTTGAAAATGGACTGTTCAAAATGTTGTGATCTCTCATGAACTAAGACGGTTGAACAAACCTAGCCTGTTGGCATCCAAGGTGACAAGAAAGTGGTTAGACATATAGGTTCTATGTTATACCAAACATAATTTGGATAAGAGTAAATGTTTGCCTGAGATTAGTCTTCATGGGATGTCTTCTGCCATCAGTCTGTGATGTCAAAACATTGGATCAAATCAGTTGGGAGTTCAAATATGTCACAAGCATGGAAGCAAGAAAGCACAGTAGTGTGACCTTCATGCATTTTTGAATTTGAATTTGCAATTATTTGACAAAACTGACAAAAATTTAAAGTTCAGAAAATAGGACGAGACATAGTCAAAGCTGGTATCTAGGAAGAGAGGTATGATGACAATTGCCTGTTTTCTTAAACAAATGAAAACTAGATCCATGAATGATTTGAAATCGTGTTGAATTAAGTGTAAATAAAAATTACTAGAGTTTGTTTAAAAGAAGCACCATGTATCTTGTGCTATTTATTCTCTTTGACTTATTTCCAGTCCAATTTTTCTGCAGAAATCTTACCAGAAGATCATAGCAGACCGACCGGCTTTTAATGCAGTGATCGTGTTTGCTGCTGTCAGCCTTTTCCCAGCAAATGTCTTCCTATGTATCAAGAAATATGAGCCATGAGAACGAACAAAATGGTTCAGTTATTCTCAAGTAACTGGAACTACAGGTACCTTTGCTGATTGAAGAGATTGGTTTAAAACCTTGTGTGAAGCATCCATGAACAGTTTCAATCTTTAAAAGAAACTGAGTTCCGTATAACCACTCGAAAATGGCAAAAACTCTTCAATGTCTACTTGAGCGCTAGAGCAATTCATGTTCTGTATTCGGCTATGATTAATCGATTCGATTTCTGCTGTAAAAATGCTAGAAACCGGTCTATGATCAGAAAACCTTGACTCTCCACGAACATAAGAGAGCTGGTTGAGGCCTCTTCCATACCATAAGATACGATCGCACCTGTGAATTCAGAGACTGCAATCAGCTTCAAATGTCAGGTTAATAATAAGGTTGATACATTCCAAGCTATTATTTGGAGAATTGGCAGATCTTATTTGTAACCATGCAGGTGTTCGACGTTTCTCTTTAAGGTTCATGTCATCTCCAGTGTAGCGATCTGAGTTGTTTGAGTACTTGTATGTGGGAGGGAAATATATTTTTCCTTCATTCCAACCCTGGAAGACTCGGCCCGACCTTTGCTCTATCCGAAGCTGCATCAATTGGAGAAAAAGATATACAGATAAGTGATTCTTGATCAGATGAAATGTTCTTTGAAATGCCTTTCATGTAGATAGAGTAGACTGAAAAACGAAGCTCAAATAGAAACATGATATCATGTATGCTGGGGAGATTATTGCCTGGCTACCTGATCTTTTTCCAACAGTGCTTTCCAGTTACGCATCTCGACAAGAGCCTTCGCGGAGCGATATGAAAGAGCAATTCGGTAATTCAGATCTCCAAGCCAAATTATTCGACTGATCAGAAGAACAAGAGCAGAAGAAAAAAATGTGTCATTTTTGCAACATAATTGAGTATTTCTTTTACCGACTGGATGGGAGACAGGCTTACTCATGCTCAGGGATGGTTTCAGGTGATCTCTCATCACAAAACCCATGAACCGGAGGGAACCTGGTCTTCCTCAGGATCTCCATGACATCGGAGTTCCTTCGCAGCTCATCACCATCCTTCTGCCCAGAACTCAAATGGCTGCAGATGAAGCAGAAGCTTGTTTGGTGCAAAGACATGCTAATCGTAATCGAACCCTGGAAGAAACAGGTTTGAGAATCCTCCAAGTAATTTTCTGTTCATGCGTTTCATGAAAGGATCACTTTGCAGCTGGCATGATGCATGGCCAACACAACCAAAGGTATTTATTATTTGCATATCAACTCATATGAGGACCAGGAATTGCTTTCATTTCTGCTCAATGTATATATATATATATATATATATTTATATAACACTATGTTTAATTGTGGAATAGCTAAATAGACATTTGAGAAATATGCAACAAAAAATGCAATAAAACCTCATCGTCTTTTACCTTGTTCCCAAGATAACCCATCAATCCTCTACCAACGCAAGAGACCTTCAAGTTCCTTATGCTATCTCTCGTGTCTCCTCTCACCCAAATGGTGAGAAATATTCCCACCATCTGCTTGCTCGCCACTAAACAATACCTGGAATAGCCAAATTTTGAGATGGATCATCAGAATCGGATGTGTATAATGAAGAAGACGACAATTCCTTGTTTTTCTCATGAGTTCCCATATTTATTTTGATGAAATTAACTCCGAATTCTCAGATAGCAGATGGAACTATTATTCTTGGCCTCCGATGTGTTACCTCGAATGCCCTGCTCTCTCTCTGTCCTCTAGCGAGGAGGAAGCTCCGTAGCCGCCATACGACACCGGCGAACAGTATGCGGCTGTGCCAGGTGAGTAATCCCCACTAATATTCTCGTCATCGGATGACCCGCCCCATCGATAGTTGGGGTCATAGTCACTCGGCCTGTTTGCGAAAATGACCCGATCGCAGACACTGTGCCGACGATCCAGCCTTGGCTGTGGAGCCAGAATGTCTCCATCGATTCTCAAGCTTCGACTCAAGGACTGGAAGGAACGACGGTGGAACAAGTTCCTCTGCCTCATCGATGCACCCTCGAAGTCATCATCCAGCTCGACAACTGGGGGGTTGGGAAGAGGGGACGGTGTTCGGTAGCTGCCGCTGCTGCTATTATTGCCCGGAAGATTGTTCAGCGCCTTCCTGATGAGAGCTATCCATTTCTTCGCAGGTGCATTATCTTCCGTTCCGAGAACGTTTCCCGCACTGAGAGGTACAATTTCCTGAAACCTGAGATGCCCAAAGAAACAACTTCACTTCGCGGGCTGCTTTGAATCCCTTCCCCCCCACCCTCTTTTGAGCTACTCAAGTAGGAGGAAGATGCACAAGGGTGAGGCACGTACCCCAGGACATATATGTCTGCGGCAGGTGAGGTGTGGAGCCAATCATCCAGGTTCAGATTACTCGGTGGGGATTTCCCACCTACATTCCATGTTGCAGCAAAGATCCTAGCCCGGGAATAGAGAGGTAAGCAGTTTACAGTTGCATCTCAATCTCGAAGATCGTTTGGTGAGTTCTAGTTTCAAGGTACCTGTAGTGGACAGTTTCTGTGACTTCAGCCGCATCAAGATCGATCTTTCCTCGCCGAGCTTGATCCCGGTTCTTCCTGGACATCCTCTCTGAGGAGGACACAAACGAAATTTTTTTTTTGAGTGACACAAGGAGGAAGAATGTGAAGCGACAAGGACGATTCAGAGCAAGCTGTGAAAGGGAACAGAAGAGAAGAAAGCAACTGTTTTTGATGTGGTCCAAAGCTGCTAGATTTAACCTGTTTTGCTTTTCTTGACAGAGTATGCTTCCGTCCCGGTGATGCTGCCCCGCCATTCCTCACCACCTCCTGAAAAGAACACACACATCAAAGAAAAAGAAGAAGGAAAGCAAGGCTGTGTTTTGCATGCACTAGTGTGCATCAGACCCATGATCTTGGAAATTTGGACACCCGTCTTTTTTTCTTTTGCAGTGTGCGGGGAGAGAGCAATTGACAGTGTTTTGATCAGACAATAGGCGCAGAGAACCCAACGAGACAATTTTCATGTTCTTGTAGCATGAGATGAGCAGAAATAGAACAGAACCAAAGAACACAATAGAAGCAGAAGTGAAAGAGTGAACAGAGGCAGACATCTACCTCTACCAAAATCATCCGAACGCAAGTCCTGAGCTTTGCTCTTGATGTTGAACCATCTTCTGACAAAGGACTTGGACCACGAGAGCTGCTCTCAAGCCCACCAAAGGAGGAAAAGAAGAAAGAAAGAGTAAGAAGAATCAGTAATCCATTGAGCTCAGTGGCTAAGAAGGTAAACACATTGATTCAAAGTCCTTCAAAACAAACCCTGTTTTTCTTTGAAGTCCCATCTTTCATTGTTTCAGAATGGCCTCATGCAGCTGAACAAATGCTTGTCTACAGCTAGCTCTTCAGGCATCAAAAAAGGAATGAAAATGCGGTGAGAGTAATTTTTTTGTTGGAGTGATATATTGTTGCCTCCCAAAGAAGAACTGAATCAAGAAAAAGAAGCCATTCTATCTTGGATTCTTCCAGAGAAGCAATTAGCAAAGCAGAAATCTTGATGGAAAACAAAGAAACAGATTCCTTACTTCCCTCCCCGATCTACTTGGGAGTTAATTCCAGCATCTAGCAAGACCGAAAGAAGTAGACAAGATCACTGCCAGATTTGGTTTAGGAAAAGAAGAAAAAAAATGTGATCTTTTCCTCTTCCCCCAGATGGGTTGGTGACTTAAAGAAAGAAAGAAAGAAGCAAAGGAACAGGGATTTGAGAGAGGATTAGATTTTGGAGAGGAAGAAGAGTGCAGAAACAGCTAAGAGAAAGTAGGAAGATATGGAGAATGAGAATGGATGAAGGCAAAGAGAGGGAGGGAGCACTCTCTTCTTCAAATCCTTGCTCCTAGGAGTTGATTAAAGTATCCAATTGCAAGAGAATAAAGTGTTCACAGAGGCCCCCCATCTCTCTCTCTCTCTCTCTCTCTCTCTCTCATGGCTTTCTACTCCAAACTCCAAGACCATACCATAACAGGGACTGCAAGCAAAATTTTGTTATAAAGCAATAAAATCCAAAATAGAAACTAATAAGATAACAACATAAAAAATAGCTGCTAGAACTGCTGCCAGGCCCCAGGCACCATTTAGAATCTTCCTCCCCAACAGCAACTGCCCGCGGTCAGTTTGCTGTATGTACCTCCTCTCCTTTTGCTTCTTCCCACGAGGCAAGTGAAGGGAAGAAGAAAAAGAAAAAGGAAACAGCTGATGAAAAGATACAGGGAGGAGGGGAGATTGAGATCTTGCGTTCTTCAACTTTCAAAAAATGTTCTTGGGTTTATTTTTGTTTGTGGGTTGCGTGTTTGCATGAACATTGGCGTGGGGAAGAGACATGCTTTTCATTTTTTTTCTTCTTTGATTTCTTTTCTTTTGATTAACACTTCCTTGTGGGTCTTCAAGGTGTTGGTGAACGATCGGGGCTTATCTTTGCGTTCTTGCTTCCATTTTTGCATGGGGAAGTGCTGGGGCTTTTCTAGGGGATTGCAAGCATAGGACTTGTTGGAAATGCTTGGGCATGGCTTTTGAGTGGTTTGCAACCGTAGTGGGGGTTGGATTAGAAGGAGATAGGTCTGCAAGATCTTGGGCAATGGGGGAGGAGTCTTGAGGTTGGATCTTGGCTCGCAGCCTAGTGGTGTTGTTTGGAGTCCAGTCCGACTCTTCTTCCACAACGAGATTGATGCTCTGGCATTTTACTATCCCTTTGCTCACCAGTAAACCCAGCTTTTTGGATGTGTTTCTTCCACCATCAAGAGCAAACCTCGTGAGCCATGTCAACAGAATGCTGCATGCATGCATCCAACCAAGTAGGTGGGTGGTAGATTTAAGAGGTGAGATTTCCAAAGAGAGGGGCATTACAAATCCAAGCATTATTCTTGACCCAACGCAAGTACTTCACCTCTTAAATCTACCACCCACCTACTTGGTTGGATGCATGCATGCAACGTTATGTCGACATGGCTCACGAGGTTTACTCTTGATGGTGGAAGAAACACATCCAAAAAGCTGGGTTTACTGGTGAGCAAAGGGATAGTAAAATGCCAGAGCATCAATCTCTCGTTGTGGAAGAAGCGTCGGAAGAAAGCCAGGTGAGGCAATCAAATGGAAATGATTCCTTTCGGACTGACCATGCCATGTGTCTGAGAAAGTGCACGACCAACTTTCCTCGTTCCACCAAAGAAGAAGACGAAGACGAAGACGAAGACCAGCAAGGACTTCACTAGATTTCCTAGTTTTTGCTGAATTCAAAATCTTGGTCATGGCGATGTCCGAGCATATGACTCACTCAAGTAATTCCGATAGTACCAACACACAGCGAATGGAGGAGTCTTCTTCTCAGAAAAAGTTAATGACATCGATAACGTAATCTGCGGAATGGCTTCTGTAGAAGAGCGGATGAACTCAAGTTCACAGGAAGACATTGGTTTAGTAGTGATGGAGCACAGCAGTAGACTCTCCGATGGGAACATAAAAATACTTCATTCATGGAAGCCTATCTAATCAATCACCCATGTCCTTCCTTTAGTAGAATGGGAAGCTTCTCCTTGTGTCCGCTTATGGATCGCCGATGAGGCAACCCACATTTCCACCGATCACCCCCCGTCTCCTGATGCGATTTCAAGAGAACACCCACCGGAGCTTGATTCCGCCGCACGTTGGACTTCCGATCACCGTTTCAAGAAGCCATTGCCCGTTCTTTTCTATTCGATCATGCAATTGCAATCTTGGCTGGGATTCCACGATCTCCATTAACAAACACTCTGTAACCAGCTGAAAGAACCTGATCAACTGCAATGTAATTAGTACATAACACTCAGACCCTGTCTCATGACACAACGACATGCTCCATCGATCAAGCACTAAGCCAAGCTCAGAGCTCATATCGTTTATGATTTTTGATTTTTGATTTTTTTCAGAGCTCAGGTGTTTTTACTTTCTTTCATGCTATTAGCTTCTATCTAATATATTATATCCATGAAAAGGCTTCTCTAGGTGGTGATGATACATACGATGAACCGAATCGGCTAAGCCATGGAAGGACAGCAGTCAAAGGAGATGTTGGGGGCCGTACTTTGGGCAAAGTACCTCTACTCTTCTTCTCTTTTGCTTTCTTATCTCCGAGATCTTATGAGTTCTTGCTTATTAGCTTAGCTTTCGCTCCTGCAAGGGTTTCTACTCCCAGTCCTGGCCTTTTCTCGATGTCGCCGTCCTTTGAGTCTCTCCACTTTGAAAAGTGCATGTATCTCTCTCCAAAGTACATTTGGAACCACCATCTGTTGGTCTACAAGTATGGTCTGGGTAGATCGCAACAGTGATCTCCTTTCTCTTTGTTTCATGATACACCATTTCCTCCTCACTCCTCCCGTGGACCACCCAAGCGGAAAGGATGGAGGGGGGGGAGGGGGTCCAACTTCCATGATCGTCTTTTGGTCACTGGATTTGACAGTCGCTGTCGAGCACAACTGCGACCATGAGCGTTGGCTTTTATGCCAATGCTCTTGCTTGAGAACTTCTTGTGGGTTGCAGCAGCACGAAGGTTCTGCATTACAAGCTTCTCTCCTTCGCCTTCAGGTTTTGTTCAGCTTCATCGCTGCGTTATCTGCCATGCGTCAAAGCGTCGGGTCGGACGTTTCGGATTACGTGAAGTAGGTGTCCTCCGTGCCAACATGAGCTGTTGGCTTCTTCCTGTCAGATGATTGAGATCATTGCTCAACCATGGTCTGCCGTCCGAGTGGCGATCCATCCATCCATGGTGGCCATAACTCGGCTGACATTATCAATGGCCACAGGCAAAGAAAGAGATCGCAAACCTGAATCCTTGAATCAGAGATATTTCAGATACACTACTTTTGAGTTGAGACACTGCTAGCGTTGTCGTCGAACTGATGGCATCCCAACAATCCCAGCCGAAGGAGAGAAGTTTGCAGTAAATCCATTGTAGCACTAGTTCTTTGGATCATATGATCTTTGGATATAGAGGAATGGCTTTAAACAAAAAGATGATAATAGCAAGGAGACAAAACAAAAGGAATTGGATAATTCAGGAACACATTTATAGCCACCACCATTACTTGTTTCAGCTGAAGGGGACATCAAGCATGCCCACAAATTCCTTTTTGCTGCTGAATTTGGTGGTAAGTGGAAGGGATCTGCAAATCGCCTCAAGTTTTGTTGCTAACACTCGATGATCCATGAAAAGGAAAAGCTGAAGCTTTTATAAAGCATCGCAACGTATGCGACCTCTCGAAGAGCCCCATACTTATCTCCTCCTCTTCCTCCTCCTTTGGTCTTACGAATCAAGCTTATGCATCGTCGGCAAAAATCCATACTTGGCTGAGGAAATTTACGCGTTCAAATGCATGAAACTTCGTCGTAAGCCTACAAGGAGATGACGAGCAACGTTTCATCGTGAATTGCTTGCGAGCCCTTTAACTGTTCCAACTTCCCCATTCTTTTCACGTATCGCAGATGATGATCGACGTGAGCACAAATATATGCTGCAAAGTATAGTCCTTCGGTTGCATATGGAGCAATGTGAGTTCCCCCCAATCCATGGTGAATGAAAGGAGGAGGGATACGGCTAATTCTGTGAGAGGTCATTCTGAGAGAGACGAAAGCATGAACTGTGTTGATGGATGGAGATAGGATGCCTCTTTCCCAGCTTCCATCATGCTCAGGTCCCGGATTGATTGACTCATCTCTGCTGCAACAAGTGGCCCAACCTTAGTGCCCATTTAGTATATGTGGGCCTCATGGCCCTATGTCGGCCCAATACTAATTGGCATACATGTATGTATACACGGCGTACACACGTGAATTTTGTTGGTTTCGGAAATCTTTACATATCAGTCCTCGTACATTTTTAAAATAACGTAATTTATTCTTCAAATTTTAGTGCTATGGTGTGAAATATGAAATCAAAAGGGATGAAAGTGAAAATTTTGTGCCCTTGAAGCCCTATATATACTATCGCGCGGTCCCGATTCGACTCCGTCCCCGTAAAATGATGCATCCGTCCGCCCATCCTCGCGCCACGAATTCTCCGTTCCCGCCATCTGCTGATCCCCTAAGCGTTTGTGATCAAGGGCTTCGAGGATTGCGCCCCAGTCCTCAAGGTAATCTCGTTTTAGATCACCCGGCAGACTAGTTTTTCCGGTTTGCTCTTATGCTTTTCGGATTCTGTCGTTGTTATAGGGTTTTCCAGAATAAATTCAACAAATGTTGTAGGATTTCGATTTCCTACGCTGTGGATTGGATTAGTATACGATATAATTGGGTTACTAGGGTTCTGCCGATACAACTGGTTCTGGTTCTAAAGGGCGATCTTGGTCTCAGGGTTTAGGCTTTAAGGGCTGGTAATGTTCTCGGAAAGCGGAATGAAGGAGAAGGTGCTGTATAAGCTTGTTGCTTCATTTCCAGCTTTGCTGGAACAGGGAGGAGTCTTCATCGATGAAATTAACTTATCAACCGCTGACAAAAGTTCACACGAGCATATTGGGCAGGACTAGTAACTTTAAAAAGTCGGCGGCTCTTTCCTTTTGCATTGAGCGTACTTTCGTGAGGGTATGAGAGGTATTTTTAGCAGTGCGTTCGATTTCCAACACTCTTTTGTCTTATCCATGTGGAATATTTTAGAGGTTTGCAACTATACCTTATAAATAGGTTATCTCCTCCTTTTCTTTTGCATTAGTAATATGTACAAGCTACCAGCTTAAAATTCTATTCAAGTGGTCTTACAGAAACAGAGGTAGGCAATTTAAATGCAGCAGAGATCCTATATCTGATAGGTTTAAGAAGTTTAATGATACTATCTTTGAGGAACTCGGCCTTTTTTTGCTCATCATTTTAGTTTTGGTATTTTCAGTCCACTGTGGTAGAATTAAAGGTTAGCTTTATGAATTAGGAAGTTGAAATGTGTGCCTTATTCATTGTTGTCGTCCAACAATAGTTTTCATTGTCATCTACGACTATTAGCAAAAAAAAACAAAAATTGGGCCTATTACATTCTATCATTTACCTTCTCATGTACAATAGCATCCAAAACCTTCTAATTATATTAGGAAATCTAACCTAGAAAAGAAAACTCCTTTGCAAAGATCACCTTGGTTGATGGCTCGATCAAAGACAGAATTAGTAGGATTATTACCCTGAACTTTATAATAAGAACAATATATTTCATTTTTTCTTCACAATTCTAGATAGCATCACAGGTGTCTATGTTTCTTGCCAAGCAGAAGTTCATCATCATTTTTCGTCATTAGATCTGAGACTCCTTACTGATTGCACGTGGATATTTGGCTACTGCTGTTTGATATGATGAAAAAAGACTGTGTCCGCTACAAGATACACACCCTAGGATTTTATCCTGCTGAGATCAGCTATAATCTCCATGCATCATTTTCTGGCTAGCCTGTAGAGGTAGAGAATTTTAAGCAGGAATGTTTTTGTCGCCTTCTTGCAGCCACCTTGGAGTGGAAGTCTCTGTTGTTCATGATGTTTATTCCTTATTGATCTCTATTTTCTCATCAGAACATCCCTCTCTTGTTATCTTTATGTCAGTGACCTGGCTGCTTATCTTGCTTCATTGCTTTTGTCCCTCTAAACAATAAAATGCTACAGATGTGTCCAACAATCATAGTTTTGTACTTGTTCAATATTACATTGACATTATAGTTTCTGATTGGCAACATGTTCTATGCTAATGGCTGACTTGAAGCCTTCCTGTACTCCATTTTCTATGGGTGATATCCAGTTCTTCATCTGTTTTCAATGATTTATTGACTCAACACCTGGTTGGCTACTTTTTCTCATCCACTTTGAGCGTGGAGGTGGAAATTTTGTTTGTACTTGCTAAATATTCATAAGCAATCAGCACAGTTTAAGTTAAATTGTCATTCTCTGCCAAAGACCCACCTACAACAGGAGACATGAAGTACACAAGATAGATGGCTTCAATCACTTTTACATGTCAAGAAAACGAATTGCTATTCTATGTCAAAGTGGCTTCTTGAACACAAATCTGCAGCTGTTTTCGAGAAGCTAAATATCAGATGTTTGTGCCCTCAACACAAATCTGCATGTTCCATAAAAGTAACTGAAATGGTCAGAATTAGAAACAGTGTCTGTTACAGTGAACCCGGAAGCACAAAATCATTGCATGTCAGACACTGTTTCTGGCAACAAAGACCAATCATATGTCTGTTTAAAGAGTTGTTGTTCTTATTTATAAAATGGTACCTCAAAACCTGCCAATTAGCTGCAGTAATTGGTATTTGTTAGCACAGTGCTCATCGAACCACATTCACTGTCTTTGAGGGACATGCTGGACTTATCTAACTTGAAAGACAAAGGATACTGATACCCACTGACTATCAGGCCAACATGGGAAGATGATCGCTGCATCTTTACAACTCTAGGAATGTTCCTTCCTTCTGTTGATGATCTCCGCCTGCTTGTTTGTCGCTCAAATGTATCAGTTCGCTGGCGTGGTGCACTCTGTGACCTTGCCTTAGCTCTTGAAGATTCAGTGTTTGCCATGTAGTTGGGAAAGAAGGGATGACCATAAGAGTGTGTTGGATCAGGTACTGGAATAGCTGATAAGTACTGGGGACTGCTCTGTGCTGTTATGAATGAGAAATCCTCGAAATGTCCACTGTAATCCCTACCACTCATTTCCGTCAGGGCAGATGGAGCAGGTGAGAAATGTTGATTCTGGTCTACCTTAAAAGGTGGAAAAATTTGATCATAGTATCCAGAAAACTGCTGCTCATTTGTTTCAGTGTTTGTGGTTGAATAACTTTTTCTACTCTTTATACTGCCTCTTGGTCCCCCAAGATCCATATCCACCATTTCAATATTGTTGTCGGAATTTCTATCCATATCCTACAGGAATGGTGATTTTTTAATTTGTCAGTGATAGATCTAACAGACAGATCAACATTCATGAATGAGTTAGGTAATGCATTTTTTGATGTAATCTGTTATATAAATAATGCATGCATTGGATTCAACTTACATGTGATTGTCTAGATTGTGGGTGCTGTGGTGATCTCCTGTGGATGGACTGCCGCTGTGGGACAACCTGCGACGCTTCAGCCATGCAGATCCTCCAGGCTCGAGCTCGCTCTTGAGCTATCACTAGAGCCTGCATGCAACGAAGAGTAGCAGCAGCTTGCTTCCTGACAAGGTGGCCTCTTACCAAAGCTTGCAGCTTTACCAGGCCTCTCAATGCACACAGAGCTTTTCTTGCCTGCGATAAGTCATTCTGATAGGTGAAGATTTCTTTCTCTAGTCTCATAAGCTTTTCCTTATTTTTATATAGATTCCCAAATATTTGATCCCAGATTTTAGAACTTCTAATTACATGCATTTTTCAGTCTGCTTGTTGGCATATGCTTTGCAATTCCTTTTCTTGCTTTACATAGTGCTGCTGATTCATATTCTTTTGTTGAATAAAATTTGGCTCTTCAGAAGATATTTGTTTCTTACAAGAAAATTGTTGTTGGTTTTTGCTTATGATGTATTTTATGTTGATGTCAATAGATTCATTAGATTTGTTCTACTTCTTATTCTCGTGATAAATCAGATTGCAGAAGCTATGACATGTATCAGTTGTTGTCTTTCTCACGCTAGATTTTCATGTTGTTGATGTTACATGTCATTGCAGAAACTATGACATGTATCAGTTGTTGCAGAAGCTATGACATATATCTCTTTCTAGTTCTCAGGCTAGATTTTCATGTTGTTGGTTTTCAGTCATGAGGCAATTCACATTTCACAGTTCAATGTATTTTTCTTCTTTGAACAGACAAGCTAAATTCAATTAAAGAGATTAGAGGAGTACCAGGTAGGCACGAAAAGCAGACTGAATCTTGGTAGCTGCATCTTGCTCGACAGCACTAGCTTTTTGTTTAGTGGCAGCAGTTGTGAGGCGTACTACAGCTGCCGCTGCCTGCGCCGCAGCAACAGCGGCATCAGCAGCTGCAGCTGTGGCCACTGCAACAGCCATCGCGTGCCTTTTATTGTCAATCGCAGCCTCCGATAGCCTTTGAAGTGGTGGCACACTTGTGCTCAGTTCTGGTGAACCTAAACTCTTCCCTGCAGCTGCCCATCTCGGATAGCTCCAACTCCTTTTCTCCTTGGGAGCAGGCACCGAGATTGGTGATGATTGACTCTTGATTGTCAATGGAGAGGAAGATGATTCAGCTTTCTCTTTCTTCCCATCCTTCTTCCCAGTCAAGAAGCTCCTGAGCCATTTGCCTGTCTTCCACATTTTCCTCTCCTACCACCTCTTAGAGGAGCGATCAAGAGTCAGTTGCAGAGGAAAGCTAGATGACACAAGGCATGCATATGGATTGTATAGGGAGTTTTTATATCCATTCCTAATCTTTGCTAGCAAAGTAAATAATCCTTCTTCTCTCCTACTTTCTGGTAGCTACTTGTCATAACCGTTCCCTCTGAACCCATTTTTCTTTGACTCTCTCTCTCTCTCTCTCTCTCATCTCTTGGGCACTCATCTGTGAGCTTTGTTTGTTTATATATTAGGATCTCTACACGACTGATTTTCTGGATTCTTTATATAAGACTACTGCATTTCCTGGATGCCTTCTGCTGGTGAAGTAAATGGTGGGATCCAGCAATGTTAATTAGGTAACCATACAGTCTGAGGATTAAGGAATGGACCAGAGGGCCATGTGTAGGAAAACACCATAAACATTGGCTTATGGGGTTGTCAGCATTTCACAGAGTTCATCCCATCATTGGCTTACAGTAACTGAGGCCTTGGCTACTTTTCACTCGGTAGCTGCTGCTGCTGCTGATCCTGATGCATCGTTGGTACTTGTTCATGAAAGAACATGGATTTGTCACCTGTACATGGATTCTATGATATTAACTTGATGATGGTTGGAGTAGTTGCTATGGCTCACCAGTTGATTTGATTGGGATTACCATGTCCATGTGTGGTCAAAATTCAGTGTTGTGGACCAGAGACTTGTGCTGAGCAAAGGTCTTCAATCATTCAACCAGCAGTCTGTTAACTTTTTTCGGAAACCTTACCTTGTTACCAATTCAATAATTTAATCTGTCATTTTCTGTTCTAATTTCTTGGTTTGTGCTTTGAATCAAAAGAAATCTGAATACCTACAATTTGAGGGACAATTGCATGTTCACCAGATTTGTGTAAGAGTGGAGTAGATCCTCATGATAATACTGCATGATCGATTAATGATGGGACCCTGCCCTAAGAAAACTCCAGATTAGTCCGAGAACTTAGTTCCCTACCAAAGTGAGCTGCATCGAGCAGCACAAAACAAGGGCTACTGATTGTGGATTAGTTGGCAGACACATCCTACTGCACATCCTTTTTCATTGAATGTATGTCGGTAAGAGGCTTGGCATCACTCAGTTTCTGCTGATGGTGTAGTTGTCTTTTTTCTAAAATTTAGATGAGTTTAACTTGTAGCAGTACAGATCACTGCAGGCATGGTACGACTGAAATGTGACAATAATTGTGTAAGCTGATAATATATCTAGTGGCCTGTTCTTTGACATTGATGAGAAGCTCAGACATGCAACATGCAAGTGGCAACCATCGTCGTGACTCCTGCTATCATGGAATAAATTCACGACTTCAATATATCAATTGCATCATAGATGTGAAATCAGGAATTAGCAGGAATTCATGCATTTGTCCAAAGAAAAAGAAAAGTTAGGATGTGAATAGCTGTTGAGACAAATGATTTTTCACATGATACATGGAAAGGGGGTTACCACTTTTTTCCAAGTTCACTTTATCTTTGCCTGTGAGCAGCCTGTGGTCACATGCCCACACTAGCACATTCTCCCTAAGCAGGTGCTAAGCCAGCTTTGGCACAGAGCTAAATGTGCCAGTTTATTATTACTTAATTGTGTGAGTGAGAAACCACATGCTGAAGCTCATGCATGTGCATCACACTAGGGCTGGCAGAAGCATCACTTTGTTTCTCTGCATTGTGGACAAGTGATAGATTTCTCTAGGTCTTGTTATTTGTTCAGAGATAGAGAAATAGTGAGCTGATAAATTTTAGGTCTTATTGCTTGTACAGAAATGGCGATGGTGCTGATACGGAAGATCTGACAGCAACCAGAAGAGTGCAGCAGGTAACCATTTGATTAGACTTTGTTATTTGTACAGATAGAGAGAGAGAGAGAGCTGATAAATTTTAGGTCTTATTATTTGGACAGAAATGGTGATGATGCTGATAGTGAAGACCTGACAGACATCAACCAGAAGAGTGCAGCAGTTAGCCACAATGGTTATGTTGGGTGTGGCTCATGTGACAGGAAACCTCCGAGTGCTGAAGCTAAACAGGAGACGGAGAAACAGGCCTCGAAAAGCAGACACCTAAAGGTCAGACATATATTTCTTTTAAACAACAAAAAGAGAAAACTATGATGTCACAAACTCCCACATATATATATATATATATACCTTTTCAGATTCTATATTGTATTGATCTCCAATCCACCATGTCTAATCTAAATGCTTTTCTTAGGTTGTTGTGCGGCTTGATGATAGCCAAAATGTGAGGCATCAAAAGAGGTGCGTTATGATAATACTGCCTCATGTCAGCGCCACAAGCCTGCACTAGCTAAAGCTGGTTGACCACGAAGGAAGAATCTTATCATAACTAAATAAATATATAATAATAAATATTATAATAATTAATACTACTGAAAGAGAGTAAAAGAAAATAAAAAAAATTATAGCACTTAAATCTTAGTCTATGTGATTTTGCTCGATTACTTAAGTCTTTATGATTTATTCATCTTAAAATAATTAATATATTTTTAAAAATATAACATATAAATTTTTATTAATAAGTTTAAGTTAATAAATGTTAGATGTTGTTTATGATTCAGAATAAATTATTAATATAATGATATATATAATTTAAGATTAAAAATTTTATTTTTGATTTTAGTTATGGATTATTTAAGTCATTATATTTTTGCTTGTGTCTAAAATAATTTTTATATTTTTAAAATATAGTATATAAGTCTCTTTCATCAAGTATAAGTTAATAAATATTAAAATTTATTTACGTGATATAATGATTCATAATAAATTTTTAATATAATGATATATATAATTTAAGTTTAGAAAAATATTTATTTTGTCGAAAAAGAGGAAGCGGCGGAGGTCATAGTTGTAGACGAAGATGAAGAGGCAAAGGTAGGAGAGGTCAGAGGCAAAGGTGAAAAAGAGAGACTATCACGTTGTAGACACGATGAATGAGAGCATAAAAGAGGACGAAGTGAGAGGCAGTGGGGACAAAATAACTCAGGAGGAAGAGGGAATATGCGATCATTACGTTCTTACTGTTGGACTGATCTACACATATCTATCTGAGACAGGACCAGAAGCTCTTAAGATTGTTGCCAACAGAGAGAGGCTGCGTGCATACGATGCCCTGCTAAGTAGTAACGACTCGGTGTTGATGTTGGCGGTTGCTTCGACGACGATGCATCCTCTTGTCATTGATGGTGATTTTAAATTATATATATTATAATAATTATTATGAGATCATATATCATAATTAGACTCTAACGTTTGTTAAATCAAACTTGACAGAAGAGGTTTATGTGTTATGTTCTTGAAAATGTAAGGGTTATTTTTGTTATGATCGAGTTGGCACTAAGAGGGTGGGGGCAGGGGGGGGCGGGGGGGGGGGGGGGGGGGGGGGGGGGGGGGGGGGGGGGGGGGGGGGGGGGGGGGGGGTTGAATTAGTGATAATTGAAAAACTTCGGTCTGAAAATTTTTTCGTTCGAAGAAAATTGATATTGAAATTATTTTAACTTGGAACTAGTTAATAAGCAATTAAATCCAAGAGCAACAGGAATGAAAGGCAAGAAAGAGATGCACACCATATTTTTATAATGGTTCGGTCTTCTTGACCTATGTCCACTCTCAATTCCTCTTCACTTGAGGTCATCGGCTTTCACTTTTGATCTTTTTCAATGGGCGAAGATAAAACACTCTTCTTACAGCTCTATTTTTCTTTTACAAGTTCAGGATATAACATTTACAATTCTTTTAGCTTTCCCTTAAACAAAAACTACACAAGAAGAAATGAGGGGGAGCTCTCAAGGAATTACAACAACGTTTTCACAAGTTTTTTACTCATTCTTGCCTCTTCAAGCAAAAATTGGTAGGGTATTTATAGGCCTAAAATAGCTTCAAGAATGGAGCCAAAATTCTCGAAGATCATGTCTTCTAGGAGATTGTGTCTTCTCGAAGACTGCCTTCTAGGAGATTGTGTCTTCTTAGAGATTGTGTATTTTATGAGATTGTCTTCTCGGAGACTGTCTTCGAATATTGTGTCTTACATAACCTTGGGTTACCGAAATGATTTTTCTAGTAAGTCCAAATCAGTCTCAATTAAGGCATAATAACATATTAATTGAGTTAGTAAAACTAACTCTCATTATGATGCTAACTATGATACTTAACATACAATATTCATTGTTTGACTATCAATTGATCTCTCGGCGAACACCCGGTTAACTTCCGGCATCCTTTCGGCGAACTCCTAGCGAACTCCCGACGAACTTCCCCGCAAACCTTTGGTGAGCTCTCGGCGAGCTCCCAACAACATCGTCCGAACCTTGGTCAACCTCCGGCGGTGAGCTCCCACTACGTCGTTCGAATCTCGACCCGATGCCTGAACTTGACTCCGACTCAACATCTGCTTGTAATGCTTTTTTTTATCGTCGTAGTTAATCCTACATCACTTTTTCTGATACACAAATTATATCATAAAACTCATCAATTGATTCTATCATCAAAATCTGAGATTCAACAATTTTAGATACGAGCAAAATTATAAGAGCTTAAGTAATCAATGACCAAAATCACATGAACTAAAATAGATTTTTTTTTAATTTATTATATATAATTTTTATATTAATAATTTATTATGAGTCAGTATATCATCTAAGTAGATTCTAACGTCTGTTAACACAAACTTAACGTGATAAAAAATATAAATATTATTTTAGACTAAATCATAAGGATTTAAATTATCAATAATCAAAATAATACGGAATAAAAATGAATCTTTAACCCTACAAACAACTATTGCATCCGTGTTCATCCGAGCAGATCTCACATCGAATTCTTGGCGGTCTTTATCTGGAGCGAGGCCACTCGTAGGCCTGCCTTTTGGATGTAACATTAAAGCCCAAATACGAGCAATTGCTGCAGGCGCAACACATTTACGAATATCAAAATCACCCAACTAAAATACAAAAAATGGGCAAAATACAAGGCTTTATTATCACTATCACATTAAACAAAAATGTTGTCAATTGTGTCACATTGAAGTGCGTGCAAATGGACAAAGGCCCGTGCAATGCTTTTGAATGGCTAATCTTCTTCTTTTTCCTCTTTTTTTTTTTTTGTTTCTTTTGCTGACTTTTGATCTCAAAATACAGGTCAACCATGTTCTTGGTAGGTCCTGAACCTGTAGAGACCCCCTACTACTCCATGCTCCACACATGGTTCAACAGTAAAGCTATGGAAAAGGTTAGGATATGAGTCAGAGAACTGTTCAGATCCCAAGTAGTAGCAGTGTAGTTGTCTTAAACAGCGAACCCTCCTGTAAAATCTTTAAATCGGATGCAGATTCATTCAAGTTTTTTTCCATCTTTAGAGGAGTGTTTATGATATTATTATAAAGGGGTCTTCATCAAAAAAAAAAAAAACTTATGATTTTTGCAACTTCAGAGAGGCTTTTATGGTGTAGAGAATGTTTCCTATCTGCCTAAAAAAATATAAATAAAATATTTTCTTTCTTTCTCCTCCACTCATAAAAAAAAAAAACAATAAAATCTCCAGGCTTATTCTTTGACAGAATTAAGAATGAAATAAAATGCAGGAGGATGATGTAAGTAATAGAGATGAAGCAGATCATGGAAGATAACAATCCATCTTATTTAATTAACATGGACTGTGCAACAAGTAATTTCTCAAGATGATAAGAATTATCAACAAGTAATACCTCTGTCATCGCCATTCAGCATTCAGCTTTCGGTTTCTTCTCCTTAACGAGACGTCGTACCACAGTATGCACGCCAAACATCAACAATCAAACCTGCAAATCTTGATTGAAAATATAGGAAAAACAACAACGATCACACGTATGTCTGTGCCCACACGACAGAGACCAATTAATGGATGCATAACAAATCTTGCAGCACGACTTGTCGGAAACCAAAACTTCCCTCTCTCTCTCTCTCTCTCTCTCTCTCTCTCTCTCTCTCTCTCTCTCTCTCTTTCTTTCTTTCTGTAAGAACGGATTATTTATGTCCGGTCTCAGGGCACGAAGAGCTTGTTGCCGCACCTGCATCGCCAGGCCTCGGGGTAGTAGTCTTGCGGCACGCTCTGGCCCGGCTGGATCACGACGCGCACGGGCTGGCAGGGGAAGCACCGGCCGCACCGGGCGCGGCACGATGGAGGGGACGAGCCAGGGCCGACGAGTCGCTCCCAGTGCTCGTGTTCCGGTGATCCCAGCCGCCTTTCTTCCACCTCCTGATCGATTGCTACGAATACAGTCCCTGCATGCAAATCAGCAGCAAATCCAGACTCAACTCAAATGGGTCTTTTGGAACTTGGAAAGGTGATTGTAAGTGGCACAGACATTGGCTTTTGGGCATAAAAATGGCGTCTGTCGCCTCAGCAAAAGCGAACAAGGTGAAGTTGTCGCCAAGTGGTAGGTAGCTTAAGCAAGCAAAACGGGTTAAGTAGCCATCACCAAGACAAGATTTTTTTAGTATGAATCTGCAAGAAAGTTGCGATTTTGGAGCGAACGTCATCGAGGACAATTCCCAAGGGAGAGATGAGGGATCTAAAGCATGTGGTGAGCGTCGATCTTACCGAGAGCTGCGGCGGCGAAGAAGAGGAGGGCGAAGGCGGCGGAGAGGAGGCGGCGCAGGACAAGCATGTCCCAGATGAGTAAACCGTCCACTTTAGTAGCCAGCAGCCTTCGATGTGCAGCGACCTTTACTGGTACTTTGAAGTATAAGCATAAGCTTCCTCTTTTTAATATGTTTACTGCTGGTGGTCTCGGTGGGCCAGAAGGCCATCTTCCATGAGAGTTTTGAGGTGTAAATGATGATAAAAAGACACATGCTCACGATATTAAATTATCACGACTCGAGTTGAATCGTTTAACTTAAATCACTACTTTAAATGTTTAAGCTAAATCACTAGTCTTTGTCAAGGTTTCACGTCATGGAACGTCCGACTCTATCCACGACTAATATTTTTCTATTCAAGCTTTTCACGATCCATAAATACTAATATTAATCATAAATTATTGATCAAGATACTTAAAAGTTAAAATTTATAATAGTACACCGATCAAATCCTTACAAATTAGTTTTATCTTATCCACAGTCGAAGTGAAACTAATATGAGCGATAATTTTTCTCACTCAAGATCTTTATCAACTTTTAACACCTCGATTAGTCTCATATTAGAATTAGATAAGATTAAAATTGACTTATAAATATATGATAAGTATATTATTATCAATTATAGCTTAGATATTTTAATTAGTGATTTATGCCACACATAATTGATGGATTAGTTAGCCTATCAAATCCGGATCATGATATTTAATATTAGAGTCGACTTAGTATTTAGGTATGATCAAGGAGCTCGAGTATAAAAAGACGCTATCAATGAGCTACCCTTGACGAGGATGTCAAATTCTTACGAGTGTATTATCAATTTTAGCTTGGTCATTTTGACTAGTAATTTAAGTCAAACGAAGTCGATAGATCAATTAGTCTATCATACTTGGATAGTAATAAAAATCCACCAAATTGTGGATCTTAAGCCACCCTCCTATCAAAAATAAAATAAAATTATTAGGTACTTATTAAATAGTTTAATATTTTATCAAATATTTAGTTGTTAAATTTAAGTATAGCTCCCATGTAAATAATATTTAAAATGATATAATCATATGTCAAAGTAATTTTTATAGATGATGCAATCAAAAGAGATAAGACGATTATAATAATAATGAAAAGAGAGGTAGAAAAAGATATAAGAAAATATCATTAAAATATATATTTTTTTATTTTATATAATACTTTTATCGATGGTGATAAGAGATCCATGTAAGGAATTGAAAATTACATGTGTTGCGACTAGTTATTGTATGATCATCCCTTTTCATTTTTAAGGATTAACTCCTATAATAATAATCTTATCTCAAACAATCAAGTCACCTTTCTTCTCTTCTAATTTAATGATAAAAATTAAAGGATGATTTTTTAAAATCTTTTTTTTTTATTTTTTCCTCAAAAGATGCCCCTATGTTTTTTTCAAATGATGTTTTTACTTTTCATAATCTCAAAGATAACATTTGTCCTTCTCTATCCATCGTTTTCACCCCAAAGCTTATCCTTCCCCACTTGTCAAGTGGATTAGCAACGATTCTATTTCTCCATCCGATGATGGAATCGAGTGATAAACATGAGACGCATAAGGTCACGATGTTGAATGAAGGTTAGCAAAAAGAAGAAGATCGTCAAGGAGACAGTCAACCTAGGTGTGCTGATGACAAAAAGAGTCTCGAACATATGAGAGGTGAAGGAGATCATCAAGATTAAGAAATAGACTGACAATGATGTTTGGAGTTAGGGGCACTATCCACCTTGGGAGTAGGTGGGGAAAGGTAGGTGGCGATGCCTCCAATGGGGCCTTGCGATATGTGGAGACGATAAGACAAAAGCAACGAAAGCGACGAGCAAAGAAATATGAGAAGTATTTTTGAAATTATAAGAAGTTGAGGTATGATATGAGATAAATAAAAATTGAAGGCATAAAAAGAGTAAAAAAAATTTGTTTTTCAAAAAATCATCCAAAATTGAATGAGACACTTGAGTAATTACATGAGAATCTCAATGAGCAAAATACCAAAAAAGACACTTAGTGATGGGCTTTTATGTCTTCCCATTTGTGTTTTACTAAAGAACATCCTTTTTTTTTTTGCTTTAATTAAAATAATTTCAATAAACAATGATCATTACCCTTTGATTATAATTGACTTAGTATTTTTGAAATGAATCCATTTTGTTAAGATGAATCTAGTCAGGGTTCAATTAAACCCTAACTATTTAATTAAACTATCTATTATACATTGATTTTTCTCGATTATCCTCATCATCTCCTCCTCCTACTTTGTTACCTCCTTCTCCTATAGTGTCGTCTCCTCCTTCTTTCTTCTTCCTTCCTCTTCTTCTTCCATTGCCACCTCTTCTCCCATAGTGTCGTCTCCTCCTTCTCTCTTTGACTTCCTCATCGACAATCTTTTCCTCCCATTGCCATCCTCATTGGCTCTCTCCTCGCCTAAGCTTCCTCCCACTCCTTCACCTTCCTTCTCTTCTTTATGTATCTAGTTGTTTCCTTCCTCCCCTCCTTCATTTCATCCTCCTTACTATTTACCTATAAAATCCTCTATACTCAAATTATACTTATTCATAGATTTTTTTTAATAAAAAATATTTTTATATAAAAATTTTAAATTTATCATAAAACTAAAAAACTTAAGTTATCTTAAAAAAAATGTTAATTATTACATAGAAAATTATTATAAATTATCTAAACAAGCTATTACACTTGAATTTCACTCAGGTTATATTGCACTCATTCATATAATACGTTAAAAGATATATTAATTTTCATATAAAATTATCATAAAACTAATCACAAAAAATCTATATTTCCTATTTTCAATATTGACTTAGTGATCGAAGTAAGTTAAACTCGATTATATAACTTACTTTAAAATTACTATTTTTTATTTTTAAAATTTATAGTATAAATAATTATTAAAATTTTAAAAAATATATTAGGATAAATTTGTATTAAATTTAATATATACTTAATAAGTTACATAACGATCTGACCCAATCAATTCCGAAGGGTTTCGACTCAAATCGATCTAACTCGAAATAAATCGGTTCACGGATCGAGGAGACTTGAAATAATTATCAAGATTTTTTTAAAAAAATAATTTTTATTATTAGAATTATTATTATTATTATTTGATAAATTAACTCAAATCGATCCAACACTCTACTACTTGTACTTTCTGAGATGTACACATGGAAAGAAAGCAGCCCATACAAACAGCAAAAAACACTGCCCCGTCTCTTAACAGTATCCACCTCTTTTATTTCTCGTTGACTTACCTTTAAGATTGTGATATCATGTCATAATGATGTCATGAAGTTACGTGTCAGCGTCAATGAGAGTGACGATGATGTGATTAGAATGATACGTTTTGACCGCTTCCAGTGGCAACCGTCGTCTCGTTGGTTTCTGCCATCGCTCGGTGTCGTCTCCAACCGCAAACATTGTTTATTTGTGATAGATTTTAACCCCATCATCATGTGATAAATAAAAACAACTTTCTCACCTAATAATCAATCACCTTTTGCATTTCCAAAAATTAATCTACATGACAAACTTTTGTAAGTCACCACCAAACAAACATTTGAATTGTGAAAAAAATAGATATACATAGAATAAAGATTAAGATGGTTGGATGTATCATCCTTAGATTAATATATTTTAAATATATAAATTTTAGAACGAAGTTCTATATCTTTATTTTGGATTAATGTCATATTCTAATGTTTGACACGTGGATAATAAAAAAATCACTTTCTTACTCATCAATGGCAGAGATGCTAGGAAAATGATAGTGCGTTAATGATCGTGCATCGGCATCATTGGGTGACATTGATCTATCACGAATTAAGAGTGATGTAGGATGCCGACTTGACAGATTCTACAGTAGCTGAGCTATCTAAGTTGCCGTCGCATTATAACCAAAACGAAAGAACAGAGAAGTAACATCAAAAAGAGGCATTGTCTGTGACTATTCTGATTTCAAACATTCTTTTAACGATTTGATATTATTTAGGTTTGGTTTTCACTTTTCCTGTTGTTGTTTATTGGTCCTCCATGCTCGCATGTCATTTTTTTTCTTGGATTACTCAGTGGTAATGAATTAAGGATGCGTTCGTTTTGGTGAATAGATTCCTCCTACTCTAAATGTTAACTCCAATTTGATCTCGTGTAGCTGGATTTTATATATTCCTACTCTAAATGTTAGCTCCAGTATAAGTACTCTCATGCTCATTAAAATTAATCAGGTGATTGTGATTGTATAGGTGGATCACCTACTTCCACTTAATATTTATTCTCGTTAGATTTTTTAATTTGATAAATTCAATTCTGATAGTTAATCGAACATAATGAAATTGATTTGATTCGATCCATATGATAAGTCATAAACATCATCGATTGGTGAGTTGACCTGAGTAGTTCACTGTCCAAGGTGTAGGTTTCTCTTAGTTTCTCCTTCGTGTTGATGTGAGGAACTAACGTGGTGAATCGACATAGGAGGTTCCCAAGGGAGGCGATTCGTTATGAATGATGTATCTTTGAAACGAAGAGGTCAAATAGGGGAACAATGATCTTTCATGCTACAGGTCATCTCCTAGCAGTAAGGTTGCCTCATAACAGCGAGGTTAGCTCCTGACCGTCGATGGTCTTACACAATAGGTTTACATTAAGAGCTTATTGATTCAACTCATTCAATGCTTAAGTCAACGAACAACGGAGGGGGAGGAAGACAATAATATGAGTTCTATAAATGAGAGAGTAAAAAGACTATTGCCTACAGTCCCCCCCCCTCCTTTTGGTTTGACCTGAAATGTGATATATATATATAAGACAACAATATGAACTATGTAAATAAGAGAATAGAGAGACCATTGTCTACTGTCCCCCCTCCCCCCTTTTGGTTTGACCTGAAATATGATTTTTATATCTTGAACTCGAGCAATATGAATATGTGTTAGTTAATACTCTCCTTAAACTAGGTTACGTATATTGTCTGATCTTCTAACCCCTGTTAAATGAGGAGGACTTGTTATCGGTTACTAATACTGAAGTAATTAAGAAAGATGGAGCATTAATCGTCTTCTATTTTCATACTAGATTAATAATTTTATATTTTTATATTTTTATTTTTAAAATTGTGAAGTAAGAGATAATGTTTCTCATACTCTAGACCACCTTTTTATGTACTTGCACCTCTCTTGATTTCATGTCTGCTTTAAAAAAAATAATGTAACGATGATATTAAAACTCATCAATATTATTTTAATTTATATATCCGATCGAATCGCATCAAAAAAGCTACAATGGGTTGGTAGGAAAAAAAAAAATCAGTAGACCTGTCACTACAAAACTGTGATTTAGATAATGGGTTACTAATAATAGAGAGACTAATAAGTTAACTATAAATAACTTGATTCTTTAAGCATCTTTAGTTTATAGTTAGTGACACTTCTAAGCCGGTCATCACCATCAGTCATTTAACGTTAATTATCCAATTCCGTTAGAATCGCGCGGCCATCAAAGATAACGGCCGTAAACAGGGAAGCGGAGGGAAAGGGGTAATTTGGGAAATTTGGGCGGGAGGCATTCATTGGTGGGAGCAGCGCACCGACGTGGCGGCATGGGGGGTTGCAGCGGTGATCAGATAAAAAGGAACCACCCTCAACGAGGCGGAGACGCCGCGGCCAATCCCCGTCCCTCCCCTCGTCCCAACAACAATATAATACTCTTCCAGAGATGGAGTGACGTTTCCGAAGGCGCGCGCCTGCCGGCGAGGTGGCTGGTTCGATAGAGAGCGGGACGAGGATGTGATCTCTGCCTCTGCCGCCGAGACTCTCGCTAGGCCGTCGCCGGAACCCTGGCCCATCACGACGGGATGCCTCCTCCGGATCCTGCCGCCATGGGCCCCGGGGAGGTCGCCTCCCGCTCGCCGCTTGACAAGCCCTTTGCTGACCTCACTGACGAGGGCATCGCCCAGCTCACCCGCGAGGACTGCCGCCGGTTCCTCAAAGCCAAAGGTCGGTCGCGCTCTCTCTCTCTCTCTCTCTCTCTCTCCTGCTACTTTATCGGTAAGTGGTGACTTCGAGTAGCCGAGGGCTAATGGGCAAGTGCAGGCATGCGGCGGCCGTCGTGGAACAAGTCGCAAGCGATTCAGCAGGTTATCTCCCTCAAGGCACTTTTCGAGGGGCGGCCGGGCTGCGACGACTCCCCCGCAGGCGGAGGGATCCTTCGGAAGCCAGTTACTTCGGCGCCGGTGTCTCCGCCGCAGGTTGTCGCTTCCCTCTCGCAAGTGCTAACGCGGCGCTCTCCTTTTGATCTCTGTCTCTTGCTGCTGCTTCTTCCAGAACTCGCCCCCTCCGGCGACGGAGGAAGGCAACGGCGGGGGCGGCAGTGGAGCGCAACCTCCGGCGAAAGAGCCCTCGCCGTACCGGAGGAGGGTCCTGTTTTCCCCGCCATTCTTTGCCGGAGACATGACCTGCGGGATAGCTATCGCCGAACCAGACCGTCCTCACCCGCCGGAGAACCGATGCTTCTCCCCCAGGTTCGTCTGCTTGCGCGCCCCAAATGGTCCCCACACCCACACCCCCAATCGCAACCCCCGGCCACGGTGCCGCTAGCATGCGCCGGGTTCTTGATCCGACGGCCGGGGGGCGTTCGTCCCCGTACTAAGTGGGCCAGTTGCCCCATTTGCTTGCATGATGGAGGACGGAACCTCCCCTGCTCGCTCTTCTCGCATACGGCTTTTCCTATGCGGTGACGAGCCAGCGGCCTTGATCTCGACGGCCGCGTCATGTGCTTCGGCGACGCTTTCATGCGCTCCATTTACAGGGCGACGGCGGACCTGCCGGGAGAGCAGATGACGATCTTCTACGACGGGATGGTCAACGTGTACGATGACGTCTCGGCCGATCAGGTGAGTCGACGATCGCGAGCTCCGAACCGGCACCGGGGACCGTGACGGGCGTTGCACTGACACGGCGTCGCTTTATTCGCAGGCGAGGGCGATCATGGAGCTCGCTGCCAGCCCGGCCTGCTTCAACGACCCGATCGATCCGCTTCCTCCGGCCCGGCGGCCGGTCTTCCGCTTGCCCCCGGGCCCCGTCCCCGTCGCTCCCCCTTTCGCCCGAGCCTTCCCAATCCCGGCGACAGGTGAGACCTCCCTGTCCTCCCCACCTTTCCTCGGTCAAGCAAAGCCGTCAGATCTTGATCGGACGGCTGCCTGTGGTGCAGGCAGGATGCCCCACCGTGTGGCAGGCCGGTTGGAGGGCCGGAGGGTGCCGCGGGAAACAGAGCCTGGTAAGAGAGCGGAGCAATTTACCGGGTAAACATGCGACTTTTTTGTTTGCTGGTTCATACCATCACTGATTGAGGGACAAATCTTGACCCACGCTGGGACCCATGACTGCACGGCGCCGGGAGGCCTTGCCTTTACCTGGGCCCCACCTGCCGTAGTGGGTTATGCAGTCAAAATTCAATGTTGTGCATGCGAAGTCGCGTACTGCAACGGAGATGGGTGTTTCATGGCGGTAATGGTGGGTGGCACAGGGTAAGCCCGGGTGCCAATTATTAATCGTGTCGGTTTTACCTGTGTCAAATGGACTGGAGGCGTCGGTTCACAAGTGTCGAGTAGTCCATTGATTGGTCTCGATGCCCGCCATTGCTGTGATCGTATGGTCCCCGGTGTTCTTCATGGGGCGCCTGACCCAACCCACGAGAATCTCAGCCTCATCCTGGAGTCCTGGGTTTGATATTTAGTCGCAATTCTCCAACGAAGAAAGTTGCTAGTTGTTTGCAAACACCCAACCCGGTTGGACAGGTTGTGTCACACGCCTACCAGGCTTTGATATCAGAGAGCCTTTAGTTTGAGTTGTGTGTCTGGAGTTTCCTACATGCTATTTTTGCTGATTCAGTTGGATCAGGCTGGGATTCAACTCAATCAAATGGCTGTCTTTGCTGTGCATCTCATTTTTCTTTCTTTGTAGATAGATAGAATCATGTTTTCTGTAAGTCACAGGAACGTTCAGAATCTAATCTTTACGTTCACTGTTTTTCTCACGTATAGCTACAGATGCCAATTTGAGTGTTCAAGATCTTCTAATCTAACCCTTGAAATTTTCTAACCCGTTAGTTCACCTACCTAAAAGGTGATTTACGTGAACCCATATAAAACCGAGCTATGAGAGTGTTGTATCTATCGGGTTTGTGAAATAGATTTGTTTATCCTGTATGAGTAACTGGAACTTGAATGTAGAAGTTGGCCGTCGATGCTTGATCTATGATCCCAGGTTTCTATTGGCTGTAAACACAATTAGGCTTCATGATTACTTGCTGAATCTTGCTCAGGTATTTAATTGCTTATTCTCATAGCCTTTACAAAATTCTATGATATAGATATATGAGCACGAAGGAAGTTCATAGTGGACTTGTTCATTTTAGCTTCATAATGGCAACCTAGTCAATCAATCTGATCTATCTATTTTTCCATGGACTAATGCTGGTTTTTTACTTTGTAGAAGGTCCAACAAGTAGAAAAGCATCATTGCAAAGGTACTTGGAGAAAAGGAAAGATAGGTATAGCTTTTGTCCTCAGAAATGATAAAACAGTGCCTATAAGCCATATTATGATCTCTGGTGAGAAATAAATTCCATCGTTGTTTTTTCTTCTATGAAGGTTTAAGGGCAAAAAGATTCTTGGAGGTTCAACTTCTTCTGATATGGAGATGATGTACATTAGCCAAAAGTTGAGATGCCTGAACAATAGTGAGCTCCCGAACCTGAATGAAACAAGCTTCCCTACCCTGCTGTCCCAGCCACCTCAATTCCCAGTAAGGTGCAGCTCGGCAGAAAACCAAAGTGGAGAAAGTGGAGACAAATATTTCATTGATCTCAATGAGGATGGTGAGTTGAAGCTCTTATTAGTTGTTCTAGAAACAATATGCTGACATGGAATAAAGTGCTGTTCAATTATCGGAATTTTTATTCTCAATTGCACTTTTGGTAAGAAATTATATCTTACATATTTCGTAAGATGCATGTACTTGGCCAACAATTGTTTGGCAAGTCTCATCTATTTCTGGGTCTCTCTTACCCCAAAGGTCAACAAACAGAAATTATGTTTTGCATATCTTTTTTCCTTTTTCTGCTTGAAATATATTAAAACTCGCGTACATATTTTCTTGTATTTGGTTTTTAATTTTCTTTACATCTATTGATTAGTGGTGCTAGGATAGACAAAGGAAGATTGAGGGAACTGGTTGGAGAGGCGAAACTATCAGATAGATACACTATAATTGATTGGTATCATATACGGTTCATCGGACTTAATTCTCTGTCCTAAACAACTGGATAAGCAGAAAGAAGTGCATGCATAGCACATCAAGTTGCATTTTCCTATCAATCACATCTTATTTATTTTCCTACTACAGCATCTATCATGATGGTCCAGCTTCGAGTTAATCCTGTACACATAAATTTGGTTGATGTTACTTCTGTTGGTTTAGTGTTGCATGATTGCAACTCTGATATATTTGTATCTCAATTTCTTAACAGGCGGTGGAGTTTAGGATTGTTGGATGACCAAATGGGTCCCAGGTTCTGTGGCTTCCTGCCCTGGGTTTTGATATATATCCAAGAATCTTGGCTTGTATACTTTTGCAATGGCAGCCATGCTTGGCACTTAAAAATAATTTTTCAAGATGCCAACACGATGGATGAAATGGAAGACTCAACGGAAGCTGCGATTTGCCCTGGTCCTCATTGGTACATCAAGCAGTTTGCCAAGTTTTGAAGGTGTTTGCATGTGTAAGATCAGAGGACAGTCAAAAATCCAGATCATTATTCTCTTCGTGTTCACAGCCGCCAGGTGAAGGTAGTAACAATCCGATGATCTTATTTGACCGGGAAAGAACAGATCATGTATCCTTTTGTTGGAAGTTCATGTACTAAAAAGACTAACAGATCATGTACTTGCTACAAGTCTGGAGGTTGCGGCTACCTTCGAGTCATGAAGGCATTGCTCTCTAGAGATGCTTGGGTATGTATTGGATACCTTCAATCCAAGCAGCTACTTCGCAGGACTGGTCGTTTGCTGAGATTCTTTTTATTCTTCTTTTATGATTCCTTAGAGATTCTTTTTCACGTCACTTCAATTTCACAGGAAACACCAATCGAATGTGATGTTTGATGCAGTACAAGTCCTTCACCCACTCGTGATATATAATGCCTTCAGTTTCAAGGAAGCAAGCTCGAGCGCGCAGTGATAGAGTGGATTACCGCTATCAATAGAAGCTCACTAACCTGTAAGAGAGCATCATATAACTTAAGGGAAACAACCATAAAAAAGAATCAAGAAAATAAATGAAACGCCTTCAGGAGTAAGGATCCCGATCGAGTCACACACCCCGAGTCTAACAAATACTCCGCGAGGACACGAAACCAACGTGTGCCCTCTGTTGCAACATTCTACGTGGCACTAATCCATATTGTTAATCGTCATCGTGGATATTTTAACGGCTAGGAAATCGAGCGTCGCTTTAGCTAATCCATGACCGACGGAACATATGAACTGATGGCCAACGTCCCGGCTTCATCTATATAAACCCTTTTTGCAGTCCCCAGCACGCCAGGGAGATGCGGCGAAGCGCAGAGCGTTTCTATTGTTCCTGATTTCTTAACTAATCTTTCCATTTCTGATTCTTGTTTTGTTCTTCTTTCTTTTTGGTTTCTAGCAGTATTCCGACTCTGCAAGAGGTACGCAGTCTCAATCATTATTCCGATATGTTCAGGGAGGATCTCAGTTTCTTTGTTGTTATTTCTCGATTTGTTTATAGGTATTTGAAGTCTGACACATGTTAGGGGAGAAACATCCAATGCTCGCATGGAATTTTCTAGTCGGTATTTGGTGTTAGGTTTCTTTCTAGTTGATGCCACTTCCCGTGCAGAAACTGGCCGATCGGCCAACTTTTCTTTTCCCTGATTCTGGATGATCCTAAGTTGAGTAGATCTGCCAAACGTTTTGGGCCGTTCGCCTATTTTCCTGTTGGTTCACATTGCTTGCTCATTACTTTTAGCGATTGGATCGGTTATCTTTACATCCATGAATCTTTCTGCCCATTTTGTCCATCTTAATTTTGAGTTCGCAGATTCAGAGAAAAAAGATGCAGTTTAAGCATTATACATTAGTTATTTATGGTCTAATTGCAATTGACTATACCCCGTCGGTTATCTTAGTTTTCATTAATGGCTTGCGGACTTTAATATCGACCTTTTGTACTTTGTTAAAGTTGCATATTATTTGATTCAATCTGTTTTATAATGTGAATGAATTTTGTGTGGTTCGTTTTATTAGATTTGTTTTACCTTCTGAAAGTTTTACATGTAAATTTGACATCATGCCGTTTCTTATATATTTCTAACTTCAAATGGTTGCTGCTTATATACATTCATAGACATTTAAACGTACACATATGAAGTAGTTTGATCACCCGTCTAAACTGCACCCACTTTATAAGAGTTCACAGACTAATTGTCTGTAGTACCCTTCTTCTTGACAATGCAGTGCAGCCATTGATTTCAAGTTGCATACAGAAAGCACTTGTTAGTACAAACAATTGGTATAGGTATGAATAATATGGAAGATGGCAAGGTACTGCTGCATTAGTCTAAGAATCACACTGTGAGATTCTCTAATTCTTTTTCCAGATGGATAGTTGTTTCGAAAGTTGTCATGAAAGTTGATTATTGTATGGGAATTAACCAATAGAGTTTTGCTCTTTTTTACTGGTTAAACACTTGTAGAACAATAGACTTGGATCCTTTTCTTTTTGCCTCTGAAAGTTTCTTGATGCAGATCAAATATTTTAGGTTCATAGAAATTGTTGATAAGCAGCATATACCAACTAAGTGCTTTAACAATTTGGACTATAGAGTTTGTGCATTGTCCCGCATGAGTTAGCTCAAAGATAGAAATTTGTTATCTATAATGAATATATATCCATGTAGCCGACTCCAACTAGTTGGGATATTATGGCTGACTTGTTATTTGTGTGTGTGCATGTGTATGTGTATACACAGACACTGAAGAATGAATAAAGGAAAGAAGAGAAATAAAATGAGGGAGCAATGTGAGAAGACAAACTCATGACAGACAAGCTACTATTTCCAAGGAAAATATTGTAATTTAAGGGATAGATAACTACGGTTGGATAGAGTCCAGTGAAATGTTAATTGCTATACTTCATTGGTGGATATGCTTGCGTCCTGAATTTTTGAACAGTTTTCTTATGATGGGAATATCATGAATAACTCTTGTTTTTCCTTTAGATCAATCATTTTGCATAATCCATTCTCCTTTTTTCTTAATAATGAATTTCTCTGATCTATGTTTGTGGTGGTTGCACTTACCACTTTTTGGAATCAAATCACAAAACCAATTCTTAGTAGTTAATAACCAATATCTCTTCTCTGTTTATTGTAGGGTCACAAGAAAGCATGGTATATGGATGACAGTGAGGAAGACCAGAGGCAAACTTGCAGGTTGTGTGATTTGATGGCAGTGGTCCAAGGCACAGTCACAGCAATGTGTTCACTCTACAAGTGCTTGCAAGGTCAGGAAACAACAGATTATGCTTGTCTCATTCTGGACAGCTTGGAATATGATTGATTGAAAGAATGGGATCTTTCTTTGAGTTCTATAGCTTTCATACATTGATGCAAAGTGTTGTCCATGGAATTCAGGTGAGTCTCCAGGAAACATATTACTATTTAGCTTTGTTTGCCTAAGAATTAATTCTCGTTATTCTGCTGTGTATCCCATGAGGCTGCAGCCCATATTGTTGGTTCATGGTGTAGTTCTTTTGTATCTGATGTCAAATTTCATATATGTTGAAGGTAACTCCATTTAAAATCTCTCATAGTGATGCAGAAATTGAGGCTCTGTTTAACAGCAGGCTCAAAAGATGATCAGGAGAAGCGAAGAGGACAAAAAGGTAATCGCATTTGCTTTTGCCATGTTATTGAACCCCCTGCCAGTTCATTTAGAATCTTAAGCTTAAAAATAATAAAATCATTCATTGCCTTTCAGGACCAACCGATTTATGCAAACACACCATCGTTCTGGGAGTTTATTCAGTTTTTGACAGGACTGGTAGGAGCAAGTGTGATCAGCTGAGAAAGCCTGAACTCTTATCTGCTAGAGAACTAAGAGTGCTTTCTTCACTGACATTCCCGCAGCTGATTTATTCTAGTGGGGTGGCAGGCAGTGGTGTATTAGCAAACTTCCATGAGCAACTGGTGAAGAGCTCGATGTCCCTCTCCCCACCAATCTCGTCCACCGGCAGTGCATCAGAAACCTCTTTCAACTCCTCTTCGCTTAGCTTCACATCAAGCGACGCGATATTGGCATCCAGGTGCTTAACCTTTGTCGTACCTACAACAAGATGCAAAAAGAAAGGTTGGATACTAGCATCAGTTGTTGTTGATGATGATGGTGCGCATTGCAGCATTCACAGAAAGCGAATTCTCTCAAGAAGAATTCCATGGAGAAGGTACCTGGAATAGGCACCACATCTTCTCCTTGGTGGAGAACCCAAGCCAGAGCTAGCTGGGGGGGAGTGCACCGGTACTTCTCAGCCAGTTTGTTGACACGCATGAACAGTTTCTTGTTCTTTTCAGCGTTCTCCCCATTGAACCTGGGATTGAGGGCCTGTTCGTAAGCAAAAGGATCAGCTCAAAAGGCAAGGCTTTCTAGATGAAAGAAGAGAAGAAAATTACTGGGATGAGCTTCAAAGACTAGTTCAATACCACTATGCTCCCTTCAGGTAATCCTTCTGTACCTGCTCTCCCAGCAAAGAAACCGTGGCCAAGAGGGCTATATGCAATTACTCCAATACCAAGCTCTCTGCATGGGAAATGGATAGCTTATGCATCATAAAAATGCTTTAGAGTCTTTTAAGTTGTGTGCTCTCGTATGAATGAAGCAAAATATGCTTTAGAAGCTTTAAATATTTGGTACAAAAATAATAGAGATAATAGATGATGGAACAGATTAAAGCTCTAACATACACTAGCAATCATATAATAGTAAGTAGGTCGCTGACATAGTAGCAATTTAATGCTATTGATTTCTGTCACGTGTTTAGCAGATTGGAAACTCTTTCTAGCTAAATGTAGAAATTGCTGCAGTTCATGTATCCAAAGCAGTAGAGTTCGACAGAAGAAACCGGCAAAGGGGAATTATCTCATCCTCGATATCACGAGTCCACAGCGACCACTCCATCTGTACAGCAGAGATGGGATGAACAGCATGCGCACGCCTTATCGTGTCGGGGCTTGCTTCGCACAGGCCGATGTACTTGATCTTCCCTTCCTCCACTAATTTCTTCAGTTCATGCATCTGCCTCCGTGAACAAGGTAATCAGCTTGATGATTAAGAAGAGTTTAAGAGGTAAAGATGAGGTCAGCAGTTAATACTCACAGTATGCTCTATCGGCACTGTTGTGTCCACTCGGTGAGGGAAGTACAGATCGATGTAATCAACACCTAGGCGTTGGAGACTGCCTTCACAACATTTGCGAGCATATTCTGGCAAGCCATTGATCAGCAGCCGGCCGTCCTGGAAACCAGCAATGCCGAACTTGCTTGCTATCTGCACTTTTTCTCTTGGGAGATGCTTCAGAGCCTTCAGTTTTTGGAAGGAGAGTTAAGAGTTTACAATAACTCCTATTAGTTACAGTATTTGCTTAACTATGTGTTTATGACATCTTAGCAATCACAGATTTTTTTTTTTTTTTCCCAGTGCAGATTTAGCCATATAACTGGCAAAATCGTAGCAGCAGCTTAATGTGTGCATGCTAAACTCATCTCATGGCATGGTGAAGCACACTTGAGATGGGAGACAGACCTGCCCAATAAGGTTTTCATTGTGCCCATTGCCATAGGCATCAGAAGTGTCGAAGAACGTCATCCCCTTGTGGAAGGCATCAATGACGATGGCAGCACCTTGTTCGTAGGACAGAGGATCATTGAATATCCCTGAGAGACCCGAGCAACCAAAACCCAACTTTGAAACCTGTTAAAAAAAAGACACAACACCACCGAGCATTACTACAAAGTACACAAGACTGCTATGCTTGAAGGGTTGAAACATGTAAGCATCCTTCATTATGGTTTTAGTAGACACTTCATGCTGCGAATGATGGAGTTCAATGAAATAAAAAGCTTTACGGGAACTCCCAGCAGCATGTTCTCTGGCATGGCGGGGTTGGGTTCTAAAGCAGGGATGTGAAGCCCCCTCTTCCACATCCTTTTTGATCGTCAACAGGAAGTTCCTCCTGACATCCATCATGTTCTAAGAAGTTTCATGCAGGCATGGAAACTTGGCACAAAAGCGAAAGAAGGGATAGAAATTTGCCTTTGGGCCTACCATCCTTAACAAAAAGGTAAGATTTAAGCTTTCACTTGTAGATAGAACACAGAGTACAAACTAACTGAAAGGGTCCTATGCTTCTTCATCCCTACAGGCCGAAAGAAAGCACAAATGGTGTCCGAGGCTTCATGTGTCGGAGAAACAACACAATGGTACGTAAAAATTCTATGATGTTTCTTCTCAAGGCCTACCTCCAGTCCTTGTGTCCCAACCTTCACTTTTGGCACACGAGTCCGCTGTTGCGCTTTCTGCTCCATCCTGTCCCGCCCTCGAGGCTGCCGCTTGCTGTCAAGATATCTGAGCTCAACAAAAAAGCAAATGATCCAGTGCGTTTCACCCATGTCGGGGCGTTGCTACTTATAACCTGAAAGCACTGTTTGAGTTCCTGCATCCACTCTGCTAAAAGTGAGTTTCGGTTTGAAAGGTTGGTGCGGTGGTAGCTGAAATGTGTGTCCTCTCACCTACGGCTCTCCCTGGATCATACATCTTCCTTGCAGCACTCAGTATTATGTAGCTCACGTTGAGTGCAAACTGGTTGGTTCAGCTACTCACCAGCTCTTCTTGGCCTTTACCTTTGACCTCAGGAATATTTCATGCGGACAGCAGTCCAACTCAATTCCGTTGTGGCCACCACTTCACGAGTTCTGCGTGCTGCCTACTTGGTCAAACCTACGAGGATTTGGCCCATTTCTGGATGATGTTATTACGGACGATGGCGAATATGAGACAATTCCTGCCTCTATCACCAGTTAGGCAACACTGATACAAATTCTGTGATGACAACACTATATATATATATATATATGCTTATATGTATATATCGTTGTCTTCATTTGATGACAAAAAAAATGTCATCCACTCCTACACACTACTAGCCACATTTAAATTGTAGCGGCTGCTAACGTTTTTTTAATGTATTATTACTCTCTATCCACGCTACTGAAACTTAGCTCGGCAGCATTGAATAATCAAGAATTGAGATTTGATTTATTAATTATTATTTTATAATAATAGTGGTAGTGTATGAATATCGTTGATTGACGAGTCAACTCTATTGGTCTATTATCGAAGGTACAGACTCATCTTGGTATCTCCCTCTTGCTGATGTAGGTTAGCGCACAAGCGACAACTACAGGCAGAGGCAGTAGCATTACAAAGGGCGATGGCTATCCACGGGCCTAGCAGTGCATGTGGGCAAAAGCCACACCTATGTGACGTTCGTGTGGGCAACAACCACGCATAGGCCACGGTCGTTCGTCCACCCATAGGAAATGGTCACACAAGCGACGGTCGGTCGCCCGCCCACAGAGGTGGTGGCTACTTGGTGCATAGGCAACGTCCGCTTGTAGAGGCGGTGGCCGCTTGCGGCATACACAACACCAAAGTCGATAACAACGTGCAAGGATTAGGGTTTTTCGTGTAAAAGGACAGTAATGCCTTTGTAAAATACAATAATTCTAGAGTATGACTTTTTATTTACTTTTTATTAGTGCCCTTAATAGATTGAAAATATCCTTGCATATCCTTTGACAGTGTTGTCCTTTATAAATCTCATAATTTTAATTTATAACATGTTAATAAAATTATAATTTTATCCTTATAAAATTAAGAAATTTTAATCGATATCTTTGATTATAAAATTATCAATATGATTTATTTTTAATAGAATTTGATCAATATGACTATTGATCATATTTAGTTTTGAACAATTTAGAAAAGATTAAATTTTGATCAATTTTGATTTTGATCAATTTTTATTGATTAACTTAATTGAGTTGACCAATTAAATAAGGTTTGACTAGTATAATGATTCTTTTATGGTTTTCTCATATGATTTATTGATTTCATGTAGTAAATAAAATCTAATTATTATTCTTGGATATTTAATGATTCATATGCATATATTTAAAATGGTGAAATAATATTTATCTTTCACATAAATACCTTTCATGATTTGTGTCATCATGATTATAATTATTATATAAGTTTTGATCAATGTTCAACAATTATTATGGTCATTATTCTATTATTGAATTATTTTAGTATAAATTAGGTAAAAAAAACTTGATGAATATTATTTGTAATTTATCTTCCTAAATTTTATATGACTGATAGTTGCCAAAGTAGTATGTGATTGTAAACTTATGGAATATGAACTACAATAATCTTATCATTTATAAGATATTTTGGAGTTTATTTTATATTCTTGTATTGATCCAGTAGCCGCTAAATGACCTGAACCAATAATCTATAAAATATATTATAAAATTAGTCCTAAATGATATTAAAGAACATAATATTCATAATAATACACATAATTAAGAGATTTGGATAATCCTAAAAAAGAATCTATTTTGAATAATTATATGATGGGATATGACGATAATGTTTTGGATATTCTTATAGTTTAAGATTGTATACCGAGAGGTAGCAATAATTATATGATGGGGTATGATAATACTATTCTATCTCAGCCCTTCATAAATAATTTTGTTTAAATACTGTATATGTCAATATTTCACCCAAAGGTGAAATAGAGATGATATCAATAGTTCAACATTTATTGAAAAACTCAAAATATTACATTATTATAGTGATATTTCTTTTATTATATTCTTGTAATATCCTTATATTATCTGGAATAAATGATTTGATCAGAAGCAATTATGTGGAATAAATAAATGAGATAACTAATTGGAAAAGGTCTAGAAGACTCAATGTTTTGATAATTACAAATAATATTTAGACTTCAACATAATTTATAACTAGTGCATAAGAATATTTATAGATTAATTTATATTCACTGATAATTCATTAGTTGACACCTTAATAGAAGAACTAACTAAAAATGATAGTAATTAAGAAATTTAAGATTATATCCTCAATATAGCTGAAAAAGTTGTAAGCTAAAAAATATTAAGCATGACTGTAATTGAGTCATTCTCATAATTTATTATCTTTCTTTTTAGTTTGACTCATTTAAAATTTTAATTAAGCATAAGTGAAACTTAAAATGAGTTAACTAGTATATATGTACAAATAGAATTAAAATAAAAATAAAAAAGACTCATAATATTTTGGGTATTACTCAAAGAGTGGGTAACAATAAAAGATAAGTCACCTAAATTTATAAATACTATATAAACTCATAAAAATTCATATAAGGTGCTACTTTAGTAGCAATGAAAGTTATATGAAACAAACTATAACATTTAGTTTGAAAAGAAAATGTGTAAGTCTAACCTTTATATTATTTAAATCAAATATTATAGAAATAATTATGTAGTACTTGCTGGATTAATTTTGATGCTTCAACATATGTTACCAATAATAAAAATTTTATTTTAATATAAAAAACAAAAATAAAATGAAATATTGATCTTAAAGTGAAAACGATAATAGTTTATATTTATCGCTAATGGCTAGAGATGATTCATTTGATGGATCTTGGAGATACATGTTATATTCTTACAATTATGAGAATTTGAGTTCCTTACCTAGAATTGTAAGAATATTTTTTTTTTTTTGTGATTGTAAACTTAATATGATTCAATAAAAGTTAACCTTTGAATTTTGTATGATGGTTTATATAGAATTAATATAAATTTTAAGTTTACAATGATCCCGAAATTAAATTTTTAAAATGAAATATAGTTTCATAAACTCATTGCTTATATCTCCGAGTTACTTTATGTTTTTATTTTATTAAAGAGATACATTGTATCACATTACACATAGTCTATCAAGATATGATTATATATCTAATTTATGTAAAATCTTAGATCATTAAAACTCTTGAAGTGTACATAAATAAGGTCGAGAGATAATTATATAGGAAAGTCAAGATTATCATATATGGTATGAGTAATAAATTTTAAGATATTTATAATGAACCCAATTATAATTCTAATTCTTTTGCTAAGATTCTTGAAAAAATAATATATATGTATTCAGTATGATTTACCAAATATATCACAACATAATAGGATTGCTAAAAGATACTCGTACTCTTATAGATATGATTAAAAGCATGCTGAATTATTCTTTATACCAAGATCAATTTGAGAAGAAGCTCTAAGGATAGCTATGTATATCTTAAATATGGTTTCTAGTAATCAAATTTCATCGACTTCTTTCAGGTTATGGATTGATATGAAATTAAACTTAAGATATTTATATATTTGAGATTATCCTATAGAGATAACGATCTTCAATTCAAATAAAAGGAAATTAATATAGTTTATAAAGAAAATATTCAAATAGGTATATTTCTTATTGGTTTATGCATAGTACGATGATAGTTAAATATGATAATATAATATTTCTATAAAATAGTGAATTAGTTGGAGTGAAAATCTCGAAATTTAACTTTTGATATAGAGGAAATACAATATGATACTCTTTTATTACTCGAGAGATTATTGTTATTTAAATCATTAAATGCTTTGATAAAGGTGAATAATAAAATAATATTATTAAACTCCCACATATATTGATATCGTTGATAATGGTCTTGTAGAATAATCATAATTGATAATTTTGAGAATATTTTAAGGGAAAGAAATCTTATCATTTATGGTTATTCTGTGATAAGAATCATATTATAATATACGAATAAAAAAATCATGAAATGTAACGATTCTAAAATTTGGTATGTAAATTTAGAAATCTATTTATGACTTTAAATAAACTATATAAAGTTTCTTAATATCATTAATTCCTTCATATTTAAGAAAAATACTATTAATTGGTATTTATACTTAAAGATCAAGGAGCAAGTTTATTATATTGGTCTTATACATGGATAATATTTTACATTACCAATAATATTCTTGGTTTATTATATTAAATCAAAAAATTTATCATGAATTTAAGATGAGAATAAGACATCTTATGTTATTAGCATTTAGATATTTAGAGATAAATTTTAATAATTACTAAGACTATCTTAGAAATGCTATATTGATCGAGTCTTGGAAATATTTAATATACAACTTTGTTCAGCAAATCATAAAAGTAAAATTTTAGTCAAAAAATATACTTTAAATTGACTTAAAAAGAATTAAATAAAAAAATACTTTTTATATATGTGTAGTTGGAAGTGGAAGTCTATGCTCAAGCCTATCGAAACATATATGAGTTTTATAGTTAAAATATTAGATATATATTTGAGTTACCCAGGAGTGAAAATATTAAAGGATTGGAAGAAAAAAAAAAGATATATGGAAGATACTATTATATGCTCATATGTATGAAATTATATCAACTTAAAATGATAAGATATATGGAAGGTACTATTATATGCTCACATGTATAGAATTATATCAACTTAAAATGATGGTAATTTTTAACTGATTTTATAAATTATCTCGATAACAGAAAGTTCACCTTATAGTTAATATCTATATCAATCAAAGGGTAATTTATTATATTATTAATAATAAAAGTTGATTTTATGACATGTTTTGAGGCTACTAATCAAACTTATGACTGTGAAATTTTATCTTAGGACTTGGTATGGTCAGACTCAATTATTAAGTCACTAAAGATATATTCTGGCATATCGTATTAGTTTTCTTCTCTAAGAATGATAATCACTATTACATATCTATGCATTATGGTATAAAGTACTTGGAGGTTAGATAAAATGAGTCCAGAAATATCTAATGTTAATTACTAACTTGAGTTTCATTATTTGATGTTGATCCATTCACTTATGACTTATAACCAAAAGTATTTTGAAAAAATATGTTCTTGTGATTAGGTTTATAAGCAACCCATAAAAGATATGGTGATGCATATTTGAGTGGAGACTATAATTTATATTTTGCTTACGTACTTAAAGTTTTCTGCTATCCTATTCACAGTTATGTATGTACATATTATGATTGAATGTGATGACAAGATTATCTTGATAAGATAAATTACATGGTTATTTTGGAGTGCATCAGGAAAAACTAATAATATTATGGAACATAGAAGGAAGTATGATATTGATGACATGTAATCGCTATAACTCGCATTACTAGTCAGACTTAATGTAGTATTATTATATTTATTAGACTTATTGGCCCATTTTAAAATTTGTGCATATGTAAATAATTTTTAAAATTTTAGAATCTAGTTAATGGGCCAAGTAGTAGAATGTTAGATTATGTGACCCTTTTAAATTAAGATATACTATGAAGATGATTTGATTTTGATTATTGTTATTGGCCAATAGAAAGGAAGTCTAATTAAAGTAAGATTATTTAGGAGATACCGTTGATAGAAGGAACTCTCTTAATTACTTATCCTAGACCCTCTGCTCTCGCCTATAGATAGACAGGACCTCTTGGGAACACAATGAACAATAATAAGAACACAACATCATATGACAGAAACACGTGACATAATTGAGAAATTACTGATCTTCTCTTCATCTCCCTTTGTCACTTGAACTAGTCAATAAAGATTATAGTTCATCTCTCATGTTCTTGTGTTCTTAAAATCTATTGACCATAGTGGTCCTGTAAAAGAGTAAAAGGAGAAGAAAAGTTGAGTCAAGTTATTCTTGAAGATTTATATTATTACAAATATTAAATCTGAGGATGGTGCACTTGCATATCAAATAAATATTTTTTCTAAATAACAACGGTAAAAGAGACACATCGTAAAAATCTTTTAGATCCATTATTAAATAGCAACGTTAAAAGATACATATAGTAAAAATCTTTTAGATCCATTATTATATAATTTTATATTCTGATATTAATTTTTTTTCACATAATAGATAACATATTATAGAATATATATATATATATATATATATAATCATGAAACCATAATATATTGATTTAGATATTGAAATATTAACAAATTAAACCTTGATTCCGACGTGCCAAATAATAGATATTTTATGTATCCAAATTCGATGGTTCGATTTGGATATGCCACTTAAATATCATTTATCTATCCTTTTATTAAGAATGATTGCTTCGTTAAGCGACTACCATCTTCGTCGTTGATGCGTCGTTTTAAATGCATACATAAACTTTTGGAATCATTGGAGGTGACTCATTTATTGATTCATTTCGTTTTAAATGCATACATAAACTTTTGGAATCATTGGAGGTGACTCATTTATTGATTCATTTCGATGGATCTGGCCAAGCCTCACCCTCTGGTTGATTGGTTGATTCGTACCACGCGTTAAATAAAATATTCAACTAAAAACATTATATAAAGTCATATAAAAAACATAGGAATATCAAGAATATCAATTATGATGATCAGTTTGTTGCTAACAATAAAGAATTTTATCAAAGAGAGATTTCCAAGCATCCTATTCACAAACATTTTTCTTTTTTACAGCCAATCAACCAATTTGCAATTCCATGACTATGGAAATTTGTCCATATAATCTCTAAGCTACCTCTTTTCTCAAGTCATGTTTTGCTGCATTCTCAAATTTGTCCATATAATCTCTAAGCTACCTCTTGTCCATATAATCTCTAAACACACTGTATCAACTTGGTCTTGAATTGATCAACTGTGTAGCCAACTTCTTCAAACCCCTAATTGGAGAGAGAACTGACTAAAACATGTTTCTGCTTAATTGGAGGAGACTGAAAATGCTCAGTCCAGTACATGAAGATATGACATGAAAAATAGATGGAGGAAAAAGAAGAAACAAGAAGAAAAGAGGCAGAAGCTGCAAATGCAGAGCTGAGTCCAAAGCAAATATGAAGTCAAACTGGAATGTGCCCAGATGAATAAAAGAGCTACTTCCAGCCTGGTATCTGAGACCAAACTAGATCCAGAGAATGTGTACTCACTCATATGATCCATCATCAGGAATGGCAAACCTACAATTTACTAAATCTAAATACAAGACTAATCACAACATGGAAAATGAGTGAGAACTGGTGCTGTGTATAACTGAGAACTGATACAGGATCTGCACATAGGGGGTGGGTTCAATTGCATAAACTTTCTGTACATTGACACCATCGGAAAGCATGTGAATTTTACATGTATTATTTGGAAGCTCTATGTCCCAGACAGAAACTTATACAGCAAACCTTCCGATCAATGTCACATCCGATTTAACACCTACGAAAGCTTTTGAAATTGAATGAACTATCATTAAGAAATTTCAGTGGGAATTGAGTTGACATGTCACCAAGAAGATTACCATCATGGAGTATCGCTGAAACTTGGGTAACATAACAAACAACACTTAAGTCAAACTCGTGGCCACTGAGGACTGACCACCTGCAGAAAACAAAATGATGGCATCAGAAAAATTAAATCACAGTTCTCCAGATCCTCAAGAAAAGCCAGACAAGCGATGGAGGAAATTTTTTGGTTTGATTACATGTGTTTCTAACACAAACAGATGCATAGTATTCACAACGCTATAATGTGCATAAGAATGGCAATGATAAAACAACTGTGATCTGGTACAGAAGTTGAAGAGCACCCACAGACCTCCAGTGTGCTGAAAGCTAATCTCATCCGACTTGCTACAACTGATGGTTCCTCAGCACTGCCCATTACTGCCATTTGTTCTAGCTGCAAAGTCTTCACCGGTAACCTGTGGTAGCACATAAGAAAAAGTAAAACAAAGATCAACACAACTCAATTTGCGTACTTTCAGGTGACGTTAAAGACGCAAAATGCATTAAATGACATAAAGCATTAACAAGAATGTCCCCATTCCATAGGCATTTTATCAAACACAATAGTGTCAGGATGATTACATGAAAACTAATTATTTAGTATTAGCGTATATGTATGTTCATACAACATTCAAGGATAATATCGAGGAAAAGCTTTATGTCGTCGATGTTGTAATTGACATAAAGAAAACTAACTAATATTGAAACCCTCTGGTAATGCAATGTTAGTACAATGATGAGCCTATTAGCTACAATGATGAACTGTATCTTTAAAAAAGTCTCTTTTTTATTTAATTATTATGTTGACAGTATGTTATAGAAGAAGATGAAGAAAATGAAATAGAAGAATAGATCTTGTCAAATACTCACCATGCCATTCCCCTTGTATAATAAGCATTTGCAATGATAGCACAAAATCCTTTCCATTGATGCATGGTTTCAGCTGACACTGGCGGCGTAGATGACCACCTGACAACTGTGGGTTGTGGCGTGCACAGGATCGTGATAAATACAATACTCAACCATAAAATGCACTCATGGACCTATATCAAACAATTAACATGAAAATTAAAATTCTTAAAATTTTGTCACACACTAGAAATAGCTAATAGAAAAAGAATGAAGCCAGCTTCTTTTTAGGCCATCACCTACTATAATGGTGGTGACAAGAACATTGATAAGCTATTAATCTCTACCGAGAGAGTAACACTAGTCAAACTAAGGGCAATTGAAGTCCTTGAAATTGTATTTATGAAAGACTGATTGGTCTTCCTTTGTCTCTCCTCGGACTATTAATCTGAATAACTCTCCTTGCCAAAGTACATTTACAGATTCCCTTCAGAAATGTCCAAGACATCTTCAAAATTTTTATCATTTTGTTTTCACTTGTCATTTCCTTTAGTTTTTCATTCATGCAAACATTCTTTATTCTGCCTTTTAAAAGAAACTCATAATTCATCTCACCATCCTCATTTAAGCAAAAATGAATTTGTTTAGATAAAATATTCCCTAAACATCTGATGTTCTGGTCCATAAAGCATACTGACTTATACCAGTATTATGAATTTCTCTTTAGATCTAACAGCCACACAACAGTCAGAATGCCCTTCTTTAGATCCTATTCGCAAGCTCATCCAGGGTGTCTAAAACTTTTGCATTTTGGACCTTCTCATCTATCAATTCTATCTTGAATTGTCTTCTTGTTCTGCCAAAGTTTCATTTTATATATTTGGTGTCTTAGTTCAAAATATCTAATTTTAAACTTGTCTCCATGATTTAAGTTTAAAACTTATCATAAGTTTGCTAGCATCACTCACAACAATATCATGTTAACCACATACACCACAAAAATTCATACTTCATCTACCGAGTACATTCATCTATTAGAAAATATATGTCAGTCCTTGAGAAATCATAATTGCCTCTCTGGACTCTCTTCTTATCCTAAACTAGTGGCTATGCTTATTCAGATGTCTTATAAGGTATAACTACTAGAAGCCTATTATTTTTCCTAAATCACAGCATATTTTTTTAGAAATTTTATTGTAAGTGTTTCATGAGTCAATAAAAACCAATCTGAAGGCCTTTTTTCTCCTCTCTAAATTCTTTATTAATTAGGTCAATAAGGAAATAACTTGTACGAATTATCTTTATTAGTATAAATACTAAACTGATTTCCAAAGATGCTTGTTCTAATCTTGATTTTTCATGATAATTCATTATTTATCTGATGATTTGAACTTTTTATTCATTAGTACTAAGAATTGAGCTAACTTTTGGTACTCATTTGATTTTCATATTTTGGTGCAACCTAATCTCTGCGACTATTCCAAGCCTCAATAAAGATGACGCATGCCCTATAAACTTCACATTGTTTTGTCATTTCTTTCAATTTCCCAATCATATTATTATATTCTATCTCCAGAACCAATAATCTTCAAGTAGTTCATTAAAAAAATAAAAAAAACTATATCATGTAAAAGCACTAATTTAATTTACAAATTTTATGATTCAAAATTCAAATATTACCTAAACCACTAATCCATATTTCTCTAATTTTGGAAACCTATATATGCCTTTTCCTGAGTATTTTGTCCATATCTCACAATAAAGAACATCTGGTTGCTTTAATTATATACACTTTCTGGTTAATGTGGAAGGTCAGGAATGAAGTTATATTCCGATCCAAGAAAGGTACCCCTTTGCGGATCTTTCTCAAAGCTCTTGCTTTCTATGCTACACTTGAGAGATGTCTGAGGGGATGAATAACTCCATTGACCAGATCCTGGTTAGATGGAGCCTTCCCCGAGGGGGGAATTGGCTTTCTACTTGGAACTGATTATGCACAATGTATTCTTGCAGGTGGGAGGCTTTGTATAAGGAAAGTTAAATACTATATCGGAAGGGCTAAGGAGTGCTGCTTGAGAGGGGGTGCAGATCGTATAAATAGAAATTGATGCTGAGGTTGCAGTTCAAATTTTGAAAAAGGAATTTGTCTCACGGTGGATTACTACCAACCTTGTGCAAGATATTTTTTACCTTATGAACAATTGACAATGTAATGGTCTCTCATGAATTTAGAGAGGCTAATCATTGTGCTAATTGGGTTGCTAACCACGCGAGAGCAAGCGGGTCCTTTTTTGTTTGCAGATGAGAATGGCCTTTAGCCTTCTCCAATTTTTTGTGTGCTGATCTCCAGGGTGCAGGCTATAGCCATTACTTATCTTAATACTATGAGTTTCTCTTTTGAAAAAAAAAAAGACATGACTAGTCAATGACTCACATTGCGTTTTCAATTTCTATAGTCCTTTCCATTCTATTTCTGAATTGCATCATATTTCAAAACTCTACACAACCAATTAAATCTAGTATAACTGTTTCTATGTTTTTAACTATCATTTTCTGAATCATATCCACCATTTTGTCAATGTAGTGAAGTTTCTTTTTTTTCTTCCTTTGTTTAGGCCATCACCTAATACCCGAACTAAAAAATGTATAACTAGTGGTGAGCTTAAAGCTCAAATAGAAATCCATTCACATAATGGTCATATAATGCTAAAGCATACTTACATTTTTATGATCATAATATATATGACACAAACTTTAGCTCAGTTCTAGCATATCAAGTGCATGTATTCACTACTTGGGAGGCTCATAGAAGCAAATATATAACAACTAATATTCCAGTGCAACAAACTATACTTTGCTAGTTTTACTAAGGCAAATAAACATGTTGTCTTACTGGTATCAAATAGTTTAAAGTGAAAAAAACAAGATAGTTCAACAATTAGAGATAACAAATATATTTGGCAGGAATTTGACAGAAGGATGGTTATACACATAAAACAACTTCAAAGATGAAGAAAATGCAACAAGTATTATATTTGTGGGCAAGATCTTGCCTCCTCGGTGAGAATTTCAAACTTCAAAGTGGTTCCTCCACTATGACTTTGAAGTCCTTCAATCTCGGCACCAGAATCCTTCATTCTAATAAGTTCTTTTCTTAGACCCTCATCAGTACAACCAAGAGCATATGCATTCACCCCAGCACTGATAAACTCCTGATAAGATTCCAATGAATGTATCAGTTGGAAAAATGGGCATATATGTGAGCTTGCCATTAAGAAAAATACTTCACATAAGGTATGCAGTGCTTGGGGGGAGAGGAAATACTTTAAGGTTGTCTCCTCCTCCCCGATCAATTACAATTCTGTACCGTTTCAACAGGCTGATGGCTATATTGCGTGATGAACGATAATCGTGATCGGATGATGCATTACTATCCCAGTGACACTACAAAGAATTTCAAACATGTAAGTACAAAAGAACATTAAGTACTTCAGAAATGCCATTTCGGTTGCACAATGGCATTCTAGAAAAGAACAGAACATATATTCACTAAAGGATATAATACCAGCCAGTGTTTTCTGGTTCCATCTTTTGAGGTTCTCCAAGGATGATGATTTCTTATTCTGCTATAGTGAGACTTTAAGTTAGGAGATGTCCAAAGATTTTGTATACATGGTCTCTCCAAACAATGCCGGAAAGCTAGAAAGCCTTTCATGTTATAAGCATGCCTACTGCTGTCTGAACTTGCTGGCACATATGTCTTTCTTTCTCCATCAAGCCAAAGATTTTGAATGGCTCCCACATGATGTACTGTCAGCATTGCTTCATAGGCAGAAGGAGATTTGTCTTTTCAAGATCAGAACTGGAATATTTATATATAATTTCCTGATAAGAAAATACTGTTTCACTAGCACATAGCTCCTCTCATCTACAAACAAAAATAAATGGTATAGACCATGACTCATGCAATGAGCACTTACAGGCTCTATATTTGATAATGTTAAGTTATTCAATAAATTGCACATTACACAAAAAAGGACAAACATAAAGAAGCTTTTTTGAAACTATTAACTCGAGGAATATTCATGCAATCTCTACAGTTAATGGAGATTCACCCGACAGTGACGAAGAATATATGGATGCAGAAACATAAGTGTCAGCCAAGTGGGATGCCCTTATTTAATACAATACCATTGTACAGCTTAAGTAACTTTATGTATCTTCAGAATCAAAACATGTGAAGAACCAAGGATTACCATTACTCGGCGGTGAACAAACACATTCCTTACTTATGTCTAAGGACTGAGACACAAGAATCGAGCTGCAATTTGTGCAACCATAAATAATAGTCAATTAAAGTTTGCTTGTGCTCGCAATGGTAGCTTCAGGCAACAAAGAATTTGACAACTACTTCTAATCTCTATTTAATAGATTAACTCAAAATCAAGTCATAGCAGTGACATCCAATGAGTAATCTCCCATGACAGATTCCTTGTATACAAACTCTTTTCTAAAAAAATCAGTAATCAAAATCCGAAGCGAACAATCTGAAAATTTGTATTATTCGAATCGTAAAGTACAATCCGAACTCCAAACAGCATATGCTCGAAGTACGGTCGAACGAAAAAAACTAGAAGAATTAATACGAGGACTGTATCAACAGTTATAATCACATTTGTTATGCCAACAATATGCCTGCAAAAGTGATTCAAGAAACATAGAATAACGTCATTATTTGGACTAGGTTGAATCATCGTTGGGAAAATTTAGCACAGAATTTAAATAAACGAGTTAACTCACAAAATTATCCAATAATCAAGCAATAAATGATCAACTAGGACAAACTACCTCTATCGTACGCTAGAGCGATGGCTTCGCAAGGAGGCCAGAGGAGGCGGAGGACGAGGAGAAGGAAAGAAGGGTCTCCTCTGTCTCTCGGCAGCCACAAGATACGAGTGGCGAAGGGAGAGGGGATCTCAAGGAGAGGCGGAGAGGAGCGGAGGGGCCGCCCTTGCTCGGCCTTTCTCTCTCATGAATCTGATAGAAGAAGGTCGTAGTAACCCCTGCGTTGGCCATTGAATTTGGGCCTCCGATGTAGCCGGTTGTGAGCGGAAACTGGCCCGGATTCGTCTCCTTGGAGATGGGACTGTTTCATTAATATTTTCTCGACAATATAAATTTTAAAAAGGGAAAACGATTCATAGTTACAATATATATATATATATATATATATATATATATATATATATATATATATATATATATATATATATAATATTAGAAGATAGATTATGGACTGTGCTGCTTCATTTTTTATCCTATTTGTCGTGTCTTCCCAGAGTGTTAAAATACATCAAGTTGATATCAATTCATCTTAAAATTTTGAATTGTTAGGTCATAAATCATATATAATATATGTAATCCAACTCTTTAATTCCTAATATTATATGAATATTCACTTAATATATCTCTCAACGTGTCTCCAAATGGATGATAACTAAATCTGCTGATACTCGATATAACCCGGGACCCGCATTTGGGCTTGGTTGTGTTCACTTCCAGCAGGGAGGCTTCTTTCGTTGCATGCACCTTATAGGTGACAACCAATGCATATAAAATTAAGTCGTATCGGACAATGATAAAAATGATGTGGGACTGTTCATTTGTAGATTGTTCGTGTTGGAGTCATAGCATCTTTTTTGTCAACTTATGTCATGCATGTTCATCAATATAATATTGGGGAAGTACACAACATCAGAGGAATCACGAAGAAGACCACAAGGATCAGCCCCAGCTTCTTCGGATGGTTAATGATGCTATGAAATGGATTAGATTGAGAAATCAGAAGCTTTGATTCGCAACGTAGTCTAGGCTTCAACCATACATATACATGCTAATCTTTTCCTCGAAATATGTACCAACAGACTTTATAAAAGATAGCAACTACAAGGGAAATTTTTCGCCTAGTGCCTCACTATAGAGCATTGATATGTGAAAACGCTGCTACAAGAGAGTAAAATGCTATTTATTTATGTAACCTGTAAGATTAGGAAAGAAACAGAGACTTGCGTGCCATCAATCCTTCACGTCTGTGATGCCTCCTGGGGTTATCTGGAAAACGTGATCCCTTTGGTCAAGGTTCAACTATAACCAGTTACATTTTTTTCTTCGATAGTAAGCTAAAAATTTAATTATTTGCTGTCTTTTCTCTTTGATCTAATCGCTGATATAGGACTACCTATGATTTCTACAAGAATAAAAATGACAATAAATAATATGATTATATATATATATATATATGGCTGGAATTTAAGGATATGGCTTCGGCTTCGGGAAGGTTGGGAGCGTCATAGATCTTGCAGACGCGTTGCTCGCCTTTGCCTTTCCTCAGCATCAACCTGATGGTAGCTGAGTGGGCCAGTACGTGTCCTCCGGCAGGTTTCTTAGGATCTGATATGAACATCCCTCCTCCAGGATCCGCAATCACTACCACACAGAACAATACACTTCTTCATGAAACTATAATTTTATATAATGAGAGGAGAGATATAAAAAAGGAGATTAAAGCATATGCTATTAACAAGTGCGAGCTTCCTCGCAGAGACCATTGGTCCATCATGAGGTCGAGGTCCATAAATTTACCTTGGTTCGTTACGTAAACTGCGACGTTGAACTCCTCGGCGATCTTAATGAGGCGAGAGAGCATTTGCGCCAACTTTTGCTGAAGGAGAAGATTTTAGTGCAATGCAACATGACGGAGGAAAATTGTGACTAAGATAGAGAGAGTCATACCTGGCGCTCCGCGAGCTCACCGCGCCCACAGAAGTCCACACGGAACAACGCAATCACAGAATCGACGATCTGCATACAATCTCACAAAAATATGGAGTTGTGATCTAAACACAGCATAATCAAGAGCCAAAAAGAGAAAGGACGGACCAGGAGCCTGAAAGGCTCTTCGGACATTTTTGCGGCCAAGCCCAAGAGCAAGTTGTACTGATGCTCGTAAGTATAGGCACGCGCGTATATAATCTTCTCTTCCCCAGACACACAACATTAATAACAAGAACAAATCAAGATTAATTATCTTTTACTTATCATCAAGGTTTTCAAAGTAATTTTGAGAATAAAAGGTAAAGGTGCATAGCCTTACATTGTCCAGAACGGCACCTGCGTCCATTCCAAACCTCTCCGCAATGGGAACGATCCGATCAGGACGGCTTGAAATCCATTAAGGCTAAAGATATATATATATATAAAGTTATAATTCATCACAAAGTTATTATCCTATAAGATAAGGATACAATGTGCCCTCGGTGTCAATGTAGGCGACCTTCCCGTTTCCTCCGTGCATTTGAATGGGTAGCTATGGAATACAAGCATCAGACCTTATTATCTCAATCATTATAAATAATTACTTTTTACGCACCTGTGTGGAGACACAGAGGGTATGAGCCAACTGAGTTTTCCCTGATCTGTTAGATCGTCGATAAACGATCAAAATTCGAGTCTAATATAATTCTTTTTAAAAAATAAATTAAACATTAGATTGAGAACTTTCTTACCGGAATTCTCCGAATGCCTCTGTTATTGAAAGAGTCTCGATCCCACCTATTTGATTTCGAATGGATTATGTGTTTAGATTAACATTCGAAAGGTCTATGATCGTAGAGAACCGTTCGATATTGATCAAATGATCCTGATTTTTTATTTTTGAAAAGGATTTTTTTTCTTTTGAATCTTACCGCCGAGTAGTTCATCCAAAGCTCGACTCCCCGTCGTAATTCGAACCACCGCCTTCCTCTGGTAAAAGAAGAGAAATTAAGGAAAGGGAGGGGGACGAAATATCAGCACGAGATAAAAGCCGTTAAAGCTTCATCCAACAGTTCGTAACAGATCTTACCCTGAGAAGCAGATCGCTGCCGGTAACGTATCCCATGTTCTGCGACCGTGAAGGCAGAGGAACAAAACACAGATCAAATGTATCAGAAGAACGCCACAAGTTACAAAGGTTGAAGAAATGTTGAATCGAAGGATGGGAGCTTCTTACCACGAGCTTCTCGGCGGCCTCGCAGATCTTATCTACCTTGGCTTCGGACAATCCCTTGATTCCCGTCAAGCTCTGAGAAAGGTCAAAACTCACAAAACTGAGTGTGATAGGTTTGCTCGATGTCTCAATGGATCCTTTGGATACCTAGCACGAACAGGAGAACAAACCTTCTTGGTGTGCATCATGAGGCCGTTGCAGGTGTAGATTCCCGCGTCCTGCAGCTTCTTGATGTCGCCCGCGTTGATGCCTTGCGCAATTACTACAGCGATCCCATGGATCAAGAAAAAGCGAAATTCCTAAAGAGCTAATCCCAGATTCCATAGATCTAAGAGCAAACCGTCTTGTAAACTTGGATCGACTTATAAGGAGATCAGATCGAACGATCAAACGTGAAATATCAATCGGATATAAATCCTTAATTATCCAATCTATTAGCATCAAGACCGGAGCATATGATCTGAAATCAAAACCCTGAATAGGTTCATGAGAAGCGAAACGGAAGCGTACTTATGGTCGAAAAAAATAAATGCGAGACGACGAGCCGAGAGATACTTACGTTTGTCGATGGACTCGAAGCAATCCTCTTCCTCGTCTTCCTCCCGCTCCAGTAGCTGTAGCTGGCCTTGCTCTTCGAATCTGGGAGCCATCAGACAGCGATTCAAAGAGATTGGTATCCCTCGACGGATCAGAAACCAAGAAGAGGAAGGAGAGGAGGATAGGAGAGATCTGTTAACTTGAGGTCGATCATCTTGGCTTCTCGAATTTTGAAACCACAGCGCGCGCGAAAGGAGAGCGAGAAGCTTCTAATCTGGGCTCCGATCCACCTTCCGATACTTATAGCCTCGGACTCGATAGCTCTCGGTCGAACGAGTTAATCCCAAGTCTCTCGAGTCCGGAGCTTCCAGTCTCATCACTGCTTGAAAATTGAGTTGATCGTAGTCCAACGGTTAAAATTGGATCATTGTCTTTTATTTATTTTTTTATAAATCAATAATTTTGCTGCATATTTGTTTATAGAAAAAATTGTAATATCAAAAATTCTTCTCTTAATCTAAAAGTTTTAAAATGCCATTCTTGATGAGGAACATTTTTACATCATTATTTTTTATATATTTTGAATTTTATTTCTTTCATATTAGCTACCTAACAACAAAGTTTACATGTTTCTCTTGAGCTTAAAAATGATTTTGGAGTAAAAATATATCATCATAATTATTTAGATCATTGATAGGAAATATTCTGACAATCAATCTTAGCTCGTCAACTGCTCACTACGGAAGTGTTGATATGAAAGACAAGGACCGAGTCACCACCCCATAGGATATTGACATTGAGACAATTAAAACCCTCCAGCCCCCATGGATAATAGTTCATGAGGTCAATTTGACGGGCACTTTCAGCCTTCGTGAATAGTAATCCACAGGAGGACATTCGGGACTGCCCCTTCTCAATCAACCTTCATGGATAATAGTCTACGGGAGGCATTCAAGCCCATCACCCCTATGGACGAAATGCTAGGAGGGCATTACGATCGTTATAGATAAACAAGGGACCGTTCGGGCCTACTCCACTTGGGTCAACTTTCATGGACAACAGTCTATGGGAGGTCGTTCAGGCCCGTCGTCCTCGTGGACGAAATGCCAAAAGGAGGATGTTACAATCGTTATAGATAAATGGGGGGTTGTTTAGGCTTGCTGCCCTTATGGACAAAATGTCAAGGGGAGGGTGTTACGACTATTATAGGTGATTCCCTCGATCGATCAAGTATAAAAGCCAACCCCTAGCGTCAGCCTAGGGGTCAAACCTCTCTTCAAAAAACCTCTTTTATACTACATAACACGCAGAAAGCTAACTTGAGCATCGAAAATGTCGGGTCAGGAAACTTCCTCTGATGCCGACCTTTGTGCAAGAGCCCATAAACAAGTCGGATTCTACATCAGACACCTTGGTGCTCCATCAACTGCCTCACACCACTACCACGCAAGTTCCTCAAACACCCTTGTGCCTTCGAGTCTAGATCAAATCGATCGACTCACGATGTACTCTCCTCACAACAATTGAATGGTTTGTACATGTAATTAGTCACGAAAATTGAATCAAATCAATCCACATGATGGATTATGTTAATATATTCATATTTATCCATCTATCCTTAGTAATCTCTCCTACTTCTCATTTCAACATAGCCAAGTTGGCTTTCCTGAAGAAGAATGTTAGGTTCCAAGGTCCTAAAGTTTGATTGAGCCTAGCTAGGTGGTTGTGGCCTGCGATGTAGTTAGTAGTAGAAAGACGTAGGAACCTTGTTGTAGCAAAACGTTAGATTTAGGATCTCAAAAAGAGATGAGAAGGGAATTGAAGAGCACAAAGTTGAAACATAACTTAGTCCTTGCCTCAAAAGATGCTAAATATGACTCAGATCAATCTTTTTTCTACACATTGAAGCTAATACATGGAAATTTCAGAATTGTGGGAAACACCTGAAACACAAAAGTTAAGCTGATGTGAGTAAATTGTACCTAAAATGAGGAAACCCTCTTCATGATGAAATACCCATATTTGTAGTAAACAGGGAGGGAGAGATGATCTAAGAATATTTTATTAGAGATCTTCACTATCAAGTCATCTATATAAATCTTCACATTTATTTTGTTCTTGAATATTTTATTTATCATCTTAGGTATATTGTTCTCAATTTTTTAACTCAAGGACATGACTTGGTAGCAACATATGTCTCAATCTATAATGAAGCATAAATCAGTTTGATTTGGTTGTATGAAAATACATTCATAAAAATAAGAAGCTAATGACCAAGGTAGCATCAATCAACTAAATAATCTGAGGAATAAGATAATTATATTTTGAGCATATTTTATTAAGATGGATATAGTTAATACATAATCTTCAGTTTTCATTAGATATTCTAATAAATATAACATTCGTGAGCCATTAGGGGTACTATACATACGTAATGAATCATGCTCCTAACAACTTATCAACATCTTCCCTAATAGCTCATTGATGATCAGGGGTAAACTTATAAGACCTTTACTTTATTGGTTACGCATTGGATTAAATGTTCAAGTGATGTTGAGATAAGTTAGGGTTGATTTTCGGTATACCCCTTGGTAACCATGCAAACGAAGATCGAGATCGTTGATGATCACGGGTAAACTTATGAGACCTTTACTTCATTGGCTACGCCTCAGGTGAAATGTTCAAGTGATATTGAGATAAGTTGGGGTAGATTTTCAGTATGCCCCTTGACAACCATGCAAATGAAGATCAAGATCGGGAGAAGTTTTTGAGTTGATCCCTTTGATACCCAAGTTAGTAACATGAGGTAGATGAGTGCAATTGTCTAACTTTATTAAAAACGAGCTTTTATAATGAATGATATATTCTGTAGAATATTCTTCAATTACAGTTTTTAATTAACTTTAACAACCTGATCTTATCTCTTTTTCTATAATTAGGAAGAAGACTTATAGATAGACCGATGTCCTATAAATAAATCGTTGAGAGTCAAATTTTATCTCCTTCGAACCTACATGCTACAATATATCATTAGTTAATAATATCCTCTCTATCAAGTAGCCACAACATCATCGACACCTACTTTAGTGATCCTGAAATAAGCTTATTATTTTTTCATGCAAAATAACCTAGATAGCAGTTGTTACCAATCTGACAGATACTAAGTTCTATTCTATGTTAAGCTAGATGTGATTCATCGTATGCTTTTCTCAGATATGAGGCACTGCCAAATATAAGAAAATAAACTTTGATGGTGGATAGACCAGTCACTTTTGTGAATCAAATAGTCTGAAATATAAATTTTCTTGAGAAAAAAAAAATAGTCTTTCTTTTTCTTTAATCCAAGTGGCAAGCATCGACAGCTACTCCTGAACTGGCTTCAGCCACACCAACCTTTCTCTTCCACCGATGTGTTCCTTTTAATTATCACACTCCAAATCTGTGAGCTTTCGCTTTAAGCCATTGCCGAAGCTACAAAGCAGAGTAGAGGAAGACGAAAGTGACATTGGACACTTTGGATGAGGTGGAGTTCGAGTATTTTAGAGGATACATTGAAGAAGGTGGGAGGTAGTGCGGATAGTGCAGTAGTGACATGGACGTGGCATCCACATCCGGAGTGGAGTCCCGCACCTGCTTCGCACGAGATCTATAAATAAATAACCATTTATTAAAAACCATAAAAATAAATGGCTTCTTCGAAAACTATTAAAAAATATTTTTTTATTTACTTTCACAAGTTCGATGCGATGATCACTTATGTTTCGTGATATATTATTAATTATACTTACCAACAATCCATCAGCATTAACCACAACAATACATCAGAAAATATAAAATTAAAAATTATTAAATTTGGATGTATTTAGATGCAATGCATTGTTACTACTCTGTTTCATAATATAGATATGTATTTTTCTAGAAAGGTAAGTAAAACTTAATTAAATTTAAAGTAAATAAAAATAAAAATAAATACATTTTATTTGCTCTGTTGTTTCACTAAAAAATGAGTACTTCTTCTGATCGATGTCAAACCACAATTAAATAGTTTGATCAAGCAATAATAATTTATTGAGATAAAAAAAGTAAAACATTAACAACAAGTTCTAACATTCGTAGTCAAAGCCGACCTTTAAATCGAATGATGGAAGGAGACGATGGGTAAGATATTGTCAACTGTGCTTCTAATGATTCATTCATTCATTCATTCACCTAAGATATTGTTAAGTGTGCTGAGCCACCTGCGATCTAAACTTGCATGTTGGTGAAACCATGGCATTGCCGTTTCCCTCTCGATGAACGGCTTTCTTACGAGCATCTCTCTCTTTCTTCGCTTATCATGAGTAGGTCCACCATTGGACTTCTTCCTCGTCCTCTTCTTCTTCTTCTTCTTCTTCTTCTTCACCAAATGAAAGGAACCATCAAAGAAGCATCCAAGGAAAAGAAAAGAGGCAGCAACATAAAAAAAAGTACTCAAGTGCAAAGATGTACTCACAAACACGATCACCTTCTCTGTCCATGTTCATCCCCGCTAACAGTTGCGCTTTCGCGAGAATGAACCTGCCCGCCATGCCCGTCGAGGTTCGTTGCTCCTACTCTTAGGCATTAAACTATATATATACACACCAAATTGGACACGCTGTAATCCCCACCCAAATACAAATCTATTAGAAGAGTCGGTGGGAAGGTGTCATTTTTTTCCTCCAGCAATGGCTTCCATGGCCGCCTTCATCGCCGTCACAGCCCCAAATTCTCTCCACTCGATCTCCAATCCTCTCAGGCCTCAGCTCCCTGCTCGCCTACGCCTCGCGCCGCCCTCGCCCGTCCGCTTCGCCGTCGGCAAAGGCCGGAGCACTGCCCTCCCCCGTGCCGCCGCCGCCTCCTGCAACCTGATCGAACCCGACGGCGGCACGCTGGTGGACCTCGTCGCCCGGGAGGGGCCGGCGAGGGAGGCGCTGCGCCGGGAGGCGGCGCGGTGCCCGCAGATCAAGCTCTCGAGGATCGATCTCGAGTGGGTGCACGTGCTCAGCGAAGGGTGGGCGAGCCCGCTTTGCGGGTTCATGAGGGAACCCGAGTTCCTCCAAACACTTCATTTCAACTGTCTCCGCCTCGGAGACGGGTCCGTCGTCAACATGTCGGTCCCGATAGTGCTCGCGATCGACGACGCCCAGAAACGGGCCATTGGCGACCGCCGCAGGATCGCGCTTGTTGACGCCCGGGACAAGCCGGTCGCCATCTTGAGCGAGTAAGTAAATTTCGCTTCTTTTACCTCTCTCTGTATGTGGGAAAAAAGAGTTGTCAGTTACTATAGTAATGTGATTTGTGTTGGCATACACTCCTTTCTTGATATTAGATGATGGTTAACTGTGATGGGAATGCTTGATTACTCATCGGAGCCGTCTCTTTTCTTTTGCCTCTAATAGTTTTGAAGCATTATGGTGACAGCCTCTTCAGTGTTATTGGGTGTGTCTTCGATTGAAGTTTTGTTGTCCTTTTGTGACATCTTGGAAGTTGACAGTACTTAAATTGATGTTTCATTAGCCGATAATTACCTGTGATTGTACCTTTATTAGTTAAATTATCGTGCCTTGGTAAATTGATGGATTGTTCAAATTTGATCTTGCCTTCTACATGGTGACAGCTCCTTTGTGCCTTCTTCTTCATTCATGCAAAATCCATTCATTCTGGGAGGGCAGTAGATTGATTGTTTTGCTTAGATGTATTCTTTGATGCCAAGGTTTGTTTATAATAATTTAATTTTGATCTGCACTGGTGGTCTTTGTTCTAATGACAAATTGACTGATACACATCATCCGTTTGACAGCGAACTAAGAATAAAGAAATGCTCACTCGTCAAAAACACAATTGCATCGTCGAGTAAGGATTCCTCGGTCCAGATTTCAGAATTGTTTACAATTAGTTAAAAATTTGCTTTTGGTGCTGAAGTTTGTTTTTTAAGCTGAGAATTTCTAATGAACTGTCTACACTTGTACAATTGAGTATTATGGGACACTTACTAGCCACCCAGCAGCATACATAAATGTTTAAAAAGTAATATTTAACTACTAATGACTCATGGAATGAAACTTGTATAATATTTCTATTCATTGTGAAACTATAATACTGCTGTTTCTTGAAATTGTAACCTTGTCTTTCTATATAACAAAATGATTCTTTGAGGCTGAGAATGCCAAAAAATGCAGCTTGAGAAAAAAAAATTTTGTTTCCATTTTTGAGGGTATACCAAATATGCATTTTTTTCATCGTGCATGCAACATCAATTCGGACTCATCTTGTTATATGCATTCTGTAGATGCTGTTTCGTAATGACTACTTAGTGTCATAAGAGTTAGAAATTAAAAAAAAAATAGCCTGCTTTTTTCATTAGTTATGTTCATAAAATTATGTTGTTTCCTTCCTCTAGTACTTGCTCTTTGCCTCATCGTTTCTTTTCTTTTATATTTTCAATCAATCTTCAAATACAACAAAGATGTGGATTTCGCACACTCTAATACTTATCTTTCAATTCAAAATAAGCTGCCTAATACTGCTCTATTACCTTTGTCAAACACTAGTCACTGGCGACTTAATATTGATCGGCAATTCACTGGTTTTTGTAATAGGCTGCATTTGACAAGGCTGTTCTGTCAATCTTGTTTAACACAAAGTTTATTAGTTTATGCATATTCCGATGTTATTTTAGATTTTTAGGAACCTTGTTGATTGTCTTTTGAAGCATTGAGATCTACAAGCATAACAAAGAAGAACGCATCGCAAGAACATGGGGAACAACAGCTCCTGGGCTGCCATATGTTGAGGAAGCAATAACAAACGCTGGAAACTGGCTAGTTGGTGGAGAATTAGAGGTTATAGAACGAATTAAGCACAATGATGGTCTTGATAAATACCGCCTATCACCGGCTGAACTCCGTGAAGAATTTTCTCGACGCAATGCAGATGCAATATTTGCCTTCCAACTGCGCAATCCCATACATAATGGTCATGCCTTGCTTATGACAGACACTCGTAGACGTCTTCTTGATATGGGCTACAAAAACCCAATTCTTTTACTTCATCCCTTGGGAGGCTATACGAAAGCGGATGATGTACCCCTTCATTGGAGAATGAAGCAACATGAAAAGGTTATTACTAATACAACGACCATATGTTTTTTCCTAATGATAATATGCACATAACTAAGGATTTTTATTTTTCTTTTTCATTTATCTTCCTGTAGAATTTGGTACTCAAATGCCTACCCTGTAGCAGTCTTGGCATATACCCTTCTAGATACTAGGTTATGCATCTCTGTCCCCACACACACATTATTCTGAAGTTTAAATCATGCCTTTGTAGATAGATATATGCTTACCCCTTTGCAACTTTGGTATTGGTAGGTACTTGAGGATGGTGTTCTTAACCCAGAGACTACAGTTGTTGCAATTTTCCCTTCCCCCATGCACTATGCTGGCCCAACTGAAGTTCAATGGCATGCTAAATCACGCATAAACGCTGGTGCAAATTTCTACATCGTGGGCAGGGACCCAGCAGGTATGAGTCACCCAATAGAGAAAAGGGACCTTTATGATGCTGATCATGGGAAGAAGGTACTCAGCATGGCTCCAGGTCTCGAAAAGCTTAACATCCTACCATTCAAGGTATTTCAAACGCTTGAGAAATTTCAGTTTGATGATTTTGCTTTATGTAGCTGCTATATGGTCTTTTCGAGATTAAGCTTTTCTCCCTTTTTTTTTTTTTTGATCTCTCCTGAATTAGATACATATCTTTACTACCTACAGTAGACCGAAGAGATATCAGAGGCAAAATACAATTCCAAATATAAAAAAAACCCTTGCTTGATCCATATGGATCAGAGCCTAAGCTGAAATAAAGGAAAAATGTTTTCATAGTTGGAAAACTTGGTGGAAGCTTCTTACTTAATCTTGTTACAAACATGCTAGATTTATAAGCTTTTACAACCATGTTTATCCCCATTTTGTCACTTGGTACATTATATCGTACCTGTTAATACTGACACTGTGTAATTAATTATGTATTCACATGTTAGGCCTCAACATGACCCGTTAGTTTATTTCGTTATAGGAGTTTGAGATTATATGAAATCATTAGATTATCTATGAATCGGGAAACTCGTTGCCTTTCTGCATTGAGGTCATTATTGTTTAATAAACTACCAGTGGCCCTATTGTTATATTCTGAAATCTAAGAAATTAAGTACCTATCTTCACCGTTTCTTCCTTCACTTGTTCCTTTTTAACAATACATCCTTTACTGATGATTAATGCAACACAACAGATTAACATATCAAGTAACCTGGGTTCTAAGCATTTGTTTCTTGATACAAGTAGGTAGCTGCCTATGACAAGACACAGAAGAAAATGGCTTTCTTTGATCCATCCAGACATCAGGATTTTCTTTTCATCTCCGGTACAAAGGTATTGTTAACACTGTTTCGCTGGTGAACATGTTCATCAACACCATAAAGAATGCTTTTGAGGTAGTATTGTTAATACGCTAAATTCTTCTTGTAGATGCGGACTCTCGCAAAGAACAGAGAGAATCCACCAGATGGGTTTATGTGCCCGGGTGGATGGGATGTGTTGGTCGAGTATTATGATAGTGTGGGAGCCAACAAATTCCGGGAAGCTGTTCCAGCTTGAACCGATAAAAGGTCGAGCAGCACATTGGCTCTCTGTGTATGATAAACAAGTGGATGAAACAAACCCCTGTACTACTTGCAATGTGTGTGCGGGGACTAAGTATGCAATAAATAGTTCCTTTGTGTACAACAAGCGTGACGATGCGATGCGATTTGGTTGCGTGAGACGATGAAGAACTTTGATGAAGCTGTGAACTGTTGTTACCGCAGAGCATGTATGTACAGACTCTCTCTGACTTGCGTGTGCTAGTGTGAAGTAATGGCTGCAATAAAATGTGTACAAAAACACCGCTATCCATTGCAAAGTTAATGTCATTTTGTTGCATGAAGTAGTTTTATGGGAACTGATCGAAACCGTAACGAGCTAAAATGAATGCCACGAGGTTGTATATTCTGCATGTGAAATTGCCGAGAATCGAATCGAGTTCTTTAACAAGAGCTATAAACGTTGATTCTGCTACAGTGATCTTACCGCAGGAGGAACCTGGAAAAGCTCGCTCGATGCAAGTCATAGCAATATCAACCATCCATCAAACTGCAGTAGTAGTAGTATATCATCCATCATCAGTCTCAAAAACAAAAAACAAAAAAAAAAAATTTGGTGTAACCCTTATGACACACAAACAAACACACGAGACGCCGATCATTCTGAATATGTATGATTGTCTGACGAAGAAGAAAAGAAGGGAGCGATTTGGTCTGTCGTTTACGGTGTGTCGTCGTCGTCGATCGGTCTGCGGACCGCGCGGAGCTGCAGCGAGTTTTGGAAGCAATGATCGAAGCCGTAGTGCGGGTGCGTCTCGCGCCACGTCTCTTGCTGCACATGCGTGTCCCAGTGCTCGCCGCTGCTGCTCTTGCCGTACTTGTGAACCCACCCGGTGCCGTTGTGCTGCTCCCCCCAGGTGCGGTTCCACCGCTCCCCCCCGTGCCGCCCTTCCCACCACGTCTCCCCCTGCTTCACCCCGTGGCCGTTGCGGTCGAAGTGCTCGTCCCACTTGTCCCCCCATTTCGACCACCCATCGCCTTCCCACCGCTCCGCCCACTTGTCCGTGTACTTCATGCTGCCACCCCGACCGTCGTACTTCTCCCCCCATCTGCAGAAAACAACATCGGATCATCATGGTGTTGTAATCACGAGGTTATCTCACTACGACATCGAACGAGGCGAATCAAATACCTCTCGTGCCAAACGTGAGCATGGCCGGCTCGCAATGGTGTCCTAGGGTCGATGCAGCACCACTTATGGGCCCATTTCTCAGCTTGCCCCGAAGCATCATAGTGTTCCCACCACTTCTCTTGCCACTCCTCGCCCTCGACGTTCTTCCCCCACTTGTCCGCCGTCTTCTCCATTTGGGTAAGCCCATTCCTCGCGTCCTGCAAAGCCAAAAGACGCGCGTTTCACCACTTCGTAAATCCTAACCCATGCTCCATGTATGTCTTTCTTCTTCTAAACTACCAAAAGAAACCCCGAAAAGAAAAATGGACATATTCTCACCAGCCACATCGATTCCTTCCAAAATTCACGCCAAACGTTTCCAACCGCATCACGGCCAGACTTCTCCGAACCGAGCTCTTTGTATTCGTGCTCATCAGCAGCCTCCCAAAATTTGTCTTCCCACTCGACAGTTCCGTCTGCGCTCACACCCCGAGTCAATGTCCACTTGCAAGTCACCCCATCAGGTCTTTGTTCTATCCCTGTCTCTCTCCACCACTTTGAACCATCCGGATTAACACCATGGTCTGATTCTTCATTGCTCTTGCCGAGAGCTTCGGCGGCCTCAGCTGCATTTCTTGAGAATAGCTGATCGACCTTTTCCTCCTCTGCTGCAGTGGACAGCTCCTCTGTGGTGCTTGTTTCCAATTTATCAACCTCTACGAGGGACTGAAGTGGAGGAAGAGGAGGATTGTGTTCGGCTTCAGATAATTTGCTCTCGAGAGGGATTGCTAGAAACTCTGTAGACTTCTCCATTTCCATCACGAAATGGGATGGATGTGGCTGTGAGATTTGTTTCCGTGCAGACTTGAGGCCAGTGCCATCGCCGATTGGTTCGCTCACGCTGTCCGAGGGAGGTGACCATGACCAAAAATCCGGGCCAGGAGATCCATTTTGTGCAGTATCTGATTGATAGAACACTGAATGTTCTTGCTGCAATCCTGCTTCAAAGAAGACAATCACCAGTCCAAGATTCTGCTTTACATTAGATTAAGTAGCGGAAATGAACTTTGGCATCATTTCTTACCTGTAGTAGACAAGAAGAGAAACAATCTACATCAAGATTTCATTATTTTATCAGGGAAAATCCATGTTCAAATGTTGGTGATACAATGAACAGCAACTGTGACTCTCCAATTCAGCCCCAAGCTAGAAGTGGGGGTGTTGGAGGATAGTTGTAATGGTATTTAGGGCTAGTTAAGCAGTTTGGGCAACATGATGAGAAGTCTATCAAGTTATCAGGTCCAAAAATCCAAAGGAAATGGACTACTCACATATCATATGCTACGGATATTGATTCATTAACCTGCAGAAGTGATACCGATGTGTCAAGTGTGCATATGCTACTGGAGAAATGAGGAAGACGTAAAGCACAAAATGATGAATCGTAAACAACAGTGTTGTGTTGTACATGTAAAACATTACTTATGAAGAGTTAGAAGTGCTCCAACCTGTAACTTGTGCTTTCCTACAAGAAATATTCCCGAGACTTGAAAGGCTAGAGTTGCAAGAATGCAATCTCGCTGACTTAGGAAACATGCAGACTAAATTTTCAGTGATGAAGAGAGACATCATTCATTAATACTGAGATGAGGAACTAATTCTTGATAGTTTATCGATTGATCCCAAGAAAGTGCAAAGAACGAATCTATAATAATGCAACCCAGTCGAAGCAGAAAGGCCGGCGGCGTTACGCACCTAGTTGAGTCGGAGACGCGTCGGGGGGCTCCGAGGCGGCGGGGCGAGGGGCCTTGTCGAGGAGGGCGCGGGCGGCGGCGATGGCCGCGGCGGCCCGGTCGATGACCTGGAGCCGCTGGATCCGGTCCCGCTCCTCCGTGGGCACCTGGAGGAGCTTCTTGAAGTGCTCCGTCTTCGCCTCCAGCGACGGCTCCACGCTCCCGCCTTCGCCCACCTCGGCGGCGATCCGAAGTGACGCCAGGGCCCGGCTTTCGCGTTCCATGGCTTTCTTCCAGATGTCGAGGTAGGAGCCGCCGTCGCGGCCGGCGGCTGCTGCGGAGCAGCGCGGTCTCCGCCCGCCGCGCCAGGGCGCAGCAGGGAGGAGACCGCTGCGGAGGTTGGCGCCGGCGCAGGCGCTAAGTTGCACCGACATCGTCAAGAATTGGGGGAGGAGTTCGGGAATGCCACAGAATGGCCTTCTTATATAGGGAAAATATTCGAACTTATTTTGGGGTTAGTTATAATCCGTAACTACTTTCTTTAATGCCAACGGAAAAGTTCATGCTTTGCTTGGGATCGAAGGGAGGGAACGATGCCTCGTTCGCTTTCTGTTGCCTCTCTCATCTCACTATCCGAGACCGGTTCGAAGATGCCACGTGGAGGTTTCTACGCCGTTGGTCGGCTGCTTCCTGCGCAGCCCGCACAAAACCACGTGCCATTCATGGGGGATGTGATACTTATCATATGCTCAATCGTGATTGATTATATTAACTACGCTGCAGAATTTATTATGGGATGGATTAAGGGCCCGACTTATAAAATTGGTTCAAATAATTTGGGAAACAAATAAGAAGTGAACTTAATTATTTGTTTATTTATTTATATTATTTTTTTAGGACATTTGCTGGAGTAGTTAAATATTAATTTCACTCTTTAGCACACTTGATTCTGAGCTTTCCTATCCAAATTTCGGAGTACAAAGTGATTTACAAATCTAGTTTTAAAGAGATAGATCGATACATGAAAATTACTGATATTATCAATTTGCTGTAGCAGAATCAATATTTATGAACTTTCCTCCATCCCGATTCCAACCTCATTCTTCACCAATCAAAGGATATATCAATCCAATAAATCTAAATGAGTTAGCCGCTCGTCAGAGCGAGAAAGCTTTGATTTGCTTGTGCGGGGTGGGCCTAATTCTCCAATTACATCAATTAAACCGAAACGTCACTACCTATCGGGGATCGAGTCCCCTAGTTCTCGCTCCGTTGCTCCTCCGCTATTATGGAATCATAACAAACCATGTGCATGTCAAGATGGTACTAGTCGAAAGCAGGTGAAGGGACGTTCTAATGGTGCACACAACGTGTTTGTGGTAATTATTCTCATTAAAGTTGGGGCGCGGGTGTCCAGAGGAACTCAGGAAGAGCAGCAGCGACATCGCTCTTTGATGGCAGAGCGGAGGACGTCACGGTGGTAGCCCCACCGCATCTGCGGACTTGTGCAGCTTTGCACCCGCAACAGGGGCAACAACATGTGCTGCTACCTCTCCCTACCGAGGCCCCCCACCCCCGACCCCATTGGAAACAAGCTCGTCACATCACTACTACCGTTCGAACTAACAGCACGCAAGCCTTACCGCCTGTTCTCCATCCCCACGTACATGCCTCCGTTTGCTTTTCAGAAGACGAGCTTGCGGCGGGGGAGAAGGGGACGGCGCTCTGCTGCGCCGCCGGCGTCGGCGAGGTCGCGGATGGTCTCGGCGACGAGGTCCTTGAAGATCAGCCTCTCGATGTGGAGGACGGCGTCGGACATCTCGGCGGCGGGCTGGGCCCACCCGTCGGCGCGCCCCGCTGCGATGTCCTTCCGCACGGCCCCCCTCGTGGTCATCCGCCGCCACCTGCTCCCGGACGCGTCGGAACTCTGCCCACACCCGCGGCAGCGCCTCCTCTCCCCCGGCGCGCGAGAAGGCGTCCCAGGGCGACACGTGGCGCTTGCGTTCCAGGATCTCGGCCACGGTGTCGAAGACGAGGCGGCGGTGGAGGCAAGCGGTCTTGGACTTGTCGGGGGCCTGGCGGCGGCATCGGCGCTTCTCCAGGATCGCGTACACGGCGTCGGACGCGTCGCCGTAGCGGTCGGACGCGCGGAGGACGTCGCATACGTAAGCGAAATCCTGGTCCGCCATGTCGGGCCCATCGACTTCGCGTCCATGATTCGTCGACGCCGCGGAAGACCACTGCTCCTCTTCCCAGTCGTCCGCCACTGGATCTGCGGACCAGATTGCATCAAGTTCCGCAAATATGAAGCAAAAAAGGATCCGTCCTGATTAAATCTAAAGCAGGAAAAGCCGCAGTCTATTAAAGAAAGCGAAATAGACAGGTGGTGTTGCCAGGTTGGCCACAGCTCGGCGGAGAGAAGGGCGGGGAGTTGCTTTCGTTACGCTACCTTTGAAGTCGATGGAGCGCTTGGCGAGGGGCGAAGGCGAGGGGGAGACCTCCTCGCCGAGGTAGGACAACGAGTCGAGCACCGACACGGGGCTCGGCTGCTGGTCCGTCGCGGTGTCCTGCTCCGCCCCCGTGAACGCCGCAATGCTATGTAGTAGCTTGTCGCACCGCTCCAATAACTTTCGCCCCGATCTCTGCAAATCAATCGGCCTCCAATTAACGAATCATGTCCAAAAAGAACAATGCCAAAAAAACTTGTATTTATGAGGAGAAACAAGCAGCAGTACTGGTCGATGTTATCACACTACCTCGAAGTCTAATTGAGGGGAGGCGCTGATGCTACTCTCAGAAATGATAGTCGTGGCATCGGCCTCTGCCGGTGGGCAAACCCTCTCCATGGGTGACGCATCCGCCGTTGGTTTCCGGCTCCTCGGCGATCGGACGGCCAGCGGATCGGGTCCCGTCCTCTTTGGACTCGACCATGGAGAACTGACGGTCGACATTCTCCGCTGGGGCTGCGCGCTCTTCTGGGCCACCGCATTTAAATGTCTCCTCTGCACCGGCGAGCTCGGGCTCTCGGGCGACCTAGGCGAGCGATTCCTCCGCTCGTTTCCTCCCTTGATGCTCCGATCGACCGTTCCCCGCTCGCGGCGGACCGGCGGAGCGCCCTGGCGACCGGCGCCGGGTCTGGGCGGCAGCGGCTCGCTCCACGGACGCTGCGGGGGCTTCGAGGCCGGCTTCATGATGACGATCGGGGCGTCGCTGGGGATCTGGCTCTGGTAATCGTAGATGAGATTTCGATGGCCGGTGGCGCTGCTATCATGGGGTTTGGAGTGGAGAAGCCCCCTCAAATGGAGCGCCTCCAGGATTTGTTTCAGAGTGTCCAAGTCCTTCGCCGGTTCGTCTATTCCTCGCATCCTTAGCCGCTTCTCGATCTCGACGTAGAGAGTTCCTGACTGCTTAGGCTCCGGGAAGAAGTCCTCCGCATCAAAGAAGCTTTTCCGGTGGAGAGGCTGGAGAGAGTTCGTTCTTGGCGTCGGCTCGAGCTTCTTTGTCTCATTGAGCCTGAACTGGGCCAGATTCACCGTCTTAAAGAACTCCTTGGTGGAGATCGGGGCGGCCTCGCATGGCGATGGCGGCCTCTTGTGGAACGAGCCCGCATCCATGAACCCGTAGTACGACGGGTCTCTCCGAACCCGGGACTCGGAGGCAGATCGCCGGAGTTCAGCCAGGTCCAACTCTATTCTACATACGCCGCCGACGCTGGGTAGGGCGTCGAGCCCCATTAGCCGCGCGACGACACTTGGGGAACGACGCTGCTCGTCCGCCGCCTCAGAAGCGTCAGACTGGTCCCCGGAGGGGACCGGAACAGACGTCCGGATCTCCCGGGGCCGGAGCTTGCCCTTTGCGTCGACCACCGCGCGGCTGTCGAGAGAGAGCCTTGGACCTTCGCGGAACCTCCAGGTGGTCCTCGCCCCATCCTTGGTCTCGAAGACCGGGAACGGCAGCGGAAGCGTCCGCTGCCCCCGCGTCTCCGCCGCAGCGCGGTTCTCCGGGCAGGCCTCTGGCGACGACGGCGGCGGGTGGCTGTCCTTCAAGAACGACGAGGACGAAGCCTCCGATCTCTCGGACGGCGACGTCGATCCGGCAATCTGATACAAGGCATCCGACCATCAGAAAAAGCAGCCAAAGAAACATGAAAATCACATGCTTTAACCCGAACGTTCTCACCGAGCAGGTGGCGAGGCGGCGGGTGGAGTAGTGGCGCCTTCCGGGGAGGACGTGGTGGCGGTCGAATAGCTGGAGGAACCCAGCCATGCATCCCATCTGCCTCTCGATCTGCCGCTCGAGGCGCTGCTCCTGGGCTACCCCATTGCTGACGCCGGGCGTCATCTTCCTCCGCTTTCTCCGGCGAGCTTCTCAGGTCAGATCTCGGCCCCTCCTCCTACCTCCAACTCCTCTGCTCCCCAACTCAGCTGCACCCTTTTCACGCACACACACATGCAGCGCTTGTGCGTAGCCTTTATTCATCGCAACTCCCGCTGAAGTGCTTTTAGAGACCAGAACTCGACAACTAAATGACGTTACTGCCCCTAATGATTCCCCGTAATGTCCAACGCATCCCCGTTCTCGGGCGCGATGGGGCAGTATAGGATTTTGCGCGGGCAGAATCAGGCATCAGAGCGAGAGGGAGCTTTAGGGGCGCCCCCTTTACGCCTTTCGAGCTGCAGGCGAGTTTGACCGCATGACGACGAGACGAGACCCTCCCTCCCCAGCTCTTTCTTACGCCAGTCATCTCCATCTCTACGAGGCGCTCGGTAAAAAATATTTTACCGTATGCTCCGGTGACACCCACTTCTATCACATTAATAACAATACAATGATAATAATAGGAATAATATAGTTTTCATACAGGTGCGGTGAAAGAAATCAGCTATAGGTGTGCAAATGTTTCGCCAGAGCGGTGCTTCATTCCTAGGATGTCACATGGCAAGCAACACCTGATGTTGATGTTGGCTTTAGGGTTCGTTTTATCAGCGTGATCATCCAAAACTCTTCAACTTTGCGCCAGTGAGTGAGTGCACTACGATTCATGCCGAGTGCGTGATTCATTTTAGCCTCACTCGATTGAAGAAACACTTGGACGGATGAAGTGGAGCCATCTTCTCCTCCTCCTCTTTCTTTGGTACTTGAATGAAGCCAGCCAGCATCTGTAAGGCTAAGGTGATCGCAATAACGCGCGTCACGTACCTCCCGGTGATCGCACCACTTTTAACCCTTTTTTTCACTCCGTGATGGCGAGCACACGGAACTTTTCGTGGGCATCACCACCCGCGCCTCTAGTCTGTACAATGTTATCATCACCAAACGTATGGGGACACAGCCTTTTGTCGTCTGTTCTCCATTCTTCACGATGGCCTAGAATTAGGAAAAGAAAGGTTTGGATGGGGATGAAATGAGAAAATGTGTAGGGCTGCCTCCAATCTGTAGCTCTCGGAGGACCATGGATCAGTACACTCTTAACGTACTCCCAATTTGAGTAACTACGCGAGGGCTACGGCATGCCGTGTGACACGAGTCTCGTGACTCCTCCGGCGGTAGATGAGCCGAGGGAACACGCAGGGCGTGGATGCGACGACCATGTAGCCTTTCGGTAGCAGCAAAAGTGGGGGGAGTCGACCGTGGACTGATGAGTCTCGATGATCATGATGAATAGGGTCATCTCCTCTGGGACGATGACCGCGGTACGCGTCCCCCCTGCACGTGACCCGCGGCGCGGCACCTTCAACTCCCCCGGCCAGAGTTTGGCAGCTCCATATCGCAACGTATGTCCTTCTTTTTATGAATGAATACATTATGTGAGATGGCTTGTATTTGTTGACGATAGAATCCGGAGCACATAAGACCCCAACTTAAAATCCGAAAAGAGGCTGTTAGCGACACAAATTACAGGTTGGAATTCCTACAGACTGGTCCTGCTTCTTGCAGAGGGGACCATATCGATCGATAGATACCAAGAAGAGAATTTTGGAGAATTCCAATGGTGGAGTATGATTATGAAGTAACTATTAAAATATAAATGAAGGGTCTCTACACTGCAAGACAGCTGTTAGGATTTTGCAGAGAAATCAATGCCACTACAGAGGGCAACGGATCCATATTTATGTCATAAAGACTGTTGATTTGCCTGATTAATAATTCATCTGAGCACACACTGTACATTATGGGGACACGGCCAGCTCCTCCAACAGCGACGCATTCTCTACAACGCAACATGCTGTTCCTTTTATGTTTCTATCCCACATTTATAGCACATTGAACAAAATTTTTCTTTGCTTGGGTCTCTTGTGCGTTGAGGTTGGTGCTCATGTGGGGGTGGGTGGAAGCCCTTTAGCATTAGATTTATCCCTTCTCTACAGATCTCCTCCATCTCCTAAAACAAACGTTCGGACAAAGCAAAAAGCTGAAGGGAACAAAAGGAAGGCCATCTCCCTTGCTTTTCCATGTGAGATCCAATCTTTTATCGCACACTCGTCTCTTCTTTACACGCTCCTCACACGTGGAAGGTCTGATAAAGCATGTATGTGTATGTACTACATGCATGGATGGCTTTGTTAGCTGTGTAGCTTTTGATTGACACCACCCACTCCCACATGCATCCATCCATGCAGGCGGGTGACGTGCACCATTTGGTTCGGCCAGTTTTAACCCTAGCACAGTCATCACCATTTGGGGAAGGGTTATCAGGAGGACCTCAGAACAAATGGGGTGGTGGTGGTACGTGCTCTTCACTGGTTCCCATGAGCTGGTTCTGTGAATGTGGAGGGCACAAACACTCAGGCCGGTGCACGACTCCCGTGTCCTTTGGTCAGCCACCCAGTTCTCTCTCTTTCCCTGCATCCCTTGTATCTTCTTCTACCCTTTCACCCCACCCTCACATCCCATCGAGCCACCATTGGTTTAATTACTTTATCCAATTCCCCGTAGAGATCCTTGTTCATATTCTGTGACGGATCTTACAGACATGTACAATTTTTTGTGTTTTAACGGTGATCAACATGGAGAGGCTTGTTGTGGTTGGGCTACACCAACCTATATATATATATATATATATATATATATATATATATATATATATATATATATATATATATATATATATATATATATATATATATATATATATATATATAACTCTCCCTCCTGTCAAATCTAGATAGATTTCTTTGGTACATATTTATACACTACGATATCAGAGGCCATTTGGCTGGAGATAGATGTAGGGTCTCTGTCGAGCAGCTCTGTACCATTCTCTTCTCTTCCTTTGCTTCAATAAATAATGGAATGGTACTAGTGTTAGGCTTACTGGGTTGTGTAATCTCCTCCATGATTTCAACATTTACGATGATCATGAGTGGTAACGCTGAGCTTATATTTTGTAGGACCTAGGCTTCCAAGGAGAGGAGCCTAAGAAACCTGCCCATCATGATTGGGGGTAAAGATCTCTAGGAAAATGCCAAAATTCCTTGTAGGCCATGACACTTGGAGAGTCCCTAGCAAAAATTTTAATAAAGCAATCGAACTTTTAAGTAACCGGAGAAGGATTGGGGGGGGGGGGGGCTTGGAAATCTATCTATCCATCATCAGTAGTATCATTGTGGTTTCATATGGCTGGTTGTGTTGCAATAGGATCGACCCAAAACTTTGTATAGTTGGGTTAGTCAGGATCAAACTTTGGCATGAACATCTTGCAAACTCAACAAAGCATATCTTTTTGGTGGTGGACTGGCATCTGATTTAGTCGATGAAGCATCAGCCTTGGTCGGCACCCACCCTAGCTAGCTAAGAGAGTCCATCATCTCAAGAGATGACCATGTGATAGAAAGATGGACACAGTGACAGTTCTAGTTAACAAGGAGGGAATCTTTTGGGAGTGGCATACAAGGAAACAACCGCATTATGACTGGAATTGGAGTGAGCGCCAGGGGATGTACCCCTCACTCTGCAATCTCTGCTGTGATGACAGTGAGCACAGGGGCTCTGTTTTGGGGAGAACCAATGAGCTGAGGGGCATAAGGTCTCATGATTACATCATCCCCCCTTTGAACGGATGGGTGATTTGTGGGTGTCTTCTTACTCTCCCCCACCATGCTTGGGAAAATGAAACCAAAGCCTTAAGCCGTCTTGTGTCTGTGTGTGTGGCCATGAGAGGGTGCCCACCTCACATCAGCTTTTCATGTAAGGCATAATACAGGCTGATGAAGCAAACTATAAAAGCACACACTCATGTCTTGGAAATAATGATAGTGATATCAACTTCCTTTTTAACTACTAGAAACTATTCATTCTTTGTCTCATACTCGCTCGCTTGATCTGTCTCTTTCATCATTCACATATACCCACAGTTGGCACTGTGGATATATATAATATGTTTGCGACTTAATCTGACATGCACTCTGCCATATAATATATATCTTCCTCAAATGAATTCTTAATAGCACAAACCCCTCACCGAGTGAGTTAATAGGGAGGGGCAATGATTGGAGGGCAAGTGGGCAACAGGCATTTCCAGAGTGTGAGCAAGGTTATGTCTCAGAAGACAACAGTGTGATGCAGCCGAAACAGATTATTGAAGGCGAAGGACGGGTTCACTTGCTCGTGATCCCTTCCGCCCTTCGGCTGGATGGTGATGTTAGCATCAGCCAACTCAGGTAAACGTATCAGATTCCTTACTATGATTTGATGTTCAAAAATCGGCCTGCTTCTTTGTGTATTTGTTTGCATGATAGTGGCTGCGGGAATTGCTCGAATGTGGCTGCTAGTCATGACACAACATGAGGAGCGGAGATGCATGCTTTACTTGGAGAATTATCCCTCGCAGGACAACCCGTAAGGAAGCTGTCAGAACGCTGAGATCCATCCAATGGCAAATGGCAACAGGTTCAGTAATGAGCCACTCCCTGCCTGCTGAGCCTGCCTTGGGTGGGGGACAAAGATTCACACTGAAAGCCAGGTGGATCATTATTGTGGCTCTCAGGTCACCAGGTCAATCAGTCAAACTGCCAAACCTGGTATCTATGTGGTGTCAGGAGTGATGGCAAAGAAGCAACCACTGACACATGAGCATCAGCTGGTTTATCCGATACAACACGATGATGATGATGATGATGCAATCGGAGCATGCAGCCTAGTTGCTTGACAAAATGACTGAATCAGATCTTTTTTTTTTTTTTGTTGCAATGACTTGAGCATGAGCTAGCTAATCTTGCACAAGGAGGAGGAGGAGTAGCAAGCTTCCGTGTCCCAGAGCAACTTGACTGAGCCAATTTTTGCGCTGATACCAGAAAGTTTCTGCTTGCCTTTGTCAGCTTGTGACTGTCTAGTAGGATTTACAGGCTTCTGAATTGAGAGTTATTATGCAGCAAGGACTTGGATTGTTCTGTCCACTTCACTCATTCCATTATTGCAGTCACTAGGACAATTGTCAGCCTACAAGGTGGCACATTCTGAACAAGCATTGAAGCGCGGTGCAGGACCATCAGCTGGCTGCTTGCCTGCAGCAGCGGTGTGCTATCACCTTTAAAGTTTCATTGAGTTGGATCCCAGCTATAGGGGTTGATGGTCCCAAGCGGCGCACCACCCTCCCAGTAATTCATCCCCACTGTTCGATTAGGCTTCACCGGAGGTCTGGAGAGACTTATGGCATTCATTCTTCAATTGCTGTTGCAGGTGAACTCAGATGATTGTGCTGGCCGTATCGGTAGGAGGGGAGGACCACCGGCCTCGAAGGTGAACACAGGGTTGAGCAAGCATTGAAGCGGAGTGCAGCAACCGGCTGCATCTCTTGCACTGGTGTGTGTACCTTCAAAAGCTCCACATATTTGGATTCTAGTCGAGCGTGATGGTCCCAAAGGTCTCCTGCTCCGAGGAGGAGACGGTGACCTTGTTCAAATGGATTCATTGATCCTGGCCAAACTTGTAGCTGAGCTCCAGGTATCCGCTTACTTACTTAATCCAAGAGATACTCCCTGATTCCACCATACTTGTATCTACCAGCAGATCTTTCGATGTGGAACAGCAAGATCAAAGCTTCGGTCGTAACTTGCTCAGCTCCCAACATTGATCACCCTGCTCGCATGGAGTTTGTCAGTCTCATCTTACATGGCTCAGTGCTTGCGAGAGAAATGACCAACAAATGGGTTCTTGAACGGAAACAAGATGTATAAAATGCTGCTGTGGTCATGGCTGGAACCTCAAAAACCATGCAGTCGGTATCTTCTTCAGGCTTAGACTACTAAAAGACTTTTTCTCGGAGAATGTTAACGAGCACATGGAGGAGGGGAAAAGGACAGTGTGTGGCCAAGTACGAGGCGGCTTCAAGCCTTCTTCGACGGATAAATTAATAGGTCGATGAGCTTTCGCAGCTCACGAGTGGCGAAGGGATATAGGTTTACTTGGTAAGACCGCGGACCAAAGACGACGACTGACTCTTCTTCGAGGCTGTTGGATGAGATGACTTATCACAAGTGTCTGCGGTCAAGCTGGAAAACTTTCTACAGCCCGCGGGAAACTGTGCAAGTGTTCATCCCTAAGCTTACGCCCAATGAAACGAAGCGATGAGTCGGCGTCTCTGAGCTCGTGAGTGACAAAGCTACAGGATAATTAGGATTACACCTCTCTCTCTCTCCGCGCTGCAGAGGACCACCACGGCAACTTCCTTTTATGTGGGCACAAAGTTGTGGAGTTCCCACCTTCACCAGGTTCACACTTCTCTTTGTACTACTACGCTTTTCCAAACATTTAGAGCCTCCACCAAGGACTGGACTCTATCTTTTTATTATACGAAGGACGACGTGTCGCATGGTCATCGTTTGCAGAATGAAATTGCATAGCGGAAGCTCTGATACAAGACAGTTGGATCCATCGTCACTGATATCATGTTTCATCGGTTCTCAGGTTGGAATTATAGGATTTACATAAAATCAAGGAACATCGATTCTTTTTTTTAAGAAAATATCAAATCTCATTAATCATCATAATCAATGGAGATGTTGTCCGTTGTTACTGACACGGCTTCGTCCGATCCATATTAGCGTGAGAGCATGGAACTTTTCCGAAGAAAAAATTTCTTTCAGAGAGGAGGCAGTGATCGTGGTTGTCACCTTCTAAAGCGTTTGCTAGCAAAACCTTGAGGGATTTTCGATTCTGAGTCCCTACACAACAGGCCAGTGCCGGAAGGAAAATTTCAGCATGACCCATCCGAAGATTAATTCAATTTTTGTGGACGTAAAATCTGTGTCCCTTAGCGTCTGCCTATGGATGATTTTTATACCTGGCGTAGGGAGTTTATTTTCCTTGAGCTTGTTGGCGCTCGTCGGCATTTTAGGCGGGTGGTTCATCTATTCGGGGGTATCTTTTTGAGCCTACATTTTGTGGGGCTGTGTCCTCGCTTGCAGATGACACTTGATTCCAAACGATGTGGGCTTGCCATGTGTCGCTTCGGAACTGAACTAGGTTCAGGACATAGTTGTTCCTGGATTGGTTCAATGCTTTAGGGTAAGCTCATTGCTTTTGCTGTTGTGGCACCACGTATGATCAGAGGTGGCTCGCCAACTGGATGGTACAAAAATTTTCTTTATTTTTTTCTTTCTACCCCCCCCCCCCCATAAGCATATCACATCTCTCTTGTAGGAAGATTCAAAGCATGTCTTTTCTTGTTGGACCTACATGTAGTTCCCTGGTCTTTTTATCGAGTGTACTACTAGGGAGGAGAGCGGAGACTTGGTCTAGGTGTAACCCTCGGCCTTCTACACTGAGTTCACGATTAGAAGAAGTATGAAGGCTCAACTAATGTGCAACCCTCGGCTTTTTACACTGAGTGCACGACTAGAGAGGAGCGTGAAGACTCAGCCTAGGTGCAACCCTTGGTCTTCTACAATGAGTGCATGACTAGGGAAGAGCATAAAGCCTCAACCTAGGTGCAACCCTCAGCCTTCTACACCAAATGCACAATTAGAGAGGAGCATAGAAGCTCGGCCTAGGTGCAACCCTTGGCCTTCTACACCGAGTGCATAACTAGGGAGGAGTACAAAGTCTCGGCCTAGGTACAACCCTCAGCCTTCTAAACCAAGTAACGACTAGGGAGGAGCTTAGAGGCTCAGCCTAGGTGCAACCATTGGTCTTATACACCGAGTGCATGACTAGGGAGGAGCGTGGAGGCTCGGCCTAAGTGAGCACTCGACCTTTTACACCGAGTGCATAGCTAGGGAGAAGCGTAGATGTGTTGTGGCTCTCCATTGCTCGATGAGGTCCAGATTAGCTCGAAGTCCTTCCTTTGACATATTTTCTTTAAAGTGTTCGACTTGGAGGGTTGGGAATACTATTTCTTGGCGGAGTAATGCTTCAATTTCGAATTCCAAACTATATAGGGATTCTCCTAAAGCTATTTTGGGAGTAGTCTGTGATGCTCATATGATGTTCAGAAGTTCAATAACCCAAGTGTTTTGGGCTTCGTTGATTTGTTTTTCTTAGTCCTTCAAGTATAGCTCGATTGGTTACTTTCGTCAGGTCGATTGTTTGGGGATATGCTACTAAGTTGAACCTCAATTGAATTATGTAAGACTGGCAGAAATGTTTGAATTTAGGGTTGTTGAACTAAATTACGTTGTCGGTGTGATTATGTTCCTTTAAATGAATCCTTCTACTTTCTTCTCGGTAATGGATACTAATGGTTCGACTTCTACCTATTTTGAGAAGTAATCGACCCCCACTATAAGGAATCTCCACTGCCCAAATGTTGGGGGAAAAGGCCCTAGGAGGTCCATGCCCAATTAACTTAAAGGTTAAGTGTTATCGATTGGAGTCAGAGAGACTGTCGGTTGATGATATATCTGGGCATGTATTTAACATTGCTGACACTACTGGGCATAGGTTATTTTATTGTATCTTGTCGTATGGTTTGCCAATAATAGCCTTGTATGAGGATTTTGAAGGCCAAGGCTCGTCTGCCAATGTGTTTGCTACATATGCTTTCGTGAACTTCGGCCAACATTGTCTCAGCTTATGCGAGCGTCATACATCGGAAAAGGGGTTGGCTAAAGGATCTCTGTTATAATTGATCATTAATTATGCAATACATGCCTAGTTGTGTCTGAGTCGTTGAGACGCGTCCCGATCAGTTAGGAGTGTTCTATCCCTTTTGTAGCGAGGGATTTCTTTTACCCAATTGGATGTATCTTCTATTGTAGCAATGCTCTCAGTTATAATGGTTGGAGAGATGAGTGTTTCAATCCTTAAGAGGTTGGCGCTTATCACCTGTGTAGATGCAAGTTTCGCTAGTGCATTGGCAAGCATTCTCTATCTAGGGAATCTTTTTCATTGAGAGATGGAGGAAGTAATTAGCAAGATGGCATACCTCGATCAAGTATTTTGCCATGGTTACATTTCTGGCTTCGTAGCTTCCATTGACATAGCTCACCACAAGTTGTGAGTCACTAAAGACGTCTAGCTTTTTTACTTGTAACTCTTAAGTGAGTTGGAGCTCTGATAGTAGCACTTCATTTTAGGCTTTGTTGTTGGTTACCCTGAATTCAAATCTAAGGGCGAGCTTATGTAGCTGTTTATTTGGTCCATTCAAAACAACTCCAGCTCCTCTTTCGATAGTAGTTGACCCATCAACATATAGCGTCCACTTTCCTTCAACCTAATCTTGGTTATCTTTGTCCTCTGTGGGAGTAAGCTCAGAGATGAAATCAACCAGCACTTGGATTTTGATGATTATCCTTGATATGTACCGGATATTGAATTTTGGTAACTTGATCGATCATTTGAGCATCCATCCTACAATGTCGAATATGAAGAGGACCTATCAAAGTGGTTGATTTGTGATCACCTTTATGGTGTGGGCTTAGAAGTAAGATTGCAGTTATTGGGAAACCTGATATGAGCATCACATGTACAGCGTAAAACAAAAACAAAACTGGTTTGACATTTATCAAACCGTCGTGTGATGATTGATGCGCGAAAAATCATAAAACTAAAAACTACATAACATGTGTTAGATATTTTACCTAGAAGATCATATATCCCTGATAATCTAGATCTAAAGGAGAGGATAAAGGAGGTCAGATGTCCTCCTCACTAACGATGATCAACACGGCAGATGTGGCGACAGCGCTCCACAAATTACTGTGGGATCTCCCTCTCCACACATAGCACATAAGAGCTATCCACCAAGGAGAGAGGAGGTTTAGAAGAATAAGAGGGGAGACCACCATAAGCTCTAGCCTATGAACCATTTAGGCCCCTCCTATTTATAGAGGTCATTGTCGACTTAACTTTAATGGATCTTGCCCTATTGGGCATTAGATCTCAATCCAACTATCCAAATCTTCTAGATTAGTAGATCTCTATCCAATAATCTTCTATTAGCTCTTATTGGATCTTATCTATATGGTCCAATAATACAAGGACTTATTGGATATCTAATAAAATAGGGGCTATGCAGATGTCTCATATCTAAACCTTTATTCATTGTTACATTTACTATATGTGTGTGACTCTCTAGGCCCAATATCGAGCTAGTCGTAAGTTGCACATGCCAAGACTCTTTCTGACTCAGTGAATTATTATATCATAACAATTCACTCAATTCATCGATTATAAACGTACTATGCCACTATATCATAGTCCCCAAATGATATAGGGAGATTTAATCCATTGGAGTCGTCTATCCACAATTATCGTGTATCTATAGTCCCTCATCCATCTAATATCCTAGAGACCATATATCGAGCATGATATTGTTCGGCCTCATACAAAATCCATTCATGTCTCGCTCTAATCAAATTCTCTCGAAGAACTTCTTTCTCAATCTGAATGACCTTAGCCATTGATTTGCCCGATTAAGAACACATAGGATATTCCTATCGTGATACCAAGAGTGAACGATCCTCTATTGACACTCAATTGCCTTTGTATGGTTGGCTACCAATCTTGATAATCAATTGTGTCAGATCTGAAACTTCTGGACCTATAAGTCCGACATCAAAGAAAGTATTAAATAAGATATCCTTGGTATTTCAAGTCTAAGGATCAACCATATATGAGACTATGAAATCATTGTCTAGCGATTAGGTATCATTAACCATCCAACATTTTCTAAGCTAATCAATCAGTGAATTCATTCTTCAATGAGAATATGTAATGTACCCTTAGTGTCCTCATACGAGTGACTATGAGACTAATTGTCGCCTCCATCATGTGGACAATTATACAATACACTGGTCTGTCTAGTTATCTCGATATCCCTCTCAAATAACATATGACCGAGATTATTTAAGGTCGGTGTTTAATGACGAATTGGTCTCATTATCATAATCTCATCATGATTAAATTTTTATTGCATAAATCAACATCATAATATATACAAGAAGCAATAATAAGTAAGAAAAAATACCAATTATAATATTAATAATATGTAAAAAGACTGTTTAGTGCATCACATGTATCATCACTCATGTGATTGGCTTACATGACACTTGTAACTAGCAGCGGTTTTCTAGCTGCCAGCACTAAGGATAATGCCAATTTTTTTATAGATGGATATTGCTCCGCGGGTATTCCGACTTGTGTAATAAATAGGTTGTATTCTTGCGTCTTCTTATATAAGTACTGAACTAATATCATGGTCGAAGGTCACTAGATATATGCTAAGTTGTTTGCCAGATTGGTTTAATTATGTTGGGGCAATCAGACGAGATTCACTTTTAACTTTTTGAAGGCTTCCTCGCATTCTTATGTCCATTCAAAGTTCTTTGCATGTTTCAAGACTCAAAAAAAGGAAGGCACATGTCACCTGACCAAGACAAGAATTGATTGAGTGTGACTATCCTTCTAGTGAGCTTCTAGTGAGATGATGAACTTCTTTAATCGAGTGGCACGATTTCATTTCTGTTATTGATTGTATCTTCTCAAGATTTGCATCCACCCCTCTCCGATGAATGATTTATCTAAGGAACTTTCCAAAACTGACTTCGAAGATGCATTTCGAATGGTTGAGTCAAATGTTAAACTGTTTGAGTGTCTGGAATATCTTTGATAAATCTGTTAAGTGCATGTCTATCGCTTTACTTTTTATGATCATACCATCAACATATACTTCTATATTTCTTCTTATATGTGATTTAAATATTTTATTGACCATCCTTTAGTACACGGTCCTTATATTTTTTAGGTTGAAAGGCATGACTTTATAGCAGTATATGCCTTGGTCAATGATGAAGGAAGTATGTTTTTGATCTTAGAGAGTCATTTGGATCTGGTTATACCTCAAGAAAGCATCAATCGAGGTGAGAAGCCTGTGCCCCGAAGTGACATCCATTAATTGATCTATCCTTGGGAGGAGATAAAAATATGTTAGCATACCCGGTTGAGATCAGTGTAGTCGATGCACATTCTCCAGCTCCCATTAGATTTTTTTTACCAAGACTAAATTATATAACAATTGAGGGTATTTACTTCGGTTATGAATCTAACCTCCAGTAACCAATCTACTTCGGCGCTTATGGCTTGTTTCCAATCGGGGCAAATTTTCATGGTCTTTGCTTCATAAGACACGCTATAGGCAAAATGTTTAATTGATGCTGTGCAACCCTATATCAATTCCCAGCATATCTTTGGGGGACCAAGCAAATATGTCGGCATTTTTTGTAAAGAAATTGATAAGTTGAACATTGTCCTTTTCTGGGAGGGCTGACTTGATTATGGTGACTTTGTCTAATCAGCTTTTATGAAGGGGGAGTTCCAGCACCTACTCCATTGGTTCAAGATTAAGTAGTGTCTTCGTGGCATCTCGAGGATTCATTATAGGAAGCTTTGGTTTCAATTTCTTTAGCAAGGAAGTTGCTGTCAAGTAGCATTGCCTTGATATTTTGGGGTCGCTTCCAACTTCACTAATCCCAAATCAAATTAGAAACTTCATCGCTCGATAGTAAGTGAATAGACTGCCCTCATCCTATTAAGAGTGGGTGATCGAGAATCACATTGTATGCTTAAGGGAGGTTGACTACCATGAACATAATCATCATAGTGTTATACATTGGTTCTTTGTTGATGGTGATGGGTAAGGTTCTGGTCCCAAGGGGAGAGATTAAATCTCCTGTGAATTCAGTAAGAGCCGAGACCATCAGGATAAGGTTTTTCTCTATTAACCCAAGTTTTTGGAATATGTCAAAGAACATGATATTAGCATAATTTTCTATATCCACCATGAGTCTTTTTACTCAAGCATTAGCGATCATGACTGAGATCACCAGGACATCATCATGATCAGGATATTCAGTCTCTTCTGTCTTGAAAGTGATTTACGAATCGTCTCTTGGTCTAGGATGCTTTTCTATTGAGGTGCATGCATAAGCTTTTCTTCCAAACACGCTTGCCCCATTGGATGTTGGTCCACCTACGATCACGTCAAACTGTTTCTATATGGGGCCATGAGGACGAAGGGAGGGTTCTCTGGAGGTATTGCATGAGGTGTTCTCTATGGATAAGATCCTTGATTTGGTACTATAAATCTCGACATTCTTCGATGTTATGGTCGTAGTCTCGGTGGTATTTGTAGTACCTTGTTTTGTCTTTGAATTCTGATGAGGTCCTCATCAGTCTAGGCTCCTTAAGAGTCCCTTATCATTGATTTGGAGGAATATCTCTATTCTGAAGGCATTGAGAGGAGGTGGTGGTGGCCTCGAGATCGGAGGTTCTAGCCTGTTGAACCTCTTCTTGGATGGTTATGGGGATAGTCTTCGAGGCAGTTCTATGTGGGGTCTTTTATTCATTTTCTCGGTGTCTTGTGGCTACCAATATTTCGGTGGCAATAAATTGGTGAGTCCTGTGGAACATTTCAGAGATTGCGGTTAGGGATCTTTCTACTAATAATCAGAAGAATCATGGAGGTCATAGCCCTATTATGAATGCATGTATAATCATAGAGCAGTGATAATCGATCACCCCTTGGATTTTTATAGCAAAATGAGTGACGAAGAGAGAAAAAGATTCATCCTTTTTTTGCCTTAGCCCAAGAAGAGTTGTTATCCACGACTTGGGATGTACTTTGACTAAGAAGTGTAGCTCAAAATTCCTTGGCAAGTTGATTAAAAGATGTAATTGAAAATGATTATAGTCGATTGTACCACACTCTACCCGATCCTTGGAGGATGGTAGGAAATACTCGGTATATCAATGCGTTAGAAGTGCTATATAAGGTCATCTGGGGCTGAAAGACGATGACATGCTTTATTGGATCATCACCACCTTCATAGGCTTCCAGCGTTGGGAGGCGAAAATTGAGCGAGGTGGATTTATCTTGAATTTCTTGGATGAAGAGGGATCCTTTATTTGTATGGTCACCTAAGTCCTCCTTGATTTTATGCACCTCCTTTTGGACCTCATCCAGTCACCGATTTATCCTTTGTAGTTGGGTCCTTAACGAGTCTTTTGCTGAGTAAGATTGTACTGTATTTGCTTCGAGAAGGATAAGGATATTTCGTCTAGTATCATGTCCTAATATTGGTCTGGAATCTTCTGGTTGCCATTTTGTCAGAGGCTCAGTGTTGGGAACCATAGGCTATGGGTTTATAGGAGAAGTATCATGTCTTGGAAGGGCAAAGATTGGCTAAGATATGGGTGAGGGCAACGAAGGAGAAGCCCCTTCTTGGATGAGAAATAGGGTACAATAGCCTTCATCATTCCTAGCAACGCATGCACTTGACGGTTGAGGTTAATGATTGCCTCTGTGGGAACCACCATCTGCCTTGTGCTGACCTATGGGGTAGGAACCCGGGGTTGTTGAAGTAACGCTAATGGTATACCGAGGTTTGGGTGGAAGTGTTTCCATCTATTCATGGGGGAACAGATGGTTGGCCTTCGGGGAGGTTAATGCCACGACATAGATGATTAGACCAAACTGGACCGGTTCGACACTTCGGAGTATGCTTAATGTTTTTGCTGATGTGACGCCACGTATGATAAAAAATGGGCTGTCAGCAGGATGGTGCCAAAATTTTCTCTATCAAATATGTATATTTTTTTTATGTAGCTTAGTAGAAACCAATTTAAATTTAAAAATTAATAAATTAATTATCCTGATGATCAGATCTTATATATATGTCTGTTGATTGATGTCAATTTATCAAAGTTTTAAGTTGCCATAAATTTTAATACGTTTTGTATGTTCATAGACATCATCATGAGCAATCCAGATAACATTGTCATAATATAGTTGAGTTGAAGATTGAAATGATACTTCTAAGTCCTGAAGTAATCAAAGCAGCTTTGTTTTTGGAATACCAGTAAAAGCACGATATTCTACTTCAGTTTTTGAATAAGATGCATATTTGACTTGACTTAAATAATAATAATATGAAGAATAAGATACTTCAATCCGTAAAAATAACTGAGTCAAAATCTTTAATTTCCATTTGTTTATAAATGAAGTTTTAATATCTTTGGTTCCAGGAACATCATCTCCAATAATAATTATATCGTCTTGATATAGTAGATAGCTCGATATGAGGAACAAAACAATATCATAAACATTCAACTGAAATCATGATAATATCACAGATGTAAATTTAGCAAACAAGGGAAACTAAATTCGAGGAGCTTATTTAAGTCCATATAATGTCTTATGGACACAATTTTTTAAATGGATGGTAGGTGGTTTATATATATACATCTTTAATAAGATTTCGATTGGGAAATATATTTTTGACATCCATGTAACAATGTTTTCAATGAGGCATAGTTGAAGAGCAATAGGATTCTAACTACACCAAATCTCTCATCATAATCATATTGATTATGATGGGAGATAAATCAACCCCTTTATAACGAATGAGCTTTATATCGTTCAATAGTTTCATCAGTCTTGATCTTATAATCTAACTCAGTATAGATCTTCCAGAAGATAAATCAATCAAATCCCATATATTAGTTTGATGAGTATATTAAGTTCTTTCGATAGTTTTTTAGTATTAGTGGAAGTCTCGTGAGGTTCATGTAGAGCGACAAGAGTAAATAATAATAAAAATCTCAAACAATAGAGGGTACACGAGCTCTTTTAGAATGATGAAAAATGTACTATGAGATGGTAATTACATGTTATATCCATTAGTTAACTATAATTAACATCTTAGTTTTTATATTTAAAAAAAATATTTGGATCTTTATATTTACGAATATGAAATATTTAACCTTAGGTCTTCTTATGACGTTAACTTTTTTGACAAAAAAAATTGGACAGATACAAAAAAAAGGGTATGAATAGAAAGGATAAAAATATAATTTTATTATTTTTAAATTATTAATTTTATATCAACTTCTCACCTGATTTCCTCTTCCCCTCCTCTTTCCAACCTGCTCGTCGTTGCCCGTCGCATCTATCATCGTCGCTCGCCCTTAGTGAACTTTTGCATGTGGGCGTAGTCGATAGATTTCATCCCCTTCCAACACACCCTATGGCCCATGTCGGTGTTAGAGCCACAGTTATTGAGCTCAATGTAGAAGCCGGAACCGAGGCCGAAGTCGTTGAACAAGGGAAGCCAACACTTAGGGTCAATCAGGTCATCCAGCTGTGGTTGCAACACAAAGGTCCTTGAGAACTCCTTCCATGGTCGGCCAAGGAAGGTGGGCAACTTTTATCAGGTGGAGAAGTAAGCAAGGTCAACATTGATGGTGCAGTTGTGGAGGATAGTCCTTGCGCCCCTGTGGCGTTATGATGTTCTATTAGTTGTCAAGTGGCTTCTTCATCAGGATGAGGTAGTTCTAGAACACCGAGGTTGAGTCGTCGAAGATGAAGTTGATGGTGCTAAAGACGGTGTACTCACAGTAGAACTACCGCTTGGTGTGCATGTATGACATGTCCTGATACCTGTCTATCCAAATTATCACAAACAAAAATATAAGCATGGTGCTCGATGTAATGCTCATATATGTTCGCATCTTTCGATCTCTTTTCATGCTTTATACAACAAGTAGCGGGCTAGCAGTAGGCTTGACAGTCCTAGTTTGATTAGCTTTCGTAGTCGTTTTTAGCTTGTAAATGAGAGTTGTGTCATGTGGACACTTGTGAGAATTTCGGTATATAATGGATAATGATCCTTTGTGTGTGACCGTTCAGAGTTTGTGAAGTTCATGTTCATAATTTGTATTGGCTATAAAGTTATTCATTGAAATGGTGCTTGTAGATCTCATGTGAAACTCTTTCTTTAACCCATTTTCTCTTTTATAGGTCCTAAGGGACATAGGAGGTTTCGGGGAGGTTGACCTTTGCGAAGAAACATGCAAGGGTGCCGCATGACTTAGGTAAAACCAGCTTAATTCATGACATTTGGTATCAGAACTAGACAAGCATATATAGAAACACTTGTCATACAAATATGAAGGACCTAGTTGGGCTGTGTGGAGGGCAGTTAGCAATCGTGATCATTTGAGGGAAACAAATATTAAGATGTAGGGAAATGAATTACTTAGAGGAACGGGTATCCAAGATTGACATTCAAAGAAACCCATTATGCAAGAGGCACCACGAGGACAACTATGAAGAATACATAGCATATAAAGGTTGTGATGGTTGAGTTCGAACTATAATTCGGCTTTGGCAACCAAACTTAATGGTGCTCTTGGCAAGCAGGACACTTGGTAAATGATGAGACCTTGTCAAGTGGGATGGGTTGCACAGCGATTGAAAGAGTTGTACAAAGCTCATAGAGGTGAGAGGAATTGCTAACTCGAAGAATTCAGTACTCTTGCAAGGGCTTGTACGTGGACGATGAAGTATCTGTGGCCATCCCAAGGCGATCGAAACTCGACGCCATAGAGCATTGAAACTTTATCTTTGGTATGAGAAGGGTATGTCCATAGGAGGTTGAAGTGTGCAATAAGTTCAACATCTTGCCAGGCCTTAAAGGGTCCAGTAGGTGATCTATTAGCGATCACAATCTAGCAAATGCGTTTACGAGGCATAGTTTGTTTAGCAAGATGGAGTAATCCAAAGAGATTGTGGTATGTGAAACCTCTAGAGGAAAGGATGTAAAGAGGAAAGTTGCTCCAACATAACAGATATCTAAGAGAGATAAATCATGGTTCTCTAGAGGGAGAATCATATGCAACAAACGACACATGTTGAATAATAATACCTCAAGACAATGACTCCATAAAGCTCAATAGACCAAGCGAGCGACAAGGAGTGGTTACATGATTTCACATGAGGTAATGCATTAGTGGATGCATTATAAGATCAAGTGGGAAAATGACCCATGACAGCATCGAATGATGGCACAATTAGAGCCTATGTGAAAATCAGACTAGACATAGGGATGACCCATGGAATGGTGGGCGCGAGGGCCACCATCAACTTAAGGCAAATCGAGGGGTGAAGCAACTTGGATAGAACTTGGTGATGTATCCAAGCCGCATGAAGAGAGTCGATATAGAAGATGAAACATGGAGTGAAGGTACAAAGCTTTTCTTAAACAGAGGTCAATGATATGAACTATTGCAGAGGCAAGACCAAGATCATATTGTTCCATGAGTTCTTCATTCTGATGGAGCAAACTCATCTTGTATGGTGCTAAAGACAAAAAAAGCTTTGAGGCACATACACCTTATCTCAAAGAAGCATTTGATAGAAAAACTAAGGTGACTCAGGTGAAGTTGGGATCATAAGGCCTTAGCACAGGGCAAGATGATGCAGAGGCGAGTACTCTTAAAAAATATGTCACAGTATTGTCATTCGAGTTATTATGAAGAAAGCGATACGTAGTGGAGATTATGCTGGTGGGGGATAGAGACCCAAGATCTAGGCAATGGTGCACTAATTTTAGCAAAATCTGTGAACTTCGAGAGCTACTAGGCCATGGACTGTCCTAAAGTGATGCTTCGTTCGGGTGTGACCCGAGAATAAGTAGACGAATGCCAATTACCAAATGAGTGAACATAATCGGAGGTGGCAGAGGCCCTACGATGTGTTGGCAGATGCCACACATAGAGAGGTCGTAGTCCGAATTTATCCCACACGAGTCTGAATGCAATGGAGATGTCATTAGGTGGCGACATAGTGCAGCAAATCGTGGTGGAACAATTCAAGGCAATACAAAACACGCGAGACAAGTCTCGTGAGTGACTTGATCATGTGGAGGTATAATTAGGAGCTACTAAGAGTTCCACTTTAGTGAACAACAAGATGGAAAGAAGGGCTATGATTCAAGGAGTGAATGTTATGATACCACAGAGGTGAGTCTTCAGTGCGTGCATCAAATTTTTGCATTAGATGAAAGCTCTGGTCATCAGTATATAGGGGCTGTAAACCACTAAGGGAGAATCCCGGGTGCAAATACCATAGAGTCCCATGAGGGGTACTTGATCATACAAAGGTATGATCAAAGTTGCTGGAGAGTTGGATTGCTCCAATGCTTATATTGGCTTAAGGGAGCTCGACAAGTCAGAGGACAAGGCCGAGTAAATGAACGTTGCTACTAGGGAAGCTAAGGAGAATATAATCGACATGAGCTCTGCAACAAGATAGCAGAGGCCATGCATAAGAGTTGCAGCTTATCTTTCTATCGACCAAGGGGAACTGCTCAGAGAACATTAAGGTGTTGAAGCAGATGGTCAAAAGGGGCGAAGAAGCGACAGCAAGTCCAAAGGGACTCAGCTACCCAAAAGCTATGTGTTAGTCATAATGGAGGTGGACTCAGAGGAGTGCCACAGTGCTATAGAGGCGAATCTACCAATTACAAAGAAAGAGACCCGGATGCAAGGCAACGGATAATAGTACCATGGGCTTGGTAGCGCTTGGCACCGTAGAGGTGAGACTTCCGTGGAGTCATCGATCCTTTGCTCTCATAGTGGGAGAGCGTTGGCCATAAAAGGGGCCGAGAAGATGGAGAGTACAGATGCAAACTATAAGTAATAAAACAAGACTAAAGGGTAGAGATTAGGGAAATTCATAAGACCAGTGTCAACGGGCTTCTCATCAAGATAGTCGAAAATAGAGGACTTTGGGTCGATGCTAGAGTGTTTGACTAAGAAACGAAGTTGGTAGTACATTATATTATACCTTTCTACCTAGATGAGTAGGCAACAAAGATGATGGAAAAGACGATACAATCTCAGAGGTGACCAAAACTATCAAAGGCTAGCTTCAAGTTTGGTGTAATTTTACTCTTTTCAGGAAAGCTTCTTGCATTTCAAAAGTTCGATGGTAGTGAGAAGACAAATCGTAGTAGCTAACTCAATGCAAGGAATGCAAACACTTCATGTGCTTTGAAAGTGTGAGCAAAGAGCGGGCAAAGACTAGTAACCAGCTCAATGCATGAAGTATAATCTTGAGGAGATGGGCGAACTCAAGTAACATTTATCTTCTTAACTCAAGAGAATGAGCAAAAATGAGTATCTCAATTCTCTTATTTATCCAGCAGAGGAATTCTGCACAGGTTCAATGACCCTTCAAAGAAATATAATAGAAAACGATAGTTGTCAAATCCTCACAAATGATGATCGATGCTATTGAGAGTAGATTGTTCGCTCCATTTCCCAACAGAGTGTCAATCAAAAGTGGAAGTAATATGAACATACTTAGAAATGATAATTAAGTTGAAGAAGAACCGATGGGCAAATTTTGTGAAGGATCACAAAAACTTCAAAATCTATGAGGCAATGCTCGTTAAAGCTCTAATAAGCATCCACCCAATTTAAGCGATATGAGACGATTAAAATACTAACGCATAATAAGAAAGGTCTTTTCCTTCATCAGAAGGATCAACACAACTCAATCGACCCCATGCCACAGTCAGTCATTGGCAAGTTGAAGCAGTATGACAAATCAAAGTTCGACTACTTGACAACAGCAGCGGAGAGCAGTTGGGAGCCAAGAGGTGTGTTGTAGCAAGAGTAGAAGATTGAAGATTCAACAAAATGTGAGAATATCTTGCATCTATAATAGCTTCGACGAGGATGTCGAATGAATAAGTGGGGGAAAATACCACAAACAAAAATATAAACAAGGTGCTCGATGTAATGCTCATATATATTTGTCTTTCGATCTTTGTTTATTCTTTGTGCAACAAGTAGTTGGCTAGCAGTAGGTTTGACAGCCCTAGTTTGGTTAGCTTTTGTGTCCGCTTTCGGCTTGTAAATGAGAGTTATGTTATGTTGACACTTGTAGAGATTTCGTTCTGTAATGAACCATAATTCTTTTTATGTGACTGTTCAAAATTTGTAATTTGCATTAGCTATAAAATTTTTACTTAAATGGTTGCTTATGGATCTTGTGTAAAATGATTTCTATAACTCGTTTTCTATTTTGTAGATCCTAAGGGACCATAGGAGGTTTTGGGGAGGTTGACCTTTGCGAACGGACATACAAAGATGCCACATAACTTAGGCAAAATCAATTAAGTTTGTGACAAGACATTGTAGAAGATCGACTTCTCCCATTGCACTCATAGTGCCACCGCTTTGTGCTTCATCGCCCCAGCTTAGTTCTCGATCCAAAGGTCCTCTCTGATGAAGCCATCGTCAATGATAACTGCATCAATTGTCGTGCATGTAATTAGTGGCAAAAAATGAACGTAGACGTGAAGATGTGCACCCACCGACTATGAGAGTCTTGAAGGTAGCCGTGTCATCGATGTAGTTGAGGCTGCCAGTGATCCTAATCTTTGATGTCTCAACGTCGATCACCATCATGTTGGTGAGGCTTCGATTGACTTGCACTTGTTGCTCGTACACTCCTTCCTTGATGTAGATGATGAAGGTGTCATTGCTTTTAATGGGGATACAAAGGATGGCTTCACTAATGATCTTGACATTGTCGAAGTCCTCCTTAATGATCGTGATATAATTAATAATTTAAAAATAATAAAATTATATTTTTATTCTTTTCACTTATACCCTTTTTGCACATGTTGTCACATGCGATTTTTTCCATCAATGAAATTAATGATGTAAGAAGAATTGGGGATAAATATTTTACCTTCGTAATTATAAGAACCTTAATACTACATTTAATATATAGAAACCTAGATACTAATAATAATTAACTACTGCAGATAATTTATAATTACCCTACACTTATGTCAAATAGTTTCAAAATAAGCAAATATGTCAGAAGTATTGAGGTACTAATAGTTAGATTATCAGATTGTGAATAATACTGTCTCACTGGGGATAGACATGTTGAGAAAAAAAATATTAGAATATATTCTGTGCTTAAAAGTTTACATAGTTGGAAATGCAAAGATATATATAAATAAGATTATAACATCTATATCTCTAATGTTCAGTTTCGTACTGAAGAAATGACAATCATGCTCAATATTACAAATTATATTCATAAGTTTGAAGAAAACAAATTAGGTACACCCAAAGACTTTTAAGATGGAATAGTTCAGAGTATTATAAAAAAGTTGGTCATATGAAATTGATGAACAATAAAAATAACACAAAAATGAAATACGATTAATTTGCATATATGGCGGTAAATTCATAAGCAGATTGAAAAAAAAAAGGAATACCAAAATACATATAAGCTTTTGTTTTGCACATCTATTTTGTTGAAATATTCCAAAGCATGAAAAATTACAAAGTAGTTTCATGTTGATTTAGATTTGCATCTTTAGGCATTGTTAGAATGAAGGATTTTAAAGGTATGAGATAATTAAGTTTGAATATTTTAAAAAAATATTTTTCAACATATCAAATAACTAAAATCAATTACACATTAAATAAATTCATGTAAAACATGAAAAATTATCAGCAAAGATGACAATATAATGGATTTTCATCCATAACAAGTAGAACGGATAAACCCATACATTAAGATGAACTAAATCTAAAGTTGTAGAATAAATAAAATACCAACAAGAAACGAAAGAACAATTTATTTTCCCATTTAACAAGACAACATTCAAAATAATGAGAGTAAATGGACCCAATTCGCCTCTAGTAAGAATGTGTCCGTGAAATTTGAACCTTGAAGTATTTGATAATTGAAAACTTGTTTTATAAATTAAATAAAGTAGGTCAAAGATTTAATGAAGTATGCTTCATAATAGAAGCAATTTTTTAAGTAGAAACAATTATTATAGAATATAATAGAGAGGATATTGTATCCATGCTAGAAGAAGGAGACAAAAGCTATCCTCTATCGATCGCTCGTGTAGACATCGATTCCAGATAAATGGTTATAGGTTGTCTTTCTCTTATCACTATGTGAAAAAAATATCAAGCTAAGATTGTTAGAGGTAGTTAAAAGCTATATCCTGAAAGAATATTTTATTAAATCTCATTTTTAACATAGCTAAGGGATCACTTTTTTATCATTGACGATTGCACTTATCTACCTCGGGTTACTAACTTAGTCATCGGATGAATCAGCTCAAAAACCTCGTGACCTCGATTTTCATGTAGGTAACACCTTATAAGACCTCCTCGATAGCTCAATGTTTTCATCTCAAAGACACCTCGAAGAACCTTACACACATGAGTCTAAACTATGTTGAGTTGATTTGGACGTCAATGATATATTCTCGTAGTATTTTTGTTGCTAGAAGAAGAGCTTGATATCGTAAGAATGCTCGCCCATCGATTCTCTCAATGAATACTCGAGCGAAGATGTTTTGCCCCTAATCCATAGTACTTTCATCCAAGGGGCCAATAACCACCCTTTCCACACATTGGTGCATCCATCTTAGCATAGAGTCCAATGCAATATTGGCACCTATTCAACGACCCAGGTCTCTCTCACCCTTAGGGATAGCCTCGAGTCACCTCTTTATCTTCATCAAGGTATTTTTAAACCTCACTTAGCAAGTATAGATGCTAATAAACATGATATAGGTCGTTGCACTACTTTTGCCCCAATTGGCCCAATAAATGATACCACCAACTCAACCACAGTCCCTGGCTACCCATTAGCACCCATCAAGATTCCCTGAACCAATGCGATATCGACATCTCAAGAATGCTCAATGCTTATTGAACTATCAGCTAAGAGGGCACTTTGATCTCCGACCGTAAAATTCAATGGACTATACCTAATGCCCAGATGTCTTTATATAGCATTTCAGACCCCCTAATGAGTCGAGCCTTCCTAGCCACATTAAGAAGCTCAACATGAGAATGATACACTCACCTGAAGTTGCTTTTCATATACTCTTTCACTAGCTAGCGAGGTACTTCAAACTTCACTTCCGTAGAATGTACACCCTCAGCTTTCGACAACAACACTCCTTAGACTTAGGTAAAGGGAGGGAGAAATGCTTGCAGACTTTGTTGCTTGGTTCACAAATGAGATCCGAAGCATAATAGATGCTCATCCATCCCTCGTACTATAGACCTTTATAATGAGGCTCAAGCTTTCTCGCCTCTTTTTTGGTCGTTGATAGAGAGGCCATACACAATTATATCTGAGGTACTTTAAGGATCAATCAATACATTATCACCAAGGCAATAGTCTCGAGCAAAAGTGAGGAGTAACACATGAGGCCGAAGCAGGAGCAGTCACAATCAGCCCTGACCTAAAGGCCGTCGTGGTGAAGAAGAAACAAACAATATGAGTTATCTTGCCCAAGACTCGAGCTGACCCCTTTATATATGACTATAATCAATGTATTCCTCAAGATAAAGGAGAAATGATTCTCAAGAGACCCTTACCAAATGAGAATCTCGTTAGCGAAAAGAGACAAGTCCAAGTATTACCGATTCTACTAAGATAATGGTCATGACACTGAAGAATGTCGTGACCAAAAAGAACATATCGAAGAGCTTAGATGATGGGGACACCTCAGAGGAATTGTTTAAAAGCACTAGGAACCCTCTCCTTGAACTTAGGAGCCAATGTAGAGGTAAATTGATGTCATCATTAGTCGACCTACTTGGAAAGAGGAGATAACTCTTTGGGTCATAACGCTTATGCGTAGGCTACCATTGATAAGCATCCGGAGATAGAGAGTGACACTGAGACAAAACTTTCAAGGAGGAAGAGATAGAGTACATCAACCTAAATAATGATGATGCCTTAGTGGTCTTTGTGAGGATGATTAATGCTTGGGTGAAGTGAGTCATGATTCACATAGAGAACTCTACTAACATTCTTTACTTTGATATTTTCTAAAAACTTGAACTATCAACTAATGACCTTATTTCAATGACTTCTTCACTGACAGAGTTCATCAACGACTTTATCCCTCCTCTCAGGATTGTGAACCTGTACGTCATATTTGGAAATGAGTCTTGCTTCAAAAAAATATTTGTCTCCTCAATGTATAACACAATCGTAGGCTGACCCACACTAAACAAATTGAGGGTGATGGTGTCGACTTACGACATGACGATGAAGTTCCTAAAGAGGGTCAACATCAGAGAGTTGAAAAGCAACCCAAGGGAGTCGTGCTAATGCTACCTGGTGGCGATCTCCCTACTGAGGAAAGCTTGACTAAGGCATTACCAATGGACCCCCAAGACTTGGTCAAATCCGTCTCACATCCCAAGTCAATGGAGCCACTGTTAAAGTGCTCCTAGATAAAGCCCGACACGATCGAACCATCAAGGTAGAAGCGATCCTTCCTGAGGAGAGGCAGGTGTAGCTTATCAACTTCCTCTTAAGAGAAGAATGAGGTGTTCTCATGATTGTTAAGGGACATGCAGAGAATCTACCTCAATGTAGCTCATCATCATCTGAACATTTCCCCATTAACGTGCGATCGATGAAATAAAGATCTCGTAAACTTACTCCTGACTACTAGTGAGTAGAATGAAACGAAACACGACCGAATTGATTAACTATAACTTCAATAACTAAACCATAATAAAAATTGTTGAATGCATGAACGAAAGACTCAATAATTATTATCCTATTGCAGCTATCTTTGAATTATATGTCCAATTTGAAACAAATATATTCTTTCATTCATATTCAATTTCGTTTGAAGTTCAAACAGAGCAAGTTAATCTCTGCAAATACTATTAAACACTATTTGGGAATGAACTAAGGATTGCTTTATATAATTTAAATCGATAAAATTATAATATCACAATTATTTAGCCAAGTCTTCTAAAATATAACGAACGAATAAAAACTAAAAAATATACATATTATCCCACTCTTCCATACAGTCCTCATTTGAGAATTTGGAATCAACTTTGAACAGTAGCTTAAATCACCTGACTTACCTGAATCTAGCTAACAAGAAAAACAATATCAACAATTATAAAAAAGAGGCAAATATTACAAAAAAACAAAAAAACACATTTCCGTCAAGAAGGGATAGGCCTACGGAAATAAAAAGCAAACGGAACAAATGCAGAGAGCCACATTTGACATGTTCTAATTTAAGATCCTCTAACTGATGTTAGACTACATGCTAAATGTCAAAGCTAGACAAAAGCTGTTAATATTTGCTAAATCCAAAACAAACTAGTAGATAAACATCATTTTGTTCAAACCAACCACAGCTTCACAATCAGAACAACAAAAGTCACGGACACTATGAATGAGTCCAATGGAAATGGAAGGATTACTCCTTGGAGGACTTGTTAATGAGTGACTTGTGAATGTGAGGGATGACTCCACCACCAGCAATAGTGCCCTTAATGAGGGTGTCCAGCTCCTCATCCCCTCGAATGGCTAGCTGAAGATGGCGTGGAGTAATACGCTTCACCTTAAGATCCTTGCTCGCATTCCCTGCAAGCTCCAACACTTCAGCTGTCAAATACTCCAATATTGCTGCCGAGTACACGGCTGCCGTGGCACCAACACGACCATTAGCTTGAATCCTCGACTTCAGGTGCCGATGAATTCTGCCGACAGGGAACTACAGAGCACACAACAACAATTTAGAAGCATGCAGATATAATATTTTAATGAATTCTAACAACTAACAGACAAGTTTTTTTCCCTATTTTCCTTAAGAGCATATACTTTACAGATAAGTTTCATCAACACATATGGTGACCACACAAAAAATGGAGCAGACAGGGATATCTCGCCATGTAAGTATTATGTGATTTCCATCTTCTTAAGTAATATAATCCAACTTCTTGGCTTCAAAAGAAACAGAGATTATAACATGATTTTTTAGATCAACACTAAAGAGCTTACAAATTTGAAAGATATTAAGGTTACATCAATAATGAAGAATGAAATTAGCAGACAGGGACATCTCGCCATGTAAGCATTATGCGAGTACAATCTACTCAAGTCATTCTAACTTCTTGACTTCAAAAGATCCGGTAAGAACCAGTAAGTCAAACCTTGACGTCAACAATGAAGAATGAAAGTACAAAACTGATGCTCAATTCTCAGGAGCAATTCTTCAGAACCCTACTGCCTAAAAGGTAAGCAAATAGGAACAAGCTAGATAACCATGCAAAGTGTTAATTAACAGTACACAATTAAGTTTATTATTCTCACTTACCAAGTATTTCCACTTTCCATCATTGAAATAAGACAATGACGATGATGACAACAAGAACAAAACCATAAAGTCCCAACTATTTGAAGTATATGGATTACAGAAACAAGAAATTGTCAAATTATAAAACATTAAATTTTAAGTATTATTTATCAGTGTAAATCCCTAGACAATAAGAAATCACACAAGTATAAACACTCAAAGAAGCCAATATCTTACTATCAGAACAGCATCACCGCCAGGATAACATCAACTATACCCTTTGGCAAATGAACAGTTTAAAAGAACAATAAATATGTGCCCCATGTAACAGACATTTTAATACAGAGAACTATCTTATTTGACCCATCTACAAACAGGATGAGCTTTTAACAACCATTTTCTATCAAGAAAATAAGTATATGATAGCCCAAGGTAACAAAACAAGTTTACAACAAGCTTATCGTCATATTTGCCATAAGCAAACACCCATGAGCTTCAGCCTCATAACAATTTGTCAATGCCATAATGTCCTTTATTCCAAGTATTTCAAATATCAATGCCATAACAAGGTTCAATGAACTGTTACTTTACCAACGGTATACTGAAGCCTGGACTTTAGAAAAAATAAAAATGACATTTGAATTTGTAGCCTAGACTTTAGAAAAGGTTTTATCATCCAGGTTGTGTAGGCTATTTAACGACCATCCATACTGTCACGGACAATAATGTAAACAAGGTGTTCGATGAAATGCTCATGTTTGTCCGTGTCCTTCGGTTTGTGTACATACCTTATACAGCAAGTAGCGGGCTTGCAGTACGCTTAACAGCCCAAGTTTGATTTGCTTTGTGACCAATTTTGGCTTATAAATACGAGTGTGTTTTGTAAGCACTTGTGGGGACTTCGGTCTGTAATGGACCATTATTTTTTGTGTGCAACCTCTCTGAGTTTGTAATGTCTATGGGTGTAATTTGTATCTGGCTTTATAAAATGTTTGCTTTAGCAGTTGCTTGTGGATCCCGTGGGAATTGCTTCTTCTGGTCCGTTTTTTCTTTTGTAAGTCTAAGGGACTAGGAGATCTCGGGGAGGGCTGACCTTTGCGGACGGACACGCATGGATGCCGCACGGCTTAGGCAAAATCAGCTAAGCTCGTGACAATGTGGTATCAGAGCGGGACAAGCACACGCAGAAACACTTGTCATACAAACGTGGGGGACCTAGCTGGGCTGTGTGGAGGACAGCCAGCACGCGCAACCGTTTGGGGGAAATGGACATTGAGATGTAGGGAAAGGAGTCGCTCAGAGGAGCGGGCATCTAGACTTGGCATTCAGACGAATGACCAACCCACCCTTTGCGCGAGAGGCACCACGAGGACAAGCAAGCAAAGAAGAATGTGTAACGCACAAAGATTGGGACGGTTGAGTTCGAGCTATAGCTCGACGTTGGCAACCAAACTTGATGGTGCTCAAGGCAAAGCGGGGCGCTTGGTAAGAGATGAGACCGTGCAAAGTGGGAGGTGTTGCGTAACCACTGAAAGAGTTGTGCAAAACTCACAGAGGTGAGGGGAATTACTAACTTGAAGGATTCGGTACTTATGCAAGGGCTTGTACACGGACGACAGAGTATTCGTGGCCATCCTAAGGCGCGATCAGAACTCGGCGCCATGGAGCATCAGAACTTTCTCTTCGACATGGAAAGGATACGTCCGTAGGCGATTGAAATGTGCAATAAGTTAAGCACATTGCTAGACCTTGAAGGGTGCAGTGGAGACTGTATTGGCGAAGGGTCGCAATCTAGCAAGTGCATTTGCGGGGGTAGAATAAGGCACAAGTTGTTCAGCAAGACGGAGTAGTCCAAAGGGGATGGTGGTCTCCGAAACTTCCAGTGGGAAGTATGTAAAAAGGAAAGTTGCTCCACAGGACAGATATCCAGGAGGGATAAGTCTTAGTTCTCTAGAGGGAGAATCATGTGCAACGGACCGCACATATCGCACATATTGAGGAAGAGGTTCTCAAGGTAATATCTCCATAAAGCTCAACGGACCGAGCGAGTGACGTGGAATCATCGCATGATCTCGAATGAGGTAATGCATTGGTGGATGCATTTCGAGATCAAGTGGGGGAGTAATCCAAGGCAACATCATATGAAGGCACACTTAGAGTCGATGCAAAAATCAAACTCAACGGAGGGCTGACCCGTGGAATGGTGGACGCGAGGGCCACTATCAACTCAATGCAAATCGAGGAGCGGAGCGACTTGGGTGGAACTGGGTAAAGTATCCAAGCCGCATAAAGGGAGTTGACATAGAAGATGGAACATGGAGCGGAGGCACAGAGCTTTCCTTAGACAAAGGTCAAGGGCATGAACTCTTGTAGAGGCAAGAGTGGGATCATGTCGTTTCATGGGTTCTTCATTCTGATGGGGCGGACTTATCTTGCATGGTGCCAAAGATAAAGGGAGCTTCGAGGCACATGCAAGCTATCTCAGAGATGCATTTGACGGAGTAACTAAGATAATTCAACTTGCGAAGGCAAAGTTGGGATCAGGAGACCTTAGCAGGGAGCAAGAGGACGCAGAGGCGGATACTCTTGAAGAATATGCCACAGTGTTGCCATTCGAGTTGTCAGGAACAGTGGTGCATAGCAGAGATTGTGCTGGTAGGGGATAGAGGCCCAGGATCCAGACAATGGTGCATCAATTCTAGCGAAGTCAGGGGGACTTCATGAGCTACTAGGCGACGGACTGTCCTAGAGCTATGCTTCGTCTAGGTGTGACCCAAGAGTGGGTGGACGAAGGTGAATTGCCAAGGGAGCGAACTAAAAATCGGAGATGGCGGAGGCCCTACGATGTGTTGGCAGAGGCCACACGTTGAGAAGTCGTAGTCCGAGTTCATCACACGAGAATTTGTATGCAATAGAGATGTCACCAGGAGGCGATATGGTACAGCGGATCGTGGTGGAATAGTTCGTGGCAATGCAATACAGGCAATCATGTCCCGTGAGGGACAAGATCATGCGGAGGTATGATCAGGATGCATTTGACGGAGTAACTAAGATAATTCAACTTGCGAAGGCAAAGTTGGGATCAGGAGACCTTAGCAGGGAGCAAGAGGACGCAGAGGCGGATACTCTTGAAGAATATGCCACAGTGTTGCCATTCGAGTTGTCATGAACAGTGGTGCATAGCAGAGATTGTGCTGGTAGGGGATAGAGGCCCAGGATCCAGACAATGGTGCATCAATTCTAGCGAAGTCAGGGGGACTTCATAAGCTACTAGGCGACGGACTGTCCTAGAGCTATGCTTCGTCTAGGTGTGACCCAAGAGTGGGTGGACGAAGGTGAATTGCCAAGGGAGCGAACTAAAAATCGGAGATGGCGGAGGCCCTACGATGTGTTGGCAGAGGCCACACGTGGAGAAGTCGTAGTCCGAGTTCATCACACAAGAATCTGTATGCAATGGAGATGTCACCAGGAGACGATATGGTACAGCGAATCGTGGTGGAATAGTTCGTGGCAATGCAATACAGGCAATCATGTCCCGTGAGGGACAAGATCATGCGGAGGTATGATCATGAGTTACTGGGAGCTCCACTTTGGTGTACGACACAACAAAAAAAAAGACTATGGATTCAAGGAGTGAATGTCGTGGTACCGCAGAGGCGGGTCTTCGTGTGTACATCGGAGCTTGCACTGGATGAAAGCCTTAGTCATCAGCATATGGGGGCTGTATACCACCGAGGAAGAAGTCCAAGTGAGTCCCATGGAGGAGGACGTGATCATGTGAATGATCAGGAGCTACTAGGAGCTCCACTTCGGTGAACAATGCAACGACATGAAGGGTTGTGGATTCAAGGGGTGAATGTTATGGTACCGCAGAGGCGGGTCTTCCGTGTGTATGCATCGAAACTTGCATCAGATGAAAGCCTTGGTCATCAGCATATGGGGGCTATGTACCACCGAGGGAGAAGTCAGATTGCAAGTACCAGTGAGTCTCATAGAGGGGACTTGATTATACAAAGGTATGATCGGAGCGGTTGGAGAGTTGGACTACTTCAGTGCTCACATTCGCTTAAGGGAGCCCGACAAGTCAGAGGACAAAGCCGAGTAAGTGAACGTTGCTACCAAGCAAGCTAAGGAGAACAGAATCGGCGCAAGCCCTGCAACAAGATGGTAGAGGCCATACATGAGAGTTGCAGTCTGTCTTTCCATCGACCAAGGAGGACTGCTAGGAGGACACAGTGGTGTTGAAGCAGGTTGTCGAAAGGGGCGAGGAAGCGACGACGAGTCCAGTGGGGCTCAGCTACCCAAAAGTAAAGCGTCGGTTAGAAAGGAGGTGGACTCGGAGGAGCACCACAGTGCAGCAGAGGCAGATCTACCGATCGCGAAGGAAGGGATGCAGATGCAAGGCAACGGATAGTAGGGCTATGGGCTTGGTAGCACCATGGTACCGCAGAGGCCGGACTTCCGTGGAGTCATCGATCCCTTGCTCTCATGGAGGGAGAGCGCATTGGTCGTAAAAGGGGCCAAGGAGGTGGAGAATGCAAAAGCAAACTCCAAGTACCAAGACAGGGCGGAAAGGCAGAGGCCAAGGAACTTCATAAGACCGGTGTCGATGAGCTTCTCATCAAGATAGCCGAAATTAAGGGACTTTGGGTTGATGCAGGAGTGCTCGACCAAGGAACAAAATAGGCAGTACGCGGTACTCTACCTTTTCTACTCAGAGGAGTAGGCAGCAAAGGTGATGGAGAAGATGATACAATCCCAGAGACGACTAGATCTATCAAAGACTTACTCCAAGTTGGGAGACTCCAAGTTGGGGTAAACTTTTTGCTATTTTCGGGCAAAACTTATTGCATTCCAGAAGTTCAATGGCAGTGAGAAGGCGAATCACAGTAGCTAACTCAATGCAAGGAGTGCAAACACTTTTAGTGCTTCAGAAGTGTGAGCAAAGAGCGGGCGAATGTTAATAACCAGCTCAATACATAAAGTACAAACTCGAGGAGGCAAGCGAAATAGAGTAACCTTTGCCTTCTCAACTCAAGAAAATGAGCGAAACTGAGTACCCCAATTCTCTTAACTCGAGGAGGTGAGCGAAGCCAAATAACCTTGCCTTCTCAACTACTAAATGAATGGGTGAAATCAAGTATCTCAGTTCTCTTACTTATCCAGCAGAGGAGCTCTGCATAAGTTCAGTGACCCTTCAAAGAAAGCTTATGAAAGACAATAGTTGTCAAATTCTCACCATTGGTGATCAGTACTACTGAGAGTAGATTGTCCGCTTCATTTCCCAATTGACTAATCGAAAGCGGGAGTGATGCGAACATACTTGGAAGTGACAACTAAACGTGGAAGAAGGATCAATGAGCAAACATTGTGGAGGAAGGACCTCAAAAACCTTAAAGTCTGTGAGGCGATGCTCGTCAAAGTTCCAACAAGCATCCACCCAGTTCAAGCAACATGAGTATACTGTGATACTAGCACATAATAAGGCAGGTCTTTTCCTTCATCAGAAGGATCCGTGAGAACCAACAAGGAGCAGCACAACTCAGCCAACCCCACACCAGATTCAGTCATTGGTGAGTTGAAACAGCATGGTGGATCAGAGTTCGACTACTCAACAACAGCGACGGAGAGTGGCTGGGAGCCAAAGGGGCGTGTTGCAGCCAAAGCAGAAGATTAAAGATTCAGCAGAATGCGAGGAGATGCAGCGTCTACAGTGGCTTCGACGAGGACGTCGAAGGAATAAGTGGGGGAGAATATCACGGACAATGATGTAAACAAAGTGTTCGATGAAATGCTCATGTTTGTCTGTCTTTCGGTTTGTGTACATACCTTGTACAACAAGTAGCAGGCTTGCAGTAGGCTTAGCAGCCCGAGTTTGGTTTGCTTTGTGGCCAATTTTGGCTTGTAAATACGAGTGTGTTTTGTAAGCACTTGTTGGGACTTCGGTCTATAATGGACCATTATCTTTTGTGTGCAATCTCTCTGAGTTTGTAATGTTCATGGGTGTAATTTGTATCTGACTTTATAAAGTGTTTGCTTGAGCAATTGCTTGTGGATCCCGTGGGAATTGCTTCTTCTAGCCAGTTTTATCTTTTGTAAGTCTAAGAGACTCTAGGAGATCTCGGGGAGGGCTGACCTTTGCGGACGGACACGCATTGGTGCCGCACGGCTTAGGCAAAATCAGCTAAGCCCGTGACAATACGTAGCAGTCACAAGTTGTCAATCAAGCTCATTTTCAGTTGAAATGCATATTCTAAGATAACTCTGAATCCCAGAAATGATATTTGCAATAATTATGTCACAAACATATGACCAAAACCAACATCAGATGCTCATTGAAGTCTGACTGACCTAAATATCTCATCTGAGAAACTGGTTGATCCAATCAACCCAAAGATGACACTGACCAGCCATTATCAACATAATTCAGATCATTTACAACACCAATATTCAACAAATGGAACCTAATTAACCCATTTTTATGATCCAAAAACATCAAAATTAACATGTAGCAAAATTTCTCAGCCTACATTGAAAATAATATTTTTAATATTAATAAGGAAGAAAGATAATATCAGAATTCATGCTACTTAAAAATAGTACATTGAGCTGAAGTAAATTAATCAGCATAAGGCCAAGCAGAAAGAGAAGACAAAAAAACTAGATTTAGACAAGCACAAGGAACCTTGATGATTAGAGGATGCAAAGTGACTCTTCTTTTGGGAGCAATCTCCTCTTTGCAAGCAATTTATGGAGCTGCTGGTGGCAGCCCACTGTTGTATGACAGTGGGTGAAAAAGGAACAAAAGACAACCACTGATAAAGATGGAACTAAGCAAGAGGAGATAGAGATGGAGATGGAGAAAAAATGTGCTAGTTGGAATTAGGCGATGGAGGTGACACACACATTGTCACGGACAAAAAATAAACAAGGTGTTCGATGTAATGCTCATGTTTGTCCGTGTCCTTCGATTTTTGTACATACTTTGTACAACAAGTAGCGGGCTTGCAATAGGCTTCGCAGCCCTAGTTTGGTTAACTTTTGTGACCGGTTTCGGCTTGTAAATCTGAATTGTGTCATGTAGGAACTTGTGGGGACTTCGGTCTGTGATGAAGCTTGACCCTTTGTGTGCAACCGTTCAGAACTTGTGAAGTCCATGGTTGTAATTTATATAGGCTATATAAAGTGTTTGCTAAAGTTGTTGCTTGTGGATCCCGTTGGAAACGCTTTCTCTGATTCGTTTTCTCTTTTATAGGTCCTAAGAGACTATAGGAGGTTTCGGGGAGGCTGACCTTTGTGAACGGACACACAAGGGTGCCGCACGACTTAGGCAAAACCAGCTAAGTCCGTGACAGATGGTATCAGAGCGGGACAACACATGCAAAAACACTTGTCATGCAAACGTGGGGGACCTAGCTGGGCTACGTGAAGGGCAACCAACACGCACGATCGTTTGGGAGAAACGGACATGGAGATGTAGGGAATGGAGTTGCTCAGTGGAGCAGGCATCCATGATTGGCATTCAGAGGAATGACCAACCCTTTGCATGAGAAGCACCACAAGGACAAGCAAGCTAGAAAGAATGTGTAGCGCACAAAGGTTGGGATGGCTGAGTTTGAGCTATGGCTCAACGTTGGCAACCAAACTTGACGGTACTCAAGACAAGCGGGGTGCTTAGTAAAAGACGAGACCGTGCAAAGTGGATGTATTGCGTAACGACTAAAAGAGCTGTGCAAAGCTCACAGAGGTGAGGGGAATTGCTAACTCGAAGAATTCAGTACTCATGCAAGGGCTTGTATACGGACGATGAAGTGTTCGTGGCCGTCCCAAGGCGATCGGAACTCGGCGTCATGGAGCATTGGAACTTTTTTCTTCGGCATGGAAAGGATACGTCCGTAGGAGACTGAAGTGTGCAACAAGTTCAGCGTGTTACTAGGCCTTGAAAGGTGCAGCGGGGGCTGTATTGACGAAAAGTCGCAATCTAACAAGTGTATTTGTGGGGGCAAAACAATGCACCGGTTGTTCAACAAGACGGAGGAGTCTAAGGGGATGGTGGTCTCCAAAACTTCCAGAGGGAAGAATGCGAAGAGAAAAATTGCTCCAATAGGACAGATATCCAGGAGAGATAGGTCCTGGTTCTCCGTAGGGAGAATCATGTGCAGCGGACCGCACATATTGAGGAAGAGTACCTCAAGACAATATCTCTACAAAGCTCAACAGACCGAGTGAGCAATGAGGAGTCGTTGCATGATCTCGAATGAAGTAATGCATTGGTGGATGGATTGTGAGATCAAGTGGGGGAGCGACCATGGCAACATCATACGAAGGCACACTTAGAATTGATATGGAAATCGGACTCAACGGAAGGCTGACCCGTGAGATGGTGGGCGCGAGGGTCACCATCGACTCAATGCAAATCAAGAGGCGAAATTGGAAAGAGGTGAAGGACATAAACTATTGTAGAGGCAAGAGTGAGATCATGTCGTTCCATGGGTCCTTCATTCTGATGGAGCGAACTCATCTTGCATGGTGCCAAAAACGACGGGAGCTTCGGGGCACATGCACATTGTCTTAGAGATGCATTTGACGAGAGGAATTAAGGTGATTCAACTTGCGGAAACGAAATTGGGATCAGAAGGTCTTAGCATAGGGCAAGAGGACGTAAAGGTGGGTACTCTTAAAAAATATGTCACGGTGTTGTAATTCGAGTTATCATGAAGAAAGTGGTGCACAGCGGAGATTGTGCTGGTGGGGGATAGACGCCCAGGATCCAGACAATGGTGCACCAATTTTAGCGAAGTCGAGGGACTTCGAGAGCTACTAGGCGACGGGCTGTCCTAGAGCGATACTTCGTCTGAGTGTGACCCGAAAGTGGGTGGGCGAAGGTGAATTGCCAAATGAGCAAACACAATTGGAGGTGGCAGAGGCCCTACGATGTGCTGGCGGAGGCCCTACGATGTGCTAGCAAAGGCCACACATGGAGAGATCGTAGTCCGAGTTCATCACACAAGAATCTGAATGCAATGGCAAGGGGGATGTAATGCTCATGTTTGTTTATGTCCTTCGATTTTTGTACATATTTTGTACAACAAGTAGCGAGCTTGCAGTAGGCTTGGCGGCCCTAGTTTGGTTGGCTTTTGTGGCTAGTTTCGACCTGTAAATCCGAGTTGTGTCATGTAGGCACTTGTAGACTTCGATCTGTAATGGACCTTAACCCTTTGTGTGCAACCATTTAGAGCTTGTGAAGTCTATGATTGTAATTTATATTGGCTATATAAAGTGTTTGCTAAAGTGGTTGTTTATGGATCCCATTGGAAACGTTTTCTTTGACCTGTTTTTTCTTTTGTAAGTCCTAAGGGACTATAGGAGATTTAAGTTTGACCTTTGCGAACAGACACGCAAGGGTACCACACGACTTAGGCAAACCAACTAAGTCCGTGACAACACGTAGCTTCTAATGATAAAGGGAAGGGAGACAGAGGGGAACCAAGAGACATCAGTTATAACCAAGGAGAATCATAGTGGTGCAGGGTTTTAACCAAAGCAAGAAGTATGTTCAAGGCCCCATGGCAGTCAACATCAGTTAGTTACCCACCTTTTTATGGACTTAAATCAGAGATTAAATTGACATCCAGAAAATATAGGAAAAGAGGAAGCAAACAAGGCTAGCTCACTAAAGAAAAGAAACCCTTGCAATGGAGCGACTGTCGTTTGTTATGGCAATAAATGTCAAAATTAACAAATTGTTGCCAATAACAACACAGATATGAGTCAATTTATATAAAATCCACTTAAAAAGAATGCTGGACTATTATATCAAATTTTGATCAATTTAGTGATTGTATAACAGAGGCATCAATGAAAGATATAAATCTTTACATAATGAACATGACAACTATGCCCATAGACCTTGGCTCAGGGTAACTAACACCAATGATGAAATGGAAGTCCAGAAAAAAAAGTAGCATCACAGTTTCATGCCTAGAGCATTTGGTAGGAATGGACAAAAATAAGAAAAGATAAGAAAAAGTTTGGAGACAAAATGATAATTTTAAAAAGAAAGAGGAGATCAGCAGAGGAAAAGCGACTTGAAGCACGATTGAAAAGGTTGGTATAAAGGAGTTCCATCCGACCACAGGAAAAAATGGCTTCGGATAGGGTTCAAAAGGTTAATACAGGAAGGTACCATCCTACCACATGGTTGCATCCATTCTAGATTGTAAGCTAATTTAGAAGAATTCCATTTCACCAGCCAAATGCTACACAGTTATGAATGGTCACATTAAACTCAGTCAAAGGAGTTTAACGAGGATATCCCAGAACAAATCAGCCCATCTAAATCATGGGTAATAATAACCTTCTTCCATTTACCTACTAACCCACACATAATCCACACATTAGCATCCAAACAAAAATAAAAAAGAGACCAGAACAGGATTATTTAAACTATTTGTTAATCATTTTAACCCCAAGCCAAACGCAGGATTGAGCAGCTCATGTCATGAAAATACTTTACCTGCCTAAGAACTTTTTAACTTATTTTTGTTTGGCATAACAACCATGATAAGTATCACCAGACAAAAAAAGTAACCCCACCCAACCAAATGGGACCTAGTGTTGGAAAACACTCCAAGCAAAAGCAAACATCTTAGCAAGTAAAACTTAATGCCAACAACGAACAGTTTAATGCCAACAGCGACTGCCAACAGTTCAATGCCAACAGAGAACGTTTTACTCTTAGCAAGTAAAACTTAAGTTTACAAGAACGGCAACTACCCTTTAATGCTCTTAGTTCTGTTTGTGTTGGGGGAAGAGAGACAAAAACATCTCAAAGGCAAATAGCCACAAAAAATGTTCGGCATAAAAAATATGATCCTAAACGAATAATAATACTATTTTAATTACCCAGATTGATCCAACATATTCAATATCCTTCCAGAGTCCACTGCATGTTAAATTGCCAACATTTATAGCTGTGTAAAACAACAATAATTCACTTTAATAACAGGGTAGTGCACTTGCAAGGGAGGCATAATGTGCCAAAATGACTTGACAACAGCAAGATGAATCGAACAGTCCCATGTAAACGTAATCAACCATTCACAGCCAACTTTATCTGAGAACGAACCCTTATATACGGAAAGCAGAAGGGAATGACGAAGGGTAGAAAGAGGTGAACAGATCTTACCTGCAACCCGGCTCGGGCAGACCGGGAAATCGGCTTCTTCTTGTCTTTGTCCTTGTTCGCCGCCGTGGTCTTCGCCGCGAGGAGCCCCTTTCCTCCTTTTCCCGCCATCTCTCGACCCACTAAAGCCCAAACAAGCGAAGCAAACCCAGATCAGAACATAAAAAAGCCCAAGGATTGGAATTACAACGCTAAATCCACGAATAACACCTCCGCTAACGACAGCCGAAAACCAGAAACAGCAGTAGAGCAGAGGAATTTGCCGAAGACCGCTTCGAGAGCCTAAAATCGGACACCAATCACGAAGGGACACAACTGATAGGCCCGATCAGAGCCAGGAGGTGAAGAAACCCTAACCGAATCCACGAGGAAATGCCCAAGATCGGAATCAAAAGGGAGGGAGGGAAAGAGCGGACGAGAAGTTACCTCTGCCTCCTCTCGCGCTTTCTTATCTCGACGCCGAAGCGGGCGTGAGGGAAGTCGAATAAAGAAACCGATGAGGGGGTGTAATAGGAATAAAACTAATGGAGATCGGGGGAGAGTCTGGTCGGTGGGAGGCGGTTACTTTTACAGGGCCAATAGGAACTCTCCGGTAATGGAAACTTTCTCTTCTACCCTCATAATTTGCCTTTATGACGGAGATGAGCGTCGAGAGAGTCGGGAGGTATAATGACGAAAATAGCCTCACTGCAGGGTTCGGTTGACTTCCTTGTTGGGCTAAACCCAAACATCCCGCCCGGATCATGTGATCCCGGTCCGATTCGAGGGTTCCGATGATGGAAGAACACAATCCAATTAAACGAACATATCGGATCAGTGTCGTCGATGGAGTCCGATAACCCGATAATCCAACAATAAATTTCAAGTATGACCCTCCTTTTGATGTAGTGGATTCGATCAAGTGTTTTAAGACGATGAGCAAGTGTAAGTGTCAACCTGAAACAAAGCCTTTCTTATGCCAAAATGTGGGAGGGAGAACAGGTTTGGAAACATTATCCATCATTATCTAAATTGTGGAACCAAATGGACAAAATTACACAACAGAAAACTGTAAATTTTGGTCATTCTTGGTGTCAGTGGAGATTGCAGGCCGTAAAAGAGAAAAAAGTCTGCCATGGATTTGAGAGCTGCGGCTGCTGCAGTGAATGATGTGGCTGGAAGTGTTGCTTCTTGTTCTAGCAAACAGCCAGATGCTGCTTCTATTACGGAGAAAAGGCTGAGACTGGCTGATGTGGTAATGAAGGATCTTGCTGTGGGATTTGTTTCTGAGAGCTCTAAATTATTTTAGTGGTGCTTTCTGATATCGACAAAATTGCAGCCAAGCAATGTCTGATGATTCATGGTAAATTCTCGGTGTCATGAGCTAAGCAAGCAAACACAAATCCATACGAGTATGTTTTAACTTTTACAGACACTCTTCCCGCTTATAGAGTTTGATGATAAATCCAATGGCATCATCTGGCACTTTTATGCTGGGATGAATTTATAACATTTAAGGATTTGTGTGTGTGTGTGTGTGTGTTTATGAGGTCATTTTACATAACCTTTGAGGATAATTTAATTGTCTCAGCAAAAGTGTTTATTAAGCAGAATTTTTTTTGCCTTTGGCTTGATCATATCAGAAGTGGCTGTACACCAACAGGACAAAGGATTAGGCCAAAATGACTTCCAGTTTGGGATGGGATGGGAAGGAATTGTTACTTCTCAATGCAGATATCCATGACTCTTACCTACCTTCTGCGTTGTCAAGAAGGCAGGAACTCTATCCTTAATTATATGTGGGGCTATCTCTGGATAAGACCACACTAAAGAAGTCATCAATCTTACCACTTGAGAACATGATGTTCTACTTCTTCCTACCAACCTCATCAGCACTTGAGAACAATTAGTGATGATGCAACTGACAACCAGATAATTGAGCCATTTGTGTATCAAAAACTGGCACCAGCAAAAGTTCAGTTTAGCAGAGGAGATTAAAAGAAATAAGAAAAAGACACCTGTAGATGTTCCCAAGTTTTAATTTGGGTTGGCTCAAACTAAAAAAGTATTTTTGTCTTCAAGTTTCACATTTGCTTTGGTTGATACCAGCTATCCAAAACTTAAACCACCAAAATGTTGGTGGCCAACTACCCCTGATTTATAGATTCCAGTTTGATGAGAGTAAGCTAACCAGAACACTTCAGAAGACACTTTTACAATGAGTTAACAGCTTGATTCTGCTTCGAACAAATTAAAGTACAGAGAGAGAAAAAACAAGGTAATCAACTTAATTAAACATCTTAAAGCATGATAAACTCTTTTTAAGTAATTTAGCATTCTCTGTGATGGCTAAGTAAGGTAATGAATGGTCTTACATATATGAACAAGTTGTTGATCAATGTTTGTGGAGTAATTTAGTCAGATGTGGTTCTGTAGAACAATCCTCTGGCGTAAGCAGATTAAAGAATAGTCTTGAGAGCAATTACCTTATGGCCAGTATGTATGAAGTGCAGCAATCATTGTGACATATGATGCTAATTATTTATGTTTTGAGATGAATATTTGATCAAAATAACTCATCTCTTGATTGCATTAGTACACTCAATGTAAAATATGAGGAATACATCCTTTGACATGGAGGTAATTTATAATGGCTATTTCAAAATGATCATTTAACACAATCCACACAACAAAGACATGAACTTAACTTTTACTTGACCTTTTTTCCCTTTTGTAATTTACAATATGTTAGTTCTTAAGTAGCTTAAGCTCAGACCAGCCGACAATAATGACCAACAAACAAACCAACATTTTAGTCTACCTTCTTCACTGCAGAAACTTTCTTTTTAGCTGACCATATGCAAGTTGAAATGATAATGAAGGATTTATAATCATGAGTTTGTAGGTGAATTAGACCACCACCCCAACTAGCCTTAGAAAGAGAACATCTACCTTCAAAGTTACTCAAAATCATTGAATGTGGCCCACCAGTCACCTATTATTCAATTTCCCAAAACTGGATCCAAGAATTTGATTATATAACTTTTTTTTACTGTGATCTGAGAGTTTTTTTTTTTTTTTTGTCTGTGATACAAATTTTCCTAGTTCCAACACTAACTTCCTTAATTCCACTTCTTATTTCTCCAACCAGGACATTCTTGATACAAGATTCAAGAAAGTTTCAAGAATGTAGTTTGGTGAAGGAGTGCAAGCAAACATGGGTTTTGGGACCATCCTTGGGTGCTCCATGACCACTGGATAAAACCTAGTGACTTCCTTCTGAACCAAAGCTATGAGAGATGTTACTGAAGAAAGTTTGATATAGCAACAGTTGAGAGCTGAAGGGCCCTGAGGCTCCTACAAGATTAGGACATCTATCCAACCCTTGGGGTCTACAACACACCCTATTTATCATCTTCAACTGTAAAGCTTTTGTGTCAAGGGAACTGCACAACTCCAGCAATCATCCTGGAACAAGGCCTTCAATCTCAAACTAAGAGACCAAATTCTGCATCACAACACATATCAATGGTGATTGATATAAGGATGTGTTCAATGATATTATTATTGAGGACCCTTAGGTAGAAATTAAATAGTTAATCTTTGCACGGATTGTATATTAATTTATTGCATGATTAGATTCTGATCGAAAATTACAAAACAAAATATGTCAACTCTCCGCTGATGCCACCATGCAAATTTACATTAATTTCACGAAACATTTTTTTTTTTTTTTATAAAGGTGCGTTCATGTTCATCACCAAAAAAATATATCTCAACCCAAGCCACTCGCACCATCACGTAGTGTACGATGGCGATGTGACGCTCGGGCCCTCATCAATGCAATTATATAAGAGTATATATCCATGTGGATACGTCATAAGTTTGACAGGGACGAGTGCACCAACACGAAGATGACTTATCCCGAAGCGAGAATGACTTGATCGATGCACCTTTCTTGTGGATGTGGCTAACCGCGTCACATCCACGGATAAGCCAAGTTTAGCGGCACGCAATGCTCGAGTCCCCTCGACGCTTCCGTCGCCGATTGGACGCCAAGCGCTGTGCACGGCCCACACGCTACTTCATCGCCCCGACAACGTTTGTCACCTCCATCTTTTAATTATTTGTATGGATTAATTACTTACTCGTAAGCAATTCCTTTCCTCTCCCTCGCATTAACTTTGCCCACAAGTTAGCATATACATCCGGACGCGTGTCGAGATCTGACGATGCCTGGAACGGTGGTTTCCTTGATCGACGACATCGATACCGCCCGCGACGGTTTAAAAGGACGGAATAAACGTGATGCATTCACCACTGGAGATGACCATTAATAACAATGATGCCACCTCGGCAGTTCGCGGGCTACACTGGCGGAGTGGCAAAGGCGTGGTTATCGAGAATGAGTGCGTACAAGATAGTGATTTCGCGTGGCTCTGGGACAAAGTTGGGCCCCGTTGAAACCGCTGTCTGTGAAACGGGCCACGTACGAGAAACCGTTTTCCGTAAGGTTTCGGATCAAGATGCACAGGTGGAATCACACGTGTCGTCCTAGTCAACACTACCCACTCCACTCACCCACTTCGCCCATTCCCGACCCTTTAAAAAACCCGCTCTGGCTCCGCTCCTCCGGAACTCCCCAATCCCCCACGATCGCCACCGCCGGAGGACCTGAAGGAAATGGCCGCGAGATTCGACGTTTCCGGCCGATCGCCGTTAACTAGACGCCATGGATGGAGGCTGTGAGTCGCTCGCTTCCCGTGTCTCCCACGGAAACCTCGTCGCCAAGCGTCGTCTCGTCTTTTGGAGATCAGGAGTCGTTCCAGATCTGAACGATTGTGTTCCTCGATTAACTCTTGATTGCGATTCCGTTTCTCTGATTCTTGTTTGCGCTGCGGATCGCATATTTGGAGTGCCGATGTTGTAATTGATCTCCGGTTCCGGCGTCATTACCTCGATTTGATGTGGTGAGACGGAGTGTTGCTAACTTCCAGCTTCGAACAAGGGAGTCGTCCTTCCATTTTGGTCAAAATCATGCCGTTTCCTACGAAGATACAGCCGATCGATGTAATAGTGTTGGGGCGGAGCGATCTGGCAAAGCCGGTGCAGAAATCACGGCTGAAGCGGCTTTTCGAGCGGCAATTCCCCGGAGTCCTGAGAATCTCGTCGGCTGAGCGCCTCGCTGGCGGCGCCGATCTTGAGCTGAGCTCCATCTGCCTCGACAAGATGGTCCGCAATTTCATGGAGGACAACAACGGCGAGCAGATTTCCTACCGGAGCGGCCGAAGCCGTTGTAATTGCTTCCAAGGCAACTGCCACGACAGCTCCGACGACGACCTCGACTTACTTCCGTCCTCCTTCAACTCCGGCGATCCTCCGATCGTCTCCGCGGCCGAAGTTGTTAAGGTATCGGCGGTTTCTCCCAGAATCAGCTCCCCGTTGGTGCTCCCGTAAGATGACCCAAAGAAATATGGATCGTTACAGGGTTTGGTGGTTTGCGCAAGCCTTGTGGAGAGGAATCTCTTAGCGGATGCGTCCAGCGTCGTGGAGAAGAACAAGAACTGCAAGCGAAAAGACGAGCAGATGAAGGCCGTGGCCAACGGGCTCCGATTGCTCGGGTATGACGCCTCCATTAGCAAGTCGAGATGGGAGAAGACCCCCTCCTTTCCCGCCGGTACGTTCCTCCTCCGCCTACCCCCTGCCCGCAGTGTCTCTCCTACGTTTCCGTCCGGTGATGGCACGGGGGTGTTGACTGATGACTTGACGCAGGCGAGCACGAGTACGTCGACGTGATCGTCGCCGGCGAGCGGCTGTTGGTGGACGTGGATTTCCGGTCGGAGTTCGAGATCGCGCGGTCTACAAAGAGTTACACCGCGGTACTCCAGTCCCTGCCACCCGTCTTCGTCGGGAAGGAGGACCGGGTGGACCAGATCGTCGCCGTCGTGTCGGAGGCCGCTCAGCAGAGCCTGAAGAAGAAGGGCCTCCACTTCCCGCCCTGGCGGAAGCCAGAGTACATGCGCTCCAAATGGCTCGCCCCCTACGAGCGATCGACTCCCCCGGCGGATCCTCCGCCAGCAGCCCAAGCAGAAGAGTCTGGTGAATCGGATGGGAAAGCGAAGAGCGAGAACGACGGTATTGTCGGCGCCGCCGAGTCGGCAGTCCTGGTGGTAGCGTCGGCGTCGGCGTGGGAACCGCCGGAGGTGAAGCCCAAAGCGGTTCACAAGGGCGCCAAGGTTGTCACTGGCCTGACTTCCGTTCTATCCGAGAAACCTTAAATTTCCTTTGTATTATTGTAATTCTTTTCCTCGTTAGAGTAAATTCTTAAAAAAGGGAACCTCCGCCGTCCCCCTTCTCATCTTCTAAAAAAGAGAGAGGGGTTTGTAAGAAGAGACGTCTTATCGCTAAATTAGCAATAATAATAATAATAATAATATCTTGTTTAGTAATTTTGAGGGTGGCGCGGCAAATTGGGTGGTAAGTGTTTCTTTTGCTCACTCTTAATATTTTCTACCATCATATTCCTTATGACTTATTTTAATTATTATCAAGCTCTCCTGGATTACGAGGCGCCGGCCGCGGTGGTTCCCCAAGGGGGAACACAAAGCAAGATGACAATGCATCGAGAAAAGGTTTCTTTACTCCCCTCCATATCTATATATATATAGCCATAATTAATATTATTTAAATATTAGTACGATTGTGAGATGACGACAGTGCTGGTCACCGTCCTAGTTCTCCCATAACTTTCAATTATGTTTTTAATTAAAACTCAAATATAGAATACGTATTAAAATTAGATTCTAATTTATCAAATTTTGTTAAGGTATTTAGATTTATTTGTTTTATTTAAATTATCTCTTAAACCAATTTACTATAATACATCAAATGATGCTCGGAATGGTTGTGCTCGATTTTTTTATTACCCTCAGCCCCCACCATCGACCATCAATGACGTTGGAAACAAAAAAACACACCATCTTTCTCATTTCCTAATCTTTCCACGATTTTAATACTAACTTGCTTGATTGATGATTCCGTCAACAACGCCAAACACCATAGAGAGTGATTCTATAATTCTGCGAGCTGTAGTACTAATCCATTTATCTCCTGCCAACTAAACAATCTCATTGACCTAAAGCCAAAACCATTCCGCCTCTGGACCCTTCCTCGCGAGGCAAACTGCCCCACCATCCCTTCTTTTACCCCCCTCCTAAAGAAGAAGAAAGGAGGAGGGCGCATCAAAGGCAACGAAGTTCTTTTCCTCCTCCTCTGTTTCTGCTATTTGTCACCAACAAAACCGAAGGAAGATAATACCTATATCGTCATCTACGTCACCAGATTTGGTTCCGATTCTGATTGGAAACCTGCTCGCAATAATATTGATGATAGCGAAGTCTTGCTGCCCAACTACTCCATGTATGTTAGTTATATGTACGTATTAAATTAGGCTTAGAGCCTATGGCCGCCGCTACAGGGGATGATACTACAGGCAATGACCACCGACAACTATATTCTAGAGAAGGTAGGAGGAAGCGTGAGGATGGGAAAGGAAAAATTGAGGCACACTCTCATCTGGAAAAAAATCAATATACACAGTAAATTTTTCTCTGAAACAAATCCTGATCACCATTTTTTCGAAATCCATATCTAATCTTGACTTGAGCTCAACCAAACATGAATATATTTCTGCTTTTCTGATTAAGTTATTTCTCCAAATAATTTTGTGATCGACCAGTTTTCCAGTGATTGAACCAAGCTTTTGACATCTGACACTTCTTATGTGTTTTTATTTAGAACAAACAAGAAAAATGTTAGTCGCCAGAACCGTTTCATCATCCCAAGTGAACCGTGGGAGCTAAAGGAGGTCGTCTGGGCTTGGGCACCAAGGTCAACTTCTACTGATGTGGTTCAGTGACTCCATAGAAACAATATACACCATTTGAGCAGAAAGAGAAACACATCAAAGGTGTAGCAAGGTAGGGATTTGCACACTAAGTTTTCAGGGAGGGAATTAATCTATCTTGTCTGATCCTCAATAGAACCCCTTTGAAAACACATGTTTTCCTTAGTTCAGACTAGGTAAAAAAGAAACCAATGTAGGATAATGGAATGGAGAAAGAAAAAAGGGGTTAGAAATGAGCAAATTGCACAATGAAATCATAAAATAATTACCTACATCATGTGTTAAACTATATCAAAAAAACGATCATAGATGAGTTACCTATATTTCTTCATTCCTCACCAATTCAATTAATTACATCAGTATGATGGCCCCTCAAGCTTGTTGTCTAAAGACCATGTAGCACCAATAGTCTGTTAAAAAAAAACAACAAATAGTCAGTACAAATCACATGTTCAGTCTAATACCTACAAACTGGAATCAGGTTTTATAGCATAAACATTCTAGAATTACATCTACAACCCGCGCTTCGCTTTCAGAATATTCGTACTGTCAAAGACAGATACCATAATCAAAGCTTCTCGATCAAGGTCTTCCTATTTACAGAGACTGCACCCAATCGTAAATGTCAAAGACAGATATGGCAGGCTGATATAATGGAAATTATTTCAAATACACTCTGGATTTCTTCTAGTATTGACAGCTTTTAGCCACACAATCCTTGCTTGACATCGCCTAATTCCTTGAATGCAAATTCTTTCTCGTACAGATTTAAAATAAAAGGTTCCATGTTATAACAACTACTTGTTTTACCCACATGCCTCAGATTAAGATCAAATCTGAGGACAGAACATATAGCCTTGATCCATTCTTCCAAACCAACTTCAGCATCTTCTCCTCTCACATATTCTAATTGGTTTATAGCTTCCTTCGACACTCCATGCCTAAGCAAAACAAGACCTAACGGCTTGAATGTACCATCATCGGGTGGTATACCCGAGGCCAGCATGCAACGGAAAGTTTCCACAGCTTCCTTTGTTCTCCCATTAGTAGCGTACAAAGCTATCATATTATTGCAACTCAATGAGCTGGTCAGGAGTTGTAAGGTTTGCATCTCTTTAGCAATGCAAAAAGCTTCGCCAAGTCGCCCAAGTCTTTTGTACAAACACAGCATCATTCCATATGAAAACTCATTAGCCTTTCCACTGCATTTCAAGTTGTCAAAGATCTCTTCTGCCTCTCTTAGCATAACATTTTCACTGTAAAGATCAATCATGCAATTCGATGCATATACATCTGGACTGTCTTCCGACAATTTCATGAATTCATAAACCTCTTGTGCTTCTCTCAAGTATCCAACTTTTGTATAGAGTTTGATCAGAGAGTTACAAATTATTGAGTTGAGAGTCAAACCAGCACTCTTCATGGAATCAATGTATTTCATGGCTTCATGAACATTTCCAACTTCCGCAAATGCATTTATTAAAATGGAGTAAACAACAATATCGGGTTGAATTTTAAAGCTAATCATTTCTTTAAATAGATCTTCTGCTGTTCGAAATTCGCCGAGCTTAGCAAAGCAAGTCATTACCACTGAATATGGAATGCAGTCAGTTATGAAACCTGCCTCTTGCATTTTCCTGACATAGTATACTGCTTTATGAGGTAGTTCGGCAGCCGATAGCAACTGTATTATTGAACTATAAGTGCACTGATCTGGCACAACGTCATAGCCTATCATTCCATCAAACAACTCAACAGCCTTATTACAGTTCTTTTGCATCCCATAAGCCTTTATCATCACATTGAACACAAGAACACTCAGCTTTTGCTTGGACAAGCAACAAGAAAAAGCTTTCTCCACAAGATGGATGTGCCCTTTCTCCCCAAAAGCATCAATATTGGCAGAAAAGCACTCAGAACTCATTTTGTCACTGAACTTCTCAAACCAAGACCATGATTTATCAATCAACCCCAGATTTGTGTACATCCTAGTCAAAGCTGATTGTGTGTACTCGTCAATCTCAAGAGATAGTTCTTCCATCTCCATAATAAGAGCTTCTGCTTCTCCAACCATGTTTCTCACAGAATATGCATATAAAAGAATGCGGTAACTGACAATATCTGGTTCTAGACCAGCTACCTTCAACTTTGAAAAGTAACTAGCTGCTGTGTCAATATCATTCATCTTTAAATAGACTGAGATAAGTATGTTATATGTTCTTGTATCAGCGACACACTGGTGTTCATCCATCATTGTCATTAAGGAAGAGATTTCTTCCAGGCGCCCATTGTTACCATACACATGAATCATTGTATTGAAAGTGACCGTGTCTGGAACAATACCTTCTCCCAACATTTGTGTAAAGGTCCTTGAAGCCTTCTCGAGCTGCCCTGCTTTTCCATAAGTATCAATCAGCGTATTATACGTGTATAAGCTGTAACCCTTCTGTGTTTCACAATCAGCATAAACATCCGATGACCACTTTTGAAAGAACTGCTCCACCTTTTGGAACTTCCCAGCCTTTTTATACGTTTGGAGAATGACTCCCATTGTCACCTCATCTGGCTCCATTCCTTGCTTGTAGAGATCACTTAACCAGGCGAGCGCTGCTTTATTGAGACCTCCCTTGCAGTAAGCATTGATGAGTGTACCATAAGTTGAATTCGTCGGCATTATCCTATTGGATTGCATATCATTCCAGAACGACCCAACAAGATCCCATTTTTTAGCTTCCCCGAGAATCCTGAGCATGACATTGTAGTGAATCACATTGAGTTCGTAACACCCCTTTCTCTTAAACCAATTAAAGATCTCGACAGCCCTTCTCCAATCCGTTTGCTCTTTCAAAATTATAGTCCTCTCCTTGCTGCTGAGGCTGTCTTCCCATGGCTTCAGAGCCTCATCTAAATCTGGAAAAGTTTCCAGTGCCCGCAAGACCGATGGAATACACCCTCCATACGAAACCGACTTCGATGTTCTCTTGACTTTGGATTTGACAGGATAATTATTTCCCCCAAGTTTTAGTCTTGCACAAATCCCACTCTTCACTGCTGATGGACGAACAATATCTCGAAACAAAATCTGATTTTTCCCTTTCTTGTGATACACAAACCCCAGCGACAGAAGATTCTCAGCAGGCGCAACTCCAGCGACGTCCGGCGTTGCCGGAATCCGACAACGCAACATGCCAGACTCTAGCAAATCATATGTCACAATCGAGGAACAAAAATGGAGGAAGATGGCAACAAAACCAATCAAATCTTCGACTAAGAACACCGTACAGATCTGGTTGAAGGACGTTACAAATTTTTGCAGTGTGTATACGAGACAAGACCAGACTCACCGAGCTCTTCCTCTCGCCGGATTCCAAAACCCTTCTCTTGAAACCCTTGTCTACCGAATCAGCCGATCGTTTTATCCCGAAGAGGGAGATACTGTTGAATGTCGTAAATAGCCCAAACCCAAACCCAAACCCTTACGTTTGTGCCTATCGGGTCGGATCCAATTCCTGCCTAGTCGGTAATGGGTCCCTAGAGATTGGTTTTCGGATCTTTTTCCGGGTTGTTATGTTCGGGTCTCACATCTGAACCGCCCCCAACCCGTTTTAGGGCCTATTTATAAGAAACACACGGAGGTCTCACGTTTGAAACGTCATGCGTCGGCGGAGAGCTGCCGAGTGCGGCGTCGGGCAGGCGATTCATCTTATCGTGGTCGTGGAGAAGGGAAAGGCGTAGCAACCCCGATGACGGAGGGGAAGACGAAGGCTTCGGCGTCGACGGTGCGTCGATCGGCCCTTCGTGGTTGGTTTTTATGGTCTTCTCTTTTCGATTCGGCAAATGGTAACCTCGTCCGCCCTTTTGCTTCCCACGCGCGGATCGTCACGGCTGAGGTGGGCTTCTGTGGACATTGGATGACATTTAGGGTTTCTTTTACGACTGCTGAGAAATATATCAGGTTTTATTAGGCTGAGAGTGTAGACATCATTTGATGGAAAGAGGGGTGAAATGTGACTAGGAGAATTCGATGATCGGAAATGATAAGGGGAAGTAAATTAGGAAAAGGGTGACAATGCAAAACTGGGATGGCAGAATAGACGTTAGTTGAAGTTAGTATATTGTTTGGACATTTTGCTGCTTTAGAAAAACATGAAAACATAAAAATTGAGGATGAAAAGATATGTTGAATTTGAATTAGTTTACGACTAAGTGTAATATCTCAATTGAGAATCTGAACTCTGGGATAGATAATGATCGATTTTGGAACTCAAATCTTTACAAAAGTCATCATCATTATTATTAACATCATTGTAGAAGGAATAATTGCAAATTTTCTTGGATATTATATTTTTTTAAGGACACGTGATACTAACGACTCTTCTTAAGACAAATGGAATTATTACAAAAAAATTATATATGCAACCTTTCTTGGATATTACATTTCTTGAAGCCATGTGATCCTTATGATTATTTTTGAAATAAATGGCATCATTATAAAAAAAAAAGTAAATGCAAGCTTTCTTTTGAGACCTGATATTTGAGTTCCTTTGACTCGTATCATGAAATTTTATTGTCATAAATTGTATTAAAGGAATTGTGAATTCTATTGATCTCTAACTGGCATAAACATATAACTGTATGATAGTTCTAAATGATAAGTTTTCTGTATAAAATATCTTCATCAGTGCAATATCTATCTACAGTAAACAAGATTTGTCCATTCTAAAGATACGTTGAGATTGGGGAGGGGGGGTGGTGGGGTTTGCTGGTGTGGCTTCTGCTGACCAGTGATGTGCATTCAATTTTTTCATTAAGCTTCCTTCAGAAAACAACAAATACACATGCATTGCATGCGGGCAATTTGTGTGTGTGTGTGTGTGTGTGTGTCTCTCTCTCTCTCTCTCTCTCTCTATATATATATATATATGAGAAAAACTTTAGTTTAAAAAAATTCTCATTGAGCACCCATATTTTAAAAAAAACCTATCTCTTAGATTTATACAAATGGCAAATAACCATAGAGTTTTTGTTAGCTGGCACATTCTAATTACGCTTATGATACGTTCTAAGGGAATGCCGGTGCAACTATGTATTGGCATAATAGTTGTAGCAACCATTACACCTGCAGAGGTGATTGTCACACGCTATCACAAATATAGTTAGTTTTACCTAAGTCGTACGATATCATCGCGTATCCATCCGCAAAGGTTAACCCCCCTGAAATCTTCTATGGTCCCTTAGGACCTAAAAAAGAGAAAATGAGTTAGAGAAATCATTATCCACGGGATTCACAAGCAACTACTTCATCAAACACTTTATATAGTCAATGCAAATTATAACCATAGACTTTATAAACTCTGAATGGTCACATACAAAGGATCAAGATCCATTATAAACCGAAGCCCTCACAAGTGTTCGTCCACATAACACAACTCTTATTTACAAGTCAAATATAGCCACGAAAGCTGACCAAATTAGGGTTGTCAAGTCTACTGCTAGCCTGCTACTTGCTATACAAAACATGTATAAAAAACCTGAAAGACATGGACATACATGAACATTACATTGAGCACCCTCTGTATATTTTTATTCATGACATTCTTCCTCATTTATTCCCTCGACGTCCTCGTCGAAGCCGTTGTAGATGCTGCATCTTCTCGTCGAAGCCGCTGTAGATGTTGTATCTTCTTGCTTTTTGTTGAATCTTCAATCTTCTGCTCTGGCTGCAACACGTCTTTTGGCTCCCAACTGCTCTCCGTCTTTGTTGTTGAGTAGTCGAACTCTGATTTGTCGTGCTGCTTCAACTCGTCAATGACTGACTCTGGTGTGAGGTTGGTTGAGTTGTGTTGATCCTTGTTGATTTCTATGGATCCTTCTGATGAAGGAAAAGACCTTCCTTGTTATACGCTAGTATCGCAATGGTCTCATGTTGCTTAAACTGGGAGGATGCTTGTTGAAGCTTTAACGAGCATCGTCTCGCAGACTTTGAAGTTTTTGAGGTCTTTCCTCCACAAAATTTACCCATCAATTCTTCTTCCACTTAGTTGTCACTTCTAAGTAGGTTTGCATCACTTCCGCTTTCGATTAGCATTCTGTTGGAAAATAAAGCATACAATTTACTCTCGGTAGCACTGATCACTATTGGTGAGGATATAACAATTCATTTTCCATTAGATTTCTTCGAAGGGTTTTTGAACTTGTGCAGAGATCCTCTGCTAAATAAATAAGAGAACCGTGGTACTTAGTTTCACTCATTCTCTTGAGTTGAGAAGGCAAAGATTACTTGATTTCGCCAACCTCCTTGAGATACGAGAACTTGGGTACTCAGTCTCATCCATTCTCTTGAGTTGAGAATGCAAAGGTTACTTGATTTCGCCCGTCTCATCAAGGTTGTATTTTATGCATCAAGCTGGTTACTAGCTTTCGCCCGCTCTTTGCTCACACTTTCAAAGTACCTGAAGTGTTTACACTCCTTGCATTAAGTTAGCTACTGTGATTCGCCTTCTCATTGCCATCGAACTTCCAAAATGCAAGAAGTTTTGCCCGGAAAGAGCAAAGTTTCACCCTAACTTGGAGCAAGTCTCTGATAGTTTTGGTCGCCTTCGGGATTGTACCGTCTTCTCCATTATCTTTGTCGCCTACTCCTCTTAGTAGAAAAGGTACAATACAATGTATTGCTTACTTCGTTCCTTTGTCGAGCACTTCTGCATCAACCCGAAATCTCTCACTTTCGGCTATCTTGATGAGAAGCTTGTTGACACCGATCTTATGAAGTTTCGTAGCCTCTGCCCTTCAGTCTTGTCTTGGTACTTGGAGTTTGCCTTTGTATTCTCCCTTTTCACGATCAACGCTCTCCCTCCATGAGAGCAAGAGATCAATGACTCCACGAAAGTCTCGTGTCTGCGAGTCCCATGGCGCTGCCAAGCCTATGACATTGTTATCCGTTGTCTTGCATTTACGTCCCTTTCTTTATGATCAGTAGATCTGCCTCCGCGACATTGTGGCACTCCTCCGAGTCCACCTCTATTCTGACCGATGGTTAGCTGTTTGGGTAGCTGAGCCCCTCTGGACTCGTTGTCGCATCCTCACCCCTTTCGACCACCTGCTTCAACACCTTTGTTTTCTCAGAGCAGTTCACCTTGGTCGATAGAAGGATAGACTGCAACTCTCATGTATGGCCTCCGTCATCCTATTGTAAGGCTCGCACCGATTCCATTCTCCTTAGCTTCCTTGGTAGCAACGTTGGCTTACTTGGCTAGGTCCTCTGACTTGTCGGGGTCTCTTAATCGAATATAAGCACTGGAGCAGTCAAACTCTCCAGTCACTCCGATCATACCTCTGTATGATCAAGTTCCCTTATGGGACTCACTGGTACTTGCACTCAAAATTCTCCCTCGATGGTACACAGCCCCTATATGCTGATGACCAAGGCTTTCATCTGATGTAAAATTTGATGCACGCACAGAAGACCCGCCTCTGCGGTACCATGACATTCACTTCTTGAATTCATAGCCCTTGTTGTTGTTGTGTTGTACACCGAAGTGGCTCCTAGTAGCTCCTGATCATACCTCTGCATGATCACGTCCCTCACGGGACTTCTCATACGTGTGTTGTATTGCCTCGAACTATTCCATCACAATCCGCTGCACCATGTTGCCTCCTGGTGATATCTTCACTGCATTTAAATTCTTGTAGGATAAATTGGGACTACAATCTCTCTATGTGTGGCCTCTGCCAACGCATCGTAGGGCCTCTGCCACCTCTGATTGTGTTCGCTCCTTTGGCAATTCACCTTCGCCCACCCATTATCGGGTCACACTCGGACGAAGCATCGCTCTAGGACAGTCCGTCACCTAGTAGCTCTCAGAGTCTTCGGACTTCGTTAAAATTGGTGCACCATTGTCTAGATCATGGGCCTCTATCCCCCACCAGCACAATCTTCGTTGCGTACCGCTTTCTTCATGACAAAACTGTGGTATATTCTTCAAGAATACTCGTTTCTGCGTCCTCTTGCCCCGTGCTAAGGCCTGTTGATCCTAATTTCGTATCTGCAAGTTGAATCATCTTAGTTCCTTCGTCAAATGCATCTCTAAGACAATGTGCATGTGCCTCGAAACTCCCTTCGTCTTTGGCACCATGCAAGATGAGTCTGTCCCATCAGAATAAAGAACTCATGGAATGACATGATCTCACTCTTACCTCTACAAGAATTAATGTCCTTGACCTCTATCCAAGGAAAGCTTCGTGCCTCTATTCCATGTTTCATCTTCTATGTCGACTCCCTTTATGTGGCTTGGATACTTTGCCAAGTTCCACCCAAGTTACTTCGCTCCTTAATTTGCATTGAGTTGAAGGTGGCCCCCACGCCCACCATTCGATAAGTCAGCCCTCCGTTGAGTTTGATTACCACTTCGACTCTAAGTGTGCCTTCGTATGATATTGTCATGGATTGCTCCCCCACTTGATCTCGCAATACATCTACCACTACATTACATCATGCAACGACTCCTCGTTGCTCGCTCGGTCCTCTGAGCTTTGTGGAGTTGTTGTCTTGAGGTACTCATCCTCAACATGTATGGTCCACTGCACATGATTCACCCTTTGGAGAACCGGGACTTATCACTCCTGGATATCTGTCCTGTTGGAACAACTTTCCTCTTCGCATCCTTCCCTCTGGAAGTTTCGAAGACTATCATCGCCTTGGACTACTTCATCTTGCTGAACATACTGTGTATTGTTCTGCCCTTGCAAATGCACTTGTTATATTGCGACTCTTCGCCAATACAACCCTCGCTACACCCTTCAAGGCATAGCAACATGCTGAACTTGTTGCAAGCTTCAGCCTCCGATGGACATATTCTTTCCATGCTGAAGAGAAAGTTCGAATGCTCCATGGCACTGAGTTTCGATCGCCTTGGGATGGCCACGAACATTCTGTCGTCCGCATACAAGCCCTTGTATGAGTACCAAATTCTTTGACTTAGCAATTCCCTTCACCTCTGTGAGCTTTACACAACTCTTTTGGTCGTTGTGCAATACATCTCACTTTGCACGGTCTCATCTTTTACCAAGAGCCCCGCTTGCCTTGAACACCGTCAAGTTTGGTTACTAACGTCCCATAGCTCGAACTCAGTCATCCCAATCTTTATGCGTTACGCATTCTTCCTAGCTTGCTTGTTCTCGTGGTGCCTCTTACGCAAAGGGTTGATCATTCCTTTGAATCCCAATTATGAATGTCTGCTCTTCTGTGCGACTCCTTTCCCTACATCTTAATGTTTGTTTTCCCTAAACGGTCACGTGTACTGGCTGCCCTCCACGAAGCCCAGCTAGGTCCCCCACGTTTGCATGACAAGTGTTTCTGCGTGTGCTTCTCCCGCTCTGATACCAAATGTCACAAACTTAGTTGGTTTTGCCTAAGTCGTGCGGTACCATCGCGTGTCCATCCACAAAGGTTAGCCTCCTTGAAACCTCCTATGATCCCTTAGGACCTACAAAAGAAAAAACAGGTTAAAAAAAATATTTCCCACGTGATCCACAAGCAACCATTTCAGTAAACACTTTATATAGTCAGTGCAAATTATAATCATGAACTTTACAAACTCTGGACGGTCGCATACAAAGGATCAAAGTCCATTATAGACCGAAGTTCCTACAAGTCTCCATCCACATGACACAACCCTTATTTACAAGTCAAATATGATCACGAAAGCTAACCAAACTAGGACTGTCAAGTCTATTGCTATCTCGCTACTTATACAAAATATGTATAGAAAACCTGAAAGACACGAATATACATGAGCATTACATTGAGCACCCTCTTAATATTTTTATCATAACCTGTTCAAGAATAACATCAGAATGCAAATGCAGCTAACGGAGAAAGTTTAGCGATTTGAGCTTCATAAAAATTACAGCCAACGGTCGTAAGATGACTAAAGATTTTTTTGAATCAATTTATACCTGCATACCATCATGAACTCAATATGTCAATTAGCAATTATTTTGTACTTTTACGGAGCTTTTATAAACTCATGCTTTAGATGGCAGAATGACTCCTCATATATTAGGCATCATTATGGTGTTATGAAATTGATGTGTACACTTTAGGACAAGTTTTTTCTGTCATCTCCGCTGTGCTATTTGACATTTTCAGGCATTTCAATACTTGTGCATGTGAAGCTACAAATGAGGAAGGACAAGTAGGCTCCCTACCATATTCTCACTATGGAAAAGCTATTTTGTGAATGTACAACATGATACTGTGGTTCCTCTTCATCTAAAATATCATTTTGAAAGCTTCTATAGTTTGTCATGTTAAATGCTGCACCATGTCTTACTAATTTGCCTTCATGAACTATTTACGATCTATATTTCTATAACCATCATCACTAAATGGATCAAGAATTTTTTTAAGAATGATTTGCTGGCATAAACATCCCCACTTGTTTAACAGTAGATATGTGTAATGATATTACGGATGAAATTGTGGAGACTCAAAGTCAAGGTAGTTCTTGAAATATTTGTTATGCATTCCTAGAAAAAGGATGCCTTTGCCTATGCGAGTAGTTTTGCAATTTGTTTCTGACTACATCAAAGTTTGATTTGTTCTTATAAGTAATTTAGTCCTTGACTGCTTACTTCTTTTGCTTGTGTGAGGCCCAGGTTAGCTGGAACAAATTCTTTAAGTGGCTGCACAAATATGGTTATGAGCATTGCTCAAACAATGTCCACTGGATTTTACTTACTTTTTTTTTTCTTTCCTTTTTCAAGGTGATAATATTGACTAAATGGAAATTGATGAACAGGTTCAGAGCAGACCACCAGAGGAATTGCCAAAGAAACAAAGTGGTTATTGCTATCTCATTATAAGGTAGAAAATCAATTTGACTTACAGGATTCAATCATCATCATAGAGTCCCGTAAGAAGTATGCAGCTTGATTTCTACATTCTTCAACCTTTCGTTTTGTGATCATCGAGTCTGTCACATTATCAAAAACTAATAGATCTTCCAAATGTGTTATTTCTACCAACTTGTAATAATAATTGCCATTATTTTTGATAGAATATATATATATATATTTTCCAGTAGAATCGCCGGCTCAAACTGACCACCCTAATGTATTGCCTCTCATGGGAGTCCACCTCGACATCCTTGGAGTTGAGGACATCTTTTCTATACGTAAACCAAGTCGTCTCCAGTAACCATGGACAAAACCCATCTCAATATGCCCTCAACAGCTCACAAGGTGATGGAGACCTCTCTCTCTCTCTCTCTCTCTCTCTCTCTCTCTCTCTATCTCTCTGTGTGTGCTATGTGATCAACGCCTGTTGCTTTGTTGCTACGTGAGTCACAGGCATGAAGAAGCCCAAGGAAGAAGGGGGCAAACGCGTGGTTTGGCCTGATGCTCTCTCAACCTTTATCTTCCAGTTGCTTGTTGTGATGGCAACAGAAAGCTGCAAGAAAGTTTAGAACAAGTGACGATTGCTACAGCGGTGGGTACGGATTCTATGTTCTTTGTTTTCTCACACAATACCAGCAATTCCATGGAGCCGCCCTTTGCACTAAAATGGCATTTTCTATGGTCTCGATCATACGTAACAGGGTAGCAATCTACCATGTTAATTGTGGCCCATCATTGGCAACTGCCCCAGATAATAACATTAAATCAAGTATAAAATGTTATTGATGTTCTTATGATTTAAGTGAGTGATTCATTACAAAATATACATCTGTTTTATACGTGATGGGGTATCATATATTAGTGGATCCATTTGATGAACCAATCCATTGTCAAATCATCATGAGAGCAACTTATGGGGCATGATTATATCTCGCAAGGCTAGATTATAATTTTTCTTTGCTAGACTAGAAAAAATTGACCCTCTCCACAATCTTATCACAGGATTTATCTTTTTTTTTTTTTACCTCGTTAATTTTTGTCTCAACAATCTGATCATGACTACCATGATGACCCAAATATTAGATCGAATATGATATCTATTATTAAGATAATTAATTTATAAAGTCACTGACCTAAGACACTTTAAAGTCCAAATAATCTTCATACTCTTACAAGTTCATTAATTTTTTTTTATATTCAAGACTAAATTGAAATATTAGATACGGTTACGTTAGTTTAACTATGTTGAATAATTTACAGATAAAATAAATTATTATATCAGGATGTTACTTACATCTATCCAACCCCGAGTTGAGTTGATGAATGAAGAAGAGCAAATATATGCGGCCTTATTCCTACCAGCGCTACCACACCACTTATTTGTAGAGAGAAATAGAATCCAAACCACAGTCACATGCCTCTTTTAATATTTCAGAGATGACAGGAGAGGTCCTCCTCCTCCAACATTCTCATGGCATCCATTTCACTTTCACCTTCCTTTCAGCTGTCCTCGAGCTACTCCCAACCGACACCATCCATTCCCTGTGACCACCACCTTCACTTCTAGTCCTGCTCTCACCTCTTATCATCATCATCTATGTATCACTACTTACGAGCAAGTAATATATATGTTGGCCCTACCTTACTCATGGCCTCCAAAAGCCATTCGTTTGGTCATCCCTCATCTGTTTTTCTACTTCTGTACGCAGACTGGTAATCCAATCCCTACATAACATCAGCTAACTATAATTTGTTTAACAGTTGCCAAGCGAGTTCCTTCTATTTGCGGACAAAATTGAGCACAGTTCACAAGACAGACAAAACTAGGAACAAAGAAAATTGAGTTTTCAAGTCAAAGAAACTAGTTTACAAACAATTAGAACAGAAATGAAGGTGAAGACATGCATGCGATCCAAAGAATGAATTAGACTTATATTCTTGGTTACAACTTTGATTTTTCCTTAGTAGAAAAGACAAGAGTTTGGGGGCTAGAGGATAAATGAATCAATATAGTACTTGGGTGGAAATAACTAAAGAAGTGGATGTTCCCTACCATTGCTTCCTCGAGTCCAAGATTTCATGTGAAGACAGAGACCAATCAGCTCAAGGGGAAGAAAACAATCTGCATGGGGCATTGTATTTTAGTGTGTAACGCGAGTAGATTACATGGGAGGTCATGTTTGCCATCTCATCATTATCTAGTACGGTTGTCTGATTCCCTTCATCAATGAGCAAGTTTTTGAAATGGCAATAGTAATTTAATGCTGTATTTGTGCTGTGATCCTGAGTTATTCCAATTAATTGTGTGGTCCCTTAAATCTCTCTCTCTCTCTCTCTCTCTCTCTCTCTCTCTCTCTCTCTCTCTCTCTCTCTCTCTCTGGCCAGGAGTAGGTGTAGAGAGACAATGGTGTCTAAGATACAGTACCTTGTCTCCTACTATGATATCACTTAATCAAGGCCATGACCGGTGCAATCCGTGTGGTATATGTACATCTAGGAATCCCAAAAATATGTAGCTATTAAGAGAGGGCAACGACTCCAAACTTAATGGCAATAAAGGAGACATACCTTTGTGGATCTGAGTGTGGTACTTCCACATTATCTCCACCGACACAGTCCCCTCGATCACCGAGAAGAAGACTTGACTAGTGTTGATATTTTATGATTCTCTCTCCTACCATTAACTTTTTTTTTTTTTTTTTTTCTGTTTGATTAAGTGATAGAATCATCACTGCATAAACAGATGATTTTTTTTCTGACTGCTTCACATAATCGTACTTGAACGTGTTGGAAATGTCAATATACAGTTGGAATTGCCTGCAGAGTTTAATGGATGGTTTCCCAAGTGTGAGGTGTGGGAAGCCAGTAGCACATCTACCGGTGATGGATGGTCCATGAAGCACTTGTTTTCTGGTTGGCTTCTGATTCAAAAGTTAAATCTAAATCTGAAACTTTTTCCTCCCTAAAGGACATCAACACAGGAGGAAGAAGAGAAGCAGCCCCAGTGACCACTATTCGCCCCAACTTGGCGGATAGATAGATAATTCACACGCATGTGATGCGAGAAGGAGCGGTGGGTGGGAGAAAGGCAACTCCATTTCCACGCGCTTTCAACCTTTCCATCTCAAAACCCCATATATATATATATATATATATATATAGTGAATTGAGAATTCGGAAATTGACCCAAGAAGCCAAGCATTGAACAAGATCCACGTCAAATGCTTTTATCTAAAAGAGATCCTAAGGGAGGCACCTTTGAGGGTCGCCACACCATCGGAATTTAAGCTCAAACATGGATAGAGACTCCAAAGTGTTGTGCGTCGACAACTTTACTATCTATCTATCTATCGTTCACCGTGCCTCAGAGAGAGGAGTTTTTTTTTTTTTTTTAAAGTAGACACGAAGTTGCTGTCATTTATTCTTCCTCCTACCATCTTATTCATCGGTGTGAAACGAGTGTGGAGAGACTAGTCAATATCATTTTTCAACTGCTGGTACTTGAGGGGGAATTGATGGACCTACGTTCGCTGTCTTTATATTATTTCCTACCGTGGGCCACTACTAAATGCAATGGCAGTCAATAATGACTAGTACTGTAGCAAAACTACACCAAGAACCATGCAGTTATGCCTAAACATGTATCTACCTACTTTGTTGCAGGCTTCCGTGCTCTCTCTTTTGGACAGTATGTAGAATTTTTCTTTTCCTGATGGATATTTTATCTGACATTGTTTTAAATGCCTACAACAGAAGCCTGGCTGGTGGATCGGCAATTGTTGCAGGAACCTGCTTCTATGACACGTACGTACTCCTTAAACCCTTTCACTTTGTATCAATTTAATTCCTTCTTTTAGCGTTTTGATGAAACATTGACTCTCACTCGTTCCATAATCTGTAGAGTAAAGAAATGAGACAGAAAAGTAAATGTGTAAATGGTGTGTACCTGCAACGCCTGCTGCTACAACGCATTTGGGTAGAAACTGCGACTTATCACGACGCCGTTTTCACTTTTGATCCCCCAACTGGGAAAAAGGAAGGAAAACCCTTACGCATGCCTGCCTGTTCAAAGTCAAAATAAAAAAGAAAAAGAGTTGTCACGCATAAGAACAAACAGTTGAAGCGCGCTTTGTTTATCTCCGACGTCTACTTATACCTGCCTTGGTGGTTTTCTTTGGCACGCCCATATACCCCCCTCCCCTCCACAAGCCCGTGATGGCCGTCACTCCGCCTCTGCTCGTCTTCCTTCTCCTCGTCTTACTACTGCTCTCTCCCCCTCCCCACGTGGCGGCCTCTGATGTATCACCCAGCGGCGGCGCTGCAGCCAATCCCTTCACCGCCAGGGCGGCCCTGATCCGGTATTGGAAACGATTGGTGCCCACCAACCGGCCCCTGGCAGAGTTCTTCCTCGCCAAGCTCTCCCCGCTCTCCGCCCTCGACTCCGCCACCTTCTCGTCGCTCGCGGCCGCCGACCCCTCCGCCCTCTCCCGCCGCCTCCCCGCCTTCTGCGCCGCAGCTCGCCTCCTCTGCTCCCCCGCCACCGCCGACACCTACTCCGCCGCCGCCCGCAAGGACGACTCCTCCGCGTTCGCCTCCTACCAGAACTCCAACTTCTCCGACTACGGCACCGGCGCCGCCGGCGGGCGCAGTTCCTTCAAGAACTACTCCGACGACCTCAACGTGCCCGTCGATACCTTCCGCCGCTACAGCCGCGACTCCGCCGGCCACAACGACTCCTTCGCCTCTTACTCTCCCGAAGGCAACGTTGTCACCGCCAACTTCACCAGCTACGGCTCCTCCGCCACCAGCGGTGCCGGGGACTTCGCATCCTACGGCCATGAGTCCAACGTCCCCGACCTCAAGTTCACCAACTACGAAGCCGATGCCACCGGCAGGCGCCGGTCCTTCTCCAGCTACTCGGATGACACCAACGCTGGAGACCAGTCCTTCGCCGGCTACGGCAAGGACGGCAACGGCGTGCCCACCTCCTTCACCAGCTACGCCGATGACTCCAACGTCATCGGCTCCTCCTTTGCCGGCTACGGCGAGGGCGCCATCGGCGCCAACGACTCCTTCGCCTCCTACGGATTCAACGGGAACGTGCCGGAGAACAACTTCCGGTCCTACGGCGACGGCGGCAACTCCGGGTCGGAGCGGTTCACCAGCTACCGCGACCAGTCCAACGTGGGTGACGACAGCTTCACCTCGTACGCAAAGGGCGGAAACGCAGCCGCCGCCGACTTCGTCAACTACGGGAACTCCTTCAACGAGGGCAGCGACTCCTTCAAGGGCTATGGCCAGGGCTCCTCCAAGCACAGTGTCACGTTCAAGAGCTACGCCGAAGTTAACACCTCCTTCAAGGCCTACGCCGAATCCGGCGTCGACTTCAAGTCCTACAGGAACTCCTCCGTCATCCCCTCATCGTCCTCCTCCGACGCCGCCGCAGCAGGCTCTGTCCTGTCCCTCCGGAAGGCTGGCGGAAGACCCGCGAACCGGTGGCTGGTGGAGCCGGGTAAATTCTTCCGCGAGCGCGACCTACGTCGGGGGAGCGTAATGCCAATGCCGGACATCCGGGACAAGATGCCGCCGCGGTCCTTCCTCCCGCGATCGATCGCGGGGCGGATCCCGTTCTCCGCCGCCGAGGTCCGGCGGATCTTCGGGATCCCGACTGATACGGCGCTGGGGAAGGCGGTGGCGGACACGGTGGCCGAGTGCGAGCGGGCGCCCAGCCGCGGCGAGACGAAGCGATGCGCCACCTCGGCGGAGGACGTGATCGACTTCGCTGTCTCGGTTCTTGGTAGCGACGTGGTGGTGCGGAGCACAACGAACACCACGGGCTCCAAGGGGCACATCCTCATAGGGAAGGTGGGCGGGGTGAACGGCGGTAAGGTCACCAAGTCGGTGTCGTGCCACCAGAGCCTGTTCCCTTACCTGGTATACTACTGCCACTCGGTACCCAAGGTGCGGGTGTACGAGGCGGAGATCCTGGCTGTCGAATCGAAGGAGAAGATCAACCACGGCATCGCCATCTGTCATCTGGACACGTCGGACTGGAGCGCCAGCCACGGAGCCTTCGTGGCACTGGGGTCCGCGCCAGGGAAGATCGAGGTGTGCCATTGGATCTTCGAAGGAGACATGACGTGGACGGTCGCCGATTGATCCACCCAATCAGCCACAAGATCTGCCTCACCTGGACACCCCTAAGCGTGTGCAGCTTTTTCAGTTAACTGCTCTTTGGATCGACCATCGATCTGCTCGAGTCCGTTCGATCCCGTTGCGTGGGTAGCAGCAGTCAATAGTTAATTCTTTAGATAATTAAAACGGTGCACCCGAAACTGAAGAACTGATGCAGTTTCATGCACAATGCAGCCTTTTTCACTTCAAGAATATCCATATTTGCTCCAAAATACCATGAGGCACTAACACAATATCGTGTCTTGGTTCAGGGCTTCCCTTAATATTGAGTTCAAGGATCCATTTACACAGAGTCATCCTCCTGCAAGTGGAAATATTGTTTTCATGATTCAAATCCTGAAAGGAAAAATAATGACGGGAAGAGGGATCTGCGTTGTTACCTGCCCACACGTACACATTCTAGAATGTTCGTCCTTGCTACACAGCTTGCAGACCGGAAACTCTTGGCAGTGGGGACTGGAGTCGGGGTGACGGATAGCTTTCTTTTACAATGCTCAAAGGTGCCTACTCCGCATGAAGAGTAAACATCCTTTTTGTCGGTCTAATTCATGCAATGCATCACTTGTAGGTCATCGTGTCAAGCGAGGCCAAGTCTGCTTGGTAAAATGTCACTGTTCGAAAACAAATTCCAGAAGCCCAAGCAACACTTGTTGAAAGTGGCTCATCTGTTTCATACAGCCACTAAGATCACACATATCTGTTCTATGGGTCCAGAAGATGCCTCAAGGAGATGGACATAGACATGTCATCGTAGGTGAGTAGGTTCCCAAAACCAGCTTGACCATCGGTTGAGGCAATGATTCTTGGATTTTAGAGCACTTCATCGAAAAAGCACCTTATTGAACGTCAGCCCCTTTAAAAAGAGAAGTCTCTGCTAACAACACAGTAGATTCAAGAAAAAGAAGTCTACTGACAACACAGGTGATTTGGCAATCATCTTTTACGACTCTTTTAACTCAGCTTTAACAGCTCAACTTTGACCTAATCTCCTTTTTTTTCCCCCTTTTTCTATTCCCTATCTGTCCCTTTTGTTCCTTGGATTCTGACAAATAGGATCGACTCATGACATCAATTAATTATAAAACTAAAGTACCACTCAGAACAACCTTTTGTCAACAAGGTAAGGCTTCAACTAAAAACATAAAGGCATGTGAAATCCAAACACACTAAAACTAAAACTTACAACTACATACTACAGGTTGAGGCATCATTACAAAGAACTTATTATGACAAAATCTTGTAGTGGTTTAAAATACTAAAACATTCACTTTCTCCAAAGCAATATTTTATTTTTGTCATCCATCAGGGGAATCTAGTGGAAGACAGGGTAAGAAGCACATGAGGCATAATTCCATCCCAAGAATCATTGAGGCCATGTGCAGACTCTGTCCATGAAAATAATCAACTTTATGTGGTAAGCAGGATCATCATTATTCAACTGTACTGATTGGTATTAGTTGACGAACATCTGAGTCAGACCAAGAAGATGACAAGGGTTCTTTTTCTATCGAAAGGTCTCACATGCCATGGCCCATATGAAAAATGCTCTTATAGATATCTCATGTTGTGGCACTCGGGAGAATTTGTGAATTAAGACACGCACATCATCACCAGTCACATGGTTAAAGGATTCATCATTAGAAGCAAAATATTTACCATCATCATGATCATATCACTCGGTTAAAACCATTACATTTACAAGCGAAATGAGATACAGAGAAGAATGGTGCAATAAGATATGTTGATTTTGTAGATAGTGAGTATCAAACGAACATCTGAGGTCTCTAATTACTTGAGCAGTAATGGATGATCAAGTGATGTGTTAAAATAACAAGAATTGTCTACAACTAAGCTTTTCCATATATAAGAAGGCTCAGCATGCTACAAGCTACAACAATCAAAATTTTCAATGGGTGATTTCAGTGCTTACATGGAAGGGGTCTCGGAAAGGCTAGACCTTCAATTATATTTTACTAATCTTTAATAACACATCCAGAATAATCTGTTTCATCCAATGAAAGTCTACTGGAACTAGCACTATGTATATGGAAGACAGGAAAGAACAAATGATCAAAAGAACATTGCAAAATAATCACCCTCAATTCCTCTCTTCGTAGCATCTCAAAGCTATGTCAGATGAAAGAAATCATATTTTTATTACCTGAAGAGCAAACTTGCCGTGGATGTTCATATGGCGTACAATCCTACATTTCTCAGGGGTGCTACTTGTTCAAACATGTTCTTTTGATGCTCAGTTTCCATAGTAAGAAAATCTTATTCTAAAGGTGGTTCAATGCACAATATGGGATTTGAGGAGCATCACTACATTCAGCCTTACCCCTGCAAGTAGAATATTGATTCGATGACTGGAACCTGATCACCCAATCAAACCATCTTCCTGTGAGACCATGGTAAGCTTGATCCTTCATAACCCATGTGACCATGGTAAGCTTGAATCACACAGTGTATCTTCTCTTGCAAGGATAGACCTACGTACATTGATTCTTTGCAGATGACATATTGGCATGAGTCATGAGCACTAGGTCATCATTTTGATCTTTTTACTTTGTTCCTTTCCATTTCCATTATAGGGTAACCATTCCCTTGTGTCATTGAACCCTGATCTCCAGTTTCTCATAGTGGCCCATCTCTGATAACTGTATTTAAATCCAAACCCAGATACTCCACCTTCTAAAAGATGGAGTTCCATCTTCTAAAAGGTGGAAGTCCAACCTAAAGGTGGCTTCCTCCAACATGCGCATCTGATTACAGCATCCAAGGTGGGACTCATCCATTACTCCAACTTCAGTGAAGGACAAGCTGCCACAGCTCAGAGACTGAGTTGGAGATCCAAAGGTAGGAAAGTCCATATTAGCATGAAAAAAAAAAAAAGTTTGCTCACCACCCACCGCACTTAAGACATCGACATTTTCTCCTTGTGCTCCCAACAGTACACCCTCTTCTTTCCAATGTTTCCATTTATTACAATGCCCTGAACTAATAATTTCTTCCTATACCATTTGCTTCTTAACCCACCAACTGACCTGGTTCCCTTCGGCTTCGGCTTCACCCTAACCCAACTGGTCCACTTTCTGTGTAGCTTAAAGCCTATAACAGCCAAAGGTGATGAAGGATGATCACTGTTGCTCAACAGATCTATGAGGTAGTCAAAAACTACCTAACTGGTGGATTGAGATACAGCTAACAAGAATGCGACATGACAGAACCTAGACTAATCAATGAGTCATGGGATACAGCAATGTTCCACATACCAGAAATTTCAACTGTAACAAAACATGTGGGACACAAAAAACACTCGATGACACATTAATCAACATGTAGAAGGAACATCAAAATAAACAGAAAATAAAGAAGCCTATCTCTCAGGTAAATTCAGAAAGTTTCTTATCTGATGCAGGCCACTTCACCATGGTGAAGGGGTTGCTGTTTTTTCATGTTCTTGCTTTCTTGTTTATTTTGTGTGTTTTTATTTGATGTTTGATGTTTCTTTTGCTCAATTTATTTATCTTGTCTGCCATGTCCATTTGTGTCTTCTTTTTCTTTTTATCCTGTATTTTATTTGTTTCTTCTCTTCTTTTCTCTGGTTTGTTTGATTGCAGTGGTAAATTTCGGGGTGTTTAAGTTGCATGCTGTTCTCCTCTTAAAGAAAAGGAAAATGTGACAAATGAAAAATCCTAAAGTGGAATTATTCATAAAAACCATATCCTAAATCTGTTGGATAAATATCTGATCAAAGTTCGTCAAGTAAACGACAATCTAGTCCCACAACAATGTCGTATAAAAAGCATAAGTATATATGTTGATGGTTCATGACAACAATGGGCATATCCTTACTCCATATTAATGCAACAAATGGATCATCAAGAAGACCACCATGACAGTAAAACGTAGCACATGTAACATCATTTAATCTAGCAACAACCACTGGGCACTCAATATATGAGCAAATTAGCCAGAAAGACAAAAACTACGTATTTATTGGGGAAGTTAAAATTGCACCCAACAGCATAGTATATTAAGGACTTTCTATTAATATCTCAGTGACACTAAAATAATGACTAGCTAGATCATCGAAAACCTCACCAATCTTTAAAATATAAAGTTGATAACTAAAGTAGTTAATTCAAGTAAATCAAAGCAGCCACTGCAAATAATTCAGCACAGAAGAACAACTGTAAGGACAAACCCATAGAATTTAACTAACATGCAAGAAATAGATTGATGACATGTGAATATTAAAATTCATATATAAAATGATACAAGTATTCAAAAACATGGCAGTTCTAGATGATGATATTAAATAATTACCCACTTCTCACCAACTTTGCTACTGGAGTGAGCTATGCCATGTCGACAAGTTTTTATCAACTCCAGAAGGAAGCTTGCTCATAATCATACCGAAATTAACTTCTGCACTAAAATGACCAGCTAAGCAACTTGAGACAAAGCATCTGAAAAATAAGAGAAACCATACCAAAATCATTTCAGGAAGCCATGCCTAAGAATAGCCAACTTTCAGTCACTCTTCAACGGTGGTCATCAACAAATATTATTGTCCTCTTTCACCATGAAATCGGCTGGATCTGTGATTATACACAGCCTCATTTGTTGATAGCAAGCCTCATAGATCCTTCAGATATGTTAATCTTTGCATTCTCAAGTATTACAGCTGTATCTGTCATCATAAATCCACTGTGTTTACAAATTTCCAAGTTAAGTACTCCAATAACAGCATCCATGACACAACAAATATCAAGCAAAGGATGTTTGCTAAGACGTAGCTAACCCAATTACAGGTCTGAAAGAAAAACAAAACAGATAAAGAAAGAATTTCTACCCTGGCATCGCTTATTTCATATCAATATTATCCATTGTTCTTTAGTTGATACTAGTTCCCAAATATTTCAAATCTATTTTTAAAAGGTACAAATTTATTGGTGATGATAAACAATTGGAGATTTCCACCTTATAAATCAGACATCACCAATCATACATGCCTTTTAGCTGCAGCATGCTTTTCTGCTTGATGGATGAACATAGCTGGCAAATATGTTAGTCAATTAAACATATTTCAGTTCCTTCTTGACTCACTATATCAGAGTAGACATTTAAATAAATTAAATAGTTATCCCTTTCTATTCAACTCCCATCTTGATTCTTATTCCTAGGTTTATAAACAATTGTATTTATGAGTCTCTTCCTCAACAGTCAACTAAGGCATAGAGCTTCAGCAGCCCTATTGGCATGTCTATGACCTCAAATATTCTAAATATTAAATGCATCCTAAGAATAACATCAAATGATGTTGTCATTTTTACATTCCCTAGAATCGCATCATTAAGATAGCTTAACCATCTGCTTGTATTCCAGATGCTACGATCTGAAAACATAGGCCTGCATGAAATATTATATCAGACTAGGAAGTTCACATCAATGGGAATACAAACATAAAAAGTTTCCAAGTGAATCCCCAAAATTGAGCATTCTGCTCAATAGTAAGGTTAAAGTTGTGAACTTCATAATGAGCACAAGAAAATCTAAACTGTTGATATAGTAAACAAAGTTAAAGTCCAGAAACTCAGAGGAAGTATTATTACATTCAGGCTTATATCCTTTATTATAAATGATGCATAGAAATAGAATTGCATGCTTTGTTATAACTCCCACCTGATGAGCCAAGATATACAGACAATATCCTAAACTGTAAGCTACGAAATTAAACAAAAATAACACAGTTTTCAGATTTATATAAATTATTTTCCCATAATCCTTTTCTAGGAAAAGTGACCAAGTCATATAGACTCTGAGATCCAGTTAGGATCCTATATATACCAAGAAGATGCAGAAGGTCATGCCAACTAACTGAGCCATATAGAAGCCATATTCTGGTTTGGCATAAAAATGTCTAATCATAGGTCTCTTAGAAGCAGTTGTTGCCGATTATCAAAGTGATCAATTTTGCCTGTAGCAAAGCTATCCCATATTAGTGCCATAAAAAAGTTATCAATGCTCAAATTTAAAAATGGGAGTTGACAAAAATATCATAGTAAAATATGATACAAACAAAAGCAATTATAGTAGACAAAAAGATCTTGAAATCTAAAGCCCTAAATAATCTAGGGAAAATTATTACAACAGAATGAAGCCAGAGGTAACAGAAAGCTGGGTATCATCTTCGAAAAGCTGCAGCATATAAGAACGACCTGTATGATGTCATAATGATATTCAAGACAAATTCTTATCATGAAAGAGTGTTTGTGTAAGATCTTTACATCATCTCCTTTCTAAAGATTCTGCAAGTACTACTTCCATTATCAAGTTAAAATCCACATGTTTTCCAAATATCTCATGCTGACCTTACATGTGATAAATCTAACTAAAGTTATTAAAAACTGGTGCATGAATTAGAGCCCGCACTTAGCAAGCTATCAGAACTGGAGGTCACCTCACCATTATTCCTCTTCATTTCTTGAATGATTCCCCACGAAGCAGCTCCAACAAAACTTATCATTATAGTTTGGCAAACTGGAATATATAATCAAAAAATATTAAACCAATGTATCAACAACAGTATGTCAATAGTCTCACACTTCTTTTTTTGTTGCTTAACAGTTATTTTTTACTTTCTCAGCTTCAGAGTGAAATATTAAGTCATCAACTTCACTGTAAATATATACACACATTGGAACTGTAAAGACCATAAGCTATTGTGAACTAGAAACGGATGTCATCAAGATATAATGGAAGCTTATAACACATGCATTGTATGTGCAAATATCCATGTGGAGTTACTGAATCTCATCCTTCAAACCATATCTTAATAACATGCTTTCTGGCCGTGAAGACAATCATGCCAGTTTCATCTCCCACCAAAATTTCTGCTACAAGCATGCGAAGAACCTTCTACAGGGGTGTTCCTTCTGGAGTCCTATCTTTGAACTCACCGACTACATTGTGAGCATATGCCCATGATACCAGGCCTAAGCCGATTGACCTTAATAAATTCCAGATTCTCACGGCAGGCTCTGATTCAGCCATTTCCTGCAAATGGCCGAACCATTACTTGAACGGATTTGCGATTTTATGCAATGACCGGTAGGAAATCCAGTCATGCAGGAGATACATAAATCGCATGCTTATTATTATAAGAATTAGCATTATCCATCTGCGCTACCTTAAACACTTCAATCATATAATGACGGTCAATCGATACCTTAAGACAATCTCGTCTTATGTAAGCACATTCCGCAAAGCTCGCCGAAACATGAAGTCAAGAGGGAAAAAAAACAACACTGTTCTTCGGACCATTCTTCGATTATGTTCGATCTGGGATCATTGAGACCGAAATCCTGATAAAGAAATCAGATATCTCAAAGAATATAAGTCTCCATCAGTTTACCGACGGTGTACCGCACGACAAAAGTAAAAAATCCGATCAAATCAGGTGATGAAGTTGGCAATGCCAATTAAACTCGGGAAAATAGAGCAAATTGCAGGAGATATCCATCCACGAGTTACAGATTCGAATGAAGAACCCGAACGATTAATCAAGCCAAAGTAATGCGGAAGAAGACGATGGAACTGGGAGAAAGCACGACGAGAGAATCGTAGATTTAGGGTTTGGAGGGCTTACAAGGGTTTTAGGTGGATTTTTCGCTGAGGGAAGAACAGAGGAGATGAAATCTCGCGGTGGCTGTGGGTTTAAATAGCCGTCGTGAGAAGAGCATCGGGTCGGGTTGCGGTGGAAACGACTCGGGTATACGTGTGAAACACCTACGACCGCAACTCGAATTCGAAATTGAATCCGAATCCGATAAGCTTACAAGGTAGCAATGGCACTTGTGGCTGGGATAGTTAATCGGATCCAATAAAATAGCAGGGTCCATATAAAAACAGTTGTTAATCAATTTAATATATATTGTAATTAAGCTAAGAGTGTGAATGATCCAACATCAATAATGTTACTCGGCATTGATCTAATCCATCCACCTTAGGTAAATTAATGATAAATCCATTTCTCGGACCACAAAATAAGATAGAAGACATAATGAGCTTTTAAAATCACCATAAGAAATGTCATCAAGCTTTGTGATATGTGTGATAAAGTATCTCCTTGTGCACAATATGACCCCTAGGACAATAGCACTTAATGCGCTCAATCCACCTTGGCTAGCTAAAATATCTACATGCATACGAGGTTTCCACTCAAAATATAAATATTAAAGTATCTGACATGCATTAATCAAATAACGTCTATCTCACACAAAATCATCTAATGCTCCTTAATTGGATGTCTCAAGACATAAGCACCAAAGTGCTTAATACTTTAATCAGATAAAATAACTTCTTGTATATGATGCATTTACCCAATATATAAGTAAGAAAAATATCCAATCTGTTCCCCTAGTATATAGCATAAAACTAATAAATACACTCTAATCACATCTCTTGAGTGTGATTCATTTGTTACAAATATCAAAGCACCATATATACTATAATTGAATAAAGTATCTCTTGATGTATCTACCTATATCATAAGTATAGAATTGTTCGATGCACCTTAGCTAGATAAAGCCACACGATACGTTTGCTCGAAACATAATCTAACAAACTTGATGAGCCATAAACAAACAAATTATCTCCTTGCATATAATAAGTTGGTCCAAAATATAAGCATCATCTTAGCCGAGCAAAACATTCCCCATGCTCAATACATTTATCTTAAATAAAGACATCTAAAGCATCCTATATCTATTATTAATGTAAATTATCAAGTTCGGAGGCAAATATTACGCTCCAACATTAACAAACCCTTACCTTTAATTTCAACGAAAATAAATAGTATTATAATATATGCAACTAATTGAGACTCATCATGCAAAGCTTAATTTGCTTGCAAAATCACTATGGCATCGAAAGATAATACTCTCGTTAAAATATTTAATCTTCCATAATCGACAATGACTATACAAAGTTTGATATAGTTGGAGGATTTTGAAAATTATAAAGTTTTATTTTTTATATAAGGTGGATTTTGAATATAGTTGGAGGGATATAATACTAAAAATGTACAAATACAAAATATGCTATTCACCCAATCTTTACCGTAGATATATAGAAAAAACTCGTAAAGAAATTATGCGGTCATCTTCCTTTTATGCGATGTATCAAACCCGGCATCAAGGAAAAGGCAAAGCAAAAGCGCGTGTGATGCCGCGCCGCATCGCCCTCCGACGCAGCGCAGCACCCAAAACAAGAGATCGCCGGATTCGTGCTACTACCACTAGGCGAGAAGCGAGGAGAGAAGCTGCTGCCGCCGCTGGTCGTTGTTCGTCCTCCGGTCTTCCAAGAAGCGGTAGCTCCACTCCCATGGAGTCTTCTCCCACCCACTCCTCCTCCTCCTCCTCCTCCCTCTCCCCGCCGCCGTCTCCCCCCGACCGTCAAGGGAGGCTCACCACGACGCAGCTGGAACAACTCAGGGTGGAGCAGGAGGTCTTCGGGATCTACCGCCTCTTCCATGGCGTCGCCCCCCACACCCGGTCCTTCATGTAAGCCCTCCCCCCTCTATCACTCCTAGGAAACCCTAATTTCGTTCTTGTCGATGTTGAATCTTTTCTTCTCCGACGGGTCCGATTGTTCGAGAAAGTGCAGCCGTTGCCGAGTCTTTAACCCTCACAGGCTGAACAGCTACAAGAGACAATTTCGCCGTATTTCTTGCTCGGAAACTGTCTAGTTAGATAATTCTCCCACTTACGCGAAATAGGAAATTGTGGTGCCTTCTGGTGTTCAAGATTTATTAACGGGAAAATGGCAATTTACATAGGCAAAGGCAGCCCGCATTATGCGTGTTCTTAAAGAAACTTTGCAAAATTAGAGAAACTTTGCAAAATGGTAGGGTTGTCAGCAAGGGAAGAAATTTGAACTACAAGAATGGAAAGTCAAAATTTATGAGGTAAAGACATCCTCCTTTCCTGATTCGATGAGAAAAGCTCACTACGATTGTGTTATTGGCCAATCAAATTGTACGTGTATATATTATAATCTAGGCATCATAATACCAACATTAATATTCTATTTAGCCTTTTATATTCTAGAATACTGGCACAAATAACCAAAGGCATCTTGTTGGTAATTTCATAATGAGATGGAAATTAATTAATGTACTTGTCCTTTGTTTGAATTAAGGGTTGAAGAAATTGTGCTAATAGACTCCATAGACTTTTTTTAGTAAATTTAGCATCTCATTGCCACTGCTTGACACGAAACTCATCTGCAAACAAAAGAAATTCATATTACCTGCCTGTAACATGATCTGCCTTGATTTAAAAATTTTCATGCTTCCCAAGCAACCTACTTGTACACCTGAAACTACTTAATTATGAGTCTGTGTTGTGTGTATATGACTTGTAATGTAAATATTCTAAAGAGAATTAGCACACTTTAATGTACATAATGGTTTTGCCTCCTTTTTTGCTCATTCCTTTTTTATTTAACTTGAGGTTGGCCATCTTTAAGAAAAAAAAAAAAAAGGAAATTGATGCTTGTTTAATGCTTATCAATCTTTTGCATAGAGTTATCAAAATCGAATCATACCACCCGTACCGGTCCGCCAGTTGATCGGTATGCGGACCACCCGGTACTAAGCCCCGTATCGAGCGATATGGAGCTCTTTTCGCCCCGTTACCGCTCGAAATAGGTCGGTAACAGTCGATTTCGACCATTGCCGCTTGCTATCGGGCGGTATCAATCTGACTATGGTCGGGCTACCACGAAGGAAGAAGAAGCGACAAGGGAGAAGGAAGAAGAAAGAAAAAGAGGGAGAACCTCGATGCGTCTTGATCCAGCGTCGCCCTCCCTCGACGATCCCGATCCAGTAGGTAACAGTGAGGCGATGGCTCAGCTTCTTCTTCGCCGCGTTCTTCGCCAAAGGCCGCAGCGACGCCTTTGCCGAATGTTGCAGATGAGGAGAAGCCTCAACAACGTCGCCTCCTCCTCCTCTCCTTGTTTGAGGCGATAAGGAGAAGAGGAGGAGGCGACACTATGGAGGCAACAACATCGTCGAGGCTTCTCCTCATCTGCGTTGGAAGAAGAAAAGGAGGCGACGCCGCTGAGGCAACAACATTGCCTCCTTTTTACTATATATATATATATATATATATATATAGCCATACCATTCGGTATGCCTATATCGTACCATACCGAGCAGGGCTCGGTATGCCAATACGGTACAAGATTATAAACCCTGCTTTTGCATTCTTCAAGGTTTGTTTCTTCCTCTTGAATGTCCTTCATTGCTCTTTTAGTCTAACAAAAGTTTGGTTGAACCTTTTAACTAAATCAGTAGATGTGCAGGATAGAACTTTGGCGTGACAAACACATTGAATTTCTAACAAGAGGGCTCAAGCAACTTGGGCCAAGCTATCATGTGCTAGATGCCAAGTAAGATTTTTGGTAACATATATATGAATGTGTTTTTTACATAGCCATTTTATGTTTAAGTATAATTTATGGCTTTTATTTCTTATTATATTGATTTGGATTATTTTGTAATTGATAAGTGCAGTCGTCCTTGGCTATGCTATTGGATTATTCACTCAATCACTTTAATGGGAGAATCTGTCAACTCAGAACTCGAAGGAAATGTGGTGCAATTTTTGTCCCATTGTGAGGTTTAAATTCTACTCAAAGCCTTCCTTTCTGGCACATTGTCTTCATTTCATTAGTTTTTATGTATCAATGCCATTGATTATGATCCCCAAGAATTCTTATTTGTATAGCATGATGCAGAAGCTATTTTGTCTAACTTGTATTTAGAATATTTTTGATAATTATGGGGTTTTTATAAATGTAACAAGTTGCTACATGGTATTATCATTATGTACGTTTACTTCACCAACCAAGATAGTCCAAGATGAAGAAAAGGAAGAAGAAAATTGAGAAGATATATTTGATTTTGAAGATAACTTTGCAAGGAAACTAATCCCAACCAAATATCTTGCTGATGGCAGACATCCCTCAAATGAAAAATAGAAGTGCAGACTCTCCTGAACCTATGTAAAGATGATTTATTGATCTTAAATGAAGGAATATTATTTCTTAAAATATAAAATTTCCTTTTCTTTTTCTAATGGTGGGTCTATTTAAAGAAGGGAAGAGTTGGATTAGAAACATGGCTGAACTAATGAACATGTATTTCCCTACATCGTGTGATACTTTGATTGGTGTGGCACCATATTCTTTTTCTGGATGGTGTGATTGCACTGTCCACATGTGAGATGTCGGAGATATGAGGCACTCATTTCTTGAAGTTAATTCTTGAGCCAGAGTATTGTATTTCTCTCTTGTTCCTCTCTTGTATCTCAACTAATATAATCTCATTTCCATGCTATAATTAGCAAATTCTAAAAGAAAATTTTCTTTACCCATCCGTGCCTTCAGTATAAGTAATATTGGTACCTTTTTATTTGGTACTTTAATCTCAGAAAAGGAAATATTATATCTGCAATTGTCTTCTAGAAGTGCTCGTTCTGTGTATTTTCACCAAACTACACCCTTTAAAATCTCAGTTTACACTTCCTTAGTATGAGAAATTGTATTTTCTTTTTTATGTTCTGCAGAATTTAAACCTGTTATATGCTAGTGTACTTTTCCTTTGTAGAATTTTCTTTTCTTATATTGGTTTTAATATTCTGTTAGGTACTAAATTCTTCGGTAGCTATGTAGACTACAATTTAATGGTTGGTGAAATATTAATTAGCTTACTATAATCTGATTGTTATGATGATATTAACTTGTCTAGTTCCACACCCTGTCTAGCAGGATGCCCAATGTCCTTGAAGAATTGTCATTGTGGATGATTTAATTACTTTTTGAAGTATGAATTGAAATTGTTTTTGTTGCAATCCCACAGGACAGAAATGGAGGATATGGTGGTGGACCAGGGCAGGTTTGTTCTTTCTTATTTTAATTGCTTCTTTTATTAAAACTTACCTTTGGCTCTGTGACAGTTTGTCGGGTGTACAATCACTGGTAACGTCCTAAGCAATCAGCGTATGCTAAGCATACATGTGATTGGATAAACTACGTTAGAAGTTGCACTAGAGAAAATAATTTGTTTATGCCTGTGAGCATATAATGTCTGGAAAGTGGAAAGTACTGAATATTGTGTGAATTTCTCTATTCATGAAAATATCTTAATAGCATCTTAGCATAGGAAGCTGTGATACAAGAGAAGATAGGTGTAGAAGACTGTGGTGACATAGGGATTAAAAGTGATTGGATGTGATCCTCTTGTCAGTTTATTCTTCAGTTCAAGGATAGTTGGCCTCCCAAGGGTGAAAGAGAGAAAAGAGAGAATTTGTATAGTATATTAGATAATGCATGGAAGAGGTTTTGAAAATTTTGGAATCCCATATAAATCTATCTAAAGGAAGGTCTAAAATTTTCTGAACATCACTTCTAAGAGTTTAAGGACTCTCCCAGCTTTGTTTATGACAATAAGAGGACTTGAAAATAGGAAAACGACCCACTGTGCTTCAAACTCACATTATCCCCAAGGGATAGGCTTGGATCCTATTGCAGGGCCACATCTTTCAGCTTTATTCCATCTTTCTTCTCGTCTTCACATGTTGAGGTTGGGCGAGGATGTTGTCCATAATGTACCTTAAATTAAAGAAAGTGTACGGAACTTTATGGCTTCCACGTTGCTCCACAATGTAGCAATTAAATCTCACAAACTCTATTTGCATAAGGCTTCAGGATCAAGGAGAAATTTTGCCCCACAACAATTTATTAGTTATCAGTGAGATTTGACTCAGTTGACTTTCAGGCGATCTTTAGCTAATTGGTCACAGTTTCTTTGTATGAGGTGAATTTGAAAAAGATGACTCATTGTTACAATTGCTGAGACTCATCGTTGATCTTTTGGTTATATTTGTAATAAGTTCATGGGCAAATTTCTATTTTCAGCATCATCGCATTATTTTAAAATTTCTGACATTTACTAAATCTGTTGCTCTGTTAGATGCCTCATCTTGCAACAACTTATGCTGCTGTTAACACACTTATTACTTTGGGAAGTGAGATGTCGTTGTCATCTATACATAGGTCACTCATCTAACTCTGCATCTTTAGTCGCTTTTTTGTTTGAATTTGTCATTTGAGTAGAATCTTATATGATTCACTATCTTTTGAGTGCTCAGAGAAAATATGCTCAAGTTTTTGCTGCAGATGAAAGATTCTTCAGGTGCATTCAGGTTTAGTTCATTTATAATTTCTGAGTCATACTTGGATGTATGCAAGTAATATATGTGACAGATTTATGCCTAAGAAATAATTGGACTATGCATTGAGTGATCATAGTTTTTCTTATGGTTCCAATGTCTTGTCTTAAAAAGCCCTTGCTAAGTCAACATTTCACTTCTGGATGCTATTTTGAGGTTATGCTAGTAACACCTTTGTACATATATTTATCTCAATCATGTACATAGAAATTCAATGATGGATTGTATATGTTGAGACCGTGCACTGAAGTGTCAAAAATATGGTGCCAATAACATGGACTTTACAGGAAAGGAAGAATATGCAAAATGAAATATGGCATCCTCTACTGTTAATTCTGATTATATGAATTGAGATAAATCTAAAAGAATTGTCCTGTTGTTATGTGATTTACAATGTATGGATCAAGTAGTTCTTATATATGTAAAAAGTATTGTGGTATACTATATTGCTTGTTCATTGTTGAACCTGTACATTAAAGTGTTATATATGTGTTTCTAGCATCAAAAGAGATTGTCTTTGGATTTTACATGACATGATAAATGCACAAAATGGATTGCTTAATGGCCTTTACATTCAAATTTGTTTTCTCTTTATAAGAAACATCCAATTAATTTGAACTCTGATGTTATATGTCTAAGATATTTGAATTATGTGATTTACTCAATCTCTATCGCCCGATTATTGTGGTGCACTATATCTATTGGTACCATGCATACTTTTGGGACATAGTCTTTATAATTGTAATTATCAAAGAGCATATATAATTTTAGAATATACTTCCATCCGTTAATCATGATCTGCAGTCTACATCACAAGTTGGTTTTGTGTTGGGATCTTGATTATTTAGTTCATCAATCTGGGTTGGTCATATAGACCTACTGATTGTTAGCTATATCATGATCTGCAGTCTGCATCACAAGTTGGTTTTGCTTGGGAGCTTGATTATTTAGTTGACCAGTCTGGGTCAGTTATATGAACCTACTGATTTTTAGCTGTATTTTTAATGGGGCCAGCCTAATATCGCACTTCTTGTAGTCTTTTCAATGTGTTCAACATACTAATAGCACTTATATTAGCCTCTTGCTTATTGACAAGTTCTTTCACTTAATAGAGAGCAAAAACTTATCTTCTGATTGAAGCGACAGGCTATCAAAGTGATATAGCTATAAAGGTGATATAGCTATAAAGTGGGATATTACATACCTGTGTGAATGCAAAGTACAGTCTTAGCAATTATGAGCTTCTTCTCAGGGAGATCACATCAACATGTGTTGCTTGACATAATTAATGTGTTGCTTGATACATCAACATGTGTTACCTTCTACTCGGAGAGATCAAATAAAGTTATTGGTACCACTAATGATAAAGTACGATCTAGTGTTAAAGAGATATTGTATCAAAGGATCTGCATTAACATATTAGGTATAACCGTATAAGTATGTGTTGCTTGACATTATTTTTACATGGTTACATGATACAACAGAGGTTTTTAGTATCCAAAATCTCGTTGTCTTTCATTTACAACATTTCTTATGGTTTATACTTTATAGCACATTGATGATTAATGGTTTTCCATATCTTTTCATGATTTTATTTGTAAATATGCTGAGATGCACTGTGTTGTTCAGGACCACGGTAGTAATTAATTGGACATGTGGATATCTAGGATCTGTGTTGATTGAATTCCTGGGTTTCAGAGGATATGAAAAATCAAAGGCTGCTAGCAACATTGGAAAGTGGTTGTGAGCAAAAGGAGAACTTGTTACTGATCTTCAGACATAGTTTTGCTTTAGCTCTATTGTTACATCAAAAAATGGCAGATGTATCCCTGTATTCATCCACCCTCATAGGTTTTACCCTATTGAATCAGGACTTTATATCTTTGTTGGTTCTACTTATATGCTTTGGATTGTCCCTATAATGTTCTGCCCTTTTTGTGTGGTGCTTCGACAATCTATTAACTACTTATTTCAAAGCTTATTTTCAATTTGCCCTGGTTGGTGGAAATCAAATTATACAGGTAGTTGTAAATGAGTCAGATTAAAGAAATTTCTTAATATATTTTGAAATTGTTTCCTTTGTATCTTGGTTCTCTTTTGAGATAGTTTTGAGATGATTTAAACCATTGTTGTCTTGTAGTTTTAGAGTCTGATATTCTGATGTTATGTTTTCCAAAGTTTTAGCAAAACAATGGACAGACATCCATGTAAGGCTTTGGCCTAAACATATTGGAGCCAACTGAACTGTATCTCATGCACATTCTAATAACATATTAGTCCAGGAAACATGCTGAACTTGTGGGACACATTACATATACTATTAAGATGAATTTTCTATCTGGTCACTTTTTTTTATTAGCATATAAATGGATCCTCTTTTCTTATGCAATGAACAGTTTTACCCTGCTGTTTGGTTCACTGGAATATATAAAGGTTGTACTGTTGATTTTAGTTTTCTAGTGATACACATTTTTTAATTTTCTCAGAATGCATAATGGTGGTGAAATTGATGTTCGTGCTTGCTATACGGCAATCTCGGTTAGTTCCCCCTCTTGTTCTTATTTCTGTTAATATGTGCTGGAAGCTGGAAGAATGTGGTGAGCGAAGCCTATTTGTCATTTTACTCCATTTTATTTAAGTCGCTTCAATTCTTTGTGAAACCAGGTTGCTAGTATTCTCAATGTTCTGGATGATGAGCTGGTAAAAAATCTTGGAAATTATATTTTGAGGTTGGTCCCTGTAACTGGAAATTTTTAGAATTTTAAGGCCGCCTTTAACTTAAATTTTCAATAATATATAGCATAAAAGAATTTCATTGCCTTTATATCATGGTGCACACAATGGGGGTTTCTTTTAGGGTTTTACAGTATCAACTGAGCCTTCCACATAGCTTTTGTGCCCCTTAATATTACCATAGAGGCCACAAATGTTGAAAGCCTAAAGCATCCAAGAAATGAAATGTGGATGCTTCTCGGACATGGTCGTAAGCCTTCATTCTTCAAACATGCTAGCAAACCAATACCAGATCTTAGAAAACTTTAAGATTTTTAATCAAAATAGTTGATATGCTATAAGAAATTTTTAGCAGTGGTCTTTAAGCATCAATAACAGATTACATTCAAATGCTAAATGCTTTTGATTTTACAATTTCAATGAACATCTGCGAGACAGTGGTGCTTGACCTTTGAAACAAGCAGAACTACATTATTGACTAGAGGTAGAAGTTTTAGCAACAAAGGAAGCTATGAGTTATGAGCGCGTCGGTCTCTGTTACACTGGGTAAATGAGCCATTCTGAAGAGTTCAAGGCAATGACCTTTTGCACTTCAGTTTGTATTTTCAGATTGTGTTATTATCTCAGGATCTAGCACATGTAGACCTCCAAAATTGCAAAGGCTTTATGAAAAAATCACTGTTTTTGAATCACGAGTATTGTGATGCACAATAATATTGTTATATGTAAACTACAATGAAATATTTTACCAGTTTCATAATCATTACAAACCTTTTCTTGTTTTTTTCTACTACTGTTGGCCCCGGCATATTGAAATGTAGGCGATCAAACTTTTGTTCATTTCAGCTGTCAAACATACGAAGGTGGTATTGCTGGGGAGCCTGGTTCAGAAGCTCATGGGGGGTATGTTTTCTTTAAACAATTACTACATTTGCTTTGTCATTGTTGGGTTCAAAGTTTCTGAAAAAGAATTATTTACATGCACTCCATGTTCCTTTTTCTTAAAGGTACACATTCTGTGGGCTGGCCACAATGATTCTGATTAATGAGGCTGATAAGCTGGATTTGCCTAGTTTAGTTGTAAGGATATTCTCATTTGCTCTTGATGCTTTTCCTTAATTTCTTCTCCTATACATTTCAATCCAGAAGCTTATGAATTGTAAATTCAGTATGGTTCCAAGTTTTTGGTTAATCAAAAATTTAAATATGTCAGCCTATGAATTGTGAATTCATACTGCCGAAGGTTTTGGTAACTGGCATCCCAATATTTCAAGTGCTCAAAGTATCTAATAAATAACTGGAACAAACATTTAAAAGATTATGATAAGAAGTCATGATGAAACTGTACTTTTTTAATTTGGCATAAATGAATCTCAAGGCATAGTGTGTTTTACTGTCAGTATGCTTATGTTGTAACTTTACCAGTGGCAGATGTGTTACTCAATGGCATGAGTTCGGACACATGACAGCTTTTTGTAATTCTAGACTTACACCGATGAAGTTAGTTTTGCTTTTGAACTGGGAAATGGTACCAGTGACTTGCTAAAATGTAGGAAGAATTGGATAAGGTACCATTATATGGATGTAAGAGCTGTATCTATATTTAGGAATAAGGAAGGGTACTAGTTGAGATATGAAAATTTCTAGCACAAGAGGTGGTGGCCTACTTAGAATGTAAAAATATGGAGTGAAACACCTAAAGTGATAAGAGTGGAACTTTGCTGACATCAAATGGTGTCTTATAGGGATGTTTAGCGGATGAAAAGTTTTAAATGTAATTGAATTTGGATTAAGATATGTATATGCAAAACTTATGTAAATTTGTGCATGTGCAATTTTGTAGATGTTTTTCACTTGCATAATCTTAAATGCATTTAATAACTTGAAGTCGATCAGATATACAAAATGTCTAGTGTCTAAGATTGTTTCTCACTTGCATATATGTTGCAATGCTACTGTGTATAATGACACAGCATAGTATCTATCATTTTAACATGCATGCCATGACACCGTCCTAAATTGTTCATGTAAAGGTCTGGCTTGGTAGGCTAATTTACTGCCCATGCCACTACTAGAAGTTTGGTTAGGGATGGATTGGCATGTAGTGCATACACACTCACATTGTTATTATTGTCTTTCCGGGTCGGCATATGGATGGGCTAAGCATGCATATGTTAAATTTCTATTTGTGAGGATATTATGTATGCCTTAAAGTTCTATTAATGAATGAAGATAGGCTTTGAATTTCAAGTTTATTGGGTCACAGCTGGGCGAGTGAGCTTGTAATAACTACAAGCTAAATACAAGGTCTGAATCTAAAACTGACTAGCATACCAAGTTTTAAATATGATCTCATATGTAGGCTTCAAAACAAGGGTGTCACGACCCAGGCCTAATGGGTTAATTGGCCTATCCACAAGTAGCCCTTTCCTACTTGAACCCTTACCGTGCCGAAATACTAGGTCAACTTTGATACCAAATGTCACGACCCGGGCCTGATGGGTTAATTAGCCTATCAATTTCGTTTGGCTTAGATCATTAGCCAAAATGCTTAAGTTGAAGTTGATAGTAGTACACTCATCAGACCCTTATAATTCAATCTTAGTCTTACCTACTTTTGATGTGGGACTAATCGGGGTGTTATAAAGTGAGCTTATATTTTGTTGGCCCAAAGGCTTCTGGTTAATGAGAAGCTGCATTTTTTTATTGTGCAGCAGAGGATGAGGAAACTCCCTGCAAATCATGTGGTATATCTTGTTCTAGGATATCAAGTTGTTAATCTATACACAAGTATAAAGCTTAACCAATCATCCATTCCTAAACATGCATCATCTCTCAACATCTGTTTGTTTATTGGTAGTTGAACATGGTTCTTTGATAGTAAATGCAAATGGATGCTAATTCTGTGGTCAACTTATAATTTCCATTTGGTAACAGAAGAGTGTTGGATATTTGTGCAATAACTAGAATGCTTATTTATCAAGGTTTTAAATGAATGGAATATATTTGTAGTTGATTAAGATGTTATCCAGTGTATTGCGCTCAGCAAATTGAGTCGCAAGTTCTAACATCATTATCATTGATATCTATGAAAATTGATTTCTCGCAAGATGCCTATATGTTTGGTGTTCATGTTGTACTTCCAGACTTGGGTTCCTAAGAATTTCTACATGCAATGTATAATTAGGACTGGGTGGCATCTCGTCAAGGAGTGGAGTGTGGATTTCAAGGGCGAGTAAATAAGTTGGTTGATGGTTGCTACTCCTTTTGGCAAGTAATTATCTTTCTTTTTTCTATAGTTATTTTCTTAATCATCCAAATTAGAGTTAAATTTTAAATTTTACTAGGGAGGTGTTCTTGCTTTGGCACAAAGGCTATTGCCGATTGTTCACAAACAGCTGGAGTCCTCTTTTATCAGTGGAGTGCAGGCATCTGCTGAGTGCAAGAAATCATGTAATTTCACTGCAGAGGAAACTGGCCAAGATGATAACTTATGCAGAGATGGGACTTCTCATCCTGAAAATGAAGGTAGACTTATAAAGCTATTGAAATTGCAAGCATTCTTATTTGTAACTGCTTCAATCATATAAATTGAATGCTTTAAAAGGCTATGTAAGTATATAATTCTTTTTCCTGGCATGATTCAGAAATGTCTGGCTATCTAACTGCCAGCTATAAAATGATGACCAAGGACAAAATCAACTTTTTTTAATTAGAGTTAACTTGAACCATGAGATTGCTAATGAGATATGGGGATTCTGTTAAATATGTTATAATGAAACAAGTTAATATATGTTTATCTTGGCATGAAGGTCATTTTGTATTATCTACTGTTTGTAATCAACTGATAACTGGAGATTGTAGCATATGGCATATGCAGTCTGTTGCATGAGTACTAAGAAAGTGAACTGTGCTAGTTCAAAATCCTTCAAAGTATTCTTTCATACAGGAGAGTTCTGTGAAAGAAATGAGAATTATGTTTTGCTGATCATGCCATGATTTCCCTTCCTGTTCTTTTTTTTTTTTTCTGTTAGGGTCTGTACTTGCATTCATCAGTATGAATCATATGTATGCTGTACAATTGAGTAGATACTGATACTTTATTTTTGTATTTTTTATTTGCTGTTGCATTTCATTCAACTACTTTGCTTACTTTCTTGGCATTTTGGTGCTGACTTGGTAGTGGAATGATCTTGAAACAGGAGAACTTTCAGATTTTGGTTTTTCTTACATAGGGAGACATACTGAATGTGACCCTTTATTCCATAGTATCGCCTTGCAGCAATATATACTCCTGTGTTCCCAGGTATGTATTGGATAATGAAAAAAACTCTGTATCCAGTTTATTCAAAAGTTTAATTCTAAAACTAATGCATAATGGGATTCAAGAGCTATTTTAAGGTTTTTTGTTATAGAACTTGGGAAGTTTTTATCAATTAGATCACACTCTTAACATGTCCTTGTTATGAAAATCATCAGCAATTAGCCTCATGTCCAACTTCATCATTAGGATTTAGCAAGTGTCCCATCTATTTTGGTACAGAGGATTTAATTGATGGTTTTATATCTTGTGCAAGATTTGGAAATTGAAATAATCTTTTTGCTTGTTGTTTTTCTGATTCTTTTTCCTAACATGTTTTGGGAGATTCTTTCAAGAATCAACGAGGGTTTTGTTAGCTTTGCCAAGTTATGGAAGCGTTGTGATATTTTCTTTTAAATAGAAGGTAAGTGCAGGTTGTTTTAGTTTTATGGTTGTGATGATAGTATAGATGGTCTTGTTTCATATGTTATCAGCAGTGCACCTGAATTCTTGCATAGTTCTGTTTACCATAAGCTTGTGTTCACTGGCACCTCTTGTTCATCTTTCCAATATATAAAATGCCTAAAGCGTTGCATCTGTAGGTGCTTGAGGGAGGATTCAGGGACAAGCCTGGCAAGCAGCGGGACTTCTACCACTCATGCTACTGCCTAAGTGGTCTGTCCGTGTCGCAGTATAGCTGGTCAAAAGAGGATGGTGGACCTCCATTAACGAGTTCTGTGTTGGGTCCCTACACTAACCTGTTGGAGCCAGTCCATCCTCTCTATAATGTTGTTGTCGATAAATACTACAAATCACATGAGTTCTTCTCAACTCTCTGATCATCAAGATTATCCCTTCAAACCTCTACATCACACAATATAATGAAGAGCCCAACTATCATGTACAAGCAATCCTTCCAGAGTAGTGCTTCCTTGCCGTTCCCGGAAAAATGGTCTCTCTTTACTGATAATGATATCGATTCTTGTACCGGGAGCAGTTGAGTTCTTTTTTTTTTGCAAGTCATAGTATGAGATGGTTAATATTCTGCATGTCATCACTTTCCACAGCAAAAGAAAGCCTCAGGCACGGAGGAAAAGTAGCTAACTGTATCTGCACCTGATTCCTTGGGATTTATAGGGTGAGGAGAAAGCATAGGTTCCTAACCATTGCTTTATCATACCCCCATCGAACACTGCTGTTACTTGTTGATGTTGAATTACCAAACCTGAACTCTCCACATTAAGATCAGTGGCTCCAAGAGCATGACATAATATTCATCCATGATGAAGTGTCCGTTTAAACGAGATTTGATAGTTTGATTTTGTAAATTATCTACTTGCATGGAGTCGGTCTGTGTGTAAAGCATTTGGTAAGCATTAGTATTGACAATTTACAAGCAAAGTTAACAATGTTCTCCAAGATTTACACCTAGCAGGGAATTGGAATGGAAACTGATACCAAATTTTGGTGGGTGCATTCATTAGAATCAGGCCCCACCATCTCAGGTTGTATTATTCGCTTGCAGCACCCGGAAGAAGAGTAGGACTCGTGAGACAAATATTGTCATCTTTTCCAACAATGAAATAATAATATATTCCACCCGGAATTATTTTCTTATTGTATCTTAAAATTTTAAACTGCCGTATATATTTTTTCAGAAAAATAAAATTCATAGTGAAAACCAAATTAGAATAAATTTAGGCACTGATGAGTTAAAACCTGTGCCTGACTCAGTAAATAACCATCGTAAAAATAAAATTCATAGGGAAAACCAAAGTAGAATAAATTTAGGCACTGACCAGTTCAAAAGCTGTGTCTGATTCAATAAATTGCCATCATAAAAATAAAATTCATAGGGAAAACCAAATTAGAATAAATTTAAGCACTGGTCAATTAAAAAAGCTGTGTCTGACTCAATAAGTTGCCATCATAATTTAATCCAATTCTATGACTTTTCTTAATCTAATTTATGTCGAGTAAATTTAGTTTATTCTCTTTTAGTGCAGCATTTCCTTCGTCAAGATTCGTGTTTAGGCCAGAAAAATATACTCCATTCCTCTCGTTGAGTTATACCGTAAACGGTAGTCTCTCGGTACCTCTCCAATTCCTTTCTCTTTCCCCTCGAGCGGTGCTTTGTAAGTAACGCCGATGAGTTCCCCCGAGCGATCGCCACCGCCTCCGCCTCACAACACCCCCGAGAGGCCGGAGTCCCCGGAGCCGGCGGTCACGGCGCTGGCGATGGCTGGCCAGCTGAGCCAGGACGAGTTAGCCGACATGGTGAGTGTTGTCGATGGCGGAGAGGATGCCCGAGCCGCGGGTTACGGCCGTGTCTCGAGGAAGGCGGAGAATGGTCTCGGGTCGGTGCCGTGGAGCCTGCGGCGGCGGGCGGTAATGAGGGCGGCTCTCGGACTTAGGGTCTCCGCTGCGCTGCTGTGTCTCGTGTCGTTCTCGGTCATGATCGCCGACAACACCGAGGGGTGGGCCGGCGACTCCTTCGGCCGATACAGCGAGTACCGGTACGAACTGATGTTTTTCTCCATTCGAAAGCTTCTAGCCGATGGTCCGTCCCACCTAAAATGTGGTCTCGTCTTTTGGATCTTTGCTGAGGTTTATATGTCGCGACATCGAGCGGTGTTCGTCTCTTTGTTGTTTGGTGGCTGCAGGTGCTTGGTTTCTGTCAATGCGATTGCTTTCGGCTACTCGGCGTTCCACATTTACGCGAAGGTCCACCATGTGATACTGAAGAAGTACATCATCCGTAGTCCGATCAATTACTACTTCGACCTCACAATGGATCAGGTGAGTATAAATATCTTAAAATTCTCCTATATATATTATATTATCTGAATTCACTCTTTGGAAGATCATATAATATATGTGCTCTTTTAGGACTTGCGTTTATGTTGGAGAATGTGAGGCAAATGACATCAAGAAGCCTTGTTTACTTATTGACATCACAAGTCAGGACATCAATTCATTGTGTTGATTTTATTTTCTTGGACTGGTGAATGTTGACCACTTGTACTATATACTGAACACAGTTCTTCAGTTCAGTTCGTTTTTCTAATACAATCTCATCTCTAATTAAAAAAGAATCAAGTAGCCTTGCTTTCCTTTTGTTCTAGTAACCTCTAAGATCATTAAGCATCAAAATTTTGTGGCCATTCCATCGGTTATAACTTGTCAAAATTCTAATTGTTTGGCTGTATGGCTGTATTATCTTTGGGGGTCAGAGATTATAAGAGACAAAAGAAAACTCAAGTTTTTTATTTCATTTGAACCAGACCAAGATAGGTCCATAATCTAATTTGATGTTTCTGCTTTGCTCATGAGAGAAAAAGAAGCATAAATGGGTTTTTAGGTAGGTAGGACGTCCAAAGGGTGTATAAAGCCTGTAGTTAAACATAATCACTGTCCATAGCCTATTTTAACAATGTCCTTTAAGCTCTTTAAAAAAAAAAAAAAAACAGTGTCCATTAAGCTAGGTTCATAACTATAACATTACTAAGACTCGAAATCCATTCCCTGTCAATTAATATGACATTGACCTAATTATGATGGGCAAAGTCTTCAGAGCAGTTTACACTTCACTTATGATACTGCTGATGATGAGCAGAGACTGGTATTGTGAACTATTAATGAGCTTTTGTATATTGTATCTTTTGGTCTAAATTTTTTTGAAGTTAGAAGTAGATGAATTATAGGTTTGTTAAGTCCTTTATGCTGCATGCTCATGTTATATTAACCATGGGACATGATACAGTGTATATATATACTCTCTTAATTTGGTTTGGAGGTAGAAGTTCAGGTACCCCGTGTTCTTTTTTTGTGTTGTTTCAAAGGTAATATAACATGTCAAAGTGCCAAAATTGCAAAATATCTCTTTGATTGAAACATTCCTGAATCGAAAGCTGAAACTATCTTGAGTGTTTTAAGCATCAATTGAATCTGTTCCTGAAGTTTTGCTTGTTGCAGATACTGGCTTACCTTCTGATTGCTGCATCCTCTGTGGCTGCCTCCCGTAATGATCTTTGGATGTCTAGATTCGGAAGTGATGAATTCATGGACATGGCAAATGTGTCCATTGCCATCTCATTCCTAGCTTTTGTTGCCATCGCTTTGAGTGCACTCATCTCGGCGCACAATTTCTTCCGTCGGAGTTCTGGTGTCACATCACAGATGGAACACCTATGATGCTATGCTGTACAATTTAATATAAATAGATCTACTTTGTACAATTACCATGGAAGATGGACTTTTTGAATCACTTGTTCCAGTCATATGCAAAAGCTTAGGAGTGGAAGAATGTTGGATGAATTGGCATAAAGGTTGCCATATGTTGTCTGTTGGCATCTATTTTTTCTCAGCCCATCAGCTTAAGCTGAAGATTGGATGCGATGTCATATCCTAGAAACATTCTACATGTAAAGTACATAAACCGAAGTAATGTGGCAATGTATTTCTACCTCATTACGGTGGAAATGCTTCAGTCTTGTGTTTGTTTCCAATATGAGAAGGTCTTAAAGGGCATTGTGTTATTCCGACATAATGTTTGCTCATTACTAATCCGTTTTCCTTTTGTGTAGATTTTTATCGAATTGCACATGGTTACGAGGACGTATGAACATATGATATGAGGGCGAGGCAAGGCTTCTCTCACATTTTTTGGCAGTACGAGCAATTGGAGGAGGTTGGAGTCCATCTCTATCACCAAGTGAAGAGGAAGATGTTGGGGGTAGTCGTTGCCATGATCTTTCTTTTATAGAACATGACCTCCTCATGGTGTATATATATTCTTGTAATGAAGTTTAACCAAGTAGTGCTTTCCCTGATGCTTAACAGTACTATTCTTGCTTCTTTTGATGGATTTAGGATCCACCAGCTCCAATCTTTGGATGCCATGACTCTGCCTCATCTTTTAAGTATTGTAGGCTCCGGACCACACTGTACTTTTTTTTTTTTTTCTTCCTTTATTATGGGGAAATATTTGGCTCGTCTCCTCTCCTCCCCAATAATATCATATCAGATATGGATTGCATCTGTTATATGATTCATATTTAATTTACGCTTGGCCTCGAGTAAACCCTTCACATGAACCTCCCACCTTCATTTCATGTTTTTTTTTGTATTTTTTATTTGAAATTTTGAAACTTGATTTAGGAATTTTGTAAGTCAAACTTGGTATGTTCATGGGTTGACCCTATAATCGAGTTTAACATTGGTCATTTATAAATTATGGTAGATAAATATTATACGAAAAGTGATTTCATCCTCTCTCTTTTTTTTAATTTTTAGGCGATTTTAAGATTTTTAAAGTCAAATTTAGGTAGATTCACATTTAAGAACAAGGATATGTCGGCTTAGGGGTGTCCACACCTAACTTCTGGTGGAAACCTATTAAGTAGGATTTTTTTTTTTTTTTAGGTGATTTACCCAATATTTTAACCCAAATCGAATTCAATGCTATCTTAATAGCATTTTCCATCTCTAGTAAGAACATAAAGCCTCCGGTTTTGATATCATGTACGATGCACGGGCTTTAACGTGTTAGTGTGTTGATTTGATTCCCGGACGGAGCAGAGGTGCGCTACGCTATGTCAGCCAACAAATCAGAGAGCCGATGAGTCCACCACAAAGGTAAAGTTGAAGACAGCCATGGAGGAGGAGCTTGTAGGTGAGAAGAAAGCGATGTGAAAAAAGATGGCGAGGTTGGCTCCGGTAAAATGAAGGAAAGAGAAGGAGTTTTAGTGCTGCAGTCTGACACACCAACAAGACTGATGTGCTCGAAGACGGTGAAGGACCCACTCCCTTTCAATTCCCCAACCCTTCCAATTCAACACAGAGAGAGAGAGAGAGAGAGGATTCTGTGGTGCACTGTAGAGGTAGTGTAGATAAGGGTTAAGGGATGAAGACCACACATGAAAATGCAAGCTATAGAGAGAGAGAGAGAGAGAGAGAGAGAGAGGGAGAGGGAGAGGTATGACAAGGAGCGATACGTAGAAGAAGAAGAAGAGATTGATGGTAGGAAACCCAACCCCAAGTATCACTCATTGGCACTCCCTTCTCATCTCTCACACTGTTGTTTCACCCCCCACCCATCACATTAGCTGCTGACTCCTTCAGTGCTGCACGTTCTCGTCCTGTCCCTCTCATTTCATCTGTGCTCTTTTCAGTGTGCAATAAGAGCTTCAACAGTGTCCCTTCCCTCTGTTGCGGTCTCCTTCTCTTCGGGATACTGTGGAAGATGAAATCTAGGTAGAGGAGGAGAGCTGAGATTTATGGAATATAAGAACCAAGCTGCTGTTGTCGATGAGGAGGAGGATGATGATGAGGAGGAGGAGGAGATAGAGCTACCTTCTTCCACATCTGTAGGTTACAATCCTCCTCCTCCTCCTCCTCCTCCAATTAGAGGATCAGCTTTCTCCAAACCTGTCCTCAATCCTTTTTCCTCTCTGATCTCCCCCGGCAGAGGAGGAGGAGGAAGTGGAAGTGGCTCATCAGCTGCTAGGAATTCCGGTTTCTATGGAATCACCACGCCATCGTCGGTTCACCCAACTACAGTTGCTGCTATAGATCATCAAGTATCTCTGTCTGTCGTGTGGAACTCCGATCCGGTTGCAGTCGGTGGTGCAACTACACCTGACTCCAAATCTACCGCCGCGGCCAGGAACTCGACGTCCGCTGCCACGGCCGATGTCTCCGTCAGGTACAAGGAATGTCTCCGCAATCACGCGGCCGGCATCGGCGGCCACGTCCTCGATGGCTGTGGTGAGTTCATGCCGGAGGGCGAGCCGTCCACGCCTGGGGCGCTGAAGTGCGCGGCCTGCGGCTGCCACCGGAGCTTCCACCGCAAGGAGACCGACGGTGACAACGAGGCTACTGACCCCTACTACCGCGTCGCCGCCCGACCTGCTCTCCTCCTCCCTCCTCCTCCTCAACACCACCACCACCACAAGCAATTCCCCTTCGGTTCCCCCACCACGCCTTCCTCCGCCCTCGTGGCCTTCGGAGGCAACGCCAGCGCGAGCGGGGGGACGACAACGGAGTCATCGAGCGAGGAGAGGATCAATGCCGGGGCGCCGACGCCGGCCACCGTGCAGAGGAAGCGGTTCCGGACCAAGTTCACGGTGGAGCAGAAGGAGAAGATGCTGGCTTTCGCGGAACGGGTGGGGTGGAGGATTCAGAAGCAAGACGAGGCTCAGGTCCAAGAATTCTGCGCCGAGGCCGGGGTCAGGAGGCAGGTCTTGAAGGTCTGGATGCACAACAACAAGCACTTGTTCAGGAAGCAGCAGCCAACAGCACACAAGGACGAACCCCAGTCACAGCAGCACCTGCATCAACCTCAGCCGCCGCAAGATTGACAGCAGCAGCAGCTTATGATGGCCATGATCCTGTCCTCTTCTCAATGTTTATGTCGCTGTGTTGCTAGGGTTTACGAGGGAGTGGAGGAGGCATGGAGAAGAAGGGAAATGAAACATCTGTATTCCACTTCTTGGTTTTCTGATTCGAGCTGCGCTTTTCTTCTTCCATCCTTTTGCATCATCATCATCATCTTCTTCTTCTTCAACTCGCATTGGTGCCATTCTTTCCTCGTTTTTTATTTTTGCTTTCGCTTTCTGTGAAGGAGAAGGCGATGTGGTTGATGGTCTTACGGAAGATCTCTTCTTCCTCCACTAAACTCCAACATTTCCAGCCGCAAGAAACAGCAAGTCGGACCTTTGCATCGCATCCATAGCATCCTCTGGATCCAAGTCTACAGGATTTCACAGTGCATGCATGAATGATTATATTTATCTTCCTTTGCGTCAACAGCAAACAATAGCTGCAATGATCATGCAGTTCTTCACTTGCAGTGTAAACCAAGATCACCAGCATCATGTTTGTCCTTGTTCCTGTTGCATTAAAGATGCATGGTTGAGGCCATATGGCAGTCTCACTTTTTCTGGACACGTTGTCTTTTTCTTCATGTTTGTGCTGCTCATGACATTGGGATGAGATTAGAAATCAAAGCAAAGCATCGTCGCATCTTTTACATGACCGGTGTCTTATTATTATTATTAATTAAGCCGTCCTCCTCCTTTATCTGTGCTGTACTCCCTTCCTGAATGAGACCTTTCATTGGTGGACCATATGCTAATGAGCTCATTGATTGGATCAAACCCCCCACTTTTCTCTTTTGTGATTTATGGATGCGCCTCGATCAATAAGGAAGAGGAAGGTTTCAGGAGTTGGAGACGAAGCCGTCTCACCATTGTCTACCATCCATACCATGCTCATCGTGGTGACATCCACGCCCACATGCTTCCCGAATCCAAGCATGACATAAGCATGGCCATCTCCTTCTCCTCCTGCTCTCTCCACCTAAAACCACGTACGTTCACACGCAACAGAGGCTCGACCTGCCAACATCGACGACGACAAAGACCAGCTTATCACCTGCAGGTCGCCACCGACCTCATCACGTACTCACCAAACCCCTTCGACTCCTCTTGTCGGTACGTCTGAATTGGACCCGACCGCCCCGTCCAACCGGCGATTTGGGAATCAGCCTCCGCTATCCGGCCCGCTTTTGGTCCGATTAGGTCACATGTGAATCAGATTTGATTCTAGATTTTGTGTCATGCACGAATCGATTTGGCAGGATCCGATGACTCGAGGAAACTCAACGAGGCAATTGGGCTTCGTGAAGTCGCAGTTCCTCGGGTCGGAGAGTCGGCCAGGTCGGTTTCGAGAGTTGTCTAAGACCTACAATAAGACCTTCGTCGGTAGGGAGAGATGTGTGTGTATGACCGATGAGGCCCCTCCAATCGCTAAGTTAGTATTTAGGGGTGAAGATTTTAATCATGACTCTGAAGGTTCTAAGCGGTTTGAGGAGAAGAGGTTGATAGTCAAAAGAAAAGATTAGGCTATAGTGAGGGATATGTATACCTATCGAGCAGAGGGAGGTCATACCGTAATGTTTAATGGGTGCTACACCTTCGGCTAAATCACGAGTATGACCCTACGTAGGGCGGTGCTTTCATCGATTTTCAGGGTCTCGACTGGCGAGATCGACGATCGTAAGTACGACGCTCAAAGTAACCGACGTGGTCTTCGGTCTGGCATGTCTGGGCTGTCAGGTTACTAAGATGGCCGTCCACGTAGTCATCGGGTTTGACGTGTCAAGGTTGACTCATCGGGACGATGTGGCTATAGACATGGCCCTCGACCTGATGTGTCCGGACTGTCGAGTTGCTGAGGTGATCGTTCACGTAGTCCTTGGGCTAACATATCGAGACTGATTGGTCGGAACGATATGGTTGCTGATATGACCCTCGGCCCGACGTGGTCAAGCCAGGCTGACGGGCCCAATATTTGTTTTATCACATTCGTTATCGATATAATTAACTAGGAGTAAAAATATAATACCTTCGATTAGTCATCTTATATCAAAAAATAGATATAAATAATAAATATATTATTTTTAAATTTTAACTTAAGTATTTGATCAAATAAAGTTAATAGATCAATTATCCGGTCAAAAATCATGATAATTGATTTTGTAACGCTATATTCTGGGTGGGTCGACGATGCTATGTTAAGAAATCAATGAGTTAATTATTATTATTTTTAAAATGATATTTTCTTGGTGGGTCCAGCAAGTTCTTTGTGGGTCCCGCTGTCTTGGGAATCCGAGGCCGACTCTTGCCCGCTTGTCCGAAGCATCTCCCGTTTCCCTCCCTCTCTGAAAGGCATCGGAAGCGGCCGCATCAGTGACGACCATCCCACCCGTCGCCGTCGTTGTCCACCACCACAAGAAACGGAAGCGCCTGCTTCTACTGGTCCCTCTTTCCTTTTTACTCTGCTTTCTCCTCTTCGTCGTCAGAATCCTCGAAGCCGAACGGGAGACAACGATGAGATGGTCGCGATGATGCCCTAAATCCAAACCCCTTTCTCCCCTTCCTTCTTCCTCTTCCTCACCCCATGGAGGAATCTCAGAGCCGCCGCGGGGCTTCCGCCCACGCCGACGTCTTCGCGACACAGTTCGCTGCTCGCCTGGACGACTACGCCGAGGTCTTCGGCGACCTCGCTGGCTCGTGCTCCATTCCATTTTTCGACCTCCGCCGGCTGCGGACGGCTGGTCTTCGGGGGCTTGGACTTTGGAGTGTTCGCGGCTCCCTATGAGGAGATGTTTGCGGTGTCGAAGAGAGAGGAGGCCTATTCTTCCTACGGAAGGAGTGGTTCTGGTGAACCCCACCATTCGCCCTTTTCATTTGTTTCTATGGTAGTTCATGAGTTGATCTCTTGATGCTTGCCGCTAAAAGTTCCTTTCTCTACGTGTCTGATGATGGAGATTTGGTGAGATTTACTGCCGAACTGTGAGTAAGCTTATTCTTCTTAGTTCGATTACTAGAGATGTCTCCTGAGAGCAGAAGTTCTTCTATGTCTGTGCTTCTTGATTAATTATGCTTTAATTGCATGCTTAGCTTTAGCTCCTTCAAGAATTCTTATCAAATTCCCTGGGTAAAATAAGTCGTCAGAGAGAAAAAACAAAGTTTGTTATTTGAATGAAATTGTTCTTCAATTGTTTAGGGCAAGCAAAGTATTCATTCGGAGATAGGCATCCTTTTGGTACGATAGTCTTCAAGGAACACTTTTCCTGTTTTTGTTGGTATCATGTTGAATGTGTTACCTAGGTTTCCTGGCAAACCTCGAATTAGGTAACGTATGCATGCTCCAGTTGATAAGTTTGTTTGCGGGAATTTATTTTGGCAAAAGTATGTTCAAGTTTGCTGAAGAGTCATGTAGTTAATTAGAAAAGATTTATGGTATTTGGATGCCATTACTGCTTTTTAAAGTAAGGACAAATAGCCACCATAATGCTACATCCCAAAAATCAGTCTCTTTATGATTAAGGACAGGCTTGAATAATTTTGTTTTCTAGAGGAACCTTTTTGGTCCATTGGAAGTTAGGAGCCAGACAACATCGGAATGTCTCCAACTTTTGTCTTACCTGAGAGTTTTTCTTTGCTTTTGCAATTTATAACCAATCTCAAGGTAGGCTAAAATTGCACAGTAAGCAGCATCGTGATTTGATGTCGACGAGCAACGTGATCTAGGAGAAGAATATTTATGAAAATATTGGATGATGAAAGTTAATCAATTGCTAATATGGAGTCAGTGTCTTCTCTCTTTGATTCAGTATCTATTGAGTTGGATATAAAAGAAAATATGGTGTTTCATGACACTCTCATTTATCTGCTGAATCTTTCAGCATAAATTTGCAGCATGTGATTGACGATGTCCATTGGTCGTGGAGCAAACACTACTGCAATGCATGGACATGATTCCATCTATCAGGATTAGAAATTATCCTCCATTGAAGTAGGTGACATGTCCACCCTTTTTCACTTTTGATTTCTTTTTCATTATCAACAGCTGTCAGTTACTTGCTACTTATCTTTGTAGCTGTTATACAATCTTTCCGTGTTCCAGTCATCCTCAGTACATTCTTAGTTTCATTGTTCACATGCTTCTCTTGTGAGGGCCTTGGAACACACTTGCATCTGCAGTTGATGTTTTCTAACTGGCGATAAATTGGCAATTCCAAGATTTGTGTTGCATTCTAACCCAATCGAACTGATCATAGTAAACAATGCTAATAGGCTGAGCTGCTAGTGAAAATCTAGTTTTCTAGATATTTCATACCAAGTTACAATTTACTTTCTTGATGAAGCAATCTCAGCTTCATATCCAAAGCAGACACATTAACTAGGTTGCTTATGTTGGTCTAATTTGGTGGATAAGCTTGATATTGTGATGACAATTGATGTCTTATGTTGTCCTACAAGTTCTAAACTTTTGAAAAGCTGATATGAAGTTCTAGTTATCAGCAAGTACATGTTTAGGAAATTACTTTTTGAGAGATCCGTTCCAAATCACTGGTATCACTAACAAAATCTTGATCTTGTATATGGAGTAGCTTGTGTGGGTGCCTGCTTTGCACTAGTTTTGTACCTTTGTTCTTTCAATAAATAGAGAAGATACTCTTATCCATTACCTGCATCTGACCTGGATCCTACTCAGAATCGACCCAACCCTGACTTGGGGACTCCTGGACATATTAAAAGGGTATATTTCTCTGAGAAGACCCATTGAAACAAGTAATTTTATTTCTAATAGGATGTATTGCTATCATAGTCTTTACATTCATAATGAATAATTTGATTGTGTAGTTGTTTTATTCGCACAACTTATCACATTCTAGTAGTTATTATTTCAAAGCATATTTTCCTTTTGATGTTGGGGTGTTTGAGACTATCTACTTGAGCATTCTTTCATTATGACTAATTAGTTAATTTTAACATGAAATTTATTTATGTATGGATTTTTTAGTATTTCAGTTCACAAAACATATTTTATATGGATTCGTTGTTGTTAAACCTACATTGGATCCGAACTTGACTTGGATCTTAACTTTTTTATTTGACCTAGACCCATAGCAGAGCTGAAAGTTTAAACTGTTAGAATCTAGATCCCCCTTGGTAAGTGATACCCGGAACAATACCATCCGTACACGAATTTGAGTCATGTTTTCACTTGTGTTTATTATCAAAAAGTTTCAGTGGATATCCTCTCCTACTGATCGAATGTGTTACAGTCAACCAGGATTAAGTTTGTTTCTCTTACCAACAGAATTGTAGGTTCTGGAATCCCAGTTCATGGGTAATTATTGATTGGCATACTTGAGATATCATATTTGCCTATTTAGTTCGAACCCAGTTTATTGTAGTTTTTGTATATCTTAGAATTAAGAATAAAATTTCCTGGTAGCTGAAGAATTATTTACTTGGATCTGCAGCTATTGGCATCGATTGCTGGCATCATGCTTGGGTTCTAAGAATTTTGCTGCCAGAAGAGAAGCTTCACCACAAAGGCATTCCATTCAATGTAGAACTGTGTTGTCTTCCCACATTGTTGCAACAGGTTGAGCGGAGAAAAATCTTTGCAATCAGAGAACTGATAACCGACAAATAACCTGTCCAAAATAGTTGATCTCTGGTGTTATCTTGGAGAAAAAGCTTCTTATGGAACTCACCGTCATCACGAGTTGTGAAGACTTAATTGGCTCACATTGTTCTGTTTCTACCCTGCAGTAAATGACTGAACAACAAGGTTTAAGGATGGCTGAGAGAGGGAAGCGTATGGCTGTGTACGTGTGATAAGAAGGCAGGCTACGCCAGCATTCCTTCTTGCTGTGAGATATGGAACCACTTGAAGATTAAACTGCTATTCCTGCAAAAGTTGTCTTTGTCTCTCCCACGCATGATTGCAGAATAGATGGCAGGCATGGCCAGCCAGCCAGATCTACCAGCTGCGAATTCGCTGACATCAGTTCTGATTCACCAACCAGAGAGCTGCATGGGAAGCCACGGCCCGGTCTTCCATTGCTTTCTTCAGCCCGTCAAGACTGTGGCTTGCTACTGGTTCATCTTCTTTCAGAAAGCTCGCTCGGTTTGGATCGACTGCATCTTGAAATGATCTCTCCAGCGAGGAAGAATCCAAGGCTGCGAACAAGGGAAAGCAGATTACTCTTTCACATGTTTCACGGCCAGTGCTTACTGCAGAGGAGAAACCATATGAATGGATTGATAGAAGATTATGACATAGGTAAATATAAAATAATAATTCAGTATTTCGTATATGTTTTAATTCTCAATCAATGATTTGAAGGTTAATCATATATTTAAGTTTATAATTTGAATGTATGATTTGATTATATGATTGAGGAAAATATCTCTCTCAGAATTTATATAAAGGTCAAAAATTTTATTGACCCTCGTACTATGTTTCAAAATCAAAGTCAATCCTTGTATTTTAAAACTCGTTTAAGTGATCTTCCATATTACGATTTTACATCAAAGTCATTATTCGTATTTTAAAACTTATCTAGGTGATCCTCTGTACTATGCCTCAAAACCAAAGTCATTTCTTGTATTTTAAAACTCATCTAAGTGATTCCTTGTACGATGTCTCAGAAATAAGGTTACGTTGTTAGGTAAAATAATTTAAGAGATGATTTATTAATAAAATAATTTAAAATTTAAAAAATACACATATTTTTACTTTTAATTTATTTATCAACAAAATTATAGAAATCACAGATCTAAAGTAAAGAAAAAATAAAAAGTTAGAAAGACAGCAGAAAGACGAACAAACTAACACCGAAGAAAAAACAAGAAAGACAGTGAAAAGACAAACAAACTAACGCCGATAGAGGTTGATGAAGAAAGACAGAGATTGAAATTGCAGAAAAGAATATCGATAGAGATTGGAGAATAAAGAAATAGAAGAAAAAATAGATTAAGATTTTGAGACTATTTAGTTATAATCCTCAAATAAAAATAATTTCTTAAATTATTTTACATAATAACGTAATCTTATTTCTAATAGATGGGCCATTTTAATATGAAATCGTAGTACAGTAGGTCACCTAGACAAGTTTTAAAGTATGAGGGATGATTTTGATTTTAAGGCATAGTACGAGGGATTACTTAGATAAGTTTTAAAGTACAAAGGATGACTTTGACTTTGAGACATAATACAAAATGTCACTTAGATGAGTTTTAAAGTACGGGAGGTGAATTTGATTTTGAGACATAATACAGGGGGTCACTTAGACGAGTTTTAAGGTACGGGGGGTGACTTTGATGTGAAATCGTAGTATGATGAGTCACTTAGACGAGTTTTAAAATACGATGGTGACTTTGATTTTGAAGCATAGTACGGGGGGTCAATAAGAATTTAAGCCTTATATAAATACATATTACCTTAATAAATGAAATCATGCTTTCTTTTTTTTCTCTGCTTATCTCTTTTCAATCGAAACTCACTAATCTACCCAGCAACATCAATCTCCTTGCCATTTGCTATTATTGTTGTCGTTGCAATAGTAATCCCTTTCCTCGGTTATCTACACTAGCATTAGAGTTCCTCGAGGGAGCCTTCTCCCTTGTGTTCCTTATTGTCGACAAATTTTGTCCATAATCACCCCTGGTGCTCCCATTGCCATAGTCTCTTCAACTATCTCGGTTCCAACCCTGGCCCTTTGTCTCTTCCTCTCCTTTCGTTCTAACCCCATCCAACACTCCCTCTCCAATCACTGTCGATGGTTAGAGCTCATCAACCGCTCTACCTTCTCCTTCCTAGATTCCCTCGCGAACGTCAACCCCATCCTAGATCTACGGATTGGTCGACACCTCTATAAGAACCTCGCCTACTTTCGTGTCAACAACGTGGTTGTCATCGTAGCCATCGTCACCATCTCCATAGCTAGCCATCAACCTTCTCATTGACCCCGAACATTACTGCCGACTTTGTTGGTTCCTCGAACGCCTCCATTGTAGATCCCAAATCTACTAGTTAAACCTCTCTCGATACCTCTTTCAGTCGGTCATTTACCTCCTCTCTTCGTGCCCCTTGCACTTTACTATCACCGTCGTTGATCGACAGCCTCATTCACATAGTGCTAACAGCTTCTCTTGGATGATGAATCACATCACTCGACAAAGAGCTTGATGATCATTCTCCTTTCCCTCTCGTAAAACACTAGCTATTATCACTTGTTACTTTGTTTGATGGCCTTCATCTCAATTTGTAATATCCATCACATATATGTAATATCCATCACATAACACCTTCTCTTGCGATCCCATCATAGCATTGTCCTCACTACCATTACCAGAAGAAGGGCTTCTCTAGATTTCCTCCAACAACATATTATATCTCCATCGTATACCAAATTATTAGTTGGTTCAGATCTACACCATATATTAGATTATTAGTTGATTCTAAATATTTTTTTAGATTGCAATATATTCTCAACATGTCTTCCACTTCTATATTTGATTTTCCAAGTATTATTTCTTCACGAAACAAATAGTTCATCTCAACTTATAGGACTTATATCTATCAATGTGATAACTATGATCCCCTTCAAACTATCCAAAAGTGATAACTATGTACCTTGATAAACATAATTCATTAATCTTTAATTTGAATATAATATATTAGGGTACATCGATGGCTCCCTTGATTGTCCATTAGAAAAGGTCTAAATACCAAAAGAACCATCCCAATGATAAATCTTGATCATAAATTTTGGCTACGATAAGATCACCTTATTTTATAAGTCATTCAAGCCTGAATAGCTAGCTCCATAACACCATTAATCTCTTCGTGTAGCACTACATTAGAAGCATGGTCTAAGTTACAAACTATCCTCGGTAATTGCTCTTGTATTCACATGATAAATCCTTTATCTACCCTGATGAAACCAACACAAGAGGAAAGTATTATTGTTGATTATATGCAAAATCTAAAAGTTATTATAGATGACTTTAATATGTCATCCTCTAAGTAATGAATAAGTTATGATTTAGGAGATGAATATAAGGAACTAACGGTAGGGCATGTGACTTATTAATGCCATTTAAAGAACTATAGAACAATCTGATTGATCATAAAATATATCTAAAATAAGAAGAGAGGAAGATAAGGCCAACTATGACAGCTCAATTCAATAAAAAATCTAAAAAAAAGGTAATCAAAATAATAAAAACTTCAAAGGACCAAATAAGATGTCTCTTTTCCTCTATCAACTCTTCAATCATATTATTAATTTCAACTCAAATAACTTCAACTATAACAATCAATAATTATAGTGCCTCAACAATAATAATTAGCAAAAAGTCATCTGTTAGCTCTGTGACAAAATTGGACATACAATAAAAGTATGTCGATCATGATCCAAGTCTACTACTACACCCAATTGGCCTCAAGCAAACATTATGACTATTGTGATTACTTATCTAAACAATTAGATTATTGACTTTAGTGCTTATCATTATATAAATTCTGATTTACAGAATTTATTTATCTATACCGACTATAGAGGCAATAAAAATATCATCATTGGCGACGATAATGAAATCCTTATCACTAATAGTGATTTCATAATACTTAATTTACACATAAATACTTGTATATTTGATGATATTTTATGTGCACCTCATATCAAAAAAAAAAATATTTATCTCTCAATTCTGCAAATAAAGTAACACCTCTATTGATTTTTTTTCCTCACTCATTTCTTGCAAAAGATCTGAGTATAGGGGCATTCTTAGTCCGAGGTCAAATAGAAGTATCAATGAATAATTGTCGGCTTTACAAAACACCTAGCTAATTACTCTTGCTTTAGTTGTTGCTCCAAATTGATGTATGGTATCATCGCCTCGATCACCCATCATCCTCTATTCAATAATAGCTAATTTCTCATTACTCAATTTCAGCTTTCAAATCAAGTAGAATTGTGATGCTTCCCTTAGTAATAAAAGTCACAAACTATTTTTTAGAACAATTCATATCCTACTCTAAACTACTGTAAATCATTTACCTTGATGTCTAGGGCCTTGCCTTGTCCATTTTCTTTGATAATTTTAGATTTTATATCATTTTTATAGATTATTTTACTATATATATATCCTCTCAAACATAAATATAAGGTACTATAGTCTTTACTCATTTTAGAAAGTTAGTCAAGAAGTCCTTCCAATATACCATTAAAATAATTTACTTTGATAGAGTAGGTGAATACCAAGCTCTAACAATTTATCTTTCATTGTGTGATATATAACATCTCAAGTCACCGCCACATATACCTCAACTAGTTGGTTTTATCGAACAAAAACACCAGTATATAGTTGAGACTAGCTTCACCCTCCTACATAAAGCCTCTATGTCACTAACCTTTTGATTAGTTGTCTTTCAAACTACAGTACCTCCTTATCGCATGCTTACTCTAATCCTACAACACTAGTTACCATTTAAAAAACTATTTCACGTAACTTAAAACCTTCACAAACATAAAGCATTTGGTTGTTTATGTTATCTTCAACTAAGCCTCTATGCTCGACACAAATTGACACCAAAATTCAAGTTTTACATCCTCATTGGGTACTCTTTTTAACTTAATATACCCCTTTAACATAATATTTTTTTTATGTTATGATCCTCAAACTCAAAAGATCTTTGTATCATATCATGTTATTTTTGTTGAATTTGTCTTCCCAATCCACTATAATAATCATCCATCATTGATTTCATATGAGTATGTCTCAAAACCCCTTTAAGCATATCTCTCACAACATCGATCAGTAATTCTCCTCTAGACTTATACTCTCTTATTACTCTAGTTCTGTTATCACATCCTTGATTTTCTTTTACATGATCATAACATCTTTCCACAAATACATCTAGAGTCAAATAAATAAATATCACTTTATTAATATATATATAACTTATAAATATATATTATATTTTATTTATTCATCAAATTATAAGTCAAAAGTCGTCATAGGCTTTATTGAAAAAAATATTAATTCAAAATAAAATCGAACTAGCTCTACCTAGCAAAAGCGAAAGATTTTTTCTTTATTAAAATTTAGTATAGTGCTACTAGGAGATTGTTCTAAAAATCAAAAGCAAAGAAATTTCAGTAACACTGAGTAGGAACCCCTATAAGTCGACTTTAAAATGAATACATGACTAAAAGCTAATTATCCTATTAGTATATATCAAATACCTGAAGGAGTACTCCCACAATAGTAGATATAGAGACTTTATCCTACATGATGAGTTTGTGTTCTCCCAACAATAGATGGAGATAAACTTGTATTATAATTTCAGTAGCGGATGAAGTGGTGTCCCTCACATGCCAAAGTAGAAACACTTTCCTCCCAACAACATATGGAGGAACCATCCAACCGCTATGTCTGATGACCTACTAATTCTGAAAGGGAATTACTTTATTTACCCTCGACAGAAAAATAATATCATCTCATATTAGTCATATTGATATCAAAATAAAATAATTAAAATATTATTAATATTCAATAATGCTAATTAGCACTTAATTGATTTGAACCCTAGTTTAATCGGTTTCAAAGAACTTGATTTAACCAGAACCTAGTTGAATCGATCCTTAATCCTCATTTAGTTGATCTAAAGCCATCATAGACTGATATAATTTAAATTGAATTAGATTTAATTTAGATTAAATAAACTTGAATAAGTCAAATCAACTCGGAATCACCATGAATGAATCGATCTAAACTGATCGAATCTAGTTTTATTAAATACATATTTGGACTCAAATTAAATTAAATATGGGCAATACGCTAAATTATATAATACTAGCTAGCCCATGTTACTAGTCCTATGTACTAAACATGACTATGCATGCACTACACCAAGTTGAGCTAACCCATAGCTCATCAACTAGTTATGTGCACTATATATGACTACCCATGTTAGGATGGATTGAGCTAGCCTATAAGCTAGGGCTTTAACCATCCGGTTGGGCATCACCTATTGATTGAGCTTGGCCTGTGGGCTATGACTTGACTTATGAGTTGGGTCTAACCTCTTGATGGGGCTTAGCCTGTGGGCAGTGGCTAACCTATGGGCTGATTTCAATCCAAATCCTAACCAATTCTCTCATTTTCGAATTATGACATCATGGAATTATAATCAATCATTTATTCATTAGCAATAAGTCATTAAGATATAACAGATAAAAAATATATTAAAAAATAAACTACATAAGGAGGAAGTAGGATTTTTAATCAGATAATGTATAAATCTAATAAAAATTTAATATCACGTATTCAAGATAAAAATTTTAGAAATGCATATGATATAAATAATTTCATAATATTTTAATCCAGATATAAAATTCTAGACCTTTAACGAGATAAAGAAGATTTTAGAAACTTTATGTAACATGTTTTAATCTACCAATAATTTTTTTGACATTTAAAGAAATAAAAATATTTTAGAACTGCATATAAATTATTTTAATCAAAAAATTAAAAAAAATTCAAATATTTCAAGGAATCAAAGAAAAATTTTATTTTTTAAGAATCCTCTCATAAGTAGAATGTAACTTCTTATTTCTCCCGTTGTTATTAGGCTTTAGTTGATGAGGAATGAAGGAGAAGAATCTTTCCCCATAAATACGAGGAGTTGCATCCTCAATATAAGAATATTTTTATTTTTATTTAATATTTATTTTTTGTTTAATTTACTAACAACAATGATATCACCATATTTGGAATGTTCAATGTTTATTTTCTAAATTGCATTAGCAAGAAAGAGAATAAAAAATCATGCTTAAATTAGGGATTTGATTACATCAACATCATCTCATCACTCTACAAATGAAGCAATGTCCTCGACACCACAAATGATATCTTTATCTTCTTCTCAGCTAAGTGACATCGTGTATTAGCTTGATTAGGCACGTGTTGGTAACTCTACTCAAATTATCATATCTTCAACACAACCCAATAACACCACTGAGCTTAGATATTGTTGAAATAGAAGTGAGAACACAAAGATACATATTATTCATTGAGTGAGCACTTATTTATACAAGATTCAGTTAAGGATTTCCCTCAACTGATGAACGAGATCTTATCGTTCAGTTACAGTTCTATTCAACTAACATGCCCCCGCAAGATCGAGCTCCTGTCAAGGATGCCGATCTTGGACCGATGTAAGGAAAAGAGTTTGCGGGCTAGAGACTTTGTGAGAGAGTCAACAAGTTGATCGGTCCTGTGAACATGAGAAACACGAAGCTGCTGGCGGACAACTTGATCTCGCACAAAATGAAAGTTAATGGCAACATGCTTTATGTGGGAATGGAAAACTAGATTTGCACAAAAGGTAAGTCACACCGATGTTGTCACAGTAAATAACAAGTGTAGAAGTAGCGTGAATGTGAAGCTCCTTAAGCAAGTTGGTGATCTAATTAAGTTCAATAGTAGCAATAGCATGATATTCAGCTTCAATAGTAAACCTGACAACTATCTTTTGTTTCTTAGAACTCTAACGAATCGGATTAGCACCAAGAAAAATAATATACCTGATGTGGAGGTTCTATCATCAACATTTTTCGCCCAATCAGCATCGGCAAAGGCATGAATCTGAGGGGGAGAGTGTTTGCGAAGAAAAATGTCATGATCAATGGTCCCATTAAGATAACGCAAAATGCATTTGACAACAGTCCAGTGTAAAGTAGACGACCGATGCATAAATTGAGATAATTTATTAACTGCAAAGGAGATACCTGGACGAGTAAGAACGAGATATTGTAAGGAGCCAACGACCTGTCGATACTGAGTAGAGTATGTAGCAGAACTACTATCACATAACTTTAATGAGTCACTAGAGGACAAAGGAGTTGTAATCTCTTTTGCATCATACATATTTGTCTTCAACAACAAGTTATGAATATACTTTCTTTGTGAAAGGAAGAGACCAGAAGATGCAAACGTGGCCTCGATATCGAGAAAATAATTCAGGCGACCAAGATCTTTAATAGAAAATCTATCATCAAATTGCTTGATAAACACTTGAACCTTCATAGAGTTATCACCGGTGACAATAATATCGTCCACATAGACCAGAAGATAGATAGTGCACCCATGTTGTTGGTGTAGAAATAAAAATACATTAGACTTAGAGTTAATAAAGCCAACTTAAGACAAGTATAGACCAAGTTCAATATACCAGGCCCGTGGAGCCTGACGAAGTCCATAAATGGCCTTTTAGAGTCTACATACATGCCGTGGATATTGAGGATGCATAAAGCCTAGAGGCTATTCCATAAAGACATCTTCAGTAAGAGTCCCTTGTAAAAAGGTATTGTTAACATCTAATTGACATAAACACCAGTCTTTGGATATTGCCAGACTTAGGATACGTCGAATTATAGTAGATTTGACGACAGAACTAAATGTCTCAGTGTAGTCAATACTAGGGCGTTGATGAAATCCTTTAGCCACAAGCCGTGCTTTATAGCGAGCAATCGAACCATCAGGGTTTCACTTAATTCGATAGACCCACTAGCACCCGATAATGTTTTGTGTAGAATGAGAGGGGATAAGGGTCCATGTAGCATTATGAAGAAGAGTATCATACTCCTCACACATGACTTTACGCCAATATGGAGATTTTTGGGTCTGAGAAAAAGATAATGGTTCAGTAGAGTCGGGAGAAGGTTTAGTGCTAACATGGAGATTAAGAACTTGATGGGGTTTAAAGACACCACTCCTGGAATGAGTTTGCATTGGATGCCGGGAGAGTATAATAGTATTGGAGGGTAAGAGCTGAGGGTTATCATTAGTGGAGTCAGACGGAAGGACGATAAAATCACCCGAATGATGGGAGGACAAAGGCTGGGGTTCTAGAAGAGGAGAAGCTAGAGGAGCTGGAGAAGAGGAGGAAGAAGAAAGGTGTGGAACATAAGTAACAAGAGAGTGTGGATCTGACAGAGGCATGTAGTAAGATGAAGATGTGTAAAAGGAACTCAATGGGATGACAGATTGCCCATGATCTCGAAAGGAAAAAATAGACTCCACAAAAGTGACATGTCTGGAAACAAAGACTTTAGCAGAGTAAGGATCATAACATCGAAAAGTATTATGTTCAAAAGAATATCCGATGAAAATACAAGGGCGAGAACAAGACTGCATTTTATTAGAATTGTAGAGACGTAACCACGGATAATAGAGACAGTCAAAGACTTTTAATGTTTGTAGATTTGGGTGTTTTTGAAAGAGCTTTTCAAATGGTGATTGATAGTGTAGAATAGGAGTGGGCATGCGATTAATGAGGTAGACATTCATTTGAAAAGCTACAGATCAAAAGGTTTATGGCATGGAAGCCTGATGGAGCATTGTTAGACCAATTTCAATAATATGACGATGTTTACGTTCGACAGAACCAACCAGTTGAGGCGTGTATGGGGGGGACTTAAGATGTTGAATACTACAAGCAGATAGATGAGATGCAAGGGCTTGATAGTCACCCCCTCCATCAGAATAGATAATTTTAATAGTGATCTGAAAGTAGTTTTCAACTAAGTTTTTAAAGTTAGAAAAGACAACAGTGACATTAGACTTTTGACAAAGAGGATATAACCATGTGTACTTCATAAAATAGTCTACAAAGATAACATAATATCTAAACTTATTAAAGAAAACAACTGATGTAGGACCCCAAACATCAATATAAACTATCTCAAACGGATTAGAGCAAGAAAGAGAAGAGGTACCAAAAAGTAGTTGATGACTCTTATTGCTAAGACAAGCATCACAGTGAGTAATAACCTTACTAGATTTAAAAACATGAATTGAATAACAAGAAAACAATTTTTGTTGAAGAGATGTAGAGAGATGACCAAGCTGACAATGCCATATGTCAACTAGAGCAGCAGTGGATGAGTTGGCAGTAGGCTGAGTAAGAAACAGGGCTGACAGCCATTCGTAGATGTTGTCTTTATTCAAACCGCGAACTAGGGATGCCCCGATGCTCAAGTTCTTAACAAGAAAATAATCAGGAAAGAATTCAATAGAAGTATGATTTTGTTGACAGAATTGAGAGACTGAAATAAGATTTCTTTTGATGTGAGGTGCACATAAAACATTATCGAGTGTGAAAGAAGTGGTATTGGAATTAAACTTTGTAGAACCAATATGAGTAATAGGAATCCTTTTACCATCACCGACGATGATGTCTTCATGTCCACCATAGCCATTGTGGAGCGACAAATTCTGGAAATTGGAAGTGATATGGTGGGAAGCACCAGAGTCCACAATCCAATTGGACTGACTGTCAAAAGGAGCAGTTATGATATTTGCCTGAGGCAAGGTTGATGAAGCTAGGAGGCGAGGTCAAGACCGACAAACTTTGGCAATATGACCAATTTTGTCACATAACTGGCATACAATTGGTTGTTGAAACGTAGGAGGAGGATGACGTGGCGAAAATGAAGCATTCAAATGATGGTTGATATACGGAGGATATGGAGGAGGAAGCGATGGGTGGTTGCTCATAGAGGTGGTAGGAAAGTTGGCCACACCTTTTGAAGTATTCTTGTTATATTTGCGGTTGTGCCTTTTGGATGTGTGGTTGAACTGAGCTGTGATGTGATGGGAGGTCCTGACAGCTCATCGTCACGCTTCAGGTAAGTTTCATAGTCTGTCAGCTTGTCGTAAAGTTCTTCAAAGGAAATTGGAGAGTTGCGCATGCGAAGTGTTGTGGCCAGTTCTTTGAACTCCGGACTCAGTCCATTAAGTGTGTGGATGAGTACCTCTTCATCAGAAAGTGAATGACCTATCAAAGCCAGGTCATCGATTATTAGTTTAATATGTTGTAAGTAGTCAACAACAGTACTGCCTCATGCTTGAAGGTCATAAGTTTGGAAAGTAGTCCAAGCATGCGGGTCCGTAAGCGACTCGCTAATGTAGTTTGTAACTTGGTCCAAGCCTCCGTAGCAGTAGTACAGGAGGACACAAGTGGGGCGATGGATCTAGCAACAGAAACTTGAATTGCTTGGAGAATGAGTCTATCTTGGCATAACCATAGCTTGTAGGCTGAATTTAGTACTGAGTTAGGTTCTTCGAGAACTTGAACCATTGCTAGAGGACAGCTAAGAGAGCCATCAATATAATCTAATAAATCATAGACAAATAAGATATTAGATAATTGAGTACGCCAAGACGCGTAGTTGCTGCCTTTGGATAACTTAAAGGGAATGAGGGAGGCAGCATTAATGAAAATAAGTCCTGTATGTGAAGAAGAAGCCCCAGCAGGTAAGAGAGTTGTGGCATCATAGGTAGACGATGAGGTAGACATATGAAACAAGTCAAAAGGAACTCAAGATAAATGACAGGATAGTGTATATAAGCAGATGGTATCACAGTGATAAAAATGTGACAAAAATAAGGAAGAAAGAAGAAAAGAACCTCAAGTCGGAGTATAGAAACCTCAACCGGTGGAGACTGTTGTTTCAGAAAGTTGCAATAGCCTAATACTGTCGTGTCAACTTCTATGAAGTGAGTCTAGATGCCGAAGTCGACAAATGCAATGAAGTGGATGTGTGAGCAGTTTTGCTCACTACAAGTGGCGTAGGATTGAAACTGCTGTTGAAGAGGGAAGGAGTCAAGGCCGAGAGCACAAGCACACAGATCGTCAACTGAGGAAGGTCTACTGGTAGCCAAAGTAACAGTAAGTGTTGGAGCGATAGGCTAGGAATGCGGCCACAGAAGTGTCGCTGCTCGTCGAGGCTGATGCGGTAGTGGTGAAGCACGAGAAAGACTGTCTCGTGCAGGACTCCACGCTGATGAGGCGAGACCAAGCAGTCGGAGGTGGGGGGAGGGACAATACTCCGCTGTCACCCACTGCAGCAGGGCCGTAAGCGCCAATTGGTGCCAGAACTACTGGAAGGAAGAGAAAGTGTCCGGATCAATGCGTTGCCAGTTCAAGTCGTCGGCACTTGGACGTGTGTCATGCCCTTAAAGAGATAAAGGCCAGGATTGCAATTCTGCAATGTTCTATTTGATGGAGTTGTGGTAGTGGAGTTTGAGGATGCAGTGGCTAGTTCATGCACGAAGAAGACCACGGTGATGTCTGCTACACAGGTGGTGTTCTGCAATGCTCTGTTTGATGGAGTTGTGGGAGTAGAGTTTGAGGATGCAGTGGTTGGTTCCGTGGAATCACTGGATTTTGAGTATGCGGTGGTTGGTTCTTGCGCGAAGAAGACCATGGCGAGGTCTACTGCAACAAAAGAGAGAGATACCGTGAAATCACTGAGGATGGTACAACAGCAACAACAATAAGATGTCCTATGGCCGACTTCAGAGTTGCAGATGGGGATAAAATCAACGACCACCAGAATTTGCTGGAAGTGCGGCATCTGTCTCCGTTGGAGGCTCTGGGAAGTGTAGCTTTTGGTGAAAGGTGCCTATGTCATCACCGGAATCGCCAAGGGCATGGGGAAGAAGAGGAGGTAGGAGCTTCACTAGCAAGAAGAGGAGGAGACACCGGGATTGAACAGGTCTCTGGACCTATTTGAGGCAAGCAGGCGCCGAAGAAGGAACACCATAGGATGATGATGGGCTGTCGTTTGATAGATAGGAGGGCGCTGCTTGTGCAGGTGGAGAAGAAGAGGAAGTAGCCGGCGATGATGAGTGACGCTAGCTGCGAATAGGGGTGGGACGCTGTAGGATGCAAGGAGACTGAAGGAGTGGGTAGCGATTGCGACGTGAAGCAGAGGAAGGGCAGCAATCACATTAACGTGTTGAGGAAGAAGGGCTAGCCGACAGCTATAGCAGGTGCAATAGAGAAGACCGATGGAAAGGGGCAGTGGGCAGAGGAGCAACAGCGGGCAGAGAGGAGATGGGCTCTAGAAGTGCGTCGCTAGCTGTGTGCTACGATATTACTGGACCGATCTCAGCAAAACAAAGAAAGAAAAAAAAGAAACAAAGTAATGGTTACTCTGTTGCGATGGATGCAATCGACAACGATGATTGCAGGCGCCAGAAGGAAGAAGCAACTTGAAGAAGAGGGCTATGACCAAGATATGTTGTTTGTCAGCAAGAAGCAGCGGGGCCCTGGGTCGTCGCGGGACCCGGAGCATTCGCATGCGCCTGCGGGAGTGTTTGCAGGGCTGGAGACCGCGGGTGCCAAGGTTGCCGGAGCGTTGGCAGGGCCGGAGACTGGGGAGGTGGCCGGGTAGGAGCCGTGGTGGGGGATTTCACTGGAGAATGTGTCGACGCCGGTTGCTCAGTCTTAGCATTGGGTTTCAGGAGATCTATTCCAACGAGAAGGAGAAGGTAGCAACGCTCACTGTGAGAAGTTGTTCGGCGGCTGCGACTTCACAGTACAGGAACAGATGATGCCGGGAGATCGGTGCTGATCTAATTGGTTTCGTCGGTAGAGGAGGCAGATGTGCCGCGACAATAAATGGGCAAGAATCGACGACAGAATCTACACACGACCAAAAGCGATGAAAACTTGCTGTCGTTTGACAGCGAGAAGAGAGCTTGCTCTAAGCAAGCTGCTCTGATACCATGTTGAAATAGAAGTGAGAACACAAAAGACACATTATTCATTGAGTGAACACTTATTTATACAAGATTCAATTGAGGATTTCCCTCAACTGATGAATGAGATCTTCTCGTTCAGTTACAGTTTTGTTCAGCTAACAGATATTAGGTAACACACTTTAAAATGACATCCTCAAACCACATTAAATCTTTGATCTCCATACTCCTACAAGCTCTCCACCCAAGTCAATTGAACACACAACCATCACCTAAGCTTATAAATCTCTATACTAGTACAAAGTCATATGTGAGGAATATGATGTCCTACACCATAATGTCATATAGACCCTTGTACCATCTTACCTTATCATGTGCAAGTGTTGTGGCTAAAGGGTTTTACTAATGAACAGGTGTTGATTTCATAGAGACCTTTAGTCTAATTGTTAAACTGATGATAATTCAACCCATACTCAATACTGATATATATGACAACAATATGTTGATAATACTTTCTTATATGAGACCTTAATTAAAGGTATCTTTATACAGTATCCCTTTGGCTTCATTTATTCTTAGTATTCCGATCATGTTTGTAAATTATGTAAGCTATTTATGGACTTTGTCAAGCTTCAAGAGCTCGGTATATCGAACTTGCTGTATTTTTTTTGTTAGTTGACTTTGCCAAGTCTGGTACCTCCTTATTCCTATGATAATAAAAGGGATGTATTATATATTTATTGATTTATGTAGATGATATTATTTTCATAGGCAATAATTTCATGGAGATCAAGTAATTTCTTAAATAATTTATAAATAGATTCTCCATCAAAGACCTAGGAACCTTAAAATATTTTCTAGGAGCGAAAGTAATGTTCATATATTCTAGATTTTTTTCTATCTCAAAAGAAGTATATTCGAGATCTATTATAAAAAATAAATATGCAAAATGATAAAGAAATCACCACCCTACTCTTAACAACTAAGTCACTTAAATTATCACAATTCATTTGTAGTCAATAAATTATCTCTCATACGTTCAAATATCTCCATTGCATATTGGTCTACACTAAAACGTGCTCCCTGACATCTTAATAGGGCTCTCAATCGTGGACTTCTCTTTTATAAACACTCATTAATTCATCTTTATATCTTCGTCGATGCTGATTGAGTATGCAACGTTGATCATAAAACATCTACATCAACCTACATTCTCTTCCTTGGAGCAAATATGATCAGTTAGAGTTTTAAGAAATAAAACACAACCATAAGATCGACCACTAAAGTTGAATATCGAGCCATCGTATTTGCCATGCACTAGCTCTCCCTATTGAGCTTGCTCACACCATGCTAAAGGAAAATGATTATGGCATGAGAAGGGGACTATTGCCTTTATCGCCACCATTAGACCTTCCCATGTCTTCCTCTCATGTCCTACTTGATATGTACAACTAGGACCACCACCTCCTTATCTAAAAGGGATGTCAATTATATCCATTGATATGGGTATCCATGGGCACTCACCCTTAATAGGGTAGGGATGGGGAATAAACATGGGCGAGGGTGAGGATAAGGGACATTTTATACTAGCTACATAAAAATGAGACGGGAACAAGGTAAAACACTCACCATCTTGTACCCATACCCATACTTGGCCTATTAACATATGAATGGTGACAATGATTCCTCAATATTCTTCTCTCTTTCTCTTTCTCCTCTTCCCATCACACACTCTCTACTCCCTCCTCCCTCTTCTCGGCTTCCCCTTTCATCGTAGCACTCTTGTCCTCTCATTTCAACATCCTCACCCACCCCACGACCCCGCCTCATCAGTCGTTGCAACCATTGCCCCCTCGCCCGTGCATTTCCCCAACCTTCCTCCGTCTTTCCCTTGCCTCTCCTATAGATTATGGTAATTTTGATTATGTGTATAACTGATTATATTTATCTTTTATTATGTGTAAATTTTAGTGTTATTAATTAGGTTTGATAGTAGTTTTATTTTTTTTTAAAATTAAATAATTAACTTGAAGGATATGATGAACTTGCGAGTTCCCTGCCCCTCAATAGGGATTCCCCATCCTTGCCCCTGCCCCGCCTAAATGGGGAATGAGGGAAGGGGAATGCAGACGAGGAAGCATTCCTTGCCCCACCCCACTTCGTTGACATCCCTATATACAATGGATAGCACTTGCGCTATTCCAAAGTAGTTGTTGATTGGATTATTGCATGAATTGGCAACAACGTAGTGGTCGAGCATTCCCATGATGTACGAGTAAATTTTCGTTTAACTATCCCTTGTATTATTCCCTAACTACTTGTGAAGCTAACTAGACTGAGTTAGTCTCCACAATCCCTATTCATGAGCATCAAATGTTGCTATCGTAGAGCTTGAACTCGATGTCATACACCTTGCTCTTATTTGGATAAAACAACCCATAGTTCCTCTCCAATGTTGGGAGAGGGGAGCATTGGTGAAGGTGAGGCGACAATTGTAGAAAGAGAGCATCGGTGAAACCCAGGACGATGATTGTTGGAGGAGGGAGTATCGATGAAGCATGAGCGACAAGAAGCCAGGGCTTGGGGAGCATTGATGGTGAAGGGTGCACAAGGCAGCGATCTCTAGGATTGTGAGGAAGAATATTAAAAAAATAAAAGTTAAAATCGGTCTAAATAGGGGTTGTAAACAGTAAACTATTATTTTATTAATTTTTAAGAGACTATAAATAGTAATAAAGGGTTTCTAAATAGTAAATTTCACGATCAACTGTTATTCAAACTTGAAGAATTCATATTATTGTGTGTCATATAGCTGCATTTGAGTCGATGATATAGCATTCGGTCTCCCATATATTTGATTCCCCCTATCATTTTGGTCAGATTTAGTCATTGAAGCGTCCATCAATTTTTGACATGATTAAATTCGATCGTTGAGCATCCTTTTATTTCTCAACATGGCAAAATCAATCATGAAACTTGATTCGATCGATCGAATCTAATCATAAATATCTATTGTTTTATGATGTAATCGAACCTAGAAGCACATGCCATCTTTGATGCGACCAAATTGGGTGTGAAACATCTTCTATTTCTCAATGCAATATATATATATAAATATAATGAAAACAGCAATAAAAAATTTTCAAATGCAAAGTGACGCAAATAAATCCGACCATAAAATATTTATTATTTTATAACATGATCAGACCTGCCTACGACGCACATGTTACCTTTTAATAAGACCGAATATGATAGGAAGCATCCCTTATTTCTTGATGTTATCAGTAATAAGAATCTTTGAGACAAAAGTGGGGTTGAACCAGCCTCGTCTAGGAAGAGAATTATAACTGGACACACGGACGATCGAATGCAATGTCAACGTGAGTTCAACACCCAACTCAAATATCTATTCAACCCAACACGCCAAATATCTCGCTATTAATGCGATATACAACTACAGCAGTGCTAACGTCAGATAAACGAGGTTAGTCTGAAAGCAAACTACAACGACGTTTCAATTTTTCACACCATAATAATGTATTCCATGTAACTACCCCACGAATTATAATCACTTTGATCATATGAATAACTTCGATCACTTCATTCAGACGTTAAGAAGACAACAACAAATCTCAAATGCATCACTCCCTCAAGAATGACTCCGATTTGTCTGTTCGAACCCTCCGAATCCACCAACCAAAACTTCAAGTTCAAATACCACAGGCACCAAAATCCCCGATGCATTGGACAACCAAAATATGTTGTAATAGATTAAGTTCCTCGACAGGATACGGATATCCATCGCGAGTACTTGATCCATCAGATTGAATAAATTTCAGCCATGACAAATCTAGCTAGTCCTACTTTCAGGCAAGAAGCAGGAAGTTTAGATGATACTACACCTACAAAGTGAGAAGCAACAAATGTTTCCTTGGAAGGATCATTAGCAACAGTAGTTTCAGAGAAGCAGAACAACATAGCCCACAGTTCTATGTACATGCATGCATCACCTGCAGCTCTTTTTATTTGGTTATTCTATATGAAGACGTCTGCTAAGCATATTTCTGTTCTAAGCTGCTTCCGCAAACCCAATTCTCAAATTGCCATAATCAAACACTGTGTGATAGGCTCCCATGAAGACATCTCCCAGTATCCTGCAGCAGTTTCAGATAAGTATCACGAACAACAGTGAATACAGAACAAGCATGCACATGAATGCAGACAGTAACTGAGATACACACCAAAGAGGGCCCCGAGGTGGTGGAATGTCAAAAGCAGTGAACCCACTGATGCACTGTGCCACTGATCCCTCACCGACCTTGAGAATGTACTGCAAAGCAGGCAAGAACATGGATGGGTAAGTCGGCATATCAGACTTTCTCACCGATAAATGCAATCATTTTACAACCTTGGCTACTTCTAAACATTCTAAAACAGAAAAAAGTCCGCCCACAGGCACCAATTGCAATATGCCATCCGCGGCATATGGAGTACACTGTTGTCACCCGTCTGCATGCTACATAGTCTATAGTTCTATACTTTCCCTAGAACCTTGATTTACCTGATAGAGTAGGCTGAATTTATTTGAAATGGACCCACTAATAAGTGGGTTCAGGAGCCGAGCATAATATCATCAGTGTGGCACACAGAAATTTCTACTCGATGCACCTAATATGTGTACTGAGAAAAGCGCCAAATAACTTTGTCAATTTTACTCGAACATTGTGTCCACTTAACCTGACGTGCCAAGCAAGGTTCAGAGAGTACAATCATTGCTCCTATTTACTTGCAGACATATGAATAACCATGGAAAATAATGTCAAAGCCATGACAATCTATTTAAGAAAAGCAACTTATAGGTTTTGAAACACAAAGTTAAGAATTCTTTCACATCTTGACTATGACAAATAGACAAATAATGTCAAATGGAAAACCTATAAAAAAAATAGCAAATTAACTTAGCTGCTATTAATGAATATATAATGTAAGCCAAGTCATGCAACTTGTAAAATCATAAGCAAGTGCACAGAGCTATATAAAATCATATCTAACAGCCGAAATAGTCAACAAGTAACATTTTTGTAGAAAGAAATAGTCATAAATAATATATTTATCACCCAAGCATTCGATATTACCTGCTCCGGTTTGAGCTCAAATACTTTACCACCAATAGTGAAGGAGACACCAGGCATTGATGCAAGGGCACCACAATCTACAGATGATTCTCCCATGGGGCTAGGTAGCCGATCACATAGCTGAGAAGCAACTCAAGCTATGACTTACCATATATACAAATATATCCTTCCACAAAATATAGTTTGGAGAAACCCACCTCATTGATGTAAGTCAATATGTGTTCTTTTGTCTGGTTCTGTCTCAACTGATTTTGCATCCAAACAACTGCCATCTCACAAGCAGTGCACATAGCATCGCTCTGGAGACCAGTTGATATATCACCATTATCATTCACCACGCTCTCAAGGCCAGTACTGCACAGTGAAATGCCCCGTCATTAAGTAAATAGCATAATCACATTTACGGCTATTAGATAATAAGATCATAATTGGTCTTTCCAGCAATCTACTACTGACCTAATACCATGGGTTCCATCAAAGGTACACAGACCAATCTGAGAACAAATCCTGGCAGGTTGTGTCTGTAAAATAAACCAGATATGTTTCCATATGCAAAAAAAAGTATGAAAAAAGATTTTTTAACATGCTTATGAAACTGCTGCAAACCTCTGCCAATAACAAATCCAGAATTTGTTGCCCATATTCAGCTACTACTGCTTTGCACTCTTGACTAACAATACCAGAAGCTCCAATTTTGTGGTTGATCTCTGCAATGATGGTCTGCAAGAAGATACAGGGACATAGGAGGCTAATCCATTACCAGGAAAAAAAAAGGTTGAAAACTAATTGTTTCTTCAAAATTAATCCAATGGTCTTCATCAAGAGAAAGGAAACTTGATCAGGTATAAAATTAGAGGACAAGAATTTTACAAAAGGGACAAATTTTAAAAGGCAAGCGTGTTAGCAGTAGCTAGTAGACATCAGAGTATATTATACATCACAATATCTAGCCGTGGACCATCAAATATAACTAGATGAGAGAGATCTCAGTGCCAATTAATTATCTGCCAGATTTGAGAAAACTTATCTTGAATCCAATTGAATGCAACAAAATTATCCAACTTAGCATGTTCTGTCTGTTGAATAACCCAAAAAAGTTGGGACTGTCTTGTCTTGGCATGATTCACATTTATCATGGCAAAAACATGCATCACAATACTTTGTGGCTGGACAGAGAAAAAACACTTTGTTGACCATGAAAGATCTTGAGAAACTCTTTTATTCAGGGTGAAAAAGAGCTACACCTTAGAAGCTGGAATTTAGTGAATTAATTGATTAAGAAGACTATTTTCTAGGTTATTTTTTCTTGCTAATGATGATTAATTATCCTCTGCTACAGCAGTAGACTATCTACCTTACATTTATCTCATGCTTCAACTCATGAATAACATGAAGTAATGCTACCTGCAGTCAACAGTGTACACACTTCCCACAAATAGTCAAAGACATAAGGTCTGAAGATGTTGTGGCTGACATGGTCTTTATTATCATTTTCCTCAGTATAGTAACCCATGCTTCTTACATTTGACACAGAACGGATGGCACAAATAATTTGTGTATTCTTAAGTCACTATTTCTCAGGTAATAATTATTATGATAGATGAAATAAATATAATTTTTAATTCTTCAGAAAGCACTTCAAATAAAAAAAGAAAAAAACCTCTTCCTGCCAACAGCAGTAACAACATGAACACTCAGAAAGTTCTTCATTCATCAATTACTTGGAAAAGAGATAAATTCCCAGACAAATAACGTAGAAGTCTCAGCTTCCAAGTCAAATAATTATCCCATTGTATATGCTCAAGTTACAAAATCGATAACAGTAAAATTCTATTACGAAAAACCCTAGAGAAGAAGAGATGGCATGTCTATGTTCGATTAGAAAAAATGAAAGATGAGCACAACACTAATGAAGTCAAGTTTTGTCTTTTCAAATAACGGAAGAACTATGTATGGGCAATCAAAATATTTAGAAATGAGAAAAACTGCAACATGTAAAGAATCGAAGTGTGTTGTGTATTTATGTCTACCACAAGCAGAATCTATAGATTTAAGACTGCTTTCTAAAGCAAACAAACAGGGAGAAAGGAGGAGGAGGAAGAGGTGGGGGGGGGGATTTGGTGGGGTGGAGGATGGGGCTCAGTTATTAAAAAGGGCCACCAGAATAATATTAACATACTGTTGGACCAGCAAGCAAAGAAGTTCCAGAATCTGCAATTGCTGCACAACCACCAGCACAATACCCTGACAGACAGCAGAATGTACAAATTACATCTTAAAAGCTGGTAAAAGGAAAAATATCCAATGATAATGGGTGAGATGAAAATCCATATGCATTACCAGTAGATTGGTCACCAATCATGACATCGCCCATCTTAAACTGTCATCCAGCATGAACCAGTAACAACAGCCAACATATTAGTAAACATAGAAGGACATGGCATGTGTAAGCATCCAACTCAATGATAAGACAAAAAAAGGGTTCAGATATACCTGCCAGTATCCCTTCTGAGTCACAGGTACATAAGTGTGTTCACCCTTGTAATGACTTGGATCAACCCCTCCAAATACAATTTCACCTCCCTCTCCTTCCTCGGAATTTCGATTAAACCAGAAAGAGAAAATAGGTTCTTTTACAAGGCCTTGCTTGACAATATTGTACCTGTCAATAGAAATATAACTGATCAATCATTCAGTCAATAAAGCCTTTCTTTCAACATACTGTTCTGTTGAACAGTATGTTGAAAGAAGCCCAATAAGGCATATGATTATTGGGAGTAACAATGGACGAATATCTTAAGAAGATAAGTTCTGAAGAGTAATGGTCACAATACCACACAGGTGTAACATTGCCAACTGATATTTCCTTAAATCCAAGTCCAAGTATGCCATCAAATTTAGCAACCAAAAACGTGACACTAGGCTCTCTGGTGGCCTCAATAAATACCTAAATAACATCAGTTTATGAGTTCAAAACTTGAGCAGAGACTTGCATGACTAGAATGAACGAAATATATATATGGAGAAGTTCAGTGAAGATATTGCTATTGCTAACCTGATCTTTGACAACTAGATCACCAACCGTAACATGATCTTGACTAAAAAAACCAGAAATTGACCCAGATCCATAGCGAATGGCTGCTGGCTTCCCTGCTTACAAGAAAATAATTTTCAAATGAAAACATGAAGGTGCTTTGGAAAGACATAACACTAAACAATACAGGACAAGAAAACAAACAGTAATGCAGATATTATGCAATAAAAACTTCAGGGGAAATGAAAATAAGATTGTGACACTGCAACTGAAAGAACCTACGCCAGCCTGAAGAATCTGAAGGCTAGTTTGGAAATAAGTCAATAATGGATGCAATATAACCTTGCTCGTGGCCTAATCGCAATGGGACAACAGGTTTTTTCAATTTACAACCAGAAATCACAAATAGAACATAGAAGTGGTTGCCATTCTGCTGTTTCCTTGGCCCATGAATATACTAAAGATCTCTTGAAAAGAGTTGTTTATCAGAATTTCAGTGATATCCAACCTCTAACATGATAATTTGCTAATATGTCAATTTACCGGACAAGTTATTGGCCATTTTCTGATATGTCATCACTTTCTGCTACATCATTGTTTACTGGTCAGTTATGCAGATAAATATACTCTTAACGCTGAAGACCCGTATTATGATTTATTTTCCAGATCAAGCAAAAGCAATCTGATGAACTCCAGAGCCATAAATATCTGCACAAATGGAATTACGCATGGATAAATGGAGCTTTCCTTTTTTCTCCCTATCACGTTTGGTTTTGAATGATTCATGTACATACCCATCTACATGTGTTTGTGTGTGAATGCACCCTGGGAGTCCACAAATGAACCCCACAGAAAGTACCAAAGTGCATCTTTAGTTGTCCCGATGAACAAGAGAAAGTAATACGCTAATCTCAATTACATGTTCATCTGGTGCGGAAGTATCCCTACGAGGGACGTTAATTATTACATCAAACAAATGGGATGAAACAGTTGGTCAAAAGTTAGGAAGCCCCCTCTCACCCCCAAAAGTTCTAACAAAATATGTAGACATTCTATCATTAGAATCATATTAAATTGATACTTCATCCTGAAACTTGCAAGCTATTAAATATTCTTATTATTTAAAAAAAAAATCATATACACATTAATGAAAGTGTAGCTCATAAAAGAGAAATTGAAAGTATAGATATCAGAAAAAAGATTGGAAACTACAAACCGTTCTTTTTGTAGGTGCTTGACTTGCTTGACTTGTACTTCGAATGGAAATAACAAGCCACCTGCAGAACATAAATTAGATAAACATATGAAGTTACAAACTGATACTGCACCAAATAAACGTTCTGAGAATTATAAGAGGGAACAAAAAATCTAACCGAGAAGTAACACTTGGCAGATGGAACCCACAAATTTGAGCTGCCAGTGTCAAATATCACAGTGAACTTCTGCGCAGGTGTTCCAACGCCGATCTCCCCGAAGTACTGCGCGTTCATGTAGTTCTTCAGGGAAATATAATCAGCATCTCCTTCGTCCTTGAGACCACCTCCAAGTCCATACTTCCGGCTCATCAAGCTCTTCCTTTCCTTGTCCATTAGCCGAGACCCAAGCCTGCTGCTTTCATCTACGGGTTTCTTCTTCAGGCCAATCCTGATAAATCCATTTTCCTCGGCCGATGCCGGGACAGCAGAAACAAGCAACAAGATCGAGAGAAGAAGAGGAACCACAACCGCCCCGCATCTTGTTCCCATGATTACCTATCAAACAACAAAATAATCTAAATATCGTGGATTCTAGTAACGAAACCCTAAAATTTCACACTACGGCATGATCCGATCGCAGGTACCAAAAGATCACTCAGGAAATGATTTCGTCGACGGTAAAATAGACCGAAAGCAATAAAAAAAATATTTCAAATTAAAAGAACCAAAGAAACTGTACAAAGAACCCTTAACAGCAAGAAAGGTGTACGAAATCAAACAGGAGGTTAGGTGATCACTCACCGCGAGAGGATCTGAGATCGAAACGAGGAGGAGGAGGAGGAAGAGGGGAGTGGCGATCGGCGATATCTCGAGTCAAAGAGATGAACTCCAGAAGTCCCACTCGACCAAGTCTCGGCGCATATTTAAAAGGGCGATAGTCGTCCCCTACCGTCCGTCTGATCTTTTCCTCAAAACGACATCATCCGTTGGAATATGGTGGTGGGCAGTGAAGTCTTTTAACACGCCCGATGCGACCCCTTGTCCTCACCTGTTTATTGGTTCTTAAAGGGTCCCACTAAGCGGGCGGATAACGAAGAGGGTGAACCCGTTGGGATTGCAAGTGGCGGGGAAGAACAGTGCTTCATCCACTCGTGTCCCGATTACCGAACTTGGTACCTGCATATTGATTGAAACAAGTGATGTGGTCCCCGGTCAGCTTCCACTCAAACCATCAACGGGTGAGGTGGAGCAATCAGATAGTTTGCTTTCAAACAAGTAGGGGTAAGTTCCTGATAGATTTGAAGATCAACGTATTATAATTAAATGGATAAAATGAATCAATCGATTTTTTTTCCGAAAGAATAAATTGGAGGAAGATATAATTTGATATTAAAATTTTATCGTCAAATGTAAAACATTTTTTCAGTTAAGTTAGTTATTATTGAATATGTACACATTGTGGGTATCTTATTTTTACCATGTAGGGTTGATACGTTCATACAAATTTACATAAGGGATTATAATTTATCAATAATAAGAGACATTTTGATCGATCGAACATTAGCACGACCCGTAGACACACGAGGAATTAACCGCTTTGTGTAGACACACGAGTTATTATTAAATGTACCCTTACGGTTTTACCCTTTGTGAAGATTGAGAGCTCCAAAAGGTACATTGTTTATGGGTCCATAAAAGGTAAAATCGTACGAGTACTATGTTTATGGGTCGCACCAATGTTTGGTCGACCAAAATGTCCCTTATCATATTAATACTAGAAGGAATGTCTGAACCTCCAACCTTATGGTTAACCTGATATTGTTTAGTTGCAAAGTATTTCTATATACGGTGTTATAAATCAAAACGAAGATGTAGACTTATACCTATTAAATATTAACAAGAATGATGAGTAGAAGACAAGAATAATGGAGTTTATACATATGGAATATCAAGCTGCAAAATGTTAAGCTGTCCAACACATTCATTCTTAAGCATGTGGTCATAGTATAATTGTGGGAGCGTACACCTGATATTTCAATTCTTGTCTTCCAAACATAGGATAGAATGCAGTATGGATATGATACTTAAGGAATGCTTCTAACAATGTAATATAGTGTATAACAAGAATTAAAATTAATTTATAGAATAAAAATCAATTAGGGCAAATAATAATTAATGGTTAAGGAATCCTTCTAACAATGTAATATAGTGTATAACAAGAATTAAAATTAAAATCTATAGAATAAAAATTAATCAGCACAAATAATTATAATAGCCAGAGGATAAATGATACAGATAAACTGATATGTCAAATCTTCCAAAAATAGGATAGAATGCAGTATGGATATGATAGTTAAGGAATCCTTCTAACAATGTAATATAGTGTATAACAAGAATTAAAATTAATTTATAGAATAAAAAATCAGTCGGCACAAATAATAATTAATAGCAAGCAGTTAAATAGGCAGAGTTTCCCTTTCTTTCGTCATCAATGCTTTGCAGCAAATGCTGAGGGTTTGGCAGAGTATATGCATTTTAGAACTTTCATAAATACGAGTTTCACGTGAGTTGTGAAAATAATATATAAATGTTTAATCTGAAGCTGTTTTTATTTTTAAAATATGATCATGTTACCTGAATAGAATTGTAACTGAACGAGAAGATCTCGTTCATCAGTTGAGGAAAATCTTCAACTGAATCATGTATGAATAATAAGTGTTCACTCAATGAATAAAGTGTATCCTTTATTTTCTCATCTCGTTCATCTTTTCTGCAAGGTTACCTGCTATCCGTAGTTTTCTGTACATATCTATCGGATTCCCTTATCTTGTTGTCGACTTTTTCACCGACGTAGTTATAATCGTTGCCTCTTCTATCGCTGCTTCACAGTCATCAAAACATAGCAACCATTGCCTCTTCTATTGCCGCTTGTGGGTCGTCAGCGCCCGCGGGTCGCAGCGACATCACCTCTTTTCTCTTTTTTTATAAATATTTTAATATTATATTATAAAATATTTATATTATATTTTAATATACTGAGTGGTGTGCACTATGCATATCACCCGGTACCGGTACTGGTATCGCTACCGAGATGAACTTGGTATACGGACCGGTAAATCAAATCTTACCCTATAAAACTAAATTTTTGATCGATCAGTCCTCTTGTCCTTATGTCCAATTTTTTGCAATCTAATTAAAAATGGAGATAATGTGACAGTATCTATTTAAAACAGCAACAAACTGTTGGGAAAAAAAAAACGAATGAGATGGTTCAAAAGGATGCCTGATTAGACCCCAAACATTTGGCAACCAAATGGTGCCATTTAGTCCTTGACTGTGCACAAATCAAAAGAATTATTTAATACAGTGTGCGTAGTAATAAAATAAATCTCAAACTGTGATGCACATTCATTGGTGTCATCAAATTCAAACATCAATTATCGTTTGAAAAAAAATTATAGGGCACGGAGAATAAAACTTCCTTTAATTCTATTGTTAAAAAGCAATATTCCAAACCTCAGTGCAAGTGAAATTTCCCATTCTAGAAAAATCTGTCTGGGCTAAGAAGATATAATACCTGATTTCTCAAGATCAATCAGTGTTAATTCATGTAACCACAAAGATACTAACAATTATTTTTCCCCTTAAAAATCTTCCTGAGATCAATCATTATGCACACCATCTATCAGAAGATCCTGAATGCCCGACCTACTTCAGTAATGTATATAGCTTCCTATATAAGCACAAAGCATTCATTTTTCAGGACATCTTAAGTGAGTTTGGCTACGCCATTGACAAAACTAATACTGTAAGCATCACACTATTGACTCACCCGGTCGTGAACCATCACTCGGGCGATGACATGCACGGAAGAACCATGCCCCTCCCCAGTGGCCATCGACAGGAGCACGATCTTCGGGCCCCTACCCACCTTGATCTTCGGGAGGGACGTACGAGCTAAATGTAAGGTGCATTAATCCCCAACAACGAGGCCCATCACCTTTTTTTCTCCCTTTGTTTGGATCACCTATCGCAAGCGACCTGTCATCCCTGCCAGCCATGATTTCGGGAAGGCTCGCACGCTCGACTGCAGAGGGCATTAATCTCAGACGACATGTCCTAGTCCCCCTTTCCGGACGTTTGACACAAGGGACCATCCCCTACTTATTGCAGGCTAGCTCCAACCCCGACAAACGACAACCCCACGATCATCCTTCCCGATGTCATCCTCTGATGTCATCCTCAGAGAGGCATGCTCATCAGTCTTCGACATAAATGAGCCATTGGACGACGTGAAAGGCTCTCGAACCACTCACCAGTCATCGCTCAAGTATAAAAGTCAACCCCAAAGCCTAAAGGGGCAAGCATCTCTACTATTGTTCACCTTCCAACTGATAAAACCATCATAGGGGTCGGGTTTAGAACATGCCCCGACATTGACCGCTTGTGTAGAGACCTTGGCGAGGTTAAAGAAGACCACAGGACGACATCAAATCCACGTCACGTGAACAAGCAGCGCCTCGGGATCATGGCAACCGGATCCGCTTCCCGCTCCAACCTTTTCTCGTACATAGGCACCCTTAGACGAGGTTACGCCTTTGGGTCCAAACCAAGCCGCAACGACCCCATAGTCAACGGCATCAACATTAACAATAGGTACAATTTAGATTTGCTAACTTATGACATAACAAATGTAATCCACTAACTTATAAAACACTGATCGTGAAACATAACTGAAAGTTATCATAAATCTTACCCTCGCTCTAATATGACCTAAGTAATGTCGATTCAATAGAGATAATTTGGATCCTTCTAGATATAGAAATGTCATTTTTAATCTTAGAAGTTCGGTATTTGTATCGATCTAACATCAAAACCATTTGACCAAAGAAACAAAACTTTTAAGAGACTGCATAAGGCAAAATCTTGACCAACATTATTACCGGGTACGTAGCCAACAACGACAAGGCATCAAAGACCATCAATGACAGAGAAATTAATGGATCATTGAATCAAAAAATGGTGGGCGAGGCACCGATAAGAGAAGATTAGGGTAAAAGAAAAAAGAACCGAGTAGAAAGAAAACGAACCACGAGCAAGTAGCATAAAATAGGGTAAAAGAGAGGGAGAGATATTCCTTAGGAATCGACGACGGTGGCGGGACCTCGGGGTGACAGGGATCATGGGCAGGCGTCGCTCGATGAGACTAGAGCACTGAAACGTAGACGGCAAAGGGTGACGTCGAGACAAAAGGAACTGGGAGTAGTGGACTGGTACCAGGGGGTGCGGGCCGCACAACTACAAAGATAAGATTGGATCGATGCATTTGAAATAGGGGTTGGCTCAATAGGGGCTGGCTCACCATGAACCGGTTCTTCCAGCTGTTGCACCTGTTCTAAGGTAGGTCCTTTGCAGGGCCGTCGTAGCCTCCGGTAACCCTGGGCAGGTACGTATAAGCGTTTACTTTTCATAGAAACTACTTAGATCGACTCTCTTGGGATATCGGAGTGATGCCTCTCGTGCATTTACACATTATAATCTATCGACGACGGTGGCGGGACCTCGGGGTGACAGGGATCATGGGCAGGCGTCGCTCGATGAGACTAGAGCACTGAAACATAGACGACAAAGGGTGACGTCGAGACAAAAGGAACTGGGAGTAGTGGACTGGTACCAGGGGGTGCAGGCCGCACAACTACAAAGATAAGATTGGATCGATGCATTTGAAATAGGGGTTGGCTCAATAGGGGCTGGCTCACCATGAACCGATTCTTCCAGCTGTTGCACCTGTTCTAAGGTAGGTCCTTTGCAGGGCCGCTGCAGCCTCCGGTAACCTTGGGCAGGTATGTATAAGCGTTTACTTTTCATAGAAACTACTTAGATCGACTCTCTTGGGATATCAGAGTGATGCCTCTCGTGCATTTACACATTATAATCTAACCAAGTCAATTATCATGTCTTCATTAAATCAAGAGTAATTATTTTTATAATATCAAATATTTAATTTCACATTGATTGGAGGATTAGGAAATCAAAATTTAATATTTATGTTTTGCATATAAATAATATCTCTATAAATCTTCTTACATTAGAATTAGATTGTCAATGATAGAAAGGTGCCTATGGATGGATGGCTTGCTCTTGAATAGCATTGAATGAATTTGTTGGATCATAACATACTTACTAATCCTAATTATGGTGAAAGTGGAGCTAGTGTTGCCGCTTAGATGATGATGTGGATGGAAGAACCCACGCGCCTCCCTTCCCATGCGATAAAGCGACAAGGAAACGACCATCCACCCCCTACGAACCCTAATTTTGAGAAAGGTCGTCGGGGCTGACCAAAAAGAATATTAATCCCTAACAATGAAGCCTATTTTTCTCTTTTTCTGGTCGTCTAGTGCAGGCGATCGTCATCTGCTCAATCCTGACAAATGGTGCACATGTAACCATCCTTCGTTGATAGTGCACCACAAGAAACTATACACATTGATCGTCTATATAAGTGAGCTCATGAAGGACATACGAGTCCATCAACAACAATCATTGGCCTACTTCCATCGGCACTAAGATATAAAAGCTACTCCCCAAGGCTTAAAGGAGAGACCGATACATAGAAAAACCTATTGCTCCCACTCTCTTCGAAAACTTGGTTTACCATCAAAGAGGTCAAGTCGAGAACTCTCTCAATATCGACCTCTTATGCAGGAATCCCAATGAATCCAAAGCTTATCTCAGTTTGACTCTATAACTTCAAGACAGTCAAGGTCTTCTCGATTTGACATAGAATCAACATTGGACGAACAAACAGTACCTCGGAAGCGTATCAGCCTATCCATCTCGCTTCAAACAATATCCGAGAACTCCATGTGAGCTTTCAATATGAACTTACGTGGGATAGGATCAAGCTGGATTGACTCCCCACCGTCGAGATTGTTAAGTGTCATAAATCTATAAACTAATAATCGAGGAATTAAAACTAGGGTTTATATCTTGCTTTTGGTTCCTCCAACTATCCGCTAACACCTTTGGCTTGGAAACGGTACTTGCTAACGCACAATGATTTATTCCTTTGCTTGTTGACTTAAAGACCCTTTCGTCTGGTTAATCACCCCTCTTAGACCAAACGATTGAGGAACTTTCATGCTCTTTTTGAACCTGAATGTATATATTATAATGCAATCAACTCAATTATCATATCCTTATTAAATATAAAATATTTTCATAATATCGAATATTTAATTTCAAGTTGATTGGAGAATTAAAGCACAAATTTCAATTCATCTTAGAAGGATAAAATCATTTGATTTAACCCATAATTGATATTATCTGGTCAATCAAATTGACATCAATCATGAGTTTAAATTGACGATCTTATCGTATTAGTATCCACCTCAACTTAGATGGTTCGATACAAGTCTATTTTTCTAAAAATTAAAATTATTTTATTATATTATTAGAGAATCAAAATGAGGATTAGAGTCTACCAAAAAAAAATTATCTAACCAATTTTGCTAAATAATGAGTCACACGATTAGGCCTTTTAAGGCATCACTGAATAAAGGAAGTGGTGTCTTCGACAATAGTGTGGGTAGTTATTCTGAAATTATTATTAAATTTATTCAGAAAATGACTCGAATGTGTGAGTAGAGGTATGTATGCATCATGTAGTTATTCTGAAATTATTATTAAATTTATACTAATTCTTTTAAGAGATTGTGAATACGAATATTAGCTGCAGATATTAATTTAGGAACTCGCAGGAGAATGAATTTGCGAAAAATAAAAAAGAAACAAAAAAATGGGTTCTGATCGTCGATGGTGATTCAGCGACACGTGCCGGGCCGAGGCCCCGGATTTATTCGTTGGTCCACCATTCTCCTTGCCACGTGGAGCGATATCTTCCCTCCTTCTCTTTTCTCTCTCGTGTTCGTTACCGTCACATGTGTCTCGCGCCAAGAACGCGTCTTGTGGACGAAAGGAGTGACTTATCCTACCCTGGGTTTACGTACCCGCGTGGTGATTGGGAAGTGAGTTATGGGGCCCGGCCTGGCTGGGTGAGTGAACGATGAGGTGGTCGATCAGGAAGTTTCTGCTTATTGAACGGCCAGGTGGAGTTCCGTCTCGGAGAAACCCCCAACTTTTCCCTGCCCTAAACACGAACAGATTAACAAACATGGAGACCGGATCGCGTGCTACGCGTCCGGACTCAACCTGCTCCCTCTTCTTCTTATTCGCCTCTCCTCTCCTCTCCTCGCTCTCCCCATATCGCGTCGTGCGGCTTCTTCCTTCTTGATCTGTTAGACGCAGAAGATGACGTCCGCCTGCTGCCGATTCACCCTCCCTTCCCCATCTCTTACCTCATCGATCCCCCACTCCAAGCTCAAATGCCGCACTCCCGCTCTTGCGCTTCTCAACGGCGGGATCAGCCGAAGAACCACCGCGGGATTCGATCCACTCAGGTTAATTTCCATTGTCGCACCATTGCCTTGTGAGTTGGGAATTCTTTACCTTCTTCTGAATCCCTGTTGCTTCTTGATCCTTCAGGCTTCTGGGTCCTGCTCCTCCCGCTGTCGCCATGCCGCCGATGAGGAGAAAACACACGGAACGCCGTGGCGGCGTCGTCTGCTATTCTGCACCGCTCAGCCCCCAAACCCTTCAATGGGTTTCTGCTGTCTCGGTCGCGTTAGTACGCTGACTCGCATCATTGATGTCTTTTCTGTTTTCTCTCATGATTTTTCTTTATGCATTGTTATTAATTCATCTAAGGAGTGACATTTTAATTATCTGTTCTGTTTGTCGATGTTATGCAACTCTGAAGTTACTACTAAATTTGTGTTTAGTGTGGTGCAGAAGGCATTGTTATAATAAGCTTGTGTGAATTAGCTGCATCTGGCAGGATCTCAGTTAATAACCTATCTTGAATCTGAAGCCACAATCAAAAGTTAGTTTGTTGAATTGGATTCTTGTTCACCAACTACGATTATCTCTGCTGATTGGTATCCTTGCTTTAAATTAATGGTTGAGTGCTTGATTCCCCATAATTGCAATATTTTCTCAAATACATATGCATGTGCAGCGAGAGAGAGAGAGAGAGAGAGAGAGAGCCTTATGCAGTAGTCAACATGATCTGCATTCCCCATAATTGCAATATTATGCAGTAGTCAACATGATCTGCTACCTCGAAACTCAAATCTGATTTCAGATATTGATCCTCATTCTTGATATGTTAATTTACTGGATCATGAATGGATTTCATATCTTTACTTAATCAAATCTTTGGTGGATTTGATCCAGTGACTATTCCTAGCTTTATCCATGCTATGTGCTTGCTTTGCATCTTCTGGAATTGTGACATCTTTTCTGAACTTCATTGATTTTACATGGAACTTAATGGACTTATATCTTGGCTGTGGTCTATAGGATCATTTTGTATGCCTATTCTAAGAAAAAAAAACTTGATCTATTAAAAAGCAGGGCAGGGCAGGGCTATTGAGAAGAAAATATAATGAAAAGGGAATTCGGTGTCTTCCTTTGCCATGGGGACAACTGCTGATTCTAGAACAGAATTAAATTTTTATCTCCAGCTTAGTGACTACCAAAAATTTTCAACTTCTCCCTGTCAGATTGTGAATTAAACCTTGTTGATCATTCCAGTATTTTAAATCTCCAATCTCTATTCTCTCTCACTATAGATATCCTTATCTCTAAGGTACCAGACTTTGCATGTTAAGTGGCATGGTTTATGTACTTTTTCTCTCTTTATATACTTGAGATTCTCTAATAGGTTCTTTTTGGACATTCTCTTCTTCGTTGTTGCATATTCTCAGGGTATTAATGTTTGCCAAAGGCACAGCTATCCAGAAATCATTTCTTGTCCCTCTTTTTGCTCTGCAAGCACCCACGTCCGTCATTTCATGGATCAAGTGAGCTTATGGAACAATTAGTCATAAATATAATTAAACTACTTCAGTAGTATAATGACTAGTTCTTTTTTTTCTTTTACAGGGGTGACTATGGTACTTGGACTGCATTTCTGGCACTTCTGGTTCGTCTGTTCTATTTTGTTCCAGGTAAGTGTTCCTTTTATTGTGTAACATTTATACTTTCTTGCATCAAAGGACCAAGTTCTAATTTCATAGAGTTCAAGAAGAAGTTTCCATTACCTTGCTAAGATTAGACTGCTTTCCTGCAATATCTAAGACATTTTTTCCAAGAAAATTTGAATTTATTAATTTTTTTCTTGCTATATAGGTGGACTTGAGCTACCATTCCTAGCAATGTTGCTTGTCATTGTGGCTCCGTACCAAACAATGGATTTAAGGCAAGTTTGTGATACACATTTTCAATCAAAAAGAGAAATATAAGTACTGACTTTTTCTTTTTGATGGATCTCTAAGATCTTGCGTTGAATTATAGTCACATGAGTTAATCATGGTTGGAGGCAATCAAAAAGTTTATAATGGAATCTTCTCATTTATCAAATGTGCATTCAGATAACATTCAATCATTAGAGAACAAATTGTGTACATGTTCCACCATCCTTATCATCTTCTGTATCTCTTACAGAGGAACCCAAGCTGGTGCAATTGTTTCATTGGCGATAGCTGGGTACCTGGCATTTCAACATTTTTCGAGGGTGGGAGGGTTGCGTAGAGCATGCGACCAAGGATCCATAGTTGCAACTTCAGCTGTCGTAGCTACCGTCATCATCCCTTGGTTCTTCTTGTTCTGATCTCATTTGTACAAGAAGTTGTCAAGGAATCTAGAACCATAAGAGGCATCAAATGGAGCGTGTCACTCTCGTCAGCCTCTGGTACATCTGAAACTTTGGAGAGGCTCGTGACTTTATGTAGCAAATAAAACCATCGCATGCATGAAAGTTTTAGATAAGTTATGTGTCTATATTCTGGACAACGTTAAGAATGTATGACATGCTTAATATCAATCAGCAAAACGTCTATTGCCTTACCATGCTATACTCTTGTCGTGCAGTCAATGTCGACACCACACATCTCAGGCATTTAACATTATATCCAACATTTATGTGAATGCACAAATTAATAGAGTCCTCTTTGCTCTGACACCCAAGAGATTGCTCCCTACTCTTTGTGATGACAGTTCAAGGTTTATGGATTCTTTTCTGGCTTATCTGTGATGTTTGACAAAGCATTTGCCATTTCTTTTTAAGATGAGGTGTATCCTGAGTGTAATAATCATGAACAACAGTTAATTTGTATGAAAAGTTTGAATACTTGCGATTAAGAAGCTTGATGCCTTCTGTAAATATTTCTCGTCGCTGACCACATCAAATGCCATATTATGCCGACATTTGCGCGCTCTCTCTCTCTCAAGTTGAACTCGCGCAATATTCCTTGATCACATATATTCGTGTCTTTCTTATGAACTATATGGACATTAGTGGGCCGTCATATATGCTGATCTGGTACCGGTTTGGTTCCGCAACTCTCGGCGTTTCGATCGCCCTAGATAAGACGGCACCGGACGAGTGGAAGGAGAGCCCCGAGAAAACAACGCCGACAGTGGCGACGGACGGCCATTCCCGGGGGAGCCCTTTGTCGCCCTTGGCGCGACCGCCTCTGCCTCTCCTCCGGAAATCCTGACCTCGATGGTAGCCTTTTGGGTCGTCGGGGCGTTGGTAATAAAGAACGCCGACGCGCCGCGCCCCACCATCTGCTTCACGTTATGCAACTTGATGTCTCACAGCGTCGCCCACCGACAGCCGTCCTCTTCGCAAGCCCATTGCGGGCGGAGGGCGTTTCTTGGCACGCTTCCCTCTCCAGTCTCCTCGTCCAATGAAGACAGGCCCCCAGACCAGGTGCTTCTCCCTCTCGTTCTCAATCTTTTGTTTGTACATTGGCTGGTGGAGTACAGTAGAAGGATTGTGCCATGTATCGTCGGCGCTGTACTGGTGTTTCTTGCCCTATAAATATTCTATTATTGTTGGCAATGAGAACTGGCCCCTGAATCCCATCCACCATATGTACTACGGAATTATCTTTTTCGTTCTTGTTTGACCAAATTCTTACTAAGATCAGATTTGGAAAGGTAGTACATTGAAACAATTATTTTAAAGATTCTACTTAGCTTACTCATTTGCTGTTTGAAACAGCAAAGTAGCTCGTTCAACAAGCAACCAACTAGCAAAAGGATGATCATGGCAAGGAATTTGACACTTCTCAGGTAAAATTTTAATATGTGTAATTTTCTTTTTATGTTTTGATGAATGGCCATATGTACTTGTATCAGAGCTTGTCCTTGAAAGAAATTTTGCTTATCAAGTAATGTGACTTTGCCGCTCCTAGATTTTCCAAATGTAATGGCCATAAGTGCTGAATTTTATAAGGTCGTTTCGTGGTTGGATGAAAGTAAACTGCAGCCGTTATGGTAGATCTTTCTACCCACTTATTGGTTGTTAGTCATGGAGATCTGTGAACAAATCCTTTGTTGCCTATGTTTGGCTTAGAAGTTGCCATCAGCTTTTGAAGATTGGTGTGTTGATGGAGTACCGTCTACACTGAAGCTTTTAATTTTGAGTTTTTGTTATATAGCTGAGCTGTTTTGTTGGGAGATCTCCTTGGATTTGTGTACCTGATATATTTGCCTCTTGAGAGTAGGTAGGTGCAGAAAACAGTTTTTGTACTGCTATAAGATAGTAATTATGATATAATGATGTAAACGAAGGCTTAGAAGTCACCTGTGCTTGTGCTTCACAAATCAATATGGCTGGGACAAAGACCACCAAATCTGAAGGTTTGGTCATACAGATATATTTATTGCACCTCATAAATCATAGTGACAACCTACAGAAACTTTATTTTTGTTAATGTTTCTTGTAATAAGATGGATTGCCTTTGTCCTGCCCATGAAATGGCATCTTCTCTCTATTCGCACATGTTCATGTTTCAATTGATTTTCTTGAAGGCTGGAGATGGTGCTATAATTTATGCTTGTTCAGCAAGTTGAAGTTTCAATGCATATAATGTAGGTCATAAGTGAAAGATAGATATCAATAGAATTTGCTTGTGGGTTTATCACTACTATAATATTTTGTCTGCTAAATCTGTAGACAGCAACTAATTTTGACAAGAAAATCATCATTTCAACAACAAATTTCACAAACTCTCAGGTTCTTATCCTTGTTATGAATGTATCAATTGCTATGGCCCTTCTATTAATGTGTAATATGAATTTCAAAGTTCCATATTTATCTTAAATAGTTGAGAAGTTTGGCTTCTTCACCATCAGAGTCGATATATGAAGAGGTTTTTCTTTTATGCTCATGTAAAGCATGACATCCAGAGCTTGTCAATGTGTCAGCTTGCAAGAGGATGACAAACGGCCTGCATACTTAAGAGATACATTGAGTACCGTGGTCATCTCATATATATGAGCAACATATTTCAGGCGTATGAGTGATGACATCACCATGGCATTTTTACAGGTCTCATGCATGCTGCAAATCTTTTCTTTACTGTTTCTAATTTTCTAATTGTCTCTTTGCCAAAATTAACTGCAGGCTGGGAGCTTCTACCATAATTATTTCAAGGATGAACAACCTTCCTGCTATACATGAACTCACTCCTGCAGACTTCTCTGGAAGTAAGTTTGCATCAGTGTATGTACGAAATATTATGCCATCTCAGTTGTGCCATTCATGTACGAAAATTTTTGCAACAGTGCATGCTTAACCCTACTCATGCAATTAAATTGTGTAGATTTCTGTGGGGTTTTGTTGTTTGATACATCCTTATCTTTCAGCTTCAATGCCACTGTGCTTGATGCAGTCTTCAGGTTCAGTTTATGGGTTCATGTCTGTCTCTTACCAGGTTATGTTCTTAAACTGCACTCCTTTTGCTGACAGTTCTAACACGGTATGATTATCAGGTATGACTGGTATTGCGCATCTTAAAGGGAAATACCTTAATACCATATCCATCTCATACCACATCACCATGGAAATTTTCAGTTCTCATGCATGCAGCAAAGTTTTCTTTAATTTTTGGTTGCCTTCTTACCAAAAATTAACCGCAGGTCCACCAACTTCATCTCAAGGATGAACAACTTCTCTGCTGTAGGTGAACGCACTGTTGTGATTTGTTCTTTATAAGCTGGTCTTCGTCTTCGGAACAGCACAGAGCAATGAAGCCAGATCCAGAGGTCATCAAATGGGCCATCCCGGGGAGGATTCAGTGAACCCATCTACTACAGTACTTTTTGCACAGGATTATGGAGACTCTCCTTTGGAAAGAGCAAGATCAAACAAAAATTACACCATTATGTATCAACAGACTGCAACAGTGCATGTTCGACCCTACTTGAAATTGAATTATGTAGACTTATGTGAGTTCTGTTATTGAGTACATCCTTGACCTTTTTCAGGATCAAAGTTTCAGGTGCCTTGCCACTGTGCCTGACACCATCAGTAGTAGCTTATGGACTCACATCTTTGTCTGTCACCGAGGTATGTTCTTAAACTCTACTGACACATTACGATCAATAGAGCTATTAGCCTGGAAGTAGCATATGAAAATATTTAGAACCTCTCAGCAAGTTGCACTTTACAGAGAAACCACTTTGCAGACTCAAGTATGATGTATTAATAGATGATTGCACTTTTTTCCTTCTAAAGAAACATAAATTAGAAGGGTCAAATGTGACATAATTGCTAGTATAAATCTATTGGGCCAGACAATAATTTGAGATGGTTGAAAAATATAATATGTTTAAGGGAATGAGGAGGAATAAACGTAGGAATACAATACCGATCGATACCGTCATATTGGGTGGTATGTGCCGGTCTACTAGTTGATTGGTACACGGATCGCTCGTTATGGGTTGTTTCCATCTCGTTACCATTCGAATCCATAGGTAACAGTCGATTTCGATTGTCGTTGGTCGCTGTCGAGCGGTAACAGTCGATTTCAATCGTCGACGATCAATTTCAGGTGGTATCAATCGAGGGAGGGAGAAAGAAGAAGAGGGAGAAGAAAAACTTGGCGTTGCTCTTCGCTCGCATGATTCGTCACCCGCGGGTAATTTCTTCACCTGCGAGTGATTTCTTCTCCCCACGTGGCGAGAAGGAGCAAGGTGACATTGCTGAGGCAGCATCATCCTTTCTTTAATATTATATTTTATTATATTCTATTATCTATATACCGAGCGGTATGCCTATACATATTGCTCGGTACCTATATATTGTACCACACCGAGCTGAGCTTGGTAAGTTGGTATGGACCGATACGACGAACATTTGAATAGAACATCATGTTACTTCACTGCCTTCTTTTATTTGTTACTTCACTACTAAGTATAACAAGTACCTCATCTGAATTTAATTGCTTCCTGACAAGTTCGAGCAAATCAATTGGCAGATTGAATGAGGGATTGATATCTCAAAATTAACATGGATCATAGCCATGACATCTACTAATGGAGGTATATATACGATCCATGTGCCAGCCAACTCCATTGAACGGTGCCTTATTACTTGTGACCTCTATGATTTAGTGATGCAAAGATGACAAATGCGACAAGAGAAGAAGTTACATGTCCTCTTGGATAATTCAGTGCATCAGCTGATGGTGTCACATTTCGCCCCATGTTATTAAAAGCACAAGTCATTCATCTTGTAGAGCTAATTAGAAGATCTATTTTGTAAGGACGATTTTTTTTCATGGATCATATGTTCCTCATTAATTTGAAATGTCTGCATCCTTGAATTGAATGCAGGCAGGTAAGGATTGAACAAGTATATGGTTGGCATAGATTGTGAATAGGTGCGCGACTTAGATGTAGCATCAACAAATAATTAAATCATAACTAAAAGTGATTTGACAGGAAAGTTAAGAGCATCTGGAAAGAACAACAAAAACAAAACAAAAAAAAAGTTTGGAAGAAAAATTAATTCCAACACTAATTGCGAAAACTGACTTAATTGTTTCATTTGATAGATAAAAAATATATACAAAACTTTTACTTAATTGTTTCATCCAAAATTCTTGATCTTGATAACGTTCCTTAATATAGTCGCAATCGAAAAAACCTAAACTATCATTAATATCTTTGGTCTCATAATGAAAATTAGAAGGTTATTAATCGGGTAACTAAAAAAATACTAACATGCAGCACTTCTTTAAGCTTCTTCTTCTTCCTTGCTGGCCCATCATTGAATCGAAACCGTAGCTACAGTAGCAGCGACTAATGCTGCAGGACAAGGAGACAAAGTAAATGCCAGTAGACTAACTCAGCAGAACAGTTCTCGATGAAAGAGATTTATATGATATGAATCACATGATCCTATAGACACGGGGAAATTTATGCCATGTAGAAAGTAGTCGCAGTACTCCTTCAGTACCGGGTCACGGTCACCAACCAACTTTACTTGGGCGGCTTCTTCTCCAGCCCTTCGCACTCGTTTCTCACCACACCTTCGTTGCCGGCCAAAATCATGTACTTGTCTCGCCGGGTGAAGGTAGTGCATTCGAAGCCGAGCGCGTCGGCCAGCTGCTTTTGGACCCTGTTGGCCACCTCCGTAGCCGTCCACCCGCCGGCGCAGGTCATCTCTGGCGGCACTCGCTCCAGGATGTCCACCGTGTACACCGGCAGCGGGTTTAGCATGAACACGACCGGGTCGAGCCACTTCTGCCCGCTCGCAGTCGTGCCGTAGAACATCCCCACCCGGACGTCCATCGCCACCGGTACGATGTTCTCCGCCAGCTCCGCGAACAGTGAGCTGAACCGCAGCAGGTACGGCTCCCGGCAAGTCGTCCCCTCGGGGCACACCGCGAGGTCGCCGTCGCACAGCAGGCGCCGCATGGTGGCCGCGTCACGCTTGCGGTCCCTCGTCAACCGTACCGTCTTCATGGGCGCCAGGATCTCGGACATCCGACTCAGGCTGTACGTCACCGCCGGCACCGGCCGCTGCAGCGCTATGCAAAGAATGACGGGGTCCAACAGCGTCCTGTGCGTGCACACGTACAACACTCCCTTCCTGCAAGAGCCTGTGCCGGCGTCGGAAGTGGACGTGTGCGGTCCCCCAACCGCGAACCGTATGCCGATGAGTGCTCCGATGAAAACGGTAACCCTGTAGGGGAAGATGATCCCCATGGCGATTCTGATGACGGCCAGAGGTATGGCAATCGGTAGCCACATGAAAATGGCAAGGATGACCGAGGGGGTGGGAAGCAAAGCTAGCCGTCCATCGTGGAAGACGAGAGGCTTTGGGTACTTGCTTCTCGGCATCTCTGTGCTCATGCCGCTGGCATCCTCTTCCTTGTTCACAACAAACGTTTCCTGGCCAAGTAACAAATTCAGCATGTTACAGAAAGAGAAGCATAAGGATCCACTGTTTTGGATTACCTACCTCATTAAGAATGAACACACATATATATAGGTCTCCATGCTTCCTTATGTTCATGCATGTTCTAATCTTTGTGGAATGTATTGTATTGTACTGAAAGGAAAATAGAGATGTATGGAATATGCCAGAGATGGGCTATTTCTCACATCCATCTTGTTATGGCGGTTGTTGTTGTTGTTGTATCATGCAAGAAAGCTAGTTGGATGCTTGGGGAGTGTGAAATGTACAATGGCAGACCTTGCAGTAGGTGATGAACGGATGATCATGCAGGTTGGAGGAGCTCACGAGGGCTACATCAGCCTTGGACTCCCCAAAGATGTCTTTGAGAGCTTTCTGCTTCGCGGCCAGGGTTGATCCAGAGATGAGCCCGGTGAAGTAGCAGCCTCTGACCACCTGCAACTCAGCTCCCACCACCTCACTCACACCGAGGTACTCCTTCAGGAAGCCTTCTACCATGAGCCTTGGCATGCTGGTGAGGACCACCCTCTTCCCGGTGGCGGCCAGCAGCTCGCAGGCCTGGAGACGAAGGTTCTCCAGATAGAACTTTGGGAGCACTGCCCTGCTCACAAGCTCCAAGTGTTTGGTCCTGAGCCCACAGAAGGTGACGAAGACTATGATCCTCATGGTGATCTCGCTACGATTACCCAGAACCCAGAGCAAGGGCGAGAGGAGAAGCAAAAGGAAAGCTCTCCATAGGCTGCCACCTTCAAATGCGACCAGCATGAAGTAAGGAAACAAAGATGGGGTCCTAAGGAGGGTGCCATGGAAGTCACACACCAGGGTTTGGCCCTCTCTTCCCTCTAAGGAGCACTTGGTCACACTAGAGTGCAAGGAATGGACCTGGTGCAATCTGGCTGAGTTCCTAAGGAGAAAGCCATGGCTCCTGAGCTTCTTCGCGACCTTGCAGCAGGCGAACTGCCAATGTGCAGCTATCTTTAGCAGAACCATGGGGACACCTACAGTCTCCTCCGCCTCCCTCTTCTCTAATCTCTCTATGACTCTTTTTCTCTCAGCTTCCTCTATCTCCCACTTGCTGCAACTAATGGCTCCTAAACCTACTCGCCATGGCCGAAGCTGTCGCTAGCTACGTGCCAAAGTGAGGAATGTTGATGCAGGGCAATGGATGCAGGAGCAGATCATGAGTATATATAACACTAAATGCAACGGGAGGGTGGTGGGGGTGGTGGATAGCACTTATCAGAGAGAGAGAGAGAGAGACGTGAAGCTGTGGGTTGGGTTGACCAAGCGTGGTAAAGCATCGGGTTTTGCGCACTGGTAGCATTAATGACACAACCAAACCTTATAGGCTTCTGCTGCAGATATTAAGGTTAGGTGTTAGTTCCAGTGACCCAAAACAACTGCCTGTTCCATGGCCATGGGGAAGACGGAGGTACCAAGTCATCTCCGTGTTCGTCCAGGCCTAGGGAAGAGAGCCTCTGTCGTGTCACCTATATACAATTATATCTACCTTAACTTTTGCCCACGACATTGGCATATCGGAAGACAGCCATACTCAGTTGTAATCTGCTCGTTGAGGTGATTACTATCGTTCTATACTCCAAACTAGTCATCATAAATACTTCTCCATCCTAAGTATTCTACATGACGTTGCATGGGGCGAATCTTCTTGTTCTTCACCCTCTTTTTCTTGTTTTGATCTTCCATGTCCACCAACTCTCATTCGGTCGCTTGCATGCTTCCTAATTTGCAGCTCTTCATCCTCATGTTCCTGTTTAGCCGTAGAAGATGTCCCGTGTGTAAGATAATATACTCCACATCAAAGTTAGCGAGGTTCATTGCACATCTGATAGCCCAGGAAGCTTATGATAATTCCCATCTCTCAATCCAAAAGCATAAAGTATAGAGAAGTTTGGGTCAGTTCATCTGGGGAGAACAAAAGAAAAAAATGAGATGAGCTAGTGATGGAGCCACTGTGAAAGAATAGACATTTCATGTGGCTGTTGGATGAAGAATTTAATGGACCAAGTAAATAGATTGAGCAGTCTTCTTCTTCTTCTCAGTTGATATGGAAGTATCATTTTTGTGTTTAGATCAGTCAAACCATGATAAGAACTGAGTGCTCGAACTCATGTAACCATGCCTAGAGTACATAGTTAATGAACAGAAAACAGACATAGCAAAAATGTATATTTCACTCGAAACATCACATTTTAACTATAGCCCCAACAGTCTCATCATGTCTGTGCATAGATTCACTCAATAATTAAACTGTCTCATCATAGCTGTTGTATACATTTAATTAGTAGGTAGGACTAATGTCAAATGTGCTTTCCAATCTAACAATTCTGTATCCTTGGAGACGCCACCTAAGCTCTTGTCGATGGAAGCGTGATTTGATCTGCATTAAAGCAGACGGTTGAGAAAAAAAGTGGGAAGATATATGTCTGATCATGAGAAATGTGGGGGTTGAGAAATCCTTACCATTAATGCATGGCTCTTCTTATGGAGCAAAGTGTCGCTTCATGTTCCTTCTAGTATTATGACACAAACCCTAAGAACGCAAACACAAGATCCAGTAGGAAGTCTTTGTCAGATGGTATTAGGACATGTAAACCCCAGGAAATTTATAGAGAGGAGGATAATAGTGTGTGGCTATGATAGGTATAAAAACTTGCATCACAAAGATAGATAGATTGATAGAAGAAGAAGTTTAGCTCACATAAATCATGCATTTCATAATGTATAAATATAACACCACCCAATATGATTCTCACATTTGCCTCCATACATATATTACACGAATGCATAACACATTGTGGAGCAATTAAAGGCAAAAAAAGAAAAAGAAAAAAAAAGAAGCATCATAACTCGCATTCATGGAAGCGAAATTTGAGTATCCAAATTGATCCCACATTTATATAGGGTGTTAAATGTCAAAGAATCTTACCTGGATTTGTGGTGGTATCACCCATCACCTCGTGTCGATGCACTTCCTACCATACACAAATAGTCATGATGCTGCCTTCTCTTGCTTTGATTGCTCCACATGTGTTACATATACGAGTGTGTGTATATGTGTGTCACAACCTGACGATTCAAGAACAAATTTGGAATTGTGAGAGACACTGAATGATTTTGATTTGTGTTGAATCATTTGGTTGGGAGATGAGTGAGAAGCTATGCCGATAACGATGATAAATGTGAGAGTTGAGTGATGCTGTGGTTGCATTTATGCATGGTTCCTGTTAAATATGCTTTTCCATCATAACTTTTGTAGATAAATGTTGTTTTTATGACAGCCATACTTGAAGATCCTCTTTGAGGTTAAAAAACAGCCTTTTTTTTAAAAAAATATTACTATCAAAATTATAAATGATAATAATAATAGTATAATATTGAATCCATTCCTCGGATGCTTAAGTAGCAAGGAGGAGGGTGCTATTTTTTTAATATAGATATTATTTTATTTGATTCAACCAAACTAAAAAAACTTGGAATGGGCTCGTAATCAACTCAACTAATGCTCAAATCTAATCTGATTTAAACTAGTGTTTAGATCCACATATTGATGGAGGAAGGATGAGTACAAGGACAGGGTTAGGGAGCACTTTATCTGTCTCCACCTCATATCCATATAGATAATAAAAAATATCTTCATCTCCACCCGTCAGGGGTGAGTCAAGCATAATTAACACGTCTAGCTATATATGCTTGATCTAATCAATCACAACAAGTTGAGTCATCTTAGAATGATTTTGATTTGTGTTGAATCATTTGGTTGGGAGATGAGTGAGAAGCTATGCCAATCACGATGATAAATGTGTGAGTTGAGTGATACTGTAGTGGCATTTATGCATGGTTCCTGTCAAGTATGCTTTTCCATCATAACTTTTGTAGATAAATGTTGTTTTTTATGATAGCTATACTTGAAGATCCTCTTCGAGGTAAATAAGTGCTGAGGATTAGGAATCATATTACTTAATCCTACCTCCCAAAATATTTTGTGGCAACACTCTATTAGTGCATTTTGACCAAGTCCTGTGTTCCATCATGCATCTCCATGTCTACCTACTCTCTCTCTCTCTCTCTCTCTCTCTCTATATATATATATATATTGATGATGGAACTAAAAATCCTCACAATTCACAGGTATTATTTTATTTGATTCAATAAAACTAAAAAGCTTGTAATAGATTTGTAATCAACTCAATCAATGTTCAAATCTAATTTTATTTAAATTAAGCGGGTTAAGCATTCGGACCTAGTGTCTATAGGCCCATATATGATATGAAAAAGATGAGTACAGGTAGAGAGCGGTGTGTGTGTCTCAACCTCAAATCCGTACAGATAATAAAAAAAAAATTCATTTCCACCCATCAAGGTTGAATCATCGTGAATACTTGTACTCACAGGCATAATTAACATCTCTAGCTAATATATGCTTTGATCTAATCAATTAGAACAAGTAGACTTTAAAAAGATCCTAAAAAGTCCAACTCTCATCACCACATTCTCCTTCCTTCCCCAAGTTGGCCCAAAAAGTACATAAAGATGTAATCCATTATAAACTATGGGCAACCAATTTGGTATGTATCAGTTCTTCAAATCGATGGGCCAATCTGTAAGCTGAATGCTTAATTAAATTCGCATATGGGGTTCTTATTTGGCTCCTCGATTCGCTCTTCTTTAGGTCCCAACATATTTAATTGGATTACGGATTCATACATCTCGACATTTAGAACTCAATCTAGTCCGACTCGGGCGCAACCAATCGAGTCGAGTTTGACGCGTACAAACTGCACCGATAAAGACACGCTTGCCAATTCGGGACGGAGATAAATGCGAGCGGTCACTGTGGTGGATCGAACTGGGACCGGGAACTTGGGAGCCCTCACAACGCCACATGGGAGGAGCTCACGTCATATGTTCCGTGAATGACGGTGTTACCGCGTGGATCCCACGGTCCCCAGATGGACCAATCGCTGTTCCCTAATCTGGGCGAGAGAGGCGACGTCGAGCCCGCTTCGACCACCCGTCCGGACACGCGTCATCCGTAGTTGATTCATCTCCTTCTACTTCTTCCTCCCCCCTTCTCTCCTCCTCGTCCGATCCTAATTTATACCGTGGAATTTGGGGGAGCGAGAAGACGAACACAGGGGCTCTCGGTCGCGATCCTCATATCGCTCAATAAGGTACGAAGACCATGTTATTTCACTCATTTCTTGTTTATTCTTTTTGTGATCTGGCCATCAGATCACGTAGGAACTCGCTTTCGCCTTGCTTTTGTCGCACGAAGAAAGAGGAACCGCGAATCCCTCTTCCCATGGTCATGCCAATCCAGGATCCTTGTTTGCCTCATTCGATCACAAAACGTTATTGGATGGTTTATTTGTCCAAGACCAAGCATAAGGGCTTCTTTTGATGGACTTGGATTTACATTAGCACGATCCACGCAAAAGTGCTTCTTTTAGATTCGGACTGAAAGAGATTGAAATGGATTTGGACTTGGGGATTGGGTGATCAAGTGCTAAAGTTGTTGTTTTTGGAATGCATGTGACGATTTTGTTAGATGGATTACGAGAATAGTGGCAATTGACTTCTCGATGGTGTATGTTGTTTGGGAGCTTGGTGGTATAAGCAGGGTTTGTCAGTATTCTTTGTATGGTCAAGATCGTATCCACAAATTTAGTGAACATCCTTCTTATCTAGACATGTATTGGAGATGGATCAATGTGCATTATTCATAGGGATACCTTTAAACCAATTTTTATACTGTGTGTGACCTTGTGAGGTGCATTAATTTAGTAATGAAACACTCATAGTTCTATGTGGAAGGGGAATTAAGGACAATGTAGGTTGCCTCTTTTTCATTTTCCTCTTTCAACTTACCCGGAACCCGTAATGTTCTGGTAAATGGGTTCTTTGAATTATAAACCTATTGTTTCATTGTACAAATGATGATCCATTATGCTGACATTCATCCTCATTTCTCAGCCTGTCATTGCATATTTGTTTCTCTAAAATTTTTGTTCCTAGATCACGTTGACTTTTCATGAATGTCTAAAAGTGAGTCTCCGCATTTTGATTGCCCCCATGTGTGTCTGCTTGGTGAAGGAATCTATTCATCTTTAAGAATCTTAAAACGTATGGTTATCCATTAATGATTCAGATAGATGAGTTCCTCAAGTAGGTTGCCAAAATTGAAGGATGAAAGACTATGCTAAATCAGATCCATACACCATTCTAATTTAATCGAAATATATCCTAAAATCTCTTAATTTGTCATCAGGGATTTTCACATTTTCTTGGTTCTGCCTATGCCCTTCAGCTTATAGATACCTCTATCTGCATAGGACCTGATTAAGCTTTAGACTATACTAGGATTAATGCTTGATGTCAGAAAATTTTACTATCCTGGTGCAGACTAGAACCATGTTTTCTGCTGCCTATCATAGTCAAATAAGTGATTATCTGTAAAAAGCTTTTTCATTTGCTGCTCTTTCAGCAAATGGGTGTTGGAGCAAAAGTTTTGATATACCATTCCTTAGATGAAAATTTAGAGAAGTTGACGACGATTCTAGAAAATATTCTAGCCTAGTTAGTACTGCCTTTTTGTGTGTTTACGTTTTTTGCAAGTTTTTTTTTTTTATCAATCTATCTAAATTATACCATACATCTGCTTGTAGTTAGTTTGTCAACAGATTATTTCTTATGTCAGTTTTTTTTGGCCTTTGGTGTATGGGTCAGAATTGCCTGAGCTCATCTTGTTGTCGTCTTCCTATTTTGTTTTCATTCTACAAATCAACCACGGTCTTTCGAGCCTTTGTTTCGGGCTAGTCTCACCAAGGATTCTTCTTTTTATATGTTTAGTTATTTTATAATAACTTGCATGATCCTTTTTTATGTTTTTAGTTAATTTATTATAACTATAATTTCAGTTGCAGTTTCTTAAACTTCATTACAGCTCATCATGTCAGAAATGGATGCCGATGAACATTTGAACCAAAGTGAGGAGACTGCCATGCCATCTTCTCAACAAGAGGTGATAAATACTATAACCTCCTTTCTGTTTATCTGCAGATGATTGTAATTGGTATTTGAGAGGTGCATGCATGAGTTTTTGAGGATATATCAATGAGGATGTACCAATTTATGTTGTTATGGTAACTTTTGCAGGAGGAATCAATCAAGAAAAAGTATGGAGGAATTGTACCCAAAAAACCACCCCTCATATCCAAGGCAAGTGCTCCAATGTCTGTAATGGGTATCATTTATGCTGCAGTTGCATATCACATATGAATAGTTATAGCATTATTATGCAGGATCATGAACGTGCTTACTTTGATTCAGCCGATTGGGCTTTAGGAAAGGTATTTTGATCGGCTCATATATACATCACTATTACAAGTTAAAGACTTGACACAACAGTTTTCGCTGATTGGATTTGGTTCTATAATTACAGCAGGGAGGACATGCTCACAAGCCCAAAGGTCCCCTTGAGGCACTCCGTCCAAAGTTGCAGGTATCCATTGATGTTGCAGAGTATCTATGATACAGTTCATTGTTCTGTCAGCAGTCATCTGCTCATCAAAGTCCAATCTGATATCTGCAACATATTTTTAAGTCAACTTTTTGATGCACTTACATCAGACATGTATGTCGAAACAAAAAATGATCATATTACAGAGGTATTTAATTGACTGCACATTCCCATCTTTGTCAGCCCACACAGCAGCAAGCACGTTCTCGCCGCTCAGTGTATGCATCTACTGAAAACGAAGGTATTACCTGCTTGTTTGCATTTGTTGTAGCATCTTCCTTCTTCTCATGTAACCTCATCTCCTTTTAAGCTGTAGATGGGGGCAACGCTGCTTCTGAGGATATAAGTGATGATAACAGCAACAACGATCAGTGATTGCATTTGATGGTGCTTGCTAAAGATCTCCTGGCTTGGTAGTTTATGTCTCGTCTATGAAGTGTTCATGGTTTAGTACCGAGGGAGCTTTAGTATTTGATATGTGAGAGGTTTTGCAACGTTCGTTGCAGCCTGCACTCATCCAACTGGAGTTTGTAGTAGTTTGTGAATTAGATATAAATGTAGCCTACATATGCTTTATAATTTCACAGAACATGTGCTGTTTTCAAGATTATTACAAGTGAAAATTTGCTGTTTATGGTAAACTAGATCTCACCTAATTTTTGTACAAATTTACCAACTCTCTCGCTTGTTTTTTTTTATTCCGTACTGGTGGAATCATTTGACATCTATACTTCTATCTATAAATCGACAAGAGTGAATAATTTGGTCAAATATGGTAAAATATATGAATAATGTATGTGATGATATTGACGCTGTCTTTCCTAAAAAGTACGTTGATAGGTTTTCTTTTTCTTATTTTTCCTTCAATAGTATATATATTGAAAGTTCCTCATGTTTTCATTTTTCTCACAGTTTCCTTAACCCATTGTTGCTTGTTGTGTGTGGCAAACAAAATTGTAAATAAGATATTTGATGTAATACTTATATATCAATAGTCGTATCTTTTACTTATCTTATATAAAAATCTTATAATAGATCAGACAGACCATTTTGACTAATTTTTGTAGTCATTTCAGGCTGATAAATATAGATTATGTACAGTGATCACGTATTGGTAAAATTATCCCGAAGCAAACTATCCGAGAAATCATTTTAGTAGTTCTTTATCTTTGCATAGTAATATGAAGTGTCAGCCAACACATCATCCGAGCGCTACCCAGGTGGCACATGACTTATGAGCCTTTGGGGAGCGTCTATAGTTGGTTTGTTACCATGTTTTGCACTAGTGTCATATGAGCATTTGTGGGGATTTTTTTATCATGACATACTACTTTGGACCCTATGTCGTGTGACTGTTAAGAGCTTATGAAGTCTATGTTTATAATTTAAATTGTTTATCAAGTTATTTTTTGGAATGGTTGTTTATGGGATCACGAGCTAAACACATCTTCTAGTCTGTCTTCTTTTTTGTAGGTCATTAAGGGACCATAAGAGATTTCAAAGAGGCTGACCTTTTAAGAGTTGAGAAGACAAAAGTTACTTGACTTCGCTCGCCTCCTCGAGATTGTACCTCATACATCGAGCTATTTACTAGTCTTTGCCCGCTCTTTGCTCACACTTCTGAAGCACCTGAAGTGTTTGCACTTCTTACGTTGAGTTAGCTACTATAATTCACTTTCTTACTGTCATCGAACTTTCGATATGCAAGAAGTTTTGTCCTAAAAGAGTAAAATTTTACCTCAATTTAAAGCAAGTCTCTGATAGTTTTGGTCGCCTCTAGGATTATACCGTCTTCTCCATCATCTTTATCACATGCTACTTTGAGTAAAAAAGGTATATCATCATGTCACGCGTGCTGGCTGCTCTCCACTTAACCTAGCTAGGTCTCCCACATTTGCATGTCAAGTATTTCTACATGTGCTTCTCCTGCTCTGATACCAACTATCATGAATGTAGCTGGTTTTACCGAAGTCGTGCGACATCATTACATGTCCATCCGCAAAGGTCAGCCTTCCCGAAACCTCCTATAGTCCATTAGGACCTACAAAATAGAAATGGGTTAGAGAAATCATTTCACATGTGATCAACAAGCAATCATTTTAACAAATACTTTATATAGCCAATGTAAATTACAACCATGGACTTCACAAGCTCTGAACGGTCGCACACAAAGGATCAAGGTCCATTACAAACCAATGTCCCTAAAAGTGTCCACATGACATGACTCTCATTTATAAGTTGATACCAACCATGAAAGTTAATCAAGCTATGCCCGCTACTTATTATATAAAGTATGAATAGAACCCGAAAGACACAGACATACATGAGTATTACATTAAGCACCCTTTTTATATTTTTGTCCATGATACCTTAGTGTGAGAGGCACCACAAGGGCAAGCCAGGTGTTTGGCAAAGGATGAGACCGTAAAAAGAGGGATGGATTGCTCGACGATCGAAAGAGTTATGTAAAGTTCACAGAAGTGAGGGGAATTGCTAACTTGAAAAATTCACTACTTATCCAAAGACTTATATGTGGATAATGGACTATCCATGGCCATCATAAGGTGATCAAAATTCGAAGCTATAAAGTATTAAAACTTTTTTTTTAGTACAGGAAGGATATGTATATCCATAAGAGCCTGAAGTGTGCAGTAAGTTTAGCATGTTGCTAAGCTTTAAGGGGCATAACAGGGGTTGTATTAGTGAAGAGTTACAATTTAGTAAGTGTGTTAGTAGGAGCAAAATTGTGTACAGTTTGGTTAGTAAGGCGAAGCAGTCTAAGGGGATAGTGGTCTTAGAAACTTTAGAATGAAGGATGTAATGAAAAAAATTGCTCTAATGGGAAAGATATCTAAAAGGGACAAGTCTCAGTTCTCCAAAAATAGAATCATCTGTAATGGACCGTATATGTTGATAAGGGATATTTGAAGACAACAGCTCCATAATGCTCAATAGACCAAGAGAGTGGTGAGAAGTCATCATATGATTTGAGAAAATACATTAGTGGATAATTTACGAGATCAAGTGGGGGAAAGATCTAATACAATACTAAACAAAGACACACTTACAGTTAATTTAGAGATTAGATTTAATGGAGTGTTGACTTATGGAATGGTGAGCGCAAGGTTCACCATCAATCCAATGGAAACCAACGAGGAGAGCAACTTGGGTGAAACTTAGTGAAGTGCCCAAGCCATATGAAGGGAGTCTGTTGGGAAACCTTAACGGGAGCATCATATGTGCAGCGGAAGATTAGTGTGCATAAAAAAGTCACAAAATCAAAAACCACATTGTATGATATATTGTTTACTTAGGGAGATCGTATATCCCTGTTTTTCCATATCCGGATGGAGAGGATGAAGGATGTCAAACGACCTCCTCTCTAGTGGTATCAACTGATGGATTGCTATAGCAGTATTCCTCCAATTGTAACTCTAAGTCTCGCAACTCTTGCACAGAGGGAGGGATGAGAATATATGGGGATAGTCAAAGGTGCAACCTATCATCTATGTGCCTCCCCTTCTATTTTTAGAGAGCCACCTATATAACCCTAATGGATCCTGTCTTAGTGGGTATTGGATCTTCATCCAATTACCCACTAACCCTGGATTATTAGATCTCTATCCAATAATCTCTTTTGGCCTCTAATTGACTCTCATGCAATGAGCCCATCAATGTACGGTCTCATTTAATGAGAATATGGGCTAATTGGATAACTCATATTTAATCCTCTATTCGCTAAAGCATCCACTATATGTGTGTGACACTATAGGCCCAATACCGAGCTGGCCGTGAGTCCTACCTATCAGAACTCCTTCTGACTCAATGAATTATTATCTCATAATAATTCACTTGACTCATCGATTATAAACGTACTATGCCACTACGCCATAGTCCCCAAACGGTTTAAGAGATATTATCTATTGGACTTGTTTGTCCTCAGTTACCATGTATCTATAATCCCTCATTCATCTAATATCTCAGAGACCACATATGAAATCTGTCTAAGTCTCGCTCTAATTGGATTCTCTCGTAGAACTTCTTCTCTCTCAATCCAACCAATATGATTAGGGATTTACCTAAGCGAGAGTATACAAGATATTCCTTTCATGATACCAAGAGTAGATAATCATATATTGACACTCAATAGCTTTTATAAGGTTAGCAACCAATCCCGATAATCGGTTATATCATAACTAGAACTTTTCAAACATGTAAGTCTAACATCAAAGAGAGTACTCAAACAAGACATATATAACTGGGACTACAATCGATGTCCGAAGTCAGGTATCATTAACCATACAACATTACTTAGTGTCTCCAGACAAGTGGCTATTAGATTAGTCACCTCCATCATACTCTATCATATAGACAAGTATACAACACATCGATTTATCTGATTATCTCGATGTCCCTCTCGAGCAGCTTATGATTGGATTTATTTAGTATATGTGTTTAAGGTGAATTGGTCTCATTATCGTGATCTCATCACGATCCGATTCCTATTGCATATAACCAAGGATATCATAATATATATATTCAACAGATAATATAATGTAAGAATATATCAATAAATAATAATGTAAAAAGACTATGGAGTGTGACACATGTGTCGTCACTCATGTGATTGGCTTGTAAGACACCTGTAACCAGCATATGAGATATTCCATGTCTTATCGGTCGGTATGAGATCTCTTTTAGAATTTTTTATGTCAAACCTTTTGATAATTGAGTCTATGTACTTGGACTAGATAAGCCAAGCATCCTTTTGGATCTATTTCTATAGGTCTGAATCCCTAAAATATAAGATATTTCCCTTAAGTCCTTTATGAAGAAATTTCTAGATAGCTAAGTCTTTACTATGAAGAGCATTCCTACATCATTCCCAATTATTAGAATGTGAGATACATGAAATCCATCTTAGAATTCATGTCTTCTTGTCACTTCTCGGAGTCTATACTCATAACAGCCTCTTCGTAAGTCTGAGGATTAACATCCTGAGAGTCATCTCCACTGATATATCATATATATTTTTCAGGAGGGTGAGATACTCTACTAGACCTGTGTAAAGTTTGAACTTGGGTGCTAGGTACCTGAACAGATTCGGACTCTGAATGGTGCTTGAGCTAGGTTATCCAACCTTGCTCAACTCTTTCTCACTCGTATTGTTTCCACCAAGAATGTGTTCCTTATCAAGGAACACAGCTTTCTTGACAATAAAGACCTTCTAGTCATCGGGATGATAGAAATAATACCTCAAAGTCTCCTTAGGGTATTCCACGAACATGCACCGTTCCATCCTTGATTTTAACTTGTAAGGGTTGTATCTTTTAACGTGTGCAGGATGTCAGGAAATCTTCAATCGACATCTTATATGCAACAAAAAATAAAATAAAAAATTAGATTTCCCAAAGTTAATTATTTGGCCATTCTGTGATGATTGGTATGTGAAAAATCTACAAACTTTAAAACTACATGAATCATGAGAGATGTGTTACCTAGGAAGATCGTATATCCATAAAAAAAAAAATTAGATATGATGGAGAAGATGGAGTACTCGTGTGCTCCTCTCTAGCTGTGATCCACATGAGGAACACGATGACAAGGCTCCTCAACTATTGGATTATTCTCTCCACGCACATCACAAGGCTCTTAAGCCAAAGAGGAGGAGAAAGAGACTGAGGAGAAATAGGAGGGCAAGCTTTTGAAGCTTTAGCCTATGAACCAAGGAGAAATAAGATGTGATCTAGGTATCCATCTATTAACAACATTGATAAAATTCTGTTCAGAAGTTAAGCTGCGGTCTTTATGACATATCCCCGGAATGAGATGGGCACGTTAGCGAAACTCATCATGGATCACATCATGTCTAACAATAAATCATTCCTCCTTTCTAATACACAATTGAGCTGAGGTGTATAAGGAGGTGTCCACTATGATAGAATCTTATGGTCCCTGAGGAAATGAGTGAACTCTGTACTCAAGTACTCTCCTCATCGATCTGACTGAAGAGTCTTAATACTTTTTTCAATCTATTACTCAAGTACTCTGAGCAATCGCCTACAGCTTGAGTCGACATAGGACCACATATATCACTTTGTATGAGTTCCAATAGCTCAGTGGCTCTCTCTCTAATTCCATTAAAAGGAGAGTTGGTCATCTTTTCATAAAAACAAGGCTCGCAAGTTTCATATGACTCATAGTCAAATGGATCTAGGTATCAATTATTTAATAACTTTTAAATCATTCCCTCATGGATATGACCTAGCCTTCAATGTCATAGGTTTTTACTATTCACCTCATCTCGTTTCCTCTTGGTAATGCTTGCATTTATGATATGTGGAGTATTATTTAGCATAAATAAACTAGTATGCAATATTCCTCTAATGATGATCTCATCATCCTTTACAATTAAACAACTATTGTTCTCAAATACCAGTTTATAACTATTTAATATCAAACATGAAATGGAAATAACATTTTTGATAATTGAGGAAACAAAATAACATGCATCTAATATAATAGTAGCTCCATCATATAGATGTAAAATGACCTTACGGACAGCCATAATGACAACTCTTGCCCCATTGCACATTTTGAGGTCTTAGAAATCTAATAACCATGTGTTATTATAGAAATCTTATAAGTTGAGACCGATCATGAATATACCTGAAGCTTCTCCAAGCTTCTAGTTCGCTTTGTTTGCAAGTAATCCTTACAATTCCTCTTCTAGTGCCCATCTTTACCACAGTGGAAGCACTGTCCTTTATCCTTTGTCGGGTCTTTCATGGTAACATTGCCTTACCCGGTCTTTCCTTGCCTTTGCCATTCTTAATGGTTATACTGGTCTTTCTTTTCTTCTTGGTTTCACCAATATAGAGAACTATCTTCTCTTTCTTGATGACACTTTCATCTTCCCTCAATACATTAAGGAGCTCAGAGAGATTCACCTTAAACTTGCTCATGTTAAAATTCATGATGAAGTGATAAAAGGAATCTATTAAGGACTGAAGTATAAGATCAATGCACATGTTATTCTCTAGGACTATTCTGAGACCTGTGAGTTTCTCGATCCACTATATCATCTTCATAATATGGTTCTGAACCGTTGCCCCTTCTGTCATCCTGGCTCGAAAGAGACTCTTGGATATCTCATATCTTTAACTTATTCTTTGTTCCTTAAATAGCTAGGAAAGATAAGAATGATGGAATTGACATTCATGCTCTCATGTTGCCTCTGTAACTCGAGAGTCATGGAGGCCAACATATAGCATTTTGCTAAAGTGGAATCATCTATATACTTCATATAGCAAGCGATCTTATCCTCACTTGCCCCTTCTTCAAGTGTGGGCACTATCATATCAAGGATATACATGATTTTCTTCGTCGTGAGAATAATTCTCATATTAGGGAGCCACTTCGTGTAGTTTGGACCAGTGAGACAATTGGCAACAAGTATGCCGCATAGGGGGTTAACGAGCGAAAAAATAAATAAAAATGAACATGGAAGAAGATCCTCTATCTTCTTCGCTACCCTCTCATACCAGAGAGGGGCTGATCGGCTACGAAGGTGAGGGAGAGGAGAAAGGAGGGGGCGACCAAAGGTGTAGTCTATCACATAAGAGCCCCCTCTTCCTCCTATTTATAGAGAGCCACCAAAACCCTAGGGATCTTGCCTTAGTGGGCATTGGATCTCCATCCAATTACTCATTAATATTGGATTGTTAAATCTCTATCCAATAATCTCCTTTGGCCTCTAATTAGGCCTCATACAAGGAGCTCATCAATCTCGGGTCTCATCTAATGAGAATAGAGGCTAATTTGATAACTCATATCTAATCCTCTATTCACTGAATCATCTACCATAAGTGTGTGACCTTCTAGGTCCAATATCGAACTGGTCGTGAGTCATACTTTTCAGAACTCATTTGGACTTAGTAAATTATTATGTCATTAATAATTCACTCATCTTATCGATTATGGACGTTACTAGGCCACTACGCCATAGTCCCCAAACGATATAGGGTATCTTATCAATTTGATCTGTCTGTCCTCAGTTACCATGGATCTATAATCTCTTATCTATCTAATATCCCAGAGATCGGATATCGGACAAGCTAGTCAGGCCACATATGAAATTCATTTAAGTCTCGCTCTAATCAGATTCTCCCAGAAAACTCCTTCTCTTTCATCCCGATTAACCTAATCAGAGATTTATCTGAGCGAGAGTGTATATGATATTCTGTTCATGATACCAAGAGTAGATATCCTTTATTGATACTCGATAGCCTTTGTAAGGTTAGCTACCAATCTCGATAACCGATTGTACTAGATTTAGAACTTTCCAAACCTGTGAGTTCGACGTCAAATAAATGAGTACTCAAATAAGGCATCCTTTGTGTTTCAAGCCTAAGGGTCAGATACACAACTGTGACTACGGAATCGTTGTCTGACGTTAAGTATCATTAACCATGTAGCATTTCATAAGCGAATCAATCAGTGAACTCATTCTCCAATAAGCACATGTACTGTATGAGTGTCTCTACACAAGTGGCTATAAGACTAGCTGTCTCCATCGTATGGATGAGTATATAGCACATCGGTCTGTCCGGTTGTCTCGATGTCCCTCTCGAGTAACCTATGATTGAGATTATTTTGAATTTATGGTTAAAGTCAAATCGGTCTCATTATCATGATTCCATCACGATCTGATTCTCATTGCATAGAACAAAAGACATCATAATATACATATTTAACAGATGATATAATCTTAGAATATGTCAAGAATAATAATGCAAAAAGACTATGCAACATATCACACGTGTCATCACTCATATGATTGGATTGCATGGAACCTTATAACCAGCAGCAGTGTCTAGGGCAAGTTTGCTGTCTTGTTCTATAACAACATCATGTGAGCACTTGTGGGAACCTTTGGTCACAGTAAAGTACCATAGACCCTTTATCGTCTAACCGTAAGGCCTGTGAAATCTATGTTTGGAATTTGTATTGTTGATCAACTATTTATTTTTGTAGATATTTTAAGGGACTATAAGAGATTTCAAGGAGACGAATACTTAATAACTTTACATGATTTAAGTAAAATCAATTAAATCAAGGAGACCGCCTTTGCTGACATGTGTTGGATTACCCTTTTTTCTATGTTTGATCATCGGGGCCTCCCCATACATCGCGATCGTCGACCTCAACACTTTCACCCCATGCTCTCTATCGTTTTTTAAACACTTGCTTTCGCTCATCACTACAACCGCTCGTTACTCAAGCAAGAGAACAAGAAAGGAGGCACGATGGGTCATACAAAAGAGGAGAGAGGGGAAGTCTCACGCGGTGGAAGTGACGATGACGGATGAAAAGACCAAGATTAATAATCTCAATGCATAGGGAGGGCTCGATGATGATCGACGTGGCAGAAGGTGACAAGGCATAAAGATGAGGCGAAGGCAACAAAGGGCATTTGTGATGATATTACAAAAAAAAATAGAGATATTATCCGACAAAAATGAAGACACGAGGGCTGCTTGACGGTCAATGTGACAAAAGGCAGTAAGACAACACGATTGGACAAAGACAATGAAGGATATTTACGAGATTATAAGAAATAAAAATAATATATGAGAAAAATGAAAGCATGAGCACCTTGGAAAAAAAGCTCTTTTTTAAAAAGAGAAAGAAGCATGATCATAGAATACTGCCGTGCCTAAAAAAAGCATTAACTCGAATGGTCCAAGTGTTCGGCACAGCAATTGAAAGGTTTGGCACAGAAAATGAAAGAAGCATGACTGATGCATGATCATAGAACACTACCCTGCCACATAGCTATCATTCCACTAACTCGAATGGTCCAAGAGTTTGGCACAGAAATTGAAAGGAGCATGACCGATGCACGATCCAAGTGTTGGGCACAGATATCTAGTTGACATTCTGTAAAATCACTATCAGTTTGCAGAACAGCCATTTCTTTCAGCACAGAAGCTTTCATTTTTTTACTTGCAAACAATGACATGAAGCTATGTGAGACAGCAAGCAAGGAATGACTCACATGCTATTTTTCCACGCCATCAAACAACTGATACAGGTGAGGGAAAAAAGCCACAAAAGTGCCACAAGTTTATTCAAAGACCTTCACAACACACATAGCCTCCGGGGAACATGAGTTCAGGGAGGCATACATTGGACAACGTAGCCGATAAGAATTAGGTGAATCTGGATAGTTGGTGACCATCTCATTATCCACCTGCTCAACATGCACATGCTGCTCCGGAATGGCGCAAAACTGGAGCTTCTCGATTTGTCTTGATATCCTCATGATGTGCCTCATGGAAAATATCATGTCACACTCGTCCTCCTCCTTGCTGCTCTCAAACATTATGATCCCTACATCTGCTCTGCAGGAACTTACCAACCCATGAAACAAGGGATGCAGGGTTGTGGTTTTATCATTCAAACTGCAGACCTGTCATGTAAGCATATTCCAGCAAAATTAAATCAAAAGTTGCTTGAGAAACTCCTGGATTTTAGATTCTAGCAGAAAGGTTTCTTTCACCACAAAAGACAAAAACCACATTGTTCGTATTTCTTTTTTCTAATAAAAAAAAAGCCACTAAACCATTTTCCTTCTCTACTTTTTATTTCCTTGTGCTGTGTATAATGGAACTTGTACCAAAGCAAGTCCACAAATATATCTATCTCCATCCCGGATGCTGCTATACTAGAAAAGGTAGTATCAAAATGCAGCAGTATTTGTTATTGAGTGTGTTTGTTTGGCACATTAATATTTCATACTTAAATCCGGGAAAATTCTGGGTTAGGTTATCAACAAGTATCCCAGGTCTGTGTCTATCTGGCTATCAATAGCACATATATAATCTCGAGCAACTGATTATAAATAACAGGTCTAAGAAAGTTCTTAATTCTAAAATTTCTTAGCCATCCATTTTGAATTTTCATATTGTCAGAATTGCAATCCCTATTTTAATTTTATTAATACTGATACTAAATTTCTAATGCCTATACCCATGGTTATAATTTTGATGTAATCCCTCCTCCACCCTACAACTATTCAAAGTGTCATCAGTAAACAACACAAACATAAAACTTCCATGTTGCATATAACTTAACTTCACACAGGTGATCAAGGCTAGTCCTGATCTCTGATTGCTTCGTTTTAATCTTACACTACATACACCCCCATCATGCTAATATATCTACTAAAGGTTCTTTTATAAAAACCACACTAGTAAACTAAGCTTGTGCACAATATGAGCTTTATTCAATAATTAATATTCACTTGTTTCTTCTTGGCTGAAGTGGTTAGAGTTTTATATGCACTTTAGAGAAACATGTGGTGGTGGATGCTAGTATGACCAATCTCTCAGTATAGAGATTAGGACCAAAAATGTATAAATGATCACCTCTATGGTAAAAAGGGTGCAAAAAATCATTAATTACTTCAGAAGTTAAAGGATTAGGACCAAAAAATCATTAAGTACTCAATCCTTTAGAAGTTTAAAGGATTGAGTTCTGGGAAAGTACTTGACCCAGATATGATGGGATCACTGGCTACCAGTGGTTGCAACATCCACTTTTAATTATGTAGAACAGCTACCAAATTTGGTACCATGCCATAGCATATGACAATTAAATAGATGTAACATCAGAACTCAACATCTAGTACTCAAAGAGACTACAAAAATGACACTCAATTTAATTATTGATAAAAAAACCCAAATATTAAAAGCTAAATGCAGTACGTACTTAAAGGATTGACCAAAGTAATTGTCTAACCTGCACATATTCAACACCCATTTTGTTAAGTTCAGGTAAAATATTATGTGACAACAGTAAACTGAAAAATCCTCCAGAACCAATTGGTGCTTGAAGTATTTCCCAAGGTGACTTTAACAGGATTTTGCTGCCATTTTGATCTATGGGTATACTAACAACTGGTAACTGTAATTCTTCTACGACCCAAACCTGTAGATGTGATCATAAATAATGTCGCAACTGTTAAATCTTTCACTATCATGATCTAAAAAATGTACAAAATTTTAAGAATCAACCAACACAGTATGACTAAATTAAGTATCAAACACCTTCTCACTATTCATGCCAAAGTAGTCGTTATCCGACAAACAATCTCTATATGACTGGATTAAATGAGCTGGAGAAACCACAATGAGAGGAATTGTCATACTCTCTTCTTTCACCTGAATGCACAAATAACATATTCCAAATGTTAATGAAGACTTGTTTGCACATGATTTATGTATATGGTTATCCTAAATAACAAAGCACTGGAGAGAGATCCAAATAGAAGAAATAGATTACTCGCATGAAAAAGCATGTACTTCTGTGATTATTATATAAAATTCATATTATTGCTTATCAGTAACAACGAGAAGAATTATAAACTGAACAGTAATATCAAATGAGTTAATGTCCTAGCTGTCTAGAAAAGCTACCAAAACATTGTAGGTTACAGGTGCAAGAATGCTAGTCATTTGGCCTGATAAATATTTGCACACATTACAAAGTCAAAGATCTGTCCTTATCAAATTTGCGACGTATGGGTATATAGTATATTATTCTAAATGATTACCTAGATTAATTGAAGAGAATGTTCTGTGGCACAAATGGTTTATCATCAACTGGATAAGGGTTCTTGCATGTGAAGTGTGAACTTGTTTCTGATTTGCCACATACCAAAAAATTTTTGGTGGCATATGTACTTTGAAAAACATTAGTTGCTCCACGAAATTAGAATCTAGTAGATAACAATAATATTTAAAGAAACTGAACATATGACGGTAGACAAAGAAAATGCTATAAAGGAACTTTGACACAAAGACGTACATACCAAAAAGTATACTAGTGAGGTAATTTCGGAATCATTCTTCTTCTACTGCAATTGTAAGGAAGAAATTTAACTGAGAATAGCACGTTCTTTATGTTCATTATCCTGATTTGCTGTTATTCCCCTTTTATCAAAAAGAGACCCCATCATTGTATGAAGCTTCGTCTTATTCAATTTAAAGTTACATATAATCTCCAGAAATTAGCAAGAAAAAAATAGTCTTGACAGACTTTGACAAATGCTGCATCAAATATCATATCCCCAAATTTTGTTTAATTTATTAAGATTAGAAAGTCCATCAAAGTTTATCAAATGATTATAAGGAACATGAAGGATGGCATTGGTTCATTCAGGAAGAAACAGCTATTTGATGACTATGACAACATAGTCATAGTCTGTTACAAACATATACCAAAAAGAATAAGCACTCAGAATGGAAATGATAAAAAAGGAGCAAGGCCATTAGCTAAATTAACTGTTAAAATGCATACTTTAGACAAATAATAAATAAGTCAAACTATGACAACATAGCAAAGAATTAGGTAAGCATCCAAATCAACCAGAAAAATGAATTTTAGGTGCAAGTTAGCAGGAATCACCAAAATGGTTGTTATGTGAAAAACAGACAAAGAAACTATTGGACACACGTACAACACACCCCAAATTCAGTCTTATTGGATTCATATTTGCTCTGAATGTAATACATATTTTGAGGTATCAATTATCAAACTTGATACTTAAGGTGCAACTGTTGGAAAACATGTTCACCTTAGTTAGATACAAGGCCCATAAACCTCCTGCACAATATGGATATTGAAAAATACGAGTCCATAAATGTTCATAAACAGGTCAACCATATGAGAGAAAATGAAGCAATTAAAAGAAACTTGATGTACAATAGAAAGTCATTATTAAAATTACCATCCAGCAAGCAAATTTGGATGCAGTTGCAATAGATGGACTAAGAATATGATGATGGATCTCATGGATTCAGTTGCAATTATAGATTGCAAAAAATTAAAATGAGGCATGATATATAGATGCATATGCTTAAATCATGCATGGCATTCAACAGTTCCAGATGTACACTGCATGCATTTATATAGTTATATGTGTGCAGTGTGCCTTAAAGTATGACTCCACACCACACCATAGTGTACCATACAAGATCACATGATGACACAATTGCTACTCCAATCCTTAGTTGTGTTGCAACATGTAATTGCAGCAAAAGATGGATTAAAAAACCAATTAGCTCAGAAAGATGCTATAAACATGAATCTATCATAGGTCCGCACCTTCATGAATCCATTGCAACCAAAAAGAAGATCCTCAAACTGGCTGAGTGATGTTTTAGAACCTCCATCAGTTGGCACAGAATCCCCATCACAATTGTTTCCGTTTATAATGACAATGATAGCAGTTTTAGATCTTGAAAGTAGCTGCAGACCTTCTTTGTATAATAGATAGTTTGAGTCATCCTTCTGTTTACTTGTATGATTTCTTAGGTTCTCATGTGATACTCTGATTGAACGCCTTGGCAATTTAGCTGAATTAGCACCAACAAACTCTGGAAAGCTGTATTTAGTCAAAAATTTAACACTCAAGTAAGTAACGTTTGTGGATAGACTTGACAAACAGAGTCATTAAGACTGACCCAAGCATCAAAAATAGAATTCAGGTAGCATTCCCAAGACTGTCAGTGGTCTATCCATATACTTGACTGGGTATCACTTGCACCAAGGCCAATTTGGTTGACTAGCTTGACATCAAATTTATGGATATAGTTAGGTTTGTTATCTTATTAGTTTTTGTTTACTTGTACTGCAAAATGAAAGCTGCAACTAAAATATACAAAATCTTTCCGTACTGTTAGTGGACTTATATAGAAAAAAGGAAAAACAATAATTTGAAAAGCCAAAGACGAAAGGGATAAAATACAAAAAAGAAACTATAGAAAGAATTACTGCATCAAATATTCTACAGTTTCATGTCCTGAACATAGCAAAGCTTTCTGCTTCCCTCAGCAAGTAGAAAACTTCATTAAAGTACAACGCTAGCGACCTGGAATAATACCAACTGTTTTAAGATATAGATCTGAAGATAGTGTCAGTAAGGCTTTGCATTTAGCTTAAAGTCCACCACTTATTGATTCTTTTTAGTTTAAATATAGGCCATCAAACGTTCAAACCGACACAAGATATTACATATGAGAATACTAATAAAAGATTGTTGGTTTAATTTTGTCAAATTGGAAAACAAGCTCCTGTAGATAAAGTTGAAACAATTTCTTTGGGAAAAAAATGTAGTAATCAATGAATATAAAGGTGGAAATGCAAAAAAAAAAAAAGCCAATGAGGAATTTAAAAGGTCACCAAAAATTCAACTAGCATAACTTTTTTAAAGAGATGATGTCTGGTTAGCACAGAAGAAGCATGTCTATTAGATGGTAACATAGAAAAACAAATGATAAATATTATTCTTCATGCTCTTTTGTCAGGTATGAAAGGAGGCAGAACCTGCGGAAAGGCTTGTTGATACTTTGTAGAGCATGTTGGAGTAATTTAGAGTCAATGTTTACAATCTGCCTTGCAAGTGAACTCTTTTGAACCTTCTCTCCAATTTTTAATCCTTCTAGAACATGTGTCTGGCACATTTCAGCAAGTTTCTTTTTAGCGGGAATAAGACGCTGCTGTAACCTCTTTCTTTCCTTCCATTCCTGTAATTACAAAGACAGGGATTACCAACAAATACCTCATAATGATGGTGTTATGACCCTAGCTAAGTCAGGTCCATCCATTCATGATTAAATCGAGTTTGAGTCATGTTAGTTTGTCCAGTTGAAGTCAGTTATGAGTCGGGTGAGCCCAATCGAGTCAGTTATGAGTTGGTTAGGGTTAGTTTTTATCTTCGGATAGGATGGAGCCAGTTATTATTTTCAATTAGAAGTTTATCAAGTTAGTTAAGAGTCAAAGATTAGCAGGATTCTTGGCAGAGCTCTATTAATAAGACTGTAAACTCTTTCATGAAATCAATCAATGAAGAAGTCTTAATTTTAGCCAATAGGCAGAAACCCTAGGAGGCAGATCCCTTCGAAGTGATCTAGGAGGCCCGATCCCCTCGAAGAGATCGTTTATCCCCTTTTTTTTATCTTCATCCTCTACGATAGAACCCTAGGGTTCTATCAATTGGTATCAAAGCATCGATAGAAACCTTTGGGGTTCTATCAATTGGTATCAGAGCAACGTTCCTCGGCACCTTCGCTGCTACCGTTCATCCACACCATCGTCATCATCGTCGTCATCACCACTGCATCTGCCACCTTGCTGCAATCATCTTTGCTGCAACCAATAAAAAAAAAAAAGAGAGAGAGAGAGAGAAAAAAGAGAGAGAGAAGAAGAAGAAGGGCCGCAACCATACCCCTTCTTCCTCCCCTGCTCCTGTCGTTGGCCACCATCTCCCTTTCTCCTCCAGCGCTGCCTCCCTTGCTATCAAATGCAACCACCGTTGGGCGCTCCTCACGCTGACGCCATTGCCTCCTCCCTCTCCAGCCCTCGGCCATCGCCCTGCCGCCGCTGCTAACCGTTGCCCAACCGCATCAGCGGCACCCCCAGCAGTCGCCAGCAGCCCGCCTCCCCTGCGGTAGCCCTCGCCGGACCCCGCTGCCCCCTTCTTCCTCGCCGCACGACCAAAGGCTGCAACCAGCCGCAACACCCTATGCCATTGTCGCCGTCTCCAGCCCTCTGCCGCCTATAGCCCATCCACCATCGTTGCCTTCTCCTCTGCTGCGTCGTTGCCCTTCCCTGTCGTCGTTCCTACTCGCTGTTGCCCACCCCTTCTTCCTCCCTTCTGCTGCCGCCGACCACCATATCCCCATCTCCCCTGCCGCAGCAGCTGCCCCAAACGTCGACGCGCCCGCAGCCTCCTGCCGGTCGTCGCTGTTTTTCCTCGGCCACGCACAGCCACAGCTTGCAGCCCTCGTCGCTGCCACACAGCCATTGCCACCCTTCCTTTGCAGCAGTCGCTCCCAGCCACTGCCATCCCCTCATCTACCGTCGTCCAGCCCTCGACAGCGCATTACCCTTGCCGCTACTGCCTTCCTCACCTCCCTCTGCCGCTGTCCAGCCTCTTCCAGCCAACCTTCACTGTTGCCTTTCTCTCCTCCTCAATCGCTGCCGCCAGCCACTCTTCTCCACCGACAGCGACATCAACCGTAGTCCTCGTCGCCCACCAACCACTCGCCGGATCTAGCGCCCTCTCCCCTACCCCACATCAACCGCGACCACAGTAATCACCCCCTTCATCCTCTACAGCCGCCTTCTCTAACATCTGGTTGCTGCCACCTAACGCATAGCCCTCTGCCGCAGTATTTCCGCGGCGTTACCGGCTACTACCTTCTACTCCCTCTCCAACCCCCTCAACTGCCATTTGCATCTGATTCACAGCCTTAACAACAACCATCCCACTTCCTTTACAGACAACTAATGCGATGCTATGGATGATGCACTAGACGTAAGGTGTAAAGTATTCGAGACCCGCATAGAAGATAGATGGCAAGAACTCCTTCGCGAATTTAAAAGAAGTTTATCGGAGAACCCCAACAAATCTCAGCATACTAAAAGTTCCAATCTCAAAGGGAACAAATCTAGAAAATATAATCAAGGGCAAGACAAGGAGTTTCCTAGATGGGAAGATGAAGACCTAATCGGTTGGATCTCACGTGTTGAAATTTTTTTTCGTTTTCACAGGACTTCGGAAGAATCCATGGTGGATATAGCTTCCACACAACTCGAAGGTGGTGATGCAATCCAGTGGTATAATTTGTACGAGACCTATCACGGAGTCCCTTCGTGGGGATAGTTCAAGAGAGAGCTCCCGATTCGCTTCGGACTATCAGAATACAAGAACATTAATGGACAGCTTGCCAAAATCCGCCAGACTTCCACAATACATGAGTACCAGAGCAAATTTGAGTGCCTGTCGAACCAAACTCGAGATTAGACCGAGATACAGTTGGTGAGAAAATTTATTGATAGACTTAATCCCGAGATTCAGTGCGAAGTTAAAGCTCGCCATCCTCGCACCATGATAGCAACCATATCATTCGCTAGTAAGCATAAAGGAAAAATCATTATGGACACTCGTCAAAACAGAAACTTCAATAGACAGGACTTTAATGTGGTCAACATAGACAATCGCAAACAAGAGCAGCTTCTGACAGTTGAGTCAATTAAGGAGGAAATAAAAACTGACAATGTGAAACCCGAATATGAAGGCTGTGATAAATTTCTGACGATTGAACCAGCTAAGGAGGAATAAAAAATTGATATGTGGAGTCCGATCACGAAGGTTATGCCAAATCTAAAGATAAGATTGCTAATGGGCAAATCATAATTTGTGATAAAAGGTGCTCAAAGGTAAAAAAACTATTTGTCGATTTCTTTTTGATGTCCCAGGAAGACTTCAAAGTGGCGATCCTCAAAAGAAGACATGGTACTACCACTAGCCATCAGATGAAAAGGATTCTCCATAAGACTACAATGACAACTGCACAAGAAGACCAAATCATCGCTTACACCAAGTGGAGACCTTATTTAATCAATCAAAGATTCGTGATGCGTGGCAAATATTGAAGTGCTCCCGAAATTTGATACTGCTCAGCCTTGAGGGCAACGTTGATTTGAAGTGGGCAGGTCTGTTAGGACCCTAGCTAAGTCAGGTCCATCCATTCATGATTAAATCGACTTGAGTCATGTTAGTCTGTCCAGTTGAAGTCAGTTATGAGTCAGGTGAGCCAAATCGAGTCAGTTATGAGTTGGTTAGGGTTGATTTTTATTTTCGGATAGGATGGAGTCAGTTATTATTTTCAGTTAGAAGTTTATCAAGTTAGTTAAGAGTCAAAAATTAGCGGGATTCTTGGCAGAGCTCTATAAATAAGACTATAAACTCTTTCATGAAATCAATCAATGAAGAAGTCTTAATTTTAGCCAATAGGCAGAAACCCTAGGAGGCAGATCCCCTCGAAGTGATCTAGGAGGCCCGATCCCCTCGAAAAGATCGTTTATCCCCTTATTTTATCTTCATCCTCTACGATAGAACCCTAGGGTTCTATCAATTGGTATCAAAGCATCGATAGAAACCTTTGGGGTTCTATCAGATGGTACACCTTTGAAACCCACATAATCCTTAATTAATTGGTTACTCCCTGAAAGAACGATCATTATATGTGTAATAACATCAACCTAAGTGTAATTGAACTGGACAGTCCATTATTCTTTAAAAGTTAGAAGCTCAGCTATAAATTCCTTCTAATACTTAATAAGATTACACAAGTTATTGGAACATGTTTCTCAAGCATGACCTTAAGCATCTATAGCATGTGCAGCAACTTCCATTACGATAACTTTACTTTTCTTTACTTTTCCTTCTAGACTGTAATCAATATAAGGGTAAATGACAGTCTAATTCTTAAATAGAATTAAAAAGGAGCAGACCTAACCAGTTGACGCCTTTCTTTCTTTGGTCTCATATCAGAACGTGAATTCAGCTCCAGTAGCCCTTTTGGAGGAGTTATCAACATTTCTCTCTTATCCATGTCCACTTCAGGAACTATTGCTTCAACAAATGGAACCCATACATGTTGACCACGAGAAGTTGAATCTAGTTTTGATGAACTAGATTGATCTTGTCTATCATCACTGGCAAGCATGACTTCAAGAAGATCACTAGCGCCAAAGTTGAATACGTTAGCAACTGTACCCACGAGAGTGCCTGATTCCTGAAGAAAATAGTATATATTAAGTTTACTAGGTTAAAAAAAAAAATTCCCTGTCAAACTAGAAGAAATTAAAAGTTTAAAACAAACAAAAAGGGTTCATAATATATTCTGTAAATGTGGAATAAAAATATGTAGAAAACAATATTTCAACGGGAAAAGTAGGTGATCTAAGTTCACGAACCAAGTCATTTTACAACATATACATCCTTCAGTAAGGTGCAGGAACACAAAAAAAAAAAAAAAAGCAGTCCCAATTTAATAATCAAACCAAGGTCTTCCAGATTCTTGATGCTTGCTCTTTCAGATTCTTGATGATGCACTTAAACATCCACAAAAGTGACCATTTAAACTGCATCTAACAGATCATATGAAAGATGAATGAAAAGAGACTTCAGTGCATTGTGTAAAAGCCTAGTCACTAAATTTCATCAAGTAGATAGGAGACTGTATTACTAAATGGATGATACTATTTTAAAAACTAGACCTTCAGAACAACTCGCATGCCAACAAGATCATGGGTGTAGAATTCGTCTTCCTCCAGGTCTGGCCTGTCATCTTCCTTTACAAGAAAAGTTGAGCCAACAATCTGCTTAGCCTGAATTAAAGACAATAAAGAGATGTTGTTTAAGGCAACATACATATCCACTTATGTTCACTGAATTAACAATATGGTGACCATGCAACTGTAAATTTCCATTTATGTGATAGACAACATATTATTTGACTTCTGCATTCCCAAAAATTGAAACATAAACAGCATTCTCAACTACTATAATAAGATCTCACCAAAACTTTAAGCATTTCAATGTTGACAATGAGTGATCTATGGTGTTTTAACTTTAAGCATTATTTGACTTCTGCATTCCCAAGAAGTTCTATGGTGTTTTAACTTTTAAAAGCTCAAGAATTTATTTATCCGTGCCTACAAAGAAGCAGATCCAAACTACAAGGGAATACAAACTATGTCCCAACCAGCTCCCTCTTCTGACTGAGAATGGACTTTGTGTGGAGGCATAAGCTAGTATATCAGAACATGTTCTTTGATAATAAGTGCAGAATACCCTACAGCAGAACATACATAGTAGATTTCAACTTTACTCCAACAGCTTACTTTTACTAATAAACTGATTTTATCAAGAAAATATTCATGTCTCGTAGTAGGAAGCCTTTTAAGATAATGCAAGTTTCATATCAAGTGACTTATGATGGTAACGCTCTAAAAAACTATGCTCTAAAATGCAAGTTTGCACAATGCTTTATATCATGATTTCTGATTATAACAAATAGTGTGAGGTTATTAATTTAGCAAGATGCAATCATGCAAATATTTTTATGTTGACTATCACTCAGTGTCACTCCAGCTACCTGAAGGTATCTATCTCATCCACTAATCCTGATCAGCATTTACCACCAATAAACACTCTGCAGTAAACTTCATATTCAACGCATTAACACCCAAGTTAAACATAGTAGCTTAAAGTGTTATTGGAGTAAGATATAATAAAACTACCCTAAGTTAACCATATTCCACCAAAGATAAACTCAAAGAAGTAATTGTACCTTGTCCACGGTGTCAATCCCACTCAAACTAACAATCCAACTCTTCTGCCCGGGATGGCCTCTCCCACCTGTAAGCTGCACTTCTGATATCAATTCCTTCCCTGAAATGCGGGTCCTCAACCATCTTGCCCCTGGCTATAGCAACGAATTCACAGCAGGAAATGAATAAAAAGATTAAACCAAATCAAAAACCCAATAAAAGCATGAAACAAGAATGCAAAGATTACATCAAATGAGAACCCAAGAAAACTAAACAGCCATCGAAGGTCAAATACTTTCTTGCAAAGCTACGATAACCTAGGAACTTCATACCGTGCAGAACCTAAGTTCCGGGAAATCCGTGCTTGGCATCACCCGAAGCTCGCCTTCGATCCCATGCGTGCTACTCACGTATCCAACCTCAACAAATTTGGCTTTTTGATCGTCACTTCCTTCTTCGGCTACCGGCCCTATCGAAAAGAGGGTTAAAGAGGCGGTATTGCCAAGGAAAGAGGGAAAAGGATGGTGAAGGGGATGAACCATACGCCGGCTAGAGAGTAGGGCAAGAATGGGGAGCGGGCGACGGGAGGTGGCGTCGAGACGAGTTCTCGGCGGTCTGTGGAGGACGGCCGGGCCACGGGGGAAGCGCCGGTGGGGCCGTGGCGGGGGGAGAAAGGGGAGGGGAAGAGGACGAGGTGGTGCGAGGAGCGAAGGATGGTGCATCGAAATGGACAGCCGAAGCGTAGCGTCGACAATTAGCTATCTCGGTGCTCCGGGATGAGACGATGGCAGAACCGCGGGGAGGATTTGAGATGGAAGGCGAGTCGAAATATCTCTACAGGGCGGCGTCTCCATCTCGCTTTGAGATCGGCGCACATATTAGATTGTACCTCTTCATGTCGCTTTGAGATCCGCGCACATATCAGAAGGTGCCGCTCCATCTCGCTTTGAGACCGCTCACAGATTAGATCGTACCCCTCCATCTCACTTTGAGATGTGCGCACATATCATCAGATCACGCTCCTCCATCTCGCTTGGGGCTCAGCTCATAAATTAGATCCTGCCCTCCATCTCGCTTTGAGATCCGCGCATATATTAGATCGTACGCTCCATCTCGCTTCCAGATCCACACACGTACGAGATCGCAGCCATCTCACTTTGAGATTCCCGCACATATCAGATCGTGCGTTCCACCTCGCTTCCAGATCCGCGCATGTATCGGACCTCCATCTCGATATTGAGATTCGCGCACACATTAGATCGTGCCGTCCATCTCGCTTCATTGCCTTCATCTCTCTTTGAGATACGCGCACGCATGAGATCTGTCCCTCTCCCGGTTACTTTCCCCTTACCTGATTAAGAGTAATAGTACCACTTGGATAGTATTAGAATCTGACAAAATGACCTATCTACTATGGATTGCAGACATCATTAGAAGGCATTGGTCTTCCAATTGGACATTAGGATCCACCCCCCGAAATGTGTTTCTCTTAGAGATTTAGTAACCCTAAACAGCAAAAAGTATTGATATGAAAACAGGATCCAATCCCACAATTTCTCAATCAGGGGTTGAAGATAAACTCAGATGTATCCAGGAATTTCCACCACATAAACGGGCACATTTGAACAAAAGGGGAGAGGGAGAACAACACCCTTTTATTTCCATCATGACATTCCTGTACAAAGTCGAGAGAGGGAGGAACAAACATATCAAAGCTGTTGGGTTGAGCGCAAACACAGGTTAGTAACCTTTTCTCCAAATTACATAGCCAGCTCCAAATAAACTAAATCTAAATCAGACACACATATTGTACATGTAAATGGTATTTCTATAGTTTGAGAGTGGAAAGGTGCATGCCTACAGGAGAGTCTGCAAGGTGAAAATCTCCCAAGGAAAGAATGCTGCTACTCATTATTGCTGAATTTCTTAGCAATAATTGGACGAACATCCTCTGCGTCGACCAAGGTTTCAAGGAAGGGAAGTAACTGGACTAAAGCATGGTCCAAAGGATCCCCGAACCAACTCTCAATCGGTATCCCGTTGTTGACTTGCAAGCGAAAAACCTGAAAATAAGAACGAAAAAAAGTTGACAGAAAGCTTCAAAGTAATTATTTTACTGTTACAATAAAGAATTCTTCTTGACATTATTGAAAAACAAAAACATGACGCTTTACATCGCTTAATCCACTTTCACCTATGATGCAGATCAACCACTAAGTATCAACACCCAGGCAAGAATTGGAGAACATTCAGTTATTAAATTTGTGCAATTATAAGCAAATAATAGCAGCAAATACTCAGAGCTAAATGGTGGAATGAAAAACTTTGTAGCCAGTCTGAAATACTTAGGACATTGTAGTTTATTGTTGTTACCGTAGAAGTACGTAATGCTGGGTTCACTTTTTGGATCGGGATAGGAAATAAAGCAAGGAATCTTTCCCAAAGAACTCCGATTCAATAGGATTACAAATAGCAGCACTACAACTTTGTAGCCAGTCTGAAATACTTAGGACATTGTAGTTTATTGTTGTTACCGTAGAAGTACGTAATGCTGGGTTCACTTTTTGGATCGCGATAGGAAATAAAGCAAGGAATCTTTCCTAAAGAACTCCGATTCAATAGGATTACAAATAGCAGCACTACAACTTTGTAGCCGGTCTGAAATACTTAGGATATTGTAGTTTATTGTTGTTACCGTAGAAGTACATAATGCTGGGTTCATTTTTTGGATCGGGATAGGAAATAAAGCAAGGAATCTTTCCTAAAGAACTCCTATTCAATAGGATTACAAATAGCAGCACTACAAGAAAGAAAAAAAAAAGAAATAGAAAACAACCTACAAATAAACAAGAACAAGAAACAGGACAAAATACAAGTAAAGCAAATTAGCAACAAATGAATACGGCTTGTTGATTAGCTACCTACAATAATTTCTAAGACTTCTGTAAAATCACATATTTTGATTCTGACATTAAAAAACATAGGATACAGGAGATCAAATACCTGTGGAGTATTGTCAATTATGACAACTTTTGCCAGGTCAACTCCCAAAATGGTTAGGTCCTTGGTATAAGTACCATCAGAGAAGACGCATGATTCGCGATACATACGCTTTGAGATTATCTTTCTGTCTGGATCCAATATGTCCAGAAGCTCTCCAGCATATATGCTTTGAGCGGCAGTGAATACAACAACTTCAAACATCTGAGCTACGCTATCAAGAAACATCTGCAGAAAAGGTCTCTGTCTTACATATACTGTGTGATGTTTCATGTTGAAGAAAACTGGAAAGGTGAAATCAGCATCGTCACATTGTTCCATGGTAGAATGGACAAGAGTTTCTGCATGACAGAAAAAAAAATAAAGCAAAGTTTTTGAACAATCTAATTTGACATCTGGATCACTAAAGTAGACCAGGAGGATTTTCTTCCTCTATTTTCATCTCAAAATAATAACAATAATTCAATAGATCAAGTAAAAACAACAATTCAATAGATCAAGTAACGCATTTGTCGCATGAAGATATCCAACTATACGGAAAGAGCAAGGTATATGCAAGACTCTTACCATCTAAATCAAGTACAAGGGTTACAGGCTTCCTTTCTTGTGCTTTCTGCGGTAATAAAATGGATGAAACTGCCTGAGGTAAATCAGGTAATCTATTAAAAACCAACAGCTGATCAAAGCATTCTATCTCTTCCAAATTGCCAAAGTTGCATTTATTTTCATTGTCAGGATGAACTGCTAAATACAAAGAAGCTTCATTGAAGTTCATCACGGTCTCCTGAACTGAATCATCATCATCTCCAGTTTCCACTGTCCTCTCAAGGAAAGGAAGAATCATATATTCCTCCCCCATGTCGATCATTATGTCAGAGTTCATAAATTCATTAATAGGGCAAGTGGCAGTTATAACATCAGTAACTTCAACACTATTGTCAAAGGGAAAAGCAGAAATGCTATCACAAATGTAGATATCTGATAAACTGCAAGTTTGATATTCGCTTGAGACAAAGGTAGCATCATCAATTTCATCCGCGACCAGATGAGGCAATTTGGTGCCTTCATGAATGCAATCAGATATGAAATCCAATAAACCACAAGTCTGATATTCACTTGAGACACAGGTAGTATCATCAGTTTCATCTGCAACCAGATGAGGCAATTCAGTGCCTTCATGAAAGATGCTATCAGAAATGTGGAATTCTGATAAGCCACAAGTTTGATATTCACTTGAGATACACGTAGCATTGTCAGCACCACCTGCAACTAGATGAGGCAATCTGGTGCCTTTGTGTTTTGCTGCATAACCGGAAAAATATGCCATAGTTGACCATATTAATCAACTTAAGTATAAAACATACCAAAAAAATGAAAGATCAGCATGCATTGATTTGACTGTATTAAGTATCAAGATAAATTATGGAAAAGAAAAACACAATAAGAACATAATATAAAGAAGCAAAAAAACATACAATATATATGCATCAGAATTTACAAGAGTGGAGATTTGCAACAGAAAAAAGACCCTCATATTTATTATATGCTGTTGATAGATAACAAAGTCTAGCAAGCATCAGGCTGTCTAGAAATGATATATCAATTACAATAGAAATTTGCTTCAAGGTAATTATCAATGGAAAAAACATGTTTCTCTCAAAATTGCAAAAGGTCATCTACACCAGTGAAAGGAAAACACAAGCAACCACAACATGAACCCAAAAAAGAAAATAAATCAAACGGGAAAAGATAGATCACTTTTATATTTTATTACCATTCTTTTATGGTGTGTTAGTGCCCACTAATTCCATAAGGTGTGTAATCAGTATTACATGCCCACCTTGTAAATACTATTCAATCTGCACAAAAATTTCACTATGATTGTATTATTGGTATTCCTTAATACTTTAGTAAACAAATTAAGGTTCAAAGAACTGATTGGACCCCAACAGGTACCAATCAATATTTATCTGTCCAACCAGGAACCTGCATTTGGAATAATCTGGTCATAGATTGATTTATTATTTTCTATTTTCTTAATCTAGATTATTGATGACAGTTGTCAACAGGCTATTAACAGCCCCTCACCTCCTTTCCTTCTCTTCTCCCTCTCCTCTCATTCCTTATCCTCCTCCTTTTCCAGGCCTCTTCTCTACCTCTCTCTTTGGTATGTGCCAACCAGTACACCTGTGTACCATGTGCGGGTGCTTTGGTATATGCCAGACTTCTACCAGTTCAGTCAGGGATTGCTACAGGTCTCAGATCAAAACTTGAAACCTTACTCCAAACCCTTAAATATAATAATATATTTATATCAATGACATGATTTTTCTCACACATGATAGTTGTTGTAACACAAAGTTTTAGCCAAGGATTGCACATGACGATCATGTTCAACTGTACTGGCATGGCATGCCATGCTACAGCATGGAACCCAAAACTATAATAGCATAATGCTAGTGTTTTCCAGCACACCAGCATGCAACCCTTGCCAATATTCACATACAATGTAAGGCATGCTGTGTGTGTCTGTGTTTTTGTTTCAACTATAGCTTAAAACAACTTGCACACTTGAGATCGTAAGCTAAACCTGTCACCGGCGTTACTTCCTCTAATTGTATGTGCATAGAGAGTTCATGTGTGCTTCTACACATTCATGAATGAGAACACATCAGCATAATAGCACCAAAATCATTAAAACTGTAATGTTGATTAGAGCTTGGCATAATTATGTAAACCACATAAACACTTTTTAGAGAAGTTTAAATAATTGTAGATATTTGATCATGTGCATTCTTTTCTAAACATGCCCATAGACCACAACTATAGCAAAGACATAGGGCTGGAGCACATACTGAAAAGAAAGTCAATATGGTGGCCACAATAGCAATCTTAGCAAGTGCTGGTAATTTGCCAATCAAAGATATATGCCAATCAAGAAATTTAAAATGAAGCCATGACACATCATCATGAGACTAGAATTTCTGTTTCATCGGGTCAATGGACTAAGGCATGTTGGCATTTTAATCTAACAGAAGAATAGATAACATTATTTGCATGGTTGATGAATAAACCAACGCCAAGTACCTTCATCACTGTAATTCGCCGACTTCAGGGGAGATGCACGGTGGTCAAGATCAGGAGAAAATATTGTTTCGAGGTTGGATGGATTTGTTTCTGATAGTATATCCTGCAGCCATAAATAACAAATTCAACAAAGCCATAATGGAAAAACAAGCACCACATACAAATTTTTGGAAAGAATCATTTCAATTTCTCAAAATTTTGGAGAGAATGACCATAATCAAAACTAGCACACGCATTGTAAGCTATAATATGTCCAAAAAGATCTTCTGATCAAGGAGTCATAGCAAACATACTGAGCAGGATTCCGAAAATTTTCAGAATAAATTCTAGCTATGAATTGAATAACAATATTAAATAGATTATGACATTTAACATGATAGAAAAACAACAATATTAAAGATAATGTGTTATTCAAAGCAATGCTCATGGGGACATCGAAATCAGATATTAGATGGCTATAGTGATGGTAGCTAGCCTATTGAAATCCATCAGCAGCACTTTAACCAAAAGAAGAAGGCATACTTTAACCAAAAGACTAAACATAAACCAATATAAACCCTCGGATTCTCTCCCCATCAGGCCCCATTGTTCGTTAAATTTTTAGAAGGAATGTAGAATTATAATTTACAATCTACCAATGGTCAGTCCCAATCCCACAAATAAGCTCAATTACTTCCCATTTTGCAGCATCCACTAGTGATATATGAATATCAGGTGTCTGCTTTGATACTATTGAATCAAGCAATTTGCTGTTGGTTTTCCAAAAAATGTATTAACAATTCAGACCAAATACTTAGAGATCAAGTGACAGTAGGCCAATCAAGTCTTGTGAGAAAGTCATACATTTTTCCCCGTATGGGATTACGTGAGATTTTCTTACAGATGAGAGAAGGGGTGAGCCCTGATGTTATATGTTATACAGCAAAATGCCAATTTATTGTCAGAGATTTTGGTTATGGCATAGCAAACAATAATAATGCTTACACCTGAGCATCGACGAAATTTTCAGAGTTTACAGGTAGGAAAAAACATATAGTGCTTAGATACCAAATCTCATTCAGATAAAAGATCTTACTCGGATCAAGAAAGAACATAATGAAATAAATTGAATTGATAGAGAATTCAAATACTAGAGTAAGTTGAAATGCCAGTAAAGTGAGAACTAGTACCGATCTTCTGATAGATACTGGATCAAGTGAAAATGGGGATGAGTTCAGCAACTGAGTGTAGGGTCCACCAAATCCAGCAAGTGTTGAGTTGCATACAGATACGTCTTTATTAGAAGAAGCTACAGTTGCAAAACTTATCTCATATTCAGAACACAAGCTTGAGCAAACGTAGTCATAAATTAAAAAATATATAAGTATCAAATAGTAATAAGTTTCTGCATAGCACCGGAACGTAAGACCTTATGAATTATTTCCAAACAGAAGTAAAGATCTTCAAGCCTTAATCACTGTCTATTCACTCCAAAAGACACTCTTATTTCATGTTATTGTTAGGCCTCTGCTTATCTTTAATTTTAAGATGGCGGAAACTGGAAAGAAATACCTTCAGAGCTTACACCACCAGGCGAATCCAAATAAACAATTTATTAACATTTCAGTAACATGAAGAATAAATTATACGCTATGCTACTATTCTGTGTGAGATACAAATATGAGATTAACAACGACCAGAACAAAAGAGAGATTTTGCTTAATGTTAAAGCATCAGCGAGTGAGGTTGTCTTGCAATATTTAATTTTGATGCCAGGTACACAATGAGTAAGAGAAGCCCAAAATAAGAACTAATACATTGGTATTACTGATTTCTAAAAGTCGAGACGAGCCTAACCAATTTTGTGAATGACTAAAAACACATCAAGTCACTTCGGACATAGTCTTTGACAGGAAAAATAAATTTTAAGCAACATAAGATGACAGTCTCTAGGATTCTGTTCCTTTTTTATATGTTGACAAGTTCATTACACCTATTGGCTCACCATTTTGTTGGGTTTGGAAAAATGTATCCAGTTCTGTCTCTAGTTGAAACGTCTTGACCTGAGTTTGTGAGCTTTTTGATGTTTTAGCTGATTTGCGACATGTATGAAGATCATACAATCTTAAACATTCTGTGTTTGATTTGCTTTTAATTCTGAACGCCGGCATTTGAGCTTTACATGTAATTCAACTTGAGAAGCATCAACTGCAAAATAAGACAACATACACATTTCTTTTCAGATTCAGTCGGCTGTTATGAACCAGAATTTTTCAATGCATAAACATACAGCAAATTCAGTTTTGAAGCAAAACTTCCATTAGATCCATTTAAAGGATTAAATAAGTAGGTTTCTACCATCTTATTGTTCGAGAGAAGTTATTTTGCATAAATTTATTACAACAGATTTCTTTTCTAAAGATAAATATATAATACTCTCAACTGCTATAGTAGCCAGTAGCAAGCATCCCAGCATGCATGCATCACTGGCATACTAATTTATGTTAGAAGAATACTGCTTGACTGGATAAGATACAGAAGTTGGGACCAATAGCAGCTTACGGCCTAATCTGAATTTCTTTCAGACTGAAGAGTTGATACAATAGTGCTCCAACAAATACAAATTTGTGGAATTTTAAACTTTAAGTATGATGCATGAACAAGAAATCCATGCGCAAAAAAAAACAAACTTTATGTATCTTGGATCTATTATTCAACAAGGAGAGATAGATAAGGATACTGTTCATGGAGTAAAAGCTGAGTTGTTAAGCGAAAAGGGACATGAACGGTTTTGTCATGCAGCCATCATATTCCAGAAATATTTTATAAAATAATTGTACGGTTGGTAGTCTTTATGGGTCAGAGTATTGAGCAATCAAAAAATAATATGCACGAAAAATTAATGTAATTGAGATTAAAATGTTGAGTTAGTTAATTAGAGTTATAGGATAAGATGACGAAAGAAATTATTTCATTTGAAAGTAGTTAGGTATTGCCTCAAAAGAGGATAAAATTAGTAAAAATATAGCCATATTCAAAGAAGGCCTACATATGTGATCCTATGATGTGCGTTTACTGAGATCAATGGTGTAATGAAAGACAAAAGGATTTATTAGACACAGTAAAAGAAGATTCAAATTACATTATTAAGAGTTCAAGAGTTCAATGAAGGGAAAATATTCATGTGGACGACTCAAAAACTTTGAAACATTAGAACTTGTTATATCATAGTCATCTTTTTTTTTTTTCATAGTGTTATTGTTGTTTCCACTGCTTTAATTGTTGATGCACCATGATCTTTAAGTTTAAGGCCCAGCAAATACATTAACTTAACTGAACTATATTCAAATACAAAATAAGAAAAATGTGCATCAGATCTTGCGAGGCTAGTGCATATGTATGGGATGGTATTCCCCTCATAAATCTATTCAAGTCTCCTCCCATCTTTGACTTGGTACTAAACCAGGGTGTTACACTGTTACTTAAATGGACTTTGCTAGGCTAATTTGTTAGCAAAAAATTTGTTAAAGCTAGTGAAGATTGAACAATGGAAGCATATTTCACAACAACAGTGGCCCTTAAGCTATTAAAATAAAGCTAAAAGATAAGTAGTGACTACAAATTGAATAACTACCATAAGAAGTCCCACTTAACAAAAGACTGCTACGTCATCATAATATTCTTAGAGCAGCATGGATAGATGATCTGTTCAGTGTCAAAGTTCCTTACCGAAAGCATTACCACAAGAAACATAACAGAAACAGATATGACAATGGCAATCTCTACATGTCCTAGTTGTTGCTTACAGCAACTAATGGATAAAATAAATCTGCAGGCAAAATAATGCTGTTACTTCTGGACTACCATGGTCCAATGGGATGCACCAGACATGGGCAGGTAGGCACCGTAAAGATGAATCATCAGATCTGTAGCACTCCAAAAGAGAAGAAATGACAGAAATGACAAAGATAATCTGTATAGGAGTTACTTGTTACTTACCACAATGGATAAGATACAATAGGCAAACACAGTTATCTGAGATCACCTTCCTTAAAATGCACAAGAATTCCTTCCAACCTAGAATGACCTGCGGAATGAACCGAACATTACAGCAAGTTAGGTAAAAATAGCAGAATGAAAATGAAACACTTACAAAAGAAACATATGCTAGGTATCCGGCTATTAAATGACTAAGGACTATAAATAAAGCTAGAGTAATTCCATGAAAACTGTGCAGAAACTGACAGGTCTGTTGCATCTCTTAATCTCTTCTTTCTCACCATTAAACATAAAAATTCTTAGATTAGACTCTTAAATTATGGAAAAAGTATCACCACTTAATAGGAATTCTGGTCACCACAAAAGTACAAAAGGAGTATTTTCCCCTATAACAGACCCAAGCGAGCCAACCGTACAAGTTTCCGCAGAGTAAGTCGTATCCAGTTCCGGCACAAGAATCCAGACGAAAAAATCACAAACAAAATTATCGACGAAAAACCTAAGACTAAAACCCTCAGTTGCTGCTAAATAATCATCTAGATGACCTTTGGAAAGAATGATGTAAAAGAGCAATAATTTGGTGAACGCGTGTATATCAAGTAAAACTGAGAAGAAACTAGAGGTCTACAGTAGATCCATGCAAGGCCAAAGAAATACAACCACACAAGAGTAAACTGAAGGGGGTATATTGATCACCAAGTGAAGTTGAGCACAAAGATTTGCGCTAACTTATTGTTTACTGCGAAGAAGTATGAATGCAAGGATCAGGCTAAAGACATCATTAGTAGACAAAAAGGAATAACTCGATCGCAATTTACAAACAAAACCAGCGACCTAATCTCACAAAGTCGATCAATCGACAACATCAAAATCAGCGGCAAAGATCTTGCAAGTGAGTACAGGACCCCTAGAGAACCAAAGTTGCAGGTAAATCCAACAGGGCGAGGATCAACCGTATGAACCAGAGTACCGCTCCATGGCGTCTAAATGAAGTAAGAAAGAAGGGGTTTTGACGAAGAAAACAAACAAACCAACCAACAAATATTATTACCCCGAACAATCGAAACCCGGAAATTAAGAAAAAAACTCGAATTTTGGCAGCTGATAACGCAGTGATCATCATCCAACAGAAATTCCAAAGCCCGCGATCCAGTTTCCAAAGACACGGAGAAGCAAGTCCACAAACCCAAACGCCGACCATGAATCAAACAACAAAAGATCTAAAAGCCCGAAGAAAGTTGACTTCACGAAACCTACAGACAATCAAAGACGACCCAAGGAAACAAGATAATGATGAAATACACATACTTAACACGACTCTCTCTCTCTCTCTCTCTCTCCTTGAACTCGAATTGAGGAGGCGAGCGTGAGCGACGAAAGGTGAGGATAGAGAGAGAAGGAATTGGGATCCCACTGAGTCCCTCTATCTCTCTATCTCTATCTCTCTCTCTCTCTCTGTCTCTATATATATATATGAAGACCGTTCGCCGGAAAGACCGAAGGAGAGCGAGACGGAGGAGACGAAGGCCGACCCGCGAGATCTCAAACGAACGGTCGCGATTTGACATCGATTGCCTCAGTTATGCCCGTATGTGCGCGACGCGTGGGGTCGGGCTCAGCACCGCGGGCCCCACCATGAGAGGGTTGTGCAGGATCTGCTGAAACTAGCTTTTCTTCGAATAGGACACGTCGACGTAAAAGAACGTGCCGCGTGTTCCTCGTGGTTGAATGTCTGAACGCGTCGAGTGGATAGGCGGATTTGAAGATTGCTGGTGAACACGTCGGGAGGCCAGGGAACAAGATAAGGGTCGATATGTTCACTCCTTTCTTTGCCTGAAATGTCTGCGCCGCAGCTGAGAGGACGGGAGTACGTTAAAGGAATCATGGGAGTGTGCGTATCACTGTAGACGGGGAATTTTGGGTTGAAACCAACACACGAAACGCGGTTGACGAAATCATCGAACGCACGTGCACTGCACGTGGTTTCTTAGGCTCGTGTTGCGTGGGGTATTTTATGAATTTGCTTTATAATCTTAATTTTTTACTTCAAATATTTTCCCAACTCCATCTGAAATTAGAGATGGCAACACGAATCCAATCAAATTAGAGTATCTTTTCCTGATCCGAAATAGATTTGGTGGCTCCCTAATTCTTAATTTTTACTATTATCTTTTGTTTTTGAATTTCTAATCACAGATGTTATATTCATAACTCATGCCCTAATCATTTAGATATGGCGATGTAATCAATCAAGTCAACGAGCCAAGGACAATAATAATACTAATAAATAATCCTTATCCGTGGCTTTTATAGATGATAGGCTAATAAACTCGTGACATATCTATCTGCCAATCATTAAATGATCTAAGTTAATCATTGCAGCCTTAGGCACATATAATGGCATTGTCGTCAGTATATATAAAATTCATGTTGTTGGTTGGATTCGAATTATTCCTTTCCTATAATTTTGTGCAACTAGCTCATTAATCTCTGTCATTGGGTTACATGGGGTTGGGGGCAGAAGAAGAGATTGATGCAATTGATAGTTTTGACTGTCTAATGATTTGGTGGGTTATAATCACAGCCTTATTAGGTGAGAGACAATGTAACAAGTGGCATCTGAATCTTCTTTTATATCTTAACGTTACATTTCATATGTTCATCAAATTTGTATGCATTGCATCAAGCTTAATTTATTCCTCTTAAACATATAATTCGCAAGGAATAAGATAATCCGTTTTCATTAGTAAGCTTTGGGACTACTTATGTACTAAAGTCATTATTAGTTTAATACGGGTTTAGGAAGACACAAATTTATATCTGAAATATGTAAGCCGTGCTAGCTGTTGATTCTGTTGCTATTCAGTGTTAGAACATATGTAAATAAAAATAATAAATCTTATCAACATAAATAGATAATTATATTCAATCAAAAATTTCACTTTGATTTTGCTCAAATCATAATGGGGTAATTTATGGATCAATCCCCTATGTCCACGTACTTCGGGCCATGTAAGTGTCCGGAGTCGCACTTAGCTGCACGAGATCACGGAAGACGACACCAACGCCTTAGCCCATACCAGTCACCCGAGATAACAAAAAAAAGGTGTCGACGCTTTGGCTCGTACCAACCGTATGAGATCATGAAAGATAGTGTCACGCCACACGGTCCATATGACCAAGCCAGCTAAAGAAGTGGGCGTCATTAATAAGACACGTATGACCGACCCTTAGCCACAGGTATAAAAAGTCGACCTCCTAGCCAACGCCTAGGGGATGGAGTCTGCACCCAAAATCTTCTCATCCACTCCACATAATAACTTGATCATCGAAGAGGCCATATCTAGCACACACCATCCCAATCTAGGCCTTTGTGTAGGACCAAACTCGAGGAGCAGAGGGAACTCTCGCAAGGCGACCTACTGACCATACCAGGCACCAACTACCCCCCAACAATCCATGCGTACAACCTTACGCCTCAACCACGACATAAGATTTACTAACAATATATCATTCTTGCAACACCTGGTTATAAAGGATCGATATTTATTTATCAGATTTTATCTTTACTTTGGGTTGTGAAAGAGTAAAATTTTAGGACATGTATGACCGACCCTTAGCCACATGTATAAAAAGCCGACCTCCTAGCCAACGCCTAGGGGATAGAGTCTGCACTCAAAATCTCCTCATTCACTCCACATAATAACTTGATCATTGAAGAGGCCATATCGAGCACACACCATCCCGATCTAGGCCTTTGTGTAGGACCAAACCCGAGGAGCAGAGGAAACTCTCGCAAGGCGACCTACTGACCATACCAGGCACCAACTATCCCCCAACAATCCATGCGTACAACCTTACGCCTCAACCACGACATAAGATTTACTAACAATATATCATTCTTGCAACACCTGGTTATAAATGATCGATATTTATTTATCAGATTTTATCTTTACTTTGGGTTGTGAAAGAGTAAAATTTTAGGACATGTATGACCGACCCTTAGCCACAGGTATAAAAAGCCGACCTCCTAGCCAACGCCTAGGGGATGGAGTCTGCACTCAAAATCTCCTCATCCACTCCACATAATAACTTGATCATTGAAGAGGCCATATCGAGCACACACCATCCCGATCTAGGCCTTTGTGTAGGACCAAACCCGAGGAGCAGACGAAACTCTCGCAAGACGACCTACTGATCATACCAGGCACCAACTACCCCCCAACAATCCATGCGTACGACCTTACGCCTCAACCACGACATAAGATTTACTAACAATATATCATTCTTGCAACACCTGGTTATAAAGGATCGATATTTATTTATCGGATTTTATCTTTACTTTGTGTTGTGAAAGAGTAAAATTTTAGATCCATTTATCATTTGAAAATAAAATATTTATTTACATCTAGAGTTGAACTATCAGTAATCCTTTTTTATGGTAAGGGGCCCATGTTTTTTATTCAAACACTAAGTGACAAACAAATGGTCCAGTCGGATCCCAAATGGCCAACATTCATCAATTTTTGTTATTATTATTATTTTATCATATTTTGCTCAAAGGTTGAAGGAAATAGTGGAGGAAGCTATTCGCAAAAGATCAACTTGATCTCAAATGAAAAATAACCCTGAAAGAACCGTCGACTCCAACTATCGACCATATATAATTCATACTATATCCAACCAATTATACATCCTATCTCCTTTGCATTCTTAACGACTCATCTCTTTGTCTCAATAGATTATTTTGATGGTATCTCTCGTTCTTCTCATTACTTGGTAAAAGTGAGGCAGGACGATTCACGGTGGGTTCAGAATTATTTCAATCTATGCTACATGATGTGCTAAGAATCAATTCAAAAGGTCAATCAACCCTGCACTGGTGAGAATGTTGGCCATTGACGATGGGAAGCTTCAGGATAAAATGTTGGCCATTGACGATGGGAAGACTGGATAGAGATCCAAGTCCGCTTCACGTGCCCCATCATCCTATACGGCCTCCGGTCCCCAAGAAAGGAGAGGACGGGGTGTTCGCTGACGGCCACACCACGGTTCGCTGTACCCAACCCATATCTTTCACCAGCTCACACCACCGTCCTCGGCGCGGCCCCCCAAAACCCCCCTTGCTGTCTCCTCCTCCGCACGCATACTTCCCCACCCCCATCACCCCCTGTCTCAAGGCATCGTCGCGTCAACGAGCGGCCGTTTTGCTTGCTCTTGGGCAGCTGGGTTTGTTTTGTATCGAGACGTTTCTTAATCCCACCCGTTGGCCCACACGTGTAAAGTGGGTTCGCCCTCAACGGCGCTTGCTGTGTACTCGAACAGCGTATATAATTCGCCGAATCATGCAGTGGGTGGATCAATTTCAAGTCCGTGATTTGGAATGCGTACCTTTTGCAGACTTCGGTGCCGATCGCCTGTTTCGCTCCTACACCAAACAGCATTACTCGTATAAGGATGAAAGATATGGACACTTGGCGTAAAATGACATGGCCTGCACAAAATTCCATGGAACCCCACGCCATACCTGATCCGAACTGCCCCACGGAAGCCTTCCTCCGTTTATATATATAACCCACCGGAGAAGCCAGCGCTGCTTGGCTACCCCGATGGAGTCGCCGGCGCCCTCGTCCCGCCTCGCTCGCTGCATGGCCTCCCCGTCGTGGTTCCCGCTGCAGCGCGGCCACTCGCGGTTCCACCTCCTCCGCCGCACCGTCGGCCTCGAGCGTAGCCGCAGCTGGCGCGACCTCCTCAAGCGGTTGCTGAAGGAAGGCAGGAGCATGTGCGGGTCCAAGCAGCTCAATTTCGGTTACGACGCCGACAGCTACTCCAAGAACTTCGATGACGGCCGCTGGAACGAGCGATCTGATAGGTTCCTCGAGGACCGGCTATGGCAGCTCAAGGCTCGTTAGAGATCTTGTAGTTGCATTTGTCTTCCTTGTGCTGCTGCCGCTGCTTCTTGTTCTCCTCGCCTTGTTCAATGGAACTTTCGGATACTTTGTTGTGAATAGTCGCAGAATCCTGTGTGTAATCTCTGGATGAGAAAATGCGAAGTAGACGAGAGAATATAACCAGAAAACTGGTGTTTTTATGTTTCTTACACAGTTCACCTGATGATAGTTGGGTATTGGCAGTGACATCATCTTGTAGGCTGATTCTGGGATGAGCAGTGTGAGGTAGAAGAGGGAATATGAGCGGGAAAAATTACAGCTACAAGCGTCCACAATCTCGGTTTGTTCTTTAGCAATCATATAGGTATGGCAGAATACGCTGCATATAATCCAAATGACAGCAAAGTGAGGAGGAGGAGCACAGCATACCTGACAGTTTCCTGCATCGATCTCTATGTAAAAAGAAAAAATGGACCAACCACTATAAGTGAAAGCAACGTAGATGGCTTAGGCCAACAAGCGAGGAATATAGACGCACCTTGGTGTTCTTTTATACGCATCTGTGCTCGCGTTTACGAGCTTCTACCTGTAGGCCACACCAATCTTAGAGGTATGTCTGCAAGAGTCATTTCAAAGAAAACATGTGTTTGCAAAGCCTCACTTGAAACGGATCTGCTAAAATGGATGTGGTTGCAGTAATAGATAATAGAAGAAGCAAGATATCTATGACAAGAAGAACATGGTCCCAAGCTACCTCTATCTTTATCTGCTTCTGAGAGATGTGGTAACTCTTTTGTTACCATGGCTTAACACTAACAAATAGAAAATGTCTTATGTTATGTGCCAAATATGCGTAAGTTCCATTTTCCCAGCTATCAGAGTTCATCCGCAATATATGCAGGAAGCTGAAGTGGAATGACTGATTTCTGATGTTTGGTGTGTTGGGGGTGGATGAATATTTATGAGAAGTTAATAGAAGAGTAAAAGGAGTTTACAGAATCACGTTGGAAGTATTAAGCCACAAAACAATTGAGACTGCAGCAGGTTTTACTATTGACATCTGTACCCACAAACAACAAGAAATCTGCAATGGTATTAACCTCAAACCTGTAGTTTTATCTCTGCTAGGTCTTGAGTTCTTGAAATAATTGATGACGTCAGAGTCAATCCATGGAATGTATCAGCTTCCTCGTTGGTCCCACTGCATCAAAACCGGTTCTTGAGGTCGGTCATTACAAGATTGAATTGCTAATAATCCTTCCTTCTTGGTTTAAATGCCTTTTCATTGCAAGATGGATTGGCTGAGTGCACAAAAAATGAGCATCAATAGTACAACGGGAAAATTACTGGATCAACTGTACAAGGGTATCGAGATAGATTGGCTACTTACTTTCTTGGCCGCGCTTGTTAATTCTGGCTATGCTGCCTGCAGCTTTAGACTTGGGTTTGCTTTTTCTTCCGAATGATTAATGCATGATGACAGGTGCTGGAGAGAAAGCTAATGAAGTGTTCTGTAAAGTGACATGCTGCCAATGAGAAATTATTAAGTATTGAGAGGGTCAATGCAAAAGTTAAGACTCCATTGGCAACTCTTTCTGGTGGCCACTAGGAGATGCTGAGGTTGGTGGATGTTACCTGCTCATCCTGGATGACTCGTTGCTTTCATCATGTACTCTTTATCTGTTTGAAGGAGATAGCTGAAGGCAATGATTTCCACCTCTGCAGGAGTAGATCACACAACATGCTCGAACTTTTCTTAGGTTCCAATGTAGATAGTTACAACACTCAACACGGACTCCAGTTCCGAGTAGCCAGTGCAAAAGCTCCATGCCTTCATGTCTCTGAGAAGAATTTTGCTACACTACTGTAAAAATTTCTGTGTTTTTAGCTTTAGAATGGAGTAAGAATAAGGAAGTCTCAAATGATTTAAATGTCTGGAAAAATGATGAAATATCAACCAAAAGAAGAACGAAAACAAGCAACTTCATGCTCAAACATTTGATATGTTATGATCTTAGAATCCTTACCTTGGAGGTGATGGAACATATGAGATCTGTTAACAAGCAGTCAAGCACATGAGACAAAGTAGTCTGAAGTTACATAGTAAACCTTACAGTAACTTTCAATAAAACACAGGAACTGTATGAAATGATTTCCGGCTAGTACCTGTCATATTACATAACAAAGGCTTCATTACAGCAAAGATGTACACCTGGAGATATACTCAGAATACTTTTCATGCTATAATTCCTGCAACAAAATTATCTTGCCAATTGAGACATTCAGCAAGTTATGAGTATCTGCGAGATTTTCACTAGGTAAGATGAGGAATCATAGAAAGCAAGGGCACCATATGCAGGTATGTGTGAGTTACCAGAGCATTACCTATGTATGGCTTCAGTAACCAGGCAGGCTTGTGGGAAAAGCAATCCTGCCAGCCACAAAGCTTTCTGACAAATAAAAATCAAGAAATGCAGCAAGGATAAAAGATGGAATTGGCCTTCTGAAAAAAGAAACAAAACTTCCACCAAACAAATAACTAATATTAGCAAAGATATATATAGGGAACTACAGCAACTTCATTTTTTCAAATGTAAGATTATGATGTGACTTCCCTCAAAATAACATAAAGAGGCGATACCGAAAAATTGACATTTTCCTAATCTTTTAAAGTCTTACATCCTGATGCCCTAGCCACTCATCTGAAAGAAAGTTACAACACATTTCCCATTTTACCGAGTGTTCTCGATTGCATGTAGTTGAGCCTTTCCATTTATAAATCCATTGCAAATTATGTCCTGGCCAAAACAGGATTGTCTAGGCCACCAACTAATTTGCTGCAATCAGCAAGCAAATGATCCCAACATAACCCACAATGGATAAGCCACACTTTGATAGAGATGATCTTCCAGCAGAGACATGAGCAATCTCAAAACAACATTATCAGGTACAGTGCCTATAAGCCTCGAGGATATTTGTCACATTTCATTATCAATTATGTTCTTGATCATCTCTGGTGGCACAAGCCCTTCAGTACGGATGGCATCCTTGTTTCGGTCTGGACTAATGAAGTACAGAGTTGGCAACCCTCGTACCTGTTGGATGATTACATGTTTAGAAGAAGAATTTTTTTATGGCATGTTTAGAAGAAGATAATGATAACATTTGGTGCCACTTTTTTTTTTTTTTTTTTGTTGCTGATAGCTGACAATAGTTACCTGCATATCTCTGGCAAATTCATATTCATCATCAGTATCCACCTTCACAAAGAGTGCATTGCCTTCATATTCCACAGCAAGCTGCAAGAATGTGAAAAAGGAAAGAATATATGATACTGTTGTTGATTTCATAAACATTTGTTCCTCAACCTAGATGAAAATTCTAACCAATGATCTCCATTGTTGACTTTCCTGATTATAGAGATGATTGGCACTTCCTTTGTAAGAAGTTGATATTGATGGTTACTGAAAACTCTCGATTTCTAAAGGGGGTCTTTACCTGGAGGCCCCTTAATCGGTCCATGCTCTAAATGAAGTTGACATTGAACGGTGTCAACAAAAATACCCAGAATTTATTTGGCAGATATGGTTATACCTAAACAACATTTTATTATATCGTTTAGAGAGGCGAGCAAAAGATCAAACAGTTGGCACGCGTCACTAAAAAGCACCAGAAATTCCACAAATTCAGGCTCCAAGCACAAGCGAAACAGGTAAAACTCCATCACTTTCGGCATTGTGTAGTAATGTTTCGCAGAAAGAGAAGCAAGTTTCTGCTTCCAACTTTCTGCCGAAAGAGTTAAGCGAGGCCAAAGAAAAATGAACCGGAAAGGAAGAAGAAGGGTAGAATAAGTGGAGGCAACCGATGACTACCGTTTCAAGCTCCTGGGCCATCAAAATGCAGGGTCCGCACCAGGTTGCGTAGAAGTCCACGACGAGAGGGACAGTCCTCTCCCCCTTCATCAGCTCCTGCACCTCCTTGGCCGACACCTTCTTCTGCTCCCCACAAAACAGTCAGCACTGCAAGAGCAAACAACGGCTGGAAGAAACAACACGTAAGTCGGAGAGAGATTGGCACCACAAGGTAGTCTTCTCTGATGTATTTGCCGTTGGGGAATCTGGAAACCATTCTGATGGTACTGCGCCTCTTGGTGGACGGAGCGAGGGGTATGGAGGCGGTGGTGCGGCAAGTGAGGCCCAGAAACGAGCGAAGATGGACCGAGGACGCGGGTGACTGGAAGCGACGCGAGGCCGAGAACGCCATGGTCGGCGACCACAGGGTCGCTGCGGTCGTCATCATCTTGCTCGAACAAGCCTGCCGATGTTCGCGTCCTAAATCTTATCCTCGTGGTTCGCCAGGTTGGCGTCATTTGGGTCCTCCACCGAACTTGGCCTTCCGGCCCAGCCGTTCTCGTTAGCTTTCGGGTCGAGACTAAATGGATCGGACACGGCTAAGCTCGATGCCGACCCGATTTCAATCACATTGGAATGGAAAAGTCAAATCGGGCCTCTCCAGTCTTTCTCTTCATTATTTATATTAGAATAAGAAGATCTTTCATTGTTGAGAAAAGGGATAAAAGATATATATATATATATATATATATATATATATATATATATATATATATATATATTGTTGGAGTAGAGGTGTGATCATAGGTGATGATAGACCAAAATTTCGTGATGTGAGGTTATGAAAAATTCGATCAATTATACGATATTTAGAAATGTATTATCATAGTACCTATGTTAGGGTTATACTAGAAAAATAAATGTTAGCTTCCCCTGGCAATAAGAGTCTAATTAACATGAATTTTATCGTTGGTTTGGTGATGAAGTCGTTGTAGATTTATTTTTGAATTAAAAATAAGTTACTTAAAAAGAGAAACTTATAATAATTTATAGGGCCAAATATTTAGAGTAATCAAAGAAAAAAATAAAATTTTAGAGTAGAAAATACAACATATTAAAGAGGAGTTGCTTATATAAAGGAAAAAAAAAGGCGAAGAGCCGAATTTGATGCCACAACAAACTTTTATACCTAACTACTCTGATTTTATTTTTTGAAAAATATTATATATAAAGTTTTTGAAACTTAATAAGACTTGGACTTAGTGTTACTACATTGCAACAAGATTTAGACTTATGATCTTTTATTTATAATATCAGCTTATATTTATGATAAATACTAATAGATCGTACATTCTCTATCTCTAATAGTAATATTAAGTAGTTTATCGATCAATAGCATTTTTATTTAACTCTATGTACTATAAAATGATTAGATGATTTTTATCATTTTATATTATAGTAATAATCATATATTATGGATGATAAAAGATTCATATACTCGATTCTAAATGGTTAAAACTTATTTATTTTTATTGTCATGGTAGGATTATCGATGTTAATTTGGAAAATATTAACGGGTATTTGGTGGAGTCCATTAATATCCGCACATCAATAACGAAATCAAATAAAATTAGAGCCACATTGAACTCGGCCTGGGTCAGGTCGCCGACCCAATGCGTTAGACTATATGCGACCGTCTCCTTTAAGGAAAACCCTAATCCCCTTCTCTGCTTCTACCCTATCTCACAATCTGAGCCACCGCTATCTCACTTCGCACAACCGTCGGCGACGAAGGTTCCACCGTGTGGCACAGAATCCAAGCACTTGGCGGTACCTCTCTCCGCCGCTGGTGGGTGAAGAAAACGAGAGGAAGGAATGGCCAGCCTGCTGCTCCGCGCTCTCCGCAGGCCGCTCCGGCCTTTCTCATCCGCCCCCGTCTCTCCCATCCGCTTCTACTCCAGAACCCCCTCCTCCTCCCTTCTCTCCTCCCCCTTCCGCCTCTTCTCCTCCGCTGCCGCATCCGCCGCGGCGCCGCCCTCCCCCGCCGGGACCGCGCTAGACCCCGGCAGGATCCGCAACGTGGCCGTCATAGCCCACGTCGACCACGGGAAGACCACCCTCATGGACCGGCTCCTCCGCCAGTGCGGCGCCGACATCCCCCACGAGCGCGCCCTCGATTCCATCAGTCTCGAGCGCGAGCGCGGCATCACCATCGCCTCCAAGGTGTCGCCCCTCCATTGCCATATCCATCGGTGAAACTTGGTTATGTAGTAAGCACGTCGAACAGTGCATGCGTTGGCTAATTTTGATTTTTCATCTCTCTGTGCTTTTAGGTGACTTCGATTTCTTGGACGGACAATGAGCTCAACATGGTTGATACTCCCGGCCATGCTGATTTTGGTGGAGAAGTAAGTGAACAAGTGAATACAACGAAGTGATTGATTAGTTTGGACTAGTAAAATGATATTGTTTCATAGGTAGAAAGAGTTGTTGGGATGGTTGAGGGAGCTGTCTTGGTTGTTGATGCTGGGGAAGGCCCTCTGGCACAGACAAAGTTTGTTGTTGCAAAGGCTTTAAAGCTTGGGCTGCGACCAATTCTTCTCTTGAACAAGGTTGACAGACCTTCGGGTATGCATGATAATCCCTTACTGAAACATAGTGCCTAATTATTTCTTATATATTACCTTCTAAAGCCTAATGCATTACCCAGTTTTTTTGTTCAAACATTAATAGTAGGCACTGATATTTTTTATCTTTGTTTAATTTGGAAGTTATCTACTGTTATACTAGATGGTCAAAAAGGGCATGGTACTGAACGATTATGAAATGTAATGAGAATTTGTATGAGTTAGTTGTGTATCACACTTGGTCTACTTAATTTTTGACCCCATCGTCACCTCAACATATTTCAAGTTCCTCCTGAAGCTTTTGAAATTGCCTGTATAACTATTATTGCAGTCCCTAGAATGAAACTTGGGTGGTTTTTGTTAATATCTAACAGATTAATGTTCCTCTTATCTTCAAAGTTCTTTCAAGAAGCTGAATACACACACCAGTTTGCTGGTGGTGATTTACCAAACGAGCTTCTTAATTCTGAATACATTAGGCATCAAAATGACCTACGATCTCTTCTTCTGTGTCTCATATATTAACTACACTTCCAACTTAGTGTCATTTTCTTTTCGATAGCAGTTACTTCATTAATGAATTGGCATACAACCAGATGAAGGCAGATTATTTACCTTCACTCAATTTCTTAAATTATCATTCAACAATAGGGATGGCCACAGGGTGATAGGCTGGAGGTTTCTTTGAAGCAGTTTGCAGCAGGATATATGGAATCAGCTTAAGATCCAAAGTAGGATATGTGGTTGCACTTGTTAGTAGCATGATTAGAGTTGATGAGTGGAGTTTGGACTTTTGCCTTTTAGAAGTTTGGTTGCAGATTTGAAGTGAAATGGAAATTGTTAGTGTAGGGTAATAAGAGCTTCTAGGAGGCTGGAGTTTGTTGGGTTTCATTGTATTCTTTGGTGAGGTTTTCAGGAATGTGAGGAGGTGTAAATTTCTTCAAGTTGCCTTCCCATGCTGTGCAATTTAAAATTATCAGCAGCAGAAGAAAAGCTCGAAGGGGGAAGAGAAAATATGTGCTGTATTGTGTTTCTCCTTGAATAATGAATTTAGGGTAACAATGACTAAATAATGGTATTTTACTTGGTTAAATTGTCTAATTATCATTATTCAGTAGCTGATAAAGTTATTGCATGAGGTTACATCTGTTTGTTAAAGATGCAGGTAATTTTGATATATATGTTTATATTCTAACAGTAGGTTTGATAATCTTCTCTCTTGCAGTCTCTGAGGAGACCTGCAATGAGGTTGAGAGCTTGGTGTTCGATCTTTTTGCAAATCTTGGTGCTACAGGTAGGCTTAGGTTTGAACTGGAGTGTTTTCAAAGGATTAAATTGTTTCCTATTCATTTAATGTTGAGGTACTCTTGATTATCATTTTGCAGAGGAACAGCTAGACTTCCCAGTTCTTTATGCATCTGCCAAAGAAGGTTGGGCTTCCTTAACATACACAAAAAATCCTGCAGCTGATGCATGGAACATGTCACCATTGCTTGATGCCATTATAAAGCATGTTCCTTCTCCAGCAGCAAATCTTGAGGCCCCATTTCAAATGCTGGTTAGTAAAATTATTTCAGAAACATGTTACACAATTTAAATGGTAACAATGCTTCATTTGATGTTTGTATTATTAGTCTCCAACTCGCTGCTTATTTTCAATGCATTATGTGCTTCATTCAATTTTGGAAGTTTGTTCATAATAAGACTTTGTAATATGTAATATTAAGCAGCATGCGTTTATAATTATGCAGAAGTCCTCGTGATTGTCATATGGAGAGATAAAAGTAAAATTTTCTGGTACAGAGTTGAACTTCCTAACAATGAATTTCTTTCTCTGGTGACACCATCGGAATTTAAGCACTGACTATATTTGTTACATGGTTGTTAAGTGTCTTATCTCAATATCATTCATTAGGATGATGTATTAGAAACTTTTAACCGAAGGCAAGTTTTGCTTTTAGCATCTTTTTGTGCCAAAACATGAGAAACATGAAGTATAGTATCTTGCAGGTGTCCATGATGGAACGTGACTTTTATCTTGGGCGAATTTTGACCGGTCGTATTTCATCAGGAATCATCCGTATAGGAGATAAAATACAGAGTCTTAGGTGCACAGATAATGGAACTGAGAAGTTCGAGGAAGGAAAGGTTTGAAAATTAATAAATGGCTTTGCATCCATTTGTCGTGTGGCAGTTTACAGGCATGGTCAACCTTTGGCTGATTTGAACCTGTTATGCATATCTGATTCTATCTGACTTATCATGTAGGTAACCAAGCTTATGAAAAAGAAGGGAACAAGTATCATTATGATTGACAGTGCAGGAGCTGGTGATATCATATCTGTGGCTGGATTAACAAGTCCTTCAATTGGTCACACTGTGGCAAATGTTGAGGTTCTACGTGTTCTGATATTTAATATTCTTGCATGTCGATAACTATGTATCTTGCCAAAATGAAAGATGTCATCAACTACTTTCCATTTAAAGTCGGTGCCAGGGTCCTATGCTTTTCAATTATTCAGTATCAAAGTCCTGTGTCCTTTTGTATATTTTTGTTACTTGATATATTATGGTGCAAAGGAACTTGTCCTACTCACATCAGTGGTATTAGTAGAAATAACTATTGTGAGAAGGGCATTTGCAATATCCTTTTAACCATATGTGTGGTTGGCCTGATCTTTTTGTATGTCGTTATGGTCCATTTGGTATTTGATGCATGTTGGTACCAGTAGGCATTGGTTGGTTTGGGCGGATGGGTGAGTGGGGTTGCAATATGGATCTGAGCACACAAGCCGCCTCCTATTTTCATCAAGTTCATTAAATATTTGGAAGTTAGATTGCCGTTTTTATTTTTAAATCATATATGCATTTGTTGAAGTGGTTTATATGTGCTGAAAGATAGCTGTACTTCAGGTCACAAATGCACTACCTACTGTTCAATTGGATCCGCCAACAATTTCTATGACTTTTGGTGTGAATGATTCCCCATTGGCTGGCCGCGATGGGACCCATGTAAGTTGCATAGAAACTATCACATGACTTTGCAAGGTTAACTTTTCTATAAGTGCTGCATCATGTTCCCATGGTATATTATACAACAAAAATAATAACAATAACAACAAAGCCGTAAGTTCCGATTTTATTCTTTACCATGGTATATTATAAGAAAAAAATTATGTTGTTTTTAAATGCTTGGTTTGCCCATTCATATGTTTATTTGATTTGTTTCTAGTGCTTTATGATGAACAATTTGGATTGTTATGTTAATCTGAGTAGCATCTTTTGTACACACCTGCGAGAATAGAAACCTTTTGCATATTTTTTTTATTATAAATAGGAATTGGAGTTCATATACTCGTGATTTTCTAGTATCCCTATTCATGTCTTGCATTGGATGTTTCTTCCACCTGAGTGTTATCTTGTAATTTGGCAGAGTATGATTTGATTTTCCTTGCAGAGTTGCAGGTACAAATAATATTACTGGTTTACTAGGATAACAGAGGTCAAATTTCTGAAGTTGCCAATGCTTATGTTGAATAGTTCCTTGATGTTTAAACCAATTTGCATCTAAAATATCACTCAAAGATTGATTTCAATTAATAAGACATGGAGAGGCATGCTTGTCATGGTTCCTCTTACGCAAATTCTCTTTTTTGTCATTGAATACATAGCAACCTCTTCATAATGGCCATCTTTACTTTTTTGGCTTTATACCTTTTTTTCGTGTTTTTGCATCACAAAGTAGATAATGATACTTGTTATGCTGGTGTAGCATATGGTTTATCTGAATTATTTCTGAGTTCAACCTTCCTTAATTCTTTTTATTTTTTCCTTAATAATATGATTATAGTTGACTGGAGGAAAAATTGGGGATCGTCTGTTAGCAGAAGCTGAAACAAATCTTGCAATAAATGTTCTTCCTGGACAATTATCAGATTCATATGAAGTTCAAGGAAGGGGCGAGCTTCAGTTAGGTTGTTATTTTTATAGTTTATCCATATTATTTTTATTTACTTTTTATTTTATCATTTTTTACTTATCATTCAGTTGATTATTTGTTTCCAATTTGTTGTTAGTGTTAGATATTTTTCCTGTTGTCAAATTTTCAGGTATATTAATCGAGAACATGAGACGTGAAGGATTTGAACTCTCAGTGTCACCCCCAAGAGTGATGTAAGTTTTTGTCACTTTAGTGTAATTAACTCTTTTTATTGATTGCATCTCAGTGATTTCTCTCATATATCAGGGTTGAGACATTTTTTTGCATTGTTGCATATAGATTTATACTGTATTGGGGCATCTGTAGTGCTAGAGTCCAGTCCAACTCATATTTTCTCACAATAATGATGCATCTGCTTGGTTTAGGGAGTGCTGTTGTGACCTGCACTCGTATCACTGATTGCTACTACATATCAACTGCACATGCTAAATGTTTTAGATAACTGTGAATATGATGTGTTTATGCATGGGCATCAATATCATATCTAATATGTCAGTATTCTTTTAGACAATGTATATCCTGTAGTATTGGTGTATGTTGTGTGCATGTGTATACTTGTAGACCAAATGACCAATGTCTTATGTGATTAACCTCGGGTACATATCTTACATGATATATTATACAAAAAGTATAGTATCTCTGTTTACTGCAAAAATGACATTTTGTGCATACAGTACACATGCATGTATCGTTGATGCTTTATATGCAAACATTGTAAGCGAAGGGCGAAGCCCCTTAAATTTGGCTTTGTATTGGGCTGGTTGCTTCCCAGTTACTTCTCATCACAGTAATTTGAAGCTGTTATTGGCAGTTTGAAGGGCTATCTGCACTTTCTTCGATTTTCAGATAAAGTTTGCTTATCTACACTTTGACGAATGTGCTGAATAACTTTGCTATTTGATAATTTCACTGCAAACTTTATGTATACAAAGAACAATTTTTAGAAAATTTTGATTAAGAATTATTATTTTAGATGTAGCATGCATAAGGTAGTGAAAGTTTTCTTTGTGGATGCAGGTATAAGATGGAGAACAACCAGAAGCTAGAGCCTATAGAAGAAGTAACGATTGAGGTACTCACTAGAACAACATTCTTTGGTGAGCAATTTATTTTGTCAAATGAGCACATGAATCATGTGTAAGTTTATATTTCAGGTTAATGATGAGCATGTTGGCCTTGTCATGGAAGCCCTTTCACATAGACGGGCTGAAGTGACCGACATGGGTCCTGTTCCAGGGACTACTGGCAGGACTAGAATGTCTTTGACTTGTCCCTCTAGGTTAGTGGCTACTGTTTGCTTTACCTTTTTATATTTCACTGGTTTATCTATTGAATATTCATGTTTTTTGTTCCTTGTTTCAACATGTTTTATTGTACAATGCAATCTTGTATTTTTTAGTTTCAACATCAGATCTATCCAAGATAAATTTGCTGATTAGTATGGTGATTCATTGCTTAATTTGCATTATCTCTGTTCTCTTCGTTTTGTGATTGAGAACTTGTGATAGAAGTAGTACGACATTAAACTGCTAAAAGAATATAGATGGCTTCAGTAACGAAGTCCGAAATGCTCAGCACATTAATTTCATAGATCCTAAATTCTTTTCTGCAGTTTAGATAATTGATTAGGATCATTTACTGTGCGATGCCTATAATTGGATGTTTAGTTACCTTATGCAGATTACATATCGACAGCTTATTTGTTATCTTCTGGAACTTAAGTATTTATGATTTTGTGTGATTGGATATCTAAATGTTGTGTTCACTCAACTTTTTTACGTTGAATATATTTAAAGTTTTATATCGGAAATTTTATACTCACCTATTGCTTTCTTTTTAGCTTGTTCAAAATTTGTTTTTGTATGTGACATTTTATCCTCTGATTACTACATATTGACTGAAAATATTAATATTTTCTAAAATTCTATTAAATTTAGTTAGTAGTAAGGTCTGCAATACCGAATGATGCTCGTACTAGGCAGTATGTACTGATCTACTAGCAGACAGCTACGTGGACCGCCCGTTATCGGGCAGTACCATCGATTGGGGTTGTTTCTATCCCGTTATCGCCCGAAACAGGTTGATGATGGTTGATTTCGATCGTTGTTATCCGTTGGGCGGTATCAGCCTAGTTGCCGCTTGGCTGTAGTGAGGGAGAACCTGGAGATCCGACGCCACTCTCCTCCGACGATCTTGATCCGTCGCTGCCCTCCCTCGTCAGACGTCGGAAACGAGGAGAAGACGCCACCTCCTCTTCTCCTCGTCGCCTCAGATGAGGAGAAGATCGAATCCTTCTCGTCTGAGGCGAGGAGAAGAGGGGAGCGGCGGTGTCGAGGCAGCATCCTCGATGATGTCGTCTCTTTTTAATATATATATAAGCGTACCATGCAATACACTCGTACCATACCGAGCAGAGCTTGGTACACCAGTACAATACAAAATTGCGAACTTCGGTTAGAAGTTTTATGCAAGAGGTTAAAGATGTATATGGTCATTAGAGAATTTGGCATTTTCACGAACACAATGATTGTTTTGAAATAAAAATTTATTAAGGGTGTTTTGGAATTTTTTTTCAGAAGTGACATTGATATTTGAGTACCGATCAAAGTTTTGGCTTTGTTTAGACTAAAATTGCAACTGTCTTCTATAAGAGATAGTTGGCCCATTAATATGCAAGAGTCACAACATTCCTTGTTTATATATAATGCACGTGACCACCATACAAGGATGATGAAGCTGAGCGTCTTTTTGTGATCCTTAGACTTGACTAATGCTATCTGTAATGCCATTGAGTGGGTCATGACAAATGATATCAGAGCAACTAATATTGGATATGGTGTACTATTGGATATATTGGATATAGTGAGTGATTTGGGCATCCGGGTTTGATTCTAGACTATATTGGTCCTCCTTAAGTGGTGGAGATCATGGCACCCTAATGTAGTCCCACGTTGGAAGTGGAAAAAGACTTCAACTCGATTCACAAAGGTTAGATGGGCCTATCACCATTAACTCAGGTTTAAATATTTTGAGGCAACGGTTCAATGTCAACAGGTTGGGTTAGTTACCCATCGTGCTGGGTCGTGACATTGTCTCTCCAAGACAAGTGATACTTGTCAAGGTTTAAAATTTTGGCTCAATAACAGTTTCGACAAGACTTGTCAGATTGATATGATATTAGTTTACTGAGCAGTAACAACCGATATTCTCCAGTATCACTGAAGCGAATATTTTTAAAAAAACATCGGAGATAGCAAGCTATGTGGTCTGATACTGGTCTTTAGTTGGACCAGTAAATACTGACTGACAATGTAATGATTCGATTTGTATCAAAACCTTGATACTTGTGTGTTACATTTGTTTGCAAATTGTAAAAGACAACACCTACATTTTGATTGACTTGACTATTTATGATTCACAAAGTTAAATTTGCATTCATGGTATCTCTTACAATATGAGATGGTTCTCAGGAAAAGAACACTAAGTTCTATTGGTACTAAATGCATTTCTCTACTACATGGTGCTGTACTTGGGTACCTGTTTTAAACAAAATTCAAAGTTAGTGAAAGCTGCACTTTGAAAAGATTGTATCTAAGTGAACCATGTGACCCCAGTTCTTTTGGAGCATATTTTTCTGACTAGAGCCTGTATATTAAAGCCATATGATGTGATTTAACTTTTTTATCTCCACTTACAATCACAATATACTTTTGACCTCCGTGAACTTTGTATGTTCATTACTTTGTTATACTTCCATGGTTCCACTTCCCAAAGCTTGGCAAATTACACACTATTTTAATCGTTTTCGGGTCATTATATTATCTTAAAAGTACTGCACTGGATTTTTTTCTTAATGCAGGGGCCTGGTTGGGTATAGAAGTGTATTCAGCAGCGACACTCGTGGCACTGGATTCATGCACCGTGCTTTTTTATGTATGTATATTAGACTATATCATGCATGATAATTATGAAATTATGCAATTGTTATAGCCTGTCAGAGTTATTTTCATTTGTGTTTTTGTCAGTTCCATCTTATGATTGCTTCTAATATTTTTTTGGCATATACTTTATAAGGGATTCGTCCAGATTTTAATAAATGCTACATAAGGGTTTTGTTTTTACGGTGGAATTCCTGTGAAAATCTCATTATTCAATTGAATGACAAACAAACCACAAAAATTGCTGTGTGGTGGTTTGGCTGCTCTCATTGTCTTGTATTGCTATGCCTAACAGCATTTAGATGCAGAGCAAAATAGAAATTCGACTGCAACTATTAAACAGCTTCAACTATTTCTTTAGAAAAAATAGTGAGTCCAATATTAAGGGCATCTATGTCCAAAGTCAATAACTTTAATATTGAAGGATCATGTAATTATTACGAGAACCTTCATTTCAACATTGCATGATTGCGCAATTGCTTCATTGGAGATTCTTAACCAAATTAGGATTACTAGTTTCTTGATGTGTTCTACAAGCATACAACTATTTTATATACTTAGTAGCGAGTATGATTTATGGTTGATGAGTTTGTAAGTTCTACAATGGTGTAGTTTGAACCAAGGTCTACCTTACCGAGCAGTAAGGCCCCGTACTGGGCCGTACGTACCGGTCCACTAGTTGAGCGATACGTGGACCGGGAGGTACGCCTGAATCGGTCGTCGGTCGTCGATTTCTACCGTCGGTGGTCAATTGAGGGAGAAATAAGAAAAAGGAGAAGAGGGAGAAGAAGGAGAAGAAGAGGAGAAAAATACCTCTACCCTTCACCAGTTCCTCCGTGCGGTTCGTCGCCCGCGAGCGATTCCTTCTCCCAGCGCGGGGAGAAGGATTGAGGCGACGTTGCCTCGACGACGTCGCCAGCTTTTTTATATTTTTCTAATATATATTATATTATAATTAATATTATTAATATTATATTATATTATATTATACTTAGTGGTATGTACTATGCGTATCGCTCGGTATCAAGTACCGTACAGTATCGAGATAAACTTGGTACACCAGTATGGACCGATACGACGAACCTTGGTTTGAACCAAGGTTTGCAATACCGATGGATACTGCCCGTATCGGGTGATACGTACTGGTTCGCCCGTTAATCGGAACACAGACCGCTCGCTATCGGGCAGCACTACCGATTGGGGCTGTTTCCGCCTCGTTACCATCCGAAATCGGTCGGTAATGGTCGCTTTCGATCGTCGTCGGCCGCTTCGGGTGGTAATGGTCGATTTCGATCGTTGTCGGCCGATTTCGGGCGGTATCAATCGAGGGAGAAAGAAGAAAAGGGAGAACCTGGAGTTCGGCACTGCTCTCCCAATCCATATGCCCGAGCGATTCGTCGCCCGTGGGCTATTTCTTCTTCCAGCGTGGGGAGAAGAAACAAGGCGATGTTGCCTCGGCGACGTCGCCTTTTTTTTATTTTTTTAACTTTATATATATAGATATATATCGCTCGGTACCAACGTACCATACTGTATTGAGCTAGCTCGGTAGCCAATACGGTATGGTTTGGCGAACCTTGGTTTGAACTACCTTTGTTTTTTAATCTCTATAGTATTTCTCTTATGGTACAAACTGGATGCCATTTTTTATGTACAAATTATCTCTTTGCAGCATACTCAAAGCATCGGGGTCTACTTGGGAATGTCAGGAAAGGAGTACTAGTAAGTCCTTCCATGTCAATTCTATAAATGTTTTAATAATTGGTGAAATCTTGAACCACTATTAGTGTGAATAATTGCATTGAATAATTTTATAGAAAAACGCTATTCAAATCATTTACTTCTGTTGAAAATTAAAAGTACTATTTAATAATAGTGTAAGCTATTAAATAATTATTAACAAATGACATTGTGTTTATCATGCACAAGCACTAGTTTTCTCATGAGTTTCCCTTGTCCTTAAAAGGTGATCACAGAACCTGAAAAACTGTCTTTGTAATTATGATTATATGTTGTCCAGCCATGATTAGATTAATTATCCATGAACTGTCATATCAATCCCTTCATTGTTTTCAATATCCCAAATTGTACCTCGTTGCTATACTTCGTTTGTTGGTAACCTTATCCTTCAAAGCTATCTTAATTATTGAAGTCTTGCACCTTGATCCATAGTAATTAGCCAAATAGGGAGCACAGACTTAATAGAACCTTTGTTTTATATGTTAATACTAGTTTTCACTTGACTGTGACACCTCCATTATAAGGTCAGGAACTAGAAAGTTCTAATGCTTGTATTTACTCCTGATAAGGAATGAATTGGCCAACTTATATAACTGTTATTAAAAGTATTTGATGTTTAATGAAGCAAACACTGCTATTGCCGACTGATATGGCAAAATTTCATTGCATGTGACATCTTGTGACCTATTTTCTTTCAAGGATACATGATAACTTCTCAGTCTAGTACTTTCACTTGCACCTTATATCTTAATTTGTTACAATTGCAAAGTCTTCTTAATTGCTTCTTGAACAGATATCTGTTGGCAATGGAATCATCACTGCACATGCACTTATGAGTTTGGAAGCTCGCGGAACTCTCTTTGTCTCACCTGGAATGGAGGTTATTCCTTGATGTGATCATCTTTCTTGCTGTTACCACCATAGGATTGACAGACTTATTACCTCTTATTTTTGTCTGAAGACCTACGAGGGAATGATTGTTGGTGAACACTCACGTGATTCTGATCTTGATGTAAGGGGAATTTACTCATCAACTCTGATGTTTTTCTTACTAATTTTCTATTTGCAATGATCATACAAAATTGTTATGGTTAGGTAAACCCTGTAAGGACGAAGGAGTTGACAAACATTCGAGCACCTGGGAAGGATGAAAATGTCAGGCTTTCCCCACCTCGTTTGGTATGTTCTTTTACACAGGTTCAGCATTTTGTTTCAGGGTAGATCCTTCCATGTCAACTTTTGGTATTGGAATTTAACTTGTTTCATTGGAACCATGCACATCTTGTTTTATTTCACATTTTAGTACTGTTATATGAACTATTCGTATTGGTGATGGTTCACTTTGGACCGTTGAAACCTCATAATCATTTTTCTTGAACTTTTGCAGCATTGTTTTGCTTTTATTGTCATCTAGAATAGAAATTGTGATTGTTAAATTTTGTCCTTTCTCGAGTTTTTTATTTACTTTTCATATAATATCTTTTCACATAAGATAGTATTCATGAATATCTTTATTTGGTTTTTGATTAAAGGCATAGAGGAAATAATGTAGATCGTAACTATTTGTTTTTTTAAAGGATGGAATCTCTAAAACATAATAAGGAATTTAGAAAGCATGAAAATGAAGTATCGACCTTGCATGTGTACAATTGCTTTTCATGCTCTAAATATGAACAGATTTAACTTGCATGTGTGGTTGAGCTAGTGCTCTTTTGGAAAATTGAAGCCTTGACATAAAATCGATTATTAAACATATGAAAACGATGTACACAGACCTTGCTGACTCTTTTTATTGGTAAATAAAATGCGCAGATGAGTCTAGAAGAGGCCATTGGTTATGTTGCTTCTGATGAGCTTATTGAGGTAAGTCTTCTTCTAATGGTTCCCTTCCAATCTTGTGTTGATTTGTCATGCCTCTTATCTAAATGAACTCGTTATTCCAACAGGTAACGCCAAAAGCCGTGAGATTGAGAAAAAGATATCTCGATGCCAATAAAAGGAAGATGTTGAAAAATAAGCCAAAAGATTGAAGACAGATTATTAACTGTACATTTATTGGCTATGAAAGGAGATGGAGATTGAACAACACAAAGGAAAAAAGGAACAGAAAAGGAAATTGATGCTCCTATCTACTTGCATCATGACACTCAGTTCAACACCAAATTATTATTATTATTATTATTATTATTATCATCACCATTATCATGTTTTGATGGACCAAAAAATTTTGATATTTGAGTATTTTTTTAAAGATGTATTTTGAATTTATGAGTAAGGAATCAAATAGATTTGATGCTACCACGGAAAATGTATGTTCATGTTGCCATGTAATGAAAACATATATTGATATTGCTTAGGGAAAATAAGTTATCTTTACGGTCTTGGGATGCCCGTGGCTGCAACCTAGTCACTCTCTGTTGTTCAAATATATCTTTTGATTTTGTTTGTTATTCTCATTGCATAACAGCACAATGCTTGGTGGGTGGCTTCTAGTACAGAGGTGTTGCCATAGAAAAGAATTAAGAGGTGTGTGGCCTATCCTTTTGCCTGATCTTGATTTATTTTGTCAAAAGAAAAAAAAAGACATGGATAACGTTATCACTGCTCAACCTCAAAATGATCCATGTAAAATTATCTTTTATTATCATTCTTGATAACGTTATTATTTTGAGGTTGAGCAGTAGTGCTAATGTCATTATCTTTTCCCTCTTTTTTTTTTCTTTTTTTAAGGAGGTCTGGTAATCCACACACTGTTGTCAATGCTTCTCTTGGCTGTGACTGAGATGGTTTTATTTTATTTTTTTATTTTTTTCTTGAAAAGGTTGATGGTATGTGATATCTTATTCAAACACATACCGGGTAGTCCCAAGGCAGTGGAAATCAAACCTCATCACCAAAGTTTGCAAGAGTTTGAAGGCCTCTCATTAAATGCCTACACAACCCCTAGCCCTAGGAAATTACTTGGCTGCAGTATACTTAAAACGGAAAAATGATAAGCTCCATGGTCCAAGTATTCCCAGATCATCCCCCTGCGAAAAGGTTGCAGGCTTTACGGTAGCTTGATCAGCTAGGGTAAACATTAAAATTAGTGTGGAAAACTAGGAAATGTATGATTCTTACACTATTCCAGGTCAAAATAAAAGAAAAAGGCATCACCCAGTATGCAGAATTAAGAATAATCTCGTGCAATGGAGAAGAAATCAATCGGGACTTGTTTCCCAACTGCTGATTAAGAAGGAAAAGCTAGGGTTTTCCCCACAGTAATCAATCTCTTCTTTCCAGGCCATCAATTAAAGGAGGGGTGAAAGCTCCACGGGAGAGTCCGGTTGCAGTGGATTCTTCAGATTCAAGCTACAATTCCCCAGTGGATATCACTAAACAATGCATGCATGTCCCTTCACGTAGCCCTTCCTCGGCCAAACTAGACGACAACCTGCCTCCTGCTTGCTTCTTTATTTCTCCTAAAGCAAAAAGATTAGTTGCTGCTGCTGCACATGATGCAGCACCAACAGCGGGCCTCGTCAGGCGCCGACCCGCTTCGACTCGCTCCAAAATTTTCCGTGCCATGGCCGCAGGTCTGCAAGCGAGGCTTCCTAACTCCTCCCACCTCTGCTGCGATCCGCGGAGTTCTGCATGCACTCAACACCCAAAGGTCCAGTCCAACTTGGTACTTCAAATCTCTGCTGCATGTGCTTGGGGGAGCGCATGCATTTAGAGCTGGGCATGTTGGTGTATTAATGGCGTGCACGTGAGCTTGTGGAAGATGATCGTTGTTTTGAGAAGCGACTTCCCTTTCTATCTCTTCCCTCTCCCTCTCTCCCGATCCTCCTCAAACCTCAAACCCTATGCATGATGATGCTCCCCATATATATGCATAGGAGCATTCACTGTGGCCCATGTGAAATGTGAAGGTTTGTTCACGTAAAGCATGTAACCTATTCTGTAGTTGGAGGAGGATTAGGGACTTATAATTAGTTACAACTCTTCTGAAATGTGATTAAAATATATCTCTCTAAATTGAGTGACTTATATATAATCCACATGCGCAAATATTGACTTTCATTCGTTAATTTTTTTGGTGTGTGTGTGTGGAAATATAATAAGATTTTTATATTATATATAATAAAAGCCATGTCAATCCGGCTTCCCTTGGACTGCAATTCTTTCTCTTCTTCTTCATCTTCACGGTAGGCAGAGTGCTATCGGGGGCGACTTTGCTTGGGGGATGACCACAATAAATAGTGTTGCCATTTACACGGCATGAAGATTCCCGACACAGGCGCTTTTATTAGCTCTCACCCAACCAACTCCGCACTACCCCGCCATTGCTGCTGCTTGCATTGAGAGAGAGAGAGAGTGTGTGTGTGTGTGTGTGTGTTTCTTCAGCAGCTTTTTCTTCTCTTTCTTTCATGGATGACAGATATATACATATAGAGAGAGAGAGAGAGAGAGAGAGAGAGAGAGAGAGAGAGAGTCTTTCTTCGGCAGCTTTTTCTTCTCTTTCTCTCATGGATGATAGATATGGACACACCGTCACGCTGGTTTGCTTGAGAGATCATCCGATCCCACGCATACACAACGGAGAACCGCACACCTCCACACGTCGCCTTCACCTCAGTCCACCCAGTACACATTTTGCTCCATTGCTGGCATTGGTGATGGGATTGGCGTCCCGCAGTTTTCGCTCCACCGTACAAGACATACTGAGTCATTCAACCCTATTATTTTATGCCTCCCCTCCGAAATGAATCAATCCATTCTCCTTACCGCTGCCTTCTTCTTTGAGATCCGTGGCCACAATAATACCCATACAGTCGATGGCCATCTTTGCTTCCTCTCTCTCTCTCTCTCTCTCTAGTCTTGCAGTAGATTTTTTTTGCGGAGAAGATCACCGATCTCACCATCACCAAAAGCTTTTCTCTAACTACGTTTTAAAGACTACCGAAGACTACTACTAGTACGTGCAATCAATCAACAGAAAGAATGAAGTCGGCTGAAGTGGAGAGAGAGAGTGAGGGCTTGGGCGATGCCATGAGTGCTCCATGCGTGTGCATCTCTCCGTTTAGATCGGAAAACATAATGTTTATTTGAAATTTCCGGTCAGATTAGTCTTAGATTTTTGGTGTACTTTCTGCATCGACACTCGTATGGTTGGTGTCAATTTCTTGTTCACTTCAACCTCATGATTTAATTGTAATTTCTTACTCTTTAAAAAGATAAATATATGGAGTCAATTTTTTTCTGAGAGTCAAAGTCCACAAAGCAGCCGATGGCCGAGAAGTTCATATTAGATTGGACTAAGTTGAGATCATCATAAGAAATATTAAGCTTAATAATACGAGTTATTCACACCCACATACCAGTTTGAAGTAGCAGCCATCAATGCTTTTAATTCAGCCATAAATATTGTGTCTGATACATAAGAGCAGTTATGATCCATATAGCACATATGGAGATTATATTATCAGAAAAGAAAAATGATCATTATAACTTGTTCTTTTCCTGTTTTATTCCGTAAAAGAATGCTTGTCATCAAGTTCTTCCATCAAGCAGCAAATCTCATCATATGAAACAGCCATGAGTTTCTTAAGGTTGCCAACTCTCTCTCTCTCTCTCTCTCTCTCTCTCTCTCTCTCTCTATCTCGATAGATGAGCTCCATGCTCCAAATATGGTTTCAAATCATATCTGCTTGTTGCTAGATTTCCAAGAAACTTCACATTTTCATGAAAGCCAACCAAAAGGTGAATTCAATTTCCGTTTGAAGGTCTATGGGAAACTTGGTGTCTTTTTTCCTTCCAATCAATATCGACTGCAAACGAATAGTAGTTCAAATAAATAGCGAATAAAAGAACTGGGTGAGTTGACTTTGATAGTTCCTACATTCTCACAAACTACAATAAGAAACAGAAGAGGAAGAGAGGGACAGTATTGACTTAGAAAGAGAGGAGAAGGAAAAGGTATAATAATGAATATATTTTTCTTTTATAACTCACCTTTTTTGTTGTCACTTGGAGATTCGAATTATGATTTGTCCTTTCTAATTATTGGAGTTTTCTCTGAGTTATCTTTCAAACCACATAACATATATCTTTGTGCAGAGTGAGGAAGCAAGAGAGAAACTAAGTTTCTGAAGAACAAGATAACAGAAGGCCTTTGATTTCAACCATTCCATCCATATTCTTGTTAGCTAATTATTTTGCAGAGTGGATCTTGTAATGGTTAATTAGTCCGGTCAATCAAAGTAATATGCCATTACCTGTATCATCCAGAGATTATATTGTGATCCAATAGGATTATCTTAACCTTTTTATCATTCTTGGTCTAATGGTTGATCACATTTTCAAAATCAACATGCATATAAAGATGAATTTTATATGGTCAATTTAAGATTAATTTTTCATTATAATTGTTCCCTTTTTTTTCCCTATTATTTTAACATGTTACTGCTCCAGCCTAAAAAGCTCGACTAATCAAAATCTCACCCACTTAAAATTTTGATATCCAATCTTTAGGATGATATATATAAGATGATTCAAGAGTTGGAAGTGTTATGATCCACCAGATAATTTTGTCATGCCTGTTGCAAGTGCTTATCAAGCCAAAGACACATGGATGCCACAATATATGTATGTCAATATGGCTGGCACACGCTGAACATTTGTTATTTTGATGATATATTCTTCAGAACATGAGCAAGGTTGAATAAAGAATAGGAGTTAGTCAGAAGAATGCTCCTCCATGAGTAATAATAACTCACACAACTTATATAAGACTAATATGGAGAGAAAGAGAGAGAGAGAGGATTATTTTCTCTGAACATATGATGTTAGTGTTGTTCTCTCAAGATTCATACTGCTTTAATGGCACTTATCATGCTAGCTGACACTACGAAGAAGCTAATTTAGAGCGAGAGAATATGAATTATTGCATCTAATTTGCACTTATCATAGCTACTAAGCAAAGACTCACTTATCATAACATATTAGTGATGTTTTCTAAAGATTTATGCCGCTTTGACTGCACTGATCATTGTAAAAAGTTGAGGCTCCTGAAGGAGTTATCTTGGAGAGAGGGAAATAAGAAATAAACATGTCAGTGTTGTTCTCTAAAGATTTCTACTGGCTTTGTTGCACTTATCATAAATACTAAGTTGAGGCTACGGAGAGAGAAAATAAGAAGCATTTTTAGTGAAATTTTGATGGCATGGTAGTGATGTTCTGCAAAGAGTTCTACTGCTGCTTTTATTGCAGTTGTGATACTAAGTCGAGACTTTGAAGGAGTTTGGAGAAAGGTGTAGAAAAGCATAGCCCTCGAGTCAATCCAATCGCGCACCTCTCCATGCCCGAAATAACCCAAACCTGCAATTACTACTCCCCATCTCTTTTCCCAATCAAAGCTTCTTTTCATGCTTTCTTCTTCACCTTTAAATCCCCACCCCCTCCCATTTATTCCTGCAACAACCTCATCCATTACAATAATTCTACGATCCCACTCCAGCAAGAACACACCCGAATGAGACCGAGAGGCAGCAGCAGATGATGATGGTTCAAGTGATGGTAATTCTGCTGTGATGATGATGCTTGTTGTTTAGATGGCTCGGTTTTATGCTCCCTCCTCCACCCTTTTTTCCCTTTGGTTGACTGCAACTTGCAATCCAAAACAGGACTCATCCTTTCCCTTGTGTTAGCCACTGAAAAGCTATCATCTTCGTGGCCTTGCCGGATGGCATGCGGTACAGACGAAGCCCCAGCAGATGGACGGGGTGGGTTGCCTTGTCTTTCTTGCTCGGTGCACGGGGGAGTTCCTGCGTACTTACTTTTTGATTGGTGGCGTTAGCGTTGGGAGTTTTAATGCAGATTACCACCTCTTTCCTCCTCCTCCTCTTCTCTCCTGCTGCGTCACCGTCACCTCTCATGCATATATAGAGCTAGCTATAGAGAGATATGTTCTTGGGGTTTAGTGGAGGGAGATCGTTGTTGTATTTTAATGGCTGTTGCTTTAATATCTCTACAATGAATACATATCTTATTAGGTGCGAGAAATTGAAGGCAGGAGGAGTAGGTGGAGGCTATTATAAGAAAGGGGAGACTTTGGGGTGTCGTTGCCTCCAAGGAGGGTCGAGCCGTCGAGGTTGCAGTACCAGGAAGCAAAAGAGTAGGAGGATCTTACATCCTGCATCGCCCCTTCCTTTTGCTCTGCTGCTGCTGCTGCTGTTCCCCACTGGCTGCCTCCTCTGATCGACCTTTCTTTCATCCCACCACCAGACACAGAGCATCCCCTCACCATCATCATCATGGCCTCGTCCAACAGGCACTGGCCTAGCATGTTCAAGTCCAAACCCTGCAACGCCCACCACCACCAATGGCAGCATGACATCAACTCCTGTCACCAGAAAACTCCCTACGCTTCAGGTGACGCTCGCGGCCATGACATATACCTGCTGTTCTATAGCTGGTGGAAGCTCGATGATTCCTTCTTTCATCAGTGTTAGCTTCGGTACATGTGTGTACTTACTTAGTCGTGCTGTGTTAACCAATCGCCATGCATATGATGTGAATGAACAGTTGTGTTTGTGGAGCAGAAGGAATAAGCTGCAGGATTAGGGTTAGGGTTTTTCTGCGTTGTGTACACCGGCACTAACTCATCCATGGCGGTGACGGACAGGTTTTGAGGAGCGCAGCCCGGAGCCGAAGCCGAGATGGAACCCTAAGCCGGAGCAGATCCGCATCCTGGAAGCTATCTTCAACTCCGGCATGGTGAACCCACCGCGCGACGAGATTCGAAGGATCCGAGCTCAGCTACAGGAGTACGGCCAGGTCGGCGACGCCAACGTCTTCTACTGGTTCCAGAATCGCAAGTCCCGGAGCAAGAACAAGCAGCGCCACCTCCAGGCCACCCGATCGCAGACGCAGCCTTCTGCCGCTGCTCCATCCCCTCCGCCCGTGGCCACCAAGCCCACCAGCACCGCCACGTCTTCGTCCTCCTCATCCTCCGAACAATCGACCGGGTCTGACAAAACCCAACTGCCGGTCGCCTCCATGGGCGGCGCCCTGACGAGCATGGTCCATTCAGCAACGCCTCTGCCGGTGACATCAGTGAACCCGATATACCTCGACGGTCCGCTGGAGTTGGGCGGCGAGCCTTTTCTTCTGCAGGGTCCGCAGGGATACTGCTTCCCAGCGGCAGAACTAACAGGAATCATCGGTGTGCCAGACCACGGCACGGGGGTGCACCCCGGACCGTGGGGTGACCTCATGGGCTTCAAGAGTGGGGAAGACGATGCCAAGGTTACGGTGCAGTTGCACCACCTCTATGGAACCGGGTCTTCCTCTGCCCCTTCTGTTGCCGCTACTGTCACCAGCGCCAATGCCTCGGGTGGTGGTGGTGGTGGTGCAATAGCCGGTGGTGGTGCTACTGCCGCTGGCGTTGGTAGCCCCGTCGATGAGATACAAGGTATGTCGCATTAATTCTCTGATGTGCTTCCTCTCATTTGCACATGGAGCGATGATGTTTCTATCTTGTCTAATCCTCTCTGCATCTATCTCAGCGTGGTGTGTGTTTTCACTTCAATATCTTTTTGCTTTTGCCAACCAAGTACATGAACAGAAGAGGCTATGTGTAGGTAACCCTCCCTACAATGCTCCCACAACTGGGAGCTGACCGATCCGTCACTCGCTAATTCTCATGACGCTGATCTCTCACTCTTCTAATCTTTTCCTCGTCCCAGAAGGGAAAGAGGCCTGCTAACATCTTCGTGCACGAGATCTAGTGATGACAAGAGAGATTACAGAAATAAAAGATTTGAGAGATAAGAGAGAGAGAGAGAGAGAGAAATATGATTGAGGGGATTGATCGGGGTGGGGGTTTACATGAGAAAGTAGCCTCTATGTGGTCATGTCATTGGAGATTCTCGAGTGTGGGGAGAGAGGGGTTGTTTACATGCGTACGTTGTTGAAAAGATAGAGAGGATGGTGGTCATGGTTTCCTCCTCCTCCTCCTCCTCCTCCTCCTCACTCACTAGCCCCATTAGGGCATTCGATCTTAGCTTCCACATTATAGGGCTGTTACCTTAGACTGGACGTGTGCATGGCATTGAAATCCGTCAAGTACTTCACCAGCACGTAATCCATTCCTCTTCCAACCACAATTATGCTTCCATTTACATTATCCATCCCTTTAATATGTTCTTACCCACCATTTCTTCTTCTTCTTCCTCTGCTCCAGTGATGGGAGTTGGAGGATCAAGCGGTGCAGCAGCAGCAACAGCAGCAGCGAGATCGACCGTGTTCATCAATGAGGTGGCTTTCGAGGTGGCCGTCGGGCCGGTGAACGTGAGGGAGGCCTTCGGACACGAAGCCATCCTCATCGACCATTCCGGCCGCCCTGTGCTCACCGATGAGTGGGGCGTCACCATCCATCCCCTCCAACATGGAGCGTCCTACTACCTGGTCTTCTCTCTCTCTCTCTCTCTCTCTCTCTACACTTTATGATACTTTAATGGATTTCTTCTTCGTCTTCTTATTCATCTGATGCTGCTGTAATGCAGGTTTAGAAGAACAACGAAGGAGAAGCGGAATCTATCTATAAGCTTGTTTTGCTTGTGGTTTTAGCACTCCAATATGCTGCAGTAATGTCGTAGCTCTCTACTTTTGGACTATGTAGCTCAGTTTTGCAAGTTATTTACAAGTACTTTTGGGCTATGTGATGTAACTGATGGATATTATCTTTCTCATGCATTTTTCTATCCTACATTACGTAGCTGCTCCCCTCCAATTTATCCGTCTCGCTGCATGAACACATATGTGCCACTGGATTAACAACAACATGAGCTATCGACTGCTAATTATGTGATTGATGGTGGCAACCATTACAATGCAGCCATGTCCTCTTACCTTTGCATACCTCATGCTGAATGAAGCATTCAAAGGAAAACTAGCTGGGAAGCTGCAACATTTGGGATTGAGTGAGCATCATCATCATGCAAGTGTCATCTTCGAATTATAAATGTGAAGGAACTCTCGATCTCTGGCTGGAACATCTACTCGTTCTCGCAATAAATAACGTGAGAAATGCAAGGGGGGAAAGAGAGAGAGAGAGAGAGTAGTTGTAGGCGTCAAACAACAGTGGGTAAACGTGAACGCATCAATCTGCTGACCGAAACGGATGTTTGACTGACAAGAGGGAGTCAAAAAAGTAGGTTTGTCGTCAAAGGAACACAGTGTTGTAACGTAGGATCACAACATCACGTAATAGGCCTGCGCCCACAACAATAGGCTCCTATACTTGCCCATTCTAGTGACTTGGCCTTGTCCTCCATTGCAAAGGACCTCTCTCTCTCTCTCTCTCATAGATAATATGCACATTATTATACAGTGAAAATTTAAGTCATATTGGGTGGTCAGAGGGAAAACAAATCACAAAGCAGATAAATTAACCAATATGGGAGACTTTGTGATGTATATATAGTTAAGGTGGATTTGTTTGCAGTCAAGCCATCATATTGGAATGTGAGGAGTAAAATGTAAGAGAAACATTAAAGCTCTTCCTGATTACTCTTTCCAGTAATGGATCTTGGTGTTAAAATGATTTCACTAGTGAGGATGTGATTATATATATATATATATAGTTGTATACACATATACAACTTGTTGTCTCATCTAGCCTATACCTTCTTCATAGGAGGCTTTGGTTTAAACCTTTTGTGTTGAAGTTGCAATAAAGATTAAAAAAAAAAATACAAATAAATAAGTTGCAATAAATAATCTTTAAGTTTTATTTAGTCAAGCATCAACTATATCCGTTGATAAATATACAATTATATAGTATAGATAATCTTGTTAATTATTATAAAATTATTGGAATGGAGTGAAGAAATTATCATCAACTTAAAACCAAAAGAAAAACTCAAGAACATAATATAAAGTTGACTTTAAAATTTATGTGAATCGAATATCTTTACCTACCTACATCAACATAAAAAAAATTAAAATTTTTATTATATAATAAAGTTTAATAATAAAAAAAATTTCTCATCAAGATAACCCAAGAGCATCCAAAAATTTCTCATTAATAATTTTTTTTTATTATATAATAAAATTTCTCTAAGTCCGAAACCCTTTATCACATAAATAAAATTTAGAACAACTCTTCTTTCAGCTTTATCTATATAATAAATACTCAAGAGCATCCAAAAACTTGAGATTCATTGTGTAATTATAGGAATAAATTCTAATTCACTAATGTCTTTTCTCTTAAATCTTTGATCGAAATTATAATCACAACTCACCAAGGAATTTCAATCTAATCAATACTTTTGTATCCAATTAAGACTCCTAAAATAGTTTCCAATCTTACCATAAATTAATTATAAGTTAGAACTCTAATTTTCACTAACATCATTAAAGATACTAATTATGCTGTAAAAAAAGATTAGGATAATTTAGGTGTTTATATGATCATGGATTCATCTAAAACCTCCAAAATATTAATACTCTCTTTCTTTCTCTCAAGTAGTCATAGCCTTAGTCCTAAAGCTTTACCGATTCTAATGTTTGGTGAATGGAAAACCACGCTGCGTCATCATCTCTGTCAAACCTCCGACCAAGTCCTCCTTTCAACGAGAAGACAAGAAGATTTCGCATGCAAATTACTTTGGGTGTTCCTCTCATATCTTTTTACCTATTGGACTTGGTTTTCCTTTGGATGTGTAGATGCAATTTTTTTTTAATCCAAAAATCAAGAAAGAAAATTCCAAAACTAGTATTTATACAGCAACTTAAAGATTTTGTGTTTGTTTCTATTTTTCTCTTAATTGTTTTCAGAAATAGAAAGTTGTGAATATGTTGATAGACATATTTTTATCAATCAATTGTTTTAAGGTATACTTTCAAAGTTGAAAGTTTCAAGTTTTGAACTTTTCTTTTTCTCAAAGGAGAATTGACATTTCTTCAAATGTGTTTTTACATATCCATCCTTTCAAACACTATTGGGCTTTAGTTTATTTATCCTTATCAATGCCTTTAGTCACTACTCTCTATAAATCTTAGATAAAATATTAATTATATATCAACTAAAATATTTCTAAAATTTCTTTTAATCTTCAAAGGTACAAAGAAATTAATTAGGTTCCCATGGGTGCATTAAATCCATACAATCAAACATCTTTTCTAGAAAGGAGAAAATTCAATAAAATATAAAAATGCAAATTTCTATTTATGTCACTATAAATTCAGTAATTTTAAGATATATTAATTGAAACTCTAATTTACATTAATGTCTTTTAAAAGCTTTCATTATTATGCTACTAATGTTACGATTTTTTAAATATTTCATATATATATATATATTAAATTAAGCCCATTTAATATCTTAAATAGTAATATAACACATATACGTGAATAATTATAATATATTATATTGACATTTATAATAATGTATATGTCTGTCGAAGGGCATATATGTAAACATAATACTATTTATTGTAAAGTGCGAAGGGAAAGAAACGCCCGTCGCGCCTCCGCCGAAGCGTTTCCTCCGCACGACGAGCCGTTCCCGCTTCCTTCGACACGAAGCAACAGCGGACTCGGATTCCTCCGGTCACTAAGCGACGCAGAGCTCGGATCCGGTCAGCGAGAGAAGCGGCGACGTTTGCGTTGGCAGTGACGTTTGCGTTGGCGGCGGTAGAGGAATGGCCTACAGGTCGGACGACGACTACGACTACCTCTTCAAGGTTGTGCTCATCGGCGACTCCGGCGTCGGGAAATCCAACCTCCTCTCCCGGTTCACCCGCAACGAGTTCAGCCTCGAGTCCAAGTCCACCATCGGCGTGGAGTTCGCCACCCGGAGCATACGCGTCGATGATAAGGTCGTCAAGGCCCAGATTTGGGACACAGCCGGCCAAGAAAGGTTCGATTCGATACCCCGATATATCCTGATGATCTAGAAGAATCGGTTTCTTTTTCTGCTCCTTTTCCTAATTACCATTTCCAGGATTTCCTATCAGACCTGGGTCGTTGTGTTCTTGTAAGATCTTCTGCGGGCTAGTTTGGATCTGACGGAAATTAGGGTTCTTTTTAGTTGGCTGTTCGTTGCAAATCATTTGTTTGGCTTGATGCGAATGATACGCTGTTTTTTCAGATCATTTATTTCGGGGATCAAGGAAGTCTCTTTGATCACAGATTAGCGTCTATAGGACTCTCTTGAATCTTCTTCTTCTTCGTGGAGCAATCGAGGTTCGAGGGGGGCCTAATTTAGGGTTTGAATCGATCGTGTGCTCTACTATATGGTGCGGGACAAGTTAGATAGATAGAGAGAGATATAGAGGGAGAGGATCGCTTTGTAGGGTAATTAGTAGAAGAAGTAATGCAGTTCAAGGTCTCATCATCGTTCCTATCATTGCTAATTCATGGTTGTGGATATGCAATGTTGTAGTCTACAAACAGATATATTGTGGTTTCATGTATAGATATGCTATATAAGACAGGCCAAGTTTTGATTTCCCAATAATCACCATATTATATTTAGCCCATCTGTCCTCCGTGTGGGAGTTTTCTTGGTCATATGATTTTAATTGCGGCCAGTATATCAGATTGCTTCACTACCTGTGGATGAAAATGCCGGTGCCAGTTAATGCATTGCATCATGAATCATTATAGAATATGAACTTTTAAAAGACAGCTAATGGAAAACAATTTCCTTCACGAATAGTTAAAAATCAGATACCCTTATTTGATTTTAGTTTTTGCAGTCACCTCCTAAGTGCTGAACAAAGTCAAAGTATTAGTGGAGTTGTAACACTAAGTTCCCCAGATTGAAAATAGATATATATCTTGTAGGGTAAAAGAGAACAATAAGTGCACAAGCAGGATAGGCATCTTATCAATTTGTAAGATGTTGATTCGATTACAAAAAAAAATCATATGTTCTCTTTGTTGTATGTTAATTTCTTCCAAGGGCTTTGCATGTATGAGAACCTTAGTTTTCTTCTACAGTGTGAACAGCATCTATGATCGCAAGCATATGCTCTATTTTTTTATTTCTGCAAATTGGTTTTATAGTGGATGTTGATCAATCACGGGGATTCAGAACCTGAGATGTTAAGCATAGAACGAAGATCTGTTACCATGAGTCTATACTAGAATTTTTAATGCTTATCATATTGTATTTTGTATCTAGGCATCTAGAGTTTCTGAGGTTGATTGATGTTGCACTGATGCTAGAAATTAGAAAGACTGCTTACCTAAATTGATATTTTGCTTGGTTTACTTTGGTTGATATGGTTAGAACTTAGAAGTTCTCTTTTAAGCAAATGCATGGTAGGAAAATTGCCCATTGATGTCAATATCAAAAATAGGGTGGTGATCATCGAATGTTAGGTTGATTTAGGTCTGGTTGAATTATAGGTTATTAAATATAGGGTAGCTCGAGCCCAATCTACTGAGCCTGCAGGTCAAGATTTTCTTTTACATGTACCTACCTGTCTGCCTAATGGTTTTGGTTGATCTGTGAGACCCTAGAATATATGTCCAACTTGAACCAACCCATCATTGGATTAAGATATCTTGATTGAGACCTGATCCTTGAACAGAACAATCCATACTAAGTGGATCAGGTCAGACTGACCCAATGGGTTTGGCTCAAGATTGCCACCTCCAGTCCAAAATGCCTATTGGCTGCTGTCCTTGTGTGCAGGTATTGATGCTAGAATGGATCCTGGTCTTTGGACCTTGTTCCTTTGGTATAGTAGTTTTTCATCTTGATTGTAATGTATCTAAATGATACACATGCATACCTACATGTTCACAAGCTAATATATGGACATAGATACTTTTCCAAAGGAATACACGAAATTGAGATAATGACCATGAATGAACAGTATATATGTATTGAACAGCTATGTGCCTTGTGTTTGTATGGATTACCCCACTACTATATTATAGAACTTATCTACAGTAGACTGGTGATTACCTGAAAACAGTATGAATTATCCATAGTGTAAATAGTATGCCCTATTAACATTTGTGTATGTGGCATGTACTTTGTGCCTTATGGTGATTCACCATCTACTGCTGAAAGTTTTCATTTTATTTTGGGCAAGGATCGGTCAAAAGGAACCTTTGCTTATCCAAGTTGCATCTATACTTTTGGCAAACTGCTGACAGTTGTCGGAGTCTGAACTTTTGTTTAAATTTGACCAACAAATGGTCAAAGTGATCATATGCTTATCCAAGTGCATCCACATGTTTTGGCAAACCATGGATGATTGTCAGACTAAGGTCGCTTTCTGTGAATTATCCATAGCAGGCATAGCGTGGCACCTTATGGATCTAACATTTTTATGTGGTACAAAACCTGGTGGAAATGGGTTTTGATGCACCCTGATATCAGATTTGGATTGGATCTGTGCATGACAAACATGTGGATCAGTTTTATACTTGGTTGGTAATGATTGAGGGTTTATACAGGCATAGCGTGTCACCTTATGGATCAAACATTTTTATGTGGTACAAAACCTGGTGGAAATGGGTTTTGATGCACCCTGATCTCAGATTTGGATTGGATCTATATGCATAACAAACATGTGGATCAGTCTTATACGGTTGGTAATGATTGAGGGTTTATAGCAAGGTGTAAAATAAGGTAAAGAAAACTAATAATATGCTGTTGTTCTCTTATACTATGCACTGCAGGAGTCCTTTCCAGCCTACAAAACCAACTTGAAATTTATTTGAACCACTCTCTCCTGTCCTCATTGAGTCAAATTCATTGGATGTCATCTACGCCAACTTAGTGGTGCCCTTGCAAGGATAAGTCCATCGACCACCATGGCCAGCCAGATTTGCCAATTCTTACTGCTGGTCAAACGAGGACCATACTGACCAGTCAGATATAGTAAGAGGCCACCACCTTAGGGCTGATGTCAGGGTTATCAGGGAAGTCAATGCAAGTAGGTGCGTAGTAAGTAACATAATGCTAGAGATGATTTTTTTATTAAGTAAACCAAGTGCACCTCTAATCGTCAGAACATCTGAGATGTCATAATTGGAAATGGTCTGAAATTTATGACAACTATGGGTTAGAAGAAATCGTAAAATTGCTCTCCGTGGAACACGAAGAACATGAAGTATTCTAAGTTTATTGGATTTGTTTGGTCATTAAAGCATCATCCTTTCAATTAATGAACTCATGTAAGGCTAGTGGCAACTATTAGATATAGTATGACTGTGTATCAAAAACATGCTGCCAGATAACTGGATATATGCAAGTAATTTCGTAAGTCTTATGCACAAGCAGGCAATGTGCCTCTATATGTACTTTAGCTCTATAACTGGTATCTTTATAGTTTTGTGCTAGATTACATGAACCCTTCTTTCATATGTTCTCAGTTATCACCTAGACGGTTTCTCAAACTAGTACACATTTTGTTGCATTCTTGTTGCATACTTGAGGAGTTAGTTTAACTTGGTTTAGTGTTACCATTTGTTATTTTAGGTTGATAGTATTACTACTAAGTTGGTACTTTATGCAGCATGTACTAAAGTACAAACAATCTCTTTCATGCTTCAAACATGAACTGCTTCTGTGGCCACATAACATAATTGCCTTCACCTTCGGGAGAAAGCATTGTTTCAGCTTCTAAATGCAAGTTAAAAGGAAAATTAAGAGTCTCTTTTTGTTGCTTCTAATAGGTACCGAGCAATCACTAGTGCATACTATCGTGGAGCAGTCGGTGCACTTCTTGTCTATGATGTTACTCGGCATATAACGTTTGAGAATGTGGAGAGATGGTTGAAGGAACTAAGGGATCACACCGACTCTAACATTGTAATTATGCTTGTGGGTAACAAAGCAGACTTGCGCCATCTGAGGGCCGTTACTGTTGATGACGCAAAGGCTTTTGCTGAAAGGGAAAATACCTTCTTTATGGAGACATCTGCTTTGGAATCGATGAACGTAGATGACGCCTTCAACGAAGTGCTAACTCAAATCTATCGTGTGACGAGTAGGAAGGCACTTGATGCTGGCGATGACCCAGAGACGTTGCCGAAGGGTCAAACGATCGACATTGGCACCAATGATGATGTATCTGATGTTAAGAAAGCCGGTTGCTGTTCATCTTAGCTCAGTCGTAAGGAACATATACATAATGTTTGGAGGTTTGGAAGGTTGGTCCACTTCGATCTTTGGTTTTTGGATCTGCTGGTTGGATGGATATATAGATGGCAACAGTCTCTTGTGGTGAAATTTGCATAGGTTGGGGGTTTATGGCTGCAGATGGGTTTTCTACACCAAAAACGCAGTGGTTTCGTTTAGTAAATTTGCAATGTTGTATCGTGGTTACCTTCATCTGAGTTTATGATTCAGTATTGATTGTGTTTTAGTAAATATTGTCACAATTAAAAACAACTTTTGTTGATTCTTCTGACATTTCCCTCTTTCAAGTATGTTGCCGTTATGTCTGATACCCCACTGGTCGAAATATCCAAGACATACGTTGAGTCAAATGAGCAGCAGCCTATGCAATATATTATCTGAATGTTGGCACAAAAAAGTGACGTTTGGATTTTACAACGAAGCCTAAGCAACAGATTCTCTTCTGCCACCAGCAGCCAGAATAAGCATCAATCCTAAGAGCTGTGCCCATCCGTATGCAGGCTTCAGAACAAGCCACAAAAAAAAAGAGAGAGAGAGAGAGTATCCAACCAAGAGGATCAATGCAAATAATAGTTTATCAGATCCCACTTAGTAAAAACAAACAGCGAACAAAATAACCAGAATATGCAATCAATCGAACAAAATCCTCAAAAGAATGCAACTCATCAACTACCTCGAACAAAAACACCACCTGTCAATTCAAAGATTATTGTTCGATACTATATTTAATATTCTGTTGCCACAAGAGCCAAGTATGCGCCAATAAGCGGCTTCAAATTTTAATTCGACTGTTGAGAAACCATATCGAATAAAAGGTCAATGCAGCAAAAGCACAACTTGCGGCAGCTTACTAGAAAATACAATCAGATGTCTGGAAAAGGTGGAGCCAGAAAAGCACACACCAAGTACAGTTTACTTGCGAGCTTCAGACTTCTTCTGTTCTTTGGCTGTCAATTCAAATGGTAGTTCGGTAAGCACATGGGAGTATAATTATGGTTAGAAATTGTAAGATTGAAATAAGAGTAACAAAGTAAAACATGGAACATAATGCAAGGAAGGTCTAAATGCCATAAATTTGCTAAAACCACGCAAAAGATAAAACTAGTATCTTGAACAGTTGTATGAATCCTGTGGAATTTGTGAGAAAAAAACAATTAAGGGCTCAATAAAGCCAGTTTCTGATATAAAAAGTAACTACAAAAAGAGCTGATGACATTCATGTATAACACAGCACAACCGAAGAGGATTTACACAAGAACACATCATACCAGCTTTTTCTTCCTCCCGCTTTTTTGCGGCTTCAGCTCTTTGTTGTCGTATCAATGCTAGGCGCTCTGTAGAAAATAATAAGTAGATCAACATGTGATTACCAATGATGAATATCAAGATTGGAAGTACATATTCTGTGGAATAGAATAGGTATCAAGCTTAGCAACACTTTCAGATATCGGTGATTGGCATCACTGATAAAATGCTTGAGTTGTCATCCATAATGTGGATCCAAACATCCAGACCAAGTCAACACTCAAGTTCAAGTATATTGAATGATTCCAAATTAAACGTATCGATATCTAATAATTCTAGGTTTCCACAATGGATAAAATATAGATGATGCATCTAGTTCAAGTATATTGGCAGCTGATTATGACAAAACTGGGACTACTCTGGAGCACTGGGAAATTTGAACAATAAACTGAGCAAATAATGAAGTACTTAGATTTGCATTATCACGAAAATACAGATGATATACTTCTCAATAGAAACTCAAAATACAACCACATTATACTAGTTTAATACAACATATCAGCCTATCAACTTGATTGCAGAAAATTCTACTAAAACACAAAGCAGATGTGTTAGCGCAGAGAGCTTAGACAGTAAATAAACACTGAAAGCTGTCTGATTGTTACCCAAGTCTTTTCGTGCCTGTTCTGTTTTTCCTTGTTCCTGTAGCCTCATGTATCGCTCATGAGCTCTCTGTCTCTCTATCTCTTCCCTATAGAAAAGAGGTCACAGAACATTTGTAACAATAAGAAAAATGTAAAATCATTTGTCCATTGCTCCTAAAAGGCCCATAATTATAGCATTACCATAACTAATAGCAAATAGATTTGTTTTTTGACAACTGATATGATTTAATGTATTATTCAACCATCCAGATCATGTAAGAAACACAAAGATATTGTGGTGGTAACTCAAAGCAAAACTGCAAGGCATTGCTACATTATTGCATTTTCAGATGACATTCGTATCATCACTAGATTATCAAATGGTCAATTGTAATCACAAAAGTGAATGAAAACTAGTGGTAAAGTATCAAAGTAATAAGATTTAGGCAAAATAAAGAGATGAAAAAGTAGAGGAAACAGACAAACAGCAGAGAATTGTGTAACTGTATCATCTGCTTGCTGAGCCGCAACACCTCCTGATATTAATGCTGTCATCTTATCAGAGTCTAATTTTGATAAGGACTCTAAAGAAATAAAAACATCAACCCATTAATCCTTAACTTTAATCAACCAAACAGTAGATTCCAACTCAGTTACAAGACACTAATAAGAACCTACCAAAAATCAGCAAATCATGTGACTGACAAATAAACTACCAAAGAACTCATTCTTGACAGAAACAAGGAACAGATTACCTAGAATCTGCATTAGCCACAAAGTATTAGGCACACTAAATACTTTTGCATGGCAGTGACAGTTTTAAAAGGTGCCAAGTAATCCACCAATTTTCCTTTATGGTTATGAGATATGCTTGCCAAATTACAACAGGAACATATTCTAAAGCGAAATAGATCGATGACACAATAAGAAATGCTAAGCATAACAGCTTACATGGCCAATCATGGAAAACTTAATTAGCAAAAGCCCTTAAAGAGAACAATATATGCAGATTCAATTTACCTTTCACGTCGAGAGAGTTCAGGAGTGCTTTCAACCTGCATTGGAATTTCAAGAATACATATCAAAATTTTATGAAACTCGTTAACAACTGTCTAGAGTACATAATCATAGGTTTAAATTCACTAAAATAAGTGATGACAGAAACAAATGTTACAGTTTAATAAAAAAGTAAAAGTTATTTAGATTGCCACCACCAGAAATGACCACAAAAGGAATTAAGACTAACAGTTTGCATAATTAATTCAGCCAGTTGAAAGTAAAAAATATATAGAAGTAGCCAACTATAACTCGAGGACTGCAAACCCACCATAGTCACTAGAGCAAGAGAATGAAGTCTAGAAGTAGGAAAGTGACAAGGGAACCCACATGGGGCCAATACTCAAGATAAGAGTACTCGATACACAATAGAACTAATCAGGATATCACAATCTCCCCTAATCAAATGTTTGCCACAACTGTAGGTCTACACAAAGGCACATACATAGGCCACATTGGTTACCAAGATCATCACAACTGCTAACCACAAGCAGTTGTCGTTCAGTGCTCTTCGGAGGTGAGTTGTGAGATATACTATCTCAGCCAGACTCATATTCGATGTAGGATTAATCATCAGAATTACCCAACATAGAGAGAGCAAAATAATTGTTTTAGAACATTAGGACCTACATAACAAATGGAAAAGCCAATTTCCTACAACTAATCTTAGGGCTCTTCACAATGAAGGAATCAGAATCAATAAAAGGGAATCCAAATTCCAAACAACATATCACAAGCAAGATGATTTGTAGCAAGAACTTGCCAATGGTAATAATTGGTTAAGTCAAGTTGCCCAAGAAGATGAGAGCTTTTCAACAACTTAAGTGTCTTTTGGTCACAAAATCAAAGTTGTTACTGATCAGTTTTTGATACTTATACAGGCTATCATTCTCTTAAGTCATATAAGGCCACTCATGTCAGCCAAAATTAGACACATTGAGGGAGGGAGGGAAGGATATAATAACTTAAGCATAGTTGCCTCCATGAGTTAGCCAGGTAAACAAGATTTACATGAACCATGTGACACAAGGTTGCTGCTTTCCAAGTGGAAGTCAACATCGTAGAAGTTTAGTCATCTTAGAAATCGAGTAGTCCAACTTGAGACTTCGGAGGACACTCAAATGTTTATTTATAATCTGAAGTTTACGCTAATAGCATAAATAACCCACACGCATTTTAAAAAATGAGCAAAAGAATTTCCATCCATAATAGTTTGAAAGTGAGGAGGACCATGAACACACTGTTCATGGATATGACCAAATTCAATACAGTGAAAACACAGTAATAAATACTGTTAACTTCAAACAGCAATTTCTACAATGTACAGTAGCAAAAACATGCAATTTTATAAACAGCATTGGTTCCATAGTAACAACTCTCAGTATGTGGTACTAGATTAGACTGAAAAAGCCAGACAACCCTCTATAGAGCCGATCATTGTGCTTCCCACACAGGTATCCACTTTTTACTTGTTTCATTTTTTTTAGTAAACTAAGTCAACAGGCCTTGTCTAATGTTCAAGAAAAGACATCAACATTTTATGGTTGTGAAACCAGGACTTTTGGAAAAGAAATATCTTTATACGTGAAGCTTGGAACTTGTCTCAGAAAACCATCTCAGTTTTTGTTATTTATGGTCATCATCTTCAATATGTTGTGCATTTGGGTTTTTTCTTAGATTTTTTATATAATTTTTATTCATATTACATATTTTTTATCTAATTGAAGTATAGATTGTATTATTATTATTATGTCAATAATTTTTTCATCGTATTTTTCAATATAAAAAAATTAATAGTCTACAGAAACCAATTTTTTGGCCCTTTTTTTATTTTGCTTCAAAATCAAAATTAGGAAAAAGTAATTATAACAGACTAGTCGACTGTAAATAACGGCTGTTATTTCCAGTAATCGATATATCAGCAAGGAAAATAACGGCGTCATCAAAAGGCGGGAGGATGAGGCCTTCTTCATTCCGTCTGTCGCGTCCTCTGCGCCATGGCATCCATCGTGCTGACCGCTTCCTCTATCGTACTCCGCGGGGCGTATATTCTACTTACTGTGACATCACCTAGAGAAATGACCTGAACAATGCTATCGACTAATACTCTTATGTTTAATTACATGTCAAGGTCATCCTTTTATTTATTCCCTAATCAGGCTAAGATAGTTCAACAATGTGATATATAGTAGTATGAGGCATACATGTATCCAGTCTTATGATCTTCACATATAAGGATATATGACCATACATACAGCAGATATATATGTTTTGCTTTAGCATAAAATTAAGGGTACATATGTGATTTACATTTCCTTTCTGTTAGTATAGTAACAAATTCTATAATTATCTCAAATACTATTATATGTGGTCCATAATAATAGACATTTTAACAATTTCATGAGCTTATCACTTATATTAATCCTTATATGAATATAAATGTCATCTTGTAAGATACTAAAATGTTAATGTGGTCTAAGCATATATTTAAATGCAAGGATTCACATACCGGTCCATACCGATGTACCGACATTTTCTCGGTACTGGTACGGTGCTAGTACCGAGCGATATGCACAGTGTGTACCATCCGATATATTATAATATATTTATAATATATTATAATATAATATTATATTAATATATTATGAAAAGAAAAGAAAAAAGGACGATGTCGCCAAGGCGACATCGTCTCGATCTTTGTCCTCGCACTGTCACGAACGGACGTCGCTCAACCGCAACATCTTTGCCCCGTGAACCGTTCGTTGTTTTTTCTTGCTTGTACATATGTTTGGCAGCTTGTTTTACCTTGAGTTTATGTGTTTTTACCTAAGAAATGTGAGCGAAAGTAGTGTAGAAGGCTGCAGAACGATCGTTCGCTGCATAGAGCCAAAACAGCCCTGTTTTTGGGTCTTTTCCATGTGTCACGACAACCTTTCTGAGCGGTGCGAACTGTCAGCCATTTCAGCACCTTGGAACCCCCCGGATGGCACCGGGCTGGATGGGGCTCCGGGTATATGTTGGGCGTAGGCGTTCATCAGCAATTGAACTTGTCTTGCGTCTGATACCTTGGGAACCGTCGTTTGCGGACTTGCGACCGTTCCTACAACCCTCCAAAGTCCTATTTCGCCATCTTTCTCTCTTTTCTCAGTTGCACTCAAGGTGTTCGACAAATTGCTTGTATAGCTTTCCACTTTGCGAGACGCCAGGATGTGTCCGTCGCTCGTTTCTAAGCTAATCAACTTCTTCTTTGCAGGTCCTACGGGACCTTAAGAGGTTGTAAGAGGGCTGACCCTTTACGGACAGATAACGCTTTAGGCGTTTCATGACTTAGGCAATCTCAACTAAGTCCGGAACAGTGGGCAATATTGCATCACGACTTAGGCAATTTCAGCTAAGTCTTCGGGAGTGCCGCAAGGGTGCCGCACGACTTAGACAAATTCAACTAAGCCCGTGACAATGTGGTATCAGAGCAGGCAAGCAATTCATACGAACAGCGAAGAAGATTCACAATCTCGCCATGGTGAAACATCGTGGTGAATCGAGCAAGATGGGGCAAGCGGGACCCTTGCTCCAAGAAGCCGCAAGTGGGCTGCAAGTGCAAACTCGCTCGCAAACTGCTGAAGCCGCTTATGAGGAGCGCGGTAGTGAACAAGACAAGCGTGAAGTTGGGTATTCTCCACGAGGGGAGGAGGCGCCATCTGGAGCGCCAACCGAAAAGAAGGGCCACAGAGAGAGACTTACAATGGCGAAAACCCGCCTTGATGTTCTTGAAGCGAGCGTCGAGGAACTCTACCAAGGCCGGGAAAGGCTACTTGGGGTAGAGAGCTCGCAAGAAGAAGCTAAATCTCGTATCGAGAAGGTTGAATCCCTGATTGATCAACTGACAGAGGACACCAAAGATTCCGTACGACATCTACACAAAGTTGTGGCGGAACTCACGGCTAAGGTGATGGTGTTAACAAGGACTCTTGATGCGAGAGGGAACAATACCCGCACTGCGCCACCACAAAACTTCAGGGCACCGAAGCCGCAGTGCTACGAAGGTGCTAGGGATGCCAAAGAGCTTGAAAATTTCTTGTTCACATGGAACGGTATTTTCGTGCTACAAGGCTCGATGTTGAAGAAACCAAAGTTGCTATAGCAACAATGTATCTGAATGGGGATACAAAACTTTGGTGGCGAACCCGTTGGGAAGAGATCCAGCAAGGCCGATGTCGAGTGGATACATGGGGAGACTTGAAGCGAGAGTTGAGAACTCAGTTCTTGCCCGAGAACACAGAGTTTGTCGCAAGAAGGAAACAGAGACAACTCCGCAAGAGTACAACAATCGGAGATTATGTGAAACAATTTCCAGCACTGATGTTGGATATACGGGACATGTCTGAGAAAGACAAGCTATTCAGCTTCCTCGATGGTTTGAAGCCATGGGCACAACAAGAACTACATCGGAGGAATGTCACCGACGTAGTCGAGGCAATTGCAACCACGAAAAGGCTGACTAACTTTGTTTCTTCGGAGGATTCGAGAAAGAAGCAACAATCTTAGAAAAATCACCCATCTAAATACTCTCGAGCGAAGGAATCTGGGGGCGAGCAAAAGAAGAAGAATTTCCACAAGGGACCGAGCTCAAGAGGTAGAGTCCCAAAGTCTAGTGGATGCTTCTTATGTGGAAGACCGCAGAAAGTGAGGGAGTGCCCACAAAAACAGGCACTCAATGCTTTAACGGCATCGATTCTACCCCGTAAGTCAGACAAGGGCAAAGCTATCGCCCTTAGTTCGAGCAGTTCTGACTCTAGTAGCGATAGTGAGGCGTCGCAAGGACCCAGGATGGGAGCAATGCGTTTGTTGAATGCGTTGCGGGGGAGAACACAAAGGCAAAGCCACTAAAGGCAGGAAACAGCGAGTTGATGTATGTGGACATCAAGCTTAATGGCCGAACAACCCGTGCAATGGTGGACACGGGCGCGACCCACAATTTTATTGCCGATCGTGAAGCTAAGCGACTAGGATTAATCTTGGAGAAAAGCCCAAGTCGTATGAAGGCGGTGAACTCGAAGGCCAAGCGGATCTCCGGACGAGCAAAAGGGATCCCCATCAAGATCGGGACATGGAGCGGGAGCACAAACTTGATGGCAGTGCCACTAGACGACTTCCAAGTGATTCTCGGAATGGAGTTTATGCACGCAGCGAAGTTGGTGCCTGTACCGTTCCTGAACTTCTTATGTCTAATGGGAGGTGACGATCCCTGCATGGTTCTAGTTTCTCGGGGAGGAACCAATGACCTACAACAAATATCAACTTTACAATTGAAGAAAGGGGTACGAAAAGGTGAATCAACCTTTGTAGTTGCTATGAAGCTAGAGACACCTGATGGGGAAACCATTCAGGAACCTTCTGTTGTGGCGAACATCCTGAAGGAGTTCTCAGATGTGATACCAACAGAGTTGCCGAGAACTCTACCACCACGCAGAGGCGTGGATCATCGGATTGAGCTAGAGCCGGGAATTAAGCCTCTAGCGAGACCACCATACTGCATGGCCCCTCCGGAGTTGGCAGAATTGAGGAAGCAGTTAGATGAACTGCTAAGCGGTGGTCTCATCCGCAGTTCAAAAGCACCTTTCGAAGCTCCAGTCCTCTTTCAGATGAAACAAGATGGGAGCCTCCGATTATGCATTGATTATTGAGCCCTTAACAAGATGACGGTGAAGAACAAGTACCCTATCCCGCTCATCGCGGACTTGTTCGATCAATTGGGCAAGGCAAAGTACTTCTCCAAACTCGACCTTCGGTTGGGGTATTGGTAGGTGCGCATTGCAGAAGGCGATGAGGCAAAGACTACCTGTGTGACCAGGTATGGAGCATTCGAGTTCTTGGTGATGCCTTTCGGCTTAACCAATGCTCTGACCACATTCTGCACTCTAATGAACCAGCTGTTCAAGGAGTATCTGGACAAGTTTGTGGTCGTCTACTTAGACGATATCGTCGTTTATAGCCAAACACTTGAGGAGCATGTTAGACGCCTCCGAACAATTTTCAAAGTTCTCAGGGAGAACACCTTGTTCGTAAAGAGGGAAAAGTGCTACTTCGCTCAAACGGAGATTTTATTTTTGGAGCATCGAATCGGCAATGGTTCCATCCGAATGGACCAATCTAAGGTGCAAGTTGTGACGGACTGGCGAACACCAAAGAAGGTGCCAGAGTTGAGATCCTTCCTTGGGTTCGTCAACTATTATCGGCGCTTCATAGCTGGGTATTCGAAGCGCGCAGCTCTGTTGACGGAGTTGCTAAAGAAGGAGCAGTCCTGGAGATGGTCGGACAAATGTGAGGCGGCATTTCAAGACCTAAAGACTGCTGTGTTGGAAGAACCTGTACTCAGATTACCATACTATGGGAAGTCTTTTGAAGTCCATACAGATGCTTCTGATTTTGCTATTGGGGGAGTTCTTATGCAAGAGGGTCATCCGGTGGCCTACGAGAGTCGCAAGCTCAACGAGACCGAGCGGCGATATCCTGTGAATGAGAAGGAGATGACAGCGGTGGTCCACTGTCTACGAGTGTGGCGACACTACCTTCTGGGAGCACCATTTGTGCTAAGGACAGACAATGTCGCATTGAGTTACTTCCAAACTCAAAAGAAACTCTCCCCAAAGCAAGCACGATGACAGGACTTCTTGGCTGAGTTCGACATAGTAATGGAGTACAAGCCCGGAAAAGCAAATGTCGTGGTCGATGCATTGAGTCGGAAAGTGGAGCTAGTGAATGCTATACAGTTGGAGGGCGGAGGCCAAGCAAGTCAATTGCGCTCCAACTTCCTTTCCAGGATCAGGGATGGACTATACCGAGATCCTCAGGCAGTAACTTTGATGCAACTCATCAAAGAGGGCAAGGCACGACGATTTTGGGTCCAGGAGGGACTTATCTACACCAAGGGGAACAGAGTTTATGCTCCGCGAGCGGATAACTTGAGGCGTGAACTCCTGAAAGACTGTCACGATTCCCTTTGGGCTGGAAATCCGGGTATCCACCGAATAATGGCTCTCGTGGAGAGGGCCTTCTATTGGCCGAAGATGGGGACAGATGTGAAGGAATATGTTCGAACATGCATTACTTGTCAACAGGACAAGATAGAGCAGCAGAAGCCAGTGGGACTTTTGGAGCCGCTGCCCGTACCAGAAAGGCCTTAGGAGATCATTTCCTTGAACTTCATATCAAGCTTACCCGCAGTAGGGGGACTTGGATCGATACTCGTGGTAGTTGATCGATTTTCAAATTATGCAACATTCATTGCTGCACCCCTACAATGCTCAGCGGAGGAGGCAGCTAAGTTGATGATGAAGAATGTGATGAAGTATTGGGGAGTCCCACACAACATCATTAGTGATCGAGATTCTCGATTCTTGGGATGGTTCTGGACTAAGTTGTTCAAGTTGTTGGGATCTAAATTATATTTTTCCACAAGCCTCCACCCCCAAACGAATGGCCAAACGGAAAGAATTAACTCGCTCTTGGAGCAATATCTCCGGCACTATGTAAGTGCCAACTAACGAGATTGGGTGAAGCTGTTGGACATAGCCCAATTCTCCTATAACTTGCAGCGGAGCTCTGCATCCAACAAGAGCACATTTGAGATTATTACGGGACAACAGCCATCAACTCCTCACACCCTGGTTATTGGTTATACAGGGAGTAGCACATCAGCATGTCACTTCGCAAAGGAATGGCATCGCAATGCAAATATTGTGCGGGCTTACTTGAAGAAGGCGGCCAAGAAGATGAAGAAGTAGGCAGACTTGGGGAGGCGACCACAAGAGTTTAAAGTGGACGACATAGTGTTGGTGAAGCTCCAACCAGCATCACTCCAGTTCTTTAGGCACATAGTGCACAAAGGATTGGTGCGCAAATATGAAGGGTCTTTCCCAATCATCAGCAGAGTAGGCAATGTCTCATACAAGTTGCAACTGCCAGCATGATTCAGAATTCATAACGTCTTCCATGCGAGCAACTTGAAAGCCTACCACTCAGATCCGCGAGACGATTCTCGAAATGTTCCAACTCGACTACCCCCCACCAGAGCCTCTTACGAGAAGCGAGTTGAAACTATTCTGGCGGACCGCAAGATAAAGCTACCCAATGGAGCACAGCAAATTGAGTACTTGATGAAGTGACAAAAGCTTCCTCGAACAGAAGCCAGTTGAGAGCCAGAAGATGCCCTACGACATGAAGAAGCTCGCGTCAAAGCCTACCAACAAGCGTCGACGAGGGCGTCGACAGTTTAAGTGGGGGAGAATGTCACGAACGGACGTCGCTCAACCGCAACATCTTTGCCCCGTGAACCGTTCGTTGTTTTTTCTTGCTTGTACATATGTTTGGCAGCTTGTTTTACCTTGAGTTTATGTGTTTTTACCTAAGAAATGTGAGCGAAAGTAGTGTAGAAGGCTGCAGAACGATCGTTCGTTGCATAGAGCCAAAACAACCCTGTTTTTGGGTCTTTTCCATGTGTCACGACAACCTTTCTGAGCGGTGCGAACTGTCAGCCATTTCAGCACCTTGGAACCCCCCGGATGGCACCGGGCTGGATGGGGCTCCGGGTATATGTTGGGCGTAGGCGTTCATCAGCAATTGAACTTGTCTTGCGTCTGATACCTTGGGAATCGTCGTTTGCGAACTTGCGACCGTTCCTACAACCCTCCAAAGTCCTATTTCGCTCTCTTTCTCTCTTTTCTCAGTTGCACTCAAGGTGTTCGACAAATTGCTTGTATAGCTTTCCACTTTGCGAGACGCCAGGACGTGTCCGTCGCTCGTTTCTAAGCTAATCAACTTCTTCTTTGCAGGTCCTACGGGACCTTAAGAGGTTGTAAGAGGGCTGACCCTTTACGGACAGATAACGCTTTAGGCGTTTCATGACTTATGCAATCCCAACTAAGTCAGGAACAGTGGGCAAGGTTGCTTCACGACTTAGGCAATTTCAGCTAAGTCTTCGGGAGTGCCGTAAGGGTGCCGCACGGCTTAGGCAAATTCAGCTAAGTCCATGACAGCGCGGGGAGAAAAATCGCCCGCTGGCGACCCGCGGGGAACGATGGCTCGCGGGCGGTCCGCGGGTGGCAACGGCACGCGAGCGACGAGGGCACGCGGGCGAGGACAGCTCGAGGTACCTTTTCTCTTTCGTTTCTTCTTCTTCTTTCTTCTTTTCCTCTTCTTCTTCTTCTTCCCTTCTCGATTTCTCCTCAATCGACCGCCGACTGTCGATTTTTCCCTCAATCGACCACCGACAATCACCTTTTGGCAGTACCGCCCGGTAGCGGCCGGTCCGCATACCGGTCAACTGTCGGACCGGTACATACCGGGCGATACGGGGCCTTACCGCTCGGTAAGGAAAACCTTGCTTATATGCATATATCTTTGTTTGTACTAACCACATGCAGTCACATCATAAAAGCAATTTCCTAGTGTGCAACCTTCCAAGACCCTGCATTGGCAGAAGCATTTTTACTACACATATGATATACAGCAATTGTCAAATTGTGTACATGACCCTTCTTTAAAACATTTTTGCTATAGAACACAATAAGCTTCATAGTTTTGTTATAACCACTACTTAATCCTTGAGACATAACTGGCCACTCTAGTTTAAAAAATAATTGTCGGAACAAACAAACAGAAAAGGTATACACAAATTGATAAAAAAAATTCTACAAGAAAAAATAAAGAAAGATAAACTTTGCACTTACATCATCTGCTCTAGCTTTCACATTTTTAGGCTTTACCAAGTTTGGGTTCTGAATCTCGCTTATGTCAAGAATACCCTTCTTTTTCTGCTTGAAAGATATAAAAATCATTGAAAAGAAAAAAATATAAATCTGATATAGCACTTAAATGGCAGAAAAAAAATCAAAACAAACAAAAACATATTACAAATATACAAACAGTAAAGAAACGTTACCTCAGTCTCTTGTTCAGTCTCCCCTCCACTTTCCTCAGATTCCTCCTCTTCACTATGTTCAGCTTCCTCCTGTTGCACCTAAAAAAGAAAAGGAAACCCTTACAAGTTAGAACAAAATGATCAAAAACACGATATAAACTGAAAATATGAAAGAATTATTGCTAATCTAGAAGGCACAGACTTCTCCAGTAGCTGAAACTAGCAATATGGGGTTTAAACAAGACAGATTCAGAAAGAAATGTTAGCAGAAGATAATGGTTGACATGCATCATGAAATTATATAATACCAAAAGCTATCGAAATAGCCATCTTAGACTGTCAAAAATCATTTCATTATTTAAAGTTTTATCGAGATATATATATCAGCAATCAAACAACAGCATTTTCAGTGTATTAGATACCCCTAACAAAGGTTTGTTACAAATTATGTTCAGAACTAAATTGTGAGCTTTTTTTTCTTCATTTCCATTCTCTCCTCCATAAACCGAACGTGATACCCTATCATGGTTTATATTTAATACAAGTACTTGAAAAATATTAAATATACCCCAAAACCAGATAGATAATCAAGAAGGGAGATGCATGGCACGTTTGGTTAGAGATGTTGAGATAAGTACTTCCCAGCAGAAGTAAAATTAAGAAGAGTTCTATGCATGTAACGATCAGTGCCATTATACTGACAGTGCCAACAGCGACCAGATAGGGTTATGACAATAAATTACTTTTTCATAAAAGTATGAAAGAATATTATTATCCTCATTTAAGTAGCAAAACAAACATCCAACCTGTTTAAAGGTGCGAGGACGAGCCGAAGAGCCAGCAACTGCAATTATGTTAAACAGGAACATGTTACTTTAAAAAGACGACAGAAAGTAATAGCAAAATAGACAATCTGAAAACAAGGACTTCAAATAGATCTACAATAGTTTGTATTCTTCAAGCCATATGATCTTTCTAGGCCAACTAAACATTGTCAACTCTAGGTAAATAGGAAAACAACCATCACCAAACTAAAAACCTCCTAAGAGGAAATAAGTAACTAGAAGCTAAACATACATAAATCATAAAAAAATTCTCTAAAAAATTATAGTATTTTCTACAAGTACTGGTGAAGAATAACAAGCAAAAAGAATATACTGAACAGAAGTTAAAAGTAAAGTAGCAAATCATGCAAGCAGCTTCTTTCAAGTAACTTAATACATAGATTGTGATTCCACAATAGTGCACTAGATTTCGAGTGGAAAATGAGAAATAAACAAATACAATAGCTAACAACCACCTTCAGCCAGAATTTTCCTCAAATTGAAAATTCAAGTGAATGGATTATGTGCCCTCTTAACAAGCATAAATTGGTGACCAAAAAGCCTACAAATTTTCCTGCTGAAGATATAACTATTAAAAAAATAGGAATCACATAAAACAAAAAACTCAAAATGAGGAGGGTAAAAATAAGGCTCTCTTAGTTAACCTCTTACAATAGCAATAAAATCACCTTTGTATTTACTAATATATATGCATACAACAAAGTCCTTGTTTTACTATGGTAGTGCTTCTCACCATAACATCTTAAGTCCTGACCCCAAAGAGATTACAGGGTGGATTTGAATATTTTTCCCAAGGAAATTGAATTTGCATTTTTCTTTTATACAATCTAAAACAACTGCAACAACTACAACAAGCCATTATGTCAACCACATGGGTTGCCAACTAAAAAGGAAGGATTAAAGAAATGTTTGCAATTCAATGAAACAGCAGTTTCCAACAGCGAAAGAACACTGGAAAAATTCTATGGGCAAACTGACACATCAAAGGATTTCATTTTCTTGTAAATAGGACAATTCTTAGTGAAGCACATCTCTTTGGAACCATTTAGGAGCAAAACATCCATGTTCAGTTAAAAATGAAATCCATATAATGAACAGAACAAACTAATGATTTAAAAATCGCCAAGCACGAAAAGGTGCCAAGGTCCCAAAATACCTAAGACACGCGAGGACCTCTGAGATATTAAAATATAAAAATATATAATACAATTGATAAATATGATTATATAAATTAAAATACGACATTAAATTAAAAAGATCAAAGTACCAAGTCACATTATCCATCTTCTAATAACAAAAATGTTAAAAGACTCAAACCAATTAAGGTTTACATAAAATTCAATCATCATATATCGTCATCTTTCTCTTCATCTTGTTCATCTTCGTTAAAATATGTTTCCTCCTCTTCGAAAATGACAAGAGAAGAGCTTGAGGCTTTTACACTCCATTTTCCCTACATTATCTACCTTGTACATGTCCGTAATTCTCCAACGCCTGAGGACCACATCTCCCCATGTCAAGTTTTCATCTTCAAATACAAGCCTCATAGAAAAAATAAGAAATGTGTTGAATTATTTTCCTCTTATTTTCTTATCACAAGCATTACTTATATTTATTTGTTTTAATTTTCCTCCTACTTGCTCTTGTTGCTTCTTTCATCCTTGATACATATATAAGTCCATTGATCCCTTTTTGCCCTTCTTAACAACCATGGCTTCTTTTTTTGTCATATATTCTTTTCCCACTTTGATTGACACTTATAGAAATAATCTTCTTCTTTATCATTACTGGTATGTTCAACATTATCCTCTGGTAAAATCTCATAAGATTCATCATTTTGAGTCTTTTTTAAATCATATAAGGCAGTAACTCTTCTTTTAAATCAGGTGGACACTTCTTGCAGGCTTGATGCATTCTTGAAATTTCCTATTAGATGTTGCTTTGCACGAAAAATATCACCTCTAGTAGTCTTATCACAAAGGATGCAAGTAACTACATTAAGATCTTTGGGATCTTTTAAATAATTGTATTTCCAAACATGATCCTTTATTAAATTTGTTGAAGAATATTTTGAATTGCTTTATACAATTGTCATTAATCGTAAAACCCTAATAATAATTTTAAATAAATGGAGTTTATAGTGTTAAAATCTAAATAGTATATTATCAATCTAGATAAAGATTATTTTGTATAGTTAACAATCTATTGTTAACAATAGTTAGAGAGGGAGAAAAGAATTGTTATTAATGATTAGAGGGGGAGAAAAGTGTCACTGATGGTAGAAAGTGGGGAAGGAGAGAGCAGTAGTGATGGAGAAACTTACGAACAAATACAGGAGGAAGCTGTGGATGACAGCAACGATGGCGAAGGAAGCTAGAGATAACAACTGCAATAGCGAAGGAAGCTACGAACAACTACAGTGACATTGACAGATGCTGCGTACAACAGCTGCGCCAACGACGAAAGCTATAGATGGCAATGTCGTAACTGAGGAAGTTGTGGTCCTCTCCCTCAATAGTGGAAGAAACTGCACACTGAAGTAACCACGATGGAAGGAAGCTACGAACGAAGGCTAGGCCGTCGAACCCATCCATCAACAACAAAGGAAGCCTCAGTCTGCCATGTCTATGGCGAAGGCAACGATAGAAAGCATCAACGGGGAAGGCAAAAGCTGTTGACTTTTGCGGGTAAGAAAGTGGCTAGTTGGTTCGATCAAACCAATTAGCCACTGTTGAAATGAACCAAACTTAAAAGTCCAATTCGTTTGCTTCATTTGAACCAAGCGCTCGGTCGAGGCTCTCGACGCTTGGGTTCAGGCAAGCACCCAAGCGACGCCTCACTGCAGCGTGTCGCCTGGTCTACCCTTAGGTCATCGGGCCTCACCTCGTCTCGTCCGAGCGCCTAGGTGAGCACTCGAGCACCTATTTAAACTGCTGGAACAAACTATATGGCTTCTTTTCTTGGCTTTCGTGAAAGAGTATAATTAAAGAATGATATATGCAGTGACATAAATACCCTGTCCAAGCACTTGTGAGAAGTGATTCTATCTTACAATCCTTGTACTCTCCCTTTGTCTCTTTGTCACTGAGTTTATTTTTCTTCCCCTCTGTTATTGAATTGTTGGAGATCTAGCTTAAGTGTTATGCTCAATCTATGCAATGAGCTTAATATAGATCACCATGCATAGTCTTTGTTGTTCAAGCAACATGACTTTAGATCAGATAGAAATAGTATTGAAAAAGCAACCAAACAACAAAAATATTGAGGCCTTAAACAGATACGTCTATTTGGCAATGAAGTGATCCGATATAGGCTGACTTGCACCTACATTTGATGATAAAAACTAATCTCAAGATAAAATTTGTTAGGACCCCAGCCAAGTCGGGTCCTAATCAATTGAGTTGAGTCTAGATTGGGTCTTGTTGGCCGACCTAGACCTGACATTAGGTCAGCTAGGAAGAGCTTTAAGTCCATTGTAAATAAATCAACCCAAAATCCTAGTAGGGTTAGGAGTCGACTGAATTGGAGTCTAGTTAAGAGTCGGAGTTGGATTCGGGTCGGGTCAACCAAGTCAAGCTTATAATCAACCCAATTGGCCACCCATCTTGACGAGGGGAAGTTGGTTAGGGCTGAGAGGAGGAGACTAGGGTTAAAGAGGAGTTTCACTTAGCTTGGGACTCTCTCTAAGGTTTAAGTAGGAGTTTGATTAGGAGTTGGAGTCTTATTAAGAAGAATTATACTAGAAGTAGGAGTCCTATTAGAATTAGGGTTTGAGAACCCTATATAAACTCTTGTAGCCACCTTTTTTTATCAAACAACATATCAATCTTTTTCACCCATTATGGCCAACTACCAAGGAGGGAGGAACCCTTATAGTGTTCCAAGGAGGGCTGATCCCCTACAGAGGTCAACCCAAGCTTAGAATCCTGCAGGTTCTGACACTTAGTATCAGAGCCACGTTCTTGGCACCTCACTACTCTTCAACCTTCGCCGCTGCCATCCAGTCGCCCATCATCTTCTCAAGCAATTCCCATAATTGTTAATCTCATCACTGACTCGCCGTCAAAAATCACTCCCTGCAGCAGATCCATCATCTACAGCCTCCACCAAAATTCAATCAGGTTCTGGTATCTACCTTATGTTGTTGCAATTAACTTACCCAAAAATCCAAAAAAATAGTTACATCTACTATTGTTATAATCCTTGCCATCCATCTATTTTGCTGAAAAAATTGTTGGCCGAAATAAAATGATGCAACGATGACGTTGACGCAATTTTTCAGCCGCCTACTACTTTGCTGTCATGTTTTTATGCCAAAGAACTCACTGCCATATTCTCTTCAATACTTTGCATTGTTCTGGCCTTCATCATCAGCTCTCTCGCTGTAAAAACTTATTGTTGCAAAGTTACCATCTTTATGACGAAAGTTGCGCTGCAAAATCACGATCGCATGCTGCTGCCACATCCGATCTTGCTGCTATATTCACAACCATATCGCAATATCTATATCGTTGCTATCCTTATTGATTTTGTGCTGCCATATTCCTCATAATACTGCTGCAATAATGTTGAAACTTTCGTCGTAAAACTGCTATCTTTTGACGAAAAATTCTGCTACCATACTTTTCGGTGTTTCTTGTTACATACACAACCGATCTCTGATGAATCTGTTGCTGCCACCTACATCAACCCTAAGGCACCCCTTTAGCCTTGAGACGCAACCGTCGTAGCCCACTTTTAATCTCTACAGTCGGCCCAAACAACAACGTAAAAACTGTTGCAATGATCTTCCGTCGTTGATGCAATTTTCTAACTGTATACTATCTTCGTACCAATCTTGATGCTATATTTTATTGCTATATTCTCGTTATTATTTTACATCGGCTTGGCTTTCATCGTCACCTGCTCTTCGTTGGAATCATCTATATATTGTTTGCACGCCACTGAAACTTTTTGTCGCAAAGTCGTTATCTTTACGATGAAAGTTGTGATGCAAGATTGTCGATATTTCTTACTACACATCTAAATCGTCTTTGCCGACTTTGTTGCCATCGATATTTCTACCTATTTGTTGCCATCCTCCTATACTTCTTACTAGCAAAATTACACCAAACCCCTCGACATACTGCTTGAATTCATTCGTCGTAAAACTACTACCCGTGACGAAGAATTCTGCAATCTTTTCCCAGGCACTTCTTGCCGCAACCTGTTAGGACCCTAGCTAAGTCCGACCTATCTATTTAGGTTGTCATGTTAGTCGAAGATAGTTATGGGTCGAGTGAATCTCATCAAGTCAGTTATGAGTGGTTAGAATGATTTTTATCTTCAGTTGGGATTGAGTCAATTATTATTTTCAGTTATGAGTTATCAGTTAGTTAAGAGTTCAAGTTAGCGGGACTCTTAGCAGAGCCCTATAAATAAGATTGTGAACTCTTTTATGAAAATCAATCAATGAAGCAATTATGTTTTAGCCAATAGGCAGAAACCCTAGGAGGTAGATCCCCTCGAAGTGATCTAGGAGGCCCGATCCCCTCGACGAGATCGATTATCCCTCTTTTCTACCCTCTTCCTCCACGATAGAATCATAAGGTTCTATCATTTGGTATCAGAGCAACGTTCCTTGACATTTCGCTGTTACTGTTCATCATCCGCATTATCGCCCTTGCCATCATCAGTAAGAAAGAAAAAAAACCGCCAGCCATCTCTCTTCCTCCCCTTTCTTCCCTGTCGCCGCCTCCTTGCTGCCACTGCCGCTGCATCCCCTGCTTCCCTTGCTCTCAGTCGTGCCTTCCTTCCCCTGCATCTCCACCACCACCACTGCCAACTGTCGGATCCAGCGCTGTCGTTTCTTCTCCCTCCAGCGCTGCCCAACCTCTTCCCTGCAGCCGCAGCCAACCGCCGACCTTCTTCACCGCAGCTGCAGCCAGCTCCGGTCGACAGCCGCCGCTGCCACCCATCGTTGGTTGTTGCTTTCTTCTCTTCCCAGCCACCTTTGCAGCAACCGTTGCTTCCTCTGCCTCTTTTTCTCCCCTACCGCTGCAGCCAGCCGTAGCACCCGCTGCCATCACCCTCTGCTCCTCTGCGCAGCCACGTAAGCCACCGCCACCGCTCGCAGCCCTCATCGCTACCACACAGCCGCAGCCAAGCCCTCCCCTGCAGCAACAGTTTTTAGCCGCTACCATCTCCCCATCTGTCGTCTACAGCCCCACTCGTCGGCGCGCACCCGTGTCTCAGCCTCTATCGGTGTTGTCGTCGCCCCCATCAGCCCGCCTCCCCAACTGCAGCCATTGCTGCTATCGCCGCTACCTCTTCCTCCCTGCCACTGCCCACCGACGCACAGCCTTGATCGTCGGTCGCTGCCTTCTGCTCTCAGTTGCCGACTGTCACTGCCCTCAACCTCTCCATCGCTCCTCACAGCCGCAGTCCCTTCCCTCCTTGCTGCCAACATATTGAACAAGAAGGGAACACATCTTTGCTGTAGCCATAATTAAAAAAAAAAAAAAAGAGAAGAAGAGCACCACTGCCACGCTGCTCTTCCCTTTCTCCCTTGCCGCAGCAACCGTTGTTGTTGCCTTCATCCCCACGGCCATGTACAACAGCGTTGTCGTTGTTGCCTTCCGCTACAGCGCACAACCCTCACTTCCAACAATGCCCTCTGCCGCTGTGCAGCCTCTCCCTCTGCAACAGCCACTACTCTGCTTGTCGCCGTTGCCTTCCTCCTCAATCGTAGCCTAATCCTACTGTCATCCTGCCCGCTACAACCTCGACAACCTCGTCCTAACAGCAAAGACCGATGGATGCAAGATTTGACGCTTTCGAAGCTCGCATAGACAATAAATTGCAAGAACTCCTCCGCGAATTTAGAAGAAGTCAATCAAAGAGCCCCAACAAACCTCAGCATAATGAAAGTTTTAGTCTCAAAAGGAACAGATCTAAAAAATATGACCAAGGGCAAGACACAGGTAACCCACGCATGGAATTTCCCAAATGGAAAGAAGGAGACCCAATTAGCTGGATCTCACGTTCTGAAAAGTTTTTTCATTTTCACAGGACTCCGGAGGAATCAATGGTGGAGATAGCTTCCACACAACTCGAAGGTGATGCGATCCAATGGTATAATTTGTATGAGACCTATCACGGAGTCCCTTCGTGGGGACAATTCAAGAGAGAGCTCTTGATTCGCTGGCGGACCACCGAAATACAAGAACATTAATGGACAGCTCGCCAAAATCCATCAGGCTTCCACAATACATGAGTAGCAGAGCAGATTTGAGTACCTGTCGAACCAAACCCAAGATTGGTCTGAGATACAATTGGTGAGAAAATTTACTGAGGGACTTAATCCTGAGATTCAGTGCGAAGTTAAAGCTCGTCATCCCCGCACCATGATAGCAGTCATATCATTCGCCAGTCAGCATGAAGGAAAAATCAATATAGACATTTGTCGGAACAGAAGCTTCAATAAACAGGAAAAATCAATAAAGGATGACTTCAAAGTGGTCAATATAGAAAAGCAGCTTTTGACGATCGAACCAACAAAAGAAGAATAAAAATTAACAATATGGAGTCTGATAATGAAGGCTGTGATAAATTGTTGACAATTGAGTCAGTTGGGATTGAGTCAGTTATTATTTTCAGTTAGGAGTTATCAGTTAGTTAAGAGTTGAAGTTAACGAGACTCTTGGCAAAGCCCTATAAATAAGACTGTAAACTCTTTTATAAAAATCAATCAATGAAGCAGTTGTGTTTTAACCAATAGGCAGAAACCCTAAGAGGTAGATCCCCTCGAAGTGATCTAGGAGGCCTGATCCCCTCGAAGAGATCAATTATCCCTCTTTTCTACCCTCTTCCTCCAAGATAGAACCATAGGGTTCTATCACAACCACACCAAACCGATTGTTGCCCCCAACAGCAACCCTAAACCTTCCTTCCCAGCTTCAAACCACTACCACTGAAACCCTTTCCAACCCCCATAACACCCTAAAACCGCAGCACCAATAGCAACCTAAACCGCAAATTATCAATCCAAAACCACAACCTTGATCCATCGCCCTTTCGATCACCAATCTCCACCAAAACCATTGTTGTCACCAACAACCCTAAGCCATCCCTCTAATCTTAACCCTTGGCCATCATAACCCCTATACGACCCCTACAACAACTTTATACCACAGCCCCAACATCAACCAAAAACAGCAAACTATCAACCCCAAACCACAGCCATCTACCTATGATCTATCATCTTTTTCAACCACCTAGCCATCCAACCAATCCCTACCCTTAACCAAACAACAAAGGGAGGCCCTCGACATTACAGATCTGGAGTCTTATGTCATGACATCGGTAGATCTGATTGGTGTCAAGTTGGAGGCCTTCGAGAAGCGTATAAAGGACAAAATACGAGCTCTTTTCGCGGAGTTTAGATTAGGCCAATCACCGAGCTCAAGAAGATCATAGCGTGGCGACAGTTCTAATTGCAAGGAGAACCCACCAGATAACGAGGAACAAGCGACAAACTCATCGTATCCATGCATAAGGGTGGACTTCCTTCGATGGGAAGACGGAAGCCCGACCGGGTGGATTTCATGCCATCGATCTAGGAAGAGAAGCTATTTAATAGTATGATTGGTACAAGCACACCCACGGAGTCCCCACATTAAGGCAATTCAAGAGTGGGTTGTTGATCTGCTTTAGACCGATAGAGTACGAGAACACGAACGACCAACTCGTGAAGATTCGCCAAACCTCAACCGTGCAAAAATATCAAAACAGGTTTGAGCATCTTTCAAATCAAACTCAAGATTGGTCCGAAAAGCAGTTGTTAGGGGCATTTATCGAAGGATTAAAGCCAGAGCTCATATGCGAAGTCAAGGTGCGACAACCGTATACATTGAGGGCTACCAACTCCTTCGCCCACATCCATGAGGAATGATTGAACAACGATGCCTGAAGGACCGAGATCATGAACCAACAAGCAATCGTCAAGCCTTCAACCTCCCCTGCTGCCAACCAAACCTCTCAGCCCAAGGAACTTACCCGAGAAAAACTTTGAGAAAGATCGACGAAAGGACTATGTTGGCACTGCGACGAACCATGAAGTAGAGATCACCGCTGCAAAAGGGGAAAGCTTTTGGTGATTGAACCGATCGAGGATCCAGAACCTGAGGACATAGATCCCGAACTTGAGAAGGAAGATGCGAAGGAAGAACCGCAACCGACCATCAGCACCATACATACCCTAGTTGGCTACGCCAACTCGCAATCCATGAAGGTCAACGGATTCCTCAAACACCAGCCAATCACCATTCTTATCGACACCGAAAGCACCAATAATTTCATGGACAGCAAGGTTACTGCTTGATTAACTCTCCGAACTAAAGATTACAGCAGGTTCGATGTAAAAGTCATAGATGGTTGAATCCTCAACTGCAATCGAACGAGCCCTCGGGTGAAACTAGTTTTGCAAGGCCAAGAAATCACCGCGAAAATAGGTGATCCTACGAGAAAAGCGCGGGGACGAAGTATCGACTGTTTCTACGCAACGCATAGAGAGGATGCTACACAAATTGCATATCGACTTCCTAATATAGCTTCAAGGGCTGCCAACGGAGGAATCAATGATGAACAAAGATCCAAACCTCCCTCATTGCTTGCTGAATTTTTAAATGAGTTTGCTAAACCGACAAAACTGCCCCCTACCCAACCGCATGACAACCGCAAGTTCATGGAGGATGACGACAAGATGAACGCTCCCCTCGTGACACTGCTGAAAAAAGATCTTCCTCTTGTCGCATGAAGCTACAGTAGCCTTTGATTCCCTCACGATTGCGATTCCATTTACACCAGTGCTAACTTTACCCGACTCCAAGAAAGTGTTTATAATCAAATCTGACGCATCGAAAGTCGAAATTGGTGTTGTCCTCATGCAAGATGGACGACCCTTAGCCTACATCAGCAAAGTCCTCTCTTCATATCACCTGAAGCTTTCAATCTACGACGAGGAGATGCTGACCGTTGCTGAATTTATGACTTAGTATGATACCGATCAACGGCACAAAGGAGAGACGGTAGCAAACACGGGAAAATTGCAGCTTCTACTCACTCCAAACTCAGATCGGGCTCACATTACTATGGACTTTACCAGAGAGCAGCCACCATCTCAGAGGAAAATCCAACTACATCTTCAGCCCTACCAGCAGGAATCTATGAAGACTCGAATCTCAAGGAAATGGTCTCCCTGTTTCTTTGGACCCTACAAAATTAAAGATAACATTAGAGTTGTGACTTATGGATCGAATCTACGCACCAATTCAAAAATACAACTGATCCTCCAAATATATCACCGCAAATGAAAGTTTAGAGAGGATGACTCAGCCCAGATCCACCAACCGGACATCTTGCCTAATGAGGAGATAAGTCGATGATCGCGTGGGATCGTAGGATCGCGATGTACCACCGTCCAGACACTACTACCACTGATGGAGAGATACAAGACAATGCTAGACCGTAGGACCATAGTGCGCCTACCGTAGATACCACGAGGAAGCTTCAAGAGGAATTATAAAGCAGTACCCAAAGTTCATGGAGCCTCAGCCTTGAAGACAAGGCTGATTTGAAGAGGGCGGTCTGTTTGGACCCCAGCTGAGTCGGGGTCCTAATCGATTGAATTGAATCCTTAGATTGGGCCTTGTTGGTCGCCCTAGACCTAACATTAGGCCGACTAGAAATAGATTTTAGTCCATTGTAATAAATCAATTTAAATCCTAGTAGGATTATGATTCGACTAAAGTGGAGTCTGGTTAGGAGTCGGAGTTGGATTCGGGTCGGGTCAACCAAAGTCAAGCTTGTAATCAACCTAATTGGTTGAGCGAAAGTCGACTAGGGCTGAGAGGAGGCGGCTAGGGTTAGAGAGGAGGCGGCTAGGGTTAGGCTGAGAGGAGGCAGCTTGAGACTCTCTCTAGGGTTTGAGTATGAGTTTGATTAGGAGTTAACGTCTTATTAAGAAGAAGTTTACTAGAAGTAGGAGTCTTATTAGAATTAGGGTTTGGGAACCCTATATAAACACTTATAGCCACCCCTTTTCATCAAGCAATAGATCAATCTTTTCAGCCATTGTGGTCGACTACCAAGGAAGGAGGAACACCTATAGAGTTCCAAGGAGGGCCGATCCCCTACAGAGGTCAATTCAAGCTTAGAATCCTACAAGGTTCTAACAAAATTGTTTTATGGTTACAGCATCACTATCATCAAGAACTATTAATTGTCATGCTTTCTTCCAAGTTACACACATATATAAATCATTTTTTATTCACCCTTCAATGAACTCGTACGAGGTTGCCGGCCCACTTGGATTAACCAAAACACTAAAAGCATAGCCCGGGGTTTCTAAAACACGGAGCTACACTGCATCGGTATGTGAAAAGCCTGGTTGATAAGCCATCCCCAACCACTCCGCAAGAACTAACGCCTTCCCACAATTATTCCAATATCCGAAAAAGAGCTGATCAGCCGAGTACTAATCGATGGCATGTTCAAGCTACGGCAATATTTTCCTGGATACACCGCGTACCATCCAAGGGAAGTGTAAGATCTACACAGATCACAAATAACAAAGAACTCCGTGACGTGATCAGATCACGCTACATCAGATGGAGGATAAACCAACAACACACAAGAAACTAAAGAAAAACGAAGATCCGAGAATGGGAACGAGAAACATCCATAAAACCCTAGGTATCCGAAACAGAGGCAGATCAAAGAAAAATACCCATCTCTTCGAGCGTGGAGAAGTTCCTGCGGCCGGTGGGCTTGGCCTTGAACCTGCCTCTCCCCATGATCGTCCGCGATCTGGCGCAAGCGAGGAAGGATGACTTCTCCGATTCTCTGGCGCTCGGTTGGCCGATCAGCGAAACCCTACGCACCTCGTCGCCCACACGTAACGCCCCCTTCTCTCTCTTTCGCCGCACGGATTACTGGCATGTATCCACCGAGAATAAATCGACCCAAAAGCTTTTATAGCGGGAATCCAGCGGTGCCCCTTTTTTATTTTTTATTCATTTTCTTTTTTGCCTGATCGTAATTGAGGAAAGACACATTCCCATAAAAAATTACTCGTTTTAGCTTTTTCAAAAGAAGGCTACTACTTCCAAAATCCCAATAATACTCCTCCTTTGTTTTCCAAAAGGTATATATTTAAGTATAAATAGAAATTACATGATATTTATGATTCTGTAAAAACAATAAGAATATTTGAAATGCATTTCATAACTACATATTTTTAGTATAAATATGATTTTAAATTATTAAAATGGTGTCATCTTTTCAAAATTTTGATATATTGTATGCAAATATTTGTTAAAATATAAATATCTATAATTTATGTTGATATATATGTTTATAAGTTTCCAGTACTTTTATGTTCAAAATTAAATTTTATTTCTCAGTTTTGTTTGTTTAAGTATTTGTAAGTCACCCAATTATAAATTTTGAAACCTATTCGAAGCTGAATCAGTTTAAAATTCATCCAAACAACCAAAGTCAAGCCTACAAAAAATAAAAACATGAAAGGGTGAGAACAAAAATTGGCATCTTTTGAGGGGTAAAATTGAATCGATCCCATTTGTGTAACGTTTAGGTTGTTAGTTCTATAAAAATAATATAATTGAGATAATTAGACTCAAAATTCAATATATATTAGTTTATCTAATAATAAAGTTTCATATAACTATCTTGGTTTCTGAACAAAATCAATCAAATAAAAAGATATTAATATCAATTATAATATTTTTGGTGCCTCTATCAGAATGTAAATAAAATCAATATCAAATTGAAAATAATTCATATAGATATGTATTTTTGTTAGTTTGTCAGTTAAGGCCCATTTTAACCCTGCTAGCTTTTATCAAGGATCACTTAAGTGTTTATAATTTTTTAGTATCTAAAATAATTTTTATATTTTAAAAAACTTAATATATAATGCAGTGCTCATGTGGCATATTGATTTATAATAAACTATTAACTTTAATTATATGTATAATTTAAATTTATTAAGAATGATTCATTTTAACTCATAGTTTTGGTCATTAATCACTTAAGACTTTATGATTTTGATTATGTTTAAAATAAATTATATATTTTTAAAAATATAATATATAAGCTCATCTTAGCAAGTCTTAGTTAATAAACATTAGAGTCTGGTTACATGATGTGCTGACTCATAATATTTTTTTAATATAATGACACATATAATTCTAATTAAAAAAATCTATATTATCAAGGAAAAGTGAGCAATGAAGGTCGCAACAGCGAAATAAAGGCAAAGAGATAAAATAAGAAAGGCCAAAGGCAGAAGTGAGAAAGAGTTGGACCACCACATAGGCATGGTGAGTGGGGTCACAAAAGATGACAAAGTGAGAGGCAATTTGGACTAAGAGGAGGAAGATGGGTAAAAAAATTATTACGTGTTGAGCGTTGGACTGATCCATGCACATCCACATAAGGTAAAATCGAAACATAATGAGCTCATTGCCTATACGAGAGACGCTACGTACATATGACATCCTGGTATGCAACAATGGCTTAGTGTTATTGTTGCTGGTCGCTTCCACAACTATACCTTCTTCAGCATTGGTAGTGGTTTTAATTTAAATTACACATGTTCTTATATTAATAATTTATTATAAGTCAGTACGCTATATAAATAAATTATATTATCTCTTAACTCATTCTTAAGGGAGGGACTTATATGTTATGTTTTTAAAAATATATGAGTTATTTTAGACATGAGCAAATCATAAGGAGTTAATGGTCCATGACCAAAATCATAATGACTAAAATATTATTATTATTATTATTATATATATATATCTTTATATTAATAATCTATTATAAGTTAGTATGTCACGTTTGTTAACTCAAACTTAATGAGAAAAATTTATATATTATATTTTTAAAAATATAAAAAATATTTTAGGTATGAGTAAACCATAAAAACTTAAATTGTTCATGATCATGTGGACCAGAATGACCATTAACCCATAAGAATAATAAAATAAAGAGACTTTTATGTTAATTTTGAATTAGGTTATAGGGCTGTTGCTACCTTATTCTAAATATTGTATATTTATTTACAATCTTTATACCAAAATAATATTATAAATTTATTATGATAAATAGATTCAAATCTTATTTAGAAACTTATTTATATAAATATTTTTTTCTTGTTGATCAATGAATAATAACAACCAAGCAGGGAGACATACGTCAATTTCATTTATTATATATATATATATATATATATATAATTTATTTAAGAATACTATAGATGATAAATTCGATTGATTCACCCTTTATAAATCGATCCATCAAATGTAATCAGTAATTGCTACTATAGTTATCTAAGTGGCATTTCAAGGATTAATTAGTGGTCTCTTCAGGAGATTTAAAAATGGGGCACATTCCTTTTGTTTTTTGTGTTTTGGGGAAAATTCGTCCTATATCGGATTCGGATTGGAATACGGAAAACTATTTTGATTCGGATTCCTTTTCATCGGGCCGTTATTGGATCGGATTCTACTCTAAATTCGATCCAATGCACCTCCCCATTGTATGGACAGATCGTGTGCGTGGAGGACAGCAGCCCACATCGCCGCCTCAAGCGAAGCGACTCATTCCAGCGCTGGTGCCCGACGCCAAGCCGCCCCCACATGTGCTCCTCTCTCCACGCCTCCCCGCTCCCCTCTCGCCCCCGTCGCGCACCAATCGGGCTATAAGCCGTCGCCGAGCTCGGAGGCATTCGTGCCATGTGGCGGCTCGGCGGTCGTCGGATCCGCACGCTGCGTGGGCCGGCGGTGGGGCTCAGGTCCGCCTCCACGGCGGCTGCGGCCTCGGCGGTTCCGTCGTGCAGGGCCGTGGTCTTGCCGCGGTTCGGCGGGCCCGAGGTCCTCGAGGTGCGTCCGGCCGTCAGCGTCCCCGATCTGAAGCCGTGCGACGTGCTCGTCCGTGCCCGCGCCGTCTCCATCAATCCCCTGGACTTGCGGGTGAGTTCTTGAAATACGAGTTTCCGCAACCAAATAATCGGTCGCCAGCCAAATGGTCGAATCTTATGTGATCAAATAGATAACTGGGTCATCTCGATGGAGCGTACTAAAATTTGCAATCGCAGATGCGATCCGGTTATGGCCGTGCTATTTTCGAGCCACTCTTGCCACTGATTCTTGGTCGTGATGTTAGCGGTGAAGTTGCAGCTATTGGGGCCTCGGTTTCTTCACTGGTTGTTGGTCAAGAAGTTTTCGGTGCGCTGCATCCGACCGCTGTTAGGGGTACGTATGCAGATTATGTCGTTCTCTCGGAAGATGAGCTGACGCCTAAACCGCCTTCAGTAACACATGTGGTAAGTAAGCTTGCTATAGATCATTAACAATTCAAACTTCTTGATGGTTTGCACCTTCCTCTATCTGTTTGATCGAGATCAAGGCTCTTGTCATGGGTTATTCAAAATCTTTCATCTGCATTTTTCTTGTACTAGGAATCATGAACTAGTATACCTTAATTCTAATCATGAACTAGTATACCTTAATTCTAAGTATAAATGATACATTGGAGGACTGTGAGCTACCATCTTAAGCAAAATGTTCATTGCCAACAACAATTAACGAGTGTACCCATGTATTATTTGTATACCCTGTCATCCTTGCTTTTATGTGTCTATTTTATGACAGTTCATGATCTGATTTCAAAGTTCTTCCTAGCAGCATTAGCAGTTGGATTCTTGAGTCACTAGAAAACACTCTGTTTCATTGAGCAATTAGGGAAGAGGTGTGGAAGATTAGCAATGATTCTTTCTTCTATTTATATTGTTTTAGATGCAAATTTCCTTGCACTTTTGTGAGATTTTAATTGTGAGTTTTGTACAAGGTATAAATTGTTTTTGTGATGCTTGAAGACTTCGCTCAGTGGATGTGACTTTTGCTTCTTCACCCTTCTCTTAGGCATTTTGGTCAAATTGATTGATGTCATTTTTAAGGTTTTCCTTTTTGACTTAGGCTGGGACAGGTGAATTTGATTTTCTAGCTATTCTGCTATTTCAATTTGTTTTTATTGCTTTAACATATTGATGATTCAAGTGTAAACAGCTGAAATTGCTCTTTCAAGATTGCTACTGCAAGGAGGGAGAATCATCTGAACTTACTATAGGTTTCATTCAGCTATTTTGAAGTGTGTGACACTGACATATCTTCCCTTGCCAAGTTATACCAAAAATGAACAGAAAAAGAGTTACTACTGTTAATTTGGAATTTAAGCAAAACCTATCTAGTTGCAAAATGGGTTATCCTTTGCGGTCCTTGTGAAATCTCAAAACAGAAACTCATCATTCATCTAAAATTAGAAAAAAATACTGTATAAATCAAACAATAATGACACTTATTATGCTGCAGGTGAAAAAATTAAGTCATCTTGATGGGTTATCTTATATATATTGAAAGTTGCAACAATTTAAAGATGCTATATTTTAATACCTTGGGGAAATCCGTGGATCACAATTTATCTAAGGAACCTTTGTTATTGTGCAGGAGGCAAGTGCTATCCCATTTGCTGCCTTGACAGCATGGCGTGCTTTAAAAAGTACGGCTCAAATAACTAATGGGTATGTCAAGTCTAATTGCTCGGAGCCTTCCCAAGGAAAATACAAATGTCAATTTGTTATTGGAGCAACTGATGTCTATTTGTTATGTTATAGTGATTATTGATTTTCAGATATAGACCAACAATTTCTTTTGCTGACATTTTTGCAGTAGTTGAATCTATTATGGTGTAGCCAAATAGTGATTGGTTCTGTGCTAAAATTTGTGCTTTTGTTTCTTATTATATGTGTGCACAATTGGCTGAGTATTCTAGAAAGAAATTACAATGTTTTCAAAAGGCAACACATGACAGTATAGGTGTGGAAGGATTGTTCCAATTTCCAAGCATCTTATTTGGTTGTTTCATGATACTTTTTACTCTTGTCTGCTTTTCTCACATCAAGCTTTAAAGATGATACAACCTTGTAAATGTTGAAGGCTAAGATGCTTAGAACTTTAGATGGTGTACTATTCAAACTCAAAAAGTTGCTAACTTGGCCACAGGAACTTACTGCTTCCTAGTTCAGTTCATTTTTTCCTTGCTATTATTACTCACTCTTTATTTCTGCAGTCAAAGATTGTTAGTACTAGGCGGGGGAGGAGCTGTTGGCCTTGCTGCAATTCAGCTTGGTGTTGCTGTAGGGTGCAGTGTATCAGCTACATGTGGAAGCCAAAGTATTGAGCGAGTTTTGGCAGTTGGTGCTGAACAAGCCATTGATTATACTGCTGAGGTAAATGTCGTCCTTCATTTATATCTGTCATTGTCGATCACTATGTTCCAGTTCATTAAGATAAGAAGAGTGTCTTATACCCTTGAGTAGTTTGATAAGATAAGATGCAGAACACATCCTCCATGTAAGTGAACATGAATGCTTGTTTACACTCATGTCCTAGTAGTTGTAGATATATTTGCTTGGTTTGTTTCTTACTTGAACATCATACCATAATGCATTTACAGGACATAGAGGTTGCAATTAAAGGACAATTTGATGCTGTTATTGACACTATAGGCGTACCTGAAACTGAGAGAACTGGCATCAATCTTCTGAAGAAAGGTGGACACTATATGACGCTACAGGTAAGCGGGATCTATTTTTTGTTAGATTAATGTCTTTTTGAGCCCCCATCCAACTTGCCTTTTTTTCTCTTGTTCCCATCTTTTTCTTAATGTTGTCATTGACATTGAAGTTTATGTTAATATCATAGGGAGAAACAGCTTCTTTAGCTGATAAGTATGGGTTAGCGATTGGTATTCCTGCTGCAACAGCTATTTTGCTAAAGAAGCAACTTCAATATCGGTATTCTCATGGAATAGGTATAAAATTGTTCCTCCATTTTTCAACTGCTCATGTTATTGATAACTAACCCGAAGGATAATGATCAAGGTTTACTATCAAAGTAATTCATGATGTTCGATTCTTGTTAGTGAGCTTGCTAAAAATTCACTTTTTTGTGAATATTCTTTGAGGTTGCGATTCAAGACCAACACCTGCTTGAGGTGGATTAGCTTGAGTGAATCTGGTATTAGGTCAGATTTGGTTCATGAACGATATAAATGGATCAGTTTCATGTTTGTTTCGTAGCCATAATCAGACCAAAATTATTTGGTAATTGATATGAAAATAAGTTGGTATTATTCAAATGGATTTGAAATATCAAAAGAAAACGAAAAGGACACAAGTACAGAATTTTAGAATTAGGATTTTTCAAAGATTCTCTAGTTTCTCTAGCTTGGATATTTTAATCAAATTTGATCTCTCTTCATTACATGTTCTTAATTGGTAATATCTTTCTGCAGTCTTATAGAACCTCCAGTTGTCATACTATTTGCCTGATATCCGGACGATCTCAATCTCCTTGTTGATGATTTTATCTTTTCCGTAGTTATATTACATTATGATAGATAAAATAGTGTTAGTTTATTTGGTTTAGGTTGGTTGGGAATTGCAATTTTCTAACCTTATTGTAGATGCATAAGGTTCAAGTTGTGCATATTTATGTTGATAAAGAGAACCTGCCCGAATTGCTCCACCCCTGTGCTTTTGTTTTTGTGAAGTTGACTAAAGATGAAGAGTCTAACCTGCCTAAGAGTTTTCAACAATGAGAACACAGTTAAGATAATTGGTTTTTCAGTTCATTGACTCTTTTAACACAATTGTCCTGTTGCAACTGTACATCATGATTAAAATTCTGGCGTTCTATTGTAGGACATTGGTACACTACAAGCACATTGTGTGATTGTTATGTTGTACTATTTCCGACAATGGTCCATCCCCCTTCTTTGTTTTTAATCCTTTATTTTTCTCAGAAGGTGAGATTCTCACCCGGGTAAAATTGCCAGAGTACCTAAAGTTCACTATTAGACTTTAAAATAAGGAAACTCACTTGAAGGAATGTAGCTCCAACTGTTGAGCTGCAGCTACTTACCACCATGGTCGATTTGATTTAGTTCACCCTTTATGAACTTAGAGGATTCACCATCGTTGATTTTGTCTGCATGGCATCTTAAGGAGATCACCTTCATCCAGTTGTAGTTACTTCACAGAGTTGTGCTTTAGAGGTGAATGCAAACTCCCATTATCACATGAGTTTTTGTAGAATTGCCATCGTCAAAGCGTCACATCTATTGGGGATTTTGTGGACTTTCTCGTCAAGAATGAAGATGAAAGCTTTCATCTAACATTACATGACTTTTTCTTTTCTTATATGTGTTCGATAAGGGTAATTTTATCATGGTAATATTCCAGAAATGTGATTCAATGTTGAAATCCTACGTAACACTGATAGATATGTGATGTTTAACCAGAATATTGGTGGACATACATGAGGGCTGATGCTGAGGGTTTACACGAGATCCGCAGGCTATCAGGAGCTGGGAAACTGAAGATACCAGTGGAGAAGACATTTTCCATTGCCGAAGTTAGAAAAGCTCATGAGATGAAGGAGAAAAGAATTATACCTGGCAAGGTGGTTTTGGAAGTCGACTGAAACCCCACCCCCCACCCCCCCCCCCCCCACCCCCCGGTGACGCATCTCTGCTCCGAATAAATCCTCCAGTGCTTGCTCCTTTCTTTTCTCTTCTGATTTTTTTCAAGTAGTAATAGGCGAAAAGAATATGTAATATCTCTAAATATCGCAAGACGAATCCAACCATCATTTGTAAAACATAGAATGTTAATTCATTCGCAGCTTGGTGTTAGAAACTGTTCCGTTCTCAATGAAGCTAATTGTGAGCAGCAGCAGCAGTACGAGTGCCCCAGTGACACCAAAATTGTCTCTCTTTTGTTACACTTGCACTGTAGGTAAAGAGACGATTCTCCACTCGTATCGATTATGGAGGGCGGAGTCATAATTGATGTCTTACAACAATATATCGATCTGAAACTGTCTTCATCCGCCAACCGGCAACAGAGCTTAGAGCATCGATTGCATGTACGAATCTCGTGCAACGAAGGCCAAGACCACGACACTCATATAGCAGCCACGAATCTCAAAGCGACTACAGCAGCGTACGGTCCCCACTCCCAACGAACACCACCGGGGAGCAACAGCGGCCGTGGGCGGCCCTCGCAAGCGACCGCGACCTCCACCAACGTTTCCACCTCCACGGCGGCGGCCCCGTCGCGGACCTCGCACACCGCGGGTTTCCCCCCAACCCCCAGCCGTAGGCGCCTCGCAGCGTCCCTTCGCCCCACTATCAGTCTATCACCACCGGGTTCTCGGCCACCATCCTCCGCATGACCCGCTCACCGGCGTAGCAAGAGGTAGAGGAGGAGGGCGATCGATCGAGACTGCGACATGGACGAGGCGTCCACCGCTGGCGGGGGAACAAAGGTCGGAGGATGACGTCACTCGAAGGTTCTGATGGCGTTAGATTCGAGTCATGGACGACATGGTTCCCAGGTGAGCTCGTGGCGCTGGTGATGTCCGCCGACGTTAGGTGATACTGGACTCCTGATCACGTGGCGTATTGGACCGTGGCCCACAAGTCCGTGCTCATCCAGGATCTATAGTCTTTCTCGACAAAGAAGAACCCATGTCCCACCATGATTTCGCGTGGCCCACAGCTTGGATTGGTCTCCGGGCGATAAAACCTGGATCGTGCCTGGACCCAGACAACCGAGCCGTACAAAGAAAACGAAACATGTGAGTGATGTGTCGGTAACCTTGATTGCGGCGGCGAACGGTGGCTGCACTGGGGAGTTTTAGGTCATTAGAGTCCACTGTGGGTTTCACTTCCGTCCATTTGGATTATAATGTTCCCCAATCGCAGCAAATTAACGATAACTAAGCATCTAAACCCAACGAAATAAATATTTTTTGAGATGTAACGAAGGAGTGAGAACCGTCAAAGGAAGTGAGAAGATGGAATTGGTACGTTTCCACGATTAAGTTCACGAAAACGGCACCTCTTCTCTTTTCCCTCTATTTATTTTTTTTAATCAATCATATTATATTTTTAGACCACAACATCATCAATCAATCATATTATTCCTCAGTCCACCGCGTGGGTGCGTGCGACTTCTCGTGACGCAGAGAGGTCGCGTTTGGTGGGGCCAAAGTGGGACCCATTTTCTTGTCGGGTCCGTGCTGCAGGTCATGCTCGTGCGAATTAATTATATCGACACATCATGTGTTAAATGTGTTAGGTATAGCCCGAGAGGATTTTGTGTTCGTGGATGGAATTCACATCCTAGCGTGACCTTTGATTCCTTCGATGTTGACTTCGGACCCCAATATCTCGGTGGGTGCATGAATTAATACTTGCACGCGTCGAACCAGTCTTGTGACTCCATCGGGCTATTGCTGATGTAAATGGTCAGAAAAGTGAAGAAGAAAAGGAAAAAAAAAAGTTAAGACCGTCAAGTTAATGATTAGGAATTATTGTGATGTAGCTTAAGTTTATTAATCATGAAATAAAATATCAAATTTATAGTATATTGTGCTCGGATTGGGCTTATCGTGTTCCATTCAGTTGGGCCTAATGGAGTAGTAATACAGGCGGCCCATCTTGCGGGTCCCACACTCCGCACGAAGACCGCTTGCCCCCTGCGACGTCCCAGGGGCAGTTATGTCCTTGTCCGGATCCGGATTCGGATCCTCAATGCACCCGATCCGAGTCCATCGGCCGGACACTCCAAACCCGACCCACCTGGGCAGCCAAGAGGCAGCGCACGCCACTCTCTCTCTCTCTCGCTATGCGACCCCTCCCGCACGGCACGTCGAAGAGAATCAAAGGTAATAAGAATGAAAGAAGTAAATGGAAAAATAAAGGAAAATAGATAGCGAGAGAGAGAGAGAGAGAGAATAACAGAAGAGCAGAAGAACAAAGCTCAAACCCAAGTCGAACGCCATCTCCCTCCCCCTCTATATATATATATATATGGATATATATCGCCATCTTTGATAATTCGGTTTCCGCACATAAACACAAGAAAGAGCGACGGGAAAAAAGAAAGGGAGAAAAGAAAAGAAGAAAACAAAAGGAGAATTTTATCCAGCCCATTCATTACCCTCGCTCACGGAAACGTGCTCTCGTTCCAAAAGAAGATCGCAAACCAACATGGATCATTTACTTTTTGTTCCATCCGTTCCACAGCGATCCCAAATCAAATCCCCACCCCCCGACTTATTTTTATTCCTCCCAATCCCTCTCCCCTCTTTTTTCTCGCAATTCTTATTATCATTACTATTTATCTCTTATTCCTTCCTCTCATTCGCCCCTTTTCTCTCCTCCTCTTCTTGGATCGTCTCTCTCTCTCTCTCTCTTTCTCTCTCTTCTGTCTTTTTCGGTTCCGCTGCCTGTTGTTCTTTGGTCTTCCGAATCCTTCGTTCTCTCTCCCGCCGGCTGCTATTTTCGTCGGGTTTTGTTGTTGCTGTTGTTGTTGCGTGAGTGCGATGAAACGGTGAACGGAGGGGGACGAATCGGTCTTATTGGCCGGCTCTTTTGCAGGATCTAGGGTTAGGGTTTGGGTCGCAGGAGATGGAGGTCGGGGAGGGAGGGGAGGAGAAGCCGCCGCTGCCGCCGGAGGGGTGGAAGAAGCCACCGGCGGAAGGCGGAGACAAGCCCCCCAAGAGGAAGATGAAGACCCCTTACCAGTTGGAGATCCTCGAGAAGACCTACGCTGGTTTGTGGATCTCCCCCACCCCTTGTATTAGGGTTTCGGTGCTCGATCGGTCTCCGATTGGGGTCGATCGGTTTTGTTATCGTTATCTTTGTTTTCTTTGGAGCAGTGGAGGCGTATCCGTCGGAGACGCTGCGGGCTGAGCTGTCGGTGAAGACTGGCCTTTCGGATCGGCAGCTTCAGATGTGGTTCTGCCATCGGAGGCTCAAGGACAGGAAGTTCCCGCCGACGAGGAGGCAGCGGAGGGACGATGACTCATTGCCGCTGACGCCACCACCGCCGGTACTGCCGCCTCCCAATGACATGTTATCCTCGGAGTCCGGGGGTGTTGGGTTGAGCTCCAGCCCCTTCAGTGGAGGGCTCGGTAGCAGCGGGGAGTCCAGGAGGCCAGTTCCGAGGGCAGCTGCGAGGATTGGTACAGATATGTCAGCTCTTGGGAGGCGGTATTATGACCCACAGGGGCTGCATCCTGCTCCGCCCTCCCAACTGACCATGGGAGAGCTCCGAATACTTGCATCGGTGGAAGCGCAGCTCGGGGAGCCACTGAGACAGGATGGGCCGGTCCTTGGTGTTGAGTTTGATCCACTGCCACCTGGTGCATTTGGCGCACCAATAGGTATCGCAAAAGAGATGATCAGTGTAACATTAGGTCTTTTTTGTCCTTTGCTATGGTTGAATAATCTTGTTGCATTTGCACTTTGTAACTTGCAGTTGCAATGCTAGTTTAGACATAAGTTGGTCTTGAGCACGAGTTACTTTCTACTTTTACTACTTTCAATGTTTGTTTCCTTTTCTTAATTAACTAGTTTTCTAACTTTTAGCAGAACAGTGTCTTATAGGTAAAAACTTATAACTGTAATTTACTGGTGCTTAGAATTTAGTTTGCAGAATCCATGATGGTATGTTTTTGATTTTTAGTTGTTGTAACTTGTTATGCATGTCCAATGTGGATCTTTTTATTTGGAAGAAATAGTGTTTTGCCTTGGCATGATATTAGTGAGGTTGAATAAAAAGAAGAACTGCATGATGGGTGTTGGTTGACGACTACAATTAACACCTTTGTACTCCTCGGGGAATCAGAGTTTGGTAGCACTACAAAGAGGCTTTTGCACTAGAATAAGGCTTTTGCTGATATTGCTTATATCACCAAGGTATCCTGGGCTTCTTGTATTGTCAGGACTCAGGAGACAGTTGCTTATAAGTGGCTTTACAAACATAAACACTAGGTCTTCTACATCATGATGCAGTTATTGTGCACTTTGGGGTCTTGTAGTATCGCACTATCATTACATGCCTTTAAGCAAGGTGGTATAAGAGTTTGGGGGGGGGGGGGGGGGAGATACTGAGGAAAGGAAAGGAGGAGCAGGGGAGGGAGGTTGTTTAAGAATGTATATCAGGAGCAAGCAAAAGACTGGAATGATAATATTGATCCTTGACAATACAAAAACTGGAGGGTTTGAGAAGCCTATTTCGGAGGAAGAGTTTGGGTCCGACTAACTAAAGCTGAAGCATTTGATAGGCAATTTAGATGGCATGTGCATGTGTGAAAATACAAACAGGCCAGAGTAATCATAGAACAAATTAGCATAGGTGTAAGTTGGGCCATCACTTTGAAGTGATGATTGTGCTAGATAATGCAGAATTGTAATGAGATGGTGGGTATAAAAAAAGATGCATTATTGGTCCCAAATTTGATTGTGATAACTTTTCTTAATTAGTAGGTTTGTGGCTTGAACACATGAAGTTCTTCCTCTTGTAGTTATTTTACCCCCTCTTGTAAGCAATCAATGATATTTTCATATACGTCACTCCTATCTTTCATATATATGGCTGTCATGTTGTTTTTCTTGTACTTTCTTTGTCTGATTGTTCTACTAGTAAGTTTATAGAACCCTTGGATCTGACAGGTTTGTTTGTTTGTTCATGTTATCCATTTAAGACTCCTAATATGTATCAATTTTTGTGGCTTTGATTCTGGTTTTCAGTTAGTATTCAATGTGATGGGAGGATGAACATATCTGTTTTAGCAATTAGGTGTTAGCTGCCACTTTATAGTTTCCTCTGTTTGCTGTTTAATTTGCCAATGATTGGTGGAGCTTCTTTATTTCATGTACAAGATTATGAAGACAGTCACCAAATGGTATCTTGTTCATTGGAAATCATCATTTTCAATGAGGACAATGGTCACTTCCTTGTTGATGTTCAAGTTTAGGTGTTGATGTGCATTAAGAATTAGCTTCATTGTTTTACAGACAGATTTCAGTTTCAGCAAATGTTTTCGGTGCACTATTTCTAAAAAGAATCTACAATCGACAATCATTAAAGTTATATTTTTTATAACTAAAGTTATCTTTCAGAGTTAAACTACTCTACTCTCTTCGAAGCTTTTACTTCAATTGGTGGTTTTATGTACTGGCAGTTATGTTCAGTTATATTTCAACAGTCTGCTGTAGCCTTTTTTTTTTGAGTTTTCTTGCTTATTTGTTTTAAATCATTCGACAGAAATGCCTGCACAACAGAATCAGACCGTGCGGCCCTATGATGGGAATATGTTTGAGAGACATGATGCCAAGACAATGAAGGTTTGTTGTCCCTCATTTTATGTCTTAGTGGAAATTTAATCAGAAATTGAATATTGTTTTTTAATTGTTTTATGCTTCCGGATCTTTATGATTGTGTTACTTTTAGTAGAGCGCCAGCCATGTATTGCTATATGATTTAGGTTTTATATTTTGACTCTTAAAGTTCTTGCGACTTCTCATGCTCTGCAGGGGTCAAGTTTCTTGTCTAGCATGGAACATTTGTTATCAAGTTCATCAAACGGAAAGAGGAAAACTACAGCTGGTGGTTCTCATATAATCCTTCCACAAATGAGTTCTAGAGCTCTTCATGAATATCAGTTTCTTCCTGAGCAGCCAAGTGTTCAGGCAGAGGCATATGACAGGATCTCTCAGTCTCACTATTATGATTCTCCAGTGGATGTTTCCAGTACCAGGGTGACATCTATACCTTCAGGTGGGAAAATTTTGCATGGAAATGACCAGGAGGCACCAAGTTATACTTTTCAAGGTCAAATGTCAAGTGCCAGCCTTTTATGTCACCAGGGCAGGCAGCAAACTATTCCTTCCATCTCAACAGACTGTGACAGTACACACAGTAACTCCTTTCAAGTTCCTGCAAGTGATACTCAATTTGGTACACATCAAGCTATGGGACTAGAAAACCCATATTTGTCATCTGATAGGAGGATTCTTCGTGATGAAGATTTTTCTAGATTGGAGAGGAAACGGAAGGTGTGTAAAATATCTAAATTTACCACTGTTACATAATTTTCTTGAACTAAACAATGTGATTTTTTGCGTTTGCCATATTCAGAGTGATGAAGCAAGGATTGCTAAGGAGGTTGAAGCCCATGAGAAGCGAATTAGGAAAGAGCTTGAGAAACAAGATATTTTGAGGCGAAAGGTGCTTCGTTGCTCAAAGTTTGCTTTTGATATGTTCAATATTTGGTACTGATACAAATTTATCAATCTTTAGAGGGAAGAACAAATGCGGAGGGAAATGGAGAGACATGATCGTGAAAGAAGAAAAGAAGAAGAGCGGATGATGCGCGAAAAGCAACGGGAGGAAGAGAGATTTCAACGTGAACAAAGGCGTGAAAATGAACGCAGGGAGAAGTTCTTGCTTAAGGAATCCCGGAGAGTAGGTTTTAAAACTATTGTTTAACGCTCATATTCTTTTAAATATTTTGCTAACATTTTTTTTGAATTTGTCAGGCTGAGAAGTTGAGGCAGAAAGAAGAAACGAGGCGTGAGAAGGAGGCAGCCAGACTAAAAGCTGCAACCGAGAGGGCTACTGCCCGCAGGATTGCAAGGGAGTATATGGAGCTTATCGAGGATGAGCGTTTGGAGTTAATGGAGTTGGCTACAGCAAGAAAAGGATTCTCTTCAATTTTCGCTCTCGACAGTGATACTTTGCAACAACTTGACTCATTCAAAAGTACGATTCTATTTCCTTGTTGAGCTCGGTTGTATAAATCATCTAGATCCATTTCCTTGTTGCATGTGAATTTGATATTTAGAAATTTTCAACAGTATTAATTCTGATAAAAAAATGATTTTAAAATTTCTTTTTGTTAACAATATAGCTAATTACTGCAGAAAATATAGCACAGTTTAATGCTTGAATATGTTCATAGAAGTTTAAGCCAATTTTGGGTTCATGGACCACTATCACACAAAGTAAACTTTGTCAATTTTAACTGCAGGTATGTTGAGTGCGTTCCCACCAAGTTCTGTAAGATTAAAAAGGCCTTTTGCAGTTCAACCTTGGGCTGATTCTGATGTGAACATAGCAAACCTTCTTATGGTGCATTTTCTAAGCTTACTTTTAGGCTTTATGCTTTCTTGTCTAGATTTGTTTATTATTCCATCATTAAGCTATTCTTTGTTGCATATTGCATGTGAATGTTTTACTTTTTTTAGTGGATCTGTTAAAATCACTTTTAAGAAGATCAACCTTCTAAAAAAAACAGTTATGTGTTCTTACAGATTTGCGTATCTTCTGTGGTCAGTATTTATTTTGTCAAATGGTCCTTTTTTTGGGTGTTCTGTGGTTGTAATATTCCCTGTTTATTTGTTCTTTCTTTGCTACAATATATTTTTTCAAATTTCCCTAACACATCCATTTTCTGCCATTTATTGGAATTTCAGGTTTGGAAGTTCTTAATTACTTTTGCTGATGTACTTGGGCTTTGGCCATTCACTCTAGATGAGTTTGTGCAAGCTCTCCATGATTATGTGAGTGCTCTCCAACCTTCTATACATTTCTGGACCTGGGATCTTGGTTTTGTGAACTCTGGAATTCTTTATGAACCTTGAATTGTACTCTCTAATTGAAGAATAATGTTTCAGTACGAATTTTTTATAACAAGAGGGATATATAATTGTTCTAGAGGAATTAAAATTCTGATTCACATTATGAAAATTGTTCTAGAGGAATTAAAATTAATTTTTAAGAATAAATTTGGTCTTATGTCGGGAAGATCAGCAATAGACTTTTTTAATTTATTGAGACAATTAATGAAAAAATAACAGAACAAGAAAGATTTGCATATAGTCTTTATTGATTTGGAAAAACTCTAAGATAGAGTGTATGATAAACCTATTATAGTAGGTTTTACATCGGAAAGGTGTATTTACTAACTATATAGATGCTATAAAAATGTATGATACTGTAGTCATTAGTGTTGAACTATAATAAATGTGCTTAGTGAGTTTTCAAGTCCATATAAACAGTCAATGGTACGTTCTTATCTTTTTACATTGGTAACAAACGAACATAGTGGTCATGCAAAGAATAAACCTCCATGTTGTATTTTGTCTGACGATGATATTATTTTAGCATATAAGAATTCAAATGAAATTAATGCTGAAGCTGAGTTATGGAGAGAGATATTGAAAGTAAAAGTTTTAAATTAAGTAGAACTAAGATGAAATATATGAGATATAATTGTAGCAATACTAAGAGGAAATTTGAGGATATATAGTTAAGCTAGATTAACAAGAAGATAGCAGTCATAAGTATTTGAATCAATTATTCAAGAGATTAATGAAAAAAAATATTTTTTTGCGAAGGATAAGTGACGAAGGCGGGATTTGGGCCTAGGACCTCGCGATATGCTATCGAAGTCTTTTCCAAACAAGCTAATTGACACCTTCATAGAGTTGGGTGGTGAGCTAAGTTAGCCTAGGATCTCGCGGGATTAATGAAAATATTGTTCATAGCAAGGATTGCCTTATCAAGCGGTAAGGCCCCATACCAGGTGGTACGTACGGGTATGTGGATCGGTATGTGGACCGCCTGCTATCGGACGGTACCCCCGCGCGTGGTACTCTTCCCCAATTCCCCCACGTGGTCCATCGCCCGCGTGATTCGTCGCCCACGGGTGATTCTTTGTCGGCGGGCGATTCCTTCTCCCCGTTCAGGGAGAAAGAACGAGGTGACATCGCTTCCTTTTTGTTTTTTAATATATATTATATTATATTATATTATAAAAATATTATATTATATCGTAATATACTGAGCGGTATGCATTGTATGTACCGATCGGTACCAGGTACCATACCGTACCAAGATAAACGGTATGCTGTTACGGACCGATACGAAGAACCTTGGTTTGTAGAGTAAAAAAATTGAACAGTGAAAGTGGAGAGAGTGCCATGAGTTTTGTGTGAGCACCATATGCCTTTTAGATTAAAAGAAAAGCATCATAATTTAGTTGGTGTTGTTGTTTCAATTGTTGCGTGGTTAAAAAGCAATTTATATAAAGAGTTTAGTCGGTGAGATGGGAATATTAAGATAGATGCATGGAGTTAGCATAGAGTTACTGGGAAACAAAGATAAAAAAATTTAATTCATGAATTATTACATGTAGCTTCAATAGAAAATAAGATGGAGAAATTCATTTAAGATGTATAGACTTGTGCTATGAAGATCAATAGATGTAGTTAGATGAGTTGAGACAATTAGTATTAGTGATACAGGGAAAGATAAGATAGAGTAAGCAACCTGTACTAGGAAGTAGGAACTATAAAAAAATAATTTTTCTTAATTTAATTAAGGATATCACTTTTGACAATGCTTAATGGTGGCAAAAGATCCAAACCAATTATATGGATAATACTGACCTCGCTGAGTTACTAATTATAACCATAATGTTTAAAAAGGGGGAGTCAAAGAAGCTTGACCATTTCTTTTGTGTTAAAGATCTAATACAAAATTTTTTCAGGACTCTAGGCTTTTAGGTGAAATACATGTTTCTTTACTTAAATCCATAATCAAGGACATCGAGGATGTTGCAAGGACTCCTGCTATGACACTTGGGGCTAGTCAAAGTAGTACTGCTAACCCAGGAGGTGGTCATCCACATATCATTGAGGGGGTATGTTCTGCTTTTCTATTTTGTTGAGTACTGGTTTTTGGTTGTTATCTTGATCTCACATTCTCATTTCTGCCTTCATTTGCTAGGCATATGCATGGGGTTTCAACATTCGCAGTTGGCAGCGCCATTTGAATTACTTAACATGGCCTGAGGTATTGCGGCAATTTGCTTTGTCAGCTGGATTTGGGCCTCAACTGAAGACAAGAAATGCTGAACGTGGATGTTTCCCAGATGAGAATGAGGTACTTACGCTGCATCAACTTTGAGAAAAGTATATTCATATAGGTTCTTTTCTTTCTGCAGTATTTCAACGAGATAGTCTGACCTTTGTTGATGTTTCTGCTACAATTCTTTTGTTTTTTTTTTGACTTATTACGTGAGACATCGATTGTATTATGTTAATTAAGCGTTTAGGATAAGTTCGTTTGAATGCCAAAAATTTCTCGATACATTTCATACCAAGGTTTGCCTTATCGAGCGGTAAGGCCCTGTACTGGGCGGTACGTACCGGTCCGCTAGTTGACAAACCTATTCCCTATGCGTTGCTCTTCCCCGATTGCCCCGTGCTATCCGTCGCCTGCCGGCGATTCTTCTCCCCGCACGGGGAGAAGAACGAGGCAACGTTGCCTTTTGTTTTTTAATTTATATTATATTAATATTATATTATATTATATCATATTATAATATACCGAGGGGTACATATTGTGTGTACCGCTCGATACCAGGTACCATACCATATCGAGATGAACTCGGTATGCCGGTACGGACCGGTATGGAAAACCTTGTTTCATACCACAATTGACTATTAAAATGTTGATCAGGATAGCAATTTGGTATGGACACGCATTTATAAATAACACAAAACATAGATGCCAAAATTTTAAATTTGAAAGTATAGAGTAAGAATTTATCGGGAGAAGATCTTCGGGCATAATTGTCTGAACTATGTTATACTTCCTATCGCTCACAAGTAGGGATTAATGCTCCAGTTTTACTTCTGCTACTTCTGTCCTTTCCACTGTCTGCCATAGTCAGTCACCTCAATGTCAATAATAATAGCAGGTGACTTCTTGAGCTTGTTTGATTGTAATTACAGCAACAATCTGTATTTTTGTGGTGCATCTGGTCGCGTCCATGTTTGAGCTGCCCTTGGGTGCAAACTGGAAGTGACTGAATTGGTCTCACTTGTGCAGACAGCTATTGTGGTGCAGCCACTGTCCCACCTCTGTTAGTTTGCATTCATATAGGAACCGTGAAGAGAAATTGAACTTTTATCTTATATAATATAGCCTAAGTTGAACTTGAGATATCTGATCCAAAATACAAATTACCTTCTTTCTTTATTCAATCATGATTACATGAAAATCATAAAAGTGGACTTTTTGTTAGTCTTATTTTTTATAAACTACCAAGATGTCTCGTTTTACTTGAAGATGTTAATAATTTAATTATATGCGAAACATTTTGAGGCTTTTATTTTCTTAGGAAAATGACCTATAAAAAATGAGTTTTTTGAGAGAAGTCAGTTGTACTTTCAAACAAGGTTTGCAATTTTGACTTGTACCGCCCGGTACGAGCGGTACATACCGGTCCATCAGGTTGTCGGAACGCGGACTGCCTGCTACCGGGCGGGTACCACCAAAAATCGACCGTCGGCGGCTGATTGAGGGAGAAATCGATCGTTGACGGCCGATTGAGGGAGAAAAAGGGAAGAAAAAGAAGAGGAAAAGAAAAAAAAGAGAAAAGAAAAGAAGAAATAATACCTAGCGCCCGCGAGCCGTCGCCATCCGTGCGCCATCGCTGCCCGCAGGCGCTTTTTCTCCCGCGCGGGGAGAAAGATCGAGGCGACGTTGCCCCTTTACCTTTTTTTATAAATATTTTAATATATTAATATTATATTATATTATATTATAAAAATATTTATATTATATTTTAATATATCGAGCAGTATGCACTGTATGTACCGCATGGTATGGTACCATATTGGTACCGCGATAAACTCGGTACACTGGTACGGACCGGTAAGTCAAACCTTGCTTTCAAACAAGGTTTGCAATTTCGACCTATACCGCCCGACATGGGTGGTACATACCGGTCCGTCAGGTTGTTGGAACGCGGACCTCCCGCTATCGGGCGGTACCGCCAAAAATCGATCGTCGGCGGTCGATTTCTGCCGTTGGCAGCCGATTGAGGGAGAAATCGATCGCCGACGGTCGATTGAGGGAGAAATCGACCTTCGGCGGTTGATTGAGGGAGAAAAAGGGAAGAAAAAGAAGAAGATGAAAAGAAAAAAAAGGGAAAAGAGGAGAAGAAGAAATAATACCTGGCGCCCGCGCGTTGTCCTCGCCTGCGCGCCGTCGTCGCCCGCGAGCGCTTTTTCTCCCATGCGAGGAGACGAAACGTCTCCCTGCGCGGGGAGAAAGATCGAGGCGACGTCGCCTCGCGCGTTCTCGCCTACGCGCCGTCGTCGCCCGCGGGTCGCGGGCGCTTTTTCTCCCGTGCAAAGAGACGGAACGTCTCCCTGTGCGGGGAGAAAGATCGAGGCGACATCGCCCCTTTACCTTTTTTTAAATATATTATATTTTAATATACCGAGCGGTATGCACTGTGCATATCGCTCGGTACTGGTACCGAGATAAACTCGGTACACCGGTATGGACCGGTAAGTCAAACCTTTCTTTCAAGTTTGAACTTTGAACCAATTATTAAATAAGGTAAACTCATTCAAGGTGGCTTGGGTATGCCCAAAGATGATCTGCAGTTGCATTGGTTATGCCTAAGGACTTGCCTTCTCAGAAGGTCTCTAAAAGGGTTGGACGAAAATCATTAAAAATTTAGTGGCATTGCTCTTAATAGGATTTAGTGGCAGGCTGATACACAATTAGCAGACATTGAACAGATGGGTAGGATCATAATTGGTTGTTGTTTATCGAGTTAAAATGCAATCCACTACAGGTAAGGGAATTTTGCCTTTGCTTACAGCTTTGTTTCATGCCGGAACTTTAGCTTTGATAGATGTTTGGATCAGGGATTGAAATTTTGTATCGAACCAATATACCGAGCATTGCTCGGTATGGTACGGTATGGTGTACCAAGCAATATGTATGTATGTATATATATATATATATATATATATGTATGCATATATATATATATTTATATAAAATATAAAATCAATATATAAAAATATAAAAAATAAAAACCTAAAAAGGAGGCGTATGTTGCCTCGGTGACGTCACCTCCTCTTCTTCTCCTTGTCGCCTTAGAAGAGGTAAGAACATGATCTCCATCTTCTCATTTATGGCATTCGGTGAAGATGTCGAAGGCCATAGACGTCTCCGGCCTTTGGCGAAGAATGCGACGAAGAAGAAGCCGCGCCGCTGCCTTGCCGTTACCTCCTGGATTGGGTTCATCGAGGGAGGGTGGCGCTAGATCGAGATGCGTCGAGGTTATCCTGATTCTCCCTCTTCTTCGAACGCCTTCTCTTTCTTCTTTCTTCTCCCTCGACGTTTCTTCTTTTCTCACCATAGCCAGGCTGATACTATCTGATGCTGCCCCATATCGTCTTGTACGGGGCTAGATCAACGGTAGGTACCACCCGGTAGCGGTCGGTCTGCATACCGGTATGTACTGTCCGCTATGTGCGGTATCTTCGAAATTGTAATCCCTGTCTGGATAGTTATAAGGTGCTGATTTTATCTGTGGTTTGTACTCTGATGACTTGCAAATATATTCAATAATAACTGTAGTAGAGTATGTATCTAATCTACGAAACCGCTGACCCTTGAAAGTTAAAACCTTAGTTGGCGACTTATGCAGCATGTACCTTTTGGTAATGGTGAAGCTAGTTGTTTATTAATGTCAAATCCATGATTTTTTGTTGTTTTAGTAGTGTTCACTAATCACAATGTGGAGTTACTACTAAAGTCTCAAGCACCATTCTACTTAGGGTAACGATGGGGAGGACATTATTTCGACCTTACGAAATGGTTCAGCAGCTGTAAATGCTGCTGCTTTGATGCAAGAAAGGGGCTATACTCATCGACGTAGATCTCGGCATCGGTTGACTCCTGGAACAGTCAAGTTTGCTGCTTTTCATGTTCTTTCTCTTGAGGGAAGCAGAGGCTTGACAATACTAGAAGTTGCAGACAAGATTCAGGTAAATGTCTTTTTATACGATTGCTTTTTTGTTTTTTATTTGTTTATCCAACTTTTGTTGCATTATCAGAAATCGGGACTGAGGGACCTAACCACAAGCAAGACACCAGAGGCATCTATTGCTGCAGCATTATCACGTGACACAAAACTTTTTGAAAGGATTGCTCCTTCAACATATTGTGTAAAATCCCCATATAGGAAAGATCCTGCTGAGGCGGATGCAGTACTATCTGCTGCTCGGGAAAAGATACAAGTATTTCAAAGTGCACTCTCAGACTCTGAGGGAGCTGAAAAGGATACAGAAGATGTAGATGATGCAGAAAGAGATGAAGATTCAGAAGGTGATGCTGCTGATGATCCTGAAGTTGACGATGTTGGCATTGATGCAAAACTAGATAAAGATGATCCTTTCACAAGTGAGTTAAATGATTCTAGGACATCGACTCTGCTAGGTAACGAAACAGGGGGAGAGATTGGAGTAATTCCACAAACTAATTTTGGCAATGTGGAAAAAGGTCCAACCATTCCTTCAGAGAACTCAACAATAGTGAGCACTTCGCATGCATCTCAGCTTCCTGATACCAATTCAAACTGCCATGAAGAAAATAATACTGACATGGAGGAGACAGAGATTGATGAAAACAACTTTGGTGAACCATGGGTTCAGGGATTATCTGAAAGTGATTATTCTGAACTGAGCGTTGAAGAGCGCATAAATGCACTAGTTGCTTTGATAGGAGTGGCTATTGAAGGAAATTCGATACGTGTAGTTCTTGAGGTATTAATATGATAAATTTATGTAATTTCCTAATCTGATTACTTCTGTTTGTCATCATAAAATTGATGCAATGCCTTGCAGGAACGTTTAGAAGCTGCAAGTGCTCTTAAAAAACAAATGTGGTCAGAGGCACAGCTTGATAAAAGGCGGTTTAGAGAAGAGTATTCTAGCAGATTACAAGGTGCTGCTTTTGGTGGTTACAAAGCTGAGACAGCCCTAACAAATGGTGCAAGAGAGGAAAGCCAAACTCAACTAGACAATGTTGATAAGAGTAATGATGGTAATCTAGAAGCAATTAACAATGAGCGGTTTCTTGAGCAGAATCAGGTTATTTATGGTAATATGTCTGTGGGACAAGAACTTACATGTGCAGATATCCTTCCAGTTCAGCACTATGGATGTGCTACTGAAAGGTCACGTTCACAGTTAAAATCCTATATTGGTCACAAGGCAGAGCAACTCTATGTATATCGGTCATTACCCCTAGGTCAAGACCGCAGCCGTAATCGGTATTGGCAATTTTCGACATCTTCTTCACCAAATGATCCTGGCTCTGGGAGAATATTTTTTGAATCTAAAGATGGCCATTGGAGGCTTATTGATTCAGAGGAGGTACTTTATCTCGTACCTTTTTTGTTTAGACGTTGATCTTTGAGATATAATGGAATAACAGTTTTTCATAAACTCATTTTTTTCCTGGTATACGTCATGTTTTTTAAAGGTCTCATATATGAATGAATTTGTTAATGTTAGATCACATTAGATTTTGACAGTTGATGTTGCTAGTGTTCACATCTTCTACAAAGCCCACAGCTTTTTGTTTGAATAGTTTTAAACTGCAAACCAGTAAGTATTTGCTACAGTGGTAATCATAGCTTTAGTGAAGGAAGCACTGAATTTTACATATGTGATGGAGCCTTGTAGTCCATACGGGATCCTGCTTATCGAGTATCCCTATGTTTTTACAAGAAGAAAAATATCAGTATGTTTCTGATGGTTAATACAATGATTGTCTATAACGTCTCGAAGTAATACCGATATAGTTTTGTATTACCTACCAATCTTTTCTTAGTACATAATCATTTATAATTAACTTCCCTGCATAGGCACTGAAAGTATATGGTGGAATAGATACTTCTGCACAAGGTTTGCAATTTCGACCTGCCGGGCGGTACATACTGGTCCGCCAGGTTACCGGTACGTGGACCGCTCGCTACTGGGCGGTTTCGCCAAAAATCGATCGTCGGCGGTCGATTTCGGCCGTCGGCGGCCGATTGAAGAAGAAATCGATCGTTGGCGGTCGATTGAGAGAGAAATCGATCGTCGGCGGTCGATTGAGGAAGAAAAAGGGAAGAAGAAGAGGAAAAGAAAAAAAAAAGAAGAGAAGAAAGATACCTCGCCCGCGTGCCATCCTCGCCCGCTTGCCGTTGTCGCTCGGGGCCGCGGCCGCTTTTTCTCCCGGGCGAGGAGACGGAGCGTCTCCCCTCGCGGGGAGAAAGATCGAGGCGACGTCGCCCCCTTTTCTTTTTTTAATAAATATTTTAATGTTTTAATATTATATTATATAAATATTATATTATAAAAATATTAGATTATATTCTAATATCGGGTGGTACGCACTGTGCATACCACCCGGTACTGGTCCCGTACCGGTACCGACAATATGTTGGTACACCGGTACGGACCGGTAAGTCAAACCTTGCTTCTGCATATGCTAGATCTTGTTGTGTGGTGTAATAGATATAGGTTCAATACCTTTCTCTTTTAGGATAAGTTTGAACCACTCAAATTTTATGATTCACAAAAATTTGTTTTTGTTTTCTAGTATGTGATATTTGTTAATGATGAAGGAACGATGAGATATTCATTGCGTATTATCCTGCAAACATCAAAACGTTATCTTTATTTTTTTTCTAGGAGTTAAGAAGTTGGAGCTTCAGATGTAGCCAATATGTCATACATAGACATTAATGTTATTTAAGTTTTTAAATTTATATTAGTTGTCAAAATCAAGTATAGCCTGATCTTTATCCACATCCTGATTCCTTTGCTGCTACTATTACAGTAATATTGTTTCTTCACCCTCTTTTTCTTCCTTGGTATTCTGTATTAGGTATTACAATGGTTTAAGAGAAACTTCAGTATCTAATTTCTAGAGTTGCAAATTTTTGATTTTGAATTATGTCATTTGATGTGATAGCTACTCTACATGGAGGAGTTTCATATCCTTTGAAAAAACATTAATTTAAAAAATTCAGTAGTTACGGGGATTGCTGAGCCTGTTGCCTGGTAATGTCTACCTCCTATAATAAACCCTGTCATTTGTGTCAATTTTCCACATGTTTGTGAACAGCTCTGTGAAAATGTGGATGACAACCAAAAGGTACATAAAGATGTTATAATCTCACTCAATTTTAGAGAAGAGTCTAGGTGCAAAGTACCACATGGATTCCACAAAAGTCAGATGAATTTAGGTTAAAACGTACCCTAATTTAAGTTTCAGTTGTTGAATTGACCCTTGTGACTGGTGTATTTTTAATCGTCTTCTATGAATGTAGGTGTTTGACGCTCTTTTAGCTGCTCTGGATACACGTGGGATTAGAGAATCACATTTGCATTCAATGTTGCAAAGAGTGGAAGCAACCTTTAAAGAGGCCATTAGGAGGAGTAAGAAATCTTTCAACTCAGCAGTGTCCATTGGTGATCCTGTCAAAATAGGGGTGCCCAAGATGATGGTGAGTCCAGACTGCAGCATGGAACTCGACAGTCCCAGCAGTACCCTCTGCGGTCTCGCTTCTGATGCTTTAGAGAAGTCAACATCTTTCAAAATTGAACTTGGGCGGAATGAAGTTGAGAAAACTGCTGCCTTGAAGAGATACCAAGGTTTCTTGAGATGGATGTGGAAAGAATGCTATAATCCTTACATGTTGTGTTCGATGAAATATGGGAAGAAAAGATGCTTGAAGTTGCTTCATACCTGCGATTGTTGCTTCCAGTCCTTTTTGGCTGAAGAAAAGCATTGTCCTTTTTGCCACAAGACGTTTAAGGCCTTTCACAACTCTGATGCAATTTTTTCAGAGCATGTGGCTTTGTGTGAAGCAAAAAGAAAGTCAGACCCTGACTGGAAACCCCAACTCTCTGACTCTACTCTTCCCATTGGAATCAGATTGCTTAAAGCACAGTTATCCATGATTGAGGTGTGAAACCCTTCTGAAGTCCTAAATCTTTTATAACCTTTTTTTACATAATATTGTTAAATCTTCCTTACCTGCTTAATTTTGGGCCTGTAAATGCTACTTTTGCAGGTTTCAATTCCAGCAGAAGCTCTTCAGGCTTTTTGGACAGAGGGATATAGGAAATCATGGGCTGTGAAATTGCACTCTTCATCTTCTGCTGAGGAACTCTTTCAGGTTTAACTCATTTGATACGTTGACAACAGAATATATTCTTCCTGCCACATGGTAGAACAACAAAATGGACTTCATATATTAATTGTTGAAACTAACAATCACATGAAACAAAAAATTCTATAGTGATATCAGTTCAATTTTTGACATGGGAGTTTTTTGAATTTACTATTCCATTCATTAATATTTAGGTTTGAGTCACTGTATTCCCATTTTTCCTGTTGTAAATGCAAGATAATGATATTTGTTCTGTAATGACATGATCAAGTCTTTCTTTGGTTGTTGGAGCATTTCCATAATTGAACATTGTGATTCATCAAAAGCTGTCTACATTCACCTGGAGTAATTGCTTATTGTTGCAACATTGTCATCATCCTCAAGGTTGTTTGCATCTGCAACTAAGTTCGTCTTATGGGCTCTTAAAAATGCTTTCCATGTACATGTTTGGCATGGACTCAATAAGTTCACTTATTGTGTTTACGTCAACAGAATGCCATAGTCTCGAGTCTCTGGGGTTGTCTAAATTATATGTTGTTCAGAGTATGATCATGAGCATCATATTGATGTTTAAAATTATAGCTTCATACTTCGCAAATACTTCAGAGGGAAACTAATTTAGAAATGTGTTTATATAGCATGATTGTGGACATGAGATGAACAAATTTTCCCAGTTGCATTCAAGAATAGTAAGTGTCTGAAGAATCTTCGTAAACTAGTTGAATGGTTTAGATGACCAAATTGCATTACAACTAAGGTCAAGGAAGATTTGAAATAGACAAAAGTTGTAGTGACCTGGAGTTCTAAGTGTATCCAAGGTAGGCTAGATTTAGACGATCTGATTTTTTATATCTAAGCAAATACAAAACTGAAAGTGTGATTTTTGTCTATGTAAGAACACGAATTCTTATTTGTGTTGCCTCTGCCATTATTTCTTGAAGCCTTTAACTACTTGGTGCTGCCTGATTTTGAAATGCAACCTTCATGGTGTCAAATTATCTTTGTGTTATATTCTTTTCATTGTTGAGGGTGGGAATATGTTTCAGTGGGCTTACTCTCTTTCTGGTCCATGGAAGGTTCTTCTAAAGCAAAAAATTGGGAATTTATCTATTTTATGTTATGTGCTTGCAGATTCTGACTTTGTTGGAGAGTGCAATAAAACAGGACTTTCTATCTTCAAATTTTGAAACCACGACTGAACTGCTGCGTTCTACTACACGAGTTGCGTCAGAGATTATTGCTGCTCACTCGGGATCAATTCCTGTACTACCATGGGTACCTGATACTTCAGCTGCTGTGGCTTTGCGGTTGTTAGATCTTGATTCTTCAATTTCTTATATGCTGCAACAGAAGCCGGAGTCTCATAAAGAAAAGGAAGGACACTATATTGTAAGTTGTATTTCTTTTCCTTGATGTTTCTGGGATTTCCTTGTTTTTGGTCTGCAATCTGGATTATATGTCAAATGAAATGAGGAAACATATTTTACTTGAATAAGATTTTAGCTAATTAATACTTTTGGTCAACTAATAAGTTAAATCTCAAGTTATGGAAACCTTTGATGTAACATTCAATTGTAAAGATGGAATTTTAATTCCTAGCAAGTATGAACTTGAAGTGGCATTTTACAAAAATAAAAAAAGGAAAAATGTCTCAGCATATGTTGATTTTTCATTTTACACCTTCAACCAAGTGTGTTTAGAATATTTACCTTGTCTGTTATACACACCCTAATCTCTGAAATCTATAAGCAATGCCAAATATATTTCTTTTAAGCCAAGACAGTTTTTATTTAGAAGTTTCCTATTACTGGAGAGCATTCAGAATGAGTCCTATAAGTTAGTGCAGGAATTGATTCACCACTTCCAATAGAGCAGAGACCAGTCAGCTCATCAATTCTATGCTATGCGCCTTGCTTACATACAAAATTTTCTTTTTGAAACCTTTAGTGCTAAACAAGTTTCTTGAGTTCCAATTCCCAATTGCCGAGAGTGGCTTATGCTGGTTGGTGGTGTGCCAGCACGGTTGAAAAACATCTACATGCATAAACTTGAAACCAAGGTTTGCAATCTCGTACTGTACTAGCGTATCGATCAGCTATCGGTATGGTACATTCCGTGCTGTACACTGAGGTACCAAGCTGTACCGAGCATACCGGAGTCCGGTACATACCTAGCGGTATGATGCGGTATTGCAAACGTTGCTTGAAACATCTGCATGCATCTGTTGAAGTACCATGTCTTTGGGTTTTCCTTTTCTATAATCTAACATGTTTTCTTAGCTGCAGTAGTTGCCAAACATGCTATTTTTAATGTTTCTTGATCTTGCTTTCTTATGGTTGTCCACGTTTGTCTTTTAGTTGTCCTCTATATATCCATTCAGTCCAAAGTAGCAATTTCTCATGTTACAAACTTTTGTAGCAGCATAGTCATGCATTATGTTCACTAACCTTTTGAGGCAGTGTGAAAATGGGAGATGCAATATTTCTTATACCCAGAAAGAGTTGGTTGAAACAATAGAGGCATAGAGGGGCTTAATAATTGTTGTTTCTTATCTAGTTTGTGCTTTGTGAAACTTCTATATCATGTTTTTCTGTTGCTTTTCATGGTTTTAAAGGCATTTTTATTTAACTGCAGAAACTTCCATCACGGTATGCCGTTGTTAATAACATGCAAGAGGTAGAGACAATGGGAACACCTGATCAACTTGACTATCAAAATGATGGGAGATGGCTGGATACTGGAAGTGGATACAGGGGCCGAGGCAGAGGTAGTCGCGGACGGGGAGGCCGGGGCCGTGGCCGAGGAGGAAGAGGATTGAGAGGGAGTGGAAGTTCCTCTAGGATTGAATTTAGGACCGATACTATTGGTAGTTTCGAGAAGGCCACAAGAAAATATACTAGAAGAGGGCGAACACGTGGCCGTGGTCGTAGGCGTGGTCGTCGAACCATTAGACCTAGACAAAGATCTGACAACAGGGTAGCTACAATTGACAAAAGATCTCTTTTAGGCAGTTTTATCACTGCAAATAGCAGCTCTAAGCAGGCAAGGATTGAGGAGTCTCCTGCAAGCTCAGGTGAAGAAGAGTGGGGTCTTGCTGAAGAAGCTGGAAAGACATATGTTGAAGAGGATGATAACAGTGTGGGCTTCGAATCTGATGAAAACGGCCGAGCTTCAGGAGATGAGTATGATGATCAGGCAGCAGACTCTGCTAGAGATGACTATGATGAGGGCAAGTCCACGGGACTAATTGATGACGAAACTGAAGAGGAGGATGGTGGAGACATGGTGGATGAAGAGGGTGAAGAGGAAGATGTGGGTGGTGATGGACATGATTTGGATGCTTATATGGATGACGACGATGATGATGAGATGAGAGATAATCCGGAGGACGTCGGGGATGCAGAGGGGAATGGAGATGAAGATGAGGGAGCATCATCATTTTCTTCGGAGTACAGTGATTAGGAGGTTTAACACTTTGATCATGTGTGGAGTAGTCAGTGGTATTTGATTATATAGAATGACGATGGTCTCCTCAGAGGTGTTGGTGCTACAGGCAGTCTGTTTTCTTCCTTTCTTCTATAAAGCCACACTGCCTGCACTGGAAACTGCACCATGGGACGCAGCTATAATTTGCTATTAATTTATCTGTTGCTGTTCATCAGGCCAAGCTTTGTGGTGATTGCAGCACCCTGGTGTTAAACTTGAGGGAAAATTCTTGGGAGTTGCAACGGTGGATTAGAAACTTGGGATAGAGTGGAGAAGGAAGATGAGCGAGCCCGCCCTTTCTTCCAGTTTCTGACTACTTGTACAAATGGTAGAAGTTGATCCCAATCCATCCTGATCATGATGTATTTTCGGGTGAGCTCTATGGCTCCCGGCAGTTCCGCTTCCTATATCCTATATATTAGAACTGGATTAATATCCTTGACATCATCATCTAGCATGGAGTCCTAGCTATCGCAAGTGAAGCTCGAGTCTTATCGCAAGTGAAGCTCGAGTCTTTTTGCCGATTCATCCTCCACTTCGAGCTGTGTGAAACAATAGATTTGCGGATATAATGGCTGCTTGTGTCATGATGGATCAAAACCCTAGATTGGATGTTGGAATTTTTTATTTACTAGTCTTACCCCGAAGCGACTGCTGAGGATTTTATTCATGTGGTAAAAATTGGGGTTAAAATTTGTGATGAACATCACAAGTTCTTTATTTTTTAGATTAGGAAAATATTAACTCCTTTTATGTGAACATAGGGAAGAATCGTCTTAGCTTAGGTAAATATAACTTAATGAGATTTATAAATATTACAGTTAAAAATAAGACAATTAATATTAGGTTTAGATTTGGGTCCACATTTGTACATTGTAAAATTAAGGTTTATTCTAATATATTTTTTTCATCAAGTCTAAGTTAATAGGCATTATAGTATGTGTATATGATATGTTGATTTATAATAAATTATTAATATAATAAAAATATAAAATTAAAAGATTTATTTTAATTTTTATGATTTTGGTGATAATTTAAGTTCTTTTGATTTTGATTTTGATTGTGTTTTAGATAAATTTTATATTTTTAAAAGCAGAGTAGATAAGTCACTCTATAAAGTTTGAGTTAACAAATGTTAGAATATACTTATATGGTATATTGACTCATAGATAATTAATATAATAATATATATGATTTAAATTAAAATTAATATTATCATCAATGGTGAAAGGATGCATCGTCGTGGAAGTGATACCAGTAACAGTGCCAAGCTATTGTTGTCTAGTAAGGTATCGTATAATGCAGCCTCTCCTATGCTAACGATAAGTTTAAGAGTTTTTTGGTCTTGCCTCAGGTGGATGTGTATCGATGAGTTTGATGATAGGCACGCAATGATCTCCTAATATATTTTCCTCATGGATATTTTTGTCCTCACCACTCTCCCTCACCTCCACCTCTGACTTATCTTCATTCATCCGCTGTTATGACCTCCATCGCTTACTCTTTTTCGATAAAATAAATATTTTTTAAATTTAAATTATAAATATTATTATATTAATGATATATTTTTTATATTTAAATTATAAATATTATTATATTAATAATTTTATTATGAATAAAATATATCACATAAGTAGAATGTTAACTTAAAATTGACCAAAAAACTTATATATTATATTTTTAAAATATAAAAAATATTTTAGATTATAATATATATTAATTCGGACTTGATAATTTTTTTATTATCTTTTTAAAATATATAAAAAATATTTTTTAACATGAATAAAGGACTTAAAAGATCCAAGATCATAAGAACTAAAATGAATATATATATATATATATATATATATATATATATATATATATATATATATATATATATAACAATGCAGGAATAGATAGATGGGTATCATACTTGGTCACTGATGCAGAGTATGTCCCTGAGAACATACAGAACACAGCCACATGTCATGTAATGCATACTGCAAACGACGTTGCAACAAAAATAAAACATGGCTATGGTGAGCTAGCGAACAATGCGCACAAAACAGACCCCCCAACCCCACATAAGAATCTTAATTGCAGCTGGATTGTACACAAAGAGGTCAACAAACAATAGTAGTTGTCTTCAGAATCTGAGAGAAAATAACAATCAGCCAAAAAACTAAGGAACTAAGAAAACCGATGATGTAGCAACCATAGCGAAGCCTGAAGTCTTACAAGGTTGAAACCACGGCCAGTTTCATCAGCACTGAGACTACTCACCTTCAAACGACTTGCTTTCACACCCTGCACACTCAAAACTATCTCCAGGAGATTGACGTAGAATTTAGCCTGTGATTCTTCGGTGCTCATCTCTACCAGTGGACATCACTCTTCCACAACATTGACCAGCTCATACTCAACCAGAGATAAGTTGTTGTCCTCTTTCACTGTGAAACTTGCAGGTGCCGTGACCTCGATGCGCCCCCACTTGTCAACAGCTAGTCTCATTGACCCCTTGAACATATCAATCCTTGCATTGCGGAGTATGACTGTCGCACCGGGTTTCATCAAGTCAACTGCCAAAAGATATACAACTTTGTTGAACAATCCTTATTGAAGAAGCTTTTTTTGGACAATGAATTTAAAAATTCAATTAGTTCATAGTCGACTGCATTGACAAAGATATAAGACTTCCCAAGAATCTGTGTCGTATGTATGCTACCACTTTCATGAGAGGTACTTATGTTTAAGCATGTTGAGCAGAGCATAGTGGAACCTTAAAATGCAAATATTATGGTAAATGGAACTTGTGTAAAGATTACTGTCAAGAGATTGAATGAAGCTTTTTTAAATATAAGGTAGTCCGACCTTACTAATCATCACAGGATCAGCTCTGCCAGATCCCGTATTTCTACAAGGGACCAAAGGTCCAAAAGTACATTCTCACGAGCAATCTTAATGTCAACTCTCTCAAAATTCTTTGTGACAATAACTAGAAAGATGTTCCTGTCCAAAACAAATGAGAGGTAAAAACTAGTACATACACCATCACTGTAGGGTGGTGCTATTATACATGCACTATCACTTGATGTCGAATCTTTGTGTAGATGTAATGCTCATGATAAAACCCTGTGCATGCATAGATGCACATCTGGATGCACTTCAGCAAACAAGAAGCAGTAAAATGCAAACAAATATTTTAAGGATAAAGAAAGAAGAAGGAAACCAAATAATTTCATCAAGCAACATGGAGAATCTCATCTTCTACCATAATTTTCTCATTTGCACAGTGGAAGTCATACAAATCCCATATATATTATATATATCGGCCAAAAAATCCAATGCCTGGAATACATAAGGTCAAACAACCATTTGGGCAGAAACTAAACTCCAAAGTGAAACAATTGCTGAGACATATCGACTAAGCTAAGGGCTGCATCACAGTCATCTAAGAATGTTACGTACAAATCCAAACTAATCCCTCCATAAACAATTGTTGCACCCTTTCAGATAGAAAAATAATACTAAAAGTAACATATCTCATTTGTGCATGTCATTTTACACATCCAAGGTGGATTTGCAGCAGAGTCTCATAATATCAATAACCTTTAAAAGCATATTAAACTTTAATCATGAAAAGTCATCTGCATAAGATGTCATAATCACGTAAGTCACCGGGCGAGGCAATCCACCAAAGTCTCATCATATCAATAACTTATATAAGCATATTAAACTTCAATTACAGAAAGTCATCTGCATAAGATGTCATAACCATGGAAGTCACCGGGCACCCAAATGAGGCGAGGTACTGTCACGGACTTAGCAGAATTTGCCTAAGCCGTGCGGCACCCTCGCGGCACTCCCGAAGACTTAGCTGAAATTGCCTAAGTTGTGAAGCAATCTTGCCCACTGTTCCGAACTTAGCTGGAATTGCCTAAGTCATGAAACGCCCAAAGGGTTATCTATCTGCAAAGGGTCAGCCCTCTTACAACCTTTTAAGGTCCCGTAGGACCTGCAAAGAATAAGTTGATTAGCTTAGAAACGAGCGACGGACACGTCCCGACGTCTCGCAAAGCGGAAAGCTATACAAGCAATTTGTCAAACACCTTGAGTGCAACAGAGAAAAGAGAGAAAGAGAGCGAAACAGGACTTTGGAGGGTTGTAGGAACGGTCGCAAGTCCACAAACGACGGTTCCCAAGGTATCGGACGCAAGACAAGTTCAATTGTTGATGAACGCCTATGCCCGACATATACCCGGAACCCCATCCAGCCCGGTGCCACCCGGGGGGTTCCAAGGTGCTGAAATGGCTGACATTTCGCACCGCTCAGAAAGGTTGCCGCAGCACACGAAAAAGACCCAAAAACAAGGTTGTTTTGGCTCCGCGTAGCGAGCGATCATTCTACAGCCTTCTACACTACTTTCGCTCACATTTCTTAGGTAAAAACACATAAACTCAAGGCAAAACAAGCTGCCAAACATATGTACAAGCAAGAAAAAGCGACGAACGGTTCGCGGAGAGAAGGTGTTGCGGTTGAGCGACAACCGTTCGTGACATTCTCCCCCACTTAAACTGTCGATGCCCTCGTCGACGCTTGTTGGTAGGCTTTGACGCGAGCTTCTTCATGTCGTAGGGCATCTTCTGGCTCCCAACTGGCTTCTGTTCGATGAAGCTTTTGCCACTTCACCAAGTACTCAATTTGCTGCGCTCCATTGGGTAGCTTTATCTTGCGATCCGCCAGAATAGTTTTAACTCGCTTCTCGTAATAGGCTCTGGTAGAGGGTAGTTGAGTTGGAACATTTCGAGAATCGTCTCGCGGATCTGAGTGGTAGGCTTTCAAGTTGCTCGCATGGAAGACGTTATGAATTCTGAACCATGCTGGCAGTTGCAACTTGTATGAGACATTGCCTACCCTGCTGATGATTGGGAAAGACCCTTCATACTTGTGTACCAATCCCTTGTGCACTTTGTGCCTAAAGAACTGGAGTGATGCTGGTTGGAGCTTCACCAACACCATGTCACCAACTTTAAACTCTTGTGGTCGCCTTCTTAAGTCTACCCACTTCTTCATCTTTTTGGCCGCCTTCTCCAAGTAAGCCCGCGCAATATCTGCATTGCGATGCCATTCTTTTGCGAAGTGATAGGCTGATGGGCTACTCCTTGTATAACCAATAACCAGGGTGTGAGGAGTTGATGACTGTTGTCCCGTAATAATCTCAAAGGGTCTCTTGTTGGATGCAGAGCTCCGTTGCAAGTTGTAGAAGAATTGGGCAATATCCAACAGCTTCACCCAATCTCGTTGGTTGGCACTCACGTAGTGCCGGAGATATTGCTCCAAGAGCGAGTTAATTCTTTCTGTTTGGCCATCCGTTTGGGAGTGGAGGCTTGTGGAGAAGTATAATTTAGATCCCAACAATTTGAACAACTCGATCCAGAATCGTCCCAAGAACCGAGAATCTTGATCACTAATGATGTTGTGTGGGACTCCACAATACTTCACCACATTCTTCATCATCAACTTAGCCGCCTCCTCCGCAGAGCAATGTAGGGGTGCAGCAATGAATGTTGCATACTTCGAAAACCGATCAACTACCACGAGTATCGATCCAAGTCCCCCTACTACGGGCAAGCTTGATATGAAGTCCAGGGAAATGCTCTCCCATGGCCTTTCCAGTACAGGTAGCGGCTCCAAAAGTCCCACTGGCTTCTGCTGCTCTACCTTGTCCTGTTGACAAGGCATGTTCGAACATATTCCTCCACCTCTGTCCCCATTTTCGACCAATAGAAGGCCCTCTCCACGAGAGCCATTGTTCGGTGGATACCTGGATGTCCAGCCCAAAGGGAATCGTGACACTCTTTCAAGAGTTCACGCCTCAAGTTATCCGCTCGCGGGACATAAACTCTGTTCCTCTTGGTATAGATGAGTCCCTCCTGGACCCAAAATCGTCGCGCCTTGCTCTCTTTGATGAGTTGCATCAGAGTTACTACCTGAGGACCTCGGTACAGTCCATCCCTGATCCTGGAAAGGAAGTTGGAGTTCAATTGACTCGCTTGGCCTCCGCCCTCCAACTGTATAGCATTCACTAGCTCCACTTTCCGACTCAATGCATCAACCACGACATTTGCTTTTCCGAGCTTATACTCCATTACCATGTCGAACTCAGCCAGGAAGTCCTGCCATCGCGCTTGCTTTGGGGAGAGTTTCTTTTGAGTTTGGAAGTAACTCAATGTGACATTGTCTGTCCTTAGCACAAATGGTGCTCCCAGAAGATAGTGTCGCCACACTCGTAGACAGTGGACCACCGCTGTCATCTCCTTCTCATGCACAGGATATCGCCGCTCGGTCTCGTTGAGCTTGCGACTCTATTAGGCCATTGGATGACCCTCCTGCATAAGAACTCCTCCAATAGCAAAATCAAAAGCATTTGTATGGACTTCAAAAGACTTCCCATAGTCTGATAATCTGAGTACAGGTTCCTCCAACACAACAGTCTTTAGGTCTTGAAATGCCGCCTCACATTTGTCCGACCATCTTCAGGACTGCTCCTTCTTTAACAACTCTGTCAATGGAGCTGCGCGCTTCAAGTATCCAGCTATGAAGCACCGATAATAGTTGACGAACCCAAGGAAGGATCTCAATTTTGACACCTTCGTTGGTATTCGCCAGTCCGCCATAGCTTGCACCTTAGACTTGTCCATTCGAATGGAACCATTACCGATTCGATGCCCCAAGAATAAAATCTTTGTTTGGACGAAGTAGCACTTTTCCCATTTGAATGGAACCATTACCGATTCGATGCCCCAAGAATAAAATCTTTATTTGGACGAAGTAGCACTTTTCCCTCTTCACGAACAAGGTGTTCTCCCTGAGAACTTTGAAAATTGTTCGGAGGTGTCTAACATGCTCCTCAAGTGTTTGGCTATAGACGACGATATCGTCTAAGTAGACGACCACAAACTTGTCTAGATACTCCTTGAACAACTGGTTCATTAGAGTGCAGAATGTGGCCGGAGCATTGGTTAAGCTGAAAGGCATCACCAAGAACTCGAATGCTCTATACCTGGTCACACAGGTAGTCTTCACCTCATCACCTTCTGCGATGCGCACCTGCCAATACCCCGACCGAAGGTCGAGTTTGGAGAAATACTTTCCCTTGCCCAATTGATCGAACAAGTCCGCGATGAGCGGGATAGGATAATTGTTCTTCACCGTCATCTTGTTGAGGGCTCGATAATCAATGCATAATCGGAGGCTCCCATCTTGTTTCTTCTGAAAGAGGACTGGAGCTCCGAAAGGTGCTTTTGAACTGCGGATGAGACCACCGCTTAGCAGTTCATCTAACTGCTTCCTCAGTTCTGCCAACTCCGGAGGGGCCATGCAGTATGGTGGTCTCGCTGGAGGCTTAACTCCCGGCTCCACCTCTGTCAGTTGATCAATCAGGGATTCAACTTTCTCAATCCGAGATTCAGCTTCTTCTTGCGAGCTCTCTACCCCAAGTAGCCTTTGCTGGCCTTGGTAGAGTTCCTCCACGCTCGCTTCAAGAACATCAAGGCGGGTCTCTGCCGTTATAATTCTCTCCTTGTGGCTCTTTTTCCCGGTTGGCGCTCCAGATGGCGCCTTCTCCCCTCGTGGAGAATACCCAACTTCACGCTCGTCTTGTTCACTGTAGCGCTCCTCATGAGCGGCTCCCACAGTTTGCGAGCGAGTTTGCACTTGCAGCCCACCTGCGGCTGCTTGGAGCAAGGGTCTGGCTTGCCCCATCTTGCTCGATTCACCACGATGTTTCACCATGGCGAGATTGCGAATCTTCTTCGCTGTTCGTTTAAATTGCTTGCCTACTCTGATACCGCACTGTCAAGGACTTAGCAGAATTTGCCTAAGCCGTGCGGCACCCTCGCGGCACTCCCGAAGACTTAGATGAGATTGTCTAAGTCATGAAACACCCAAAGTGTTATCTGTCCGTAAAGGGTCAGCTCTCTTACAACCTCTTAAGGTCCCGTAGGACTTGTAAAGAAGAAGTTGATTAGCTTAAAAACGAGTGATGGACACGTCCCGACATCTCGCAAAGCGGAAAGCTATACAAGCAATTTGTCGAACACCTTGAGTGCAGCAGAGAAAAGAGAGAAAGAGAGCGAAACAGGACTTTGGAGGGTTGTAGGAACGGTCGCAAGTCCACAAACGACGGTTCCCAAGGTATCGGACGCAAGACAAGTTCAATTGTTGATGAACGCCTATGCCCGACATATACCCGGAACCCCATCCAGCCCGGTGCCACCCGAGGGGTTCCAAGGTGCTGAAATGGCTGACATTTCGCACCGCTCAGAAAGGTTGCCGCAGCACACGAAAAAGACCCAAAAACAGGGCTGTTTTGGCTCCGCGGAGCGAGCGATCGTTCTGCAGCCTTCTACACTACTTTCACTCATATTTCTTAGGTAAAAACACATAAACTCAAGGCAAAACAAGCTGTCAAACATATGTACAAGCAAGAAAAAGCGACGAACGGTTCGCGTAACGAAGGCGTTGCGATTGAGCGACGACCGTTCGTGACAATACGGCCCAAGCGCCTCGATGGTGCAGCACAAGCGTCGGGTGGTTCATGTGCATGTTTGAACTTTGAACTACTCCTGGTTTGCTCAAACCTAATGTGCATGATGATGGTTCGTTCAAACCAAATAACCCATTGCTTATCCCCTGCACGCACACAAGATCAACCCCGACCTCCTCTATAGAAAACCTAATGACTTCCTTAGTGCAGCAAACAACTTCATCTTGATGCAAGGTGACACCTCGTCGATCAACTAGCAGCTTCCTCTCACATGGTGGCCCTCCAATCGTGTCTTTTTCTCACAGTACCCTCTCTCCTTCCCACCTTGTTCTCTCTCTTTCTCCTTTGCTATTGTCACCCATCACCGAGCATCCCCGATAGCCCCCTCTCTCCCTCCTCCCTCTTCTTCCTTCCCCCTCTCCTTCCCTCTAGCTGACACCTCGTCGATCAACTAGCGGCTTCCTCTCACATGGTGGCCCTCCAATCGTGTCTTTTTCTCACAGTTCCCTCTCTCCTTCCCACCTTGTTCTCTCTCTTTCTCCTTTTCTATTGTCACCCATCACCGAGCATCCCCGATAGCCCCCTCTCTCCCTCCTCCCTCTTCTTCCCCCTCTCCTTCCCTCTAGCTGTCCCCTCTCTCTTTCTGCTCCACTGTCAACACCCTCCTCTCTTTCATCCTCCTCCCCCATAACTCCCCCGCGCAACTGACAACTTTCAAACCTCCTTGGACCCAAAAGCCTCGTCTCCATCCTCCTTCCTCTTCTCCTTCTCTCTGCTTATTCCCCCTCTCCTTCCTTCTTATTGTACCCTCCCTCTTTCTCCTCCTCCATGTCCCCCTCCCCCACCACCCCTCCACCTCCCTGATAGCTTCCTTCCCAACTGACAACCGTCGAGCCTCCTCAGACACTATAGCCTCCTTCCTCCTCCCTCTTATTCTCTCTGCTTTTTCCACCTGTCCTTCCCTCTTATTGTACCCTCCCTCTTTCTTGTCCTCTGTCATCGCCCCCCTCCCCCCTCCCAGCCGATAGCTGTTGAGTCTCCTTGGACTTGATAGCCCCCCTCCTCCTCCCTCCTCACCAATAGCTCCCCTCCCAACCGATGGCGATTGAGCCACCATAGACCTCGACAACCCCTTGTCCTTCTTCCTGCCCAATTGCTCCTCCCTCTTCTGCTTAATTCTATATATATATTTAAAATTTTAATAATTGCAAGTGCCTCACTTTGCTCAGACGAGTGTTTAGTGTCTCGAGCATTTTGGCAACTTTTAGCACCTAGCACCTTTGACTATACTATTCGTAATATGCATCAATGTAAAATTCCCAATACACTGAACTTTCTAAATTTGCTACTCATTTGGTTGACGATGAATCTGGAAAATCAAAAAGGTTTAAAAGAGGACTAAGGCCAGGTATAAGAAGTTGGGTTTCAGCTTTAAAGCTCGAACTTATGTTGATGTGGTTAATAGAGCTATGATAATTCAAAGGGATACAGAGGAGATTCAAGAGATCTTGGACGAGTAGGATCAGGTCAAGCTCACCAATAGTAAAAATAAAAGAGAAAATGAATAAGAAGTTGGTAACAAGAGGTTTAAGATATCTAGATTTGAAATCTGGTTACTATCAATTGAAGTTTGAGGAGGACATCCTTAAAATAATATTTAGAACTTGATATGATCACTATAAACTCTTGGTGATGCCTTTTGGTTTAACTAATGTCCCAGGAGCCTTTATGGATATGATGAATATGATATTTCAACCACTCCTAGACAATTGTGTTATTGTATTCATTAATGATATATTTGTGTATCCAATGAGTAATTAGAAACACGAAGAAAATTTGAGAACGTGTAAGTTTGAGAACAGTTCATTACGACAAATTTTGGCAAAAACTATATGCTTAGTTGTAGTAGACATCTAGATAGGCAATATAACTAATTTGGCACCCTATGAGAGGATTTTGTTATAACTAATTTGACACCCTTAAAGATACAATTAACTTACGTGCTCTTGATATGTGTTTGATGAATATTTTAGGGTTTTATAAGATTTGGAATTGAGTGAATACCATTTCTGTGAGATATGAGCTTTAAAAATTCATACATCCTCAATTTAGTTACAACAGAACATAAGGTGATGCTAGTTATATTGTGAGGATAGTTTGTCCTCCAAATGATTCTCTTTTGAACTGAAATTTTGTGTAAATTTGATTTTATACGTCTCCCTAGTTCCTACAAAATTTCATGATAATACAGGATGGTTTGGTCATCAATAATAGTGAAGCAAGATTATTTTGTAAAATCTTGTATTTGTTTAATTGGTAGTAGCTAGGTCATTTGGTTATAGGTCATGAAATTTAGGTGACTTTGTAGGTTGGGTATATAGTATAATTCAGAGGAAATTCTACCCAAATTTTGCTACAAATTATTGTTTACATTAGTAGTTATAAATGATTTAAGATGTAAGGTTCTTGATTTAGGTATATCATAATCCTATAGTCTAAATTTGATATGTTTATAGCTCCCTAGCACACCCGATCATTGAGGACCATGACCCTTCACTAACACCATCATTTTGAGTCGAATCAGGTAAGTACAACCTTAATTTACTGCAAAACAATGGTCATATATATTGTGTGCATTCATAAGGTATTTTATGAATCTGTTTTGAAAGATACATTTGCAATAAGCTAGGTATTAGTATACTGTTTATATAAGTAGCGCATGAACATAAACATACATGAATTAAAACAAAATTGAATGGCATACATGTGGGTGACATGCGATGTCAGAGTGCACATAGATGTGATGATGTGTGGTATCCAAGTGTACATGTATTATGACGTGCGGTGTGAGAGTGCACGCAGATGTGATGATGTGCGATGTGGGAGTACACATATGCATTATGACATGCGATGTGAAAATGCATGTATATATTACGATGTGCGATATGCGAGTGCACATATAAAACATGTCGTGCGATGTGAGAGTAGACACATAAATTGTGACTAGAGATGCAAGAGGGCACCCGATCCATACTCACTTATGGACTTCCCCATTATTGTAATGAATTCCCTGATGTATAGTCACTTATGGACTTCCCCATCTTATTATTATATTCATTCCCCCGGATCTATACATTATCAACTAATCTATACTCTTGAGTATTTCCTTCCCGCTCCATGCACTTTTATATGTGTCTATCCTATCATGAGGGTATACATGGATAAATAAGCTGTAACAGGATGTTTTATCATGAGATGTTTTCTGCATTTGATTACAAAATGTCGCATACATGACATAATACCTAGTCACCTGAATAAGACTCTAGAGGTTTATACTTACTGAATTATCGCTTATAGTAGACCTTGTTTTACAGATAAGGACATTGAAAACCCATCAATGTGATGGGCAAGGAGATGAGGAAACATGGATCCATGCTAGTGCAGATATAGATGATGATCTGTGATATATTTTTTGAATATAAATCATTGACAGGATATGTGTGTGTGTTCTTTGTTATGGTTAGGTGTTTATAACAAATACAACTATCAAACACCACCGTGTATTAGTGAAACCATGTCATTTTGTTTGGCAAGTTAACATGTTTCAAATTGCCCACTTTTCCACTATACTATTATTGATAGTAGTAGTAAACTGGGCTTCAAAGACATATCATCCATAGAGAGTACAACAGGGTATCTCAAAAATTTGTATAAAGGATAAACATTTTTGCTGGTAATAAAATATCTAAAATAACTAACCTCAAAGAGGGGACTAAGTAAAGACAAGAATTCTATAAAAAATTGCTTCTAGCTTCTGGAAGCATTTGTGTTTGGCCCCAAATGATTGTGACTTGGTCCTTGTTGTTTTTGTTGTTATGGTTTTCTGGTGGACTCACCAAAGGAGGCGGAGAGGAAAGAACACAAACAAACAAGCCAACAAAAAACAAATCCTCCCTTAGAACTAGATTATTCTAGTCTCCCACTTCACCAAACACAAGATGCAACTTGCACAGAACATGTAGCTCAAGCATATTTTTATACTTAATTGTTGCACACAGTACAGACTTATTTTAAGCCTTGCCTGGAACTCAACAAACCCCAAAGGCACTCCTCTTTATGGTGTGGACCATTCCCATGAATACTAGGTACCTAAATATTCTTTTCTTCCAATTTTAAGCTGAGAGTCTTGAGCAAGAAGTCAATTAAGAGTTACAATGTCGATATATTAATTCACACAGATCACGATTCTAATCAAGCCCCCATTCCAACTCCTAATCCTCAACTTCTGTACATTTTCTCCATGATCACTGGCTCGATAGTATCAGGTTTCACGGAAGAGCAATTAAACAAACACCTAATCATCAATAGAAAAACGTAGATGCAACAAGCTTCAACACTCTCCTTAAAATGGTGCTCGTAGGCATTTAGTGCAGTACATGATGCATGCATAAGAACAAAGGCTAACGATAAGAAAGAAGAACAAAGAAAGGATGGGGTTTAACTACGAACAAAACGAAAGATAAATAGGAGGGAAGGGAAGGGAAGGCACCGAACCCTGTTCGTTACGGGCAGTGAAGACGATGGTGCCGGTTTCATCGCCGATGAGGCACTCAGCGATCCTGGTGGGGCGGAGTTGGGCGGCGGCAGCCCGGCCCTTGTGGAGGACCGTCTCGGAGGTGAGCACCATGGCCGTGAGGGTGTGCCCGCTCGTCCCGGGCTTCAGCTGATCCACTTTCACGAACACCGGCTTCCTCTTCCCGGCACCCGCTCCACCTTGGTGTTGCTGCTGCTGTGTCGTCGCCATGGCTGCCGAAGCCCTAACCCCAGAAAGCAGACAAGAACCCAAGACCCTACCACGAGACGAAACCCTAATAATATGTGTCGACCGAGGCCGCTTGGCCGGGTTCGATTCGCGTGCGTTATCTCGCGGAACAGGCTAAGCCCAGAACTCCGATGGGTGTTGGACTCGACCAAAACGTCAAGGAGGACCAATTCCCAGCTCCTTAAACGGTGCCGGCTCACAAATAGCGCATGGATAACCAACCAAATTAAATCCCATTTTTATCCTCTCCGCTTCTTTCTTTCTCTCTCTCTCTCTCTCTCCTCTCTCTCTGCTCTGCCAATTGATCTCGGTTCGAGCAACGGACCTGAATTAGAGGAAGGCCGAGAGAGAGAGAGAGAGAGGGAGGGAGGGAGGGAGGAGGGAAGGGGAGAAACATCATTTGGGTCGGATCTCAGGCCCCGACTCGTCTGCAAGAACCGCTCCTCGAGCCTTCCCGTCGAATGGATTCCGATTTGTGGATCTCGCGCCTGGAAGCGGCGAAGAGACACTTGTCGCTCCAGCTTCGCCACAATAGTCGATCAGGTGCTCCTCCGGCCTGTCTCTTCCATTACCCTTCTTTACCCTTATCCTGAAAACGACTCCCCGACGCGCGTTGCTTCTTTTTCGATCACAAAGTCGAGTTCTTATTTCTTGTCTCGTGTTGCCAAAATTCATATTTTTCAGATCGGTTGAGCGTAGATGACTTCGAGGTGGAGGAGGAGATCTGGCCGGATTTGCCCTGCCCGTACTGCTACGAGGATCACGACCTCGCTTCTTTGTGCTCCCATCTTGAAGAGGAGCATCCTTTTGAATCGAAAGTTGCTGTGAGTATTGAGCACTCAGATCGCTTATTGAGATTATTGCTGTCGAGTCGCTTCAATTTGAAGAAACAATTGGCTTGTTACGAGCCTATCACAGTTTGATCACTCAGAAATGGGATGTGGTATCTATTCAACCTAATACTAGAAATTTCTTCTTCCTTGCTTGTGGATTAGAGATGTAAATTTTGAGTACATACGGAATTGCTAAAAGATCAGATCGATTGTCTTTGTTAGGTTTGAAATGTTGTCGACCAACATTAGTGTTGCAAGCAGAAAGAACAGTCAGTCTATGCACCAGGTGTTTGTGTGAGTTGATACACATGGAGGCCGCAAGTAATAATCTTCAATGATTCTTTTTCAGGTTTGCCCTATCTGCTCTGTGAAGATTATGAAAGATATGCTGAATCACATTATAGTACAACATGGACACTTGTTAAAGGTATCCTTTTACAAAACTAGTTTGGCAAAGTTGAAGTTTCAGCTGGCCATGATCCGGATCAGCTCAAAAAGTCCAAAATTCTGCTTAAGTTATGGTTTTATATGGATTGGTAGTTTTGGCCAAGTTGCTGAAACTACTGACACACATCCTGACTTTATAATTACTTTGATTTTTTTTAAAAATAACAATCCTTATGTTTTTTTTTTTTCTTTTCTTATTCTGAAGTTGCTGATTTGATTCAGATCGCAAAATGTTGAACCTTTTCACATTATGACTGCAACTGCCAAAACTGAGGGCCGATATTGATGCTAAGATCTTATTGCTAACTTTGGATTACATGCAGAGATCTCGGCCTTTATCCGGTTATACCCCTAGCAGCCAGGCACTTTCCCGACTTAGGAAGGACCTTCGTGAAGCCCATCTGCAGTTGCTTTTGGGAAATGGGGTCTATAGATCAAGCAACACCACATTGAATGCAGCAGCTGATTCATTTCTTTCATCATTTGCACTAGATTTCCCAACATCTGAGGCAGAAAAAAACTCAAGATCTTCCATTCCAGCTGGAGATGATATTTGTTCTAATAACGAATCAGCTTTACCAACTTGGAATTTGAGGTACTGGTTGAATTTTACTCGCCTTTGGCATCCGTGTCGTTTGATATGTTCATTCTAATAATGCTTTATAATTCCCATGGAATACTTGAAGGTTGCCTTAGGTTTAGATATTGTGTTAGGTACATAAATTATCTCATTCAAGATGTCATGGACACAAAGTTAATAATATTAGATAATGCTTTAATTATCGCCTTCATTTTCTCTTATCAAGTCATTTTATGTCGGTACCGAAAATAGCAAGAGATCTGCATATTCTTAACGCATTTGCTGGTTGCTTACCCGTAAGGCAGACATACAAAGAGATGACCGCTGGACCGGCCACAGTTTGTCATGCTGCTTCTTAGCTCCCTAACTTGTCGGTAGGGGATGCAGAAACCATAGAAAAAAGTAGCGCTAAAATTGTTATTCGCTTGTTCATATGTTTTTCTTACCTGCATTTGTGGCTATCTTAGAACCCAAGCTTGAAATTTTCACACACTGATTCTACAACCAAGTGACTTAGGAATGATCACATAATTTGGTACCAGAACTTCGATATTAATGGGTGCCTCATCAACTGTCTTATTTGAATGGTAGAGCGTGTCAGGCCGAGTAATTCAATGGAAACTATAGTTACTAATTGCTAATTTATCTACTTACTTAAATGAGGTAAAAACTCGATAGACATTGTTTATCCATTTACAAGCTCTCAGTAATCGAGGAGAATATCATTCTGCTTTTAAGTTATATACAAATATCCATCAATTAGTTGTACAAGCTGAGGGGATTAAGAGAGAACAAGAAGGGAAAAAAAAAAAGATGAGGTTGGTTAGTCTACTTATGTATGGGAAGTACATGGGTCCCAAGCATATTGGGGATCAAGATGCTGATGTTTTGGAAGTGCTTATTTTGATATAATTCTTAAAGTAGTTGTACATGCAGCAACTAAGTTATGCATCTGTTCCTCATGCTTTCATGTGAAAAGCTCACTTGTAAAATCCTTTGGATTAGAAGGAAGACATGAGTGGGCTCTGTACCTAGAAACTTGGCATACATAGACTAGGTTTAAGTGATAAAACAAACGAGATAACGAAATATTAATTTGATCTCTTTAAAATCTTCATAGCATATGAGAAAGAGGACGAATTTCACTAGGAGCACATCCTACTTTGGTAGCTTATTTTGGAACATGTATGGGTTATCAAAATCTTTATGCACTTGTGCATTTGGAGAAGTGTAGATTGTCCAAGGGCAGTGGTTTATTGTCGGTGCTTAATGATTTAAAAACTTCTTCTATGTTATACAATAACCATAGCCATTAACCACCATGCCCAATCCCAATTATAGCTTTATATGTGTTAAATGTATTTCTTGTCGGCTAATTTGTGTATGCTTCTCCTGGTGTTTAAACTTGTCGGTCTTTCTCCAAGAGCTATGATTTCAAGTGAGAATCACACAAAAGGAAAAGTCTTACAACTTACAAAGCTGTATGTTTCCCAAATATCTGAGGATAGGACCTTGAGAATGTTGCTATTGGATATTATTCCAAGTTGACTGAGGAAGGTAACAAGCACCAGATTATACTGAGATCACAGAACAAGCATATGGACATTCTTAGATTACACTGTGTTTTGCGGACATTTACAACAAACTCATCCTCCTGTTCCTTGTTTTGCAAGTCCCTTGTCATTAGTGTTATTCTTTTTTGTAACTGGTGCTCTGATATACATGATATCTGTCTGGCACACTATCGAACAAACACATGCTTGATCTTAAACATTTTTTACCTTGAAGTAATATGAACAGTGGCAGGCTGTGTCAGCATTAGATACATGCATGATTTTTTCTTTATGGGAGTCAATTACATTTATGCCCAATATTTGTTGATGATATCTAACCAAGCTCAAGTGGAGTTATTAGGAACATATTTCACCCGGTTGGCGTGAAACATAGGATCATTGACTGCTAGAATCCATGAATCCGCCCCTCCACTGGTTTCACCATGTGGCTTGGGTAAGCCCCATCATGATCGCATTATTGGAGCTGATATTCTAATCAAAATGTTTCTTCTTGCCAGTTTTGACTCTTCGATGACTCATGAAGAGAGGGAACAGAAGCGAAAGCATGCCACCACAAGAGCAACTTTTGTGCAAGATTTGCTTCTGTCGACTCTTTTCACTAATTGATGGAGGTGCAAGGCTGAGTGAATGATTGTGGATTCCTGTTGCTAACTGATGGTGAATCATTGAGAGCTCATTAAAGTCCTTGATGATGAAGGTGACAAACTAGGAAGAGATATAATGGTCATCTGTATGTTCTTCAACCAGATCGATGCATCGACCAAAAAGAAAAAAGAAAAAAAAAAGCAGTAAACCAAATATCTATAAATAAGTTATACTTTCAGTAATTGTTTTTTCTTAATAACTTGTAGAGACATCATATGCATCAGAACAGTTTACAGTGTGAACTTTTGGTGGAAGATACATGTTTTCTTTAGCAGTCTGAGTAAGCGGTTTAACTATATGGCTAAATAGTAAATAAGGTCTCTGCATCGAGGGTAAGGTGGTGAAGATATGAGACTAGTGAGCTACAATCATGAATCCTTCAAATGGATAAAGTTAAAAATTGATATCTATCAGCTGCTACTTAGGATTGTAATGTTTTCTGCACTCCTCCAAGTACAAATTTGGTGTATATAATTCCTCTTCTCATTTTTGTCCTTCCTGCTGTACAGCTGCAAGTAAAATAGATAGCCAGGTTGAGTTAGGGATGGACTTGGTCGTTGGATTTCGATTCAGATAAGATAACAAACGATGAGGTTGGATCAAGAAAAATGATGATTAGGTTCTTTTATGTTAACTCTAACCCAATCCAACAAGAATTGCATATTATACACCAACTCGATCCAAGACTACGACACCTCAAAAAATGTATGTAAGCATCAGATTTCACCAGTAAGAACATGTTTATCCAACTTCCCCTAGTGACATTGTGATTCATTTCAGATGTGAGCTTAAATTTCTGTCGAACTTACTGGCATAATGCAAATTCTGAATATAAGCCAAGGTTTTTTATGTTTTCTTCTTGCCTTCGTAAGGACAAATTAAAATTTAGGCGAGGATGGAATCAAATTTAAGGGGCAGAACAATTTTCAATTCTACATGTGATGTTATACCAGATTCGAATTATTCCCCAACAATTGCAGGAACCCGATTGTGATCGCACGACTCAATTGACGGATGAACGAGGGGTTTATACCGGCGGATGGATGGCTCAATTGGGAGGCTTTGATTAAAACTGGGGGACACAATTAGGTCGGATCCATAGAAGAAACTGGATCCGACTATGAATTCAAATAAGATCCAGGATCCATTGTGGACAAGAGTAACTTGAGCGTTCAGTTACTCTTGAGTGATTACAGGGAAAGAAAGAAAGGTGGAATTAATTTGAGCGTCACAATCTCAGCCATCAATTTTACGGTTTGAAATGTTCAGTTAAGGATCAAAGATAACTCATAATCAAACCCCAATTGATGCGTGCAAAAGCCAAATATTAACCCGTGTGAGAATAAACTGCGGTGTCAGAGAAAGAGAAAGAGAAGAATAATAAACTGGCGGTGTCGACGCAGTAAGACTCGGGCACGCCGGCAATTGATCTGAAGCTGACAAGTGATCGTGGATGGAAGATTATGATGTACAACTTTGGCACACGGATCAGTTGCCATGTCCACATCACGTAGGATGCTGTCCAAGTGTCTACGATTGGGTCACCGAGCCAAGCTAAGCCAAGCCAAATGGAATCAGATGCGGTTCACCTACATGACCCCAACAAACCTGATCCGAGAGCTTCCACTCGGGTGTCGTGCCGAGTTCAATCTCTCCAACCAATGAGTTGCTACTACTCATAAAAAGTGGTGGTCCTGATACCAAATGATAAAAGGGCAGGATTTGATTCCAGGTTCTTTTCTAAATAAGCTAGTTGAGACAAAATTAAAAAGTGTTATTACAACAATATGTACTATATGCATATGTTTTATCTTGTGTTATATAAGCAAACAGATCATTGTGAGAAGCTACTATATTAGTGTAATGCACTGATAAATATCGTATCATCTTATAAGGTAGGATGAAGCTTGATAGATATGAGTTGTGAGATGCCTTGTTGTTATCATGAATGGATGGATGGATGGATGGATGGATGCTGTCAAAAGGTGCATCTGGTTCGAGGAACTCACCAGCAAAACACTGCGATGCTTAAAGATGACATGTGACTTGTACCAACCATGGAACATGATGGCGGGGATGCTTTGCTTTTGGTCGCAGTCGCCCAGTTTAAATGCTCTGATCCTCTTGGACATGCAATCTTTGACCATAAGTGGCCGAAACCTGGATCATGATTGGCGGGACCTATCATTCATATATAACCAACTTGAAAAGAGGCACAACAAATGAAGGGTTTTTTTTTTTTTTAAACCTGAAATTACGTTCCAAAAGTGCTTATGGATGATGATTCAACTGATATCGGGTGAGACAGAGAAAAAGATAAACAAGGCAATTATCAATTGATTTTTACTAGATTTGCTCACAATGCGATAGGAATTAGATAAGAGAAGAAGAAGAAGACTTACATCACAGCAATGTGATTGATTCCGCATGGACAGCAGGACCCTCGGATGGTGATTTGCTCGCCATGGCATGACCTCAACTACGGCATCCATTGGTTAGGTTTCCAAAAAAAAAGGTTTCAGAAGAAATCTTTGGAAAGCGTACCTGCACCTGGTAAAATAGTCTTGAGCTATCCATACGGGGGAATCATCCTCTCCCTGCCACAAATCGGCACCGCCCAACTATCCTATCAGAAAAGAAAGACTTTTAAGAATATTAGTAGAGTTAGAGCTTACTTGATGCTGAAATTTTCTGTTGATAAATAGCATTGATGCTTCCGCTAAAGTTCCTTGCAAGTATAGCATAAGTGTGATGCTAACAGCAAATGACCACACAAAACTCATGCTCAAGAATCTTACCATCTTGAAACTGGAAGGTACAGAAAAAGGGAGTAAAAATCAACATTATTATACAATAATAGATATAATATTCTATAGCTAATGATAATGATGAACCAGTCTTTGGGGTCGACATAATCATACATGTGTGATCATACCAATCGCAGGGCTGGTTCAGAAGATCCCTGTACTAATGGATATGTAGTCATGATCAAGTTGTATGCCCAGTTTTCCAATAGGAGGACCACAAGAAGCAGTGGGACACGAGGGTGGGGGAAGCCAGCCTCGCTGCCAAGAGGACCCATGCCAGCAGTCCTGCCTTTTACTTCTTCTGTTGGATGCAAAGATGAAAAAATTTCCACCAAGTATCATTACCTGCACAGCAACCAAATAGTTGCTCTTGGCACTGATCTTTGTATGGTGCCTAGACAACAACCAAACGATTGCTTTGGCTACCAGTTGGTTCTATGTTTTCTTCGGTCATCAAATATATGGTGGCACATTTCTTTGATTGAGAACTTCTTGTGCTGCTGCAACAAAAGATAACAGAGGCAAAAACGAGTGCTATGATGATTCATCTCTTGATAATGCAACAAACAGGTCTCTTGTATCCCTCGATGTTCCATGCCGACATGTGAGCATCATGGATGTTTAGTAGGTGCATTGCGAGAAAGTCTCAGTAGCAAGCAGTATCCAATTGTAGAAAGCGAAGTAGTTTACTATTCAAGTTGACAATAATGAATTAGGTTCCCATATAGCATTCTCGACTAGCATAAAATGCACATGCACACTGATAACTGTACCTGATGAAGGCTTAATCTGCATTTCTTAACAGGTTCTTCATGACAAACGAAACAGTCACAAAAGATACCACAATGGAGTAATGGGCCAATACTTATCCCTTTCAATCAAATCAACTAAATGCTGACTGGAACACTTGGAGGGGCACTGTGAGATGGAACTTGAGAGGTGAGCTAACCAAGAGCATCTAAGATATAGGATCTTATACTAATTAGTGATGGAGATTAAAACTAAAAGGACCAACCAATATGTGAATGAGGTTCCTGACCTGTAGCGCTCAAGATCAATCCTCTCCTTAGTAGTTTTCTTGGGTTGTCCAATCATAGGCATTACTCACATTGCTACAGGACTAAGGCTTCATCCAACCCAACCAACTGTCCAAAGCCTGGTGCTGCTTCTCACATGCTTGACCTGTGCAGAAAAAAACTCAAATAAGGTATTTGTGTTATGTGATCCTTGGATTTTGCTGATAAATACGACATCCTTAACAACAGGCTGCATGACCAAGAGGCGATGTCTCATTCTTGCTCAGCATCAATCACCCATCCATTGCACCCACCACAAGGTTTGACACCCAAATTATTCTGTCATCCAGACATTTCATCATGGACAGATCCATCTTCCCAGAGACCAGATCACATGATTTTCGTCGAGCTACACTGCCTTCAATGGGGTCACAATAGAAGTCCAGTTATCACCATCTTCCGACATGGTGGCACATGGCCTTGCAATTTGCAATACTAAGTGCGCATTTGTAGCCTTTAAGTTGCCACAAACTGAATCTCCAGATTACTATTTTATAGCACGTAGGTTGCATCATGTCACAAGCATGGATACCGCTTCTGGGGCCACATGACACTAGAATAATAGAACTTCTCCAGGACAAGAACTCTATGGCCCGTCATTTGCCATCAAAATGCAACATCATGTCGCCAAAGAAATTACCATCCGGGAGAAACTAAAAGAACTTCACTAGGAAGAGAGAATAATGTCTTTCTGATTATAACCAAAAGTCTTTTGGTTATGATCATATGATCACCATCAGATGACTAACTCTACAGAATATCTGGCCACATTCACAGACCAGACATGCATCATCCCAAAAGTGGTGCTTGAACACAGCAGATCCTCTGTTGGCACTGGAAGGGCATGGTTCAGGCAACCCAAAACAGTGTCTTTACTGTCTACAAAAGGTACTATAGCCCCACATAAAGCCAAGAGTCATTTCCTCGATTAATTTCAAAGTAACTTTGAGTCATAGGGCCTCGATATGATTCAGCTGTTTCAATCATCTATGCCCATTTTAAACCAAGACTTTGCATCGATTTTGTAAAAGGTCCAAACACTTCAGACGTGTGTAAATGGAATTCCCACTACCATATACCTTGTAAATTTGGCATGAAACTTTTGCCCACTGTTTCCAGAATATCAAATCTCTAACCTTTATAGTTTATCACACAATCTGCAGATCTTTTGATCCTAGCGATTAAATCCAAGTTCTCCGTTATGTTTTTTTTTCCCTTCTCATGACCTTTTTGCTCATCCAAACCTCGCTTTGCATTTACCAACCAGCCCATTTGCTCAAGACAGCAGCCTTCACTTTCTTATGTGTATATATATTAGATCCCTCTTGAGTTCCATTGCCACTGAATATCAAACTACAAAAGCATCACAGGGCAACCATGTTCTCTTGCATGAACTACTTACAACATTTTTGCAATGATGGTTTCCAATTGGAAAGTGGAGGATTCAACTTACATGATGACCTTTTGCCATCACTAGGAGCAACAATGAACCATACAATCAAACTCAGGAAGCACATTGTCTCCCCATATGATCCTCGTTACAGGTATATATTGACCCATCAGTCTGTTTTCTCGCATTCATATTTTAGAAAACTGGACAGTTTACTTTCTCCTCTTTTCTCACCAACTGCTTTCCAGACTATGGGAGTTGTTCTTGATATTTCTGGTTCTCTACTCCGCCTGGATCTGCCCATTTGAGTTTGCATTTCTACGATACTTGCCAAGCAAAATTTTTCTTGTGGATAACATTGTCGACAGCTTTTTTGCAATTGACACTGTACTCACATTCTTTGTTGCTTTCATCGATCACAAATCCTATCTTCTTGTTGATGATCCAAAGAGAATAGCAGTCAGGTTAGTGTTTACCTTTTATTTCTCAAAAGTACTAATGCATACTTTGCTATTTCGTCCAAATTCCATGACAAAATATAGTGCACAGGTATCTATCTACATGGTTCATCTTTGATGCATGTTCAACATATCCAATTCAAACAATCAGCTTCTCCTACAATAGACATGGTAATAGCCTCAGCTTCAAACTGCTAAGTATGCTTAGACTGTGGCGTCTGCGTCGTGTCAGTTCTCTGTTTGCTAGGTCAGTATCTTCACCCATTTCTCAGTATATATCACAAATAGAAGAACAGGAACAATCTCATTAATTTTCTTTTCTCAGGCTTGAGAAGGATATTCGGTTCAATTATTTCTGGACACGGTGCACAAAACTTTTCTCAGTAAGCTTTCAGAATGTTATTCAATTTGTCTTGGTTCAAAAAGCTGCTTGATTTCTAAATGAATAACTTTTTCTGTACCGCAGGTAACTATTTTTGCAGTTCATTGTTCTGGATGCTTTAACTATATGATTGCAGACCGATACCCTGACCCAAAAAGAACCTGGATAGGGGCAGTGATACCAAACTTCAGGGAAGATGACCTGTGGCAAAGATATGTAACAGCAATATACTGGTCAATTACAACCCTGACAACAACAGGCTATGGTGACTTACATGCTGAAAACACAAGAGAAATGCTATTTGATATTTTCTACATGTTCTTCAATCTGGGTTTGATGGCTTACCTCATTGGAAATATGACAAATCTTGTTGTCCAAGGGACCAGTCGCACAAAAAAATTTGTATGTTCTATTCCACTCTGAAATTTTTTTTCTGGAGATCCTTTATTTTGCTTGCCATTAACCTATATTCCTGCTAATTTAACCAAACAACAAAGAAAAATTATAATTTAGCCAAACGATAGATCATGCCATGCATCACAAACACTGTCAGATATTTTTGTAAGTTTTCCGAGTCAACTATTCTTTATGTACAGTTTCTCTCTTCTGTGTTGTTCACAAGTTAAAAAGATATTCTCGCTTCTTAAATCACATTTCATTAATAGGATTTATTAAAATACATAGTCATTTGGCAATGGGTGAAGAATAATTGAAACAGCTTGAATAACAGTAGACCACTATTCTAATGTACTTGGATTTTACATTCTGTTCTTGATTGTTCATTTGATATTCAGAGGGACACCATCCAAAATGCTTCCGAATTTGCATCAAGAAATAAGCTGCCAAAATACATAGAGGAACAGATGCTATCTCACATATGCTTAAGGTTCAAGACAGAGGAACTCAAGCAGCAAGAGATACTTGATGATCTCCCAAAGGCCATTCGCTCAAGCATAGCCGAGCACTTGTTCTTGCCCATTGTTCAAAACATATACCTTTTCCAAGGAGTCTCCTCTAATATCCTTTTTCAAATGGTGAGGTTTAATATAAAAGTTTATTAATTACAACCCTAGGCAGGTCAGATACATATAGCATGCTGCCATGCTGATAAGATCATTGTGAAATTAAAAGGTGACAGAAATGAAAGCTGAGTATTTTCCACCAAAGGAAGATGTGATACTACAGAATGAAGCCCCAAAAGATTTATATGTAATAGTATCAGGAGCAGTGGTTAGTAAAACTTGGCTTTTTGTACTGTATATTTATGTCTATCACAAAGTTGTTTGCAGCGATAGCATCAAATTAGGACTACTTTTTAATTGAATTGTTGCAGGAAATGCGAACATATGCGGATGGAATTGAAAAGGTAAGACTTTTGGAATGTGCACCAATCGAAGGTTAACTTGTCAAACATTAACAACCTCAAGTCTGATATCTTATAATTTTAGGTTCATGGAAGTGTGACTGCTGGAGAAATAGTTGGGGAGATAGCAGTTCTTTGTCACATGCCACAGCCATTCACAGTAAGAACCACCGAAATAACACAAATTCTCAGACTGAAGAGGACTATACTTTTCAACATTATTCAAGAAAGCAAACAGGATGCGACTATTGTCATGAGTAATCTTCTCCAGGTATACTTCAGAATCGACCAACTCAGTTAAAAAAATTACTCAGTTTTGGCAAAAATAGGAGCTTTGTTTAACTAACTTGCATCTTACAGAAGTTACACCTACATGAAAGATTATACCCTGGGATAAAGCAAAATGATTCAGAACTACTTCAACAATGGCAAGAAAAAATAGCTATGAACAGGAACAAGAACCATGAACAGGATGAAAATAATTATCAAGTTAGCAATACACTAGAGGAGATGGATGAAGGAAACCCACTAAGCAAGGCAGAAAGTAATAAGGATATTCGCATGGATATTCAACCTCCAATTGGTTGCTGCAATACAAAAGTAGACCATGCAGATAAACACACTGTGTTGCATACGGCTGTATGGGAAGGACGCAATGAAACTGCCAAGGTTCTTGTTAAACAAGGATCAACAGTGGACAAAGTTGATGGTAACAGGTGGACCCCAAAGGGTCTGGGTAAATACGAGAATAAAGGCAAATTAGAGCCCTTATCCAGCATTGGAAGTGGGAATAGGTTCTCTGGAGAACATGAACTAGAATTTTTCGAAGTGAAAGATGCTGACTGTGGAAATGACATTAAGAACTATGGCAGCAGGGAATGGAGAAAGACGACTGACAATGGAAATAACTTTAAGCACCATAGCAGCAGGGCATGCAGACCCAGTTTTCCTTATTCAAATGTTAGTGAAATGTCGGTAGCTTCTTGTTCACATGGTGGCCATGAATTTGACGACGATGTCAAGAACCTAACTAGCAAAAGAGTGACAATTCACATGCATTCTCAAAAGGCAAATCCAGCAAGGCAGCTAACAACAAAGATGATAAATTTACCTGGCACAGTGGAGGAACTTCTCAGAATTGGTGGTAAGAATTTCTCAACCTGATTTACACACAACAAAATAATCATAAAGATCTGCAAGTGGTCTGAATAAGTGGGCTACTATTTGTGTCAAGAACACATATATACAAAAGAACAAAAGTATAAGTTTCAGGAAAAACAAAATTTTGAAACTAGAAACTAGTCATGTGTCATATTCTCCATTGTCATAATCATGTCTTGAAAAAAAAAAATGCAGGTGAGAAGTTTGTGGGACATCATCCTGCAAAAGTGATCAACCAAGAGAATGCAGAAATTGATGATCTAAGCATGGTTCAAGATGGGGACCATTTATATCTCCTAGAGATTTGACGATAACAAGACTGCCAAAGAAGATTGAACTAACAAAGATTCAAAGGCTAAGGCCCTAGGCATAGTTTCCACACACTTGAATATGTAGATGTAAGCAACGTTTATGACAAAAGCAAGATTATGTCATAGTTGCTAACTGGATTGTTCTTGCTTACAATAACAAATGGATGGTTGGTGCTACATTGCATGAGCAGAGTTTGCTTTAAGATTATTCCTAGTGCAAAAAGAACTATAAAGCAATATAAATCATATGAAAGGATACTTGTTATGTAAGAGTAATCAAAATAAGCTGATTTACTTTTGATCTCTATTCAAGAAAGACAAATTACTATTGGTATATATATTTATAGCTGGACATTCCATTCCATGAGACTGCCACAAAAAAAATTTCTTCCTAGGGCCTTTTAAGAGAGTCTATTGATTAACTTTCCGTTGTAAGATAACTAGATTTCATCCAAGTATTACCAGAAATCATCACAACACTTAGAACATCAAAACTTTCCACAAAGCTGAATAATTACATGAGAGCTCCTGTATTGTAAGGAAAATAAATATCTGCCGAGGAGATATCACTTTCACAATTTTTTATTCAGATATTATATTGTTGTTAAAAAAAATTGTTGTCACAGCTTATTATTCAGATATCATAACATTGTTACACAAGCTGTGTGGACGGACATTGTGATACTCACCTACATCATCGTGCATGCATATATATGATTATACAATCATATAATGTATGAAAAATGAAGCAATAACAACAATAAAATTGTAAATCTCATTTATTTAGGATCGGCTATATGGATCTTTGATCACCATTGAGATATATAAAAAGCCTTCGGGACACCTAGGTAGTGAAGGTACCTCGAGTTACTTCCGGGTGACGACCTAGCCTATACTGAAATTGGTTATAAGATCTGATGTAATTTCTCGTTGGCTGCCAATGACCTAATACAGCCCTCCACCTTTTTCATCCGAGCTTAGGACCAGCATTGATGGCGTTATTGTGAAAAAGGAAGGCAACCACATAAATCACATACTCTACGAAACTCACCCAATTAATTTTTCTCTGAAGAATGATGTGGTCGGAGAGTCTGTAGATGCAAACTTTATGTTACGAGATGGAAATATAACTTGTTATGAAACCATCTAACTCATCTATGCCAAAATGAATTTGCAATTCGCCAGTTGCAGAATAAGTGTTCTCTCTTCGTACATTTGTCCAAAGTAGTGAAGGCTAAGATCCACACCTAATGGTTATTAACTCCTATGCCAATATGTTTTGATGAAAAAACCTTTTGAAATTACACTAACAATTACCGACTTCTTTTCTTAAATTGTAAATTCCCTCAAACTCTGAGGCTCCCACGTACATATCACTGAAACAAGAGGGTGAATCAGATTGAACCTCAAAAGGCGAATTGCAAAAGAATCCTGATGTTTTTCTTTAAAAAAAGTCCTAATTTCTCAAAATTTTAAATATCCTAAAATTGTTCAGTTCAGATGGTGATATGTGGGGGGCCAAACCACCTTCTCCCTTAAAATAACAAAACTTGTATCAAGCTCACCACTTTTTCCATAGAATCATACAATCCTCAAATATCAAGACGCAGACAAACTTGTCATCGACAACCAGAGAGGCAAAAAAAAAAGACTACTTGAACGACGATGACAAATTTCTCACTACGAAAGAGTTAGGAGAGCAAAAAGACACGTATCTAACATCTCAGCGTAAAGCATCCGAAAAATAAATCGTCGACCTAAAGTTTCTCGACTGAGGATCGATTCGATGACTTATGTCCCACAGCATATAATGAACGATCACACATGAAATAGAGACCACAGGAACGACACTAGTCTCACAGCATTTTTCAATGCTAAACGTAGCCCTAAATTTCCGGAGGCCAACAAGAACATTCCGATGGATAAGGAACGAGAGTTGGTTTCAGAGCGAGTAACATGCAGCGATTCGGATTCCCCTCGAGAGCTTTGGAAAAGCCATCACAACCACGTTGTTCCAACATCAAGCAAACATCACAGAGTTATGAGAGTTCGATTATCCAAACCAGAATAGAAGGAGGAACAAAGGAGAGGGTAAAAAAGAGAGAAAAAAAAAAGGAAAGATTCAGGAAGCGACCTTGATCGTCGCACGTCGCCATCGCCCGAGATCGCGTTTCTTCATCTCGGACTCGGAGGACCGAGGTGGGGGCAAACTACTCATGGGCTCGAAATATCGAAGGATTCGTTCCTCGATTGGGCTTAGATTTGCCCCCACCTCGGTCCTCCGAGTCCGAGATTTGTCGCTCGAAATAGCGACAAATCCAGATTTGGGCCTCTTTTATAGGGCTCTCTGGGTTCCGGCCCAAGACCCTGAATCGTGACCCTCACTTCAAAGACTGGCCGAATCACCGAAGAAAGCGTGACGTTCGCGAAGTGGTGCGGTCCAGCTAAGATCGCATCCAGGTTGGCAGGAGAGGTCTTGCTGACGTAATGCAAGGGCTCATCCACGAGCAACGCTTCAAGGCCACGACTTGGGCGAAGAGAGCCTCGACGGCACGCGAGGATGGCCCTTCGGGACCTAAGTCGTGGCATGTCATTTTCTGTCATGTTGACGAGCCAGCGAAGCGCTACCACTTCTCCGTAACGGAACACCGTGACAACGGTAAGCTCGCTTGTCATTTCCCCAACTCACTCGTCGCACGCCACGGCGGCACGTAACGTCTACTCCACCCCACAGGCCTTTTGCCCTTTCCCCCAACGGCTATATTCTTTTTCCCTCTCCCTATATATAATTTGCCCTAATTCCCACCATTCATCACAACCAAAGCCATCTTCTCTCTCTCTCTCTCTCAATGGAAGCAGGACTGGTGAATCGATTCTCGACGGTGGCTCTGCTTCTTGTGCTGCTTGTTTCGGTGGCGGTCCGCGCGGAGTACGCGCCGGCGCCGGCACCAGCCAAGGAGAGCGGATCGATCTCTGCGGTGCCTGGGCTCTGCGTGCTACTTCTCACCGCCATGGCTTCTGCGCTCGCTGCCTTTGCGCATTGAGGGCCAATCTCTCATGGCTCGTTCTATGTGTACCCTCCCTCTGCCTCGATGATGAGTTACTGTTTTCTTCGGGAACATCGTTGATCTCTGGTTGCTAATTGCTTTGGTGTTGATGATCTGGATCTAATGAAACCCATTTCTGTAGTTGCATGATCGGATCTGAGAATACCAAAATTAAGGTGTCAATATATGCTTGCTTCTCTTGCAGATTGAAACGGATATGCACACCGTTACAGTGATATCATATGGACTAGTAGTAGTATCCTTGAGAATCTGCTATGTTTTTTCTTGATTTTATTTACCATTAGAGTAATGTATAAGGAAATAAATCATGTCTCATCTATGTGCTTGAACAAAGGGATTGATATGAACCTTTTTTCTTTTAGAAATATTAACGACCCATTAAGCTTTAAAATGTTCCAAACAATAATTAGGAAGGCAAAACAAATTTTAGAGGTTTATAAAGAAAAATCACATATGGAACCAATATCTACAATATTATGAACCATCTTGGCATGAAGACTTTTATTTTTTAGTACATAGGACCTTACACAGGTGGTTAAAGAGAAGAAGAAGATAGTAATCTTTTTTTTTTCTTTTTTCCAGAGTTCTGAACAAGATCTAATTAAAGAAGAGGAACTCTCTCTCTCTCTCTCTCTCTCTCTCTCTCTCTTTTCTTTTGTTTTTTGTTTTTGCTAAGAGGGGTGTTGTGAATAGGATACGGTCAACACAATTTATGGGTCAAATGAACAATGTGATATTCCTAATCAAATATAAACACCTAATTTAATTCATATTTTAAATTCTAATATAAACATAACCAAATTTTAATTATAATTCTAACACTATTTACTCTTAAAATAATAATAATACAACTACAACAAGTCATAGATATTTAAACTATTTGGATCGAGTACATACATAAAAATATGTTGACATCATTCAATTCTATAAAAAAATAATATATTTTGTTAAATTAAAAATATTTAAATCTTTACATATAAGAACTATTATATATATATATATATATATATAATTAGAATTGAAAATACGAACCATCTTGTCAAAAGTCTAGAAATTTTGATCCATATTAACCAAAACAATACAATACAAAGGTTGTGGAGACAATGAAATGTAAATGAGGTGAGATAAATCAAAGTTCATCCAATTTGGTCGTACTTAAGCAATCACTTAAGCTTTTAAAGCTCAATTGCAAAGTCTACCAATAGAGGTCCTTTTTCAAGACTTTTGTTCAACTATCATTAAAAAATTTAAAAAGTGTTGCTAGATTTCGTGTTATGGATGGAGAGTCCATAAGAAACGGATCAGTTCGTGTGCGTAAGATCGTCCGAGTTGATTAGAGAACTTGTGACGACTGGCTCGGGATGTGGGGGCACTCGGTCGCGGATCCTTGGGTCGAGAAATCCTTGAGTTGGTTCAGATCCTTGGTTGAGTCCTGCAAGAAGGCATTCGTCGGGGGGCATGTGCCTGACGAGGCCCCTTCGATTGCTAAGTTAGCTTTCCGGATGTAGAAACTATAAGTCGAGATGTTGAGAAGGTGAAAAAAGTTTCCAGAAAGACCCCCTACTATGGGCTACATGCTAGTTATAGGGTGCCCTACAAGTCAATCACGTGAGTGATGACACCAATGATACATTGTATTAATCTCTTTGCTTATCATTATTGGTATTTTCTCACATTATATACTTCTGGATGTATATTGTGATGTCCTTGGATCTACGCAATGAGAATCGAATCATGATGAGATCATGATAATGAGACCAATTCACATTTAAACATTGATCATAAATCATCATGGTCATAGGTTACTCATAAAGGACATCGAGATAATCGGATTGACCAGTGTGTTATATACTCGTTCATATGATGGAGATGACTGTATCATAATCACTTGTGTGGGGACACTAGAGGTACAATGCAGGTGCTCATTGAAGAATGAGTTCACTGATTGATCCACTTACGGAATGTTGATGGATAATGATACCTAATGTCAAACAGTAATTTCGTAGTCTCAGTTATGTATCTGGTTGATCCTTAGACTTGAGACACGAAGGATGTCTTATATAAGTACTCCTTTCTTTGATGCCAGTTTATAAGTTTGAAAAGATTTAAATATGGTACAATCGGTTATCAGAATTGATAGCCAACCATACGAAGGTAATTGAGTATTAACAAAGGATCATCCACTCTCAATATCATGAGAGGAATATCCCATGTGTGCTCGCTCAGACAAAATCTTTGGCCAAGGTAATTCAGATTGAGAGAGAATAAGTTTTCGGGGAGAATCTAATTAGAGCGAAACTCAAAAGAATTTTGTATGTGACCTGATAGTATTCATGCCCAATATATAATCTCTGTGATATTCGATGGATGAGTGACTATAGATATACAATAACTGTACATAGATAGGTCAAATGTATTTGATCCTCTTATACCGTCTGGCAACTATGGCGTAGTGGCTTAGTACGTCCACAGTCAATGAGTCGAGTGAATTATTATGAGGATAATAATTCACTATATAAGAAGGAGTTATCATAGGAGTGACTCACAACCAGCTCGGTATCGAGCCTAAAGGGTTAAACACATATGATGGATGTTGTGATTGGTAGAGGTGTAGATATGAAATATTCATGAAGTTCCTGGTTTAGATCCTATGGATGAGATCTAATAGGATTAGGTAATTGGACAGAGATCCAATACCTAATGTGAATGAAATCCATATAGAATATACTCATTCACATCTATAAATAGGCAAGACTCCTTGGTTCATAGGCTATAGCTATAGAAGCTTGCCCTTTTATTTCTCCTCAGTCTCTTTCTCCTCCTCCTTAGCTTGAGACCTTATGGTGTGCTTGGAGAGGTTGATCCCACAGTTGACGAGCCTTGTCATCGCGTTCCCTGTGTGGATCACCGCTAGAGAGGAGCACGCGAGTACTCTTTCATCTTCTCCATCGGATCTAGAAATTTTTTAAGGATATATGATCTCCCTAGGTAACACATCTTGCATGATTTATGAGATATTTATGGAGCTTCTAGTTTGGATCTTATGGATAAGATCTAATAGGATTGAAAAATTGGATAGAGATCTAATTCCCAATGAACAGAATCCATTCAAGAATATGCTCATTTACCTCTATAAATATGAGACACTGATTGGTTCATATCTCATTTCTTCTTAGTATTTTTTCTCCTCCTCCTTAGCCTGAGAGTGTGGAGAGGCTGATCCCATAGCTGAGGAGCCTCGTTGTCACGATTGCTGTGTGAATATTAATAAAGAGGAGCACGTGAGTGCTTCTTCGTCTTCTCCATTGGATCAAGAAATTTTCAGGGATATACGATCTCCCTAGGTAACAAATCTCTTATGATTCATAGAGTTTTTGAGTTTTATGGATTTTTCGCACACAAATCGTCACACAACGGCCAAATACTCAACTTCGGGAGTCCGTTTCATTTTTGTTTTTTATTACACATGAGATGTCGATTATAGATTTCTTGACAATACAATAGAGGTATTTACACCTACAAGGCAGAGATAAGCCGTACTGAGATGTTTAATGAAAGCGACGCTTTGCGTCGACCTGTAGGTACGACCCTACGTAGCCATTACCTTCGTTGGTTCTCGGGATCTTGTTCGATGAGACTATCGACTATTAGTACGGTCTATTGAGTCGACGACGCTACATAAGGCACCCCCTACGATTATCAAGGTGGCTGCCGATGTGGCTCGAGAGCCCAGAGTGCTGACGTGGTTGTCGGGCTAACATGGCTAGGTGACTAATTGGGCCGACGTGATCCTCGAGCTGACGTGGTCGACCCGATTCAAAGGGCCCAATATTTACCCTACAATCGGTGTAACTTCGCCAGCATGGATGTTATTGTGAGCTGAAGGGCTAGAGTCTGGTGAAGTTGTATAGGGTTGGGAGCTTGTTTGAGCTGGCTAGGGCCGAGAACCCATATGGAATTGATCGGTGTTGAAAATCCATTTGATACTAGTCGGGACTAAGAGCTCGTTTGCTACTGGTTGGGACTAAAGGCTCATCTAAATTCTAGTCAAGCGTGAAAGTTTACTGGATGCTAGTTGGGACTGAAAGCCTACTTGCTGCTGGTTAGGAATGAAGGCCCGTCTGAATTTTGGTCGAGACTAAAAGTTTGATGGATGCTAGTCGAGACTGAAAGCCAATAGAAAGCTGGTGGGGACTGAAAGCCCATTGAAAACTAGTCGAGACTGAAAGCCCGTTGAAAACTGGTCAGGACTGAAAGCCCAATGAAAATAGTTCAGGACTGAAAGCCTGCTAGATGTTGATCAAGATTGAAAGCCCATCAGATGTTGGTCGAGACTAAAAACCCACTGGAATTGGTCAGGACTAAAAGCTTGCTAGATGTTGGTCGGGAATGAAAGCTTGCTAGATGTTGGTCGGGAATGAAAGCTTGTTGGAATTGGTCGGGACTGAAAGCTCGCTAAATTTTTAACCCGAGGCAAGTTTTGGGATCTTCGACTGAGACTGTGATGTTCCCAGTAATCAGAGTTGGCTGAGAGGTGCCTTGGGCTCTCCGCGCTACTAACGCATTAGGTTTTGTCGTGTTGCCCAATTTGTCATGTTAGTCATGTCAAACTATCACATCAGTCAATTGCGGGCGTTATGAGATATCTCTTGTCTGATGCCATGATTTCCTCGGTGCACCTTAGGATTCATTGCTTGAAGTCGGGATAGCCATGTGGCGTGTGGTGGATACATGATGTGTGCTTGTTTTTCTCTTTCTCTTTTTATTTCATCATTAATGCGAGCGTGATGCTCGAGACGTTGGCAGTTGGCTGTCATGCGCTTCAGGGTAGTCGAAGCGTCGCCTGGGGGCTGGGGCTTTACTATAAATACACCCACCCCAGGCCTATAGGGGTTTTTGCTTTCACATCTCCCTCCTTAGCCTTTCACTCACTACTACCACTCTCGGTCTCTTCCTGGGTAGGTCAAGATGACTGCTCATAGTTCTTCTTCCTACTCGTTTTGTATTTCCTCTCTAAGTTTGTTTGTCCGTTCTATGGAGGGCCTTTCAAACATTGCTGTGGTGGCAGGTCTGAGGCCCCAAGTAGTCAATGACCCCTCGGGCAGTCTCAGCCCCAAGTAGTCGATGCCAAGGTCCTTAAGGCCTTAATAGTTATATGGTCGTGTTACGATTATGACTTGACCGTGATGGTCCAGACGTTGGCCGAGGTGTAAAATTGCTTTAGTATCCCAAGGGAATATGAACTTTATATCTCTTTACTCAGGCAACGCCCATACCATGCTTTCCCGGATGGTTTGGGTTGTCCATTGATGCCCTTGAGTTGAGACTGTGATTCCCGCTCCACCACATGATCGAGGGTTGCCTCGATGGGTGGCGGATCTCACCCTTGCAAATGGTGCCTAATTTGTGACGTTACATGGTGGCATTCCTCGGGGAATGCCACGGGTCGGGCTTCGTTCTGACCCGAGACTTGTTCATGGCTTGCTTTCGCTTGTGTCGGGGGCAGGCTGGGTATTACCTGATCACCCAGAGTGGATTTTGGGTGAGTAGGATTCCTTCCAGCAATAAGAGTTAGAATGCTTAATTCTTTTTTATTTCCCCTAGTCGGGGGTGGGGTTTTCGACCCAAGTAGATTGCTCAGTCAGTAAGCCACGTCCCCTCTGTCTTTCAGACGAGAAATTTGAACTGGTCAAAATACTCCGAGACATTCTTTCTTCTTCTCGAGCCATCAAGGATATTACCAAGGTGTGGTTGGTTGAAGATAGACTCAACCATGCCCCTCAAGGTACGATGCATCTCATTAGCTTTATCACTGTCTTGTCTTGGTTTGGTGGACTCACCTTTCATTGTCATATTATTGACATGGTTGATGTTTTAAGAGTAAAAGGTAGGTCGGCGGGTCAAATCCTGAGTCGATCGGCACCACCACCTTAAGTTGAGTGAAAGGCATGTCAGTTGTCTAGATATGTAGTTTTTTATTATCATATATATTGCATCAACTTATTATATCTTCCTATTTTTCCATTTAACTTGTCCTTCCATCCTCAACATGGTCTTCATTTGCTGGTGCCCTGATCGATCGCATGCACGACGGGGGTCGGGTGGTGCGCTTATTGACTAAGAAGATCTCGGCACTTCGGGTCAAGAACAAGGAAGGAGCTGAGGTCGAGCGTGTGCCCAAAAGATGTGGCAGCCTGTCACGAATAAAAAATATAAACAAGGTGTTTGATGTAATGCTCATGTTTGTTTGTGTCCTTCGGTTTTTGTACATACTTTGTATTGCAAGTAGTGGACTTGTAGTAGGCTTGACAACCCTGGTTTGGTTAACTTTTATAGCCGATTTCGGCTTGTAAATGAGAGTTGTGCCATGTAGGCATTTATGGGGACTTCGATCTGTAATAGATCATTATCCTTTGTGTATAACTGTTTAGAACTTGTAAAGTTCATAGTTGTAATTTGTATTATCTATATAAAGTGTTTGCTAAAGTTGTTGCTTGTGGATCCTATGAGAAGCACTTCCTTTAACCCGTTTTCTCTTTTGTAGGTCCTTAGAGACCCTAGGAGGTTTCGGGGAGGCTAACCTTTACGGATGGACATGCAAGGGTGCCACATGACTTAAGCAAAACTAATTAAGTATGTGACAAGCCGTCGAGAAATGGGTCGCCGAGCTCGGCGTTGAGGTGGAGTGACTTAAGGCTGCACTCAGGTAGTCCGAGTAGTGTTGCAAGGACCTTGAGCTAGTAGCCAATTCCACTCGCGGTGAGCTGACGGATCTTTAGGATTCACGATGCCAACTGGAGGATGAGGTGTTGAAGTTAGCCCAGGATGCTGAGGCGTTGTGATTCGAGTTGCAGTCGGCAGTCGCTAAGGCGATTGCAAACTACAAGAGGTCCCATGGCTTCCAATCCAGGCTGGAGAAAATAGGACAAGTAACTTATGAGTTTGGGTACTGGGTGGTGCAAAAGCACTTCTAGGCAAAATATCCAAACTTATCTCTCGAGGAGGACCCTTTTGCTGATCAGCCTAAGGACGCCAATGTGCAGATGGAGACTAGACAACCCTTCGACGATAGCACTCCTCCCGAGGACTAGGCTCCTATGTATTTTTGTTTTGTTTGTCGGGCGACAATTTTGATTCTTCTCGGTTGCCCGATTGCTTGTGTAAGAAACATTTTGAACTAATACTAACTTCACCTTTTGCTCATGTTTCTGCGCCTATCTACTGAATTGTGCTCGGTCATCGGATCTTTATGTAGAGTGCGCATTGAATTAATATAAATCTTTAGTCATTCATTTGTTCGTCTCATGTTGTGAATTCACCTTCCAATATCGCTCGACTGACCTCGGTCTAACACTTCAGACATAGAATTTGTTTAGGTTTGAGATATGCCATTTTGGGGCAGCACCCTCCTGTCCATTACGACCAAAACATAAGTACCATCTCGGATGGTACGGATGACTCAATGCGGTCCCTCCCAGTTCAGAGCCAATTTGCTTCGAGTACATCCTAGGTCGTTGATCTTGGCTTTCCTCGGGACCAAGTCGTAATCACCGACCCGTCGTGGTCAAACCCTGTGGTTGTAGAGTTAAGTAATAGATTTATGATATGCGAGGGTCTGCAAATATGCCTCAGCCCTTAGCTCCCCAAGAAGGTCGAGGTTCCCCCGCGGGCCCTATCCCGAAGTGTTATTTTCGAAGTGCTCGACTCGAAAGGTGGGGAAGACCACTTCAGGTGGTAGGACAACCTTGGTGCTGAAGGCGAGGCTGAAAGGGGATTCTCCTGTTGGTGTCAAAGGTCAGTCGGGATGCCCATAATATGCTCGGGAGCTCCTTAACCCAAGTGCCTCATGCTCCGACGATCCTCCCTTTTAGCCCTTCGAGGATTACCCAGTTGGTAACCTCAGCTAAGTCGTTGGCTTGGAGGTGTGCCACTGAGCTAAACTTCAATTATATCCAATAACATTGGCATAAAGATTTGAACATTGGGTTGTTGAATTGTATCCCATTGTCGTTGACTATAGTCTTCGGGATGTCAACCCTTGTGATAATGTTCTTATAGACAAAACCCTTAACTTTTTTCTCGATGATTTAAGCCAAAGGCTCGGCTTTGTTCCACTTAGTGAAGTAATCAACCCTGACGATTATGAATCTTCATTGTCTCGAGGCTAGTGCAAATGGGCCGAGGAGGTCCATTCTCCACTATAAAATTTCATACGTAGTCAGTCGTGGAAAGGGGTAACGTCGGTTGGTGTTAGATTCGGGCATGCTTCTGATACTATTCATATTTCTAGGCATAGGCTACGATGTCTACGTGCATGGTTGGCTAGTAATATCTTAGCCAGAGAACTTTGAAAGCTAGGATTCGAGCCCCGGTATGTTCCCCGCATATCCCTTAGTGAATTTCAGCCAGCACCGTCTCGGCCTCAGTTGGCGACATGCAACAGAGCAACAACTGACTAAAAGCTCTTTGGTAGAGTCTTCCATTGACCTCGTAATACCAGGACTCAGTCCTTCTACCATGCAGAGTCAGTCGGGGAAAGGGGCAACGTCGGTGGTGTTGGATTCAAGCATGCTTCTGACAGTGTTCGTATTTCTAGACATAGGCTATGATGTCTTGGTGCATGGGTAGCTAGTAATATCTTAGCTAGAGAACTTTGAAAGCCAGGATTTGAGCCCTGACATATTTCTCGCATATCCTTTCGTGAACTTCAGCCAGCACCGTCTCGGCCTCGGTTGGCGATAGGCAACAGAGCAACAATCGATTAAAAGCTCTTCGGTAGAGTCACCTATTGACCTTGCAATACCAAGCCTCGGTCTTTCTAACTTGGCAAACTGCCACTTGGTCGGTCGGGGGTGTGGCATCCTTCTTGCATCAGAGTATCTTGTCCATCCAGTTATGTTCGACTACGGTCGTGACCACCTTGGTCGTGGTGATAGTTGGCCTATAGAATTTGGAGATCTCCAGTGGGCATCTTCCTGGTGCCTGTGTTGAGGCAAACTTCGCCAATGCATCAGTTTAAGAGTTATCGGTCCGAGGTATTCGTGAGATGGCAAACTATTTAAAAGCTCCAGCAAGGTGGTGTGCCTCGGCCAAATATTTGACCATTGTAGGCTCTCCGGCTTCGTAATCCTCCTGACTTTGCCGGTAACCAGTTAAGAATATATAAAGACTTTGATATGCTTGACTTGTAGCTTGATGGCTAAGTGCAACCCGAATAAGAGTGTCTTGTATTCTGCTTCATTATTGGTGGCTTTGAACTCGAGCCAGAGGGCATGCTTGTATGCTTGGTCAGAGAGATTCTTTAATACGAGTCTGACTCCTCTCTCAGTATTGGCTAACCCATCGACGTGAAGCATCCAAGTCAGTATCGACTGGGGAGAAGGCTCAGGGATAGTCAGTTTTTAGATAAAATTAGTCACTATTTGAGTTTTAATCGCTGTCCTCGGGACATGCTACAAATCAAATTCCTCAAGCTCCACCAACCATTTGAGCATCTGACCTGCCACGTCAAACTTAGAAAGGACTTTACGCAGAGGTTAGTCAGTTATTACCCTTATTGTGTAGGCTTGGAAGTATGGCCATAACTTTCTCATTGTAAGGACCAAGGTGAAAGCCAGTCTCTCAATTGAGGGGTAGCACTCCTCAGGGCTGCTAAAGATATGGCTGAAGTAATATACGGGCCGTTGCTTTTCCCTATTGGGTTTGACTAAGATCGAGCTAACCGTATGTTCCAATGTGGTGAGGTATAGCTCGAGAGGCTCTCTCGGGTGACCAAGGCAAGTTGTTGTAGTCGAGCAAGGTAGTCTTGAGATTCTGGAAGGCTTCCTCGCAATCAAGAGTCCAATCAAAGTCTTTTGCGTGCTTCAACACTTGGAAGAAGGGCAAGCTCTTATTGCATGCTCGGGAGATGAATCGGCTCAACGCGACCAATCTCTCTACTAGTTGCTAAACCTCTTTGATTGATCGAGGTGACTACATTTCTGCGATCACCTTCACCTTCTTGGAATTTACATCGGTTCTGCCCTGATGGATTTGCCTGAGGCTACCGCAAAAATACACTTGGCGGGGTTGAGCCTCATAAAGTAATTTATAGCCCGAGGTGGCATCCACCAATTGATCGATCATCAGGAGCGAGTAGCAATCCTTCGGGCAGGCCCGATAAGATTGGTGTAATCAACACATATGCACCAGCTTTCATTAGCTTTATTAACAATGACTACATTAGACAGCGAAGTTTGGTACTTGACCTCAGTGATATAGCCTACTTCTAACAGCCAAGCTACTTCCTCTTCAATAGCCTTTTGTCGGTCGAGGATGAACCTACGAGGTCTTTGTTGCACTGGTCGGGCCCCGAGTAGTATGTTGAGTTGATGCTGAGCTAATTTAGGATGAATGCCCGGCATGTCCCTTGGCAACTAGGTGAAGACATCGACGTTTTGCTTGAGAAATTCAATAAGTTGGATACGTTCACCCTCGAGAAGCAATGACTCGACTTTGACGATCCTGTCTGGATGTGCTTTGTCGAGGGGAATTTTTGCCACCTGCTCTATAGGTTGGGGCCGTGGGGTTGATTTGCTGGTTCCCTAGGGTCGATGATTGATGCTTCAGGCCTTACTCTCTTGGGGAGAGTTGTTGTTGTCAAATAGCATTGTTTGGACTCTCGAGGGTCGCTCATTGCTTCACTGACTCCAACGTTAGTAGGGAACTTCATCATGTGGTGGTATGTAGAAACGGCGGCCCTTAGTTTATTGAGAGTCAGGCGATCGATGATTGCATTATATGCCGAGGAGAGCTTGACTACCATGAAAAGACCATCACCATTTTGGTTCTTGGTTCCTCCATGACGGTTACTAAGAGAGTGGTGATGCCGAAGGGAGAGATGAAATCTCCAGTGAACCCTGTAAGAGTGGAGGTCATGGGGTGAGATCCCCGTCAAACAAGTCGAGTTTTTGAAAAGCATTAAAATATAATATGTCGGTCGAACGTCAACCATGATCTGATTGACTTAGGTATTTGCAGTCCGCGTCGAGATCACTAAGGCGTCATCATGATCTAGCTATTCTTCTTCCGCTGACCTGAAGGTGATCTTGGGATCGTGCTCATGTCTGGGCCTCTTCTCTAATGCGGCTCGAGCATACGCTTTGAATGCCGAGGAGCTGTCACCTCTCGAGACATGTCTGACGATGACATCAATTTGTTTCTCCACCGAGCTTTTGGGTCGAGTGAAGGCTCACATAGACTTTTCACGTATTGACCGAGATGTCCTTAACGGATGAGGGTCTTCAATCTGGTTCTTCAGGTCATAGCACTCCTCGGTGTCATGACCATAGTCGAAGTGGAAGCGACAGTAAGGCCCTTAGTCTCACTCCTTTGGTCAGGCTTTAATCAGGTTGGGTGCCCGGAGGAGATCTTTCTCTCGGATCTGAAGGAAGATTTTGGTCCGGGTAGAGTTAAGGGGAATGGGCAGCGACCTCGAGATGGTTGGCTCGGGTCTCTCCATTCTTCTCCTTGAGGGTCTAGGGGTGGGGCTCAGGACGACTCGGCACGAGATCACTTATGATTCTCGCGCTTGCCAGCCACAAGCACTTTGACAGTAACATATTGATTAGCCCTCTACAGCATCTTGGGGACCGTCATGGGAGGACGCTCAGTGACCAAAAGAAGTGAGATGGTCATAGTCCAATCAAGAAGGCTTGGATTACAAGTGATGGATGGGCGTCGGGCATTCCATAGGTTTTGATCGTAAAATGTGCAACAAATTGGGCTAACGGCTTATCATCCTTTTGACTCATTTCGAGGAGGGATGTGGTGGTCATCCTTGGCCGAGAGCTGACCAAGAAATTCAGCTCAAACTCCTTGGCAAGTTGATCAAAGCAAAAGATCAAGGAGGGTCTCAAACAATTGTATCACATGGGCTGGTCCCAGCAAGATCATCGGGAATACTCGACACATCAAGGCATTGATGTTGCATAAAGCATCATTTGCATTATGAACGCTGCTATATGCTCCATTGAGTTAGAGCTACCATCATATGCTTCAAGTGTCAGGAGCCGAAAGTTCTATGGGATCGGCTTATCTTGGACCTCTGGGACGAAGGGAGGTCCACCCGTGGAGCTTTCCCTAAGCTCCTCTTTCAACCTGACGAACTCCTTCTGGACCTCGTCGATTCATTGGTTTATTAGCCGTAGCTATGCTTAGAGCTAGTTTGTTAAGTCGGAGGAGAGGGTGTCTAGCTCGAGCATGCTATGAACAAAGGTGCTAGCAGTAAGTGCCTGTCGCTTAGCCATGTTTCCGAGGGGTCTGGAGGGGAGCTCGGGGGAAGGTCATGGGACCGCATCATCGGGTTGCTATGGAACTGAGGGTTGCCCCTGTGAAGATGATGCCTCATGTTGTACTGCTGGGGTGCTACTGTGGTCCCGACTATTACATCAGTTGAGGAATATGGTGGATGATTGTCTGGATCATCCTGACCAGAGCTTGTACTTGATGGGTGAGCATGAGAAAGGCATTGGGAGAGACAACGAGAATGCCCAAGGTTGAATGTCGGTGGAGAAAGCCCGGGATCATTGAATAATAATGGTCGAGGGTTTATGTTGGCGGGTTCCCTTCCGAGAGGAGAAGGAAAGTAGGTTATCCTCTAGCTCCGAGGGCCTGTTGGGCAGTTGAGGCTTCTTCCTTGGAGTTGTTGAGCATTGAACGTTCCTGCAGCATCGGGCCCTCCTTCTAGTGCCAAAATGTTGTTGGATTTTGTGTCGAGGATGGAGAGTCAACACAACATGGTTCAGCCCGCTTGCACAAGATCGTCCGAGCTGACTAGAGAACTTGTGGCGGCTCAATCGGGATGTGGGGGTGCCACGGGGTTGGCTCGAATCCTCAGTTGGATCCTGCAAGAAGGCCTTCGTTTGGGGATATGTGCCCGACGAGACTGCTTTGATGGCTAAGTTAGCTTTCAGGATATGGATACTGTAAGGAAAGAAGCTGAGAAGGTAGAAAGAGTTCCCAGAGAGACTCTCTACTGTGGGCTACAGTGGTGTTATTTAAATATGTGGGGTGGAGGGAGGCTATATCGAGATGTTTGATGGGAGTGACGCTTTCGGTTGACTACGGATACGGCTCTACGTGGGCCGCTACCTTCGTCGGTTTTTGGGGCCTCATTCGATGAGACTGTCGACTGTTAGTATGGTCTATTGAATCAGCAACATTACATAAGGCACTGCTTGTGATTGCCGAGGTGGCTGCCAACATGGCCCGAGAGCCCCAGAGCGTCGACGTGGTTGTCGAGCTAACGTGGCCGGGCTAACTATTTGGGCCGATGTGATCATTGGGCTGATTGGATGAGCCCAATATTTACCCTATCAAAAAGTTATATTGTATTTAATGTCTAAACCTCAATAGAATATTTTAATAGTAATACAAAAAAACAAAACGATCAAAACGAATAGAGATTCTTAACCAATCTGGAGCACTTAGGTATTGTCCAAGACAACTTATATTGTTATGCACCTACTTAGTATTTTTCATGTTATTATTTTTGTTGTTTAGTCGATTGTAATTGACACTTTTCATTTCAAATCAATAGAGATTGTCTTCTTTCAATATTTAAGCCTGGTTTTATAATGATATATTTGTTATATGTCAAAAAATTTCATCTAAAAGATAGCATGTGAATCCAAACGATAGACGAAAACCTTCCTTATACCAAAGGTCTCAAGGAGCTAAACTTGGTTTTGGGAAAGGTGTTCTCTGATAGGGCGTATTATCGTACCAACCCATGCGATGATAATCAATAATCACATCAGCATCGATGTGGAACTCAACACGACATACGCACGTCGATACAAGCACCTCGGACTCGTGCGAAGCAACAAATCGTATCCGTGTTGCTTGAAACAATATGAGACAGACCCGCACCGCACGCAGAGTGTATAGGCTGAGCGCTTGGAGCATCAACGATCATTAAAAGATCGCGTACAACTAACTCTTGGTTGTAGGTATAAAAGTCAATTTTCTGATTAACGTGAGAGGTCGGAATTCGAGCACTCAAAACTTTCACACCATCTCACTCTACTTAATGATTTGAGCTTCAAAGATATCGAACTGGGAAACCTACTCCCGATATTGACCCATGTGCAAGAACCCATAACCTAATGTGGAAGGACGAGGCGTCGTACATCAAACCCCAACTCAAACCTCTTCGATAGGTTCGGCCAACCCCCGACCCAACTTGACGTAAACCTCCACTCAAAAAATGATATGAATATCCTTACACACTCCAAATTAGCTAAAACCATATTGACCCCTACCACAAGTAAAGTTGCGCAACATTCGCCTTCAACATCACATTTTTCTTCTATAAAAGTAAACCTATCTTCGTGCGAAAGTCCCTCTATTTGTCATCCCATCGGCAAGATTAAAAGTTGGTGGACTCTTCTATCGGTAGGTACGTTAGAGGAAGCCTCCCTCATATAGGAGCGGCAAATGAATAGGGTCACGACATGAAAGAGACGATTAACATCTTCTACGGCTAAAAGACACGTTTGGATGAATCCTTCACCTACGCTCCCTCCTCTTCCGTACTCACTAGAAACCAGAGTGATCACTGTGTCCCCCAGTCTCCAAAAGAAGCACACGGTTCACATTGTCTCGAGATGGGGCTTCGGAACAGTCCTCTATGGGACGGTGGGAAGCATTCAGTGAGTCCTTTTCGGCCGGCCTCATGTCAGCGCACTTATCGTCACTGTTACCGCGGCTTCAAGAATCCTCGATCGTCAATAATATCCACACATTTATTTGTTTGTCGAGCGATATCGGAAACAGCAGACTAATCATTTCAGGCATTCGATTCGTACATCCATCAACTTTTTCCCTGGGATCAGATCCTCTCTCCTTTTTCCGGCTCCATGGTATCCGCTATATTATGATCCAAGAAGAACGGCAGCAGCGGTCTCCCCGGTCACCTGCTTCCTCCAGCCGATAAGGAAACGGGTCGAGGAGTCACTACTGTCGATCATGTAGGCACTTGTTCGCTGTCGACCGCCGTATGATGGCGGGTGAGGGATGAAGAGATCGGAAGCACGCCGAGGAACTGATAAGGTCCAGAACAATGCGGCCGGGGTGCTGCTTCGGCGGCAAGAATCCTCGAGCGGGAAACCGGGCGTGCGTGCGTGCGTGGGTGCTCGCTTCCGACATCCCACACAATGTATCGGAGCGCTAACCCAAAAACCAGCCTCGCAGCCCTCCAATTGAGTGTTGTCGACACATGCGATCATGCTTGTCACGTCGCCGACTTGGTGCTCGATGGCGGAGGAGTCGAGCCGCAATTCCGTCGAATTACTTGCGGGCACTGCCGCGCCCCATCGAATGATCCCCGAGCGGTGCGTGCACAAATCGAAATGGAGCAGGAAAGGAGGACGTCGGTCCCACGCCACAGTTCGTCGACGACAAAAGCTAAGAACCTGAGGCGACCACGTTGTCTCAGGCTGTCCATAACATATACGGTCCGCTCCGTGGACAAGCGCGTAACGGAGGACGTCCAAGACTCACTTCCTCGCCCATAAATCTCCGGTCACCGCTGTCTCTGCAAGAGAAGACAACGCCACCATGATGTTAGAGCATCCTGACCCTGTTGATATGGATAAAGATGAAATGTACGATCCCCACAGATCCTGTGAAGTGCAATCGACTGCTCGAACATCATGGCTCATAAGAATTGTTTGTGCGATCATCCGCACTCTCGAGGTGCCGTGATGATGACTGCGATGGATTGGCTTTCTCACTCAATGTGACTTCACTCTCTCTCTCTCTCTCTCTCTCTCTCTCTGTGCCAAAGAATTAGCCGAAATGGATGATGAATTGACCCGACTTTGCCTGTTGCGTTGTTCGGCTGGGTTGTGCGTCCTCAACACGGAGGACAATGCGGTGTGGGCTTCATGGCCATTGGTCGAAACATCGGAGCTGCGGTCACATCACGTATCACACCTCGAATTCTCTTCTTATCCAGCCTGATATGATTCCCCGATCCCAGTTTGGATAGCCAGCCGTTTCCAATATCTACACTGCATCTTGTTTGATGCAGCCGAGAGAAACCGCCGGTCGGCAATTGGCATCGCCTGCGATGCTCCACAGGAAGAGCAGAGGGTAGTCGCAAAGCGTGAAGTACCACGTAAGTGGAGGGAGCACGAAGAGTGCTTTGAGATGCGCTCCTGTGCGAGATGGGCGGTCTGGATCCGGCGAGGGAGAGGTCCCCGTGGTCGAATGCGGCGGCCGAATTGACCGTGGCGACGAGGACTCGCCATCAGCGGTCGACGCTGCACTCATCCATAGAACGTGAATGGAGTTAGCGTGGAGTTGTAGATGAGCTAAACGCACTTGTCCACGGCATCAAAAAGGTAACGTGATTAGCCTTCTGTTATTAGCATATTAGTCGATTGATGAACGAGGAGGACATGAAAGAAACATTCCTTTGACTGCTACGAGTTCTAAGTCATTGGATACAGTAATCTAGTCTTATCTTTCCTACTGCATTTAGAGTATTAAGTAAACATTGACCGTCTTCTAATCTCCCACCAATAATCCACATTGATACATACGAAATGGCTATATAAAACCCGCGGAGTCCTCACACATGCAGCTATCGCCTCCGGAATTCCAACTCGAGTCTCCTTTCCCTGCTCTTCCGTGTCCTCCCACTACACAGCCGCCATGGTGGTCTTAGCCAACCCTGCACTTGACTCGATCCCTCACATCGGCTCCCCGAAACACGGCGCTCGCTTCCCCGGCATCCCGGTCGTCGACCTGTCGAGGCCGGGGGCAGGCGAAGCCATCGTCAGGGCCTGCGAAGACTTGGGCTTCTTTAAGCTCGTCAACCATGGCATTCCCGTGGAGCTCATGCAGAGACTGGAGGCAGAGGCGGTGAAGTTCTTCTCCTTGCCGCAGGTGGAGAAGGAGAAGTCTGGCCCCGCCAACCCTTTCGGATACGGGAATAAGAGGATTGGCGTCAATGGCGACGTCGGCTGGTTGGAGTACCTCCTCTTCGTGGTCGCCTCCGACCCCTTGTCCTGCACATCAATGACGGCCTGCTCTTTCCGGTATGAGCTCAGACGTGACAGGTTTCGACCTTCTTTTCTGGTACCGACCGACCTGTGGATGCCATTGCAGCTCTGCTTTAAGCGAATACCTAGTGGCCGTCAGGAAGATGGCTTCCGACGTGCTCCGGTCGATGGCCCAAGGTCTAAAGATCGAGCCGCGAGATGCTTTGGGCAAGCTTGCGATGGACGAACACAGCGACTGCATCTTCAGGCTGAACCACTACCCGCCGTGTCCGCCGCTCCAAGAGCTCAACCGCAGCTTGACCGGCTTCGGAGAGCACACGGACCCGCAGATCATATCCATCTTGCGATCCAACGATAGCTCAGGCTTGCAGATCTCGCTCGAGGACGGCAGCTGGGTCTCGGTTCCGCCCGACCAAGCGTCCTTCTTCATCAACGTCGGCGACTCCCTGCAGGTGAAGTCTGCTCCGCACGATTCATTGCATGCCCATCTGCTGATGCTCGACGTGGTCGGCACACAGGTTCTGACGAACGGGAGGTTCAGGAGCGTGAGGCACCGGGTGGCGGCAAACAGCCTCAATCCACGCGTGTCCATGATCTACTTCTTCGGCCCGCCACCGGCGCAGAGGATTGCCCCGCTGCCGCAGCTGATGGGGGAGGGGGAGCAGAGCAAGTACAAGGAGTTCACATGGGGCGAGTACAAGAAGGCTGCCTACAGATCAAGGTTGGGGGACAACAGGCTCGGGCAGTTCGAGAAGTAAGCAGGGGGTGGTCGTCCATGCATGACGGATGCCTGTGGTAGGCCATCCCTGACCTCCGACCCTGCTTCTGCTTCCCGAACTTGGTAAACCAAACATGTTTCTCCTCCTCCTTTCTTCTCTGTACAAAACCTCGTTTAATATCTGAGAAGAAAGGCTTTTCTGAAGACGAAGCTAAAACCTCGATATCAGAAGCTCAGAGTGCCCAGCAACCGAACACAGAGAGCTCCTTTAAAACTTCGGCCAACACTTCATATACCTGCCATTAGATGCATAGTTCGATCTCAAGAACAATGCAAGGCATTGTCACGTTTGCCAACTCATAGCTCCATCAACAACATAAAATATACAAGGAGGGAAAATAATAATAATAATTTATTTACTGGGACTATTTAAAGGGTTAATTCTTGGGACTGCAAAACAAGAATTAAAGATATGTCTCGCTCTCTCCCCCCCTCTCTCTCTATCTATCTATCTATCTGGTCCAATTACTGCCATAAAGCTGGTTGTGTGGGAAACAGCAAAACATGTATTACAGATAAATGTGCCAATTAAATTATACTCTCTCTCTCTCTCTCTCTCTCTCTCTCTCTCTCTCTCTCTCTCTCTGTATCTATCTGTAGGCCTACCGAGCTATCTATCTATCTATCCATCTTTTACTGCCATGAAAAGCTTGCCAAGAAGCAGCCTTTGCATGCAATACAGGAGTTCTCCCAAAGCGGACCCATATGGGGAACAGAGACTAGAGATGGTACAAGAAGAAAGCAGGGATTCACATTTGCCGCAAAAGGAAACGAAAAGACACGAACAGGTGCCGACCTTCTGGATCTCCATGTCCGCTCGGTGAAGGACTAGCTTCAACCCAGTGGCCACTGATAGCATATAACATTTTCTCAATTATACCAAATCTTGCTGATCAATTGTGAGAACTCTAACCTATATAAAGATTGATTATATTAATAAACTTAGAACAAACTTTAAAATTATGTTTCACTTTATCATCACATAAGGACCATTTGCTTGGCTAGATCAAACTCTCTTCTCGTTTGTACAATGACGATGATCTACCCTCACATTCCTATCGTCTTTTGACGAAAAACCTCAATTGCTTTACGGTGCCTCCGTCTTCTACGCCAATCGCTCACCCGCCCCTAGCAACCCCATCGTCGAGTACTATTAGAAGTTCCTACGACATCTTCTCAGGGTGAGAAGCTGCATTCTTCCTTCTCACCCACTGCCAGTGCCTCTGTCCTCTTCAAGCCCCTCGATGATTACCTCTCCTTGTCCTCCGAACCCCATGTTGTCTCCATCATTGTCACCACCTTCCACGGGCTCACCCTCACCAACTCTCGGCCCTCCCTGTACCGCTGTACGATCTAGCAACATCCTTTCCATGGAAAATAGTATATTTCATCACACACAAAATATCATCGGGTGTAAGTAGGTCGTTTAAATTAAGTAGAACCAAGAGTAATCCATTGCTAGATATAAAAGACGTCTCATGGCCAAGAGTTTCATCAACGACCTGATATTGACTTCACAAAGACATTAAGTCTCGTTGTTAAACCCATAACACTGACTTATCTTGAGTTAGGCCTTCTCAAGATGTTGACACTTATGACAACTGTGTTAATAGTACCTTTTTACATGTGACTCTAACTTAAAGACATATTTATGCAGCAACCTCCTAGCTTCATTTATCTTCAATATCAAAGGTATGTTTATAAATTACAAAAGTTCCAATATCTTAGTACATCGAACTTGGTTCATTTTTGACATCGATTGGCTTCATCAACTCCAAGTTTGATATCTCATTATTTCTATAATAATAAAATAAAGGCACAATATATATTATGATATATGTGAATGACATTATTGTCATGGGCAATAATCCTACGAAGATCCATGTATTTATGCAATTGGCATATCGATTTTAACTCAAAGATCTAGGAGACTTAAGTTACTTTATAAGAGTCGAAGCAACATATACATCTTTAAGACTCTTCATATTAAAAAGAAAGTATATTTAAGATTTATTATTAAAGATGAATATGCAGGACGTGAAATAGATAATAACTAACACTCCTCTCTACTAGTGAATCATTTAAATTATGTAATAAAAACTCTGCTATGGACCATACTCAATATCAACAAGTACTTGACTCCTTGGTCCAAATATATCGTTTGTAGTTAATAAATTATCATAATTCATGTATCGATCATTTGCTATGCATTGGTCTAAGTCAAACGAATCTTGTGATGTCTTAAAAGAACCCTCAATCATGGATTTTTTCCACAAAAAATTTTCACTTCATCTCCATGCCTTTGTTGATGCTAATTGAGCAAGAAACTTTGATGGTAGAATATTCATGTTGGGATATATTATCTTTCTTAAAGTTAATCCTATAAGTTGGAGTTTTAACAATCAAAAGATAGTCGCTCGGTTTACAACTCGAGCTGAATATCAAGTCATCACCACTGCTATTGAAAAACTTAATTGGGTTACCAATATGCGCAATAAACTTGACATCAACTCCACCTTTACTTTTACAATATATTGTGATAATGTTAGAGCCACTTATCTATATGTTAATCATCTAGTGTTCCACTCATGCATGAGACACATTGCTGTCGATTTTCATTTCGTGCGAGATTATGCAGTGAGACATTAGCTGCGTGTATTCTCACGTACATACGACTGATCAACTAACATACTCGCTCACGAAGCCTCTTATTGCAAACTATTTTCATTGCATCGGTCCAAGATCGATATTATTGTCAGGAACTCAATCTTATGGGAGCATGATAGCAAATAAGATTTATCCACCTGCAAGTGAAAATTTTGTTGATCAGTTGAGTAAAACCTTCTTCTCTAATATGTATAAATAGTGACTATATCAATAACCTCGAAATCACGTTTCACTTTATCAGCCACTACGTGAGATATTTATTATGTTCCACGAGGGTGTTAATTTGTCGAACAGGTAAACGCGATAGGGTTAGGAGTAGATACATGTGTGTTTCTGGGCGCACGACCCAGTGGTATAAGGATTAGATCTATCTAACTCATGTTCCATTGCCATGGAAATTGCGCAAACAATTTCATGCTTAAAATTCCTTCTCGAATTTACTTCGGCATACCCTGTTGGCTATACTTCCATCTCACCCACCCGCATGCAGGTGATCGGAGATGGTGACGGCTCACGGTGCAAGGTAAGTAAGTAGGCGAGAGAGTGATGAGCTAGTGACGGGTGGGGAAAGGTATAGCTGCTGCTGCTGGTCCGGTGAGAGTGGAGGAGGAGGACAGAACTGCATGACGATCCGTCGCTTTCCCTTGTTCTTTCTCTTTTGTTGCTTTTGAAGATTCTCCGGGCACTGTCGAAGCTTTTGATGGCAACTTCTTCTTCTGTTCGAGCCGGAGACGTATTAACTACAACAACTGGGTCGCGCTCGACGCAAGCGATCGATGCTCCGGGCTGCAATTATTGGAGACAAGGTGACTTCCCATGCCAAGCCACCTCCCTTAAAACTCGGGCCACAGAAGACGAGTCCCGCTTTGGTCGCAGACGCATAGATCACTTTCGCCACCGCCGTCGCCGCCACCGAGACGAAAAAGAAGAGCGGGAACAAGTTTCCTCGTCGTTTTCGGGCGTACGAAGCGGAGGCGGCGGAGGACGAGCTCCCGTGCCATGCCCATGCTCCTGTGTTCGTCTCTGAAAGCGACAGCTGCGGTGGAGCAAGCACAGCCATGGATCGAGGCTCTCTCTCTCTCTCTCTCTCTCTAGCTTTTGTGTTCTTCTTGTCTCGATTGGTGGCCTCGTGGGTCGATCGGCAAGTATTTTTGAGTTCTTTATTCATAAAGAATCCGATTAGATCTCCGTAAAAGTGATTTCGCGTGAGATGATTGATGTACAATGGGATGTGGACGTACGTTTGAAGAGAGAAATTTACTTATGTTTATTATTATCATTACTATATATCTCGTGTTGGTGATTCGACGGAGAGGACAGTGACGTCAACGGAGACTTGAGGTGGTCCCGGAATCTGATTTGGACGGCTTGGCCTTGTGGTGATGGCAGGGGAGGGACCCACCATCTTACAAACGCAAAAGAAACGTGGGCGGTCAATGGAGTTTAAGAAGACGGTCATTTAGTAGTCGATGAGATCAGATTCGATGGTCTCTGTCGAACAAATCGTTGGGGGGGGGGGGGGAGAAGAAATCCGCAGATCGACTGAAAAATTTAACGTAAGTCAATAAATAAATGACGTATAAGAGAAAAAATTCAACTCTATATTCAAATATACATATAGATATAGATTAATTATAAAATTATTGAGTTAACCCCGCTCAAATATTAACTCGGTTTGTATATCTCACATGGACTTAAGAACTAAATTGTCTTAATTGTTTTCTCTTACCAAAAAGATTTCAAATCTATTTATAGTAATAAATCCTAATTCATTACGGGATTTCAATGTAATTAGGACTCTGTTAAACAATTTGAATATGGTTAAGATTCTTAAAAATATTTTATCAATTTTAACATAAATGATATATAATTTATTAATAAATATGTGTCATTGAGCTCAGCCAATTGTTTCGTAGATGCATAGCCCTTAGGACAATGCAGAGATGTTCACGAAACATATCTATATTTTTAATCTTCCACGCTACTATTAAAATTTCTTCAAAAAAAGAAAAAGAAAATAAACTACTATAGTTCTATTACAATAGATGATTTGATAATATTTTAATTGATTTATTCATAAAATAAATTTGATTACTTTAAAGATATGTAAACATCTATTAAACATAGAGAAAGAGGAAATGGACATAAATTTTTAAAAAAATATTATTTCAATATTACAAATCTTTATTGAAGATCTTAAAATTTTATCAATACAAAAAGATAAAATTTTATCGATTATCAACAAGTATAAAAACTTTTGATTGAAATTTTTATTTATCCTCCGTACTATGTCTTAAAATCAAAGTTACCTCTCGTACTTTAAGACTTGTATAAGTGACCTCCCGTATTACGATTTTATATCAAAATGATCATTTTTGTTAGAAATAAGGTTAAGTCGTTAGGTAAAATAATGACTGAAATTCTTATTGACATCTCATACTAGGCTTCAAAATCAAAGTCACCCCCACATACCTAAAAACTTATATAAGTGACCCCCCGTACGATAATTTCATGTCAAAGTGACCCCTTACATTAGAAATAATGTTACGTTGTTATGTAAAATAATTTATGAGATTATTTTTTATTTGGGGACTGAAACTAAACAATCCTCAAGCCCTAACCCGTCCTCCCCTTTTTGTCTTTCTTCTCCAATCTCCGTTACCCCCACCTCTATTCATATCTAACTTTGTGGTAATTCAATCAATTAGTTATATTTTGTTGTTCTTTGCAGGTTCTGTGATTGGTTGTAAATCGGATATGTTCGAGCTTCAGGGGAGGTGCTACTAAAATTTAGTCATACTTAAAATGAGTAAAAAATTATAACAATCGTGCACATTAAGATTTTTAAGAGATCGACTTTTTAATTACTTAAAACAAGTAACTGTATAATAAATAAAAATCACCATTAATTAAGCTTAAAGTGTAAAATAACTTCAAACAATGTTGGAAGTTAAAACTAATTTTTTTCATAACTTTTCTATCATTTAATACCATTGTATTAACGTTCACGGGGTGTATTTGATTAATATATTATAGTAGAGGGGGTGTTTTGATTCTTTAAGTTCTCTTCGTATAGTTTGGTTATATTAAAAATCAACTAAAACTCTCAATTTTAAAAACAAAGATTGTTACCCTTTTTATTAACATAAGAGGTTTGTTTAACGTCTACAAAATAGTACGGAGTGTCATTTTGATGCGAAATCCTAGTAGGGAGGTCACTTATACGAGTTTTAAAGTACGAGAGTGACTTTGATTTTGAGGCATAGTACGGAGGTTCAACAATAATTTCGATCAAAATTTTTAATGTTCATTTTTTCTTTGATGTTCAAATTAATTTTTCTTTAAATGATAACAAAATCACCTACTATTCTTCAATTAAATTCGACGGTTAATTTATTTTGATTATGGTTGTTCAGAGGCATTGGTATATTAAGTCAATCTTATCTCTTACCAAAGGTTGTGGTAAGTTTAGCATTGGAAGATAACTATTTTTTATTGCGGGTCCTAAAAAGATTATATGGGGGCATAGTCCATAATTTTTTTTTGATGTTTAACTTAATATTGAGAGAATAATAGATTAAATATATAATTACGAGAATTCATAGAGTTGAGTGCACTCTTACTACTTTTAAGTGAAAGTTGACTCATCAGAATAATTTGATAGAATTATCGAATGTTACTCATATGCGTGAGGTTGTCCTAAACTCGTGTTGTACCGATAATAATGCATGTAGCTAATTTGTCGAGCTGATGAGGCATCTATTTATGTTTTTGACTAACAATAACACGACCCTTAGGAGTACACATATGATACCTTTGTATTGATTTTTACTTAAAAATATTAAAGAATTAAAATTGATTTTCGAATAGTCATGGATGATTTTCATATCAGGCGGCCTATTATTTATAATAAATATATAATGATTTATTGTATCAGAGCGTAGAAGAAGGTAAGTTTGCAAATAGTTACGTATACTTAGTGATATGATATATCATGGTCTATTCCACAAGGGTCGTCAGATCGTCATAATGGAGTCAGCTAGGCACCCCCAAGTTAGCTTGGACTATGACTTCGGGATAGGTCGCTGCTCCATCCCACCAACCGATGAGCATGGTAAGGTGTGACGTAGCCTAGACAACGTCAACAAATAGGTCGTCGATATGTCCTACTATCCGAGAAGTACGATAGCGTGCAACACAACCCAGACTGTCAAAGACAAAAATATAAAGATGATGCTAAATATAATGCTCATGTATGTTCGTGTCCTTTGGGTTTTGTTCATACTTTATACAACAAGTAGTGGGCTAACAGTAAGTTTGACAACCCTAGTTTGGTTAACTTTCGTGGTCGATTTTGACTTGTAATGAGAGTTGTGTCATGTGGACACTTGTGGGGACTTCGATATGTAATGAACTTTGATCATTTGTGTGTAGCCATTCAGAGTTTGTAAAGTCCATAGTTATAATTTACACTGGCTACATAAAGTGTTTGCTGAAGTGGTTGCTTATAGATCACATGAGAAGTGCTTTCCCTAACCCATTTTCTCTTTTGTAGGTCCTAAGAGACCATAGGAGATTTCGAGGAGATTGATCTTTGTGGATGGACACGCGATGGTGCCACATAACTTAGGCAAAACCAATTAAGTTCGTGACATTTGGTATCAGAGTGGGACAAGCACATACAGAAATATTTGTCATGCAAACGTGGGGGACCTAGCTGAGCTACATGAAGGGTAGCTTGCATGCGTGACTGTTTAGAGGAAAATGGATATTGAGATGTAGGGAAATGAGTCGCTTAGAGGAGCGAGCAGCCATGATTGACATTCAGAGGAATGACCAACGCTTTACGCGAGAGGCACCACTAGGACAAGCAAACTAGGAAGAGTACGCAATGCACAAAGGTTGGGACGGATAAGTTTGAGCTATGGCTTGATGTTAGCAACCAAACTTGACGGTGCTCAAGACAAGCGGGGCGCTTAGTAAAAGATGAGACCGTGCAAAGTGGGATGTGTTACGCAACGATAAAAAGAGTTATGCAAAGCTCACAAAGGTGAGGGGAATTACGAACTCAAGAATTCAATACTCATGCAAGGGCTTGTATACGGACGATGTAGTGTACGTTGTCATCTCAAGGCAATCAGAACTCGGCATCATGAAACATTGGAACTTCTTCTTCGGTATGGAAAGGATAGGTTTGTAGGAGGCTGAAGTATACAATAAGTTCAACATGTTGCTAGGCCTTAAAGGGTGCAGTAGGGCTGTATAGGCGAAGAGTTGCAATCTAGCAAGCGCATCTGCAAGGGGCAGAACAATACATGAGTTGTTCAATAAGACGGAGTAGTCTAAGGAGATGGTGGTCTCCAAAACTTCCAGAGGGAAGAATGCAAAGAGGAAAGTTATTTTAACATGATAGATATCCACGAGGGATAAGTCCTAGTTATTCGGAGAGAGAATTATGTGCAACAAACCACACATGTTGAGAAATAGTACCTCAAGACAATAATTTCACAAAGCTCAATAGATTGAGCGAGCGGTGAGGAGTCGTCATATGATCTCGAATAAGGTAATGCATTGCGAGATCAAGTGATAGAGCAATTCATGACAACATCATACGAAGGCACATTTAGAGTTGATATGAAAATTAGACTCAACAGAGAACTGACCCGTTTGATGGTAGGCGTGAGGGCTACCGTCAACTCAATGCAAATCGACGAATGGAGCAACTTGGGTAGAACTTGGTGAAGTATCCAAACCACATGAAGGGAGTTGACGTAGAAGATGAAACATGGAGTGGAGGCACGGAGCTTTCCTTGGATAGAGGCGGAGGACATAAACTCTTATAGAGGCAAGAGTGAGATCATGTCATTCCATAGGTCACTCTGATGGGGCGGACTCATCTTGCATGATGCCAAAGATCATGCACATTGTCTTAGAGATGCATTTAATCGACGAATTAAGGTGATTCAACTTATGGAGTGAAGTTGAGATCATAAGACCTTAACATAGGGCAAAAGGACGTAAAGGCGGGTATTCTTGAAGAATATGCCATAGTGCTGTCATTTGAATTATCATGAAGAAAATGGTTCATAATGGTGATTGTGCTGGTGGGGGATGGAGGCTCAGGATACAGACAATGATGCACCAATTTTAGCAAAGTCTGGAAACTTCGAGAGCTACTAGGCGACAGATTATCCTAGAACAACGCTTCGTCGGGATGTAACATGAGAATAGGTTGACGAAAGTTAATTACCAAAGGAGTAAATATAATCAGAGGTGGCAGAGGCCATTATGAGGCGACATAATGCAATAGAGATGTCATTATGAGGTGACATAATGCAACGGATCATGGTGGAATAGTTCGAGGTAATACAAAACACGCGATAGAAGTCTCGTGAGGGATGTGATCATGCGGAGGTATGACCAGGAGCTACTAAGAGCTCATTTCGATATATAAAAAATAAAAAGAAGGGTTATGGATTCAATGACCGAATGTCATGGTATCATAGAGGTGGGTCTTTCATGTGTGCCCATCGAATCTTGCATCAGATGAAAGCATTGATCATCAGCATATGGGGGCTGTGTACTACCGAAGGAGAATTCAGAGTGCAAGTACAGGTCAATCCCATGGGGGACGTGATCATATGTGTTAGGATCAATTGACACTAAGAGGGGGGGAGGGGTGAATTAGTGCAAATGTAAATTTTAAGTTTAGATGAAAACTTTTCGATTAAACCAAGATAGGAAATCCAAAGCTTTTTGTTCTTAATGAAATGAGTAAGTGATTAAAAGAAAGTTTATATGTTAATAAGCAAACTGAAAAGATAAGCAACTTTTGAAGGAAATAAATAACTTATCGTGAAAACTTTTCTTTCAAAGAGTTGAGTTAAATCAGAAGCGTCAATACAAAAATATGTAAGTAATGAAAGTAAGGAAACACTCACAATTTTTATAGTGGTTCGGCGCCAACGACCTACGTCCACTCCCGAGTCCTCCTTCTTGAGACATACCGGCGTCAACTACTGATCTTCTTTGGGTGAAGACCAATCCCTTACACTTTGCTTACAAGAGAGATAAGATTACACTCTTTGATCACTCCCTTATCTATTTTCTTTTTTTTTACAATTCTCACACATTATTTTCTCAGAATATAATCTTAAAAAATTATTATATGGAATGCAAGAAAACTTAGGATATTTATAGGCCCCAAATTGGCTTCAAAACCGGAGCCAAAATCTAACTGTATCTGTAAAATCTGGGTACGGGCGATTCACCCATCGGCCTGGGCGGGTCAACCGTCGAAAATACCTAGATTCTTGGGTATGGCGGGCGGTTCAGCCGCCCAGCCTTGGCGGCTCAGCTGCTCAGTAGTTTACTCGTTGAAATCTTCGCAAAAGTGGTTCCCTCCACTTTTCAAATTTCGGTTTGAACCTGATGTTGACAAATTCTTTGGTCAACTCATTGAGCTCAACCTGAGGTTAATCAAACCCCATAGTGGACCCGATTGTCTTTTTAAGTTGATTTCTAAATCATACTCAAATCAGACTCACTCTTAACCTACGACTTAAAGATTCTAATCAAACATGACCACCAAGCTTAATGACCTCACTCCCGCATTCCGGCAACCTTCAAAATCTTCAACGGCGAGTCTCACGATCTTCCTCCAGCGATCTCCCGACGTGTTCATAGCGAGCTTCTTGATTCCTTTGGCGAATCTCCTAGCGAACTCCCAGCGAGCTCCTACTGCATCGTCCAATCCTTGGCCCGATGCCTAAGCTTGATCATGGGTCCATGTCTGATCTGTAACTCCTTCTCCCGTTGTGGTTAAACCTGCATGATGCTAACTAAGACTTATTAATTTTAATCATAATATCCACAAATCCACTTCAAGACCTTCCTAACTCCCGACAAGCCTTTCGGCTACCCCCGGCAATCTTCCGGTGAGTCTCGATCTTCTTCTGGCGAACTCCCTGGCGCCATACAAGCAAGCTCCCGATATCCTCGGCAAGCTTCCGACGCACTCCTGACGAGTTCCCAACCGCACCGTCCAAACCCCGACCCAATGCATGGACTTGACTCTGGCCAAACCTGATTGTCACATTCTCTCTATCGTAGTTAATCATGCATCAATCGACTTCACAATCCATGTTAGATCAATAACCCATCAATTGATTTCATCATTAAAATTCAAGATTCAATAATCTCCTTCTTTTTGATGACGACAATCAATTGATGACAGGAGTTAATTCTAACTCCCCCTAAATTCATGTCACTTAAATTTAAGAGAATCACACTCCCTTAAATTCAAGCAATCAAAATTCTATGCAAATATCAACCCAAATTTACATATCTAAGATATCAAATCATGAGTAAAAAAGAATTATGCATTCATATCCATGTCCAAAATATACCAATCTATATCCATATTATTGTATATCATTAATATCATGTGTCATCAATGTATATTTCTCACCCTTTGTCATGAACAAAAAGGTGAAATATATGACTTAGAATTTTAAGGCATATGAGTTTTTGCTCCCATTTTATAAAAATACGACCTGAGTCATAAATAATTTTCTTTCTATTGTGAACAAGAAGGAAAGAAAATAAGGGAGGAGTTATAAAACATCATTATGTATAGATTTCAATTTGTAGAGATGAATTTCGAAAATAAGCTCAGGGATCCAAGATATTCGAGAAGATTTACAAATGGTAGCAAATAAATTTGTAAGGTAACATCATACAAAATTTCTCCCCTTTTTGTTGTTGTAAACAATAAGATAAAAACATAGATAATGTTTTCAAAAATATTATCACAAAAGGCTTAATATCATGAAATCTAGATTATCAATTTATATATTTTCATGATTTAACATTTTTAACTCTCAACCTCAATCTTGTAAATATAATATTTTAAAAGTTTCAAATATGAGCTCAACAAATCCATCTTATATAAATTTCAAGAAAACTTAGCAAATAAAGTTAGTGAGTTCTTTCTTCTCTTTTGAGAAGTGCAAGCTAGCAAATTTTTACTTCTTTTGTAACATTCAAGCTAGCAATTTACATCATTCAAGCAAACAAGTTTTGCTCCCCCTTGATAATTTTCTTATGAAAGTAATTTTCTTCCCTTTCTTTGAATAATAAATAAAAAACAAGGGAGTGCAGTGAGAGACATTATATCATAAAAATATGGCTCAATCTACTGAGAGTATATTGTTCATTTCATTTCCTAACAAAATATCAATTGAAAGCTGAAGTGATACAAACCTACTTGGAAGTGACAACTAAGTTGAAAAAAAATCGATGAGTGAATTTTGTGAAGGAAGGACTTCAAAATCTATGAGATGATGCTTGTTAAAGCTCCAACAAGCATCCACCAAACATGAAAGATATTTTTCTATATCAAAAGGATATTTAAGAATCAATAAGTATCAATACAACTTAATTAACCCCACACTAGAGTCAGTTCTTGATGAGTTGAAGTAATATGGTAGATCAAAATTCAACTACTCAACAACAGCGACGAAGAGTAGTTGGGAGCCAAGAGGCGTGTTGCAGTAAGAGCAAAAGATTGAAGATTTAACAAATGGTGATTCAGCCCTAGTTTGGTTAGCTTTCATGGTCGGTTTAGACTTATAATGAGAGTTATGTCATGTGGACACTTGTGGAGACTTCGGTCTATAATGGACCTTGATCCTTTATGTGCAACTGTTCAGAGTTTGTAAAGTCCATGGTTGTAATTTGCACTAGCTATATAAAGTATTTGCTGAAGTGGTTACTTGTAGATCCCATAGGAAATACTTTCTCTAACCCATTTTCTTTTTTGTAGGTCCTAAGAGACCATAGGAGGTTTAGGGAGGCTGACCTTTACGGATGGACACACGATGGTACTGTACAACTTAGGCAAAACCAGTTAAGTTTGTGACAAGATGGCATCGACGCCCAAAGTATGGTTCAACTCTCCTGAGGTGCCAACACACAATAATGCCCATGTATGGTGGCGTCACCAATAATTAAATATCCTCGTACAACGTCCCCCCTGGCATTAGGTATAATAGCAACCCCTGATAAACAGTATCAGAGGACAGACACATTCGAGAACCATGATCCTTCTCCTCGAGCTCCAGCTCTCACTAACTTGACCATTGGAGGGGCCGAATCGAAGAGCTCTCTGCCTGACTCTACCTTTTGTACAAAGCATGACGATCTGGGAGGAGGAGATGATCCTCTTCCACATCATGGGGTACCGACGCGGAGATCTTATGATTAGGTCTCTCATAAATACTTGTTCATCGGACTGGTTGTACTTAGGCTACGTTGAGAATATAATTACGTTTTAATGTGCATGTACTGTCGTAAAATACTATTAGGCAAATAATAGATTAAAATTATAATTTAAATATCTCTTAACGTGAGTAAAATTAAATTTTAAAAATTTATTAAATTTTATATGATAAATTTGCCCTTATTATATTTTAAATATTTATTCAAGTAAATATATATAGTTATTTAAATTAAATAAGTAAATAAATAAATACATGTAATCTTACAGATAATTTTATACGGCCTAGAAATAATTTTTTAAGAAAAAAATAAAATTTTACCTTATAGAAGATATGAATGAATGATGTTAGTTTCTTTGATAATTTTAAGACTTTAGATAATATCATAGAGTATTTAAAAAATTTAAAAAATTACATTAGCATCCCATAAATACTATCAGCATTTGAGCCAAATGAACATGCGAAGGGAGCATCGAAGCCAAATGCGATTCAATAACAAAAAAAAAATATCAAATAACAAAAAAATTATCATAATATAAATGTGTATTAGATCCTATTTCAAATATATTCCAAATACACCTTTAGTGGTGAACTTATACGGTCTCATCGTATCATCTATATAGAAAGCAAATGAGTTAGTGATGAATGAATACATGAAGCTCCGTGAAAACATAAATAAATTAGGAGCGTACAAACAACACTTCATTTACATGACCAACATTTTGACATTTTTAAGGCTCTCAACCATCTCACCACATATGTATTTATACATCATTGCAGCTCTAACACACACAGTTAGAAGGTGACCAAAATAGGAAGTTGTTTGTCTTCTACCGACACAACCAAAGCAGAGCAGCAAAGCAGACAAGGAGGACGGCAACGCAGCAGGAGCGCGGAGTGTGAGCCACAGTTGTTCCCTTCCATGCTTACTACCGCTGCTGCTGGATTCTCTTCTTCCACAGCTCTCCGAACATGCGAATTCCCACCGCCGCCTTCCTTCTCGCTCCTCCAACCATCTCCTCCTCCGATTCACCTCCGATCAACGGCGAGCATAGTCCGATGTATCCACCACCAAGGTGTTTGTCCGGTGTACCCGCGGTGGCCAGCAAAGTGACTGCCGCCTCAGCTGCCTTGCGCCACTGCTCCGTCTGTGCCCGCAGCCGCCTCATCTCCGCCTCGAGTCTGGCTTTGGTTCCCTCCGCCGCAGCCAAGTGCTGCACCAGCTCTGCTGCTCTCGCGTTGCTCTCCTTCAACTCCTCTTCCATTGACTCTATCTTCGTCTTCAGCTCGTGTTCTCTGGCTCCCGCTGCTGCCGCCATCTTCGCGGCTTCTTCCTCGGCTCTTCTCTTGAAGATCATGTTCTCCTCCAAAAGAGTCAGTACCTCCTCCTCTTTCGCCAGTATCATGGCCTTGAGCTCCACAGCCTCTGGGGTCTCGTGGAGCCCATGTTCGATCATGTTGAGCTGGTCCGCGCCGGACTTGGGCTCCAACACCTTCTCCGACTTCTCATCATCGATCTTGACGTCTTCAGCAGAGTCCAGGAGTGGGTCTCCGGCCTTCCTCAGCCCTTCCTGGGCTTTGCTCAACTTGGCCTCCGAGTCCGCCAACTTGGTGCCTCGCTTCCTCTGCGAAACAAGTTAGGATGAGAGAGAGGGGGATCTCGCTAACCGAGGGTGAGGATCTCAGGATACCTCGACAGCCATTCCGGGAAGGAGGTTGGCGTCGGAGATGGCGGGGGTCGTCCTCGGGCGCAGAGGGGCTCGTGGGAGGTGCTGAGGCGAATCTGGCCCTCTGTCACGGCAAAAAACCTCAACTCAGATGGGATCAACAGCGACTTGGAAGAAGAACCTCAGGGACATTACAGCAACACAAGTTACCTTGTCCCGATCGGCATCGAGTCCAAGCGCGAGGATGGAAGGAGCTTCGCGTCCTCCCTGCTAACAAAAGAAGAGAGTTGGGTGTGCAGAGATCAAGATGACGCACAGACACACTTACTTATAGGAGATGCGGATTTGGAAGAGCCGATTCAAATTTCAAAAACTAGGAGGAGATTGGTGAGGTGAGTGATGGATATCAACTTGTGAAGCAGATTCGGGAGCTTCTGGTCCCGGTGGTCACCGGCAATGAAGGCCACCCACCACCATGTTTCAGTACCATGAACTATTATTTGTATTCTGTGTGCCTCCGACGACTCCACCGCATTCATTCACTCCACACTTGAACTGCTTCTACTCATCCTCATGGCCTCTCATCCATGTGTTTTTACTGCTGCATCTTAAATAAGGAGAGATGATTGGCAGAGACCAATGTGGAGCCGGAGATTTGGTGCAGAAATGTCACGTTGTGGTTGTTGTTTCTAATCTACCGCAGGTTTAGAAACCAAGATGGGGAGACAGCTCTGTATTCTGATGACAGAGAGATGGGATTGTATTGCAAGGGTGAGAAAGATATGAGAGGTCATAGATATCACCAGTTCATGGATGGAGAACGAATGCGCAGCAGAGTTGCACCCATGAAAATAAATGCTATGCCCTGTTTGGAATAAATACATCGAAGAAGAAGAACAGCGTGAGGACTGCTCACCTCTCGGATGGGATTCTTAAACGCAGAATCCTCGAATCCTTTGGTCGCTTGTCCTCGGCTCTGCTCTTCTTCAACAAGAAAGGAGAGATAAAAAGTAGGAAAACAAAAGGAAGGAGAGCTAAAGAAGAGGGAGCGAGTCATTGCATCAGGAACAGCGACTGAGATGTTAAAAAGGTTGATCGATGGTGCCGATCGTTCCCAACGGTGAGTCCGCCGTTTGTCATAAAGCGGCTTCGTTATTGCTCGTGTTCTGAGCCATGCTTTTGAATTAAAGTTGGAGTTGATTCCACACTGGTCCAAAGGATCTGCTGCAGGACTGCGCTACTCTCTCTCTCTCTGCATCGGCTTTTGCAATGACACGACACGAAGGAAAAAGTTGGCAACCTTTTTAGTCTAGTTGGCTAGTGATCTCAAAATAATGGACGGACACGACAAATAATTCACAGATCACACAGATCAAAGAATCGTGTTGGCTTTTCATTGATAATTCAGAAACAAATTGTTATGCCATATCTGTTTTTTAAGTTCTACAATTTAATAGTGCTAATGTTAGGGGAATACATTTACATCAAACAGTCGGGAGACCAACGAAAGCAGGATAATGCATCGTACGGATCTTAGGCTAGCATGTTAGACTAGTATCTGATATCAATATTCAAATGGATTATTATATCCATGTCCCTCTAAACCACCCAACTCAAAATGCAAGGAAGATGCACATTCGATTCAATGTGCGTGCAGACACACACGAGGAATTAAATGGATATCCGTCTTCCTCACCCTGCACCTACAATGGCAGTTCCAGTGTGTGTGTCTCTATAGGCGCAATCCTTGTACCAAGCGATTTGGTTCTATCTGGCTCTTAATACTCCGGCCCTTTGGAAACTACAACTCACCTTTCCAGTCACAGAAATTTCGATACAAAACAAGAAACATGACACTCGACGCTAATGACATATCAGCCACTACCCAAAAGAGACGCACGAGATGAAATCCTAACTCAAGTCCATCGAAACAAGGCAGGAGGAGTACAGATAACTTAAGAACCAGAACAATCTTTAGAAGGCAAGGTGACGCCGCCGTCTCCACATGATCATCCTCCCAGTTCCTTCTTCACTGCAACAATTTTCCAATGTTTAGAATTCAGATGGCATGTCATGATATCGGTTTCAGTATAAGTTCATCTCATATCATGATGTACAGTGGAAAAACAGAGTCACATGTGTGTGGTTATGGTAAAACCATGACGAACATGCGCCTTAGCATCTCCACTGGTTGTGGATCATGTCTGAATGGTGGAACATCCAGAGTTCGAGGATGCACTTGGATCGGATCCAAGTACGTCATGTATGGTCATACCATGGAAGGGGGACCTATCTCCCGGCTTTTGTTTGCACCCAACATGTGGACTGAATTCAATCAGTATGTTAACTCTGCTCAGCAAGTAAAGAAACCAACCTCTGCATCATCAACTGCATCAGGCTTCCCGTTGCTCTCCTTTACAGCATCTTCTGCTGCTGCTCAAACGAGGAAAAAAAGAACAATAGAAATCCTTTAAGAAATCAAAATGTAGGTACAGTTATTTATAATAAAAACAAGAATGAATGAAAATTAAGACAAGAATGAAAATTGCCACGGGAAACAAGAGATTACAACAAAGAGCAAGATTCATCAGACAAATCAACAGAGCAAAATTATAAGCTCAACTAAAAAATTGAAAAAAAAAATATGGATATATATGCTAACTGAAATGTTTGATCATCTACAGCAAGAGAATTCTTACGGAGAAAATTCAAATGGTCCACAGGAGGCTCCAGACATGTTGACCATATACAAGCAAATAACAGCACAGTAACAAATTTGATCATCACACAAACAATACAAAATGTTATGTGAAATATATCTTTGATGCACCATACTCTTACCATTCTGGTCCATCAACATATTTGCATAGCGAATAATTAAAATTCTGGATCCTCCAAGTCTATATTGTCTTTAAACTATGGTTCTATATTGTCTTTAAACTATGGTTCTTGTATACCTTTTTCCGATAAGATGAAAACTTTGTCAATAACATAGCAATTTGTGCTGATTATAAATTACTTAACCATGACTTCTTTCATATGCATCTATACCTATTGGATTTACATATCTTAGTGATAGAATTGTATCAATTAAGATCAAACTGGATTCATCTCTATATCCGACCATAAAATGATGCCAGTCATAATCTGAGTTTAGGAGACAAGACTAACATCATGTTCACGTTCATATTCATTAACACTTTGTACCAATTTATAGTTTTCTAAGCTACAAATGACTTAATTGGGTAACTAGAACCCGATCTGAATTCAATTGTTCTAGAATGTCTTTGGTATTTTATTCCATATGGGAGACCCCAAACTTACAAAACAGGAAGAAAAAACATGAAAATATATATCTTGAGAATCTCCAAGGATCTTGTTACCCTAAACTGATAAAGACTTCTATTTAGATGATACAAGTAATTTCTTCGTTAGAAGATGGCACACTAATCAACAAAAGCAAATATTAGCTTACCGTGAAAGTATGCTCTCTCATATGCCACCTAGAATAACACTTCAAAATTATTAACTATTACCTCTGTCATCAGGGATGTCAGAAGTCCATAAGGTAAGATTATCCCTCAACAGTTGCATGATCAGTGTGCTGTCCTTGTATGATTCTTCACTCAGTGTGTCAAGCTCAGAAATAGCTTCATCAAAAGCTTCCTTGGCAAGGTGGCAAGCCCTGCATAATGAAAAGTTATTTGAAGAGGAAGAAAACAAATCAGTTGACAGACAGACACACATCTGAAATGCTGTTCTAAAAGGATGTACCATACCGTTCAGGTGAGTTCATGATCTCATAATAAAATACAGAGAAATTCAATGCTAAACCCAATCGAATTGGATGAGTAGGAGCCAGATCTGCCTCAGCTGTACTGGTAGCTGCCTGCAAACAGTTACAGTTGCTTCAGAAAAGAAGACGCAACAAGCGAACTAGAGCAACATAAAATTCACAGCAGATAGCACAAAATCCTAGTTAGTCAATGAAACATGGATACATCTCTCCTGGAAAACAAAAGACAATGACTAAAGCTGCTAAAAAAAAATAAAAATCTAAAGTGGGGACAGTCTGAGAATAATATAAGTCATGTCAAAGATGGGATGGTAGAAATTTACAGATCTTCTTCTGTGCAAAAGTTTGGCAGGAATAAAAGATACCTCGGGTGGTACAGCACACCCATGGTTAAGCTAAATACCAAGTGAAACTTTAGCCATCCAACAAGAAATAGATCATGATACAAGCATCTTAAATAATATAAGTTCATCATGTATCTTGTTCTCATAGCAATAATATCCAGTCTACCGACAAATGTAAGGATTTGATTGCATGCAGTAAAGACATATAATAAGAATGATGAACTTTATAGCAAGCAAACAATATCATCAGAAGCAGGTTCTAGCGGAAACACCTATCTCTGTGGCAATGCAAATAGTTTCCCATAGAACAGACAAATCAAAATAGATAGCACAAATGTAGATTTGGGAAACAAAAAATGGAGCCAAAAATCTAGACCTGATACGCTTTAAGAGACTGCTCTGAGTTTTCCTTTCTCTCGTTTCCAGACTTGAACTCCGCCAGGTAACGGTAGTAGTCGGCCTTCCTGTAATTAGACCACCCAACACCATAAAGATCGACAGAACAGAGTCAGTATGATATTTATACACGACTAACATCTTGTAGTAGAAGACAGAGGATTCCCCGGCCGACGCCGAGGGGATGAGGTGCTCGTCGATCAGGGCAATAATGTCGGTGCAGATGTTCGAGAGCTCCGACTCCACCTTGTGGCGATACTCATTGATACTCTTCACGTGGTGCTCGTTGCCCTTCGTCTCCTCCTTCTGCTCGATCGAAGAGAGGATCCTCCACGAAGCCCTCCTCGCGCCGACCACGTTCTTGTAACCCACCGAGAGCAAGTTCCGCTCCTCCACGGTGAGCTCCACGTCGAGCTTCGCGACCTTCTTCATCGCATCCACCATCTCTGCCGCCAACAGCACGGATCGGGTGGGAAGGCGGCGGCAAGAACCCTAATCGATGGAAACCCTAGCGTTCGAGATCGCGGGAATCAAACACCTACCGTCGTAGCGCTCGGCTTGCTCCGCCAGCTTGGCGATGTAGACGAAGCTCTCGCGCTCTTTCTGCGACGCCATTGCCGATCCAACCAGGGCTCTGCCTCGATCTCTCTCTCCCCCTTTTCTGGGCTTCCGATCGGCGCCAACAGGAACCACAGAACAGCGATGAACTGCCGTGCACACATTTATAGTGGTCGACAGCAACGAGCTTCATGATTGATGGTGAAGAGCCGTGTGATCCAACGGCTCCGGTGGATGGCATGATGGGAAAACGGACGACCCCATTTCCAATTAACCATAACAAATGCGAATCACTCATTCTACTCTAACTAATTCGTATTTAATCCTAATAATCGATATAATTATCTCGATTCCTTTCCTTTGTATTCAATGCATCCTCTAAGAATTATGATAGAGGAAGCATTATTACGATTTATCATATTCAAATTATATCATCTATTTTTATATTAATACATGACAAGATTAAATGAGACCATACCACATTACGACATATACATGTTTGGGCCGATTTATACCGGCCCACCAAGTCATTGCCAATGGAGCCACCTCACCGTCCAGATATTGATGGCCAACATATGGTCGGAGAATTGACACACGATACGTCTCCTAGCCAGATATTTCTCAAACACCCGACTTCGTACCCGCCCAATCACCGCCGAGACAACGGGCTTTGGCCGGTCGGACCCCACTTGCCGTCTCGCGTACACATAAAGACGGGTGTCGGGAGCGGCACGGCAGTGGACGGCAGACGACGATGGCCGCCCTCAACGCCTCCGCCTGCGCTGCCTTCCGCTCCGTCGTACGCTCGGCGGCGGATTCCCCGGCCGATGACCCGTCCCCCTCCCTCCCCACCCGCGTCGTCCTCCCCAAGAAGAAGCCGCTCAAGTGGTCCACCGGCGTCGCCCCCGGCGAGTACGGCGGCCCTCCGACCACCACCAAGCTCCGGAAGTACTGGGGCGGCGGGGACGTGGATCCCGTGACCGCCACTGATGACTTCATCTGGAACAAGGAGTTCCTCGGCCGCATGCAGCAGTTACTCGACGAAGACCAGGCGACCCCCAATCCTGTTCCTTCGCTGGTATTCATCCCTGCAATCGTCAAGGCTTCTTCCTCAATTGAAGTTGCTATGTTTCCAAACTCTGATTCTACCTTGATTTGAAGCAGAAGGAGCCGGATTCAGGTTTCCTAAGCCTCAATCGATCTCTGAGTCTCGACAGGTTCCTTGATATTTCTAATCGTCTCTTCCTCTCTGATATCAAATTTATCCTTTTTGCTTGGTTGCAACGATTAATTTGGGAATAAATATGACAATTTCCAGCATAGAGATTGACCTGAGCGAAGAGCTGAAGCCGCCACCGAAGCCGGTGTTGGAACAGCAGGTAGAGGCCGCGAGGAATGGCCTTTCGGCAACCGAAGTAGGTTTTCTTGATCTAACTTGTTGCTGCAATGCAGGGAATCTGATGCTAAGAGTGGCTTGTAGTCTAAACAATTGAATGATTGAGCTATATATTTCTCTTACATAGGGCACGAATGATGCTGCATCACCGAGGTGGAGGTTGGTCCCTACTCGGAAGGAGCAAGCAAAGTGGGATAGAGCGACTAAGGCGGCGACCGGTGGCAGTGTAAGTTATCAATATTCTTAGAATCTCATCATGGATACTACTTGGTGTTGCAGCTTGGAGTAGACACTGGAGTTCTGCAGGCAAACTATTTCTACTGTTCTTCTAATTCTCATTACAATTTCAACTGTGTGAGCTGGTTGTATAATTTATATTTTCAGCCTTTCAGGTGCCGTGGGTTTCTTGTAAGTTGCAAGCATTAAGCCCTAGCTGACATTTTCTTGTAGTCCTTGGTTGGTTTCGTTTCCATGATAGACACATAGATCAGTCTGAAGTAAAACCAAAACTGGATAGCTTGCTTTGCTTTTACAATCGGTACTTGTTTGTAGATGAATTTTTCAGAACTTGTAAAATGCTGTAGGATGTTATTTTACGAGAATCAAAGAGGGCTCGTGGGGATCCCAAGGTACTGGCAGCCCAATCACAAGAGCAGTATATTAAGGTATCCTCCTTACTGTTACCTATACGCCGATACTATTTTGGAAGGCATAAATAACAGTCATGTTAAGCCCTGGAGAGTTCCCTGATGCACACTAAGAAATTTGTTAGGAGTTGTTAGTTGTTACTGACGTAATCAATTGTTCTTCATCCTTTTGCAGTTGAAACAGAATCTACAAATTCTCACTGTCAGTATTGGTGGCATCGGAGTTGTCTCTGCATACTTTTCCTACTCTCCTGAAATTGCAGCCAGGTACTAGAGTATGTTATTGACAAATGCAATTACCATAAGCTACTTTGTCAATGAGTTATCTCTTTTTGCTATTCTAAAGCATTGTGGAAAAATATTTGAAGCATGGCCATTAGTAAAGCGTGGATCCTATTAGTGCACCAATTATCTGTTCATGAACCTTATATATCTCAATCACTTGTTTAGCCAGTATTTTCTTATTTTTCTTTCTTCTCTTGACCTCATTTAGATAACATTTAGAATTACACTGGAGTGCATCATTATCCTGTTCATGCTCCTTTTCTCTTCTAATTACACGTTCAGTAACAGCTCTCTTCCTTCCTATATCAAAGTTACTGTGATAACATTTTGAATCACATCAGGATACATCAGAAACCTCTTCAGGATACATCATGATAACATGGTTGTCCATTCAAGCACCTTGTATCTCTTGATCACTCATTTATTCACAAATAATTCTTTCTTTTCTCAAGCTAATGGTGCTAACAATTGTGATTACATTAATCCCTTTTATGTTTTCCTTTAGTTTCACTTCTCTAGGAAAATATTTTTCTGTCATCAGAAAAATTTATTGTTTTTCTTCCTTTCTTCAGCTTTGGTGCAGGGTTTCTTGGTTCTTTGGTGTATATACGCATGCTAGGCAATACTGTTGATTCAATGGCAAATGGCGCAAAAGGGCTTGTCAAGTATGAGTTGCATCCCTATAAATTGATTATTACCAGTTTTCCTAGAGGAACTCATACAACAATGCATACTTTAAATGATGGCCAAATAATGATCTAATTTTATCAATATCTGACACGATGGATCCCTGGTGGATTTGCATGCGAAATGTTTTTTCCAGTTGAATCAATCTTATCTGAAAACTTGTTATGCTATATACATTTAATTTATAATTTTTTCCCATCTGATGTTTTCTTGCAAATAATAGGCATTCTTTAAAGAAGCCTGTTGTGGTGGTTCCAATCAATCCTTTGCAACAGAATCAACCTCGTCATGTCAAAAGATGATATATGGCTGAACCCTAACATGAAATAACTCGCCATGGAAATTTTAACAGATAACATTCACTATATTTTAAAGATGAAACTTCCCATGGAGAGGATGTGGTCAGCTGATAAGAGTGTCTACTTATCATATTCATGTCTTCTGATTCAAGCTAGCTGCAACTGGTAGACATTTATATGATGGAACAAACCTACGTGTTGTAATATCTCTTTTTCGAACTTACAATTTTAGGAATAATTATGAGGAAAGCGACAGGATGATCTCGTGCACCATATTGCGTGAGTAGGAAGTTGCTATGTGTTGCCAAATCCATCTCTATTAAATGCATGTAATATTGCATTTTAATGGTTGCTTCTAGATATCTCTTTGTTGTGCCTTGTACAATATTAAGGTGGTTAATAGACACTGTTCTTGTGTTCTAATGTGCTGAAGGTTCTTATAATGTTGCAAATACAGAGCAAGTTGTGAAACCCTTTTACATGAAGCTGATTCTTATTGTGGGCCACCAGAAGTTTATGAAAAGATAATCCCCAGACGTTAATCCCCTTTTCGCTAGAACCTCTTTGCATGAAGCTACTTCTTGTTGTTGGCCACCATAATATATAGGAGTGTTGGTATTTTTTCTTTCTACAGCTTGACATGAATAAGACATGTGTCTGCAGGGGAGCTGCTGGACAACCAAGGCTGCTGGTTCCGGTCATGCTAGTAATGATGTATAATAGGTGGAATCAGTAAGTATCCAGACTTCAAAAAAAAAAAAAAAAACTTTATCCATCTACTAGCATGCTTCCTAAAGCCTCTGCGCTTAAAAAAACTTCTGAAACATTCCATATTCATTCATGGTGTTTTCTTTTTAGGAAAATTTGACGTATCTGCAATAGCAATATTGTGATTCGTTCTTTATAAAACAGGATATTAGTACCAGATTATGGCTTCATGCACTTGGAGTTGATACCGATGCTCGTTGGGTTTTTCACCTACAAAGTTGCTACATTCGTCCAGGCTATTCAGGAAGCGCTTGATGTAGTTGAGAGGAGCTAATCGTGATGATTCCCTCGGTTGTAGAAGACACTTTAACACCGTACTCACCTGTCTCCTGCAGAAATTAAAATTTATTTTTTGTTGAGAAAGACAACATTTAAGATCTTGCACTTGGTAAATTAGTTTATGTTCTCATAACTGCTGGCATTTATTTAATGGGCATATATGTCGATGACATGCTGCTTTGTACTATCAAAGGAATATTCTAATTAGTGCATGTTCAGACACACATTAATTCCTCTACATGACTTTAAAACTGAGGATTGGGATTCTGATTGTCTTTATGCTGTCTCAAATTAATTCTTGTACATGAGTTCAGGACTGAGAATTGGGATTCTGATTGTCTTCATGCTGTCCCAATTTTTTTACTCCATTCTGCAGATATATTTTGAGCATGACACTGGAACCTGTTAGCAGTTTGATATCTTCTCTGCTTTGGCTTCCCCAGGTTGGTGGATTAAAGTTGAGTTCAAATATGATAAATAAATGCTAATTTACTTTTGTATCTATATTGATTACCATAGCATGCTTTATATGTCAATAACATCTTTGGATGCATCTATCCATGCAAACAACACTTAGATTCCCAATACAATTATAATCTCAGGCCACATCCATGCAGAACTGATATGTGTGCCTTCAAGTATCTAACTGATCTGTGCTATTTGGGTTGACTAAATCATTGTTTATGATGATGTTGCACCTCAAGACTCTTTTCAAGGCCTGTATGTGTGGATCCCACACACATCAGATGTGTGAAAAGTTTCTGAGGTGATTTAATCATGTACATGAACAGCATTGTCTTATTGTTGATTATATGTCAAAGATAATTATTCTGAGATGAATCTCTTCTTCTTCTTGATGATGAATGTTGTCCAACTAAATCAAGTTTTTTTTTTTTTCATATGTAGCTTCATTACTAGAAAGCCAAACCAAACTGTGCTTTATTCTATGGATATTAGCAAGTCTGATCTTATTTGGACAGGATCATGAAGAGACTATTACCTTGCTTCTTGACTACATAGGTTGCTAAAAACAAGTCTTGTTGACCAAGCTAAGCAGCACATCTAAAATCCTATGACAAAAATGCAGGCTGTGGGGTGATGGTGTCCCTCCACAAACCCTAATAATTATCCTCATCAGACAGGACAATCTCCCTTTTGACTTTTTGGTCCAGAGGAAAAGCCAAGTCATTTTGGTGAAATCCCAATGCATCTTTTCCAGCTAACTAGGCATGCAAAGCAATCCTTTAACTAATGCCTTCTCAGTTAATTCACACATCAAAGCTCAAGTCTTGTTCATCAGTATCAGAGATTGAACAACTAGTAGCATATTTTGTAGTTGTTATCTTTATAATTTTTACTTGGTTTAGAATCCTTTACATCATCATACAGATTTCATATTTATTTTTTGTAGATGTAGCAAGGAGTGCAATTTAATCCGGACCTATGCACATACTAATCCAAGCGTGAATTGGCATGTTGATATCATTTAAAAAAAGATTGAGAGTCTAATGATATCGTAATTGTGTTCTAGCAGACATGAAAGCTCTCTTCCCTCTTGTAAAGATCGTGGGATCATCTATCATCTAATTTTTCTTGCTCATTTTCCTTGGCATGTTTGATACCAACTTCTCTTTCTTTTTTTTTTTCTTTTTTTTTTTTTACCATGATATGTATTATCATGTATTAACATATACACATGATGTAATCATGAATTAAGCTAATACATGTTAGTACATCGACACAATCAAAATTGTAACCTTTGAATTTTTCAAAGAATTTGATATGATCTAAAATTTGTGACGATATTTTGAGATCGAATCAGATTTAAATAATTTTAAGAATTTGGATTTTGCAAATAGTGACACTAAAAATACGACGTTAAGGCCAAGAAATAAGACTAAGATCGCACTGCAATTATAGTCGTGCAAATAGAACAAACACATTTAAGGCCGCCGAACCTTTGTTCCCCTGCGAGACGTACACTGTACTCGAATAGAAAGTCAACGAAGCCCCCCGCCGTCGAAGCCCGGGTCAACCCTAGCCGGAGCCTGCGGCCTCAGGAGCCACTGCTCCGCTGCTTCCCCGCCCAAACGCTCACGCGGCGGGTGCTCCAACACGCAGGCGCCGCCGCCGCCGACGCCGACGCCGCGGTGGGCGGAGCGGCCCCTCCGGCGGCCGGCGCCGACGGGGACGTTGCGGAGGGCGCCGCCAGCGGTCCAGTAGCGGTGGCAGGCCCTGCAGAAGTGCCGCGGCTGGTTCACGTTGTAGTTATTGAAGTAGCAGAACTTGGTCTCCCTGCTCTTGCACCTCGGGCACGGCAGAGCCGCCGCCCCCCTCGCCGCCGCCTCAGCCGCCCCACCCGACCCTGACGCCACTTGCGCTGCCTCCTCTTCCTCCTTGACCTGTCTTTCCCCCTTCAGAATCACCGTCCCGAAAAGCTTGAAGCTCGCTGCTTCCTCTTCTTCTGCCATCACGACAGGAGAAGAAGAATCTTTTGCAGGATTATACCGAGAGGAGTAAGAGGAGGGGAGGAGAAGGGGAAAGAAGTAATCCGTATAGTTATATCGAGATGGATCGGAGGAGGAGACGGAGAAGAATGGAGGAGATATATATATATATACACAGAAAGGGGCCAATGGAACAGCCAATAAATGAGGAGGAAAGGCTTCATTCTTTAATGTCCTTTTTCACCTCAATCAATGAAAAGGTCACCCAAACTAAGCAAGAAAGAGTAAGCACTCGTTTGACAAAACCCAAAACCCCACATTGGAGTGAGGGACTGATCTCGTCTACTAAATTTGCACCATCATTGGTGAGGACAATGACACACACTGCATTCTGCACTCTCATAATTTACCTTACGAAATATTTGTGGTGGAGTTCATACTTTATGGTCATTCATGTGGGGAAAAAGGTCTTCATATCCTTCGAGCTCAGCCCGACGTGCGACCTCCTGGAGATCAAAGAGGGCACACAGTATTATATCATTGCAGCAGCACCAGTTTGCAATGAATGGAGTGGGTGATTGTGGCTGCTGTTTCTTAAATACCAGCTCTGTGTTCATAGTCCAAGCAGTAGTCTTTCCTGGGTGCGGAGTGTGGACTGTCAAGAGTTTGTGGGGCTGTGATCCAAAGGGGAGACATCAAGGCTTTGTTTGGTACTGATGAGCCAAGAAAGATTGCAGAAGAGTCTGCTTAGCATCAGAAAACTGCATCTCTTTTTTTTTTTTTTTTGTTGTTGTTGGTCCTACACGAAGGTTTGGCTTTTTTCTTCTCCCCTCACCTTTATGATCTTGTTGGTACCAAAAGACTACTCTCCCATCACTGAATGGGTCCAAACTGAATCATCCGATGCATGAACATGGCAAGGAGACCTGTTCATGACGGTATGTTATGATCTAAAAAAAGGTCCTTTCATTCACCAAGAAGCTACTCTTTTCTGTGCCTGAGAACCCGAGTCCTCCCCTTGTGTGCTACCACCACCACCCCAGGAAAGAGTGCTCAGCAGAACCAGCCAACTCGAGAGAGCTCTTTTGGCTGCTTCCCACCCTCCTTCCTCGGCTGAGATGATGAGAGAGAAGGGTAAATTGCAAAGATTCCTCAATAAAAAAAAAAACTGCAAAGTTGTCTCACTGCTTCAATCGAATGCTCACTTTTCCACATAGAAATGATAAAACTATCTCAAAAGGGCATCTTACTTTTTCTTGATGATTGAAGCATGGAAAGACATGATTGCCATGCACCCCGCTTACTTTTTAATCATTTGTGTTGCTTTAAACTACACACTGGTAATAAGAGAACAAGAAGAAGATCATAAAGGGTAAACAAACAAACAGTGATGTCGGTTTTCCTTTTCTAGGGTTCATCCCACCTCCATCACACGATTAATAACCACACACCAGCTTCTTTTTACTTGGAGGCTGAGCTGTTATCTTGCTACCTTCTCCATGGTGAAGAGAACTTCTAGTTGACCGACTTGAGAGGCCTATTTGCAGTTTTTGAGAGATTGGTTTCTTTGAACTCTGGAGCTTAATCTCACTGTGAGTGTAAGGACTTACTGTTAAGTATGTGAAGGGTACAAAAGTTTCGAGGACTGAAACATATGGTTTTGTCTTGAAACTTACTGTACTCATGTGGGTTACCAATTGTACATGTTGTTGCAGCTAAATATAGGACGACGAGTGAGTTGTCCAACTCTCACAAAAACCAGTCAAATTAGGTACTACTTCCCATGAACAAAGATGAACAATAGGAGTAAGCATCACGTCTCACTGTCCGTGCAAGTGATCATCCTCATCCCAAGGGAGATGTATCTGTGACAGTCACTTATTATTATTATAATAAGAGTGGTGATTTGTAGACTTGAAGGGCAAATCATAACATGCAAACCTTTGCTATCGGAATCACGGAAGGGTGAAAAAAAAAAATAGATATGCATATACAAAAGAATAGAATATACATATAAAGAAAACATTGAAGAGCAATATGTGTATTTGGTAGTGTTGTTGGATTTCAAGTCGTGACTGAGAAGTCACCACGATGTGGTTCATCCCGTATGTGTAAAATTGTCTGTGGATTGGGTGATCGATGTAATCCGATCGAGATCTGGAGCAGCGTTCAGCTATAGCGCGTCTCGGATCATAGAATGGATCCTGCAAGAAGACCTCAATCGGAGTGGTGTGTGCCCAACGTGGCTCGTCCAATGGCTAAGTTAGCTCTCAAGGTGTGAGAATTAGAAAGTGAGATGCTGAGAGGGTTCAGAGAGTCGAGAGTCGGGAAGCCGTAGTTGGGGTATTTATACTTGAGGAGCGAAGGGAGGACGTATCGAAACAATTAATTGGAGCAGCACCCTCGGTCGATCCGTAGGTACAATTCTACATCGATCATTACCCTCGCAGGTTCCTCGGGCCTCGTTTGGTTGGATCGACAACTAGTAATACAACATCATATTGGATTGACGATGATGCATCAAGTGCCATCGGGGTTGTCAAGGTGGCCACCGACGTGATCCTCGAGATGACATGATCAAACTGATAGGTCAGTTCTTGGGAGCCGACGTGATCGAGCCGCTTGGATGGGCATTACCTATCAGGTAGAGTTGGTTTTGCATTTTGAATTTTCATACAACAAGAATGTATGACTTTAACATAGTTACAAGACAGAGTTACACAAAATTTTGACCCGAGTATAATAATTTAGCACTATAAAAATCGTATGAATCATATTTTTATAAGAAAAGATGACAATCATTAAAATTTAACTAAAGAAGAAGATTTATATAATTTTCATTGCGCAGATTAAAAAATGTGAAATTTCAATTTACCATAACATGAATAAATCAATTAAATAATAATTAATCTAATTAAAATAATTTACGAATTGCTTCCGCAAGTATTGCCTGCAACATTTCATATAATGACTTTAAATGCACGTACATACACCGCAAAAAGGGATTTAATTTGTAGACAACCGAATCCAAGTAAATGGATCACATAAATTTCCATGAAGGAAACGATCGACTAAAACATTCTATTGTCACAGCACGGAAGGATTTAATAGATGCAGAACAATGATCTTTATATGACATAATAATTATTGAGCAATCTCGTAGCAAAATAACCATCTTTTTACTTTCTTCGTTTTTAATTTATTGTTAAAAAAAGTGGGAAGTGCTTGTGGAAAACCAATGACTTCATAAGTATTTGATTGAACTCACCACATACCCAACTGCATTCAACATAGATTCTATAAGGTGGATAAAAGGGTCAAACTAATTCTTGGGATGTGACAAAAGTAATATAGCACACAAGTGCTTTTGGCAGATCATTCACAAAAATATAATGTATACAGTTTCCAATGGACGTATCACACGTATAATAAACCAAGAGTCACTTTAAAATTAATTATGTAAACTCACCATCAACCAAACAAAATTTTAATGATAGTAAAACTCACCAGCTACATAGACTAAGAAGAAGAAGAACTCACCCGAGGGTGCAAGCATAACAAGACGATTATGTTTTTGAATAAATATTTAATGAAATAGGAAGGAATTCTAATTCATACTTAATTTTTTTTCTCTCAATTCTAATGTTTACTAGACACGCTACCCAGCTCTGATCCTTTCACGCATATATTCTAAAATTTTCATTGTGATTAGATTCATTTTATTACCTTCATATTAGTCCACGAGTAGGATTGCATGATTCATAGGAAAAAGGGATGAGTAAAAAAAGTAAAAATGTCAATTAAAACAGTAATTAACCTCGATTTCTATAATATAATAAGATATTATAGCCAATTTAATATGAAAAAATATTTTATGATTTAATATTTATTATTAATTTCATATTGGGTTGGGGCCTGTGTGGCTCACATGTCAAGCTCTAATTGGGTTGAATTTTTTATCTCTATCATTTATCCTTTTGATGGTACACTTTGAGAGTTATCTGGGAGACCCAAATGCAATCATATGTTGGCTCGGCATCTCGGTAGCTAGTATATTGTGTAACCACCATCGATACTCAAGCCAAAGGGGATGCATCGAATTAATTTTGATATTTTACCTAAGGAGGGTATCTCAGGCAACTTCCATTGCTTTGTCTAAGAAGGATGCACGAACAACCTCTAATACTTTACTCGAACAAGGTGCATCAAGCATGATTTGAGGCTTAGCCCAAATAGGATGCATCGGACATGTATCAATGTTTCGCCCATGAAGGTCACATCGAGCATATTTTGATGCTTACCACGAGAAGGATGCATCAAGTATATTTTGATGCTTAGCTTTAGAAGGATATATAGAGCATGTTTTGATGCTTAGTCCAAGGAAGACATATTGAGCACATTTTTATGCTTAGCCTAAGAAGAACATATAATATATTTTGACGCTAAACTCGACAAGTGTATTTTGATCCTTAGTCTAGTAGGATGCAACAGACACATTTTGATGTTTAGCCCGAGAATGATACATCGATGTATTTTAATGCTTAGCCTAAGAAGGATGCATCGAAGCTTTCTAAACTAGTTGTAAAAGTCAAGGTTCACCGTACCATTCTATACCGACATATCGAGCTTAGCTCGATATGATAGAGTATGGTACGATATAGTATGATGTATGATATAATATGGTACGTTGGTACTGAGGGGTAGAGAGACCCAAAAATACAATCATGTGTTGGCTCGGTATCTGGTTAGCTAGTGTATTATGTAACCACCACCAATACTCAGACCAAAGGAGATGCATGGAAGGAGGGTATTTCAGGCAACTTCCATTACTTTGTCTAAGAAGGATGCATCGAGCAACCTCTAATACTTTACTCGAGCAAGGTGCATCAAGCATACTTTGACGCTTAGCCCAAATAAGAATTAGGCATGTATCAATGCTTCACCCATGAAGGGCACATCGAGCATATTTTGATGCTTACCCCGAGAAGGATGCATCAATTATATTTTGATGCTTAGCTTTGGAAGGATATATAGAACATGTTTTGATGCTTAGTCCAAGTAAGACACATTGAGCACATTTTTATGCTTAGTCTAAGAAGAACACATAATACTCAACAGGTGTATTTCGATCCTTAGCCAAGTAGGATGCAATGGGCACATTTTGATGCTTACCCCGAGAATGATTCATCGATGAATTTTAATTCTTAGCCTAAGAAGGATGCATCGAAGATTTCTAAACTAATTGTAAAAATCAAGGTTCACCGTACTAGTCTATACCAACATATCGAGCTTAGCTGTGTATGATAGAGTATGATATAATACAGTACGATGCATGATATAGTATGGTACGTTGGTACCGAGCGGTACACATAGATGTATCGCTCAGAATATATATATATATATATATATATATATATATATATATATATATATATTGTATGAATTTATATGATTTAATTAGTTTTAAATTTAAGACTAGGAATCTAAGTTTAAGTTGATTAACTAGACCCATCCATTTGGCCAAGTATGATCAAACTTATGTGGTTAGGTATGACCTATCCTAAGTAGCCATATACGATCTAGCACATGTGGTCAAGCATGACCCAACTGATGTAACTAAATATAGTTTAACCCATATTACTAGGTACAATACAATTCATGTGGTCAAGTACGACCTAACTCATGTGGTCAAGTATGATCCAACTCATACGACCAAGCATGACTTAGCCCATGTGGTCAGGCATGACCCAACCTATGAACCAATTATGGTCTAGTTTAGTGGTAAGGCTTAGCCTAACTCGTCAGTGAGGTTTTGTTGGAAAACCTACAACGGGTGCATCACATGCACAGCGAAAATCAAAACAAAAATCAGTTTCTCACGCAGAACAAATCGTCTTGTAAAAGATTGGGATCGAGAGAAAAATTATAAAAATCAAAAAATCACGATGTGTGAGAGATTGATTTTACCTAGGAGATTGTATATCCCTGTATTTCAGATCCGGATGGAGAAGATGAAGGAGGTCAAGCGTCCTCCTCTCTAGCGGTATCAACACAATGGATCTCTGCAGCAAAACTCCTCCTCCCTGATCTTGTAACTCTTGCTCAGAGGGAGGGAGGAGATTAGGAGGTGGTGGCTAAAGTTGCAGCCTATCAACCCTGAATCTCGCCTCCTATTTATAGAGAGCCACCAAAACCCTATGGCTCATTCCTTAGTGGGTATTGGATCTCCATCCAATAACCTACTAACCTTGCATTATTGGATCTCTATCCAATAATCTTCTTGAGCCTATAATTGGGCCTTAATCAAGGAGCTCATCAACATAGGGTCTCATCTAATGAGAATAGGGGCTAATTGGATCTTCATCCAATCCTCTGTTCGCTGAAACATCCACCATATGTGTATGACCCTCTAGGCCCGATACCGAGCTGACCGTGAGTCACTCCCATCAGAACTTCTTCTGATATAGTGAATTATTATTCCCATAATAATCCACTCGACTCATCGACTATAGACGTACTAGGCCACTATATCATAGTCCCCAAACGGTACAGGGAGATCAAATCCATCGGACCTGTTTGTCCACAGTTACCATGTATCTATAATCCCTCATCCAAATAATATCCCAGAGATCGTATATTGGATATGGTACTGTCAGGTCACACACGGAATCAGTTTGTCTTACTCTAATCGGATTCTACCGGAGAACTCATTCTCTCTCAATCCGAATGACCCTGGCCAGGGATTTGTCTAAGCAAGCACATATGAGATATTTCTCTCGTGATACCGAGAGTGGATGATCCTCTATTGACACTCAATTGCCTTCGTAAGGTTGGCTACCAATCCCAATAACCAGCTGTACCAGATTTGGAGCTTTCCAAACCTGTAAGTCTGATATCAAAGAAAGGAGTACTCATACAAGACATCCTTAGTGTCTCAAGTCTAAGGATCAGATACACAACTGGGACTATAAAATCGCTGTTTGACATTAGGTATCATTAACCATACAATATTCCATAAGCGGATCAATCAGCGAACGCATTCTTCAACGAGCACCTGTACTATATCCTTAGTGTATCCACACAAGTGGCTATGAGACCAGCCGCCTCCATCATATGGACGGGTATATAGTACACCAGTCTATCCGGTTATCTCGATGTCCCTCTCGAGTAACCTATGATCGGGATTATTTAGGATCTGTGTTTAAAGATGAATCGATCTCATTATTATGATCTCATCACGATCCGATTCCCATTACACAGAACTAAGAACATCATAATATATATAATAAATAATATAATATGAGAATATATAAATATTAATCATAAGAAAAAGATCACACATCATGTCACATGTGCCATCACTCACGTGATTGGCTTACAGGGCACTTGTAACCAACAGATTTGGCCTAAATATCCTTAAACGATAATGAATCATAATATAAAAAACAGTTCATTCGAAGGAAAGAAACAGTATAAATTAAACTTTTAATTATTTTATAAAAAATATTTCTAAAGTGTGATGTCATAGATAATGCGAGTTAATAGTTTAAATGATATGCGGTTTCTCATTAATCTGTTTACAAAAATAAAAAAAGAATAAATTATTTAAAGTCTAAGTGAGAGGATGTAAAAAAAAAAAAACGCTTAAAGTAGGATTGACTGACCCTAAAATTATCTTATTTATTTTTTTTGCAGACTCTAAAATTCCTTCGCCATCAACTTAATTTGGTCATTTGAGTAAGGATAATTATTTATAGTAATAATTATTTGTATTAACTTAACCTCGAACCGAATTCAGCCGAACCACGCAGAGTTAAGCTGTGTTGTCCGAGGCAGGGAACAGGCTCCTGTGATAGGCCCGTCACATTCGATGGCGAGCCGAGGTGTGGTCTGGATGTCTCCAAAACCAGGCATCGATCAGGTGTGCGAACTAAAACACACGCTCTTCGTCTCGCGCGCTTACTGCGAGGCGATGGGGTTCCAGGGTGACGAGTGGCGTGAAGATAAGTGTGCTAAAGCTGTCCTGTGCACCTGATGTCCGTAGCCGATCAGAGACGGTTTCGAAAAACCAGGGGGCGGTACCCTACGCTGGGTGGCGGCCGGCGGAGCCGAACCGCAGATGACGTCAACAGTGAAGTGTCGCTCGATGCTTGGAGCGCACCATCAGATGTATATATATATATATATATATATATGCGACTCAACTCCTAAAGAGAGCATTGATTACCTTCGAGCCACCCGTTCGGTTTCACTCCAGACTCTACCCGCCGTATGACTCGTGTCTTTACTTTTCTGTGGGCCATCTTCTTGAAGGGCATCTTGCGCCGTGGCGAGGAATCGGGAGACTCTGTTCTCCAGCGCGAGCTGAGACTATTATTATTATTATTTATTATTTATTATTATATATCTATATATATTTATAATCTCGATCCAACTACTCAAAACGCACCCGAGCGCTTTAGCCTCTCGGTCTCCCGTGTCGTCTCTTCCACTCCTCACCGGCAACTGCGGTGATTAAACCCTAATCCCTAGGTAAGCATGGATCATACTCCCCGCTTTTATGGATTCGAGTTCGAATTCGTATTATTTTTTTTATGATTAGACCCCTGGATTGGGTATTTTATTCCCTTTTTCTTTTGGCTGTTGGCGAATTCGAATTACCTCCTTCATTTATTCTGGTACTTGTGGCTGTTCACGCTGTCTGGGGAATTTTCTCGTTGATGGGTAGGGGTTCTATGATAGTGGATTCGTTTTGATGTTTGAGGGTTAGGGTTATTATAGTGCCCGGTGACTGACTTATTTTGCATTGATTTTCCTGTTCTTCTGTTATCCATTTGCAACTTATCGTTAGTTGTAGCACCATACTTGTTTGCAAAGCTTACTGGACGTAGATCGCTTACATCTTTTAAGAAATCTTGACATGCTTGTCGTACAATAAGTGAAACTGTTTTTTAATACCTTTTATATTGATGAACAGGGCTATGAAGTTTCGTACATCTTGATTGATAAACTGCACCGATTGAACAGTTGGTTGGCCTTTCGGTTACCTGATCCATCCTGCAGTATGCCTGCGATCAGAAGATTATATGATGTCTGTAAAATGTCGTTCTCTGATAATGGACCCATATCTTCTGAAGCTCTTGAACATGTGCGGTCTGTTTTAGGTGAGATCAGTAGTTTCGCTATAACTTATTGTTTGCTAGCCTTTGATTAAAAAGGAACTAACATTTATGGGTGTTGCAAATGCCTGATTGGTACTGATATATTATGGCTTTACTTTTTCTTGAAATTCAATCTAGATTTAAATGGCATGTATACAAGGCTACTTACAGATATATTTGAACTGAAATTATCCAGTTTTTTAGGACAATGTACCTTTTCAGGAAGTCGATAAAGTTCTCCTCACGTTAGTAGATGACATGTGCTGAAGTCCAATGTACTTAATTGTTAAATAATTTCTTCCTTAATCAATCAAAGGGTAATTGCATAGACATCTTGGTTACATGACGTTAATAATGCCATAATGTCTAGCATTTTATAAATGGGTCATATTTCTAAGTTGCAAATAGTTGTTCTACTATAGCATGTGGTAAACCAGTTGTTCCTAGAATTTGCTGTTTTATATATGCTCGGTCAGATGGTGAAAGTCTAGCTTCCTGTAACCAAAATACCTAGTTAATCAAGTTTACACACATTCTGTTTTTTCATATTCAATGTTTTCCAATCATGATATATAGTTCTATGAGATAACAATAGATGTTTCTTTCTAGAATTTTACTATGGTTGTTTCTTTCTAGATTTTTTTTTCGCTACTAATTATCACCTTTTAGATCCACCCATTTCTGCTTTCTGCATCCACTCCCAGCACTAGTTGCTAATAAGGAAGCCACTGAGTTTATTCTCATTTATCAGCTATATCTACATTGATATGTGTGGAATAGAATTACCACTGGTACACATAACATGATTACAAATATGTTTTGGATGCTTTTGTAGATCCTTTTTCTATGTAAGTTAATCTTATCTAGTTATTTGCAGATAAAATATATTTTACATGCAAAATATATATATTTTGAAGAAGAAATTTGTAATGTTTGGTTCTGATTACAAACTTGTAGCAGATTTATCCTCTGGTTGGCCAATTTGTTTGTTCTTTTGTACTAGCTTGTACAAGTTTAGAAGTCCCTGAAACTAGTGTTCATGAGTATTTATGAATCATCATTGAGTGGTTGACCCTGGTAAAATAATCTCATTATTCTTGTAAAATTTCATTACAATGCTCATCCATCTTGAAGGAAACCAAAATGTTTTTATAACTAAACATCTAAGAATAAAACAACCGATCTAACTTCTGATTATGCCTGGAGTCTATCGTTGCCACTTTGATAACTTTGTAGTAAGCAACAATAGTAGACAGAAAATAGAGGAGTTATCTTAATGTTAGAACTACAGTAAGCTAATAACAATACCGCATGTCAAATAGGCAAAGTTAGTATAACAACAAAAATATTTTTCATGTTGATATGCAACCTGGTGATATCCATAGTTTCGTATCATATGGCAAAACTGAGAGATGATCGATCATTCTTTAGAATTCGCTACCATTTTCTCTGGGTCTCACTACACAAAAATTGATGATTGTCACCCTCGACAGATAATAGGAAGAGGTTGAGTACAGGTGAAATTTTTGGGGTTCACATCCTAGCCCATCATTACAAGCCTGATTATTAAGCCACCCGATTATACAATAAAGATATTGGTGGAAGTACATAAACATATATGGACTAGCCACTTTGATTATAACTTCTGAAATTGTTGAAAACTGGACACTTAGGTTGTTTGAGTTCTTTCTATTCTGTAACAGGCTATTCTGTTTGTTATTATTGTATTAGCACACTCTTTCTGTATCATATTTTCATAACTGAAGAATATGCCTATTGACATGCTTCCGGTATCATATTTCATAAACAAAGAACATGATTGAAATATAGAATGATCCGTGCACAACAAAAATATTGTTTGTCAAAGGAGACTATTAAAGCAATTGACGCAATAACTAAACTACTTTAGTTCTAACCATATTAGGAAAGGAAAACCTCGCCTACATGGCAAGTTTGATCACTTGGGAGAGCAGAGGCTGAAAATATATACTATTTTGAGCCCTTGAGTTAGAAGCTCCTAGTTGTCCTATAAAATTTGCCATTACAATGGTAGTCTTGCCATGTCATTTTCTTAATTGGCAGTGTATAAGAAACTTGGTGTTGTGTCCTACCGACTCGTCTGGTTAGTTTTTTCTTTTGACGTCGCTTCCCATGGTAGAATTTCTCATTTCTTCCCTTCTTCCCAAATTCAGGAAATTTTTGCAGGATTGCTCCATGATTTCTTGAGTTTAAATTGCACTGGATAAGATCAAGCTTTCCATTTATTAGCCAGCCTTTTACATTCGGTGGAGGTCCCTTTTTTTATCTTTGTTTGTTATGAAGTAGAAATTTGGTGTCTGCTTTAGAGGTTCAGAATTAGGCTTATAGATGATTATAAAATCTTGCTGAATCCTCTTGTGGCTTTCTCCAATTTGAGTTATGCTAACTCCTCACTTGTTAACAGTTAACAATATAATTATTATGGTAGTGGTGTTGTTGATGGTTGTGCAATGTCTTCCATTTCTTGGAGAGTCAAATGATGATCTCAACTGGAAAATGAATTACTTTATGTTTCCAACCATGGGCAGTACTGGGAAGTGATGACTGCTGAGAAATATCCGTTCAAATTATTTATCTACTTGTAAAGTGCTATATTTTCTTACCTAAAGACCCTTCCAACAATACAAATATTCTATATGCCCCTGGAAACCTTAGAGACACCTTTTTTATACTCTTGACGATGGGCCTTGTTGGATGTCATTAAATTATATTTACTTAAACAGGTTAAGGACGGGTAGAACTATGGTTTGATAACAAGTACTTTTCCCATTAAATGACAAGTATTCTTCGACTTGGCCAACTATTAGGCCAACAAATGAGAGTTTCTAAGGTTTGCAGGAGTGTACGAGAATATTTTTGTTTTGTTTTAAGATGTATATATGGTCCTTTGGAAGGGTATACCAAATATTTACCTTTTTTGGCCCACTAAAGCTCATTTCCATGGGTTCTTCTTTTACACATTTGTGTCTTGCTTAGTTTGAAGTAACTAGCTCTTCAGTCTAGAGCCCAAAAGTACCGCCAACTTGATGTGGTTAACTTTTGCTGCGTTTCCTGTTACTTTTCAACTCTGACACTATAAACAAATTGCCTGGTACCTTGATGTTCACATGATGATTATTATTTTTGTCACACTTAGCGTCTATACCCTACCAAAGACCTACCATTTGCACTGAAGCTGATTATCGGCCTTTATTTCCTCTTCTCTTTGTGTAAAGTTCGTCTAGTGTTTATTCTTTCTTCTATTGCTAGTCTTTGATTAGTTCACTTCTTGCATGTATGCATGACAAAATCCCTTTTTTACGGATTTCAATTTTTTTCCTCCCATTTGAAACCAGAATCTATAAATAGTGAAAATTGCAGTAGTGTTTTAAATAAGCACAACTGTTTTTTTTTCTCTACATTGACTTACAAGAACATTTGGTGACATAAGAACCCCTTCATGCAAATTGTCCTATTTGAGGTGTATTGTGTTATTATTATATCTATTTTATCTATTATGAGTTACACTATACACTTCCTGTTCTCTCCATCTTAGTGCTTGTTTTCTCTGTTTGTAGTTATTTATGCTTTCTAATCATTCACCTGACTTTGATCTTGCTTCTGAGCAGTAAATAGAAGTTCCTCTTTTTATTGGATAAATGTGAAAAATTGTGAGTTTTTTCCTGGTACTGATTTATATGATACTTTAACCATTTAATTGCTTTGTGCCATGTGTGACATGTCGGATATCAACCATTTACCTATTGTTTTGACCTATGATTTGTAGCTCTTCGTACCATTCTTCAAGGTCTTGCAGATGCTTCGATCTATAATTCAGAACTTTTTTGTACTTAGTTGATTGTTGAATTACTATCATGCTTTTTTCTAATCACCTGATAATTTCTGTGTGTATAAGTAGGTTATATAATTTTGAAGGCCTTTAAATAGTCAATTGTCGATGCATACTTAGCTTGAATCTTAAGTGCTTGTTTGAATAAAATTCTGATTCGTTACTGACAGTAATTGAAAGAATTTATGGCTTCTGGGATCTCAGGGATCTGGGAGCACATGCTTGCTGTTGTGTATGTCTTGGTTGCTACATTAGATTAGTTTTTAAATGATAACTATTGTCCGACTTTCTAGAATGACCAAATTGGTTCATTTGCATAAAGCATGTCATATGCATGTGTATGTAGCTGCACCTCTGGATGTATTATTTCCATGCAAGAAAATCTCCTTTTCAATTTGAGGTTCTTCCAATTCTGACTTCTACTTTTTCAGATGATATCAAACCTTCCGATGTGGGACTTGAACATGAGGCTCAGATAGCACGAGGATGGAAAGTTTCCATGCATGGTACAAATGGGAGAAAAGGGCGTAATGGGAGTAGCCAATATCCACCTCCTATAAAATATCTACATATACATGAGTGTGAAAGCTTTTCTGTAAGTACTTGATCATTTTCTAGAGTATGTTTTTTGTAAGGTTGTTATTGTCTTGATATACTGCAGCTTTTTGAGCTCATCCTAAATATTTCTGTTTTGTTCTCCTGGACAGAATGAAGTCCAAGTTATCTTTTTAAGAATGACTTATTACCATAAATATCTTTTAGTGATGTTGTCTGGGTTGTTCTCTAATAATGATACAGATTGGGATATTTTGCATGCCACCTTCATCGGTTATTCCACTTCATAACCATCCAGGAATGACCGTGCTGAGCAAGCTTCTATATGGGACAATGCTTGTCAGATCATATGACTGGATTGATACAGAAGAACCCATCGATCCATCCAAAGGTATGTGCCCCTTGTCCTCTAGATTTTGTTTCCTGTTAGCCATTTCAGAAAGTCAGTGCTTGTTTCACTAATCATAGGCTCTTCTTCTTGAGAGATGCATTGGAATGAATTTTGCTTCTTTTCTATTACAAATAAAAGATGTAATAGAAGTTAAAACTGCTAATTATCTTCAACATTTTTTGGTAAGAGAAGTTTAGAAACGTCTAAAATTATCTGGAGGCTGTATTTGCATGATCTGGTAACTTAATGATTATAATAAAGATACGTTGGACTCCATATTTCATCAGCTTTAATGATATAATCAATGCTTTGTTCATATACAAGAAATGAGACTTTTGTGCAATACAATTTGCTGGCTTATTTATGCAAGGCAGACATGGTAGGGATGGTAACACAACAGATGTCACAATCTGTATCATGTGAAAGTAGATAATTTCGACAAGCACAGATAAACCTAAAGATTGATGAAAGGATGTACAAGATGTATCAACTTCATTAAGGTGTTTTAGAATAAAGCAAAGATTATAATACACCACTTACTACATGATACATTTCTTTTGATTATTGGTGAAACTTATAAAGGCATAATTTTGAAAAGTAATTTCATTATAACTTTATTTCGATTTTACTCATCTAGATTTGATGGTTATTTGATAGATAAAATAGTAGAACTGCAACTTTTATCAAGGACAGGTTATGCAACATTTATGCTTGACTAAGTGAGACAAAAAGGACATCTTAGTCTCTTTATCAACAATCTGGTACTGGAGAATGACTTGATATTACAGAGAGGCAAATTTGTGTCATTGTCAAAGATTAGGTTAACTATATGGGAAAATCAATCTATAAGTAAATTACTCAAAATTATATTTCTGTATGATATACATCCTTTCCTATGGTGTGGAAATTCTTCAGAACAAACTGAAAAGCATGACATTCCACTTACATGAAGGATAAAGCTGTATTGGATCCATGATTTCTGATGGAAATTGTCTCCAAGTGTTGAGATTTGTTGAAAATGATATCACTAGCTAAACAAGAGCCATACATTTTCTTTTTTTGTTATGGTACACTAAAGTGTTCTTAGGTATTCCTCGACCACTTCTTTCGCCACAAGTCTAAATTGGATCGTCGTGTCAAACTAGTGTATTTATGGGCCAGCGTTAGATGTCTTTGTTTGTTGTATCATAATAAATTCCATAACAAGGTAGCTAGCTAATCGGCAAATATTATGAAGATATTTTTGTGGTGGCTAACTAGCAATTTTTGTGAGGATATTTTATTTTTACCCAATTAGGATATTTGAGCTTTAAGATTATCTTTGACATTCCAACTTTATATGGAAATTGATCTTCGATGGGCATTTTTTCTTAACAAAGCTCAAAAGGACCTAAGATGATTAGATGAACTATTCTATGAAAACAACAAATTATATTGAACATGAGATGCCAATCTGTGTTGAAGCTTTTGAACTATAAGAAGAGTGCACCTTGCTGGTAAATCTTATCAGAAGCATCACATGCGTAGTAGAAAAACCAAACAAAAAGGTCTCTACGTTTATCATGTCGTCGTGCGATGATTGGTGCACGAAAAAAATCACAAAATCGAAAAACTACGAATCGTGTGAGATGTGTTACCTAGGTAGATCATATATCCCTTAAATTTCTAGATCTAATAGGAGAGGATGAAGGAGTCAGATGTAAGGTCGATGTTTTCAAATCGTACCGCCCAATATTGGTGGTACGTATTGGTCTGTGTGTTGATTGGTATGTGGATCGCCCTCTACCAAGCGGTATCATCGGTTAGGGTTGTTTCGACTTATTGCCATTGAAAGTCGATCGGTAACGGTCGATTTTGAATGTCGTCGGCCCCTGTCGGGTGGTAACGATCTATTTCGACCGTCGACGGTCGATTTCATGTGATATCAGTCGAGGGAGAAGAAGAAGAGGGAGAAGAAAAGGGAGAACTTAGAAATCCGACGTTGCTCTCCTGATCCCGATCCGTCGCCCGTGGGCTTCTCGACACTTCGTAGGGAGAATCTTCGGCGATCGCGGGAAGAAAACGACGCGCAACGCATGGGCTTCTCATCGAGGCTTCGCGAGGAGATTTCTTCTCCCCGCACAGGCTTCTCAGGGAGATGTTTCTTCTCCCCGTACGGGGAGAAGGAACGAGGCCACGTTTATATATATATATATATATATATATATATATATATATATATATATATATATATATACCGAGCACTAAGTTTGGGCATATTGTACTGTGCAAAGCTCGGGGTGCTGATATAGTATGGTTTGGTGGACCTTGGTCAGATGTTCTCTCGAGCGGTATCCACACGGTGGATCGATGCAGCGATGCTCCTCTAATCACAGCGTAAAATCGTAGTTTTTGCGCACCTTCTTTGTAATTTGAGAAGGGAGGGAGGAGAATAAGAGGGGGTGGCCAAAGATGCAGCCTATCATATTTCTTGGCTGCCCCTACCTCCTATTTACAGAGAGCCTCTTAAACCCTAATGGATCTTGCCTTAGTGGGTATTGGATCTCTATCCAATTACCCACGCCTCTTGGATTATTGGATCACTATCCAATAATCTCAATTTGCTTCCAATTGGGCCTCATACAAGGAATCCATTAGTGTTGGGTCTCATCCAATGAAACACGGGCTTCTTGGATAACTATTATCCAATCCTCTACTCTTTGTAACATCCACCATATGCGTGTGACTCTCTAGTCCCAATACCGAGTTGGTCGTGAGTTGCACCTGTCATAACTCTTTCTAACTCGGAACTGCTTCTGACTTAGTGAATTGTTATCCTAGAGCAATTCACTCAACTCATCAACTATGGACGTACTAGGCCACTATACCATTGTCCCCGGACAGTAGAAGGGATCTAATCTATTGGGCATATCTTTCCATAGTTACCGTGTATCTGTAGTCTCTCATCCATCTAATATCCCATAGATCGTATATTGGGCATGGTACCATAAGGCCTCATAGGGAATTCATCCGAGACGCGCTCTAATTGGATTCTCTCGGAGAACTCATCTCTCAATCCGAACGCCCATGGCCATGGATTTGCCTGAGCAAGAACACACGAGAATGAGACTACGGAATCGTTGTCTGACATCAGGTATCATAAACCATCCAACATTCCGTAAGTGGATCGATCAGGGAACTCATTCTCTAAAGACCACCTGTATTGTACTCTTAGTGTCCCCACAGGAGCGCATCTATGAGATCTGTCGTCTCCATCACATGGACTAGAATACAGTACACCGATCTTTCCGGTTATCTCGATGTTCCTCTCGAGTAAAACCTACGATCGAGATTATTTAGGGTTTGTGTTTAACGGTGAACCGGTCTCATTATCGTGATCTCATCACGATCCGATTCTCATTGCACAGATCCAAGGACATCACAATATATATATAATCATAGCAGACAATATATAGTGTGAGAAAATACCAATAATAATAATAAGTGAAAAGATCACGCAGCGTGTCATCACTCACGTGATTGGCTTGCAGGGAGCTTGTAATCAGCACACCTAACATGACATTGAGGCTTTATGTGTATGCCTTCTAAAATGCTACTGTTCTTTTTTTTGTTTTTTTCCTAAATTTATAATAAGAGAAAGAGGCTGACGGGTGCAATTTTCTCCATATCCTTAGTGACTCCTTGATGTATTTGATCTGCATCTTGGAATGATTAGGAGATCAGAGAAATAAGTTCCAGATCTCCTCCATAGCAGCAAAACTGAGGTATAATAAATATGATCATCAATCAATTTGAAGGGCTGCTTTGAAATTTGAAGATTGTACTTGAGGATGAATACATGAGAGGTTGACAAATAATAAGGATGGTCCTTTTGTTTTTTCCATGACCAATTCACTTGATATGAAGGTCAATGTCTGAAGATTTTCTAGTATGACTAATTCAGTATTGAGTCTTTCTTATCCTTGTAAAGGATGGACCATGCTCTTTGAGGCATCACCAATATTTTTTCTTTGTGACTTGTTTGGGTCAATATATTTCATACATCATTGATCTTTTTATGGCGACTCCATCCATCAAGCTCTATTTCATTGTTTACGTATCTAGTTTATTCAAGCAACCCTTAGTTATGTCGACTAATTATAATTTCATGGATATTTTTTGTTGAATTGTTGGCTTTACAGAAGTAGGGCTTTAGTACCATTTGACAAGTGCATCCTAATAAAGTTTTCGAGTCATCTTATTTGTTTTCCAGCTAGACCTGCAAAGCTGGTTAGAGATGGTCAAATGACTGCACCTTGTGGGACGACAATCCTTTATCCTACCAGTGGTGGTAACATTCATTCTTTCAAGGCAATAACTCCTTGTGCTCTCTTCGATGTTCTGTCACCCCCATACTCATCGAAAGATGGGCGACATTGCTCTTATTTCAAGAAGTCAAGAAAAGATTCATCTGGTATAATTTTTTTTATCCAATATGCCTTTCTTTTTCGCTGATGACCATATTGAGCTAAGGCCTAGTATTTGTTTTGATATGAAAATTCATTGAAGGTGTTTCGCCTAGTGGAATAATAAAGGCTTCAGATGTGATTTGGTTGGAAGAGTGTCAACCACCAGAAAGTTTTATCGTCAGAAGAGGGCCGTACAAGGGCCAGATTGTCAATAGTTGATGATGATATCAGTTCACTGTAGTATATATACTTCGGAGTGGCTCCTTTAGAAGAGGGGGGAGGGGGGAGGGGGGAGGGAAGCATGGGCTGTGGATCTCTTTACTTTTGCTGTCATATGATTTTTTTTTTGTTCTTCCCAAAATAATGACACTCCTAATGTATATTGTAGTCAGGAAGCTTGTTGTACATCATTATATATTCTGGTATAATTTTTTTTTTTTTTCTCGTTCAAAATGCATGAAGCACAAAAGGTGATTGTTGCTGTGGTTTGTCATTCTTGTTTCAGGTGATATATAATGGTTTTATTTATCAATCTGCTGATCATTCCTAGTATTTTTGATCAGGATCTAAAATCTCTGAGACAGTTACCGGGGAACACATTAACATCTGCAAGCTACTTTTGTGGAGGGTTTTCCCTTTTGAACAAGTCTGACCTATAGAGATCAATCAATCATGTGGGTTAGTTGATGGCATGAAATAGTAACAAACATCATTTTTTTGTTGGTATATAATCTATCTATCCGTTAGTTATTCTTTTCCATTTTGTTTGTGCTCATTCCTGTTGTAGTAGTAAATATTAAAATGTATGTACATTGCTGCTTGTTTTAAATAAAGCCCAGCACTTTACGCCCCCCAAAATACTTTTTTTTTAACAAATGGGTTGACAAAATTTTAATGGCGGTCTAATCATCCCTCTGCTCGATATGGGTTTCTTTTTTCCTTTTGTTTGTGAGATAGGGATTTTTCCAAGCACTATTAATGCTGATACGAAGACCAACAATGACTTTAATTAAATGCACGTACATACACCGCACAAATGGCTTTCATTTGTAGGCAGGCAGCCCACCGAATCCTTGCAATTGGATCACTTAAAAGAAAATTTCCATTAAGGAAACGATCGACTAAACATTCTATTGTCAGAGCACGGAAGCACACCGAAGAATATAATAGATGCAGAACAAAGATCTTTATATAACATAATAATTATTGAGCAATCTCGTAGCAAATAACCATCTTTTTCTTTCTTCGTTTTTAATTTATCGTTAAAAAAAGTGGGAAGTGCTTGTTTGTTGTCGTGGAAAACCAATGAGACTTGAGAGATCCATAAGTATTTGAACTCACCACATACCCAATCAGGGTTATACATTCAACATAGATTCTATAAGGTGGATAAAAAAAGGGTCAAAATAATTCTTGGGAGATAGTTCAGTCCCTCCCACCTCCAGGCATAATAGCACTCAAGTGAGTGCTTTTGGCAGATCGATAATTCACAAAAAATATAATGGACATATCACGCGTATAATAAACCAAGAACCACTTGAAAATTATTTATGTGAACTCACCATCAACCAACCAAAAGAATGTCATCATAATTTACACCGACAGTGTTCTCTTCTTTGAGAAAGATAGGAGGGGTCACATCTCCACTTCTTGCCTCTGGACCCTCCCGTTATGAAGAGAATAGTAGGTAGTTCATTTGTAAAGTTACCTTTTTCTTAACATAATTTTTAAAGAGAGAGAGAGAGAGAGAGAGAGAGCAAAAGCAAAATTTTCATCAATTGAAAATAATCATTGATTATTATGCATTGATGGAGAAGTATATCGCAAGTTTTAACTAGTCTAATAGGATACAGATGGGTTAGACGACTAACATATCAGTCCTTACCAACAAAAAAATAAAAAAAAAATGATTTACTAGTTCAGTGCATTTGCTTATGAGTTTATATGTGTGTTGTCCATTTGCTTATGAGCTTATATGTGTGTTGTCAATAGAAATGTTTTGAATGTGACGTCAGATATGATATTTGAACTTCTGCTTTTTATTTGTTATTTGATAAGTTATGTAATGATTCATATGTCATTGATGTACTCTGAAACATGTTTACGTCTCTGATAAGTTCCGAAATATTTCATATACCTTTGATATGCTCTGAAATATATTGACACCTTTGATATGCTCCAAAATATTTCATATACTATTGATATACTCTGAAACATATTTATATCTTTTATACACTTCGAAATCTTTCATATACCATTGATATGCTCTAAAACATGTTTACGCCTTTGATATGCTCCAAAATCTTTTATGTACCATTGATATGCTCTGAAACATGTATATGCCTTTGATATGCTTACTATGAATTCTTATACCCTTGCTTTGCAAATTTGATATTAAGTTTATTTAAAAACTATACTCCGTTGCTATATAAATTTTTCATGTTAGCTTGTAACTCACTAAAACATTTGAATTAGACTGAGGCAGTGGAGAGCTATTCAGATTTTTAGGCAAGTCTTGTACGTTGATATATTGTGAATACTGTATAAATACACTTTACGTCTAATGAAATGTTGTCGATAAATTTTGAAGTGACATGTCTCGTAAATGTTTAAATGATCTTTCATGTTTAGGATTTTGGGATGTTAATTTTAATTTATAAAATGATATGAACTTATGGTAAATATTGGTTCTGTGATTATATAGATTTTCATACCTGTGATTTATGATGTGGTTATTATTTAGTTGAGTTGGCTTTGGATTTTATGAATCATCGAGTGATGTGGTGTATGATTATAAACTACACAGCTTTTATGGATTGATGTAAATGATATTTAAATATTTTTCCAGTGTCCTCAAATGTTAGTTTGGATCCTAGACTGGATAGTAGATGAATGATAATATTCTTAATTTAAGATATGTTCACGCTTCTCGAATGCGATAATTCGATGGGTGTGACACGTACCGCCTGGTATAGGCGATATCGCCCGGTATAAGCGATACCACTAAGTATTGCATTCCTTGGTAAAAGTGTTAAGTTAGTAAGTAGAAAGATTAAGTGAGAGGACTAAGTGAGAAGATTAAGCAGGAAGATTGACTAGGCTCATTGACCACGAACGAAGTTAGGGCTATCAATGACTAGGCCAATTAACGGATGAGGGGGATGATAGATTGCATCATCTCAATCAACATTTGAACCTATTAAGTGAGCCTTAGGACTACATCAACAGAGACCATCATGTGGGTGGAGTGATTGAACAACCACCAATATCGTAAGGGAGTTTGTGTCGAGAGTAGGGAATGTAGGTTATTGTCCATTGTGAGTGAAGATGATATAGGTTAAAGCTGGCGCACACTCATTAGAGTGTGTTGAACGGGCTTACAAAATGATGTTCTTGCGATATGGGTCCTCCTTCTACACCAAATTGATGTGAGAGATGATAATGAAAAATAAATCAACTTGACTAGGTTCAAGCCCACGTGAAGTTAAGGAGGACTCAAATGCTTAAGTGGATATTAACCTAAACAAATACAAAGGGCGAGTCGGGTTCCCAACATGATTTCTTTAATGCGTTAGATAGCCACAAATAAAAAAGTGAAAATTTTTGAGTAAAATGGTTGATGACATTGATTACTATGGTATGATAGAATTGTATAGCTAGTTTAATGAAAAAAATATATTAAACATCATGGGTGGAATCTTCTTTCAAAATTTTATGCTTTGATCTTAATAAACTAAGAAGGGGATGAATTAGTACTATACTAAATTTTAATTGACTTTTAATTTTGATTAAAAAAATATATTAAAAATATGATTAAACAAAAATTTGCTTACAATCAAAAAATCATAAGAAAAAGGAATGACAAAATGATTTATAGTGATTCAATCTTTCTAATCTATGTTTATTCCCGATTTTTTTATCCTCGAGGTCACCAATTTCTATTTGTGATCCTCCTTTCGATAGGTGAAGATAAATTATTCTTGTTATAACTTTTTTCTTTCTCATACTTAAGAGAGATTATTCATACTCAAATCCTTTATAAAAGATCTCTCATATTCTACTTCTTAATATCATAACTAAACTAAAAAAAGAGAAAAAAATAGGTTCAACGTTTTACAAACTTAAGAATTGATACTCCATCAATTAAGATCATATAGGTATTTATAGCTCTCAAAAGGCTTTAAAATAAAATAAAATAAAAAATATTTTTTCAAGATTTTAGAGTATGGGTGATATCACCACTTACTTTGGATGATAATATTGTTGTAACTTTTAAAATTGAACCATAATTTTGGACTATGATGGTCCTACCACTATTATAGATGGTACCACCAACCCAAAGCAGCTTAGATAATGTGCTTTGACTTGCAATGGATCTAATTTTGACCCAGGCCCAATGGCTGCTACAAACTTATTAAAGTCTAATTCAACTTGATACAAGCTCAAATTAGCTCAAATGATCTCAATCAATACCTTAACGCATCAAGCACTCATCTATTATTGTGTTAATTGCCACCAACATTCCCATCGTTGGGGATGACACCGCGTCGGAGGAGAAGCTATGGTAATTGTACCAAAAAAATGGATAATATACTAAAAACTTCAACTTGATACACGCTCAAATTAACTCAAATGATCTCTAGCAAGACCTTAACTCATCAATCACTCCTTTTGAAGTTTTTAGTATGTTGTCTTTTTTTTTTTTTTTTTTGTACCAACACTTCTTTTGTACTAAAAAAGCTGACAACATACTAAAAACTTTAGAAGTGTCGGATGAGTGCTTGATGCGTTAAGGACTTTGTTGAGATCATTTGAGCTAATTTGGGCTTGTATCAAGTTCAAGTTTTTAGTATGTTGTCTATTTTCTTTGGTATAAGGCCCAGAGCTTCTCCTACAACTCGGTGTCATCCCCAACGATGGGAATGCCTGTGGCAATTAAGGCAATATATGAGTGCTTGATGCGTTATTGGTTGAGATCATTTGAGCTAATTTGAGCTTGTAATTAGAGTCTAAACTTATATCCGTCACCCGCGGGTGATTTCTTCACCGGTAGAGAACATCTTCTTCCCGCACAAGGAGAAGAAACGTCTCTCCGCTGTCACGGACTTAGCTAATTTTGCCTAAGTCGTGCGGCACCCGTGCGTATCCATCCGCAAAGGTTAACCTTCCCCGAGATCTCGTAGGGTCCCTTAGGACTTATAAGAGAGAAAACGGGCCAGAATAAGCAATTCCAACATGATCCACAATCAACTACTTAAGCAAATACTTTATAAAGCCAATAGAAATTACAACTATGGACTTTACAAGTTTTGAACGATTGCACACAAAGGATAATGGTCTATTACAGACCAAAGTCCCCACAAGTGCTTATATGACACACTCGTATTTACAAGTCAAAATCGACCACAAAGCAAACCAAACTAGGGCTACCAAGCTTACTGCAAGCCCGCTACTTGTTGTACAAGGTATGTACACAAACCAAAGGACACGGACAAATATGAGCATTTCATTGAACACCTTGTTTACATTTTTGTTTGTGACATTCTCCCCCGGTTACAGGTACCCCACAAGTCAATCACGTGAGTGATGGCACGTGTGACACGTTGTATGATCTTTTTACTTATGATTAATATTAGTATATTCTCATATTATATTATTTGTTACATATATATTGTGATGTCCATGGTTCTGTGCAATGGGAATCAGAACGTGATGAGATCACGATAATGAGATCGATTCAACTTTAAACATAGATCCTAAATAATCCCGGTCATAGGTTACTCAAGAGGGACATTGAGATAACCAGATAGATCGATGTACTATATACCCGTCCATATGATGGAGGCGGCTGGTCTCATAACCACTTGTGTGGAGACACTAAGGATATAGTATAGGTGCTCATTGGAGACTAAGTTCACTGATTGATCTGCTTATGGAATATTGTATGGTTAATGATACATAATGTCAGACAGTGATTCCATAGTCCCAGTTGTGTATCTGATCCTTAGACTTGAGATACCAAGGATGGCTTGTATGAGTACTCTTTTCTTTGACGCGAGACTTACAGGTTTGGAAAGCATCAGATCTGGTACAATTGGTTATCGGGATTGGTAGCCAATCTTACGAAGGCAATTAAGTGTCAATAGAGGATCATCCACTCTCGATATCACGAGAGGAATATCTCATATGTGCTTGCTCAGACAAATCCCTAGCCATGGTCATTCGGATTGAGAGAGAAGAATTTCTCCGGTAGAATCCGATTAGAGCAAGACAAACTGATTCCATATGTGACCTGATAGTACCATATCCAATATACGGTCTTTGAAATATTATTTGGATAAGTGATTATAGATACATAGTAATTGTGGACAGACATGTTCGATGGATTTGATCCCCACTGTACCGTCTGAGGACTATGGCGTAGTAGCCTAGTACGTCCATAGTCGATGAGTCGAGTGAATTATTATGAGGATAATAATTCACTATATCAGAAGGAGTTCTGATAGGAGTAACTCACGACCAGCTCGGTATCGGGCCTAGAGGGTCATACACATATGGTGGATGCTTCAGCGAATAGAGGATTGGATGAAAATCCAATTAGCCCATATTCTCATTAGATGAGACCCTATGCTGATGGGCTCCTTGGTTAAAGCCCAATTAGAGGCCTAAGGAGATTATTGGATAGAGATCCAATAATGCAAGGTTAGTGGGTAATTGGATGGAGATCCAATACCCCACTAAGGTAGGAGCCCTATGATTTTTGGTGGTTCTCTATAAATAGGAAGGGAGACTCATGGTTGATAGGCTGCAGCTTTAATCATCACCTCCTATTCTCCTCCCTCCCTCTGAGCAAGAGTTGCAAGATCAGATTGGAGGAGTTTCGCTATAGAGATCCATCGTATGAATACTGTTAGAGAGAGGAACGCTTAACCTCTTTCATCTTCTCCATCCGGATCTGGAATACAGTGATATACGATCTCCTTAGGTAAAATCAATCTCTCACACATCGTGATTTTTTTGATTTTCGCAGTTTTCTCGGGACCCCAATCTTTTGCACGACGATTTGATCTGCGTAGGAAATCGATTTTTGTTTTGATTTTCGCTGCGCATGTGATGCACCTGCTGAGGTTGCCCAACACCTTTGACGTCCTCGTCGAAGCCACTGTAGATGTTGCATCTCCTCGCATTTCGCTGAATCTTCAATCTTCTGCATCACGCCCTGTTGGCTCCCATATGCTCTTCGCCGCTACTATTGAGTGGTCAAACTCTGATCTATAATGCTGCTTCAACTCACCAATGACTGACTCTGGTTGGCTGAGTTGTGCTGATCCTTGTTGACTCTCGCGGATCCTTCTGATGAAGGAAAAGACCTGCCTTATTATGCGCCAGTATCATAGTATACTCATGTTGCTTGAACTGGATGGATACTTGTTGGAACTTTAACGAGCATCGCCTCACAGACTTTGAAGTTCTTGAGGTCCTTCATCTACAATATTTGCTCATTAATCCTTCTTCTCCTTTTAGTTGTCACTTCCAAGTAGGTTCGCATCACTCCCGCTTTCGATTGACATTCAATTGGGAAATGAAGCGGACAATCTACTCTCAGTAGTACTGATCACCAATAGTAAGGATTTGACAGCTATTGTCTTCCATATGCATTCTTCAAAGGGTCACTGAACTTATGCAGAGCTCCTCTGCTGGATAGTAAGAGAACTGAGATACTTGACCTTACCTATTCTCTTAGTAGTTGAGAAGGCAAGGTTACTTGGCTTCGCTCACCTTCTTGAGTTAAGAGAATTGGGGTACTCAGTTTCGCCCATTCTATTGAGTTGAGAAGGCAAAGGTTACTTGATTTCGCCTGCCACATTGAGTTTGTACTTCATGCATTGAGCTGGTTACTAACATTCGCTCGCTCTTTGCTCACACTTCTGAAGCACTTAAAGTGTTTTCACTCCTTGCATTGAGTTAGCTACTGTGATTCGCCTTCCCACTGCCATTGAACTTCTGGAATGCAAGAAGTTTTGCTCGAAAAGAGCAAATATTTACCCCAACTTGGAGTCCCCCAACTTAGAGTAAGTCTTAAATCCACAGCCCTTCTTGCCATTGTATTGTTCATCGAAGTGGAGCTCCCAACAACTCTTGATCATTCACATTATCACGTCCCCCTCCATGGGACTCACTGGTACTTGCACTTGGACTTCTTCCTCGATGGTATACAGCCCTCATATGCTGATGACTAAGGCTTTCATCCAATACAAGCTCTGATGCACACACGAAGACCTACCTCTATGGTACCACGACATTCACTTCTTAAATCCATAGTCCTTCTTCTTGTTGTGTCTGTCGTACACCAAAGTGGAGCTCCCAGTAGCTCCTGATCATACCTCCGCATGATCATGTCCCTCATGGGACTTCATCCGCATGTGTTACATTGTCATGAACTATTCCACCACGATTTGCTACACCATGTCGCCTCCTGGTGGCATCTCCATTACATACAGATTCTCGTGTGATGGATTCGCACTACGACTTCTCTATGTGTGGCCTTTACCAACACATCGTAGGGCCTCCACCATATCCAATTTTTTGTTCGCTCCCTTGGTAATTCACCTTCGTCCACCCGCTCTTGGGTCACACTAGACGAAGCATAGCTCTAGGACAGTCCGTCGCCTAGTAGCTCCTGAAGTCCCCTGACTTTGCTAAAATTGGTGCACCATTGTTTGGATCCTGGGTCTCTATCCCCTACCAGCACAATCTCCGCTATGCACCACTTGTTTTTGATAACTCAAATGACAACATTGTGGCATATTCTTCAAGAGTACCATACCCGCTTCTGCATCCTCTTGCCCTGTGCTAAGGTCTTCCAAACCCAACTTTGCCGCTGCAAGTTAAGTCACCTTAGTTACCTCGTCAAATGCATCTCTGAGGTAAGGTGCATATACCTCGAAGCTCCCTTCGTCTTTGGCACCATGCAAAATAAGTTCGCCCCATCAGAATGAAGAACTCATGGAACAACATGATCTCACTCTTGCCTCTATAAGAGTTCATGCCCTTGACCTCTGTCCAAGGAAAGCTTTGTGCCTCAGCTCCATGTTCCATCTTCTATGTCGACTCCCTTTATGCGGCTTGGATACTTCACCGAGTTTCACCCAAGTCGCTCCGCTCCTCGATTTACATTGAGTTGATAGTGGCTCTCGCGTCCACCATTCCACAGGTCAGCCCTCCGTTGAGTTCGATTTTCACATCGACTCTAAGTGTGCCTTCATATGATATTGCCTTGGATTGCTCCCCCACTTGATCTCAAAATGCATCTACCAATGCATTACCTCATTCGAGATCATGCGACGACTCCTCGTCACTCGCTCAGTTCATTGAGCTTTATGGAGATATTGTCTTGAGGAACTCTTCCTCAATATGTGCAGTTTGTTGCACATGATTCTCCCTCTAGAGAATTAGGATTTATCCCTCTTGGATATCTATCATGTTGGAGCAACTTTCCTCTTTGCATTCTTCCCACTGGAAGTTTCAGAGATCACCATCCCCTTTGGACTACTCCGTCTTGCTGAACAACTTGTGCCTTGTTCTGCCCCCGCAAATGCACTTGCTAGATTGTGACCCTTCGCCAATACAGTCCCCACTACACCCTTCAAGGTCTAGTAACATGCTAAACTTGTTGCACACTTCAGCCGCCTACGGATGTATCATTTCCATGCTGAAGAGAAAGTTCTGATGCTCCATGGCACCGAGTTCCGATCGCGCCTTGGGATGGTCACAAACACTCCATCGTCCGTGTATAAGCCCTTGCATGAGTACTGAATCCTTCGAGTTAGTAATTCCCTCACTTATGTGAGTTTTGCATAACTCTTTTGATCGTTGTGCAACACCTTCCACTTTGCACGGTCTCATCTTTCACCAAGCGTCTCGCTTGCCTTGAGAACCGTTAAGTTTGATCGCCAACGTCGAGCCGTAGCTCGAACTCAGCCATCCCAATCTTTGCGCACTACGCATTCTTCTTCGCTTGTTTGTCCTCGTGGCGCCTTTCGCGCAAAGGGTTGGCCATTCCTCTGAATGCCAAACTTGGATGCTCGCTCCTTTGAGCGACTCCTTTCCCTACATCTCAATGTTCGTTTCCCCCAAATGGTTGCGCGTGCTGGCTATCCTCTACACAGCCCAGCTACGTCTCCCACATTTGTATGACGAGTGTTACTGCATGTGTTTGCCCCTCTCTGATACCACAATGTCACGGGCTTAGCTGATTTTGCCTAAGTTGTGCGGCACCCATTGCGTGTCCGTCCGCTAAAGTCAGTCTTCCTCGAGATCTCCTAGGGTCCCTTAGGACTTATAAGAGAGAAAACGAGCCAGAAGAAATAATTCCAATGTGATCCATAAGCAACTGCTTAAGCGAACACTTTATGAAGCTAATACAAATTACAACTATGGACTTTACAAGTTTTGAATGGTTGCATACAATGGATAATGGTCCATTACAAGCCGAAGTCCCCACAAGTGCTTACAAGACACACTCATATTTACAAGCCAAAATCGGTCACAAAGCAAACCAAACTAGGGCTGCCAAGCTTACTACAAGTCTGTTACTTGCTGTACATGGTATGTACACAAATCGAATGACACAGACAAACATGAGCATTTCATCGAACACCTTGTTTACATTTTTATCCGTGACACTGCGTGGGGAGAAGGAACGAGGTAACATCGCCCCTTTTTTTATATTTTTTAATTTTGTATTTATATTTATATATTATATTATATTATATTATAAAATTCATTATATATATACCGAGCGGTATGCCGCTGTGTACCGCTCGGTACCAACGTACCATACCGAGCTAAGCTCAGTATGATGGTATGGACCGATACTACGAACCTTGACTTTTATAACTAGTTTAGAAAGCTTTGATGCATCATTCTTAGGCTAAGCATTAAAATGCATCTATGCATCATTCTCGGGGTAAGCATCAAAATATGCCTATTGCATCCTTCTCAGCTAAGGATCAAAATACACCTGTCAAGTTTAGCATCAAAATACATGATGTGTTCTTCTCAAGCTAAGCATCAAAACATGTTTGATATATCCTTAGGCTAAGTATAACAAAACATGACATGTCTTTCTTGGGCTAAGCATAAAAATGTGCTAAATATGTCTTCATTAGGCTAAGCATCAAAACATGCACTATATATCCTTCCCAAGCTAAGCATCAAAATATACTTGATGCAGCCTTCTTGAGGTAAGCATCAAAATATGCTTGATGTGCCCTTCATGGGCGAAGCATCGATACATACCCGATGCATCATGTTCGGGCTAAGCATCAAAGCATGCTTGATGCACCTTGCTTAAGTAAAGTCTTGGAGGTTGCCCGATGCATCCTCCTTGGACAAAGCATTGGAAGTTGTCTGATACACCCTCCTTAGGGAAAGTATCGAAGGTCATTCGATGCATCTCCTCTGGCTTGAGTGTCAATGGTGGTTACCCAATATACTAGCTATCTAGATGTCGAGCCAACACATGACTACACTTTTAGGTCTCTCCAAGAGAACTCCTAAAGTGCACTATCAAAGGGATAAATGATAGTAAAAAAAATTCAACTCAATTAGAACTTGACATGTCAGATGTGGTTTAGGATGTGATCAACAGGTGAGCCACATAGGCCCCAACCCAATATGAAATTACTAAGAAATATATTACCTATGTTGTAAAATATTTTTTCATGTTAAATTGACTATAAAATCCTATTAGATTATAGAAATTGAAGTTAGTTACTGTTTTATTTGATATTTTTCTTTTTGTTGCGTGATTGATCAAAACGTTAGAGCTATCACTTCGAGAACGCCACCCAATCTTGATCTTTGTGTAAGTCGACATTGCTGAGCATCCGAGCCTTCCTTAACTTCGCTCCAACTTCTTGCGCTTGTGGACTCTAATCAAATTGAGTCAGACTTATTAGTCGTCATTGGCATCTCTTATATTAATAGGTATAAGTTGTTTATTTTATTTAGGTAAGAAAATATAGCACTTTACAAGTAGATAAATAATTTGAACGGATATTTCTCAGCAGTCATCACTTCCCAGTACTGCTCATGGTTGGAAACATAAAGTAATTCATTTTCCAGTTGAGATCATCATTTGACTCTCCAAGAAATGGAAGACATTGCACAACCATCAACAACACCACTACCATAATAATTATATTGTTAACTGTTAACAAGTGAGGAGTTAGCATAACTCAAATTGGAGAAAGCCACAAGAGGATGCAGCAAAATTTTATAATCATCTATAAGCCTAATTCTGAACCTCTAAAGCAGACACCAAATTTCTACTTCATAACAAACAAAGATAAAAAAAGGGACCTCCACCGAATGTAAAAGGCTGGCTAATAAATGGAAAGCTTGATCTTATCCAGTGCAATTTAAACTCAAGCAATCATGGAGCAATCCTGCAAAATTTTCCTGAATTTGGGAAGAAGGGAAGAAATGAGAAATTCTACCATGGGAAGCAACGTCAAAAGAAAAAACTAACCAGATGAGTCGGTAGGACACAACACCAAGTTTCTTATACACTGCCAATTAAGAAAATGACATGGCAAGACTACCATTGTAATGGCAAATTTTATAGGACAACTAGGAGCTTCTAACTCAAGGGCTCAAAATAGTATATATTTTCAGCCTCTGCTCTCCCAAGTGATCAAACTTGCCATGTAGGCGAGGTTTTCCTTTCCTAATCTGGTTAGAACTAAAGTAGTTTAGTTATTGCGTCAATTGCTTTAATAGTCTCCTTTGACAAACAATATTTTTGTTGTGCACGGATCATTCTATATTTCAATCATGTTCTTTGTTTATGAAATATGATACCGGAAGCATGTCAATAGGCATATTCTTCAGTTATGAAAATATGATACAGAAAGAGTGTGCTAATACAATAATAACAAACAGAATAGCCTGTTACAGAATAGAAAGAACTCAAACAACCTAAGTGTCCAGTTTTCAACAATTTCAGAAGTTATAATCAAAGTGGCTAGTCCATGTATGTTTATGTACTTCCACCAATATCTTTATGTTATAATCGGGTGGCTTAATAATCAGGCTTGTAATGATGGGCTAGGATGTGAACCCCAAAAATTTCACCTGGTATCTGTTATGAGAATAGGTGCTGGTGGAGGTCAGAACAATCCATATGAACCAAATCCAAACCTCCAGTACTCAACCTCTTCCTATTATCTGTCGAGGGTGACAATCATCAATTTTTGTGTAGTGAGACCCAGAGAAAATGGTAGCGAATTCTAAAGAATGATCATCTCTCAGTTTTGCCATATGATACAAAACTATGGATATCACCAGGTTGCATATCAACATGAAAAATATTTTTGTTGTTATGCTAACTTTGCCTATTTGACATGCGGTATTGTTATTAGCTTACTGTAGTTCTCACATTAAGATAACTCCTCTATTTTCTGTCTACTATTGTTGCTTACTACAAAGTTCTCAAAGTGGCAGCGATAGACTCCAGGCATAATCAGAAGTTAGATCGGTTGTTTTATTCTTAGATGTTTAGTTATAAAAACATTTTGGTTTCCTTTAAGATGGATGAGCATTGTAATGAAATTTTACAAGAATAATGAGATTATTTTACCAGGGTCAACCACTCAATGATGATTCATAAATACTCATGAACACTAGTTTCAGGGACTTCTAAACTTGTACAAGCTAGTACAAAAGAACAAACAAATTGGCCAACCAGAGGATAAATCTGCTACACGCTTGTAATCAGAACCAAACATTACAAATTTCTTCTTCAAAATATATATATTTTGCATGTAAAATATATTTTATCTGCAAATAACTAGATAAGATTAACTTACATAGAAAAAGGATCTACAAAAGCATCCAAAACATATTTGTAATCATGTTATGTGTACCAGTGGTAATTCTATTCCACACATATCAATGTAGATATAGCTGATAAATGAGAATAAACTCAGTGGCTTCCTTATTAGTGACTAGTGCTGGGAGTGGATGCAGAAAGCAGAAATGGGTGGATCTAAAAGGTGATAATTAGTAGCGAAAAAAAAATCTAGAAAGAAACAACCATAGTAAAATTCTAGAAAGAAACATCTATTGTTATGTCATAGAACTATATATCATGATTGGAAAACATTGAATATGAAAAAACAGAATGTGTGTAAACTTGATTAACTAGGTATTTTGGTTACAGGAAGCTAGACTTTCACCATCTGACCGAGCATATATGAAACAGCAAATTCTAGGAACAACCGGTTTACCACATGCTATAGTAGAACAACTATTTGCAACTTAGAAATATGACCGATTTATAAAATGCTAGACATTATGGCATTATCAACGTCATGTAACCAAGATGTCTATGCAATTACCCTTTGATTGATTAAGGAAGAAATTATTTAACAATTAAGTACATTGGACTTCAGCACATGTCATCTACTAACGTGAGGAGAACTTTATCGATTTTCTGAAAAGGTACATTGTCCTAAAAAACTGGATAATTTCAGTTCAAATATATCTGTAAGTAGCCTTGTATACTTGTCATTTAAATCTAGATTGAATTTCAAGAAAAAGTAAAGCCATAATATATCAGTACCAATCAGGCATTTGCAACACCCATAAATGTTAGTTCCTTTTTAATCAAAGGCTAGCAAACAAGAAGTTATAGCGAAACTACTGATCTCACCTAAAACAGACCGCACATGTTCAAGAGCTTCTGAAGATATGGGTCCATTATCAGAGAACGACATTTTACAGACATCATATAATCTTCTGATCGCAGGCATACTGCAGGATGGATCAGGTAACCGAAAGGCCAACCAACTGTTCAATCGGTGCAGTTTATCGATCAAGGATCTCAGGTCACCCTAATCAAGATGTACGAAACTTCATAGCCCTGTTCATCAATATAAAAGGTATTAAAAAAACAGTTTCACTTATTGTACGACAAGCATGTCAAGATTTCTTAAAAGATGTAAGCGATCTACGTCCAGTAAGCTTTGCAAACAAGTATGGTGCTACAACTAACGATAAGTCGCAAATGGATAACAGAAGAACAGGAAAATCAATGCAAAATAAGTCAGTCACCGGGCACTATAATAACCCTAACCCTCAAACATCAAAACGAATCCACCATCATAGAACCCCTACCCATCAACGCGAAAATTCCCCAGACACAGCGTGAACAGCCACAAGTACCAGAATAAATGAAGGAGGTAATTCGAATTCGCCAACAGCCAAAAGAAAAAGGGAATAAAATACCCAATCCAGGGGTCTAATCATAAAAAAATAATACGAATTCGAACTCGAATCCATAAAAGCGGCGAGTATGATCCATGCTTACCTAGGGATTAGGGTTTAATCACCGCAGTTGCCGGTGAGGAGTGGAAGAGACGACACGGGAGACCGAGAGGCTAAAGCGCTCGGGTGCGTTTTGAGTAGTTAGTTGGATCGAGATTATAAATATATATAGATATATAATAATAAATAATAAATAATAATAATAATAGTCTCAGCTCGCGCTGGAGAACAGAGTCTCCCGATTCCTCGCCACGGCGCAAGATGCCCTTCAAGAAGATGGCCCACAGAAAAGTAAAGACACGAGTCATACGGCGGGTAGACTCTGGAGTGAAACCGAACGGGTGGCTCGAAGGTAATCAATGCTCTCTTTAGGAGTTGAGTCGCATATATATATATATATATATATATATATATATATATATATATATATACATCTGATGGTGCGCTCCAAGCATCGAGCGACACTTCACTGTTGACGTCATCTACGGTTCGGCTGCTTCGGCTCCGCCGGCCGCCACCCAGCGTAGGGTACCGCCCCCTGGTTTTTCGAAACCGTCTCTGATCGGCTACGGACATCAAGTGCACAGGACAGCTTTAGCACACTTATCTTCACGCCACTCGTCACCCTGGAACCCCATCGCCTCGCAGTAAGCGCGCGAGACGAAGAGCGTGTGTTTCAGTTTATCACAGGAGCCTGTTCCCTGCCTCGGACAACACAGCTTAACTCTGCGTGGTTCGGCTGAATTCGGTTCGAGGTTAAGGTAATACAAATAATTATTACTATAAATAATTAAAAATAATATAAATAATTATCCTTACTCAAATGACCAAATTAAGTTGATGGCGAAGGAATTTTAGAGTCTGCAAAAAAATAAATAAGATAATTTTAGGGTCAGTCAATCCTACTTTAAGCGTTATTTTTTTTTTTTACATCCTCTCACATAGACTTTAAATAATTTATTCTTTTTTTATTTTTGTAAACAGATTAATGAGAAACCGCATATCATTTAAACTATTAACTCGCATTATCTATGACATCACACTTTAGAAATATTTTTTATAAAATAATTAAAAGTTTAATTTATACTGTTTCTTTCCTTCGAATGAACTGTTTTTTATATTATGATTCATTATCGTTTAAGGATATTAATTCTAGGAATCTAAAAACAAATGATAATCCAAAAAATCTTCCCCTTAATAATTATATTTTATCTTTTTTGTCTCTCAAATATAAAATATGCTTATTATCAAATTTATTCCAATATTAATAATTGATTATTTTTTAGGTTTTGTCACCTCATCTTTTTTAGGTTTATGATGGGTGATAATGTATTTTATCTTAAAGATATCATTAATTATGAACTCACATTATCACGGTTGAAATTAATAATGGTATAATTATCAAATATGAGATTAATAGTTCACAATGTAAATAGGTTAATTGATTCATTAATTTTGTTTCATTTAAATCAGTGCACAAAAGGAACTGACTAATCATCATATAAAGGATCATCTTATCTATTCTCTACAGGAATACATAAATAATTATGATCATTTATTTATATATTATAATTCTAATATGGACTATTAGCATATCACATATACTACATCATAATAATCATATCAATATCATACAATTAATATGAAAGAAATAATATAAATCAATAACCATTTTTAAATGATCCTTTCAGATATAACTTTTAACTTAATAAATCATAAAAATATGAGACATAAATCTCTCCATACTCCTCAGTTAATCAAAACCTTAATTGAAATAGCCTAATTAATTTAAACCAAACTCAATTCAATTATAACATAATAGAACCAACATTAAATTATTATAAAATTAGTCTGAAATCTAGACTAAATTAATTTAGATTTGATTGATTTCAATTAAGTGAAATACGATTGATTTCAATTAAGTGAAATACGTTTGGGCTAATTGATCAAACCAATTTAAATTTATCAAACCTATTTGATTTAATCAGTTAATGAGCTCAGACCAATAAAGAGAATTTTTTTGACAATATTGTATAGTGGTCGTTTAGACTGAACTAAGTCACTTTAGTCTTAGTGGGTCATATGTGATTATACATGCTTATCCTAGTAATAGATTAAGTTGAGATATAGGGGTGACAATATGTATAATGTCAGTCGTATAGCTGGGTGGGCCTAGCATCACGAGTTAGGCCAAACCTCACTCATGAGTTAGGTTAAGCCTTACCACTAAACTAGGCTACACTTGATGTATAAGTGAAGTCATGCTTGGTTATATTAGTTAGATCGTATTTGATGACATGGGTTGAGTCATACTTGGCCACATGGGTGCACCCACTTGATCACATGGATTGCATTATACCTAGTAACATGGGTTAGACTATATTTAGTTACATAAGTTGAGACATGATTAACCACATGAGGTTGATCGTATTTGACTACTTAGGTTGAGTTATACATAACCATATAAGTTTGATCATAATTGACCACATGGATGGGTCTAGTCAATCAACATAAACTCATTTCAAACCATCAATTTGTTCTCTCTTATTAAATTATATTTTGATATTTTAATTATTAAAAATAACTCAAATCTATTAATTTAGTTATATGTTCATTTAGATTCCTAGTCTTAAATTTAAAACTAGTTAAATCATATAAATTCATACATATTTTTGAAATATATATATATATATATATATGCAATTAAATGAATGCGAACTATTCTATTAATCCAAAAAATAAAATTTTTAATAATTAAATCAATAGTAAAATTAGTTTAAAATCATCTTAAGTTACATAATCATTCTAACACAAGAAATCAATTATTATTATTTATAAATCATAAAATTATAAAAAATTATTATAGATCATAAAATTCTTATAATTATAATATCAAAGATTTCAAAATAGGAAAAAAAGCTAGTTAAAAAAAGAATAGATCATCCTACCTCTTATCTAGAAATCCTCTTTTCAATTATTCTATCTGTCCGACTCAGTATGAAACGAGAGAAGAGGAGTCTCCTTTACATAGAAGAAGATGAGCTCCCCCCAAAAGTATATAATAATGTATTTTTTTTATTTTTTTTGTTTTATTTTCACATATAGAGTTATAAATATAATATTAATTTCTTATGGTTCACACCCAGTAATAAAATTTCAATCATTTACATTCTAAAAATTACATCACTACTTAGAAAATTAATTAATTAATAATCTAATTGATTAGTAAAATTTCTAACTTATCTATATGATTAGAAAATTAAATTTTAATAATTTCCTTAACCATACTATATAAATAATAAAGTTAATGATTTAAATATAAAATCTATTATTTATGATAATATTTTTTTTGTTAAGGGAGAAAACTATGGGTGATTACACTTAGTTGTCCAAGCATGAGATTAATTCTTCTATGAGTTTTAGAAAAACATATAAAAACAATGTTGTGTATCATAAAGTTAAATCATTTAAGCTCTGATATCATCTATTATGGGAAGTGCACATAAAAATATTAAAAATTCACAAAAATATACAAACCATAAAATTGATAAAAGAACATTTTTAACACTACTTACTTGAACTAACCAAACTATTCATTATGCGAGCCAAATTATATGTATCATTGAGTTAATCTTAAGTATAAATCTTCTGATAGATCTCTAACACAGATCTCTAAGAATTCTTTTATCATTTATAATTATTTCTAATACTCAAAATATCTTTTCTATCATCTCCATCACAAAAAAAAAAGAATGATATATGAGGTATTTATAAATTTAAAAATATTTTATTCATGAGGAACTCTTTTCCTTTTAGAATTTATCATCCAATAACTTCAGAAATTAATTATATATATATATATATATATATATATATATATATATATATATATATATATATATATATATTATTGGTGGAGAGAAAAGAGAGAAGAAAAAATTGGAGTTACACGACATTGATTTTTTTTCTTCAATAATTGATGATTATTTTCGTCCATTCTCTTTTTGATTTATGTTTATGATAAGAAAACCTCAATTATAGTAGGAGATTGGGCGAAGTTACTATAAAAGATGCTTCAGTGTCGTAACTTTTGACTTGGCCTTTGTTTACATCGATTATTTATGCAAATCCAAATTAAGTGGTTCGGATATATATGCTTATCGAACGGATTTGTTGTAACAAAAAGTAATCGATTAAAGATATAAAGATAGATATTTTAGTGTTGTAATAGAAATCTCTGACTTGGCCAACATCGCCTTCCGTTAGCTTTCTACTTCCTTAAACCACTCATATAGTTGAGTAGGAATTTGATGCAACGTGACAGGTCGCACTCCCCAAGAATAGTGTTCCATCCTCCACAAACCCTAACCATATTTAGCCATCTCATGTGTCCGTCCCCCCATCAATTCCAACCTCTCGTTCGTTAAGGATCCACCACCATCACCACCACCACCACCACCACCACCACCACCACCGCACCCCCCTCCATTCTTCCGAGGAAGTAGTCCCCGTATCCTTGCCTCAGAAAGCCTTGGTGTTTGTGGCCTGTCCGGCCGCCAACAATGCCCTCGCATGAAGCTGCGCCCTCTCCGGCTTCCACTTGTTGAATGTCTACGTCGTCTTCTTCTTCGGCTTCTTCTTCTTCTTCTTCTTCCGTGATGGAGAAGAGGGGCACCGTCCTCATGCAACGGTACGAGCTCGGACGCCTGCTGGGGCAGGGGACGTTCGCGAAGGTCTACCATGCGCGCAACGTCGCAACCGGGCTCGCCGTCGCCATCAAGATCATCGACAAGGCGAAGGTCCTCCGCATCGGCATGATCGACCAGATCAAGCGCGAGATCTCCGTCATGCGGCTGGTCCACCACCCTAACATCGTCCAGCTCTACGAGGTGATGGCCACCAAGACCAAGATCTACTTCGCCATGGAGTACGTGCGTGGCGGCGAGCTGTTCAACAAGGTGGCCAAGGGCCGGCTCAAGGAAGACGTGGCCCGGAAGTACTTCCAGCAGCTGATCGCGGCCGTCGACTTCTGCCACAGCCGCGGCGTCTACCACCGCGACTTGAAGCCCGAGAACCTCCTGCTGGACGAGAAGGGCGACCTCAAGGTGTCCGACTTCGGGCTGAGCGCGCTGGGCGCGTCGAGGAGGCAGGACGGTCTCCTCCACACCACGTGCGGCACGCCCGCCTACGTCGCGCCGGAGGTCATCACCAAGAAGGGCTACGACGGGTCCAAGGCCGACATCTGGTCCTGCGGCGTCATCCTCTTCGTGCTGTTGGCCGGCTATCTCCCGTTCCACGACTCCAACATCATCGATATGTACCGCAAGACCAGCCGAGGAGAGTTCAAGTGCCCCTACTGGTTCCCGTCGGAGGTGAAGAAGCTGCTCGCCCGGTTGCTCGACCCCAACCCCACCACCAGGATCACCGCCTGCAAGCTGATCGAGAACCCCTGGTTTCGCAAGGGATACAGAGCAGTGAATCACCAGCTGCAAATGAAGCGAGACGAAAGCCTGCGGGACGTGCGCGAGGCATTCGCCAGCGATGCCGACGAGGAAGAGGAGAAGAAGCAAGCCACGTCCTCGTCGTCATCGATCAGGCCTTCTTGTTTGAACGCGTTCGACATAATCTCGCGGTCGTCTTCGTTCGACCTCTCGGGGCTATTCGAAGGGGAGAGCGGCCGGCGGGCGGAGGCCCGATTCACGACGCAGAAGCCCACCGAGGCGATCGTGTCGAAGCTGGAGGAGATCGCGAGGACGGAGAGGTTCCGGGTGGAGAAGAAGGACGGGGTAGTGAAGCTGGAGGGCAGCCACGAGGGGAGGAAGGGGCAGCTGGCGGTGGAGGCAGAGATCTTCGAGGTGACGCCGGCCCTGCACGTGGTGGAGGTGAAGAAGGCGGCCGGCGACACGCTGGAGTACCAGCGATTTTACGACCAGGGCCTGAAACCTTCGCTGAAGGACATCGTGTGGGAATGGCAAATGGGGGATCAGTCGCCGCCGCCGCCGCCACCGCCGCCGTCGTCGGTGCTTCCACCACGGCTGTCGCCATCCTCGGCTCGTGTAAAGCATGAATGATCGAGTCGTTTCATGAATTCGTCGTGTCCTGCTTTGCGTGCGCTGCGATATATACGGCGTGTTACGTACGCTTGCCTTCATGCATGTTTGAATAGTTGTAGGGATTAATTCATGTCGGTGTTTCTTTTTCTCATCTTCCTCTTCTCCATTTGGCATTAAATATCCATATAATTATGCCAAATTATATACATGTATATATATTGATGGACTTTTATTTTTTTGGATTAAGTTTATATCAATTATGAAATCACATATTTCCATTAATCAACAGTTTATTTTTATTATAGAAAAAAAGGTATTTTTGGATGTCTTATTACCGTTCAACACCAATTCACGAACGTAGTACCTATATTGATCCGATTTAAACGGGTCCGATAAATAACTGGATTGGATCAAGGTGTGCACTGTTGACACGTGTGATAAACGGATCTCGACTCGACTTCACCCGACCCGTTACCGGACTGTATTCTTCCCTCGCTCGTAGATTTGGGTTAGATCGATATCTCACGACCCTTCTCCGGCAGGCGTTATGTGGCGTCCGACAGCGGAGGCATCGGTATGCTCTCCGTGTACAACGACGAGGAAGAGGTAGAGGAGCGGAAGGTGGTGGTGGCTGTGGGTTTGGTGGATCCCGGCGCTGACGATGCCAGTGGAGGTGACGGTGATACCCCGTCCAACCCAGCATTTGAGGCTACAGTCTCGACCCGACTCGATCGCCTCTTCTCGATGATGGCATGGATTGCGAAACCCTAAGGAGCCCCATGGCCCAGAGCCCTACACCCCCGCCGCTGCTCCCCTCACAGGTGGAGTCTTCGCCCTTCCCCGTCATCTCCCCTTCTCCTCCTCTGCGGCATCTTCTCTTTCGGAGCCTGTGGGCCTTCCGAGGGTGAGGATGTTCGTCGTTAGTTTACGATTCTTAAATCTTGTTATATCTCGTTCAATTTAGTTGTACATTCATTCTATCTGATGCCGAAATGATGGTTTCTGCCTATTCTTGTCACAATCCTTTTTTCTGGTTGTGTAAGGAATCGATCCTTCTTTTTTCCCCAATAGCATCTGAGTGGTTTTCATACTCTAGCTTTCTGATCCAGCAAAACATTGGTTTTTGCAGGAGGGAGAGATTTTAAGCTACTGTCGTTTCATGCTCAGAGAGGTTCAAGTAGCTGATGATAATTTGATTACACACTTTTTTTCTAAGTAAAATAATGTGCAAAATCATCAAGAATCGCCTCATTACATGTACACTTTACCGATTAAGCCTTATGTAAATTTGTTTGGAAGTCTCTGTTGTCAGTGTTTCTGCAGCAACGATCTGATCCTTACTTTTAACTAAAATGAGTTTTTATAGGAATTAAATTGACATTGCCAACATATTATCCTTCACACATTTATTTAATTAAGAAAATATTGTGAAAATTTATGAAAAAAATGCCTTCTTACATGTTTGCCTTGCCAAATTAAGCATATCATAAATATGTTTAGCAGTCTATTTTGTTGGCATCTTTGCACCTATGATCTAATCGTCACTTTAACTTAGGCAATGAGTTATCTTTCACAGTGGTTCAAAAAGAGCCCTTAAATTGGTCAACGCCTGTGGTGCTAAGCTGTTCCTTGGCAGCTGAACCACTACTGTGATCTTAGTTCTGATAAATGAGTCCAGTGTTCTGGGTTCCAGCGCACAGGGAAACATATGCAATAAGTAAGCTTTTCAAGAGCAAAATTTCAATATTAATTAGAAGGTTATAATTGTGAGAAACTTAATTAATTATTTACACCTTGTTCTGAATGTGTGAATTTAAAGGTCACTGTTTTTGTTGTCGCTCTGTTTTACATAAGATATACAATTCCTAATTCAATCAAATATATATTTGATAATTTATTTTTTTCATCATCATGATACAGTCCATATCAGTCAACCCATTTTGATACTTAAAAACTTGAAAATTACGGTGTTGATATGCCCTTATCAAATACTACTGTTGTTACACAAGAATTGGTTCCTTGTACTTCATGATTCCTATATCATTCTCCCTTGCGATCTTTGCTCGTTGATATAACTTAAGTATAATTTAGCCTGAGACACTGATTGAGTGATTGACGTTCCAGTTATAATCTCCTTAACCCTTTTCTTATGCTCCTCAAGTAGAAGAAAAAAAAAAAAATACAACATGAGGAAAAGTTACAATTAGAAACATACTTTAAGGATAATTAATCATTTATCCTTTCCCTTTTCTGGGAAGCTAAATTTTCTGATTAATGCTGGTAAATATTCAGCCTTCTTCATAATATATACTTTTTTTTTGTATAATAATGGAACTTTCTTGTAGAAATTAATCTTCAAATAATCCAAGTCTTATCTTCTTCCTTTTTCTAAGAATATTCAATTAAACCTTAATTTTTATTTTTTCTTTTATTTGATTTCTTTTCTCTTCCCCCTGGGCAATATTGATAACCAACTAGGATCTTTGGACAATGTTGCCATTTGGCAACTTAGACATTTGCATCTTAAGACATTTTTGTCCTGAATTACTAGAACTTATTCAAATGATTAATATATCAAATTGGTCACGCATAAGATGAAGTAGATGATGGGAGAGAAAGGAGCTGATCTATACTAAGTAATCAGAGGTTGGATGTTAAATAACACTGGTTGCATATCTTACACTAGATTCGGATGGAATTGCTCAGGGAAGAGATATGGTGTTGTTCAAACTTCAAAGTGTATCAGGCTTGTGTGGGATTGAGTTGGAAAGTTGTGTCAGTTTATTCAGTCCAGTATTTGTTCACATCTAATCGATCACTGAAATGTAAATATATGGTTATTTAGGGTCAATTTAGGGGCATTGCTTTGACAGGGAAACATGATGAAAGATATTAAATGTTAAGAAAATTTCAATTATTTTTCATTTGTGTATGACATGTGCAGATCATGTGTAACATTGAGATGAAATGGCCAACAAACCTGATATACTTTTTATTTAAATCTCAGCTGACATTGGCAGTTCTTAAGAAGTTGATTACATCCAGTATTTTTTGTTGACACATCTTCTTAGAAGCTTTATAACTAATTTAACTTTCTTATATTCGCTAGTCATCAAATCCTAAGGTTTCTAAGTTTTATTGCCTGGCAAGGCTGCATAACTATTTGGTGATTAATGAAATCTTTTGGTGTATGAATGGAGAGATTTGATTGATCTCAAATGTTTGAAGATTTGACCTTTTCTTCTTCTGTTTGAATATGCTGGTGTAACATCAATTAGGATGATCATATTTATTCAGGTTCACTTGGGCCAACAAGAAGGCTTGAGATTTGGAGAGAAAGATTGCCATGTGCAGTTTATGCCATTTAGGATATAAAACTGAATTATAACATTGCCAGTGAATTGTCATACCATTCAAGAAGTTGAGCTTGATGCAGCAAGTCGCATTATGCAATGACATGCCAGGTCCCGTAAGTTCCATTAACATGATTTGATGTCTTCCTTTGCCATTTTTTCAAATTGCAAAGCTAGTTTACTTGGAAGTCCATCATTTTGATCTCCAAATAGCATAACTGTTTTAAATACGTAAGAATTAACTCTAAGAAAGACATTGAAATGAAAAGAATTTTGCGCTGATACATCTTAAAATATTTGCATTTCATGTGTTAAGGATTTCTTTTGTTTGTTTGTGGCTTGGTGCATTACTTTATATGTTTAGTTGCTTGATGATACATATTTTTAAGGAATATCCTTTTTGACCTTTTTGACATTCATTATTGGTCATATAGTTCATTTTTCTGTCTTAAAAGATTTACATTTTTATTCAAAAATTAATCTGACAATTACAATATTTTCCTAGGGGATTAGAAAAAGAATTTTTAAAAATTTGCCATTTTTATGCACTTATGCAGATTTAGAGAGGATTGTATTGTGTTCTGTTGTTAATTTTTTTTGTAGGAAATGCAGATGATAAAACTCCACCAGAAACTGTCCACTTATAGTGCCAAACACACAGCTAGAACCTCAGCAGCCTTCTGATTTTTCATGGATGTTACTCTATATTATATTGATAAAGATATTCAGCATGTACAGTGAAACATGCACTAATCAATTCCCTTGGATGTTTACTACATGGTTAAGTACATCAATAGATGCCTTTTTGTTGGATGTACTGCAACGGATGAACACTTGCAGATCACGTGTGGTTCAAAGGCAATCATGTTGCATATCTAAGCTACATTTTGTAGTCTCCTTTCAGAGTCTAAAAACAGAGTTTAGTGGTAAAAGTTTTGCTGCAAATCATTCAGTGTATATCTTGTTAATTAGATGTTATTTATTGGTAAATTTTAGAATATTAACCAATTATCTTGTAACTATTTAATGGTATTTTATGTATATGATTCCACAACTTGTTTGCGTACTACTGGAATGAGAATATTAACATAGAGTATTTATATTGTTGGCATGGTTATCTCTGCTTGTCTAAATCTGTATTATTTTTCATGATCATTTTGTTGAAGGCAAATGAAAATTACATATAATTAATTTGATATTTCATTTTCTTTAGTGACACTGATCAACCTAAGAGTGACTCCACACATCACTACACATATAAATCATTGAACCCACGGCACAAATAAAAATTTCACAGGGTAGACTACGCGGTCTTGGATGTTTTATAGAAACTTATTATCAGTTAAATGTTTGCTTAATCGATGCTTTTTTTTCAGGTTATCATTTTCTTCCTAATTCCAACATCTCTGGTCCATGGTGGGTTTCTATGAGGGTTAAATAGAGAAGGTTGTGGTAGGGTAATACCTCTTTGATTAATCTGGAGTAGAACTATGGAGGTTCCTTTGCCTATTGGGGACCTTGTTAGGCTTATTAGTTTAGTTGCCGACATTGTTGTGCTCTGTTCAGTTCATCATATTGTTCTTACTTCTGAGTGATTCTGTAGAATTATCCATTCATTTATATCTTTCTTCTAAGTTGTTAACGACCTTTCAAATTGCTAAAATATTCTATCTTCTGGTGATTGCTTTTGAATTGCAGACAAGAAAAGAGAAGAGAAGCAAGAGAGAAAGGCGGACGAGGACGGGGTTAAAGGTTTTGGAGACCATTAAAAGGTGTTATATTCATTCATTAACGGTTGCATCTCAGTGTCAAGCCCTAAGTATTATCAAATCACTCCTACTAATGTGCTTAACCTTGCAACTAAACAATCTAAAGATGGTGGAAACTGTCTTCCCTAACCTACATATGTTTCTTTTCTTTTTTTCCTGTTTTCTACGTATTTTGTACAGATTATTCCTTGCAAACAGATTTGTTTCGTTGTAGATTCAATTATTTTTCTGTATACTTTTTTTCTAATCGTTTTCAGAAGTAACTTGGTGAGTACAAGAATCAACTTTGTCTAGAGTGGATTATATTAATGTTGTTTATTGTATTAATTATGTCATTTGGAATACAAGTTAAAATGTGATGGGCTAATCCTAACTCCATTTCCCAACAGGCGGGATCGGGTTCGCTAACGAGCAATTGGTGGATCCGATAAGAGTTTTGCTTCAGACTTGGGATCTGGTTCCGGTATTTGTAACCCGACCCATCTCGTCCGAGTTGCTGTGATGCGGCTTGGTGATATTTACTCCACAAGGTAAAATTACTTGTCATTATGTCGTGATAATAACAATCACGATATAGTTAAATAAAATAATGTTAAATCTGTTACGGTAAATATAAAAACATTGTTGCCTTAAAGATCAACCTTAATAATGGTCAGTCACTACGTCGATTAATACACAGTGTCGAATGTAACAATGATTAATTATTAATAACGTAAGAAAAGATTTGGAAGTATGTTGTCTACATGTAGTTTCGTGTTGGAGTTGGTGTCTCAAGTAGCAACTACCCCCGAGAGAGAGAGAGAGAGAGAGAGAGAGAGAGCATACGTTTCTATCTAGAGCGCCGCCCCACATGACTTCGCTGCCGCTGGGACCTCATCAGCCCCCGCCAGCGACGGGCCACGACGTCGCCACCGCCGCCGCCGCGAACCTTACCCTCGCGGTCCCGCTCCGGGCGGAGATGGCCGACAACAAGGTCGCCCCTTCCCCATCTCACCTCATCCCGTAGATCACCTTCTCCGTTATTTCGATCTGGGTAGCGTTTTCGATTGCTTTGCAATCTCGGCGAATGATTCCTATCTCTGAGGGATCGTTATTGGTTGCGGAGCGGTTTCCTTGTTTTCGTTCCTTTCTTTTTTCCCCGGCGGAAAGGCTTGATCTCGTCCTAATAACCAGTGTTTCTTCCTTTTCTCATCAGGACCTGTCCTTAGCACACTGCGATTTCTGTTCTTTTAGATCTGCTTTATTCCACCGGTTTTGATTTGCGAAAATGTTTTCTATGAAGTTTTTTGGTGTAATTAGACTTCGGATCTCCTCCTTCGTGGCCGCTTAGGGTCTAGAACGTCTTGTATTATCTTGATCTCCGATTTGGCATCAAACCTAAACAGGATAAGTTTTTCGTCTTATTTAGTCTATTCAAAAGGTTTGTGGTTTGATCTTATCTCTAAAGTTGGTCCTTTCTGGTGTGATAGGTTGTCCTGATTCTATTATTTTCGCACGAGATATCTTCTTCTGTTCTTTCACCTGCTTGGCTTTCTGGTTGCGTGGTATCCAGTCCATCTATTGTTTGCTTGACGAGAATGATGATGATTTATTCTCTCCTGACACTTGCTACGGTTTTGTTCTTTTCTGATCCGCAAGTTTTCACCCATTTAATGCTCTTTTTCGAGGCCTTGCTTCTCCTTAAGCTTATCCTCGCAGTCTTGATTTTTCCGGTGTCATATGCTCCGTTGAATACTCTTTTGTCGGTCCACTCGATATGTTGATGCTTGAGATGTTAAATACAATTGGTGTTCGTCTTCTCTTTTTGCATTTTGGAATTTGGTTCCTCTGCCAAATAAATTTGGACTGCTTCCTTTCTGCATCTATTTCATGTTTCCTTCCCTTGAAAGGTTTTAACAATTTCCATTAAACAACTTTTCAACAACTTACCACAGCAAACATCTGTTGTTGGCAAGAGTGAACAAGTAACCGGTCATGTTATCTCCACCACCATTGGGGGCAAGAATGGTGAACCTAAGAAGGTTAGAAGGCAAATGTACTGTGTCTAATGAAATCATGTGAGACCTTGAGTTGATGTTATAGTTCACATGTTATTTTGCCTTCTACTTGACATGCAGACTATTAGCTACATGGCAGAGCGTGTTGTAGGGACTGGTTCATTTGGAATCGTCTTTCAGGTTTGCTACTGAAGCATTTTGTAATTGTGGTGCAATATTGTGCTCTATATTCAAACATGGTTGTCCTTGACAGGCCAAATGCTTGGAAACAGGAGAACCGGTTGCCATAAAGAAGGTTTTACAGGACAAAAGATACAAAAATCGTGAGCTCCAATTGATGCGCTCAATGGATCATCCAAATGTGATACCTCTTAAACATTGTTTCTTCTCCACTACAAGCAGAGATGAGCTTTTCCTTAATCTGGTTATGGAGTATGTGCCTGAGACTCTGTATGGTGTCCTAAGGCATTTCAGCAATGGGAACCAAAGGATGCCACTTATCTATGTGAAGTTGTATACATATCAGGTATTATTGCCAGATTTCTTATTTAGAAATCATAAGGACATATTCAGTATAGTGTTTAATTGGACAATTTGTGCAGATATTTAGAGGGCTGGCTTATATCCATACTGTTCCAGGAGTTTGTCATAGAGATGTGAAACCACAAAATATTCTGGTAGGCTTTCATTTTCCAAACTACTAGTAAGCTGCTATTTTGTTTGATTAAATTGTTTTACTTACACAGTATTTACTCATTCTGCAGGTAGACCCTCTTACTCATCAAGTCAAATTATGTGATTTTGGAAGTGCAAAAGTTCTGGTATGTTATATGTTATACTTTTGATAAAAATGCAGCAATTTTATTTTTATTCTGGTGAATATGTGTTTGTAGAAATGAGCAGGTCATAATGACAAGTGGTGGCAATTGCTTCCGAATCTACCAACCAGCCTACTGATGGCCATAATAAACAGGAATAGAAGAGTAAGATTATAGTTGTGTATGCTTGAAAGTTGAAACCAACCTGCCTGTAACAAAAGAGTTCCTTATGGGTTCTCTGAGTTGATGGACCAGAAGTTGAGCCTAATTCTCTTTGACAGTGCTTAATAGGATTTGGTATTTTCCAGTCTAGGTACTTGAACAAAGATATTCAATTGAATACAAGAGAAACAAATGCCCAGAACCTAGGTAGTTAGCGTTAACAGGTCTAAATTTTTTTCCAACTACCTAAGCTGCTATTTTTTCTTTTTATAAAATGGGTAATGATGGTGTAAATTAAATGGGTATGAATTTACAACTTTAACAAAATTGTATACGAACCAAATATTGGGATGGGGCATCTTGAATTGCATGCGAGTCATTCCTCTCATCACTTGACATGTTGCCACTTGAAGCTGCGAATAATGTCTTATGTAACTGAGAGGAATGACCTCATATAAAGAAATCATTGCATATTAGTTGCAAAAAAGATCAATGTGATAATGTTTCCATTAAGATCCGATTCAGCTGTTTGATTTTCGTATGCAAATATTTTGAGTGTTTGTCACAAGAATCTCAGTTTTTTATCATCTGATTTTGGTTTCTTATTTGTAACTGAGATTAAAAAAAAAACATATGGAAGATATGTCACAGAATTTAGTAGACATGCATTGTCATGACTGATGATATGAGCTGACATGTTCCTGGTTTACTGCATAGGGAATAGTTTAGCTTATATCCATTTAGTGCTTGGTACAATTTTCATGGTCAAACAAATTAACTGTTTTCAATTTTTTTGATAAATTAACTTAACAGCTGGCTGTAAAGCATGTTACTAATTAAGGACTAACCAACACTTAGAGCAAATTAAGATACATGTTTCATGTATATATAGTAGTAATCAAGGTTTTCCTTACCGAGCGGTAAGACCCGTACCACCCGGTACATACCGGTCCGGCAGCTGACCGGTATGCGGACCGGCCGCTACTGAGCGGTACCGCTCAGATTAGCCGTCGGCGGTCGATTTCGGCCGTCGATGGTTGATTTCCGCTGTTGACGGTCGATTTCTGCCGTCTGCGGTCGATTTAAGGAGAAATCGACCGTCGGCGGTCGATTGAGGAAGAAAGAGGAAAGAAGAAGAGGAGGAGAAATACCTCGCGTCGCCCTGGCGACGACTCCGCCCGGGGGTCGCGGCTTGTTGGTCGCCTGCGAGCCATCGTCGCCCGCGCTGCCCGAGCGGTGTCGCTGCCGCGGGTGTTTTTTCTCCCCATGCGGGAGAGAGTTCGAGGTGACGTCGCCCCTTTTTATTTTTTAATATATTTTAATATTATATTATAAAAATATTATAATATATTTAATATACCGGGTGATACGCACTGTGCGTATTGCCCAGTACCGGTACCAACAACATGTTGGTACACCGGTACGGACCGGTATGTCAATCCTTGGTAGTAATTATAGAAAACTCTACCATAAAATGATTTACTTCTGTTATACATGTTATACGATTTGACTATTGTTTGAATTCTGAATCTTGGTTAAGTTTTAGCCTTTTAGGATCCATATTACAGTAGGCTGGACAAGTATTTCTCATGTTCTAACATGTAAAGGTACCTGCCTCATGATATGAGATGAGCATTGTGAGCGTCCTGTCATTTTATAAGGTTTCTTTATCATATTGTGGTCATGATATGTTGACATATGGTATTTTTATTCTCCATGTTTATCCATAGAGTATAGAAGAAAATATGATATATTGTTGTCTTATGATGTAATCCTAAATTCCGAATCATCAATTGCACATAGTTTGCCTGGTGAGTGAATCTGATATAATACATAAGGGCGCCTTTGCATGAGGCTCCCACCAATATGAGGTTTATGATGGGTCAATCTACAAAGACTACCCTTGCAACCACGATGAGTTTTCCTAGTTTTCCACTCCTTGTATATTCAACTTCTTATAACTTTACCAACAAAGAGATGTACCCTTCCAGCCCTCATCGTGGTTTGGGTTATAACATTTCTCATCTTCTACTAATTGAACTTTCCTACCAGGTCAAGTTGAATTTGTTCTCGCTGTTATGCTTTCTACTATATGTACATTCGACTTTATGTTACCGGCAAAGGAATTTACCCTTCCATCCCACTTCTTGGTTTGGGTTCTAATGTTGGCCTTGTTTTCTATTAATTGATCTTTCCTACCAGGTGAAGGGTGAAGCGAACATATCTTACATCTGTTCTCGCTATTACCGTGCGCCAGAGCTTATTTTTGGTGCAACAGAATATACAACGTCAATTGATATATGGTCAGCAGGTTGTGTTCTTGCTGAGTTACTTCTTGGCCAGGTAAGCATTGCTGAAACTTAGTATCCCGTCACAAATTTCTAAAGAGTATTTCCAAATTTTAATCATTTCAAGTTGTACATCTTTTTGATAGCCATTGTTTCCTGGAGAAAGTGCTGTTGATCAGCTTGTCCAGATTATCAAGGTATAGCTTTGTCGTCTGCTTAGTTTTTCAACTGATCTTGATATTGTTTGATATTTAAAATGTACAATATTAGATGAAGTGCTTTAATGCAGGTCCTTGGAACCCCAACTCGTGAAGAAATTCGGTGCATGAATCCTAGCTATACAGAGTTCAAGTTTCCACAGATAAAAGCTCATCCATGGCACAAGGTCAACTGCATGCATCTTTTCATGGTTATGTAGTTTTTCTTTCGTGTAAGCTATATCTTTGATTTAACGATATACATCAACAAAGGTGCTAGTGGATCACAATTATTAAACTTGACTTGAATGAACGGTAAAGGACAATATTGGGCGACTAATTTCAGAGTGCTCTGCTATGATCTCTATCATTTTATTTTAGAAATGACAAAGTTCCACTGTATGTAGTGATCTAGATCATGTTTGTTCATATTATTATCTTTAAAGTTTAATCTATATGTTTATTTTAGGTCTTAACGATATTTTGCCTCAACTTTCTGTGGAAAGTAGCAATTTATGTAGGATAACAAAAGAAACTTTAGCTGTGTGGAATTCCCTGTATTTCTCAGCGAAACTCTTATTTTTTGGACTTATCCCTATGTGCTTGTACATCTTTTGGTTTTTTCTCTCTGGGTTCAGTCCTGGGGAATGTTTGGCACAGGTTTACAAAGGGCTTAGGTATTCTCTTTTGGCATTATTGCCTATAAGGTATCAGTTTTCAGCAGTTTCTTTCTGATGATAGCTTTTATCTCCACTTGTTCACTCAGTTAAATGTTGATCTAAGAGTTGGGTTGAACATTATCATAGAGGAAAATAGATGAGAGGGTGTCAATAGAGGAAAATAGCATTGTGTCCTCTCTTTTTATCAAATTTGAGTATGTTTTTGAGGATGTATATCAATTATTCTGGTTAATCTCTATATATTAGGTGCACTCAAGATGTCCATCATTTCTTGAATGTCATATTATATATAGTACAAATCCAAAAATTTATTTGGGGCTTGAGGGCTTCTTAGACCTGCTTTTGAATTAGTAGTTCACTCAGCCAGTTTTTCAGATTCAAGTACTGTTACTATTTTCCTAGCTTTCTGTAGCTGAAGTTACTTGTGTTTAAATAGGTTGGTGCCGGTTTCATGCATAATATAGAAGTGCTTATTCTCAACAGCAACTATAACATATTGTGATTTTCAGATTTTCCACAAGCGAATGCCTCCAGAAGCTATTGATCTTACATCACGCCTTCTTCAATACTCTCCTTGTTTCCGTTGCTCTGCAGTAAGTATTTTTTGTTTTTGTCATTTTCAAGTCAAAAAAGCAGCTATCCACTTTCTACTAGATTAGAATTAAAGCTTATTATAGTTGTATTTGTATCCTAGGATTTGTAATTATATGATCCTTGATCACCTTGATACATGTATCAATAAAGTGAAATTTTTGTTGGTTTCTCTTCCCCCTCACTTTGTCAATTTGGTCATTGTGCAGCTGGAAGCATGTGCCCATCCATTCTTCGATGAGCTACGAGAACCTAATGTGCGATTGCCAAACGGTCGCCCTCTGCCTCCCCTTTTTAACTTTAAGCAAGAAGTAAGCATGCTAAATTTTTTAAGCTGAATCTGCATGTATTGGTTGTTGTTGGCATGGTACACACGACATCATGTACTTATCATTTGTAGCACACGGATGCAATACCGATTTCTATATACTGGGGTGGACATGGCATGCACATGTTTTCTTCCGGTAGATATGCACAGGAGTGCAAACCATTTCTATGGTCCAAGGACATGCAAGGCCCTTCTTATTGTGATTTGTAGATCTACAAGGTTTGGGATCGTAAAAATGACTGTAGGATCCGGGTCATGGTTGTTATCTGTAGCTATAGCGTTTAGACAATCCAACAAAGAACAAACCCCTAAAACCTTCATAAAAAAAAAAGCTAAACAGCAATTGACATTAATCAACTGCTTTGTTGTTGCAGTTAGCTGGAGCATCACCAGAGCTCGTCACTAAGCTGATTCCAGAACATGTGAGGCAACAATCCATTCTCAGCTTCTTGCATCCAGTTGGAACATAAACCAAAAACACTTCCCCTACTGTTCTCAGAAGGCAGACAGAGCCTTAAAATAGGTTTTCATGCCCGTGAGGAAGTTTAGGACAAAAGATGGAAGCTGACGAAGGTGTAGCTTCTGAAGTTGTTCGGCGGGTCGTTTCCCGGGTTTTGTTTCGGGTGCTGTACAAGTGTGATTTTACTCAGGATCATGCTAATGTAAAATGATGATTCTGAGCTAAGATCCATGGCTGGAGGCATGGTACAGGTTTTTTTTCTTTTGCAGTATTGTCTGGCTGTTATTTACCTGCTACTTGCCTGGTTATCTTTTCTTGGTTTCTATTTCATAGCACCAAGGAATGGTAGCTTTAAGGTGAATGGATTCTGTAGCCTGTTGGTGGTGTGGAGCTGGAATTTAGATATCCATGTATTGCCCCCAATCAATACATATCTTGTACTTGTTGCAAATATGATAAGATTGCTAGATATCTATTCTTATCTGCAAGTGCAAGGACCTATTCATTTATGAACATTTGTCTGCTCATGCAATCACAGCCCTAACTACTGTTATGTCAGAGATGGCTTTATATTCATTCCTATGCTTTAATTCCTATGTTATTTTTCTGTCAAGATTGTGTGGCTGTCAACATCCGCCATGGTTTGGTAGCCATCAACCACTAGCAATTGTCCCTTCTGTTATGTCAGAGATATTAGCTTTTATCATTCCCAAAGTTTGGTTGGTTTGTTAGTTGCATGTCCTTTTGCAATTAAGATGCCTAGATACAGCAAACCGTTACCTCATGCTTGCCTGTCCATTTGTGTTATTTGATGAATTCTGTCCCTGTTTCCTGTCTCTCTCTCTTAGTCTCTTACAAGCGTAATCTAAAGGCCAATGGTGACGTGGCGCGCTTGGATGCATGTCGGAAGGCTTAGCATGGTCGTGTGGTTTCGAATTTTCTTTTGATTAACGGACTTTCGATCTGGGATCCGAAATCCGAATTTTATCAGCTGATGAATCCAACATGTTAAATTTCGGGTCTGGGTTCAGATCGGATACAAATCTAGTGTTCTCAAAGCAGATCGGGTCGGCTCCGGTTGGGCGTGGGCTGATGGTTATAGGCTTTTGATCTGTTTGTGACCCGTCGCGTAAGGACCCACGAACTGGCCCACCCTGATGCCCATTCGAGCCCTAATCGGAGAAGCCAGGGCCGGCGATTATGGGGCCGGAGAAGATGAACTTGCCGTTCTGGTCGACGGCGTTGCAGCCGACCATCGAGAGCGACGACGACGCTAATGCCGCAGTATACGGTGGGGCGGCGCACGTTCTCAGAGCCCCTACGCCAGGTAAACCTCCCTGTAAATGGTGAAAGATTACCTTGTTTTTTGTTTTTTTTTACCTCGTCCTTGAGTTGATATTTGATACTTGTGGAGGCTTTACTGCTTTTTTCCTCGGACAACTTGAAGAATGCTGTATATACTAAAACGGTTAATAACTGTGAGCTAAAGTAGAATTACATGGCAAATTTATTTGTTTTGCAGTATATCTATAAAGAGAAATATCTGTATGGATAGTTAATGGTTCTGGATTCAATCCTGCATTTATTTGTGAGAAGAATAAACATGTTATTATAAATTCAGCTGTCCCCTTAATCTCTTCCAATATTGAATCTTGTGGATGATAGACTCCCCATGTATGTATATGACTTTGGCAAGGCAACGGGTTGGAGCTGGTGCCTGTCTTATCTTTCTTCCATCTTCTTTTATCTAAGAGATCTACTCGCCTAGTTCCTTCTCTTGGAACTATTGTTTTCCTGTGCCACCTCCTTTTCTCATTCAGAGGATTGAGAGGAGGGAGAAAAACCAGCTTTAGTACCATCCTTATTATCAATGAAGCTTCAAAGTCTTGCGGTCAAGTACATCTCATCAATTATGAGTCCGAAAACCAAGGAATTTATTATTCAATATCTTGCAACACTTCCAACCACCTCCAGAACCTCAAAAGATGACTCACTGACATTGGCAAGCAATGCTACATGTTATGTTTCTTTATACCTTTTGCACAGAGCCAATTTGAATCTGGATCATCTGATCTAAACTCTTCCAGTGCAGATTAGTTATCTGTGTTGTTAATTCATACCGATTCCTACCGTCATCCTCTATTAACAACAAAGAGTTGCACATGTGGTTCCTCCTACTAATGGTTGAAACCTACTTACCTCAATCTTCACATAAATTATCCCACACAAATTACCCATCCTCACACTGCAAGGCTTTTTTTATATTTTGCAACACGCACGAAACAAGTGTGTTTATGGTCTCCACCGAATCTGTTGTTGGCCTTGCCACAGGTGACGCATCAGCAAGAATTTGGAATGCTACCGTAAGCAAAGATCCTCCTTCCATTGTCCTCTCCTGTGGCCTAGATGTGATCACAAGAGGCCTGGTCTCAAGCCCATCTGGAAGTATAGAAAATCCCGATGGCAGTATGGCCAACCTACTCGAGTCACACCCGTTCATCACTGATTGTGTGCCATCAATCTCCACAGGAGAAAGAACCACCATTGACTCGTAAGAGTTGGTGCTACAATCTTGGAGAACCCAAAGGTTGGTCCTTTCTGATGAAGTTGTTGTCTGTACAGGTAACGGCATGGGTTAATATGTTTAAAATATTGTATTAATCTTTTTGTATTTGGGCATTTAATATTTTATCCGAAACTGGGCGATTGAGGTGTTTAGTTTTTCTTTTCAATTAGTGATTGTGAATCATATCAACAAAATGATAAATCTAATACTTACATAGATAGTAACCGAGTTTCCACGATCTTGGCCCTTTGCTAAATTCACCATTGTTTGAGTAGGGCTTGGTGTAAGCATGATGTCCCACTGAAATCTCAAAAAAGAAGTTTCATTCAGTCTATGGGCAAATATGACAAAAAGGGGTAATCAATAATGTCTTACTTCAATTCTTCTTGAGCCATCCCTCAAGAAATTAAACAGAGATGTTGCAGGAACAGGCAGCCATGTCGACAAAACCGAACAAATGATCAGTCCCAGAGGCTCCCCTGGGTCATTGATATTCTTCCTTGACGTGAATCGAATCTCCTCACCACCTTTTGTTGACACCTTGGTCCATTTGTGGTGTCCTGATGCGCCAATGTTCTGGCAAAAGCACGAAGTCATTCTTTGTCCAAGCTTCAGGATGCTCTTTCTTCCGGCCAGTGTCGAGACCCCTAAGAAAATCCTATGTGAGGTAAGCAATAGGTTCATGTTCATATAATGGGTGATAGAATTGCTACAACCATTACAGTCTCTTGTAGGGACATTAGTTGCCATGAAGAAAACTGATCTTTCACATTGCAGACTTAATGTTGCCATCCAGTGTCGAGCCCCAAAAGCCAGACCATTGGTAACAACTGGGTGATATAGTGTTGGAACTACAGTCTTTTGGCATTCCATATGTTCTACCCAAATCACCTAGACAAAAAGAATGAAATATAATGACTTAGAATGATGTAGTTGTGCACTTTTTTAAAGTGATAATCCCATTGGTATAATCAAATGCCCTTCAATTTCATCTTAAAAGTGTCTACCATTAATGAGTATAGCATTCTTTGACAGGAAGGTTTTCAAACTGCCACAATGAAGAGGGAAAAAACTAAAAGATAATTGAGTTACCTTGCAATGACCAGTGTCTTGGTCCTCTATTATGCAACCCGAGGGCCACTTCCTGCACTTCATAAGTGATGCATCTATGTTTTCTTCAAGTTTGTCAATAGATATATCTAAAATTGCCCATCTAGTGGGGCATAGTTTTTTGCAATATCTCACAAAGTAAATTTCTCGTGTTGGCACCAAAGGAGTAAGCATCTGAATTTCTGCAAACATCTGAGAAATTTAATGAGTTGTTATGAGAACTATTGCCTGTTTTCTGTAGATTGGACCATCACAGCAACTCTAGTAGAAAGAACTCCAGTACATCTGTAGGATAATGATGGTCCTTGTAACAAAGCTAGTCTTGGCAAGTCCAATTTATGATGAAAATATTGTGGAGATGAGGAGGCTTTTATTGCTGATTCAGTTATGATGGTTAAGGGGGCTTACCAGTTGTATGGTGCCATCTTTGCTCTCACCGAGACCCTTGGAAATGATATCAACAATGACAGCCTTGGAGATCAGGCAAGGAAATAATTCCTTCCATTGGTGCTACAACAATAAAGGAACAAACAGAAATTAGAATGATACATATATGTATCATATGACACTATATAGATTTATTGTTAATTTTGTCACAGTTAGAGGATATAGATGCCACTTTTGAGGATATTAAACCATGCAAATACAAATTTAAGAGTATAGTTTTGTTCCAATCCTTTCATTAGCTTTTGTTTGAGTGTATGACAATTTTCATGGGCAATAAGTAGGTAGTTGGCAACAAGAAAGTGCTAAAAGAGTGAATAGTAAACAGTCGAAGTATATAATGATCAATTTATGTTTGATGTTCAGCAATTTGTCAGTACAATTTGGAGACAAGAAAGTTTCAGGAATTTCAATACGATAGTTATTAATGACAAAATTGGATTATCATAAATGTACTTGTTTCTATGTATATGCATGAACCTTACCACATCCATAAATGCTTGTACAAGCCTTGGCATGTCAAAGAAGACAATACCAGTCTCTCTAGATGCCTCAATGTTTCTGACACATCCATTCCTTGACATATCAGGTGAGAATTCCTGAACATACTCATCATAGTTCAGTATCTCCCTTCCAGTCTCAACACTCCAAACCCACAAAGGGTCCTGGGCAGTAGCCATCTTGGTCAGCTCCTCCAGGGCAACATTGACAATCTCTAAAATTCGAGATTTCTCAAGACCCAAGAACCCACTATAGCTATCTAATGAGCTCTTGTTTTCATCAGCTCCTGTTGAGCATGATGAACCTGGTGCAGTGTTTCCATTTGGGATGCTTCCTAGTATTTGACGTAGTCTTTTTATCTGTTGAAGATCAAAGTTATTTCAGTAGAAACAGCAAAAGTTGTATAGATGGTCAAAATGTGGAAAATTCTATAGCTTAAGTCAAATGTCAGCTTTAGCATGAGAACAAATTAGGTACTCCGATGATGAGCCATTAGCTATGGCATACCTCTGCTTTTAGCCTGGCATTTTCTATACAATGTTGCTCCTCCTCTGTGGTTATGGTGGTAGCATTGCTCAAGGTAGTATAACTACAGTTAGGACAGCATCCTTTTCTGATTTTCTCCCTCATGGTCCGGTTTTCCTCCTGCAGTTTCTCTATCTCAGACTTACGTAGGGAGTTCTCATGCCGCTCCTGCACTGCCTGAAGGGAGCTTACACCCATTAGCCATCAGAGCAGAGAAATGATGGTCCAATGATCATAAGTTGAGATAATAAATGTAACTGGTATGTAATGTAAATTTAGTATCCTTCAAATTATTTGTATTCTGGACTGATTCCTTGCAATGACTGATCAAATTAGCATATAAATTTCATGACAGGCTAGTTTTTCAAATGGCTACCTTGATTTGGGTTCGTCGATTTTGGAACCAGAACTTGACTTGCCTGGCAGAAAGTCCTAGCTGGTTGCTCAACTGCTGCCTCTGCTTCTCATCTGGATGGGGTGATTCCTTGAACAACCTGCTTTGACCATTTAGAATGTTAGAATTGATTGTTTAACTTCACTTATGACAGTCATTATTAGCTCTGTTTTCTGGTTTATATTCCTGATCCAAATTTGACCAGCATATTTATCCTAGATGTTCATTCTATTTACTGTGCATCGTTCCTGCTATCTGGATTATCTGGTATATTTTTCTGATGCTTGACTGGATCATTTTCTGGATACTGCTTTCTGGAAAATAATTGGCCAATCTTACATGATTCAAAATGACAACTTTTAAATTCATATGTCATTTTAAACATATAAGAAGCAGTATCTCAATATGACTCGGGCATCTAAGTCATGCATTAGTGCTGGTAACATGTCTAAAATAGAAACAATATGACCAAACCAACTCACGCTTCCATTTCTCTGATCTGTTCAGCTGTGTGCCTATGGTACTTCTTTCTCTTCCTGTTGTTTCCAACCTCTCTATTCTCTTCCTGTGATTCATTGGACTCCTTATCTTCATCTGATCGACCTGCTGGCCCAGAGTTCTCTCCGCTGATTGCTGCCTGCTCCCTTTGACAGCCTCCTTTACTCACCTCATCGCCTTCTTCCACATCCACAACCGCTGCTGCATTATTCCTGAACACACCTGCCTAATGTAATTTCAGGAAACGATGACACAAATTAATAGGAACAAATTAAATGTATGTTTGTCATAAATTTCTATTCCTAAAACCGAAGGATATAATACTTACCAGAGAGAGGGAGAGAGCCGGGGATGCAAAGAAGTCTTTCACTGGAGTATTGTTGTTGTTCATGCTGCTTTGATGCATTCTAAAGCATTCAAAGTCTCAAATGAAGTTGGAGGAGAATGTGAGATAGTGAATGGTGTTAACAGGGAAAGTTGAAGAGGAAGGTTGTTGAACTATGGAATGAGGAATAAATGGTACAAAACAAAGGGAGGTCAGCCATAGAAAGGTGTAATTGAGGTGGACTGTTAGGATTGAATGACAGTTATGTATGATAGTTGTGTCATAGGAATGAGCAGCATCTTGCCACGGCAGGCAAATGTGGCTTTAAAGATGGGCAACAAATTTAATTAGTATGAAACATAACTACCACAGAAACTATTATGACTTCTCTTTGATGAGAAAACTCCTGTTTCTCTAAGATTTCATTGGCTTGTGTTATTCTTTCTTATCAATTCTTCTTAATGCCCATTTGGAGACTCCTTCATGTCCTTGAACATTCTTACTATAACTGAGGGCTTTTGACAACCATCTTTTCTCTTCCATTTTCGTGAATAATTTTTCATGTTAACAAGTTGTATGAATTTTTGATATTACAAATCAATATCTATCAAGTCAAAGCTGGCATGCTGAGTGGAATGTCTGGTGGCTGAGCTTTACGTGGTGGCAATGTAAAGCGGCCGTAAGGAAGCATGAATTCCTGGAGATAAGTTTTCCTAGATTCCTCAATAGGATGGATTGTTAAGAGAATTGTTCTAAGGATTAAGGGAGTCATGAGCTTCAATGGTTGTTTGGAGATTTGAATAGCAATTCATCTGATTCATAGCAGTGTTTCAGATAGTGTCTGATCCACCTGCACAAGAACAGAAAGCCTACTTGAGACAGGGATGTCTTCCTGTTCAGTGAAGATAACTAAGTGTAGAGTTGATGCACATGCATCACCCCTCATCAGCATTTATGCTGTGTCCCTTCAGCCAATGCAAATGCATCACCTATTAATCAGTCCCTTCACCCAGCTTGCTATCTTGAGAATGCTACTATCAAGTCACTAATAAACATGATGAAATTGTCTTCCACTGGAGCAGTTTTGCTGTGTCCACTGGAGTCAGCTGTACACAGAAAGAATGATGAGCATTTCTGCTTTCGAGGCTTCTATGAATCACAACAGGATTGCTTTGAAACAATGATTAACTGCAAATGGTTTTAGTAGTCTAGTCCTTTTCCATGTCAGGGTTAGTATTCAAGCCCTGTTTGCTACTGTACTCCCCTGTGAAACTAGAAAACAGAGAAGATGTACAGAGAGGATCATTGAACATTTGAGCTTAATGATTCTATTTCTTTTACATGTCATAGTAGTTGGAATCACTTAGATGGATCATGTTGATAAAAACAAGGTATTTGCAGTCATATGAGCCATTTAGGTTACTTTTATCTTGGTGTTATAACTTGTAGTGCTGACCAGCCAGTGACATGCATTAGGTGAATAACTAAAATGTTACCTACCTTAGTTGCAAACCCTTAATGAAAATGCATCGCATCCATGAAATCTATATCTCTCTATATGCTTCTATGGCTTTATCCCCTTGATAACATTGCCTCTAATGAGTTTGCCACCAAGTAATCCTTAACTAAGAAACCCATGGAACTTCCATTACAAAAAAAATTAAAATATATGAATATATGGGTTAATTATTGATCATTTCATACCTTACCGAAAATTGACCAGCCTCATTTTTTGATATGTATAGTTGACATATGGTCACTCCATCGGCTATGAGTAATAATTGTCAGGATACTGATGACTGATCAGTAAAACATAGAAGTCTATACATAAATAACTCGTGTTAGCAGACTATCTCAAAGTCTAGGCTGGTGACCACTATTCCTCACAAATTGATGTTTTTGTTGAAAATATATCTGGAATGTTTTTGCCTTCAATTGTTTTCTGCAACAACTGTTAAAAAAAATTGTTGAGTCTTGCACCAGTAACATTAAGTGCAATATTCTGAATTCTTCTAAAGCAAGTGGAGGATCATAAGGTAAAATATCAGAGAGAGAAACAACTCATGTATTGGATAAACAACTGAATAGCTTTCATCTTGGATGAGGCTTAGAGCATTTCAAATAAAAGCACAGGCTGGAATAAAACCTAGTCATTTTTCCAACCAAACAAGACAGTGTGTCAGACAAAAGGAGTGGTCTGAGTAGTTGTGGAATGGTAGGTATGGCAAATGGTTGGATCACATGGTGGCATAAGCCATGTCCTTCTGGTCCACTGTTTTTTTGTGGATCAGGGTTCCCCACAGGTCTCCTCCTTTTGTCCCCTTCTTCCTTTTTCTTTGGTGTTTCTATAATTATTGTGAGAAATGCAAGAAAGAGATTAACATCCAAGGAGAAACTATAAGGAGAAAAAACTCTTTGTTAAGAGATTAATGCTTCAAAACTCATGATGTTGTTTTCCAATAAAGAAATTAGGGCTTCCCAATGGAGTACACTGTAGATCCTAAAAGTCTCATGTTAGAAAGAGAAAGCAATGAATCTGTAAGAAGTAACACTAAGAACTTGAGTTGGAAAATTACATTTGGTGGGTTGATTGGCTGTTGATCACATGAATATCTACTAATACCAACTATTCTTTCTTCATCACAGCTTCCAACACCCAGTGATCTTTGTTAAGATAAGATGACCACATCAAAGTCTTTCCTTCATTAGCAGAAAAGTTCACAATCAGCAAGTTTTTCTTATCTTTCCTGGAGATTGGTGGTTGTTTAGCAACTTGTTTTTGTGGCCTGCATGATCTGAATCCAATTTTGGTGCTTGCTTACTTTCTCATATGTTAAATCTATTAATTTTATGAGGTTGAGAGTGACTGGTCTCATAATTATATATCTGGTTACTTCCTCATAAATCAAAGCTAATAATTTTACCTAGTATTCATAATTGGTACACCATGTTTTCTTGTATGGTTAGTGCCTGCACTTGCAATTAAAATAAGAGAGACAATGATGCTGGAAATCAAATCCAAAACATGCAAGGTGTTGATTACAAGTATACATGCTGCAAGTGATTTTAAATTTAAATACAACATCAATTTCATAGAGCATTTTATTGTCCAATTTGAAGCTTGAAAAAAGAAATGACAAGAAGTCTATTCATTTGCTTGGACATCACATATAAAATGGAGATGATGCTGTTGCAGGATTCAATTATCATTTAGTGGAATAAAAAAGGATATGATGAACAAACAAGAACAAGAGTTTGAGCAGCTATTGAGAAAGAAAAAGGCACATTTGATGCTCTGTAAAAAGGTGAATAAATTGTTAGTAGAATGGTTTAAATGAAAGCAATTATATAGTACACAAGAATTTATCGGGTCGGATCCATTAGAATTTGTACCAAGCTAATGGATCTTAATTTAAGTGTTCGTCCTCTATTTAGTCGATGGATCCATAACGAGGATCTACATCGGTTTCGGATCGGGTTTTAGTTAACGGGTCCAAGTGAAATCCTGCTAAAATATAACATGGAAACCATCGAGCCCTCCTCCCACCGCCTCCTCCACCGCCGTCAAGAAACACCGAGCTATGGATGCCCAGAAGATCTCGTTGCGCAATGGCCGCCCGGCCTCCGCAGGCAGTGAAACGGACGACGACAACACTAGCCTCCTAGTCAAGGCCTCCCAGATGAAGCGCGAGCCCCCCAAGATCAACCCCGTCGAGCGCCTCTCCGACCGTAGGACGGGGCTCGCCAAGGTCATCACCTACACGTGCCCCATATACCCACAGGGTGGAAGCCGCAGCATGCCCTCCCGCAACGACGACAACGTCGGCTACCAGGCGTGCCACCCCCCCAATCAAGAACTTCAAGAACCTTGGCGACATTTGCATCCCCAAGAGGTTGAAAGAAAAGGGGATTGCCCAGCCGACCCGGATCCATCTGCAGGGACTGCCGGCGATTCACGGGCTGGGGAAAATGTGGTGATGCAGGACGACGTCGTGTAAATCGACGATTGCAGGTACGGTAGCAAAAAGATTTTGTTAATTGGATGATTTCAGGCAACGCATCATCACAAAGATTCACATTTAGCCATTCTTGTTCATGCCCCATAGGGCATGAAATATCTAGAACCATTCTTTCCTTATCTTATGAATTCGAATCGTTGTATAATCTGGAGCTATCGAAATCAATCCCTTTTAGGTTAAAGGGCAGTAGGAAGATCATCATGAGTCCTACGTCTACCATGAGAATGCTCCATGCCCCTCTAACCATCATTTAGTAGTTCCTGCATTTACCTACTACTTTTCTCTCCACTAAGAACAAACTTTACACTGACATTCGAAAAAAGAGGTGCTTCAATCTTCTGGAGTTTCAAAAAAAAAAAATTTTATGTCTTACTAGGATGAGACATTGTATGAAGTCAAAGTTCCAGATGGACTTTGTCTGAATATTCTTTCATGTAGAGATGTGTAAGGTCAACACATGATCGGTGCAGCTTTATACCTGGGAATTCATCCTGCCTATTACGGACAAGATATAGGCAAATGTAAGGCATATGAACAAAGAATGCACACCCATGTCCCTGTTGTTTTTATTGAATGTGGTTCTCTTGCAAAAGTAGGATCCTGTTTAGTGATTCTTTCTTTCAAGGTGGAGTTCAGAAAGCTTTTTGCTCTTTGTTTGTTTGTGTTTGTATCATGCTCATGAGGTATAAATGATTTTTGAGTTCCATGCAGGACAGAAGACCTTCCAACTGAATTTGCTTGCCTAAGATTTCAAAGAAGTGGCTATCTTTTATGAGAAATTTTGTTTGTTATTTTCTTAGGATCTTGAGCATGAAAGAACATGGGATTTGCTCTCAAAAGAATAGTACTCAAAGTTGTTCTTTTGGTTCAAATTCTATAACTTATCTGAACTCCTTTTTTTTTTTCTTAAATAAGGGACAGGAAGGCTGACCCATCTTTCATTCACCTATATGATCTTTCTCACATATTTTTCAGTACAGGTACTTGCCATTTGATGAGGCTGATAGGCTGGTAGACTTGGGCTTTGAGGATGTCATACATGACTTACTCTTTTCTGCCGCCATGCCCAAAAAGAGATACAAAACTTTACAAAAAAGTGCTCTAATGAAAACTGAAACAATTAATTTGGAAAGAGCTGGAGCGGCAAACTTTGATGTCATTAGAGAGATTGAGTACACGAAACAAGAGGCTAAAATTGAATGCCTCAAAAGGACACCACCACGAAAGAGAGCATGGATGACATTCAATGAGTATCTTCTTCTCATGGGAGTTGAAGCTGTTGTCATTCATGGTCGCAAAGACCAGGAAGAAAGAGAGCACAACATTGCATCCTTTTAAATCTGGTAAGAAGGATGGTTTGATTGCCATTGATGTTGCTTCCAAGGGTTAATCATGTTGTCAATATGATATGCCTGCTGAAATTGAGAATTATATTCATCGGTTTGTCGAACAGAGTGGTGTGGTGAAACAGGAACAACAACAATAACATTCATAAACGAGAACCAAACAGAGACAACTCTTTTTGACTTGAAGCACCTATTACAAGAAGCAACTGCTACAACAACAACAGTCTGTTCTTGGGACATAACTTATGGTTTCAGCGTTGGCAGCACTCAATGATTCATTGATGCTGTCACCACCATGAGTGGAGCTGAGAGTTGTGCATATTGTGGTGGGCTTTTTCGCTGAATCCAACTGCACCAAGTTGAAGCATAAGAAATCTATGGTGACTACAGGTTCAAAAAGGGATTACGCAGACAAGACTGCAGTAACCAGAGACTAAAGTCCTTCGATTTCAGGATGCCTAACAATTTTCAGTTGGATGGTGGCTATTAATGCAGTGGATTGTTGGCATTCCAGCAGTATCAACTGGATGAACATATGGTGAAAACTCAGATCTCAGCACCTCAGAAATGCCAATGTTTAACTTACATGCTACCAAATGATGCAAATTGTTGTAAGATTTTGATATTTGTGAGATAACAGTGTATCCACGTGAGTCCGCTGAATGTTCATCGATAGGGAACTATGTTATGAAAGTTATGGTGGAAGTCTAATACGTAATGTGATGTTGCGCCAAAGAATGCTATCCATGTACCAAACTCTTTCTGTAAATGGTTAAGCAGCAGTGCTGTTTGCTGATGATGTTGTTGCTATTTGGCACTCTGCTGTTTGTTTTTTTTTAATTTTTTTCATGGGGTTTCAAAACCCCATAGACCCATTTCTAGGATTTGCATTGATATGACTTGTCCATTGCAAAATCTGTAGTTCTTGAACTTGTTACAATTGTTCTCTTTGGCAACTACAGAAAGCACCATAGCACATCATTTTTTTTTTTGTTAGAATTAATTCCAAAACTCAGGAAACTACAAACAACATGGTAAATAAAGTTTCTAAGATCTTAGTAGCTTCTGTAAATGATGGTGGTACTGTTCTTTGGACTCTGTTGTTCTTTGTGATTATAATCAAGTGAAATGCAGTATACTTGCATGCTCAAGGAATGATATGGATATGACCCTCTTTGCGGTCAAAGTTTTGACTTATGTGGTCCAAACATCATTTTTTTATATTTCTACCGAGACATTAGGTCTTCACATAGTCAATTTGCACAAAACTCATATGCTGTGTATCTACTACCAATTTAGACTTTTAGGGAAAGGTTTCTAGAATTCTCCTGCAACTTCATCTTCCCATCCTTTTTGTGTTGTTTACCTTAGAAAAGAAAAAAGAATGAGCAACATCAGCACCATTCACTCTCACTATCTCATTCGAAGAAATAATCGATTTATTTAATTCGGTAAACTTAAGCCATTAGATCACGATGTTCAAGTTAATGGTATCATAATGTCTTCCATTTAAGACATAAAACATAATCCATTGTCATCCTAATATGATACGACGTGGATTCACTCGTATCCACTGGTAATTTTCTTTTATTTTAGCTTTTTTATTTACGTATAATAAATATTATTATGTCCGTTTTGATACCTTTCATCATGACTCAACCGATTAAATGACTTATTAACTTGATATAATTGAATCACTAACCCCCAATTGGCTTACCGCGAAGTTGTTGACAAATGATCATTTGGTATGTGTATATTACCTCCATCAACTGTGAGCTGTTTGTTCTCTTCGTCCTCTCCTCTCCCAGTTGGTTGAGTTGGGCATTCGTGAGGTCGCTTTGAGAGTTCTCCTACGGTTGTTTGCTTCTCTTTCTGGCTGAGGAAGAGAGAGAGAGAGAGAGAGAGAGAGAGAGAGAGAGAGAGAGAGAGAGAGAGAGAGAGGGAGTGTGGCTCAACCACTGGCTGATCCCATCGCCCCTCCCCCCAAGTCAACGCAGCAGCTTCGAAGCAAACAAGACGATGTCTTCCAGTGGTATTCTATGAGGGTTATCTCCTCAGAAAGACCAACGAGCTACTCATCCTCTACATTGCTACGAAAAGTACGAGCACTCAGAATAAATGCTTTGTAAATGCTTTGTACTTCCTTCAGCACAGCTAAATAGAAATGGTAGCCTCTGACACTCGTACAGTACACATCCTGCTCCAACTCAAAACCGGAGAAGATGTCTTCGCCAGTGCTTGTTCTTTTCCTTTTTCTTGATGTATCCTTATGACGGAATGGTATTTGCCCAAGTATTCGACCCAAGTAATCATGGGGATGACCACTGATCATATGCTCATCACCGAGACGATCTTTGAGTCACTTGGATGCCCGCAGAGAGAGAGAGAGAGAGGAATAGTCATGTACAGTGGAAATTACGGGAAGAATTGCATCTGTCGTCAAGCTTTCCCTCCCTGCACACGCCTTCACAATAAAGGCAGCAGCTCCACAAGAGAACAGTACACCATTGTAGATGACCAGAAGAACCAGGCAGCTGCGTCCACTGTTCTTCTCCCCAGGAAAGCAGCTGTCTCCCTTCCGTTCATAAACACTTCTCTGATTCATCAATCGGAGTCTCTCTCTCCCTCTCTCTCTATAATATATATATATATATATATATATATGTTCTTATCGGTGGTGACACAAGTAACTAAGATGTGTCTGCAAAAGTCAGAATGTGAAGTACTTATTGTCGCCATTGATGATTAGGAATTCACCGATATCTTAGTGCGAGCAGGAGAAAGAAGATTGCTTTACCGATCGAGTGGTTAAGTCCATCGTGGGTTGGCTTGCGACTTTTAGAAGTCATCATCCATTATGATCATAAGGTTTTGGTGATGATATGATGGTGTGGAGCCAATTAATTGCTTGTGCTCAGACTGCATCCAAGTGGGCCATTCGGTACTGTTTCCTAATCTTATGCGCAGACAAATATGCAAATGCGAAGATCTTTGCACAGACATATATACGAAGTAAATCTTATTTTTCAGCCTTCCTTCCTTCCTTCCCTGTCGTCGCAGTCACAGTAAACCCAGTGAGAATGGAAGAGATCAGAAACCCTAAGAGAACTCTTGGATTCTTGCACCAAAAAAGAAGCACAGTAGCTGCTGCATCAGCCACACTCGCCAAAGACCACACCTTTTTAGCTGGACCCCTACGAGAGAGGGAAGACACCGACCGAGAAAGCAACGCCAACCTCCCCCCTCTCGTGGAGCGAGCATCTCTGCAACCATTGCCCCTTGGACGGCCGTGATCGTCTTCCTTGTCCCTTTCGTGGCAACAGTGGCAGCTCGGGTTGGGGTTTCAACCCGGGTTGGGAACTAGGGTTAGGGTTTTGTTGCGGATCTTGTCTTACACGCAAGCCAGCGAGCATATGCGCGTGTGATGGTTGCGGAATGACATGTCACACACATATGCCTCCGTTTACTGCTTATTTATGTCCGATGGAAGCGGGTATTCTATCTTTTGCTTTTGGTGCCCGTAGATTCCCTCTCCCACAAGCAAAACCCTAGGATAAAGTTGGGGTTTCCCGAAACCCTTTTTGTGCCTTCCGATCGATTCCTTGCTGATCTCTCTCGCCCCGATCGGGACTGGGATTTGGCTCGCGATCGAGCGGTGAATCGCGGTAGAAGCAGCAAGACGATTCCTTTTCCCGGTTCCTCGGAGGAGGTACTCGTTCTTTACCTCGGTGGAAAGAGTTTTGGGTCCAAGGTCGGATTTTTATCTGTTTATCGCTCGAGAATTTGGTCTGGAATTGGTGGGTGTTGTTCTTCGATAGATCTACCGCCGTGTAGTACGCGGTTAGGGATGTAGTCCAGAAGTTGAATGGAAAAAAGGAGCTTCCTTTCTGTTGTGGACTGAGGTTTGTGACTGGGCCTTAGACTTGTGATCTGGTGGCCTGTTTACTCCTTTGCGGTAGTGGGTAACCGGCAAAATATGGCTCGGATGATGTGCGTTATGGGCTGTATTGCTTTCCACTTTTGTTATTTTATGTAGTGAGTCTTGATTCATGTTGAGCATGTCCTCTGCAACTTCTGCTCATGTGTTCTCATGCAATGATCTTGTGGCTTTGGTTGACTTGACGAGCCCATCTGTTAGCTTAAGTTATGGTTCTGCAAACCATGGGAAGTTGGAGACGAGCTTTGTTTGTTCAAGTTTCCTCAAGGAATACGCCATTATTTTCCATAGGACACATGTGACATGCTATTGTCTCATTTTGATGCGTTATTTTATGATTATTTTTGCACGGTTGGAGGTTGATTGATGACTGAACTTGATTCTCACCACTGGTGGAGATTGTTTTTCTTATATTTCATGCTGCAAATTTGTTCTTTCCCTGGTAACCGAAAACCATTGCGGGTCATCTTTTCCCATGTGTAAGTGCATGTTATGTGCTTGAGTTAAAGTCTCAATGTGCTACGGATTTGCAAAGGTCCTCTTTTATCGGTCACTGTCCTGTGCTTTATCCTTTTGTTTTGTATCCATGGGGGACTATTACTGGTATTGGTTAACTTGTATTCACCGATGCCCGCTTCTTGTTTCTTTTTCAGTTTCATGTTGGGAATACGTTCGTCTGTAAGAACAAGGCCTTTCCCATGTTGTTTCATTGTGATGAACCAAGTGCAGTAAGTTCTTGAAGGAAGTTCTTTTTCTTGCCAAACGTCACGCTTCTCTTTTTCTAAATCTAACCAGTTGTATTGTTGCAAAAATGTGTGAAGCAAAATGATTATGGTTACTCTTACATGGTTGGTTATTATTGTTGTTGATATTGTTCCACTCCTTAGATAAATATTTCTGATTATTAAGTTGATTAAATCATATTGATTGTTGTGATGCTCTGATCATTTTTGTTTCTTGGACAGGTGTATCATTCTTTGTGTAGATACTAACACTAACTTTGTTCTTTTAGTTTGTCTTGTGTAAACTGTTATACTGATACTTTTGAAAAAGAAACATTTTTTTTTACCAGCTACTGCTTCCAATGCACTTAGGCAAATACATGGAGTTAGATCGATTATGATTTCTTGGCAATGCTCGAAGTTGTCTGTAGCATTTAAGTCTAAATAAGTTTGATAAAATAATAATGCTGTTCGGGATTCTGTTATCATACAGCAAGAAGAAGCATACCCAGCAAAGACATACACAACCTGCTGCATATGATTGCTCTCATTTTATTAAGCTATGGAAGTAGAGGTAAAGGAGCTTAGTACCAAAGGAAAAGATTGTGTTCGTTTGGCTGATGGCAAGAAAGATGCAGATGAGTGCAACCATTTTACTATTCGGTAATCCCAGATGTCTATTTACCTGGTTCTTACTGTTGAAGAGGATTTCTTAAAATTAAACAAGTAGTACCTTTTTGAAACTTGGCATTAAGGATGGAATGCTGAATTGCTGCTTCTCTCTGTGTCCCAACAATTAGGTTCAATTGCAATTCTGCTAATTGTTATAACTTGTAACAGGTTTTGTAACATGTCCTACTTTACTTTTATATAAAATATAATATTTACATACTGAATACAACATAAGATTAACTTGTTGAGAACAGTTAAACTTGTATTACTTGCTTTAGTAAATCATGATTGAGATTTCTCCTTATTAACAGTGGTTACGTTGCTGGTGTTCGGAAGAGGGATGCAAAGATTTGTTGGCCATTATTTATGCCCGACAATGAAAGTTCAGATATACTCGCCAGCATGCTACCGCCACTGCATGTTTCCAAGTTCAGACGATGGAGTTGCATGAACTGTATTCATATGATTAGCTCTTCTGCAGATGCAACAGGAAATGCAGACTCTACAAATGTACAACACAAAGATATAAATATAAAAAAAATTCTTTTAAATGATGATACGAAAAGGTTATGTTTTCATTCTAAAGAATGTGAACACATCATACATGGGGAGAGGCTAGTCTCAAATTCTTGTAACAATGTTAGTCGTGGCAAACCTAGCCCAGCACTATATTGCGGCAAGAAAGAGGATGAATCTACAACAGAAGTTGCAGCCGGAGAAGGTACCTGGGCTGATGCTCTATCAGAATCTTCATTATCATCATGAATCTTCATTATCATTTCCTTCTTTTGACAGGTACGCAAATATTTATATGTGAGAAATTTAGATCTGAGGAGAATCAAGATCAGACATTCAAACCTGCATTGGCTGTGGCTGAAGGTGCAGTAATTAAAGCAAGAGAAACCCAGACAAGAAACATTATAGTTACTCAAAACAAATTTGATACTCTTCATCTTTGTGATGATGCTTCTCCCCTGGCTTCCGTCAAACCAAATGGACATGCAACCAATGGAGTATCTGATAGAGTTCTGGTTTTCGGAGGCACCAATCTCGCAACAAATGGAAACAAAGATAATGTTGATGGGATGACCGCCGAAGGCAAAATATATGCAATACCTGATGGCATGCCCAAAGAATGCAGGAATCTGGTTGGTGTTGATCTTCGCATTCTAAGAGATGATGCGCTAACTGAAACTGCAGCTATTGTCACCAATTATGATTTTACAGGCTTAAATCAGAGCAACAATGAAGCATCATATGGTACTATAGATTTATCTGATGATGTGAATTGTAGCCAAAATCAGAATAGTCTGTTTAGCAGTTCACATGAAAAAGTGAACCAGAAAAAGGTTCGTAAGCTACGGTTGATGGAGGATATTCTGAAAAGTGAAGAGTTACATGTACCTAAAAAAGCTTGTAATTTCAAAGGAGATGCAGAAACATGTGAAATGATGATCAACGATGACCGATGTTCAGTTGGAACAAACTTTGAAGCTCAAACCAGAAATTGCATAAGCAATCTTGTTAGCCGGAATTCTGAAGTGACAAGCACCAATCCTGTTAATGGTGCAGAAGCTGATCAGAACAAAGATGAGGAGGTTTCTCTACTTCATTGGCTAAAGAAGGTTTCTAAGAAATTTGTCACTGATGACTTTCAAAACAAGAAGGCCCTTGGTGCAAAAAGATCTGCTGCAATCAAGCACATGGAGAAAGTTGGATTATCTCCTAGTGCACATAATGAGAAGGATGCAAATTCTCTTCCTAAAGGTTCTGGAGTAAGTAAACAGAACAAATGCTACACTGTTGTAAAGGAAAATAAGGTGCCTCAACTTAAACCAAGTGGCCATTGCCTCATATCACAAAAGGAAAATTTAATTTCTAAAATAGCAATGATGAAACATGTTTGTCCTAACGATGTTTATCCTAAAATGAGAAACATGATTTCTGCACCTGGAAAACTAGTTAGGAGTTGTGATAAAAAAGCCAACTTTAATAGAAGGAAGAAAAAGGCATCACTAGTTGAGGACAGAAATTCTTCACAGATAAACTGGTCAAAGGTATGTCTGGCAATCATACATCTCATTTTACGTTTAATTTTGTTCTTGTTTTTCGATTCCTCAGCATTCACTATTTAAGATTTTAGTTTAGTGTCACACTGATCAGCATCCTTATATTCAAGCTTATGTTCAACCTGTCATATAGTTCAAAAGCAGTTGGAAAACTGTTATAATAAAATCTTTAATGTGAATGCCCAATTGGCTGAGCCACACTTGATAGAATATTGCTGTGTTAGAGCTTTTAATTGTTAAAGTAACTTCTGACTGTGTTCTGACTTCCGGGGATCATAAAGTCACCTATGATAGGAAATTAAAATTTTAGATATGGGATCAACAGATGTGTTTTTTCCTTGTGCAGTGCTGACAATTTTATATTCTTGTATTGTCCTGACTACATGAAAATGCAAATTTTCAACAGCATGGGTTTATGGCTCATAGTGGTAGAGTATTCCTTATTGGTAATATTTTAGCAAAATAAATAGTATGATGTTTGATAAATGAACTTGTGTTTCTGTCTCACATGTACATGCTTCTTCACAAATGAAGAAAGGAGTGGTAAAGAAACGAAGGACCACAAAGATGCATGAAAAGGAAACTCTAGATGACATTCCAATGGATATTGTCGAACTCTTAGCTAGAAACCAGCATGAAAGAAGTCTGACAAATGCTGAGATTCCTAGCAAAAACCATCATGAGTTGTCAATTATAAATGGTGAGATAAGGTATGGAAATATTTCATGTGTATCTGAATATTGTGGAAGCAAGGAAACAAATGCGCTATATAAGAGCAATGCCCTGGCCAATGATACAGTACATGATGTTCCTACTGCCTCCTGTGGTAAACAGAATGCTGACCATAGTACAGAAGCCTACAATTGTGCTAAATATCAGAAGCATATCCTTATTGATCTGAACCAACAAGCTACAGAGTTTCTAACAATTCCAGCATATGATGGGCACCAATCCAGTATGACCCACGTTCCTGTTGTTGATTCTAAGAAAACCGATTCTCTTCCAAGTTCTTGTGGCAGAATCAGGATGCAAGATTTAGGATCATATCAAAAGGATGGAGTTTCAGCTCAGAGTTCAATTGCAGGTACCCATGATATGTTGTCAGATCCAGCAAACAGTAGAAAATATGGAATCAGTGCCGGGAACATCGATGTTCATTGCAATTATGATTCATTTCTTGATAGAAATCAGAAGACAGTTGTTAAAATGACCGATTATCAGGAACCAATGATTCTAGCTGGTTCCCATATTCTGAATGCAGGAGGAAAATCTGAGCTATCCGCAAACAGGACAACTCAACCAACCACATCTTGCATTGTGGGAGGAGGAAACAGGTGCCATTCAGGAGGAACAGGGCCAATGGATTTGTCTAGCAATGATATGATATCAGCAATGCATTTGCTTAGGCTGGTTGATCAGGCAGCTCTGACAGGCACATCATGGGATATAAACCGTATCGGAATTGCCCAAAATTCCAACTTAAATTTTACTAATCAATCCACTCAGGTGCTTGGTGTGAAAAATGGGATCAAAATTAGAGAAGCCTATGAAAATTTACCTGCAACTGGACACTCTGCTCATAATCAAAATGAGGGAAATTTCAGCAGACCTCACCGCCCAGTTCCTAGAGTAGGTGTTCTTGGGTCTTTGCTGCAAAAGGAAATCATGACTCGTTCAAACAAGTGTGTGGCACCACTGGGTTGTGGAGCTAGATTGACTGGTGAACTTCCATCTTTCTTCATTGAAGGAAAAGGGAGAACAGATGCCTCTTCTTCAGCTAACCATACTGAATATGGTGATCACAGTAGCCAACTCTCTGTGACTGCAAGTACCAAACCGATAGTAAAAGCTGGTGATTATCCTGTACATAAGTTTGAGACGAGGCAGGTTGGGGTCAGTAAAAACAATGAGCTGATCCAATCTGTTAGACATGATACCACAACCACAAACTGCATAGTCAACAGAAACCCTGCTGACTTCAGCATACCTGATGAAGACAACATCTACATGCGAGGGTTTGAAGATGTAAGCTCTAAATGTCCGTTCCCCCACAAAAATCCATTGTATCAAACTCATCATGATGGGAAGAAGTGGCAGGCGATGAAGCTTCCAGTTCTAAAGGGACCTTGAGCAGCAGAAGAGATGCTTTGCATTTCAAGTTTAGCTTTTTCTGCAGGAATTATGCTGGTAGCCAATCCTTGTATGAATGCTGTTACACACACACACACACACACACACACACACACTAGAATTTGCTTTGCTTCCATCTACCTTCAGCTACATAAGCACAGGTGATGATGATGGAAAATCTTCAGTCATTGCAAGTCTGGGCCAGTATACTGTTAATTGTTAGCTTCCTCAAACAGCTTATCCAAGCTGTTGAATAATGTAAAGACATAAGCATTTAGGTCCCCTGGTTGTAAGTGAAATAGTATATAGTTGAGTTGGTACGTATGACCATCATGATGTACTAATATGTCTCCCTGTGATGTTAAATCCTAATAATAAAGTTACTTGGAAGATTTTAGTCTGTTACTGTCTTTTTTAGCTTACTCTGGCTCAGCTTTCTGTGGTGATTGATTCTACTAATGGAAGGAGCAAATGATGTTATGTGCCTGACTTCTTTCAGTTGTCTTAATACAAGAGATGAACACTGTTTTTATGGTAAATTATTGGAAGCATAACATTCAGCATAACTTTCATGTGGTTCAGTCAGACACAGCATGTCAATTTTTTGAACTGTCTTACCCACTCTTTGTTGATGAACAAAACAAAACTTTTAGAGAACATTGATGCCAAGATTTCATAGATATCAAGCTTTTGGATTGAGCTTTGCAGCCTCATGTACATCCATCCTGATGGCACTAACTCTCTGCATCTGCAAGGACTTTTTCTCACTAAAGGCTTAATCTGAGAAAAAAATGTCTTTGTCCATCTCTTCTGTCCATTTAGAGAGCAACAAAATAGAGGACTTGTTTCTTCTTTCAGTGCCAACTTTTCTCACTTCCAGCCAAGAAACTCATCCATGCTTGTGCCTGGTTGCAGGCACTTTCCTAGACACCAATGATAGGGACTCTACAACCAAATGGCCCATCATGAGTTGGTTCAGTAAGTTCTTTCATCTGCAGCCTTTATTGGCACATCTTAGTTTAGGAAGTGTGAAGTACTGATGAAGTACTGTTATGATTGGGCAAAATTTTTTTTATTTTTCCCCTATAATTTGTCCAGCTGCATGCAATAATTATTTACAGGATGATAAATGAGCAGCTGCAGAATAATCATCATTGAGACACTCATCAGGCCATGGTAGCAACTCTCACACTAAAATAAAATTGTTTACAACAACTTCAACTCAAATGTCACATTAGTTTAAGATATCCAGAGGTAGAGATTGAATTCATCTTCCATATTACATCATTAAGAGAAAGGAACAGATTCATTCAGAAAAAGCATGAGTACCCCAGGTGGGTTCTAATCCACCTAAAGAAAACATTAGTCAGAAGTTTGGTGAACTGAAGACCCAGCAACCAGAAGTTCCTGCTAACTTGCATACTCCCATGGCTATCATCAGCATACCATGATTAGTTTCTCTCTAATTTCTAGGCAACACATGCGCCTCCGCACACGAAATTTCTGCAAAAAAAAAAAAAAAAGTTCAGCAGTTAGAGGTGTCACAGCACAAGGATGGCAAGTGAAAATAAATAAATAAACAAAATTTTGATATGAACTCGGTTCATGTGGTCGATTAACAATTATAAAGATGTTGCTTTCAAGAACAACAAAAAAAAAAAGAAAAAAGAAAAAAGAAAGGGAAAGCAAGCTTCAATTTGATGGTGGGTACAATGAACATATAAAAATGCAGATCCTAATTTACCATATCACATAAATGTCGGTAGGGATTAATGTTTTGCAGTCAGCTACTTACGCCATTAGACAACCAGAGTTCCTTTTATTTTTCTTGGCCGTTTCCTTCCTTCGTGAAGGTTGAAGAACTACCTTGATTGCAGTATCGAAGACAGCCTTGACGTTCTAACCAGTCGATAACAAACAATAAGATAAATGGTTCTCAGTAAATTACTGTCATTTATGAAAAAAGAATGAATCATTTTAGCAGGTTTTTCACTTCAATTGCATTCACGATAAACCCAATGGATACCGACATCAAATCGTTCTTGTGCTACACACCTGTTGGGTTTTCGAGCTACACTCGATATATGCCGCAGCACCAATCTGTTTCCTGAGCCCTTCTCCCTAGTAAGGAAGAGAATGCAATGCTTAAAAGCCTCAAAACCAGCCATCCATATAAAATCCAAATGTAAGAGAACTGATACAAAAGAAATCGAACCCAGAAGCTGCTTACTTGTGCTGAAGTTATCGTAATTGCAGCTGGATGATCAGCAAGATATGCTTTGTCATCACGAAGATCTGAAATTTACAAGATAACAAGGTGATTAAAGTTTTCAAAGGGCTAATTCCATAAATTAAGTAACACGACGGAACCCGAAATGACCACACACACACACACACACCTAGCTTGGTTCCAACCAGAATGACTGGAACTTTGGGTGCAAAGCGACGGAGTTCAGGCATCCACTGATTCACAACCCAAAAATGATAACAAGTTCTAAGGGTGAGACTAGGAATCAAAAAAAAAAATTCAAAACTAATGAAGCAAGTAGAAATAAGCATGTAGCCGTTCTTCACATGCGACGAAAACATAATGTAATCAAGATAAAAGGATAGGACTGGAAAAAAGCATGACAAAAAAACTATCTGCCCAAATCTTTGCCTAAAATTTGAGACTACATAAATTTCTCATCTCATAAGACAATTTTTAGATGTAAGTAAATAGAAGAGATTATTGTCAGTTCTTGGGCCAATATTCTCTTGCAAGAACAGTAAAAAAAAAGCACCAGACCTAAAAGAGGAAGAAACATAAAGCTTTAATGTTGCAGATGGTTAGTTAACAGGGAATCAATGTCCATAACATGAATGCCAATGTCACAAGAAACTGATTCTTAATCACAAACCTTCTTAAGAACATTTTCATAGCTTGCCCTGCTAATTAGAGAGAAGGCCAGAATAAATATATCTGCTCCTCTATAACTCAGAGGCCTCAATCTGCTATAGTCTTCTTGTCCTATATAACTAGAAGAGTTAGCTAACAAAACATTTCAGATCTAGCAGGCAAAATCAACTAAAAGGAAAGGAAAGGAAAGGGATGGTGTCGAAGATATTAGAACCTGCAGTATCCCACAACCCTAAGTTGACAATGCTGCCATCCACAGAGACATTAGCACTGAAGTTGTCAAACACAGTAGGAATGTAGTCCTGCACGTAATCAACAACAAATAACCCAAAATAATACTGATTCATTCAGAATATGCAACTCAGAAGCCCGACATCAAGTGATACTGATTCATTATTAGACATCTGCTATGACGCCTAAAACAAAGAAGAACCAGGTTTGAAAGAAATCGAATGCTGCCAAGCCATACAAGAATCGAAAGAAATCGATGAAAGGAAAAGGGGATTAAAGCATACGGTGGGGAACTTGTTGCAGGTGTAGCAGATGAGCATGCAGGTCTTCCCCACAGCCCCATCTCCAACAGTCACACATTTAATGAACCTCGTAGCACTCATCCTCACTCCGCTGGTAGAGAGCAAGTAATCAACAAGGGGGACGACACTATATAGAAGCCGAGGCACCGATGGTTTTGCTTCTCTTGGAAGCCAGCAGGAACATACAATAAGGTAAAAAGAGCAAGAAAAGCTAATAACAGTATTGGGTTACAGAGCAAGAAAGCAAGACCAAGGAGATGAAATGTAGCGGTCCAAGAGTTGTACAGGAATGTAGTAGTAGTAGTAGTAGTAGTAGTAGTAGTAGTAGTAGCTATTATTAGCACGCTAGATTCGATGTTCACCAGCTTTTTCTGTGCCATTAAACATTGCAAGAAGAAGGTGACATCTACAAGCGGCAAAAAATCTAAGCTTGGTGTGCTCGAAAAGTGTCAGTGGGTGAGTAAATGGAGCTCTAAATAAAGCACAAAAGAGAAGAAAAATAAAAAGAAAAAGAAGAAAAGTTTGGCCTCGGAGTTTGAAGCTTGAACCGTCCTCCTCCTCCTCCTCTTCTTCTATTCTACTTTTGTTGACAGGACGAGGTAACAGGATCTGTCTCGAATCCGACATCAATATCTTACTTCTTTTTGTTCTGAATCGAAGGATGGGCATTGCTAAATCCGACAGTTTCTGTACTGTGGTAAATATGAAATTTAATTTTCGAAAAATAAATAAAAAAAAATCAAATAAAATCGGATTAAAAATGAGAGAAAAAATATTTTATTTTATTTTTTGTAAATTTTTACGATAACTTCGGTTGGTAATAATTAAACATTCGAAAGCGTAAATATATATATATATATTCGAAGTGGGTCCCACGAGGAGTACCATTGGTGACTCCGATCGAAAGGTAGGCGGGCGAGGTAAGCGAACGACGGATTTGCTGTCGGGTCTCCGACAGGATCTAGGCAGATTCTGCGCCGATGGTTCCGACACGTTTCCTCACCAGCTGAGAGAGGAGGGGGAAATGGCTGGACCCTGCCTTAGCGGACGCAGGTGAGTCAAGATTTAATGGACGGCCAAGATAGAACCAGAAGCCATATATATCATCATGGATTAGATCTTGTGGGAGTCATTTCCATGATCCCCCGAAACCCTAAATCCATGATTAGATTCGTCGACGTGTCTCGAAGAATCTAATCGATGGGCCAGATCAGGTCCGATTGGCCCAAAAGATTTCAATTTTAAATTACTGCAGTCGTACGTATGTATCATCATCATCACAGCCGAAAACTCTTCTGACCTAATCTTCTTTCCTTCTCCCTTCCCGTGTGCCAGTCGTCTCTTCGATGCCATCCTCAGAGGGGACATGCCTTCTTCCACTATTCTGCGAGGAATTAGGTCATCAGCTCCCTCCAAATTATATTGCACATAATGGAGCGCACTATACACATTCACATTATAATACTCTCTCATCAAACCTTCGAGTGAAGAAGGAACGCACAGATCTATTGTATTCAAATGAGTTGCCGATGCTCTCTATCATCTCTCTCTTATTATATCTGAGATGATGACGCAATGGCTTACCCCCCCCCCCCCCCTAAATCTCAAACCAGTTCCCTATGCCAATAAAAAAAAAAAAGAGAGAATATTATCATCGACAGGAAGCTTGATCTCCACATCTGGTCTTCCAACCTGTCGCTTGTCTCCTTCGACATCGAAGTATTTATTCTATGTTGTTCACTGTTCTACCCTCCTCTTAACCACATATACAGTGATCATTATCTAGAAGACCGCAAAAATTTACCTCTAAAGTTAGGATTTAGAATGTTGATATCATGAATACATCAAAGAAACATGGATCGATCGAGTAGAACCATCACTGACTGTGCACCTGAAAACACACTACTTTGCTACAAGAACATGAGAGAATATGTGTTTCATCGGAAGCCTAACCTGAGTGCCTTCGGCTTGAGATGGTGTGATCAGTTTGGCGTGCGTGGCCAAGGCGACTCCTGGGAGAGGAGAGGAGATGAAGCAGACATATACTATCGGTGTTGGAGTACCTCCCGTTGATCTGGTGATGCGACATGCACCAATTGAAGAAGACACACGGTACTTTTTCTTTCACCACTTTCTTCCCCATGTTCGACTCTGCAATAGCCAGCCCTATGCTTCGCTGCCAACTAATGGTTTCTTGCAATGGTTCGTTCCTTCATGCTATCTATCTTCACGTACAATCTAATTCGCCCCTTCGTCATATCCCCAACAACTGTCACTCTAATGCTTTGGTTAAAAACATAGAGAAATGATATATCTCAAATAGAGTTTACATTTGATGTCTTTTAATAGATGATTCATTCATATAACCATATTAACTCATTTCGTATGCATCAATATTTCGTTTGAAATATTGATGTTTAATTTGCATGTGAAATATAACCTTATATATGTTGGGGTTTACACAGCAAAGGAGGATCCAACATTGACCGGACAGCCAAAAGATTCTTGCAGTAATGGTAGATTGGAGTGGAGCAAGTGGGAATCTATCTAGTGGTCCTTTTCGCGCACGTGCAATTGGCCGTGGAAACCAAATCCCAAATCCCAAATCCGGATACGAATCCAAGGATTGCAGGAGCTACCTACGCTACGATCCTGTCCACATGACATGATCTGTGGAGCAACTAATTAGTAAGCATTTTAATATTCATATCAAAAGCCCGTAACTTACTCTCAACCTTTCAGAAAAAGAATATGTGAAGCTTAGGTTTTAATATTGTTAGATTGACCATGATGATACTACAGATTAAGAATAAAATCCACATAAATCTGATCCAGCAATGCATTCATTGGTTTCGGGGAACAGCACACCCTTTGAACGGCTGTTAGCGATCCATCTTGGTCATGTCGTAGTATTATTCTATACGTTTTACTCTCTCTCTCTCTCTCTCTAAGTTTCTGGGCTTCTTCTCCACCAGCAGTAGTTTGGTTTAGGCTTGGAGATCGGAAGGAGAGATGGAAAGCAAACAGTCGAATGGATCAGGGTCGGGAAGTGGAAGAGCCGGTTCCTCCAGGAAGGGGAAGAAGGAGCGATCAAAGCAACCCCAGAGAGGACTCGGGGTGGCTCAACTGGAGGAGATCAGATTACAAAGTCAAATGGAAGAATACGTTTCTTCCCGTAACTCCCCATTCCGCAGCAATCTCAACACGGTCTCTCTCCGATCCATGCATGCGCTCGAGTTTTGAGGAAATCAGCAACTTTTTTTCTTGTCTTTTCTTGTTCTTTGTTCTTGTTCTTTGTTCTTCTTCCTCTTCCTCTTCCTACGAATTGACATAGATTCTCTCATGGTGATTGCCTTAGGAACACCCGAGAGTAGAAATGGCACCTTCATCATCATCATCTCCCTTGCCGCAGTCGGGATCTTCATCCTTCGCACTCCGTCCTAATATGATGGTATGTCCAGCTTGCACTCGCTCATTATTTGCTTCCACCCAAGTAAGCAAGAGACTAATAAAAATACAAGAAACAATGTTTTCTCAGACAAGAAATAACCCTCTGATGTTGATACTTCTTGCTACGATGGTTGTAGGTGAGCTTTGGAGATGCCGAAGAGAGAGGAATCATTCATTATGGCGAGCATTGGACAAGGTAGGTAATGCATGCAGTTCAATTAGATTTTGGGCGGAAAAAGAAGAAGCTCTACACGACCAGCAGATATCATTTACTTCTCGTGTCATCAGATCACAATTGGATCAAAGGAGGAGCGTCTCTCCTTCCCACTGCTATGTGCCACCAACTTTGACATTGCCCCTCTTCGAACAGAACATTGAGGTCGTCTTGATTTCCTCTGCTTCTACGTAATCTTTTAGAGCCCATCGCATGCATTTTTATCATGAGAAATCTTCATCGACTTGCACAGGCGGATTCGGCACAGAAGGGGAATCAGCATGATCCAAGATTGGGATCTATCAGTCAGAGTTCTGATACCAATGATGCCCAAGAACCAGACTTGGATCTTAAACTATCGCTCTGAATGCTTGTTGCAAGATCCCTTGGTGTATATTCTGCACATCTACATGTATTAGTCTTAGGAGCATAATAATGCATGAGAAAAATATGTTCTGAATCCAATATCCAAAGTGTGATGCATCCAAGCATAGATATGATCTAAGCTTACTTTGTCATTTTGTTAAAGCTGAATTCTACAATGACTGGTAGTGTGAGGCCAGTGCGAGAGAGTTCAATCTTATGACACGAAGGGTGTGTTGATACAAACGCATCTCCTCAATCCTGCGGTAGTCTGAAGCGATCGATGATGTCTCGGAATGATATCACAACTCTTCGTCTTTCTACCTCGAAGCCTCCTCTTCAATCCATGAGCTCGAGTCATCGTCGTCACTAACAAACACATCAGTTGGTCCATGTTGGAAGTGAGAACAGTGGTCGAGAGAAGACTCTTCCCGAAGATGGCGGACTTGCTCTCCTCCCGTCTGCTATCTTCTTCCTTCACCTCCTCCTCCTCAACGACGGCCAACTCCGCCGCTGGATCGGGAAGAACATCCAGAGATATCCGAGGTGTGCTCGCTTACACACGCATGCCTGCGGCCACGCGGCGGTCGTCCCACCGCCGACCACCTCAGCCACCGAATCCATTGAACGGCTCAGATGCACTCGATGCACGCAAGAAGCAATCTTGTTGGCTTGTGGACCACAAGTGCGTTTCGAGAAGCCATGCACACAAGCACGCACCGATGATTTCTCCACTACCAATTATATATATATATATATATATTATAAGATGTAAACAACACTCTTTCTTATTTAGCTCTACATCAAAATATGGATATGATAAATTTACTATTATTAAGTTAGTTAGGCTTAAGTATCTTAGAGTATTGGTTTAGTCTCTCGATAATTTAATGAATCAATTACAAAACTAAATAATAATAAATAATATAAAAACAATCTAAATTAGACAAGATAAAGAATTTTTCTGTAGTTCAACCTCACATATACTATATTGATCCCCGTCATATATATATATATATGTATCTGTTTACAATCATCAATAAGTGCCAAAATTATATATAGGGGAATAACTACTCTATTTACATTCAGCCAGAAGTGTGTGCTTGAACAAACGAGGAAGATGATGTCCGGCAGCGTCGAGGTTAGAAGCCAAGAATTAGGGTAGCGACACGGCTACCAAAAGCTCACAACGAGAGGATGAAGCTTCATGCGGTTTTATTACCGTACGTCAGTCTCCGGAGAGGAAGAACAAGTGATTTGACACAGATCAAGCGATGACGTCGTTGGTCCGAAGAGGACAGGGCTGAGCGATGAAGGAGACATGATCGCAGCCGGCGGCGATCACCAGCTTGCTCTGCCACTCATCGCGCGGAAACGACGAGCTCGTGGCCGGCGGCGACGGCGGCGGCCGCCTCAACTGTCGCCGGTAGTACTGCTGCAAGGCCAGCGCGTTCCGAGCTTGCATCTCGATCTCGTCATGGCTGTCGCCGTCGTCGGAGGTGAAGCTGCCCCGGCACCGCTGCAGGCATTTTGCAACGACGTAGAGGAGGATGCGCAGCCCCAGCAGCGTCCCTGCAATCATCAGAGCCAGTAAGAAGTAGCCAGCAGCGGATCGGTGGACGTGCCTGCAGCCGAAGAGGCCGACGCAGACCATGGTTGGTCATCACAGGCTTCTTCGATCGACCCCATATCTTATTTTGGAGTTCTCATAATATATTATACCTTGCGTAGGTGAAGTTGGCAGCAGAGCTTTGCACCTATGCCTTCCTTGCTGAGAGAGGGAGTAGGATTTGTCTGCTATCTCAATTAATTCCAACTGAGCAATATACAATGATTATAAACTATGAATGACATGAAAGAAAGTAGTCCTCCAATGGTTTCTACCCATATAAGATATCTCAGAGAAAAAGTCTGCCTACCACAATCTTTCTAAATGGTGTCAATCCAATGCTCTTTAATCAGCTAAGAAGTTTAAGGTCTGAAGCATTTGCTCAAACATTATATATACTCAATTACCTTGTGTAGGGGGTATGTCTGTCATGACATCCCATGGTACTGCATAAAAAAGCATCCTAATGATCTTGATTAAATGAAATGGTCAGATTGAATTTTAACAGCCCCAGTAGCTGAATCTTCCTGCCTTAAACCATCATGTACTTTGACAAGCTTTGATGATCACTACCCAAACTTCTAGATTTCTATTTTAATTGACTCTAGACTAAACATTTCATTTAGCTTGAGTAGTGTACAAGAGTACCTGGTTCAGTAGGTAAGCAGCTTGGTCATGGCTGATGGTACTGCAATTAAATCTTGCCTTCTACATGGACTTCCTCTCGAGCTTTTTCCCCATTTACAGCCCATTGGAGATGAGCTTTAGCTGTGCAGGTCGATGCAATATTTGTTCCAGAGAGGCGAGCCACAGCATCTGTCACCACCAAACCAAGAGAACCACATTCTATCAGCAGGTCACCATTTGGATTGGCTAGCTGGTCTTGTATTAAATCTTTCCACCAGTTCCTATTTTATCTGCATTGGCAGAAACTGTTCCAATAACTAAAGCTGATGCCAGCACAATTTTGCAGTCATCGAAACTTTGTCTCTTTGCAGCTTCATAAATCATGACCAGGTCTGTTTATGTTCCTCCAGGTAAACAGGCATCCCATCCAAAAGCTGTGCTTTTAGAGAACATGAACATGATGCTGCTTTTTAGGCATGATGAATTCTTCTGGAAAGGTACATGTCAACTTGTTCCCAGATCTTTTGTCTTCAATATGAGATCACCTGTAAAGTATGAGAAAGCTCCACATGTTATAAGCATAAATGCGAATGCCTAAATACAAGGCTATCAATTCAAAAGCTTTGGTAATTAAGAAACAGGCACTATAACTTACAAGCCTTTCCTGATATAAAACTGCATGTAGTTCGACATTACTTCTGGAAAGCTGTGATGTTTAGAAAAGAACTAGAATGAGACAGGCAAACATATGTTTAATTTACTAGTCAGAAGTTACGAGAAGAAATGGTTATATCACAAAGTCCAATACAGGTTACCTGGCTTAAGCTGCTGAGAAAAAGACAAGAAAGAAAGAAAGAGTACTAGTCAAGGTGCATCTTGCATGAATTTGTATCATGTTTGTTTACTAATTCATAACTAAATCAATATGGAAGTACATAATTCACAAATTTACTATTCTAATTGCAGCGGTAAGGTCCGAATCCAAAATACAATGAACAAATACAAAACTAGATACATAAGAACAACTTTCAATGAAGAAAAAAACACAATGACTGTGTAGCCTGAGAAAAATCCTGAAATGATCTTGAAAACTTATCTTCTTTTGAGACTGAAACACGTATTTCAAATTTAAAAAATGGTTTAACCTGCAGCAAGTCCTAGTCGCTGACAAGGTGATCAAAGACCACCCATGAACTACAAAATCCTTCTAATCCAAGGATGAAAGTTCCGATATTGATACATAAAATCAAAATTTTAGTAAATGACAGTTGATGTATAATTTGGCCATTTACATGATCAGAAGAAAAAATAATTATAAGTAAATGAAAGCTGTTGATGCATAATTCAGTGGCAGCCATCTACATTGTATGATTGTATCAGGTGTACAAGTCTTCTTTTCTTCATTGCATTAAAGCACCACCATAATTCACGGATGGCAAGTCAAACTTGCAATGGTCGCGTGGCAAAAGATTTTCCTCTGACTACACACAGGTCATTTAATGCCATACATGGGGTTAACAACAATAATAAAAATGATCTTTTGAAATGAAATAGCAACCATGCATAATGCAATATAGTAGGTAATGCAGAAGAAGAAATCCTGATAAATTAAAACTTAGATAAAAGCTGCTAAGATGCCAAGCGGTTTCTCTACCATTTGATACTAAAATAATTGCTTCAAATATTCAACATAAGAGTCTTAATTTTAAACTGATGTTTCACTAGTAGAAATGAGGAGTAACATACGAGGCAACAGAATATAAAATAGAAATACTTTTGACTATTAATATATAGGATATAAATATAAAAGAAAATCTTAAAAGGAGGAGGATCAGATAACTTAACTTAAAACTTACCTCAAAGCACTTTGAAAGTTGAGGGGCAAGTATGAACAGAAAAAGAAAAGATTCATACAACTGATAAATTACAATGTCTTTTCATAATGTTTGAGATCTATTTTGGAGTAATACATAAGGTAAATGGACCTTAAACGATCATTATATAATAAAGGACGACAACATTTAAGAGATACCACATTCATTCAGTCATGTGCCTGTTGAATAATCTGTTGCCATGTCATAGATGTTCTCTAACTTCATAAGAAGCTTGAAACTAGTTCTGCACTGAACCTGATGGACTGCTAGTGAATGATGCCAAGCTCGTACAATTTTCGGGGTTCATAGCATCTGCACTTGCATGATGAATGAACTCTTCTAATGACATGTGGGACCCATGGCATGCGCAAACGACCTTTATTTGGTTTTTGCTACACTTGTAGGTAACACCAGATATGGTTTTACCTTTGGGGCCTGGCCCAGTTGCCGAGACCCATGGAAGATCTGGAAATGAGCCACACCCTCCAAATTGCAAGTTTGATGCAACACCAGGCTTTATGGCAGATCCATCATGACGAAAGCCTTCAACAACAAGCAGGTTTGTTGTTTCCATCTGCCCGAGGATAGAACTGATACCCTTGCTGTCCTCGGCCTTAGAAGAGGATGATGCTCCGGTCTCCACAACATGTTTACCATTGCCCTTTGCTAAACCTGCTAACTTATTTTCGTAGCCCAAATTTGTTGATGGATGCATCTGAGTAGAAGCTGCACGGACATGACATAGAAGCTCAGGCATATGGATAATCTAGATGGACTTATAAAAGTATAAGATGTAAACAATTTAACGACAAGATGTTCAATTCTAGACCGTGTCCTCAATGTGCAAAACTACTTGATTAAGAAAACATAACTTGTGGCATTTAGGATTTTAGAAAGTAAGACCGAAGAATGTTACTGCAATCAAATATGCCTGCTAGTAGATATTGGTCTGGAAATTAAATACATAACCCTAACAATGATCGGAAATACTTTCAGTATAATAATGTTTGTTTAGCTTAAAAAAGGCGGACTCATCCAGTGCACTCTTTTGCTAAGAATCCACATTTTTAAGCTTATTCCACAATCAATGACTCCATATAAGAATACATGAAAGACTGATTTGGATTGCTCTAATCATATTAACTGAAAGAAAAAAAAAAATCCTTGTAAATGTGGATGTGTACTGTCATTTAACATATATCATTACTCATCAAGAATAAGTCATCTTTTACCTGTTCTCAGGAGTAATCTTGAGGCATCAGATGATGTGTACTAACATATTAGAGTTTGTATCAATCTCTAAATAAAATCGAGTTCGAGTTTTTATCTGTTTTCCTGTTGATTTTAAAGATGACTCTCAGACCAATCATTGACAAACTAATCATGAGGTCAGGATCTTACAAGTACCACTTCCTTAGATGCTTTAAAGTTCTCCATGTGGAAGCGAGGCACAACTCTTAATTGTACAGCATATAAATGTTGATAATAGATATGGTACACAAAAGTACTATATACCTACTTAGAAGAAGAAAAACTTTTGAAAAAGACAATGGCAAATATACTATCTCCATCAGAAGCATGTAGGTGTCTGAGAGGAGAGATTGACCATTTGATCTCTTTGTCTCATCTTCATGAAGCAGTGAGTTTGATATCCCGACAGCTAAGGCAGAGACTATCTGATGCTGAGAACCAAATGCCCATGAAGAGTTTGTCTCTAGTGCAGGGAGCTGAACTGATGAGTACCCAAAAACAATCTGCTGGTCATCAGTGTTTGTTCCCTGTACCACAGGATGTTCATCTATTGTAGGAATTGTCGGTTGCGCAACATATGGTGAAGGAGAGCTTGTTGTGATAGGTGCACCAGCAACAGTTGGTTTAGCAGGGATTGGATAAGGCACCATTGAAACAGTCAGTGGTTGAAGAGACAATGGAGTTCCATATGTTACTTTTGGAAGTTCAACATTAGATGTATTTCCAGAATACGTTTGCAGTATCTGTCCTTGGACACAAATCCCTGCTGGATTGCTTAAAGCATGTCGAGCGGTACCTTTGAGAAGATCAGAACGCTTAGCGGTGTTTACATGCTGCGAATCTAACCAACAGCTTAAAACTTCTGCTTCAGATTCTGCAACAGCCTCATTTTCACCGGTTGAACCATCATCTGCAGCAACTAAAAGATGTGAATGTTTCACCGAAGTGACCTCATCAGGGCCCTTACCTAAAACCTCAGCACGGTCAACTACCTTCTCATGATTCTTTTGAAAATTTATCTTCTCAGATTGCAATCTAGGTTTCTTCAGACCTAATTTCTCTTCCTCAAACTCATTAGGTCTTTTACTTGTAATGTGAAGCTCTTTATGCCTGGAAAACTGTGATTGCCTACTCTGTGCAATGTCATAACCATCTGTAGTCGGGGCACTGCACTTGCCAATATCTGTCTTGAAGTTCTCTTGTGATGGAAAAACTGCTTGTTTCCCACCTTGGTTTTGGTTTCCAACATTATTCCGGAAGAAGTTATCGAACGGAACATCTGAAACAGTCAGACCTATGCCCATCGATTGACTAATGCTTGCCTCTTCTACTTTAGAGTCTGAAGGAATGCTTTTTTTACTTTTAGATTTGCCTGAAGATCCTCCGAAAGAAAGGCCCAATTTAAGCTCAAGCTCATTGTCATCCTCCATTTTCTCAATCTGTTCTGCAAAAGATTCTCTGTCTACCCTCCAAAACAATCAGTACCAACCACATTTGTTTCTTTTTGAATTGATATACATATCACAATACAGATTTATATATCTGCAGAAGACACAAAGTGATTTCAGAAGGAAACATAAATGCTCATATGACAACAAACATCAAAGGAGAGGAAAAGAAATGTATGGATTATATTGGAAGTTCTCCAGAAAATTAATCAATCAACACTTGATGAAGGTGAGGTTTAAAATTAATGTGTAACAAAAAGGTGTAAGAGAAAAGAACCAATAGTAATATGAGACTTGGATATAATGAAAGATAAAACAGAGAAGTAACAGCAACAAGTATGGAGCTTTAACCATGTGTATAGAATTAAAATTTTGCCTTTCCAGCAAAAAAATGAGCATGTCAATATCGTTCAATCATCAATAGAGCAACAATTGGAGGACCACTAGGCTCAAAGGATTGCAACTTTTGCTGATCACTACTAGAGGCTCTAGTTACATCATAAAACAACATACAAGTAAATAGGTATGGAATTCCATTGAAGGTTATGAAGAAAAAACCAGTAAATTTCACCTTATGGATCTTTCTTTTTTTTGGGGGGGTTCCTAAAGGTAATCGAATAACTACGTGAGATTGTAAAATGCAATATATGAATCTCTGCAACGATAATATGCAAATAAGGAAAAGATACTTGGAGACAGGCAAAGAGCTTCGCAGATCTATCAAAGACCTACGTAGCGGTCAAGAAAACTAGTAATTGACACAACTACTGAAAACAGAGAGAACGAACAGAGCCTCAGGATCGGCTTTATTTGTAGAAGTATCCCTACTGCTTCGTCATGGATCCCAATCGGACACAAGAACCTCAACTCCAGATGCCCTCACTCCGTTCATAATTCTCCACCGATGTCGAATCCCCAGGGAAAATCGACCCAGCTTCCGCTCCCGATAACAGACCGGAGAACCCTAAACCACGGCGTCGCCTTTAACAGATCGCACGAGAGATCCGCGAAAAGAGAAGAAAGTAGAGAAACGAAGGAAATCGGAAAGAAATCTCAAGGGAAGTGAACAACAAAACCAAACCTTTCGATCACCAATACGTTGAAGAGAAGACTTGAGTATCGAGTCACCACGGCAGTGCGTGTCGGTCCCGAGCGATGTTGACGCGGTCGTCGCGGGTGTCCCTGCACGCATCTAAAAGCGTGATGGACACATGATCCTTTCGTTTTTTTTTTTTTTTTATATTTCCAGTTCGCTGAGCCAGATGGGCCGAATCAGCTGGAAATTTTCCACGGGGTCCGCGGTTTCCCCTGCGCGAGACGACAACGCCACCCCTGAAACTTCATCCGAATGGTACGGCCCTAATCTTGGCGAACCCGTGAGAGATGACGTCGCCCATGAAATATTTCAGGGGTGATTCAGCGACTTTAAGCATCAATTTTTTATTACTACTAACACAACGTGTCACCCACAAATTTCACCTCATTCAAAATCCATGGGACCCGCACGCGCTCCAATCCCGATACAGATATCTATTTTTTTCGCGAGTCCAACTAATATTTTCGATCGAACTCTTCCATGATCTGATGGCTGACGTGTCATGACGTGGATGAGGAAATACAAATACGTACGTGTATGAGGGTTATGCTGTAATTAATGCCACCTTACTGTGTATAAGAAGAATAACAACCGGTGACTGTACCTCCCGGTTTATGAGTATAATAATTCAAATATAACGCCTGCTTAATAATCGTTGCATTAACATTGATGAATTCAAAATACTGATCAAATTTTCTAGGCCTAAGATAATAATAAGCTGTGATATATTGTTGTGGATAAGTTTCCAAAAATAAGATTGTTCCTAAGTTCCTGGAACTGTTCTACTGTGGTTTATCCCGAGAATCATTGGATGAATCACAACCTTATCATTTCTTGGGTTAGGATTTGAACTCTTTATCCTGTGTATTTACTCCATGCATGAGTGTATATATACACGTAAACAGGCACCCTTTGTTCATCTGTTCATGTGGATATTATCACTTGATTGTTGATATCTGACGCTGGAGAAGGTGGCGGAGAAGCTTAGTGGTGGTCCAAGCAATGGGAGGAGGAGGAGACTTCGTCGGCGCCGAGGCGGCCAAGAGAGCGGAGCTGTACGAGGGGAGGATCACAGGCTATTTCATACTGGCTTGTGTCGTTGGCTCTCTTGGCGGATCGCTCTTCGGTTACGATCTTGGCCTCTCTAGTAAGCTTTCTTTGGTTCCTTCTCGTCTTCTGATCTTTGTCATCTTCTCTGATCATGACGTTCTTGTGGTCAACTTTCTTTGATTTAATAGGTGGAGTGACAGCCATGGATGATTTCTTGAAGGAGTTCTTCCCCACCGTGTACAGAAGGAAGCAGGCGCATCGCCACGAAACCGACTACTGCAAGTACGACAACCAGGTGCTGACGCTCTTCACCTCTTCCCTCTACTTTGCGGCGCTCGTCTCCACCTTCGGAGCCTCACTCGTGACTCGAAAGTACGGAAGAAGGACCAGCATCATGTCCGGCGCCGTCAGCTTCTTCCTCGGCAGTGCCATCAACGCAGGCGCCGTCAACATCTTCATGCTGATCGCCGGCCGCATTCTCCTCGGATTTGGAATCGGCTTCGGGAATCAGGCGGTCCCACTTTATCTCTCCGAGATTGCACCGCCCAGGATCCGCGGCGCGGTTAACCAGTTGTTCCAGCTTACCACCGTCTCCGGAATCCTGGTCGCTGACGTTATCAACTACTTTACGGAGAAGCTGCATCCATGGGGGTGGAGACTGTCCCTTGGACTGGCCGTGGTGCCCGCGATATTGATGTTCGTTGGAGGAGCTTTCCTCCCCGAGACTCCAAATAGCCTCGTCGAACAGGGTAAGCTGGAGGAAGCAAGACGGATACTGGAGAAGGTGAGGGGAACTCATAGGGTAGATGCAGAGTTCGAGGACCTGAAGGAGGCAAGTGATGCAGCAAGAGCTGTGAAGCACCCTTTCAGGAACCTCCTCAAGCCACGAAACCGGCCGCAGCTAATCATCGGCGCCCTCGCCATTCCTGCGTTCCAGCAGCTCTCCGGCATGAACTCCATCCTCTTCTACGCCCCCGAGATCTTTCAGAGCCTGGGCATGGGTTCCGGAGCAGCACTTTACTCGAACATCATGTCCGGTTCGATGCTCGTGATCGGGGCTCTCGTGTCGATCGCGGTCGCCGATAGGCTTGGGAGGAGGTTCTTGTTCATCGAAGCCGGCACCCAAATGATAGCCTCCATGGTAAGCGATCCTGCTGCTCTCTAACTGGGCGAAGATCGATGGCTTTCTGCATGAGACTTACTGTCATCGTTGTTCTTGCGATGACAGATTGTGGTCGCTGTCATTCTTGCTCTGAAGATTGGCAATGGCGAGACGATCTCGAGAGGACTGGCTGCGACGCTGGTGATCGCGATCTGCGCGTTCGTGGTGTCCTACGGGTGGTCTTGGGGGCCTCTCGGGTGGCTGGTGCCGAGCGAGATCTTCCCCTTGGAGACGAGATCGGCAGGTCAAAGCATCGTCGTCTGTGTCAACATGTTCTTCACTGCTGCAATCGCCCAGTGCTTCCTCGCCACGCTGTGTCACATGAAATGGGGAGTCTTCATCCTCTTCGCCGGATTGATCGTCATCATGTCCTTGTTCATCATCTTGCTGCTACCGGAGACGAAGCAGGTACCGATCGAGGAGATGTCTCAGCTGTGGCAGAAGCACTGGTACTGGAAGCACATCGTCTCCAAGGATCCCGACCGGACGGCTCAGAGCCAGCAGCGGGGGAAGAGAGCAGTCGCAGGCGAAGCTTAGAACCGAGCGCCTTGACTTGGATTGACACTTCATTTTGTCTTGTTGCTTGACTGTTTCTGTCCGCAGAAACATAGTTAGAATCGCATCTAAATTTTTTTGTCTTTTTTATTGCATGAACAATTGCTGCCAAAGTTTAAATGTAATAATGTTTATATTACATTAAACTCTGAAACTTTTCTGAATCCACTAAATCACCATGAGAGTGTGATCTGTTCTTCCTGGATTTTTCACCACCACATAACCACGTCTTTGATCCAAAATGCTTCTTTTATTTGCATTAGTTCTTCTCCTCTCTCGATGCAAGCCACGTCATCCAAAAAGTACGGCTGTTTCCTGGTTTGCGATGGATCTTCCTCTCTACGCCGTATGATTCATCTGATCCTCCTTCATCCACCGTTCAATTATCTGAACCCTGTCGTCGATCATGGCATCCGACACACAGAGATGGAGGATAGATTGGTAAATTCAAAGTGCCTTTCCTTGGGACATGGGCGATATCCGTCCGCATAGACAACGCGGATACTTAATCCGACGGCGATGTGTCGAGATTGTGAAAATGTACGGTCGATCTTATCCCGCATACTATGCTTCCAACCCGCGCATAAGCTTTCGATGCCCACTGAAATGATAAAAATAGCCTCGCGCGCCTCCGGAGAAGAAGCCCTCGTCGTCCTTCCGGCGCAGGGTTTGGGAAGCCCCCCCTCCCCCCTATATATGCACGTTCATTGCATCCGTCTCACCTCGAGACGGCGGCGAGAGGAGCTCGTGCTACAAGCCGCTCCGACCGGTTCCAAGAAGCAATTTTGGCGAGGAGTCTTTGATTGGACGATCACGCCGGCTGATCTGTGAGCTGGTGATGTCCTCGGCGGCGGCTGCGATCAGAGGGAGCAGCAGCGGGAAGGGCAAAGCGGTCGCCGCGCCGGAGGCGAAGATGAAGGTGGAAACATCGGGGAAACCGATCATCAAGCAGAAATCTGCGGCAGTGGTCGGAAAGCCCGAGGTAAATAAAGATCTTCCCTTTTTTGGGGCGAAAATTGCGATTTTTCCGAAGAATGTGTGTGATCTGTCTCTGTATAAAATCATAGGTCGGACTTCGTATGTGTGATGACGTGGTTTATCTGATTTGGACTTGGTTTCGATTGAATTTACAGCATCAAAACGTGAGATTTATAATTGGTTGCGTTTTCCCTGAATAATAATTTAGAATTTAGTAGTTGTTTTGCTGGTCTTTGGTACCAAATAGTTGGATTCTGGTTTATTTGTAGATCCGTTTCTTCTCAATGTTGATAATCGCCTCCTTTTTCTTCATTTTTTGTGCTTCTCAGTTTTGTGGTTTTTGAATCCAAGGATTGCGTTTGTTCATTCATCTTTGTTGACTTTGTGTTTGATACGAATTTTAAGGGGAAAACGGCAATCAGCTCGACCAAAACTGTCAGCAAAACAATCAACAAGACGGTCAAACGAAGAGCAGAGAAGAAAGTGTACTCTTTGCCTGGTCAGAAGTACGACCCTCCTGAAGAGGTCTGTGATCTGCGGATTTCTTAGTTCTTCTTTGCTCAAAGTTGCTACGGGTTCAATGTTCGTTGAGTGCTGTCTTATCCTATTGCTTTCTGATATAAATGACAGAGAGAACCTCTAAGAATATTCTATGAATCCCTATCGGGGCAAATTCCATCAAGTGAAATGGCAGAGATTTGGTAAAGTCCTTTTCATCTTTCGTTTTCTCTCCAAATTTACTGGTTGCAATTCTTTTGCTGCTTTCTTTGGCTAATACTTCAGCTTCACCCATTAGGTTATGATTGGAAGTTGGTTCCTGCTAAAGCTGAATACCATATGCAACTCTTCTTGTCTATCTAATTAAAAGATCAAATATATGCATCGAGTTATTTAAATCGGATATTTGAATGTTTCCTTGCATCGAGTTGATGACCGATATTAAACAGTTAGGTTTAACATATAAGGTTTCGAGAGAAAAATACATTGGATATTCAACTGCAGCATTTGATTCTAGAATTTTATGACCTTAGTACTTGCTGCTTCTTGTATCGATTCCAGATGTCTTGCTTATTTTTTCCCTAAACTGTCTGTTGGCCATCCTTTTCATGTCAGTAATCAACAAGGCTTTATTGACAGCTTTCTTCCATTTGGAAAAGAACATCATCAGATCTGACCAGTATGAGTAAACCCCATCTCAAATGTTTGGTGCTTTTTTTTTTTTGGAAATTCGGAATTGTGTAAAGAACCATTCCCATCTCAAATGTTTCATTTACAGAGGGATGAAAAATTGACTCTTCTAATAAAAAAGATAAGCTGAGCAAGGCGAACCTTTGACTGGTCATGTCCAGTGTTTTGCTACCACAATAGCAGGTTTTATCTTTTTGGTGAAATGCTTATAAGCAACAACTAAAATTGCAAGGATCACTTCCAACTATTTTAGGTTAAATGTCTCTATGAAGACACCTTGGCCATTAAGGTGCTATATGCAGTCAATCAATTGACTTCGAGTCCCATCATTAGCATCTAGATCTTGTGATCTTAATGTAGAACATATACTTGGAGTGGAAACTATAGAAAAAGGAGGTTAATTGGATCATCCTCTTCCTCCCTTGAGCTCTATTTAGTATGACTATCCTACCAAATGCACAAACAAATGTATCTGTCTATGCAATAGATTCAATGTGAGGAAGTGATGAGGATCTATCCTCTGATTGTCCAAAGCTGCATCCAGTAAACTCAAATTGTCATCCTAAGCATTGGATATAGGGCATACGTGCATAACATCACACTTTCATACTGTTTCCTAAAAGGAAGGTATCTGAAATACGGACTTGATACTGATTATTTGTTTTAGGATCATTTGGGAAGATTGTGATTTTTCATTGTCCCTTAAATGTCTTTGATAAATAGAATGCTTTGTTTCATTTGGATCACTTTGCAACAGAGGATCCAAAGCCTGCTTTACCTAGCCAGCGCAACAGTAGTTTCTTTCCAAACAATCCCTTCACTTTTCTAATGTTGATCCATAATCCTGCTTGAAACTTCATACTTTGGTAGCAAGATGGGACACCAAATGCTAGTTTCTTTAAAACAAAATATCTTCTTTGGTCATAATCAGCAACCATTATGACTGTTCTGAAAACTTCTGACAGGTTGGCATCTCTGACACAGAAAACCAACAATTCCATCAGATTTTTTTTTTTTTTTGCTGCAGACTTCTATACCAGGCTGCAGTGTAACTGGTTGAATTTGTTTGACCTGCAATGTGTCCGAGTATCTAGAATTAGGCTTAAGCAAGCTATGTGCTTGCTGTCTTTTCTATCGGAAAAAAAACATAATTTGATATTTTTTCCAAGAGAATTCAGTCATAGTGCAGTTATCGATAACAGAAACATGTAGAGATTATCTGCAGCTTGTTATGCAACTCATAGCAAATCAAAGATGTGAATAACAAGAACCGAAAGAATAACAAATCTAAACAGCATTTGTTTACGGCAGATTTTGTTGACAGAAGCAAGTATCAAGAGGAAGATGAGTAATAGAGGAAAAATAGAAAGAAAGAAGACAAGAGGATAACACATTTTTACTTTAGATTATTAATTATGATTATATTTGTCGTAGTCCAACTTATGTGGTATTTTGGCTCAGTAAGCCATCAGGCTCCTCTTTATGTAAATAATACGATGCAGTTTATACAGCTAGCTGCATATTATTAATGCACATAAAGAATGTGGTGTTTTTTTTTTTCTTTCTTTCTGCACTTTAAAGACAAACGACTTATTTTTCTATGTTGTAAATTCCTAGTTCTCGGTTTTGCCTATGTAATGGCAACATTCAGCTCCTATTTGACCAGAAGATGCTATTCTCCGCACTTGCATTCATAGGCTAAAATTTTGCATTTAACGAGTGAATTCCCTTAGTTAGGTTTGCCAACCGTAAAGAAACTAAGATGTATATTAGGTGTAAACTTGCTTATAGACCAACATCAGGATTACATTTTTCCTTTCACAACATAATGAATATCATCAAATGCATGAAATACCTGCAAATGAAGTGTGTGCCTGCTAAGGCAAATGGCATGGAGAATGTGTCGTCTGTTTGACTCATTACGCTAATATGTCATGTTGTGGTTTTGAGTTGTATTATTTCTTGGGTCCCACTTTGACATAGGAATCTGTTGTCTGTTTGATTCATTACCTGCATATCATGACACGATATTGAGTTGTATTATCTCTCCTGTCCCACTTCTACATAGGATGATGGAACACGGCTTGCTATCTCCTGAAAGGGCAAAGAAAGCATACGAGAGAAAGCAAAGGAGGCAGCAACAACAGCGATTGGGCACACCCATTAAATCCAACAAGCAGGAGAGACCTGAAAGCTCCAAGAAACCACAGGTATCAAAGAATGGAGATGTCAAGGCAAAGAAAAGAGTTAACTATAGTGATGATGATGATGATGATTTTATTGTGAAATCAAAGAGGGCAAAATGACTTACGATGATATGATCTCATCCTATATGTAATCCAATTGTAGAGTGTAGCCTGTTCTGTAATTCCAATTGATATTGCCTGAAGTAGATGATCCATCCTCTTATTCGCCATTAGTGGTGAATGGTAGGAACACAAGAATTGAAGGGAAGCATAGAGAAACATTGGGATTGGTTCATTATGTTTGCTTGTGTCACTAAACAAAACTTGGACATTGTTTGTAGACTCTAATTTATCTTCAATAATATTACACTTTTTTCATGTTCCAGAGAAGCTTTCTATTTCAAGATGCTCAGAACGAAGATATGCTTCTATAGATGTATTTAAACAAAATGCATGTGTTCATATTGGGTTTTTTTTTTATTTTTTATTTATATAAATATGTTTCTTAGAATATATTGAATAACGAGTTGAACATATCAGCTATAGGAATGATGCCCGATCACATTGGAAATTGACTTGTGCAAGTGAGCAAGCCACTATACCTGTTTGCTATATGTTGATCAAGATTCAAAGTCTTTACTGGCTTGTCCATGAGATGTTCCAATCATCAAGTCTGATACATACGATGATGTTTTTATCGGTAAGATTTACCAAATAAGGATTTGAGATCTCAATATTTTATAAAATTCTCAATCTTTAGTTAGTCGCTGGGTTTGACACAATATTTTGCAAGTAAAAAAAAATAAAATTATCAATGTTTTAGTAGTAAGATTTACTAAATAAGGATTTGAGATCTCAAACTAATAAAAATTTGTTGGATGAAATTTCAGACTTCAATCCTTAGTAAATAAATGGATCTGATAATCCACCATGGAACTAATATGAGGTTTCAGATCTTAAAAACTCTAGTAAATAAATTTTGTACATCACCACTGGACTGACTAATAATAATAATATTTGAAGTTAAGATTATCCAAGCCCTAGAATCCCACTACACTTGTAGTGATCAATGTTATAATTCCAGAAACAAGTGCTGCTAATGAATCCGCTAAGCCTTGAGGACCCGTTTAGAGCCTTGATTCTCTCTTGGATATGGATCCAAGGAAGTAGATCCGATGTTATAACCAAGGATATTGGATCCTCTCATCACCTCAAAACCCAATCCAATAAGCTTGAGCATGCATCCAACTTCACAAACAATGTAGCAAAGTCTTGTCATGTTGAAACATGAATCGAAGAATAGATCACAAGTTGTTTGCTGTACATTGATATGTAACAACGTAGATTAGGATGCAATCTTCTATACAAAATAATTATGGAACAGAGTGAGATCGGGACATGAATACAATCGTTGAATCTACCAACTCAAAAGGAATAATACTCCATCCTAAATCTGCCTACCTTCCATAACTCTGAACAATAGAATATTTGGCGGAAAAAAATGGACGGCATTTGTTTCTACAACAAATGGGTTGAGGAACCACTGCATCAAAATTGCTCTCTCTTTTGATCTCTTAGCCACAGTCGACGACCCATAAGGATTCCTGTGTTTGTGAAATACGTGAGCTTGGAAAGACGATGAATACCAGAACAGTGTTTCATGTTTCCATTCTCAAATCATCCAAGCTTGGGGGAGACATCGGTGGTACTGCACTCTCAGTACCACCGGCAACCTCCATGATCTTCCTCGCGGTTGCTTGAGATGTATTCTCGCTGCCTCTTGTCCTTGGTTTCTTGGATGCACCAACACTCAAATCTGGAAGTGCAGAAGTTTTGTTTTGAAGATTCTCTTCGGGTGATATTTGAGCAGTAGATGCAACTGCAGAGCTCAAGACACCAGATTCTCTCAGAGCTTGGACAATGGCCTACGGATATGCAAAAGAAACCATCAGCAGTGAGGCAGAGAAGGTAGTTGAGTATAAAAGACGACCCTGGCTTTGGGAACATAGAGATCAGTTGATTACCATCGGCGCATATATGCGTGTCAAGATGCCCTTCCTCAGGAGCTTCAGATTCAACTGTTTATCAGTCCACACGACATGTTCATTGTACCTATAAAAATGAAGATGTTGAGTACATTAAAACAAGAAATAAGATGAGAATTTACCGGAAAAGGTGATAGTCGGGCTTTATGTTATTTTACACAAGCACAGAAATAGAAAAGAAAAAGGACATATGTTACTAGCATAAAAGGCCAGAAAGTAAGTACATCAGTTACTTGTTGAATCTGTCACAGATCGGCACCTCAAAAAAGAGAGAAGAACGGTAGGCCTGGGAGCATGGGAGAGTCAATAAACTCAACAAGAATCAGAGAATGGGTAGGTTCTCCCTGACTCAAAAAGTTGCAAGAACTTTGCACCAACCTCACTCATAACCTACTTCAGATGAGGTTAATGCAGCAATTTTATGCAAAGAATATAATGCAAATAAAGAGTCACAAAATAACACATTCTAGTTTTGCTTGCACATAGGATTCACATCTCTAGGCAGTTGGAGTTTCCGGTTACGTATGGATTACACAAGGAGTCATTGCCTGCCAAGAACAGTATTCCTAAACATTTGCTACTATTCATTTCAGGACAATCTAAATTCAAGTTGCACTCGGGTGTTCTCACTCATCAGCTTGTAATTTTGATGATCAAATATGCAAAAGCATGCATACGTGGATTACATATGGCAACATTACTGCCGTACCAGCCAGCATACACCGGTAGGGTACTAGCATAGGATGCAGTACACACTGACTAGTTAGGGCATATGTAGCAACTAATAAAACCATGATAGTAAGTTCCTAAGCCATCCTGTCAAACAGTTGACAAGATACACTTCTCACCAGTCTCAGTCAACATGGTAGCAATGGAAACCGTGCTCAAAATCTTACAAAAAACACTCAACTAGTCTGTTGGCCAGTTACTGGCTATGCAAATTACATCCTTTAAAACCAACTGTATTTAGGATCCATAAGATTAAAACTAGTTACTAGTCTTGTGAAATAGATCAAATATTACTCAAGTATATTAGTCAGGTAACAGAACAGACAAGCATTCTATCAATCATACTAACTTTGATAGATAAGGAATAAGGAGACGTATCTGTATTATGACAAACATTTCAAATAAATCCACTCTAAGTAGTGAAGACCAAATTAAACATGCTTCTCAAGACAAACCAACCTCTGATCTAATAGAATGAACTTCCAACCCCACAATCTTGTTTCTCAAAATCAAGAGTTAGAGATTGTGTTAGCAAAGGTTCATATTAAAGATGTTGGAACTAGCTCTACACTAGTCAATTTCTAGATTATACTGTATTGATCTGTTCAATTAGCAGCTACAAGTTTGTCCCAGACATGAATGAGATTATTGAGTAGTTTCTGTTGGCTCCAAAGAAGAGTCAGCTTCAAATAAAATTTAAATATTTTAGATGCAATCATTTCTTTTTCCCACCAGAAAGAGGCATAACAGGTATGAAGGAACACAATTTTAGAAGTATCTTCTCACAAGATGATCCTCTAGTTACTGGATGATGCAAAAGAAGCAAATATACATATATATATATATATATATATATATATATATATATATATATATATATATATATATATATATATATATATATATATATATATATATATATATATATATATATATATATATACATATATATACATATATATACATATATATATATATATACATATAGTTCTAATGCGTTAAAATAGGAGATTAGAGATTTTCAGTAAAATTATTTAAGAATGTTAAGATAGTTACCAGCGCAACATTTCTTCTTCAGTGGCAGTTGATGCAATAATAAAGGCCTGTCATGAGAACATGGAGATTGCTATTTAGTTAAGTTGGCAGAGAAAATTGTATCAATAAAGTTACTTATCAACAATTAATTCAACATGGGGTTGTTTATTTTATGTGATTGTAATAGGGGAGAAGAGACTCGACCCACGCCCAAAGTGCTACAACTGTGCATTACCATAGTTCATGTACGGAACATGATCCAGTCTGACACCAAAACAGGTACCAGACTAATTGTACATTACCATGGTTCATCTATGGAACATTACCTGTCATGAAGTAAAATAGTACTGGTAAGCACTTACATTTCTGTCAAAATCCAACATGAAGCACCTCTTGACATCCTCCTTTGTTGGCTTGCAACCACACCGATCACGTCGAGATGTCAAATCTGAGAACTTGGGATATGTGTAATGCAGGACAGCAGCCTCGTCTAACTTGATCTCACTACAAAGAAAAGGTAACTTTGTGAGGGATACACCTGAACCGCCCCAAATTATGTTATTTTAAGTGAAATGCTATGCTTTTCACTGCAAGGCCAGCATGATTTGGGAAAAGCTGAGCACCACTCTATGAACTAAACTTGTAATCTGTAAAGTTCAGAATATGCTGCAAACATATGCAACCAAACATTTTACTTTGGGATCTTCATGTAGTTATGCCATCTATGTGCACCATTGGGGCGAAGATGATCTTGAATCCTTGCGGCTGATTTTCCATTTCCATAAGTAAGGAAGTAGTTCGGATTGCCACGTGTTGCCTCTTTATACATGCCAAAATAAACTTCTCTTGGTAGATGGTCATAGTTCTTCTTGAACATGGACACCTGCAGAGAAAGAACGTCGGATGAGATGGTGACATGCATGATAGTAATCGATTTCGGTTGCAATAACTAAACAGGGCAGGGCATCTTTCTAGAACAAGTTAGTGAACAATCATGGAACTTTTCAACAAATGACGAGAATTCTGGCTAGTTATTCAAATGACATATATTTCCTAGATAATCTACTCATAACACCAACACATTTCACTGTATTGTCACAGACTTAGCTGAATTTACCTAAGCCGTGCGGCACCCTAGCGGCAAACTTAAAGACTTAGCTGAAATTGCCTAAGTCGTGAAACAATCTTGCCCAATGTTCCGGACTTAGCTGGGATTGCCTAAGTCTTGAAATGCCCATGCGTTATTCGTCTGCAACGGGTCAACCTAGATGCAACCTTGTTGAATCTCGGATTTTAATGATGAAATCAATTGATGAGTTTTATGATCTAACTTGTGTGTTAAAGAAAATGATGCAGGATTAAATGTGACAGTAAAGGGTAGTACAATCAGATGTTGGGTCGGAGTGAAGTTAGAGTATCGGACTGAGGTTCGGACGAAGCAATGGGAGCTCGTCGGGTGTTCGCTGGAAGTTCGTTGGTAGTTTGCCGAAGGAAATCGGGAGCTCGTCAAGAACTCACCAGAAGTTAGTCGGGAGTTCATCGACAAGTTGTCGGGAGCTCGTCGGGAGTTCGCCGGAAGAATGCTGGGAGTTCGCCGAAAGAAATCGGGAGCTCGCCGAGGGTTCATCGAAAGGATGCCGGGAGTTCGCCGAGAGACGATCGGACAACGAATATTATGTGTTGAGAGCCGTAGTTAGCATCATAATGAGTTAGTTTTTAATAACACAATTAAGAGGCCATTAGGCCTTAATTGGGACTGATTTGGACTTATTATAAAAGTCATTTCAGTAACTCAAGGTCAGATGAGACACAGTCTTCAAAGACACGATCTCCAAGACGACAGTCTTTGAAGGTGTGTCATGCGGTTGAACCGCCCAGACACGGTCTCTCAGACTGTCAGGCGGCTGAACCGCCAAGAACACAGTCTCCCAGACTATGTCAAGCGGCTGAACCGCCCAGAACGCAGTCTTTGAGACTAGCACCTCGAGATCACTTAAAAATTGATTTTTGGCTCCACTTTTGAAGTCATTTGGGGCCTATAAATACCCCACCCTTTCTTGCCTGAGGTATATGCAAGCAATTAAAAGCAAAAATCTTGTGAAAACGCTGTTGTAATTGAGAGCTTCTCCTCATTTCGTCTTGTGTAGTTTTTTATTTAAGGGAGAGCTTTGAGTCTTGTAAAGGTTATCTCCTAAACCTGTAAAAGGAGAATAGAATCGTAAGAGGGTAGTTGATCTTCACCCATTGAAGGAAGATCAATAGTGGAAGCCGGTGGCCTCAACGGAGGAGGAATCGGGAAGTGGACGTAGGTCACGAGACCGAACCACTATAAAATCAGTTTGCTTCCTCTTCTTTTCTCTTTAACCTTATTGCTCTGTTATTTAACTATATATTATCTTTGCTTGCACTATTACAAACATCTCTACACTAAAACACATTTCCGATACGGTTTTCATTGACCAAATTTTTCAAATCGACGTAGATTTTTCATCAGCACTAATTCACCCCCCCTCTTTGTGCCGCTTTGATTCTAACAAACCTCATGCCAGTCTCGAAGGACTTGCAAAAGAAAAGGTTGATTAGTTTGAAAGCAAGCGGCGGACAAATCCTGACGTCTCACGAAAAGGAAAGTTTTACAAGCAATTCAACAAACACCTTGAGTGCAAGAGAGAAAGAGAGAAAGTAGTAAAATAGGACTTTATAATATTGAATGAACAGTCGTAAGTCCACAAACGACGATTCACCGGGTGCCGAACATGAAGACAAGCTCAACTTATGAAGAATGTTCAACGCCCGACACTATATCGAAGCCCCATCCAACGCTGTGCCACCTGGGGGGTTCCAGGGGTCTGAGATAGTTGACGTTTTGCACCGCATTGCTGTCTGCAAAAATCAAGCAGCAACACGCAAAGAAACTGTTTTGGGCACTTTTGGATCAGTGCAGCGAGCGATCGCATTGTAGCATTACAAACTATTTTCGCTTACATTTCACAAGCAAAACCACATAAAACTAAGGCAAAACAAGCTATCAAACATATATACAAGCATGCAAAAGCGATGAACAGTTAGTTCGTTGAGCGAAGATGTTGCGGGTGTGCGATAACCGTTCGTGACATTCTCCCCCACTTAAACTGCTGATGCCCTCGTCGAAGCTTATTGGTAGGCTTTGACGATGGCTTCTTCATGTCGTAGGGCGTCTTTAGGCTCCCAACTGGCTTTTGTTTGGGGAAGCTTTCGCCACTTCACCCAAGTACTCGGTTTGCTCCGCTCCGTTAGGTAGTTTTTCCTTGTGATCCACTAAAATGGTTTCAACTCGCTTCTCGTAAGAGGCTTTGGTGGGGGGCAATCGAGTTAAAATACTTCGAGAAGCATCTTGCGGATCTGAGTGGTAGCTTTCAAGTTGCTTGCATGAAAAACATTGTGAATTTTAAGCCATGCCGACATTTGCAACTTGTATGAGACATTGCCTATCCTACTGATATTTGGGAAGGCCCTTCATACTTGTGTATCAATCCTTTGTGCACTTTATGCCTAAAGAACTGGAGTGATGCTGGTTGGAGCTTCACCAACACCAAGTTGCCAACTTTAAACTCCTGCGATCGCCTTCCCAAGTCTGCCCACTTCTTTATCTTTGTCGCCTTCTCCAAGTCAGCTCGCATAATATCTGCATTTCGATGCTATTTCTTTGCGAAGTGATATGCTGACGAGCTACTCCCTGTATAACCAATAGCCAAGGTGTGAGGAGTCAACAACTATTGTCTCGTAATAATCTCCAAGGGGCTCTTGTTGGATGCAGAGCTCCGCTGCAAGTTGTAGAAGAATTGGGCTATGTCCAACAGCTTCACCCAATCTCGTTGGTTGACACTCGCGTAGTACCGAAAATATTGCTCGAGGAGCGAATTTATTCTTTCAGTCTGGCCATCCGTCTAGGGGTGGAGGCTTGTGGAGAAGTATAACTTGGACCCCAACAGTTTGAATAGCTGAGTCCATAATCGTCCCAAGAACAGTGTGCATCTCGATCACTGATGATGTTGTGCAGGACTCTTCAACACTTCACCACATTCTTCATCATCAACTTGGCCGCCTCCTCTGCTGAACAGTGTAGGGATGCAGCAATGAACGTTGCATACTTCGAAAATCGATCGACCACCACGAGTATCGATTCGAGTCCCCATACTACCGGCAAGCTCGATATGAAGTCCAAGGAAATGCTCTCCCATGGCCTTTTTGGTACGGGCAGCGGCTCCAAAAGTCCCACCGACTTCTGCTGCTCTGCCTTATCTTGTTGGCAAGTAAGGCATGTTCGAACACATTCCTCTATGTCGATCCTCATCTTCGGCCAATAGAAGACCCTCTCCACGAGGGTCATTGTTCAATAAATACCCGGATGTCCAACCCAAAGGGAATCGTGACACTCTCTCAAGAATTCACGCCTCAAATTGTCCGTTCGCGGAACATAAACTTTGTTCCCTTTGGTGTAGATGAGTCCCTCCTGGACCCAAAATCATCATGCCTTGCCCTCTTTGATGAGTTGCATCAGGGTTACTGCCTGGGGATCACCGTACAGTCCATCCCTGATCTTGGAAAGGAAGTTGGAGTGCAACTGACTTACTTGGCCTCCGCCTTCCAACTGTATGGCATTCACCACCCTCTAATTTCCAGCTCAACGCATCGGTTACAACATTTGCTCTTCCGGGTTTGCACTCCATTACTATATCGAACTCAGCCACGAAGTCCTGCCATTGGGCTTGCTTTAGGGAGAGTTTCTTTTGAGTTTGAAAGTAACTCATCACGATGTTGTCTATCCTTAGCACAAATCGCGCTCTGAGAAGGTAGTGTTGCTAAACTCGTAGACAGTGGATCATCGTTGTCATCTCCTTCTCGTGCACCTAATATCGCCGCTCGGTCTCGTTAAGCTTGCGACTCTCATAGGCTACCGGGTGACTCTCTTGCATAAGTACTCCCCCCAATCACGAAGTCTGAAGCATTTGTATGGATCTCAAAGGACTTCCCATAGCGGCCATAAAGGTTGATTCTCCTTTTTGTACCCTTTTCTTCTATTGTAATGCCGAATTTGTTGTGGATTCTCGGTTCCTCCTCGAGAAACTGGAACCACGCAGGGGTCGTCACCTCCTATTAGGCATAGGGAGTATAGGAACGACATTGGCACCAACTTCGCTGCGTGCAGAAACTCCATTCCGAGAATCACTTGGAAGTCGTCCAATAGCACCGCCATCATGTTTGTGCTCCTGCTCCATGTTCCGATCTTGACGAGGACCCCCTTTGCTAGTCCGGAGATCCGCATAGCCTCCGAGTTCACCGCCTTCATCCGACTTGGGTTCTTTACCAAGATCAATCCAAGTCACTTTGCTTCTCAATCGACAATAAAATTGTGGGTCGCGCCCATGTCCACCATTGCACAGGTTGTTCGGCCATAAAGCTTGATGTCTACATACATCAACTCGCTACTCCTTGCCTTTTATGGCTTTAGCTTCGTGTTCTCCCCCACTTGACCCTGCAATGCATTCAACAAATGCATTACTCTCATTCGGGGCCCTTGCGACTCCTCATCGTTGCTGCTAGATTTCGAGCTACTTGAACTAAGGGCAATGGCCTTGCCCTTGTTCGCTTTGTAGGGGTGGATTGATGCAATTAAGGCATTGAGCGTCTGTTTTTGTGGGCACTCCCTCACCAAGTATGATTCTCCACACAAGAAGCATCCGTCAGGTTTCGGGGCCTTGCCTTTTAAGCTTGGTCCTTTGCGGAAGTTCTTCCTTTGTTCGCCCCCAAACTCCTTCGCTAGGGAATATTTGAGTGGACGATTTCCCGAGGATTATTTCTTCTTCCCTGTGTCCTCCAAAGAAGCAAAATCAGTTAGCCTTTCTGCAATCGCAATTGCCCCGACCACGTCGGTGGCATTCCTTAGATTCAGTTCTTGTTGTGCTCATAGCTTCAAGCCATCGAGAAAGCTGAATAGCTTATCCTTCTCGGACATGTCCTGTATGTCCAACATCAGCGTAGAAAATTACTTCACATAGCCACGAATGGAAGTACTTTGACGGAGTTGTCTCAGCTTCCTTCTTGCGATGAACTCTGTGTACTCAGGTAGGAATTGCATTCTCAACTCCCACTTCAAGTCCTCTCATATGTTCACTCGACACCAACCTTGCTGAATCTCTTCCTAACGAGTTCGCTATCAAAGTTTTACATCTTTATTTAGATACATTATTGTTATCGAAACTTTGGTTTCTTCAGAGTCGGGCCTCGTAGCACGAAAATATTGTTCCATGTCGAACAAGAAATTTTTTAGCTCTTTAGCATTCCTGGCACCCTCATAGCAATGCGGCTCGGGTGCCCTCAAGCTTTGTGGTGGCGCGACGCGGGTGTTGCTCCCTCCCACGTTAAGAGTCCTTGTGAGCAATGAGTTCCGCCACAACTTCGTGCAGATGTTGCACAGAGTCTTTGGTGCCTTCCGTCAGTCGATCGACTAGGGACTCAACCTTGTTGACCCGAGATTCAGCTACTTCTTGTGAGCTTTCTACCCCAATAAGCCTTCGTTGGTCTTGGTAGAGTTCCTCCAAACTCACTTCAAGAACATCTAAACTGTTTTGGGCAGTTTTGGCTCGACGCGATGAACGATCACACTGCAGCATTACAAACTGTTTTCGCTTACATTTATCAAGCAAAACCACATAAAACTAAAGCAAAACAAGCTGCCAAACATCTGTACAAGCATGCAAAAGCGACGAACGGTTCGTTGAGCAAAGATGCTACAGGTGTGCAATGACCGTTCGTGAAGGTCAATTACTTTAACACTGTTTATGTGTGGAGCCTAATATTTCAAGAATATATAATGTATATTCTCTATTAGATGTGAAATAATTGTCAAAGACTCATTTAGGAGCAATACCTCCTATTAATGTTTTGATGTACAAATTATTTATATTATTATACAACGAAATATGGGGCAGCATTGAACTATTAACTTCACGAAACATATGCCATAAAATGTACACTCAGTTTAAAGGAAGAAGGAAAAACCATCTACCTCACTGAAAGGATCTTTAATGTCATCCCGCTCAACACTACTTTCCTGGAACCATAGACAAATATCAAATATACGATGGATCATCATAATTCACTACAAATAGCTATTTATCCACTTACATAATTTGGAAATATAACTATGTCCGCATTGGCAGGGACATTAGAGAGCAACCTAGTTAGAGAGTATTCCTCGGCACCAGCTGGATGTATTAATTCATCAGTGTCAAGATGTATGATCCAGTCCATGCCAGTATTCTGTACAGAAAATAAAAGGAAGTTAACTTTTAGAAGATATTAAACTTAATTATTCTTTAAGTTTGTGCATGCAATGACAAGCCTAAGTGCAATTAATAACATGCCAAAATAATTACAGCCTTCCACTACAAACATGCTTCATGCAAAAATAACAACGGAAGTGTCCATACCCGTGCCATCACTATTGCCATCTCCATGTTAAGTGATTGCTTGACAAAGAGTTCATAGTTACATGGCTTGTAGAAAAAGCCTGCCAACCAAGTCTCGTTCCAAATACGGCTGCATGATAGCAAATGAACCATAGCCAGTGGTCCAAAAACTCATTACAAGATGTGGCATTACAAAAAGACCGGTAGCAAACAGTTCACAAGCTTACAAATAGAAAATAGTAACCATGAAGCACTAATCTTCCATATGTGGTATATGCTTTGAGACCTCCTATTTCTAGCCTAGAGTAAAAGAAACTATTAAACATGCCGAAGAAAAAAAGGTTTCCAGAAAGAAAAGAAAAGTTTCCAGGGAGAAAGGAAACCCAAATCAAGAAAGAGGTACATTGCTTATACTAATTTTCAACATTAAATAATTTTATGCAATGCTGTTAGGTAAAACACTTTTGGTTAAATATTTCTGAACTTTTTTGGCTTTCCAAAGTTTAAACCTCCATAAAGCTCTTTTGCTGTTTTATAAAGAAACATTTTTCATTCCAATTGTCAAAAAGATGTCAAATTTCATCTCAAGATGAGTAAGGTATACTAAAAAATAAGAAAGCAAAAAATTCCTAGGCTGCAGCTGACAAATTTATCTAAAATATTATCTGGTGTTGCTTCTTCAGTGTGCAGGAGGAGTCTTACTATCTAACTATCTATTAAAAGCCAACATCATATCAATATGTTAAGGCTTCAAATTCAGGTTTTTAGATGAAAATAGTCTAAAAGATACTCGACTGTTGTCAATTATGGGGAAATTGACTTCTGCAGATTTTGGTTATGAACATAAGGTGAAATGAGTCTCGATTACTTTAACGTTAAAAATAATAATCTTTTTTACTTCTTTGATGCTGTAACATATATATAGTAAAGCTGCTATTATTTTCTATTTTTTCCGAGAATAAATAGCCAAAGAAGAAGTTGCAAAACTAACCTTTTTGCTTGTTTCTCCTCCAGTTCTCTGGTTCTGTATATGACTTTTACCCCCTGCCAAGTGCCAACACAAAGACTCAACACTGAGGTCAGAGCATCTTGCACAAATTGAAGGAGACCTTTTGAATCAATGAGAATATTCTTGAATGATCTTTAACACATATTAACTTACAGGTAAGGATTCAAGAACAGCCGAAACATGAGGTTTTGCAGCCTTCCCTTCAACAAACAGAAGAAACTGCGATACGCCAAGGACCTTGTGATAAAACAACCAAGGTATGATCTGCTCTAAACCAGCGGAAGTGCTCGTTGTTATACATATCTGCAAATTGAGGCATAGACTGCTTGATTCAAGTACCAAACAAAAGCTTTCCCATTCATAGTCGATGAACAAATCAGTCGAAGGTTAAAAGCATGCCACATAATGCAGCAAAACAAATAAACACTAAACTAATAGATAAAACCTTGCCCATTCTTGAAATGTGATCTAATAACTATCCATCGTAGAATCCACAGATCCCTTTCTTAAAAGGACATAAAAAAATGAGATCCCAAAGTAGCTCCTCAATTGTTCCTAAATCGTTAAGGAGATCCCAGTTCCGACTTCCTAGGTCTATCCATCTATCCGAGTCAAACGCAACACGAAAACCACTCAGAAACGGCCAAGACCTCACCTTGGGCTTCAGATCCTTGTCCAAATCAAACTTCCAATCGCGATAGTAGGGGAAGGAGGGCGACGAGCTCCCGCCGAGGATCTCCACGCAATCCGAGGCGGAGCGCACGGCGACCGAGGGCACGGGCGAGGCAGACGAGCTGAGGGGGCTGTTGTCCATCCCGGGGAACATCCGGGCATCCGCGGAGGGCCACCGCGACGCCGGGTCGTCGACGCCGCCGCGCCACTGGAGGACGAACGCGAGGGAGGCGAGCGCCAGGGGGAGCGCCGTGAGGAGGAGGAGGACGCGGGAGGCGAAGACGTGGTGGGTTGCGGAGGACGCCGGCGGCGGACGGTGGAACGCGCCGAGGGCCGCCATCGGAGCCGTCGAATAGAGGACGCGGAAATTTGGGAGACAAAAACGAAGTAAAATGTCATAGATTTATTTATCGAGGAAGTGCGGGCGCAGGGAGTTGGCTTCTGCTGATCCGCCGGAAGCCTTTATTGTGTAACCGGCGGCCACAGGTTACACGAGCGTGAGGGCAAAGAGGTAACGATAACAATTGAAATAAACGAGTATATTGTTCTTATTGGTAGCTGAAACCACCAAAAGCAGAGCTAACGGACAAAGAACAATACTAGAGTAGCTTTAAAAAAAAAATTGTTAATTTCTATTATTGACATTAAGTTAACTGTTGGTCGAAACTCTAATTTATGTTATTAATATCTTTTAAGCATTTACTATGATCCTAAAAATACTAGAGTAGCTTAGAAATCTGTAGTTAAAAATGATCGAATCAAACAAAACGAATACTGGTCAGAGTCAGAAGTGATTGATTGATCCGAGTATGCTAAAAAATTTGTAATGTATATGAAAGCCTCAAAAGAAAAGGCAAAAAACTGGAGGAGGCATGTGAGTTTAAAATTAATTAATTGTGTACTGCATGTAGTCCGTTTTAATAGCATTCCATAGGAAAATACTCATCCACAACAATAAAATCGTTAAGTCTTAATTATTTAGGAACAGAACCGCCATTGACACTCCACCTATTTTACATTTATTATAAACGCACCTAAGGTGCTTGATTCAATGGGATGGTGGGATTCACACATTGCATCTGAAGAACCGGTTATGTTGGGATTTAAAGACCGAGAAGCCCCCTCGAGACATGGTGGACCCACAAGCATAAGAGCTTTAAGGGAAACCAACAGGACCTATAGAGAGATACATAGATACTGTTTTCATGGTTCAAATTCTAATCACACAATTCTCTCTATGAAGCTTGGCACATAGTTACCACCACTGTTATTACAAAAAATTAAAAATAAATGTTTACTCATAAATAAAATAAAAATATTTCAAGCAAAAGATTATTCAGCACTAATGCAATTAAACCCTACTCAAATGGGGTAAGCCAAGAATGTATACCAAGATTCTGTGGACATCTAACACATAAATGTGGTGCTCACATACCAGTAGGGAGATGGTTAGAGCATCCAGGTTGATCCCGATGAGGCTGAGATGTCTGTCCACTTCAAAGACAATTTAATATAATCAAATATATTTTATTGTAGCTAATGATACTGCAAAATGGTCAGATGTATCGTTTCAAGATAACTCATATGATGCAAAAGATATTTCAAACTTGCCACATTCCAGGAATTAACAAGAGAATACAGAAGCAAATTAGGCAATGGCACAAATACTACCAAAATGCAACAGAAAGCAATCCAAAGTAGGCTACCGTAAAATATAGACTATATGCGCACTAGATGATGCTGATGATGAAAAGATTATATATCCGTATGGACCATAGAATTCATAAACTACACATGTAGCCTACTGGTCAAAATCCGATGAATTAAGATCAGCCTGACAAGAGATGAACCTGCGCTGCCTGACTTCAGGTCTTTATCTGTTTATTGGGTGAAAAACTAAGACCAAAGTTCTAAGCCTCATTAAGAATTGGGAGACAGACTTGCAACAAAAATGAAGTGTCTTTCTCATCTACTTACATGCATAAGTTTTTCAACCCTAAAACTAACTCATGTTTAGGTGACAGTTATATCAGCACTAAGAAATATGACCACTATGGTTAACATGCATCTGCCATGACCACCAGGAAAATTCAGCCAATGCATAACCAATTGCTGATCAATTTAGATTGGTAACAAATAACAAGCAGCGATATTGTTTGTGGTTATCAAGTCATAATTGTTTGGAGCAAAAAGAACATTAAGAAAACACGGGTAAACATATACATATCCATAAAGAGAGAACAAATCATGTACAGAAACATATAGATACGGCTACATATAGGCTTTATTTATCAGAAAATATACATATTGCAAGGACTGCGGGATGCTGAGCATTTCATAAGCACATGGAATCAAGCACTCGAGAACTTTTTTGAATCTCAAATTACATAGCAAGCTGACCATATATGAGCAAGACGCAAGTCAACATGGCTGGAAATGGCCAAAAGCTGCAAGCTGATTTCTCAAAGCTGGCAACTAACTGGCCAGGGGACAGATAATCCCCATTGACCCTCGACACAAACAACATCAGCCAAATACAAAACAACCTAGAGAACAAAATATATTTTCAGTTCAAACCACCGCCACAAATGTTAAACAGCTAAAAGTCCTTACGTTTGCTTATTCTGATACACAAAAATATAAAAGTCAATCCATGAGGCAACGTTGCAGAACTAAACAATGCAGCGTGTAATGAAAACAAACAAACAAATTTGTTGCAACAAGTTTGCATACTAGGTAGCTTTTACTTTCAATCAAAGTGGAGTTAACAATTTTAGCATGCCAGTCCAACAAGGTTTTGCTCCAGCAACGGATGAAATCTCCAAATTGAGAATTTATCATGGGGCCAAATACTTCCGCTATGAAGTACTTATTGGATGCTACTGCTATCTACTTCTAGCCTTTCTGGAGTCTACAAACAAGTAGGGGCTATTTGAGTCCTCCATGGCAAACATGCATGTCGCCATACATTTCATGGTGTAGGATTGTCTTCCCCGATCACCACTTGGAATTCGCACCATAGTGAATTCTCGCTGATATCAATGCCATTCAAAGTCAAACTAACCAACAATCGATTCTTTTGCAAGGCAATTCTTACTGGATGCCTTGAAAACAGTAGTTTTTAATATTCAGCTACTAATTTCCATTCTTACCGGATCGCATCATCATCACAATGCATCCATCTCTGCCACAATAATCTTTAACACGGATGCCTATAAACCATAAGAACGAAAAAGAATGCAACAAAGAATCCACTGAAACAGAAGAATAATTTTACGGAAAAGAAAACGCATGGGTTTCGACATCATCAGATACAATGTCCTGCATACTACCACGTCACATGCGATTAACTGAAAGGGGAAAACTATGGGAATCAGCCACGATCACCTTCGATATTACCAAAATCCTTCCAAGAAGCCAATAATTACAAGTGAACATAGACCATGTTCAATACTGTGATTCTTGAACCGGTGCGGTGACCAAAGAATCATAATATAACAGCCGCACAACAAACAAGATTGGCAAGAAGCAATTTCTTGTTGGATCCACACAGGGGAAACCTAAATTGAGTTCTTGAATTCGAAAAGAGACCCCCAAAAAAAAAAACGAGAGAGAGAGAGAGAGAGAGATACATACAGCGGACCGCAGGATCATCTTGCTCAAGAACCAAGAAACAAGAAGATCTGTTCCAAGAAAGAAATCGAAAGAGTAGGAAACATACAGGAAGCGGCGACGAGCGGGAGCAGGAAGTCGCGCACGCAGCAGCGAAAGGGGCCGAAAAGAAGGGAACTGTTGGGGTATTTATAGCTCCGGCGACAATAGGAGACTCCTGTTCTTATGTTTATTATTTATATTCACATGAATCATATAATATATACCAAAAAACATATATTCATTTTCTATAAATTTAAGTTTAATATATGCTCGTACTTAATATCTTTTAGAGGGACAAACACTAATAGATTATATATATATATATATATATATATATATATGTGATATTAACGGCAGGTGGGCGTGGCCGAGTTTACTATAATCCCATCGAATTAGAGCAGCAACGGTGGACGACAGCCACAAAATATTTCGTAGAGGGGAGTAGTGATGACACATTTAGTATCATAACTATGATGATGCATCGATGAGCAACATTATTCTTGCTTCCTTCTATCTTCCAAAAGAGAAATCTTCTATCTTCCAAAAGAGAAATGTAGTATAGTCTCGCAACTATGATTATAATAACTGTCTATTTTATAATTTGATACATTTTCTATTATGACATTCGATCTCTTGCTTGTGTCTTGTAAATTTATAAAAGTCGGTTGTATTCATCAATTTTCTTTAATTACAACCTTAGTGACAATTTATATAGGTACAAAATATCATTTGTTACAAGTCAATATTAATTAGCATACATTGCCACCAAGGAAAACAATTCATTAGACATAGATTTCAGGCTATAATTGATATGAAACTAGTAAGATGCAGTCATACCTTCCATTGGTTGTTTACTTTAATCACATTATGTGATATGAAACAGTGACTAATTCACATATTATGTCTGTCAACAGTGACTAATTCCAAACAAGTAGACAAATAGATCTGTGGTTAGACAAAATTCAAAATTACAATGTGCTCAATTCAAACTAATAGCAAAATAATAAGGCAAACCAAACAATAGCTAAAGGTCAGGATCAATACTTGGTGAGCAGCAGATGTGTTAAACAATCCATCTCTAAAGTAGATCGGAGAAGCTATGCCACTGGAAAAAATTTGCCGATTGTAAAAAGAAAGAAGCTCGTTTATGGGCATAATCATGTAGTGAGAACAAAGTGCACAGTGCCCAAGTACAAATGGGTTTCGTACCTGTATATTTGGATATCTCACTCATTCTTAACAAGATCCACCACAAACTAACCATTAAAATAAAAAGTCATCCAAAAGTAATCATATGCCTAAAGAATTGTTGTTCTTATAGTCAGCACTAAAAGCAGAATTCCATGGTCTCGGATGCAAGAAAAACTGAGTTTGCACAGTCAAGTAAAACTCCTGACAGTAGCATATACTTCAAAAATACTAGATTTAGCATATCTGTATTTATCAAAGTTTCTCACATATAATAATAATGCATCGCTGATCTAAACTAGCCCTTGAATTGCATGAATGCACAATCCTGGGCTCTTCACCCTTCGGTTTGTTCTCTCAGCCGACGAATAGTGCTCCTCACAGTAACAGCACTAGCAGTGCTGCAAGCAATTGCAGTACAAAGCGTAAGAAAGAGATTTATATTTCTAGATGAGTAAGAAGCTATCATGTACTCACTTCAATGTGTATGCACCGCCTGCTTTGACCTTCCCACAATCCTTGCAGCCCCAAATCCCAACTGCTTTTCTTTTCACAGCATACTAAAATAAACCAAAATCAACATATTTCATTAGCGAGAACTTAAAAAATAGATAGAAGAAAATTTAAAAAGAATCTACAATATAAAAGTTTTACTAGCAAAAAGATAACCAGGATCATAATTCATATCATAAACATGTCGATATAATAGGCCCAACACAAAGTACATAACTTCAACAAGTAAACAAATGTTGGATGATATATCATCAATCCTGCAACGCCCATTAGCCATTTAAACATAATGCAGTCTGTGTCATGATAAATTATATGTGTATTCTAACTTGAGATGCATGCTCACCACCAAGATACTTTGAAATCACACCCTTTGCAGCCCTTAGGAGAACTATAAGTCAGATACAACTTTCTCGAACAGTAAAGTAACAAGAAGCAACGAAAAGGAACTGAGTTATACCAAGATATTCAGCCTTTTGGAATATTCACAATCACCAGGATTATACATAACATTGACAATCATTTACCAAACTCGAGACAAATTAATGAACAAAGCATTTTATATCTATACAATGTCATTGAAAGGATGATGGCTAAGATTTTAATCAAACTCGTCAACCTCTACATAAAATTAACAGTTTAAACATGTAGATAGCAAGCCTCTAGTTATCCTATCATTCCAACTAATCCAATCCATTGCAAGCTAATTGTGAAGCTGACACCATAAGCATTTATGATGAGAACGTTATAAGGACACCTTAACAATAAGCAAGAACATTTGAAGCAAAGGAAGTCACACCTTCCCACAGAATTCACAGAAGTACTTTGCATGCTGAGAAACTTCCATTTTCTTGATTTGCTTCCGCAAACTTGCACCATATCTGGTACCTGAAACACAAAAAAAACCAATAACATAAACAATGCAGTTGAAACTAATAACAGTTCTTGCATGAGCAAGGCCAGAAGCTCAGCATAGACCGAGCCATATCTCATACCATATTTGCCAACTATTCCAGCCTTCTTGGTGCGCTTCGTCTGCAAGCCAATGAGAGAAAAGGTAGCCACCGTTAGAGGAAGAATTTAACAAGTGAAGGTACATGGCATCATACTAGTCCAAAACACAAAGAGCCAATGCAATGGTGATTTGAGTATACAAACATGGAAGATGTTTGCCGAGTTAACTATATAAGAAAACGCATCTGGTGCACGGAGAAATCAATATCGAAATGAAATCTTCACGATCCATAAAAACATTGTCTTTTGCACTAATTTAAGGGTGAACTTGAAAAAAAAAATCTCAAATGTTAACTTCCTCGACGACCACCCTATACAAAACCCCTTCGAATACAAAATTCACTACAAAGCTACATTTCATAAGCAAGCCCCTTGTGATCTACATTTGATAAGCTCTTCTGCAGGTGTTCAAGAACTAGAAGCAAATATCATGCCCAACCATTTCGTTAACTAATAAAACATCAGTTTACATCAATATAAAGGTATATCCGAACAAAAAGCTCATGAGTTTCGATGCAACACAGGATTAGCACTAAAGCCGGAAAGGATTTAATGGAGAAAGATATCGCGCCTACTGCTACAACGAGGAGCTCACCATCGTAAAGCGTACGACCGTCGGGTCCTGCCTTGTTCCGACGGTCTAAACGGCGAGGGAGAGAACTCCAGAGAGCAGACGTGAGCGCCGCCCGCCATCTCCCCGTCGCTCGCCCTTTATACCCAAAACCCTAATCCGGGGTGAGGAGCAACAGCAACACGCGTGATCCATCGATCGGGGCCGTAGGATGTGATGAGGACCAGACTTGGATTTGTGGCCTACCACATACGATCTCGAACGTCCGATTGTTAAAGATTCGTGTACAGCCCGATTGACCTCTCTGATCCAACACGATAGACTAAACCAAACATTATTTAACCTCACACTAAAACAAATGACGTAAGACCGAATTGCAAATAAATAATATTGATATAATGATTGTGTCATATTAGAGTCTCATAATAGAGATTAAAGCAATTTAAACGCGATCGGTTTATTAATTGGACCCTTTTTATTCATATTGATCATAATACATTTATACAAAAAAAAATTTACTTACTTCTGAGAATATTTTATTTTTTTAAGAGAAAATAAAGTGCATTCTGAAGCCTGAATTATCTCTATTATTTCTTATGACATATTTTTATATTATTATTGTTGATTTCTCCTAATATCTAATCATCATTGTTTTTTCTTCTTCTTTTTTCCAATGTCCTTTTCATGGTTATCCCCCTTTTTTTTTTTTTTTTTGCCCTAATCATTTTTCCCGTCTCCTATCACCTCACATCGTGTGATGCGGACGTATTATTCAAATAGTCAACTTATTAGTATTTGAAAACCTATCGTACTAGTCATCAAAATTTATGAATTGATCATATAACAAACTCGCATTTTACAACTATATTTTTGGTGTAGATTTTTTAAAAATATATATTTTATTTATTTTATACAATGTATAAATATAATACGATGAATTCTCGAATTTTAATTTTTTATCGAGAAGTATTATCATTTACAGAATTATCAAATAATGTTTTTTTCTAATATATAGAAATTTTTTTCTCTTTTTTCTATAAACTGATTCGATGAATCGTTCCAATTATAATATTTTTAATAAATATTATAAAAATATGATGATTATATATTTTAATAATATTAAAAACTATTATTGAAAAATATTATGATGTAGATTCGTTCCATGGATCAGTTCATAGGAAAACTAAGGAAAAAAAAGGAAAAGGAGAGATATATGACTCAGAATATTGTGTTTTATGTATTCGATAAAAACTCAAGAACTTTAAAAATATGAGACGTTTCTAAAATAAAATAAAATAAATATTTTTTTCAAAAATATATTTTATATATCAAATCTACCGTCCACAATCCAACTATTGCATGCCGAGTGTTACGTAACAACGTCATGCATTAGTGCAATCTAAGTAAATAGAAATTAATTATATTTGCAGAAGCTACCAACGTCTTTGTTTGTATTCTCTTTCCTACGGCTTACTTACAAAACACATATATAGTCCCACAGCTCTGTTGTTATGGTGGTCTTGTCGTTTTGTTGTTGCAGCGGCGAGGACGGAGGGCATGCGGCCTCGCACTTCGTCGACCGCCGCCTCCAAATGCGCGTTCCTCACCGGTCTGCCTTCCTGTGGGTTTCCTCCTCCGTTCCCACTTCATCTTAAACAACTCCGGTGGCTGCTACAAAACAGCTCCAGAATATTGTATATTCCCACTTCGATTCAATCACGTCACATGAACAGATCGACAAAAAGCTACAGAGGAAAGGAAAGGAAGGGAAAGAGAAGAGAGGACAGAGAGAGAGAAAGATAGAGAGAGGAGAATCCACGTCCGTGGTATTATATATGTGCACAGTGCACCAAAAAGCACGCCAACCCACGGTTATAAGCCGTAAACCCTCGCTTGGAGAAGTACTCCCAAGGCAAGAGCACGGAAGCGATCCATCTCTTGCCTCTCCTTCTCTCGATCCGTGTCTGATGGCAAACCTCGTCCCCAAGGAAGCTAATCGCCCCCAGCCGGATGAAGAAAGCAGAGGAGGGGAGGTGGCGGAGGCCGCTCCGGCGACCCGCGAAGCGGGGAACCGGCGGTGGAGGATGAGAAAGCTTCTCTTGGCCGCCAACTACACGATCCTCTTCGTGGGCTCCCTCTCCTCCTCGCTCCTCTCACGATACTACTTCGTCCACGGCGGCTCCAACCGGTGGGTATCCACTCTGGTTCAGTCGGCTGGGTTCCCCTTCCTCCTCCTTCCCATATGCCTCTCCTCGTCTCCCTCCTCCCGTCCTTTCTCCGGCCTCACTCCGCGCCTCCTCTATCTGTCCCTCTTCGTCGGCCTCCTTTTGGGCGTCAACAACCTGCTCTTCTCCTGCAGCGTGTCCTACCTGTCCGTCTCCACTTCCTCGCTGCTCCTGTCGTCGCAGCTCGGCTTCACGCTCCTCCTCTCCGCGCTCCTCGTCCGCCATCCCTTGACCTTCTCCAACCTCAACTGCGTCGTTCTTCTGACCCTCAGCTCCGTTCTCCTCGCCTTGAACTCGAACCGCGACCGCCCCGCCGGCGTCGACCGGGCCCATTTCTTCCTCGGCTTCGCCGCCACCCTCGGCGCCGCGGGGCTCTTCGCGGTGTACCTCCCGCTCATGCAGCTGGTCTACCGCGAGGTGCGCGGGTACCGGATGGTGGTGGAGGTGCAGGTGCTGATGGAGGCGGCGGCGACGGCGCTGGCGGCGACCGGGATGTTCGCCACCGGCGGGTGGCGGAGGGAGGGCAAGTGGAACCTCGGCGTGGCGCGGTACTGGGCAGTGGTAGCGGCCACGGTGGCGTCCTGGCAGCTCTGCTTCATGGGCACGGCCGGGATGGTGTACCTGACGTCCTCCGTGAACAGCGGCATCTGCATGACGGCGCTGCTGTCGGTCAACGTGGTGGGCGGCGTGCTGGTGTTCGGCGACGAGTTCGGCGGCGGCAAGGCCGTGGCCATGTCGCTCTGCCTCTGGAGCTTCAGCTCTTACCTCTACGGAGAGTACAAGAAGAAGAAGGAGGAGGAGGTGGTGGTGGCGGCGGCGGCAATGGCGGAAGGCAAAGATGATGATAGTGCGGGGAGTGCAGCGGCTGATGCCAATGCATGAACAGTGCAAAGATGCTTCTTCCTTTTTCTTTCTCCATCATAATTTTGTCCCTAAGTGTAATGGAAGCTTCCTGTATTATAAATGGGTGCAAAGTATTAGTAGTGGGCAGTTGGCTCAGATATTGGAGGTGGTTGCCTGAGACCTGTCAGGTTGAGAGAGAAAGCATATGTTACACTCATGGGTGGGCTTTACATCTGGCAGCTCCTCCCCTTCCCCCCTCTCCTTCCAAGGTTTACTTTACCTCCCTCCCCCTCCCCCCTCCCCCCCCCCCCCCCCCACCTCAATCCAACCAGGAAAGCGACGCGAGTGTCATCCCCTCTCTCATGCTCTCTTTTCCTTCCTCGGACCCACGTCTCAGGCTATGTCAACCCTTCTCTTCTTCCTCCTCGCCCGCCGCGGGTGAAGCTTTCACCTCGACCTGCAGCAACCACCGGAAGAGGCCTGCGATCGTATACATACATATATAGATATAAATATATAAAGAGCATGCATGTTTGGAGACAAAATAAAAACGCAGCATTGTCATGATGAGCCAGCCATCTACTTGTGCTCCAGGCAAATGATTCGAGATTAAAAAGGTAACAACGGAGGCGATGCTTTTCGAAAGTGGGCAATAAGCACGGGCTTTAGCTTTATGCTCGAGCAATTAGCATCTCGGGGAGGGGGAATGCGGAGCAGCAAGTGCAGTAAAAACACCGGCTTTAATCGCCGTGGAGTGAGCGGGGGGAGGGTCATGGGAGATGAATAGTACAAAACCCTAATAAGGTTTGACCAAAGCCATACATACTTAGTGGCATGTGACTCCTTTGTACTTATTTTGTGGCGTTTTTTTTTGTTTCTTGTGGCCCCTCTTTATTCCTCCCCTTTTGGTGTGACAAGCAGCTCCACTTCAGGTTATGTGACATGCACCACATCCATCAGTTTACTTTTTCTGGATTCGTATTTTTCCTCGGCCAGCGAATGGTAGATGGATAGATATAGGTCTTGACCTCTCCTTTCTTCTCCTCCTCCTCCTCCTTCTTCTTCTTCTTCTTCTTCTTCTTCTTCTCGGTCATATCCTTTAAGATTCTAGATAGCACATAATGATATATATATATATATATATATAGATATATATATATATATAGAGAGAGAGAGAGAGAGAAAGAGAGAGACGACAAGCTGTGCTTTTGAGATATTCTTCTTGCTAGCTGCTGTAAACCAGTGGCGGCGAGGAGGAAAGGTGTGCAGACATGGGAGGAAGATATAGATGATCTGCCAGCACTAGATGATATATATATTTTCTTTGGGTCTCTTCGGAGAGGAAAGGTGTGGCTGATTCCCATCATGATGCTCGAGGGATAACGAGGGTAGTGAGCAGTTGCTTGGTGGATTAAGCTGGGTGGTATAGATTAGGGTTCACTGTGGAGGGAGGAAGATGGATGAGGAGGGCAGCCAATGGGGAGGTTTGCTTTCCCGAGTGAGGATGATGGAGGAAGACAACAATGATAACAGAACCTTATTGTTTAAAGATTCTTGTGTACTTGGGTGCATCATTTGATGGAAGAAGGAGTGCTGAAGTCGAGGGGTGATGAACAAGTGGGAATACTTATATATATATAGATATATATGTTGTTTTGAGGTGGAATAAGGCATAAACTTGGTGATGAAGGTGGCAATGGGAGATATGGTGCGTGTGAAGGGATTGGATTGCCTTAGCCACACCCAAAAGGAGAAGTCAGACATGAGTGCAACTTTTTGTTTAGTATGTGCAAATATTGGAGTCATGGGGAAGCACCAAAGGGGCATTTTTGTGGTCACTTCAACTCCACATCTCAAGGTTTTTTATATTTTCTTTTTCCCAATGCAAAAACTACTATATTACTAAATTAATATTGGGAAAAAGCTACACACCATGCACCTCGGAACATAAAAAATGAGTCAACTCCGCGATTGCTTCATCATACTTTACGAACCAAAAGATTAAGAATAATAACCAATTAGGATTATTATTCTTTTTTTCTATACACATGATATATATATATATATATATATATATATATATTTCTAGCCAAAAAAAAAAAAGACTGTAGAGATAACATAGACTTTCCAAAGTGATAGAATAAAAATATTGGTCCATCAGCTTGGTCATACCACGTCGACCCAAGAACCACATTGACTAGATTTATCAGTCTAGTCATGTCATCCTGACAATCATGTCAGTACTATAAGGTTCTCGGGCCATGTCGGTAGCGATCTCAGCAAGCACAGACGATCCCTCATGCAACGTCACCTACTTAGCGGGTTGTACTGACAGTCGATAGTCTCGCCGAGCGAGGTCCTGAGAATCGACGAAGGCAATAGCCCTTGTAGAGCAGTACTCACAGATTAGCCAAAGGTGTCATGCCCATTAAATATCTTGGTACGACCTTCATCTGCCTTGCAGGTATAAATACCCTCATTGTAGCCCACAACAAAGGGATTTTTTCTAAGAACTTCTAGATGGAACTCTCCAACCTCTTCAGCACCTAGATTTCTTATTTTTACACTCCAAAAGTTAACTTAGTCATTGGAGGGATCACGTCGAGTATACACCACCCCAACAAGGGCTTTCTTACAAACTCCAACCAAGGCTCGAAGCCAATTTGATGGACTTCCCGACTCGAGGAGCTATAGCTGACTGAAATCCAACATCTTGTTCGAGTCGCCCCAAGTCTCCCAACCCAGTTAGAATGATCCTACGCATGCGAGCTCAACTGAGACATGCTGTCAATGACACAAAATCCAGCAACACAAAGCCTTCCCCAAATTTCTTCGTTAAAACTATTTTAACAACTCTTAATATCCCTGAAGTTTTTGTTTGAGGCCAGGCCAACCTTCTAAACACGTGAATCACAATCTCAAACCAATAATCCATATTCAAAAAAGATGATTTCAATAAAAATAAAACATCAAACAATCAATTTTCATGTAATAGACAAATTGAAGATCCATCTCCAATAACAAATGAAAAATCTCAAACACTAGCTAATGTGAGAGGTGAGACATTGTCATATTTTTACAATCACCACTTTAAGTTAAGACTCCTAAACTAAAAGTGTCCAAATGATAAATACCCAACCCCACATCTTGCTCAGAAAGTGTTATCGGTATCCCAAGAAACCAAATTAAGACACATTGGGTATTATTGATCTTTTGCCATAAAATCTCTTTGACACATACATTGTTCCATTAGGTCAAACACTTTCTTAGGCATCCAAGACGCATTTAAAGCACAAGTTAGAGTAACATTTAGACAGAGTTGATAAGACCAATCTTACCAACTTGGGAAAGCTAGAATCGATCCAATAATTGATGTACTGAGAGATGTTGGGCAGATGGCCCAGATTCAGTCCATAATGGGTTTTAGTAAAGCCCACAACCCAAAACCCCACTTATATTAACCTAAAACCTAGATTAGGTGGCTAGGGTTGAAATTAAGAGAGCAGCGGCGGCTGAAAACGTGGGAGAGAAAAAGCAGACTGCAGATTGACAGTAGAGGCCAGAAAACAAGAGATCCAGAAAAGGGAAGAAGACAAGGGCAGAAAAAGACTATTCTCAATCATTCAAATCTCAGGTTAGATCAGTTTGCAGTGGATTCTTACTGTGATTTCTTAGGAAGGTTTTGGATATTGTGTTTAGGATTATAGTCCTTGTATCCCTGAGATTCTCTTGTAGCTATTGCTTTGGGCTTGGGCAAGAAGCCTGAGATCTGTATATTCATTATTTTGATAGTGGATTTTCTCTGGCTTGTCCCGTGGTTTTTACCCTTCGAGTTGAAGGGGTTTTCCACGTAAATCTTGGTGTTCATCTGATTGTGATTTCTGTTTCATTCCGCTGTGCATGACGGTCTGCTAGTATTTGTTCGTATACAAAATTGATTCTTGTTTTATTCCCATCAAGAGAATCCATCAAAGGTCGACAAAGGAACTTTACGGAGGCTGATCATAGTACCAAGGTATCTAAATAAGAATTTTTCCTCTCTGATACTAAAAAAAAAAAAAAAAAGAGTAGATAGCATGCTACTAGAAAAAAATATTTTAGATTTACTCAGATTAATACGATCGATTTGTAATTAGTTCTAAAGCACGCTAAGATATCATCTGCATGTATAAATGTGAGATATAAAAATCTATTTCTTAAATTTAAATAGGGAAAGTAAATTATCATCAATTACCTTATAAAACAAGCACGAAAGAATATGGATAACGACAATGTAAAAATACTAAGATAAAGGATCTTCTTGACAGATATCCATATTGTTCTTAAAGTATCTCAAGCCCTCCCTGTTAATAAGATAAGAAAAAATAGGAACAGAAACACAAATCTTAATCTAAGACATAAAAAAATATTGTGAAAATTTTAAATGCTCAATAACAAGAAGATTGACATTGCAATATAGATAGTCATAAATTTTCTCCAAATCTATTTTAAACTCTTGCCTTTATAATCAAATATCAAGTGGGTCACTAAGCAACTAAAATATTTTCATGAATACTTCTCCAGAAAGAAAGGTCGAATTATAAATACTAATCAAATTATTCAAGGAAAATTTAATATTAGAAGCTAACAACTTATACAAAAGTCTGCCATATTACTAGGTTAATTGGATGTTGACATCATAGTATCTAATTTACTATAATCAATACTTATGAATCTTACTGATCCTATGGTATTCTTCACAATCTATTATATTATCTCATAGTCTTTTAACCCGGCCCACTCAAACAAAACAGCTCATATTCCTTGGACAAAGTTAAAGTTGTTTCAATGTATTTTTCTTTATTACAAAAGAATGCATTAAAGGAGTTAGTTACCCATTGTAAGGTATTTAATATCATAGTTCCGTATACATGAAGGATTATTTTATGTACTAGTATTTATTTTGATATTCTAAGGCTAGAAAAAAAGTTTAACACATGATTTATTTGTATTGGCAAAATCTCTTTAAAATCTCTATAGAACTCTATACCTATTGGATGCTTCCTTGAGAGGTGAGACTTTTGATTCAGTTTTGTATCCTTATTTAATTTTCTTGAGGTAATGAATTTTTTGTATTCTCTTGTGACATTAAACTTGGTGGTGAGCTACTTTTATCTATTTTATGTAAGTTCTATCTTGTGTTTTTTCTTTTTCAATCTAAAGATATTTCAGCAAATACAACTCTACATCCTGTTGTTTGTTTTCTCGAACTCCATTTTGTCTTTTCCACTTTCCCGGTATCAGTTTGGTATCAAAGATAAAGGCTAGAGATCATGGCATAATAGAATGAAAAAATAGTGTGTGAAGGTATTGGCCATGAAAATAATGTTGAATCCTTGATGTTGAAGCTACAAAGATTGCTACATAGTTTATAAGAAAAGAATGAAATCATTGAAGAACTTCAAAGCAGAAACAATCAACATGAAAATAATACCCAAATGTATAGTTCTGATGATGATACGCCTTCTTACCCAAGGGAGTTTAGAAGATTTCATGCAAGGCGTATATACCAAGATGAGTGGCAATATAAATATAACCCAAAGTTGGACATTTTGGAGTTTGAAGGTAGAATCAATGTTGATAACTTTATTTAATTTTCATTAACTACCAGAACAAAAGAAAGTAAAGTTTGTGACACTCAAACTCAGAAGGAATGCATATTTTTGGTGGAAAAATATAAAGAAGTAAAAAAAATGTGAGGGGAAGAGTAAGATAGTGACATGGGAGAAAATGAAAAATGAGTTGAAAATAAATATTTACCTAACAAATATAGGCAAAAGATGTTTCTCAAAATCTATGAAAAGGATTTTTGATACGGGGTGAAAGATGGCTATATGAGAGGAGAAAATTCTAAGCCTAGTCTCCAAAGTAAAGTATTATTGAAAGGGCAAGAAAAGGGTAAATGATCAGTCAACATCAAACTATCACATAATTTTTCTACACCTAATGGCCGAAAATGTAAGTATCATGGTTTTAGGCATATTGCTTCAAATTGTCCAATATGAGGATTGTTATATTGGTTGAAAAACATAGTGAAGAAGAAGGAAATAAAACCAATGACAAACTAAAATATGATGATGATGAGGAAGAGGTTATTTATGTTGATCGTGATTTATTTATTGTATTACAACGTAGCTTATAAATATCCTATGCGACTGAGGATGAAAGTTGGGTGAGAAAGAATGTGTTTCATACCAAATGTACCTCTTATAGTAAGGTGTGCTTAGTGATCATTGACAATGGCAGCTTTGAGAATGTAGTATCTTTGGAGATGATGCAAAAGCTAAAGTTGAATATAATCCCTCATCTGCATCCTTACCAATTATGCTGGTTATAAAAAGAAAATGATATCAAGGTAACTAAAAGATGCTTAGTTCCGTTTTATATTGGCAAGTATTATAAAGATGAAGTATGGTGTGATGTTACTCCTATGGATGCTTGTCATTTGTTGTTGGGCAGACCTTAGCATTATGATAAGAGGGTATTGTATGATGGCTATAAACAAACTTATTCTTTAAATTAAATAAAAAAAAATTATTTTACCTCTATTACATGTCGGGAATGCTTGGATCAACATCATATGTGCAGCGAAAACAAATAGAAACCTCAGATTCCCGAAGTCAATCATTTTACCGTTGTGCGGTGATTGGTATATAAAAATTCTGTTAAACTTCATAAAAACTACATAAAATAAACTAATGTGTTACCTGAAATGATCGTATCTCTGAATCTTCTAGATCCGATGGAGATATCGAAGGAACACTCGTATGATCCTCTGTAGCGGTATCCACACAGCAGATGCAGCGATGACACCTAAGTAGCGGGATCAACCTCTCCATGCCCTCAGCAAAGAGGAGGAGAAAACACTAAGGAGAAATAGGAAGCTTAACCCAAATGTTTTAGCCTATGAACTCAAGGGTTCCCCTTATTTATAGAGGTGAAAAACATATTTCTGATGTCAATTTTATGATGTTCACATTGGATATTTATCTTATTTAAATGACATATTATTAGAATATTCTTAAATAAATGATGAATGACATTCCAAGATAGATTTTAAACTCTTGCCTTTATAATCAAATATCAAGTGGGTCACTTCTTAAGCAACTAAAATATTATCATGAAGTCTCACGAAATAAAAATATTATCATGAATACTCCTCTCGAAATGAAGGATGAGTTCTCAATAATAATCAAATTATTCAAGAAAGATTTAATACTAGAAGTTAACAACTTAGATAAAAGTCTACATACCACATTACTAGGTTAATTGGATGTTGACATGGGAGTATTTAATTTGCTACAATCACTTATGAATCTTGTTGACCTTATGGTATTCTCCACATCCACTATATTATCTCATAGCTTTTAACCTAGCCCACTCAAATATGACAGCTCATGAGCATTCCTTGGACAAAGTTAAAACTGTTTCAAGGTACTTTTCTTCATTACCAAAGAATACATTAAAAGGGTTAGTTACCAGTTGTAAGACACTTAATGTCATAGTTCCCTATACATGAAGGGTTATTTTATGTACTAGTACTTATTTTAATATTATAGGGCTAGAAATAAGTTTAACACATGATTTATATTGGCATAAGCTTTTTAAGGTCTCTCTAAAACTTTGTACATCTTAGATGATTCCTTGAGTGGTGAGACTTTTGATTCAGTTTTGAATCTTTATTTAATTTCCTTAAGATGATGAATTTTTTGTATCCTCTTGTGATATTAAATTTGATGATGAGCTATTTTTATTTATTTTATGCAAGCTCTATCTTGAGTTTGTTATTTTTCAATCCAAAGAAATTTCAGTAAAACAACTATGCATCCTGTTGTTTGTTTTCTCGAACTTCATTCTATCTTTCCACTTTCCCGGTATCAATTTGGTATCAGAGCTAAAGGCTAAAGATCATGACATAATGGAATGAAAAAATAGTGTGTGAAGGTATTAGCTGTTGGGCAGATGGCCTAGGTTCAGCCCATAATGGGCTTTAGTGAAGCCCACAGCCCAGAACCTCACTTATATTAACCTAAAACCTAGATTATGGGGCTAAGGGTTGAGAAAAGAGAGCAGCGACGGCTAAAAACGTGGGTGAGAGAAAGTAGATTGCAGATTGATAGTAAAGGCCAAAAAATAAGAGATCCAGGAAAGGGAAGAAGACAAGTACAGGAAAAGACTATTCTCAATCATTCATATCTCAGGTTAGATCAGTTTGTAGTGGATTATTACTTGATCTCTTGAGAAGGTTTTGGATATTGTGCTTAGTATTATAGTCCTTGTATCCCTGTGATTCTCTTGTAGCTGTTGCTTTTAGGCTTGGGCAAGAAGCCTTGAGATCTATATATTCATTATTTTGATAGTGGATTTTCTCTGGCTTGTCCCATGGTTTTTACCCTTCGAGTTGAAGGGGTTTTCCACGTAAATCTTGGTGTTCATCTGATTATGATTTTTGTTTGATTCTGCTGTGTATGACGGTCTGCTAGTACTTGTTCGTATATAAAGTTTATTCCTGTTTTATTCTCATCATTAGCCATGAAGATAATGTTGAATCTTTGAGGTTGAAGCTGCAAAGATTGCTACATAGTTTATAAGAAAAAGATAAAATCGTTGAAGAACTTCGAAGCAAAAATAATTAGCATGAAAATGATGCCCAAATGTATGGTTCAGATTACGCCTTCTTACGCAAGGGAGTTTGCAAGATTTCAGGAAAGGCATAGATACCAAGATGAGTGGCAATACAAATATAACCTAAAGTTGGACATTTTAGAGCTTGAAGGTAGAATCAATGTTGATAATTTTATTTATTGGATTAATATGGTCGAAAGAATATTTGATTTTCATGAACTACCCGAACAAAAGAAAGTAAAGTTTATGACACTCAAACTCAGAAAGAATGTATCTTTTTGGTCGAAAAACCTAAAGAAGCAAAAAAAATATGAGAGGAAGAGTAAGATCGTGACATGGGAGAAAATGAAAAGTGAGTTGAAAAGAAAATATTTACCTAACAACTATAGGCAAGAGATATTTCTCAAAATCTATAAAAATAGTTTTCGATATAGGGTGAAAGATGGTTATACGAGAAGAAAAATTCTAAGCCTACTCTCCAAAGTAAAGTATTATCGAAGGGGCAATAAAAGGGTGAAGGATCAGTCAACATCAAACTACCATCTAATTCTTCTACACCTAATGGTCGAAAATACTTTAAGTGTCATGGTTTTAGGCATATTGCTTCAGAATGTCCAACAGGATGATTGTTACATTAGTTGAAGAACATAGTAAAAAAGAAGGAAATAAAGTCACTGACGAACCAAAATACGATGATGATGAGGAAGATGTTACTTATGTTGATCATGATTTATCTATTATGTTACAACGTAGCTTACAAATATCATATACGGCTGAGGATGAAAGTTGGGTGAGAAAGAATGTGTTGCATACCAAATGTACCTCTTATGATAAGGTATGCTTGGTGATCATTGACAATGACAGCTTTGAGAATGTGGTATCTATGGAGATGGTGCAGAAGCTAAAGTTGGACACAATCTCTCATTTACATCCTTACCAATTATGTTAGTTACAAAAAGAAAATGACATCAAGGTAACTAAAATATGTTTAGTTCTATTTTTTATTGATAAATTTTATAAAGATGAAGTATGATGTGATGTTGCTCCTATGGATGATTATCATTTGTTGTTGGGCAGACTTTAGTATTATGATAGGTGTGTATTGTATGATGGCTATAAACATACTTAATTCTTTTAAAGTACATAAAAATAAGATTATTTTAGCTCCATTACAACCTTCTAAAATCAATGTACTAAAGAAGGAAGTTAGTGTTTTTATGTCCTATGGTGAATGCAAGAGTGAATTGGAAAGGGGTAATCATATTTTGACTTTGGTAGTCATAGAAGAGAATGAACATCACAAAGAGTCGCCGACAAACATAAAACCAATCCTGGAGGAGTTTCAAGACATTATACTGGAAGAGATTTCACATGATCTTCCACCATTGAGAGCCATCCAACATCATACTAATCTTATTTCGAGGGCTATCCTACCTAACAAGGTAGCCTACAGAATGAGTCCCAAGGAGCATGAAGAACTTCAAAGGCAAGTATATAAGTTGGTGAAAATGGATTAATTCGAGAGAGCATGAGTCATTGTGTTATTCCAGCCTTATTGGTGCATAAGAAAGATGGTTTCTTGGAGATTGTGTAGACAATCGTGTCATCAACAAAATCACTATTGATTATCATTTTTCCATTCCAATGTTAGATGATTTACTTGATCAATTATATAGTGCTTTTATTTTCTCTAAAATTGATTTGAGGAGTGGTTATCACCAACTAAGAATGAGGCTTATTTGTAAAGTAATATCGAGTGTCATTTGACAAAAATAAGAAGTCAAAATTTAGGTTTGTACACTCCATTGCCAGTGCCTAATGCTCCATAAGAGGATGTGAGTCTTGATTTTGTCTTGAGACTATCAAGAACTCAAATAAATAAAGATTCTATCATGGTTGTTATTCATAAATTCTCAAAGATGTCTCACTTTGTTCCATGCAATAAATCAAATGATACATATAATATTACTGATTTGTACTTCAAGGATATCATTAGATTGCATGGCATTCCAAGAATTATGGTGTCTAACGAGACTCAAAATTTCTTAACCATTTTTGAAAAACTCTATGGAGGAAACTGAGTACATCTTTGAATTTTAGTAGCTCTTATCATCCGCAAATCGATGAGCAAATAGAGGTAACAAACAAAAGCTTAAGAAATTTACTTAGAAGCTATGTTGGTAAGAACATTAAGCAATGAGATCCTATTCTTCCATAAATTGAGTATGCTTACAATCGTTTCATGCATCATAGCATTGGTAAGAGTCTGATAGGACCCTAGGGTTCTATCGTGGAGGAATAGGGTGGAAAGGGATAAACGATCTCTTTGAGGGGATAGGGCCTCCTAGATCACTTCGAGGGGATCTGCCTCCTAGATCACTTCGAGGGGATCTGCCTCCTAGATCACTTCGAGGGGATCTGCCTCCTAGATCACTTCGAGGGGATCTGCCTCCTAGATCACTTCGAGGGGATCTGCCTCCTAGATCACTTCGAGGGGATCTGCCTCCTAGGGTTTTGCCTTTTGGCTAAAATTAATACTTCTTATTCATTCATTATGGAAAAGGGTTTACAACCTTATTTATAAGGCTTTACCAAGAGTCTCACTAATCTTTGACTCTTGATAGACTCCTAACTGAAAATAATAACGAACTCAATCCTAACTGAAGATAAAAACCACTCAATCTACTCATAACTGACTCGATAAGATTCACCCGACCCATAACTGACTCTAGCTAACATGACTCACCTGAATAAATGGACCTGACTTAGCAAGGGTCCTAACAGACCCCACTTCAAATCAGCCTTGTCCTCAAGACTGAGCAGCATCAGGCTTCGGGGGTACTTCGATCCAGAATATTTACCATGCGTCATAATCTTTTGATCAATCAAATTATGTCTCCACTTTGTGTAAGCAATAGGTCGGCCTTTTGGTGCAGTCGTCATTGAAGTCTTGTGAGGAAGTCTCTTCATTCGATGGTTAGTGGTAGTATCATGTCTTTTTTTGGAGATCACCACTTTGAAGTCTTCCTGGGGCATGAAAAAGAAATCGATAAATAGTTGTGTTACCTTTAAGCACCTCCTATCACAAATTAGGATTCGCTCATTAGCAATCTTGTCTTCAAATTTAGCACAGCCTTCGAGATCAGACTATATTATCAATTTTTGATTCCTCCTTAGCTGGTTCAACCGTCAGAAGTTTGTCATGGCCTTCATATTCGAGCTCCACATTGTCAGTTTTTATTTCCTCCTTAATTATCTCAACCGCCAGAAGCTGCTCTTGTTTGTGATTATCTATGTTGACCACATTGAAGTCCTATCTATTGAAGCTTATATATCGGCGAATGTCCATAATGATTTTTCTTTCATGTACACTAGCAAATGATACGGTTGCTATCATGATGTGGGGATGACGAGCTTTAACTTCGCGCTAAATCTCAAGAGCTTAAATATGCTTTGGTACTCCTGTACTGTAGAAGTCTGACGAATTTTGACGAGTTGTCCATTAATGTTCTTGTACTCCGACGGTCCAAAGCGACTCAAGAGCTCTCTCTTGAAATGTCCCCATAAAGGGACTCTGTGATAGGTCTTGTATAAATCATACCACTAGATCACATCACCTTCAAGTTGTGTGGAAGCAATCTCTACCACTGATTCCTCCAGAGTCCTGTGAAAATGAAAAAACTTTTCAGCACGTGAGATCCAACCGATTAGGTCTCCATCTTCCCATCTAGGAAACTTCATCCTCATTCGTGTGTATCTTGTGTCCTGCATGTGGTCATACTTTTCGTATCGACCCCCTTTGAAACTTTCACCATGTTGAGTTTTGTTGGGACTCTTTGATCAGCTTCTTCTAATTTCACGGAGGAGCTCTTAAAATTCATCTTCCATGTGAGCCTCGCAGGCTTTAAACCTTGCATCAAGTGCATCATCTGTAGTCATCGCGTAGGATTATAGTTCAGTGATATTCAGTCTTCCTTTTTTTTTTTTTTTTTGCTAAGTGGCAGCAAATACGATTGTGGCAGAGGGAAGAAGATGAAGGCTGGCCGGTGGTGAGGAGGAGATCGCAACGGGTGACCGTGGTGAGGATAGTGACGATCGACGGGAGGAGGCAGCAAGCGTCCGACAAGGGCTACGGTAGTGGATGGGGGTGGCTGGGCGACGCTGGATCTGCAGGAAGGTAGGGTCAGCAAGGGAAAAAGGGGCTGTGAAGGCTGCGGCTGGCAGCGAAGGAAGGAAGAGGGCAACGATAGTCCGGTGAGGGTTGCGACAGCGGGAGAGCAGCGGGGTCCGGCCGGTGGTTGCGACAGCGGGAGAGCAGCGGGGTCCGGCCGGTGGTTGCGACTGAGAGCAAGGGAGTCAGCGGCTGAGGCGGCGCTGGCCGGTGGCAGGAGCAAGGGGGAAAGAAGGGGGCTGTGCGCGAGTAGAGCAGCGACCGAGGGTGCAATCGGCTATCGTTGAGGAGGGAGAAAGGGGATGGTGGCTGACGAAGAATGACAGCGGTTGGCTGCAACTGCGGATAGACTACGCGACGAGAAATAGAGGCGGCACGACTGGGAGCAGCGGGCTGCAGCCGTAGATCTCGGATGGGTCGAGGAAGAGGAAGCAACGGCGACAAGGATGGCAGGGGTGAGGGCTGCTGCAACAGGGTTACAGCGGCTGTAGTGGGAGATGGCAGGGATGGCTGACGGTGATGAAGAAGTGGGGAGGAACTACGGTGGCCGGCGGAGGAAGAAGCAACCGAGGGAGAGGAAGGAGGTTGTGGCGTCAGTGTGACGAGCGCCCAGCGATGGTTGCGGTTGTGGGTTGGGCGGCGACTGGCAGAGGGAGATGGGGCAGCAACAGAGGTGGCGCTGGCCGACAACAAGAGCAGGGGAGATGGGGCAGCAGCAGAGGCGACGACAGATGAGGGAGGAGAGATGGGGTAGCAGCAGAAGTGCCGGCGACTGATGAGGGAGGAGAAGGGGGAAGGTGTGCGGGTGGAGCAGCGGCGGTGGTGGAAATGTAGGGGGAGGAAGAGATGGCCGGCGGGTGATATTTCAATAAGATGGCCAATATGATGATGATGGCAGCGACGACGATGTTGACCACGATGGCGACGGTGATGACGATGATGAGTGGAGTGACTGCGGAATCACAATAGGAATGCCGAGGATCTCTGCTCTGATACTAACTGGTAGGACCTTAGGATTCTATCATGGAGGAAGAGGGTGGAAAATGGGATAAACGATCACTTCGAGGAGATCGGGCCTCATTGATCACTTCAAGGGGATCGACCCTCCTAGGGTTTCTGCCTATCATTCATTCATTATGGAAAAGGATTTACAACCTTATTTATAAGGCTTTACCAAGAGTCTCACTAATCTTTGACTATTGATAGACTCCTAACTGAAAATAATAACAGACTCCATCCTAACTGAAGATAAAAATTACTCAATCTACTCATAACCGACTCGATAAGATTCACTCGACTCATAACTAACTCTGGCTAACATGACTTAACCTGAATAAATGAACCCGACTTAGCTAGGGTCCTAACAGAGTCCTTTTGAGATTGTTTATGATGCTAATCATACTGGTCTTTTAGACTTAGTCCTTCATTCTACAACTAAGCAATTCAATGGAGATGATGATGAGAGGATTAAGCAGATAAAAAAGTTACATGACGATGTTAAAGCAACCATCGAGCAACAAAATAAAAGGTACATACGAGCAACTAACAAACACAGAAAGCATATGAGGTTTAATGTGGGTGAATTCGTCTGGATTCATCTAAAGAAGGAGAGGTTTTCGCCAAGTAAATTTGGGAAGTTGAAACCAAAGATTGATGGTCCATTCAATGTGCTTAAAATAATTTATGAGAATGCTTATGAGATCGAGCTACGTGAAGATTATGGGGTATCATCAACATTCAATGTGGTTGATTTAAATCCTTATCGTGGTGATGAAACAAATAAAGACTTAAGAAAAAGTCTTTTTCAACTAGAGGAGACCGACACGAGAGTGTCTAATTTGCTATAATCAACACTTATGGATCTCGTTGATCCTATGGTATTCCCCACAGTCCACTATATTATTTCAGAGCCTTTAACCCAGCCCATTCAAATATGACAACTCATGAGCATATTCCTTGAAGTTAAAACGGTTTCATTGTGCTTTTTTTCATAACCAAGGAATGCATTAAAGGGGTTAGTTACTAATTGTAAGACACTTAATTTCATAGTTTCATATGCATGAAGGATTGTTTAATGCACTAATACTTATTTTGATATTCTAGGGCTAGAAATAATTTGATCACTTGATTTGTATTCGTAGAAGCTCTTTGGAGTCTCTCTAAAACTTTGTATCTCTTAGATTTTTTTTTTGAATGGTGAGTTTTTTATTCAGTTCTGTATCTTTGTTTAATTTTCTTGAGGTGATAAATTTTTTGTATCATCTTGTGACATTAAATTTGATTAAATTTGATGGTGAAATATATTTATTTATTTTATATAAGTCCTATCATTTATTTATTTTTTTACCGAAATAAATTTTTACAAATACAACTCTTCATGTGGTTTGTTTAAGATTGATACTAAATATTGGATTTGAGGAAATGTTTGAACGCCTGAACTTAGGGTCATTCTAAATTTCTTGTGGAGGGAAGAATATTATATATATATATATATATATATATATATATATATAATATAACTGAAGTTGAAAGAACATCTATGGACCATATATAACATTAATTATCAGCAAGTCAGATAAAAGCAATATTGTCAAAAAAAAAAAAAAAACAAATAGTTAGGTGTGGTCAATTTCTTTGCACTTCTAATTATTGCATTTATGTTTCATCTTTCTTTGATGTGCGCTCTAATTTGAATATCAGAATTCTTTAAGAAAAACTTAAATTTCATCTAGATAAATTAATATCTAATGTATATATAATTTTAAACATATATAAGGTAGATGCAGTGTTATACAAATAATATTTCTATCAAGATATTCTAGTGGTTAGTGTATTATTATTACGTGGGGAGTTTAAGTTCTAACTCATATTTCTAGTGACTTGCACATTATTTGATGTAATGAAATTTTTTTTTCTGTTTTATTTTTTAAGATCAAGCGATAGCTCAGACAAAACAAAAAAGAGACATAATTGATGGATTTAGAAACTATAATATCTCATTGACGGGTTTAAGTGACAAAGGAAGATAAAGATAAGATATGTAATCTCTCAACTATGTCAAGATATTATATTATCATTATAGTTTATATTATCATTATAGTTTATCGTTATCGTGTCCTTAGGATGTACTATCTATTTATAAGCGAGAATAAAGGTCAATGATAAGTAATTAGGAGAGTTACTCCCACACGGACATCTCCTTAAGAATCATACCTTAATTGGATTTTCTTTCTATTGACTAATAATCATAATCGGAATCTAATTATATTCATAATATATCTTAATTAATTAAATAAGATCATATAATATAATAGAACCCACATCTAAAACTTCACTTCTAACACCATATTGATATGTAGCTTAAGGGTTTCGGAGATGGAAGACTTTTTCTAGTTAGAGCACATCAAAATGGAGAATGTGGAGGCGAATGTTGAATTATATACCCATCAAAAACATACTACGATATTAAAATCACAAACATTTTATTGGAAATGAACATTTGAGAAAGAAATCCAAATGGACAGATGAATTAGTCATCGACTTATTTTCCAATATCAATGATCAAATAAGTGGATGTTGCATGAGATGAGATGAGATAATGATGGTGTCGAATAAGAGAGAAGATGAATGGAATGAAACAAGAGAAAGATTTCATTCTATCAATTATCTATAAGAGATCATGTATGGGCTCGGCCGTGTTAGATGTGGGCCGGTCAAATGTCTGTTAAAAGATCCAAATAATCCAACTATGCCGGCATTGCACATTCGACTGACCATTGGAACTATAAATACTATTTTCACAGCACTATTCTATCAATTATTGTTGAAAAATATAATGATGTTTTCCTTTCCCTTTTTTTTTTTTTTTTTTTTTTTTTTTTTTTTTTTTGTGTTTGTGTTTTTGACAGACATGCAAAGATTGTCATAATTAAAGTCGAACGATACACTTGGGGTTTCATTATGAGATCGAGATCTCCGGCCCACTGTTTCTACTGGTATCGCTTCATGTCGTTTGTAATTAGGGGATCTGATGTTTAATTGGTGTACTTCAATTTTATTCTTCTTATTTAGTTTTCTTCCAGTATTATGGTTCAATTTAAATTACATATAGGTGTAAACTGAGTTGAATAATGATAGGATATATCTTGGCCCATTTGACGAAGACCGATAGATCACCATAGTGGCGGCGCAAACTAGGCACCTCTAACTCAGCTTAGATTGAGACCTCGTGATTGGAAGCTGCTATGTCCCGTAGTTCAAGAATCATTAAAAGATATGATATGTCTCAAACGGTCCATCCTATCATTCAAGGAACATGACAATACACGACATAGTCCAGGCGACATCGACGCCAAGATATGGTCCAACCATTTGATGGAGCCAACACGCATTAACATCCATATACGATGACATTGTCGATCATCAAATATCTTCGTACGATAGCCCCCTATCCCCCCTGGTGTAGAGAGTAAAAAAGCCACCTCGATAAATAGTATTGGAGGGGAAAAAACACACATACAAACGAGACTACGAAGAAGAGATCCTCGAGAGCTCAACCTCTCAAACTGACATAATTATCAAAGGGGCTGAGTCGGAAGGACCCTTCGTCTGACTCTAGCCTTTTTTTTTTTTGTAGGACGCAACCGACGAGGAGGAGGAGCCAAACTGGAGATCCTGCCTACAGCGAAGCCTTCATTCCTTTACGCCATTTCTAGGAGTGTTTGAACTACATGAACGCGTTTGTACACTAAGATCAGACTAAGCCGAGACGTGGCCATGAGCTCCATGTAAGGAATGACAACAAAAAATAATGAATATTAGATAAAATAAAATTTGGTAGTATTATACCAATTTATATTCGATAGATAGTCATATTGTTGATCGACTAGGCTTCTAGAAAAGGAGCATATCGGATCGAGTCGATGATTAAGTTGATCGAATTTTTTTTTTTTTGACACAATCGATGATCTTTTGATCATAAATCTTGGTAAGAATATTGTTCGAATTAAGGATAATGTTTAGAATATTCTTTATGCATGAGGTGGACGGGGAATGGACACATTCGCCCTCACTCCTATCAACAAACACTGTTCCGACATGTGCGTCGGTGAGCCGTACATAGGCGCTTCCATATTGGATACAGCGTTGATTTAATGATGCATTCGGATTGATTCCTGCGGTGCAACATGTAATCATCCGTCTCGGTCACGCCGGCGTACACGAGCCAATCTCACAGGACAACGGATGAGGTGAGGAGGAGGAAGCCGTGCACGCCCCTGCTGCCGGCTGCCGGCTTCCCCAGACGTATCATGGCGCCATCGTCTTCCTCGCCCAACACCGCCATGTCCATGGGCCCCGCCACCCGCCGGGCCTGCCTCCTTGTCTTCTTCCTTGCGCTCTCTCTCTCTCTCTCTCTCTCTCTCTCTCTCTTTCCCTGCCATGGGAGGCAGCAGGTGCTGTACCGCCGGGGCACGCCCCCCCTCTGCTTCGAAGGCAATGCCAGCAACAGTGAGTTAATGCTACTCCTCAGACGTCAGAACGCGTAGCAGTCTCTTCTCGAGTGGCATCGCCATGGAAGCAGGTCAAAGTTGTTGCTTGTCATCTTCCACCGGTCTTTGCTCCGTCGAATTTAGCCCGACGGTGCCTTCTTCAGACAAGGATCCCCGGTTGGGACGACCACCCTGCTCGCCTCCTCTTTACCTCTGCTTCTGTCATCGTTTGTCAAGCGGTCAGCTCCTCGGGAGTAGCCATGCTCCATGTTACCTGACTTTTCTCTTTCGTCTCTGTCTCTCTCTCTCTCTCTCCCCAGCATTTGATGAGCAGTCTCAGATCCTCCAACAGCAAACGTGCTCTGTGCTTCCTCGACTTTTCCTTTTCATCTCTCTCTCTCTCTCTCTTTCTCTCTCTCTCTCTCTCTCACACACACACACACTCGCACACATCATATGCTTTGCCATTGTCGAGCTGAAAGCCACTGCACCATGCCAAAAGCCATGGCATGCACCCATCTTTCAGATGACACCAGTAGTCCGTCCTCAGCTTTTATTGGGAGAAGTTAGCAGCAGCTCTTGCAACACAAAGATTCTTGGCAAATGAGGTGCATTGTCATGGAAGATGCTCGTCTCTCTCTCTCTCTCTTACACACACACACACACACACACACACAAACAGCAACAACGACATCACGTTTACATTAATTGCGGCGGACTCTCAAAGCATTCGCGACGATTAACGTGAATGGAAGCCGTAGGATGGCTTCGCCTGCTCGAGCATCTGCACCACCTCTCTCATGGTGGGCCGCTCGACGCTGTGCTCTTGGACGCAGAGCATGGCCACGAAGAACACCTGGGTCGCCTCTTCCAATGGGACATTGCTGAGCCATGGGTCCAATATCCTCACCACCCCTTCCTTGCTCCAATTCGTGCTCATTCTTGTCCACTGCACGAGGTCCAATCCTTCCTCCCCGAAGTCGCCCACGGGTCTCCGCCCGGTGATCAACTCCAACAGAACCACACCGAAGCTATACACATCGCTCTTCTCGTCCACCTTGAGAGTGTACGCGTACTCTGCATGTAAAGTAGAAGAGATTAAAAGGCGATCAAAACCCCGGTGATAGCTTTCGTGTGCTCGCTAGCAGGTGGCCCTGCACAAAACGTAAAGCATGGATACCGATCGAGGGCCATAAGAGAGACTCTGTTTGGGATCCCGAGCTTGCTATTTATCGAATGATGGATCTGGTCAAAAGGGAATGCCAGATTGTGTTGAAAGCTAACACTTAGCGAAGGAAAAGAGGTTTGCAAAAGCAGCCACCGGTGCGCTGTCTTTGAGGAATTGGGACCTCGGTGCTATCTTCCTCAAAGTAGCCACCGGTGCAGGCAGATAAAGCAGTTCACTGCTTGGTGCTTTGAACCATCTGCTGCTGAGTTCATCTTCTTCAGCAAAATAGTTTGCTGCAGAACGAGAACAGTAGGAAGCGTATATGTATGATCGGTGAGGTTATGTTCTACTTCACCTCCATCCCCCGCCAACTCTTCCTAGTTCCTTAGCTGTGACAAGCTAGAACAGAGTTAAGGATGCGGCAGAATTGTTGTAAGCAGTAGTAGTAGTAGTAGAAGAAAGTACCGGGGGCGATGTAGCCGTAGGAACCGGCGATGGCCGACATGCACTCGGAAGCTCCCGCGTCCCTCAGGTACTTGGCGAGGCCGAAATCTGCGACATGAGCTTCGAAGTTGGCATCCAACAAGATGTTATTGGACTTGACATCCCGGTGAAGTATCGGCGGGCGGCAGTCGTGGTGCAAGTAGCACATCCCCTTCGCGGCTTCTATGGCGATCCGGAGCCTCATTTGCCAGCTGAGATATCCACCTCTCTTTCCATGGAGCAGCTCCCCCAAGCACCCATTGGGCATGTACTCGTACACCAGCAGATTGCACTCCTTGTTCGAGCAGAAGGCGAGCAACCGCACGATGTTCCGGTGCCTGATCTTGCCCAGCGTCTGTATCTCCGCAGAGAATCCATTGTCATGGGTCGATCCCTTGCTGATCCCAAGCAGTCGCTTCACCGCGACCTCTTCGCCGCTCGGCATCGTCCCTCTGTACACGATTCCTGCTCCTCCTCTTCCTATGATGCAGTTGTCTTTGAGGCATTCGACGATGTCTTCGCTCTCGTACTCTAGCTTCTGGAACGCCGTCAGCTTCCATGATTTCGAGTTCCTCTTCATCATCGACCGCGTCTTGATGGCCACTGTGACGGCGAACGACACGGAGCATATCAAGAGGCCGAGTGCAAGCAGGAGCTTGGATCTTCCACGGAGCTGCGACTTGAAGCTTTGGTGTTGGTCGGACTGGAATTGGGAACTCGCCGAAATGTTGCAGGGGCTCACAAGAATCGATCCACATAGCTGCGGGTTGGCAAGAAAAGATGAAGCGTTGAAGTAGGCGAACTGCCCGGACTCCGGCACTCTGCCGGAGAAGTCGTTGTGCGAGAAGTCGGCAGAGGTCAGGCTCTTCATGCTTCCGATCTCCTTCGGAATGCTTCCATTCAACTGGTTCCATGAAACATTCAGATAGTTGAGTATCCTTGTCTGCGAGAGTCGGGACGGGATCGGTCCGGAGAGCTGGTTTTGGCTCAAATCCAGGTAAGTCAGCAAGAAGCAGTCGCCGATCTCAGGCGGAATTCTTCCGGTGAAGTTGTTCTTGCTCACATCCACCTTGAGGACGTGCTTTAGAAGGCCAATCTGAGGGGGTATCTCCCCTGTGAACTGGTTGCCGCTGAGAAGAAGAATCTGCAGCGCGGAGAAGTTGCCGATGGAGGCCGGAAGAGGTCCGGAGAGCCGGTTGTTGGATAGATTCAGCTGGCCGAGCCTTTCGGGCCTCTTCGCGGGTTCTTCCGCCATCGTGCCGGTGAGATAGTTGTTCTGCAGCTCCAGCAGCGAGAGCTCCGGCAGGTAGAGGAAGCCCCGGGGAATGGCCCCAGTCAAGTAGTTCTGCCCCATGCGGACCCGACCCAGCGTCGTGCACTCGCCGAGATCGTCCGGCAGCGGACCGAAGAGGAAGTTGTTGAGCAGGATCAGAATCTCCAGCTTCCTCCCGGAGCAGAGAGCTCGGGGGACTAATCCAGTGAGCTTGTTGGTGGAGAGATCGAGCTCGCGAAGCACGCCGTTCCGTCCGAGGTTCGGAGGGATGACGCCGGTGAAGTTGTTCTGCCACAGCTTCAGGACCTCCAAATGGGGCAGCTCGGCGACGAACACTGGGATCTCTCCATGGAACCGATTGATGAACATGTGCAGCAGCTTGAGCTCCCGGAGAGCCGAGAACTCTTGCGGGATCTCGCCGGTCAGCGCATTGTTCGAGATGTCGAGGTATCTCAGGTTGCTCAGGTTGCCAAGGTGGGGAGGGACGGTGCCGGTGAGCTGATTCGTTTGCAGGAAGAGGGTGTCGAGCTTCGTGAGGTTGCCCAGTTGGTGCGGGATTCCGCCCTCCAACCCACAGCTGGAGAGGTCGAGATGGACTAGATTGTCCAACCTCCCGAGCTCGGCCGGAATCCCGCCGTCGAACTCGTTGTAGTAGCCCAGGTAGAGCTGCTCCAGAGTGGTGAGATTGCCGAGCTCGGGGGGTATGCGCCCGCCCAGGTCATTCCCAGCCAACGAGACAAAGCGTATAGCCCGGAAGCCACCGTAGGCCGCCGGGATGGTGCCGGAGAAGTAATTCCCACCAAGATCCAGATGGCGGAGCATCGGGAGTCCTGTGATCGCGACCGGGAGAGACCCGACGAAGTCATTGTTGTAAGCATCCAGTACTTCAAGTCCCATCATTCCGGAGAAGCTCCAGTCCATGGTGCCATTGAAATGGTTGTTGGAGATGTTGAGATACCTGAGTCCGGGGAGCTCGCTGACACCGGGAGGGAACTCACCGGAGAAGCTATTACCGGAGACGGAGAGGGAAGCGAGGCTCTTCAGCTCCGCAATGGCGGGTGGCAGGAAACCTGAGATGTTGAGGTTCGACACGTCGAGCTCGATCACTGAGCGCCGGGCGTCGTCGCACCGGACGCCATTCCATGCGCAGACAGCTGCATGGTTGGAGAAGCTCCAGCTGCGGAAGAAGTCGTCCGAGGTGTGGAAGGACTGCTCTATGGAGACGAGGATGGAGGCTTGCTTTCTGAGGGACGAGCGGGGGGGGGAGCTCAAAGCAGTGGAGCAAGGAAAGGTGAGGAGGAGGAGGGAAGCGGAGAGACAAAGGAAGAGCTTGGAACCAAGAGCAGCCATAGAGATCTATCTGGACTAAGGGGAGGAGGAAGGAGGGATTCAAAGGGTATGCATATAGAAATGGAGATGGGTGGTGGTGTGGCGTTGTTCCTGTCTTTGTTGCGCTTCTCTTTTTTTTTCGAAAGGAAAAGCGAAAGCGCTCGAGTGCAATTAAAAGTAGATAAGTGAGGACGGACTATTGTTGGAGCAGCGGCGCCGGTCATTTGGTGAACGTTGTTCCTCTGCATGAGCACACACTTTTTGGCTCACCAAATTCCTCGCTTGCTCTGTCGCTCCTCTGCAGGCTGAGCCGAACACTGTAGCCCACACCTCGTCGGTTGCTGTGGAAGCTTCATGTGCAGCACAGCAATCTCTCCATCCCCTGCAACCATTTCAAATCAACAGTTGAGAGATTACCCACATTCTTATAAACCAAAGTTGCTAGGGACTGCATTGTTCGTTTTGTGTATTCACCTTTAATATGGCTCTGCAGCATGCAGATCATGATCATTTAGATAACCTGGACAGTCGAATAATATTCCGCTCTCAACTTGAGCGGTCAATCTTGAAAGCATACAACTGTGAGTGTATCAGACACATGTTCATCCACAAGCTTAGTGGTTTCTTTTACATCAGCATAGCACTACAATACAAGGAAAACTCTGTGTTTTAACAGTTCGAACGAAAGCATTGCCCGAGGCAAGAATTCTCTGATACTACTAAAACATGGTGTCCAAAGTACTATTTTATTTATGACTACAAGTCAAACAATCCACTGATCCAAGCCTTTCCATAATTGTCTCATTATCTGAAACTAAGACTAACTCTTATCCTTTAGGTCAAAAACCTGTTCTTTTCTTGAGAGGCAAACACACAATGATTAAAGACTACACACAGGGAATCCTGAAAGCAGCAAATGACAGATGGGGTCTTTAACATCATTCCAAAACAAAAAAACTGATCCACCAGCAATGAGGAAATAAAGTAGAAAAGAGACTCAGATGGGCCATTCAGAACAAGCACCTTTACATTTGAGTCACTAGATCATCAATTTATAATAAAATTGACATCTATCGATGTCCACTCTGACAATTATGCACGATTAACAACAACAGTATTGTCTATCAACCAGAGAAAAAATTCTCACTGCGCATCCCAATGCATTGAAGTCCTCTGTTGGAGCCCACAAACACAATACAAAATCAAACTGATTAAAGTAACCCCATGCGATGTGTCACCATCCTCATCCACATTTAGTTATTTTCTACTATGACCCCTCATCTGATCTAATACCTGCCATGATCCTACATGAGGGGATACTACCCATTGATTTGATAGGCATAAACCACTTACCCACGATACTAAAAGCTAAGTTAATAGTGATAGATTCATTTGACCCTCATAAACCAATCCAATTCTTCTCCGACATCAGATGTAGGACTACGCCACAATGTCATAGAAACAAGTCAATCATTTGCCTCATTCTTGTTGTTCTTGTTGCCACCATGTAGACCATTAGGTGTTATTTTCTTTCCTGTAACCATATCCCACAAGCAAATCAATTCATCACGACTGATTCAAGTATATAAGGTGGCGTGGCATTCCTCAGAGGGCCTAATTAACCCTCTCAGATGATGGATGCTGTTTGATCTCAGTAGTACCCCTTCTGTATCCAATCCTGTTCTTCCGCAATTCGATTACAAGGAGGCCATGGCTAAGGTCTTGTGCAGCCAAGCTCACAGCCGGTGCCACTGGAAACAACAATGGTTGGCCTGCTATGTTTAAAAGTGTATCTCAGTTTCCTGAATTCTTGAAAGGGGTTGTACCATACACAAGCCTGTACAGAAATATGCTAACGGTCCAACAATTCACTATACTACAATGATCCTCTCCTCAGATATCTTCAGCAGCCAAATACTCATTCATCCCAAGGAATGACATCGAGTGTGCATCTATTGGCTCTGCCATCAATTCCAAGGGAGCTCAGCACCCAAAGCCAAAGTCCAATTAGGATTTATTGATCTTCCCAGGGAGTACGCAAACAAACACAGGATTCAACATTGCACTATAGTTTTCTCCAAATAATTCTTTGGGTGCGAGAACTATTTCCTGCATGGATAGATTAAATTCTGACTGATTTCAGGGTGTTGAAGGAGCACTACTGTGAGCCCGTAACAAGGCAAATTTAGATACTTTTATGCTGCCATCATCTCTAACAAGCACATTCGCTGGCTTCAATTCCTTATATATAGTCTTCCAATCAAGTGCAATTATTCAATTGCAACCAATGGTTCTGAAGCATAAAAGCTGTACAACACAAAACATATGCATAAGAAATGTCTCAATGTACTAAAGCCATTGATTAAGTCATAGAAAAACATGAATTCAAAGGAGTTCTGGGAACATCTAAACTTACTTTCCAGAGACTTAAGTTACCAAATGCAAAATCAGTGATTACATTGCATAGACCAACATTTACGTCTGGACAAACTAAATAACAATACTGCAATTTTTTTCTTAAATTAGTGATGTTAGCATCTGGCATTGGTGTTAGTGCAAATACAGATATGCAAGATCACTTGCCACATTTTCATTCACAATCATATCCTTATGTCTGATTCTGGTCACATTCAAGAGTTTCACTTTTTGACCGTGTTATACATTTTACATACCGAGGTTGACGTGTCGCCTCGGCTTGGTTCTGCCTGCGTACACATGGGCGCAATGAGATTCTTCATTGGCGCCCGAGGGATGTGTAGGCTCCTCGGGACATCGGTTGGTAGATTGGGAACCCAGGCGGTCGCCCCATGCTGGAGTCGACTTTTGGTCCTTGGTGGAGCTGCAGCAGCCCGGAGTCTGTTGCGATGTTCTAGGGGGAGTTGCTTATCCTCGATCCGGGGACCTTGTTTGGTTGGCCCCCGTGGGTGGAGCTTCCCTCTTTGCAAGTGCATCCTTCTGCTCCACAGCTGGCTCTCCGATCGTCGACACCTGCACCAAGGCCGTGGTCGGGGAGGGGGGGCGGCGAGGTGCCGCCTCGACTCGGCTCCTCCAACGGTCAAGTCAGCCAAGTGAATCATTCGTGTAGTATGTCTAGTGTGGGAGAAGGTTTTTTCCCTCATTTGCCTGGGCACCTTTTATACTACCTGGGGAGACAGAAGTCGTACAAGGTGGGTTAATGCGCGTGGGTGGTAGGTCGGCGCCTATATTGGACGGTGGCTGAACCCCCAACCTGTCTGCCAATTCTCACTATTGTGTTGGTTGCTTTTATTGCGTATTTGCAGTAGGCACGATCCTTCCATGGGCCGTTGTCTGAGTTAAAACAGGTCCTCCTACTGTGTAGGGGACGTACGGAAGGAAACCTCGCGATGGAGGCAAGTGATGCGACCTGGGCCTAACCCCTCGAGCGGTGATCCGGGACAGTGCTCCTTCCCGAGAGCTTGATCTGAGCTGAGTCGGTCGTGTCTACTTGGCTTTTGGAAGGCGACGTGAAAGTATACGTTGGACGAGCCAAAATATGCCCTATCATTCTCTCCCCCCCGAAATGGAGTCGTGCCTTGGGAGAACCGGGGTGCGCGGCTTGTGGTTGGGGCTTTGATTGCTTCGCAGGCTTTGTTTTGGGAGTGTTGGCTTTTGGGTCGAAATCAAAACCGGTGGGACCGGTCGGGATCTGAAGCGAGCGGGGTCAATTGGGACTTGTAGTTGGCATGAATGACCAGGTGGGGATCGTGTTCGTAAATGAGGACTTTTGTCGGTCTGGCGTAGATAGACCCTCGGAGGTTGTTTGGAACCAGAATTCCTTTGAGAGTCGTCTGGGGTTGGAGATCGATTGGGGGCTGGAAGCTTGGGAGACCTTCGTTTCCGTATTGCGGGTGAGAGCCCTTTGAGAGCTAGGTAACTCTTGAGAATCTGTTCGGGACTAAGAGCCCTTCGAGAGTTCGGAAGCTCTTGAGAATCTGTTTGGGATTGAGAGCCCTTCGAGAGCTCGGAAGCTCTTGAGAATCTGTTCGGGACCGTGAGCCCTTCGAGAGCTCGGAAGCTCCTGAGAACCTGTTCGGGACTGAGAGCCCTGTGTTCGAGATTGAGAGCCCTTCAAGAGCTCGAAAGCTCTTGAGAACCTGTTCGGGACTGAGAGCCTTGTGTTCGGGATTGAAAGCCCTTTGTTCGGGACTGAAAGCCCTGTGAGGGGGCTGAAAACCCTTGCGATCGATCGGGATCTCGCCCGAGCGATGTTGATGATAAGGGCTGAAAGCCCTTCTGATCGGTCGGGATATCGCCCGAGCGATGTTGATAACAAGGGCTGAAAGCCCTTGTGATAAGTCGGGATCTCGCCCGAGCGATGTTGATAACAGGGGAGCCGAAAGCCCTTATGATCAGTCGGGATCTCACCTGAGCGATGTTGATAACAGGGGCTGAAAACCCTTATGATCGGTCGGGATCTCGCCCGAGCGATGTTGATAACAGGGGCTGAAAGCCCTATGAAGGGGTTGAAAGGCCCTTGTGATCGGTTGGGATCTTGCCCGAGCGATGTTGATAACAGGGGCTAAAAGCCCTTTGAAGGGGCTGAAAGGCTCTTATGATCAGTCGGGATCTTGCCCGAGCGATATTGATAGCAAGGGCTGAAATCCCTATGAAGAGGCTGAAAACCTTTGTTAAGTTGAAGGTATCCCTCGATTGGACGCCGAGACGAGGAAACGTTGGGGGCTCGAGGTAATCTGTGACGTTTCACAATAACGAGGGTTTGTGTGTTGCGATTGGTCGCTTGGGCGGTTTGCTTCTTCCTTAAGTGATTTCTTTTGCTGCCTTCCTTCCGCCTATTAATTGCGGATCTTTCTTAGATTTCCGAAGCGTCACTTCATACCTGTCTCCTACAATCGAAGAGTTTTCCTAGGATGTCGTGCCAAGAACCCTGGGAACTGCGTTTTGAGCCGATCTTTATAAGCCCCGGGAGGGCTTACTGTTTCATTGGTATCTCCATGCTCTCTTATCTCCTCATCTTGATTTCCTTACGCGCTCTTCACGCGACGTTTTGATCCTCTGCCCTGTCGGAGAGGTCTGCCTGACACCCTCAAGGTGGCAGGTGGGGCGCTCCAGCGAGACCTTGGTTATGGTAAGGCTAGTTGGCCGCCCCTCTTCTTTGCTTGTCAGTTCATGACTGAGGGATCTTATCCACAACATCTTGTTTTACCTTGGGGTTCAAGCCGGGGGCCTCTACCATCTTGGTCACAGTAAGTCCATCTACCGAAGTGCACCCCCCCCCGCCCCCTTTTTTTTCTTGGATGAGCCCTGATCGGCGGTTTTTATCCACAACATCTTGTTTTACCTTCCATTTCATCCCTCGGTCATGGGGCCCCAAGAAGTTTTTTCAACAGCCCCTATGGCTGCGAGCGCTCACCCCAGTGCAACAGCCCGGATGAAGGAGGTATGGGTTTAAAAGCTTGATCTGGAGGGGGCCCTGGCAAAGGACAGGGAGGCAAAGGACCTCCCTTCGACCGGAGAAGACTCAGTGGCCAAGAGCGGGGGTTCGCTCCCTTGCTCCTTCGGAAGCGACCTCGGCATATACGGGCGTCAGCCGTCCATCGTCGGAGGTCGGCAAACCCTAAATCTAGCTGAGAGGGTTGCCTCCATGCTTCGCTGTCGAGCAGCAACTTGAACAGGGCTCCCTTTTCACTAGGATTGACAGTTTCTTTTTTATCACATGCAAAGCCTTTGTAATACGCTTGATTTGTTGTAAGTAATCCGACCCAGACTTTCCTGGCCAGTAAATGCGGATCCTTCTCTTCTACTTCTGCGTGTCGATGTCTGATGATGAGTGTGTTGCATTTGTGCTGGAGTCTTGGCTCTTCTGAACGGGGCGACATTCTCTTCTGAAACCTGGATCGTGACACCTTTTGGCTTTTATGGGACATCGAGAAGCGCTACGCGACACCGGAGTTGATCCTCGACTGACTGGCCACCATGACTTGGAGGTCGGTAGGTTACCCCGATTTTATTTGGTCTGCCCTAGTTGAGGGGGTCACATCTATTGCCCTGAGGTGGTTGGACCCAGTCTGGGCGAGGCCTCTGGAGATCGGCAGGGTTGGCTTAAGGCCTTCTGGTCAACATTCTCACTCGCGGGGAAGAGGACGAAAGTATGGCCCCTCGAACCCGGATTAGGGGTATGCATGCAGGCGACCTGCCCCGGGTAGTCTCTTAGGTCTGCATGTGATATTATGTGCTCAAGCGACGTAGGGCCCTCCTAGCGCCAAAAGAATGTTATACATTTTACGTACCGAGGCTGAGGTGTCGCCTCGACTTGGTTCTGCCCGGGTACACATGAGCGCCCAGGATTCTTCGTTGGTGCCCGAGGGATGTGCAAGCTCCTCGGGACGTCGACTGGTATATCGGGAACCCAAGCGGTCGCCCCATGCTGGAGTTGACTTCTGGTCCTTGGTGGAGCTGCAGCCGCCTGGAGTCTGTTGCGATGTTCCGAGGGGAGTTGCTTATCCTCAGTCGGGGGACCTTGTTTGGTTGGCCCCTGTGGACGAAGCTTCCCTCGTTGCAAGTGTGTCGTTCTGCTCCTCGGCTGGCTCTCCGGTCGTCGACGCCTAAACCAAGACCGTGGTCGGGGGGGCGAGGTGCCGCCCGACTCGGCCCCTCCAATGGTCAAGTCAGCTAGGTGAATCGTTTTATTTAATATGTCTAGTGTGGAATAATATTTTTTTGCTCATTTGCCTGGGCACCTTTTATACTACCTGGGGAGACAGAAGTCGTACAAAGTGGGTTAATGCGCGTGGGTGGTAGGTCGGCGTCGTACGCTGGTCGATGGCTGAACCCTCGACTTGTCTGCCAATTCTTACTATTGTGTTGATTGCTTTTATTGCGTATCTACAGTAGGCACGATCCTTTCATGGGCCATTGTCTGAGTTAAAACATGTGTCCTCCTACTGTGTAGGGACGTACGGAAGGAAACCTCGCGATGGAGGCAGGTGATGCGACCTGGACCTAGCCCCTCGAACGGTGGTCCGGGGCAGTGCTCCTTCCCAATACCTTGATTTGAGCTGAGTCGACCGTGTCTACTTGGCTTTTGGAAGACGACGTGGAAGTATATGTTGGACCAATACCATACCAATTGGTTTTTGTCGGCTTGACCAAGGACCTGTAGCTGATCTAGGACTGATCATTTTCATTTTTTTTGTTGTATTGGATGGTACAGGTCGATATACCACTCGTATTGAGTATTGTACTAGTCCCGAAAGATGTGTATGGCACCAAATTTTAAACCTTAACCATAATTCTTTTATCTTGTCATAATTTATAGTGTTTCTTCATTAAATGTGCTTTCATGACTTCGTTGATCTAGTTCACCACAAACATTTCCAACTCAGCTATCCCAAAAGTAAATGATAGTACTCATAAAAAGGATAAAAAGTAACCAACAAAGGTAATAACACAAGGAAAAATAAAAAACAGTCTAGCATCAACTTGTCTAAAGAAGCTAAAGCAGACCTAAGGTTAATTGATGATATCATCAACTAAGTTAGCTAATGATAATCGGCTATCAATTGATGCTTCATACATTCTTTTTGTGATGATTGAAAAAGTTTCTTAAAGCATTTTCACAACCTTAATTCTAATATATATTTACCTTCCCTTTTAATGCATCTACCTATATACCATTTATTTCTTTCCTTGCTCGGCCATAACAGAGCTACTATCATTTGCATCCCAAAGACAATGAGGGCAGCTCATTTTTATAGCTCGTGACCATAGCAATCAGATTTCTGCTATGAAAGGATGAATCCATATTACCATAGTAGTATCACAATATAGCCCAAACTAGCAAAAGCATGGCATTATCTTTATAGCTAAACCTTGTTCTACTTTTTCATGAGCCTTCTTTGCAAGAAAGTATAAGTTTAAGGAATGACATTGGTTAACACTTATGAAAGGATGAATCCATACTACCACAGTAGTATCACAATATAGCCAGAACTAGCAAAAGCATGACATTATCTTTATAGCTAAACCTTGTTCTACTTTTTCATGAACCTTCTTTGCAAGAAAGTATAAGTTTAAGGAATGACATTGGTTAACACTTATGATTTAATTTAGGATTCCAAACAGAAGCCAGAAAAAACATATTTGACTTATCCAAACAACTATGAACAATCTTCCATGTTCAAATTTCTCTTGTTAAAGAAAATTACCTTATAGAATTATGCACTCTAAATGAAATAGCACAGCTCAAAACAAATGTAAGATGAATCCTACTTGTAAAGATCTTGTTTCACTTAATAATGGCGAGTCCAAAGTCTTGGTTTGCACACAACTTCCTCAGTTCCTGGGACTTTGAGAACCAAGTTATTATCATGAAGAATTTAAAGAATAAGATGTAGGTAAGGATTATGGTAGATAAAATCATAAAAGGATGAAAAGGTAAAACAAAAATATGATCTAGATTTAACAAAGAGTAAACACAATAATTAAATGGTCATTTAATAATCTACATTAACGTCTGATAACAGTAACTAATTTTCACATAGTAAATTCAATCAAACAAAACATATTAATATGAATTTTCTGTTATGGGCTTCTGGTATTTCATACATTTTATAAAGCCAAAATTATGTATGTTTAATTAAAATAGAATCTCACCCATGCATTCTTCCAAGTTAAATGCTTTATCGGGTCACTTCCGATGAAGAGAATGAAGATTAGCACCACCACGATACTCCACAACCAAGGAGAAATATTTTTTCTGTCTTGAATAGGGATACAGGAATGCCGTATGGATCTGTTTGTGCCCAAAGTAGCTTATTTTCACTAATTAGGGAAGCCTTATTCATCAGCTACGTGAAGACTGCCAATGTCTCCATGACCTATGCATTTAACAAGCTCGAAGTGGCTTAAGTTGATAGGAAACCCTTTGCAATTAAAAGATGAAAGGCCTCACAGCAAAACTTAATCCTAGTATGTCACTTGATGGATGCATAAGAGTAACTATCTAAACCTTTACCTATGATCCTACTAACTCTACTGGAAGCACTGGACATTGTCTCCCCTGACCTCATGAATGATGGTATGGTTATTGTCGAGGATGAGGTAGATGTTGCCTCTGGGATCCCTACTTAGTTCTGGACTAGATAATCAGCTAGGCGAACACCTGTGCTTACCCATGGATCATTTGATAAAGTAGTGCAATCTTTGACAACCAAAAGTAATTTTGTTCATGTTCTTTGACAATTTTTCTGGTGCCTACTTTGAAATTGAAGCAGGTAGAGGGGTTTGACATGGACTACCAGACAGTCCATGTCCAAGAACGGGGCTACCGTCTCATAGTTAAGTTACCAGTACCCTTGAAAGTTGGATCCACTTTCTTACTCCTGGATGATGCTTCATCATTCATCTGGAATTCAATCAAACAGCTTGAGTTAGTAGAGCTTGAGGAAGGCAATCAAATACAGAACTGACGAGCTGAAACATATAAGCATGCCTACAAAATAAACAAAAACAACACAAGCAACTGCAAACAGAGCATTCAATCAACCACATATCAAAGTATTCATACACCAATCGATCCAGCAGAAGTTACACGTTGATAATCCTACGTTGTGAAGTTCTCGATGAGCCGAGATGACTCAAAGTCATCGGGAGGTAAAGTCGCCTAGCAGGAATCCGCCTGGTGACGATTCACATGATGCCATTCATTGCGACAGAAAAGCATGAAACAGAGATGAATTCTGCTTTCAAGACGATTCACGTGCTACGAATGACAAAAACCCTAATAGAAGAGAAAGGAAAAGCAAAAAACGTGTACAAATCACGCAATTCCTCGCGATCAACAACCATGAGCACCAAGAAAGTATTGAATTGAAGGAAAGAGAGGAGCTTGCCCACTGTACGAGAAGATAACAGGAGACTATTCCGACCAAGAATTGCTGCTGTCGGTGCTTGATAGCGATCCCGTTCGAATCGGCTGATCATCCAACCTCCTAAAAACCAGAACAATAGAACAAAGCAAGTCTCCATCCATTCCCCCACCAAAATTAGAGGTTTCACGGGGATTCCTTTGAGCAATAGAGGTTTTTTGGGGCCGCGAAGGAGGCGTGCGAGGGGGCAGTGGAGAGGCAGATGTACAATGCGGATGAGAGAACCCGTATCACTAATTTAATTTTGTTTCTCTCACAGACTCTCTCTCGCTCTCTCTCTCTCCCCTATATATGAAATGTATATTTCTTACTTACTAGAAATTTTATATCTACTAAGTAAATATTAGCATATTTATGTAAATATATCCCTTTACATTGGTCATAAAGGGTCTTTTCATGCATCGCATGCATCAACCATGATGGAGGGAAATGAGATTGCTATGGCTGAGGCTTTCCCTATTCTCGAGCTATTTTGCTCCCTTTATGTAACAATAATATGAGACGGAAATAAGTAGAAGGGACAGAGAAGGGGATTAAGGACGCCCTCCTCGTCGAGACAGATGAGGGCAAAGGGTGACCATCAGAGACATGATATATTTAATAGCAACAATCGATAAGGTGGATGCTAGGAGTAATATTTATCTTTTAAAAAATAAACATTCTATGAGATTAAAACAAATAGCGAGTAGAAAAAAAAATAAAAACTTGAGTTTTTTTTTTCTTAATTTACCCTCATATATAAAGATATTTAATATTTTAAAATTTATATTTCTATCTCAAATAAATTATGTGGACCATAAATTAGAAATAGTCCATCAGATACATATGCTATGTCAAAATATACAATATTGAATAATTTGTTCAAGTTCAAAATATACAAACCTCATTGAGCCCCATATTGTGTATCCCTAGCGATCACATAAATTACCTTATCACTGGTTGAGATACTGAACTCAGACAAAGACTGAATGGGACTAACCGAGATATCGAACTCGGGCAAAGACTAGGCCGAGATACTGAACTCGGAAAAAAACTGAATAAGACTACCTGAGATACTAAACTTGGGCTAAGACTGAATGAGATTGGCCAAGATACCAAACTCATGCAAAGACTGGGTCGAGATATTGAACTAGGGCAAAAACTAAATTGATTGGTCGATATACCGAACTCGAGCGAAGACTAGGTCGAGATACTGAACTGAGGCAAAGGCTGAATATGACTAGGTCGATATACTGAACTCGGGCAAAAACTGAAGACTAGTCGATATACTAAACTCAGGCAATGACTGGGCCGAGATATTGAACTCGGACAAAGATTGGGTCGAGATACCAAACTTGGGCAAAGATTAGGCCAAGATATTGAATTTAGGCAAAGACTAAATATGAATGGCCGAGATACAGAACTCGAGCAAAGACTGGGCCGAGATGCTAAACTTGAGCAAAGACTAAATATGACTGGACCGAGATATTGAACTCAGGCAAAAACTAAATAGGACTAACCGAGATACTAAACAAGGGCAAAAACTGGGCTGAGATACTGAACTCCGGTTTATTACCTTGATGTGATGTTTTGTCAAGGAGCTTAGTGGCTTGTCACCACACGTCTTGTTGCCTCGGATGTCATGTTTGTGGACTGTTGTTTCCTGATGTTACACCTTGTTACGCCAGCTACCAATGGATCTTTGACGAGACTTGCCAGTGATCTCATTCTAGCACCGAGATCTATATGCAGCTCTTGCAGGTCGCATGTTGTGCCAACTAGCAATGGATCTTTGATGAGATTTATCGGCGATCTCGTTCTGGCACTGAGATCTGCTTGTGGCACTTGCGGGTCGCGTGGGGCTGCGTCGCACGTGTGGGGAAGTATGCCGACTGTTGGCGAGAAAGAACGAGGTGTGCCATAAATGCAGCTACTGGCTTCCCTAGGCAACCATGATGGTGGATGGTGTTCTAAGCTATTTTGTTGCTTCTGAAAGACGAAAGGTTGTCAGGTTTGATGACAACACCTTATAAGCTTCTTAGCCTCTTGGGAGAGGCTTCACTCTACTCATTCTGCCCACTTCGTCTTTCCTCGAGTTTCCTCTCCTCCTCAGTCGTCCTTAGTCTTTTGCCATCTCGATCATTCTCGACCTGGTTCAATAGGTCAGGATGTCTTCCTCTTCGTCCTCTTCTAGTTTTTCATCCCCTTCAAGTCCTTCTCCTCAGGTTGCCGAGAGTCTCTTGGGTAGTCCTGAGGTTGAAGTCATGAGTTTGTCCTCGGGGGAATGACCCCGATGGATGTGAAGGCTTATAGGGCCTTAGAGGTCATGAGATCATATCACGATTTTAATTCGGTCATAATCAAAGAGCCGCTGGCTCTGGTCCAGGAGCGCTACAGCTTCCCACGTGAATACAGGTTACATGTTTCGTAGCTCGGACAGTGCCTATACGACCCATTCCCCAATAGATTCGAGCTGTCAATTGATGTGCTCGAGGTCGATTACGTTTCCTACTCCACCTAGTGATCGAGGCATGCCTCAAGTGGTGGCACATCTCCCCCTCTCAAATGGTGCCCAACTCATGACACTATATGGTGGCATTCCTTGGAGAATGCCGAGGGCCAACATGATTCTGACCTGCACCTTGTTCATGTGTGTTTTCGCTTATGCAAGGGGTAGGGCGGCTACTACCTTACTGCTCAAAGTGGTTTTTGGGTCAGAGGGCACCTTCCAAGGGTTGGAAAACCCGACACTTGTTCATAAGCAATAATCGAGGATGGAATTTCGTCTTGAGTGGTCTGCCCAAACAATAATAATGTCATCCTTTATTTGTTTGATGATGAATCTGAGTTAGTGGAGAGGCTTAAGGGCATTATGTCATCATCGGGAGTCATCAAGGGGATGACTGAGGTCTGGCTGGTCGAGACGAGCTTCAGCCCGAACCCTCGGGGTACCACCGACTGTTGCCTTTGATTATTTATGTGTTTTTGCATTTTCTCTATACTAGCGCTAACCTTTGTCTTTGTTATGTTGCAGACATGGGGAATGCCTCATGTACCTGTCCCAGCCCCGGCTGCGGCAACACTGGGGGGAGTTGTCGAGGAGCGACCTATCGAGGGTGTCAACCCGCGTCCTAGGAAGAAAGCGAATGTTGGGATGCACAAGCTGTTTAAGAGTTCGATTGCTAGCAAATCCATGAGGGAAGTTGCAGAAACTTTGGTTTCCTCCGAATCGGGTCTCGTAGCACGAAAATATTGTTCCATGTCGAACAAGAAATTCTTGAGCTCTTTGACATCTCTGGCGCCCCCGTAGCAATGCGACTCTGGTGCCCTGAAGTTTGTGGCGGTGCATCATAGGTATTGTTCCCTCCCGCATTAAGAGTTCTAGTGAGCAACGTCACTTTGGTCGTGAGTTTTGCTACAACTCCATGTAGATGTCGTACGAAGTCTTTAGTGTCCTTCGTCAGTCGGTCGATCAGGGACTCGACCCTGTCGATCCGAGATTCAGTGTCTTCTTGTGAGTTCTCTACCCTAATGAGCCTTCCTTGACCTTGATAGAGTTCCTCAAAGCTCGCTTCAAGAACATCGAGGTGAGTTTCTACCGTTGAAAGTCTCTCTTTGTGGCCCCTTTTCCCAGTTGGCGCACCAGATTGCGCCTCCTTTGTTCGCGGAGAGTACCCAACTTCACGCTTGTCTTGTTCACTACCGCGCCCCTCATGAGCGGCTTCAGCAGTTTGCAAGCAAGTTTGCACTTGCAGCGCACCTACGGCTGCTTGGGGCAAAGGTCCGACTTGCCCCATCTTGCTCGATTCACCACGATACTTCGCCATAGTGAGCTTGCGAATCTTCTTCGCTTGCTTATTCAAATTGCTTGCCTGCTTTGATACCACAATGTCACAGACTTAGTTGAATTTTCCTAAGCCGCGTGGGACCCTAGCGGCAACTTTGAAGACTTAGCTGAAATTGCCTAAGTTACGAAGCAACATTCGCCCACAGTTCCGTAGGTGAAATTGACTTAGTTAAAATTTCGTAAGTCATGAAAATGCCGAAGCGTATTTGCCCGCAAAGGGTCAGCCCACTTGCAACCTCGTGCCGGTCCCGTAGGACCTGCAAAAGGAGAAATTAATTAGTTTTCAAGACGAGCGACAGACAAGTCCCGACGTCTCGCAAAGAGGGGAGCTCTTACAAACAATTCGTCGAACACCTTGAGGGCAACATAAAAAGAGAGAAAGAGAGCAAAGTAGAACTTTAGAAGGTTGTAAGAACGGTCACAAGTCCACAAACGATGGTTCCAAAGGGTGTCGAACGCAAAACACTTCAATTTCTTTTGAATGCTCACGCCCGACTACAATCCCAAAGCCCCATTCAGCCCTGTGCCACCCGGGGGGTTCCAGAGGGTTGAGATGGCTGACGTTTTACATCGCTCGGCTAGGTCACCGTAGCACACGAAAACGGTCCAAAACTAGGCAGTTTTGGCCTGTTTTAGCTCCATATAGCGAGCGATCGTTCTACAGCCTTACAGATTATTTCTGCTCGTATTTCTGAGGTAAAATCATATGAAAACAAGGAAAAACATGCTGTTAAATATCTGTACAAGCAAACAGAAGTGACGAATGGTTCACTGAGCAAAGAGTTACGGTTGAGCGATGGTCGTTCGTGACAATGCAAACAAAGGCACAAGTAGTTGTAGGTTGTCTCTTCGTCGTCGTCGGATAAAAGATCAATAGGATATTGTTAAAGATAATTGGAGGTTGTTTTCCATAAGAATATTTCACCAAATATTCTATTATTTTACTATCATTGATAAAAGCTTATATTTAATATAAAAAAATATTTTTTATCATACACATAATAATTTATCTCGTTACTAATTTGAACATTAGATGGATCGGATCGAGAAACCTCTCTCGATCTTCATTTTCATATAGGTGACACCTCATGGGCTCAACGTTTTTATCTCGAATATATTTCGAATAATCCTACGCATACGACTCCAGACCACGTCAGGTTGATCAGGATGTCAATGATATTTTATTTAATAGATATAATATAATATTTTTTTATTTATTATATTAATTATTATTTATAAATTATAGTTAAATATAAGAATACGGTAATGAACAACTCGATGTACTTTTTTTTTTGTTGAAAATAAAAATTAATAATATTTTTAGCCATTTATACTATCTTGTGTATACGGTGCATAAATACTGGACACAGTTCCTAATCTATGTGCCATCAGCCATTTTCACCATGTTTGAAGTCAATCGTAGCCGTCTGCATACCGTACGGACGCTTCATAGGGTGTCCCGTGAATGTGGACAAAGCGAAGGACAGGGAGGACCGAGAGATCAGGGATCGGGGAAATCGGACGGTAGATCTATCACCCGCATAAGGACAACTCTACTGGTATGCAGTAAGTCATTATGAGCACAAGAACAACCCACGACACGAAACAAGGGTTGGATTTTTTAGCTGCGCAAACACCCTCGTCTCTCTGCATTATTTACGATTGGAGCCCTGGGCCGGAAGGGTATCCCGGATATTAGACGCGCCGATGAAGGGTTGTTTGGGAATTTGGTGTTCGGTAAAGCCGCTATTTTAACCCCATTTCTTCTTCATCACCTTCTCTGCTCTCTCTCTCTCTCTCTCTTCGTTCCCCTCCTCGTCTCCCACCGTCTCTCTCCTTCTCGACCTCCAGAGGCGACGCCGTGCTCTTTTGTTCTCCATCTCTATAGATGGATTTCTTCTTCATATTCCTTGAATCCATGCGGCGGAAAGCTTCGTTCTGAGAGCGGAAGAGATAAGAGGGAAGCAAGGGTTCTGGTTCTTTTGGAGGACGCCATTGATCCATGTGAGAAGTCTGGGAGGGTCGTGCGTTTTGTGCAAAGAACCGCTTGTTGATTCGGTTGCGCATTGGAAATGATGAGGTTTGCTCCAATCTCTCTCTCTCTTCCTCTTTCTCCTCTCTTATTCTCTGTGGCTCCCTCGGTCTGTTGGATTAATGATGATGCCCCAATCTTGAAGTCTTTCTCCTGACTTGTCGTTGCTTCAGATCGAATTTTTCTGTGTGTATTTTTAAAGGAGACAGATGAGGAGGAAAAGAAGGCGGAGGCGATGGATGCGAAGAGCGTTTCTCCGGCTGGAGATTGTGCCTTTTCTGCCGGCGGGTATCTGCCGGCAGATCGCCTCTTTTGGTTCAGTTCCTATCTTCCATCTCCGGACTCCGGCCGCTCGCCCTCCTTCGGCTTGTTGTTGGCTTTGGTTTTGTTTTTGGAGATTCAAATCTTCCTTTTCTGCGCTAGATTTCGGATTTGGTCGCCAAATGCCTCCTCCCCTTGGCTATCCGGCCGTTGTTCTCGTTTCAAGTGTCGTCAGAGAAGAATCGTGTTTTTTTATTTTATTAAACGCTTTGTGTTCTTCAGTTTGAATTATTGTTCGGTTCCATTGGCGTTTGGGAGCTTCATGGTTTCTTTGATCGAGTGCTGGAAATTTGTTTCTACTATGGAAGCCTTGGTTTTGATCTGCGTTTGCTCTTTCCCCGCAGTTTCCGATGTCCAGTTTCGATGGTTTTGCGGTCGGAACCGTAAGGCAGATCGCCAATTCTGGTTGACGCAAACCTCTTACTTCGGTTTCTCCCTTGAATCAGCCGAAGGTTGTCTTAGGTCACCTAAATCTGTTAGATCTACCCCGCCTTCATCAATCTGTTAGTTCTTGTTTGACTCTTCAGATTTCTGCCTTTGATCCCTGGCTTTTGTGCTTTATGTGGTCACTTGATATGTTCCATTGATTTATGAAGGCACGAGGGAGGTGCTAACCCCAATTCTGTCATCGTTGTTCCACAGATACCAGAGAGTAAGCCCGGATGTCCTTCCCCTCGGCAATGGGAGGAAGCCCATCCTGAGGACAAACAAAGAAGACGACGCCGACCACAGTAGCAGAAACGCGAACCACTCTCCTTCCGAAGGCAAAGCCACAAGAGCGAGATCGGTGTCAGTTTCGGCCGGCCCGTGCCGAGACCACCAGTTCCCTCGCATCCCCGTCCCCGCCGATTCCCCTACCTCCGCGGCGGGTACGCACTCCGTAAGACAACCACCCCCCTTCCACCTCCCCCAAATCTCAGATCCGGCAGCACCATGACGCCGTCAACGCTGTGGGCGGCGACGTCGTCTTGCAGTGGGGGCACAACAAGAGGTCCCGCGGGCCGAGAGCGTCGGGCGACGAGACTTCCGCCCACTTGAGGCAGTTGCTCAAGATCCCGCGCAGATCGCCTGCGTTGTCGTCGTCAGCGATGCCCCCTCCGCCCTGTGGCGGCTGGTGCGCCAGGGCAGGCCATCTGACGACGTCCATCCCCGTCCGCGACGCCAAGAAGTATGCGTTCTCTCTTTCCCCCTCGTTTAGTTTCCCTATTCCGTGTTGCTGTTGCCATGTCCCCACTGGTAAACCTTTGGATGGTTTAAGTAAAGTGGCTTTTGTTTTTTTTTGCTTTTCCTCCTATAATTCCAATATTTCTCTTTTAATTATAATCAGACCCTTGTTTTTTCATTTTTTCACGCGTCTTCCCTCCCGCCCACGTCTACCTTCTATTTTGTTTCATCCACTGCCCACTTTTTCTTTAAGCAGCAAATCTTTCATTTTTTTCTTTAATTTTTTGGGCATTAAGTTGTTTCTTTTCCATTATTTTCTTGGGCATCGAGGCCTGCTTTCGCCTTGCAGGGCTATAAATGCCACCTTCCACAATATCCTCTCATTCCTGGTGTAGATCATTTTGCGCCATTTCCCTACCTTTTTCCTTGTTTCTCAGTTCTGAGATCGTCTCTATTTTTCTGGCCATGATCAGAGTCGTCGAAGACCGATCGGGCGGCCCAGCTCGATCCGAAAAGCGATCGCCACCTGCCCCGTCGGATAAAGCTCCAAGGGCCGCCGCCGATGCGCCGGTGAATCCATCTGGGCCGAAGCAGCCGCCGCCGGATCAGGAACCGGCCCCCGTTGCGATCGCGGAGAAGCTGAGCCTGGATCGGCTCGAGTGGCCCAAGATTTACCTTTCCCTCTCGCGGAAGGAGAAGGAGGACGACTTCCTCGCCATGAAGGGCACCAAGCTCCCCCAGCGGCCGAAGAAGAGGGCCAAGAACATCGACAGGACCCTCCAGGTTTCGATCCCATCGACAGCCTTTGTGTCCTTTTTCCGGTTCTTGCTTCTTGTGTTACAAAACCAACAATGATCACATGTATTTTTTTTTTTCTTTCACGGGATTGTTGGATGCAGTATTGTTTTCCGGGAATGTGGCTGTCAGATTTGACGAGAGGACGGTATGAGGTGAGGGAGAAGAAATGCGCGAAGAAGGTATACTCAATTCCCCACCATTCTCTTCCCTCCCATTTCCCCGTCACGAACAATCTTGGCTCTTCCGATTATTAATTTTGTTGCCACCTCTTCTCGGATGCTAAATCCATCATCATATCCTCTCAAGACATCATGCAGCATGCATGATCGAAATCAATTCCAATACTTTCCCTCGAGAGAAGGGTACGGGGCTTTTCCTCCGCGTCACGTGGGCCCCTGACATCGAGCGTGGTGGCCGCATTGATTGCCGGCCTCGCGTTCTTCCATCTTTTACTTCCGCATCGAGATCTGTTACCTTCTGTGCTGCCGACGATCATAAATTGTTGTTGCATTGTGCAGAGGCGGAGGGGGTTGAAGGGGATGGAGAGCGTGGACAGCGACTCCGAGTGATGGCGGCCGAATTCAGACGTGGATGGGGGGCTCTTCGTTTTGTTCCCTAGGTTTCGTTTTCCACATTCATACCCTAGTTTTTTGGGCTTCGGGCGGAAGGAAGGGGGACCCCCTCTCCCCCCCCTCTCCCCCCCCCCCCAAGTTCTTGTACAGATCTCCTGCTTCCATCGATGGAGAAAGGTTATTCGATGACACACTTAATTGGTTTTTAACTGTGGTTGGTTTCATTGAATGCGATCAAACACTTGTCGGCTCTACTGTTGATGAACCCACAACGCGTAGTACGCTGGTGGTGGCTGGGAAGGTACACAAAGGGCCAACGGGTCCCACAATGGGGGCGATGCTGTGGCGGGTAGCGAGTCTCCGCTTAAATCCACCGTGTGATGTGTTTCTGAGAGAGTTGAATTAATAATTAAAAGCTTTGCACATTGATAACAGATATCAATTTTTTTTTTTGGATTTTGGAAACGAGTTATTTATATATTATATAAATATATGATTTTGGTCAAGCGCTTGGTCAACGTGGGGTCATTGTAACTGAGTACGAAACTTGCGGAAGACTAGTCCCCCGACCTTACGCTGGCGTCCCCCTTACCATGTCAAATCGTCGGCACAGAGAGAGAGAGAGAGAGAGAGAGCGATCGAGAGTTCGTAAGACGCCTCTTCTATTCTTGTTCCTTTACCCTCTGAACCCTAATCTTCGTCGCTGGGATCCTTTGTGCTGTTGACAAGGCGCGATTTCTCTTCTCCCCTGCTGCGATTCACGTTTCAATCTTTCGGCTACGGAATTGGGAACCTTTACACTTTGTTGATTGCTTTGCATTCGGAGGTCGCAGAGATCAAACGGCGATTTGGGACCTTCGATCTTCTAATGCTTTGCTTTGCCCTCCCTACATTTGCACGAACGATGCGCCCGCGATCCACACTTGGATTCCAAAACAAAATTGGATCAGGTTTGATTTGGCTGATCACTTTAAAGTTCTTAGGGCGCGTACAAATATCTTGCATATTGTAGAGTTATTGATGCAGAGAGTAATATTCCTTTTTAGCTCTTTAGGGCAATTACTCTTCACGGCTTGCAAGCAGGGTATACGACGATACCAAATCTGTCTTAGGAGACCACCTACGTCTGGAAGAAATATATTAGTGCTTTTGATGTAATGCTCCTGAAGTTCTTCTACAGCATTGCATAATCATTTAATATCGTGAGTGCCGCATGTTGAGTTATTTTTTAATTATAGAAATAGCAGCTGAGACTCTAATTTTAGATCAAGAAGGGGCAATGCCTCCGAGGGTTATGCAAAGGTACAGCGGTTCACTGGTTCTAGAACGTCAGTTTGGTAGGGGCAATGTCTTGGATGACTGGTACTTAATCTACGTGGCGTATTTGCTTGTTGAAGAATGAATTTTCATTGGAACAGTTCCTGTAGTACAACAGAAATTGCCAAGAAAACTGCTGTCATTCCTCTTGGCAACATGGCAGTGCATCGAGCCAGCCAAGGAACTTTACTTTTTATATGCATTTCTTTATGCTTCTTAGAAACATCACTTTTGTTGATTTTTCTTTCCCCTAAGGTAGCAAAAATGTATCGTCACTGTTCCTTTGCATGAAATGTGGAATGTGTTTCACATCATGCTATTATGCCCTGCAGTTTTAGTAGGTTATTGAGCTGTTGGGTGGGATGAAATATTGAGTCTATAGACATGAACATGGCCATCACATGCTTAGGGATATTGACTTTTGCTCTCTTTGGATATTGCCTGTGGATTAATTCGATCTGATATGGGTGCCACAAACTGCTTTTAGGAAGAATCAAGATCACTTATTTTCCTTTAGGGAATTATTGAATTGAATATCATAGAATGCTTTGGGGAAGAACCAACTTCTTATTTTACCTGAATATCATAGGCCTGGGTTGTGACATTTGATATCGGAGCCGATCTAGTATTTGAGCATTGTGAGAGGGCTCGAGTAGGAAAGGGCTATCCGTGGATGGAATTAGAGGACTCATCATAGCTGGAGCCACCACTGGGCTATGCGTCATATGCACTATGCCTAGGTTTGATCTGGGCTATGCTAGGCTTTGATTGTAACACGCCGATTAGTCTCACATCGGAAGTGGGCAAGACTAAGATTAACTTATAAGTGTCTGGTGAGTGTACTACTATCAAGTTCGGTTTAAGCATTTTGTCTAATTGCTTAGGTCAAACGAAGTTGATGGGCTAGTTAGCCCATCAGGCGCGGTTTTGGTCTCAGAGTCAACTTAGATTTTCGACATAACCTATCAGGCCTGGGTTGTGATATTTGGTATTACAACCTAGCTAGTATTTTGGCATGGTTAGGGGCCTCGAGTAGAAAAGGACAATCCGTAGATGGAGTCAGAGGATTCGTCACGGTGCAAAGCGACCATTAGGTTACGCCTCGCATGCACTATGCTAGGGTTTGATCTGGGTTATACTGGGCTTTGATATGGGCTATGCTGGGCTTTGATTGTAACATCCTGATTAGTCCCACATTAGAAGTGGACAAGACTTAAATTGACTTATAAGGGTCTGATGAGTATACTACTGTTAACTTCAGCCTAAGCATTTTAACTAGTCATTTAGGTCAAATGAAGTTGATGAGTCAGTTAGCCTATCAGGAATGGGTTGTGATAATAGGGATGATGTTCTTAGTAGACAATGCATGGTAATGGCTATCACACTATAGAAAGGTGAAATATCTTGTGCTAACATCGTGGCAGAGATGGAACAATGGACGGCCTCAGCAATTTGGTTATTTTATCACATAATATATAGTCATGTTGCTCCTATATGCTTATTCATATCAAATTCTAAATCTCAATTGGGCTATGTACAAATATTGGGGAGGAAAACCCTCATTGCCCCTCTACGATTTCGGGATGCCCCTATTCTTGATCCATTTTATTCTAGTCCAAACTTCATTTCCTCTTTTATCGGTGAGTGGTTTTGTTGTTTTTATTTGAGTGATAGTTAGCTGCTTGAACTTGCTGGGATGTGGACGGACTGCGTTTTAATGTTGTCTTGACCAATTGGATTGTCCCAAGGTTGATAATTTATAGTGGGTCAACTTTGTTGTCCGCGGATTGGATAGTGGAAGTCTATGATTGTATCAGCTGGTATCATCTAGTCAATATCATCAAGGATCATTCCTGATGAAGTGTCCACAACTTGTTGTTTGGAGCACTGTGCATGCAACTGATCCATTGGTGCTAGAAGCAAGATTGCTGTGGACAACGGTCTAGGTCTCTCATAATTGCTCTTCGTTTAGACATTCTCCCTTACTCTTAAATCTGTTTATTGATATGTTTAGACTTTTCTAACTTCAATTATAAATAAAAAGAGGAACACTGATGGTTCAGTCATGTGTGTGCATGTGCATGTGATGCAGGCCAATTTATCAGAATCCTTCTTGTTGGGATATACAATGCTTGAACAGGACCATTGGGACCTCTGAACTAGTGACTGGAACCCATGCAGCAAAGAACCAAATAGGTCAGACTGAAGTAGAAACACTCAAATGGGATGCTTAATGCATATAGGTAATATAGAGTTTGATGTGCCATATATGTATCAGGGGATTGAATGCATAAGAAAGGTAACATAGCAAGCAGGACATTGATTTCCTCTTATTCAAACTACTGCACAGAACTACAGCTTCTTTTCTAGCTTTGAGAGAGGAGGTTATTACATCAATATATGGTTAATGATCATGTCTGTTTGGTGGTGTGTGTTCTCATGATTCTCTTCAGACGAGGGAGCTCTGTGCGCTCCTGCCAGCTTCAACTTCTTGCCTAGTTCATGATTTGGATGGACATGTTTGGTTCTTCAGTCTTTGCAAACCTTCCCCGTACTCTGGGCTGACTCTCTGCAAGAGCTTTCCTGCAAGCATACTGCATGCACACCAAAATGTAATCACTTTCTTTAACTTGTAGTTTTGTTTGAAAAATGTAAAATGAAGATAGAGGAGCGTCTTATGCGTTCATCAGCTTCTTGGCATTCCCTTATGAGGTAACACTGTGGTTTATATGTAGCATATTACTGCTCAATGATGTAAAGAAAACAACTACTTTTTCTAATGGATCTACCCAAAAGTCTTCAGGGATGAAAAGAAGTCAAAGCTTGGTGTAAAAGATTAGAAGAATCATTTCTGGGCAGTTCTCTGAGCCACTACAATGACTCAATCTAGATCACTACAACAGGTGCAGCAGAACTAGAAGACTTTATTGCTAATATATGTATTTAGGTTTTTCAGAGGCTACGTTTCCCATGCATTATGCTGATTATGACAAAAAACCTATAGTTCATTGTCAGTTGAGATTCGTATACTGAAGTTCCAGTCTCTTTTCACCTTTTGTAGAGTGTAGTGCTTTGCCAATATCCTGAATGTCTGATGGGAAGGAAACAGATTATCACTTGCTATTTTGTAAGTATGAATAATTCACTGTTATTGTTCTTAATGTTTTACTTCCTTAAGATAAAAAATGGAAAAATAAATAAAAACTCAAGTGCATACCTTGATCTTTCTTCCAAAGTTTCTCTTACTCTTCTTCTCCCTGTACCTGGAAAGCTTTTGCTGCCGCTGTTCCGTCTTAAGATCATTGATGCTTGGGAGCTGCTTGACAGAGGAAGTTATGGCCGTTGCATTTCTAGTGCTTGTGTTTTTGTTGCCAAGATCCTGCCACAAAAACTCCAAATCATTGATTTTGTTCATCCTGTGGAAAATACAGGTGCAGTGGAAGCTTGCACACAAGTGATGTGCCTTGATGGACCCACAGTATTCTCAGAGAAGTTCTGAAGAGGTATGTAAGTTCTGATTCTTTGATATTCTGTTTGTTGTTCCACAAACTCTTACAATAACGCTTGAAATAAGGTTACTCTAGATTCATATTTCTTAAATCTATGTTTGTGAAGGTCATTTATCACAAACACAAGTTGGTATTACTTAATTTTTTGGTGTTCATTTGTGAACCCATATGACCAAGAAAAAAGAAACGAATGATGCAACTTTTTTCAGCATGACACACTCTATAATGACTAAGATTGTGTATGGCTTCGGCATAGACTTTTTTCAAATATTATGACAAAACTCAAACTCACACTTAGCGATATGCTATTATAGTTTCCTTGAGAAATTTCTTCTTTCAATAGACATGCCTTTATGAGTCAACCTGAAATACTTGAATGGTATTATATATCATGAACACTGTGTGAATGCTATGAGTGAATTATGAAGTTTTGATAGAAAATAGTTTAAGGTTGTTTACTGTCTTAGTCGTAATTTTACTAATATCAAAATGACAAATTGCAGAATAGAAAGGAAAGCAACAAAGAAGCTAAAAGTTTATAAAAACCTGAATATCTGCCTCACTGTATGCTCTCCTCAATCCAAGTGCAGCTTCAAAATCCAATTCCTGAAAAGTAAGCAAATCTGGTCTCATAGTGCAACTTGGGACCCATTCCACTGAATTTAAATACCCAGAACTCACACTTTTCTGCATTGATCTTTCTGCATAGCTTAGTTTTTCCAAGAGTGGGACTTCGTCCATTTGGACAGCAGGAATCTTTACATCCAAGAGTTCAGAAACTGAATCTGCAATCTCTGACTTCTCCAGTAGGTCCTTCTTGCACTCATAATATATGTCGTTCAGTTGATCATTTTGGATTGCCTCTACATCTGCAACTTTAATTGTTTCCGCGATGATATCAGCTCGACCTGATATAATGGACATGGCAGCTGCCATAGGATCCAATGCTGGCCCTTCTAAGATGGGTTCTGGAGCTTTGAATAGATCTCCTTCTCCTCCCATATCATATTCTGATACAGTAGGAGCTTGTGCCATGTTGCCCTACAGCAGAAACCAAGTTAGAATAAAGATATTCTAACCTCAATGAAATACATGCCCGTTTTACAAATATAACTAGCTTTCTGCTGCACTTTTCAACCGGTATTTTCAAAGAGAAATTGTAAATACATTGGAATTATCAATTTTCATAGGGAATTTGTCATCTTTTTAATGCTCATGCTGATTTCAACTGCTTCAAGTTTGTAAGCACTCTTTCATGCAGGATACACACATTTACTAGCGATCAAAAGTAATGATAATTAGACATACTATATTTCCTGAGATTGTTGAGATCAAAATTGGCTAACACATAGGTGTCACTTAAGGGATTAGATTACAGGTACTCACTATTTGCATTTTGCAGTGACAGACTTCAAAGTTCTTGGCATAGCATACCAGCAGAAGGGGAAGAAAAGGGTTCTTGTTTTCTATTGCAGTTAGTGGGCTTGGACACTAGGCAAAGAATATCAACAAAAGTATGGTATGTAGGTGTTGAATTCAATTGTCATCTATTGATTGCGTTCAACTCCATCATTGTTCATATCCTTTCCTCATCAAGCCTCTTTGATCAAATGCTTTAAAATTCCATCAATTCACATGATGAGATCATCCACAGGAATTAATCAGAAAAGGCAGCTCTTTTTTTTTTTCCGGGAACAATGGTTGAAATCAAATAAAATCATAGTAAATTGATATTTCTCCAATTAGGAGGGCAGCGAGCCTTCTAGGAATGTCAACCACATGACCAGATTCAAGTCAGACTTGTAATTGGCAGCCACAATGACATAAACTTCTTAAGTCTCTTCATTTTTCTTTGAAATAACTCATCCAAAACTAAAAAGATTGCAATAATTTCTGATCTTTCAGATGCAAATTAGCTACAATGGTTTGCCTGTTCATGTCTGTTAAATGAAAAGTGAGTTAGCAGCTGTGTCCCAATGAATCATGCTAAGTCCCAGGCTTGCAGTTTTCATCAGCAGTTACTTCCTGATGTCCTTTTTCACCACATCATCCATGTCCATGTATCGATCACACTTTGATCTTAATCCCTTCACAGCTTGATAATTCCTTCGAGTGGAGCAAATCAAGAGGGGGTAAAGATTTAACCAGGGAGCAGAATTACCAAGCTCAGCGCACCATCCGGGAAGCAGACATGGAAGCGGGAGAGGAAGTCCTCTTGGGAGAATGGCAGGTGGGAGTAGTGACCATGGTGGTCTTGGAAGAAGCCCTGTGAGAAGGCCGGCAGCTGAAGCCCAGCCTCAGCGTACATCTCCTCCTACTTATGCTATATTTCTCTGTAACAGGAGGAGCAGCGATTCCTTTTTCTTATTTATAGTTGCAGCAGTGGAAAAGAGTGAAGAGAGTTGGGAAGAAGAAGCAGAAGAAGGAGGGAGAGCAGAAAGAAACAAGAAAAGGTGAGGGGAAGTGCCTGATATATAGAGACGAGCTCAGAAGCTAAACAATGGAGAGCCAATACATTAGGCCCATAAAAATTAAGTATATTCTCGTCTTTTAGCATGAGAGTGAGAAAGGAACAGAAGAAAAGTGCCCACTAGCTTTGCTTTGTCAATAATGGAGATGAGCAGAGTGGTAAATGACAGGAATATTTGGGCACACTAACACATGTGAGAGCACTGAATCATTCTTCCCATCTTTGATTCAATCAGATGTGTTTGGAGTGTAAAATTTAGAAAACAGTAGTATTCCCAGTGAAAGGATGCCGACATGAAGATGGGTGATGACTTTATTCCTCGCAGATGTGATTAGATGCTTTTCTTCAAGTTCAGGAAATAAGACAAGAAGGTCTACTGAATGTTGTGTTGACATTTGCAGCTGTTACATCAGAGTTTGATGCACCAGAAGTGGCTCGAGCACTACCTGCTCTCCTAGGTTTTTACCAGTACAGCCTGCAACTGTGATGAGGTGTTGATGGTTGGTGTAGGGTTCAATCATGGAGCGAGGACAGAAACCCAGAGATGGTGATGCTTATCAAGTTTAATGCTTTCATTTAATCATGAGATTCTGACTAAAGAAGTGCATGTTCCTGTTGTTGATCAGTCTACTTGCATCATAACCCTTGCAGTTTTTTCTTTTTTGTCCTTCGCTTCTGTCAGACGAGGAAGACCAAACACGGAAGCTCTTGTAGCAACTTGCCAGGAAAGAGGTGATTTCACTATAGAATTAGATGCAAGTTGTCCCTGGTGAACACTGGTCATCTCATGATCACCGGATCTCTTTTTCTTTTTGCAGGAAGGATAAGATAGCTGCTGAAGGATCATTTATGGCACAATTCAGGTAATCTCCGTGTGGATGTTTATGCTAGAATCATCATAAATTATCTTATCTGAGCTCACATTAGATTTCTTTACACACTATCCAAATGTCGTACAATGATAAAACTGAAATAAATAGCAACAGAAAAGAACTGATGGTCAAGCCAATAAATAAAAAGGCTGAAGGAAGAACTTGGACATGGAAAGTTCCAAGCCAACAGATTTGCGACACCAGAAAGCAGAACATAATATTGTGAAGGCAGGCATATTCTCTCATCCAAAAGATTCAGATTCTTTTGCCAACATGATCGAGTGAGGCCAATGGCCCTCATGCAGTCCCCAACCAAAATAGTTTCTGGGAGATGGAAGGAAGGAAGGGTGATGGAAAAGAGAGGAGGACAGCAGCCGGAATCGAAGAGGGCAAGCCACTTTAAGATGGTTGGAAGGTGTGGGCTGTGATGAGAGCACATGATGCCACAGCTGCTCTCTGCTTTCTCCCCAGGTTTTTATTATACCTGTGGTTATATGTGAAAACAAAACTTTTCCAGAGGGATCAATCATGTTGTCAAGAAGGAAGATAGATGTGCAGTGCCAGTGAGATGATGGGGGAGGTCTAATTGTAGGACTTAGGCATTAAGGAAAAGGGTAAAAGGAGCACCAATATCATGTTGCCTGAGTCACTTAATTAGAAGGCTTTGTTGGTTTTTGGTGGCCTCCCTGGCCCAGTCACACACTACCACGCAAAGATACAACATAATAATTTGTCCATGTCTGTGTCATAGGTGTAATTGAAAACATGCCTCTTCACCACATTTATGTATATGTATATAGTCGTCCATGAGTCTACTCCATCACTGTCTCGGAGGAAACCAGTGAGGTCTCTAGTGTTCTCTGAGAGCATCCGTGGCACAGCTGCCTGCTGAGGAGAGCTCGGCTGTGCCCCCACCACCACCCTAACAATGATTGAGTAGCTTTGGGTCACCTTCTCCTTAGCTAGAAAACAGCTGTATGGGTCCATAGCAAATCTTTTTAATCTCCTTGTGTGGAATTTTTTTTTTTTTTTTTTTTTTTTGTTGCCTGACATCAAGTAATCTGATGGGCCTTTGCTGAAGTCCCACACGCAGCTGCATTATTTATTGCTCAAGCATTCAATGTATTGAGCCCTAGCAGCATAGTACACAGCTTGAAGCCCCCACCGGTGTGGAGGGACTCGGAGTCCTCGGCCACATCAGGTACGATCTCACCACCTTCAACTGGGACCATTCTTTTTCAACTAAAACATCCAGCTTCTTATGTGACCAATAAACCCTAATGTTTGATTTGGATTTTGATGAATTTTTTTGGTATAAGATTAAGGTGATCTTAACGTGACTAACTTTGCAGCGAATGATTCATGGTTATGTAGTAGAATTATGAAGATTAATCTCCAACAGTACATGGAATCAACAGTGACAATTGCTTGGAAGAATGGCGGGGAGAACTTTCTTCGGCTGCATTGCTAAATGCTCATCGGATGGTACGACCATGAGATATTTGTCTGTGCGTCAAGATAATTATTGCTCGAAAATAACAGGTGTCGCCACCATCGGATGATGACAGCTACTGTGGGCCAAAGGATTTATTTCATCGACATGTGGCGACAACTCAAACATTAATTTTTTTTTTGCGTTTTAAGAACTTAAAACTCATGGATTACTTTAACTTATATCAGTATGTCCCATGGCTTTGCTCCCCAAACCATGAAAGTAAAATATATATCGAGATGCCAGATAGACTTCCAAATGTCGTTAGATTATGAATTAATTTATACACAACATATTGGCTTCTCCAAAAATATGAAAATTTTTACATTCAAAGCTTTTGTTGATAAAAAACAAATATGTTATCAACAAAATTGATTAATAATCAAACCCTCCAATTTAATCGCAAGTGTGTAAAATTTATATTAACCTTTTTATGTATTATTATTTATTTAAGGTTAAACATATTGGTTTATTAGCTAGTTATCTTACAACGTCGGGTTATAACAATTAGCATCAAACCTATAACCTGAGCTAGTTGTTCTATCAGGTCTGTTTGTAGTAATTGACATCAAAGCTCACTTGATATTTGACGGGAGAAAATATCATTATCTTGGACAGTCTGACTATGCACGGGGTTATCTAAGGTGAAAATGTTGAGCTCTCGATGTGTCATCTATATAGAGATCGAGATTGAGAGAGGTTTCTTTACTCAACTCATTTGATGCCTAGTAATTCGAGGTATATGAGTGCAGACTCAAATAGTTAAAAAAGTAAGCCTTCTTTCTTATCGTGTTGAAAATGAGTTTTTATATCTAGTCACAAAGAGATTAAAATGTTCGTGAAATATTTTACAGGGAGATAACCTCTCATCATCCCCTCTTGATCTCTTGTCCACATGGGCGATAAGAGGGGGATTACCCATATCTATTTGTCTTGGACCTGCTTTGAACTCTTGTCCATGTGGGCAGATAGGTGGAAAGTGACCTGGATCCTTTCCCTCCATTCAGGACTCCACATGGTGGCTACATGTCGGATGATGATTAGATAGTATACTCCATATTATTTGTCCCACCCCAAGGCATACTTCTGGACTTTATGAGAGGGGTTCGCAGTGGGGTGTTTAGTTCATCTTGAGGTATATGAATGAAGACGCGAATAATTGAAAAAAGTAAGCCTCTCAAGTTAGTAACCTAAGGTATATGAGTGTAGACCTCCACACCTCGAACAAAGACGGGGTCACCCCACTCGACCTCCACGCCTTATGCACATTTTGCCTTGTGCTTCCATCATGGTGGATTTTTCTAAGCGTAGTCAGATTTTTCGACTCACGTGCCTTAGGAACAATTTGCCTTGTGCTTCCGTCGTGGTAGATTTCTCTTCAAGTAGGTTAGGTTTTCCTAACTCACGCGCCTCGAGCACATTCTGCCTTGTGCCTCCACAGTGGTGATTTTTTTTTTCACACGGGTTGGGTTTTCCTAACTCACACCCGAGGCACATTTCACCTTGTGCATCTGTTGTGGTAGATTTCTCCTCAAGTGAGTTGGGTTTTTTCCACTTGTGCCTCCAGCACATTTTTTCTTAGCCTCCGTTGTGATAAATTTCTTTTCACACATGTTAGATTTTCTTGACTTACGCACCTTATGCACATTTTGCCTTGTGCCTCTACTGTGGTGGATTTTTTTTCATGAGAGTTGAGTTTTCCTGATTCACATGTCTCAGACATATTTTTGTCTTGTACCTCCATCGTGATAGATTTCCTTTCACGCATCGAGTTTTCCCAACTCACGCACATCGAGCATATTTTGTCTTATGCATCTATCGTGGTCTCATTTTGCATTATGCCTTCACTATGATGAATTTCTTCCTACATAGGTTAGGTTTTCTTGACTTATGCATCCTAGGCACATTTTGTATTGTGCCTATGTTATGGTTAATTTTTCTTATGCGGGTCAGGTTTTCCCGACTCACATGCTATGAACACATTTTGCCTTGCGCCTTTGCTATAATATATTTCTCCCTACGGGGGTCAGGTTATCCCGACACATGCATGCCAAGTGCATTTTACCTTGTGCTTTCATCATAACATATTTCTTCCTACGAGAGTTGGGTTTTCCTAACTCACGTGCCTCGGACACATTTTGCCTTGTGCTTTCGTCGTAGTATATTTCTCTTTATGTGGGTCTATTTTTTTCGACTCATATGTTACAACACATTTTACCTTGTGCCTTTGCTATAACCGATTTCTCCCTATAGGGGTCAGATTATCCCGACTCATGAATGTCGGAGACATTTTACCTTGTGCCTCTATCGTGATAAATTTCTCCCTATGAGAGTTGGGTTTTCCCGACTCATGCACCTCGGGCACATTTTGTCTTGTGCATAGTTCTCTTCACACAAGTTTAGTTTTCCCAACTCATTTACCTTGGGCACAGTTTTGCCTTGTACCTTTGATGTGATAGATTTCTCTTCACATAGGTTGGGTTTTCTCGACTCATGTCTCTTAGGCACATTTTGCCTTATGCCTCCATTGTGAGGGATTTCTCCTTACGTGGGTCGAGTTTTTTCAACTCATGCACCTTATGCATATTTTGTTTTGTAATTTCGCCATAGTGGATTTCTCCTCACCCGAGTCAGGTTTCTCTAACTCACACGCCTCGAGCACATTTTACCTTGTTTCTCCACCATCGCAGATTTCTCCTTACGCGGGTTGGGTTTTTCCAACTCACGTGCTTGAGCACATTTTGTCTTGTGCTTCCGCTATGTCATATTTCTCTTCACATGGGTCGAGTTTTTTTTACTCACACACCACGAGCATATTTTACATTGTGCCTCCACCATGGTAGATTTCTACTCACGCGAGACGAGTTTTCCCAACTCACGCATCTTGGACACATTTTACCTTGTGCCTTCCCTGTGATCGATTTCTATTCACATAAGTCGGGTTTCAGGCATATTTTGCATGGTGCCTTTGTCATGGTAGATTTCTCTTCATATGAGTCAAGTATTTTTTACTTTTGTGCCTCAGACACATTTTGCCTTGTGCCTCTACGCTTAGTGAATTTCTCCTCATGCGGGTCAAGCTTTCCAAACTCATGCGCCCCTAGCATATTTTGTCTTGTGCCTCTACCTTAGCAGATTCTGGTGCTTTTCAAGTCTTTTATCCATTGGTGTCCATTCAGAATTGTCTTGTAGGAACATGTCTAAATCATGCTAGGAGTGAGATCGACTCCCTCCCTATAAATCTCCCCTTACCATTTGGGGTGAGACTCATTTTTCCATTTGAACTTGTCGAGCCTCCTCATAAGTCTGGTACTTCGCCTCTAGGGCCTTCTTAGAAGCCATCTCTACTTCGCCCTGGTTCTCCCTAGGGTGACTTAGTCCTCAAGTTTGTCATAGTCCCGATGCTTGTTCTACAATAAAGCAGTCTTCCACTATCCTACTCTTTCGCCTCCTCAAGATGTGATGTTTTTTCTTTCTCGCACAAGTTCCTCTCGATCTTCTAGCTATCGGACGATCAAGGTTCGTGCTTCATTTTTGGACAGCCCAAGAGTCGAGGAGGTCTCGACCTTCGCTTTGTAGGGGGAGGTAGCTCTCGTGAACCTAAACATTTTTTGAGACTTATAGTCTATGAAAAAGCTTGCATAACTATGATTCAGTAGTGAGTGCACCACTCATAGATCACTTGTGAACTAGGTATTCCATTGCGATCGAGTTTGATTTGCAAGTCCCCCAACCCAATCACCATCCCTTTGACCCCATACTTGGGTCCTTTGGCTTGTCTTGCGACACCCTCGAGGTGGTGCTTCGTCTTCCCCTCTACTCGATGATATTATCTTGCCTCCAATGGTGGAAGATATCATCCTCTCAAATGGTGTCCAACTTGTTACATTATTTAATAGTGTTTATTGGAGAATGTTGGCGTGTTGATATTACTTTGACCCATAGACTTTTTGTTGCTTATTTTCGGCTGTGCAAAGAGAGGAGTGGCTACTACCTAGCCACTCAGGAGGGATTCAAAGTCAATGGTGCCCCTTCCAACCATTGCTTCTTCATCATAGGTTCAGGTTGGTATCGGGGGTTCAATCTCGCTTGATTGGCACATAAATAACACCCCCTCTCTTGTTGGATGAGGAGGTGGGTCACGTGGTTTGACTGAGAGATATAATCTGTTTCTCTGAGGCCATTCAGAAGATGGATGAGGACTCACTGATTGACATGGGTCTCAGCCTAGCTCATCGAGATATGACTGAAACACCCCATCACTTCACCTTATCTCTCTTTTTGATTCTATACGATCTTGTGATTTTGATCCTATGTAGGCATAGGCCTGACCCCTCTTCAGGCATGACGATGGCTCTTCAGCTCTGGCCATTGTTCATGAGCCGTTGCTCGAGGTGCTAAGCCTGACTTGATCCAGGCTTCATGCCAACACCGATAAGCTGAAGAAGAAGTACAAGATCATCGTGAAGAAGGTGCTCCTCCCTCGAAGGGATGAGGAACCCAAAGAGCTGGTTCTAGAGAGGGAATCAAATGAAGTGCCTCCTGCCTCCGCAGCACCAATGCCTTCAGAAGGTCATCGAAGTTCCATATCCTCTTCGGGAAAAAGAGAGAAGCGAAGGTTGATGTTTGACTTATGCAAGGGCAAGTCCCTACCCTTCGCAACTTTCCAAAAATTAGACCTGCCACTCCCAAGCTCGGGTGCACTACTGCAATTGAGATGGGAGGGTTTGTAGGAGGGGCAGAAAGTGTGAGGAGATGGTGTAACTTCGAGGCTGATTATAGTTGCTCCTTTCTTGGTCTTTTGCGTGACTCCTCACGCTTGCCCAAGACCATTGTCTCGACGATAATACTATTGATTGACATTTTAAAGTACATTTAGTACTGTCGCTAGTGATCTTTCTACCAATAAATAGAAAAGAAGAGAGGGCTTAAGTCCCATCATGAAGGCCTATTTTACGAGCGATGAATGCATATCTTCCATGCCTCGGATTTCATTGGGGAACCGAGCGATGAAGTCATTTTTTTCCTTCCCTTACCTAAGTATGAGAAGTGTTACCACTAATGGCCTCGGGTGCATGTTCTTGAGGAAGTGAGCTTGAACTCTCTTGTGACTTGAGTAAAAGAATTGATAGAGAGCGACTTTAGATGGGTGAATTATTATCGTGTTAGGCCTCTTAACATGGTCGGAAAGACATGATACATCAGGGCATTTGAATTATCGTATAATGATATTTGGGCGCGAAAAGCAACAATGTGCTCCATCGGGTCGGTAGTGTCATCAAATGTCTCTAACGACGGGAGGTAGAAGTTTGCTAGGATTGGTTTCTCCTTGATTTTCTAGGTGAATGGGGATTGATCCAAGATGAGGTCGACCAATGCTTTCCCTTTGGATTGTTGAAACTCTCGTTGCTTCTCCTCCAAGCATTGGTACATTTCCCATAGTTAGATTTACAAGGAATCCTTCGTCGAATTTGTCGACTGAATTCCATGGTTGGGGAGTGAAGTGCCCCCTTGGTTGAAGATTCGACGGGCCTATGGCGTTCTTGGGATGTCAGCATCACATCGATTGGGTGAACTTCGATGGATGTCGGTGCTGGTGGCGGTTGAGCTATTGACCATGGTTGAGCTAGTGGTGTTATCTACTAGGTTGGCTAGGGAAAAGTGGTGCGATGAATTGTATCATGCCCGTTAGTGTCTACACCTACCGGGTGAAGTTCAAGAACACATTAGCAGGGACCAGAAGGTGGCTCAGGGTTATCCCCGAGAGTGAGACGCCCGGATTGTTGAATAGACACTAGTATCGCATCAGCGTTTGCTCCAAGGTGGATGCATCCACATGTGAAAGGGGTGGCTACACCCCCCTCCCGAGTGCCTTCTTGCTCGAGTGTTCATTAAGGTGGTTAGCGGATGTTAGGGAAAAAAACTCTTGTGCCTGCCCAGTAGATGCGGTATGCATCTGTGTCTGCTGAGCAAGCACTGCTGGTTCAGGCCCGTGTGCGCTAGCTTGCCCGCGATCGTTCGGCGCAGAGTTGGAGCTCGGGTCGGGGGAGTGATTTCAGCTCGGGTCGACTGTTGGTTCCTGCAGGAAGGTCAGGTCGAGTAGGTTCCCGACGTGACCCTAGTTTGGTTGTGGATTTTGCAATCCCCCTGCTCCGTAGAGACGCAGGAGCCTTTATAGCAACAGTAACGGGGTATCCGTACCTGAATCCCTTATCTTCTTTATTGTTTGTCTACTGTTGCACCTCACCACGCCGTCCGTGGTCCTTGTGGCGAGGCACGCGCCTGTAGCTGAGGGATGTCGACCTTGCCCACCTTACTTGTGTTAGGTCGGTTGTACGATCGCTAACCCCTCCATGACTGTGTCAGGCCGGCTTCCCTGTGTCGGGTCGGTCACGTCGGCGGGCCAGTTGTCCGAGGGTGCGAGGACGTGGCAGCCAAGTCAATATTTGTCATATCATTCCCTCCTCCCCCCCGAGGAGACCTTCTTGAGGTTCCCGATTAGGGTGCTGAATATGAGGTCTTGTGCTGAGCCGTCGGTTTACGGTGAAGTCAGACTAGTCCCGAAAGCCGACTGATCCGATTGGGCGGGAGTTGATTTGACCGAGTAGGGGCTCGGGAAATGACCTGATCGAGCGGGTCTCGGGATGGTCAGGTTTTGTACCCGGGAGTTTGAACCAATCGAGCAGGAGCTCCGTAACTGATCAGATCGAGCGAGGCTCGGGAATGATCCGACCGAGCAGGAGCTCGGGAACTGATCGGACTGAACAGGGGCTCAGGAATTGATCTGACTGAGCGTGAGTTGATCCGACCGAGCAAGGGCTCGGGAGATGATCCGACCGGGTAGGAGCTCGGGAATTGATCGGACCGAACAGGGGCTCAAGAACTGATCTGACCGAGCGTGAGTTGATCCGACCGAGCAGGAGCTTGGGAACTCGGGCACAAATCCTAGGGATTTGGTCGAGAGGGTGAACTCGGGCACAAATCCTGGGGATTTAACAAATCCTGGGGATTTGGGCGAGAAGGTGAACTCGGGCACAAATCCTGGGGATTTGGGCAAGAAGGTGAACTCGGGAACTCGGGCAGAAATCCTGGGGATTTGGACGAGAAGGTAAACTCGAGCACAAACCCTGGTGATTTGGCCGAGAAGATGAACTCGGGCACAAATCCTGGGGATTTGGCCGAGAGGGTACACACATATTTTGGTATCATCATTTTTATCCAATATTATTATATGTACATTTTTGTTATTTCCCTTGCGTCTTAGTGCCTTCAGCACAGGCTTTCATTCGATGCGGTGATGCATTTAATACATTGGGTGGTTTTTGGGGCGACACTTTGTTTTGTCTCGGGAAGCTGAAACGACACCCTTGGGTACTATAAATTTCATTCGATCAGGTTGAGACCTCACTTGTTCATTTTGCCCCTCTTTTGCTTCTCCCTCGGATCCCTCTTAGCCACCCAACGTCCCTTTAGTTGATATTTTTTGAACAAGTCGGAATGAACTCCTCGGACTCTTCGAGTAGTGTCAGGGTCATCTTTTCCCCGGGGTCGGGGGGAGTGAGTCAGGGTGATCCCGAGGCCAGTTCCTCGGGAGCATCTTCGGGGCCCCCGTCGCCAGTCGACGCGAGGGTCCTAAGGGATCTGGAGGTCATGAAAGCGGATCATGACCTAGACACGGCAGTGACCGAGGGGTCACTTGCAGTGATTAGGGGGCGGTATAGCATCCCGACCGAATACAGGTTGCATGTTCCACGGCCCGGGCAGCGCCCCTATAGTTCGGACGCGCCCGACATGTGCATCTCGGTGGATGCTCTGGAGGTTGGTCTCCGGTTCCCACTGCATCCCCTCATAGAAGAGTGTCTAAGATGGTGGAGGATCTCCCCCAGCCAGGTAGCGCCCAACTCGTGGCGCTACCTCATCGTGTTTCTGGGCGAGTATCGAGGGGTCGGGATTATCCCGACTCGAGACTTATTTATGATGTGTTTTCACCTTTGTAAGAGTCGAGGCGGCTACTATCTTACTGCCCGAGTCATTTTCTGGGTCAGCGGGGCGTCTTCCAACAACAAAGGTTGGAAATCCCGCTACCTTTTCGTGAGTGGTCCGATCTGGGGGTTTAGGCTTGACTGGTCGGCACACCCGATCGACAATGCCCCCCATACTTATCCGAGGAGGAGTTCGTCCTGGTCGACAGACTGAAGGGAATCCTTTCCTCTTCATGTGCGATCATGGAGATGACAGAGCTTTGGTTGGTCAAGGCGGGTCTCAGCCCGGCCTCTAGGGGTATTATTATGTTTGCCCTATTTCAGCTTTCCAGGTCATTTTCTAACCTGTGAGTCGGGATGCAGATCAGATGGATCTTGGTGACCTGCGCGGGATGCCCAAGATGTCCGGTGGTAAGGCCCTCTCGACTCGTTTCGCCGCGCCAGCCCGGGAGGTCGACGATTCTCCAGCGAGGGAAGCCCCGAAGGCCTCGTCCAAGAGGCCGATCGATGCACCGCTGAGCAGGTTGATGATCTGGCTCGGCGGCACAAGAAGGTGAAGGTGCTGACGAGGAGACACAAGTCTCGGCACGACGAGGGGGAATCTCGCTCCCATTCCAAGGGCAAGGAGCCAGCAGCACCGTCGGAGGAGCTTGAAACGCCTGTTGAATCTGATGAGGGGAGCACATCACTGGCTCATCACTGCCCGAGGCCCATGAAGGACCTCTTCAAGACAAAAGTTCATAAAGACGACGTAGGATACTACACCCTGCAAATGTCCGATCCCGGGCATCAAGACCCCGACAAGGAGATGAAGGCCAGGTGGAGGGGGTTGAAGAACTTGACGAAAGTCTGGAACAACTCGTCGGCCACCGAGGAGTTCGAGGGGGGACTTCTCCACCCTCAGCTGGCGCGGGAGCTATACACGCTCCCCTCGGAGAACTTGCTAGCCCAAGCTGCCAAGGAGATGGTTTTGGTAAGTTCCCGACCTTTGTCTCGACATCGCAAGTTTTCTTTTGACCGAGTTCTTATCAATTGTTGTTCTGTGTAGAGCCAACACTTCCAAATGACGCTCTTCGATCGAGTCCATGACGCGGGCCGGTTGATCACATTCATGGACTACCAGATCTCCCACATTCAGCAGGAACTCGATGCCCTGAAGTCTGGAGGGGGTCCAGAGGCGGTCACCAAGGCCGAGGAGTGTGCTTCCGAGCTAGAACAGGAGCTCGAGAAAACCAAGCGGGATCGAGACAAGGTGCTCCAGAGGCTCGAGGCCTCCGAAAAAGAGCTGAGCGAGGTCCGAAGCAACTTGGCTGAGATCCAGAGGTTGCTGAAGGAGGCGCGGGTCAGAGCTCGGAAGATGAACAACGAGCTACTACAAGATGTGAAGGCTCTGGAGAACGCCTGAGCCGAGCTACCTAGGCAATCGATCGACCGTTACAAGGAGTCGGCCGGCTTCAAGGAGGGGCTGAAGAGGATGAGCGAGTTACCTATGAGTACGGGTATTGGGTGGCGTTGGCCCGCTTCCATGCCCTACACTCGGACTCGGAGGTTGAGGAGGACCCCTTCACCATCCATCCCGAGGATGATCTGGTGCCGATGGAGAGACATCAAGCATTCAATGACTCAGACCCGCCAGAGTCCTGACTCCGTAGTGTACTGATTATCATTTTGTAATTCGGGTCGGGAAAAGCCTTATTTTGTTCCCGACGACTTTTGTAATCGCATTTTCATTAATACAACTCGGGACATATCTTTCCATATTATGCGTAAAATTTTCGTAGATTTGAAATGTGCCAAGTTCTCGGTAGCACTCGCCCCTTCATTGTTGCCAGTGTATAAGTACCTTCTCGGACAACTTCGACGACTCGGTAAGGACCCTCCCAATTCGGAGCCAGCTTCCCACGAGACCGAGTCGGGTCGCTGACCTTGGCTTTCCTAGGTCGCCCATCTTGACGAGCCGAGGGCGCACTCGACGGTTGTAAAGCTTGGCGACAACCCTTCTATAAGCTAGTGTCCGCAGATGGGCGTCGACTCGCTTCTCCTCCAGTAGGTCGAGGTTTTCGCGCAGCTGTTGGTTGGACGCCTCTTCGTCGTGGGTTTGGATCCGGAGGGTCGGGAAAACCACCTCGGGAGGTAGTACTGCCTTGGTTCCGAAGGCCAGGCTATATGGGGATTCCCCCGTTGGGGTTTTTGGAGTCGTTCGAGACGCCCAGAGAATGCTCATAAGTTTCTCCACCCAAGAGGTCGAGGCTCCAGAAATTCTTTTCTTCAGCCCTTCAAGAATGGCTCGGTTTGTCACATCGGCAAGTCCGTTGGCTTGGGGGTGGGCGACCAAGCTAAACTTTAGTTGTATGCGATAGCTTTGACAAAATGCCTTGAACTTTGCATTGTTGAATTGTGTTTTGTTGTCTGTGATTATGACTCTAGGAAGGCCGAACCTAGTTATGATGTTCTTCCACACGAATCCTTCAACTTGTCTTTCGGTAATGGAGGCCAATGGCTCAGCCTCGAGTCATTTGGTGAAATAATCAACTCCCACTATTAGGAACCTCCGTTGTCCCGAGGCTGAGGGGAAGGGTCGAGGAGGTCCATTCCCCATTGGGCGAAAGGCCAAGCGCAGTCGGTAGTTGTGAGCGGTACCATCGATTGATGTTGGAACCGGGCGTGCTTCTAGCATGACTCGCAGCTTTGCACATAGGTCTGAGCATCTTTACGCAAGGTGGGTCAATAGTAACCTCGCTTGAGAATCTTGTGTGCCAAGGTGCGGGCGCCGACATGGTCTCCGCATATTCCCTCATGAGTCTCGGCTAAGGTGTCGTTGATCCAACTTCCTTCTTCCTCATCAACGGCTAACACCCTTAAGTTGACGGAGGGTCCGGTGGTTTTCACTGTTCCTCCCGGCGACGTGTCGATCGCGCAAGAGGATGAAAGCCTGGCCAGGGCATCCGCTTGTGAATTCTCGGCACGAGGCACTTTGGTGATGATACACCTCCGAAATCAATTCGTCATCCGTCGCGCCTCGGCCATGTATTTGATTATCGCCACTTCCCGGATCTCAAACTCTCCATTGACTTGGCCTGCAACAAGTTGGGAATCAGTAAATATTTTAATATCTTTCGCGCCCAGTTCGACTACGACTTTTAGACCGAACAGGAGCGCCTCATATTCTGCTTCATTGTTCGTGGCCTTGAACCCTAGCCGAAACGCGTGCTCGTAGATGTGGCAGGAGGGGTCCTTGACCACCAAGCCGACACCCCCTCTTTCCGAGTTGGCGGACCCATCAATGTGTAGCGTCCACCTAAGGTCCGAGCTCGTCGGTGTCTCCGGGGGCGTGAGTTCCGAGAAGAAGTTTGCCACCACCTGACCTTTGATCGCCTTTCTTGCCACGTACTCGATGTCGAATCCCCTAATTCTACCGACCATTTAAGCATCCGACCTGCAACATCAAACTTCGAGAGGATCTAGTGCAAGGGTTGGTCGATTATCACCTTGATAAGATGTGTCTGGAAGTACAGCCTTAGCTTTCTGGATGCCAGGATCAGTGCCAAGGCCAGCCTTTATATGGGAGGGTAACGGAGCTCGGGACCTGCCAGGACGTGACTGGTGTAGTAGATCGGTCTTTGCCCGGATTTGTCGAGCGTCACCAAGACCGAGCTAACTGCCGGGTCGGATGTCGCAAGGTACAAGCCGAGAGGCTCCCCATCCCTTACCGACGCCAACTGGGGCAAGTGTTCGATGTGGCTCTTTAGCTGGCGGAATGCTTCCTCGCATTCGGAGGTCCACTCCTTTGCCGACTTCAGCGCTCGGAAGAAGGTTGAGCTCTTGTCCCCGACTCAGGAGATGAAGCGGTTCAGGGCTGCTAGTCTACCTATAAGTCGTTGGACCTCCTTTATCGTCCTGGGGGATTACATTTCTTGTATTGCCTTTATCTTGTCGGGATTAGCGTCTATCCCTCGCTGATGCACGATAAAGCTGAGGAACTTTCCGGATGTGATGTCGAAAGTATATTTCCTCGGGTTGAGACGCATCTTGTATTTCCTTAGAGTGCGGAATGTTTCTGCCAAATCGGAAAGGTGACCCTCGGTCTTCCGACTTTTGACTATCATGTCGTCCACGTAAATCTCCATGTTCCTCCTGACCTGGTCCTTGAACATGCGATTTACCAGCCGCTGGTATGTCGCACCAGCATTCTTCAGCCCAAACGACATCACCTTGTAACAGTAGGTGCCGTTGTGAGTGATGAAGGCTGTATTTTCTTTGTCTCTTGAGGCCATCCGGATTTGGTTGTACCCCGAGAATGCATCCATAAAGGAGAGCAGTTAGTGTCCCGACGTGACATCTACCAGTTGGTCGATGCGAGGAAGGGGATAACAGTCCTTCGGGCAAGCCCGATTGAGATCAGTATAATCAACGCACATTCGCCATTTTTCATTAGCTTTCTTGACAAATACAACGTTGGATAACCAGGTCGAGTACTTCACTTCCTCGATGAGCTCCGCATCCAACAAGCGAACGACCTCTTCTTCTACGGCCTTCTATCGGTCGGGAGCGAACTTGCGCGGACGCTGCTTCACGGGTCGAGTGTCGGGGGTGATGTTCAAGTGGTGATGGGCGATCTCCGGGTCGACCCTTGGCATATCCTTAGGAGACCACGCGAAAACATCCTCATTCTTCCGTAGGAACTCGACCAGTTGAAGTCGCTGGCCCTCCGTGAGTTCCGACCCGACCTTCACTAGCCTGTCCGGGTGGCTTGGATCGAGGGGCACCTCTAGAACTTGCTCCGCCGGGTGGGGATCCCGAGCACTATCCTCAGGGTTTTGGGGAACCGCAGTGGCTAATTGGACCTTCGGCTTCTTGGATAATGTTGTTGCCATTAAATAGCATTGTCTGGATTCTCTTGGGTCACTCTTGACCTCGCCAATCCCTGCTCGGGTCGGGAACTTTAGGAGTCAGTGAGAGGTCGAGACGACCACCTTGAGCCGGTTAAGGGTCGGGCGCCCGATGATGGCGTTGTATGCTGATGAGAGCTTTACAACCATGAACGACACCATAAGAGTCTTTGACCTTGATTCTCCTCCGAACGAAACAGGAATCGTGGTCGCCCCCAAGGGAGAGACGAAGTCCCGATGAACCCTGTCAATGTAGATGTGAGAGTGACGAGATCTTTGTCGGTCAACCCCAATTTCTGAAAGGCATCAAAATATAAGATGTCGGCCGAACTTCTCGTGTCAATCATAACTCTTTTGACATAGGCGTTAGTCATACGGATTGAGACCATCAACGCATCATCATGGCATGGGTACTCCTCGCCTCCCGACTTGAATGTGATGTCGAGGTCTTCATCATGTGTCGGCCTCTTCCCGACCTCAGATCGTGCATAGGCCTTGCGCGCCGAGGAGCTATCACCGCCCGAGGCTAGCCCTCCGAACATGATGTCGATTTGCTTCTCGACCGGACCTTTGGGTCAGGGCGACGAGTGACTTGTTTACCCACGTGGGTGACAGGAGGGTGGATAATCCCAAATTGCATGCTTTTGAGTTGTTTAGAACGATTGTCCACAGGAATAGATGAGTGAAAGGTGACTTGGATCCTTTCTCTCCATCGAAAAACTTCATATTATGACTACGTGTCAAATGATGATTAACTGATAATATATTCTTTATCAGTATTAAAACAGGTTGAGAGGCTCAAGTAGAAAAGAGTTACCACTAAGCTATAATTGTCTGATTTTGGATCATGTTGGACTTTCACTAGGAAGAGCCAAAGGATATACCATAATGAGAAATTACCACTAGGTTATATTTCATATTAACTGAAATAGCCTAATTATAAAACATTGGATTTTAATGAGAGTTATGTTGGCAAGACGTCAAACTCTTAAATTGAAAAGATTATTCTAAAAAATTTAGTCCCAAAACTAGGCTAACATTTAAATTAATTTATATAATTACTAATTTGAGCTTAAATATTTTGGATCAATGATTTAAACTCAATAAATATTAATAAAATGATCTGAATAACTAATGTATTATATATGTTCCTCATGCCGATGCTTAAATCATACATAAATATCGTAGATGATCCTCATATATATATATATATATATATATATATATATATATATATATATATATATATATGATCATGTTCGTATGTATGATCATGTTCTTGGTTGCAAGTTTAAAGGATCAAACGGCCACAACAATTGCATTCCATCATATTCATTCCACCTTGCGTTTGTATATATGAACAGCATATAATAAATGTATATAGCTATACAGCAGTTGCCATGCAAAGGAGCCTCCGCAGCTTTGATTCATTCCAAGCTTCCGTAGGGGTTCTCGCCGACCCAGTTGCCGGGGGGATCGTAGTTGCAGGTGATGATCACGCCGCCGGCGAAGCACTCCACCCGGGCGCAACCCACCGCCTCGGAGCTGTTCCACACGATCTGCGTGAAGTGGCCGCACATCTTCCCGGGCATGCACGAGTTGTCGCTCCGGTTATAGTACAGGTGCTCCCTGGCCCAGTTCTCCACCGCGTCCGCCACCCTCCAGTCCCACCCCGACCCCCAGAACATGTTCTCGCCGTACGGCCCCATCGAGTGCACGATGGTGCAGTCGGACCGCCGCGTCTCCGACCAGTTCTGCGCGTACCGTGCCAAATTATTGTCCCACGCGAACGGCTTCTCGCCGGCCACAGCCCGCACCTGGTTGTGCGCATGCAGGAACTCCCGCACCATGTTTTTCCGCCCATTCTTTCCGCGGTACCTGCGCTTCCGAACGGGCGGAGGACTTGCGGCGTGGGCGCTGCTGCCATCGCTGACGCTGGCGTTCACGCTATCGACGCTTGGAGCCGGCGAGGCCTGCGGCACGTCGACGGACGGTAACTCCTGTTGCTGGGAGGAGAGAGGAGTAACGAAGAGGAGGACGAGGAGGACAGCAGACATCGGACCCGCCATCCGTGGGTGATGCGGAGAGCAACAGAGAGGACGAGGAGGAGGAGGAGGAGGAGGAGGAGGAGGAGGTGGTGGTGGAGGAGGAGGCAGCTGTTTTAATTAGGAAAGAGTGGTGGTGGAAGTTGTATTGCGGTTTCAAACCTACTAAAAATAGTTCGATGTCAACGACCATATGCCGGTCAAGACTGGTGTCTCGTGGTTTCCATAAACAGCCTGTTATAATTCACATAATAATAATAATAATATATATCATTTGTTACGATGAAACGATGGACCGTTAAGACCGTTACGATGAATGAAAGCGTTCTGCTACGTTATACTCTCCTGAGTTAGTTTGAGAACCGTGACTTGGCCGGTACGTAACCGTAGGAGTGACGCGGGGAGGAACCGATCGCTTACCAGCGTACGGCTCCCCGTTGTCTTCACGCAAGCCGAACGCTCTCGCCCGCTCGTTCTAACCGCCGCACCTCTCCTTCCTCATCATCGCGCCCGTTAGCTGCTCGCTCGCGTGCTCCTGAGAGAGACAATGACCGATGTCCCTCGGCGTCCTCCCTCCTCCTCCTCCTCCTCCTAACGCCAATTACTCCGCCGCCGTAAAAGCCCTTTCCGACGAGAGAGACGATGTCACGAGCAGCGATGACGGTAGAGATGATCGCGAAGGTCGTGGAAAGATGGGGGGAGTGTCATTCGATCATCGACGAGGTTGCTTATGGCAGAGGCGATGCCGATTTGACCCTGTCCGTGTGCCCCGTCATTCGTGTGGGCTTTCATCCAGATGATTCCTCTTTTCTTTGATGATCCAGTTTCCTCCCGATGTTAACCGAGCATCTTGAATTGGCCGCGCAGAGTGTGAATAAGTTTCCATTCGAATGTTCCTTTCTTCCGTGGAAGAGGTAAATGTGCCGTTCTGGTAAACATCTTATGTTTCTATTTTATCTCCAGCATATGTTATTTTGCATCTTGAATCCATATTTCATTTGTCTTGGCCATCTAGAGATATAATTGTCGCTGAATTAACTGAAAAGCATATGCTTAATTAGAAGCGTTTGTTTCTGTGTTTCAATCAATGTGTTTCTGTGTTTCAATCAATAGGATACCAATTTGAAATAAGATGTCCAAGGAATCGGTCATGGAAAACTTCGAATCTTGATAGGATCATGTAACACAACTTGCTATCCGGAGATTTGTTTATCTGTTGCAGCTCATTTTCATTTGTCATAGGCTCAACAAATGAGCAATCCATTAGAGTAAGGCTGATGAGCTGCTTGATGCGAGAGATAGAGAGCAGAAATATCAAAAAGAAATATGATGCTAGAAAATAGACGTGTAAAGCATGACTAGATCCGGAAAGCTGCCCTATAAATTAGATAAAAACAGAACACAACATTGAGAATCTTATGTAAGTTGGGCCTTTCTTCACATGGTCACTTTTCCATTGCTCCAGCTCTATCTTGTTTTTGATGTACACATCTGCAGTAATAATGCTACAATTCCTTTATCAAAGCTATAGTATATGTCTTGTCACCTTATATATTTTTATTCTCTTAATATATTGCTTTAATCAGTAAGTAAGACTTTTATATGATCTTTTAAATCCGGTTTGCGATGATTCTTAGATGTTCAAGGTATATTATATGGTAGCAAATGCTGTTGCGCAGACTCAACATGGCATACATGTTTAAGAAGCGTTGTATGATTTAGTTTCTTCTTCACATTATTCTGTTGCAAACCCAAGAATGCCATCACAAAGCTTCCAGTAGAACCTTGGTTTTCATCCTTTAAGAGTGTGAGAACACAATTGAACCTCAAGCTTGTAAAGTTACATACTTAACTTTTGTATTTTATGCCTCCATCTTCAGAGGCACAACAGCAAACAAAACATACTGCTATTTCGTTGTCTTCACAGAACAACCCTTTTTGGTCCCGCATCACTTGGAAATTAGTCTTAATTCAAACTCAAAACAATGCATGGTAACTTGATATTTGATTTCTGAATCTGTTTTTCCTTTTTTTTCTCAATTCAAAGATGAATTGCATGTTTGGTACTGTCTAGTTATATTATTTTACTTTATTCTGTAGTTCTTGTAGCCATTCCTACAAGCCGCCGAAAATGATGAAGTGGAGTGGGGCTTTAAGATCTCAACAAGTGTCTACTGAACTTGTTCAATCTTAGTCTGATAATGATCTGTTCTCCATTGTGTTCTTAGCAGCCCATACTGCTATTTCGTTGCCCTTAAAATTAGCAATGGTTTACCAGGTTTCTCAATAGTCAATACATTTGATGCCTTCAGTCCTTCTCAAAATTTACATGTTAGTTCTGTTGAAAGATACTTCAAATTACTTTAAGCACACTTATTTTCCCCTGAACATAATTGCATATCCACTCGTGTGGTTGCATATCTTGAAATTGTATATTTATCTTCCGAAAACAACTGGCATTCAGAACAGCAATGTTCCTCTTCAATTTTATTTTCTGAATGGTTCCTCAGTTCATTCTACTGTTACTGAATAGTTCACTGGATTGACATGGACCAAAGTATCTGCTTCACTTTCTCAAGATTACGTTTGTAAAAGCCTGTTAAAAAACGTTTTATCAATTTTTTAAACTTCTGTTATTAAACGTTTCATTGTCTAATACAGTTACTGAGGAAGTTGGCTCCAGGTTTGGCATGTTGCCCTATGGAAGATCATGATGCATGAGTGTATAACTTGGTATCTTGTGCTTCAATCGCAAGACTGTCAGCAGCTGGAGAACAAAGGCACCCAAGTGCTAGATCTTAAGCCAATATTCTTCAAGAGAATGTTCTGTGGGAAACCTGCATCTCAAATCTCGATGTTGCTGAACCATGTAGATATGACACAGCTCTGGTGAGTTTGTTCCTTGAACCATGATCTTTGTTAAGTCGTATTCTTCTAGATTTGTCATTGCACCCTAAACCTTTTATATGTTCTTTTTGCATCTTTACGACAGAATCTATCAAATAGCAGGGATTAGTTTACTTACTCGATTTTCACTTCCTTGGTGCATGTTTTTTTAGGTAAAAGTAGAATGCATTACTTTCTTTTCTTGAGAAATTCACTGCTTTAGTGTTCAAGGAAAATGAGGAAGGGAAAAGAGGGAGGCGGAAAAATCTGTCTTCTTTATCCAAGGGACTTTTCTTAGATAGTTTTAGTCATAATTGACCAGTTTAAACTAAAAGTTCTACTGGAAAACCCTTTGCTTCTGAAACATACATGCACGTTTGTCTTTCCATATAATTTAAAGCTAATTATCGATACCACTTTAATTAAAAACTAATAGTTAAGATTCTCAACAAACTTGTGAAGTATCCACACCATTTTCTCACAAATGCCTATAGAATTTCATTTCATTATTTCTAATCCCAAGTCTCATAAGCCATATCCCTCTTTTGGATGGCCAGTGTTTTCATGTTGAAGCTGGCAAAGAGGATAGGCCACCTCATTAAGGTAACCACTGTTTCAATAACATCTCCAACCTTCCAAGTAAAAAGGTGAAGACGTACCAAGTTGGACCCAGGTTATTTGCATGACTTGAACACTGATCAACCAGGTCGTAACAATGTAATTTTACCCTCCCACTAAATGTCATATTCTCCCAACCTTATCATGTTGCCCTCCCTAATTAGGATCCTGTATCCTATGTTTGCTAGGCTCATCCATCCTTGGTGTTGAAAATACCAAGTCATTCACCTGGTGCGCATGAAGAAATCATTAGATAACAACTAAACTTGAAGCTAGCAACCAAAGATCAGCTTGTAAGTTGTAACTTACGAGTAGACAACACGCAGCAAGGCATGACAGCAGCCTTTCATCACCTCATCCAGCCAAAGAGACTGCATGCTCAACAACAAGGGTTGGACCTCCTTTCGATGGATGGTTTCCGAGTGTGAGGAGAAGAAACATCCTAAAACGTTTGAGGGAGACCAGTCTTATGGTTGGATAATCAAGTCAAATGACAAAACAGAAAAGACAGCCAATATAAAATTCTGGCTCATTTTATACTAGAATTCTGAGTCGAGAGTAAAAAAAAAAAATTCTGACTTTGATATATGTAATGGTCAAGCATCTCCTAGTTGATGACAATTACAGTAAGATTATCGTAGTTGGACAAGGTCAGCTGCTGAGGAGCTAATGGCCTATTAAAGTATGAGGAGCCATTATAATACAATAACTTCTGAATGGAGGCATTCACAGCATATTTAATAGGTGCAATAATGAGTAACCAGTCCTTGTATCCGAATATTCTGAAGCTTCCAATAATAATTTAAACCAAATATCAAATCAAAGACGATAAGCTTAGTTAGGACATGTGCAGCATAAAAAGAGCTGACTGGCTTGGCTTTTCTCTCTTGACTTGATGGTTGGTGGACGGCTTCAACTAAAGAATGAGACCTTTGAAGTAGGTGCACATGCATTAAATGTTTGGATTACAGCTAGGACAAAAGCAAAGCTGTAAGCTTGTGGAGAGAGTTATTTTGGATCATCTTTTGACTCGACCTTCCAACTAAAAATGTTCGCTGCAGTCGTAGCAGGTCGGATCTTTGGATGGGTTAAATAGCTTTCAAGTGTCCTTTGATCGGGTCTAGAACATGTTTAGATTAACAAGTAGACAATATTTTTCCACTGTGCATAAAAAGCGATAACGAATTTTAATGATCAATATCTTTTCCCCTGTTGTTTATCGATCCTCATTACATATAATGACATATCTTGTTATGACAATAATTTTTTTATATCTTTTCTTTCTTTCTTTTTCTCTGTCCCTCTCTTTTATAGTGGGGAGGTTTTGAAAGAGTGACATGATCCATCTATCCGTGTGTTTTCTTCTGCACGTATAAAAGACATGGAGCGTTGTTTCCTGGAAGTGTATGTCTGAATGAACCAAGTCAAAATCATTTATTTTCTAGATTCAGTTGAGTAGTTCTTTTCTCTTATACGTGACAAATCTAAGTTCTGTTGTTTGACATTATACATTGCAGCAACAACAGGCAGTTTCGCCCGCGTTCCTCCTCTCACGCCACGTCCTTCACAATTCCGCCTTCCATTTCATCGAACATGTGGCCTGCAACTGAGAAGGACGCAACGCGTCGGCCTCGCATCCTCCCTCCACTGTATTCCCGGACCGCCCTTCCATTAGTCATCGGTCGTGGGCCCGCAATGGTTCAACTCCGCGGGGCCCGCAAAATTGTTTGGTCCTTCGGTCGAGGCATTCCCGCGTGGGAGCCTCGTCCCTCCAGTTTTAACTGAGCTACCTAGCTACCTACTTTTGGTCGGTGCTTCGTATCTTTTCTGTTAGTGTTATATATATATATATATATATATATATATATATATATATATATATATATATATATATATATATATATATATATATATATATATTCATGAAATAAAATACAGACTGCACCGATATCCTAACGATATGCATCTAATGTTGATGATATTAATTTTGTAACAAAATTAATGAGCTTGTTTGATAATATTATTGTATAGCAAGAGAGTGCCGATGTTTGTTTCATACAGAGAGGTATGTATTTATACCTTTATTGATGAAGGAATATTCGTGTTAAGATTTATTGTTATGATTACATTGATCGATCTGACTGGAAGTATTCGGAGTTACATTATGATGTTAAATATTCCGCATATTTGACAATTAACATTTAAATAACTTGCGTAATACCCTTCTCAGATTCCAATTTTGCATTCAATAGGGATCCGGAAAACACTTCGCCACTCGTGTCACCATACGCCGTTGAGGAAGCTGTTTCCTGCTGGGCTCCGAACAGCTGAACGGCGCCGCGCCCCCCATCCTCCGACCACGGACGAGGACTGAGCTGTAAGTTTCAGCGCCCTCCAATCGCCTCGCGCCACGTACGCAGTCTGCACTTCTACAATCAACATGGAATAATCTTTTAGCAGAAGGAAGAAAAAGAAATAAAAAAATGACGGGGTGTTCACGGACAGCGCACGGACCATGGCGGGTACATATGCCTTCCTCCCTCGCCCCTGGATCCAAATTCCTCGCGTCCCCGCACTCGCCCCGCCCTCCCCTCGCCAGATCTCGACGGTTCCTCCGTTTACCTTCGCCGCGCCGCTGCCGATCCGATGCCTTCTCCGCCGGCCGCGGCGCGGAACATTCTGGTGACGGGCGGTGCCGGGTACATCGGCAGCCATACGGTGCTGCAGCTCCTCAAGGGGGGTTACCGCGCCGTCGTGGTGGACAACCTCGACAACTCCTCGGAGGTCGCTCTCGAGCGGGTCAGGGAGCTCGCCGGGGAGTTCGGCAAGAACCTCGGCTTCCATCGGGTACCGATTTGACTCCTCTGCTTCCACGCCTGCGGAATCGGTTATGAGATTTGGGGTTCTTAGATGTGTTGGGATGGTTCGTCTTGAAATCTGTGAGATGCGAGTGGTTTCTCGATTGGCAAGATTTACTTCTCGATTGAGATTATTCTTGTTCCCTTCTGCACCGTTTCCGTTGTGAAACGATTGTGGTTCTTGGGTTTCTTCTCGTTGAACTTCATCTTGGGTTTCTAGTATTTTTCCAGGCATTATGAATCGGTAGATTTGCGGTGGGTTGTAGCTCCTAAGAGTGTTGCAATTCAGGATCTCTGTGGTCATGACATCTCTTTCGTCAAACTAGGGAAACGAGCCAGCTCTAGATGCCACACTAGGGGAACCCGTCAAGTTTTATATGCCAGATCATGCGTCTTAAACGCCTCTTTGGAGTCTCCACCAAATTAGGTAAAAGGTCAAATTCTAGATGCTAGTTCAGGCTTCTTTGACACTGTCTGGAGTCAAATGCCCAGTGTAATTGCTACCAAATCGTACTAGAATCATAGCCTGATGTGTTCAAATGGGTAACTTTTCTTCAACTTCTTGAAGAAATTTTGATTTAACTTAATTAGAACGGACAAATTTCTCAACAAAGGCATGTACATCTTCCTCCCGTTAAGCCTTCCCTTAGGTGCTCTAATCTCGCTGCTGAAGGACATAGGCAAAACTTTTGAGGTAAATATTGACATTGGTCATTCTTGTCATCCTAGTTGCAATTTGTACCTTAAAAAACCACATGGTGTACATTTCATTGTACAGAGCACTGCAAATAAGCCTTTTTCCATGAACATAATTCCTAGTGGTTAGAAGCTTCTAATCTAATTAGGATTTGGAGTTTTTACATCAAGGTGTAGTTCCATGATTGGAGATTGACCACAAGTACCATATGTGCTTAGTTGTTTCTACACTTGACAATATGATTTTTTTCTCCAAAGAAGTTATTGTAACCATTTGATGCTCACATCACAACTTTGAGTTCATGCTGCATTCTTATTCGAAGCTGGCCTTGTTTAAACTATGTAGTCTACACAAATGAATGGTTTGATTCTCTTTGAAGTATCAGTGGAAATTTAAGTAACAAGGAACTAGATGAGAGCCAAGACTATGTGAAGAATTTGCTTCAACTGGCACACATGATTAGTTATTTTGTCAAATTCAAGTCATCTGGTGATTGACAATGAGAACTACAACATTTATAGATCGGTTTTCTAAAGTATGTGTATGGTACAGATTGATCTTCGAGACAGAGAAGCATTGGCAAAAGTTTTTTCTTCCACAAAGTAAGTCTCTTCATTATGATTATTCTTATCATTTTCTCCTTAGAAATATTATACCTAGGTTATTAAACTGTTGATTTCTATTATTAGTACTTTGTTTTTCATGATTATTAGTATCATTTTCTCATAGGAATAGTATACCAACGTCATTGAACTGTTCAATTCTATTATTATTCCTTTGGGACTCTACGAAAAGAAAAAGACTATACTAGCGCACTCTGTCATCATTTTAAAAGTTCGTCTCACTTTTTCATCCCATGGTCTCGGATTGATGGTAATTGAGATATCTTGATAACACTAAAGACTTTTTTCCCTTTTTTTTCCTTTATTAAGTTGAATTTTAGATTGTATTTTCGAGGATTTCACTGTATAATGGTTGTGGAAGAGGTTAATGGTTGCTTCTTCTAGAGAGTCAAACAAATTGATTTGATTAAAACCATGACAAGGTCACATTCTTTTCCTTGACAACTAGGATGGCTTGTCAATTGGTACATACTGTGCATAAGTTGTGAACTGAATTGCTTTAGCTATCAGGGGGTAAACTTAACATAGGTTCATCCCCTAGTTGACGATAGCTAAAGTTGGTTATTTTAATATAGTTAGCTATCTTTTCCCATATCACTAGTTTCATCATCTTTATCAAAGTTATTAAATAGCATTGTGCAACCAGTGCTCATAAATGGCACGGAGCGCAAGTGAAAGTATTTGAAATAACATGTGATAGAACTTTCTAAAATGAATAAATAATAAAGCAAATGTTAAAACTAAAGTTTCTTCATAATATTGATTGGTATAGCTTAAACAAGGGTGCCAACATGTGGCTACTAAGATCGTTATGGTTCTTTAGAAAACAATTATAGAATGAACGAGAAAATAATGGAGGTTTATTCCATAAGGAAATAACATAGTGGTTCCTTGAGGACTACCAATCAATGATGATATTCAGTGGATCACGAAGAGGAGGCAAAGAAGAAGAAGATTGGTAGCTGCAATAGTGTGGTTGTAGAGGCTGAAGGATTAGAGGATCGTGATAAATAGGGGTCAGACTAAAAGTGGCAATAGAAAGAAAGAGGCAAGCATGGGTGACTGCAAAGAGAACTGAGGGGGATGGGAGCATGTAATTGCTGGTGGAACGTGGAGGAGAGAAGAAGCAGAAATACAACCTTGGCTTATTCTTGGAGAGATGGCATAGCAAATGGCTTTAATGGGATTACTGTTGAGATGGAAATGGATACAAGTAAAGAAGTTGAGAACAAAGCACACATAAGCAACATTGGATAAGGCACAACTTGGTTGTTAATGGTAGACCGATGCAATTCAGTATTGTTATTGTCATAGAATGATGTGGACGGGAGAGAGAGAGAGAGAGAGAGAGAGAGAGAGAAAAGATATCAATATGTCATGACCATTCAGTGCATTGCTTTTGCATGTTACATTTAGACAATGGCACAAAGAGTTGAATGGTATTCTCTGAAGTTAAAAGCTTTACAGGCGCCTAGATTCTAAGACTAGTTAGAGCATTAGAGGTTGTCCTGTGCTACAGATGGAATTAAGTTCTTTAAGCATGTTATCAGATGGTTCTTTCATGGGTCACCCTATATGACATAAAAATGAAATATGGGGAAGTTTGATTAACCGTCGAGCATGACAGAGACTTTGTTATTAATCCTCTTGGGATAAGGATGTCCAAGAGCACATTCTTGTCTAGGATTTATTGTAGATATGTCCGAAGCAATTATCTCCAAACATGAACTTTTTTTTTATTTTTCTGAACGCCAACATAAAGGCTTTATTCCTTATTATTGGTTTCGCAAAATTGTGCATGCAAACATGTATTTGTACGAAATGCATCCTTTATCAAAGATTGATACTTATATTTAGTGCATTCTCTAGTGGCTGTTAGTATAACTTAGTGTAAAAGCAATGGTGATGGCTGTGTAGTTGGTCAATCTGTATTGACCTGCACATGCTGTGCTGGTAGGTTATCAACAGTAGGCATTGGTAAGTGATGCAAGATAGAGCTTTGTTGTCACTTGGAATTATATTTTATGTTCACATAATCTTGTACGAAGGTTTGTGCTGTCTTTTAAGCTCAAGTTCCGATGTGACTCTGCAGGTTTGATGCTGTTATACACTTTGCTGGAATAAAGGCTGTTGGTGAAAGTGTTAGAAAACCTTTGCTTTATTACAACAACAACCTTATTGGTACGATCATTCTCTTCGAAGTAATGGCTGCTTATGGATGCAAAAAGGTAATATGGAAATTTTTACAAAATTAAGAAACTTCTATTTGATTACGTAGATAAATGAATATTACTTGTGTGACAATGTGAGTGTATAATATTTTGAAGCAAACGTGAGTAATAATGTCTGGGGTCTATATGTCCAACCATCTTCATGAGGAAAAATTTAAGCCCACTAAGTGTTTCATTCTGGAAGTTAATTACAACTATTTTTCTTCGCTGATGCCGATTTTCATCTCATAATTTTTTCCCACAAACAAGAATGTTTAAGGTAATATCTCATTCCTTTTTCATCGGTCTTTCAAATTAAGCATTTTCTGAACAATTTGTCATTTGTAGGACATTCTATTCTTCTTCTCCCTTCTCTCTTTGTATACCTTGTATAAGGTCATTGTTCTTGATGATAACCCCTTAAAAGGGCCTAGTGGAAGGCCTAGACATGCATGCATATGACTAGATTATGATACCTCAAGGTAGTACGGATTTGGAATTTTTTTGTTATATTATAGTACTAATATGTTCGATGAGAAGTTTTTTAAAAACATAAGATGATATGTATGCCTGTTGCAGTAACTATTCTAGTTAAACATATAATGAAATTTTAAACTCCCAACTAGACTTTCTCTCTTAGAGTTAATAGGTTACCCTTTCTATGCATCTTTTCAGGTGCTTTGTTGGAGTATGCACTTGCGATACAAACAGAATAAATGGAAACATACAATAGAAACATCAGTGCTAATTACTTATTATAACAAACAAGATAGGATGTTGTCTGTTATGGCTGAAAACATGCATAGATATTTTTAAGAATGCATTTGCTGTTATTATTTGTCACACGAGTTTGTAGAACTGTTATATGTGTAATTTGTGATCCTCTATTAGTAATTACTTGTATTACTTAAGCAGTAACCTAAAGAGGAGAAGGGTAGGAACTAGGGGCCTAGGCCCCATCTAGGTTCTTCAGCAGCCACTTGGACTTAGACCTTTGAAAAGCCAGTTGCCTAGGTGGTGCCCTCGCTTGGATTTATTGATGATTACTTGTGGAAACATCAAAGTTTGCTATGGGCCATATGTCTGTGGCTTCTTTGCCTGTTGTTCTGTATAAATATTAATCATTGTTGAATTGGAAGTTTTGAATTTCCAGTATGTTTATTTCCTCAGCTCATGTATTAGAATTATTTTATCTATCTTACATGTGTGGGTTTCATCCTGAATGTCACTTTTATGTCTTATCCTTGACCATTTTGAACATGAACCGTTTGGGTGCCTGATATCTAAAACTTTTCAGCTGGTATTCTCATCATCAGCCACAGTTTATGGATCACCCAAGGAAGTACCTTGTACAGAAGAATATCCCTTGTGCGCAATAAACCCATATGGACGTACTAAGGTTTCTTTTATTCTCTGCCCGTCTTTCTTTCTAATGCACCCACTGCCTAAGCTAAAATCCTTGTATACATATCATTGCAGCTTATGACTGAAGATATGTGTCGTGATATCTGTCAAGGTGACAATGAGTGGGATATTATTTTATTAAGATACTTCAATCCTGTTGGAGCTCATCCTAGTGGCTATATCGGTGAAGATCCCCGTGGAATTCCCAATAACCTCATGCCTTTTGTACAGCAAGTTGCTGTTGGAAGGAGGCCTGCCCTTACAGTATTTGGAAATGACTATTCAACCAAGGATGGCACAGCGGTACTGTTGTTCTTTAACATGTAAACTTTTTTTTTTTCGCTTTTTACATCCATTTCTAGAAACATTAGTCTAGTGCTTGAAAATGATTTTGGCATACTTAGTCTTAAACTTGTTTTTTCGAACGCAGTATTTCTGTGCAACCACTACATTGTTTGGAAGCTATAGATTTCACCTGGGTTTTGATATCTGTTATATGAATTTGCAGTGTCTGAAAGCTGAAAGTGATGCAGTCATAGAAAAGTTGTTATGGGGTACATTATTTTTCTGACACTAAAACAAGCTTAAGTTTTTCACATTTTCAGTGGGAAGTTAATTTAGAAGGTTGGAAACACAATCAAGGAGTTTTTTTTGCCTTGTGTTTCGATAACAATATCAATTCCGATATCTGTTTTGAGTTTTCTCAATTTCCAGTCATGGTTTTCAGCTCTTTCATGTGTTATGAGGGATATATGACAAGATATATCAAATAACCACATGAAACTAGTTGTTTTTGCCAATCCATAGTGTACTATTTTTACTTGAATATAGTTCATGTAACTTAGCTGTATCTATCTTTTTCTTGTTCAGGCTTCCATCTTCCAGCAATCTGCTGGATTTTATATGCAGAATGTTTTTTCTATATAGGTTTTCTTTATGATTCACAATTTCTGTTCTAATGGGCATCATTTTATGATTTCAGGTAAGGGATTATATTCATGTTGTTGACTTGGCAGATGGACATATTGCAGCCCTGCAGAAGCTCTTTGAGGGCTCTCACATAGGTGTGTATAAAATGGCACTAATTTTGTGTTTAATTTAGATGGCTTTGGGACCATCTAAGAGGCTGTACAATGTTCACATGCAACATGAACTTAAATTATCTAGTTTATCATGACTATGAATCGACTTTGGTTGGAACAAAAGGTGAAACTGACTGTGTTCAACTCTGATACTGGATATGTATGATAAAATAACAAAAGTATGAAAGGCCATTGTGTTTACTTACGGGATGAAATGGTGGGAGTAGAGGTTGGAAGCATCCTCCTCTTTGAGGAGGAAAGGGTAAATCGTGAAATATGGACCAAGGATTGTGGAGACCAGCTATTTGATCAAGGAACACCAGAGTTGACAACAGCACACCGAGTTGGTCAACAATCTGGAGGTGCATAGGAGCGGATAAAATAGGATAATGGTGATAGGAAGAACCATATGGACAATGAACTAACTGAAATATGTTAAACTAATTAAACAATAGATTTGACATGATTTAGAAAGAGTTATGTTCCTTAAAATTTTCTTTTTCAAGGAGATGAAATTATAGTCAATAGTGAAGACCTCATTTTCTGTGATGTAATTGTAAGTTTTCCTGCAAGATACAGGATGTGATGTCTATAATCTCGCAACTGGAAGGGGAACATCTGTCTTGGAAATAGTGGCAGCGTTTGAGAAGGCTTCTGGGAAGGTGTTATTATTATTATTTTTTGTAGTCTTTGTTTAACTATCTTCAATTTGCTCAGCTTTCACCTTCTCTTTGTGTATCCCATGGTTTCTGAGCTCTAAAATTATTTCAGAAAGTCCCTCTGGTCATGGCTGGACGGCGTCCTGGGGATGCTGAAATTGTTTATGCATCCACTGCCAAAGCGGAAAAGGAGCTACACTGGAAGTACGTAGTATCATGCCGTCACCGTTATTTGCCTAAGTTCATCCAAAATACGCTTCTTCTAGTATATGCTCGAGTGATCTGAAAAAAAAAAAAAATGCCTGCGATGATGGGTTTTGTGCAGGGCAAAGTATGGCATCGAAGAGATGTGCCGAGATCAGTGGAACTGGGCCAGCAAGAACCCTTGGGGATATAAATTACCTGAGACCGCTGCTAACGGAAACGGAAAGTGCCCTACTTCCAAGTAACATCAGTTCTTCAGCAGCCTGGAGAAGGATTCCTAATTGATAATTTGATATATAGATGAGGCATATGTCCAGCTGATATGATTCCTTAATTAGATTATTTGTGAATAAACATGCTTCTGTCGTCATCAGAGAGGCATTCGGTGGAAGGTTGCTCGGCTTTTCTTTTTCCCCCTCCCTTAGGTTCCCGTTGCTGGTACACATCCATCAGCTATTGACTATAGCCAGCACAAGCTCTGGTATTTAAACACAACACGAGTAGAGATGTCTGTTGATTCTTTTATCCATGGTTGAGCAGAAGTAGCTTCCTTGGCAGGCATTCGATGTGGACTTGGAAGAGCCGTACGTATTGCTGTGATGTAGATCGCTTCAGCGTGTGTGATCATCTGATGTATATGGCATTGTCAAGCTTGGTCTTTCTACTGATGTACATGATATATTCTTTGGGTAAATTTGACCACCTTTGTCTAATATTCTATCTATATTCCACCTCCATCGTTTGCTACTTCTCTGTTGTGCTCTGCCCAAGGTCATCTGTGAAGTCGTCGACTGATGGATGCAAAAGGTCAACTCGGTGATGCAGAATTAGAGCAATGGGGAGGAGGGAGTAAGGTTGGTGTATCGAGGAAAAGCCATCATTTTGTGTTTTCCACCGCAATCCGCTTCTTACTGAGCCCCTCCCCCTTTGTCTTCCCTTCTTATCCCGTAAGGTTTGTCCCTGTATATGCTACGATCACATTTTTTTTTTCTATAAAATATCTCAGACATGGAAGCTTTTCGCAATCACTTAAAACATTGCTAAAACGAGTTTATTAGAGACGCGAACACAATTCTCAGACATATTTTAACTGAGTGCAATTTTCATTGGGTCAAATATGATTCAACCACGATCCATGTCAGAAATCGTGCTCGATCATGATTCAAACAAATTCAAATCAGAGTGGACGGAGGAGGTTTCGAATCGGACGGCTAAGCGAAGGCGGGTGGACTCGACAGCGACATCAAACCCGATTCTTCCGCGTTCCCCAGTGATCAACGGCCGACATGAGAATAAGCCGTGCCGCTGCTCCATCGGACGGCCCATATCTTCTCGAAGTCACCGTTATTACGACCTTTCTACCACTACATGAATCCACCCCACCCCCCGATCGCCTCCTCTCGCAATTGCACGACTTCCTCCCTCCGATCTACTGGTTCGTCCCTTCGCCTTTCCCGATTCCCGGCTTGATTTGGTCGGGATCGGGGTGATCTTGCCGCCGAAGAGGCTTACCCTTTCTTAGTGAAGGAAAAGCTTGGTCGGGGAGGGCCATGGAGAGCCTGATCTCGCTGGTCAACAAGCTCCAGAGAGCTTGCACTGCTCTAGGCGACCACGGGGAGGAGAGCGCCCTCCCGACCCTGTGGGACTCGCTTCCGGCGATTGCGGTCGTCGGTGGGCAGGTAATCACCTCTCGGATCTCTCCGCCCGCCCGTTGCTGCTGTCTTTTGCATCTTGTTTAGGATCTTGCCCTTTTCCCTCTCCCTTGCTGCCAATCAAGGTGTTCTCCTTACGGGTCATAGAGTTTCGTGTTCTGGTGGTAGATCCTTGTTGTTCGAGAGGGGAATGCTAGGTTTGAGTGGAAAGTTCTAGCCTTGGTGCTTGATCTGGGTCCTCTGATGACTTTTCCTTTGAATGATTGGACATCGGACCCAGACGTTTTGACATAATTTTAGCTCCTTTATAGATGCACATTCTATATTTACTGTGCTAAAGGTATTGTTATTTTTCCGTTTGCTTGTACTAATCTGACATTATCTTTTCTGTTCTATGCATTTATCGTGGTTAGACGGTTAGTCTCTGATGTTTATTTTTGGGCGCGTGTTGAAATATTTGGCGGCACATTGAAATTCCAAAATTTTTCCTAAAAGAAATAAAGTAGTATTCACTAGTTATTGTTATCTCTTGTGGCCTAAAATATTGTAATCGAAGATATGTCACATCCTTTCTCTCTGTTAAAATTGACACGAGAAAACCAAGTCTCTTGAGTTGAATGATCTTTCAAAAAGCATACTAAAATAGCTTATCATGTTTTGGATGGGTCCTATACTAATGTCAGAATATTTGAGATCTAATTAATGAATTGTTTATTGTGATGCTCATTTCCTGTCAGCAGAAGCATGAATGAAATTTCCCCTTTATGGTATTCTAGTTATTTTATGTGTTTCATATGTACTCAAAAGCTAAGACAAAATGCAGCTTTGTTTACTTCTGCACTGAACTGTGAGTATATTTTCTTGCATGATGTGATTATATATGCTAGAGCTCTGGCAAGTCTTCAGTACTGGAGAGCATAGTTGGGAAGGACTTTCTACCAAGGGGTTCAGGTAACATTTGCAACTCCAATTTTATTATACTGGATATTTGCTTAATGCTTTGATTTTGGTGGTCACTTGGTAGTTAAATGGTGCTGTTAACTTTTATAGGAATTGTTACTAGACGTCCCCTTGTACTTCAGCTACATAAGATTGACGGAGAGAGAGAATATGCAGAGTTCATGCACCTTCCCAGGAAGAGGTTCACAGATTTTGGTAATCTCATTTGTTGATAGAGTAACTTTAAGATATTTTTTTATAGGATATTGTCACTGTGATAGTAGTATAGAACCGGTAGGTTATAAAAAAATAAGATGTTATTTTTATGTTAAAAGTTCAATTGTGTATTATTTATTTTCTCTTTTTGATGTTTAAGTTGATGTTTTACATTTTAAGTCCTAAATTATAAATTTTATGATTGTGGATGTGAATATGATGTTGTTTGTGGAGCTGGTATGAGGCCATGATCTTGTTTTTGGATTCCTTCATTCGCTGCCGTGGATACCTTCATGTATCATGGGCATCAAGTTGTTCTGATACTTGCCTTTATGCACTAGTTACACATGCATTTTACTGTGTCGGCACGGTTTCAATCTTTATGTGCCTCTTTACATGTGGCTGGAATTGTGACTGGTTGCCTTCAAGTTTGTGCCAGACTTTGGTGTACTCTTTTGACACAATGCACATAAATATGTTGAAAAAGTTAATTTGATGAAACTTGGCTTTGCCAAATAATTGTCCTTCGTAACTTGTGCGTGACAATGTCACATCCTATCACTGTTTTATTTATTTGTTTTGTTATATGGTTGTAAACATTTTGTATGCATAAAAAATTACAAGTTATCTTCTGAATGATTCTTTTTACACTAAAATTCATGGATCAACCATCTTAATGCAGCTCTTGTTAGGAAGGAGATTTCAGATGAAACAGATAGAGAGACTGGTCGTTCGAAGCAAATCTCACCTGTTCCGATTCATCTGAGCATTTACTCTCCTAATGGTAAGAATGTGGCTGATGACTAGAGAACTTCTATGAACCTTTTTAAACTATGTTGTATGCAAATATCTAATGAATATAGGTCCCTTATGTAATTGTATGTGCATGTTTTAATGTCTATCTGCCAGTAGAATTGGCATGTGAGGACACTTGTGCATTCTGCGCTATATGACCCAATTTAACTCATGTCCATTGTTACTTCGATTTTGTTTCTTCTAGTATAGCTGAATTGTGTTGTCTTTAATGGACGTTTCTGTCCTTGTATCTAGTCCTAGTTGGTTACTTTAGAGGACAACTTATATTGGATGGCTTAGTGCTTCTGGTTTGACATATGAAAACTATATGTTTTCAGGTATTCTATGAGAATCCATCAATCAGTCTTCTACATGCTTAATTGATTAGAGTTACATATTAGTATGCTTTAAAGTCTTAAGCCTTACATAACCTTTGTGGGATCTCCAATTGTTGAAGTCGTACTATTTTGACCTTCTGTATAATCATTTTACAATCTAAAACTCTGGTAATTGGGCCATGGCTTCTATTAGATTGGACTTGCTATGGCTGGTGATAAGGATAATAATGTGCCTTTCAATTCATGGAATATTAAATTACAAATGAGAAAGGAATTAGTATGTATTGAGAAAGGATGTCATGCTTCCTTCTCATTTTTTATTACGGCAACTGAGGCCTACAAGTTGCCCTGTTTCGGCTTTCAGTTTATATTTGAAGTAAGCTTCTACAATTTTTTGGAAGTATTGAATCAAGCTTTATCTGTTTTCATTTATTATGTTCAAGAGTTCCACAAAAAGTGGAAAAAAGGATAATTTCAGAAATAAACTGAAGACAATAGTTAGGAAATTGAGGCATATTTGAGTAAGTTTTTCGCTCTATAATTTACAGGAAATAGAACTGGATGCAAATTTTGGATTGTTTGTGCTTATGATTTTAAAAATTATTAGTGAATGACAAAAACATGAAGCAGCAGAAAATATGAATATCTCTTTAGGGCACAACAAACAGTATGCTTGTGACTTTAAGAAAATAAATAAGTGTTACGATGTCTTGAATTCATGATAACTATTTTGCTTCCGTAATGGAGGATGCATAAAAGATGAAAGAGATGAGTCCCAGAATTAATTTAAGTTGCTCAAGCCCATTGGACAATTAATTAGGGCATTGTAATCTCTTTTGTTTTAAAGATTTTGGCAGGGCCAGATTGAGGCTACAAAACAAAAGGGATTGTGTAACAAATTTTTTGATTTATTTGAAGTTTAATAGAAATTTGGGTTGGGTTAGAAAAAGCATGAGAGTAACTGTGTTACAAGAAGCCCGATATCTCATAGATTATTATTATTATCTAGGATTGCCTTTCCAAGCGGTAAGGCCCCGTATCGGGTAGTACGTTCAGCTGGCAAGCGGACCCTCCGCTACCGTGCGATACCACCAAAATCGGCCGTCGACGGTCGATTGAGGGAGAAGAAGAGGGAGAAAAATACCTCGCGTGCGTTGCTCTTCCTTGATTCTTTCGCATGGTCCGTCGCTCGTGTCGTCACTCGCAGGTGATTCCTTCTCCTCGCGCAGGGAGAAGGAACGAGGCGACGTCGCCCCCTTTTTGTTTTTCTTTTAATATATATTATATTATATTAATATTATACTATTATATTATATTATAATATATATATATAATAATAATAATATATCGAGCGGTATGCACTGTGCGTATTGCTCGGTACCGGGTACCATACTGTACCGAGATAAACTTGGTACGTCGGTATGGACCGGTATGGTGAACTTTGATTATTATTATTATCGTTATTATTAAATATCTCGGCCACTAGAACCAAGACCACCGGAACATCTGTAGGTTCCGGTTCGTCCTTGATTTCATTTTTTTAACTGGTGAGATAAACCTTTCTGGTGTCAACTTAAGACCATATGGCTAAGCCATAAATCTATGTTTGTTATTTTTCTAACTTCTTTCAACATTTTAAATTGGTATTTTATATTGTCAACAGCACATTATCTGCTGAAGAGATTTCACTGGATACAGGATGAACATTTTGTATGAAAACTTTTCGAGTCCATACAAGGGGAGGCACCATACTTGTGTGTGAATGGTAGAAAGTACCAAGATTTTGTGGTGCTTCAAGTTTAGATCTAATAGAGGACTACCCTGCAGTATGCCGAACAAGCGTGGACCTAGATTAAGCTAGTGTATGTTGGGAGCTGTACTGGTTGTGTTGTGCCTTTTGCAGTCATGTAAACTGAAAGGTGGATATCTTTGTGGGTGCCTGTAATACTAGAAGATAATTACCATCCTTATTTAATGCTGAATCATCTTTTGCCACTTGAAGGTATACTTTTGTTACTTATTATTATTGATGCTTTTGTAGGAGAGTGAACTCTTGTTAGTGTGTTCCTTATTTAAGTTTTTCTGTCATACATCTGGCTGTCCTGTAAAGTGTATTTTCTGCTGCAACATAACCGGATACATATCTGAACGTAGAGTTGAAACTTTGCTGCTCCAATACTAATGCTTTCAAATTTTTGCAGTTGTGAACTTGACACTCGTTGATCTTCCTGGACTGACAAAGGTTGCTGTTGGTATGTCGCCTGCCATGTTTGTTAAAGATTGCATTTTCCTTCTGTTGTTGTAATAGTTATTAATAATAATATTATTTAACTTTATTGTGCCTTTTGCAGAGGGCCAACCTGATAGTATTGTGGCTGATATTGAGAATATGGTTCGCTCATATATTGAGAAGGTGATGCTTATAGAAAATGTTGTGCTACAGATTTGTGTCTGATTTTATTTGGTCAAATCTAATTTTCAATTTGGCTTTTTTATGTACTCTGTTTTAGATGTATATTCTCTTCCTTGATGTGACCATCTAGATCAAAGTTTGATCCTTTTTTTTCCTTTTGTTGACAGCCCAATTGTATAATTCTTGCCATTTCACCAGCCAATCAGGACCTTGCCACATCCGATGCAATTAAAATATCCCGTGAAGTAGACCCTAAGGGTATGCTTTGTTGATTGTACATAAAAGTAGTGGTCAGCTATCATGTTTGTGTTATCTATTTTCCTGAAGTTACTTTTTAAACATTTCCTAATGATCATACTTTTTCATTAAATAATTGTACCTGTTGGAAAAAGAGCTACTAAAATTCAAGAATATCAATTATGTTAACCCTCAAATGAGACTCCACCAAGAGGACACAGTAGACATGAACTGTAATTTATTTGTTATTCCAGAACTTGTACTTTGAAGGCAATTTTGAGTTTGAGATTTGTCTATTACATACATATATAGATATATGTGTGTGTATATATGCAGTCCTTTTATCTTTTTTACCAAGTCAGGTGCTTGTGTAACCATTTATTTCTCGTCTGATGTCTGTGTCAGTGGAAGGCAACATGAACATGTAGTTTGAGAGGGATATTTAAAAGATGGTAACAACCATGTTATATGTTGAAATGTAGTTGATGCGATATATCTGATGGGTAGGACAACTGTCAATGTGCTGACATGCACTTCTTTTTTGGGCATTAGGATCTTTGTGTGAAAATTTTCTGTACCTGCGATGAGTCTATCTGTTTTAGAAATCAGGAACGTGCTCCATTGACAATATAATTTTCTGGCATTTGCCATGAAGAACTAATACAATTACAAGTATACTCCTGGTAAAAATAATGGCACATTATTTTCTCATCCATCAAGAAATCAAAAAATAAACTCTGATGAATATTCCTTGAATTTGGGTTGTTTGAATTTATATATGTTGTGTCTTTCCTTTATCAATTGGCACTAGTGGAAGAAGTAAAAATATCTCCCTTCATTTATGTTCTCATTGCATCCAGTATCAACTTTGGCAGACTTTACTTTTATAATGTGTTGTTGTAAAACTTGTTTGCCCATATATTTAGAACTTCTATTAATTATTTAATCACTTTGTCTTTTGATGTGTCTGAAAAATCTTAGCATCTCTACATTGAGAATTCTAAATATTATAATCTTTACGTGTATGCATGCCACTGAATTATTAATGTATGGTCATCATGCCTTTGTAACATAATTGCTTATAATAATTGTCAAGTCCTGTGTTTGTGTTTACATTTGATATCAATCTGATTGGGTTAGAAATGATTGTTCATTCGAATTGAAGTATTTCGTGAAGGCATAATTTCTATTACAATTACATGTTCAAATTGGGTTAAGAATTGGGAATTTAGAGAAGTATAAAATATAGTGAAAAAGGATTTCAATTATATTAAATACATCTATGTAGATGAATTCCAACAAAATGACACCTTTAATTGTATATAGAATTTCTGATGTCTCATATACATTAAAAAACATGATAGCAAATATGGTATCCCAAAGATCCAGATGGCAAACAGAAAAACATGTTTTGGAGATGCTTCTTTCATTTAGTGATTATAGAGATCAATCTGTGATTAATTTTTTGTATTCATGTTTTTGATCTAGGTGAGAGGACATTTGGTGTCCTTACGAAGATTGATCTTATGGACAAGGGTACTGATGCTGTCGATGTAAGTTTATTCCTTTTAAGTATTATTTTTTGCCACTTTTGACTTAACTAATAGTTTGTTACTGCTTATGCTTTCAGTAATAGTATTCTCTTTCTTTTTTCTGTTTCCTTAAACATCTTCATTCTTTTTTGTTCAATGAAACATTGTTGGCAGCGAACAATCCAATTGTTGTCTTCATTATCTTCTGTATTATTGAATTTCTTTATTTTCCTATAAAATTATGCTCTTAACCAAGAATGAATTTTTAAGATTATACTGATGTGGTCCTCTTATAGAATGTCCAAATAGTAAGTTCACTTATGTTCATCTGATATACCTTTCTTATTGGAGACAACAATTTTGTTAGTTTTGATTTTGACCACAAAATCATAAACTCAACTACAAATTCAATGCTAAACAAGAACATTGGGTACAATATCCAAATTCTGCTGCATGGTCGTTATTATTTTCTTAAAATTCACAAACAACTGCATTCTTATGATGCTAAATTATATGTTTATATTTATTAATTTTTATATCATCTTTGTCTTCTCACTCTATAATCAACATTGTGGCATCTGACAGGTCTGTAAGAACATTTATGTTTCCTGCAGTCACAGTTAGCTCAATTTTCAATATTTTTGTTTTTTTCTCAGTCAATTAGTTAGCTGCTTGTTCTGGTCCAAGTTTTAGGTCAGCTAGAATGTACTAGTTGCATGGCAGAGCAACATTTTTGACCTTCTAATGTATTTTTTCCAGCAGTCCTTATTTTTTTTCTCATTTCTTGATGTATTATTTAAGGGTGTTATATCACATGTTGGTTGAGTCCCTTATTCTTGTTGACTTGCTGAATTTGGTTGCTTCTGGTGTCAATAATTTGCATCTTGCTGTTGTATATTTCTTCTTGTGCATCTGTGGTATTTGTGGCTCTGGTAATTTAGAAAATTTTCTTTTATCTTTGCCAATTTAGGATGGAAATGCATTTTATTTCTATTCAATTAAAGATAACTGCTAATATGGATTTGAGTCCAAACTTTGATAGATTAATGCAAATGACTGCTTTTGTTGCCCTGAAATATGCTTGATGCTCTGAATCACTACACGTCAGTTGTTTTTTGTCTGTTAATGCATTTATCAGAATTTGAATTATTAATTTTGTTTTCCTAGATATTGGAAGGAAAATCATATAGGTTACAGTACCCTTGGATCGGTGTTGTTAATCGCTCCCAAGCTGATATCAACAAGAATGTAGACATGATTGCTGCTAGGAGGAGAGAAAGAGATTATTTTGCAAGTACACCAGAATACAAGCATCTAGCTCACAGGATGGGATCAGAGCATTTGGGGAAGGTTCTCTCCAAGGTATAACAGTTTCTGCATGTTCATGCATTGCTTGATTTTATTGAGAAGAGAACAGTATTATACGGGTATTATTTGGGTTTGAGTTGGTAGTTTTGAGTAAGAGAATTGCTTATATATTGCTGTTTGCAGCATTTGGAACAAGTAATCAAATCACGGATTCCAGGCATCCAGTCTCTCATAAGCAAGACCGTTGCTGAACTTGAAGGTGAACTAAGTCGTCTTGGGAAGCCTATTGCTGCAGATGCAGGAGTAAGTCTGACAGTTGACTGAAATACAAAAACTCTGCTCTCTGTATTTGGTTATATTATAGAGTTCTATGAATAGTGTTATTTTTTTCTTTTCATCATCTTGAGCTATCCTAGTCTCCTACCACAATATCACTCGTGATTTTCTAAAAGGATAATTCATTTACTGTTGCTCAAGAGTTGTTGAGAGTCCCCTGTGTAGCTGACATTTTAGAATCTTTTACGTCATTGTTTTGCCAGCTGCTGGAGATGCACTGATGAACAATGAGACATCCTTGAACTAAAAAATGGTGTGATCCTTATATTGTGCTTAAAGATTCTCATAAAGTTGGGTCCTTAGCTGATTATAGTAATTCACTGTTCTCAATCATTTTCATAGCTTGTTGAGCCACTTACGTTAAGTTTGAAACTTAAATCATTAACCTTGATGCACTCCATATTCTGCATCTTCGCCTTAGTAAGCTAAGTTTTCTTGTCCTTCTATGTTGATCCTCTCGGTAAGTCAGAAATTTACCCTATCTTTTCTTAATCAAATTTTCTTCATAGTTGTATAGAGTTCAAGCTGGAGATATGGCAAACATATAACAGCATCCTTCCTGCATGGTTGTGTCTGATTTGTTTTTCTAGACAACTAAGATAGTTATTTTACTTTTATTTGCAGGGCAAGTTGTATGCAATTATGGAAATTTGCCGTATTTTTGATCAAATATACAAGGAACACCTTGATGGCGTGTAAGTATCCTACAATATGCTTTAAGAGATAGTTATTCATTATCATGCACTTTTGTGGTTGAAGTGTTGAACACGGTAACTTTCGTTTTCCAGCAAAATTGTTTCTTCTTTTTTTTGTATTCTCATGGTCCAAGTCTTTCTTCAAACAATTATGGAAATTTATCTCTAAGAATGATGATAGTCAGAAATGATAGCATTTTGAAGAGGAAGAAAAAGGAGAAGAGGAAGTACAAGTGGAGGAAGAGGAGGAAGGAAAAAGAGGAGATAGTAGAGGAAGAGACTGAAGAAGTAGGAGAAAGAGGAGAAGAAGCATACTCTAGAAGAGATTAGGGCAAAGGTCACTGTGTGCCTCATAGTGGCCAGTGTGAGAAGTGGAAGTCAGTCGCGGTGAGAGGTCATGCTTGCATGAGAAGTAGTGTGAGAAGTGGAAGTTGGTCGTGGTGAGAGGTCATGGCTGCATGTGAAGTGGAGGTGTCAATCATGGTGAGAACCAGAGGTGATGTGCTTGAGAAGCGGAAGTGATTAAGTTTAGAAGTTTCCCTTTTATATGGTGGACCAGACCAGTGGTGATCTGTGTATCGGTTGACGCTCGGACCGGTATGTACTGCCCATTTTTACCAGTTCGGGCGGAACGCCATTGCTTATGATCACAGATGGATGGATATTAGCTTGATATCAGGAATAGGTGCTCTTTTACATAACAGACCTCTTTACCTCTTGATGGTAGTTATGGCCTACGATTTATAGCAATGTGAAGTCATAAAAGGTGACACCTGTTCTGTTAATTTCACCAGTATTACTGCATAAGCATGTGATTATAGTGTTAAACAAGACATAAATTGTGCTATTACTCTGCAGGCGACCTGGTGGTGAGAAAGTTTACAATGTTTTTGATGCACAACTCCCTGCTGCTCTGAAAAGATTGCAATTTGACAAGCAGCTCTCAATGGAGAATGTGAGGAAACTTATCACTGAAGCTGATGGGTACCAGCCTCACTTAATAGCTCCTGAGCAAGGTTACCGTCGTCTCATTGAATCGTCATTGGTCTCTATAAGAGGTCCTGCGGAAGCAGCGGTTGATACAGTATGCAATTAACTGAACTCATAATTTCTGTGGTTTATTGCTCTTTTGTGCCATGCTGAAAACACATTTCTTCCTGTGGGCTATATGCTATTTTGTAAAGTTTTTCATCTTCATTTATGATCTTTTTCATGTTCATTTAGGTTAAAATTTTTCTTTATTTTGTTTATTCTTGGTATTAATTAGAGAGAACGACCGTCTTATTTGCTATTTTGGTTGCACCTCAGACACCAAAGAGAAGTCACTGTACATCCAAGAAAGTATTAGTCCTTGTGCTAAGTTCAAAGTAGATTGCAAGGAGCTTGGAAATAGTAAATGAGCTAGCGGTAGTGATTGTTATTATCATGAAGTAATCTTCTCTTATTAAAAATGTTCAGCTTTAATTGTGGATTTTATCTGAAAGATTAAAAATTTGGAGTTCAGATAAAGAACCATTAGGAGGCTTCAATGACTATAACTGATTTAACTAGTTCTATTTAAGAATAATGCTGATGTTCGTTTCTTATTGTTGCATCTTTAGCTAACTGATTGAGGTGCTGATTCCAGTGCCCTTTATCTCAAATTTCTTGGAACTTTCTTTTTTTCCTTTTCCTGATGCCCTTACATAAGAAGGTATTATTCTTTTAATCAATCTTTATTCTAAATCTAGATCTTGATTCTCCATCAACCAGAAAGGTGTCGATTCCTTAATGAGCAATATCAACTATTGTAGCCCCAGCAGTTTGTTATGCTCATTTGACTATTACTGATTTTCTTTGTCTGGCAACTGCAAGATCAGACCCTTCAAATAATTTCGTTATAATCACCCCAAAGCAGTAACAAATAGCTCAAGTGAAGTGATCATCAGTGTTTTCTTACAGCTTAGAGAAGGCTTATGAATATATTCTTTTATGTTTACTGCTCTGCTGAGCACTGCATCATGTATTCATATTAGTCTGAAAGGTATAAAATTGAATTATTTGCTCCATTGATTATGACAAGTAACAACTTTATTTTATTTTTCATTTATCTGCTTACCATTGTTTCTTTGGCATTTGGTGTCTATGGTAGTATGTTTTATTCTTTCATTCATACTACTTGTTTTCAGGTTCATGCTATATTAAAGGAGTTAGTTCACAAGGCTGTTAACGAGACACTGGTATTTTATACTTGCTCAGATGTTGCAGTTGATGTTATGATTACTTCTTTTTTCCTAAATACATATTGTTCTTTTCATGATGCTTTAGTCATCTTTTCTCTGGTTAATTTTCCTGAAAAGCATGTCTGCTAGTGGAAGAATTTGTTGCTGTAATATCTGTAACAACATAAAAAGCATGCCATACCTATGGTTGTTTGTAGTATATTTAAGCAATTCTACATTTAAATATTTTTGTTACTCTGCAAGTTTAGTTAGTTATTGCATTTAACCTGTCGTGCATAAGTTTTGCTGAACTGTTCTCGATCTGTATGTCTTAGCTGAATTGAACTGTTTTGTGAGTTTGCTCAAGTCTTGGCCATTTTAACATTTGTGACGTGCATATGGTCCTTAATAGTGAAAATTTGGATGTGCATATGATCCTTGATTTCATAGTCAGGTGATAAGTCTTCTAGTTGCTAACTGCAACTACCACCGTTTTCTTGTTACTGATGACTAGCTGTTGAATTTTCAGTGGGGTATTGTGGTGTTTGCTGATGTTTTGAGTAATATAGCAATACATTGGGAGGTATCTTGCTAGTACAGGCATATGCCAAGGCACATATTGTCACGCTGTGTCCTAGTTATATCTCGTAGTTTCTATCGACACATGTCCTTGCCCATCTGGTACCTTTGCTGGCACAGCCAATCCATATATTGTGGATGCATTGCATTGTCTCTAATGCGGATTGGTAGTGATATTACACTTTGACCTGCAATGTCTTGATCATTAAACTGAAAAGTAGGTGCCTCTGGTCAAAGTTAACATATGTAATCGATGCTTCCTTAACTAATATTCATTTGGGTCTTAGAGAAGATGATCTGCCAGTGTTTGAGAATCTGAAAAGATAAAGGTCTAGATGTTTTTCCCCTTTTGCTTGTTGATGTGACAAGTAACAATAGATGACAAGATTTTGCTATGCTGTGACTAATACTGGAAACAAGTTTAAAATTTTTAAAGAGACCTAAAAGTCCTGGATGGTGTAAACAGCTTCTCCGCTACATTTGTCCTTCCTTTCTCCAGCACTTTCACTAGTTTTGATCAATTGGAGTTGGAATATCAGAACTCAGATGTATCAGATTATGTTGTAACATTGGCATGCCCACTTAATTTTGAATTCTTTTCCAATATCGAAAAATTATGAAATGAGACAAACTGATTTCCTCAGATCTCCTTGTGAGAAACAAACTGATTTTATTCTGATCGAACTTTTGCAGGAGCTGAAACAATATCCTACGTTACGAGTAGAAGTTGGCAATGCAGCTTTTGAATCATTGGAGAGAATGAGGGAAGAAAGCAGAAAAGCAACTCTTAAGCTAGTAGATATGGAATGTAGTTATCTGACTGTAGATTTCTTCCGGAAGCTTCCTCAGGATATCGAGAAAGGCGGAAATCCAACACTTTCTATTTTTGATAGATACAATGACTCTTATCTCAGACGTATAGGTGAGTTATTCTATATGGCATCTGAGTGTTTAGAATGTTTAATATGATTCATAAATGTGGATCCATTTCAGTTTCAAGTACATGCGTTTTCCATCTGTTTTGATATGGCTCGATCCTACGAAGATAACTGATCTAATTGCATCCTTGTAATCCTTTAGCTTGAAAAAGCAATGTCCCGATATTGACAGCATACTGGATGGATGGTATTCTACTTGTAACAGGAACAACTGTTCTGGCATATGTCAACATGGTATGTTCAAGCTTGCGGAACTCCATCCCAAAGTCTATTGTTTACTGTCAAGTGCGAGAGGCTAAACGCTCCTTGCTTGATCATTTCTTTACCGAGTTGGGGAAAAAGGAGGTGAGATTGTATGGTGATTTCAATCAAGTATTAATTAAGAAGTGCTGCATCAATCCCTATCTGCTTGTTTTTCCCTACATATCTGATATATGGTCTGCTATGGTTCAAGATATTCCTTGTGTCCTGCTGAGTTTGATGATTTATGTTGGAGATTCTAATCCAATAGTATTAGATTGAAAGTGAGTCATCCATCATAAAGCCTGGGTCACAAATTGACCTGTTTCTGTCTAGTTACAATTACTCGCAGGAGGTGTTGGCAAGAGAGGTGGAGGTCTGGTGGACTCACTTCTTTGATCCCAACCTACAAGGATCTAGGAAATTTAGGAAGATCATTGTCTGTTAGATATATCAGGTATTGGAGCACAATTTCATGGAGAAACTGGCTATTCTAATGCAGATCTTCAGATCAGAGGGACAAAAATGACATTATTATGATTGATTGATTCCTTGATTGATTAAATCTGGACTGGCTAGGATTGGTTGCTCTCAACTGCAACTGATGCAAAGCAACAATTGGAACTTGTATATGTTGGTTGTTCTTCGACATTGTCATAATTACGTGTTTTTCAAACATCTTTTGGTCAGCATATCATCTAATTGTTCTTTGAACTCGACTCTGCAGACGAAGCAGTTAGGGTCATTGTTGGATGAGGACCCAGCAATTATGGAGCGTAGAACTGCCCTTGCAAAGAGACTAGAGCTATACAGAAGTGCCCAAGCCGAGATTGATGCAGTAGCATGGGCTAAGTAGGGAGATGCAGGGGATCACATTGTTCCTCTCTTATAATTTTCACTCTACAAATAGATTCATCTACAACTCTCTCTCTCTCTCTCTCTCTCTCTTTTGTTTCTCACTTTATGCATATCTTGTGTGACTACTATGCCTTGAGCATGAGGATTTAACTTTCAGTATGTTAGCACTTTATGTTGGATGATTAATTAGGGGCCTTTCCTTTTACCCATGATATAGAATGTATAATACATGATTCCTTACCGAGCATAATATGATGTGCTCTCCTGGGAAATGAATTTGAGTCTTTTCTGGAACATACGTGGGTTTTATATGATGAATGATGATGAAAGTTAACGGAAATTACCTGCAGAAATGCCCATCAGGAAGGTTATGTAAAAGGCTGTGTGCGTGTGACAAGAATGTTCTTTTTTGTTTCATTTGTATGTTTTCTCTATATTTCTGTTACTGCTTGGATTGAAGTTTTTAAGTTTTGTCAAGTGCAATGCAGCTCACCTATTCAGTGTGTAGTTGTCTTACCCCTTTCTTTGTTTGAACTAATGCAAGATTGTGGAGCAGTTTACTAGCATAAAACTTCTAAATGCTTTGTGATTCACTGGACATGTGAATGAAACTTGTTGTGAAATTTGATGTTGTGGCTGAAGAGTCAACACAGTTTGGTTTTGCTTATGTGTGTAAGTTCGTTCGTGCCGGTCGGGAAGAGATCGAGAAGTTCGGGAGGGGTTGATTAGACCTGCTTGAGAGCGCATCTCAGGCTCCTCTTCTCGGCATCTATTGAGGGATCTTGCACAAAGGTCTCATCGGGGTGGGGACGCCCAAGATGGCTCGTACAATGATCAAGTTAATGCCTCGATCGAGATGATCTTAAAAGTTTGGTGGAAAGAGAGCGTCCGAGAGAGAGAGATCCCCCTCCTGTTCTAGGGGAGAGTTTTTATACTCGTCATGCATCCAATCGATCGTACTCCCACTCTTACCTTTGTCGAATTGCTGGGTAAGGCAAAGGTACCATCTCCTCGAGTGTCGCATTGTTGTACGATCGATCGACGTGGAGCGAGGGCATGTGCATCATCCCTCATTTATGAGCATTCCAGCTTGGTTCCTATTGTCGTGGTCGTGCGGTCAACACTGTGCCAGCTGAGATGGTGTCGTGGTTTGCCGAGTTGGAGGGGTTTTGGTGAGCTTGGTCGGCCCATAACTCGTCCTATCATTTTCTCCACCCCCCGAAGGGGGTCTTCCTCGGGACGCCTTGAAGAAGGATGTGGGGAAGATCCCCAATGTTTGTTGCCATGGGTCGAGACTTTTCGCAGACTTGACTTGTCTTCGTGGGGGTGCTTGAGGTGAACCTGTCGGGGAATTGTTATGAAATGTGGAGCCAATTGTGGATCTTTTATTTAGATAGATTGGTCGAGTTACTGATCTCGGGAACCGTTAGACTGCCCGAGTTATTGGTCTTGGGAACGAATGGACTGACCGAGTTATTGATCTCGAGAATTGATGGACTGGCCGAGTTACTAGTCTCGGGAGCTGATGGACTGGCCGAGTTACTTGTCTTAGGAACCGTTAGACTGGATTGATCGAAATACACAACTCGGACAAAGAGCAAAGGCTGATTGGATTGGCCGAGATACACAACTCGGGCAAAGACTGACATGCCCTGCCGCACACATTTTGCACATGGTCAACGGGCACACTAAAAATGATGTTGTTGAGGTGGCGCATTATGGACACATGGCGTACACAAGAAATGATGTTGCCGAGGTGGCGTCTGATGTGTAAGGCTCACGTGATGGCTCCATTGCCTCACTCTTTATTCGCATTTAATGCGATTAGCGTATTTTCCAAGCGAAGTCATTGCGTCGCTCCGAGAAGTCGAAACTCTCCTTGATGAGGTGAGGCCTCTCCTTATAAGCTTGGCTGCATTGATGGTGCGAGGTTACTTCTATTCCTTTAGCCCTTCTCTTCCAGTCCTCGAACCTTCGTATCTCAGTCACTAAGGTCACCCACTTTTAATCGTCCTTGTCTGATCAGGCTGGAATGGCCTCCTCGACCTCTTTCACTTCTTCTGGTCCTTCCTCCTCGGTCCCTCTGCCTCGGGCGGAGGAACATTGCCCTTGCGGTTCTGAGGAAGGACAATTTGAACCTCTGAATACATCCTTGGGCATAATGACCCGTACGAATGTGAGGCCTTCAAAGCCTTGAAAAAAATGAAGTCTTGTTACAACTTCGACTAGACTGTGAGTGTCGAGTCCCTAACGATGGTTCAGAAGCGGTACAACATTCCGAACGAGTATGCTTTGCATGCTCCATTGCCCGGGCAATGCCTGTACCACACATAACCCGAGGGGAGGTTTAGCATCTTTGTTGATGCCCTAGAAGCGAGATTGATGTTTTCTCTTCACCCGATGATAGGGGAATGCCTCAGCTAGTGGCGGATCTCTCCTAGCCAAATGGCACCAAACTCTTAGCGTTATCTCATAACATTCCTTGGGGAATGTTGAGGATCAGGGATAATCCTGACCCAGGTCCTTTTCCTATCGTGTTTTCGGTTATGCAAAGGTCAGGGCGGCTACTATCTGATTGCGCAGACTGGTTTTAGAGTCGGGGGTTCTCCTTCCAACAACAAAGGTTGGAAGACGTAGTACCTATTCATCAGTTGTCGATGGGTTTGAGACTTCCGTCTTGAGTGGTCGGCCCACCCCGTAAGTAACGTGCCCCCTACTTTAGTGACGAGAAGTTCGTCCTGGTCGGGCGGCTGAAGGGAATTTTATCCGCTTCCCGGGCGATCAAAAATCTGACCGAGCTATGGCTGGTCAAGGCGGGCCTCAGTCCAGCTTCCCGAGGTATGTTATATACCCCTGTTTCTTTATTTGTGCATTAATGCCTGACTTATTAACTTATTGTTCGGGTTGTAGAGATGGTGAATCTCGACATAATTTGTGGCTTTTCGAGAGTGGGGGGGAGGATGCTCTGGACCTACCACTCGAGCCCCCACCGTCGCAGCCCAGTCGTCGCTTGAGGTCAAAGAGGTTCGAGCGAAAATGGTGGCCAAGAAGGGCGCCGAAGCCCCCAGCAAACGACTGACCGAGGAAGTTTCACGCCAAGAAAGAAGGTCAAAGTCTCGAATCGGCACAAGTCTCAACATAGAGAAGAGGGTTCCAAGTCCCATGCGTCCAAGGGTAAGGAACAGGTCGGGGTTGCTAGTGAAGCTCAGACCCCCCGTCCCCGTCGACCGAAGTCAATGAAGGACTTGTGCATTACCTCCACTGGTGAGGGAGAAAAGGGCTACTACGCCCTACGGATGACAGACCTGCCGCCGTACGACCTCAAGGCGCCGCTAGAAGCTCGGTGGTCTACATTGAAGCAAGGGACTCGGTCTGGGTGGACGAGACGGCTTCGACCGAGTATGCCAGAGGGGTGTTAATTCCCTCGAATAGCGGTCGACCTTTATTCTTCACCATCCGAGGTGTTGGTTGACCAGGCGCTGAAGACTATGGTGTTGGTAAGTGTTTTCCCAAGTTCGTTCTTCTTTCCTGCATCTTTAAGTTCTATCTCAGTGACTTTGACTCGACTTTTGACTACAGAGACAACATTATTGTATGGCACTGGCCGACCACATGCATGACGCGGGTCGGGTGATCGACGTCATGGATAATAAAGCCGAAGGCCTTCGAAAGTAGATCGCTGAGCTGAAGGTTCGATCGAGGCCGGAGGCTATCACGATAGCTGAGCTACAAGCCTTCGAGGTGTAGGCCCTCGTCGACCATTTGAAGATCGAGATTGAGGAAGCGACTCGTCGCCGAGAGTCCCTGGAGATGGAGTTAGACAACTAATGTTTCCTCTTGATCGACTCCCATGAACAGCTTAAGGACGTCCGGGCTCGGGGTCGGATGATGGAAGATGAGCTGCTGAAGATGACGCACGTCATGGAGGGGCTGAAGGTTGAGCTACCCAAGGAAGTCGTCGTCGAGTATAAGAAATCGACCGACTTTGAGATGGGCCTAGTGCGGACAGGCCAGGTGTTCTATGAGTATGGATATTAGGTTGCTCTAGCACAATTGCGGGCTCGATACCCAGAGCTTGAAATTGAAGAGGATCCTTTCAAGATCCTGCCCGAGGATTCGATCGCGCTGATGGAGGCAGATCAGCCATTTGACAATTCCCTGCCCCCACCCAAGGAGCGATGACATTTTTGTTTTGTTGTCGGGGTTCCCCTATGGGAACAATGTCAGACTATTTTGCTTATTTTGTTATTTTTTTATTTTTTTTTTGCATGTCGGAACCATTTTGATGTCTCGGTTCTCGACCTGAATATGTAAGCCAGCTTTTCCAATGAATACAAGTAGTCATTTTACTCGAACGACTGTGTTCCTATATATAGAATTTTTGCAAATTTGATATGTGCCATATTCTCGGCAAGTGTCTTCCTTCAATCATGGCCAATGCATAAGTCCCTTCTCGGAGGGTGTTGGTGACTCGATAAGGGCCCTCCCAGTTTGGGGTTAACTTGCCCTGGGACCGGGTCGGGTCGCTTACTTCGGTCTTCCTCAAAACTAAGTCACCCGTTACGATCTGCCGAAGACGTACTTTGCGATCGTAGAGTCTTGCGACAACTTTCTTGTATGCGAGCGCCCGTCGGTGTGCCTCGGCTCTTCACTCTTCAAGTAGATCGAGGTTTTCCTTTAATTAGTCGGACAAACACGGGTTCTTCATAGGATTCAACCCGAAGGTTGGGGTAAATCACCTCGGGAGGGAGAACCACTTTTGTACCGAAGGTCAAGCTGAATGGGGACTCTCCCGTCGAGGTCATCCGAGATGCCTATAGGATGCTCGGGAGCTCGTCTACCCATGTTCCATGCACACTGGTGATCCTCTTTTCAGCCCCTCGAGGATGGTTCGATTGGTAACCTTGACAAGTCCGTCGGCTTGGGAGTGCGCAACGAGTTGAACCTTTGCTAGCAACTCGGCCTCGACCCATCTAGTAAAATAGTCTACCCCGACTATCAAAAATCAACGTTGTCCCGAAGACAGGGGAAAGGACCGAGTAGGTCCATGTCCCATTGGGCGAACGACCAAGCGCAATCAGAGGTTGAGAGTGGGACTGTGAGTTGGTGTTGAACTCTAGCATGTCTATAGCACTATTTACATTTTTGCACATAAATCTAGGCATCTCAATGCATGGTAAGCCAATAATACCCTTGCCTCGGTATCTTAAGTGCGAGGGTTCGAGTGTCGATATGCTCCTGATTCCTTCATGTACTTCAGCTAGCGTGGCCTGTGCTTTGGTCGGGAACAGGCAACAGAGTAGAGGTTGGCTGAAACCCCGCCGGTAGAGTCGTCCGTTAACCATGCAATACCATGCGCCTATCCTTCTTACTCGTTGGGCGACAGCTCTATCTTCGGGTAGCGTGCCATCATTCTTGAATTTGAGCATCTTATCGATCCAACCGTTTCCTACCTCAATTGTGGCCACCTCAACTGGGTCGATGGTTGCTTTGAAGATCCTAGCCATCCATGTCGGGTATTCGTCTGATCCGCGCATCAAAGCTAGTCTTACCAATGCATCGGCTTGTGAATTGTCGGACCGAGGCACTTTTGTTATGGTGAAGTGGTGAAATTTGTTGATGCGGCATCGTGCCTCGATGAGATATTTGATCACTGATTCCTCCCGAGCTTTGAATTCTTTGTTGACTTGGTCGACGACGAGATGCGAGTCAGTGAAAACTTTGATATCCTCCACATGTAGCTCAGTAACGAGCTTCAACCAGAACAATAATGTTTCATACTCGGTTTCATTGTTTGTGGCTTTGAACTCAAGTCGGAGTGCATGCTCATGAACCTGGTCGGGGGGGGGGGGGGGGGGGGCCTTGAGGACAAGCTCGGCTTCCCCCCGCTCAACGTTTGCCAAGCCATCTACGTATAATGTCCATCTCGGGCTTCGTTGTGATGAGCTCTTTGGGACTGTCAATTCCAATATGAAGTCAGCTATCGCTTGAGCTTTTATTGTCATCCTCGGAACATATTCGAGGTCAAATTCACCAAGTTCGACTGACTACTTGAGCATTCGGCCTACCGCATCAGACTTGGAAAGAATTTGCCTGAGTGGTTGGTCGGTGACTATTCTAATAAGGTGTCTAGAAATATGGCCTTAGCTTCCACACCACCGAGGACCAAGCCCAGTGCCAACCTCTCTATCGGGGGGTAACGCTCTTCGGGACCATTGAGGATGTAGCTGCAATAATAAACCAATCGTTGTCCTTCCTTGCAAAGTCGAACCAAGACCGAGCTGATAGTCGCTTCCGATGCTACAAGATACAATCCGAGGGGCTCCCCGGGGGTGACCAAGGTAAGGCCTCTTCACATTGGATCATCCATTCGAAGCCCTTGACGCGCTTTAGTGCTCGAAGGAAGGGTAAACCCTTGTCTCCTGCTCGGGAGATGAACCAGCTCAAAGCCGCTAATATACCAGTGAGTCGCTGGACTTCCTTGACGGTTTATGGAGACCACATCTGCAAAATTGCTTCGACTTTCTCAAGATTTACGTCAATTCCTCATCAATATATGACAAACTCGAGGTGACACCAAAGACACACTTGGCAGGATTGAGTCTTACCGCGAACTTTTTGAGGGTTTGAAACGTCTCAGCTAAATCCGAGAGGTGAGTTTCAGCTTTTCGGCTTTTAACGATTATGTTGTCGACATACACCTCCATGTTCCTCCCGACCTTATCCTTGAACAGTCAGTTGATCATCCGTTGATAAGTAGCTCCAACGTTCTTTAGCTCGAACAACATGACATTGTAACAATAGGTGTCGTGATGCATGATGAAAGTTGTGCTTTCCCGATCTCTTGGTGTCATCTGAATCTGATTGTAGCTTGAAAAAGAATTCATGAAGGAGAGTAGCTCGTGTCCTGAGATAGCATCCACTAATTGGTTGATCCTCGGGCAAGCCCGATTGAGATCGGTGTAATCAACGCAGATTCACCAATTCCCATTGGATTTTTTAATAAGTACAACATTAGATAACCAGGATGAGTATGTAACCTCTGTGATGAATCCGATGTCTAGGAGTCGAGCAACTTCGTCTTCAATAGCCTTTTGTCAGTCCAAGGCAAATCTCCGAGGTCTCTTCTTGATCGGTCAGGCATCGGGTGATACGTTGAATTGATGTTGGGCCACTTCTTGATTGATATCGGGCATGTCCTTCGGGGACCAAGTGAATATGTCAGCGTTCCTTCCGAAAAACTCCACCAGTTGGACTCGTTCCTCCGGGAGTGTCGCGCCGACCTTTATGACTTTGTTCGGATGTTTTGGGTCGAGGGGAGCCTCCAATACTTTTTTAAGTAGTTCGAGATTTAGGATACCCTTGTCCGAATCTCGGGGGTCGATGGTCGACGTCGGGCTCTTAAGTTTCTTGAGCAGCGTCGTCACCATCAGGTAGCATTGCCTAGATTCCAAAGGGTCACTTCTTGCATCGTCGACTCCTAGTCTAGTCAGGAATTTCATAGTACGATAGTATGTTGAAATGACGGCCCTGAGCTTGTTGAGTGTCGATCGACCGATGATAGCATTGTATGACGACGGGAGTCCGACCACCATGAATGAGATCATCAGTGTTTTTAACCTCAGTTCCTCTCCGATTGTGACTAGAAGGGTCGTCAAGCCGAGGGGAGAGATGGAGTCTCCCGTGACTTCTGTCAATGCAGATGTCATAGAAACAAAATCTTTGTCAGTCAATCCCAATTTTTGAAAAGGGTCAAAGTACAGGATGTCGACTGAACTTCTCGTGTCGACTATGATTCTCTTGACTCAAGCATTTACGATCTATGCCAAGATTACCATGGCATCATTGTGATCTGGGTATTCCTCGTTCCCTAACCTGAAAGTGATCTCGGGGTCACAGTCACGTCTCGGTCTCTTCCACTATGGATCGTGCGTAGGCTTTGCGCGTCGAGGAGCTATCGCCTCCAGAAGCAAGCCCGGTGATAATAACATCGATTTGTTTCTCAATGGGTCCCTTCGGGCAAGGTGAAGAATTCATCGGGTCGACCTTCGGGGAGTGGTCGCTGGTCTTTGACATATCATCAGAGTGTCTCTATCGAATGAGATCTTCGATATGGTTTTGTAGGTCGTGGCATTACTTCATATCATGTCTGTGCTCTCGGTGGAAACGACAATATCTTCTTTTGTCATGCCCATTGGGTCTAGATTAGGGGCCTTGAGGAGCCCCTTTTCTCTGAGTTGAAGGAAGATCTATGTTCGAGTTGAGTTGAGAGGGATCGATGGTGGCCTTGGTGGTGGCAATTCTGACTTGTTAATTCTTCTTCTTAGGGGCCTCGAGGGTTGTCCTTGGGATTGTTCAGTTCGGGGGCACTTCTGATCGTCCTGCTTCCCGACCACCAGAGTCTCGATAGTGATGTATTGGTTTGTCCATTGTAGCATCTTGAGCACTGTCGTCGACGATCGTTCGATTAACGATCATAATAATCTAGAGGGTCGGAGCCCCATTACGCATGCTTGGATGACCAGAGAGGGATGCGCGTCGGGCACTCCTCGGATCTCTGCCGTGAGGGACTCCTCGCTTCCTTGGGTTAGGCCGAGGAGCGAAGCAGCTGTGGGTCTCGGACAAGGGCTTGCTAAAAAGTTTAGTTCAAACTCCTTTGCAAGCAAGTCGAACGATGAGATTGAGGATGGTTTAAGTCAAATATACCACATCCGGGTCGAGCCCCTCAAGGTAGTCGAAAAAGCCCAACAAATTAGCACCTCCACGATGTCGTAGAGGGCCATTTGAGACGGGAAGGCTGCAACATGTTCTGCTGGGTCTGAGCTATCATCGTAAGATTCAAGCAAGGGCAGTCAAAAGTTTGTCAGAATGGGCTTGTCCTATATCTCGGGGACAAATGGAGGCCCTTAGAGCTTTCCCCTAGTTCCTCGGATTTGACAAACTCTTTTTGGACCTCATCTAGCCTTTGGTTAACTTGGCGTAACTGTTCCCTTAGCAAGTTCGTTAAATCGAAGGAGAGAGTGTCCAGCTCGGGAGTAGCGTGAATGGAGTCTCGGGGATGGCTCACCAACCGTGCGACGGTGACACTCGGGGTTCCCGACCTTATTTCGATTGTGGGACGTCGTCGTCCCTCCAAGTTGGGTTGCTCTTCCCGAGTTGAGGGCGATTGGGGCTGTATTTGTTGAGGTGTCGGCAAGGGAGCCAACTGTTGGGGCATCACTGACAACTTGAGTTGCGGGATGTTCGGGACGTTGGCCTGCATCATCCCGACCAATGCTTGGACTTGGTGGGTGAGGCTGAGGAAGGCCTCAGTAGTAATGACAGGTGGCTCGGGATTTATCGTCGAGAGGAAGAATCTTGGGTTGTTAATAGTCTCCGGTAGCGGTTCAAGGTAGGTGCTAGCATGTTTGCTTCTTCGGGAGGAGGAAAAGAGCTTGGCCCCCTGATCTCAAAAGCCGACATGGGATATGAGTCTGTTCATCGGGACGTTCCGCATTCGTGTTAGTCTACGGGCGCTCTTGCAACATCGGACCCTCCTTCTATCGCCAAAAATGTTGTGAGATTTGATGTCGTGGTCGAGGAGTCAGCACGACTTGGTTCTGCCCGTGTGCGCAAACTCCTCCGCATAAGTCGGGAAGAGGTCGAGAAGTTCGAGAGGGGTCAACTGGACCTGCTTGGGAGCGCGTCTCGAGCTCCTCATTCTCGGGATCTGCCGAGAGATCTTGCACAAAGGCCTTGTCAAGGTAAGGATGCCCAAGGTGACCCCTCCGACGATCAAGTTAATGTCCCGACCGAGATGGTCTTAAAAGTTCTATATGGAAAGAGAGACTCCGAGAGAGAGAGAGAGAGAGAGAGAGAGAGAGATCCCCCCTCCTATTCGCGAGGGGGGTTTACTCACCAGGCGTTTGATCGATCGTACTCTCATCCTTATCTTTGATGACTTGCTAGTAAGGCAAAGGTACAATCTCTCGGAGTGAGAACGTGTGCACCATCTCTCATTTATGAGGGTTCCATGATTCCTGTTGTCGTGGTCGTCCGATCAACGTTGTGCCATCTCGGTAAAATAATATATCAATCGGGTTGGTGTCAGCGCTCGTGTTGTCGTAGCCTGTCGAATTGAAAGGGCTTTGGTGAGCTGGCGGACCCATAACTCGCCCTATCAAAACTTACCTTACTTTTGGTTTTCATGATGTCAGGTGTTCGTGGCAGAACACAGCAAGCATTATAGCAGAAACAATCAAGAAAAACTAAATGGCAAAGAACCCTAAACTATATATGTTTAAAGCGAACGCGGTAGAACAAAGCACGCATTATAGCAGAATACCATATAGGTGTTCGTGTATTTGTACCTGTTGGGAGTATTCCTCGGGTCTGATCGTTGTTCTGTTCATCATCTCATCCTTCCTCATCTGCACATCACTGGAGGACCCTGTTTTCATCGATCAAAGCGTTCACTAGTTTGTGATGGAAACAGAGCTAAGCTTTTGAACGCACCCGATCTGCCATGCCAGATGAGCAGCAAAGAGACAACATCTGAGTACAGAAGCCAGGTTGGTAATTTACTGGGTGGCGATCGAGCTGCGGCCTTCATTCACATCGGAAACAAGAAGTTGGGGGACGAGACGAGGGCTCTGATCCTACGGACCGAGAGAAAGAGCAGCAAAAGATACAGCCCACGATCCGTCACTCCTATGCTTCGCTACTTATCGGAAACAAGAATTCAGGGGACGAGACCAGAGCACTTCTCCTGTGGTGGGCAACGATCGAGTACCCGCCTCGATCTGCCATTCCTCTGCTTCGCGTCTTCTCAGATACAAGAACTTGGGGGGGGGGGGGGGGGGGGGGGGGGGGGCGACACGAGAGCTCTTCTCCTATAGGCCGAGAGAGCAGCACGGAAACACCATCCGGGCCTCGATCTGATATACCTCCACTTCGCTTCTTCTTGGAAACAGGAAAGCAACGAGGCGATAGCTCTTCCCCTGTACACCATCTGCCCGCAGATTGTCATCGAGGGGTTGGTAGTTATAGGGCGGGGGGGGGGGGGGGGGGGGAGGGGGCGATGGAACTCCGGCTTTGGTGGAGGCAGTTGCGGGGGAGGATGCGGTGGAAAGAAGCCCTACACGCGCCACGGGAGCCGCTTCACGTGTGACGTCACACGCCTCTTCCGACCAAGAAATGATTTGTCGTCGTGAGTAATTCTTGGTAACTCTCTACGGAGTCGCATTCATCAAAGCAATCGTTTGTTTTCACGTGAGAAATGGAACCCAACCTTGCTTGAATCAGCTCGCGGTCGATCGATGAAGCCCGCCGGCCCGGTCGGGTCCAATTTCTAACAGAGGCTCCTGCTTTATGTAGAAATCTCTGCACGTAATAATAACGATAATGGGCATTAATAATAATGAAGGTGAGAAAAAGTTGGGCCGTGTGATCCGTGATCTTATGGGCCAGTAGAAGTCCACTACCGATCCGATTCCCGCTCCTATTTCCTCGCTCCGTGAGGAAGCGAACCGCTTCTCCAAATTCCACCGGCTCCTGCTGTTACCATCTCTCGCTCGCTCGCCGCCCATGAAGAAGAAGATAGATGTCGCCACGCATGGAGGCAGGAGGAGGAAGAGCCTCTACGAGTTGTCTCTCACCGTGGCCCTCCCCCTCTGGTGCCTCCTGTTCGTCCTCCACTCCCGCTTGGGGCACAGCGACCGTCGTCGAGGTTGCTTGCCACCTCCGTCCCTCCTCCCCTTTTGTTTTCCCGCTTGTGCCAAAATTGCATCTTGATTCATTGTGTTGTTGGATTCTACGTAAAAAGGCAGATGCCTTCCTTGATGCTGATGCGCGATCCTTTGTAGATTTTTCGTCCGATGGCGATGGCAGCGGCAACCTCTGCAGAAGCGCACAGTTAGAAACGTATTTTCCTTTTATGCAGAACAATACCTTCAGTAGCTGCGGATTGAAAGAACCCGAAAACCCAATGAGGGAATTGATTGGAGTTGAAGAAACCATAGCGAACGGGAAAGCCTCGGAGGAAGAGAACGGAAGAAACTGCAGTCGGGCGAAAGAAAAGGCGGATCCGCCCACGCCATCTGGCTACATCGGGCTGGATGAGTTCCGGAACCAGACACTGCGAAGAAAGGAAAGCGATGCAGATAAGCTGCACGGCAAAATCACCCACAGACTGGAGCCGGGTGGCTTGGAGTATAACTACGCCTCCTCCGCCAAGGGTGCAAAAGTGTTGGCCCACAACAAGGAGGCAAAAGGGGCAGGAAATATACTGTGCAGGGACAAAGATAAGTACCTACGGAACCCGTGTTCTGCGGTCGACAAGTTCGTCGTCGTAGAGCTCTCCGAGGAGACTCTGGTCGATGCCATCGAGATCGCAAATTTGGAGCACTACTCGTCCAACTTCAAGGGTTTCGAGCTGTCGGGAAGCTTGAGCTACCCGACAGAGACATGGACGCCGCTCGGCGTCTTCTCCGCGGAGAACGTGAAGCACGCTCAGCGGTTCATGCTTCCCGAACCAAAGTGGACGAGGTACATGAGGTTGAGCTTGGTCAGCCATTACGGCTCAGAGTTCTATTGCACGTTGAGCTATGTGGAAGTCTACGGTGTGGATGCCATAGAGCGGATGCTGGAAGATCTTATTGTGGTTTCGGTGGAACCTGCAACCAATCAAATGCCCGTGGAAGCAGACCCCAAGTCTGGTGACAAGGCCGAGGCTGCCCAGGTTCATCATGGTGGGGTTGATGTTCCCAGCAGAGCAGACCCTAACAAGTCGAGCACGCCTCATCCTGTGAAAGAAGGCAGGCAGCAATTAACTGGTAGAATACCGAGTGATGGAATTCTGAAGATTTTGATGCAGAAAATGAGATCGATGGAGCTCAGTCTGTCCATTTTGGAGGAGTACATAAAAGAACTCAATCGAAGATACGGTGAAGCTCTCCCAGACCTGCAGAAGCAGCGCTCGGAGAGTGCTCTGGTATTGCAGAAAATGAGTTCAGAGATCAAGGAAATGATGGATTGGAAAGAGAGCAAGGTATGTGTTCTACTTCTCTCGTTCATCAGTGCATACAAGATGACGACCAGGGAAGGCTTTCTTTCTGGTTCTCTTACGTATATTACATCATGCAGGAGAAGGAACTTACTGACCTTGAGAACTGGAAAGCCTCTGTCTCAGCCGAACTAGATGCTTTGGTCAAAGACAATGCCTTGTTCAGGTTAGGAATCACTTTCTTTTTGGCTTCAACTTTGTGTCCCTGATACCACATGGTCGCTTGATAAATCATAGAAAAGGTGACACCAAAAAGATTGTTAGAACTACACAGGTATATATATCAGTCTTACCATGAAGCTGCTAGATTTACTACTGTTCTAAGAGTGGTCTCGGTTACACGTTGAGCTACGTTGGCATCTTCTATAACCTAAGGAACTCAACCTGTGTGCTTAATTATTTACTCAGTGAAGCTGCAAGCCTTTTACCATCTGTTTTGTTCTATTTCATTGCAGAGCAAATATTGAGAAGATACAGGGCAGCCAAGATTTACTAGAGAGCAAGGAGCTTACCGTAATTTCCATTAGCCTATGTTTGGCATGCTTCGCATTCTTTAAGTTGGTGTTTGCCCGAGTTCTGACGTTGTTCAAGACTTGTGAATCTGATATGAGAAGCAGGAACAAGAGGGAATGGCTCCTAATATTTGTGAGCAGCAGCCTAACAATTCTCGTAACCTTATTCTATGGCTGATCTCATTTCTGCCTAGCAGCATCAGATCAGCTTACTCATCAGGAAATCTTAACAAAAACACCACATGTTTCGGATGTATATAATTCTTGTAGCCCACTTGTTGTTGTTAGTGTAATCAAATCTTCAAGATCGAGCTGCCATCAACCGTTTGCTCCTCAGGGGGTTTCAGTCCATCTGTATTTTCATTCGGTGCAAAGAAGATACAAAGGACGACATCTACAATTGTGCAATGGTCTGCTGGGAGAGAGACTCAATGAATCAGTATTATTAATACCTAAAAAACTAACAGAAATAAACAGCCAATTGTGATTCACTGCTCAAAGGACAACTTATGAAGGGTGTGACAAAATCTTTACTGAAGGAAACTTGAATGATAATGCACTTGGACTCAAAGCAGAAATCACGTAATCTGTTCCTAGAACATACTGTCTTATACCAAAAATATGGGGACTAATTGGTATTGAACTAAATATTCTCTGCTAGCCTCCAGAAGATTAATATGCTGAGTAACAGATTACCTCTGTATCCAATTGGGGGAAACGAAAGGATCGGAAGGTGATGGGTGGGGCAGTCCAACCTTTACTTCAAAGTTAAAACCAGGGTAGTTTTGTGATTTAATGGAAGAGCTTTGTGCGACGGTTCAGTGATTTCCTGAATAAGACTCTGTGAAGTCATAAGATCAATTGTTCCGACTCCTACAGGTTGTCATGTAGCAATACTTGAATGGAATGAATGGAAAGGTGAAACAGAGGTTCTGCAGCAACCCCCAAAAAAAGAACAGCAGTAAGGGTATGTATGCATCAGTCAAGTAAGAATCTATCGCTGCCCTCTCTGTTGTTGATTACTATTATAGACTGCTAGTGCCTACGTATGGAGAATAGAACTGAGTAGCACAAGAATGAAGTTGGTCCCTCTCCTAAGCGGGAATCAAACACAGAAGCGGAAATGTAACCAATAAACATAAAACAAGGTGGCAAAACCTATGTTGTTGCACGCAACAAGCAACGCACAACTGGTATAAACATAAGTCTGATAATGTTGTCTCCCTAAAACTCCAAATGCGGATTCTTACTCGTTAGTGACAACGGGCAACGGGAAACTCAGTATGCGAGTGATCGATCATGTTACAGTGAACAATCTGTCACAAATGAAACTTGTATTGAGAATAAAAATGGAATGAGCAAACCTAAAAGTTCTTTGGACGATGGAGTGTCAATAGATGATCCATCACCTCACTATTGCATTCTAGAGAAAAGCATTGTGATCGCTACATGATGATAGGTCTGACTTCACTTGTAACCTGCAAGTGCAATATATCTCACAACTTCAACCTTTCAATTAGTAATGACAGTTTCAAAAAAATGTCCATGATTAGTGGCCAGGCTTTATACGCACCCTCTAAATGGAGCAAAGGATCAAAGAAATGAATGCCCCAGTGCATCCCAATGATATCAGTTCCACAGCGTATCAGTTCCCAGAAAAAGGGGCCCTGCCTCAAGAATTGGAACAGAAAAACGAAATAAAACTTTTAGACTGGGGCTGCTGCCCTTGCTCTAGCCACAGATCTTTCGTATAACTCTTCATATTGTGATGCTGAAGAATCCCAACTGAAATCCAGTCTCATGTCCTTCTGAACAAGTTGTTGCCAGCTCTCAGGGCTTCTAATGTAGTGTTGAAATGCCCGTTCCATGGCACTGCTTAGACCCTACAGGCATGTTCTTGTCACTTTAACTTGATGGAACTTGGTTTTGAATCAAATACATGAAACTCTCAAGGATGATGAGAAGTTAACATATGAAATCACACACACATACTGAAACTCGGTGTGTGAACACTGCTCCAACGAAACAACAAGGATGTTTACCTGCTCATCAGGTGCAACAAATGTGAATCCATTTCGGTATTGTTCTGGTATCGTATTATCATCAACATCAAAAACACTGCAGGAAGAAGAATGTAACAAGTTAATCAATTTGAACATAAATATTTGTACATGGTGATGGAAATAAGAAACAGTCAGATTGAATACCTACCTATCATTCAGCCCGCCTGTTTTTCTTACAATTGGAACAGAACCGTATCTCATAGCAATCATCTGTATCATCAAAAATTATGAAATAATAGTTTCAAAATCAATGCAAAAACAGAACCCATAAATATTGTAAATGGCAGCTTCAGGTATTTTTATTATCATGAAAGTACTATTTGAAAAACAAAATTCATCCTTCCATGTGTAACATATTAGTGGCCTTAGAAATGGTATAGGAGAGAAGCTTTTCTCCATAGCAACCTTAAAATAAGTCCAGATAAATATCAGAAGCGGCTGAAAAATAACAAAAAAGTCCACACCTGAGTAAGGCCACAAGGCTCAAACATTGATGGAATAATAATCATGTCAGATGCTGCATAAATCAAGTGTGAAAGAGCATCATCATATTTCAAAAGCAACCGGACGTGAGAGTGGCTCTGGAAATGGTTTGCAATGTCCTCAAACTCTCGCTGCAAGATTAAGCAATCTTAGACACTATTTGTCCATTAAAAACAGGCCTCATATTGCTTGGAAGCATTTGCAAACAAAAATACAAGCAGAATCAATTTAAAATTACATATTTGTTTATCTTCACTTTTGCATACACTAATTCTCCCCTACCTGTATTAGTGGGAGCCTTGCATGCTGGATCATCTTTTTTTTTTCTATGCTCAAATTTTGTAGGCCTACAAGTATTGTTGGTCGCTTAACCATAGAAATCTTGGAGGTTCATAAAATATCATTTTTGTCATTTCCCTAGAAAAAAATGAAAAATGCAATTCAACTTCTGAGATTTGTTGAACTCATGATGTAAGTGAAAAATTTTCATTTGGTCGAAGAGATTAGGGGCTGGACTTCTGATAATTACAAAAATCCAGTCCCCGATAATTCATTGAATCTAGCTAATTTTTCAAATTTCTATCGAGCAGGTTTGGTCAAAGAAGCTAGAAAACCTGGCCTCATACAACTGCAAGGATCGTGTATCTTCCTTTTTGCCAAAAGACAGAATTCTTGGTTATTTGTTTTCATTACTCCTCATGAACGTTCTATGGAGAAAGCTAGACAAGATTCCCAAATATCAACGGAAGAGGGGACATTGACAGAGAGATGATGCATAAGTAAATTTACCATTTAATAGTATGGAATATAACCATGAGTAAGGCATAATAAATATAACCATTTAATAGCTAGATTCCAACCTTCTAAGGGATAAAGCAAATTCATTTGTAAGGACTATAAATAAATATATAATTGTGGACTTCTGCAATATTTATGCAATGTAAGCAAGTACCTACTTTTGTAGAAAAACATGCATAGATTGTAAAATGATTTAATGTAGCAGCTTCTATCAGCAGCAAATATGCTATCACTACATACCTCAGTAGAGAAGTTTAGAATTGTGCTATTTGTTCTAGAGGACACTTGAACCATTCATGATAACAAGTCAATAAACCATGATGCAGTAGTTATAATTTCATAAAAGTCCTAAATGTCGGTATTCCTGTATAAATTGTTGACTCCCATACAAAGCTAACATATTATTATTAAAACTGCAAACAGCATTTATCCATATATTGCAAGAACATTCATATATTAAGAGTATCTCCTGTCTCCCATGTGTGATTCCTCTAGATCATTTGGATACATAGCACACATGTTTCATGTCCGAGAAACACATATAAAGTTTAATTACTAATACCATAGTTTAGGAAAACTCAAAGATCATTGCTCATAAAAGAGTAAAAATATCATTAAAATAAAACTAAGAACTGTCCACAAAACTGACAGACTATTTTTTTGATAAAAGAAACATTACTTGAATGTGGGGCACTGGACTTGAACCAAGAAGCACAAACTGTCCTCCTAACTCAAGAGCACAGTATATTGCATGTCTGATAAGATGGACACCTTTCTGTGGTACGAGCCGTGTAATACAACCAACCTGTTCATGAAATTTCAATACTTGCTTTGAGATGACAAATACTATGAGCTGACCTAACTTGGAGCATGGTTAAACAGGATTTCATATTGACTTCAGAGCAATGATCTACATCTACAATTTTTAACCCAAGTATCAGCATAGTAACTAAAAGAACAAATCACTATGTTCTATGCATAAAGATATATCGCTCAGAAGAAAAGGATCAGGAGGAAAACGACTATAGGCACAAAGCTACAAAAAAAACTAAAACTAAAACTAGTATCTCATAAATAACTGTGTGTTTTGGATTTTCTTCCTTGACAATTATCTTTTGATTGTTATATTGTATTTTCTTGGGTTTATCAAAAGGGTGAGTTGGCACCATAGTAAGGATGATCATTTATGACTTAGATGCCAAGCATTCCAGAATCATAGAAATATCCTTTGCTTGCAGGGATATGAATCCCCAATTCCAAAACGTAACATAGCTGGCCATTTGACCCTGAAAAAGCCCTGCATTTGTGGAAGCCTTAACTGTATCCTTTAAACCATGGAGATGGATATTATGGGTTACACTGACATGGCAAAACTTCAAAATTAACAAGACATGACAAAGAGATGATATTTGCTGCATGTATATAGTCAAATGCTATTCTAGTTTTTATACTTATGGAAAATAATAATAATATATGATCATCGTAAATACAAACCTTGATAACAAGCACAATAACTGTTCATGCACATAGCAAATACTCACACAAGTACTTGAAGCTCACACAGACATATATATGACATCATGGAGTATAAAATCTAAATGACATACACATTACCCATAGTTGTGTCATGAAGTAATTTGTGGATGATTAAAGTGTCCAACATACATACAATATGTCAATATAAATGAATGTAGATGGTACAACAGTCGCTTTAACTTCCCAACATATGTCAAGAAGTGCCTAACAGTCCCGTTCAACATGTACACTGCATGTATTGTATAGGTTTCCTGCTTTAGAGGCCACATCCTTATTTTCTAGGACTCATTAACTGGACACCTACCCATGCATTTTCATTGCCATCTTCTATCCCACTCAACTAGCTTTGCACAAGATCAGAAATTCAGAATATCATTCATTTAATATATTTGTTACCTCTGGATTAACCTGATAACTATTGCCGATTAAGGCATGTTGATCAAGATCAAGATAACGGTGAATCTGCGACCATTTATAATGCAACATCTTTGTGTTCACCATATTGATAAATAATAAAAGAGAGAGCACTTTTTGCAATGTAGATACTGCACCCCAAGAGTCAAGCAATAACACTACTCATTTATAAACTTCAACGAGCTCCAACTTTGAACTATTTTAAAAGAACAATAATCAATAGAGATTGACAGTTGTAAAAACAGTAGTTCGATAAGTTAACCTATGAGATTTCAAAAAAACAAAAAAAATTAAATGGCTGCTTAAAGGAGAACTGCATCTATTTTCAACTTTTGGTTAAAATTATGAAAAAACATATGGAGGCAGGAGTTGATCTTAATGACAGATTATTACCCACAAGACAGCACAACTATGGAGACTGAAAGAAGAATAGAAATAGCTTCTGTAGTTATCAGGAGGCTCAGGAGCTGCTAGTAAGAACAATAAACCTAGGAAGGGCTTCCTGAGTAACAAAAAAGCATTCAAGTGACCATTGACGAAACCCTACATGACACTGGTTAGTGCTTGTTGGTCTTTTTCTGGTGCCTGTAATAAGTAATATTCAAGCTCCATAAAAAGTGCTTCCCAAGATGCAATCACGTTGATAGGGAAGATAGCCCAAGGAACCACACCTACTTCTGTGTGATTGTTCACTTAAAGATATGTTAGATTCCTTTTTAACGAAAAATCAAAACAGCTTAAATTCTGCCTACCAAGTATGAACAGTGGTGAACATAATAAAGCTTGCTTATGAAGTCTGAGGCATATTACCACTATGACAAACCACTGCAAAGAACAAGCAACTACAAAGAACATATAGGTTTTTGACAATCAAGCTTTAAACTTCACATAAATCTATAACAAGGACATATAAGATAGAAATCAGATAATATAACTATATATTTTATGTGAAGAAGTTTACCAGTGGTTGAGAACCCTCAGAACGGGAAAGCTTAAGATGCTTCCTTATAGCATCTTTATTCTCTGCTTTTCCCTGAAGATCATCAGCACTGTAATGGACACTGATATAGTTATCTGTGGAAGGATTCCAAGCATCTGTATCAATGCTATTAAGAATCCCAACAAATTTCTTAGAATGAGATTTTAATGTTTCATGGAGGCCCCGACCACCCTGTCAAAAGAAGCCACACATATAAAAACAGAAGTTAAAAGAAGCTATATATATTTGTTCAAAACACCAAACAACTCATACACCAGAACCATAAAAGTATTGACTAAAAAACATAGATGCAGTTCATGACTACAGAAATGAATCAGACATTCAAGGATAACCATTAAAAACAAAAACCACAAGTCACATTGAGATAGACTATGCTCACTACAGTTAACTTAAGGAAACAACTATAAAGAGATAAAGACCACTACTTCTTAGTTGTGGCCCATCGAGATATCTATTTTTCAACAGTTGGCTGATTTCAGGCGCCTCACATATCTTCGATAACTAAATTTGCATTCATCTGAATGCACTTATAAATATTTGGAGGCTTGCTGCTCCAATGAGGTTATTAGTTATAGGCATTACTAGTCAGCAGAGGCTTAATAACCAAGATAAATATATAACATGCACAGGGTGCATCTCTGTGGTAAGCAAGTATCTTAACCATAAACGAAAAGCACCAGTTGCAAATGTTACTAGAAAGGTCGGTCTCAGTACCTCTACAGTGCGGACCTCTTGAGCATAAGTTGGTGATACGGTGGTAACAATGTTAGAGAACACAATTCCACCCTGAAATTTCAATCCGTTGCTTTACCATTGCAAAACAGGAAAACAAATTTATGCTTTAAATAATATTTTACATGCATATTTGCAAAATGGTCTATCAAATTACCTTGACAGGATTGACTTTGTCATGTGCTGAGTGGTCCTGCATCCTGTCAGGTCTGTTTAGCTGGTGGACATCAAGTCCACAGGATGCCAATTCTGAAGCAGGTGCTGTTCCTTGATACTCGAAGTTGTGGCAGGTGAAACAAATTCTAGCTGAATTAAAACCCCTGGCAGCGTATATATCCCAATAAAGTGGTGCCTGGAAAAAGAGAAAGTTAAATCCGGGAAACGTTAGAAAATGTTAAATATGGCTGTGTCTGATCTAATAACATGATTTCAGCAGATGGTATTAATGCCTACAACAAAGGCTGTCTGCCAATCATGACAATGGATTATGTCAGGTTTTTTCCCAGATTGATAGAGCAATTCAAGAGCAGCACGGCTAAAGAATGAAAAACGCTTGAAGTCATCATGCTCTCCATAGTATTTTCCTCTCCAGAAGAACTTAGCTGGATGATGAGGTTCTATAAAATAGACAGGAAGACCTGTAATTCACATCCCCATGAGTCTCAATTAGTTAAATTATATTAGTTCTTCTTCAGCAGAAGTTAAAAATATGTGTCAATCAAAGCTTTAGACCTTCAATAGTCCCAACCCAAATTTTGTTCCTGAAGAGTAGTCCATCAAAATAAGATTCTACTACAACATCCAGTGCCTGCAACATTAGCCAAACTGGAAATTTAGTAAAAGACCCAGCACACTTTCCCAGAAGTTTGAGATGATACAAACAAAAAGATAGTGATATACCTTCATATCAGTGATAAGATCATACTGCATGCAGTCATATTTTGGAAGGACAATTTCCACCAGGTGTCCCTTCCGCTGCAGTGCTTTACCAAGACCTGATATAACATCCCCTAAACCACCAACCTAAACACATAGCTAGATTAGAAAATGGTCAAAAAATAGAAAGGAGCATTTGAGTTCAGTAATAGTGGAAATGCAAATTTTTAGGTTAAATAAGTCACTTTGGCAGCAAAGCTTTTCAAAATGGTCACATTTAGATGGTTTCATGCAACGTCGGCAATTTTGAATCGTACTGCCCGGTATGGGTAGTACGTACCGGTCTGCCCACTGACCGGTATGTGGACCACCCGCTACTGGGTGGTACCGCAGATTGAGGCACCCCGTCACCACCCGAAATTGACCGATAACGGTCGATTTCCATCGTCGCCGATTGCTGTCAAGTGGTAATGGTCGATTTCGACCGTTGACGGCCGATTTTGGACGGTATCAGCCTAAGGAGGGAGAAAGAAGAAGTGGGAGAAGAAACGGAAAAGAAAAGGGAGAACTTGGAGTCCGGCACTGCTCTCTCGATCTGTCGCCCGCGCGATCCATCGCCCATGGGCCATTTCTTCGCCCGCAGACGATTTCTTCTCCCCGCGTGGAGAGAAGAAACATCTCCCCGCATGGGGAGAAGGAACGAGGCAACGTCGCCCTTTTTTTTATTTTTTAACTTTATTATATATATATATATATATATATATAAAGTACCAAACTGAGCTCGGTATGCCGGTATGGACCGGTATGACAAACCTTGGAACTTTCATGTTCCTCTAACTTCAAACTGATGCTTCAGAAGTCGGTTCAAGTGTGCAATAATAAAATGGAAAACCAGATGAATGTTGCAACATACACAACGTACTTGAACGAGTTATTTCTTACTGCCATTATTTAGTAACTAACCAATCTTTTCTTCTTGACAGTTCACTTGCAACAACAATAAATAACTCGAGATAACTCTTGTAGTCAGTATTACGTATTGAGTGTGGACCCAGAATATCTTCTAAGTTCCAATTAGATAAATATATCCTAAATTAAATGATCAGACAAGTTAAGCTGAAAGAAAAACATTAGACAAGTTAAACTTTTGAATACCAGGTTGTAAAAATTCTCATATTTTGTATCCTATTACTTCAATTGTGACTTCAGCTCACCTTTGCAACTGGTGCCATTTCTGCTGCAATATGGATTATGTGCATTCCTGGACTGCATTAGTAAATCAGTAAAAAGAAAATATTGGTTATTTGTAGACACGTTTCACGGGAAAATTTAGCACAGTCCACATCCACCTATAATGGAAACAGAAAACCAACCTTGTATGAGAGTAAGTCAACTTAAGGAATGTAGCCAACTTTTCATGCTCACTCTTGCTTCTACTTGCTAAATATGCATCACGAGTCCGAGCATCCTTCTTCCATGTCATTTCTCTCAACAACTTAGCATCATTGACTGATATTTTCTTCTCAAGCAACCAACCATCAATTATAAGCAGCAAGTGGCTCCAGAATTCCTGGGGCAGATTTTCCAAAGAAAGTTCTTGAGATCTTTTCTTGCTTTCTTCTTTTAATCTGTCCAGCGCATCATGAAATTCTCTAACTGATTCTTGAAACAACTGAATTTGAGAATGTATTTCTTGGTCAGACTCCCGCAATCGCTTCTCCGACAGTTCAATTTTCTCTTGCAAAGTTTCATCATAACGGTGAAAATTTTCAGATGGAAACTTTGACACAGTTGCTTCTGTTACTAATGCTTCTATCTTGTCAACCTTCTTCTGCAGCTCATGATATTGTTGTAAACGTAAAGAAGGCTGGTCCATCACTATGTTTGCATCACTAAACAATGCTTGCAAATTTTCTACCTTGTCCGACAAAGCTTTGCATTCATATCGCAGAGAAGCAAGTCTTGAAACATCATCCTGAGCATTTGAGAGTTGAGATCTCAACTCCATAAGGGAAGCCTCCAACAAGGAATGTCTGTTCTCCAGTGAAGGTAAACGCTCCTCTGTTTTACTAACATCAACTAGTTTCAACTTAAGCATCTGTATATCATCCTTTAGCAACGCATTTTCTTTCCTCAGGTCATTAAGTTCCAAAACAAGGGGAGATTCATCATCAAGTGTACCATGCTTTCCTTCCTCGATAGAATTCCTTGAAGATATTTCAGTCTTCAGTTTCTCAATCTGATTTTCCAGAAGTCCCGCATTTATCTTTTCTTGAGCTGCAACTTCAATCCGTGCATCAGTTTCTGCCAACTTCATCTCTAGATTGTTTATTTCAGCTTGAAAAGCCTCCTTTTCAGAAATAATTTTGTCGATTTCTTCAAGTGCATAAACTCGAGCTTGATTAAGAAGCAAAATATCTAAAAGAATTATAAGAGAGGAAAAAAATTACGAAGGATAAAGACAAGAAATTTTTATGGAAACACAAACAAATATGCCTACTTTTCTCAGCATTCCTGATCATGGCTATCAAGTCCTCTAGACGAATGCTTGGATGCTCTTGTTCATCATTATTCTCAATCTGCAAAAGAACATAGCCTATTACTCTGAAATTTTATTCTGAATGAGGACAATTTTGCAACCTCTAAGAAAGGGAAATTATGTACTTGGATAGCTCTCCAAGGTGAAGATAAGATTCTTTTTTATTTGAAAGGGGAAGTAGAAGGGATTGATTTCTGCAATTGAATTGGATGTTCTTGATTAACAGAAAGATTCTGCTTTGGAAAGCATAGTGGGGGAACTCACAGATCTAGTGTGTGCTACCTACGATCTTACCATCATGGTTCATTTTACCAGTCCGTACCATGTACCGATTGGCCATCAGTACGCATATCAACATATCGACACATTGTATGGTGGGACATACCGACAGACTAATATGTATCACCCATATTGGCCCCCTGTCAAACCGGTATGTATCGCCCATATCAAGCGGTATGCCGCAGTACGGCGAACATTACTTGCCATTGCTATATTCTAAGTTTTTCTGAATTATGTTCGCATCAGTTGATGAAGAAGCCTTCTCAGCTATAAATACCTGGAATGACAATCAAGGCCTTGACACAACAAAAAGAATGTCAAAATAGAGTTCCCAAAGGATCCTAATATGCATGCCCATTTAGGAGTTCAACAACTGAATGATGAAATAAAGCATATGGTAACTCTCTCTTGTAGAATAAAGTGTCTTGCTGGATAATAACATATTTGAAGTGTTAATATTTAATCAAAGAGTCCAGCACAGATTGAAAAGGTGTCACAATATGTAGCATATGTCCACAAAGAACAGTGAAAATGATTAGCAAGTGATATATGACACTCTACAAGTTAGGTTGTTGCAGACAAGAATCCCTATGACAAATCTGCAACCTGCACTATCTTGACAGCAATATTACAACCTAACAACCTTTATTGCTATAAGATAAAAGATAATAAGTAAACTTAAAAGACAAGGGTCAAAGAATCGAGTCTGATACGAGCCATGATAGCTAAAAAAATAATCTAAAATTATCCATGATGTCAGGTGAATGACATGATGTCAACAAAAAAATCCAATTAACAAAATGAACTTTTGCAATTAACCATCTATATTACCAAAAGTAAAAAAATCACAAAATTAACAACAAAAAAGAGTACAATACCACCATATTAGTTTCTTCAAAAGATGATATTGCTACATCCGTCTCGCTGTTACAATCAGACTCAGCATCATTGCTTGGTATGGTTATTTGGCTTGAATGTGATACACCAGCAGAGCTAGCTTCTTCAGCTTCACAACCGATATTGTCATGGGATTGAGCATTCATATTTAGTGACAGCTGCTCTGTAGGAGCCCTTTTAAATTGCTGTCTCTTTTGCTGGGAACTGTATATGTTCAAGCATTTTGCCAAACAGCAGTTATAATATATTACAACAGTTCTTCACAAACAAAAAGTTATAGTGGATTCACTATAATGAGTAATTAGAGAACATATTAATATTTTCATATTTAATCAATTTTCATTGTACTGGCAATGCAGAAGATATGGCTTGCTAACATGTTTAAATCACATGTTTTTGTATACAAAACAAAATAGCCAAACCATTCAGAACTTCTTCATATTGTTTTGGTACCAACCTATAAGTAATCAAGAACACTCCAACCTATGGCCAGCAAATATAATTGTAAGTTTTAAATTAACCAAAGTGATCAATTTACTTGATATCATACTAGTGCCCAATTTTTTTGAATTTTCCAAATCAGTATAGTCTTGAAACAACCATCTCAAGTATGGTTGTCACAAGTCAATACATCACAGGCACTTAAGTATACTTCTATTCCTACTAACAATGATAATCTAAAATAACAGAAAAGAAAGATAAAAAAAATTACAATCAGTTCTTTCTTTTTTTTTTTGTCTTCTTCCTTTTTCTCCAATTGTAAATTTTAATATTGTGTTCTATTGTATTATTGCTATATTTATCCTGTTCTTTCAATTAAACTATTACATAGCAAAATTCTTGCTCCTAAATCCTAATATCTACCAAAAAAAGCAAAAACGTAATCCTAAAATAGACCCAATCTATATATAATTGTCCTTTTTAAAATATTAATAAAATAAGAAGAAGATTCTAGAAGACCGAACAAGGATTCATCGACTATTACTTGACCAACCTAGCTTTTTCTATTTAATCAAACGCTAACTAAACTCAATTTGGACTAGAACCAAACCAGAATGTGTTCCATTTTTCCATATCGAGTTCAATAATAAGTTTGTGCATTCCTGAGATTTCTTCAAAATAGGTTGTGGCTTGCATTTAATCATGACCTGCCCGCTAGGCCTGCTAAAGAACTAATCCAATTAGTTGAATATAATGAGCCTAGGACCGTGTGGCTCAATACCATAAAACCCAAACCCCACATCCGATGGGGAACTAGTTGTGGCATCACGTATTTTGTGCGCCTCTCTCTCAGAATGGGCTTATTCCATCATAATTCTAAAAGCTTTAGCTGGCTGTGCTGTCAGATTATATTACTGAGAACCAGTCTTCTTTAATACGCTCCGTCCTTCGTCAAGTGTCGGCTAATAAAATGCCATATACTTCGATTTTCTTCAGACTTGCAAATGATACACTGATTCCAAGATTATAACAAATTTCATCGATCTTGTCCCAGCGATCATGGCACAAGAAGAAGCAAGAAGGTGAATCCAACCGAGAACCCAAGCTTAGGACACCAAACCAACGATTTCATGAAAGGCAACCGATCGCCACCCGACCGGATCGAATCAAGAAAGCACGAGATAACCGCCGATGATGCCAAAAAGCAACAGGAAAGTTACGTATGCGATCAAGAAGAAAGAAGAGAACGGACCTCAAATGCCTGTTCCGCATCTTGCAAGAGACCGCAAGGGAGAGGCGGAGACACGCGATCGGGGGCCGGGTGGGCGTCTTGGCGCAGCTGAAGCCGCAGCCGAGGACCGGTGAACAACCCACCGACGCCATTTGAGGGGACCTCGAAGGAGAACGGCACCAGGAGGAGGACAGAAGTTAGGGTTCCTCGGCTACCATCGCCACAAGAAGAAACGATGAGAAGAGAGAAGCGACGGGGCCTTCAGCGGTCTCCAATTCAAGCAACCGCTCGCCTCGAGCTTCGGTTTACTCGGGAAGTCATCTCGTTGCTTTACTTATCGATCACGACCGACGATCGAATGCATATTTCTGGGGAGTTACTGCAACGATCGGAGATCTAAGAATCTGGACCGTCGGATAGGATGTAGAAGGGAAGGGACGGCAGACCGCGTGTTCGAATCACGAGGTTAGGAAGACAGGCAGCAATCTGACCGTTCCCACCGGGCCGAGGGTGGGGTCCTCCCTTCTCGAAGTGAGACGGTCGAATTCTATGGAATTGGATTCGACCCAACAAGCCGACGGCCTCTATGTCGGATCAAACATTAACTCGATGCATCAAATCTCTCGTCGATTAATCTAATACAAAAATACTTTAATTTAAAATGTATGTTAATTTAAACTATAACTGTTTTCTTGTTCACTACATGATAGGGATAATAGTGGTCCCCTTTCCAAACCAAACGACGTGGCCCAAGACGAACCGACGTAAAAGAACGAGGTCAGCTGACCAATTTCCCCGACCACGCCCTCTAACACACACGAGCGACGTGTCACAAACGAACAGACAAACCCAAGGTTTGGCAGCATCGGACGTCGTGTGGTCACCATCATGCCTCATAAGAACTTGAGAGAACCACATGACAGCAGAGCAGAAGCAACACGTAACTGACAGCACGAACAACCACCGATGCTACCTGCAACATTAAACAAGCTAGCAGAGAACGTCAGAAGTATGATGAGGTCGAGACTTGACTGGTCGACCACGTACAGGTATAAAAGGGGCACCCCAAGGACTCTCAAAAAAGGAGGCTCGGGGGCTATCTCTCTCTCTCTCTCTACTTCAATCAAAAAAGAGAAGAAGCTCCGGCATCCAAGCAAGAGACGCTAGGCTTCACCCTTCAAAATCGCCCTAACTTGATCGTCGGAGGGACCTCCCCGGGAACCCACCACCCGGGAGAAGGTCTTGTCTTGCAGGAACAGTTCAGCAAGGTTAGAAGGATCTGCATCAAAGTCACAACCAGAGCATCTGCACATGCCGACCTCGAACTGCCTGCGTCAGGCCCCTCTTGTGCTCGCGGCCTAAACCCCGTTGTGCGGACTCCCTGGACATGGTAGAGCACCCACAACATTTGGCGTTAGAAGGAGGGATGCCAATATCACAAGAGCACTCAACGCTTGTCAATCCTGAGGAGGATGTCCCTCCCGCAACGCAACCAACCTCAGGGGGAGCCCTTCGACCCCCACTTGCACTCCCTTCATTTGGAGACAGGAACATACCTTCCCACACCCAAGGGCAATACTGGAGCTTACTCAACGACCTTGGGCTAACTTCACATCCGTCGAACCCAATGACCCCGGTGGTGACTCCCGAGGCTTTCCAGGGGCTTACTAACCAGGTCCAGGCCATAGCAAGAATACTTTAAGCAATTATCCCCTACATCCCACAACTCGCCTAACAGCCGAGCTCACAGCCTCCGGCAACCCCCCTGCCTAAGACAAGAGCAACACTACCACAAAATGAGCAACCACTGACAACCCGCTCCGTAGACAACCTGCCCCATTTTCCCCAGAATCTGATCAGGCCCCCTCGGGCAATGTAGCTAAGCGATCAGAGACCACGCCTAGCGCGTTGGCTCGTAGCTTTTCGAACCCTAACACACTTCCTCAGACTCCACTGGTACTCTTAAGGGAGCAACTGCGCCTGGTGAATCAGAGGATCGACGATGTCCGTAGGACCCTAAGGATGAAAGACGAGCGTGTCGAGGGTCCCCTCCGCGGCTCTCCCTTCGTCCAGGAAATTCAAGCTTACAACGTGATCATCGGGCGGCCAACCCTCAACAAGCTAAGGGTGGTCGTCTCCACATACCATCGCAGCATGAAGTTCTCGACCACCGCAAGGCCCGAGAGAGATCAAGAGTGACCCACAAGAGTCAAGGCGATGCTACCTACCGGCAACAATCATCCCTAAAAAGGGCAAGATAGCTCTGGTTTCTGACCCCCGTGAACCTCACAGACCCGACACTCGACCCGAGCCCTCCGAACCAATACTAGAAGTGCCACTGGATAAGGCTTAATCGGAGAGTACTGTGCAGGTTGGGTCGGCTCTACCAGAAGACCAACGCGTCCAGCTCATAGATTTCCTTGGACGTCATTCCAACGGTCAACGAGCGATATGTCAGGCATACATCCACGGATTGCACAACACCAACTGAACACAACCCCTGGAGCTCGGCCGGTGCAACAGAAGCCAAGAAAGTTCACCCTCGACCGGCAAAAGGTCATTGAAGAAGAAGTAGATCGGCTGCTGGAGGCCGTGTTCATAACGAAGATTAGGTACCCGACTTGGTTATCTAATATAGTTCTCGTAAAAAAGGCTAATGGAAAGTAGCGCATGTGTGTTGATTACACCGACCTTAATCAGGCATGCCCGAAGGACTGTTATCCACTATCAAGGATTGATCAACTGATAGACTTCACCTCCGGGTATGAACTCCTCTCCTTCATGGACGCATTCTCATGATACAACCAAATTGGAATGGCCCCTCAGGATCAGGAGAAGACGACCTTCATCACACACCGAGGAACTTACTATTATAGGGTAATGTCGTTCGGATTAAAGAACACAGGGGCTACCTACCAGAGAATGGTCAACCAACTATTCAAGGACCAACTGGGCAAAAATATGGAGGCCTATGTTGATAACATGATCGTCAAAAGCAAGCAAACGTAGACACACTGCGCGGACCTCGCTGAGACATTCCGGACCCTTAGAAAGTTCGGAATGAAACTCAACCCCGCCAAATGTGTCTTTGGCGTGGCATCAGAAAAATTCCTCGGATTCATTATTCACCAACGAGGGATAGACGTGAACCCGGAGAAGATCAAGGCCATCACCGACATGAAACCGCCACAAACCATCAAGGAAGTCCAGCGCCTCGTTGGGAGGTTGGCAACAATAGGGCGGTTATCTCAGGTTGGCAATTGAAGTTACCCCATTCTACCAGCGTTAAGGCGGAATAAAGACTTCAGCTGGGGCCCCGAGTGCGAGCAAGCATTCCAGGAGCTCAAGGCCCATCTCGCGACCTTACCTCGGATTTCTTCGGTTGACCCAGGTGACCAGTTCGAGCTATACCTCTCCGCCACGAAATTAGCCGTCAGCTCGATTCTGATAAAGCTCGATGGAAATAGCCAACGACCCGTCTACTACACCAGCCACATCTTGCAAGGCACAGAGGAACGGTACCCTCTGATAGAGAAACTGGTTTTCGCCCTAGTCCTCGCGGTCAAGAAGCTGAGGCCATACTTCCAGACTCATACCATCAAGGTAGTCATTGACCAACTGCTACACCAATTTTTTTCTAAATTTGACATCGCAGGATGAATGCTCAAGTGGTCAGTAGAGCTTAGCGAGTTCGATCTAGAGTATGCCCTGAGGAAGGCAATCAAAGCCCAAGCCATTGCCGATTTCTCCTCGGAGCTGACCGCCTCATAAGAAGCCTACATGGACCCTCCACGTCGACGGATCGACGAATTCCTCTAGGGGAGGAGCCGGAATAGTCCTGAGAGACCCTGACGGGCATACCTGGGAACACGCCGTGCGCTTAGAATTTTCAACTACCAACAATGAAGCGGAATATGAGGCGTTACTGCTCGGACTACGACTGGCCGTCGAGCTGCAAATTGAACACCTAGAGGTGTTCACTGACTCCCAATTGGTCGTCGATCAAATCGACGGGAGTTCCTAGCCTCTGCCAACCGACGATCGCCACAGTTGAAACGGCTACTACAACCCCGCATCCCGACTGGAGGGAGGAAATGCTACACTACAAGAAAGATGCAACTCTTCCGACGGACGAGGCCGTCGCCCGACGAATCAAAAGAACCAAAGTATGGTTTGACACCTTCAATGGGCGCCTTTACAGAAGAGCTTTCAGCCAGCCCGGTGCTTATTGAGATCTGAGACTGATACAGTGCTTGTCGAGGTCCACGAGGGGATATGCGGTGAACATATTGGACGGCGTACCTTGACTTTCAAAATCCTTCGCCTCGGGTACTATTGGACGACCATACAAGCAGATGCAAAATCGTACATCCAGAAGTGCGTGGAATCCCAGAAGCACGCCCACATTCATTGCCAACCAGCCTTGCCACTCTCCTCGACTCATTGCGCTTGGCCTTTTGCGCAATAGGGGATGGACCTCCTCGGCCCATTCCAACAAACGACGGGGCAGCGCAAGTTCCTAAATGTCGGGGTGGACATTTTACCAAGTGAGTTTAGGCTGAGCCCTTGGCCTCGATCACCGAGAAGCAGATGGAGAATTTCGTATAGAGAAACATCATAACGAGGTTCAGCATATCGAAGATCATAATCACAAACAATGGGACGTAGTTCAACAAACCTAAGTTCAAGGCTTTCTGTCAAAACTATCAGATCTAACTAAAGTTTAACTCGGTGGCTCACCCCCAAACCAATGGATTGGCAGAGGTAACCAACATAAGCATACTCGAAGGGCTCCGAAGACAAGTAGCAGGGACTCCAACAGCCTGGGTCGAGGAGCTCCCCAACATCTTATGGGCTCTGTGGACGACGTCGAAAACCCCTACGGGGGAGTCCCCTACAGTCTGGCCTTCGGCACCGAGGTTGTCCTCCCTCCGAGGTGATCTTCCCGATGCTAATAATCAAGAACTTCACCCCCGAAGCATCGGAAGTAGGTCTTAGGAAAAATCTCGACATGCTCAAGGAACGCAGGGCCAAGGCGCACCTGAAAAACCTACATTATCAGAGGGCGATCGCCCAACTCTACAACCAAAGGATCCGACCCCGACCCATTGGAAAGGGAGACCTAGTCCTCAGGAGGGCCGAGGTCAGCGACCCTAGACACACCCGAGGAAAACTCACCCCGAGATGGGAGGGGCCATATCGCGTTAGCCAAGTTGTTCGGGATGGGACATACACCCTATCGACAATAGAAGGGAAGACACTCCCTCGGACTTAGTATGTGTCGAATTTGAAGAAATTCTACGTCTAGTACAACAATGTTGACTCAGCATTTGAGGTCATTCAGACAAAGCAAAGTGTTCAGAAAGGAGACTTCATTTGATAGTAAAAAGCTACACAATGGTCGGGCAAGATAGTAGGAAGCAAATCTCCAAACGCCCAATATTTCCAAACAAAAAAAAAAATTACAAGGTCGGCTGCTTCTCGGAGGGGGTGTCGTCGTCGAAAGGCTGGTCAAGGTCCATCTCGACGTTGGCATCTTCAGAACACTCGACGAAGGGGTCCCGTTCGATAATAATATTAGGGTGCTTCCCCCGAAGTCGCTTGAGCGCCACCCGGTACCCGAACTCATAGCTGACCCTCCCCATCTTCTCGAGGCTAGACTCGAACCCTCGGGATGCCTTGTAGGCGGCCACCGTCTTCTAACCTTTGGCCTTCAGTTCGGCCTCGAGAAACACTGCTGCCTCAGTCAACGAGAGGATGTGCTCTCCAGGCGTACACCTGCTTCGCTAAGGTGGGGTGTAAAGCCCCCCGCAAGTACTCCCTGGACAATGGACCCTCGGTCTAAAACGGACTAGATCCGGAGATGGTCAACCACCTCAGCACCAGAGGGTCCTCACTGTTAGTGCACTTCAGCTGCGTCATGATGGAGGCGAAGTACTTATCCGCCCCCGCTCGATTTTCAACCTCGCACAGTTCCCTCGTGGTGTACCCCCGCCTGGGGACCTCCTCGAGTTCCATCATCCCTTTGCCCTTGTCGGCAGAGGTCCTCGCGGTGCTCCCCGAAGCGTCCGTAGGTTGTTTGGCGGCCACCTTCCGCAAGCGCTTCCTCAAACCCGCCCCTACTCCAGAGCTAGGGCGCTTCTCAGCCGTGGACGCCCCGGCATCCCCTGTAGCCAGGGCGCTAGCTGCCGACGGCGCCGCCGATCCACTACCCGCTCCGCCGTCAGACTTCATCTTACCGAGGTTGAACATCTCTGCACAACAAAACATATGATTAAGAAAAACTCGAGCCCGATATAAAAATAGGAGAAGACATACCCCCAGAGGGCTGAGACCCACCTCGCCCAACCATGCCTCATTCATGTCCTTCACCCCCTTTGAAACGGAAAGGATCCCCAGAGGATCTCGACCAGTTCAATCTCGTCGGTCGATAATACCGGTACGAAGCTGCTCACTGTCCGAGAGGTCCACTCGGTCTGGAAGCTCGAGCCTTGGCGATAGGAAATGAAGAAAAAATATGATTTCTAGCCTTTGTTGCTGGAAGGTGCACCTCACACAAAATCCGCTGTGAATGGCCAAGTAATACCCGGCTTGTTCTCGACTTAGCCGGAAGCAAGCCATAAACAACTCTCGGGTCACCCTTATACCCGACACATGGCACTCCCACAAGAAAGCCATAAGATACCGCCACGAGTTGAGCGCCATATGGGAAGGAGAAATCCTCCACTGTTCGAGGTACACCTCGATCACAGGATGCAACGAGAATCTCAATCCCGCCTCAAGGGCGTCGGTCGACAGACTGAAGCCACATGGAAAAACGTCATAAGGACGCTCCCCCGGCAGGGGGCAGGGGGGCATGGAGTTAGTACTCTGGAGGAATGAAATAGTTCTTCCTCACCTCGACCAATCAATGAGTTATCACGGTCGAGTCTACATTGAAAAAGGACCGCATCGCCGCCAAGGCATCAGCGGTCCCGGAGTCGCCTAGAGCATTGGACGACGGGACGACCGCTACCGACACAGAATCCCCAAAGGGATAACTCAAAACCCTAGACCTATGGGTCGAAATTTCGACCGACCGGGACTCGGTGTGGGAGGAGGCGGAAGACATTCGACCTGCTCGAGAAACCGTCGGGGGAAAAAAGGGAGGGGATGAAGATCGACAGTGTTGGCATAGCCAGCGCCGGAGATGAGGAAGAAACAACAGCAACAACAGGGAAGAAGTGTGCAGAGTAAAAGAAGGCTGCGAAATAATTGGGGGAGGGGAACTAATACCTCACCCCAGTGCCTGTTGGTTCTTCGCCTTCCCCAAAAAGTGGGACAGCTCATCATGACGCCTCGCGCTCTGCGCCCGACGAGTTAACATGCGGGACACGCGTCACCCCACGAATGATTTTGATCAACAAACAAATCTTTCTCAATCCCAAGGAAAATCTCCCCAACCTTCAACAAGCGAGCTCTCAGCCTCGCCCAAGGGCTTTCAGTCCCAACCTTCAACAAGTGAGCTCTCAGCTTCGCCCAAGGGCTTTCAGTCCCGACCATCAATAAACGAGCTCTCAGCCTCGCCCAAGAGCTTTCAGTCTCGACCTTCAACAAGCGAGCTCTCAGCTTCGCCCAAGGGCTTTCAGTCCCGACCTTCGACAAGTAAGCTCTTAGCCTCGCCCAAGGGCTTTCAATCTCGACCATCAACAAGCGAGCTCTCAGCCTCGCCCAAGAGCTCTTAGTCCTGACCCTCGACAAACGAGATATCAAACTCTTCCGAGAGATCTCAGACCCAACTACTCACAATACAACCCTCGCCCTCGCCTAAAGGATCGACGAGCTAGCCGAGGCGACACAATCTTAAATGCATATAAATCCCCTTCCCAAACTAGACGACGTGGCCCAAGGCGAACCGACGTGGAAGGACGGGGCCGACTAACCAATTTCCTCGACCCCGCCCTCTGACACACACAAGCGACGTGTCACAAACGGGCAGTCAAACCTAAGGTCTGGCAGCATCGGACGCCATGCGGTCACCATCAGGTCTCATAAGAACCTGAGGGAACCACACAATAGCAGAGCAGAAGCAACACGCAACCGGTAGCATGAACAGCCGTCGGCACTGCCTGCAACATTAAATAGGCTGGCAAAGAACGCCAGAAGTATGATGAGATCGAGACTTGATCGGTTGACGACGTACATGTATAAAAGAGGCACCCCAAGGGCTCTCAAAAAGGGGGGCTCGGTGGCTATCTCTCTCTCTTTACTTCAATAATTAAAAAAAAGAAGCTTCGACGTCCGAGCAGGAAATGCCGGACTTCACCCTTCAAAACCGCCCTAACTTGATCGTCGGAGGGACCTCTCCGGGAACCCACCACTCAGGAGAAGGTCTTGTCTTACAGGAACAGTTCAGCGAGGTTAGAAGGATCCGCATCAAAGTCACAACCAGAGCATCCGCACACGTCGACCTCGAACTGCCTGCGTCGAGCCCCTCTTGTGTTTGCGGCCTGAACCCCGTTGTGCGGACTCCCTAAACACGGTGGAGCACCCACAACACTACACAATCAGATAATATAATTATTCATTAATACAAAAGACTAAGACTAGATGATCCATATGGATCTACTCGAGTCCTATAAACCAATTCAATTATATTTCTATACCGAATATAAGATTCAATTGGGTTGCGTGTCATGGCTATCTGCCAGCAGCAGAGTTTGTCTAAACCTTCTCCTTCTCTTTGAGGAAACCACGGGCAGCCTATCAACTTCACTACGAAGACACAAGACATGCATTTGACCAAGACAAAAGAAACTCCACTTCTAAAAGTCACAATAAACTGATGAAAACATAGAACACAACAACAACAAGACACTTAGCAGTCCAAAGAAGAGTGCATATCCACGAGTCAAAATGCAAGACATCTCCACTGTTTATTTGTGGTTCAGAATACTCCCAACTCCAATATTATGCTACTTGCAGTGTATGGCCAGCACAAGCTTGTGGCACACATTTTTTTTTATGCAAGTCATGTGAATCGACTTGAGCCTCTATACATCTAATATTATTATTCATTGTTATATATGGTCATCAAGGACTAGCTTAAGCCCATAGGAAATCTATCATGGATGATGTCGATGAGCTCAGCACTCACGTCATCGTCTTAAGCCACCTCAGACTGCTTCCCATATAAGAGATTACCTGACCTTTGTTGTGGTCACAAATGAATCCAAACGGGCCACAAAGGCATGCTATGCACGCACTGTGGCTCGCATACGTAAGCACATATGGAACTCGAGACTACTTCTGGGAATGGAGTTTGACCAATTTCCCGGTCAACGTTCATCATCAGCAGATTGCTGCTACATCTGGACCACGAGTTGGAGTCAAAACTCACCAATAATGATTGGCATTACAAAACTGGAAGAGGGGAGTATTGACTTCAAAATAGTGCCGTGTCGATCGAAAACAACCAATTTATTTGCTAAATAATCGATTACATATTCGAGCTCGGTATGACAGGACAGAGGGAGACGGGAGAACAAAATTTATCGTAAAACATGTTATCACTATATAAGAACCAAGAAATGTCAAGCCTGAGATAAGCTCATGTTTGAATTATCTACAACGACTAAGGAATTGACAATGAGAGGGCGGCTAGAGAGGAACGAAGAAAAAGAAGCCTCACTGTCAACAGAAAAGAACTAATGGCACCTTATGTTTATTAGGTTCACATCAGACCGACCAACGATACAATAGTTGAAGTCACTAATAGGTTGAATGCAACCAAAATTAAGCTATATTTAGACCCCAATTGTTAATGAAACCAACTGCCAAATTCTTCTAATTTGGTTCTGATTGGTTTCATCTCAAACATATATTTCTCATATTATCCTATATATATATATATATATATATATATATATATATATATATAGTAATCATTCTTCTAGAGAGCCCCACCAAACGGCTTGGCCTTTGGTGACCACATTATGCCACTTTCTTCAACCTCCATTACTGGCTCTACTGTTACGTGACTCGGCGGCTTAAGCACTTACCGTAATTTAACTCGAGCTGTGTATATATAGAGGCTTCTCTGCACCTTCCCTCAGCATCATCCACTCCTTGCGTGCCTGCCTGCCTTCTCTAGCTCGACTTCTTTTCCGGTTCTCTAATTCATCGACTCGGTAGAGGAGAGAGATTGAGTAGGGAGAAAGATGCCGGCAGGGCAGGCGAACCGCAAGTCGGCGATGGTGCCGACGTACCCGCCGCCGGAGTCCGAGACGGAGGAGGCGTAGGTGTGGGGGCAGATCAAGGCGGAGGCGTACCGCGACGCGGAGTCGGAGCCGGCGCTGGCGAGCTTCCTCTACGCGACGGTGCTGTCGCACCCGTCCCTCGGACGCTCCCTCGCCTTCCACCTCGCCAACAAGCTCTGCTCCTCCACCCTCCTCTCCACCCTGCTCTACGACCTCTTCCTCCAGTCCTTCTCCTCCTCTCCCACCCTCATCTCCGCCGTCGTCGCCGACCTCCTCGCCGCCCGCCATCGCGACCCCGCCTGCGCCAACTTGTCCCATTGCCTACTCAACTACAAGGGCTTCCTCGCCATCCAGGCCCACCGCGTGTCCCACCTCCTTTGGGGTCAGAACCGCCGCCCCCTCGCCCTCGCGCTCCAGTCCCGCATCGCCGACGTCTTCGCCGTCGACATCCACCCCGCCGCCCGCGTCGGCAAGGGCGTCCTCCTCGACCACGCCACCGGCGTCGTCGTCGGCGAGACCGCGGTCATCGGCAACAACGTCTCCATCCTCCACCACGTGACCCTCGGCGGGACCGGCAAGGCCGTCGGCGACCGCCATCCCAAGATCGGCGACGGCGTCCTCATCGGCGCCGGCGCCACCATACTCGGCAACATCCGGATCGGCGAGGGGGCCAAGATCGGGGCCGGATCCGTCGTGCTCATCGACGTGCCCCCCAGGACCACCGCCGTCGGGAGCCCTGCCCGGCTCATCGGGGGCAAGGACAAGCACTTCACGCACGACGACCTGCCTAGCGAATCCATGGATCACACATCCTTCATCCAGGAGTGGTCCGACTACATCATCTAACCTCCTTTCCAACCCCATCTCTTCTTCTCCTTCCAACCCAGCCCCCTCCCCGACGATGATGATTGCTGCCCCTTATGCTACAGGGTGATGAATAAGCATCCGGCTGCTTCTTATTACGTATGCCGTGAGACCGCCATGAGTTGCCAGCATGAGGACCTGTAATTAAGTCCAGGTACAACATTCGATTGTTGTACCTTATTGTGGATTTGAACTCGACGAGGTGAGGTTTTCTAAGAGGAATATGGTCAAACATCTTCTTTGCTCTGCAGATACATTTATCCGAATCAACGATCTTTAATCTTTGCTGGATTAAGGCTTTTTATTTTCCCTTTTTGATTTTACCAGTGCAAATAAGAAACTGACAAAGAAATCACAGTTGCAAAGAACCAACCACATTCGGTAGCTGCCACATCGGGGCATGATTTGATAACAGTTGTTATCAAATCATGATGACAAGAGAATCTATCGAGTTCCTTTAGTGAGAATTTATAAAAAATGAATATGCTAAGCTAGTTTGATTAATAAAGACCTTATCAAATCATCCTATGATATAGGATCAAGATTTATCTTCATCATTTACCCTTTGAAAAAAAAATCATAAAATTAGTAACGTACATTCGGTAGCTGCCACATCGGGGCATGATTTGATAACAGTTGTTATCAAATCATGATGACAAGAGAATCTATCGAGTTCCTTTAGTGAGAATTTATAAAAAATGAATATGCTAAGCTAGTTTGATTAATAAAGACCTTATCAAATCATCCTATGATATAGGATCAAGATTTATCTTCATCATTTACCCTTTGAAAAAAAAATCATAAAATTAGTAACGTACCATAGGAGCAATACAACAAACAAAACAAACCATATGATAACACAGCAAGGCTTACCAACTTGCTAAAGATGGGGTCACTTCCTTTATTGGTTGAAGGTTACTGAATAGGCCACAAATCTTTGTCAATTTCAACCTTCCTTTAGGACTTTTTATTGCAGGCGAAAACTTTTTTTCTCCCCTCCCTTATCTTCTCATACTCTTCCAAAGTCATACCCTACAGGATCAAGTTGAACGAGTCAATTATATCCATATAGACACACTATCATCGTTTCCCAGGTGACAGAAGCAACATATATAGACACAAAGTACACAGCAAGCAGTAGTACTGAGGTGCATTAGCACAACATCAAACAGTAATACAAGCAAAACCAGAGGAGAACAAACATCAAAGATACCTTAAAAAGATTTCTTCAGATAACCTGAGGTGCATTATGTACTTCTCAAAATGTCATGTTTGCGCAGATGCCCAACAAATAACTTTTCACTTCTCACCTCCAGATGTTGACTTTTCAGTCAACTGGCTAAAACAACTATGATAATTAACCTTTAGTATTATTAATACATGAAACCTTATGTACTAATAAAATTCCTGCATGGAATTGCCAATACCCCTTAATATTATCGTTTTCATGTTAAACAAATCATATTTCAATTTTTCTATGTCATGAAATAAACAAAATGATCTAAACCAAGACATGAAGAAGTTATTTGCAAGAGTCTCGAAAGTGGCATACATGCAAAAGTGTGCAAATAATAACATTCCAAAAGGGTGATACATAAATAGATAGTTTAATGTGTATGTGTGCCATTCGAAGTTACATTCATACTTTTAGAAGAATTAAATACTAAACAGTTTCTGTTCCAGTTACCAAGCAACTATAACTATTAGCTACTTAGCTTAAATAATGGCAAACTTGAAGTGAAGAAACAATTAATATCAAGCCAAATTAACTCCTTGATACACATAAAGAGGCTAAAAAGAAAGCGAAAAAAAATCCAAAGCAGACAAAAAGATTTATCAGTGTATGGCAGATTCCTGAATTGACGCATGATAGAAAAGCATGCCAAAACCTTGATTCTGCTACCAAAGATATAGCTCCAGGCTGAGTGAAATAGAGTCCTTGCACATGGTTTGATTTAATCTATGTCATGAGAGACCCTTTGCATCAGCCATATATTAGACAACTGAACTGAATTTCCCAATTCATCTTATAAAGATTGCTTTTCTCTATGTAAGATACATACACCATTCCTAGAAGAAATTAATTGAGTTTTCATGTACAAGGAATATTTTAGCAACTCCCATATAGATGTACAAAAGCATTAAATTACAACACAGCCTTCAACCTAGAAACTACAACTACATAAAGATGATCAGTTATCCAAATGTTAATTGAGCAATCAAAAACATAAAAAAATATAACTGAAATAAATTGAAGCAAAAAGTGGAATAAGAAGTGCTCAGATTCTTGAATAATTACTATTAGTCATAACAAAGCATACAACAACAACAACAAAGCCGCGAGTCCTAACTATTTGTGGTCGACTACATGGATTTTTTGTAGCTATTGAGATATGTAAAAAGTCATATGTTTAGTTAAGCTTAAAGTACTTAAATCTTTATTTATAGTTTATATGAAAGTTTGTTTAGATCTTTCTCTATATCTTCTCGTACTATTAACATTAATCATTTTATCCATTCTGACTATCGCATCCGGAGATCTCCTAAGTACATGTCCATACTATCTTAAACAATTTTCTCTCATCTTATCCTCTATCGAAGCAATACCTAGTTGTTCACGAATAATAATATATTTTTTCTATCTTTCCTAGTAACTCCACACATCCATCTCAACATTCTCATCACGGCAACACAAACTTTTGGTTTATGTTGTTTTTTAATTGTCCAGCACTCAGATCCATAAACATTGGTCTCATAACGATCTTATGAAATTTTCATTTTAATCTAAAATGTATCTGATGATCACATAAGAATCTTGATGCCCCTCGTCATTTTAACCATCCTGTTTTTACTTTATGAATAATATTTTCATTAATCTCTCCATCTTGTTGAATAATTGATCCAAGATACCTAAGGCTTTTACTTAAGGAAACTTATTATCCATCCAAATTAACCAGATTCTCCTATCTAATTCTAGAATTACTAAAATTACATCTCATATATTTAGCTTTGATCCTACTTAATCTAAACCTTCTAATTTCTAATGATTGCCTCCATAGCTTATGTTTATAATTAATTTCACTTAGGCTCTCATCAACTAAGACAATATCATCAATAAATAACATACATCAAGGAGGTCTATTATCCATTATCAATGTGAAAAAGTGGACTTAATGTGAATCATTGATGCAATCATATGCTAACAGAAAATTCACTAGACACACTCCCTATAGTTCTAACACTATTAGCTACATTATCATACATATATTTAATAACATCAATATAATTAATTTGTGGATACACATTTCTTTTCTAAAACCCACCATATTATATGCAAAAAGATTTTGGATTGAATAAACAGTCCAAAGGAGATCTTGGATGTCTCGGTAAATAAGATGAGTTGACTGAGATTAGTAACATGAGGAGAGGTTGAGGAAGACCAAAGAAAATTTTACTGCAGACAATAAAAAGATTTGTTTGCTCTTAGTGTGACTAGTGATGGTCACTTATACAGAGCTAAATGATAAGATGAGATCTGAGTAGCAAGACATTATGGTAGTTGTTGTATACAGACAGAAAATAGGAGAAACAACAATAACAATTTGCAACCTCACTATGGTGGTAAATGAACCACTACGTTCAAATTAGCAGAAGAAGGAAAAAGAAACATTATGTGTCTATATTACATGGATCCTGTTGGTATAGAGATGCCACACACACTAAAGAAAAATTTGAATGAGTAGGAAACTAGGTAGAATAAATGTGCGATCTAAGATAACCCAACTTCTGCAAAATTGCACCAAAACTCATCAATCAAAGTTTGTGATAAATTTCCCATGTTTCAGTGTACAATATATACATATGGCTTTTGAAAATAATCATGAATTCATGAAAGTTCACATAACAGTATAACACAACAAACAACCATGAAGAAGTAACTGATTGAAATGAACATTTTGTTCTTTGAATAAACTTGTGCTCAATAAATTGTAAAAGGTTGTTTTTGAGCCATGAAATAGTTAGAGCACTGTATCACAATAATGTATGTAAAGAAAGAAGCTACCTTATCCTCCTTTTCTTCTGTCTCACTAGGCACACCCTCCTTATTGTCCTTGCTCACATCTGTTGGTGGTTTTTTCCTGTTCTAGCTGCTTTTCGGTTGCAAGAGTCTTATCGGCATTAGAAACTTCATACCTCTCGCTGTCTTCTAATACAGTTCCACAAACATCACAAGATCAGTGATGGCAACTGCAACCATAGCTTCAGCAAAATTCTTCCGAGTATATCATGCATCACAAACAAAGAGGAAATCTTAACTGTGCCCCAGTTACCAAGTCCTGCACCATGGCGTTTAGTCTCGTAACCTCAGCCTGTGCCACTGCGCCACTCATACAACCTACGTGAGGATCCGTTCAGAGTCACCTCCAGAGTCCTCATTCCCATTGCCACCACTGCCCCCCATATCTACCGCGAAGCCGCCACCAAACGGCTGACGCGGCGGGCGTTCCCTCTCCAGAAGCCTATCGCCATAACCACCACCACCACCACCATATCCCTTAGAGATCCCATTGGCATTGCCATTACCAAAGTAATGATTTGGGCACGTCCCGCCACCTCGACCACCTCTTCCATCCCCTGTTTCGCCACGGCCAACCCCACCGCGTGATGGTGCAGCATTTGTCGCCTCTCTCATTATATGCCAAACACACTGGGAAGCTTCGCTTAGAACATTAGGTCATTGAGAAAAGATCAAATTTCAACGGAGACCACACAAGACCCAACATTCGATAGGAAACACCACAAAGGTCGACCTATTGAAAAGCACCGCGCTGAACCAAACCAAATGCGATTGGGACTAACCGGATCGAACAAGGTGGGGAAAAGTTATTGTGGACAGCTTCGCCGATGTCGAGGAGGTCGAAGCGGTTCGCGGTGGCCATCTCCGCGAAGGGCCACCTCAATCTCCGGCCACAGAGCGAATGCAGCGAAGCCTATAACCGGAACAACCACACCCGCGATGCGATCTCCATGGGAGATCCTAAAAGAATCAGGGGGCAGACGCCTCTCGGGAGAGCAGAAATGTAGGGTTTTGGCGGACCCGCCGTCCCGGCCCGAAGAAGGAACCTGATCCCTTCAATGTTCTTCAGCACACGAAATGACACTTTTAGTCACAATATGAATATTTATTTACAGCCTAAAGTATATAGTGATAAGCGTTTATGTCCTATGAGTTGATTCTTATCGTGCCTTTGGCGATGGGTGCAACGTGGCTCAAATCTGAGCCGTGACAGTAAGATCGTGCGGACAAGATTATTTTGTGATGCCCAAAATATATCGCACAATAATCTTATTATTATTAGATTCATATAAGAAAACGATCATATTATAAATATAATAATAATTGATGGAGGAGTGTGGAAATGATAATTAATATTCTTCATGAAATCTATATGGCCTGTGGATCCATAATGGTCGATTTATTGTCGGGAAACAAGCCTTCGTTGGATCTCGGTCGTCCTTGGTTGACTCCGCGAGACATGCGTGGCTTCAGATCTCTCCGCGCCCTTTTCGACTCCGCCGGCCTCCGCCGGCCTCTCTCCCCCCGTCAACAGCTCTCGGCTCGCCGACTCCACCGAGGTCTTCAACTCTACCCTCTCCGCAGACAAAGAAGACCGCACTCGCTCTCTCTCTTTTGTTCCTCTCTGTGTATGTGGTTAAGGTCGTGCTTCTCTTGTTCTTGGTTCAGAGCCGTCGATGGATCGGAGCACGCAGCGGTCCTTTTTCATTCATCCGACCGCTATCGTTCATCCGGATGCGGTCATTGGACAGGTCTCCTCTCGTCGCCCTGCCTTTCACTTGCTGTTCTGCTGTTACCTGAAGTCTGTATACATGTTTGGCATGGCTTGTTTTGGAATAATTACGAACAATGTGTGTATTACGGAGCTATTAATTTCTTGATGTCCACAGGGCGTATCGATTGGTCCTTTCTGTACCGTTGGCTCCGCTGTGAAGATTGGTAATGCTTGCCAATTGCAAGCAGGGAGCCATATCATGGGGGAGACCGAGATAGGGGATTCTTGCATCATTCAAACGTGAGTTCCAGGTTATTGTCTGATTTATTTGCAGTAGATTAGACACTGAGATAGCAAATAGTGGCAATCATATTGGAATCCTTAATGAAGCAACTGAAACTTAAATGCAAATTCTGCTGATCCAAGTAACTTGCCACTGTGGAAATCAAGATGGATAGTTCATGCGAAAACTACGCATGACTAAATCTCAGTGTGAAGGATTCAGTTTTTGGAATGGTCTAATTCCAACACGTAGCATGAAAAATTACTTTGAAGCATAGGCATAGTCTCTGGAGCATCAGTATTGGTAAAGTATAACTTACATCAGAAGCAATAGCTATAACAAAGAGCTTAGAAGTGGCTGCTCCAACTGTTTGTTATATGTTGGATTGCAGTGTCATGCAAAGTTTTCTATTCATTCTTCAGTTTTCGTGGTGTATTAAAGAAAATATTAACTTTTGGTTGGATCAGGGGTAATCGTATTGGATTTGTGTATCGTCACCACCCTAGCACTACAGAACAACTGTCTCAACTTTTTAAGCATAGCCACTTCGAAACACTGGATGATAGTATTATTTTCGAGATTTTGTGTTCTTCAGCAACAAAATCATTGTTGATTGAATGGTAAACAAATACGCAGGCAGTGGTGCTATTGTTGGAGCAGATCTAGCAGGTCGAACAATCATTGGAAGTCATAATGTTATTGGACATCATGCAGTAGTTGGTGCGAAGTGCCAAGACTTGAAATATAAGGTTAGTTGTAGGATTATCATGCATACTATGGAGCATGCAAATGCTATTCTGCTTTGTACAGTGGCTACCATCTTCTTCTTAAGTTGCAGGTTAAGATAATTTTGGTTACTCTATGATGCTTTGTAGGTATATATGTGGACATTAAACTTCAGATCTTCACGTCCCTGAAAAGAGCATATATATTGTTCCATTATAATTTTTCAGGGTTAAATCTGCAGTTTAGCAATTTTGCTGGGATGCTTGCAGAAACCACAAATTTATATTTTAAACCAGGCATCTAATGTGTTCCCTATTTCATTTAGCAAGGGGATGAATGTTTCCTGCATGTTGGTGATCGGAATGACATCAGAGAGTATTGTTCCATTCATCGTTCATCTAAATCTAGTGACAGAACGGTAGATCAATTTCTTCCTTTTGTCCTTTTTCGTCAAAAACTATTACTGATCAGTACTAAATTCTTAGGTTATTGGTGATAACAACTTAATCATGGGAGCTTGCCATATCGCTCATGACTGCAAAGTTGGTAACAAGAACATATTTGCTAATAACACTCTCCTTGCAGGCCATGTTGTGGTAGAAGTGAGTTATTTTTCTATTGTTATTTAAGAAGTTGGTTGAAGAGTATCTTGTTGATGTCAGAAGCATTTCCACTGCAGGATTATGCTCATACTGCAGGGGCTATTACTGTTCACCAATTTTGTCACATTGGATCGCACTCTTTCATTGGTGGGGGGTCTGTGGTAAGTTAATTCATTGTCTAATGGCATAATATTGTCTTATTTCGCTCTTCAAACAATTAGAATAATTTGTTTTTTTATTTTAATCAAGAATTGTTAATTCATGAATCGTATATGTTTCTTTTTCTATTTATGATTTGTGTTATTAAATAACCACGTACTTGGAACAATTAGCCAATGATGATTAACAGCATATTGATGTACAAATTTATTGATGCAATGGAAAACTTATGTGCTTTAACTCAATTTATAAGAAGTCTTTTAGCCATTGTATGTCTATTAACTCCTAACTTGCTCATATCATTCCAATATTGTTATCCAAGATGTCATTTAGACTATTGGCATTGCGAGTCACACTTTGCCATCAGCCAACTCTAGGCAGTTTTGTAGCTTCAAAAGAGAAAAAGTAGTGAGTAGGAGCAAGGATGGAAAGCTCTGAGATTGAGGAATGCAGAAAGAAAACTATAATATAATTGTGAAAGTTTATTGTTCACTGCAACAGTATACTTGCCATCTTGTCACGGACAACAATGTAAACAAGGTTGTACATACCTTGTATAGCAAGAAGCGGGCTTACAGTAGGCTTAGCAGCCCGAGTTTGGTTTGCTTTGTGGCTAATTTTGGTTTGTAAATACAAGTGTGTCTTGTAAGCACTTGTGGGGACTTCGGTCTGTAATGGACCATTATCCATTGTGTGCGACTTTTTTGAGTTTGTAATGTCCATGGGTGTAATTTGTATCTGGCTTTATAAAGTGTTTGCTTGAGCAGTTGCTTGTGGATCCCGTTGGAATTGCTTCTTCTGGCCCGTTTTCTCTTTTGTAAGTCTAAGGGACCCTAGGAGATCTCGGGGAAGACTAACCTTTGCGGACGGACACGCATGGGTGCCGCACGGCTTAGGTAAAATCAACTAAGCCCGTGACAATCTGCACGCATTGTTGTAATGTTTTTCATCTGATGCTACTGCATAAAATATAAGAAATGCATAAGATATAAGAAAAGTATATGGGGAAATGAAAAGGGAGAAATTTTGAGTAGCTCATCAACTCTCAAGGAAATACAGAAACCAATGCAGTGAAAGGAGATGAGATGATTTTGGTTTAATCCCAAACTTCTTGGGAACTCCCTGAAGATAAAAGTTTTGCATGATAAGTTCTTGATCTTTTTTGCATGATAAATATAGTATTTATCTACTAAATTAATATATTTTGTATGATATGAATAGAAAAATATATAATAACCCTTTTTAATCAACTTTGTCTTTGTTTTTCATTATCATCATCTTGCTTTTCTACTTCAAAGTTAGATATATAATGAAATAGGAAAGTAAAACAGTCTTTTAGCATATAATACGTATATTTTCTGAAATATTATTATATATATTTATATGTTTGGTATATTGGACCATGAAAATGGGATAAAATTGTACCATGCTTTAGTAATCAGTACATTTGGCTAAAAGAAGGGATTAGGTCCCTCCAAGGTACGAAACGTGTGTGGAATGCTGGAAGGTCTTCGAGTACAGGTGATAGGTCACCAAAGGGATGAAACTTATATTGCTGTTGCATGTACATTATTCCTTCAATGATTTGTTTGAATGCCAGTTTCCTTGTGCTTTTAAATTATACATACCGCTACTGTAATGTTCACATTTGCATTAATTGCTTCATCTTATTTCAATTTCACTTATGCAGGTTACACAGGATGTACCAAAATTCATGTTGGTTTCCGGCACTAGACCAGAGCTTCGCGGTTTAAACTTAGAGGGCCTTCGGCGGCATGGATTCTCAAATACCGAGGTAGTATTATATAAAAAATATGACCTTTCTGAGTTAGATTCTTTCTTTTATCTTGTGAAGCAATGATACATCTTGAGATATTACTTCTATAGTAAAAGATGTAAAAGAACTAAAAAGCAATTTCATTTTCCTATTTTCCATGTCTGCTTTACTCGAGTCCATACGTTGCATTTAGCATACGTAGGCCTTGTATGAACCCAAGGGTCCTTCAGAAAATCAAGCTTACCTGCAAGTCCCGACTTTGAGCAGGACTTATTTAAGTGAGAGCTCAGGTTTCGATGCATAAATGCCAACTTTGTAAAACATTTGGTAAAGTTTTGCTTCTCAAGTGACATTCCAGATATGAGATAGTTGTCAAATGAGATGGCTAATCTGTCAAGTAGTTTGCTAACTATCAACTATGATGTCAGCTGACTCAAATGACATTCCTAACTGTCAGCTAGGAACCATTAGGCTGACCCCAAATAGTTGGAAATCACAGCAATTTTTTGCCGTTATAGACGTCGTTGTATGTTGTGCCAAGAGAAGAACCTTGCTTGTTAATACCAATTTGTTATTAGCTAATCCTGATTTGTATTTTTTCTAGCTCTGTATTTACAATGAAGACAAACTTTCAGCAACACCATGATGAGCAATAATATCCATGGCGAGATTTAATTGAAGTGCTAAACTGCACTGTCTACTCTAGACAGTGCAGTTGTAACTTTATTTGTACTAACTTGATTGAGTGTTAACTGACTTGCGGTTTGCTCTTCAATTTTTGCAAGATTGGAGGTATGAGGAGAGCTTACGAAAATATATTTATGCCCAATGAATCAGATTCTAGGGGCTTGGATGACAGGCTCGCAGAAGTGGTACAGACCTTATCTTCATCTTCTATTTACGCCTTGAACTAACAGAAATCATTTGACCTGACAGGAGCAAGACAAAGAGGTAGCTCACTTTCCTGCTGTGTCTCTTATGGTGCAATCTATACGCGAATCATTTCAGCAAAATCGTCGTGGAATATGCAAGTTCAGGAATTGGAGTGCCTCCTGAAGAATTGTGGCAGTGAGCTCTTTTTCCTTTTGTATGTCTTTCTGAATGTAAGTCTATATGGCTGATACACATGAAGACTTGTTTATCTGACTTTGCTTAGTAATTACAAATCCAACTTTATCTGGTATCCTTAATTCTATGCCTTTTGATATTCTCACATTTTAATATTTAGTGTGTTAATACTTTATTTATAGCCTTTGAATTATTAAGGGCAATCGCTAATGGAAATTTTTGGATGAATATTAAGGGGAGGGATATATCTGGAGGATTGAGGGGGATAGATATGTTATTATTAAAATGTGTAGGAACTAATACACCATGAGGAAACCTTTTATTGAAGGCAAAATTGAAGGTAAATTCTGTGATTATTTATGCTGTACCAGAAATCCAATTATTCTCTTAAGGTTCACACAATTCCAAACCGGTCTAAGATTTCACCAAGCCGGTCATTTGGAAGGCCTTACTGCTATAGAAGAAGAAGCAAACTCTGATAAAGACCGAGATGAACAAATACCAGGGACATGGTATCATCACTGTCATCTTGCTGAAGGCCCATCGCTGTCTGCTTCTTGTAGTCGGAGTGAACCAACCTTATTAATCTCAGTGGATCCGGTGTACAAGATGCCGCTGCTCGTGTTCTGGCACTGGGTCTCCTCACCAGCATCGCACAGTGCCAAGCTCTCCTTGAGCTGCGGGACGACCTCTGTCATTGTCGGCCTCCTGACGGAGTAATGTGCGACGCACTCCAGTGCAATGTTGGCGACCTTCCAGGAAGAGTTGAGGCAGTACTCCTGCTGCAGTCTCACATCCACGACCTCCTCAATGTTGCCTTTGGCAAGCTTCTGGCGAACCCATTCAACCAGGTGACTGCTCTCTGGATCAGTTAGCACAGGAGGTTGACCTGTGATGAGTTCCAAGAGAACCACCCCGAAGCTGTACACATCACTCTTCTGGCTGAGTTGGTTCTTTATGTAGTACCTAAAGTGGCATAGAAGCATGTACCATATTAGCTCTATAACAAATAAACCTGTTGAAGGAAACAAGAGGGGTTATAGTTGATGATCACAAGTGAAAGACCAGCTAGTTCTTAGCAGTGCAAAACTTTCTAAAACAATTGGTGCTCTTGGCTGCACTACTTCAATGAAGATTTCCAAGCCTACCACTTCATCATCTGTATTATTCTCAAAGCCACCACTTCCCTGAATCACTGTGAAAAATATCTTATCTAGAGATACATAGAGATAAAAGTGGAGCTTTAGTGCCTCCAGCCTCATTTAGTTTATCACATCATACAACAAAAGTAATGGTAGCTGCAAAGCTGGTAGTAGTATCCCACTTAGGATAATCATAGAAGTTGTCATTATTTACTTGCACAAAATATTATCTACCTAGCAGTAGAGGGGCAATAAATTCCATTTTTACTTGTTTGATACTGCAATCATCTTCAAGGCTGTTTCTGTTTTATGGAATTCATTTTTCTTGTGCTGTTGTCTCACTTCTTTGTATGTCTGCTGTATCATACTTCCTCTCTTTTATTTAGAATCTGCAAAATTGCTCTTCTTCCATCCTCCCTTTCTCCTATTCTTGTTTCTTTCACTTCCTCACCAATGAAGCAGATGAGCTGAAGCTACAATCCTTCCCTTACTATAAGAAACTCATTAAAGTAGGGAGATGGCACAAGACATTCTATAACTTCATATGAATGGTTGGGTGGTTATTTCTTATCCTTTGTGCTCCATATTTTATCTTTGGTTAAGTGTAAGAAGAGTGAAGGAGCAGAAGTTATGACATACTCTGGATCAAGGTATCCCAGGGTGCCAACAACCTTTGTGGAAATATGAGTGTGGTCATCATTTAGGAAAGCCTTGGACAGCCCAAAATCTGATATCTTGGCTTCTAGCCTCTCATTCAAGAGAATGTTTGCACTCTTAACATCTCTATGAATCAGTGGAGGCTTGCACCCTGTGTGCAGATACTCAAGCCCTGCATCACATTAAAATCCATGAGTGTGTGATGAAGGCAAAAGAAGCAGCATTAAGGAGTGACTCAGTAACGCTAGAATGGATCATTAGGTGTTATTGCCAAACCTAGTGCGGCCTCAAGAGCAATCTGGAGACGCTGTCTCCAACTCAAAAGCATAGCACTGCAAGTACCTGTTGAATTCATGGTAATAACCTGTCACTAGCTTCGACCAAACAATCATAGGAAATATGCATCTATGAAGTACTTATTGTACTTCAATAGTCACTACTAAAAATTACTACAGCGAGATCGGTATCTGCAGAGAAAATACTTCATTTGAGAATACAAGAAGAAAGCCTGGCAAAACTAATTTTTCATAAGAGTGCAATTTTCTTCATACTGATCAATATGGGTAGATAAGAATAAAATTCCTTCTTTCTAAAAGAGAAACAGCAGCAGCTAGTTCTAGAAAAATATTAGATAGCAGCAAAGTATATGAATAGAAACCTCTAAGATGATCTTTTAGGGTTCCCTGAGACATGTACTCGTAGACAAGAGCTAGATGATCTCCATCCTTGCAATAGCCAATCATAGAAACTAGATTCTTGTGATGCACCCTTGTCAAGTGCTGAACCTGCAATCAATCAAATCATAGAACACCGACCGTAAAGAAGATAACTGAACTGACCTCTCTAATTATGATGTTCTCTGATTTCTGAAAAATCAAGGATATAACCTATAAAAGCGTTCAAGTAGAAAAGAACCTTGAGTCGATGTGAAAATTAATTACCTCAGCGAGAAACTCTTTCATCCCTTGTGATGATGTTTGAGATAGCATCTTCACAGCAACTTCAGTCCCATCTTCCAATTGGCCATAATAAACCATTCCAAATCCTCCTTTTCCAAGGGTTCTCCCAAAGTTGTTAGTGATCTTCTGCAGCTGAATGTATGTGAATTTTCGATTCTCAAGTTGTAATGTGCCTTCATTCTGCAGCTTCTCAGCTGTACCCCTTTTTGATGCTTCAATGTATGTCATGGTATCAGCACATGGAATTCACAAATATTTAGTGCTTGATTAATAAATCTGAGCCAAAATTGAGCAGTGAATCTTTTTAAACATGAATTATGTTTGTGTTCCAAGAAGACTAACCTTGCTGCTTTCTCACTATGCACAGGATGACTACCACCAAGAGGGGTATGATAACAGGAACTATGCAAGAAATAACGATCGTAAGTACTGCAATCTTTCTCTTCCGGCTTGACTTCAGCTTTGCCTTGCATGAAGTGATATTGATACAGATATATGGGTTGCCTTCGATTCTAGCATCACAAGGATTTAAATCTCTAAGAAAAAGAGGTGATGGAACTCATGCACTTCCTCGATGTCAAAAAAGAATGGAGAGAAAACAATTTCATACAGGAAATAGTTTGATAAACATTCCAGCTTTGCCTCAAATTTTGGATATTCTTTCTTAGGGGTTTAAACCAACCTAGTTTGAGACTTGTGTAGTTACTTTTTGTTGTTCATTGCAAAACTTTCCCAAAAACTAGTTGAAACTTTACACTAATCCTTCTTTTATGGAAATTTTGTGTGTGTTGACATGCTTAAAGTGGAAAACCAAGAAGCAATTTCCTTTCAACTGCATCTTCTTCTGCATCCTGCATCTGTTGATAGTCAAAACTGAAGTACATGCATCAGTTGTCAAGATCAGAATAAACCTTAAATCAATCGACCCATTTTGTGATTTTGCAAGAAGAGCAGAAGGAACTGATCCTTCAAGTTGGTTGGTTGTCAAATCTCTGCAAGTAGCCAAATGATGTTGTGTCTCAATTCTACTTATTGTTTTGCAAATGAAACACAATATTCGTGGAAATACTTACAAGAGCTTGAGGGATGGCAGAAATGCTAGAGCATCAGGTATCGATCCTGTCAAACTGTTGTGAGATAAATCCCTGTAAAGTTGTGTTCTTAGTTTATCTGTGAAGATGATGAGTTCATGCTTAAAGACTCTGTTAGGTGGTGTCTATTCTATCTGCTTCAAACTAGCAGTAAAACCAGTAAGATTTCATTAGCTTGAAATCAGTGGCACTTACAATATACCAACTGCACTTAGGTTGGCAAAAGACGTGATCATCTCACCAGTCAATCCACTGTATGATAGATTGCTGCAAAGATTCGTAAGATGCAACCCAATGATACTTCCAGTAGTTGCAGCGTCTCTGCATCCAATTAATTCTTAGTTTAGCTTTAGAAACTTACACTGCAGTGATCCTTGGAACGCCAGATGAATTGAAAGTACAGTTCAATCCATCCCACGTATAAGCTTTAGGAGCGCATGGATCGCCCGCCCAGTTCTTCTTCACCTGATACGACTCCTTGATCGCCATCATGGCACCAACTGAATTTGCCAATGTGTTACGGAAACAATGACAACGAACAGAGATCGACAGGATAGAAGGAAGACCGTCGTTACCATCTCTGCTATCTGATGCCACGTTGGTGTTTCGCATTGCCGAGAAGACTTCCAGAGCATTGAGGATGGGTGGCAGCTTGGAATCTCTCGCTTCAACGAGAGAGATGTTGTACTGACCATTTCCGGTAGCAGGATCGGCGTTGTACACAGTCTGAGAACGGAGATACTCCGGAGCGAGAGGTTGGGCATCATTCAGTGGGGCTCCGTTGAGGTAGACGAAGAACCGCCGCCTCGTAGCATTCTGTAATGGCGGCGGCTGCAGCTCGGAGAAGTACATGACGGCGTAGAGTTCATCGACGTCTCCCGGCTCTGTTGTGATGCTTATCTCGAGCTGGGTGGAGTCGGCAGGGTAGACTGCAGTCTGCATGATGGCGGAAGGCACCTCGAAATGATCATCTGCAGGATTCTGGACGGTGGACATGGTGCTCATGTTCTTCCACTCAGGTTCGTCGAAGGGGAACCAGTAGCGATCGTAACGATCCAAAGGAAACCTGCAAGTGACGGAAATCGTAAAACGTCGTCGGCTGCTACCAAATCTACCAAACCTGCACGCATCGTGTTCACCTGATGTCGGTGCTACTCGCCATGTTGAGCCGTTTCAGGAGGACCAGACTACGAGCGGCGCCGACCATCGGGTACAGAAAGGTCCCCATCGGCCTCAAGTCCAACCCAGAGATGAACGGAGTTCCGAGGCCCGTGTTCACCAGACACACGGACATCGCACCCGCCGCGGCCTCGGCCACGGCCTCGGTGAAGAAGTAAGCCGTAGGGTTGGTGATGTTGATCGTCTTCCACAGGTTGACGCCGAGGTAGAGGTCGAACTGCACCGGCTTGCCCTTGAGGTCATAGTTCCCGTACAAGAAGGTTGCTCGGACAAGATACTTGAGCCCCGGCGTCGTCGACCCGAAGGTGTAGCAGTTGCGAGCTCCCACCGGGAAGCTTCGCACAGTCTCGTACCGTCGAGCGAGAGTGCTCGGCACGTACGCCGACCACACCTTGTAGTTTATGCCGGCGTCGACGAATTGGGCGTCGGAGACGTAGGTTATGCCCGTGATTCCGTCGACATAAGAAGTGTTCTCCGGGATCCCGCAGTCGATGTAGATGAAACCTGCACAGTTAAATCTACTCAACGGAAGAAGAAGATCACGTACCATTCACTACCAACTCCTAATCTAACTTATAATCTTCTCCGTGGAAGAGAACTTTGATCCCATTCCCATCAAGAATGACTCTCACCCAAGCTTCCTCGGGACTGTCCTTCGACACCGGCAGAAGCTAAAGCGAAGTGTAGCAGCAGCGCTAATCTCCATATCTTGGGAGGGCTGAAGCATCTCATTGCTACGGCCATTTCCCTCTCTCTTCCCCAACGAAAGAGGCTGGTCGAGAGTCGATATAACATCAACCCGACTCAGATCCTTGCTGCTTACGGGTCAAATAGAGATCGTACGTTGATCGCCCTCCTTTTCTCTCTGCTGCGCTGCTTCTCATCTTTGTTGCTGCGAATCTTGGACTTATGTCCCCTAACCTTCGCATCCCCGTCCACCATTACAGATTTGGACAGCTTGGGGTCGCCTAACACGCTAAGAAAGCAAACCTTTTTTTAGTGGCCGATATATATATATATATATATGCAATGATACACTAAACTTTGAATGGATAAAATTGTACATATATCAGCATTAAATGTTCAATTAAGATTAATGTTTCTTCAAAGAATTTATACCAATGATGGAAACATGAAAGAAATAAAAACCAAGATATGTATCGCACACAGGTCAAGAACACCGGTCACCACAGCACAAAGATCGTGGGGACTACTCGGACGAAAATAATTCTTGTTTCTGCTCACTTGATTACCTGCCCGTGAATGCGGTGGGTAGGTGGGATGGCTCTGTCAACTGTGTAACCGAGGTTGAAGACAAAGGTCGCGAGCAGAGCAGAGACGATGTCAGGTTGACTTTGACGTGTGCCTATTGACGTTGACGAAGGAGTCACCTCGATCTTTGACTCCTCCAGTGTTCGACTGTTCCCCGCGGTCGAACCACTCGATACCGCGTTGTCGGTGGCTTCGCATTTACACCTTTCTTTGCCGTATAGAGTCATTATTACCACGATTTTTCCACTCAGCATTTACTCGTAGCATCGACGTTTATGAAGACTGCAATAGTTGTTGTGAGGGCATCATGTTATCTACTAATTTGAGAGGATGATCGATGAGAAACGACTGACTACCTTCGCTTCATCATTGTACATGATGTTAAGCTGCAAGGAAACGCACTGTTAGTGGTTCTAAATCACTCGGGAGGAACACAGCACCACACGGTCACTGGCTCACATCAGTAGCCATGGTTGTGACGAATGATCTCTAGCTGCAAGCTCTCGGTCAACTGTGTCACCACATCCGCAATGGCTGGCCTCCACCCTGATGCACGCGCCGTGCAGTTGATCGCCACATCCACCGCCTTCCATACCGAACTGGCATCGAACACTCCGTGGAACCCTGCTGTTGGTAAGTGAAATCGTTCAAAGGTATGATTCTTTCGGAGTTGTTGGTTATCTTCTTCAGCTGTTGGTAAGTGAATCTTCGATTCTCGAGTCGCAGCTCGTGTTCTTCATTGTCCACTAACTGTACAGAGGAACTCTCGGTGTGTGGCCAAGCAGAGGCACTGATTCCAATCCTCCCGCTGGGAATTAACAAGTGACAAGGAAATGCAACGTAAGCTCCAAATCCTCACCTAAGTGTTTCAGAAGATCCCATGTTACGCCGATCACGAAAAGAGAAGAAAACAGAGGAATTCACGGCAGGATACAGAGTTTTCTTCAATGGCCTCAACTCCAAATGAAGATATAAAGGGAGTCCCCTGCATTTGTATGTATGAGACAAACCGATAGGAAGTCAGCTGAAGACACTGAAATGGCCTCGGCCATGTATTACGAGGACGAATTCGAGATGCTGATAGATCTCCATGGATTGACTCCAAGATGGAGATCGAATCCAACAGGGCTTCAATGTGCAGCAGTTTCGAGTTCGATCGGGGAAGCTTCTCAGAGTCAACACCTGCTTGTCTAGTGCAGCCGTCACGCACTCCGGAGATGTGGTTTATTCCGGCATCTGTGTATTGGTAGTCTGATGCGTATGAGAGACCGGTTTGGCTGTCGACGTAGTCGTTCCCATTGGCCATGCCGCAGTCGATGCTGATGAAAACCTGCAACACGAGAGTTAGCAGTGATGGATGGCATAAAGACAGATAAGAGCTTCCCGTTGCCTCGGCCATGAACGGTACTGTGTGGTAACCAGAAACCCAGAAGAAGAAAGCACCATGGCAACATTCCGATGGAGCTAACGCATCCCACGGCCTTCGGCGCCGCCATCTTCTTCTCTTCATCCTTATAGGATGCACGCATGTCAACGCACCGCTAGAACGTGCTTCTCGACTCCCATGGCTTCCCTATAAGCTCTCTCTTCACGAATCCTTCAACGTACCCAGAGCTGCATGATGGTGCAATTAGGGGTCACCCCAAACATCCAATCGAGGCCGTTCATTATCACTGCCAACCACAGCTTTGCGTGTAGACAAAACCAAGTCAACGCCTCCGGGAAGAAGTGATCAATGAAGAAAAGTCAAACCACATCGCCAACCGTGTTGGAGAGTACTAAACTGGATTAAATTAACAGACGAGAAGCAGAATAAGGAGAATTTAGTATCCCCTTTATGGTATTCCGTAAACTATGATTAATAGTAGTTGACCAATGGATTAAGGCAAATAATACTATTGGCATTTGCATGCATGATGGTAGACGAAATATTCCATGCATCGAATTAATTACTGTGGAATCATTTAAGTGCATTTCTAGTTGGAGAAACTTAAATCTCTCCTTCCTTCTCCTCTACGTCAAGTGATGTTTATATTTACCCCTCTAAATATTATGTTATATAGGATATCCAACATCCTCGTTTTCATGATTAATGAGCTCTGCTTATAGACTCCCAATCGACTACGGACTGTGAGACTTCAAACTCTTGAGAACTGATCACTTGAAACGCGGAATTCATTATGAGTTCCCGAAAGAGTAGAAGGTTGAAGAGAGCAATGCGTTCATTCAAATCAGAGAAGGATAACTGCACATCACTCACAACTCTAAGCAGCTACTCTGCCTCTTCACCACACACTACCGGAGAAGTAATCCCTCGCCACCACCTTAGGAGACCTCGACCTCTCCTGCTTCCCCACTACCCATCTTCCACCTGCACCTGCCGCCACATCAATTGCCGATGCCTTCTTCCTCGGGCTGGTCTTCTCCGGCCTCTGCCTCGGTGCGCTCTGCGCCCTCACCTTCGCCACGAACGACGTCGTGCTTGACATATACTTTGGGAAGTCTGAGGGGCTCGGAGTTCCTGGGGTGAAGCGAGGAGTACTTTGTGTTATCATGGAGTAGGGCGACTTGTCGGGGTTTCGGCAGACGTGGTAGTCTTCGGAACTCCGGCTGGTGGCGATGGAGAGGCGTCGCGGAACCTGGTATAGAAGCGGAGAGGAGATCGGCACCGCTGGTTCTTCAACCGCGTTGAAGTTGGAAGGGCTTGTTCTCCGGAATGACCTGGATTTGGTCTTCGGACTCCGGTCGAACCCATCGCTCTGTTCTGATCCCTTATGCTTGCACCTGGCGTCCCTGGCATTATGCCTTTCCTGCACAAGAAGACGAAGAAGAAGAAGAGGAGGAGAATCTTGAATCAGTGCTGGTGGTTGTTGATGGAAGATGAAACGTAGAAGGCTTCCGAGGAGTCGAATCATACGAAGGATCTCCGACGGCAGAACTCTGCATTGAATCTTCGGCCTTGCTGGGGCGGAACACGAGGTTCTCCCAGCCTGGCGACTGACTGGGCTCGCATCAGAGCTTGCAATCCGCGGAGGGTTGCGGCTGCTTGCTTCCTCACAAGGTGACCTCTGACAAGAGCCTGCAGCTTGACCAGAGCTTTGAGAGCTCGAAGAGCTTTCTTCGCCTGTTAAATGGCCAAGAAGGTCCATGCAAACTTCTTAATGCAAAGTCAGCAAACCGAGAGTTGCCATAGAAGTAGAACGGGAGGGATACGTAAACAAAGGGATCTTTTCACGAAGTATGATGGATTCAGCCTCACCAAGTAGCACCTGAAGGCCGTCTGAATCTTAACAGCCGCCCGCCACCCGTGGCTGCCATGTGTGGTCGTTCTTCCTCTCCCTAGACTCTTCAGCCGCACCATCGCGGCCTGAGCTGCCGTCACCGCCGCATTGGCTGCGACCGCGGTGGCTACCGCCACGGCCATGGCACGCTTGCCATCCACCTCGCCGTCGTCGTAGAAGGACCTCAACCACGCCGTCTCCAGTGCCGACGCCGGACTGTGAGCCACGCTCCCGTCAGAAGGCTGCCGCGGCTCCGCGAAGCTCCACCTCTTCTTGTCTCTCGCTGGGTAGCCATCGGAACTGGCATCCTCCTTTTGAACCTTGGCGTCCTTCTTCCCTCCCAGGAGGCTCCTCAGCCACCTCGTTGCCCGGCCCATTGCCGGGGGACTCCTAAAGCGACGGGAGGGGAAGCAGTGAATCAAAAGATGAGAAGCATCGAGGTGGTGAACAGCTAAAAAGTGAGAGAGGATAACAGAGGTATTTAAAGAGGAGAGAAGCGGGAGAAGGAAGGGAGTCATCAGCTCAGCGCAAGAATCAAAATAATTGAAGAAAGATGGCAGGCAAAAATACGTGACTGTTCCACTTCGAACAGTAAAAGCCGCATCACTGTGAGCTTCTCGTGTCTCCCAATATTCTCCACTTACTCGGATAAATCATCATCAGAAAAGACAGGACACAGAGGAGAGAGCGAGAGCGAGAGCGCGAGAGAGAGAGAGAGGTAAGATGAAGCCCCTCCTTCCTCCTCCTTAAGCTTGTTAAGGTATTCTTTTCTCGTTCTCTCTCTCTCTCTTACCTCTGTCATCCCTTCTCACAGTAGCCTTCATCATTGACTACACCCAGCTACAAAAACAACAGTATGTTCCACTAGAAAACATGACGCAGTGCAAAGGCAGTATGAAACACACCTCAAAGACCGGAAAAAATCGGATCTTTCCCCTCTTCTTAGCAGGCAAAGCTTCATAAAATGACAGAAATCAGCGACAGCAAGTAATAAAATCGAGCTCAATGCTTACAACAATGTCCTATCTTTAGGCAGCCTAGCTACCGGACTAACTCTTCGTACGATCTCCAACCCTCTCTCTCTCTCTTCGTTCTGGTGTTATCTCCTCGGGAAAGATACATACACACCATGACTTCTTCCACCCACTTCCGATCTCGTGAGCTGCTCCTACTCGTAGAGCCGAAGCCACAAGGAGCTACGCGCTGCTATGGCGGAGGCCGTAGAGGAAAGGAAGAGGAGAGATCCTGGGTTTGGTGAACCGCATCTTGCTCTGTTCGGCGTCACGGCCGTCTTCCCCGCAGAGGATCTCTCTCTGTCTCTCTCTGAGACCACGACAGGGTTCTCAGAGCAGTAATGACCGGCCTCAAGGTGGGGTAGATTTTGACTCTTTGCAAGGTGAGATAGGCCGCAAGTTCCCACCTCGCCTCTGCAGCAGCGACGACGTGATGATGTGCTCGCTGCTGGATTGGGATTTCAAGGAAACATTTTTTATTGCTACAAATGGATCGTGTAGGCTGTGGACACCGCGATGACGAGGAAGTAACGTGGTGAGCACCAAAAAGAGCAGCGATAAATCCGAGACTCGGAGTAGCAAGTTTAGCCTCTTGCGGGAGAATCTTAGCATAGACTTTGTCTCTTACGTCGCCTGTTCGTGCATAAAGAAACAGCAGTCTCTCAGCACGATGGATTAGACTAATGGCTGTGTACAGATGAAGACTTTATGATGTTGATCCAACAATATCTCTTATATATAGCATGATTATGATTCTATCATGCGATCATAACCATCTCATTTGGCTTCACTAATTACCCACAAAAAGAAGAAAAAAAAACTTACTTTGAGGCTGTAAAAAGCTTGAAAACATGTCAGGAACAAGGGATCCAATGGATGGATGCTAGAGTTGAGGATGATTACTCACTGAAAAAGGAGCTTATCATTGATGGTGTCTTGGTTCTTGTGCCAGAAACCCATGCAGATTACTTTAAATGGTGAAATGATGGGCAGTGATGACACTATTCAAAGAGCCTGAGGTGTGGTAGGCTTTAGTTTAGTGAGCCCTTCTTTTCTTCTTCTTGTAAACGAGTGTTTTGAGTAAGGTTTTGTTTGACACACTAAGATAGCAATCAGTCGACAAACAAAAGCACATTTGGATGTTATTATTACTACTCTATTCGACCCGCTCGGAGTTAAAAAGATATGGCATACATAGCTGGAGGAATTGCACACTTAAGCCGCCATCTCCACACAAAACAAAAGCAGCATGCTATTGTGAGTGTCCCAAGAGTCGAAGCTAAAAGACATGGGCAAGAGAATAGAGGCATGGCACCCTCGAGTAGCTATTCCAAGTGTTTTATGTCTTGTTTATAGTTGCTCGAATGCTGAAGGAAATGGGCAAATGGGTAGAGGAATGGCACCCCGTTTGGTAGCTCCTGCAAGTAATTTGAGTTGGGTTTTTTTACTGCTCATTCACTGCATCAATGTATGGGTGGGAGAGTGGCCATTGCTAAACAAAACCAAAAAAGATTGCTTGGGATTGGGCAGTGGCTGGCGTCTGGGGATTCTGAACCTGGAGATCTGCAAACCAATCGTGACACAACCTTGCTTTTTGAGTTCTCGGCTCTGCTGTTCGAACAGGAATTACAACAAACACCTGCCTCACCATTCCATTTCAGTGGTCGGCCACTGTTACCACATTGGTTATTTGTTTGAGAACCCTGAGTTACTACTTTTTAGTGGAAAATCTTTTATGTCTGTGTCTAGTAGATATGATCGGTCTTCGTGTTTACTGAGTGAGCACTGTTGATTCAGACCCGTGTATACTAGCTCGCCCGCGGTCGTCTCGGCATAGAGTCGGAGCTCGGGTCGGGGGAAAGGTTTCAGCTCGGGTCGCCCGCTGGTTCCTATAAGAAGGTCAGGTCGGGTCAGGTCTCGACGTGATCCCTCCGACGGTCAAGTTAGTTTGGTTGGAGATTTTACGATCCCCCTGCTTCGTAGGGGTGTAGAGGCTTTTATAGTAATAGTTACGGGGCACCCGTACCTGAGGTCCTTACCGCACCTATTGCGTACCATGCCATCGTACTTCGTCGCAGCCTCCGTGGTCCTTGCAATGCGGTGCGCGATGTGCTCCCTGCCACTGGGGAATGTCGGTCTTGCCCCGCTTACCTATGTTAGGTCGGTCGTACGATGGTTGACCCTCCCATTCTTGTGTCAAGCCGGCCCCAATCACGTCGGGACGGCCATGTCATTGGTCTAGCTGTCCGGGGGCGCAGGGACGTGGCAGCCAGGTCAACATTCGTCATATCATCCCCCTCCCCCCCCCTAGAAGACCTTCTCGAGGCTCCTAAATTGGGTGCCGAAGATGAGGTCTTGTAATGAGCCGTCAGGTTGTAGTGAGGGCAGGCTGGTCTTTGACTGGGGCGAGCGTGAGTTGATCCGACCAGCAGGGGCTCGGGAGACGATCCGACCGGGCAGGAGCTCGGGAGTTGATCAGACTGAACAGGGGCTCAGGAACTGATCTGACTGAGCGCGAGTTGATCCGACCGAGCAGGAGCTCGGGAGATGATCCGATCGGGCAGGAGCTCGGGAGCTGATCAGACTGAACGGGGGCTCAGGAACTGATTTGACTGAGCGTGAGTTGATCCGACCGAGCGGGGGCTCGAGAGGTGATTCGACCGGGCAGGAGCTCGGGAGGTGATCCGACCGGGCAGGAGCTCGGGAGGTGATCCGACCGAGCATGAGCTTGGGAGCTGATCAGACTGAACAGGGGCTCAGGAATTGATCTGACTGAGCGCGAGTTGATCCGACCGAGCAGGAGCTCGAGAGATGATCCGACCGGGCAGGAGCTTGGGAGCTAATCAGACTGAACGGGGGCTCGGGAACTGATCTGATTGAGCATAAGTTGATCCGACCGGGCAGGAGCTCAGGAGCTGATCGGACTGAACAGGGGCTCAGGAACTGATCTGACTGAGCGTGAGTTGATCCGACCGGGCAGGAGCTCGGGAGCTGATCTAGCGATTTTGCCGAGGGGCGATCTCGGGCGCAAATTTTGGAGATTTGGCCGAGGGGCCAATCTCGGGCACAAATCTTGGGGATTTGGCCGAGAGGGTGATTTCAGGCACAAATCTTGGAGATTTAACCGAGGAGTCGATCTTGGGCACAAATCCTGGAGATTTTACCGAGGAGGTGATCTCGGGCACAAATCCTGGAGATTTGCCCGAGGAGCTGATCTCGGGCACAAATCCTGGAGATTTGGCCGAGAGGGTGGTCCTAGGCACAAATCTTGGAGGTTTGGCCGAGGGGGTAATCTCGGGCACAAATCCTGGGGATTTGGCCGAGGGGTTACCTGCATCATGTCATTGTCGTCATTTTTATTTAATATTTATTATATATGTATTTTATTATTATTTCTCTTACGTCGCAGTGCCCTCAATGCGGTGGTGCATTTAATGCATTGGGTGGTTTGGGACGGGGCCTTGTTTTGCCTCGGGAAGCTGAAACGACACTCTTGGGCCCTATAAATTTCTTACGACCAGGTTGAGACCTCACTAGCTCATTTTGCTCCTCTTCGCTTCTCCCTCGGGAATCCCTTAGCTACCCAGCGTCCCTTCAGTCGGAGTCTTTTTTGAACAGATCGGAATGACCTCCTGGGATTCTTCAAGTAGTGTTAGGGTCATCTCTTCCCCAGGGTCAGGGGGAGCGAGTCAGTGATCTTGAGGCCAGTCCCTCGGGAGCGTCATTGGGGCCCTTGTCACCGGTCGACTCAAGGGTCGTACGAGATCTGGAGGTCATGAAAGCGGATCATGACCTAGACACGGCAGTGACCGAGGGGTCCCTTGCCGTGATTAGGGAGCGGTACAGCTTCCCGGCCGAATACGGGTTGCATGTTCCAGAACCCAGGCAGCGCCCTTTCAGTTCGGACGCGCCCGATATGTGCATCTCGGTGGATGCTCTGGAGGCCGGTGTCCGGTTTCCACTGCATCCCCTTATAGAAGAGTGCCTTAAGTGGTGGAGGATCTCCCCCAACCAAGTAGCGCCCAACTCGTGGCGTTACCTGGTCGTGTTTTTGGGCGAGTGCCGAGGGGCCGGGATCATCTCGACTCGAGACTTATTCATGGCGTGTTTTCGTCTTTGTAAAAATCAGGGCGGCTACTATCTTACCGCCCGAGTCAGTTTTCGGGTTAGCGGGGCGCCTTCCAACAACAAAGGTTGGAAATCCCGCTACCTTTTCGTGAGTGGTCCGGTCTGGGGGTTTAGGCTTGACTGGTCGGCACACCCGATCGACAATGCCCCCGTACTTATCCAAGGAGGAATTCGTCCTGGTCGGCAGACTAAAAGGAATCCTTTCCTCTTCATGCGTGATCAAGGTGATGACCGAGCTTTGGCTGGTCAAGGCGGTCTCAGCCCGGCCTCTAGGGGTATTGCTATTTTACCCTATTTTAGCTTTTCAAGTTATTTGCTAACCTGTAAGTCGGGATGCAGATCGGATGGATCTCGGTGAGTTACGTGGGATGCCCAAGGTATCTGGCGACAAGGCCCCCTCGACCCGTACCGTCGCGCCAACCCGGGAGGTCGACACTTCTCTAGCGAGGGAAACCCCGAAGGCCTCATCCAAACGATCAATCGATGCCTCAACCGAGCAGGTCGATGATCCAGCTTGGCGACCGAAGAAGGTGAAGGTGCTGATGAGGAGGCACAAGTCTCGGCATGACGAGGGGGAAACTCGCTCCTGCTCCAAGGGCAAGGAGCCAGCAACACCGTCGGAGGAGCTCGAGACGCCCGCTGAATCTGACGAGGAGGGCGCGTCGCCGGTTCACCACCGCCCAAGGTCCATGAATGACCTCTTCAAGACCAAGGTTCACAAGGACGATGCGGGGTACTACACCATGCATATGTCCGATCTGGGTCACCAAGACCCCGACAAGGAAATGAAGGCCAAGTGAAGGGGTTTGAAGAATTCGACGAAGATCTGGAATGATTCGTCGGCCACGGAAGAGTTCGAGAGGGGACTTCCCCACCCTCAGTTGGCACAGAGCTATACACGCTCCCCTCGGAAGTCTTGCTTGCCTGGGCTACCAAAGTGATGGTTCTGGTAATTTCTTGACCCTTGTCTCGGCGTCGCTAGTTTTCATCTTAATCGGGTTCTTACGATTGTCGTTTTGTGGAGAGCCAACATTTCCAGATGGCGCTCTTTGACTGAGTCAATGACGTAGGCCGGTTAATTACATTCATGGACTACCAGATCTCCAATCTTTAACAGGAGCTCGACGCCCTAAAATATGGAGGGGGTCCGGAGGCGGTCGCCAAGGCCGAGGAGCGAGCTTCCGAGTTAGAGCAGGAGCTCGGGAAAACCAAGTAGGAGCGGGATGAGGTGCTCCAGCAGTTCGAAGCCTCCGAGAAGGAGTTGATTGAGGTTCAGAGCAACCTAGCTGAGATTCAGAGGTTGCTGAAGGAGGCGCGGGTCAGGGCTCGGAAAATGGACGACGAGCTTTTACAATCCGTGAAGGCTTTGGAGAGCACCCGAGTCGAGCTACCCAAGCAAGTGGTCGACCGCTACAAGGAGTCGGTCGGCTTTAAGGAGGGGTTAAAGCGGATGGGTCGGGTCACCTATGAGTACGAGTATCGGGTGACCTTGACCCGCTTCCGCGCTCTGCACCCAGACTCAGAGGTGGAGGAAGACCCCTTCACCATCCATCCCGAGGACGCTCTGGTGCCAATGAAGAGGCAGCAAGCGTTCGACGACTCGGACCCGTCGGAGTCATGACTATGTAATTTACTGATTGTCATTTTGTAATTCAAGTTGGGAAAAGCTTTATTTTGTTCCGGACGTCTTTTGTAATCGTATTTTCATCAATACAACTCGGAGCACATCTTTTCATATTATGCATAAAACTTTCGTAAATTTGAAATGTGCCAAGTTCTCGGTAACACTTGTCCCTCTATTGTTGCTAGTGTATAAGTCCCTTCTCGGACAACTTCGATGACTCGGTAAGGACCCTTCCAGTTCGGAGCCAACTTCCCACGGGACCGAGTCGGGTCGCTAACCTCGGCTTTCTGTAGCACTAGGTCGCCCATCCTGACGAGTCGAGGGCGCACTCGATAGTTGTAAAGCTTGGCGACAGCCCTTCTTTAAGCTAGCGTCTGTAGATGGGCATCGACTCGCTTTTCCTCCAGTAGGTTGAGGTTTTCGCCCAACTGTTAGTTAGACACCTCTTCATCATGGGTCTGGATCCGGAGGGTCGGGAAAACCACATCGGGAGGCAGTATAGCCTCGATTCCGAAAGCCAGGTTATAAGAAGATTCCCCCGTTGGGGTTTTTGGAGTCGTCCGAGACGCCTAGAGAATGCTCGGAAGTTCCTCCATCCAAGTGGTCGGGGCTCCAGAAATTCTTTTCTTCAACCCTTCAAGAATGGCTCGGTTTGTCACCTCGACAAGCCCGTTGGCTTGAGGGTGGGCGACCGAGCTAAACTTTAGTTGGATGCAATAGCTTTGACAAAATGCCTTGAACTTTGAATTGTTGAATTACGTTCTGTTGTCTGTGATTCTGACTCTAGGAAGGTCGAACCTGGTTATGATGTTCTTCCACATGAATCGTTCAACTTGTCTTTCGGTAATGGAGGCCAATGGCTCGGCCTCGTGCCATTTGGTGAAATAATCGACTCCCACTATTAGGAACCTCCGTTGTCCCGAGGCTGGGGGAAGGGGCTGAGGAGGTACATTCCCCATTGGGCGAAGGGCCAGACGCAGTTGACAGTTGTGAGCGGTACCATCAGTTGATGTTGGAACCGGGCGTGCTTCTGGCATGGCTCACAGCTTTGCACATAGGTTTGAGCATCTTTACGTAGGGTGGGCCAATAGTAACCTTGCCTGAGAATTTTGTGTGCCAAGGTGCGAGCGCCGACATGGTCTCCACATATTCCCTCGTGGGTATCGGCTATGGTGGCGCGTGCTTCGGTCGGATGCAAAATTGAAGCAGTGGTCAGCTAAAATCTCGTCGATAGAGCCGACCATCGATAATGTAATACCATGACTCCGTCCTCCTGATCTTTCGGGCAGCCGCCTTGTCTTCGAGAAGGACTCCTGTTTGCTTGAAATGAATGATTTCGTTGATCCAGCTTCATTCTTCCTCGTTGACAGATAGCACCCCTAAGTCGACGGAAGGTCTGACAGTTCTCACTATTCCTCCCGACGGCGTGTCGGTCGCGCAAGAGGACGCAAGTCTGGCCAGGGCATCCGCCTGTGAATTCTCGGCTCGGGGCACTTTAGTGATGGTACACCTCCGAAACCGATCCGTCATCCGTCGTGCCTCAGCCAGGTATTTGATCATTGCTGCTTCTCGGGTCTCGAACTCTCCATTGACTTGGTCTGCAACGAGTTGGGAATCAGTAAATATTTCAATGTCTTCCGCGCCCAGTTCGGCTGCGATTTTTAAATCGAACAGGAGCGCCTCATATTTCGCTTCATTGTTCGTGGCCTTAAACTTTAGCTGAAGCGCGTGCTCATAGATGTGGTCGGAGGGGTCCTTGAGCACCAAGCCGACGCCTCCGCTTTCCGAGTTGGCAGACCCGTCAATGTGTAGCGTCCATTTAAGGTCCGAGCTCGTCGGGGTCTCCGGGGGTGTTAGTTCCGAGAAGAAGTCTGCCACCACCTGACCTTTAATCGCCTTTCTTGCCACGTACTCGTTGTCGAATTCCCCCAATTCTATCGACCATTTAAGCATCCGACCTGCAACATCAAACTTCGAGAGGATTTGGTGCAAGGGTTGGTCAGTTATCACCTTCATGGAATGTGTCTGAAAGTACGGTTTTAGCTTTCTGGATGTGAGGATCAACGCCAAGGCCAACCTTTCTATGGGAGGGTAGCGGAGCTCAGGACCTGCTAGGACATGGCTGGTGTAGTAGATTGGCCTTTGCCCGGCTTGGTCGAGCGTCACCAAGACTAAGTTGACTGCCACGTCGGATGCCGTAAGGTACAAGTCGAGAGGCTCATCGTCCCTTACCTGAGGCAGGTGTTCGATGTGACTCTTTAGCTGGTGGAATGTTTCCTCGCATTCGGGGGTCCACCTGAAATCGTTTGCCGACTTCAGCACTCAGAAAAAGGTCGAGCTCTTGTCTCCGGCTCGGGAGATGAAGCGGCTCAGGGTCGCTAGTCTGCTTGTAAGTCATTGGACCTCCTTTATCGTCCTGGGGGACTGCATTTCCTGTATCGCCTTTATCTCATCGGGATTGGCGTCTATCCCTCGCTGATGCATAATAAAGCCGAGGAACTTTCCGGATGTGATGTCGAAGGTACATTTCGTTGGGTTGAGACGCATCTTATATTTTCTTAGCGTGTGGAATGTTTCTGCCAAATCGAAGAGGTGAGCCTCGGTCTTTTGACTTTTGACTATCATGTCGTCCATGTAAATCTCCATGTTCCTCCCGGCCTGATCCTTGAACATGTGATTTACCAGCCACTGGTATGTCGCACCGACATTCTTCAGCTCAAATGGCATCACTTTGTAACAGTAGGTGCCGTTGTGAGTGATGAAAGCTGTATTTTCTTTATCTCTCGGGACCATTTGGATTTGATTGTACCCCGAGATTGCATCCATAAAGTAGAGCAATTGATGTCCCGACGTGGCATCTACCAGCTGGTCGATGACAAGGAAGGGGATAATAGTCCTTGGGGCAAGCCCGATTGAGATCAGTATAATCAATGCACATCCGTCATTTTCCATTAGCTTTCTTGACAAGTACAACGTTAGATAACCAAGTCGGGTACTTCACTTCCTCGATGAGCTCCGCATCCAACAGGCGAACAACTTCGTCTTCTATAGCCTTCTGTCGGTCGGGAGCGAACTTGCGCGGATGCTGCTTTATGGGTCGGGTGCCGGGGGTGATGTTTAAGTGGTGTTGAGCGATCTCTAGGTCGACCCCTCGCATATCCTTTGGAGACCACGCGAAGACATTCTCATTCTTCCATAGGAATTCGACCAGTTGGATTCACGGGCCCTCCGCGAGTTCCGATCCGACCTTCACCAGCCTGTCCGGGTGGCTTGGATCGAGGGGCACCTCCAGGACTTGCTCTGCCGGGTGGGGATCCCGAGCACTATCTTCAGGGTTTTGGGGAACCGCAGTGGTCGATTGGACCTTCGTCTTCTTGGATAATGTTGTTGCCGTTAAATAACATTGTCTGGATTCTCTTGGGTCACTCCTTACCTTGCCAACCCCTGCTCGGGTTGGGAACTTTATGAGCCGATGATAGGTCGAGATGATCGCCTTAAGCCGGTTGAGGGTTAGACGCCCGATGATGGCGTTGTATGCTGATGAGAGCTTTACCACCATGAACGACACCATAAGAGTCTTTGACCTCGGTTCTCCTCCGAACGTGACAGGAATCATGGTCACCCCCAAGGGGGAGACGAAGTCCCCGGTGAACCCTGTCTAGGTAGATGTTAGAGTTATGAGATCTTTGTCGGTCAACCCCAATTTTTGAAAGGCGTCAAATATAAGATGTCGGCTGAACTTCCCGTGTCAATCATAACTCTTTTGACGTAGGCGTTAGCCATACGGATTGAGATCACCAACGCATCATCATGGCATGGGTACTCCTCGCCTCCCTATTTGAATGTGATGTTGAGGTCTTCGTCATGCGTCAGCCTCTTCCCGATCTCAGATCGTGCATAGGCCTTGCGCGCCGAGGAGCTATCACCGCCCGAGGTTGGCCCTCCGAAGATGACGTCGATTTGCTTCTCGACTGGACCTTTGGGTTGGGGCGACGAGTCTCGAGGGGGTCGGCTATCGGGGAGTGAGGATTGGTCGTGAACATACCGACGCAAGTGTCCGCGCCGGATGAGGTCTTCGATTTGATATTGCAGGTCATGAAATTCCTCTGTGAAAGCGACAATACCTCCTTTTGTCGTGCCTCTCGGAGTGTGATTTCATTAGTTTTTAAGCCTTCAAGAGGCCCTTCTCCCGAATTTGAAAGAAGATTTATGTTCGAGTCGAATTGAGGGGAATCGAGGGGGGCTGGGGGTCTTGACGGCAACACGCCCGACCTGTCCTCCCTCCTCTACGGTGGCGGTGGGGGGTGTCCTCGGGGTTGCTCCACCCGGGGGCGCTTTGACTCGTCCCGCTTGCCTGCCACCAACGTCTCGGCGGCCATGTATTGATGCGTCCGTTGCAGCATCTCGGGTAGCATTACGGGCGATCGCTCGATCAGTGACTAGAAGAACCTCAATGGTCTCAGTCCTGCCAAGAATGCCTGGATGGCTAGGGATGGATGAAGATCTATAATTCCTTAGACCTGTGAGGTGAACTGTCCCACAAACTGGGAGAGGGGCTCGTCGCTCCCTTGGGCCAACCCCAAGAGGGAGGCGGTGGTCGGTTTGGAGCATGCACTCGCCAGGAAGTTTAATTCAAACTATTTTGCCAATAGATCAAACGAAGATATAGAAGCGGGTTTGAGACGAGAATATCATGTCCTAGCCGGTCCTCTCAGGGTGGTCGGGAAAGCCCGACACATCAGTGCGTCGGACGTGTCGTATAGGGCCATCTGAGCACCGAATGCAGCGATGTGCTCTGCCGGATCGTCGCTGCCATCATAAGGCTCAAGGGTCGGGAGTCTAAAGGTGGTCGAGAGAGGTTTGCCTTGTATCTCTAGAGTGAACGGAGAACCGCATTTAGAGCTTTCTCCAATCTCCCCTCGTGATTTAAGGATCTCCTTCTAGACCTCGTCGAGCCGCTGATGGACTTGGCGGACTTGTTACCTCACGGAGTCGACAGTGTCGGATGATAGGGTGTCGAGGTTGGGACTGGTTTGAACTGGATCGCAAGAGCAACTTTGTGATCGAACTGGCGCGACAGTCGGGGAGGCTGCGTGAGCTTCTGCAACTTGGCGTTGTGGTGGCTCCGCCTCAAGCTGGGTCTCCCGGTTCAGGGCCACAAGCGACTCCATTTGCGGAAACGCCATCGGGGGAGCCGATTGGTGAGTTGCCGATTGTATGAGCTGGGGTAGGTATGGTACTATGGTTTGCACCATACTGGCCAATGCTTGGACCTGGCTAGTGAGGCCGAGAAAAGCCTCGATCATGACGACAAACGGAGCAGGGTTGGACGCGGGTGAGGGAAACCCTGGGTCGATCATCATTCTCCAAAAACGGTTCGGAGTCGGCGCTGCTGTGGTGACCTCCTCTGTCGGCTGAGAGTGGTTAGGTTCGATGCTCCACACCCGAGTTCCCAAATGGGCGTTCTTGCGACATGGGCCCTCCTTCTAACGCCAAAATATTAGTGGAAAATCTTTTGTGCTTTCCCAGTAGATACGGTCTGCCTCCGCGTCTACTGAGCGAGCACTGCTGGTTCAGGCCCGTGTGCGCTAGCTCGCCCGCGGTCGTCTCGGTGCAGAGTCGGAGCTTGTGTCGGGGGAAAGGTTTCAACTCGGGTCAGCCGTTGGTTCCTACAAGAAGGTCAGGTCGGGTCGGGTCCCGACGTGACCCCTCCGACGGTCAAGTTAGTTTAGTTGTAGATTTTACGATCCCCCTGCCCCGTAGGGGTGCAAGGTCTTTTATAGTAATAGTTACGGGGCACCCGTACCTGAGGTCCTTACCGCGCTTGTTGCTTACCATGCCATCGTACTTCGTCGTAGCCTCCGTGGTCCTTGCGGTGCGGTGCGCGGCGTGCTCCCTACCACTGGGGAACATCGGTCTTGCCCCGCTTACCTTTGTCAGGTCGGTCGTCCGACGACTGACCCTCCCATGCTTGTGTCAGGTCAGCCCCAATCACGTCGGGTCGGCCACGTCGTTGGTCAAGCTGTTCGGGGGCAGGGACGTTGTAGCCAGGTCAACATTCTGTCATATCACTACTGTTCTGATCTTCTTGGGTCTTACTATCGAAGAATTCATCCGCAACTGATGACATTTTGAGTTAATTATAATTTTTTTATAATTAATTTTTTTTTAAAATTAAAATCTTAATACTCGACTTGTAATATTAAAATATTTAATATAAAATATTAAAGGGATAATTAGAGATAATTACATATGTAAAAAAAAGAAGAAATATAATATTAAAAGAGGCTTGTTGGGGTCACTTCAACTCATTTTGAATTTTGAGGAAACCTTTTTTGTTCTCTGTGTGTGACTTCACTTGCATTTGTAGAATTAGGTATTGGAAAAAGGATACAGTTAGATGCTTCATCGGTTGGGAGTCCAAATGATGCCCGAACGATAACGTTGATGAGACAAGATAGGAAGCCACCGATGTACGCGTCTCCCTCTCACCGCAATGCGTGCTGTTGTCGAATCACAGAATCGTGAGGGACAACGCTCACTATTCCGTGATGCCGAATTGGGACGACACTTCGACCTCAGAGCATAAAGCCAATCTCTTCCTCTCACTGTAGCTTAATGCTTTGGATGGATTGTGATCGCCTTTGTATGATTTATTCCTTTATTTGGATTCTAAATGTGACATCAACGTATAAATTTTAAAAATGATAACAATCATGGCCTCCAAAATATTAATTTTTTTTATTTTTACATTCAGGAAATCAATGAAAGATGTTTTTTATTTAATTAGCCAAATTGACATGATAAAATTATATACATCGTAACCCATCGATGAATCTTATAGGAAGGTTATAAATGGTTTTCTTGAAATCAGCCGTTTGATTCCTACTGTTTTTATGGAGAACTTGTTTTCTTCAAGTCAAATTTTGTGATCCAAAATGATCATTGACTTTTCCCCCGAGCTCATCTCGCTTGGGTTCAAGTCAAAGTCACTTAATAATGTCAAATTTGGATGGATGGTCAATGATATCTAATTCGCAACATTGGAGATTGAAACTTCTAAGCAGAAAATTACCAATCACGGTCAAATTGTTGACTGTTGAAATAAACTATATATATATATATATATAATATGTAACGTAACGTGCAGTAAAAGCACTGTCTCTCTTGCGAGTCATGTCTCTCAATCTGATAATTCTACTCAATAATAATAATAATAATAATAATAATAATAATAATAATAATAATAATAATAATAATGTCTCCTAAATGGCGGCTCTCTCTTTCACCTAAATAAATACCAAAATCTTTGCGACGCACCGGATCGGCCACCAAGATCACTCCGTTGCCCAACTCCTTGATCCCGACCAGGTGGGGAGGAGTTGCCGATCTGTCCAAAATCCCGACTTGTTCTGGTGAGCTTGATCGTTTTGGACATCGAGGGAGGGATTTTTGGAAGACGGGGCTCGGAACCCTAGGTTCTTGGATCGATCGGGAAAGGGTTGGGTCGCGGTCTTCTCGTCGGAGCCGCTTGGGACGGTGCTAGCTGTCGCGGGAATGGGGAAGGTGGGAGTGACGACGGCTGTTGTGTGCACGGCGGCGGCGGCGTGTGCCGTGACGGCGCTCGTCGTGCGTAACCGGATGCGGAGCTCCGGTAACTGGGCGCCGGTCGTCGCGGTGGTGAAGGAGCTCGAGGAGCGGTGCGCGACGCCCGTCGGGAAGCTGCGGCAGGTGGCCGACGCGATGGCGGTGGAGATGCACGCTGGGCTCGCCTCCGAGGGCGGGAGCAAGCTCAAGATGCTGATCAGCTACGTCGACAACCTCCCGACTGGGTATGGGCCGTCTTTCCCTTGGGCAAAGTAAAAATAAAAATAAAAAAAAGCCTCTTTGATGTTATTGCGTATTTGTTGGTCCGAGATTAGTTGCGTCTCCTTGAAATTTTGTCATGATATTTGGTCAAAGATTTTTGTTCGCTTTAATTTAACTATATATAATTATTTTGTCCCTTGGTGTGGGGGCGGTGTTCCTTATTTATGAATAGATTCTGTGCTTTCTTTGTAATGATTTTATTGAAAAATTTGGTTTTGATTATAGGATCATTTTCTTGACATCTCTTCTTCGTCCGGCAATCTCCTCTAATATGAGTTATCTGTGTGTTCCCTTTGCTAAGAGCTTGTGGTTAGGCTTTTGTCACTACTAGAATTTTTTCTATAGCCGGTTTAAGTTCTATCGGGTGAAAAGAAGATTCTTCTTTGTAAAATTCTGCGGGGGCCTGAAAGATATTACGTTATACTTTTTTTCGCCTTAGTTCCTTGCTTTTTGTGTTTTTTACTTTTAATCTGTTGATGTTTGTTGTAATGTAATTGCATCTATGACTACTTTAAATACGATACCCCTCTTTAGTTTGTGTTAGGGTCATAAATTGTCAACACAACATCAGAGAATGACAAGAAAAGCCCTGATTTGTGATTCATGTTCTTGCAACCACTCAGTTGTTTACTTCTTTTAAAAAATTGTGGTGAGAAGGCAAATCTCTTGAAGTGTCACTGAAATGTAATGGTTGTTCATGCAAATATCTCCAGTGGTTGCTACGACGCTTGGCCCTGACATAGAACTTGATTGCACTGTCACCATGGACCAAAACCTCTTCTCATGGTCGGTGATATTGGGGGGGGGTGGGGGGGTGTGGGGGGGGAGGTTTTGCGTAGCCCGATCCAAGAGCTGCTGCAGGCGGCAAGAATGACCAACAACTATGCCGCAATGAAGGTTGATGTCAGGGGAAGAGGGTGCACCAAAACTGCATAATTCATGACTGCATCACAGTGAAGGCTGATGTCAGGGCCAGAGGTTGCACCATATCTGCCGAACTTGTGTCGTAATTGCTACCTCATTTTATTTTACATTAGCTGACTTGGCCTTAGAAATCAGCTTCGTCAAACCTTTACAGGATTCAAAACTGCTTGAACTTTCATAGTCTTCATCCTTTTTGGAGACATAAATAGCAGGAATACTCTACCAAACATTTATTTATCCTTGCACTAGATCACATTGTTTCATGGCATCTGGATTCAGAGCAGTGTAAGTTCAGGCAGATGCATTGTTAAATTTTTAATCGAGTCATGCATTATGATTTGTTAGTATCCACTAGCATTGAAATAGGTCTAATTAAATGATTTCTGCCTTAAGAGTAACATGTGCAGTGCATTCGAGAAGAGTTTGTTTTGCGTCAAAAAGGAAAATAAGGTTCAACTTTATGTTGGGGAAGCCACATAATACATTTCAGTTAGCATATATATGAGGACCTCTGAGATTTGTGTATAAATATTTGTGCATATGCATATGCATGATAGTTGTTACTGATAGCAAAAACGTTTTGGAATATGTTCAATGAGAAATATCTTTTATTGGCAAACAGGCATATGTCAAATTGGCCATTTGGAATGTGTGTGATATTTTGTGGTTTATTTAGTTCTCTGTAAGATTATTTGCATATGATTGCCAGCCTACAGAAATCATGCTAGTTGGATTTAAAAGTTGAACTGTTGCTGTGTATTATTGGATAAACAGCTTTGAATCTGCATCTATATCCCAAAATGGCATCTCAGACTGAAGTACTGCTTTCACAGGGATGAGACAGGACTGTTTTATGCTTTAGATCTTGGAGGAACCAACTTCCGCGTCCTACGTGTACAACTGGGGGGAAAGGAGGGGCGTGTTGCAAAGCAAGAATTCGAGGAGGTTTCCATTCCACCACATCTAATGGTTGGAGGCTCAGATGTAAGTGAAATGCTTGATTGTGGTGTTCTCTATCAAGATTATGTGGGTGGGGCATCTAATATGTGTTTACCTCTATGTTTTTAGGAACTTTTTGATTTCATTGCTTCGGCTTTGGCAAAGTTTGTTGCTTCCGAAGGTGAAGATTTTCACCTTCCTGTTGGTAGGCAGAGGGAACTCGGTTTTACCTTTTCATTTCCAGTGAGGCAAATTTCCATAGCGTCGGGTACCCTTATTAAATGGACAAAAGGTTTCAATATTGATGGCACGGTAACTTCACAGCAGATTATTATTTTTCTTGAGAAGTTATATTTAATTTTGCTTTGTGCTGATTAGCAGTTGCAGTGGGCATATGTAGTGGTAGTTTTGTTAATTTCTATTGTGTTATCTGCATATGATGTTAGATAATGGATTATGGAATAACTTATCTTGCTATATTTTTGAGGTCAGCTTTAAAAAAATTTGTATTTCATCCCTACAGATGCTTAAGTTCTTTGGTTCTAATAACATTATTTACTCAATCTTCACCTGTGGGCTATAATTTCCAACAACAACAAGCTAAGTTTCATCCATTCTTTTCATCGTAGTTTCTATCAAGTAGGTGCTTCTCAAATTCTAAATCGTTGTCTATGGTTAATGTGTAATCTTAACTTGCATTTTAATTAATACTGGTCAAGATTAAAAAGAAAACACTCTACTAGGTTGTGTTGAGCATCTCATGTCACATCCCTGATTAAAAAATAATAATAAATTATTATTTTATTATTCATAAATTACAAAATATATTCTTTTCTTTTTTTTTCTTGAATTCAAATCCTTGTCTTTACAATAATAAATATTATAGAAAAATGGCATCTTCCTGGTAGGCTCACAAGTCTATTCCATCCAAGCCTCAAATTTATTGCAAAGTAGTATATTACTCTGAAAATAAATATAAGATAAAATATATCAACAACTACACATGCTGGTAGGAACCTAAAAAAATATCATAAAAATAATCTTCAATATTCATGAAACATATATAAACATCAATAATTTAATAGAAAATGATAATATATCGATTTATTATAAAACTTATGCATCAGAAAAACAATGATGATTTCTTATGTAATAAACAAAATCATACATCAGCCACATGCAACACATACATACAAATCAAATATCAAAGGCATACATCACACCCGATGGTGCACTCTCCCATCAGCGGATGGAGAGGCATCCTCTACGGGATAGATTCCTCCCAACAGCAGATTGAGGTAACCTATATCGCACTCCCAACAACGGATGGAGTGGTATCCCTCACCCGCCTAAGTGGGGACACATTACTCCTAACAGCGGATAAAGGAACCGTCTAGTCGTCATGTCTGATGGCCGGCTAATCCCTGAAGGGAATCGCCATACCTGCCCTCAGCAATGATACATAAACATCCATGATCATTCATTTACATTCATTCATGTATGCATCCGAGAAATAATATGATTAAATATTATAAAAGACTATGTTTGATGTATGATCTGCTAGACTCTATCCATTGGTGGCTTCGCACCGTGATGGGCCGTAGCTCTTTTCACATGTTGTACTTCTAATGTGGACTACTAGCATAGTCACATATACTACATGGTAACAACTATATCAATATCATAAATTTAAAGAAAGTTGAAAACCAATAATCATATTTTCATATGATATTTTCAGATAAAACTTTTAAGTACATCAAATAAAAAAGACATGAAATATCAATCTCTTAACAGTCCTCAATCAACCGAAACCCTAATTGGAATAGCTCAATTGATTTAAACCAAACTCAATTCGATTATGACCTAACAGAACCAATTCTCAAATCCTTATAGAACCTGTCTGGAATCACCCAAGATTGGTTTAATTTAGATTTGATTGATATTGATTAGGTCAAGTAGGTTTGGACTAGTCAAGTTGATCTGGAATCACTTTAACCGACTTGAACCGATCAACCTATCTGATTTAGTCAATTAACGAGCTCAAACCAATAAAGGGAGAGGAAATCAGACTATGTCATATAGTGTTAGCCCAAACTGAACCAACCCACCCAAGTCTTGGACGGGTCACGTGTGTCGCACATGCTTATCCCAGGTAATAGGTCGGGCTGAGGTACAATAGGCTAGATAGAGGAGTGACAATGTGTCTAGCGCCAATTGCGTAGCTGGGCAGGCTTAACTTCACGGACTAGGCTAAGTCTTACTCGTAAGTTCGGCTGGGTCATGCTTGGCTCTCGAGTTAGGTCATGCTTAAACATATGAGTTGAAATCATGTCTAACCACATGGACTAGGTCGTACCTTGCCGCATAAACGAGACCATGCCTGGCTATATGGGTTGGTCGTACCTGGCTATATGGATTAGGTCATACCTTGCCACATGGGTTGACTGCTACCTTGCCACATGAGTTAGATCGTACCTAACCACATGGGCTGGGTCATGCCTGACATCATGGGTTGTGTCGTACCTTACCATATGGATTAGGTCGTACATGGCCACATGAGTCGGATTATACTTGGCCACATTGGCTGGGTCGTGCCTGGCCATATGGGTTATGTCGTACCTGACCACATGTGTTGGGTCATACCTGGTCACATGAGTTAGGTTATACCTTATCACATGAGCTATAGCTCCTACCTGGCCATATGGGCTGGGTCATGCCTGACCATATTACATGGATGAGTCATGCCTAGTCACATATGCTTGGTTGTACCTGGCCACATAGGTTGGGTCGTACATGACCACATGGGCTAGGTCGACCTAACTCAAGTTAGACCCTAATTCGACTCATCTTATCAAATTAGATTTCAACATTTTTAATTATTAAAGACTAAATCAAATCTATAAAATGAAGAATTTAAATTCATGATCTTAAATTTAAAACTAATTAAATCATAAAAATATAAACATGATCTTGAAACGTAAATATATCTAATTAATTAAACCAGAATTGTTAATCCAACAATAAGAATTTTAATAATTAAATCAATCTTAAAATTCGTTTAAGCTTAAGAAACTAATATGTTAAATAATTATTCTAACATCACAAATCAATTATAATTATTTATTGATTATAAAATTTCAAAATTATAATATTATTATGCATCATAAAATTATAACAATCCCAATATTAATATTTAAAATATAAATTAAAGCTGATAAAAAATAGAGGATCCTACCTTTCCTCGGCTATCCTTTCTTCGGGATCATCTCCTTGGGAAGTCCCCTCCTCAATCCTCCCATTGTCAGATTCGGTGAGGAATGTGAGAAGAGAAGCCCTTTATATAGGAGAAGATGAGATTTCCTCAAAGGTAAGTAATAATTTAGTTTTTATTTTTATTATATATTTTTTTTGTTTTAACATATAAAGAGAGAAATATAATATTCATTTCTTATGGTTCACACACGAAAATGGAACGTGAAATTTTTACTTCCTAAAAATCACATGACTCATTAGGAAATAGATCAATTAATAATTTAATTGATTAGCAGAATTACTAACTTGTTCTCATGATTAAGAAAATCAATTTAATCATTTCCTTAACTATAGTACATAAACATAAAAGTTAATAATAAAGTAATATATTTTTTTTATAACATTTGATTTACAGTAAGGAAGTAAATTATTGATGATTACATCTCAGCTTTTGACAACGAAGCAAAAGAAGCGCCCTCAATAATGGAGTCCAATGTTTCTATGCTTATTTAGGTTATGCATTTTCTGTTTTTTCTTGAAATTAATAACTTTGCATGTCTTAACCTTTCAAATTTCTTTTTAGGATTGTTTTTGTTTTTACTTTCTAATAACCTTTCAAATTAAAAATATTTAGGCTTTGTTTTTGCTTCGCCTTCTTAGAATTGCTAGTAAGATGTTTATGTCCGGTTGTTACTTAAAAGAGGTCAATGCATCGCCATTCAAAATTTTGAATATTTGTTTAACTAGACAGACTATGTTAGATCGAGAAATTGTTTTCGTAAGTTTCTAAAGTCATGTTGATGTTCAATGGCATTATAAACGATTAAGACATGGTTATTTCTTTTGATGGTTCATTTGCGCATTATGTAGTTTGAATATATACATTAAGTAATGATATCTCATAGCTTGTGGTTCCATTTGTTGTTGAAAGCAGGTTGGGGAAGATGTGGTGGCTGAATTGACTAGGGCCATCGAGAGACAAGGTCTTGATATGCGAGTATCAGCACTGGTATGCTCCTCTTTACATTTCCCATCTTTCTCAAGATGGTCATTTTTTTCATTGATATGGTAATATGTAGCACTTTGGCTATATAATTGCTTATTTTCTTGTTGCCACGGATTTCCTTATCTAGATGAGATGAAGTGAGTTAATGTTCATTGACATAGGTTAATGACACAATTGGGACATTAGCTGGCGGGAGATATTACGATAATGATGTAGTTGCTGCTGTGATATTGGGCACCGGTACAAATGCTGCCTATGTAGAGCGTGCCCATGCAATCCCTAAGTGGCATGGTCTCTTACCCAAATCAGGAGAGATGGTAAGCAAACTTTTTTATCTGATTTTAAATTATTTTTGTTTGCCATTATTATGATAATTAAAACGTAAAGTAAGTTTCCTAGTTTATAGCCATTGCCAAGGCCTGTTGACATCGTCTAAATTGTTCCCGAATTGCATTGATATTCAGGTTATCAACATGGAGTGGGGAAATTTCAGGTCATCTCATCTTCCTACAACAGACTATGATCAAGCATTAGATAACGAGAGTTTAAACCCTGGTGAACAGGTGATGCACTATCTTTGCGTTGTTTTGTCAAACATCTTTCTATTGCGGGAAATATTGGAATGCAATGTCTCCATATCGTTTTGTCATGACAGATTTTTGAAAAGTTAATCTCTGGAATGTACCTGGGAGAAATTTTACGAAGAGTCCTCCTGAGATTGGCTAAGGAAGCTTCCATTTTTGGAGATAGTGTTCCACCAAAGCTTGAAGTTCCATTCATATTACGGTATGTTGTCATACTTGCTATTGGTAAATACTGCACATTTTACGTACAGATTCAGCTAACTGGGTGGTAATAATACAATTATATTCAGATAATTGGCTTCGTTGCTAGAACAGAGAGTAGTGCTTCATATCCTTCCATAGATTGATACGCCTGGTCTGATGAATATTGCCTGAGTGTGTGATTCTGAAAATTTTTTACCGATTCCTGGGCCAGTTCTGAAAGAATATCTCATTTTGATGTGCTGCTAGAATCCTGTTGATTATAGTGCCTTTGTAGTTTGTATAATACAAACATTGAAATTTATAACCTTGATGGCTTTGACCTAATTCATGTATCCTTATTTAGGATATCGGTTTTTCTTCTATGTCTTACAGCTTAACCTTTAGTCTGAACAAATTATCAATATGAGATGTGCAGGACCCCTGTTATGTCAGCTATGCATCATGATACATCACCCGATCTGAAAGTTGTTGGGACAAAGCTGAATGAAGTTGTAGGGGTATGATTTTGATAATTCCTGGCGTATGTGCTTAGCTATTCCTCAAAATATCTGATTCTCTTTGAATTCCAGATTCCCGACACCTCCCTCAAAACAAGAAAAGTGGTAATCCAAATCTGTGACATCATTGCCAAGCGTGGGGCTCGCTTGGCAGCTGCTGGCATAGTTGGTATCCTGAAGAAGATCGGGCGCGACACTGCAGTGAAGGATGGAAGCAAGGCAGTCATCGCCATGGACGGTGGGCTCTACGAACACTACACCATCTTCAGCGAGTGCTTGCAATGCACCCTCAAGGAGATGCTCGGAGAAGAGGCCTCATCTTCTGTTGTCGTCAAGCTGGCAAGCGATGGATCAGGCATCGGTGCAGCTCTCCTTGCAGCTTCTCACTCTCAGTATCTAGAGCCTGTACTGTCCTAAAGGTATCTACTCAACACAGACTTCTATGCAAAACACTACGATCCTTACGTCTGCTATTGTTTTTATGAAGGACGTTAATTTAATGCTGCGGAAACTAGATGGTAGTCATCTCGCAGAAGGAAAGAAAAAGCGAGAATTTATTTACAGAGGTTGCCGTTTCCACCGCAGGCCACCGCCGTATGTTTGTATCCTTTTTGCTACCGTCTCTTCACTATTGGCAAATAAGAGGAGGAGATCTGATCCCTTTACAGATCTTGTGGACTGGTCTCCTGTCTGCAGCTGATGCTGTGCCAGTATTTCCCTGTAACAGTGGTTTTCTTCTACACTTTGATGCATGCTTGGCTATGTTCTTCTGTTTCCTAATTTGATCTTCTAACAAGCAGAACTGCTTCTTGCGACGATGATGAAAAAAAAAAAAGATCATGTTCTATGTCATTTGGTTGGTTGTGAATCAATCATGCAGCTGCAGTGGACATCACTCACTGCTCAAAATGTTTGTAAAGCCGTTCGTGTGGAACGCCATCGCCGGCCGCTTGGCTTCGCTTGAGGAAGATGAGCCACTCCACAGGGCTTCGTATCAGGCCCTCTTGCATCGTACCAAGAATCGCAACACTTCCTTCATCGAAGGCCTTTGCGAAGGCGAAGTCTCCGTGCAGAGGATGCCCAACTCCAAAACTGTCGCCATGTCGCCCACGTGCGATGAGCCTCGTAGCCCCGGGTCGACGGCGTTGCTCACTTCTCCACCTTGTTGAAGGTGTCGCCGGGACCACTCTGCCAGGTTACACTGCTCGCCGCCGCCGTCGTGTGCCTCCCTTCCCGTCGTCAGCTCCAGAAGAACCGCCCCGAAGCTGTACACATCCACTTTCTCGTTCAATCTTCTGCTGTACCCGCACTCTGCGTGGAGATTGAACCCTCGTCACATTAATTATAGTCTATTTGTTACGAGAACAGGGGAATCAATCGCCGGATCTTTCTCACCTGGAGCAATGTAGCCATGCGACCCGGCGACGACGGATGCCGTATCGGGCTCACCGGGCTTAGCCACCATCCGCGCCAACCCGAAGTCGGCGATCTTAACGTTGAATTCTGAGTCCAACAAGATGTTGCTCGACTTCACGTCTCGATGTATGATGGGCGGCGAGCAATCGTGGTGCATGTAGCACAACCCTCGGGCCGACCCTATGGCGATCTCCAACCTCCGGGGCCAATCCAGTGGCATCTCGTGCGGTGATCCGCCGGGCGCCATGTGTTCCCTGTGGAGCCACTCGTGCAAGCTCCCGTTCTCCATGTACTCGTACACCAGCAGCTTGGAGTCGAGGCTGGAGCAGCAGCAGAGCAGCTTGATGATGTTCTTGTGCCTGATGGATCCCAAGATCTGCAGCTCTGCCTGGAATTGCTTCTCCAGCCTGCCGTCCAGATTCCCGCCGTTCCAAATCTTCTTGGCGGCCACAATCCGGCTGGCCCGGTTTCCCAGAGTGACCCTGTAGACCTTACCAGCGCCGCCCACGCCGATGAGATTCTCCTCCCTGATTCCATTTAGGATGTCCGACTTCGTGAAATCAAACGAGTGGAAAGGGGTCAGCGTCCAGGCGTCGAGATGCCTCCTCTTCCTGTACTTCCCGATCACGCAGATGGAGAACAGCGTTGCCGCGGTCAAGAACACAGGCGCGCCCAGAGCGAGCAAGAGGATGGGAAGGCCGCGACGAGAGAGTAAGTTGTGATCCCTGGTCGCGCAGGTGGGGACGCTGAGAAGAGAATTGGAGGCGCAAAGTCCTGGGTTGGAGAGGAAGCTTTGGTCGTATGCCTCGGTCTGTAGCGCAACCGGAATCTCGCCGGAGAGCTGGTTGGACGAGAGGTTGACAGAACTGAGCTTCAGATTACCCATCTCTGATGGGATTGAGCCGGAGAGCTCGTTGCCCGATAGATCCATCCATCTCAGTTGCTCTAGCGACCCGATCGACGTCGGAATCTCTCCTGTTAGCTGGTTATGGGGTAGATTGAGCTCGGTGAGTGACTTCAGCGATGAGATATCCTCCGGAATTCTTCCGGAGATCATATTGTTTCCCAGATAGAAGAGTCGGAGTGTTGAAAGTCCAGCTAGGCCGGAGGGCAGCTCGCCGGAGAACATGTTGTTGCTGGCCAAGAACACCACCAAGCTGGGAGCAGAGGAGGGAATTTTGCCGGTAAATCGATTGTTTACGATATTCAACCACGCAAGCTTCGGTGGGAGTTTGCGGGGAAGCGTGCCGGAGAAGGCGTTATCGTTCATGACAAGAATTGTCAAATTCACGGCCGCCCATATCCCATCGGGTACCTCCCCGGAGAAATGGTTGCCGTCCACGAAAACAGTTGTCAATTGAGAACACTTCCCGAGCGACGGCGGTATCCTTCCCGTGAGGTTGTTGTTGAAGACCACGATGGAATTGAAGGCGCCACGGTCGCATAGCCCGTCTGGTAACTCGCCGGAGATCATGTTGTCGTCGACCTCAATGTCTACCAAAGGAGAGTTCTTGCCCAATTCTGGCGGTAAGACGCCGGCTAAGCCGTTGCTAAACAGTCGGAGAGTGGACAAAGACGGAAGCTTGCCGATGCTCGCCGGTATCTCGCCGGATAACCTGTTGTAGTACAAGTAGAGAAGAGAGAGTTTCTTGAGCTTGCCGAAGTCGTCCGGGATCGATCCAGTGAGCCGATTCATCGAAAGATCTATCTCTACCAGGCCCAGAGCCCCGATCGTCCCGTCGATGACGATGGAACCGGATAAGTTGTTACTGTACAGGTACAAGTATTGCAGATTCGGGAGGCCCCAGATTCCCGCGGGAATCGCTCCGGTGAGCGAGTTCTCCGACAAGTCCAACTGGGTCAACCCTGTGAGCTGCGCGAACGAGGCCGGTATCTCGCCTTGGAGATTCGCCTTGGTCATCCACAGGAAGGTCAGCTTAGTCAATTTGCCGAACTCCGATGGAATCCTCATCGGAGCAAAGGAGTTGTATGCCAGCCCAAGCTGTTGGAGGCGGGACAGGTTGCCGATCTCGGCGGGGAAGCTTCCACGGAAGAGATTGGCATGCAGCCACAGCGTTTGGATCGCCGTGAGCCGGCCGATGTTGGGAGGGATGTCGCCCGTGAAGTTGTTGCCGGAGAGGTCGAGGAGCGTGAGCCGCGGCGAGAGTCGGTGAATGTCTGCGGGGATCGCTCCAACGAAGCCGTTCTGCTTGAGGTCGAGGGACTGGAGGCTGAAACAGTTGTAGAGGGAGGTGGGGAAGCGGGTATGGATGCGTTGGTAGCTGAGGTCGAGGTGGGTGAGGTTCTTGAGGTCGCAGAGGGAGGCGGGGATCGGCCGGGTGATCCTTGTCCAGGTCTGGTCGGACAGCGTGATGTTGACGACGGAGCCGTCGGCGGCGCAGCCCACGCCCGGCCAGTGGCAGTAGGTTGTGGAAGTGTCGTCGTTCCACGAGTCCAGAGCGGGTTCGCCTCCCCACTCCCGCTTGATCCGCAGGAGGATCTGCTTCTGGTCATTGTTCGGTTGTGTTTGGGATGCAACCACGGAAGCGAGGCAGAGGAAGAGAAAGGAACGGCCTCGGATTTCAGCCGCCATTTCTTACCGTACCTCTGTTTGAGTTCATACTACGGAGTTCGGTGTTTATATTTATATCGCGATCGGAAGCAAAGGGGGCTGATTAAATATTATTCATAGACCTCTGATTTCTAAATTTTTTAAAAAAAATTGTATTAATTTTTTTATAATTATAAAACATAAAATATTTAATTTTATTATTATAACGTCAGTGATTTTAACGTGAAGTTATTAATTTTACTAATAACAAAATATTATTTCAAGTTTAAGTTTTAACATAGGCTTAGGTAATTATAATATTGGTTTCTTCCCTAAATTGATTTCTTAGGGTTTATGATTGTTTAACGTTACTGTGTTGTAGAGGAGCTTTGTCGTACGCCCTAAGAGATTAATTTTCGGAAAAAATCTTAGGAGATTGATTTATGAAAGAAATCAATCACACAATTGCTTAAGTGAATGATCTCTTTATTTCAACTTTTAATATTAAAGATATCTAATTAAAGATAATATGTAATTAGCCAAAGGGGAGAATTCTATCGAACGTTTGGTGGTGGAAATCGTGGTGTGGTTTGGTTAAATTTAGCCTCGAGGAGCACTGTGGGTTACGTGGCACTAACGGTCAACATGACAAACCAATGACTTTGACCTTATAACAAAAAAGAGAGAGTAAGTCGTGCAGCAAATGCGTCGTTTGATTCGGCACTCTAATCGTTCCCACTCGATTCGTCGTGGCAACTGCGTGCATTGGTGTAGTCGTCGTCGTTGATTTGGTGCTATCTTCTATGTGGAAAAGCGAGCTGCAGGGTGGGAATAGCATACATTGAGGTAGACTTGAAGTGGTAAAAAGACAAGTGGATGAACGCATATAGGGTTATTTATGGTGAAGCTTCATGTCATGTAACTTTATGTCGTGACATAAAATTGTCCTTGTGTTGAAAAGAGATAAAAAAAATAAAAAATATGAGAACAGTTCGTCGGATCTCGGATGCATCTCGGGATGCTCTGGTTCGAATATGTGTCTTGAAATGTTTTTACTCGAAGGCTCCTGTCAGATCCTACATGAAGGCCTAATCGGATTGGGGGTGCCCGATGTGACCCATCCGAAGATCAAGTTAGTGATGTGTGGAGTTTTCAGTGTATGTTTTGTTTATAAAAGATGGAGAGTCCCATGCTACAGTTCACCTGCGAGCCTTTTATAATACTTGCTGGGTGGTATGTTTTGTTTATAAAAGATCAAGTTAGTGATGGGTGGTAGGGAATGCACGACACATCAACGCATTGGACAAGCCATATAATGTCATCTGTGCCGGAAAGGCAACGACGTTCTCTACCGAGTCCGTGCTCACATCGTACGCTTCCAGCGTGGGAAGCCTCAAGCTTGTAGAGATGGGCTTATCCTGTATTTCTTGAGTGAATTGACACCCAACGAGCGGGACTATCCCACGTTCCTTTTCGACTCGCGAACCTCCTTTTGGACCTTGTCCAACCATCGGGTGACATTATAATCAATCAAATATTTGATTAACCACTAATTATGTACTTCCTTATTTACCATTATGATTTAGAAAATGTTACTTCGTCTTTCCTTATTTTCCATTGTAAATTAGGAAATGAATATTAACCATTCCAAATAGGAGTAGGTTATATTTGCTAACATATTAAATTAGAATTAATATTAAATAATTACAAAAATTTAAAGAAAAAATTTCTTTAATGAAAGGCTCACCTCCTCATATTTAAGGGGAGAGATTCCTCTCCTTCGTTCTTCAGCAGCGGGAGGAATGAGTTGCATCCTACGGAGGAGAGGTAGGTTTCCCTACCTTTGTTTAGAAAAATTATTTTCGTTAAATATTGAAATTTTTATATTAAAAAATATTTATCAATCCTGAAATTTTTTATTGTTGAATTAAAAACATGACATTTCTAGTTTTTGAGATATTTCTCGATCATCTTCTTAAGATTTTTATCTTTGAAGTTAAGCATGTTAAGATTTCATATATTCTATATAGTAATGCATGATATTTTTGATACTACAATTTATCTTTTAGTTTTATCTGGAATAAAACTTTCACGTTAAAATAAAATATTTTTGGATATTTTTTTTATGTGTAATATGTTACGATGAAAAGTTAAGTTTGTTGAGATTTGGTCTTATCTAGAATAAAACTTTCATGTTATATTAAAATATTTTTGGATATTCTTTTATATGTAATGTGTTATGATGTAATGTTAAGTTTGTTTAGATTTTAAAGTATGATTTTTAATTATTATTGAATTTAAGAAGTTATTTAATTGTATTAAGCCTTATCTCTTAATTTTATCTTTAGTGTTTTTATTTTATATATAATCTTTAGTGAAAATATGTTATTCAGGAGACTATATAAAAATTGATTTGAAATAACATAGTATTATATATTTATTAGATTTGAGCCCAACGATTGATCGAATCGAACTAGATTTGATTAATTAGATCAACTCAGGGTGATTCCGAAATTGATTGACTAATTCAAATCTGTTTAACTTAGATTTAACCTAAACTAGTCTAAATTATACTGGTCTAGGGTGATTCCAGACCAGTAACTGAGGATTAGAGAACGGTTCAACTAGGTTCTAGTTAAATCGAGTTCAATTGGACCGATTGAACTAAGGTTCAAGTCAATTAAGGGCTAAATTGTAGTACTTGGCATGAACGATATTGGAAAAGATATTTTGATGTATTTTTCCATCCCGATATGACCAGTATGAGATTTCTTGTCGAGGGCAGGTAGGGCGATTCCCTTTAGGGATTAGTGGACCGTCAAACATGACGGCTAGACGATTCCTCCATCCGCAGTTGGGAGGAACGTGTCCCCGCTTTGGCGGGTGAGGGACACCACTCCATCCGTGGTTGAGAGTACGATATGAGTTTATCTTCATTCGAAGTTGGGAGAACACAAACTCATCCCGTAGGATAAAGCCTCTCCATCCGTAGTTGGGGAAGTGCTCCTTCGGGTGTTTGATATACGCCAATGGGATGATTTATTTTGATTATGTATTCATTTTGAGTTAATTTTTGGGGTTCCTACTCAGTGTTGCTAAATTTTATTTTATTTTTTATTTTCAAAACAACCACCCATTAGCACTAAATCAGGGTCCAGTGGAGAGCCGACTTTCCTCTACCGTTAGGTAGAGACATTTTGATAATTATCATGTTCTTCAATAAATATTTTTCAGTGATGAATAAATAAATTATAATAAGTATTTATAATTATGAATAAAGTAATTTTATTTTGACTCTAAATGTGTGGAATATATGATCTTAAAAGAAAAAAAGTTAAGGATGTGACAGACATGGCATAGCTAGGCCCAGAGCGAATCTATAGAGTCCGATGATAGGATGTCTGGCTCGAGGTGGCTCGGATGGTGTTGGCAAACTTCCGATGGAAGGGTTGTTGATGACTCCCCACTTAGTTGACACCCCCCTCGAATTGGTTGTTGGGGGGGGGGGGGGGGGGGGGGGGGGGGGGGGGCGGAGACTCGAAGGAGATCAAGGAGAAAGCATCTGGGGTGTTAGAGGTGCTTGAAACGAGTCCGACATTGGGAGCGGGGCCTGTGACGAAAGGGTCAATAACCTCTATTTTTCAAAGCATGCTTGAGAAATGAGAGGGATGATGGTCGAGATCATTCTTGTCAACGCTTGGACCTGTTGCACAAGTCGATGGAAAGCTTCCTGGGAGATGACCAGCTATCCCGCTCCCCCCATTAGGCGACGAGAGCCCTAGGTTGTTGAACAATCTCTAGTATCTAGTTGGGGTTTGGGAAGAAGTGTTCTCGTCCGTGGAGGATGGAGCGGGAATAGGTCTCCCAAAGCTGGGTGAGAGGTTTGGGACATGAGTTCCTTCGCCCGATGGTTCCCCCGATTGTCGAGTAGCTCCTGACGCTCATTCTATGCAAAAAAATCAATTTTCATGAACAATAACACCTCAAATGTAATTTAATCTGGTCATGGGAAATACTTTGAACAACACTAGCAAGAAAAAAAAAGAAGTGAAAACTGCTTAGCAGTGAAAAATAGAAAGATATTGTTTAATCCTACAAACAGAAAAGTATACAGACAGAAAAATGCACAAAACCATCTAAAAAAATAGTAATGCCATCTCACCACTCATATGAACCACAAGTACTTAATAATTGAACCGGTTCTCAGGGAGCTCTGAATAGCCTTTTAACGCCTCGAGACTATGCGTGCTCCCACAATTCAGATAATTTTAAGAAACCAAAATGAGGAATAATTTCTAACTCCAGCTAATATTATTTGATAAAGCCAAATAAGGAATGATTTCTAATTGATTAAAAAATAGTTCTTATCACAAGTGTATGTATAGATTATATTTCTAATTGATTAAAAAATAGTTCTTATCTATTGTGTGTCAATATAAATCAATTGAAAAATCAATGAGATGTTATTTAGTTCGTTCAAGTCATTTATTTGGTTCGTAAGTGTCGGGGAAGCTGCTCTCGCTGACCTTTCATTGATTGTGATGCGAAATCGAAACCACACATCCAGAGAAGTAGGACTAATTTAGACAAGGATACCCAAGAAAAGTCAAATGTGTTGTTGTTACCTTACCCAAAAGCTTTCATCACCAAAGATGGAGGGAGACCTTATGGCTCATTGTTGCCATTGCTGTATTTTTATTTTCTGTAGGGGGGTTGGTGAGTACTTTTTTTTTTGTTTTTTGGTGGGATTGCTGTATTTTTATTTATGTTGCGATTGCTGTCAGTTTTTTTATTTTTTTATTTATTCATGAGTCAATTGTGCTACGATCATCGTAGTGATGATATCAATTATGTTTGAAACAATTTGATTTGATTCAAACTCATGTGACATAATCGAAATAGTAACTCAAATATTCACTTGGGGATTGATATAGACTTAGTTCCCTGATTAATCTACACAAAGACCAAAATTAGATGAGATAGGATTCCCAATATAATCCCTCTTATACCAAGTGTTAGAGTCGTTATTGGAACAAGTAATCATGAGAATATTTCACGATATAGATTATTCTTTCTTGATATTCTTAAAATATTTCTCAGATTATTATTATTTTTTTATGATGCTACTATGTGTTGAGTCACTATTGGAATAAGTATTTTTTTTTTGTATGAAAGAATATATAAAATTTTATTACCATGGAAGAAAATCATAAAATTTAAGACTTAATTATTCTATAAATATCTAAAGTATAACTATATAAGAGTAAAATGTAAAAAAATTACTTTGAGTGCTCTTGAATATCTCTATAGTTTTTAGAGAAAATAAGAGAAAATGTGTGTAAAAATATTTTTAGATTTGCAAAAGCACACATAATGGGATTTGTCTATGAGTTAGAGCCTAAGTTAATTAAATTGGTTAGGGTTAACTAACGTATATTAAGTGAGACACTAATTCAATCTAAAAGTTTAAGATTTTAGATTATAAGTTAAACTTGATATATGTAATCCGACTCTTTTAATCATTTTAAGTGGGACTATGTCTCTTAGTATATCTCTCTTCATTTCACACACATAAATATTTCTAAAAAATTAACTCAAAACTATTCTAATTATTTTTTTGCGATAAATTATTTGAGACTCTTTATAGATATAAACAGGGAGTTAACGAACAACGTTAATCCTATGTTGGTTTTTTAGTATATTATTTTGTTATTAATATTTATATTTTTTGAATTATTTTTTCCCTCTCACAGTTTCCTAATCGACGACATACCGTTTGATAAAAAAATTTGTTTCCTTGAAAAAAAATTTGAGATGAGTTGGAGTGAGAAACTGCCATTAGAAAATAAATCAAACTTTAGTGTTGATATGATACATTTTGGCTTATGATTTGGTTCTAATTAAGGTCTCGATAAGAAGTATTGTCTGGGACCATTGCTCCAGGGGCTAAGTTTAAGCCTCACCACCCGTCTCTCATGCAGGGTTACTTTATGTACGTCTCCTACATAGTGGAATGACATGTTTAAACTCAGACAACACTCCAAGGAAAGATCATGACTATTATAGATACGCAATAAAGACAACAAACGCCATAGCATGACATGACATCCAGGTCAAGGGTTCAGCCACCGATCAACATATGGTGTAGACCTACCACCCTCACGCATTAACCCCTTATGTATAATTTCTACCTCCTCAAGAGGTATGAAAGATACCCAGGCAATAACGCCTAGGGGGATCCTTCTTACATAGAAAAAAAAGAAACAACACAAGACGATTCATGACTAACTTAACAATCGGAGGGGTCGCATCGCGACGACACCTCCTCAATCGCGACCGTAGTGCAGGTATCGATGACTGAAGAATCAGTCGAGGAATGGAAGGACACAGTCACAAAAGAGGAAAGTTCAGTCCTCAGTGGCCAACCAAATGAGGTTCCTCGACCAAGGGTAGGCAACCCCTCTCGAAACACCGTAGTGACCCGGATAGTTGTAGCCCTGCCATGGACCAAAATTCGACACCAGTATGAGACAACTGTTCAGGTTGTCGACATACCGACTGACATTCTGAGGAACTTGCACATCCCTCAGACGTTAACGAAAAATCTTTAAGCGCCCATATCTAGTCAGGTAGGACCCGTGAAATATATAACAAATATATTTTATTAAATTTAGTTGATTGATAAAGTGGTCGGCTTGTAAAAGAGGCTGAGAAATTAAAAGAAGAAATGTAGTGCCATGGCACTAATCAAGTAAGCTCGTATGGTGTATTTATGAATATAATTGATGGGTTGGAGTGAGAAAACGCTACTGTATAATTATTTTATACTAAAAAAAGTTGTAATAATTTTTAATTCTTATCCATCCCTAAATAAATTATAAATTGGATCCGATTTGATGCATCCCAATGGGCGTTCCCTTCTGGCCATCGAGTTTCTTCTACTCTGCTCTCTTCCCTCAAACATCGCATGCCATGATGTTGTCGTCGTGGTCGCCGCCGCCGCCATGAGATGGCTTCTGTCGTCGACTACCCGTGTTTGCTCGTAGGAGCGGCGCCGCCACGTCTTGTTCCGCAATGGGACTGTAACTGACTCCACCAGGCCGATGGCACCGCAGCAGGATCTGCAGCACCTCCTTCATGGAAGGCCGCCTCGAAGGCAACGTCTCCGTGCAGAGGAAGCCCAGCTTAAACACCGTCGTCATGTCGTCCATGTAGGGGGAATCCCTTATGGCAGTGTCTATAGCATCGGTCAGCTCTGCCCCCTCTTCAAGCTGTCGCCACGCCCACTCTGCCAGGTTGCATTGCTCGCCGTCATTGTTTGCCTCTCTTCCGGTGGTCAGCTCCAGAAGAACCACTCCGAAGCTGTACACGTCCACCTTCTCGTTCAGCCTCGTGGAATACCCACACTCTGTGTACAGAAAACCCAGCGGTCAGCAGTCTCGCACAGTAATGGCGGTAAATCGCGATGCCGTCCTCACCTGGAGCCATGTAGCCGAAGGACCCGGCAATGACGGACACCGTGTCGGGTTCGCCGGGCTTGACCAGCATCCGAGCCAGGCCGAAGTCGGCGACCCGAGCGTTGAACTCGGAATCCAGCAGGATGTTGCTGGACTTCACGTCCCGGTGTATGACCGGCGGCGAGCAGTTGTGGTGCATGTAGCACAGCCCCCGGGCCGCCCCCACCGCGATCTCCAGCCTCGTTGGCCAATCGAGCGGCTCGTCCCGCGATCGGTCTTCGCCGCCGACCCTTGCCCGCTTCCTGTGCAGCCACCGGTCGAGGCTCCCGTTCTCCATGTACTCGTACACCAGAAACTTGGAGTCGGCGCCGGAGAGGCAGCAGAGCAGCTTGATGATGTTCTTGTGCCTGATGGATCCCAGGATCTGGACCTCCGACTGGAATTGCTTCTCCAGCCTGCTGCCGAGATTCCTACAGTTCCAAATCTTTTTGACGGCGACGACGCCACGGTCACCGAGGTCGATCTTGAAGACCTTGCCGGCCCCACCGCCGCCGACCACGTTCTCCTCCCTTATGCCTCGTAGGATGCCGGACTCCGTGATATCCAACGACTGGAAGGACGTCAGCTCCCACGCGGCGAGATCGCCACCGTTTCTTTTCTTCTTGTGGTCCCTCCTTGCATAGATGGCGAACGCCAACACCACCAAGAGCACGACCGCGCCGAGGACGAAGAAGAGGTTGCGGAGGCCACGATCCAGTCCGCCCGATTCGGATCGACAGGTGCTGACGTTGACGTACGAGTTGGAGGCGCAAAGGCCGGGGTTCGAGACGAAGCTTTGGTCGTAAGCCCGACTCGGCAGCGTCGCCGGAATCTTGCCGGTGAGCTGGTTGTACGAAAGGTTTAGATAGTTGAGCTTCAAGTTTCCCATCTCCCACGGGATTGGGCCGGAGAGATGGTTCACCGACAGGTCGAGAGAGGTCAGCACCGGCAGCAACCCGATCGAAGCCGGAATCTCGCCTGTCAGCCGGTTATGCCGCAGATCGAGCTCATTTAGCGACTTCAGCAACGATATATCCTCCGGAATTCTTCCGGTGATCATATTGCCTCCCATATCCAGAGTCTGGAGGCTTAAGAGTCCGGCTAGGCTCGATGGGAGCTCGCCGGAGAACATGTTGTTGCTCCCCAATAACACTTGTAAGCGATCAGCTGAGGACGGAATGCTTCCGGTGAAACGATTATTTTCGATTTCTAATCTTGTCAGATTCCACGGGAGCTTTTCCGGAAGCGTGCCGGAGAGGGTGTTGTTACTCACCATCACGGTCGTCAGATTTATGGCGGACCAAATCCCATCGGGCAGCTCACCGGAAAACCGGTTGTTGTGGATCTGGAAATTGTTGAGCTTCGAACACTTCCCGAGCGACGGCGGTATCCTTCCCGTGAGGGTGTTGTTGAAGACCACGATGGAATTGAAGGCGCCACGGTCGCATAGCCCGTCTGGTAACTCGCCGGAGATCATGTTGTCGTCGACCTCAATGTCTACCAAAGGAGAGTTCTTGCCCAATTCTGGCGGTAAGACGCCGGCTAAGCCGTTGCTAAACAGTCGGAGAGTGGACAAAGACGGAAGCTTGCCGATGCTCGCCGGTATCTCGCCGGATAACCTGTTGTAGTACAAGTAGAGAAGAGAGAGTTTCTTGAGCTTGCCGAAGTCGTCCGGGATCGATCCAGTGAGCCGATTCATCGAAAGATCTATCTCTACCAGGCCCAGAGCCCCGATCGTCCCGTCGATGACGATGGAACCGGATAAGTTGTTACTGTACAGGTACAAGTATTGCAGATTCGGGAGGCCCCAGATTCCCGCGGGAATCGCTCCGGTGAGCGAGTTCTCCGACAAGTCCAACTGGGTCAACCCTGTGAGCTGCGCGAACGAGGCCGGTATCTCGCCTTGGAGATTCGCCTTGGTCATCCACAGGAAGGTCAGCTTAGTCAATTTGCCGAACTCCGATGGAATCCTCATCGGAGCAAAGGAGTTGTATGCCAGCCCAAGCTGTTGGAGGCGGGACAGGTTGCCGATCTCGGCGGGGAAGCTTCCACGGAAGAGATTGGCATGCAGCCACAGCGTTTGGATCGCCGTGAGCCGGCCGATGTTGGGAGGGATGTCGCCCGTGAAGTTGTTGCCGGAGAGGTCGAGGAGCGTGAGCCGCGGCGAGAGTCGGTGGATGTCGGCGGGGATCGCTCCAACGAAGCCGTTCTGCTTGAGGTCGAGGGACTGGAGGCTGAAACAGTTGTAGAGGGAGGTGGGGAAGCGGGTATGGATGCGTTGGTAGCTGAGGTCGAGGTGGGTGAGGTTCTTGAGGTCGCAGAGGGAGGCGGGGATCGGCCGGGTGATCCTTGTCCAGGTCTGGTCGGACAGCGTGATGTTGACGACGGAGCCGTCGGCGGCGCAGCCCACGCCCGGCCAGTGGCAGTAGGTTGTGGAAGTGTCGTCGTTCCACGAGTCCAGAGCGGGTTCGCCTCCCCACTCCTGCTTGATCCGCAGGAGGATCTGCTTCTGGTCATTGTTCGGTTGTGTTTGGGATGCAACCACGGAAGCGAGGCAGAGGAAGAGAAAGGAACGGCCTCGGATTTCAGCCGCCATTTCTTACCGTACCTCTGTTTGAGTTCATACTACGGAGTTCGGTGTTTATATTTATATCGCGATCGGAAGCAAAGGGGGCTGATTAAATATTATTCATAGACCTCTGATTTCTAATTTTTTTAAAAAAAATTGAATTAATTTTTTTTATAATTATAAAACATAAAATATTTAATTTTATTATTATAACGTCATTGATTTTAAAGTGAAGTTATTAATTTTACTAATAACAAAATATTATTTCAAGTTTAAGTTTTAACATAGGCTCAGGTAATTATAATATTGGTTTCTTCCCTAAATTGATTTCTTAGGGTTTATGATTGTTTTAACGTTACCGTGTTATAGAGGAGCTTTGTCGTACGCCCTAAGAGATTAATTTTCGGAAAAAATCTTAGGAGATTGATTTATGAAAGAAATCAATCACACAATTGCTTAAGTGAATGATCTCTTTATTTCAACTTTTAATATTAAAGTTATCTAATTAAAGATAATATGTAATTAGCCAAAGGGGAGAATTCTATCGAACGTTTGGTGGTGGAAATCGTGGTGTGGTTTGGTTAAATTTAGCCTCGAGGAGCACTGTGGGTTGCGTGGCACTAACGGTCAACATGACAGACCAAAGACTTTGACTTTTGAACAAAAAAAGAGAGAGTAAGTCGTGCGGCAAATGCGTCATTTGACTCGGCGCTCATCGTTCCCACTCGATTCGTCGTGGCAACTGCGCGCATTGGTGTGGTCGTCGTCGTTGATTTGGTGCTATCTTGTGTGTGGAAAAAAGAGCTGCTGGAATTGAGGTAGACTTGAAGAGGGAAGAATACAGTGGCTGAACGCAGATAGGACTATTTGTGGTGAAGCTTCCTTCGTTGACCACAATGACTAGTTGTGAACTTTGGAGTCAACACAAAGTCAACGGAACCCCAAGAAGTCCAGAGTTGCTTGTTTTTTCTGCATCCAATAATTCCACATCAATGATGTGAAATGAACGTTCTAAAGACGCAGGCAGGCTGGTCGAAGTGATTCACGAGTCTCTTGACCCATTTGGCATCCACAATCACAAGTTGGCAAGAAAAAAACAAAAAGCTTCGCGCTCGAAAAAAGTTAAGGTTATGATGGGGGGTAATGTTAGGTCTAAAGGCTCGGATTAAGATAAAATTTAAAGTAGGGATAAGGTTACGATGAGGGCTAAGGTCAAGTCTAACGTTATAAGTACGGTGTTGGTGGATGATTTCAGTGACAGATTTGACATATTGGCCAATAGATCGGACTCAACTTACACTAAGATTGATGGTGGATGATAATCCTGATAAGCTCCACTATCGCTGTCTGTGTCTCGGCTAGACTTGATCAAAATTTGATTACCATATATTTCGATCTAATTTCTTAAAACTTTAGAAGATAGATATATATTATATACTCATGAAGGGTTTCAGACTGACAAGTAGAAACCAACACATGCAACGGAAAAAAAAAAAAAAAAAGATCATAAACCTCAGGCCCATGTAACCAGGCACCAGGCACCAGGCAAGTAATCGGTTTTATAGTAAAAGGTTAAATCTAATTATCCCAGTTTTTAATCTGGTCATGCAAAATACTTTGAACAACACTAGCAAGAAGATAGCAAAACTGCTTACTAGTGAAAAATAGAAACTTCCTGTTCAATCCTACAATCAAAAAGTATTTAGACAGGAAAATGGACAAAACCATCTATAAAGATAGTATTCGGACACAACACCATCTTACCAGTCATATGAACCATCAAATACTTAATAATTCAACCAGTTCTCCCTTTCTGAGCTTAGAATAGCCTTTAATGCCTCGAGACTTGGCGATCTCCCTCAATTCAGAAAGTTTTAAGGAACCCAAATCAGGGGAGACTTCTGCAGCAGATGATTCTGTAGTCTCTTCTTCGGCTGTTTCATCAGAATTAGAAAGGACCAACTCATCATCTAACGATGGTTCATCTGGACCATCCAGAATCAGAGGTTCTGCTTGTGCCACTGACTCCGACTCAATTTTGTCAGTCTTCTTCCTTCTCCCTCGGGACTTTGAGGGAGTAGTGTTGCTATCCTCCACGGAAAACACAGGTTGGAACTTCATTCTAGGAACAGGAGATATTCGCCTGAAATTTGATGCAGGTCTAGTGGAAGGAGGAGGGCCTGGTTCATGAGACTCCTCTGACTTGATATCACCAGGCTCAAAAAGATTAAAATTCTGCTCATCCTCGAATATGTTGTTCTTTTCAAGTTGGCCAACACTGGAATCCTCTTCCGGACCGCCCTTCTTCTGATTTACTGAATGTTTTCTTAATAGTTTGAGAAGCGAATCAACGGTTCCCCTCTCACTTGCTCCTTGTTGTGCAGATTCAATCTTCTTCTCTTCCTTAATCGCAGACCTCTCCCGTAGTTGTGCTTGAACTTTTCTGAACAGCTCAACTATTTCCTTCTCTCTCTGTCCTGGAGCTGCAGTAGCCTGATACCTGGGGTTACTATATAGGTTAGGCAATGACCCATTTTTTGAAGCCATAAAATCGATGTCTTCAGTGTTCTCAGGTTGCTCAGGCTCTTGGTATTTCCTGCTCTTTCCCCTGGAAGACCCTTTTTGTCGTCTAGAGAAATCAGGATTCCTCTTATAGTTATTAGGACTAGCGTTGCAAGAGACAGACATCCTCCCCGAATTGTGAAAAGTGAAGCCTTTCAGTAGACCTTTGCTGCCACAGAATAGTCTATGGTCTCTATTATATGAATATGATGTCAAAATAGCTCCTCTGGATAGCCCTGGGAGTGGAAGACATTTTCCGTCATGCGGTACAAAACCTGCAGGTTAAGTAATTCTTGATACCTCCGACCCCATATTATTTAATAGATCTTTAACAAAATAATTGAAAAATAATCAGGCTGTAACATGCCAAGGTTACAACAAAAGATTTGTTGTCTCCATACTCCTAGATTATCTAGAAGCAAGTCAGCATGTGGTAGCTTATACTGCAAACCATTGGACAACATACATGCCATCATATCATGTGCAGTTTCTTACTTAAAGAGTAGGATTCAAATTCTTTTCCCACTAAGATGCCTTTGAAGGTAAGTGATCACTGTAAACTGCAAATTGGGTACTACCGGCATATTCATGCAGTCTAAGCTAAAGAATATTAGTGAAACATAGCCTAATTGCCTGTATAGCAGACTCAAAAAACAAGAGTATGCAACAGGTGGCCTACATTTTCTTAAAAAAAAGAGGCCTGCGCCAAGTGTTTTATTAACAATAACACCCATGCTTTCTTGATCATAACATGATGGTTAAAGAAGTCCTTCCTAGATATAAGAACTCAGTTGGGGATGGAAATAGACTCATGTACCCTGCAAACAAAGGATCCTTTCTTATGAGTGCCAGTGATTAGTTTTCAAATGGATGCATTAAGCTTCAGTTGTGCCTGGATGCCAATACAAATGTGAAGTATAGAAGAAGCAAAATTTGGATTCAAGACGATAGCACCCAGTATTGCATATGTAAGACATCAAGAGTGCAGCTAAAAATACCATAAAGTCTAATAATAAAATGTTCATGTGGTTTCAGTCGACGCAGAATGGACATCTCCAGCGAGCATGCATGATCCTCCAGTGCTTTTGAATAACTTGTTCAGCTATAGTATATCAAGGAAATTCTGATCATTGACGAGAATATTCCAGAATACTATCCATTCTTATCCCAAACTTATATGATCTCAGGAGTCACCATCTGTGGCAGTGATGAGAATGAAGGCTTAGCGTGTGAAAACTACTGGTAGACAGTTAAATTCTCCTATTGGAACAAGAAAGGGGAGAGGAATAAAAGTTTCTCTTCTAACTCACATTTATTCCTCAGTCCTCACTAAAGAAAACTCCACTCTCTCTCTCTCTCTCTCTCTTTTTCTGTTCACATTGTCCTTTTCTATTTTTGATCAACTATTAAATTAGGACATTAAAGGTTAATACATGTGATGCAGAATATTCTATTTACTTTTTTGCATTGTGTCTGCCCTGCATTTTGCATTAGGTGAGAATTATGCCAATTTTGTCAGCCATTGCATCGAGATGCTCTGAACTACATAAACTTTACTTTAGAGCAAGTAATTTGAAAAGCAAAGAAATCAAGGCACCTACATGTTAAAGATTAAAAATAAAAAACCCAAGTTAATAGTCACATGACAAATAATAATAATGATAATAGTAAGTAACACATTATGACTAAGAAAGCTTTCATGGAAACTGCAGTGAGATTTATTACTTGCCAAAATGAATAGAATCAGCTAGTTGTTTCCTTGCATTTACTAAATTGCACATGTGCTTTTGGTAACTAGCGTTATACTATATGCTCGGTCTATGCTGTTTTGTTCTAAGAAATTTCCAACATTGTTTACATATCTCTATCGAGTTTAAGGGACAAAACACTTCTATTTTGATCTGTGTATAAGTAAACTGATAAAATGTAAAACATACCGGTGGTGGTCATCTCCCTCCCGTAATGCTCGAGAGCGGTCAAGCTCCCGAACTGAGCACCTGGGACTGGTCGGCGACGTCCTGCTTCCTTCTCCAACTGTGTCTATGTAATGAGGCGAGGAGAGAGAGAGAGAGAGAGAGAGAGAGAGAGAGAGAGAGAGAGAGAGAGAGAGAGAGAGAGAGAGAGAGAGAGAGAGAGAGAGAGAGAGAGAGAGAGAGAGAGAGAGAGAGAGAGAGAGAGAGAGAGAATGTTTAAGATCCTAAGAGACGAAAAGAGGGGGAGGACCACGAGGGCAAGGACCAGGAGGGATTCAAGCAGGGGCGAGACCGCACGAAGGAGGAGCAAGGGTGGTACCAGCGGAGGAGGGAAGCCAAGGGGCGGGCGTCGAAGACGCCGGAGGCGACGCCTATGGAGGGCCCTAAACTCCTCGTTGCAACCGGCGGCGCCGGGGGCGGACGAAGGGATTAGGGATGCGGGGACGGGTCTGAGGAGCGATTCAAGGGAGGAGAACCGCGGAGAGAACGATGCGATAAGGGCACTGGTTCTTCCTTTATGTAGGCCTGGGCCTTGAACTGGCCCACGAAACTATGGGCCAGCCCGAGGTTTAGTCACCGCCTCTGTGATGAAGAAAAACACGATCGCTGCCAATAAATGCCGTCCTTGGAGCTCGCCGTTTTGCGTCCTCTGCTCCTCCCGGCTCAACCTCGCCCCTTCCCTCGGTTCCTGGTAGATCTTTCATTCCTTGCAACTTTGCGGATCCATTGGGATAAGACCCCGATCACGAGAAAGAAACCAAGAAGAATGGCATCATACTTCAACATAATAATTCTGTTCACGGTAGAAGATTGATTAATTCACCCCAGCGGCCATGAAACACTCGGCCAGTTCTTGCTCGCAACGAAGATGCAACACTGTTGGATTAATCGGAGCACTTGCTGGGAGAAGCGAGGCCTCGTGAGCATGCGACTCTGTGGAGGACTGCACCCACAGCCCACGCGGCATCCCGTCGCTTAATTTACCGTGCCGAAGGTGTTCGTTGATAGGATTGAAGACCGATCCGTATCTTTGAGGTTCCGGATAAATTGTGCAAGACCAATCAGAGATGGCCGGAGAAGAAGGTGGTGACCCAGCTGTCCAAGCTGCTGATACAGGGCAAGATCGCCGAGAACACCACCGTGTACATTGATGCAGCCCAAGGGAAGGAGGAGGTGTCTTACACGGTGGGGAGGAATGGAGGGCTCGTCAATGTTGCCACCGGGCACAAGTCAGATATCCTTATCGAGATCCCCAACGCTGCCGTCGGTCGTGATGCCGCCCAGGCTGTGAAGAAAATGAAGCCGGTGGAGGCGGCAGCGGATATCCGTGGACGAAGAGTAGTTAGACGCGGTAGGTTTTTTTGGCTCGATGGAAGTTGAGACACTGCACCACTCTATTATTGACTGCTTAGAGTTAATAGCGTTTGGGTTCGGATTTAGTCAAAATTATTATTACCAGCCATACAATATGCCTTAATCCGCTGCATTTATGCGTGAGCGCGAATCTTAAATGAAGTTTCTGCACGAAAATTGAAGTTGGATGGACGCGGATCACGTACGTTTACCGTTTCTTAAGGGCATGAGACATCATCTCCCTCCCCCCTCTCGATCTGATCGACGGGACCTTTCCCCCCTCCTTTCTCTCTGTCTCTGTCTCTCTCTCTCCCGCCCCCCCCCCTCTCCCTCGCGTTCTTCCTCGAAGAACCCTATCTCGTTCGTCACCTTGGATCTCCCATGGCGGGGAGGTTCGGATACGGCCCCTCGTCGGTGGCCGACTCCATGACCGTGGTGAACACGCCGAGCCAGGACCTCGCCCTAACCAATTTCGCCTACTGCGCCCCCGCGGATCTGGGCAAGCTCGCCTCGCCTGGGTCCAAAAACGCCCTCGTCCTGATCGGAGACTCCGTCGTCCTCACTCTATGATATCCTTTCTCCTCTTGATGTGATCGTCCGTTCGTCTTCACTATCTTGATGCTGGAAATATGGATTGACTTCGGATAGACTGTGTTCTGTTTGAGGTACTCACGAGTTCGTTTTATTCTTGATCAAGAAAGCTCGAGAATGTAGATGATCGTTCTTTAAGTTTCAAGATTTTGGTTCCTTGGTATCATAACGTTGATTCTTGTCATCAAATGTTTCTTGAATTAACATTAGAATCTTGAATCAACATTAGAGCTGATGGTGTGAAAATGCCAATTCTGATTCGGATTCTGTTTCTTTTTTTCTTCTTCTTATCTTTTTTAGGGTTAAAGATAATCTTATTCGAGTAATAAACATTGTAGCGTTCTTTTGTTTTCTATAAGACAAGGATTATTTCAACGTGAACCTTAACGAAGACATACTGCTCATCAGAACATTCCGAGCAACCATATTGCTCTGAATGCCATCCAGCGTCGGCATACAAAAGTTTCATCTGGCGATCAAATCTCAGTTAGCAGGTTTGCGTTTTATCATCCAGCAGTTATGCCATGGTTTAATATGTTGTGCTACCATTAATTTTCCCTGTTAAATATGCTTTCAGATTTTTTCCTCCGGATAATTTTAAACTAGCAATGCTTACACTGGAGTTGGATTTTGTAAAAGGAAGGCCTAATAAGACTGAGCAAGTGAGCTTTTCATTAAATATTTTTTGTTAATCGTATTTTGGTTTCCAGTGCTGCTATTATAATCTGCAAGCTTTGTCTATCCTGTAGTTGGATGCCGTACTTCTTGCCCAACAACTTCAGAAAAAATTTATTGACCAGGTAAAACATCTACGCTGATCTTTTACTTTGGCCTATAATTACTGACCATCTTCTTCTATGCTATATCTCTTTTTGCATGAATCACAATGTTCCACCAATTTGCTTGCACTGCTTAGCTGACACTAAAGTTCCTTCACATAGGCTTTTAAATTTTATAGTTCTGCAAAATGATTGTTTCTCCTCATCTTTCTTTGTTTATTGTGCTTTAGGTGCACAGTTTAAATTAAATGATTCTGCATACTGATTGTTTCTTCTCTTTTTCTTTTTTCTTTCTTCTTAATTTTTGTGCTCTACTTGCACAGAAATCCAGTGCTGTTTTCTTTTCTGAGTTTATCTAAAGATTTAAAGACTTGTGTATACAATAAAATTCTATCTTGGTTTAGAGGCTCTTCATGTAGATGCCCAGGACTGATCAGATCGCTGGTAGATTGACAGTGGTGGTCTTCATCTAATTCAGAGGGCTGCGTAAACAGTAGATTTTATTTTGGTTTAAGAGCTCTCCATGGGAGGTCGGCCTTGGTGTCACATGTATGGTTGCTCCTTTGAGGTAGGGAAAAGTCTCTTTGCTTGTATAGATAGATAACCTGTGTACATTGCACTCATTAACTTCTGCATTGGCAGGAGCCTTGTGTAACAGGCCATTTTTGTCAAGATCTCTCCTTGTAGATGCCTAGGATCAAGTACATTACTTGTTGGAAGTGGTAATGTTGGTCTAATTTGAGTTGTATAGTAAAGGACTTAAGACTTGTTAATGACTTCAACTAGGGAACAGAAATCTAAAGAAGATTAAATTAGTTTTAGAATTTTATTAAGGAGATAAGAATCTTTTGGGCCAAGTTTAACTTAGAGTTCTAGAACTCTGTTAGCTAGGTATGTATGTGTGTGAGTGTAATTAAATCCAAGTTGTAAGTCATAATCCTTCTGGAAGTGAGCAGGATAGTATGATGGGCAATAAAGAATTGGCTGCCAGTGCATAAGGATTTCACTAATGCATTGGTTTGGAGAGGGTCAATCTAGGTAGCTTAAATCTTTAAGTAAAAGGTTCACTGGTGAGGTCTATGATTAAAAAATCAAAAGGAGTTGAAAGGTATGAAACTGCAAGTTCATTATTTCTTTCTTGAGGGCCTAGAAAAAGGAAGTTTTAAAATATGTGAAAGGAATAGACTATGCCTACTTCTTTCTTTTAGATAAACATGAAGCCAAGAGTACGATTGTGAGTGAACTTCTAAAAGTCACTCTTACTTGCTTTTGTCATGCAACTCCATGATATGGTCGATCTCTCCTAGGATACAAAGGAGCAAGATGCTCATTGAAATTTAATCAGAATAAATGGAAAAACATTAACCCGTTGCATCTAAACTGTCATGCTTGCTATGACTTTTTGTACAGAAACCAATTGCAGAATATTGTGCAAATTTTGGACCCATGCAAATTTAACCAAGGAAATGAAATTCCCAAGGTTTAGTTGTTTTTGACCATAACTTTACCTAAAGTAGATTGACATACATGTACATGCTTATGCATATGCATACATCTGTGTGTGACCAAACAGCTTAAAACAGGCGTGAGTGTGCATGTCATGACCCGGGCCTAATAGGCTAATTAGCCTATCAACTTTGTTGGACCTAAATTACTGGTCAAAATGCTTAAACTAAAGTGATAGAAGTACACTCATCAGACCCTCATAAGTTAATCTTAGTCTTGCCCACTTCTGATGTGGGACTAATCGGGGTGTTATAATTTTCCCCCGACATCATCGTCAAAGCCCAGCATAGCCCAATAGTGTCTCCACATCGTGATGAGTTCTCTGTCTCTGTCCATGGGTAGTCCTTTCCTACTCGAGCCCCCTTAGCATACCCAAATACTAGGTCGGCTCTGATACCAAATGTCACGACTAGAGCCTAATAGGCTAATTGACCCATCAACTTCGTTTGTCTTAAACCACTGGTCAAAATGCTTAAGTTGAAGTTGATAGTAGTACAATCATCAGACCCTTATAAGCTAATCTTAGTCTTGTCCACTTCCGATGTGGGACTAATCAGGGTGTTACGATCTTCCTTGCTCAAGGGCTTGACATCCTCATTATGACCCAGCATTGCCCAGATCAAACCCTAGCATGGTGCATGTGACGCGTAGCACAGTGGTGGCTCCATGCTGCGATAACTCCTCTTACTCCATCTACGAGTAGCCCTTTCCTACTTGAGCCCCCTACCATGCCTAGACATTAGGTTGGCGTTGATATCAAATGTCACAACTCGGGCCTGATAGGCTAATTGGCCTATCAAGTTCATATGACCTAAATCACTGGTCAAAATGTTTAAACTGAAGTTGATAGTAGTACACTCATTAAACCCTTATAAGCCAATTTTAATCTTGCCCACTTCCGATGTTGGACTGATTAGGGTGTTGTGGTGCATGTATTAATCCTCCTTGAATTAGGTTGTTTAGACAAAAATTACTTAATCCTGTTGCTTTCATAATAGGAATTATTGGATCTTGCAAGGGGGTCTACCTAAAAGTATATTTGATTCAAATGAGTGCAAATCTAGGTCTGTCAAGTTTCATTGACTCCATATCCTCAAATTTTTTTTTCTGTTCTGATATATTTTGCAACTGTTTTTCTCATTTTTGTTTGAATAACAATTTATCCAGATATATTGTATTTGGGACTTATAGATTATATAGGACCCTAATGGGTCAGCTTGAGTGGATGTCTTTAGAAAAGGTATCATATGGTTGGTTATATTTGGGAGAATAATAACTAGTGACTTCTTTTATTATCTAATTGGAGTCCTAAGAGGAGATGAGAAGTGGATCAAGTTGTAATAAATAATGGAGTATCTGCTCATTAGATAACATGGAGTTATGCTGCCAGACCTTAGTCCTATTCTTCTTCCAGTATATCTTACTTCTCTTCCTTCTTTAATCTGCATCTCTTGCTTCTTTCTTGATAAGACAAATGTAGACTGACCAAGAGGCAACCTGCTGGATATGCTTCTATGACAAAATTATAGCAACTACGTGGAACTTCTTTGCATCAAAAATCAAACGAAATCCTTATATGAATCCAAACTGAATTCTGATTTTTCTTGACTTTTACAATCTGTATAAATGGTTATGTTATTCAGTTTGCCGGCAAATCATTTTTTTTGTAAGTTTATAGAGTGGTTATGCTTACCAAAACCGCTAATTTCAATAAGACAACTAAGATTTACGAATGGAACTGTTGATACTATAAGATATAACTCATAGTTTAGTGGATCTAATTCCTTAGACTTGAGGACCGGTGAAATTATGAATTGTGTACATGATGACTCCTCATCAAACTCATTCTAATGCATATAATAGCCTTTGGTCTATATAATAGCTACCTTGATTATGCCTAAAGTTTTTTGTAGGATTTGGTTTGTGTAGTTTTAACTTGGAGCTATCTGATAATTGGAACACAGGTCATGACAACTGGTCAAAGAGTGTCATTTGAATTTTGTGGAACAAACTATATTTTTATGGTGAGTCAAGCTCTGTTAGAGGGTCAAGATGATTCCAAAGGCCTGGACAGAGGAATGATATCCATGGAGACATATTTTGTATTTGAAGCTTCTCCAAACTCGGGCATTAAGGTTCTTTTTTATATCATCTTTATCTCTAATCTTTTAGCAATTTTGTTTTAGAGATAGTTAACACCTATTCTTCTGTATATCTGATATCAACAATTTGCTATGGAAATTATTGATACAGATAATTAATCAGCGTGAAGCTGCTAGTAGCAAAATCTTCCGTCATAAGGAGTTCAACCTTGAGAAGCTGGGAATTGGAGGATTAAGTGTTGAGTTCACAGAAATATTTCGAAGAGCATTTGCTTCTCGAGTTTTCCCTCCTCATGTTGTTAATAAGTAATTTCAACCTAAATTTTCCTCATAGATTCTCGAGTTAGCTATGGAGAACTTGTCAACTCTGGAATCCTTTCTGACTGTTGTGCATTGCAGATTGGGTATTAAACATGTAAAAGGAATGCTGCTTTATGGCCCCCCTGGTACTGGCAAGACACTTATGGCTCGTCAGATTGGGAAGCTGTTGAATGGAAAGGAGCCAAAGGTTTGAACAATTTAATTATATTTTTGGGTTAATTTCTTTATATGTTTAGAACATGTTGATACATCTCTCTGATTCTGTCGACATTATTAGCAAAACTCTTATGACTTCCCTTGCTCAATTAGTTACAGTTAGATTTTGTTGTTAAACTATATTTCAAGTTAATTCTTTATATGCTTAGAACAAATTTGTGCATCTCTTTCTGTTTCTGTTGACATAATTAGTGAAAATTCTGACTTCCCATGTTTAATTAGATACAGTGTTATAATTAGTTAAATGGACCTTTTTATTCTATGAATTCTTTTTTATACATATTAAGTGATATATGAAAACAGTGTACCTTTATCTGTAAATAATTAATAATGATTGTTTAATGAGGTGTAATAGAAAATAGTAGTACTGAATTCAATTTGTTGTGTTGAATATGCTGGATAGTGTTATAGATTCAAAGTAAGTGGAGTCCATCTTTTTAGATACTGATTGGGGTACAGATATATGGTGTGTTTCTATTATCAATTGCATCCAAATAAGAACTTTGATATAATATAATCAGTTATAGATCAAACTTGATAGGACACTGAGTACCTGGCAATTCTCGATGAATAATTCCCAAGATTATGCAGAACAACTTGGATGTTAATATAGATTCTTGTTTCAGGCCATAATATTTGTCATTCTGGATGTACATCCATTGAAAATCTGTCCCTGCTAAATCTGTTCTTTAATACGTTTTGCAGGTCATGTAGGATTCTTTTTAATTCTTGGCATCTATCAAATTAACTTCTTAATAATCGTTGGTTGTGTGTTAGATTTGACCTAAGGCTAGCCAAGTTAAGAGATGTTAGGCATCTCTTTCTAGGCAACAGTACTATCTGTTCCTATAATGCAGGGGCAAGAGATGATTGAGACTGGTGTTTCTTTAGTACTCTTCCTCTCCAAGTAGAGGAAATACTAGAAATGAACTGGATACAGATTGGATTTTGGAAAATTATATATTTATCTAAGTTTTATTAACAAATACAAATAGGGATAGTGGTATTAGATGACAAGGTTTCAAATACTTGTTGGTATGTCACATACTGATTTGTATTTACTGGTCTGACAAACAACTGGTATTGGATCATATGACCTAGTATTGGTCAGTATTAGTTTTTTATTATTTTTATGGTTGGTATTGGCAGTATGAGTCAGTATACCACCCAATACACGAGTATCATAAGTATACCACCCAATACACTAGTATCATACTGGTTCTGTATAATACTGCAGCTGGTATCGGACCAAGATCTAAAACTTGTTAGATTCCTAAATTTTGTAGTTTCTTTGTTTAAAATGAATTTAGATATGGTTGGATATGCTATTATTACAGACTGAAAAATGTTTAGGGTTAATGAGTACAAGCATTTCCATAAATTATACATGTAATTACAAAGATAGCATAAATTGTTTGTTTAAAGTCACTTTGTAAGTTTATCAATGACATGGCTAGTACAGGGACCAGATAGCAGATGAGTAAGGAACAGAAGAATGAGGAAAGAGAACAAAAAGTAAACCTAGAAACAAGGATTTCTTGTACAGCTTACACCAAGTTCTTACCAGTCAATGGATGAGCATGGCATGCCAGCTATGGGTTGAGAGTTCTGAGTGTGCCAACACAGGTGGATGTGAGGAGAAGCTAGAAAAGGAACCAGAGGAAAAGAATGCTTGCTGGTGTTTTGGGCATGCTTAAATGTTCGTGTGGAGCCCTAGAAGTGTCAAGAAACAATGTTTAGTTTGATTGAAACATGTAATTTCAGTCAAATAGGGTAGTTTGCACTTTGCATAGTGGTGTGTCCTCAGACCTGTATGTATAGGCTTGATAACAAAATTTTGCAAAACAGATACTCCTCCGGAAAAACTGATAAAGTAAGCATTTCTTCTTTGATAAAGAATTAAACGTGTCAGATAGCTTAGCTGGCAAACACTTTGACAGTTTATTGCAAGGTCTTGGGCTCGAGTCCCGTCTTCATCACTTATCCTTTACAAAAAAAAAATCTCTCTTAAATTTGATGTATTCTTAAATATTTAGATACTAAGAGATGGATAGAGTTTAACTTATCTTAGTTCTTATCCCCAAATTGTCTTTCATAATGATTTTCGGATATGAGTATGGATATGTGATATAGACACATTTAAAATTGAATTCAGGTCTCATTTTCATCTGTATTTTGAACTCCCCATGTTAATAATGGGAATGGCTAGAAATGGTAATGAAATTAAGGGGCCAAATTTGGGGATGTAGAAGGTCATCTGATAGTTGGGATTTTGTGGCATTGTTATTGTTGTAGAAGGCCATCTAAGTCTGTGGATATTAAACTCGATCATTATTTTAAAAAAGCTTGTCCCTCATTTATATAAGGTGAGAAAAACTATTTAGTATTGCTTATGGATATAAAACCACAAAACTATTTCATGGTTAGTTTTTTTGTTGTTCTTGTTTTACTTGAAAGTATCTGTTAAGTTACCAAAAAGCATTAAGGTTTGTGGTTTCTGTTTCAGTTGGGTTCTTATGATCTTTTTGGTTTTCATGTTTTCAATAGCAATGTTTTGAATACCGTACCATCCCGATATACCAATTAGCTCTCAATATGATACCAAGCTGTCACGAACTTAGCTGGTTTTGCTAAGTCGTGCGACACCCTTGCACATCCGTCTGCAAAGGTCGGCCTCCCCAAAACCTCCTACGGTCCCTTAGGACCTACAAAAGAGAAAACAGGTTAAAGAAAGCATTTCCCACGGGATCCACAAGCAACCAGTTTAACAAATACTATATATAGCTAATATAAATTACAACCATGGACTTTACAAGTTCTGAAAGGTTGCATACAAAGGATCAAGGTCCATTACAGACTGAGGTCCCCGTAAGTGTCCACATGACATAACTCTCATTTACAAGTCGAAAACGGCCGCAAAAGCTAACCAAACGAGGGCTGCCAAGCCTACTACAAGCTTGCAAAAATCGAAAGACATGGAGAAGTATGAGCATTATATCGAACACCTTGTTTATATTTTTGTCTGTGACACTCTCCCCCCACTTATTCCTTCGATGTCCTTGTCGAAGCCATTGTATCTCCTCGCCTTTTGTTGAATCTTCAATCTTCTGCTCTGGCTGCAACACGCCTCTTAGTTCCTAGTTGCTCTCCGTTGCTGAATCTTCAATCTTCAACTCACCAATGACTGACTCTGGTGTGGGGTCGGCTGAGTTGTGCTGAATCGTTATTGATTCTTGTGGATCCTTTTGATAAAAGAAAAGATCTTCTTTGTTTTGCGCCAGTATCTCAAATGTCTCATGCCGATTAAACTGGATGGATGCTTGTTGGAGCTTTAACGAGCATCATCTCGCAGACTTTGAAGTTTTTTAGGTCCTTCATTCACAAAATTGGCCCATCGATTCTTCTTTAACTTAGTTGTCACTTCCAAGTAGGTTCGAATCACTTCTGCTTTCGATTGACATTTTATTGGGAAATGAAGCGGACAATCTACTCTCAGTAGCACCGATCACTATTGTTGAGGATTTGACAACTACTGTCTTCCATTATGTTTTTGAAGGGTCTTTGAACTTGTGTTAAGAAGGCAAATGTTATTTAATTTCACCCATTCTCTTGAGTTAAGAAGGCAAATGTTATTTAATTTCACTCACCTACTTGAGGTAAGAGAATTGGGGTACTCAGTTTCACTTATTCTCTTGAGTTGAGAAAACAAAGGTTACTTGATTTCGCCGGTCTCATTGAGGTTGTACTTCATGCATTGAGCTGGTTACTAGTCTTCGCTAGCTCTTTGCTTACACTTCCGAAGCATCCGAAGTGTTTGCATTCCTTGTATTAAGTTAGCTACTGTGAATCGCATTCTCATTGCCATCGAACTTCCAGAATGCAAGAAGTTTTGCTCGAAAAGAGCAAAGTTTCACCCTAACTTAGAGTAAGTCTTTGATAGTTTTGGTCGCCTCTAAGATTGTACCATCTTCTCCATCATCTTTGTCGTCTACTCCTTTGAGTAGAAAATGTACAACACCACATACTGTCTATTTCGTTCTTTGGTCGAGCATTCCTGCATCAACCCTAAGTCCCCCACTTTCGGCTATCTTTATGAGAAGCCTATCGATACCTGTCTTATGAAGTTCCTTGACCTTCGCCCTTCAGCCTTGTCATGGTACTTAGCGATTGCCTCTGCATTCTCCACCTTCTAGGCCCCTTTCATGACCAACACTCTCCCTCCATGAGAGCAAGGGATTGATGACCCCACAGAAGTCTCGCCTCTGCGGTACCATGGCGTTGCCAAGCCCATGGCCCTACTATCCATTGCCTTGCATCCTTTTTTTCGCGATCGGTAGATCCGTCTCTACGACATCGTGGTATTCCTTCGAGTCCACCTTTCTGACTGACGCTTTTCTTTTTGGGTAGCTGAGCCTCTTTGGACTTGTCGTCGCTTCCTCGCCCCTTTCGACCACCTACTTCAACACTTCTGTGTTATCTGAATAGTTTCCCTTGGTCGATGGAAAGACAGACTGCAACTCTAATGCATGGCCTCCGCCATCTTGTTGTAGGGCTCATGTCGATTCTGTTCTCCTTAGCTTCCTTAGTAGCAATGTTCGCTTGCTAGGCCTTGTCCTATGACTTGTAGGGCTCCCTTAAGCGAATGTGAGCACTGAAGCAGTCCAACTCTCCAATCGCTCCGCTCATAGCTCCGTATGATCAAGCCCCCCCATGGGACTCGCTGGGACTTGAACTCAGAATTCTCTCTCGATGGTACATAGCCCCTATATACTGATGATCAAGGCTTTCATCCGATGTAAGATTTGATGCGCATACACGGAAGACCCACCACTACGGTATCATGACATTCACTCCTTGAATCCATAGCTCTTCCTGTCGTTGTGTTGTTCACCAAAGTGGAGCTCCTAGTAGCTCCTGATCATACCTCCGCATGATTTCATACCTCACGGGACTTCTCCCACGTGTGTTGTATTGCTTCGAACTATTCCACCATGATCTGTTCACCATGTCGCCTCCTTGTGACATCTCCATTGCATTCAAATTTTTGTGTGATGAACTTGGACTACGATCTCTCCATGTGTGGCCTCTGCCAGCACACCGTAAGGCCTCCGCCACATCCAATTATGTTCACTCCTTTGGCAATTCACTTTTGCCCGCTCATTCTCGGGTCACACCCGGACAAAGCATCGTTCTAGGACAGTCCGTTGCCTAGTAGCTATCGAAGTCCCCCTCACTTCGCTAAAATTAGTCCTCTATTGTCTGGATCCTGGGCCTTTATCCTTCACCAGCACAATTTCCGCTATGCACCACTTTCTTTATGATAACCCGAATGGCACCATTGTGGCATATTCTTTAAGAGTACCCGCATCTGCATCCTCTTGCCTCGTGTTAAGGCCTTTTGATCCCAACTTTGCCTCCGCAAGTTGAATCACCTTAGTTCCTCTTGCAAATGCATATCTGAGATAAGGTGCATGTGCCTCGAAGCTCCCTTCGTATTTGACACCATGCAAGATGAGTCTGCCCCATCAGAATGAAGCACCCATGGAACGACATGATCCCGCTCTTGCCTCTACAAGAGTTCATGTTCTTGACCTCTGTCCAAGGAAAGCTCCGTGTCTACGCTCCATGTTCCACCTTCTACGTCGACTCTCTTCATGCGGCTTGGATACTTCACTAAGTTCCACCCAAGTTGCTTCGCTCCTCGATTTGCATTAAGTTGATGGTGGCCCTTCACACACCATTTGACGGGTCAGCCCTCTGTTGAGTTTGATTTCCACATCGACCATAAGTGTGCCTTCGTATGATGTTGCCATGGATTGCTCCCCCACTTGATCTCGTAATGCATCCACCAATGCATTACTTCATTTGAGATCATACAACATATGCAGTCCGCTGTACATGATTCTCCCTCTGGAGAACCAGGACCTATCTCTCCTGGATATCTATCATGTTGGAGCAACTTTCCTCTTTGCATTCTTTCCTTTGGAAGTTTTGGAGACCACTATTCCCTTGGACTACTCCGTCTTACTGAACAATCTGTGCATTGATCTGCCTCCGCAAATGTGCTTGCTAGATTGCGACTCTTCGCCAATATAGCCCCCGTTGCACCCTTTAAGGCCTAGCAACGTGCTGAACTTGTTGTACACTTCAGCCTCTTATGGACGTATCCTTTCCATGCTGAGGAAAAGTTCCAATGCTCCATGGTGCCGAGTTCCGGTCACATTGGGATGGTCACGAGCACTCTATCGTTCGTATACAAGCCCTTTTATGAATATCGAATTCTTCGAGTTAGCAATTCCCCTCACCTCCGTGAGCTCTGCACAACTCTTTCGGTCGTTGCGCAACACATCCCACCTTACATGGTCTCATCTTTTACCAAGCGCCCCGCTTGCCTTGAGCACTATCCAGTTTGGTTGCCAACGTCGATCCGTATTTCGAACTCAGCTATCCCAACCTTTGTGTGCTACGCATTCTTTTTAGCTTGCTTGTCCTCATGGTGCCTCTCGCGGAAAGGGTTGGCCATTCCTCTAAATGCTAATCATGGATGCCCGCTCCTCTGAACGACTCCTTTCCCTACTCTCCATGTTCGTTCTCTCAAACGATCGCGCATGCTGGCTGCCTTCCATGTAGCCCAGCTAGGTCCCCCAAATTTGCATGGCAAGTGTTTTTGCATGTGCTTGTCTCGCTCTGATACCATCTGTCACGAACTTAGCTGGTTTTGCCTAAGTTGTGCGGCACCCTTGCATGTCCGTCCGTAAAGGTCAGCCTCCCCGAAACCTCCTACGGTCCCTTAGGACCTACAAAAGAGAAAACAGGTTAAAGAAAACATTTATCACAGGATCCACAAGCAACCACTTTAGCAAACACTTTATATAGCCAATACAAATTATAACCATGGACTTTACAAGTTCTGAATGGTTGTACACAAAGGATTAAAGTCTATTATAGATCGAGATCCCCACAAGTGTGCACATGACACAACTCCCATTTACAAGCCAAAAACGGCTATAAAAGCTAACCAAATGAGGGTTGCCAAGCCTACTGCAAGCTCGCTACTTGTTGTACAAAACATGTACAAAAATCGAAAGACACGGACAAGCATGAACATTACATCGAACACCTTGTTTATATTTTTGTCCGTGACAGAGCGGTACCGTATGGCATTGCAAACCTTGTTCAATCGTATTGTGGCAAATATATGTTATTTTAAATAAAATGTTCAATACATTTTTTGTGCATGATTTATGTCATTGCTTGAGTCGTGAAGTCTAGCATTTGTAGTATAATGACTTTACTCATGAAGTTCAGATCTAAAATCAATTTATTATACACAGAGAGAAAATCCAATTAAGCAAAAAAAAATTGACTGAGTGAACTAAATTTGTAAGAATGGGTTCTGAGGCTTGAAATATCCTAAATCTGTACAAGAGGAAAAGATTAAATTGCTTATTAGACTTAAGTGTCTTTCACATCATATAAACACCAAAGTAAGCAATGAAGCTGAAATTCTCGTTAAGGGTGAGCCACATGCTGCTTGAAATCCTTCAGATCTAAACATCAGTTAGAAGATCTTCCACTTATGAAGTCTTGATGTGATTTTCATTATCTAATAAACAAAAAAATGATAGTAAAGGATAAAAAGTTTGATCCAAACTCAGATGAGTTTAAGTGAGAAGTATAACTTGATAATCAAAAGATTAACAGATCTATTTTCAAATATTGTTGCTTGGTGTTGTTCAATTAAGTTTCTTTACATCCAACATTCTCATTAAGAAAACAATAATCAGCATATGGTTCTCTAGTTTTATTGCAATTACAAGTCCATCGTCCAACAATCTATAACTTATTTTAGTCGGTGATCTCTTACTGATAAACTTAAGCTTCTTAAGGATGAAATTTTTCTTTAAAATTCAGATTGTTAATGGCCCTGAAGTCTTAAGCAAATATGTTGGAGAAACAGAGAAAAATGTGAGAGACCTTTTTGCTGATGCTGAGAATGACCAGAGAACTCAAGGTATACGACTTTCACTTATTTGATTGAGTGTCATATCTATGATGTGGTTTGATGTCTCTCCAGAACTTCATGTATTTGATTGTTTCCAGGTGATCAGAGTGATTTACATGTCATCATATTTGATGAAATTGACGCCATCTGCAAGGTAGATACATTCTAGTAATTGTCTTATCGAAAAATACAACTTCTTGATCACTTGCAAAGCTTCATATCTGACATGATCAAAATTTATATTACTGAACTTTTGCAATTTCAGTTGTTATCTTCTTTAGTAGCTTCTTGTTAGACATCTTTGCCACAATCTGACTCATCTAGTGCTGTTGTTGATGTTTAAAACCATTCAAAATGATTTTTTAATTCATATAATGGTCCAGTAACGTGCTTAATTTTTCTGGTTGTGGTAAAAAACTATCTACATTACATCAACTTGTTGGATCTTCTTGTGGGCCTGTGGCCATATCTTATTCAGGGAAAACCTAAGGTGTAATTAACTATACAGTTGTGACTCAGGGGAACCTTTCCCATTATAGTCCATCTGATATAAATAATTGGAAATGCTGATCGCAGGAGTTGATATAACTAGCTCCTAGAGAAGACCTTAGTGTGTCTTGAGCCTTATTGATAAACTTGCTTTATATAAAATTGAATCAGAACGTTTATTTTTTTGAAGTAACTTTGTTACTTATTTTTCAAATATTGTAACTGCAGTCAAGAGGGTCCACTAGGGATGGTACCGGAGTTCATGACAGCATTGTCAACCAGCTCCTCACAAAGGTAAAATTTTCCAAGGGTTATGTATCCAACAGCTCAGGGCTGAATGCTAACAGAGTGTTTTTGCATTCTAGATAGACGGTGTTGAGTCATTAAACAATGTATTGCTTATCGGAATGACCAATAGGATGGATTTACTGGATGAAGCCTTGCTAAGGTCTGTTCTTCAGCTTGCAGTTGCTTGATTTTTAGAATATTTTTGAAATTTTATTGCCTTTACTTACTGGCACCGCTGTGCAGTTTATTTTGGTATATGATAATCAGATTCTATACTCATCATTTGATGTGTCCTCTTTGTAGACCTGGACGCTTGGAGGTTCATGTTGAAATCAATCTCCCTGATGAGAATGGGCGTTTCCAAATTCTTCAAATACATACTAATAAAATGAAAGAAAATTCTTTTCTTGCACCTGATGTTAGCCTTCAAGAACTTGGTATGTACTTCTCATTTTGCCTTTTGGTTTCTATATGCTTGGAGTCAGTCCTTGCTACCTGAATTTTTCTTCTTTAAAACAATATGACATAAGTTGTTTTTGGATTATTTATGGAACATTTTGATTTTTTTTAAAGAATTGGATTTTAGAAAATTGTTATTTAACTAATAATAATATGATAATACTGTTGACATTATGGTGTCCTTTTCTGACATTTAAAAGTTTTCCTTCTATTGAATAAGGATAAGTTGGTTGCTAGAAGAATTGAGTCCTTATCAACAATCATACAGATTCATATGTATCAGTTGAGTAGATCCACAGGGATCCTTGGATCAGAGATTGTCTCATTGGGTAGAGACAACTGCTTATTATTTTTCAGAAATTTAGCTTACAAGTTGGATCCTTATTTACCTTTTATCTACAAGATTAGGTGTAGCTTGAATGAGGGTTAAATTGTGGTTATAGGCTTTGCTATGGTAATTTTTTCAGCACATTGGAAATGTATACAGTGGTCATTCATCTAGAGTATAAGTTCTATAATACAAAAGTATAGTTGCTGCAAGGATTGACATACCGGTCTGTACCGGTACCGGGCGGTACGCACAGTGTGTATCGCCTCGAACTCTCTCCCGCGTGGGGAGAAAAATCACCCGCGGGCGGCGGCGACGGCGCTCGGGCAGCACAGACGGGGACGGCTCGCGGGCGACCCTCGGGCGGAGTCGCCGCTAGGGCGGCTCGAGGTACTTCTCCTCCTCTTCTTCTTCTTCTTCTTCTTTTCCTCTTCTACTTTCCTTTTTCTTCCTCGATTGATCGCCGACGGTCGATTTCTCCTTAAATCGACCGCAGACGGCGGAAATCAACCATCGATGGCGGAAATCGACCGTCGACAGCCGATCTTAGCGGTACCCGCCTGGTAGCAGCCGGTCCGTGTACCGATCAGCTGCCGGACCGGTATGTACCAGGCGGTACGAGTCTTATCGCTCGGTAAGGAAAACCTTGATTTGCTGTACTGTGGTTGAAAAGTAGTCCAATTTGTCATCTGCAAAGCTCTCACAACTCTCAGTTCTGGGGTTTTATATTATTTATCATATAACCTTCCAATCTGGACACAGTCATACCCCTCCAAAGCTTATCTTCCTCAGCACCACATTGACCTAGCAGCTGTCTCGATCCATCCCAAACAACTTCCATGATTTTGTAGTCCTGGGACATCTTTTCTTCATTCCTCTTTTTAGCTGTGCAAACCATCATCTTATACCACCTGAGCTGCTTCCTCTTACATATCAGAATGCTTTCTTTGAATCCCTTTGCCTGCTTCCTACTAGTGTTCTGCCGTTGTTGATACTCCTTCCACTGTTCAGCCTTTTTTGCCATCACTGTACATCCAAAATGAAACTTGCTGGCCCTTCACCATCATGTTTTAACAATACATGAAAATAATTCAATATTAGATTTTAAGATGAGATGCAGTAGAAAAGGGGTTCCTTTGCTTAACATGTCGTGTAATCCTTCACGTCAACAATATTCGTGGTAATTAAGTTTTATGAGGGTCTTTAAGTTGGTGAGGATGTTTTCTGTGATGTGTGTAACCTAAATGGAACAGCATGCTGAAACACTTGTGCTGTGTTTCTTTTAGTGCTTAACCATAGCACCGTAATTATTGGAGCGGGAAGTGTTACTGGCAGAGTGCAGATGTAATTAGATTGGAAAATATATGATTCAAAATGTAATTATTGACAAGGGAGTGTGTGAATCATAGTATCAAGAAAACATAGGGTGTGAATGAATTTTTTTTTTAAATTTTATGCTTAGTAAATTGCATAGTTTTTCTTTTTGCTCTTCACCTTTAGCAGTTAAGTGCCTTTAGCTTGAAGTTATATGTATATAATTAATTGGAGGCAAACCTCTGTATACACTTTCTTTAGATTTAGATACTCTGAAATTGCACCGTTCTTTTCCTTTGTGTTTTCCATCAAATAGGATAATTTTGATGATTGATAAACAAGCATACACTGTCAGATCTTCTGAACGAATGAATGATGTTATTGTTACAGCAAATATTTTGTTGCTAATGGAATTTTTCATGTCTAAATGCAGCTGCACGTACAAAAAACTTCAGTGGAGCTGAACTGGAAGGTGTCGTGAAAAGTGCAGTCTCATTTGCCTTGAATCGACAAATAAGCATGGATGATTTAACCAAGCCTTTAGATGAGGAGAGCATAAAAGTTACCATGGATGATTTCCTGCATGCTCTTCAAGAGATTATCCCTGCATTTGGTGCATCCACAGATGATCTTGAACGATGCAGGTATGATCAAGTTCGCATTGTATTTTCGTTAAAGCTGACACACAGTCCTTACAATAAGGTTATTTCTATCTTATTATTACTTCATGGTATCAGAAAGCATACATCCATCAAACTATTTTGTTTTTCAAGTAGTTTCCAATTTGAGTGGGGAATTTGTGTTGCCTACTCATGGTTTGAATCTAGAATGTATATACTAGATATTTTTGCATGCCAGATAATGGTCTAGAACTTCAGAAAGAGTGGAAGTACTCGAGGCTTAAAGACAGTAGAAACTACCAGTGAATGCTGCCCTATGTGTTGATAAGTCGTCTCTAATGATTTTAAGTAGTGACTTTGTTCTTTAAAGTGTACCATGTGCTAGTTGCCCTGCAACTAAGTGCATGCTTACTTTAATACTAGGTCTGTCAAAGTAGTTATTGTTAAAAGGAATATATTTTTGACAACTCTAGCACACATTCCAAAAGGAACAAATTGGATTATTATGTCAAGGACCATTGTCAAATCAAATTCACAAGTTCTCTTCCCATACTATCTTCCATGAGCATATCTTAAAGACGTTGTGCTTGTGTACCTTTTCTGCTTTACTTTCTGATTGTTTTGGCTTTTCTTATTGTGTTGCTGTGTAAACCTTAAATCTTTAATTGGATACTGCACCTGATTTAATGGTGGGGATCAGCCCCTCTGTAATTCTCAAAATGAGAATTATTACTTTCTAGATGCTAAACTTCTTTTTTGCTTCTATTCTTACTAGTGCTATTTTGCTTTGCCGGATGATAGATTGAAATCTTCTTTTGCTCCTTAGTCAGTTCCGAGTTGTCACTGATAAATATGAAAACAACGTCACTTCAGAAACAAAATTGCAAGAGCTTCCTGAGCTGTTAAAGACTATTGTCATGTTTCTTGACCACTTTGAAGAATTGATTCATATCAAAATGATGTTTCTGATACTTTTTATAGGATGACTGTTCATGTATTTTCCTGGCTTGTTTTTGCTTTTTGTTCATCTGTTAAGACATCAATTCGTCTCCATTTTCTCTTGTTAATGGAATGTTAATTCAGTATGTAAATGGCATACAGGCTTAATAAAATTGTTGACTGTGGTAAGAGACACATGCTCATCCGTGATAGAGCTATGCTTCTTGTGGAGCAAGTTAAAGTAAGCCAGGGTAGCCCACTTGTTACATGCCTTTTGGAAGGTCCAAGTGGCAGGTAAGTCTACAAAACCTGTTTCCTAAAACAATAAATCTGACTGCTTGGTAGATTATATTTATAATAATTCTTTGATATCAGTGGCAAAACTGCAATGGCAGCCACTATTGGTATTGAAAGCGACTTCCCATTTGTCAAAATTGTAAGTTCTCATATTTCTGATGATGACAGAACCTTGGTGGATACTTCATTCTAATGATCAGCAACTGTTGTGATATAGATATCTGCAGAAACAATGATTGGTCTCAGTGAAGGAAGCAAATGTGCACGAATTGTCAAGGTTTGTTAGTCTTAGCTTATTATCTACCTTGCTAAAAGTTTTCAAGTAATCAAATTCTTATCTGACATTTGATCTGTATATTCTTCTAAATTTGCTCAAATTATATCTTTGTTGGACATCGCTGAGAATAAATAAGTTATTATTGCGCTGAGTCTTTGAGAACTTATCTTTCAAGCCTAGTCACTAGCAGCTGCCACCTGAACTACTTAGTTATAATTTTTTCTCGAGTACCGTAACTAAGTCTTGCCTACTGCAGGTTTTTGAGGATGCTTATAAATCACAATTAAGCATCATAATTCTTGATGATATTGAGAGGTAAATGCTAACTCATTCTAATTTCTCTTTACTCTAGATTTCTCATAGCATTTGAGCACACTGCACATTGCTCCTAAAAGGAGTGTTTTATAAAATAACTGATTCTTGACTAACCTTTATTCACAGTACAGAAAGTAGCCCTGTCTAAAAAGGCTTGTTCTCTTGGTTTGCATCCATATTCTGGTTAATCTATTGTGGCTTCTCAATTTTTTATTGTGCAATGCTTCAGGTTATTAGAGTATGTAGCTATTGGACCACGGTTTTCAAATTTGATTTCACAGACATTAATGGTCCTTCTGAAGCGGCTTCCTCCAAAGGTTCTCCTCTGTTACTCTGTATAAATTGCTCCTTAAACTCACTTAGTAGCAAAATGAATGATAAGGAAGAAAGAAACCTAAGATATATATGTTAGATGACACATAATTGTATAAATATTAGTGACCTCTGTGTTATCTCCTTTATATATATTTTTTTGACCCAGAATTGCTCATTGTTTTTGCTAAGTGACCTACATGTGTTATGTGTCTCTTTAGAAATTACTTCACATGCTGAATAGTATTGATTGTTTTACATCTTATGATGTCTTATTAATCTTCAGGGTAAGAACATGCTGGTTATTGGAACAACAAGCGAGGTGGGCTTTCTGGAGTCGCTCGGTATATGTGATGCATTCTCTGTCACGTATCATGTTCCAAAATTGAACAGGGAAGATGCAAAGAAGGTAAGCATTGTGCTGTTAAGATTATTTGTTTCTTGTTTATATAGTTGAACTTCTAATGTGCTTGAAGGCGAGGTTGTGAATTCCTCTTAATCATTTGTTACAAGAATGGTTCTGAAGTTAAAAATTAACAGATGCACTAGTTACATACTTAAATCGTGGAACGAGTAGTAGGATAAATGTGCCTCTTGCCTAGTGGCTTCAGAATTCAAGTCTTTTTGAGAAACTTACAACATATGATTTGTGCTTTGATGAAAATCTAGGACTGAAATAAATTAGGAGCAAAAATTTTTGATGGGACCAAAGTACTTAATTTCTACTATGACTTTCCAAATGTGCCAAATGCCAAAGATGGTTCACTTTTTGCCCTTCCTGAGTGAGAACTGTGAATATTTATTACGGGGCCAAATTATTTATAACCTGTACAAACCTTTCTGCAGGTGCTGCAAGGGCTCAATGTATTTGCTGAACATGATCTTGACTTTGCAGTTCAAGAACTGAATGATGTAAGTAACCATTGTAAAAATGAAATTTTCTCTCTGCATCTTCTCCAGTCTCTCTTGGATAATGGTTATGCTGAGTTATATTGCAGATTAGCTATCCCTATGGCAACATTTTACCTGCTCATAATTGAAATTGTTGATCTTGTTGTACCTATGGAATGTTTCAGATTTCAATCAAGAAGTTGTATATGCTCGTGGAGATGGCTGCACAAGGCCCCTATGGAAAAAGTGCGGATGCTATTCGTTCCGGAAAAGAGAAGATTGATCTGAATCATTTCTTTGATATCTTGCGGGACATTTCTTGAGACCACTATTGAGTTGAACAGGATCACAGACGCATGAGCTAACCAAAATATTTGTGTTTGGTTTTTTCGGAGTTGGTTTTCCTTCTTTATTTTGCCCCTTTATTTCTTTTTCCAGGATGGATGGAACTTTTTCATAGTCAGCTATGTTGGTGGTCTTTGTTTTCGGTTGTGCTTTCGGTGTCATCACCAACGTGATATATTTCTTGAGGCGTAATGAGATGGTTGCAATCTATGTATTCTAGATTATTATTATTATTATTTTGTTTGTTTCTAGTGGTTGGGCATGAACGTTATTTTACAGATTTGTGTGGTTGGGTTCGCATGTGCAGGTCGAAGAGTTTGTAGACAGAGCTAAAACTTCACTTAGTTCCTCATGAGTTTATTATATAAATGAACAATCAAGTTGATCAGAATTGTCAATACAAACTGAACTCTTCCACCGGAAGAGGCGGGTTATTATTTAGACAAATAATAAAAAAACTTGTAGTGATCATAATGTCATACATACAAAGGGTGGTTATGGTGGGATGCGTTCCAGCAGCGGTGTGTACCACACAAAGGTGATAGGAAGGACTTTTCGCCAACGAGTTTCTAGTCTCAAATAAGAAACCCTATATTATTCACACACACAAAAGATCAAAAGCCAACGAGTTTCTAGTCTCAAATAAGAAACCCTATATTATTCACACACAAAAGATCAAAAGGAGCGACCGACATAGCAATCAACTTTGTTTGTGTGACATGTTTCGATCGAAATGCATGCCCACAAAGCTAGTTTGAAGACATTCTCACTGAACGCATTCCGAACAACAACCACAAACCTAATGGACGATTATTATTTGTAAAAAAATAAAGGATTAACTGACCAGCCCTATCCTTGAGCCTCCTCGGATATCTTACTCCTCGATCGTCTCCTCGGATATCTTACTCCTCGATCGCCTGACTCCTTAGGTCGATCTCTTGTTAATTAGGTTAGGATGACCTCCTTGAATTCGTCCAACAATATTAGGTTTGTTCCTTATGTTAGATTGGGAGGAACGAGTTTGCAAAGCTTAGAGGCTAGTACCTCGGGGTTATCGTTGGGGGATCCATCCCCGATAAGTGCCAAGGCCCTAAGGGATCTAAAGGTCATGAAAACATGTATGAATTTGATTCGGTTATGACCGAGGGGTCACTTGGCACAATCCGAAAGCGTTATAGCATCGTAGTATGCGTTGTGTGCTCTGTTGCCCGAGTAGTGACCTTACAACTCCGGCTCCTCCGAGCTGATCATCTCGATTGATGCCCTAGAAGTAAGTCTTTGCTTCTCCGTCCACCCCATTATCGAGGAGTGCATCGGGTGGTGGAGAATTTCTCCGAGTTAGGTAGCGCCCAACTCGTGGCGCTACGTAGTCGTATTCCTTAGGGAATGTCATGGGGTGGGTATTATCTCATCTTGTAACTTGTTCATGACATGCCTTTGCCTTTATAAGAGTTGGGGAGCTACTACTTGATCGCCCGAGTTGTGTTTAAAGTCGGTGCGGCCCCGACCAATAATAAGGGTTGGAAGACCAAATATTGTTTTGTTAGCGGCCTGAGTTGAGGGTTTAGACTTGACTGGTCAGTCCATCTGATCAGTAATGTTCCCCTTACCTATCTGAGGAGGAGTCCACCCCAGTTGGAAGACTAAAGAGGATTTTTTCTTTTTCCCGGACGATTCGGCATATGACCGAGGTGTGGCTGGTCAAGGCGAGTCTTAGTCCCGCTCTTCAGGGTACATTTTACTTCTAATAGTGGCTATTGTCTAAATTTTGATGTTGTAAGCGTTCTAACCTATTGGTTGAGGCACAGGCATGATGGATTTGTCATTTCTTCATGGCATGCCGAAGATGTTTGTCAGGAAATATGCCCCGAGAAGTTAGCACTACAATAAGAAGACTCCGCCCAAGTACAACAAGTCAAGATAGCCGTGGGGAAGCATAAGTCCTAGCGCGACGAAGGAAGTTCTCATGTGTTATCAAGAGATAAGGAGCCGATCGCATTGAACGAAGAGCCCATGCCCTTGCTTATCGCTTACCGAAGTCAATGAAAGAGTTCTGCAGGATGATGATCCGCAAAAGAAGATGAGGGGTACTGCACCCTATAGATGATCAACCTACCTCCAAGAGTCTCGGACTCCAGAATGGGAGCCCAATGGGAAAACCTAAAAATTTCGGCACGTGTTAGGGACGACACTCAAGCAGCGTCAGGATTCGAGAGGGGAGTCTTGCATCCTCAATTGGCAAAGGAGTTGTACGTGCTCCCATCAAAGGTGCTTATGGCACATGCCAGAAAGCATATTGATTTTGTAAGTTCTGTCTTCGCTCCTCGGCCCTGGTTTCCTTTCTTGAGCATATGGTCTAACTGCTTCCATGCTTCTTTACAAGGAGTCGGTCGGGTTTAGGTGGGGGCTACGATGAATGGGTCAGGTCTCGTATGAGTATGGGTATCGCTGACCCAATTTTAGGCTCGGTACCCAGACTTGGAAGTTGATAATGACCCATTCACAATATGACTCGAGGATGATTCGGTGACGATGAATACTCAACAACCCTTCGACGACTTGGTCCCACTCGTGTCCTCACTTCATACTTTTCACTTTCTCACTTTGTAAGTTGGGCAACATCTTGTAACTCGACTACCTGACCGTTTTTAGTAGCATGGAAGGAGGCCGTGGTGTTGTCAACCGCGATGAAGGTCTGACGACGGTTGATTTTGGCGGTGATGTTAGCCTGGCTGAGAAGGAGCAGATGGTTTTGCTGGAGTCGCAAGTTCGATAGTGTAGCAGGAGGAGATAGAGGAAGGAGGGTGCAGGCATGGTAGGAAGCTAGTGCGGCACTGGCAGGAGCAGCAGAATGGGTGGGCAGAAGCTATCGTTAAACAGCGAAAGAGAGAATGGAGGCAGAAGCTAAGATCGTTTTGAAGCTAAGAGCTCGGCAGAGGATGCTTCAAGACCCAACCTCTTTGTTGGAATTCAATAGATGCAACGACCGAGAGAGGTCGTGGTTGCTATGGAGAGGGGGAGGGGGATCAGTCACCTAAGGAAGAGGTGGGGAAGCCAACTGCCGTGGAAGAAGACATCGATGCTGCCGCCTAGAGGAGGGGAGAAAGGGGTTGCGATAAGGGATGATGACGCAACTATGTAGCAGTGGTAGAGGAGGCAACGACATCGATGTTTGGGGTGGTTGAGGCTGTAGCAGCGTATGGCCAGCAGTGGAGACGAAAGAGACTTCTTTCTCTTTACCGAGAGAAGAGGACGTCATTGAGAATTTCCTATCATTGTATAGCGAAAAAAGAAGAGTTAATCTCTCTTAGAGAGAGAGAGAGAGGTTGATATGACAGTGAGAAAGAAAAGCTTAATTAAATTAATTGATTCATCATCTAGGGAAGATAAAAATCTGTCGACAAATGAATCCCAATTTGTTGGACGTTACTTATTAGGTCCTGTTCTATAATCTGGTTCGATCTTGTAGTCCAAATAATCCCGTACCATGACATATTTGGTATAGTAGTAATTAGTGAAAAAAAAATACTTGTACAAATCAATGAAGTGACACCATCTCCAATAGTCCAAAAATACAAACCGTTGGAATATTCTGAACCTATCTTTATTTATCTGGTACAGTAATAATTAGAGAAAGGGATTACAATAAGAGATGATGACGCGACTATGTAGCAGCGGTAGAGGAGACAACGGCGTTGATGTTTGGGGTGGCTTTGACTTTTTCAATCTTTATTTATCTTTACTAACCGGTGCTTCTCATTTGCAATCAAACCCAACAGCGTGCAGCTCCACACTTTGCATTTGCCATCATGCTCGGTAGTCGTTGGGGCATCTCGACCGCCTCGTCAAAATAGCTGATGAAATGACACCAAGAAAAGGTCAGGAGTTAAGTTTCTCATTTCTTAGCTTATATGAGCAAGAAGAAGATTCATCAAAAGGTTTTATGTGTCATACATTGTTCCCTTGGCAATCTTGAAACAGATTAAGATTCATCTAAAGAATGGAATTCATGCACTCCTAAAAACTTTCAGGTAACAATTTAATCATGTGTTCTGTTTATTAGGTTTGGGCATCATTCTTCAATTTTAAAAATTATACTAAATTACCACATGGAGGTAATGCTTGAACATTTGCTAGTGATTTATTTGCCAATGTTGTTTTATGTTCCAAAAATAAGGATGACAAGTAATCACTTAGCTTTAAATATTTTTAATTATACTTATAAAAATATATAATGGTCATTACTAATTTCCTACTGGAAATTGATAAAAGTAAAATTTTCCTAACCATACGACCATCAGCCCCACCCCCTGTCGAAACTAGTAACCAAATGACCTCCTTCTCAAGTCCTATGGCTTTGACATGTTATTTTTAATTCTTGCTGAACAAGTTGCTAGCAAAAAGATCTTCCTAACCACCTACCTTCATGACATATATAATGCTTGTTTTGACACACAAATAAGGTTGATCGAACCTTTTTTATGAATAATAATCATCCTCTTTAGGTCACAAGAACCTGTTGTTGGTGATGTTAATGATAAGGTTTTCCAACCTCCTCCTAGGCATAACATTTGTACTTGAACGAGTCACTCAAATAAAGTTGATTGTCTTTATTAGCTTGTTTATTTATTTTTTTTTGCATAAATAATAACCACCCAAAGTTGTTCTTAACCAAAGAAAACTGTGTACACATCACATCTGAGCACACATTTTTGTTTGAACGTGTCACACAAATAAAGTTGATCGAATTTGTCGACCAACCCCTTGTTAATATGTTCTAGCAAAAAGGTCTTTCTATCACCTTAGCTTGAATCAATCATGGAAATAAAGTTGATCAGTTTTTTTGTGACATTTTTTTTGTTAATCTTTATTTTTTGTGTAATTAATAATTACCCTTTGAGTTTCCTGTCTTCCTACTACCTTTTATTTTTGTTGATGAACGCATTACACATATAAAGTTTGTCAGTCAATCATTTAATTTTCTTACAAATAATAACCGTCCAAGGATCAGAGAATGTCTTCAAACTTGCAAGCTAAATTTCTAAAAAATATTAAGCAGTTATCTCTTCCCAATGAGACAATCTATGATCCGATGATCCTTTTGTATCTACTCAACTGATACATATGAATATGTACGATCGTTCTGAAGGACTCAATTCTTCTAGCAACCAACTTATCCAAGGAAAATTTTTAAATGTCAGAAAAGGTTATAATGTCAAGAACTTGATATATAATTCTTATTTTGCTTTTATTTCTATATGCTTGGATTCAGTCCTTACTACTTGAATTTTTCTTCTTTAAAACAGTATGACATAAGTTGTTTTTGGATCATTCATGAAACATTTCATTTTTTTTAAAGAATTGGATTTTAGAAAATTATTATTTAACTAATAATAATATGATAATACTGTTGACATTAAGGTGTCCGTTTCTAACTAATAAAATAATAAGAATAAATTGGTTGCTAGAAGAATTGAGTCCTTCAAAATAAATATATATTCATATGTAAGTTGAGTAGATCCACAATGATCGTTGGATCAGAGACAATGAAATATGTACTCTTATTTTTCATAAATTTAGCATATGGATCCTTATTTATATTCTACCATTCACTAACAAAAATTAATAAAGAAGGTGGTAGGAAGACAAGAAACTCAAAGGGTGATTATTAATTATATGAAAAAAATTATTAACAAAAAAGGGTCACCAAATAAAATCAATCAACTTTATTTCCGTGATGCATTTAAGCTAAGGTGATAGGAAGATCTTTTTGTCAGAACATATCAACGAGGGGTTAGCAACAAACCTGATCAATTTTTTTTCGTTACATATTTGGACAAAAATATGTGCCTAGATGTGATGGGCACATAGTTTGCTTTTGTTATAGATAAAAATATAAACAAGATGTTCGATATAATGTTAATGTTATCAATATTCTTTGGTTTTTTTACATGCTTTATACAGCAAGTAGCGAGCTTGCAATAGGCTTATTAGCCATAGTTTGATTAGGTTTTATGGTCAGTTTCACCTTTTAAATGAGAGTCATATCATATGGACACTTGTGGGGACTTCAGTTTGTAATGGACTTTGATCTTTTATGTGCAACCGTTCTAAAATCACATGGTTGTTATTTGTATTGGCTATATAAAGTATTTTCTAAAGTGGTTGCTTGTAAATCTCGTGAAAAATATTTTTTCTAACCCATTTTCTCTTTTGTAGGTTCTAAAGGACCCTAGAAGGCTTCGGGGAGGTTGACTTTTACGGACAGACACGCAAGGGTGCCGCACGAACTTAGGCAAAACCAGCTAAGTCTATGACAATATGGTTTTAGAGCGGGACAAACACATATAGAAATACATGTCATGCAAATGTGGGAGACCTAGCTAGGTTGCGTGGAGGGCAGCCAACACGCACGATCGTTTGGGAGAAATGGACATGGAGATATAGGAAAAAGAGTTGCTTAAAGGAGTAGGCATCCATGATTAGCATTTAGAGGAATGACCAACCCTTTGCGTGAGAGGCACCACGAGTACAAGCAAGCTAGAAAAGAACGCATAGCGCATAAAGGTTGGGATGATTGAGTTCGAGCTATGACTTGACATTGGCAACCAAATTTAATAGTACTCAAGGCAAGCAGGGCGCTTGGTAAGAGATGAGACCATACAAAGTGAGATGTGTTGTGAAATGACTGAAAGAGTTGTGCAAAGCTCACAAAGGTGAGGGGAATTGCTAACTCGAAGAATTCGGTACTCATGCAAGGGCTTGTATGAGAACGATTGAGTGTTCATGGCCATCTCAAAGAGATTGGAACTTAGCGCCATAGAGCATTAAAACTTTCTCTTCGGCATAAAAAGGATACATCCGTACGTGACTGAAGTATGCAATAAGTTCAGCACATTGCTAGGCCTTGAAGGGTGCAACAAGGGCTGTATTGGCGAAGAGTCATAATCTAATAAGTGCAAATTATTCAGTAAGACAGAGTAGTCCAAGGGGATGGTGGTTTCCGAAACTTCTAGAAGGAAGAATGCAAAGAGGAAAATTACTCTAATATGACAGATATCTATGAGGGATAGGTCCTGATTCTCCAGAGGGAGAATCATATATAACGAACTGCACATGTTTTGGAAGAGTACCTTAGACAATATTTTTACAAAGCTCAATGAACCGAGCGAGTATCGAGAAGTCATTTCATAATCTCGAATAAAGTAATACATTGGTGGATGCATTGTAAGATCAAGTGGGGAAGCAACCATGGCAATATCATACGAAGGCACACTTAGAGTCAATGTGAAAATCAGACTTAACTTAGGGCTGACCCATGGAATGGTAGGCGAGGGCCACCATCAATTTAATGTAAATCAAGAGGCAGAGCAACTTGGGTGGAACTTGGTGAAATATCGAAGTTGCATGAAGGGAGTCGACGTAGAAGATAAAACATGGAGCGGAGGCACGGAGCTTTCCTTGGACAAAGGCCAAGGACATGAGCTCTTGTAGAGTCAAGAATGAGATCATGTTGTTCCATAGGTTTGGGGCGGACTCATCTTGTATGGTGCCAAACATGAAGGGAGCTTCGAGACACATGCACATTATCTCAAAGATGCATATGATGGAGGAACTAAGGTGATTCAACTTGTGGAGGTAAAGTTATTATTAGAAGGCCCTAGCATGGGATAAGATGATGCAAAGATGAGTACTCTTAAAGAATATGCCACAGTGCTGTCATTCAGGTTGTCATGAAGAAAGCGGTGCGTACAAGAGATTGAGCTAGTGGGGGATAGAGACCTAGAATCCAAACAATAATGCACCAATTTCAGTGAAGTCGGTGGACTTTGAGAGTTGCTAGACGATGGACTGTCCTAGAGCGATGCTTCGTCCGAGTGTGACCTAAGAATGGGTGGACGAAGGTAAATTGTCAAAAAGAAATGAACACAATCGGAGGTGGCAGAGGCTCTACGTTGTACTGATAGAGGCTACACATGGAGAAATCATAGTCTAAACATATCACACAAGAATCTTATTGTAATAGAGATGTCATCAGGAGGCGACATAGTGTAGCGGATCATGGTGAAATGGTTTGAGGCAATACAACACACGCGGGAGATGTCCTGTAAGGGATGTGATCATGCAAAGGTATGATCAGGAGCTACTAGGACCTCCACTTTAGTGAACAACACAATGGCAAGAAGAGCTATGGATTCAAGGAGTGAATGTCATGGTACCGTAGAGGTGGGTCTTTCGTATGTGCGTATCGAATCTTCTATCATATGAAATCCTTGGTCATCAGCATATAGGGGTTGTGTACCATCGAGGGAGAATTCAGTTTACAAGTACCAGTGAGTCCCATAAGGGGGAGGGGGGACTTGATCATACAGAGGTGTGATCGGAGTGGCTGGAGAGTTGGATTGCTTCAATGCTCACATTCGCTTAAGAGAGTCCGACAAGTCAGAGGACAAGGTTGAATAAGTGAAATTGCTACCAAGGAAGCTAAGGAGAATAAAATTGGTGCAAGCCCTACAACAAGATGGCGGAGGCCATACATAGGAGTTGCAGTCTGTCTTTCCCTGGACAAAGGGAATTGCTCAAAGAACACAAGGGTGTTGAAGCAAGTGGTCGAAAGAGGCAAGGTAGCGACAACGAGTCTAGAGGGTCTCAGCTACTTAAAAAGTAAAGCGTTGGTCAGAAAGGAGGTTGACTCAGATGAGTACCACAGTGCCACAGAGATGGATCTACCGAAAAAATGGACGCAGATGTAAGACAACGGATAGTAGTGCCATGGGCTTGACAACATCGTGGTACCACAGAGGCAAGACTTTTGTAGAGTCATCGATCCCTTGCTCTCATAGAGGGAGAGAGTTGGCCATAAAAGGGGCCAAGAAGGTGGAGAATGCAGAGGTAAACTCCAAGTACCATGACAAGACAGAAGGGCAGAGGCCAAGTAACTTCATAAGACCGATGTCAACGGACTTCTCATCAAGATAGCCAAAAGTGGAGGACTTTAAGTTAATACAGGAGTGCTCAACCAAGGAATGAAGTAAGCAGTTCATGGTGTTGTACCTTTTCTACTTAGAGGAGTAATTGACAAAGATGATGAAGAAGACGGTACAATCTCAAAGGCGACCAAAATTATCAAAGACTTACTCCAAGTTGGGCTGAAAGTTTACTCTTTTAAGATAAAACTTATTGCATTGGAGAAGTTCGATGATAGATAGAAGGTGAATCATAGTAGCTAACTCAACGCAATGAGGGCAAACACTTCGGGTGCTTTAGAAGTGTGAGCAAAGAGCGAGTGAAGACTAGTAACCAACTTGATGCATTAAGTATAACCTCGACGAGGCGAGTGAAGTCAAGTAACTTTGCCTTCTCAACTCCTAAGAGAATGGGCGAAATCGAGTACCTCAATTCTCTTATTTACTTGTAGAGGAACTCTATACAAGTTCAAAGCCCCTTAAAAAAAAATCTAATGAAAGACAATAATTGTCAAATCCTCACCATTGGTAATCAGTACTATTGAGAGTAGATTGTCTACTTCACCTCCCAACAGAAAGTCAATCAAAAACGAAAGTGATACGAACCTACTTAGATGTGACAACTAAGTTGAAAAAGAATTGATAGACATTTTTGTTAAGGAAGGACCTTAAAATCTTCAAAGTCTGCGAGATGATGCTCGTTAAAGCTCCAACAAGCATCCATCAAGTTCAAGTGACATGAGATGTTTGAGATACTAGAGCAAAACAAGAAAAGTATTTTCCTTTATTAAAAGGATTCGCAAGAATCAATACAATTTAGTCAATCCCATACTAGAGTCAGTCATTGGTGAGTTGAAGTGCATGACGAATTAGAGTTAGACTATTCAACAACAATGACGGAGAGTGGCTGGGAGCCAAGAGGCATGTTGCAGCCAAAGCAGAAGATTGAAGATTCGACAAAAAGGTGAGGAGATATAGCGTCTACAGCGGCTTCAACGAGTACGCCTAAAGAATAAGTGTTGAAGACTGTCACAGACAAAAATATAAACAAGGTGTTTGACGTAATGCTCATGTTTGTCTGTCTTTCAACTTTTGTACATGCTTTATACAGCAAGTAGCGAGCTTGTAGTGGACTTGACATCCCTAGTTTGGTTAACTTTTATAGTTGGTTTCAGCTTATAAATGATAGTTGTGTTTTGTGGATACTTGTGGAGACTTCGGTTTGTAATGGACCTTGATCTTTTGTGTGCAACCATTCAATGCTTACAAAGTTAATGGTTGTTATTTGTATTGGCTATATAAAGTATTTTCTAAAGTAGTTGCTTGTGGATCTCGTGGAAAATATTTTTTCTAATCCATTTTCTCTTTTGTAGGGCCTAAGGGACCCTAGGAGGTTTCGGGGAGGCTGACATTTACGGACAGACACGCAAGGGTGCCACACAACTTAGGTAAAACCAGCTAAATTCATAACACTTTAGTAAGAATAACTTTGAGTGGTTATTATTTATGCAAAAAAAAAAAAGATCGACAAGAATTAACCAACAAAGACAATCAACTTTTTTTAAGTGATTCGTTCAAGTACAAATAGTATGCATAGGAGGAGGTAGGAAGATCTTATCATCAACATCACCAACAATCGGTTCTTGAGACCCAAAGGATGATTATTATTCACATAAAAAAAGATCAAAAAGGATTCATCGACCTTATTTGTGTGTCAAAGCAAGCATTTAGGCAATATATATATTATATATCATGAAGATAGGTGGTCAGAAATACCTTTTTGCTAGCAACGGGTTCTGGTAGAACAAGAATTAAAAATACCATGTCAAAGCCATATGACTAGAGGAGGCTATGTGGTTAGGAAAACTTCACTTTTATTAATTTCCAACCACAAATTAGTCATGACTACTATATATTTTTGTAAGCATAATTAAAAATATTTAAAGCTTAGTAAATACTTGTGATCCTTATTTTTGCAATAGAAAATAACATTGGCAAACAAATCCCTAACAAATGTTCAGGCATTAACTCCTTGTGGTAATTTAGAATAATTTTCAAAGTCAAAGAATGATGCCCAAACCTAATAAATAGGACATATCAATTTTAAGATTAAATTATTACCTGAAAGTTTTCAGGAGCGTATGTAATTCCATTATTGAGATGAATAACTTAAATCTCTTTAAAGATTGCCAAGGAGACAGTGTATGGCATATACAACCTTTTGATGAATCCTCTTCTTGCTCATATAAGCCAAGAAACTAAAATTTTCATCATCCTTATTTGGTTGGGTTTAGGGCTTCGTTTGCGGTCAATGCTACTTAAAATAAGAAGGTCTAAAACAGATTTAATCCTGACCTTTTCTTGGTGTCATATATATATATATATATATATATATGTATGTGTATATATGTATGTGTATATATGTATGTGTATATATGTATGTGTATATATGTATGTGTATATATGTATGTGTATATATGTATGTGTATATATGTATGTGTATATATGTATGTGTATATATGTATGTGTATATATGTATGTATATATATATATATATGTATATATATGTATGTATATATATATATGTATATATATGTATGTATATATATATATGTATATATATGTATATATATATATATATACTCAAAAAATCTTCCATATTTATTGATTTGGGAATACAGAATCTTTAGGAACATTCGTAAGCGTTTCCGGGGCGACAAGGTCTTTTGGCAAGTTGAGATGGTGGGGCTCGTGTGAATCACCCGGATGGCTTTCGAGATGTGATTGGGTCGGCCAGCTGATGGGCTGACGTGATTATTTTGGCAAGCTGTTGTCGCGGGACCCTGTGAATCACCCTGATGGTTTTTCAGGTGTGAACCGATCAGTTGTGTGATATGATGATCTCCTAGTTCTCGGGGGAGCTATGTATCAAGATCCAAGAAAAGGCTTAACCTCATAGCATATATGATCTAGATATGATTTTCCCAATTTAACGAGAAAATCTCGTAGATTAATTGAGGGAAATCCTCCTCTTCACCTGTATAAATAGATGGTGAATCAAGGAACTTAAGTAGGCTTTTCATTCTCACTTCCTATTCTAACATAGTATCAGAGCCCCTCTCTCTGTAAGAGAGATTACCCCTTCTTTTTTCACTGTCCAACGACAACAAATTCTCATAGGCATCTCTACTTCTCCCTCGTCCTCTTCTCTCGGTAAAGAGAAAGAGGTCTCTTTCGCCTCCTCCACCGTCGGCCCAATGCTGCTATCTCCTCGATCGCTACTATACAACCGCATCACCATCCCCTGTCGCAACCCATTTCTCGCCTCCTTAATCGCAGCCATAGCCACAGCTTCCTCACCCTACTTCCTTCGTTGCTATCTTCTTCTCCACCTATACTAGCAGCGTCGTTGCTCCCCTGTCGCTTGTCTGCGATGGCCCTTCTTCCCTGTTGACTTCCTCCTCCCCTGCCGGACCCACCATCATCGGCTTCCTCCTCCTCGTCCGGACCCACTGCCAGACCCCCCCCTCCCCCTCCCTAGATTCCTCTGATAGTTGTCCACCTTGGCTTCTTCTTTCTCTAGGCGGCAACACCAATCCTTCTTCCACGACATTCTTCACCTCTTCCTTAGGCGACTGATCCCGCTCCCCCTCTCCACTGTTCCGTTGGCAACCGCGACTGCTGCGTCCATCAAATGCCAGCAAAGAGGTTGTGTCTTGAAGCAACCTTCTACCGAGCTCTCAGCTTCAAAACACTCTCAGCTTCCGCCTCCATTATCTCTTTCACTATCCAACGATAGCTTTTGCTCCACCCATTCTGTTGTGCCTACCTCATGCTGCCCCAGCTTCCTATCATGCCTGCACCCTCCTTCCTCCACCTCCTCCTGCTGCACTACTGAACTTGCAGCTCTAACAGAACTATCCGCTCCTCAGCTAGGCTGACATCATCGCCAAAGTCAATCATCATCAGACCTTCATCGTGGTTGACTACATCACGACCTCCTTCCATCAATTCATTAACAATCATCCATCAAATGCTGCAGCCGCAGCCCCAACACCATCTCCTGCTTGTGCCTTCTACCTCCCTAGCTCCTTCCACAAGTAGCAACAACGATATTGGAGGCATCTCTTCTTCACCTATTTTGCACCTTACGGTTGATCAACTAGCCAACTCACTCACGAAGCCTATTGTCCGCAAACTTTTTTTATTACATCCGTCCAAGGTCGACATCCTTGATAGGAGCTCAATCTTACAGGGGCATGATAGTAGATATGATATCCCCAAATTGAACGAGGAAATCTAGTAGGAGGCCAAATGGTTCTTTCCCTTTGGTTTGTTCGCTGCTAGACCGTCTTGATCTGAACCAATCTTCATATTGTGCTACAGTAGGGTTTCGATCTCTTTGTTTCCAAGGTGCGAGAACACAGGAGATGGATCTTGGGTCAAAGGTTCTCTTCTTCCCTATCCTTTTAATTGTTGTTTAGATTCCTTTGTGATTCTGATGGTGACAAGAAACCCTTGGGCTCCGAAACAAGGAAGGATTTCGAAATGGCTTTGCCTTTTTCTTCGGATTCTCGAAACGCCTTTGAACTACTCCTTGATTTGTCCATGGTCACGAATTTTTCATTTAAATTTTGATCTGTAGCGTCTTGGCTCGCTCTTTACCAGGCCCTCTTTGGTTGTCATCAGAGGACTTTTTATATTTAGATCTGTAACATCTTGGATAGTTCTTTATCAGTTCCTCTTTGGTTGTCATAAAGGACTTTAGAAGAGGGAGGAGAGTAGACGGTTCAATGGAAGGGGAAAGAAGCTATGGGTTTCTTTAGCAATGAGATAATATCTGATCCAATGATCTTTTGGATCTACTCAACTGATACATAAGAATATGTATGATTGTTGTGATGGATTCAATTATTCTAGCAACCAACTTATACAGGGAAAACTTTTAAAATGTTAGAAAAGGATATCATAATGTCAATAGTATTATCATATTATTATTAGATAAATAATAATTTTTAAAATCTAATTCTTTTAAAAAATTGAAATGTTTCATAAATAATCCAAAAACAACTTATTTCATACTATTTTAAAGAAGAAAAATTCAAGTAGTAAGGACTGACTCCAAGCATATAAAAACCAAAAGTCACAAATGAGAAGTACACACCAAATGAGAAGAACACCTGTAGTGTTCAGTTGAACCAGATGGTGTTCTTTCTACCTAGTGATCGGTGATAACAGCAAATGATTATTGCATAAAAGTGACTGTTGATGTGCTTCAGGCATCAACTATTGCGATCGGTGCAGATTGTAATGTTTGGTGACCAATTTCACCCAATTTATGTTGCTGCCGGCCAGAGACTTACGTCGGTGGTGAGGCAGGTGACAGCGACCCAAACTGAGGAGGTGAGGAGGAAGGGAAATAGGGGTTGTAGAGAATCGGCCTCTGACCTAGAGAGTAGGTAGAACCGAGGAGATTATTGTTGGTAGGGCATGACGAGAGAGTCACCTTCGAAGCAGAGGAAGCTGTAGATGTTCGCGATGTAGTGCTTTCCTCTTAGAGCGATGACGTTCTTCCCAGAGGAGATTCGGTCACGATCGAGCACAGAGATGGTGCATGCGGCCTTTGCTACTCCAGCACTATAGATCTAGTTTGGGCGGACAGGGCAACGGTCATGGGAGATGTACCTCTGTTCCCGATCGCTGCTGTTTTGGGCGAGCACGGGTGACGGTCTCAAGCGCTGCGACCAGCGATGCTCCTCGATGAACTCCCCCATTTGGGATGTGCGCCAAGGTTGAGGATGTCATTGTCTCTACCGTTGAGGGGGAATAGTAGATCTAGTTGAAGATGGCCCCTGCGAAGTCCATTGGTGGAGGTAGCAACGACTACACTGAAAAGGGGAAGAGTAGGCGACCGACAGATGTAAAGGGCCACATAAAGGATGCAGAGGAGAATTCACGGGGTGTCAGTCCTTCAGCGGCAAAGAAGAAGGGGTTGTTGAAGTGGCAGTAGAGGAGAGGGGGACAAAGACTGTAATTTCACATATGAGTTGACGGTAGGCGGTGACCCTTATAGTGGCTGCTGCTGGTTACAAGTGCCCTGTAAGCTAATCACATGAGTGATGACATGTGTGACACGTTGTGTGATCTTTTTGCTTATGATTAATATTGACATATTCTCACATTATATTGTAGCATATATATTATGATGTCTTTGGTTCTGTGCAATAGGAATTGGATCATGATAAGATCATGATAATGAGATTGATTCACCTTTAAACACAGATCCTAAATAATCTCAGTCATAGGTTACTTGAGAGGGACATTGAGATAACTGGACAAACCGGTGTACTATATACCCGTCCATATGATGGAGGCGACTGGTCTCATAGCCACTTATGTGGAGACACTAAGGATATAGTACAGGTGTTCATTGGAGAATAAGTTCACTGATTGATCCGTTTATGGAATGATGTATGGTTAATGATACCTAATGTAAGACATTGATTCCATAGTCTCAATTGTGTATCTGGTCCTTAGACTTGAGACACCAAGGATGCCTTATATGAGTACTATTTTCTTTGACGCCAGACTTATAGGTTTGGAAACCTCCAGATCTGGTACAACTGGTTATCAGGATTAGTAGCCAACCTTACGAAGGTAATTAAGTGTCAATAGAGGATCATCCACTCTCGGTATCACGAAAGGAATATCTCATATGTTCTTGCTCATACAAATCTCTGGCCAGGGTCATTCGGATTGAGAGAGAAAGAGTTCTCTGGTAAAATCCGATTAGAGCAAGACAAACTGATTCCTTATGTGACCTGACAGTACCATGTCCAATATATGGTCTCTGGGATATTAGTTGGATGAGGGATCATAGATACATGGTAACTGTGGACAGACAGGTCCGATGGATTTGATCCCCTCTGTACCGTCTGGGGACTATAGCGTAATGGTCTAATACGTCCATAGTCGATGAGTTGAGTGAATTATTATGGGGATAATAATTCACTATATTAGAAGGAGTTCTAATGGGAGTGACTCACGGCCAGCTCGGTATCGGGCCTAGAGGGTCACACACATATGATGGCTGCTTCAGTGAATAGATGATTGGATGAAGATCCAATTAGCTCCTATTCTCATTAGATGAAATCCTATGTTGATGAGCTTCTTGATTAAGGCATAATTAGAGGCCTAAGGAGATTATTGGATAGAGATCCAATAATGCAAAGTTAGTGGGTTATTGGATGGAGATCTAATACCCACTAAGGCAAGAGCCCTAGGATTTTGACGGCTCTTTATAAATAGAAAGGGAGACTTATGGTTGATAGGCTGCAGCTTTAGCCACCACTTCTTATTCTCCTCCCTCCCTATGTGCAAGAGTTGCCAGATCAGATTAGAGGAGTTTCGCTCCAGAGATCCATCATGTGGATACCGCTAGAGAGGAGGACGCTTGACCTCCTTCATCTTCTTCATCCGGATCTGAAATATAAGGATATACGATCTTCCTAGGTAATCTGTGTGGGAAACCAGTTTTTTATTTTGATTTCCACTACGCATGTGATGCACTTGCTGAGATTTCCCAATAGCTACTGCATGTGGTTGAACGCGGTGGGGATTTGTTATTGTTTGACTGCAAGAAGAAAGCTTGCTCTAGACAAGCGACTCTGATACCATGATAGAAATGAGAAAAGAGATTAGGAAATAAATAAAGTATACTATTTATTCCTTCATTCATACCTATTTATACAAGAAAAAAGAAGGTTGAAAAATTAGGCATTAAAGATTTCCCTCAAAAGTCTAACCATTCTAGTAATATTGTTATAGCAACTTTATCTCTTAACAGTTTTAACTTTATATGTGTGGCACATTAACTGACAAAAATTAAAGATGGGACGAAGAAAAGAAACTCAAAAGGTGATTATTAATTACATAAAAAAAACTATCAACAAAGGAAGGTCATCAAAAAAAGCCAACTTTATTTTCATGATGTATTTAAGCTAAAGTGATAAGAAAACCTTTTTGACATAACATATCAACAAGGGGTTGGCCGAAAAATCCGATCAACTTTATTTACTGGCAGACAGTTTTCTTTGGTAAGAACAACTTTGGGTGATTATTATTTACACAAAAGAAAAGATCGATAAGAATTAGCCAAGAAATATAATCAACTTTATTTGAGTAACTTGTTCAAATAAAATGTTATGCCTAGGAGGAGGTAGGAAGACCTTATCGTCAACATTACCAACAACGGGTTCTTGAGACCTAAAGAGGATGATTATTATTCACATAAAAAATGATAAAAAAGGATCGATCGACATTATTTATGTGTGAAGCAAGCATTCAGGTAACAAATATATGCCATGAAGGTAGATGGCCAGGAAAACCTTTTTGCTAGCAATGGATTGTGGTAGAGCAAGAATTAAAAATAACAAGTAAAAGCCATAGAACTCGAAAGATGAGGCCATTTGGTTCTCAGGTTTTGCTCTTCACCTTTAGCAGTTAAGTGCCTTTAGCTTGAAGTTATATGTATATAATTACTTTCTTTAGATTTAGATACTCTGAAATTGCACCCTTCTTTTTTCCTTTTATCTTTTTCATCAAATAGGATAATTTTGATGATTGATAAACAAGCATACACTGCCAGATCTTCTGAACGAATGAATGATGTTATTGTTACTGCAAATATTTTGTTGCTAATGGTGAATAATTTTTCATGTCGAAATGCAGCTGCACGTAAAAAAAACTTCAGTGGCGCTGAACTGGAAGGTGTCGTGAAAAGTGCAGTCTCATTTGCCTTGAATCGACAAATAAGCATGGATGATGATCTAACTAAGCCTTTCTTTAGATGAGGAGAGCATAAAAGTTACCATGGATGATTTCCTGCATGCTCTTCAAGAGATTATCCCTGCATTTGGTGCATCCACAGATGATCTTGAACGATGCAGGTATGATCAACTTCGCATTGTCTTTTCGTTAAAGCTGACACACAGTCCTTACAATAAGGTTATTTCTATCTTATTATTACTTCATGGTATCAGAAAGCATACATCCATCAAACTATTTTGTTTTTCCAAGTAGTTTCCAATTTGAGTGGGGAATTTGTGTTGCCTACTCATGGTTTTAATCTAGAATGTATATACTAGATATTTTTGAATGCCAGATAATGGTCTAGAACTTCAGAAAGAGTGGAAGTACTCGAGGCTTAAAGACAGTAGAAACTACCAGTGAATGCTACTTGGAAATTGCTTGGAAAAACAAAATAGTTTGATGGATGTATGATTTCTGATACCATGAAGTAATAATAAGATAGAAATAACCTTATTGTAAGGACCGTGTGTCAGCTTTAACGAAAAGACAATGCGAACTTGATCATACCTGCATCGTTCAAGATCATCTGTGGATGCACCAACTGCAGGGATAATCTCTTGAAGAGCATGCAGGAAATCATCCACGGTAACTTTTATGCTCTCCTCGTCTAAAGGCTTAGTTAGATCATCATTATTTGTCGATTCAAGGCAAATGAGACTGCACTTTTCACGACACCTTCCAGTTCAGCTCCACTGAAGTTTTTTGTACGTGCAGCTGCATTTAGACATGAAAAATTATTCACCATTAGCAACAAAATATTTGCAGTAACAATAACATCATTCATTCGTTCAGAAGATCTGACAGTGTATGCTTGTTTATCAATCATCAAAATTATCCTATTTGACGGAAAAGACAAAGGAAAAGAAGGGTGCAATTTCAGAGTATCTAAATCTAAAGAAAGTGTATACAGAGGTTTGCCTCCAATTAATTATATACATATAACTTCAAGCTAAAGGCACTTAACTGCTAAAGGTGAAGAGCAAAAAGAAAACCTATGCAATTTACTAAGCATAAAATTTAAAAAAAAAAATTCATTCACACCCTATGTTTTCTTGATACTATGATTCACACACTCCCTTGTCAATAATTACATTCTGAATCATATATTTTCCAATCTAATTACATCTGCACTCTGCCAGTAACACTTCCTGCTCCAATAATTACGGTGCTATGGTTAAGCACTAAAAGAAACACAGCACAAGTGTTTCAGCATGCTGTTCCATTTAGGTTACACACATCACAGAAAACATCCTCACCAACTTAAAGACCCTCATAAAACTTAATTACCACGAATATTGTTGACGTGAAGGATTACACGACATGTTAAGCAAAGGAGTTGGTTTTCCTTCTTTATTTTGCCCCTTTATTTCTTTTTCCAGGATGGATGGAACTTTTTCATAGTCAGCTATGTTGGTGGTCTTTGTTTTCGGTTGTGCTTTCGGTGTCATCACCAACGTGATATATTTCTTGAGGCGTAATGAGATGGTTGCAATCTATGTATTCTAGATTATTATTATTATTATTTTGTTTGTTTCTAGTGGTTGGGCATGAACGTTATTTTACAGATTTGTGTGGTTGGGTTCGCATGTGCAGGTCGAAGAGTTTGTAGACAGAGCTAAAACTTCACTTAGTTCCTCATGAGTTTATTATATAAATGAACAATCAAGTTGATCAGAATTGTCAATACAAACTGAACTCTTCCACCGGAAGAGGCGGGTTATTATTTAGACAAATAATAAAAAAACTTGTAGTGATCATAATGTCATACATACAAAGGGTGGTTATGGTGGGATGCGTTCCAGCAGCGGTGTGTACCACACAAAGGTGAGAGGAAGGACTTTTCGCCAACGAGTTTCTAGTCTCAAATAAGAAACCCTATATTATTCACACACACAAAAGATCAAAAGCCAACGAGTTTCTAGTCTCAAATAAGAAACCCTATATTATTCACACACAAAAGATCAAAAGGAGCGACCGACATAGCAATCAACTTTGTTTGTGTGACATGTTTCGATCGAAATGCATGCCCACAAAGCTAGTTTGAAGACATTCTCACTTAACGCATTCCGAACAACAACCACAAACCTAATGGACGATTATTATTTGTAAAAAAATAAAGGATTAACTGACCAGCCCTATCCTTCAGCCTCCTCGGATATCTTACTCCTCGATCGCCTGACTCCTTAGGTCGATCTCTTGTTAATTAGGTTAGGATGACCTCCTTGAATTCGTCCAACAATGTTAGGTTTGTTCCTTCTGTTAGATCGGGAGGAACGAGTTTGAAAAGCTTAGAGGCTAGTACCTCGAGGTCATCATCGGGGGCTCCATCCCCGATAGGTGCCAAGGCCCTAAGGGATCTAAAGGTCATGAAAACATGTCATGAATTTGATTCATTCATGACTGAGGGGTCACTTGGCACAATCTGAAAGTGTTTTAGCATCGTAAAAGAGTATGCACTACGTGCTCTGCTGCCCAAGCAACGACCTTACAACTCCGGCTCCTCCGAGCTGAGCATCTCGGTTGATGCCCTAGAAGCAGGTCTTTGCTTCCCCGTACACCCCATTATCGAGGAGTGCATCGGGTGGTGGAGAATTTCTCCGAGTCAGGTAGCGCCCAACTCGTGGTGCAACTTAGTCGTATTCCTTGGGGAATGTCATGGGGTGGGTATTATCTCATCCTGTAACTTGTTCATGGCATGCCTTTGCCTTTGTAAGAGTTGGGGAGCTACTACTTGATCGCCCGAGTTGTGTTTAAAGTCGGTGCGGCCCCGACCAATAATAAGGGTTGAAAAACTAAATACTGTTTTGTTAGCGGCCTGAGTTGGGGGTTTAGACTTGACTGGTCAATCCATCTGATCAATAATGTTCCCCCTTACCTATCTGAGGAGGAGTCCACCCCAGTTGGAAGACTAAAGAGGATTTTTTCTTTTTCCCGGATGGGCGGGTCTCAGTCCTGCTCTTCGGGGTACATTTTACTTCTAATAGTGGCTATTAACTAAATTTCGATGTTGTCAGCGTTCTAACCTATTGGTTGAGGCACAGGCACGATAGATTTGTCATCTCTTCATGGCATGCCGATGATGTCTATCAGGAAATATGCCCCTACAGCTCGGGCAACCTCTTCTATGCCAAAGGTCGAAGAGGTTCATGTGGAGGCTGCAACGAGAACGGCTCCAACTCCGACCTCGAAGAGACTGGCCGAGAAGTTAGCGCTGCAACAAGAAGACTCCGCCCAAGTACAAAAACAAGTCAAGATAACCGTGGGGAAGCATAAGTCCTAGCGCGGCGAAGGAAGTTCTCAAGCGCTATCGAGAGATAAGGAATCGATCGCATTGAACGAAGAGCCCATGGTTGGATTCTGCTACCTGACCATTTTTAGTAGCATGGTTGGATTCTGCCCTATCTTGTAACCGACCCATTTTGTAATCTCTCATTTTGAACATTGGTACGTAGAATTTTTCGAGATTGGATATGTGTCATGTCATCAGCAATTGTCTGCCTTCAATGGTTGTGAGAATGTAAGTCCCTTCTTGGACGATCTTGATGACTCAGTAAGGGCTTTCCCAATTTGGTGGCAGCTTGCATCAAGTTCGAGTTAGGTCGCTGACTTCAGCATTTTGTAGAACAAGGTCACTTGTGCTGACTTGTCGAGGCTATACTTTACGGTCGTAGAGCCTTGTGACAGCCTTTTTGTATGTCAATGCTTGAAGGTGGGCTTCGTCTTGCTTTTCCTCTAATAGATCAAGGTTTTCCCACAGTTAGTTGTCCGAGGCTTCCTCTTCGTACAGCTTGACTCGGAGGGTCGGGAAAACCACCTCGGAGGGTAGGATAGCGTATGTGCTGAAGGTGAGGCTGAAGGGCGATTCTCCAATCGGGGTCTTTGGGGTCATCTTTGATGCCCATAATATGTTTAGGAGCTCATCGACCCACAACCTCACGTGTCGGTGACCCTCCTCTTCAACCCTTCTAGGATAGCCCAGTTGGTGACTCGGCGAGTCCATTGGCTTTAGGATGAGCGATCGAGCTGAACTTCAATTGGATCTTGTATCTTTGGCAGAATGCTTTGAACTTGGGGTTGTTAAACTGCATTTTATTATCAGTAATGATGACTCTTGGGATGCTGAACCTTGTGATGATGTTCTTCCAAATGAAGCCTTCAACTTGCCTCTAGGTGATAGATGCCAATGGCTCCGCCTCGACCTACTTGGTGAAGTAGTCGACTCTGACTATGAGGAACTTGCATTGTCCTGAGGTTGAGGAAAACGGGCCGAGGAGGTCCATTCCCCATTGAGCGAAAGGCCAAGCACAGTCCGAGGTCGCAAGTTGTGTCGTAGGTAAGTGCTAGATTCGAGAATGTCTTTGACATTCCTGACACCTTTGGACGTAGGCTCGTGCGTCTCGATGCATTATCAGCCAATAATATCCCTACTTGAGAATCTTATGTGCTAGCGTCTGGGCGCCGATGTGTTCTCCACATATTCCCTCATGTACCTCGACAAAGATGATTTGTGCCTCGGTTGGGTACAAGTAGCGGAGTAGGGGCTGACTAAAGCCTCTTCGGTAGAGTCATTCGTTGACGATGCAATACCATGCCTCGGTTCTTTTGATCTGTCATGTTGCCACCTTGTCATCGGGCAGGGTGCCATCCTTTTTGAAGCAGAAGAGTATGTCGACCCAGCTATGCTCGACTTCCATAGTGGCAGCTTTGGTCAAGTTGATGGTTGATTTAGGAATCCTGGCCACCCACGGTGGTTGCTCGCTTGCCCTGCGGGAAGAGGCCAACTTGGCTAGGGTGTGTGCTTGTGAGTTCTCAGCTCGGGGTACCTTGGTGATGAAGAAGTTATGGAAAGTTTATATTAGTCGTCGTGCCTCAGCTACATATTTGATAATTGACTCTTTTCGGGCTTCGAATTCCTTGTTAATTTGTTTGGCTATAAGCTAGGAGTCGATAAAGACCTCAATATCTTCCACGTGGAGATCGATGGCCAGTTTCAGTATGAACAATAATGCTTCAAACTCAGCCTCATTGTTTATGGTTTTAAATTCTAGCTAGAGGGCGTGCTCGTAGACTTGGTCAAAATGACCTTTGAGAACAAGCTCGACTCCTCCCCTCTCAGAATTGGCGACCCATCAATGTGCAACATCCAGTTGAGCTCGGGTTCGGTGGGTCTTCTGGGACCACGAGCTCCAAGATAAAGTTGGCTATTGCCTGGGCTTTTATTGCTATCCTCGGGACATATTTGAGATTGAATTCCCTAAGTTCAACCGACCATTTGAGCATCCAACCTACTGATGGGAATAAAACAGGAATCAACTTTGTATACGAACAAATACTAGGAGATCGTCACACACAGCGGAATCAAACAGAAATCACAATCAGATGAACACCAAGATTTACGTGGAAAACCCCTTCAACTCGAAGGGTAAAAACCACGGGACAAGCCAGAGAAAATCCACTATCAAAATAATGAATATACAGATCTCAAGCTTCTTGCCCAAGCCCAAAGCAATAGCCACAAGAGAATCTCAGGGATACAAGGACTATAATCCTAAACACAATATCCAAAACCTTCCCAAGAGATCACAGTAAGAATCCACTGCAAACTGATCTAACCTGAGATTTGAATGATTGAGAATAGTCTTTTACTGCCATTGTCTTCTTCCCTTTCCTGGATCTCTTGTTTTCTGGCCTCTACTGTCAATCTGCAGTCTGTTTTTTCTCTCCCACATTTTCAGCCGCCACTGCTCTCTTAATCTCAACCCTAGCCACCTAATCTAGGTTTTAGGTTAATATAAGTGAGGTTCTGGGCTGTGGGCTTCACTAAAGCCCATTATGGGCTGAATCTGGGCCATCTGCCCAACAACCTCCCCCGTCAGCCCATAAGGGAGGCTGTCTCATGACTCCTTAATGTGAAGTCATGCCGACCAACTGTCGGCACATCTCCTGTCTTTCTTTCGGTAAAGCCTTTGTCAACATGTCTGCTCCATTATCATCTGTGTGAATTTTCTGAAGCTGTAACTGCTTCTCTTCAAGCACATTTCTGATCCAATGATATCTGACATCTATATGCTTTGATTTGGAATGAAATGTTGGGTTCTTGCATAAATGGATGGCACTTTGGCTGTCACAATACACCACATAGTTTTCCTGTTTCAGCCCCAATTCTTGTAAGAATTCTTTCATCCATAACATTTCTTTGCAAACCTCTGTAGCAGCAATATATTCTACCTCTGTGATGGAGAGTGCAATACACCTTTGCAATCTAGACTGCCATGACACAGCTCCCCCTGCAAAAGTAAGTACAAAACCTGATGTGGACTTCTTTGTGTTAATATCTCTTGTCATATCTGCATCTGTGTAACCTGTCAATACAGGTGGTCCACCTCCAAAGCTTAAACAAACTTTAGAACTTTCTCTGAGATATCTAAAAATCCACTTCACTGCTGCCCAATGCTCTTTACCTGGATTTGCAAGAAATCTACTAGTAACACCCACTGCATATGCGATGTCCGGCCTCGTACATATCATTGCGTACATTAAACTTCCAACTGCTGAAGCATAAGGAACCTTTTGCATTTTCTCCTTCTCCTCATCACTTGACGGACTCTGATCTGAGCACAACTTGAAGTGACCTGCAAGAGGAGAACCAACTGGCTTTGCATTACTCATACTGAACCTATCCAATACCTTCTCAATGTATTTCTCCTGTGACAACCAAATCTTTCTCTTTCTTCTGTCACGAGAAATATGCATGCCCAGTATTTGCTTTGCTGGCCCCATGTCCTTCATTGCAAAAGATTCACTCAGGTCCTTCTTCAACCTGTCAATCATAGACATATCTTTTCCGAGGATAAGCATATCATCAACATAAAGTAAGAGAATAATAAAATCCTAACCAAACCGTTTGATGTACACACAATGATCTGAAGCTGTTCTTTTATATTCATTTTCAATCATAAATGAATCAAACTTTTTATACCACTGTCTTGGAGCTTGCTTCAGCCCATACAAGCTCTTCTTCAACTTGCAGACAAGATTTTCTTTACCTTTGACTTTGAAGCCTTCTGGTTGCTCCATATAAATTTCCTCCTCCAAATCACCATGAAGGAAAGCTGTTTTCACATCTAACTGTTTAATCTCCAAGTCTAAGTTAACAGTAATACCAAGAGCAACACGGATAGAAGACATTTTAACAACAGGAGAAAAAATTTCTTCAAAGTCAATACCTTTCTTTTGACCAAAGCCTTTCACAACCAATCTAGCTTTATACTTTGGTTGAGAACAATATTCTTGAGTCTTCAACCTGAAAACCCACTTGTTCTTCACGGCCTTACTTCCCTCTGGTAGTTGCACCAAATCATATGTGTAGTTCTTCTGCAGAGAATTCATCTCTTCCTGCATAGCAATAAACCACTTCTTTTTTTGCTCACTTTCAACTGCTTCCTGGTAACTCTCTGGTTCACCTGCATCAGTAAGCATCACATACTCATCTGTAGAGTATCTTCTGGAAGGTTGACGTGGTCTAGAAGATCTTCTTAACTGAGGTTCTGTGGGAACTTGCTCTCTTTCTTCTTCTTGCTCAACATGTCATGCAGGTAGATCAACATATGGCTCTGCACCATCTTCCTGCACATCTCCCCCATCACCCTGATATACTGGAGGAATAACTGGGTCACAGTCTACAAATCTCTCTGCAGAAGTCTTAACTGGTGCCTCCTTCTTCAAATCCTCAATGGTTTGATCCTCAAAGAAGACAACATCTTTGCTTCTGAACACGTTCTGCTTTTTTGGATCCCAAAGCCTGTAACCAAACTGATCATGTGAGTAACCAAGAAAAATACACTCTTTTGTCTTACCATCCAGCTTGGACCTTTCATTGTTTGGAACATGTGCAAATGCACGACAACCAAACACTCTTAAATGCCTATAGGAGACATCTTTCCCTAACCATACATGCTCTGCAACATCACCATCTAGAGCTGTACATGGTGATAAGTTGATTACATCAACTGCAGTCCTCAAAGCCTCATCCCAAAACCTTTTGGGTAGCTTGGCCTGTGAAAGCATACATCTGATCTTTTCCATGATGGTGCGGTTCATCCTCTCTGCAATTGCATTATGCTGAGGCGTACCAGGGACTGTCAACTCATGTTGGATGTCATGTGACCTGTAATAATTATTAAATAATCCTGTGTACTCACCACCATTATCTGATCTTATACATTTCAATTGTCTTTCTGTCTCCCTTTCAACTCTGGCATGAAACTCTTTGAAAACATTAATAACCTGATCTTTAGTCTTCAAAGCATAGGCCCAAACTTTTCTGAAAAAGTCATCTATAAAAGTAACAAAATAAAGTGCACCACTGATACTAGGAACATTAACAGATCCACCAGGAGTTTTTGTCCTCAAAGGACCACACACATCTGTATAGACACGGTCCAAGGCATGCATTTTTCTAAATAAGGCAGGACTAACAAAGGAAACTCTATGTTGTTTACCAGCCAAACAATCAATACAAGGGTTCAAACGTGTACCTCTGAGGTATGGCAATACCTCTCTTTTGGAAAGTTCTTGCAGCCCCTTCTCGCTCATGTGTCCTAGTCGCCTATGCCACAACTCTATACTGGAGTATTTCTCTGTAGCATTCAACTGCTCACCACAAGCTTTAGGCTGCAATCTATACAATGTATGACATTTCTTCCCATTAGCTACAATAAGAGAACCCTTACTGAGCTTCCACTGCCCTTTATGAAATCTGACATCAAAGTCTTCATCGTCCAGCCTTCCAACTGAAATTAAATTCAGTCTTAAGTCAACCACATGCCTCACATCCTTAAGTACCAACTTGCAATCAAGGTTGGTCTTTATATGGATATCTCTCATGCCAATGATGTTTGCTGTGCCATAGTTGCCCATCTTGACAACACCAAAATTTCCAGACCTGTAAGTAGCAAAGAACTCCCTCCGTGGTGTAGCATGATAAGAAGCACATGTGTCAATTATCCACTCGAGATCCTGGCACACACAAGAAAAAATATCATCGGAAGTAGACAAAATCAAATAATCACTACCTTGTACTGTAGTTGTGATATTATCTTTTGACTCTGTATGCTCCACTTCTTTCCCTCTTTTCTTGTTCTTCTTAGGTTGCTTGCACTGATTCTTGTAATGTCCTTTCTCACCACAATTGTAGCAAACAATATCTTTCCTTGACCTTGACTTGCTTCTACCCACACGTGAACCACTTCTATCCTTTGACTTTGACCTTCCTCTGTTCTCTAAGACAAGTGCTTGTGAATCAATCTGAGAAGTTACTGAATTCTTTCTCCTTAACTCCTCATTCAACAAACTGTTTGTTACTTGACTCATGGTGACAATAACATCTGGTGCCGAATTACTGAGAGAAACCACTAGTGTCTCCCAACTTTCTGGCAAAGAACTGAGAAGTAACAATGCCTGCAACTCATCATCAAGAGACATTTTCATAGAGGATAACTGGTTAGTAATACTCTGCATTTCATTTAAATGCTCAGGAATAGAAGTACCCTCTTTATATTTCAAGTTCACAAGTTTTCTGATCAGAAAAGCTTTGTTGCCAGCTGTTTTTCTTTCATAAAGACCTTCTAACTTTTTCCAAAGAGAGTATGCAGAACATTCAGTAGAAACATGGTGAAAGACACTATCATCTAGCCATTGTCGAATAAAGCCAACTGTTTTTCGATCTAACCTCTTCCACTCATCATCTGTCATAGATGTGGGCTTTGCACTATCTCCTTACAAAGGTCCATACAAATCTTTGCAATACAAGAGATCTTCCATTCTTGGTTTCCATATCATCCAATTGTTTCCGTTTAAACTAATCATGCGAGAAATATTACCGGCCTCCATGTTCAGATACAAAAGATTAAATACCACCAAAACCCTGCTCTGATACCAGTTGATGAGAATAAAACAGGAATCAACTTTGTATACGAATAAATACTAGGAGATCGTCACACACAGCGGAATCAAACAGAAATCATAATCAGATGAACACCAAGATTTACGTGAAAAACCCCTTCAACTCGAAGGGTAAAAACCACGGGACAAGCCAAAGAAAATCCACTATCAAAATAATGAATATACAGATCTCAGGCTTCTTGCCCAAGCCCAAAGCAATAGCCACAAGAGAATCTCAGGGATACAAGGACTATAATCCTAAACACAATATCCAAAACCTTCCCAAGAGATCACAGTAAGAATCCACTGCAAACTGATCTAACCTGAGATTTGAATGATTGAGAATAGTCTTTTACTGCCCTTGTCTTCTTCCCTTTCCTGGATCTCTTATTTTCTGGCCTCTACTGTCAATCTGCAGTCTACTTTTTCTCTCCCACGTTTTCAGCCGCCACTGCTCTCTTAATCTCAACCCTAGCCACCTAATCTAGGTTTTAGGTTAATATAAGTGAGGTTCTGGGCTGTGGGCTTCACTAAAGCCCATTATGGGCTGAATCTGGGTCATCTGCCCAACACCTATAACATTGAATTTTGAAAGGATTTGACGCAGGGGTTGGTCGATAATTACCTTAATGGGGCGTAATGAGATTGCAATAATCTATGTATTATAGATTTTATTATTTAGGCAAATAATAAAAAACTTGTAGTGATCAGAAAGTCATACAAAAAAATTATAGTTGATTAATTGCATATCCTTATGATCAGCATTCGACCAGAAGAGTTCGTGGTGAGTCGTAATAACTCAAAGGTTCATATTATTTAGGAAAAGAGAGAGAGAGAGAGAGAGAGAGAGAGAGAGCCAATCGACAAAGATTTGTGTAACTACGAAGGTGGAAGGTGCCAATAAAGGACTCAGACCTAACCAAGAAACCCGAGGGGTCATCATTATTTTTACAAAAAAAATCATTAAGTTTATATATATATATATATATATATATATAACTAAAAAAGTATTCCAAATTTATTGATTTGGGAATACAGAATATGTTAGGAAAGTCATAAGTGTTTCTGGGTGACGTGGTCCTTTGGCAAGACGAGATAGTGGGGCCTGTGTGTATCACTCGATGACTTTTCAGGTGTGATTGGGTTAACCAGCTGATGGGGTAACATAATTATTTTGATAAGTTGTTGTCGCGGGATCCGTGTGAATCTCCTGGTTCTTGGGGAGCTATGTATCAGAAAGGGCTTAACCTGATAACATATATGATTTAGATATGATTTAAAAATGATTTCTCCAACTAAATAAAGAAATCTCATAGATTTATTGAGGAAAATCCTCCTCCTCACCTGTATAATTTTTAGTTGGGATTGATTCTTGTTTGTATATCCTTATTCTACATTCCATCGAACTCTTTTTTGTTATTTATATGGGAGCCATAAATGTCTTAATCATATTTGCAGTAATGTTCATGAATGGTTCAGAATATTCCAACGGTTTGTATTTTTGGACTATTGGAGATGGTGTCACTTCATTGATTTGTACAAGTATTCTTTTTTCACTAATTACTACTATACCAGATATGTCATGGTACGGGATTATTTGGACTACAAGATCGAACCAGATTATAGAACAGGACCTAATAAGTAACGTTCAACAAATTGGGATTCATTTGTCGACAGATTTTTATCTTCCCTAGATGATGAATCAATTAATTTAATTAAGCTTTTCATTCTCAGTGTCATATCAACATCTCTCTCTCTCTCTAAGAGAGATTAACTCTTCTTTTTTCGCTATACAATGATAGGAAATTCTCAATGACGTCCTCTTCTCTCGGTAAAGAGAAAGAAGTCTCTTTCGTCTCCACTGCTGGCCATACGCTGCTACAGCCTCAGCCACCCCAAACATCGACGCCGCTGCCTCCTCTACCACAGCTACATAGTTGCGTCATCATCCCTTATCGTAACCCCTTTCTCCCCTCCTCTAGGCGGCAGCACAGATATCTTCTTCCACGGCAGTTGGCTTCTCCACCTCTTCCTTAGGTGACCGATCCCCCTCCCCCTCTCCATAGCAACCACGACCTCTCTCGGTCGCTGCATCTATTGAATGCCAACAAAGAGGTTGGGTCTTGAAGCAACCTCTGTCGAGCTCTTAGCTTCAAAACGATCTTAGCTTCTGCCTCCATTCTCTCTTTCGCTGTCTAACGGTAGTTTCTGCCCACCCATTCTGCTGCTCCTACCCCGTGCCGCACTAGCTTCCTACCATGCCTGCACCCTCCTTCCTCTATCTCCTCCTGCCGCACTATCGAACTTGCGACTCCAGCAAAACTATCTGCTCCTTCTCAACCAGGCTAACATCATCGCCAAAATCAACCGTCGTCAGACCTTCACCGCGGTTGACAACACCACGACCTCCTTCCATCAATTCATTGACAGTCGACTATTGAATGTTGCAGCGGCAGCCCCGACGTCGTCTCCTGCTTGCGTCTCTTCTTCACCTACACCTTACTATTGATTAGCTAACCGACTCACTCATGAAGCTTATTATCCATAAACTTTTTTCATTACATCAGTACAACTAACGAGTCCCGACTCATAAATCAAAAAAATTAATTACGCTTTTCAGTCTCACTTCCTATTCTAACACAATCGATGATTTCCCATCCGAGAAGGAGAAGAAGAAAAAGAGGAGGCCCAATGGTTGTTTCCCCTCGGTTTGTTCACCGCTAGGTTTTATTGATCTGAACAACTCTTCATACTATGCTACAGCAGGGTTTCGATCTCTCTGTTTCCAAGGCGCAAGAACACGGGAGATTTATTTGTGTTTCTGGTGGTGACAAGGGTTTCTTGGGCTCCGGAAAGAGGAAGGATTTCGAAATGGCTTTGCCTTTTTCAATCTTTATTTATCTTTACTAACCAGTGCTTCTCATTTGCAATCGAACCCAACAGCATGCAGCTCCACACTTTGCATTTGCCATCATGCTCGGTAGTCGCTGGGGCATCTCGACCGCCTCGTCAAAATAGCTGATGAAATGACACCAAGAAAAGGTCAGGAGTTAAATCTGGTGATGAAATTTCTCATTTCTTAGCTTATATGAGCAAGAAGAAGATTCATCAAAAGGTTTTATGTGTCATACATTGTTCCCTTGGCAATCTTGAAACAGATTAAGATTCATCTAAAGAATGGAATTCATGCACTCCTAAAAACTTTCAGGTAACAATTTAATCATGTGTTCTGTTTATTAGGTTTGGGCATCATTCTTCAATTTTGAAAATTATCCTAAATTACCACAAGGAGGTAATGCTTGAACATTTGCTAGTGATTTATTTGCCAATGTTGTTTTATGTTCCAAAAATAAGGATCACAAGTACTCACTTAGCTTTAAATATTTTTAATTATACTTATAAAAATATATAATGGTCATTACTAATTTCCTGTTGGAAATTGATAAAAGTAAAGTTTTCCTAACCATATGACCATCAGCCCCACCCACTGTCGAAATCTGATAACCAAATGATCTCCTCCTCAAGTCCTATGGTTTTGGTATGTTATTTTTAATTCTTGCTCTACCAGAACCCATTGCTAGCAAAAATATCTTCTTGGTCACCTACCATCATGGCATATATAATGCTTGTTTTGACACACAAATAAGGTCGATCTAATCTTTTTTATGAATAATAATTATCCTCTTTAGGTCACAAGAACTTGTTGTTGGTGATGTTAATGATAAGGAGGTCTTCCTACCTCCTCCTAGGCATAACATTTGTACTTGAATGAGTCACTCAAATAAAGTTGATTGTCTTTGTTAGCTAATTCTTGTTGATCTTTTTTTTACATAAATAATAACCACCCGTTCTTACCAAAGAAAACTATATGCAGTACAATTTGTACTTGGGTTACTAAAATAAATTTGATTGTCTTTGTTGGCTAATTATTGTCAATCTTTTTTTGTGTAAATAAAAATCACCCAAAGTTGTTATTACCAAAGAAATCTGTGTACCCATCACGTTTGAGCACATATTTTTATATGAATATGTCACACAAATAAAATTGATCGACTTTGTCGACCAACCCCTTATTGATATGTTCTAACAAAAAGGTCTTCCTATCACCTTAGCTTGAATCAATCACGGAAATAAAATTGATCGGCATTTTTTTGTGACCCTTTTTTATTGATCTTTATTTTTTATATAATTAATAAGCACCCTTTGTTGCCTGTGATGCGTTACACATAAAGTTTATCAGTCAATTCTTTAATTTTCTTACAAATAATTTAACTGTGCTTGGATCAGAGAATGTCTTTAAACTTGTAATCTAAATTTCTAAAAAATGATTAGAGAATGTCTTCAAACTTGTAAGCTAAATGTTTAAAAAATATTAAGCAGCTCTTCCCAATGAGACAATCTCTGATCCAAGAATCCTTTTGGATCTACTTGATTGTTCTGAAGGACTCAATTCTTCTAGCAACAAATTTATCCAAGGAAAACTTTTAAATGAAAAGGACATCATAATGTCAAGAAAAGGATATCATAATGTCAATAACTTGGTATGTACTTCTTATTTTACTTTTGTTTCTATATGCTTGGATTCGGTCTTTACTATCTGAATTTTTCTTCTTTAAAATAGTATGACATAAGTTGTTTTTAGATTATTTATGAAAGATTTTATTTTTAAAGAATTAGATTTTAGAAAATTGTTATTTAACTAATAATAATATGATAATACTGTTGATATTATAGTGTACTTTTCTAACTAATAATAAGGATAAGTTGGTTGATAGAAGAATTGAGTCCTTCAAAACAAATGCATATTCATATGTAAGTTGAGTAGATCCAGGGATCCTTGATCATAGATTGTCTCGTTAGGAAGAGACAATTGATTTTTATTTTTTAAAGTAAGGAGTTCAAACATTTCGAGTGCTTTAGAAGTGTGAGCAAAGAGTGAGTGAAGACTAGTAACCAGTTTGATGCATTAAGTACAACCTCAAGGAGGCGAGTGAAGTCAAGTAACTTTGTCTTCTCAACTCCTAAGAGAATGGACGAAATCGAGTACCTCAGTTCTCTTATTTATATTGTAGAGGAGCTCTGCACAAGTTTAAAGACTCTTCGAAGAAATCTAATGGAAGACAATAGTTGTCAAATCCTCACCATTGGTGACCAAAACTATTGAGAGTTGATTGTCTGCTTCACCTCCCAACAGAATGTCAATAAAAAAAGGAAGTGATGCAAACCTACTTGAACGTGACAACTAAGTTGAAGAAGAATTGATGGCCATTTTTGTTAAGGAATGACCTTAAAAACTTCAAAGTCCGCGAGATGATGCTCGTTAAAGCTCCAACAAACATCCATCAAGTTTAAGTGACATGAGATGTTTGAGATACTAGAACAAAATAAGGAAGGTCTTTTCCTTTATCAAAAGGATCTGCAAGAATCAACAAAGATCAATACAACTCAGTCGACCCCATACCAGAGTCAGTCATTGGTGAGTTGAAGTGCATGGCAGATCAGAGTTCGACTACTTAACAATAATGGCGGAGAGTGGCATGGAGCCAAGAGGCATGTTGCAGCCAAAGCAGAAAATTGAAGGTTCGGCAAAAAGGTGAGGAGATGTAGCGTCTACACCAGCTTCGTCGAGGATGTCGAAAGAATAAGTGGGAGAGAATATCACAGACAAAAATATAAAAAGGTGTTCGACGTAATGCACATGTTTGTCCGTGTCTTTTGATTTTTGTATATACTTTATACAGCAAGTAGCGGGTTAGCTTTTATGGTTGGTTTCGGCTTGTAAATGAGAGTCATGTCGTGTGGACACTTGTGAAAACTCCGATTTATAATGGACCTTGATCCTTTGTGTGCAACCGTTCAATGCTTATAAAGTTAATTATTGTTATTTGTATTGGCTATATAAAGTATTTTCAAAAGTAGTTGCTTGTGGATCCCGTGGAAAATATTTTTTCTAACCCATTCTCTCTTTTGTAGGTCCTAAGGGACCCTAGGAGGTTTCGGGAAGGCTGACATTTATGGACGGACACGCAAGGGTGCTGCACAACTCAGGCAAAACCAGCTAAGTCCATGACACTTTGGTAAGAACAACTTTGGGTGGTTATTATTTACGCAAAAAAAAAAAAAGATCGACAAGAATTAGCCAACAAAGACAATCAACTTTTTTTGAGTGACTCGTTCAAGTATAAATTGTATGCTTAGGAGGAGATAGGAATATCTTATCGTCAACATCACTAAAGACCAGTTCTTGAGACCCAAAGGATGATTATTATTCACATAAAAAAAAATAAAAAAGGGATCGATCAACTGTATTTGTGTGTCAAAGCAAGCATTCAGGCAACATATATATGTCATGAAGGTAGGTGGCTAGGAAGACTTTTTTTTGCTAGCAATGGATTTTGGTAGAGCAAGAATTAAAAATACCATGTCAAAACCATAGGACTTGAGGAGAGGCCATTTGGTTATCAGGTTTCGGTAGTGGCTGAGGCTGATGGTTGCATGGTTAGGAAAACTTCACTTTTATTAATTTCCAATCGGAAATTAGTCATGACCACTATATATTTTTGTAATCATAATTTAAAATATTTAAAGCTAAGTAAATACTTGTGATCCTTATTTTTGCAATAGAAAATAACGTTGGCAAACAAATCCCTAACAAATGTTCAAGCATTAACTCCTTGTAGTAATTTAGGATAATTTTCAAAGTTGAATAACGATGCCCAAACCTAATAAACAGGACACATCAATTTTAAGATTAAATATTTACCTGAAAGTTTTCAGGAGCGTATGAAATTCCATTATTTAGATGAATATCTTAAATCTCTTTCAAGATTGCCAAGGAGACAATGTATGGCACATACAACCTTTTGATGAATCCTCTTCTTGCTCATATAAGCCAAGAAACGAAAATTTTCATCATCCTTTATTTGGTTGGGTTTAGGGCTTCGTTTGCGGTCAATGCTACTTAAAATAAGAAGGTCTAAAATAGATTTAACTCCTGACCTTTTCTTGGTGTCATTTCATCAGCTTTAAATCTGGAATATATATATATATATATATATGTATATGAACTCAAAAAGTCTTCCATATTTATTGATTTGGGAATACAGAATCTGTTAGGAACAGTCGTAAGTGTTTCCGGGTGACGTGGTCTTTTGGCAAGTTGAGATGGTGGGGCCCATGTGAATCACCCGGATGGCTTTCGAGGTGTGATTGGGTCAGCCAGCTGATGGGGTGACGCGATTATTTTGGCAAGCTGTTGTCGTGGGACCCATGTGAATCACCCTGATGGTTTTTCAAGTGTGAATCGATCAGTCGTGGGATATGGTGATCTCCCAGTTCTCGGGGGAGCTATGTATCAAGATCCAAGAAAGGGCTTAACCTGATAGCATATATGATCTAGATATGATTTTCCCAACTTAACGAGGAAATCTCGTAGATCAGCTGAGGGAAATCCTCCTCTTCACCTGTATAAATAGATGATGAATCAAGGAACTTAAGTAGGCTTTTCATTCTCACTTCCTATTCTAACATAGTATCAGAGCCCCTCTCTTTGTAAGAGAGACTACCCCTTCTTTTTTCACTGTCCAACGACAACAAATTCTCATAGGTGTCTCTACTTCTCCCTCGTCCTCTTCTCTCAGTAAAGAGAAAGAGGTCTCCCTCACCTCCTCCACCATCAGACCAATGCTATTATAGCCTCAGCCACCCCAAATGCCAACGCTGCTGTCTCCTCGACCGTTGCTACGCAACCGCATCGTCGTCCCCTGTCGCAACCCATTTCTCCCCTCCTTAATTGCAGCCGCAGCCATGGCTTCCTCACCCTACTTCCTTCGCTGCTGCCTTCTTCTCCACCTACACCAGCAGCATGTTTGCTCCCCTGCCGCTTGCCCGCAATCACCCTTCTTCCCCTGTCGGATCCACCGTCGTCGGCTTCCTCCTCGCCCGAACCCACTGTCAGACCTCCCTCCCCTCCCTAGATTCCTCTAGCAGTCGTCCACCTTGGCTTCTTCCTCCTCTAGGCAGCAACACCAATGCCTTCTTCCATGGCATTCTTCACCTCTTCCTTACGCGACCGATCCCCCTCCCCCTCTCCACTGTTCCATCGGCGACCACGGCTGTTGCATCCGTCAAATGCCAGCAAAGAGGTTGGGTCTTGAAGCAACCTTCTATCGAGCTCTCAGCTTCAAAATGATCTCAGCTTCTACCTCCATTCTCTCTTTCGCTGTCCAACGATAGCTTTTGCTCCACCCATTCTGTTGCACCTACCCTGTGTCGCCCAAGCTTCCTGTCGTGCCTGCACCCTCCTTCCTCCACCTCCTCCTGCTGCACTATCGAACTTGCAGCTCCAACAGAACCATCTGCTCCTTCTCAGCCAGGCTGACATCATTGCCAAAGTCAACCATCGTCAGACCTTTACCATGGTTGACAATATCGCGACCTCCTTCCATCAATTCATTAACAATCGGCCATCAAATGTTGTAGCCGCAACCCCGACACCATCTCCTACTTGTGTCTTCTACCTCTCTAGCTCCTTCCACAAGTAGCAACAACGGTATTGGAGGCATCTCTTCTTCACCTATTCTGCACCTTACAGCTGATCAACTAGCCGACTCACTCACGAAGCCTATTGCCCATAAACTTTTTTCATTACATCAGTCCAAGATCGACATCCTTGATAGGAGCTTGATCTTATGGGGGCATGATAGTAGATATGATATAGATATGATTTAGATATGATTTCCCCAACTGAACGAGAAAATCTCGTAGATCAGTTAAGGAAAATCCTCCTCTTCCCATCCGAGAAGGAGAAGGAGAAGGAGAAGAAGAAGAGGAGGCCTAATGGTTCTTTCCCCTCGGTTTGTTCGCTGCTAGACCGTCTTGATCTGAACCAATCTTCATATTGTGCTATAGTAGGGTTTCGATCTCTCTGTTTCCAAGGTGCGAGAACGCGAGAGATGGATCTTGGGTCAAAGGTTCTCTTCTTCCCTATCCTTTTAATTGTTGTTTAGATTCCTTTGTGATTCCGATGGTGACAAGGGTTTCTTCGGCTCCAAGACAAGGAAGGATTTCGAAATGGCTTTGCCTTTTTCTTCGGATTCTCGAAATGCCTTTGAACAACTCCTTGATTTGTGCATGGTCACGAATTTTTCATTTAAATTTTGATCTATAGCATCTTGGCTCGTTCTTTACCAGGTCCTCTTTGGTTGTCATCAGAGGATTTTTTATATTTCCATCTGCAACATCTTGGCTCGTTCTTTATCAGTTCCTCTTTGGTTGTCATCAGAGGACTTTAGAAGAGGGAGGAGAGCAGACGGTTCAGTGGAAGGGGAAAGAAGCTGTGGGGTTTTGTAGCAATGAGACAATCTCTGATCCAATGATCCTTTTGGATCTACTCAACTGATACATATGAATATGTATGATTGTTGTGAAGGATTCAATTCTTCTAGCATCCAACTTATCCAGGAAAACTTTTAAATGTCAGAAAAGGACATCATAATGTCAACAGTATTATCACATTATTATTAGTTAAATAACAATTTTCTAAAATTCAATTCTTTAAAAAAATTGAAGTGTTTCATAAATAATCCAAAAACCAACTTATGTAAAACTGTTTTAAAGAAGAAAAATTTAGGTAGTAAAGAAGAAAAATCTGGTGCAAGAAAATAATTTTCTTTCATCTTATTTGTATGCATTTGAAGAATTTGGAAACGATCATTCTCATCATGATCCTCCTCCAAACGTCCATGTCTACAAAGAGGACACATCAAATGATGAGTATAGAGTCATATTATCATATATTAAAATAAACTGCACACCGATGTTAATAAGTATATGTTAATAAGATTCTACATTTACTATCTATACTTATTGGCATTGGTGTGTAATTTATTTTAATATATGATAATAAGATTCTATACTCATCATATTTGATATGCACTCTTTGTAGACCTGGACGCTTGGAGGAGGATATGTTGAAATCAATCTCCCTGACGAGAATGAACGTTTCCAAATTATTCAAATGCATACAAATAAGATGAAAGAAAATTATTTTCTTGCACCTGATGTTATCATTCAAGAACTTGGTATGTACTTCTCATTTTGCCTTTTGGTTTCTATATGCTTGGAGTCGGTCCTCGCTACCTAAAATTTTCTTCTTTAAAACAGTGTGACATAAGTTGTTTTTTTTATTATTAATGAAACACTTCAATTTTTCTAAGGAATTGGATTTTAGAAAATTATTATTTAACTAATAATAATATGATAATACTGTTGACATTATGATATCCTTTTATGATGTTTAAAAGTTTTCCTTTTATTGAATAAGGATAAGTTGGTCGCTAGAAGAACTAAGTCTTTCACAACAATCAGTTAACAGGGATCCTTGGATGAGAGATTGTCTCGTTGGGAAGAGACAACTGCTTATTATTTTTTAGAAATTTAGCTTACCAGTTTGAAGACTGATCCAAGGATGGTTATTATTTATAAAAAAAATTAGAGGATTCATCAACAAATATGTTTTAATTTTATATGTGTGACGCATTCATCAACAAAAATTAAAGAAGATGGTAGGAAGACAAAGAAACTCAAAGGATGATTATTAATTACACAAAAAAATAAATCAACAAAGAAGGGTCACCTAAAAAAACTGATCAACTATATTTCCATGACGTATTCAAGCTAAGGTGGTAGGAAGACCTTTTTGACAAAACATATCAATAAGGGGTTGGCCGATAAAGCCGATCAACTTTATTTGCATGACACATTCAGACAAAAATATGTCCCCAGATGTGATAGGCACACAGTTTTCTTTCGTAAGAACAACTTTGGATGATTATTATTTACACAATAAAAGATTGGTAATAAGTAGCCAACAAAGACAATCAACTTTATTTGAGTGAAGTACAAATGTTATGCGTAGGAGGAGGTAGGAAGACCTTATTGTCAACATCACCAACAATGGGTTTCTTGAGACCTAAAGAGGATGATTATTATTCACATAAAAAATATCAAAAAGGATCGATCGACCTTATTTATATGTCAAAACAAGCATTCACGCAACAAATATATGCCATGAAGGTAGGTGGCCAGGAAGACCTTTTTGCTAGCAACGAGTTATGATAGAGCAAGAATTAAAAATAACATGTCAAAAACATAGGACTCGAGAGAGGAGGCCATTTGGTTCTCAGGTTGCGGTAGTGGGTGTGGGGCTGTTGGTCGCATGGTTAGGAAAACTTCACTTTTATCAATTTTCAATCAGGAATTAGTCATCACCACTATATATTTTTGTAAACATAATTAAAAAGGTTTAAAGCCAAGTAAGTAGTCGTGATCCTTATTTTTGGGATATAAAATAACATTGACAAACAAATCCCTAGCAAATGTTCAAGCATTAACTCCTTATGGTAATTTAGGATAATTTTCAAAGTTGAAGAATGATGCCCAAACCTAATAACAGAACACCCAAGATCCATCTCTGACGTTCTCGCACCTTGGAAACAGAGAGATCCAAACCCTACTATAGCACAGTACAAAGATTGGTTCAGATCAAGAAAGTCTAGCAATGAACAAACCGAGGGGAAAGAACCATTGGGCCTCCTCTTATTCTTCTTCTTCTCCTTCTCGGATGGGAAATCGCCGGTTAAGCCCTTTCTTAGATCTTTACATAGCTCCCTCAAGAACCATGAGATCACATCCCACGATTGACCGACTCACACCTGAAAAACCATCAGGGTGATTCACACAGGTCCCGCGACAACAGCTTGCCGAAATAATCGTGTCACCCCATCAGTTGGCTGACCCAATCACACCTCGAAAGCCATCCGAGTGATTCACACAAGCCCTACCATCTCATCTTGCCAAAAGACCACGTCACCCCGAAAACACTTACTAATGTTGCTAATATATATATATATAATTGGATATTAGAAATAAGCCATTAGAAATTATCGAGGCGGCTCCTTCATTGCTCAAAAATGAACAAGAAAGTAGTGAGAGTTCCTGGACATGTTGACTGAGTCCATGCAATCGACATGATGTTACTTCCATCAACACCTGCATGGCCAAGAAGACATATATGATCATGGGTGGTGAGGACACAGAGACGGATCCGCCGGAGCGAGCTTGAAGGGGCCGACCGTGTAGAGGGCTAGTTTCGTCGCTCCGGCAACCGTGTTCCTCACGAACTTGAGGGGGAAGCCACCATCATGGCCCGCCGGCACATCGCACCCTGGCAGCGGCGACGACGCCAGGAAGAGCTTGCATTTGTGGATCGCGTAGTTCGTCACCTTCGTCGTCTGGATCAGGAACTGTCCCCTGACGTCCGTTACCGCGCTCGCCGACGGCCCGGGCCGGCTGCTGTTGCACCGTAGCATCGCGACCGCACCTACACGCAGGAGGCCGGTGAGTCATCAGCGATGCCGATGGAGGAAAAACTTATCAGGAAGAGGAAGACTGTGCGTCGACAGACCAGGAAGAGGAGAAGCTCCCAGCGAGCCGACGTAGCCAGGGAGCTCGCACTTGCAGTAGACCGCCCCTTCGACGGCGACGCCGTACCTCGGCGGAAGCGAGAGTGCAGTGGCAGGAGGAGGGAGATAGAGAAGCAGCAGGATGAGCTGAAGGGCTACTGGCCCGAGCGTCTTCATCAGTGCCATCTCCAAAGCAATTCCTCAGGTTTCATCGACCAACTCGAGACACAATGCCAGTTTATAGAGGTCGCTTGCTAGATTCTCGGCCGTATGTCTTGTGTCGGTCGTAGTTGTTTATGTCCGGCGCTAACTGGATGTGGATCGACGTCCTATTCTATTCCTTCTTCTGCAATCTGAATACTGGATGAGCAGTACTTGCGATCTGAAGGCAACTGAGCTCGGCACAGAGAGGGAGCCACAGTGTGCACATGGATTTGGATGCAATCCGCATCTCGTCCATGTGAGTTGGTTCCTTTCGCAGGTGTGGTCTTCTTCTCCTCCTCCACCCAAAGCCATGCAGATGGCAGCAGCTATGGCTCTGGCAGAAGAGAAGGAAGGAATACACAAAAGGGGGGATAATAAAGAGTGTTTAGTCTTGTAGTTTGTGACTGACATGTATCATGGAACAACAGATGCTTTGTAGAGAACTATCAGCGGTGATTTATGAATGAAATCAGAAAGTTGTCAACTTACATTTGCTTGTTAAAGGACTGATTTATAAGAAACGATGTCGTCAGATGAATAGCAAAACAGTTCAATTAATGACCTCATTTATCTTTGATAAACAAACAGTTTTCGGATGAATTCTACTACTTCTGATCGATCGGTGTTCCCTGTCATGCCTACTAATTCCATATGAAAATAAGTGAGGAAATAGTGGCTAATACCTCATTTATATATTTTTGTTGCTAAAGCTTCTTGGATAATGATGAAAGAAATAGTGGCAAAGATTTAGTCTCCTGATGGTGTGAAAACTATTAATTTCTGTACTATATGGAACTGAACAAATGCGTATGACCTTGTTTGACAGGTTTGAAAGATGTGTTTCTCGTGGCTCACTGTTACAGACTTGAACAGTTCAACTGATGCAGCGACCAAACCAATCTTCTCCGGTATTCTGCAGTACGTATGATGATGTTGCCCTCCTTCATCTTGCTTTGACCGTAAGGCAAACTACTGGGAGATGGGAGGCAATCAAGATGGTTGGCTAGAATACTTTTGAGGTTGTCTTCTTGTTGGCTTGCACTGTTCTTGAGGATGTCTTGATCTGGATATGGAGAGGAGGACCAGGTTTATAGAACCCCACAAATGTAGATGGAGCTTGATTGTCACAGAAGATAGGTAAAGTTGACATGACTTTGTAGGATAAAAGGACGGGATTACACTTGGAACTTGAAGAACGAACCTTCATCTTCCCAGTTGGAGTGGGGTTTCTCTGACTTGGAATCTCAGCAAGTTTAGGTAGAGGGTGATGGCACAAAAAGGTTTGAGTCAGAGCACTGCTTCCACAAGCTCTGAAACATTGCTTGGTTCCTTCCCAGATCGAAAGAACATTGTTTCAACATGGACATGAACATAATAATGTTCGACTGATGGGAACCAGAAACATAAGGAGAGTTTGGCAAAGTGGATTTGTGGAAGAAATCAAAATAAGTTAGCATTGTGACTCATTTTTCTTCTCTCATATAGCAAGCAACATGTCACTGAATCTGGGGCTTGTTCTGGAACCGAAGAAGAAACTGCACCAGATGCTGACTGCCTTCAGAGTATGTACATTAGAAGTCAATTAAGCTTGATTCATTCTTCTCCCTCTTCCTTTCTCCTTTTCCTGCTTTGGGACATTTTGTCAAAAGCTCTCCTTGTTGCTTGTGGCTTTAGTCAAAGCGACCACCATGCTGAGCTCTCCACAATCTCCCAAAAATGCAGTATCTTAGCGTGGCAGGAATCACATTGGTACATGGAGGCACAACCCTGGCTGGCCTTTCTCTGCCTTTGGTTTGGGTGGACAGCTTGTAAGATGAGGGTCACATTGGTGGAAGAGAAGACCAGGCTGTGCTTGGTATCTTCCTTCCCATCATTTCATATTTGACATGTCCTATGTTGACACTTTGCTTCCAAGTGGGTACATCATACTCCCCATAGCAAGCATTTTTAGCCTTGTGGTTGGTTACATACACTTCACCTCAGAGTCATTTTCTTTTTCATGTAACAAAAATAATGAAATTGAAATATTAGTCATGTCACACCAATAAAGAAAAGCCATCATTCAAAGCACATAAAGTGTAGTGTTGTAACCCTCAACAGTGTCAGCTTTCTAAGGATTTTTTTTTTTTCTCCCCTTATTAATAGAACATGAAACTGGCTACAACATAATTTCAAATAGTCTTAAGAATTACATCACCTGAAGCTGCTGAACATATATTGACCAGAGATTGTTTTCTTCTCTGTGCTTCTTAATGGAGTGTTGTTCTTAACCAGTTGTTGATTGGTGTTGTTGTTTCCTAGCCTGGTCTATTCAGTCATCATCGCGTATGACTCTGTCCCAAAAATTTTATTCCCTGATGTCTGAAATCTTCAACTCTGTCAGCTATGGACCACTTCAACTGGTTTGTTTCCAAGCATCAATTGAAAGGGATTGGCTGCTCCATCTCCCTTGTTGTAACAAGCAAGAACTTGAATTGCAGAAACAAGAGAAAGCCTCAGCTGTGTCTGATGTGATCTGAAACTAATGGATGAATGCCGCCCTGTGAAAGCCACATGATGGATGGCATGTTAAAGACTCTAAGGAGGCAATTAAGAGAAGAGATCAAGTGAAAAAGTGAAGCTAATTTAGCAGGCTTGGCTGGCTGACATGGTTCCACTTACTGGTCTCCTTCCTGCAATAACTTTCCAAACAACTCTTTTGATGCAACCTTGTGTGGATGAAGCTGCAGTGAAGCAATGTTATACGACATGGTTACCAAGGCACACTCCATCTTTTACCATTCTCCATTTCCAGCTGTTCCTGAAAGCATGCATATTTGCTGCAACTCCATTGGTCACTCTGAACCCCAACCTCCATCCCATGCCACATGATCATTTTGTTATTACTAGTATTATTTTTGCACTCAAGCCAATCGACTGCCAACAGCTGTTCCTAATTTGTTCAAGAGGAGGGGGAAGGCAAATGTTCATGTGTGATTCTCATGTTTTACTCCAAAATCACAGCATAGTATTCTGCATTTAGAGTCTGCACAAAGGTGAAACAGGTGCATGCCAAAAGAAACCAGCTCACAGGTTGTCAATCAAAGAAAGCAAACCAGTGGGGGTTGAAGAAACAGGTTGGAAAGCACACTTTTTGTGTGTTGTTTATTGCCTGTGAGCAAGTGGGAATCTAAAGCAGCAAGCATTCATATCTTTCTCTGCTCTTGATCACAGAATGAATTTGATGTGGCTTGTGCACAAACACTAATCTGCGGGGAACATAAAATCTGATACAAATCAACCACTCAGCATGCATGAGGAGAGCAAATTTTTCACTCGGTCGACGACTAGCAGCATCAGATGGCCGAGAAATGGAGAGAGAACAAGAGAAAGATGGTGATGAAAAAGACAATACATGGAGGAAAAGCATGGGGGGAGTTGCAGAGATGGATAATAAGCTAGGAAGGATTAGAAGGCGGAAAGCCATTGGAAAGAAGAGCTCGAATTGTACAGTTGAACCATGGGGGCATACCACCGGTTATGCATCTCAGGAAGAAGAGCCGGCAGCAGAAGCAGATGGCACTCTTGGGGACGTCACCGGGAAGAGCGGCAGCAGCCTTGGCGGCTCCGCGTCCCTTGGCGTGCTCCTCGGGGAAGGATGCAGGTAGAACCCCCTCTCGGCGATCGCCCGGTCCTCGGCCGACATCGGCGCAGTGGCCGCCGCCGAATTGAGCTGTGGCGACCGGTTGAACGGATCTGGGATCAACGGCGTGACCGGGCTAAGGGTCAACGACGGCAGGTCCAGCATGCTGGGGGAGAGGATCTCCGGCTGCCTCCGCTGGGAGAAGGCTGCCGTGCCCATCGGGGAGTTGGGGTTGGAGCCGACGAAGGCGGGGATCAACGGGCTTATCATCTTCAGGTTCTTGAGGCTGCCGCGGCGTTCGTAGAGCTTGAAAGCCGGCTTCTTGGGGCCGGTGGCCCTCGCGGAGGGTGGGATCGCGTTCTTGGTCGTCGGCGCCGCGTGCTTGGCGACCGTGTCGGCGCAGCCCGTCAGCATCTGGACTACCTGCTTGAAGGAACCAGCGTCGGCCTGGATGAAGGTGGTGGGGAAAGGATTGGTGTCGATGGATCTGGGCATGGACGCGTGTGCGAGGGCAGCGGACGAAGGGGCTGCCGCTGCGGCCACCCCGTTGCTGCTGCTGCTGCTGCTACTGCTGCTGGAGGTGGAGTTGGGGGAGGTGGGATTGGGACACTGGACTTCCTTCTCCTGGTGTCCGTGGTGGCAGTTTTCCATCTGACGGATGTCTGAAGCGAGAGGAAGAAAAATCTATTCTTTCGTGGACAGCTGCAGTGATGACACAGACAGATGAAGAGGAGGATCTGAAAGGAGAGATTGTGTTGGGGCTGCAGTTGGATTTGGGAGGGAGTGAAGAAGGGTGCTGATATAGATGATATGCTGAACGGAACTCTCTCTCTCTCTCTCTCTCTCTCTCTCTCTCTCTATGATATGTTGAACGGAACTCTCTCTCTCTCGGATCTCTCTCTCTCTCTCTCACACACACACACACACAGAGACACACCCCCCACTGAAAGCTCTGTTATGTTGTGGTGAACAGAGGGCTTGGAGGTAAATTGGCACGCCACAAATTCCGTGCCACAAACGATGGCCCATCAAGAAAAAGAGTTGAGCCACATTGACTTCGGAGCTGATCACTGGACCTGCTTTGAAGTCACACTGTGGCCTCTGCCATTCTCCCTTGTGAGGATGATCAGGTGGGACTTGAGCTGGCAACAATGGTGGGTGGCGGATTAGCTGCTGGAGTGTCACAGTAACTGCAGCACTGTTCTTGGGAAACACTTCAGAATCGGTGCCAACAAGGGAGGAAGAAGAACAGCTTAAGAGCATCCAATGCTCATTAACATCAAGCCTAAGTAGGAGGGACCACCGTGCAAGGCCTGACACTGGCAATAGAAAGATACCCGTCAACCGCATCCCATGGACACCTGTGGAGGTGAGAGTGGAGAATGGATGATTGCTGGAGCAGCCTCCATCGAAACATAAATGCGTTGTGATTCATCTTAGTTTCTCTTGACCAAGCAAGCAACGAGGAGGAGGTGTTGCAGAGAAGGGAAGACGAAGCAGAAAAGGACAAGGAAAGATTACAGGCTCGACGCTATGTGATAATAATTGCAGGAACAGCGGTTGGAGACACTGTGTTGGGATGCCAAATCTAGTAGAGTCTTCTTAGCTTCATCATCATGGGTGCGTTGACAGAATCTGGGAGGTGCAGCAGTACTTGGGTCAATACAAGTCCCTCTCCTGGCCTTGCACTCCTCTCTGTCCCCTCCATGCTTCTCTCTCTAGAAACATGAAGCAAAGATGAAGAAGAGAAGGAAGAAGGAAAAAAAAAAAAACTTCTTCCCACTATCCCAATGGTTGTCACGATTCATCGAGTAAGGAAAAGTGTAGTGAGAGGTGGCTGTGGTCCTCCTGGTTCTAAATGAGATGTGGACAAGCTGGAGTTGGCAGACATTTTGACTCATGTTTCTTGCAGTAAAATGGTGTGCTGTCCCTTTCCTTACATCCTTGTTGCCACCACTGGTTCCCTTTTTACCAGTGGAAGAATCCATAGGTGAGATACCAGTGCAGGAAGAACAAATGATTCAGTCCACTCAATAGCAGAGTCACTGTGCACTTTGAGCTGCCTTTTCTGATATGTGTATATATATATATATATATATAATCAACTAGTAAGTCAAGTTTCAAGAAGACAAGAGGAATTTAGACCAAAATGAAAAAGGAATACAACTATATAACATTTAGATAAAGCCAAATTATTCTGTTTGACACAGAAAAGTTCAGAGTCAAGAAGTTGTGGGATGAAACTGATGAGATTAAGCAGACACAGCAAGCACAATGAGGTGATGGAGACCTATAAATAGTCTCTTCTTGTCAGCTGGGCTGAGAATAGTTGCCCATCTGTAAGTGGGGACAAATAAATGGGTAAATTAGGTAGTGATTCCTTTCTTCATCTCTTTCTGATTCAGATTCAACATTGAAGAGCAATGGCTCCTGTGGTCAATGAAATGTGGGGCTCCTGTGGAAGCTTAAGGAATGGGTCAAACAAGCAGCCACCCACCAGTGTGGGGTTGCCCCTAAGTCCTTCTTGGTTGGACCCATCTGTTTGTTTATTGTCATTCAACAAAGACTCATCTAGTCATTTTTGGAATCTATCTATATTCATATTATGATCTGTTTAGCTACTTTATTTTTTTTTATTCATATTCGTTTAAAATTTAATCAATATGTATTTTAATCCGACCAAGTGATCGAACACACGTCGATATCCTGATTTTTTTTTTTTATTCTTTTTTGTTCAATCCTACTTGAAAACTACATCTCTTTCTTTCTCTCACATACAGACATTGATCTCCACCTTCCCCAATAGGCAAAACTGTTTTTGCCCAATGTCACAAGCATGAAAAGGGGTAAAAAGATTATGAAAATTCACCTCCATGACAATTATGTGGCAAGAAAGAATGGAGTACAGAGCTCTTTCCAGCCCAGCATAAGCAGATTCAATTGTATCTTTTTCAGATGCAGATGTATTGTTTTCATAGAATGTATGTCCTGCAACCATGGTGATGAATGGTTAAGATAGCTTCTGCATGTATTCCTTTCCAATTCAATGCACCAATGACGAAAGAAATGAGATTGAGTTATATACTTTAATACTAAATTACTTTCTGCAGTGTAGATAGATCTTTTCCTTCTCCTTCATTATTACTCAACTCGCTGCCTCACCAATCCATTATTGCAGGCAACTAAGAAGTGGAGAATGGGGTTCTCCATTTTGGAAGTTGATGCTGATAGTGACAAATATAATAGGTATCATTCTTATACAGTTCTGGCCAATCATAAACCTCACCAGAAACATAATAATATGGGAAAATAATAGAAGACATTATGAACAGAAGAAAAAAATTCCTTGATCTGAGCTACTGCTGAGACACATTGCATCTGCTTTTCTTCACTACTCTTTGCAAAAGTCCTTGATCATTAAAGACATCAACTGGTAATTCTCCACTTGATTACACACAAACATTACAGTGACCAAAGGTGTAGAGAATACACACAAGTGAAGGATTTTAATATTTGTATACATATATACATTATGTTAATATTTGAAAGCATAAATAAGTTATTTTAAGGCTTTGCAACATCTATTTCAACCTCATGTGCACAGATTCTCAAGTAAGGAAACCATTCACTGAGTAGATAGAGATGACACTGCTGATCTTTGACACCTTATGCCGGCTAGAGATTATAATAGCTTAATCCATGGACCTTATTGGATCTTATTCTGCACCAATGGATCGGGCTTAATTAGTCGAGATGGTTTGGTCAGAGCCTGTTTCATCCTCCAAACTCATCTTGATCCACTGTCTGCAAGCACTAGAATCAAACATTTTTCTGAATCAATTAGTAGTGCTATTCTTAGTTGGTGGGAAAAATAGATACATCTAAATCAAAAGGAGGCAGGATTCTGTGCACTTACCTGTATGATGTTCATCTCAGATGATGGAAGCTCCACCGGAAGATGTTGCTCCAGAGCTATGTGCAACAAGGTATTAAGACATTTAAATGCACTCTGCTGCTGCATCCTAACCATTTACTATCTCCGTCTGACTGTATTTATATTCATGTGCAGTGGCATTAATCCAAGCTGCTCCCTTCATTTTCATGTGTATAAATTGCGCATTCACCCTTAGTGCCCTCATTCCATCTGTGTTTCTCTGAGCTTGATTCTGTAGAGCATGGGGAGTCACAATAATGGGAAGTCTGTTCTCATGTGTTCTCTACTGATATGGTTGGTTTCTCAACAGGTGACAGTCACTCCGGCCATGGGTAGGAGCCTTGAAGGTGGTTTAGCTGAGAAGAACTACTCCACTACTGAATCACCTGAAGGTAATCCCCATTGTAAAATGTCTCCTTCGCCGTTGATATTGATGGAGATCTTACTACAAGTTGTGACACACGTACGTCTTGCATGGGGCAGCTTCACATGGCACCCCATGCACAACGTCGTCGCATGGAGGCAGCAGCGGTGGTGGTGTGCTGTCTCAGAGTGCACAATCGACGCCACCTTCTGCTCCAGTGATCACCAACCCTCCATCTCCTACTCTCGTCCCACCTGCTCCGACAACTCCCAACTCCCCACCCTTCAGCTGCGAGTAAGCACATCTCAATCTCAACATGTTGTTTTCAGGCCTTGTTCATGCTTTGGCTTCCCCCTCTTCAGCTACTGGAGGGCACACCCTGAAGCAATATTGGCTCTGTTGGGGTACTGGTGCACCTTGGGCGAATTCTTCGGTTTACCTGCGGTTTCAGCGTTCGGGAGGGACCCCAGTTTGCTGGAGGCATTGTCGAACACCCGCTCTGACGGGATTGGAGCTCTGTACCGGGAAGGAACGGCGTCACTCCTCAACTCATTGGTGCACAGGAACTTTGCCTTGACCACCCAGCAAGTCAGGGAAGAGTTCAACACCGCGGTTATCTCCGAGAAGGCAGCTGCAACCCAAGCACAGCTCTTCAAGAAGGCCAATGAGGGCCACCTCAAGCACCATTAGGCTGTATCAATGTGCTTCTCTCCTTGTCTTCCTGCAGTGTACCTTTGCTTTTTGTTGTTGCTCATGTTCTTCAGGTTTCTGTGTGTCATGTTTGTGCTTCCCACCTGGTGACGTAGGAACTCTACTTTGAGCTAGCTTATTGGTAATGCGCATTGTCTAATTGAAGAACATAGCCTGCAACATTTACCTGAAATAATTAAAATTGAATCAGGACCAAAGCTAAATATTAATATCAAGATCAAAGTAATAATGAGTTGTCCTGGTTGTGTCACAGCTCCAGAATAATGTTACTCCATCATGGATCAGTATAAATCTTGAATTCCAACTCCAGAATAGTTTGATATCGTACAATTAATTTGATTCATGACCCTGTTTCTATTTGCAATAGACAGCAAAGTGAAAAATAAGTGAAGTCAGTGGAGCCTCAAAGTTGCAAAAAACACAACGAATACTCTTGGTCTTGGCTTCAGGGATCTTCTCCAGGATCATCAGCTCTTCAATCTAATCAGACCAACAACTGTGTTATTCCAACAGGTTTTAGCAATAAAGAAGCTCAACAAGGAAGCATATCGAGCCATATAAAATAACATTCCTTTGCCAATCAAATTTGGCAGGAGAACTCAAACTTAATTTGTTGAAGAACGAGAGTGTGAGGAAAAGTGTAAGTCACATCAACAGTCCTGCTATCAAGTGATTTCTGTTAAATCCTTCTATCCCCAAGGACAGACAATAGCAAAATTCTCACGTATGCCTCCATGACATATAAAAACTGGACTGGAGGAAAAGAAGAAACAAGTTATTGTACAAAGTGATGCACGATATTTTGAGACAGAGTTAGTGTTCAAAGAGGGTCTTTACAGGCTCGGTATCTTCCAAATAGTATCTGAAAGTTCATTTTGAGAATACAAAGATTTAGCTTTCAGGAAGCAGAAAAACTCGATTTAGATAGAGTTGCAAAGATGAACTTTTACAAGTGAATTACTCACCAATATGGTACAGGACTAAAAGGATTTCTTGTTATGAGAAGTACCCTACATCTATGTGTAAAAAGGAATGTTATCATGAGATCAAATACGAATTTGAAATCACTATTTAAGGGGAACTCCTACAGCATGGCAGGTATGGATTTAAGAGCTCAATAAAGGACTGAGACATAGGACGGTGTCATTGACAGGATTCAGACATAACTTCTATAAAGATGTATACAATAATATCTAAATATAGCACACGATGATGTCCTTTCAGAGTTGTTGGACATTTTAAACTCTGTTTGATACAATTAGATATCTCAAAGCTTTTTAAATGCATGGTCAAGCATCTCATATGCTTGACTACTACCCTGTGCAAAGTGCTGTCCGCAAACACAGGACAGATGGGTCAATCATAGAGACCAGAAGTGTGACATTCGTCTTCCATATTTACATCAGATAGAAAAAGATACTTCAGAATAAACCAATCATAAATTTAAGGTAAAAAAAACACAGCTTGTAAAAGAGTTTCAGTCATAAAAGAGAGAGAATTGACGAGGACTAAGCAAATAAGTGTGACAGTCTGGGAAAGAACCCAAAGTTGTCGAAGGACAGTTAAATTTGCCAGTAAACTTCAAGAGGGTACCTTCAAGAAAACAAGAATATCGGAACAGTCCTAGTTTGTGAAAGTCAATAAAAGTAAAACAGGTTATAGAAGGTGCCACAAAAAAAGTTTGCTTAAAAAGTTAAAGATCAAACATCATTTCTTTTTTCAGAAATTTAGTTTCAAGGAAACTGTGCCTCACCAAAAAATTCGACAAGTATTTGCAAAAAGAACAATTAATATTCTCAAGAGCCTTCCAAGAATAACTGACTATTAAATGGATATCATGAATAGAGTGTACAGAGTAGGATAAACGGTATACATGTTTATAACATGCTTAGTAAAGGCTTGCCGACCACCTAAAAACATTTTTCATATGCATTATCAAGTTCATGGTTATCACTGAAAACAATTCAAACTTAATATCTTTTGCATGTTCCATATAAGAGTAACTCAAATGCAACTATCTGACAGATTCACAGTGTGGGATAATGCAGTTTTTTACAATCACTAGATCAGCAACTCGAGCAAGAAATACTAAAGAATAATTAGATTGATTCTATCAGAATCCTGGAACCCTTGATTTTTCAAGGGATTGCCAGGCATATCCTGGAAGTCTAGCCAATTACCTACTGGTTCATAGATCACTACTAACCCAGTATATTCAGTCACTAAAATATAATCCTACTATCCAAGTCAGCTGATCTACGTCAACCATGATTCCAAATTCTTTGACCAAACCAAAATCAAAACCAGAACCTATAAACCTTCACTTCAACAGTCTCATGGTTAGATCATGTAAATGTCAATATCAAGGAACATGTCAGAGAAGTTTAACATGATTCTGACATGTTCAACAGTATACGAGGGTAAAGACATGTATATTCTGCAAAGAGTTGTATATTTATTTAGTGACAATGATGTGAAACAGTGTACCAAAGAGAAGAAGATGAAAGAAACATGAAGAGAAAGAAGCTCCTATAGCAAACAAGAAATTTTTTTTGTACTTCAAGAATGAAATGAATGTAATCAAAACAGGAGTATATAAGAATCTTGGCATAGAAAAGAAGTCCCAAATATGATGAAAAGCATTTGGCAAAGAACAATACGCTCCAGTTCAAATAAGCCATCAATGTAGATTATGGCTACAGAAGGGGGAAAATAGTTGAAGTTGATTCCATGAATGTGGAAAAGAGGATTAAGACTAGTTGTGCAACTTACAGTAACTTAAGAAAAGAGAATGCAGTTTGACTAGATGCTGATAATCAAACTATGTACAGAAGTATAATCTCATCAATAATTTTAGGAAGAGAATTACAAGAAACACAACTTGATTGTGAATTCTGAGGAAAACTAAAAGATCATCACTGCAATAGGAAACATCAAATATCTACAAAGTTGAACTAATTATACAGCCTCCCCTGCATAATTGGTCAACAAGTCACTGCAATCAACAAGTCATTTTGCAGCTTTGGCACTAGGTTAACAAGGGAGGAACATCAAATATCTACAAAGTTGAACTAATTATACAGCCTCCCCTGCATAATTGGTCAACAAGACGCTGCAATCAACGTCATTTTGCAGCTTTGGCACTAGGATAACAAGGAAGGTGACACAGCCTATAAGGCAAGCTCTCTTGGACCAAGTTATTTAAATTCATGTAGTATAGTCTCCAAAACTGGGTAGAAAAAAAATGGACGTCCAGAAAAGAATATAATAGTTCAAACGATAAAGTCAATAACAATATAGCAACTTAATTTGCACAAAGTTGCTCTTGTTTGATAGGAAAGGTAATTTCTCAAGCATATCTCTATTTCAGAGCAAGCCATCCATATTTTGGACAAAAGGAATGTGTCCCCATGGCACATTCTTTTTTCTTGGGAAAAAAAAAACAAATCTCTATTTCTCTTTGCAATGCCCTTAATGTAGGCATTAGTGGGTATCTCAATGTAGGCATAAGAACTCAAAAGGTCTGATGAGAAGGAAAGTATCGAAAATTTATACATAACAGATGTTATATAATTGAGAAAACAGTAAACCAACTGATGTCGATGGGTGCAAAGATCTCAAGAGCCAACAAAAGCCATCTCATTGAGCTTGTTGTCCCTTCCGATTTCTGCCATCTGAACATTGTCAGTCCATCACAGACAGGTAATTTGGGACAAAATGACTGGCTTTATGATCTTGGAAGCTATGGTGATTGGTATAGCTCGAAGTGTCAGAACTAGCAAAGAGATAAACAACTAGATGAGAGGCTACAGAAGTTGGAATAATTGATTATGACAGAAGCCCCCTTTATTATCCACAGTCCACTCTACACATATGAATATGGTCATTGCAATTCATCATTGTGTATTTCAGAATTATACGTGGGATATTATTTTATTGAAAATTTTAACCTTAATATTGTTCATAAAGATAGTCATACACATAAGGTTTAAAAGTACAAGATTCTACAAAATGAAATGTTCCAGAACCACTAAGGATTAGTTCAAACAATTGCTTACGTATGCCACAAGTATGATATTACAAACAAAGACCATATCACAAGAGATTGACTTAATTTTGTGCAGTAATAGATAGATAAATTTATGCAACAAACACTTAGTGAAGAGTTCTTCCCTTATATACAGCCTCTTCGGATGAAGAAAACAAAGATAAACATGCACATAATCAAATTGAAGACTAGCCTGCAGCTCAGATCAATGCCTCTCATTTTAAGTGCAGAAAAGAAGAATAGCATTAAAAGGTGATCTCTGGCAGTAACACAAAGTCAGACACCGATTTCACAACAGTGGATATGTTAGATCCCTGAGCTTTATGGGCTGACTTGTCAAGAATAAAGAAAAGGTCTGGAGACTTGTTTACTGCAGATGAAATTAGCAAAGATCCTCAAATAGAATCCTGCAATTCTCAATATCTTGGGTCACCAGTCCCTTCCAAAAATATTCTGGTTTTATCAATAAAACTTCCAGATGACAGTCATCTTGTACCACGCGCTAGGCAATCAAATCAGGCATTGTGGACAGCTAATGATGCATAAATTTTTCGATTTATGAGACAGACGATGAGCCCATGTGAGATTCAAACCAGTGAAGGATATCATCTATCTGTAGACTGGTCATCTCATGGTATCCAAAAGCGAGATTTAACTCCTCCTGAATATGATCGATCCATTCAAATTTATCCAGTGAAGGCTCCCTTTCCCTGAGAACTTGCTTCCAGGGAGTGGCCCGTCCATCATTCCTCAAATACCCACGCTCATCAATGAATCCCTTCTCCTGAAACAGCTCAAATAGCTTAACAGAGAATGCCTGATCCAGACCTGGAATCCTATCAGACAAAAGAGTAGGAGTCAACGGGAAGTCCGTGCACCTGACCTCCTTAACATGAACACCCCTCTTCTGCAGCGCTCTCATATTCCTCTCTATCAGCCTCATCCTGTGCTGGTCTTTAGGCATATGGACAAAGAGGGTGGGAGGATAGCCAACTGGTACACCCATAGAACCAAACACCCCTTCTGCAATCATAAGCGCGACGCTACTAAACCTAATCTCCTTTGCCAGCGCAGAAGTGAAATAGCCACCCGAGGAAGCTCCTAAAGCCACGAGCGGAAGCTCTCGTAGCTTATGCTTCTTGATCCACCATTCTATTACCCATTTAACAATGCCAGTGTCCTTCTCCGTCGACCAGCATCTCCCGGAGCTGGAGATGGTGAGGACAGCGAATTTGCGGTCGAGGGCACCGAGGACGATGAGCCTGTCCTCGGGCAGTCCGACGCAGTGCGGGCACGCGGCGGATCGGTCCCAGAAGTTGGCAGCCCGGCAGCCGCAGCCGTGAGCTACGAAGAGGACGGCCTTCGGCGACTCGGGGATTTGCCATATCACATCCGTCCCATTCGTGAAGTCCACGGCGGCCTGTGACGGAGCTGATGTTCCAACAAAATGATTCCTTTTGAGCGTCGATGGATCAGAACGGGGAATTGGTTCACCGGACCTTTTACCATTTGTCGTGATTGCTAGAATGATCATGCCGAGGAGAAGAACAAGTAGCAAAGCGAGAAGAATCCTCCTATGTCTGTGCGGCGCAGGTGGTGGCTTCTTCGCCCTTGGTACGCGACTCGGTAGGAGAGGCGGCATGATTCAACGCAAGATCGAAGCTTTACGCCACGCTAAAGAAGCTGCATGCGAGAAGAAGAGCAATTCGAACGGGACCGAATCAAAGGGCCTCGAAGACAGCATCACGCGAACAGTATTTGATGCCAATCGATCGAGAAACCAAGGAGACCGACACCATTGCAATCCAACTCACAGAGCAAGCGAGAGTCACCGAGTACGAGAAATCCAACAGGAAGAGCAGGGAAACTGAATCCTTTTGCTCGAAGGGAGTCGACTGCAGAGCAAGATCGAGCGATGTTGCCGAGAAGAACGCCGAATGGAGTCCACTCGCTAACGGGTGACGACCAAAAGCAGCGGATTGGGCCTCTGCCCAACAACCTCCTATAAATGGGCCGTAATCAACGTAGAGTCTGATAGACACATCATCAAATTAATTATTTTTATGAGAATTTAATGATATCAATACATAAATTAATTAAGAATAATACAAAGAACACTACTCGTATGCTATTTTTTAGGGGCAAAGAAAGAGAAGCTCTAAAGCAGAGGCTCCAACCTGATCAGTTTTTTGCGAAAAATATACTATGTTATGTCTCATGTTTACTCATTTTTTATTGATTCGTTAAAAATAGATCGAATCGATCCACCTGAGACTTATTCAAAACTGTGAGTCCAAGTGAAGGAGAAGGATTAGTGCAAAAGCTATAGGAACAAAGGGATGACGGAAATTAAAATTACTTGAAAGATTAAATATGATGATTATAATTTTTTTTATTAATTGGTTACTACGTTTTATAGTTTTCTTTTTAAAAATCTTTGAAGTAGTAAGTGCTATAGTTATTCAAGTAATATATTTTTTATTTAAAAAAAAAAGAAGTGAAAAGAATTACAGAGAGGACCACTGGCTCTTTCTTCAATCATATGACTTTGGAGGCACATCGTCTTATCTCTCTCCCCTTAGTTGGACTCCACTAGTTTGAATCCCCCCCCCCCCCCCTGTGTTCCAATTAGCTTTCTGATGATTGTGTTGAGGACTTGGAATGGTGATATTTTTTTTCATCCGCAGCTGGCATTCCCAGAACCCAATCTGAAAAGGATGGAGATTGAGATCAAGTCATGTCAACCATCTATATCTGCTCATCGTATGTGCCAATTTCTCCTTCCCAAGATGGAGCACTATTTCTTGGAGTTGCTCGGCATAAAGCTGTAATCTGTGGCTGCTTGGAGTTGCTCGGCAAACAGACAGCCTTCCATTTCTCGAGCACTATTTCTTGGAGTTGCTCGGCATAAAGCTGTAATCTGTGGCTGCTTGGAGTTGCTCGGCAAACAGACAGCCTTCCATTTCTCGAGCACTATTTCTTGGAGTTGCTCGGCAAACAGACAGCCTTCCACTTATTTTGCCTGTTTCAGAGGCACTGCTTGATCTGCCATTACAGAGCACATAGAAATGTGCCAATGGAGCCATTCGGTAGATGCTTATCCAGAAGTCAGCATCACCTCATCATCACGCCAACAGTAGCCTGCATTTACTTATCATCTACTCTTAGGTCGAAGACCTCACCATGGAAGATTCTGAATCAAGGAAGATGCTGAATGTTTAAAATCATATAGATTGCCAGAGAATGTTATGAGACAAGTCAGAAAGGAAGCACATTTGGATGGTTCATTTTTTTGCTGAACCCTTTCGAAGAATAAATATATTGGAATAATAATACTGTCCATGATTAGTTTGACTTGATGGACTCGAGGAATGAGCAGTCTTCCTCTGCTTCGTCCCAAGACATGAATGATGCTTGGGATCAACATCACCAAAGTTTATGAAGGATTCCTTCCAACGAGGCTTGCAAGTGAGGCTGTTCGAATCCCGCATCCAACCGTCCCCTGAGATGGGGCCCCTGGATGAGTGGCTGGATGTAAAACCATTTCCATGTAGGTAAAGCATCACGATCGTAGCAATTTAGTAGCCATTCCATGTCCTCTCATGAAGAAAAAGATGACGCTGGATTTGTAGCTAAGTTGACAAGTTGCCATAGGCAACAAATTAAAAAGATTATAAAAAAAAAATTATTTTTTGAGTATTTCTTGGTAGCTTAAGTCAGAATGTGTATATTACTAATAAAAGCATCATAATAAAAAGTTTTATTCATAAGTCTAAGAAAGTTTTCTTGGGATACTCTCCTTCCTTACACGCTTATTCCTTCTGGCTACATTATTTACAAATATTTTTTAGTATATATTTATATCATATTAAGTGATCTTTTTCTTATTTTAAAAATTTATACCTAACTATTTATATATCAATTTTTTTTTATTAATCCCATATTTTCAGTTTAATATTTTCATATAAAATAACTTAAGTTTTTATAATTATTCAATGTAATTACGTGATGAAAAAAATGATGGATTGTATTAGATTATTAACCGTCGATATTAAAACGTTTAAGAGGTAAAAATGGGGTTTTTGATCTTGGATGATTAATAGCTGATAAAAAAAATTTCATTTTTAAATTAAAATTCAGATGGAATATTATTAGTAATATTAATAATAAAGAAAGCGGGATAAAAATATTGTGTCGGTGGAGTCGCCCTCGATTTCAAGAATTCCGGAGGGGTAATTCGGGAATCTCCTCCTTCCCCTCCTCTCTGTGTGCGTGCGACCCCCCACCCCCTCGCTTATACACCCCCCCCCCCCCCGTCTCTCACTCGCTCTCTCTCTCTCTCTCCGCCCCCTCCCCGCTGCCGCTTGGAACGCGGGGTTCGCCTCTTCCTCTTCCGCCTTCCCTCACTTCCCCCCGGCTCTCCAACTCGGATCTCGTTCGGCTCCCCATCCATCCGAAGGCGTTCGAATCAATGCCGAAGAGAATGATGCGGAGGTGGCGGTGGTAAGACTGGTGCTGGCCCGAGCTCAGACGCGAGGCGACGGACCGTATCGCGGCGGGAGGTTATGAAGCCGAAAGGGCCGAATCGGTGGTTCCCTCACCGCTTGGTTGTTCCCGCCGTCCTCGTCGCGGGGCTGCTCCTCCCCTTCGTCTTCATCAGGGCCGCCTTCCTTGCGCTCGACGCCCGCGCTGCCTCCATCTGCCCTTCCATCAGTACTCTTCTCTGACCCCCTGTTTTCTCTCCCTTCTTCGGTCGCCGCTACCGATTCGGTTCTTCTTGCAAATGCTCACGGTGATGAGTGGAATGAATTCAGGTTGCTTAGGGTGGACGCTTAGGCCTCGGATGTTGCTGGATTCATCTCAGGTGGGTAATCAATCGCTCACTCGCCACATTCTGCTTCTTTCCTCCGCTCCGCTTCTCTTCTTTTACTGTTCCGCGAGTCGACTGTGTCGGCACGTGAGGCTTCGGTGCAGGGCATTTTGGTCAGTTTGCTTCTTAATTTTTAGAATTTGTCTGATTTGGGGAACAAAAATCTCGTAGAACGCAATCCACCATGTGGATAGATTTAGATTTACTGGAATCCAACCCAAAATTGCTGCAGCCACGCGGTTTCTGGGCAGCCTTCCACTAGTTCTCTCTCACACGCACAAACTCCCCCAGAGGCCCAAAAAAAAACAAAAAAAGAGCTTTTTTTTTTTATGGGGATTATGATAGTGTCAGAATGATGCAATAACAAATGCAGTATTCCATTGTGCACGTGAAATGGCTTTTTCCTTGGTTTAATCTTTGTGGTATGGAGGGGTGTGGTGTCAGAATGATGCAATAGCATATGCAGCATCCCACAATGCATGTTGGATTCTGTTCCCTGATCCTTGCGCTGATGGGATTCAGAAATATGTCGTCTTTTCGATTCTCGTAATGATGTAAAAGAACAATAACTCTGTGGTTATCATGATTAGCTCTTGTTAAGCTGGTTAGATTTTTCTGCAGGATTTCGGGAAGGAGTTGAGGAGAGTTTACTTGGAGGAAGGGGGGGGCCACAACAAGTTAGATCCACGGTTGGTGAATGATGCGCCGGATTCGTTGGATGATCTGGTGTCGGAAATGAGCTCTCCCTCTTCCTATCAACACCTTGACCTCAGAACACTCTTGTTGAAGACCAAGGCCATGGTAGGTTTGCCCCTCTCTCATGAATCCTCTTCCTGGGATTTATTTCTGATCTGCATATGTTCATAGAGTGGTGGTGGTGAGAGAGTTGAGCTTGGGGGCATTTAACCTTGCAAAAGAACAATTAGGATGTGCCAAGAACTGAGGCAACTTGGATCTGCATATGTTCATAGAGTGGTGGTAGTGTGAGAGCATCCAAACTCGTTATGAGCTTGAGGCATTTAACCTTGCAAAAGAACAATTAGGATGTGCCAAGAACTGAGGCAAGTTGGACACAGGTCGCCTGGTGACACATGGGGGACCATCATGATGATACATGTCCTGGGTCACAGGTCACTTTAAAGCTGTGGTAAAGGCTGAGTTGCACATTAGAAGATAAAACTCTCACCCACATACTATTATACTTTTTGTGTATTTGAATTTACTCATTTGTTTCATGTGGTCAACAAAAGTTCAACTAAAATTGCCATCAGGAGTGAATCAACTGCCAAAGCACCTTAGAGAGAGGAGACTTTTAACCTTGTTTCAAGGATGGGGTTCATAAATGTTGCAGTAACTTGTAGCTTCTGATGGGTCTGCCTTAGTTGGGATGCATGGTTAGGATCACAAGTTGCATGAAAGTATCATGTCATTGTCGATGCCAAAAATTGCACAGTTGCAACAGTGAGAATTAGATCGTGCCCTTCTGTTCTTAACTGGCTGCTTCAAAACCGATTGTGCCAACTAGACATGGGCTTCATGGCAAAGAATGAAGGACCATACTACAGCCATAAAAGTAGATGTGCAGAAAGCATGATCCAGTATTTCTTGTGTCTATGATCCGTTCATTTTGGCAATTTGGGTTTGAAACAGAACAATGTCACATATGATCTTAAGACACAGGAGTGGCAACTCGTTAGGTTGATGGTATTATTTGCATGTGATATGTTGCTAGTTGAATGGGCCTCAGTTGATTGATGGTGTACAGCTGACTGTTGTGCATCATCAGATGTTGTCTGAAAAGTACAGACTGGATGTTCAGTCTCCAACCACACATAATTACCTTAGCTCATGAATTTTAGCATCTTCGGGAGTCGTAAAAAGGATTTATATAAAAGGGGAAAGATTTTTAACCAAATTAATTGAATGAATATATTTTATCATTCTAAATGGTATGGATGAATGTTGTGAGGTCATCAATTTTTTTTTTTTTTTTTGATGATGTAATTTCAGCATTCAGGCATGTCTGGAGTGAGCGATTAGAGTGAGTTCTAATTGTGTGTGTGTGTGTGTGTCTCTCTCTCTCTCTCTCTCTTTTTTGCCCTTTTGTTGTTTTCGTTTATTATAATATGATGATGAATCATTAATGTGTTCTACCATCATAAAATTCACTGGATCTGATAGATCATTTACACTTCCGACTATCATTAATTTCATACTATCTGACTCATAATCTCTTATCAGCTCCTGAAGATGGACCAGAAAGTCCAGTCTGCCAGGCTTCGAGCGTTAATCTTTCAGCACTTGGCTTCAACTGGAATTCCAAAAAGCATGCATTGCCTCAGCTTGAGGTTGGCAGAGCAGTACCTAGTGAATGCTGCTGCTCGATCTTCTTTGCCACCACCTGAATATGCCTCATGCCTGACAGATAACTCTTATGTTCACGTTGCCCTGATAACTGACAACATACTTGCTGCTGCTGTCATGGTGTTGTCCACCATGACAAGTGCTGCTGATCCTGAGAACGTAGTGTTCCACATTATCACTGACAAGAAAACTTACACCTCGATGCATGCTTGGTTCGCTATCCACCCTGTCTCTCCTGCCATTCTGGAGGTAAGGGGACTTCACCAGTTCGACTTTCCTCCTGATGTGAATGCTGTGATCATGGACACCGTAGAGGAACTCCATCGAAGCTCATCTGCTTATCGCTACTACAGGGGAGCAGATGAAGAATCCAGAAGACTTTTAGCTTTAAAACCAAGCACATTTTCGCTCTTGAATTATATGAGGATACATCTTCCAGAGGTGAGCCAGATTTTGAATGATATATGCACCTATGTTTTCCAAAAGAGAAGTTGTGAAATTAGAAGCCTAACCGGTGGTTTTGCATGTGCAGCTGTTTCCAAAGCTGGAAAGAGTGATTTTTATGCATGACGATGTGGTGGTGCAGAGAGACTTGACATCACTATGGTACTTGGATCTGCATGGGCTCGTCATGGGTGCAGTTAGTGCACAAGAAAGTGATGACGAAGGATCGGGTGATGGCTTTTGTGTCGGGAAGACATTTGGGGACTACATAAATTTCTCGAATCCTGTGCTGACAACATCACCATCATCATATGTATTACAGAGAGATCAATGTGCATGGTTGGAGGGCATCAACATATATGATCTGCAATCATGGAGAAAGCACAACATCACTAGGAAATACCAGCTCTGGCTTAAATTGGCAAGCTCTTCCAAACCCAAAACTTGGTTCTTCTTTCCATCCGCAAGGTGCTAAGCTGAGACAGTCTTAACCTAAAACATATTTCTTGTTATGCAGAATCGAGAATCTGGATTTGCACTGTGGCCCATGGGGTCACTGCCACCAGCACTACTAGCATTCCATGGACAAGTGCTGCCACTCAATCGTTCATGGCTTTTGTCAGGGCTAGGTTGGCACATGCCCGATCCCGAACTGCTACAATCTGCTGCCGTCATTCATTTTAGCGGACCGGGGAAGCCATGGCTTGAGACCGGGCATCCAGAACTACAAAAAATTTGGCGAAGCCACTTAAACCACTCCGACGAACTCGTAAGCAGCTGTATGGTTGTGTGAGTGACGACACAGAGAGAAAGAGAGAGAGAGAGAGAGAGAGAGAGAGGCTGGTAAACATGCAATGCCAGTCTTACTTCAGTAGATTACATAGAACATAGATAAGTTCATATTATTTCTGGTAAGCAGAGGTAGGATGCTTGAGCAGAGAGAAGTAGGTGCAGCCTTCAGTCCCTGCTCTGGCTATCTCCGCTTGCTGGCTGATTTCTCCTTGTAGCTCAGCAAGCTCTTATGTATATAAGGAGGGAGAGGTCAAGCGAAGCCAGCCATGAACATTATTATTTCATACAAGACATGGCCACTGACACTTCACTATAATTTCCAGCTGGTAACTCGAGATGGAAATGTATGATAGATGGCCATATTTTTCTTCACCTAGTCCTGGCATTTCTGGATAATTGATTATTGATCTGTATGATACTGAATAAAGTATGGATTGGATAAATACAAATTCCATGTGGACTTTCTTATGTAATACAGACCTTAGGAGTTTTCATGGATATGTAATCTCAATTCCAAGATCGTTGAGAATGCAAATCTCGGTGCTTTCAGATGGATCAATGGTGATTGATAACTTCCAAGTCCAGCCTGACGTGCATTGTTTGGTGGATTCATGCACCTAACACTCTGTCTGCCATTTTCCCTGCGCTTTCGATTCCTCTTTAAATTTTTTTTTTTATTCTTCTTTATTTACGACAATTTGGTGGACCGTCCCCCACCAAAAAGGAGAAAAGAAATGATCAAGAAAAGGTCTCATGCGAAAGGAGACATCTCACTGCCTTCAGAGAGACGCAGGAGTCGATCATTGCACAGGAGAAAGACATTGTTACAAAACTTTCAGGAGTCGAACTGAGGTGTCTGCTCGATCTTGTTCACGTCCGAGTGCGTAAGTCCGTCAACGTCGGTGGGGATCGAGACTTCCTGCGTGGATTGACGCTCCCTTGGTGGTCCTCGTCTTGAGCGTCGGTCGGTTGATCCCTTGGACCGTCTCGGGGATGACGATCCTACACACAGGCCTCTTCGGGAATGGGAGGGGTGACCCGGTGAGGCTCCTCCGATGCCCAAGTTAGGGAGAATCTGGAATTGTCCTCCCAGGAGGGTGAAGTTAAGAGTTCTGGAGAAAGATAGAGAGAGAGTCCCCCCCCCCCCCTTACCTGTTGTTATCGAAACGGGTGTTTTATACCTGTGGGAGGGGAGCTTGTCAATACACCCAACCTTACCTTTGTCGTCCCTCGGGATATGGCCGAGATGTATGGAAGACGTGCGGCTGTAGCAACATGGGGCGAGGGCATGGCGTGCCATGCTATATTAATGGGCGAGGCTAGGCAGTGTCGTACCTGGTCACCTCCACCTCGGATACCAGATCGGCTGCCGACCTGGTCCGTCGGGCTGACGTGACTACCTCCGAAGTGTTGTTGTGGCTGTCCATCTAGCGTGGGCTTGGATGAGTCGGACCGGCCCATTGGATACCCTATCAGGCATTTAATTCGATCAGAAGTTGCCCGATCGGTCACCTCCACCTCGGATACCAGATCGGCTGCCGACCTGGTCCCTCGGGCTGACATGACTTCCTCCGAAGTGTTGTTGTGGCTGTCCTTCTGACGTGGGCTTCGACGAGTCGGACCGACCCATTGGATACCCTATCAGGCATTTAATTCGAACATTTGAAGCTGTTGTTCATCTTGATTTCAAAACGCACAATTTGATTCTATCAAATTTGAAGTCGAAACCACTGTATCTTAGTTTCGGTTCTGATTCAGAAATCAACAATTTTGATATCGATTTTAATTTTAAATTTTTTTTTTAAAGTGAAGTATCCCTCTCGTTAACCATTTATTAAACCATTTAGAGAAAGACAGATTCATCATTTACTTAGGCATTTATATGTTTTTTATTTTTCTAGTCAGTTCGAAACCATGAAACTGTTGAACCAATTTGTGTGATCGGAACCAACTATTCGGAGCCAATCAATTAAAAAAATATTTATATATTTCTCTCTCTATATACCACTAAAAATAATTATTTCATATTTTCTAACTATAATACTTATATATATCCTAAAACATATTCATATGATCTTAAATATTTGCAACTCATTTTATGATGAAAATACCTGGTACATTCATCTCAACAATTTTCCGGTATTCATTTGCAGATAGCCGAAAAATAATCAACAAAAGTTCATCTAAAGTTATAGATACAGTACCACAGATTTCAAACTAAGCAAGAGCTATAACATCTAAGACACATTTTGAAGAAATAAATGATGAGCATTTTACTAATCAGTTCTATTACATATACGTTTAGCTTTTTTTTTTTTTCCTGCACAAACTCTATATAACATGACCAAGACACAACTTGAAAGAAAGATCAAATGTGCCGGTTTCTTAAGAGAGGCTTAAGGCTGAAGACTAGAAATTAAAGCCCAACTCCTCGAACCAACATAGGAACCCCAATCAGATTAATGAAAAAAAAAAAAAAAAAAAAAAAACAGGAAGTAGAGTGGTGATGATTCGTTGAGCTATCCATCAGGCAACAGATCTGGTGTTTGAACTTCCAAGAGTGAGCTCCAGCTCATCGGATACACATTCCTCATGAATCCTCTCCCCCTCCCATGGCTTCACCAACCCAACTGTCATAGGAGTGTGGTTACCGCTGTTCCCAAATGCAAATTCATCTGAACCAACATCGGACATCTGAACATTACCATGGGTGTGACCACCGGGCACAGGAGAGCATGTCCCGCTCTGCCCTGGAGTCCACATTCTGGAGCCACTGGCTTCCTTGTACAAGCCAAAAGGATTTGGTGATACAAGGCTGAAGGTGGGTGATGAAGGACCACCAGATGGAAGCCGTAAGCCAGCAAGCCATGCAGCATCAGGAGTAACCTGACGACCAGGGCTTGGTGGCATGGAAGAAGGGAAGAAATTGCCAGCCCAAGGTGGTTGGAAGTTTGGATCATCACAAACAGTCTTGATACGTGGGGAACGAGCAGTGGGGGAGCTCAGTGGAGGCGTTACCGGGGCACTTATCGACCCTCCATGAATGTAGAGATGGTGGATGTTCGGTGTTTTGGAAGAGGTGGAGGATGAGGTCGATGAGAGGCTCTTTAACCATGGAACAAGAGAATTGCCTTCGGTGCCACTAGCTGTATTCTTGGCGTTTGTGACCAAGGCCGAGGACTCAGGACTTGCCAAGGTCGACGAGGCTGGGCTTGGGTTGTATGAGATACAAGGACTTGGCTGGTGGGATGATGAACGAGGGCTTGGCGAAGCCGAGGGTCCAACGACATCTCTGCCTTCTGCTGGCTTGCATCCCTGCACATTCACAGATGGAAGGTAGATGTTTCAGTACAACAGCCATTTGAATTGTCTGCAAAAGAACTTAAGAGAGAGGATATTGATCTAAGCATCAACCTAATTATATACTTTGGCAATCAGGACAAGGAAAGAACTATTTGGTGGACTAGCTTCCATTTTACACCATAAAGTAACACTTAATTGAAATCTCAAATTTTCAATTTTTTGTCATAGATAAACCTAACTATCAGACCAAGCCATAGAGGAAGTTAAATTCACACCTGAAAGTGAGCATCAATGCCAGCAAAGCACAAATCAATCAAGGAATTTTTTCAAGGACGAAATTGTCCTTTAGAAAAGGTGGGATGCACCATGATTAAAAAAAAATATAAGATTCTTTTTTTTTTTGGTAAAAGATTAGTGACAAAAATGGGATTCGTGTCCAGAACCTTACGATATACTGTCGAACTATTTACCAGTTAAATTAGCTGATACCTATAAGGAAAAAAAAATATGGTTGCTTGATAGTAAAAAGTGATAACATAGGTTTTTTCATCCATGATTCATTGCCAGCAAAATGGGCCATCTCCTGCCTATTAGGCGGAATGTACTGCACATAAAAATAAGATAGCAAAAAAATTTTACATCTATTAACAACCAGAGGCTCTATCCGACAAACTTAGCTGACTAACAGATAAATGATTGAAGCAATCATCTTGGCTGTATTATTGCATTGATCGCAGGTGAGAGTGACATAGCACATTTTTTTAGTTTCTTTAACAGTTCTCTGACATTTAGATAACTTTGACTGAGCCTTCAACTTCCATTTGTCAATTGGTGGACAAAATACCAGTCAGAATTCTTCTAAGGCTGCAATCCTGGAATTTTTGGACACAGCCACTGAACTTGACTAGATGGCAACTTAAAGAAGTCTAGTGCTATCGAGATGTCTTTTAAATCAACTAGTATTCTTAGGAGACCAGCTCTTGCTTTCATAGCTTTCTTTGCAGTCAAATATGTCAAACCATGCAGTTACCGTCTAATATTGAGTTTTTATTACTATGTTAACCATGCTTTACCTCACTAATCCCCCTGATTCCATCTTCCGCACACACAATTATATGTTCCAGCAGCAAATTTCATTGTCATTTCCAATTTACTGAAAAATATTAGTCCAAACTTGTTTCCATGACTAGATGCGTAAGCAAAGTAGAAACTCATCATGCGGGTAATTAAATATTTGATGCTTAAACAAACAACGGACATCTCACCATACAGATGTCAGCACTCTCTTCTAGACAAACTGTGATCATTGGCCACCAAACATAATTGAAAATTCTTATCCATCCATCTGTTCTTAGAATTTGCTGGCTGCACTTATTTTAGTATCCTATATAGGCCGCCCAACTTGATGGCAACAAAGAGTTGTTTGCCAGGTTCTCCCAGATGACAACTGCGTGGACCAGAGTGGTGACCTCAGTTACAGTGAGCACCACCTGCTCTTCCACATTTGAACCCACCTTCCACCCCTCCTTCCGATGTTCCAGTACGCTACGATTCTTCGAAGCAACACAACTCATTTACCAGAGAAGGAAAGCTCCCGTTGTCTCTGTGTTTCCTCTTCTCAAGACTCAACAAAAGCTCTCATCTTCGGTAAACCCGTCGTCATTCCCGTTAGTGTTTGAATGGGTGTGGGACGGTAAAAAGGAGTCCTGAAGACCACATCTCAAAGGTCCTAAAGTTGCCTCGACGACGCGCACACCTCTCTTTCGGCGCCACCTCCCCGACTGTTGCGCCTAGAAACGCGGGCACAGGGGGAATCCAATGGAGGCTATGACTTTGACCAGCCGGAAAACGCACCCCGTTCGGCCACCGCCGCGGGGCGTTTTCGGCAGATCAGATGACGTGAGCACGCGGGCCGCGTGACCGGAAGCGGATAAAGGTAAGGACACGAATTGGGAGGAGCATCATGCCCTCAACACCAATGCAGTAAAAACGACTCGATTGAAGAATTTAAGCGGAGGGAGGAGGGTATTATCGTCCGAATATTATTCAACCCCCACAGCCGCCGCCCGAAAGATGAGGGCGCATTCAGATTAGACCGATTCAATCGATCTCAGCCGGTCCATTGCGAAAAGGCCCAAAAAGGAACCCCAAACACCACCCCCCACCGCCTGCGACGTCACGTGGGTAGCCCATGTTAGCTGCTCCAACGAGCAGGTAGCTACAATACGCCACGGCACCGGCGGTTGGCGCCTAACAGGCCCACGGGAGCCACCGCACGCTGTAGCCGGGCTTGGAAGCAAACGATGGAGAGGAGGATAGCGGTGGCGAGGATTATACCTTGGGGTAGGTGGTGCCGTCCTCTTCGACGGTCCATCCGGCCTCCTCGCAGAGGGCCCTGAGGACGGCGTTGTTGTCGCAGTGCTTGGGGAGCTTGTAGTTGCCGTGCATCCGGAGGCCGGAGTACATCTTCGCGGCGATGGCCCGCCGCCGCCGCTCCCGCCGCTTGTTGTTCTCCCGTTCTCTCCACGTCGGCGTCCTCGTTCCCGACGTCATCTCCGCCACCTCCCCTTCCCGTCCCCCTCCTCCCCACCGCAGCACCACCAGATCAATCCCTTCCCCGGTACCAAAACGCCCGAGACTAAATCACTCCAATGGAACACGTAAACCAGCCCGGATCTCCCGACCAAGAATCGCCCGAAGGAGACGAATTGGCCGAGAGCGATCGGAGAGAGAGAGGCTTGCTTGGACTCTTTGAGGAAGAAGGCTACAGAATAAATCAGGGAGCAGGAGGGGGATGTGGAGCATTACCAAACCGCCCGTGAGAGAGGAGATAACTACGACGATGCCACACGCGCGCGGCAGGCGTGAACCGAGGGAGGGAAAGCGTGGGGCGTCACGTACGATGCCGTGACACTTGGGATCTGCTTTCAGATTAGCGCTCCACCGAATCCGGAGACTCCATTCCTGTCTTGATCAGCGTGTGTGTGTGTGTGTGTGCAATTAGATTTCGACGCAGAAATAGCGATCTTCAAAAAAAAAAAAATCTTAATTGAAATGTATTTATTTATCGGCGATCATGATTATTCAGAATTATTTATAAATATAAGTAGGAGTAAATATGACAATTTTCAGAGTAAACAAGGACAGAAAGGTAAAAGCCAAGATGATAGGAGAGGAGGCAAGCGGACCGATTCCACGTGAAACCCACTCGGCGCACGTGCGGCTAGGTGGGACCCCAGCGGCCACCATCAGGCCGCATTAGAAAAGGAGTGTGTGGGACCACGCACGTCCGTGTCAGTACGCGGCATGAATCGCGGGGTACTCACGCCTTCGTGCCCGCCTCTCTCTCTCTCTCTCTCTCTCTCGTCATATTATTTTGCTGCATTATATATATATATATATATTAGCGGTGTCAAATAACACAACGAATGGGCTCCGTTTTGGTGGGGCGTGGCGAGTTGAAACGCGGCGGTGAGTCCCCACGTGCATGCAAAGAAAGCCCAATTGCAGGAAAAAAGTAACGCGCCTTCTTCCCCACGCGGATTCCCCAGTGGTTATGGCACGTCAACGACCGTTATGGAAGATAGGATAGGTAGGTGGAGAAGAGCGGAAGGAGACTCGAGCCTTGCGATTACATCTCAATACCTCTATTGATTAGCAAATGAAATGTGGAGAATTGTAGTCCTCATCGCAATTATTCTTTTAATTTATTTTCTAGAATATTATATATATAATTTTTATTTTAAAATTTAAGAATAGAAGTATAACCACAATGAGTACGATGACTTAAAAAATTTAATTATAAAATAATTATAAAATTACTTAGACTTTTAATTGATATAACAAATATTCGCCTAGCTGCGACGTCCCCCCACCCTTGGACAGCTAGGCCTCCAGCATGGTCGATCTGACATAGTAGAGTCGACCTGACATAGACATGGCGGACTCGACGTTGGTACGATCGACATGGCACAGGTAAGGTCGACCCGCCATAGTTGCAGCAGGCGAAACATGCACCATGCTACTAAGACCACAGACGACATGGAGGCGTACGGCGGTATGGTAAACAACAAGGGCATTAAGGGTCTCAGGTACGAACGATCTTTAATGCATAGTATAAAAGCTCCTGCACCTCTACGGAGCAGGGGGATCGTAAACTATCAAACAAACTCCTAACTTAATCATTGGAGGGGTCACATCGTGAACCCCTCCCGACTTGGCCTTCTTGCAGGAATTGGTGACTGACCTGAGCCGCAAGCGTCAATTTCTAACCCGAGTTGAACTCTGAGGCCCCTTCCATCCGACCAAGCACTACCTCCTTTGAGCCAAGGCGACCGCGGGCGAGCTAGTGTACACGGGTCAGAACCGACCGTGCCCACTCAGCAGACGCGGAGGCACAGACCGCGCTTACTGGGCGGGCATGAAAGATTTTTCACTAACATTTTGGCGCTAGAAGGAGGGCCCGATGTCGCAAGAATGCCCGCAGTCGAACAATCTCAAGGTGTGTCTCAGAGAGATCTCAACTATCCAACATGCCCTCAAGCTCGGAGGGCATCCCTCATGAGTGCCCAAGTTGTGCACCTCGGCCGCTCATAAGCCCGAGTTATGCCTTGGGCGAGTTAGGAGCCTGAGCTATGCACCTTAACCACTTACGAGCCTGAGTTGTGCACCTCGGTCACTCACTAGTCCGAGCTTCGCCTTGGGCAAATAATGAGCCCGAGCAACACTGCTCGGCCACTTACGAGCTCGAGTTGTGCATCTTAGTCGCTCACAAGCCCGAGCTACGCCTTGGGCAACTTAGGAGCCCGAGTTGTGCACCTCGGCCACTTACGAGCCCAAGCTATGCACCTCGGTCACTCACTAGCCTGAGCTACGCCTTGGGCAAGTCACGAGCTCGAGCTATGCACCTCGGCCACTTACGAGCCCGATTTGTGCACCTCGACCGCTCACAATCCCGAGTTGCGCCTTGGGCAAGTTACGAGCCTGAGTTGTGCTCCTTGACCACTTACGAGCCCGAGTTGTGCACCTTGGCCACTTAGAGCCCGAGCTGTGCACCTCGGTCACTCACTAACCCGAGCTATGCCTTGGGCAAGTCACGAGCATGAGTTGTGTACATCGGTCGCTCACAAGCTCGAGCTACGCTTTGGGCAAGTTACGAGCCTGAGTTGTGCACATCGACCGCTCACAAGCCTGAGTTATGCATCTCAGCCACTTACGAGTCCGAGCTGTGCACCTTAGTCACTCACTAACCTAAGCTTCGGCAAATAATGAGCCCGAGCAGCACTACTCTATTAGCTGTAACAAATTTCCTTAACCGAACGAGATTCTCTTGTTCATCAGTTGAGGAAAATCCTGTTAGCTGTAACAAATTTCCCTAACCGAACGAGAATATCTCGTTCATCAGTTGAGGAAAATCAATCTCTTATCACTGTATAAATAGATGTTGAAACCTCAATAACAAGTGTGTTTTTATTTTTCCAATTCACTTTCAACATGGTATCAGAGCAGCTTGCTTAGAGCAAACTCTCTTATTGCTGTCAAACGGTAGCAAGTTTCCACCGCTTCCGGTCGCGTGCAGATTTTATCGTCGACCCCAGTGTCTTTGTCTTCACCACGCCAAGGTACTTCTATTGTCCCTTTGTCTATCTCCACCAGTACTGACCCACAACCCTTACCTCCTAGTCCTACTGTCACCTCTCGACATCCTATGCAAACTCGTTCCAGGTGTGGTATCTTCAAACCACGTCAAGTTCTAGATTTGCATGTTAGCACCGAACCCTCTTTCGACTCTGTTGAACCTACTTCCTTCTCTCAGGCTCAGAAATATCCTCATTGGCGTAAAGCCATGTGTGAGGAGTATGATGCCCTTCTTCACAATGCTACTTGGACTCTCACTCCTCCTCTCTCCACACAAAATATTATCAGGTGCAAATGGGTTTTTTGAATTAAGCGGAATCCTGATGGTTCTATTGCTCGTTATAAAGCACGTCTTGTGGCCAAAGGATTTCATCAACGACCTGACATTGACTTCACTGAGACATTTAGTCCTGTTGTCAAACCTACTACCATTCGGCTTCTTCTAAGTCTGGCAATATCGAAAGGCTGGTGCTTACGTCAGTTAGATGTTAACAATGCCTTTTTACAAGGAACCCTCACTAAAGATATTTTTATGGAACAACCTCCAGGCTTTATACATCCTCAATATCCGGGACATGTTTGTAAACTAAAAAAAGGCCATCTATGGACTTTGTCAGGCTCCACGAGCATGGTATACTGAACTTGGTCTCTACTGTAACAAATTTCCTTAACCGAACGAGATTCTCTGGTTCATCAGTTGAGGAAAATCATGTTAGCTGTAACAAATTTCCCTAACCGAATGAGATTATCTCGTTCATCGGTTGAGGAAAATCCATCTCTTATCACTGTATAAATAGATGTTGAAACCTCAATAACAAGTGTGTTTTTATTTGGGACCACTTACAAGCCCGAGCTGTGCACCTCGACCGCTCACAAGCCTGAGCTATGCCTTGGGCAAGTTACGAGCCTGAATTATGCACCTCGACCACTTACAAGCCCGAGCTGTGCACCTTGGTCACTCACTAACCCGAGCTACGCCTTGGGTAAGTCACGAGCCCGAGCTATGCACCTCGGCCACTTATGAGCCCGAGTTGTGCACCTTGGCCGCTCACAAGCCCGAGCTACGCCTTGGGCAAGTTACGAGCCCGAGTTGTCCACCTCGATCACTCACTAGCCTGAGCTACGCCTTGGGCAAGTCACGAGCCAGAGCTATGCACCTCGGCCACTTGCGAGCCCGAGTTATGCACCTCGGCCGCTCACAAGCCGGAGTTGTGCACCTCACCACTTACGAGCCCGAGCTGTGCACCTCGATCACTCACTAGCTCGAGCTATGCCTTGGCCAACTCATGAGCCCAAGCTATGCACCTTGGCCGCTCACAGGTATAGCTCAAGTTACGAGCCCGAGCTATACCTTGGGCAAGTTACGAGCCCGAGCTATGCACCTTCACCGCTCATAAGCCCGAGCTATACCTTGGGCAAGTTACGAGCCCAAGCTGTCCACCTCGGTCACTCACTAGCCCAAACTACGCCTTGGGCAAGTCACGAGCCCGAGCTATGCACCTCGGCCACTTACGAGCCCGAGTTGTGCACCTTAGCCGCTCACAAGCCCGAGCTATGCCTTGGGCAAGTTACGAGCCCGAGCTATCCACCTCGGTCACTCACTAACCCGAGTTATGCCTTAGGCAAGTCACGAGCTCGAGCTATGCACCTCGACCACTTACGAGCCTGAGTTGTGCACCTCGGTCGCTCACAAGCCCGAGCTATGCCTTGGGTAAGTTACATGCCCGAGTTGTACACCTCGACTACTTATGAGCCCAAGTTGTGCCTCAGTCGCTCACAAGCCCGGGTTATGCCTTGGGCGAATCAGGAGGCCGAGCTATGCACCTCGGTCACTTACGAGTCTAAGCTGTGCTCCTCGATCACTCACTATCCCGAGCTACGCCTTAGGCAACTAATGAGGTCGAGCAACAGTGCTCGGCCACTCACGAACCTGAGCTACGCCTCGGGCCAATCACAAGCCCGAGCTATGCCTTCGGCAAATCATAAGCCCGAGCAGTAGTGCTCGGCCACTCCCGAGCTCGAGCTACGCCCCGGGCCAATCATGCCCAAGCAATAATGCTTGACCACTCACGAACCTGAGCTACAATACTCGACCAATCCAGAACTCGAGCAGCACTGCTCGGCCAGTTCAGTCCTCAAGCCACCCTGCTCAGCCAGTCCAACTCCCGAACCACCCTGCTCGGCCAGTTTAGTTCCCGAGTTGCCCTTGCTCCGCCAGTCTTGTTCCCGAGTTGACCTTCTTGGCCAGTCTGACTTCTAAGCCACTCTGCTTGGCCAGTTCAATCCCCAAGCCACCCTGCTCGACCAGTCTAACTCTCGAGATGCCCTAGCCGACCAGTTCAGTTCCTGAGTTGCCCCTACTTGGCCAGTCCACTTCTCGAGCTGACCTGCTCGGCCAGTCTGACTTCCGAGCCACCCCGCTCGGCCAGTTCAGTCCCCGAGCCACCCTTCACGACCAATCCAACTCCTGAGCCACCCCTACTAGGCCAATCTAGCTCCCGAGCTGACCTGCTCAACCAGTCCGACTTTCGAGCCACCCTGCTCGGCCAGTTCAATCCCCGATCGGCCCCTACTCAACCAGTCTAGTTCCCGAGTTGACCTGCTCGGCAATTTCGACTTTCGAGCCACCCTGCTTGGCAAGTTCAGTCCCCGAGCCACCCTGCTCGACCAGTCCAACTCCCGAGCCACCCCTGCTATGCCAGTCCAGTTCCCGAGCTGACCTGCTCGGCCAGTCTGACTTCTGAGCCATCCTGCTCGGCCAGTTCAATCCCCGAGCTACCCTGCTTAACCTGTCCAACTCCCGAGTTGCCCCGGCCGACGCAAGACCTTATCTTCGGTGGCCTAACTAGGAGCCTCGAGATGGTCCTCTAGGGGGGGGTGCGAGTGTTGGGGAAATGAAATAACAAATATTGGCATGGCTGTCACGTCCCCCTACCCTTGGACAGCTAGGCCTCTAGCATGGCCGACTCGACACAAACATGGCGGACTCAGCGCCGGTACGACCGACATGGCATAGGTAAGGTTGACCCACCACAGTTGTAGTAGGCGAAACTTTCACCATGCTGCTAGGACCATGGACGACATGGAGGCGTATGGCGGTATTGTAAGCAACAGGAGCATTAAGGGTCTTAGGTACGAATGACCTTTAATGCATAGTATAAAAGCTCCTGCACTTCTACGAAGCAAGGGGATCGAAAACTCTCAAATAAACTCTTAACTTAATCATCGAAGGGGTCACATCGGGAACCCCACCCAACTTGGCATTCTTGTAGGAATTAGTGATCGACCCAAGCCGTAGGCGTCGATTCCCAACTCGAGCCATAGGCGTCGATTCCCAACTCGAGCCGTAGGCGTCAATTCCCGACCCGAGCTGAACTCTAAGGCCCCTTCTGTCCGACCAAGCACTACCTCCTTTCAGCCAAGGCGACCGCGGGCGAGCTAGCGTACACGGGCCAGAACCGACCGTGCCGATTCAGTAGACACAAAGACACATCCCGCACTTACTGGGCGGGCACGAAAGATTTTTCAGTAACATAAATCTAGATTAATAATTTAACCATTACACCATAAATCTTATTTATGGTTTATTATTATTATTATTTACATCATTGTTAGCTATTGTAATGGCAAAAAATGGGTTTTGATTTTTTTAATCAAAAATCAAAATCTAATCGTCTGAGATCGACTCGATTACGATTTGAACCAAATCATAATCAGGGCTACAGAATTATATATGAATTATTTAAATAATCGTTCTCAATCAATTTCGTTCAAGTAAGATCGACTTATCATCTCATCTCTTCTTAATAATATAATATATTTCATTGAAGAAAAAAAAAAACCCTCTAATGTGGGCTTTTTATGAATGACACCCTTATATTCATTGTTTACTTGGGATGTTTATACTCGAATGAAAATACCCTCGTACTTTTAAGTCAAATGACTTGATCATTAATCCTTAATTTTAATAATTAATGCTATTAAAAAATCCTTAAGTTTAGAAATTAATTATTATAATATAAATTTTATAAAAACTAAAAATATTAATAAACTTAGTATCAGATCCTAATGATTCATTCTAAGATGACTAGCATCACTTTTTATTTAAAAAAATGATAATTAATTATTGATTTTTGAATAACTAAATGAGTCATTATAATTAAAAAATTAAAAATATTTTCTTACAAATAGAAAAATAAAATATCCCAAGAAAAAATAATATAAGGCGATAAAAAAAATCGTTTGCATAAAAAAAATGTTGCCAACATAAAAAAAACATCACTTAGGCCACATACGGATCCAAATCGGATGATAACAAAACCCACTCCAGCCCAATTCAAGCTGATGGTTTATATTTATTGACCTCGTCGACTTCCAAAAAATTAAGTCAAAAAAAAAAAAAAAAACAAAGCAACAAAAGTCTCAGCTCTAGAACGCGATGGACTCAGCCCCATCTATCTGTCATTACTTTCGTGATAATGATGCCACCTGAAAAATCACTATTGGTGAACCTTACATTTGATCGAGATATTAGCACAGCTTAATTCGGTTTGAGTACGTAATGTTGTTCACGTGGGTCGTCTAGTGGTCGACACCTGATTAGAATGAATCGTTGCTTGACGGACCACTTCAGGGTGGACGACGAATGAGCCTCTTATGCTTTCTTGAGCTCGTTCTTGCACCAAGGCTGAATTCGGGAGTGTTTTCTCGACTTGACCTCTTTGACAATTGAGTATGTGATATAGTTGAGAAAGTTTCGAGTGTTTCTCATACAGCCTCTGTTCCTGACCCAGAGGTCGACTCTTATACCTTTTAAGTAATTAAATTATAATTATGCTATGTGTTAATTAGACATAAATTGATTTTGCATATTGAGTATACAAACAAACTATCATCGTAGCTTTCGCACTTAAAAGATTTACGTGATAAGTTGGTGTTAAAAATAAGATTAAATCGTTGTAAGAACAGTCAAAAGAAGTCATTAAAGGACTCGTCATCTCCCTTTATCTTCTCATTGCTTGATCATCCTGAGACACAAAGGCCAGTGTGGTGATGCTTCCTTTGGTGATGGGTGCACTCCAACAAAGCATGCCACCAACCCCCCCCCCCCCCCACCCCACTTCTCAACAAAAGAAGCCATGATGGGTTCCATAGCTCAGGGACGACTAGTGATTACATTGACATGCCAATAATGTCGCCTAAATTAAAATGGGCACTGCGAGGTAAGATGTGATTGGCGAGGGGGTCTTTGTCCTCTCCCAACCCGACATCTCTTGATCGACCGGCCGGAGATGCAACAATAAGCTCCGAGTACTATTTGGCTATGGAGTGATAATAGAAGATAGATTATTTAGTTTGTGAAATTAAAAATAATATTATATATATATATATCCGATAAATAATTGATTTATAGTCATTGTTACAAATTTATTTTTGGAAGATTAATTAGATATGATAGGAGATTCGATTGAAATATCTGTATAAGTAGTAAATTTCTATCGTGATTATTTTTATAATTGAATTATGATAAGATCATCTTTAGTCTCATATTGGTTGAGAATTAGAGGAGATAAAGGCTTATAAGTACATCAATCTCCCTTACTCTTAAAGATATTTTTTGAAACTCTCAGTCTCAATAAAGAGTAAGACTGTATTGATCGAATTCATTATCAATATTGACTTTAGGTTTTACTGTTGACTCCAACCCCAAAGTAAGAAATGCATATATCCCCCATGCATTAGGATGTGACGGTTCACTTTCGGTAGGACAATAAACTTTAAATCCCCCCAAACAAACTAAAACTGTGGCCAATTATTTCTTGGTAATTGAAATCACACCCACATCAACTCTATATGTTATTTTAACATCTCCTTTTGCTGATCCCTCGGACATATCCTCCGCAGGGTCACAGATTACATTCCTACCACTAATTATTCAACTCCTATCATAACACCTCATGGTCACTGCGGAACTCAAGAAAAAAATTCAAGATAAAGTTATATATATATATATATATATATATATATATATATATATATATATATATATATATATATATATAGAGAGAGAGAGAGAGAGAGAGAGAGAGAGAGAGAGAGCTATACCAAGAGCGAGGTGAATTCTTTAAAGAAAATCTCTAATTTGATTTTTTTTCTTTTTTTTTCATCGTCTTGTCTTTGAAAATTTTAATAAAACATCTTTTACTATGTAAAAAGATCATTTTGTTTTTGTCATTATCAAACTCATTATCACCTCCGTTGATCTTGTTGACCCTACCCCTATATATCTTGCCTGTGATCCTCACACGAGAAAGGAGAGAGAAATGCTACTGTCGCTCATAACCCTCGAGTGAAAGTTTATAATCGCTCACAATCCTAAACTCGTGTGGAACTGTCCCTCTCCACTTCACACGTTAACTCTTGTTAGAAGAATGAGAAGGCACGTAGGCCGTTATGACCTTTGTGCACATGATGGAGACAATAATGAGTCAAGAGATAAAATAATTATTTATGAGAAAAAATATTTTACAAGAATTAGAAATTTTCAAAGTCAAAGCATTAAAAAAATCTTAAAATTAGAGATTTTTTAAATCTCATATATATATATATATATATATATATATATATATATATATATATATATATATATATATATATATATATATATATATATATATATATAATCTTGAAAAATATTTTATGTTATATTCATATGATCCTTTATTACGTAAAAAGATCGTTTTGGTTTTGCTCATGTATTCTTGACTCACAACCCTTGCATTAGGAAGGAGGAGGTACAAAACCGCCACCATAGAGTAAAAGAAATTATTTATAAAAATAATCTTTGATAAGATTTTATTTTTAAAATTAGAACGCTCTATAGAAAATTCTGAAATTTTGATTTTTTTTTTCCAAAAATTTGCCCACTACATATTATGCATATCCATCGGTTTCCAGCATCAAAGGAGACGGGAGAAGAAGAGCGATCTTGCTCTTTCGTTGCTTCTCCGTGTTCCTCCTCATAGTAAAGGCCGTTCCTTTCCGCGGTATTCCCGGCGGTGTCGCCTTCTTGGAGATCACAGCCGGGAAAGGGCTGTTATTTTGGTGTTCTGATCTTAGCACGACGCGGTCTCTGTCGCTTCTTTCGTCAGATGCGCAGACCTTCGCTGCCGGATCGATCGATCGATCGGTGCTTCCGCGAGCGGATGCGGTTTGCCCTAATTCTCCGGCGGCGTTGGATTGGTCCGTAGGAATGGAGAGCTCTCGGGCGAGTACCAATTCGCCTCCCCCGTTCCTCACCAAGACGTACGAGACGGTGGACGACCCGACGACCAACTCCATCGTGTCGTGGAGCCCCACCAACGCGAGCTTCGTGGTGTGGAACCAGCTGGAGTTTGCTCCCCAGGTACTTCATCAAGCACAACAACTTCTCCAGCTTCGTGAGGCAGCTCAATACTTCAGCATGTTTTTTTGGGCCTCCTATTTGTCTTACCTACCTGCTTCTGTTAAACAACCTACTGTTCTTCACTGAGCTCTTGGTTAGAAATCAAATGATCGAGCTGGTGAACTGTTTTCCGCCATTCCAAGATTCAAGCGGCATATCTGACTCCCTTGTTTCCCTTCCTCGATTCTTCTTCGAACTTGATCTTGCAGTCCCCTGAACTACTCATGTTTCTCCATAAGCGGTTTCCGTGCAGGGTTTCAGGAAGATAGAAGCGGATCAGTGGGAGTTCGCAAATGAGGCTTTCAAACGGGGAGAAAGGCACCTCTTGAACAGCATACACAGACGCAAGCCGGTGCACAGCCATTCGCCGCACAGCCAACGCAACTCTTCAGCTCCAGTATCGGACGCTGGAAAGCAGGAGCTCGAAGAGGCGATCGAGAGGCTTAAGCAAGAAAAGGTTGCGCTTGCGAATGAGCTTCAGAAGCAGCAGACGCAGGTGCAGCACCAAATGCGGTCCTTGGAAGGAAGATTACAGGCTCTGGGGAACCGACCCCAGAGGTTTGATAGCCTTCTTGAAGCGAATCGTAAAGGAACCTCGGGGCCTGTCTAACCTCGTGCAACGCTTTTGTTCTTCACAGCACAAGGAAGAGCAGGCTGCATCATTTTGATCGCTTCAATGGCAATCAAATTGCAATTTTCCAGCCATGCATTCCTTCTGTGCAAGCACTTGACACGGAGCCTTTTTGAGAAGCTGGAATCATCCTTGACTTCATTGGAGAATCTCTTCAGAGGCGTCAGTCAAGCTTCCGGTGACGGCATGTTCTATGACAGTATCCCGCCCTGCCCCCCCTCCGATTCAGTTCTCTCCGAGACGAATGCATCATCGGAGGAGACCGACGCAAAACTACTACAGCCTTCTTCACCTATTCATCTCTGCACACGGCTAAACGCACAAGTCATGCAGCAAACCATCCGACAGATTCATGGAGCAAGGTTTCTGAGATAGATATGAATAATGCAGAGCCCACTGCTACTGGGACAGCATCTACTGTGCTTGAAGGAGCAAATGATGTGTTCTGGGAACAGTTCTTCACAGAGACGTCGGGTTCTGATGATGTGCAGCAAAGTCCAGTTCAAAAGAAAAGATTCAGATGGCAAACGCAAAAGGAAAAAAGAGTGGGAGAACCACCAAAGGTTGAACTGGAAAAAAACGTCGATCACCTCGCGGTAGGGAAAACCTGATGGCAGTAGTACTTCTCTTTTGCCACTGTTTGGTATGTTAACAACATCCGATTTGCTCTGATGCATGTTGTTCGAAGATCCAATTCTACACACACTGTGTGTTCCATCTTGTAAACAGCTTTTGTGACACCTACATGTTTGGATCAGCTTTGTGTTTGTGATGCTTCTTCTTGGCTCCTCTGTTTTTTTCTGGTTCATCTCATCGAGTTCGATCAGATGTTTTGTGGTCTCTCAGATCGTTATATTTACTGCTTTTGGAAGCTCTTTTTTTTTTTTTTTTGAAGAATCAGATATAATCGGAGCAGAGAAAAAAAATAAAAATTGAATAATTTATTCCGTCTTTATATGGCCATGACGGAAGTGAAAACCAGCTCTGATGTTGACTTTGGTCGAGTTGACTTCCAAAATAAGTCAACTTTACGAAACAGAATTAGTCTTCAGATTGGCTTCCACAATGCTTGAAAAGTACGCAGCAAACCAGCAACCAAATGGCAGCAGAATCCATCCATCCATATCTCAAGAAGCTTTGGCAGTCCGTAAGTAATCCTGTTAAGGTTTCTCACAGTATTGGGCTTATTAGTGCTTACAATATGTCATTCATAACTCATCATATTGAAGAGACGTCAATCTATCGTAAACTAAAAATATTATAATTCATCTAACAGTTTATAATCATATACCACATTATTTAGATTTAAATTATCAATAAATTATAATATTTATAATTTATGATAGGTACATGAATGAGATGATTTAAGCGTATGACAGTGGAAAAAAGCAATCACAGTATGCCATTCAAAATCATGACGTCCGAATCACGAAGAAATCATGTTATCGTCCATGTCGAAGTGTCTCCACGTACGTGAATAAGACCTGTGGATGCTGACCTCCATCTCTCGCGTTCACGGTGTTCCCGTAGGGCATCCTTGGAATATGTCGGAGTCCGACCTCTTATCCCGAGCAACCCGATGCACGCCTCTCGTTTCTTCTTCCCCACCTTTTGAAAGATGGCGATGGGCTGAAGACTTACACATCTGATCCCCCTCCCCTCCCCTCCCCCATTCATGTCTACATCACGAGAGCGAGAACGATTTCAGAGCCCTAAATCCCGGACGCCATCAAGGTGTTTGCTTGATTGCCTCTTAGAAGTCGTCGTAAGAAAGAAACCCCCCCCTATCAGCTAATTAGAATCCACCTCCATCGGTGAGTATGTAGATACAGCTGCATCACTCCTATAATTCAATTTCACTATTACAATTCAAGCCCTTATATTAATTAAGATGAAATATTAGGTTGGGTCCAGTATTCTTAGATGCGGCTTTGCAATCCACTTAAGATAATTAGAATCCGATTAAGATTCGTGGATTAGAATAGTATTTATTCTTCTTTTCTTTTACCTGCAAAAATAGTGGAGGCAGCATGTGTTGTATGTACATCCATCATATAAAAAGTAGGATTCCTTCTTATCCTATCGATGTGACATCCACCACCTCCCTCTCTCTCTTTCTAAATATTATCGCCAATTTATTATATCCTCCTTCGATCCCTCACGTTCTCCCAATCGACTCGTTAATTTGGGTCGTATATCGAGTTCCAATCGAAGGGCTATTATACCCAAACGGCGTCGTCTCCATCCATCGGATAAGCCAACTCCCCGCAGGTATGTTATTATAAATCTCGACGCCATATCGGCTTAATTATTTAGTGTATCGAGTTTGAAGGTATGCGCTGTGAGGTGGCCGTCGCCGGTCGAGATGACGCATGCGCACAGGTCGGAGGGAGTACACCACACTTAAAAGCAAGCAGGCCCCGTCATCCGATCCATCTGGCAACTAAATTAGATTGGCCATGTATTAAATTAGCATGCTAAAAGATTTCTTCCTAACCTACATGGAATTCTACGCTGAAAGCGAGATTAGGTTGCCGGATCCAACGTGGATTAATTTAAGATCTCGTGAGCTGCGAGTATGGGAAGAAGGGGTCGACTGAGTCAACCGACCGAAAAGTCAAGCGGTCGGTATTGGTCTCGAAAAAGGGGCTAATGTTTCCCGAGTGGTATGCTAATGACCGTTGGATTGGTAGGTAAACCTACGCGGCGTAAGCTGGTCGATGGACGCCGCAGAGAGACGAATCCAATCCCCACCGGTGGTGGTATTTATTACTCTTACGAGAGGCGGCTTACGGAGGTGGGCGGAGTCAAATCCAATGGCCGAGCCTACTGATTGGCCACGGGCTGGGGCGCGGTATAGGGTAGCCGGCCGCCGAGTTGGACTCAACTCAGCCGAGGGGGGTGGTGGGGACGCTGTGGAGGAGGGAGTCCGGAGACACCGTCACAGGTGACGTGGCCACGTGGTCCTCGGCTGGAGGGCTACCCGTCAAAGATGAGGCGGAGGAGACTGCCGTCTCGTTGGTGGTGGTCCCCGCCGGCACTCACTCCGTCGCTTCGGTTTTTTTTTCTTCTTCTTTTTTGGTTATTATATAATTTTAATTAGTTCGAAACAATTAATTATATCTGTTGATCGATCTATCTATCTATCTATCGGATGCCTTTATTAATTTTCGATTAAGCGACGTGGATCATCAATCTGATGCCTTAAATCTAATATGGTTAACCAGATAAAGGATGAATCATCAAAAAAAAAAAAAAAAACCTACCCGGAATAATGAAAACTACGGTTTGGGGTACAAAAATTCCATCCTGTTATTCAAACCCCACTCCCAAAATTTATTGACTCGATGGTCGTCAGAATTCGATCAGGTATTTCTAATCGGGAGAGGCAAATGGATCCGACAGAACCCGATCCGTTGGCCGGCTACCGTTCCCGTTTAGGGCACGCAGCGGGCGGTGCAGGGGTCCACCGCGGCTCCTCCAATCAGAAGCCGGCGAGGCCGTGCCTTTTAACGGATAGAACAACTTCGATTGATGGATGATGCATCGAGGCGGGACCCAGCTGGGCCCGAGGACCGCGGTCTGTTGGTCAACACGTGGTGGGGCTCGAAGGGTCGACTCCAGCTGGCACGAGGCGGAGGGGGGGGGTTGGGGAGTCGGCTGGCCGACCTTATCCACCTGCTTTCCTCCCCCTCCCCCCCTCTCCCTTCCCCCCCCACCCCATTACTACTACATTGCCAAATTCTAAAGTATATACCACCACTCCACCCACCGCTGTCCTCTCTCCTTCCTTTGCATGCTTCCTTTATTTTTCTATTTTCCTCCCTGTATCACCGACTATTACAGCTAAGCTGCTACGGAGGGAGCGAAGGGAGAGGAAAAGAACAGCTTGGAGATCTTTTTGCCCCCTTCTTCTCCTTCCTACATTGATTGCTCCCCGGATCTAGTGATCTCTCTCCTCCTGCCTTATTCATTTCTTTCCGTCCTTGCCGTAATCAGTCCTTTATCGTATTCCACATCTTCTAGGGTTTTCTTTCTGATTGGATCGAGGTTGTCCAAGTAGCAGAGGAAAGTAGAGGCAAGATGATGTCCAGATCGTATACCAACCTGCTCGATCTGGCCTCCGGGAACTTCGCGGCGCTGAGCCTGGGAGGAGGCGGCGGCGGCGGCGGGGGACGGGGGTTGCGGCGGATGCCTCGGGTGATGACTGTGCCGGGCACGCTGGCGGATCTGCAGGAGGAGGAGGAGCGCGCCAACAGCGTGGCGTCCGACGTGCAGTCGTCGCAGGCGCAGGACCGTATCATCATCGTGGCTAACCAGCTGCCGGTGAGAGCCCGGCGTCGGCCCGACGGACGCGGGTGGACCTTCGCCTGGGATGAGGACTCGCTGCTCCTGCAGCTCAAGGATGGCCTCCCCGACGATATGGAGGTCCTCTACGTCGGATCCCTCAACGTTGACGTCGAGGCCCACGAGCAGGACGACGTCGCTCAGGCCCTCCTCGAGCGGTTCAAGTGCGTCCCGGCCTTTCTCTCCCCGGACCTCCACGAACGCTTCTACCACGGCTTCTGCAAGCGCCGGCTGTGGCCCCTCTTCCACTACATGCTCCCCTTCTCTGCCTCCTCGACCTCCGACCACGGCAGCAGTGGCGGCGCCGCCCGAGGCTCAGGCGGCCGCTACGACCGCTCCTTGTGGGAGGCCTACGTCCTCGCTAACAAGCTCTTCTCCCAGAGGGTCATCGAGGTGATCAACCCGGAGGACGACTACGTCTGGATCCACGACTACCACCTGATGGCCCTCCCCACCTTCCTCCGCCGCCGCTTCAACCGCCTCCGTATGGGCTTCTTCCTTCACGTCCCCTTCCCCTCCTCCGAGATCTACCGCACCCTCCCTTTCCGCGAGGAGATCCTCAAGGCCCTCCTCAACTGTGACCTTATCGGCTTCCACACCTTTGATTACGCCCGCCACTTTCTCTCCTGCTGTAGCCGGATGCTCGGCATCGAGTACCAGTCCAAGCGCGGCTACATCGGCCTCGACTACTTCGGCCGCACCATCGGGATCAAGATCCTGCCTGTCGGCATCCACATGGGCCAGCTCCAGTCCGTGCTGCGCCTGCCCGACAAGGAGTGGCGAGTCAACGAGCTGCGCCAGCAGTTCGAGGGCAAGACCGTGCTCCTCGGCGTCGACGACATGGACATCTTCAAGGGGATCAATCTGAAGCTTCTCGCCTTCGAACATATGTTGAAGCTGCACCCCAAGTGGCAGGGGAGGGCGGTCCTCGTGCAGATCGCCAATCCAGCGAGGGCCCATGGGAAGGACCTGAAGGAGATCCAGATCGAGATAGAGGAGAGCTGCGAGCGGATCAACAAAGCGTTTGGGCATGGGGGGTACAGCCCGGTGGTTCTCATCGACCGCACCATTTCGGCCGTTGAGAAGATCGCTTACTATACCGTTGCAGAGTGCGTGGTTGTCACAGCGGTCAGGGATGGGATGAACCTCACGCCATATGAGTATATCATCTGCAGACAGGGAATCTCTGATTCCAAAGATTCTGAGGCCGATGGCCCGAAGAAGAGCATGTTGGTGGTCTCAGAGTTCATCGGATGCTCACCCTCTCTCAGCGGTGCTATTCGGGTCAATCCATGGAATATAGAGACCACAGGGGAGGCGTTGAATGAGGCCATCTCTCTTGCCGATGGGGAGAAACAGTTGCGGCATGAGAAACACTATCGGTACGTTAGCACACATGACGTCGCTTATTGGTCAAAGAGCTTCCAGCAGGACATGGAGAGGACTTGCAAGGACCATTTTAGGAGGAATTGCTGGGGAATTGGTCTGGGATTCGGTTTCAGGGTGGTGGCCGTTGATCCTAATTTCCAGAAGCTTCACGTTGATGGAATTGTTTCGGCTTACACGAAGGCTAAGAGCAGGGTTATCTTGATGGATTACGATGGCACGTTGGTCCCACTGGCATCCATTAGCAAGCAGCCCACCGCAGAAATTATTAGGATAATTAATACTCTTTGTGCAGATAAGAAGAATGTAGTTTTTATTGTTAGTGGAAGAGGTCGGAATCATTTAGGGGACTGGTTTTCACCATGCGAGAAGCTTGGAATTGGTGCTGAGCATGGATACTTTGTTAGGTATGTTTATTTTTCTTGCTTTTATGCTGTTTAGCATCCTCAGTCAGTAATATGGTGATAAAACAAATTGCATGAATTTGCTCTGAATGTAGGGGACATGCTTGGAATCAGTAGCATAAACAATCCAACAGATTTGGTCATGTCATTCATTCATAATGTTTATTGCTTGAGCTATTAGGTTGATAGATGAGGCAATTTCGTTAACTTTGCTTGCTTACTCATGTATGGTAGCAAGCATCAATCAGAATTTGTCAAAGATGATGGAAGAGAGAGAGAGAGAGAGAGAGAGAGAGAGAGAGAGAGAGAGAGAGAGAAGAGTTTTGACTAAAATGTCATTAGTGGTTGGTAAAAGTTATTTTCATTATCAGAAATTGACACGGTGCACAACATGTGTTTAATTCAAGCAAATGTATATTAATTTAAAGTTGTCCTATATGTATGACCTTTAAGAATCTAATAGACATGACATGTATGATCTTCCAAATGCTTTATGTTGCTTGTTAAAAACATGAGAATGCATCAGTAGTTAACCAAAGGAATATCTTGCCTTACTGAATCATGCTAGAATACAAGGACTAGGAACTAGGAACTAGGAACTAGGAACCATATGCGTGACCTTTAAATTATCCATGGTGCACACGCTTTCAGGGTGGACTGTTGAATAAGTAGAAGAAGAAGAACATTAAAGTGGGGATGATAATATGCTGTTGTTTGGTCCTCAATATTTGCAGGTGGTCTCAGGATGAAGAATGGGAAACCTATAGCCAGAGCACTGATTTCGGGTGGATGCAGATTGCAGAGCCAGTGATGAAACTATATACAGAGTCTACTGATGGATCTTCCATTGAGCCCAAAGAAAGTGCTTTAGTTTGGCATCATCGTGATGCAGACCCTGGCTTTGGTTCTGGTCAGGCAAAGGAAATGCTTGATCATCTAGAAAGTGTACTTGCGAATGAACCGGTCTCAGTGAAGAGTGGGAAGTTTATCGTTGAAGTCAAGCCTCAGGTATGCATTTGCTAATTGTACCATCTTCCTAATCATCACTAATCTCACAATGCATCATTCTATATGCCATGATACCTTGGATGAACAGCTTGCACCACAAATGGTAGTTGGATTTAGAATTCTCTGGCAACTGCTTCTCAATCACACAGTCACAAAATCATTTCTATTGTCATCTGTGGTTGTAGTGGATAAACTACTGATCATGCCTGGCTTACTTTTTTCTGTATAACTTACATCCAGCACTGGGGAAACTTCAAATTTACCAATTTGCAAACCCTGCCTGGTTAGTACATGTGTTTGATTTTATGTATCTCATTATTCAATAATTGCTTTTACAGGGAGTTAGCAAAGGTCTAGTGGCAGAGAAGATTCTCTCTGCAATGGCGGAGAATGGAAGACAAGCCGATTTTGTGTTGTGCATCGGTGATGATAGGTCAGATGAGGAAATGTTTGAAGACATTGCTGGCGTAGCGACGAGGAACCTAGTAGCTCCAGACACACCGATATTTGGCTGCACCGTCGGACAGAAACCGAGCAAGGCAAGATATTATCTGGATGACACGGCTGAGGTCAGAAACATGCTTGGAGCACTTGCAGATGCCTCTGAGGAGTCCTCTTTCGAGGAGAGATTTGAACCACCCGTACCGCCGCAGATTAAAAATGACTATTCATAATGATAGTGTGGTTGTGTCGACTTCCTCATATTCCATCGGCAGGGTAAAAGTGAAATCTTCTGATAGGTCTTGAATCTGAGGTAGATCTGATCAGGGACAAATTGCGTATTGCGTTTGATCAGACTGCTTGATAGGCATCCCCCCGACCATGTGAGAGATTTATTGGGAGAAAAAAAAGGCATATTGAAACGCAAAGTAAGGTGATGAGGGAGGCCATTCAACTCCCCAGGGGTGTTCGTTTACTGGATTGATTGGAAAGCTGTTTAGGAAGTAGGTGTTTACTATTTGTCTCATTTTTTGACATAGAACGCTCTTGCTGTAGAAGATGCGAAGTTTTCTAATGATTTGACATGTTAACCTGATGCGACTATTACTGATAACATAGATTTTTTTTTCCTAATCTTTTATTATTCATGTACATCGGTTGCTATTGCATATGTATGGCTCTTGTCATTGATGTTCCCAACTGTGGTGAAGCAATGGAAAGGGAATGAAAACTAAAAGGGGAAATGGAAGCTCCCCAAGCAGACTGCTGGTTGGATGAGATGATCAAGAGTTGTTCTCACTTGAGAGGAACTGATGCCCAGCCTTTTTGTGTTTGTTGTGCCATGCGATTCCTTAGTTTCTGGGGAATGCGAAGAACAGCCTTTTTGTGTTTGTTGTGCCATGCGATTCCTTAGTTTCTGGGGAATGCGATTCCTTAGTTCCAAGCCACAGTCTCACAGAAATCATGCATCTGAAACTTAGGAATAATATTCCTCGTCTGTTTTTGTTGATCTCAATTGAACCGATCGAGTTCCTAAACTCGATCCTTTTACTGACCAGATTGATCCATTCAATTTTTGTTTTCTCTCTCCCGTCCCCTTTGCCAGAAACTAATCTACTGTTTGCATGTGGTAGGTTGATGGTTCTTAGGCAATGAAGCAGTGGCACAAACAAAACGCAGGGGACAACAGCCGGCCAACCCTTAGCGACACGCTACCAACAAAACGACATAAGGAATCCCCAAATCTCCGTAACGGCGCATCAAAAGCGACACCGGCTCACCCCACCTTCTCTACCCACAATCGGGTCTGTACCCGTTGATTTCATTTGAATCCGAATCGATTAACAAGTCTTAACATGAACGAGACACCACCATACATTAACAAGACTAGTATTCTTAACGACTAAATAGCAACGGGTTGCGTCTCGAATATTTGAGACCCGACCCGATTACCAACTTTTTTACCTGAAACCAGATAGCGGTTCGGGTGGACGCGATTGCCAACGAACCCGACCTGTTGTATCACTACGGTGGGCACACCTCTGTCCAATCAGACCGCAGGTAGTCTTTCGGGTAACCGGTCAGATAATAAGAAGAATTTTCTTCGTTTTCGAGGAACCCTGTTCGAAACCCGCTCGTCTCTCTCTCTCTCTCTCTCCCTCTCTCTCACCGTATTGCTCTCCGCCGAGCTCATTCATCGAATCCATCGGCCAAAAACCTAGATCAGAGAGAGAGATGGCGGGGGTACCGGGCGGAGGACGACTACGACTACTTGCTCAAGCTGGTGCTGATCGGGGACTCCGGGGTAGGCAAGTCCAACCTCCTCTCCCGGTTCAGCCGCAACGAGTTCAACCTCGAGTCCAAGTCCACCATCGGCGTCGAGTTCGCCACCCGCAGCATCACCGTCGACGCCAAGGTGCTCAAGGCCCAGATTTGGGACACTGCTGGCCAAGAGAGGTCCCGCTTTCTTTTCTTGAACTTGATCATGCTTGAAATGCCGATCTACTATTGGGTTGTGGAAGGGATCTCCTAGGCCTCTAGAGGTCCAGGATCTCTGATTCTGGAGTAGAATCAGTGAACCCACACTTTGTAGATGAAGATTTCATCTGATAAGAACAGAATTTAGTTGAAGTTGGTCGCAGATCAGCCTCTTTGGAGTCAAATTAAAATGAACTGATATCTTAACATGTTTGTTGTTCGACAGTTCAACCAACCCCAAAATAATCTCACTCAATTAACCATCACATCCTATAGAGCCGATTACAAAGGGCTGCCTCGCACGAGGCTCCCTCCAATACGGACTCCAATGTTCTCATTCTAATTCCTGCTTGCAGGGAAATTGCTCCCGTGACCCAATCCTGATCGTTTTGGTTACAAATGGGCAATCTTGTTCCAAATCGATTATCTTGCGTTGTTACCCTACTATCATTGGGTACATTCGAAGTAAATTTCAGATGTGACTGCGTGGGTTTCTATCAGTGGACAATCTATGCTTAGCCTTTTATGTTACTTCATTATTGTTGGATTACATTGTGGCTAAGTTACAGTAGGTCATCAAGTTACACCTGCACCTATTAAACCTTTTACACAATGTTCATGAAATTATTTATACACTCTGCCGGTTGCTTATGTCCTCAACCCTTAATAAGGGTTGAGTGTGCCTGGTCATATTGAGCTCCATGTTCACTTCAGTGGAAATCTCCATGGTCGATAGAGTTTCCAGTGTGTGGCATCATATTATGATAATATGTTGGTGGTGTCTATGATAATATTATGTCAGGAACTCAGAATATGCTAAATTCAAGTCTACTATCATCTAAATCCATGGACTTTGCTCAGTAAGCTGTCTATAATTTACTCATTTGGCATCCAGTTGTGTACTTCTGCATTACAGCACTTTGTCAGGATGTTGCAAACTTGCAGTCCTCGAGCAAGTTCCTTTTATTCATTGCATCAGCTGATCTTTATCAACTATATTGTTACACCTCCTGGGAGAGATTGCCTTTGAATCATGAAATCTTCGCAACGCCATGCTGTTCTGATATCTGTTGGTCATTTAATTATCCTGTTGTTTAGCTACTCCTACGAGTGGTCACTTTGATAGATATCTGAGTTCATTGTGAACCTAATCTGAATATTCTTACATGATAATTTGACAAGATCATCATTCTTGTGGAGACTTAAGTAATTGTTCCGTAGTTTCATTTATATAGGCTAAAATTTGCACAGATAAAATGCAGCTGGAAACAAATAAACCACCGCTTGTCACAACTGGGGTAGAGAAAACATGCAGAAATGCTCTAGAAGGATGTTACAGTATAATTTGTGAATAAGACAATAGAAATTAAAATTGTCAGATCTTGCATCAGCTGAAATCTTTTCAAGTTCTAATTGATTGCTTTGACCCACATATGTAGGTATCGTGCCATAACAAGTGCTTACTATCGGGGAGCAGTTGGTGCATTGCTCGTGTATGATGTTACGAGACGTGCTACATTTGAGAATACTTCACGTTGGTTGAAGGAATTGAGGGCCCACACAGATCCTAACATTGTTGTCATGCTCATTGGGAATAAATCAGATCTCCGACACCTTGTTGCTGTTCCTACTGAAGACTGCAAAGCTTTTGCCGAGAAGGAATCTTTATATTTTATGGAAACATCTGCACTAGAAGCAACAAACGTGGCCAATGCATTTCAAGAGGTCCTGACTCAGATTTACCGCATTGTCAGCAAGAAGGCAGTTGAAGCAGGCGACGGTGCGGTGTCAACTGTACCAAGTAAAGGTGAGAGTATAAACGTGAAGGATGATGCTTCTACGCTGAAGAAACTTGGCTGCTGTTCAAGTTAGGTAATATTGATGTTGCTCAATGCTTGCCTTCTCTTTGTGATGCATGTTCTATTTTTTATATTATTTGGGTTGTCTTCTTTTCTTTTGAAATTGACAATTCATTTGAACATGAATAGACTGAGATTTTGTTATCTTAATGTTTGTATCTGAAAATCTTCGTATTTAAATATTCCAATCGCTGAGACCGGAAGTTGCTGTGGTGAAAGTTAGAATTCACCAAACATGCAAACATAGGGATGGGATGGGATGGGATTTACAAGTAACTACTATTTTGATAGTGGACTTCCTCTTTTTAGGTCTTGCACTGAATTCCTGGTTTACTTATGCATGATAAATTTCAAAGTATCTATAAGTCATGGAATTGAGGATTTCTCCACAGCTAGTTCTTGGTTGTTTATACACATGATAAATTTAAAAAAGTGCCAATAACTGATGGGATTGAGAACTTCTTGGTATTTTTCTTATCAGTAGGTTAACTGGTAGACAGACGCATTAAAATGATGAAGCCTTGTTGGGTATAGTAACTAACACCAATGGAACTTCAATTTTACAAGGAATTATTCTGTAAGAAGTTATATTCCTTATTGTAGGAAATAATTTTCTTTTCAGGAAAAAAAAAAAAATGAAGCTCAACTTTGATAAGTTCAGACATGTGTGCAGATTTCAAAATTTGCAACAAACATGAGACTGCAATACTGTGGTGAAATCAAATAACAAAAGGCCATCTAAGGAATAGGTATTCTTTTTCCTTCTGTTAGCTGATTATTTCGTCCACTATTACCAGATCTTTTATAATATAAACAAAGTTCAATGCCTAAATTTAAATGCTATCTTTGTTTGATACCACGTATATGATTTATCTTAGTTGGGAATCTTAGTATGAGAATGAGAATGGTGCATCGACTTTGTTTTGACTCTGTTGTCCTCTATGGAATGGGTTGACAAATTATATATATATATATATATATATATATATATATATATATATATATATATATATATAGTTACCTTCAAAGATGGGACAAAGGGCACAAAAATATTACCTATGATGCCCACTTCAATTAATTTACAGAGATGTTTTGGCTAACCATCATTTAAATATGGGTTTTGCACATTTCCCATAGATGCATGGTTGAGGAAGCATAAATATTACACCTTTTATGTTCCTCTGGAACTTGTTCACCCACAAATCCAGCCTTCAGCTAATCATCCTACATTGTCTTGTCTTCATTCTAATGTTGCTTTTGCTTATTAGCATGCCTGCATGTGACATAGGTATAATATGTTTCTGCTTCTACTTTACGAGATTAGTGATGATAAAGTAGGATTGCGGTGATGGCAAGATAGAAGAAGATGGGTGAGTGAGAGAGACATTTACCAACGGCTACAAAGAATCGAGTCTATTTTGGATTTAATCTGCTTTGTCCTGTGTGTGTGTGTGTGTGTGTGTATGAGTTTGAAAACTGGGGTGTGTGTGTGAAGTCATTATTGAAGAAGTCAACCAAAAAGAATAAGAAAGTCAAATAAAAAAAACCATGTACGCGTCAGAAACCACGACAGATTAGCCCATCACACGCCGCAAGACACTCCCGCGATCTAATCCACGGCCGTCGATCATCCGTTGGTCTCCATCGACGACGCCGACGCCAGCCCCCGGCGTAGCACCACCGAGGACTCCGGCAGCTCCTCCAACCCCGCGAACAGCGAGTCCTCCTCTCCCTCCGCCGTTGCTGCCTCGCTTTCCTCCGGCATCGGCACCACCGCCGTGTCGGCGCCGCCGAAGTGGACCGAACCGTAGAGCAGCTCGTCGGAGCCCGCGGAGGTGGAGCATGGGGAAGCCGCCACGTCTGAGAACCACCGGAAGCCACCGTCATCAATCAACAGCAGCGGCTCGTCGTCACCGATCACCACGGGGCACTTCTCCTCCTGCTCGAGCGGGCAGGGTTGGCTTGACGGCGGAGTCGGAGGCGGCGGCGCTGGCTCCTCCACTGGGAGCTGCGCTGCCGCAGTCGGACGATTCTGGTGGTGGCGGCCGTTCTTGGGGAGTGGCCAGGGGTGGTTGTGCTCGAAAGAGTAGCTGACGACGAGCGTGGCGGGGTCCAGGCTGCTACGCTCCACCTGCTTCCTCGCCGGGCAGCCCTTCCAGCTACTGCACCTGTAGTAACCCCTGCATGTCCATGTACTAAGTAAGTAAGCATCAGAACAAAGCCCTCTCTCTCTCTCTCTCTCTCTCTCTCTCTCTCTCTCTCTCTCTCTCTCTCTCTCTCTCTCTACGCACCTGGGATGAGGCGAGCCTTTGATGGGCTTCTGGCCGTACTTCCTCCACGCCCACGAATCCGACGGTGGGAACGCCTCGCCACCGCCGTTCCTCGACCCGACTCCCTCCGCGTCGGCGATGGGGATCGACACCACTCGCTTCTGGATCGACCGCCGGCTGCCCGACCACAACACCAAAGGACAACAAACATGAATCTCCATCTGTCTATACCCCAACGACGAACCGCAAGCCTACCTTCTCTTCGTGCAGGGAGGAGAAGCCAAAGGGAGGGCGGGTTTCACGTCACGGTCACCTCCGCCATTTCTCGACCTCTCCTCCGCTTCCCATGCATCCATGATAAGGTATCACGAGGTTGTTTGATGGAATGGAGCAGATAAAGATGCAGCGAGGAGCTCAAGACGAGATCTCCATTTGCATGCTGGGAGAGGGATAAAAGCTGCTGCCGGTTTTGGTGGCTTCTTTCTTTATATCATACGAAGCTGCTCTCCCTGTCTCTATCCAAAGGGAACCAAAGCAATGCGATGGCAAGTAGCTCATATAAAAACTATCCAAAAGGATGTGAATGCTTTGCTGGTTCTTCCGTGACAGCAAGTGTCGTCACCTTCTCTCCATTCTTCGCAGCATCCGCCAGAATCTAACATCCAAAGGCATTTTGTGTTACCTTGGATGGAAGTCACTCTCCTTCTTCGCTTTCGATCCATATCTGAGCAAAGTCATCGATCAATTTTTCACTTACCACCTTTGAATAATATTCAATTCTCTCCTTCATTTCCAAGCCCTCCTAGCAAACTCCACCATGAATGCTTCGAGTATGTTAAATGCATATGAGCCTCAACTATTGATTTCAAAATACTATTGATATTGGAAAGCTGAACAATGTCATAATAATTAAGAAATAATCTTCCTGTGGTGGCAGGGTTTCTCCTTGAAAGGATAATCTAGCGTATAATGTTTCCATGGATTATTATTATATGCAACCTTATCAAATATATATTATAATTCAAGCATTCATCTCTCGTTATTTAATTGAATAGCTCTTGCTGGCTGTTTAATTAATTAGGAGAAAGGAACTGATCAACCAATAATTTCGATTAGAGTATTCGTGTATGTACATTTGCAATATATTAGTGAGATCACAGCTCGGTGTAATGCGGTTTAGTCAGATGACTTGTTGGAGTTGGATCTCTATTGAATTGTTGGGAAGCAGTCAGCGGAAGAATCGCCGTCACAGCTGAGGCATATGAACGCGTCCTCCGTCGAGGAATAGTCAACGAGTCATAAGATTTTTTTAATGCGACGGTCAACCAGCAATGAGGCACGAGGTGGCGATAAACGCGGTGGAACGGAGGGAACGATGCTGTGTGCTCATACGGAGGTGGCTCGATTCACGACCGAGACAAGTCGATGCAGCATCTCCAACCGCCCTTCCTACCCAATTTAATACATCATTTCGTGGTTTTTTATTATGCTCCCGAGATGTCACTTCCGATATCGATAGAAGTTGTTCGATATGATCCTTTCTACATTCAAGTCAGTCCAATATCCTATTTTGGTATGAGTTTTTTTTTTTTTTTTCAAAAGAAACATTCTTTGGTATTGTCAAGGGTTTAGTAAATTTTGCCTAAGTCGTGCGGTAACCCTGCGTATCCGTCCGCAAAGGTAAGTCTTTCCCGAGATCTCTTAGAGTCCCTTAGACTTACAAAAGAGAAAACAGGCAAGAAGAAGCAATTTCCACGAGATCCATAAACAGCTGCTCAGGTAAACACTTCATAAAGCCATATGCAAATTACATCCATAGACATTACAAACTCAGAGAGGTTGCACACAAAGGATAATGATCCATTACAGACCAAAGTCCCCCACAAGTGCTTACAAGACATACTTATATTTACAAGTCAAAATTGGTCATAAAGCAAACCAAACTCAAGCTGCTAAGCCTACTACAAGCCCGCTACTTGCTGTACAAGGTATGTACATCAATCGAATGACACGAACAAACATGAGCATTTCATCAAACACATTTTTACATTATTGTCCGTGACATTCTCCCCCGCTTATTCCTTCGACGTCCTCGTCGAAGTCGCTGTAGACGCTGCACCTCCTCGCATTTTGCTAAATCTTCAATCTTCTGCTTTAGCTGCAACACGCCCCTTTGGCTCCCAGGTGCTCTCCGTCGCTGTTGTTGAGTAGTCGAACTTTGATCCGCCATGCTACTTCAACTCACTAATGACTGAACCTGGTATGGGGTTGGCTGAGTTGTGCTGATCCTTATTGGTTCTCGCGGATCCTGCTGATGAAGGAAAAGACATGCCTTATTATGCGCCAGTACCGTAGTATACTCATGTTGCTTGAACTGGGTGGATGCTTGTTGGAGCTTTAACAAGCATCGTCTCGCAGACTTTGAAGTTTTTAAGGTCATTCCTCCACAATGTTTGCCCATTGATCCTTCCTCCATATTTAGTTGTCACTTCCAAGTAGATTTGCATCACTTCCGCTTTCGATTGACATTCAATTGGAAAATGAAGTGGCCAATCTATTCTCAGTAGTACCGATCACCAATAGTGAGGATATGACAACTATTATCTTCCATAAGCTTTCTTTGAAGGGTCACCGAACTTATGTAGCGCTCCTCTGCTGGATATGTAAGAGAACTGGGATACTCGACTTCACCTATTCTCTTAGTAGTTGAGAAGGCAATGTTATTTGGCTTCGCTCATCTCCTCGAGTTAAGAGAATTGGGGTATTCAGTTTCGCCCATTCTCTTAAGTTGAGAAGGCAAAGGTTACTCGATTTTGCCTGCCCACTACCATTGAACTTCTGGAATGCAAGAAGTTTCGCTCGAAAAAGAGCAAAAAGTTTACCCCAACTTGGAGTAAGTCTTTGATAGATTTGGTCGCCTATGGGATTGTACCGTCTTCTCCATCACCTTTGCCGCCTACTCCTCTAAGTAGAAAGGTACAGTACTATGTACTGTCTACTTCGTTCCTTAGTCGAGCGCTCCTGTATCAATCTGAAGTCCCTCGCTTTCGGCAATCTTGATGATAAGCCCATCGACATCGGTCTTATGAAGTTTCTTGGCCTCTGTCCTTCTGCCCTGTCTTGGTACTTGGAGTTTGTCTTTGCATTCTCCACCTCCTTGGCACCTTTTATGACCAATGCTCTCCCTCTATGAGAGCAAGGGATCGATGACTCCACGGAAGTCCCGCCTCTGCGGTACCATGGTGTTGCCAAGCCCATAGCCCTACTATACGTTGACTTGTATCTGTATCCCTTCCTTCACGATCGATAGATCTGCTTCTGCGGCACTGTGGTTCTCCTCCGAGTCCACCTCATTTCTAACCAACGCTTTACTTTTTGGGTAGCCGAGCCCCACTGGACTCGTCGTCGCTTCCTCGCCCCTTCCGACCACTTGCTTCAACACCACCGTGTCCTCCTAGCAGTTCTCATTGGTCGATGAAAAGACAGACTGTAACTCTCATGCATGGCCACTGCCATCTTGTTGCAGGGCTCACACCGATTCTGTTCTCTTTAGCTTCCTTGGTAGCAACGTTCGCTTACTCGGCTTTGTCCTCTGACTTGTCGGGCTCCCTTAAGTGAATGTGAGTACTGAAACAGTCCAACTCTCCAACTGCTATGATCATACCTTAGTATAATCAAGTCCCCTCTATGGGACTCACTGGTACTTGCAATCTGACTACTCCCTCGGTGGTACACAGCTCCCATATGCTGATGACCAAGGCTTTCATCTGATGTAAGCTTCGATGCATACACACGAAAGACCTGCCTTTACGGTACTTTGACATTCACTCCTTGAATCGACAGCCCTTCTTGCGGTTGCATTATTCACCGAAGTGAGCTCCCAGTAGCTCCTGATCATTCACATGATCACGTCCCCCTCCATGGGACTTACTAGTACTTGCACTTGGACTTCTTCCTCGGTGGTACATAGCCCTCATATGCTGATGACTAAGGCTTTCATCCAATGTAAGCTCTGATGCACACACGAAGACCCGCCTCTATGGTACCATGACATTCACTCCTTGAATCCATAGCCCTTCTTCTTGTTATGTTGTACACCAAAGTGGAGCTCCCAGTAGCTCTTGATCATACCTCCGCATGATCTTGTCCCTCACAGGACACGATCGCCTGTGTTGCATTACCACGAACTATTCCACCACGATCCACTGTACCATGTCGCCTCCTAGTGACATCTCTATTGCATACAAATTCTCGTGTGATGAACTCGGACTACGACTTCTCCACGTGTGGCCTCTGCCAACACATCGTAGGGCCTCTGCCATCTCCGATTTTTAGTTCGCTCCCTTGGCAATTTACCTTCGTCCACCTACTCTTGGGTCACACCTGGATAAAGCATAGCTCTAGGACAGTCCGTCGCCTAGTAGCTCATGAAGTCCCCCTGACTTCTTTAGGATTGGTGCACCATTGTCTAGATCCTGGGCCTCTATCCCCTACCAGCATAATCTCTGCTATGCACATCTTGTTCCTGACAACTCGAATGGCAATACTATGACATATTCTTCAAGAGTACCCGCCTCTGCGTCCTCTTGTCCCATGCTAAGGTATCCTGATCCCAACTTTGTCTCTGCAAGTTGAATCACCTTAGTTACTCCGTTAAATGCATTTATAAGGTAGCTTGCATGTGCCTTGAAGCTCCCTTCATCTTTGGCACCATGGAAGATAAGTCCGCCCCATCAGAATGAAGAACTCATGGAACGACATGATCCCACTCTTGCCTCTACAAGAGTTCATGCCCTTGACCTCCGTCAAAGGAAAGCTCTGTGCCTCCGCTCCATGTTCCATCTTCTATGTCGACTCCCTTCATGCGGCTTGGATAATTCACCAAGTTCCACCCAAGTTGTTCCGCTCCTCGATTTGCATTGAGTTGATAATGGCTCTCACGTCCACTATTCTACGGGTCAGCCCTCCGTTGAGTTCGATTTCCACATCGACTCAAAGTGTGCCTTCATATGATGTTGCCTTGGATTACTCCCCCACTTGATCTCGAAATGCATCCACCAATGCATTACCTCATTCGAGATCATGTGATGACTCTTCGTCACTCACTCGGTCCGTTGAGCTTTGTGGAGATATTATGTTGAGAACTCTTTCTCAATATGTGCGATCTGTTGCACATGATTCTCCCTCTGGAGAACTAGGCCTTATCCCTCCTGGATATCTGTCATATTGGAGCAACTTTCCTCTTTGCATTCTTCCCACTGGAAGTTTCGGAGACTACCGTCTCTTTGGACTACTCCATCTTGCTGAACAATTTGTGTCTTGTTCTGCCCCCGCAAATGCACTTGCTAAATTGTGACCTTTCGCCAATATAGTCTCCACTGCACCCTTTAGGGTCTAGCAACATGCTGAACTTATTGCACATTTCAGCCGCCTACGGACGTATCCTTTTATGTCGAAGAGAAAGTTCTAATGCTCTATGGCACTGAGTTTTGATCGCACCTTAGGATGGTCACGAACACTCCGTCGTCCATGTACAAGCCTTTGCATGAGTTCTGAATCCTTCGAGTTAGCAATTCTCCTCACCTCTGTGAGCTTTACATAACTCTTTCGGTCGTTACGCAACACCTCTCACTTTGCACGGTCTTATCTATCACCAAGCGCCCCGCTTTGCCTTGAGCACCGTCAAGTTGGTTGCCAACGTCGAGCCATAGCTTGAACTCCACTATCCTAATCTTTGCGTGCTATGCATTCTTCTTCGCTTGCTTGTCCTCGTGGTGCCTCTCGCGTAAAGGATTGGTCATTCCTCTGAATGCCAAACATGGATGCCCGCTCCTCTGAGCGACTCCTTTCCCTACATCTCAATGTCCATTTTTCCTTAAACGGTTGCGTGTACTGGCTGTCCTCCACACAGCCTAGCTAGGTCCCCCACGTTTATATAACAAGTGTTTCTACGTGTGCTTGTCCCGCTCTGATACCACATTGTCACGGGCTTAGCTGATTTTACCTAAGCTGTGCGGCACCCCTGCGTATCTGTCCGCAAAGGTTAGCCTTCCCCGAGATCTCCTAAAGTCCCTTAGACTTACAAAAGAGAAAACGGGCCAAAAGAAGCAATTCCCACGGGATCCACAAGCAACTGCTCAAGCAAACACTTCATAAAGCCATATGCAAAGTACATCCATGGATATTACAAACTCAGAGATGTTGCACACAAAGGATAATAGTCCATTACAGATCGAAGTCCCCCACAAGTGCTTACAAGATATAATTGTATTTACAAGCCAAAATTAGTTATAAAGCAAACCAAACTCGGGTTGCTAAGCCTACTGCAAGTCCGCTACTTGCTGTACAAGGTATGTACATCAACCGAAGGACACGAACAAACACGAGCATTTCATCAAACACCTTGTTTACATTATTATCCGTGATAATATGGTGTCAAGGCTACCTGATTTATTAAAGGGACAATCTTAATTGACCCAACATTTTCATTTAGCATTTTGTCCATATGTACGACAAAGGGAGATAGGTTTGAATGGTCTCTCTTGGATTATTGTCCATAGCGTTAAGTAGGCGCGCAATTACTTGAGACTTTCCTATCTATACTAGTCTTCATCTGGTAATTAGGTGTTCTCCATGTGGTGATTAGATATCGGAGGATTATTATTATATTTTCTATCAGAAATAAATAATAATAATATATTTTGATTTTAATATCTTACTATGTTAGTTAATCTTATGGTTTGTGTGTGTCTCTCTCTCTCTCTCTAATTAGGTGTTCTCCAAGTGTTCGAGGTGGCTCTGGATTGGCTCTATGATAGTTATGAGATGATTCTATAATGGCTTCGAGATGGATTCGAAGTGATTTTGGATTGGTTCCGAGGTGAAGTATTATGCTCCCGAGATGTCACTTGCACTAAGACCAATATCGAGAAAAGTTTTTCGATCTGATCATTTTGACATTTAAGCTAGTCCAATATCTTGTTTTAGTATGAATTTTTTTTCCAAAAGAATCATTATTCGGTATGATGTCGGGGGCTAACTTTTATACCTGATCTACTAAAGGAACAATATATAATTGATCCAACATCTTCATTTAGCATTTTGTCCATACAACAAAGGGAGACAGGTTTGAATAGGCACGCAATTTACTTGATAATTTTCTATCTATGCCGGTCTTTGTGTGGTAATTAGGTGTTCTTGATATGGTGATTAGATATCGGTGATTAGATATCGGAGGATGATGATTGATCATTAATATATTTTCTATCATAAATAAATAATAAAAATAGATTTTGATTTTAATATCTTACAATCTTAGTTAATCTTATGTTTTTTGTGTTTATGTCTCTCTCTCCCTCTTTCTCTCTCTAAATCATATGAATTTATATATGTTTTGTTAATTAATCATCACTTTAAGAAACTTATGGTGACGGTAAGAATTAAAAATGATAATTTTAAAGATTATATATTATATGAGATAATAAAAAATTATACATATATTATTTGATTCGACCTAAATAAGATATATTCATATGATTTGTTAGGCTGTATGAACCGACTTAGATTCATCGGAGGTGTTAGAGCGAAATCTGGTGCCTGCCCAGTGGATTCGGTCTACCCCTATCGCCGCTGAGTGAGCACGGCTGGTTCAGGCCCTTGTGCGCTAGTTCGCCCGCGGTCGTCTCGGGACGGAGTTGGTGCTCGGCTAGATGGATGGATCCCTCGTACCCCGTCACGGGGGTTGGCTGCTGGAGTGGTGGAGCTCGGGTCAGGAGGAGGCACCTCAGGTCGGGTCGGGCGCCGGCTCCCGCAAGGAGGTCGGGTCGGGTAAGTTCCCGACATGACCCCTCTGACGATCAAGTTAGTTTTGCGGTTGATTTCCCATCACCCTGCCCCGTAGAGGTGCATGAGCTTATATAGTGAGTACTGTAGGTTATCCGTACCTGACAACCTTACTACCCTTGTGGCTTACCATGTCGTCGTACCCTTCCACCACGCCCGCCGTCCTTGCGGTGAGGCATGGGTCTACAGGTAAGGGTGTCGACCTTACTTGTGTCAGGTCGGTCATACAACCGCTGGGGTGTTGACCTTACATGTGTCAGGTCGATCGTACGACCGCTGACGCCCCCCATACTTGTATCCGACCAGCTTCCCACGTCGGGTTGGCCACGTCGGTGGGCCAGCTATCCGAGGGCACGAGGACGTGGCAACCAGGTCAACATTTATCATATCAGGAAGCGAATGAATCTATTTGTTACTTTGTTTAATACTAACCTAAATATTAAATAAGTTTTGATAGAAATATACGATGTAATATCTAATTATCTCTAGAGTCCCAACACCAATTTGGTGTATATTATAATTAATGACTCGTGTGGTGATTACATTAGTTGATCTTAATTGGGTTTGGATGAACGGGGGACCCACATGTGGTGATTACATTATTTCAAGGTCGGTCCGTAAATTATCAAGTTTTAATATTTTGGATCTAATAATCGAAGAGTTTTCTTCCAGATCACGTCATTTATCATTTATTCGAAAATTATATTGATCCATCGTGTGGACTTCGACTGGTCTGCTCAACGAGGACGGTGGATTTGCCCTCCCAAAGCGGGTAATCCTTTGACCGGCGAAATAAAAGTCAACGGCATCAGCACCCGGCATCCACAGCGGCCCTTCGGCTTTATACAAAGCCACGCTACGCCGGCTTCGCAGGGTTGACCACGGACCGTCCCAGTCACATCAAGATTGGTGAGATCACGAGCCCGAACCATCACATCGACGCACAGTGGCGACACGATGACTATGGGACCCACGCGCTCGACGTACAAACTCCTCCGTCAACAAGCAACCATTTCAATGTCACGTAAATATCCACTCCAAAAATAATTAAATTAAATTACAATATATATATATAGGAGGATTTTTTTTAATAAAAAATATCATATTTCTCAAAAATATACTATCTTATTTTTCACTAAATAATACTCTTTAATTTTAAAATATCTAAAATTTCCATCAATTTTTTTTGCTCTGTTTTTACTTGTTTTCAATGTTTTTTTTAGATTATTTATATTTTTGTAACAATACTTACAGTGTTTTATTGATATATTAAAATTACTATAAATGATATTAAAAATATTATAAAAATATCATATCGTGTCTCTTTGATTATCTTTGATTAACAATAAAATATCATAATAATATATTTTAAAACTCCTAGTTACTTAATTGAAGTTAGAAAGTCTATTTAGATTATTTATAATATTTTCAAGTAAATTTTACCGTATTTTTATGGTAGCTAAGATACTTTAATAAATCAAAGTACTATAATAGATGAAAAAATTTTGAATGACGATTTAACTATTTTTTAAAATTAGATATATCATTTGAACAAGAACAAAATGAGGTATATCCATTCTCTAATCCCTAACCTAACATGTAAAATTTTATGCGTCTTTCTCCATATGATAATAAACTCCAGTTAGTTATCCAACATCTCAATATTACCTAATCAATATTTCAATATGAGGGGATCGATAGCTCAGTGTTAGGTGACTGATATCATAATGTTAGGTGATCAACAATGTCACACTTTGACGTTCTAATCGTTGTGTGTAATTCACATCGCATCATATCTCAATTGTTATTGGTAATCGGATTCAATATAGCATAATTCATTCAATTTAAGATGAGAAAGATACAAAATAATGCACGTATGTAATCTTTTAGTGGAAAAACTCTGGTGCCTACCCAGTAGATTCGATTTGCCTCCGTGTTTGCTGAGCAAGCACTACTGGTTCAGGCCCGTGTGCGCTAGCTCGCTCACGGTCATCTCGGCTCAGAGTTGGAGTTCGGTCGGATGGGTAGAGCCCCGGGGGACGGCTTGGGAGGTCGACTGCTAGTCGTGGAGCTCAGGTCGGGTGGACGTGTCTCAGCTCGGGTCGACCACCGATTCCTACAAGAAGGTCAGGTCGGGTCGGGTCCCGACGTGACCCCTCCGACGGTCAAGTTAGCTATGTTGTTGATTTTGCGATCCCCTTGCTCCGTAGAGGCGCAGGGGCCTTTATAGCCACAGTAACGGGATCGAGCGGAGCTCAGGAATGATCCGACAAAGCAGGAGTTCGGGAACTGATCCAAGCAGGAGTTGCTCTGATCGAGCAGGAGCTCGGGAATTGATCCAAGCAGGAGTCGCTCCGACTGAGCAGGAGCTCGGGGATTGATCTAAGCAGGAGTCGATCCGACCGAGTAGGATCTCGGGAATTGATCCAAGCAGGAGTTGCTCCGACCGAGCAGGAGCTCAGGAATTGATCCAAGCAGGAGTTGATCCGACTGAGCAGGATCTCAGGAACTGACCAGATCGAGTGGGGCTCGGGAATGATCCGACCGAGCAGGAGCTCGGGAATTGATCCTAGCAGGAGTTGAACTCGTGCATAAATCATGGGGATTTGGCTGAGAAGGTGAACTCGGGCACAAATCCTGGGGATTTGGCCGTGAAGGTGAACTCGGGCACAAATCCTGGGGATTTGGCCGAGAAGGTGAACTCGGGTACAAATCCTGGGAATTTGGCCGAGAGGATGAACTCGGGCACAAATCCTGGGGATTTGACCGAGAGGGTGAACTCGGTCACAAATCCTGGGGATTTGGTCGAGAAGGTGAACTCGGGCACAAATCTTGGGAATTTGACTAAGAGGGTGAACTCGGGCACAAATTCTGGGGATTTGGCCTAGAGGATGAACTCGGACGCAAATCCTAGGGATTTGGCCGAGAGGGTGAACTCGGGCACAAATTTTAGGGATTTGGTCGAGAAGGTGAACTCGGGCACGAATCCCGGAGATTTAGCCGAGAAGGTAAACTCGAGCACGAATCTCGGGGATTTGACCGAGAAGGTGAACTCGGGCATGAATCCCGGGGATTTGACCGAGAAGGTACGTACATATTTTGGTATCATTATTTTTATCAAATATTATTACATATACATTTTTTGTCGTTTTCCTTGCGTCCCAATGCCCTCAGCACAGGTTTTCATTAGATGTGACGGTGCATTTAATACATTGGGTGGTTTTTGGGGTGACGCTTTATTTTGCCTTAGGAAGCTGAAACGACTCCCTTGGGTGCTATAAATCTCATGCAGCCAGGTTGAGACCTCACTTGTTCACTTTGCCCCTCTTGCTTCTCCCTCGGATCCCCCTTAGCCACCCAGCGTCCCTTCAGTCGGAATGACCTCCTCCTAAGGGATCTGGAGGTCATGAAAGCATATCATGACTTAGACACGGCAGTGACCGAGGGGTCACTTGTTGTGATTAGGGGGCGGTATAGCATCCCGGTCGAATACGGGTTGCATGCTCCGCGGCCCTGGCAGCGCCCCTACAGTTCGGACGCGCCCGACATGTGCATCACGGTGGATGCTCTGGAGGTCGGTCTCCGGTTTCCACTTCATCCGCTCATAGAAGAGTGTTTAAAATGGTGGAGGACCTCCCCCAGCCAGGTAGCGCCCAACTCGTGGCGCTACCTCGTCGTGTTTCTGGGTGAGTGCCGAGGGGCCGCGATTATCTCGACTTGGGACTTGTTTATGACGTGTTTTTGACTCTGCAAGAGTCGGGGCGGCTACTATCTTACCGCCTGAGTCACTTCTGGGTTAGCGGGGTGCCTTCCAATAACAAAGGTTGGAAATCCCGCTACCTTTTCGTGAGTGATCCGGTCTGGGGGTTTAGGCTTGATTGGTCGGCACACCCGATCGATAATGCCTCCCCATACTTATCCGAGGAGGAATTCATCCTGGTCGGTAGACTGAAGGGAATCCTTTCCTCTTCATGAGCGATCAATGAGATGACCGAGCTTTGGCTGGTCAAGGTGGGTCTCAGCCTGGCCTCTAGGGGTATTATCATGTTTGCCCTAATTCAGCTTTCTGGGTTATTTTCTAACATGTGAGTCGGGATGCATATCGAATGGACCTCGGTGACCTGCGCGGGATGCCCAAGATGTAAGGCCCCCTCGACTCGTGCCGCCGCGCCAGCCCGGGAGGTCGACGTTTCTCCTGTAAGGGAAGCTCAGAAGACCTCATCGAAGAGGCTGATCGATGCACCGACTGAGCAGGCCGATGACCCGGCTCGGCGACACAAGAAGGTGAAGGTGCTGACGAGGAGGCACAAGTCTCGACATGACGAAAGAGAATCTCGCTCTCATTTCAAGGGCAAGGAACCAGCAGCGCCATCGGAGGAGCCCGATACGCCCGTCGAATCCGATGAGGGGGACACGTCGCCGGTTCATCACCGTCCGAGGTCCATGAAAGACCTCTTCAAAACAAAAGTTAATAAGGGCGATGCAGGATATTACACCCTGCAAATGTCCGATCTGGGGCATCAAGACCCGGACAAGGAAATGAAGGCCAGATGGAGGGGGTTGAAGAACTCGACGAAAGTCTGGAACGACTCGTCGACCGCCGAGGAGTTCGAGAGGGGACTTCTCCACCCTCAGCTAGTGCGGGAGCTATACACGCTCCCCTCAGAGGTCTTGCTTGCCCGAGCTACCAAGGAGATAGTTTTGGTAAGTTCCTAACCTTTGTCTCGGCGTCGCAAGTTTTCTTTTTACCGAGTTCTTATCAATTGTTGTTCTATGCAGAGCCAACACTTCCAGATGGCGCTCTTCGACCAAGTCCATGACGCGGGCCGGTTGATCACATTCATGGATTACCGGATCTCCCAGCTTCAGCAGGAACTCGATGCACTAAAGTCTAGCGGGGGTCCGGAGGCGGTCACTAAGGCTGAGGAGCGTGCTTCCGAGCTGGAACATGAGCTCGAGAAAACCAAACGAGAGCGAGACAAGGCGCTCCAGCAGCTCGAGGCCTCCGAAAAAGAATTAAACGAGGTCCAGAGCAACCTGACTTAGATCCAGAAGTTACTGAAGGAGGCGCAGGTCAGAGCTCGGAAGATGGATGACGAGCTTCTACAAGCTATGAAGGCTCTGGAGAACGCCCGAGTCGAGCTGCCCAGGCAAGCTGTCGTCCAATGCAAGGAGTTGGCCTGCTTCAAGGAGGGGCTGAAAAGGATGGGCCAAGTCACCTATGAATACGGGTATCGGGTGGCATTGACCCGCTTCCATGCCTGACACCCGGACTCGAAGGTTGAGGAGTACCCTTTCACCATCCATTCTGAGGATGACCTAGTGCCAATGGAGAGGCAGCAGGCATTCGACAACTCAGACCCGCCCGAGCCCTGACTTTGTAATTTACTGCTTATCATTTTATAATTCGAGTCGGGAAAAGCCTTATTTTGTTCCCGACTTCTTTTGTAACCGTATTTTCATCAATACAACTCGGGACATATCTTTCCACATTACGTGTAAAATTTTCGTAGATTTGAAATGTGCCAAGTTCTCGGTAGCACTCGCCCCTCCATTGTTGCCAGTGTATAAGTCCCTTCTCGTACAACTTCGACGACTCGGTAAGGGCCTTCCCAGTTCGGAGCCAGCTTTTCATGGGATCGAGTCGGGTCGCTGATGGACTTGGAGGACTTGTTCTCTCAGGGAATCAACGGTGTTGGACGATAGGGTATCAAAGTCGTGGCCGGTTTGAACCGGATCGCAAGAGCGACTTCGCGACCGAGCTGGCGCAGGAGTCTGGGAGGCTGCGTGAGCTTTTGCGACTTGGCGCTATGGCGGCTCTGCCTCAAGCAGGGTTTCTCGGTTCGGGGCTACAAGCGACTCCGTTTGCGGGAATGCCATCGGGGGAGCTGATTGGTGAGTTGCCGAATGTATGAGCTGGGGCAGGTATGAGACTATGGTTTGCACCATACCGGCCAGTGCTTGGACCTGGCTAGTGAGGCCGAGGAAAGCCTCGGTCGTGACGACGAACGAAGCAGGGTTGGGCGCTGGTGAGAGAAACCCTGGGTCGGTCATCATTCTCCAAAAACGATTTGGGGTCGGCGCTGCTGCGGTGACCTCCTTGGTTGGCTGAGAGTGGTTCGGTTCTGGGCGATGCTCAGCGTCAGAGTTCCCCAATGGGCGTTCTTGCGACATGGGCCCTCCTTCTAGCACCAAAATGTTAGTGGAAAAACTCTGGTGCCTGCCTAGTAGATGCAGTTTGCCTCCGTGTCTGCTGAGCAAGCACTACTGGTTCAGGCCCGTGTGCGCTAGCTCGCCCGCGATCGTCTCGGCTCAGAGTTGGAGTTCAGTCAGATGGGTAGAGCCCCGGGGGACGTCTTGGGAGGTCGGCTGCTAGTCGTGGAGCTTAGGTTGGGTGGACATGTCTCAGCTCGGGTCAGCCATCGATTCTTGCAAGAAGGTCAGGCTGGTCCCGACGTGACCCCTCCGACGGTCAAGTTAGCTCTATTGTTCATTTTGTTATCCTGCTGCTCCGTAGAGGCGCAGGGGCCTTTATAGCCACAACAACGGGATATCCATACCTGAATCTCTTATCTTCTTTATTGCTTACCATACCGCTGCATCTCACCATGCCGTCCATGGTCCTTGCGGCAAGGCGCGCCCGTCGCTGAGCGATGTCGACCTTGCCCACCGTACCTGTGTTAGGTCGGTCATACGACTGCTAACTCCTCCATGTCTGTGTTAGGTCGACTTCCCCATGTTGGATCAACCACATTGGAGGACCAGTTGTCCGAGGACGCGAGGACATGACAACCACGTTAATAATTGTCATATCACATTCATAATAGTCCCTAACCAAAACTCGATTAAGTGCATTAGAAAAAAGAAAAAAAAACTCTCATTCTACTTTCTACTTTACTTTTTTTAAGCATCTTATCGGCATTATAACTTTTTAGTTAATTTAAACATTAAAAGGGACTTCGTTGATGCTTCCCAACGCAACGTAGTATTATTGCATGATTCGACGTATTATGGATTCAGTTATTTTCAAACACCGAGAAGGGATTGCTTTATTCATTAAAAAAAACTCAAAATTATTTTTTTAAATATTTATAAATATTTATTTTGTCTTAAGCATTTGTTTAATCTCTCCTTCAAATCCTTTTCCTACGAGACAAAGAGAAGTGAATTCATCAGCTTTATGATCACTTTATGAACAGTACATACATTAATTTCTACCTCACACTCGTAATTTTTGGTGTTCAACATAAACATTAGAAAGACTTTTCTCTTAGTTTCCGAGTAAAAAAGAAAGAAAAGATTTTTTGTTATAAAAAGGAACTGTTTTGTGTGTCATCAGAGATGATTTTTATTCCCTACTTCATCTCAGCCGCCCAATGGGCCCTACTTCGTGATCTCAATATCTCATCAAGTATAAATCTAGCCGTTCATCTGGTTTAAGACGCTGCCGCCATCATAACATTGGAAAATGCCCTTTATCCGAACCCAAGAAATCGAGCCCGTAAAAGATACCCAGTAGATCACGACCGTCCATCGGATCAATTTCACACCACAACCGTGAGCCGCACCGACAGTTGTGCCGTCGTGGTTGTCGTTTGTGGGTGGCAAAACATTATATTTCCAAACCCCCCACACACCTTCGTGAGATCCCTTTCCCCTTCCAATTTGGTTTGCTCGAGCGTCTTCGAAAAGTAAACGGATTTCCATTTCCCTTCCCGAAATGAGAGAGCCGATGATGGGCGACGTGAAGTCGTCGAGCTCGATGGGGAACAGGGAAAGGGATCGCGAGCTGCTCATCCCCGTCGCCGCCGCCGCCGCCGCCGACGCCGATTCCAGGGCCTCCTCCTCCTCCGCCTCCCCCGCCCACCACCACCACCACCACCACCATCCCCATCCCACCTCCCACTCCGGTCGAGAGGTGACCTACCCACCGCTGTCTCTTCGTACTTCGTCGCGTTTCTCTTCGATTTGATCTGCTCCAATTTAGTTTCATGTTTCCTGCCCCTTCATTTCTGTGGTGATTGGAAGCAATTTAGCTTCTGGCATGTGGATGTTGATGGATTTAAGCCTGGGTTTGGCTTCCTCGTCGCTAGGGTTCGTTCACGAGTTGACCAGTCGCCTGGAAAGTGATGCTATTTATTTGACCTAATTAGGCTTGAACTTGAAATAGATATTCGCAGCTCCTTCCCAAATTTGGTGTTATCATCGCGTACTAAAGACTCATCATTAAATTTCTTTTTCTTCCGCTATTTGCAGCTAATCCTGGCCATGGCCATTTATCTGCAAAGAAATATGTTGATTATGCATCTTGTTTGGTACGGTAACTCAAGTTTAGGTGCAGCATGTAGCGAGCTCCTTTAATTAGTTTGGGCTATTTAATTGATTGAGATATCTTGTACATTGATGTGCCTAAATCCCTTTGTATTCTTTCCCATGCTATTGACTGTGACATATAGTCTTCATCCTTACACCACATTCGTGCACTCACAATCAAAGTCTTCAATGTACAGATCATGACTCCCTATGTCTCTATATATGGACGCATTTGCTGCCTATGTTTGCTACTGTAGTTAAATGCCGGAAAAAGGATATGTGGTTTTACTTTTAATGCGCTTGCTTCTGTTATATGAATTTTTTATTGTCAAAGGTTGCATTGATACGTGTAAGATTTTATGCTTATTGATGCTGCTTTTGTGAAGAAGTGGTCTGGATAACTTATCCACTTCTTTGATTGCAGGCATGCTATAAAGTCATCCGTAGTTGGGTTTCAAAAAAGTTCATGACCGGGTGGTAAGTTTCTCTCAGCAGTGCTTAGCATGATTTATGTTTTACCTTTTCTTATTTGCATCTTGCTAGGGCATTGTGCTTTGGATTTCCCTGATTAGCCATTTTTCCTTGTCCAATGTGGTTTCAGTTCAAAAATATTGACAAACTTATATGAAGAACCTAGGGAACAGCCTGATAAGGTTTTTAATAGCCATTACTCATGGTACTATGGACCCCCAATGGTCATTGTAACCCAGTCACAAGGGCAGTAACCAATTAATTTCTCTTTTGGTTTCACTTTGTTCCTTTTGTTAATATTATATAATGTAAGAGATCAGAAGCTTCTTTTTATCCTTTTCCTTCATCTCTTTATGACATTGCAGCAATGGTGATGACTGCTGTTATATAGTGCAATGATGTTGGTAGATGATAAATTCGATAGTTGCATGGTGGTAAATGATAAATCCAATACTTGTAACAAATAACTAACACAATAGTAGTAGCGTCTCCTCAGTTTCACTCTCACAGTCAAAGGCATTGTCTCTCCTTCAACTTAACATTTCACTTCTCTTTTTCTTTGTTATGCTTCTATTCTTTCCTTTTTCAGTTTAAGGCTATCAAATCAGATATAATTGGCCAAATGGCAACGGAAACTGGATTTCCCACCATACATCTCTTATCGGGAAAGCACTTTTTTCCTTTAGTGTATGATTGAACTCCTATCCACTCTTTTTAGGTATCTATGCTCCCATAATTGATCAACTTGGATAGAGATCGATCAAGGCTTGCAATTTCTAACTTTGGAAATTGAGAAATTAAAAAAAAAATTAAATTGGCCTTAGATGATGCCAGTATGGATCAGCAATGTGGTATTAGAATAAACCAATATTGCAAATCATAAACATCCTGTACCGACTGATGTGGGTGAAAAATATGAGACTTCTCAAGAGTTTTAATGAATTTTATAATGTTACTAAGAATAAAATATGATGTTGAAAGATAACAAGCAAACAGTTCTGTGTTTGCTGGAAGTGTCAGTTCAGGTCCTTGAGTTCTGCTTTTAGATATCTGCAACTGCTTTGTTGTTTGTCAATATGCCCGAGAAGGGATGAATGGAATAAATCTTTATGATTGCTTAGCTCAGTGACTGCTCTACTGTTCTTGGACAATCAGAAAAACATAATAAATTTGAACTTCCAGTCATTTCTAGTTTTCTTCTGATTCATACAATTTGACGACTATTAAATCAGTTGACAGAAACAATGTACACATGTTGTGGAGTTGTCTTTGGCGATTCTTCTATATCAGCTTATTCTAATAGCCTTAGTTAGTTAGACAGCATCACATTTCTTATTTGTTTCTGGTCTATGTAAAGCTTCACATTTCTTTGTCTTTTGGGTACTTTTAATAAGTCACCATGAGCTGTCAGCTGTATCTAGGTCTAATCTTATTGACTACCGGTGTATGTACCTTTTTCTGCATTTTGCAGTGTGATTCTCTTTCCAATTGCGATCACCTTCTATATCACCTGGTGGTTTATTAATTTTTTTGATGGATTCTTTTCTCCAATCTACGCTCAGCTTGGGATAAACATATTTGGTATGCACATTTTTCTTTTGAATGTTCCTTTGTAGTTCAAGAGACATTCTAAAAATGCATTAGGTTTATTACATAGAAGTGTTTTCTTCAGAAGGTAAGTGTTGGCTCTGCTTTCTTGGCTGTTATAGTTGATTTTCTGTAATTAGTTTCTGTTTGAAAGTATATGTTTCCACAGTATTATAGTTGATTTTTCCTTTATTTGCTTTCTTTTTAAGCTGTGTCTATTTCATTTTTTCATAATATCAATATTATTAGTGCTCTTTTTGGACCTTCCATGTAAAAGCCTTTGTTTATCTTCATCTGTTATGCTGCAAAGCCAAAGGCTAACATTGTTGTTCACGTTTAATTGCAATTTGCTATTTTTCATTGAAATATCTGATGACTAAGGTTGTCAACTTTTAATTGCTCAAGCTATCTTTATGTTTGTATGCTGATCCCAAGTTTAATTGTGTGCAAAGGGTTGTATATGGAAACTGTATTACAAGGCTTTGGGTTTGCTCTCTGATGTATCACGGATGTACAAGTTCAAAGATGTATTTTACATAATTAATACATCTGGAAATAATAGGAGCTATTCTTGCAGTTCTGTTTTTATGTAGATTGGCATGATTTTCAATCTAGCTGCTGGGTCATCTGTCTTATTTTGGTGAGACAACAATATATCATTTTTTTGCTTCTTTTATGGCTCACTGTTGTCTTTGTTTTAGGTGTTTGAATCAGATGTGTTTAGGTGTCCATCTGTATGTTCATCTGCATGCCTTGGCAGGCACACATTCTTCGCTAATTCTGTGCAACCAAGAAATGCACATGCACCTTAGTCCATTTGTGATCATTTCTTGATTTGTCACATGTCTTCTGCTTGAGATATTATCATTTTAGTAGCACTTGTGGTTTTTACTGATTTTGGAGCAAACATGGTGTGTAAGATACCCAAGTCACAAGAAGAGGTTTTGCAGTTGTTCCTTTTAATTTGTTTGCCATTTCTTTCATGCTTGTGTGTTGAATAGTTGAATCCTTGCTTCCACAGGACTTGGCTTTGTAACTTCCATATTGTTCATCTTCTTGGTTGGAGTGTTCATGTCATCCTGGCTTGGGACATCTGTCCTCAATCTTGGTGAATGGTTTATCAAGCGGATGCCATTTGTTCATCACATCTACAATGCCTCCAAGCAAATTAGCTCTGCTGTATCACCTGGTAAATGTTCTCTAATTGCTTTATCTTTTTAACCTATTTACACATTACTGATTTTTTTTTTCATTTATACAGACCAGAATAAACAAGCCTTTAAGGAAGTTGTGATTATTAGGCACCCTCGGGTTGGCGAATATGCATTTGGATTCATCACTTCCACCGTCATTCTTCAGGTCTCAATAATCTCTTATAATTAACTTTTGGTGGTATTATGTGTTGCATAATGATTCATATGCTTGTTGTTGTTGAACTAATTCATGTTTATGTCCTTCAAACATTTTGTTCATGCACTGAACTCTGCCATGTTACATATTACTGCAAATATTGCTTACTATATGCACTTTCAGTTCATCCTTAAAAAGTCTGAGAGGAAAACCTAGAAGCTGCAAAAATGTTTTTGGACACAGCTGAAGATTTGAAGTCTTCAACTCTAAGTAGCTGCAATATCTGCGATCTGATTGGTTCCTTGAGCCTCTTTTGTGTTCTTGAAATAAGATAAGTTCTTTTTTGGGGGATGGATCCAAACGCAGAAGATTATGAAGTCAATGGTTGGTAAGATGGCGGTACTACATGCCAAACGCTGACTGCTATATAAGATCACAATCTATACTATCAATGGAGATCAAGTAATTAAAGTAAACAATTCTGACGTCTTCACACAAGCATCAAGCATCCATTTGCACATATTTTTAGGCCTAGTGTCTAGTACTAGACACTATTTGTGATCATGTTGTGCTTTCTATCTTTTGAAACTCTGCTCTTGTTACTTGTCTATATGGTCTTATGTTTATCATGTCACTTGATTTTATAACAGAGTTATTCTGGTGAGGATGAACTCTGCTGCGTCTATGTTCCAACCAACCATCTTTACATCGGTGACATCTTTCTGGTCAACTCAAATGATGTTATCAGACCAAATCTCTCTGTTCGGGAAGGAATCGGTAGGTCGCTATCCTCTTGTGTTGTTTGATGCACATTTGCCTATTTCAACTATCATGAAAGGAAACTACAGTATTAGTCAATTAATTTTCATTATATGCTTTTTATGAATCTTGAGTTTTATCTTTAAATGCAGAGATTGTTGTTTCTGGGGGTATGTCAATGCCTCAGATTCTCTCAACACTGGATCCGCATACAGTACCTGAGAGAGCCAGGACTTACCCTTAGTCTGAGATATCAGATACATTGCAGGGTATAATTTCTCTTGGCTTTATGCTGTGGAAGCCTTCATCCCATTTTTTCTGAGTGGGCTGGCAACTTTAGATGGCTCTTAGCGTACTCCCTTTCACTCGGTTTATATCTGTCCTGTAAATAGGTTATAAGAAATTTGGTAGTATGCTCTACATGCTGATGTTCTATTTTACACGTAGTCCCACGGCCTTCTAATTCACCTTCATCGTGTTGTAATTGTTAGGTAATATATAGTTCCGGCGTTATGGATCGTAGAAGTATTTGTTATAATCATATTTTCTTTATTTAGTCATCTGTCTTTAATTCTTCAGCCATTGCATTATTTAGTTTTTTCCTGACGAGTTAAAGAAAAGTTCGAACGTATAACAATCTTTTGGCCCTCCATTATGATTAAGAGGAAGTAGAAGGGGGGATAACGGACAAGAAATTAAAAAGTATTGAAGTATACTTTCCTAAACTTTTAAGAGTCTGAATCGAGAGGAAGAAGAGAGGGTCAGTCTGAAACCTACTTTTCCAAACTTTTGATCTTAATTTATAGGAAGAGAGGAACGAAGTAAAATATTGTTGTTGAATCATACAAATAAACAAAATATAATAATTGAATTATACCTGGTACCTGTATGGGCCATTGTTGGGCCTTCTCGTGCTCGTGCGGTGATCGCACGCGCGAGTGCTTCCTTCGTAGACCCTGCAGGGGGGTCGAGTCATGGGCGAAATATAAAGCGGGTCGGTCGAGGAGATGTATGGCTCCCAGGGTTTCTCTCAAGAAGAGAGGGAACTGCTCCGAGGGGCCGGAGGAGCGGTCGACGGCCGAGTGCCTAAAGGAGTGGATCGCCTGGACGATGAAGAAGGCCTGGGCGATCACCCACTACGGCTTCATCTCTCCTCATCGTCGTAATAGGCGTGAACTCCGAGCCCAAACCCCCCACTCTACCACCTCCTCGTCCCCGTAATCATGGTATGATTCATTCGATGACCTTGCTTGGATCGACGATCTTGCGTTTACATCCCTTTCTCTCTCTTGGATGGTATAGTAGTGCATTTAGGTATGTATATACTGTTGATGTGTAGATCTCCATAGAATCCTGAGCTTTGGCCGGATCTTGGAAGTACTCTGTTGAAAGGCAGAGAATAAAACTTGATTCTAATTAATTATATCGTATATTGATCTCCCACTCCGTTTGATTTTTCGCTATTGATGGTTTCCAATGGACGTGGAGGATCATCCTAGACATTGCATTTATCTTCTGGCGGTACCGTGAATCCATTCGGGGTGTAAGGTTTACAGAATCAATACCTCTTTTGAAATTTGTATTGTTGTGAGTGAATTTTGATCATCCTTTTTTTTTAAGATTTTGGTGATCATATAATTGTTCTTGTAACTATTTCAATAGAGATGTATGCTTCTTTTGTCGAGCTTGGACTCAAATGTAGATGTACATGTTTAAGTCTAATACCCTTTCTCTTCCCTTCCACAGTCCCTAAATTTCCCGAGCGTAATCCATTTCTCGGACGAGTATGACACGTTCATTTCTTCGACAGTGGCTTGTCTTCTCCCGCCCTCGATCGCGTGCGCTTTGTCTGCTGCAACCCTCGGCGAGTATGCATTTTTAAGCTTAAACAGTACATTATTAGCCGATGGTTTACTCGTAAATATAGAATATGCATAAAAGTATATTTGAATTCTTATTTATGAACTCTTATTTGTGCCCTTCTGGCACTTGAAAGCTGAATAAAAGGATAAATTTAGTGGTTTGCTGCACACCTAAACCCATCGAAAGGAACTTTTTAAAGGTATTACTGATCCCTTAGCAGGTGTTGGACGAGGAAAAACACAATAGTATGAGATACGTCTATGGCCACAATTAGGGCAGATGAACTTGCCTTTTTAATTTGATGTATATAGAATACTTGTTTTAACCAAAATGTCACCATGAAAATCTTAAGCCTTGTGATATCTAGTTATTTGATGTATGATATGTGTAAGTTGCTGTCTTTGGGATTTTTTTTTTTTTTTGGGGGGGTTCTTTCAGTTCGTAATTGTTGAAGATGAGATTTGATCTTTAGACCTTGCTATCAATGGTGAAGATTTTGACATCTTTGAAAAATTTATCAAATAAGATCCTGAATCCTTAACATTTGTAAGTTGGGTCTAGTACTCATTATTAGATCAGTAGTTTAGTTGTATTGTATTGGAGAAAGTTGTAAATTCTCAACCATCGATAAGTGGTACATTACATCGAGATCAATATTTTAAGTATAAAAATATGTTGGATGAGATTTTAAATCGTTATTCTCTCGTAGATGGGTTTGCTACATCATCATTATGTAATATTTTGTGTTTAGAAGTTTAGTGGATGAGGTTTTGACCAACCTTTGTTAAGTGGAGTTGGTATGTCATCATCGGATCAGTGTTCCATGTGTTAAAATATGTCAGATGAGATTTTGAACTGAATATAATACATCATCATTAAACTAATACTTTAGATATAAAATTATACGAAGTGGTTTAGAATTCTCAATCTTTGATAAATGAATTTGTTATACCGCCCCCAGACGTAATATTTTAGTTGTTATGTTTGATACTTTTATACTTTGGTACTTTTGTTAAGTTAATACTTTTGTCACTTTGTACATTGATACTTTTGATATTATGTTTATGTTTAATAAATATGATGTGAATGTGTATAATGACGTTTCATGTATCATTGGAACTACGTCAATGGTTTGACCTCAGAGTTTCATTAGAGCAAAATCTCAATATCAAATTCTAGTTTTTCTTCTTTTTATAAATGATTTTGGGGGTCTTTTAACCTAGTTTGGTTATTTTTATGTTGAATTTGTGAATGAGCATGATCACATTTACTAACTCCACATGGTGTCCATTTGATGTCAAACTTTCACTCATGTGATAATTTTAGGAGGTTAGCTAGATTAGCTCCTGAAGATTTTGATTATTAGTAGTAAGACCTTGGAATTGAATGTCATCCTCGCCCATCACTTAAAAAAAGAGGAATTTTTATTTTATATTTGTATATATAATAATAATAAGAAAATCATAAGTTTTAATTATTTGGGATCGACTACATAGATTTTGTGTCGTCATTGAGATTTATAAAAAAATATATGTAGTTAAATTTAGAGTACGTAAATTTTTATGTATAGTTTCCATCCATATCTTTTTAGGTGTTTCTTTATCTCGCATCGTATCACTAACATTAATTATTTCATCTTTTTTACTATCTCATATTTGAAGGTCTCCTAAGCACAAAATCATACCATTTTAAATAATTTTATCTCATTCTATCGGAAGCAATACCTAGTTGTTCATAAATAAAAATATTATTTTTCTACTTTTCATGATAACTCCGCATATTCATCTCAATATTCTTATCTCTACAACACAAACCTTTTGTATATCTTGTTTGTTAATTGTATCAACACAGATCCATAAATTATTGTTGGTCTTGCAATTATTATTTTTTTGAATATTAAAGGTAAGACTCCAAGCACCTTTTTTTATTTTAATCATTCTATTTTTCCTTTATGAATAATATCTTGATCTATCTTTCTATCTTGTTGAATAGTTGATCTAAGATACATGAAACTTTTGCTTAAATGAACGTTTTATCTATCTAACTTAATTATATTCTTGTGTATGATTTTAGAATTACTAAAATTATATTATATATATTTAGTTTTGGTTATACTTAATCTAAAATTCTTAGTTTCTAGGGCTTCCCTCGATAACTAAAGTTCATAATTAGTTTCATTTAGGCTTTCATCAACTAAGACAATAACATTCCTAAATAATATACATCAGCGAGGTCTATTGACTAATAAGTTCATCCATTATTAATATAAAAACATAGCAACTTAAATACAGATTTTTGATATAATTTTATATTAATATGAAACTTATTGGACACATTCCTTATAGTTATAACACTAATAGCTATATTATCGTAGATATCTTTAATAATGTCAATATAATTAATGGATACATATTTATTTTCTTAAATTCAACATAATAAATATATAGGAATCCTATAATAAACTTTCTATAAGTCAATAAAAATTATATACAATTATTTTTCTTCTTATACTTTTTCATTAATTATCTTAATAAATAAATAAATAGTTTTTATGATTACTCTCTCAAACATAAAATCAAATTAATTTTTTAAGATATTTATTTTAAGTTTCAATTCATGATATATATATATATATATATATATATATATATTGCTTGAACTTATGATCAAATAAGTTGATCCAGTAATTTCATTAGTAATCCATTGATCGGAAGGAGGGTTGATGAGCTGAATACCCAATCCGGTTCAAATGACTCCGTATAACGAAATCTCCTCAGCTCTTTAAGTCTGCAGGTCTACTTGGCAGATGCTTTTCCAGTAGAAGCGCCTTATTGCTTGTGACCTCAGCATCCAGTCACCCATGCTCGCCTGTCAGATCCGCACTATTGGAGATGACAACGACACACACCAGAGTTGCTCACAAGCTGGCGAACCAATGTGCCTGCGACACAAAGTAGCCATTATCACAAAGCCAACGGCCGAGGCAGCTTCCCCCACCCACCCCCAAGTTTTTTTTCCACCACTTAAGTCAAAGAAGGTGATTTCTTTCTCATGTAACATGGAATCATTTCTCGTCTTGTGATCGAGGGGAAGATTTGGCATTTCTTGATCACTTTCGGGGCATTAACTAACCTATTATGAGGATCAAACAGAGAGTGAATACACAGGCATGCAGTGACTCACCTTTAGCTGTGTTTTGCTCTCTTAACAGGGCTACGGGCCATGGGGGTAAGACAAACGCACTGCTATTTGCTTCGTACCATCGCGATGAAGACGACAGAAAGGCAGATCTCTGTTATTTGTCTTCACTCTCTCGGTGGAGACCCACATAAATGAAACCCGGAGGTCGAGGATGCTGCGCCATGCATTATTTGCTTTTTGCCTTTTAAGATAAAATTATAAAATATTTATTGCATTTCTTTGTTTTGATTAATGTGTATCGGCGTGGTTATAATATCCGCGGGTTGCTTATCATTAGTATTCTTCATTTTGGATTCTTAAATTTTTTTTTTAATTTCCCAATAGCTAATATTTAACTTTGACTAATTACGATTAACCTTCTTTTTCCTGGAGATCAATGAGAAACACACATTAGATTGGTGGCGAAATAGTTGTTTTAAGTATATGGAGACCAAATGATGAGTTCAGTGTCAGTTCAAACCTATATTACTGCCACCGTGAAGTCTGTGAACGGTGAAAGAGTTCATGAGCTAATGAGTGACCGAGTCACGAGTGACACAGTCCACCTCCGAAGATTCTGCTATATACCGACCGGTCTTTCCCCTCGCTTCCCTTCTATTCCATCCGAGCGGAAGGAGGAGGAGAGCAGTGGGAAGCGACACCAAGAGCCGAGCGATGGGCAAGGTAGGCAGTCCAGGTCTGAAGCATCGCTTCGCTCGGGCTCTTCTCCGTTCCTCTTGCACCACCACCGCCACCACAACTGCCGCCGATCTAATCAAGCTCTCAACCGGCGCTCCTCCACGCCAGGAGCCAGAGTCCTGCGCCCGGTGCCGCTCCGACCGCCGCCGGTGCGCGCATCGCGTTGCTCCCGTCGTGCAGGTATCCACGGAGATGAAGGCCAAGAAGAACGGTGATCTTCACGATACCGGAGCAAGAGAGGGGAGGAAGTGCCCTCCCGCGGCGCCGTCTTCTCCCATGAGGTACTGGTATTACTGCTCTCGCGACAAAGACGGGAAGCAAAGAGCTTATGGGAGGAAGGGAAGCAGTAGACGAACCGAAACGAAGAAGCTGCTGCCGACTGGTGATAGATTTAGCAGCTCTTCTTCGTTGGATTGCAACGACGAGCTTGGACTCTTCAGCGATGATGGCGAAGAAGAGGAAGGCTCAGGCACTCTGTTGTCGTCGAAGAGCTTCTCCTCGGACTCGGCCGAATTCTACTGCATCAACAGGGGGAGGAGGAAGAAGGCGACGACGACGCCGACGACGAAGAAGAGCAGGAGCAAGAGTTTCAAGTCCACCCGACGCCCACCAAGAAGAGGCGACCGCGGATGCAGTAAGCCATGGGCACTAGCGGCCCGCGGTCCTTCGACAGAGAAGATGGCCGGATTTGCTGTGGTGAAGAACTCCAGCGATCCATACGTGGACTTCCGGAGCTCGATGGTGGAGATGATCGTGGAGCGGGGGATGAGCGGCGCAAGCGACATGGAGGACCTCCTCCACTCCTACCTTTCCTTGAATTCACCTCTCCACCACCCTGTGATCCTAGAAGCGTTTGTCGACGTATGGGAAGCGATCTTGGGTGAGCAATACATGTAACGTCGGTGTTGTTCCGGCAAGGCTACAGATCGATCGATAAACATCTCTGCCCATTGTTCTTGATGGCTGTTATTGAAATTTTTTGTTGAGGTTCTGTTCGAATGAGTTGGCCTAGTAATCACATCTATGTTCTTATGGTACGAGAAATATCCAAATAAAACACGAAGAGATCCATCAAACTCCGCTTTCGCTTGGATTTGGCTATATGCTGATCAACACACACCCACCCAAGTCAGCGATAAGGTTGTTAATTTCACATCCACGCATTTGACGTGGTTGGATCTGCTCTTATCTGGCATTGAGCAACCAGAAGATACCTCTCTCTCTCTCTCTCTCTCTCTCTCTCTCTCTCTCTCGCTTGGCTTTGGCTGGACATGCAAGGAAGCATCGTCCTCGTGCTGCAGTGGGAGTTCTTATATCTCGTGGGGTGGCGTCAGAGTGTTTTGGACTCGCATGGCATGGGAGAAAACAGCTGCGGCTGCGGGAAGATTGGCAACGCGAGTCACGCAGAGGGGGCGGAATTGCTGATCCCGTGGATGCCACACATGGTTTTGGGAGAGGCGGCCGCCGGAGAACGGCTCAGCTCCGCTCCCTGAGCCATCATCACTCACCTATTTCTCCTATGAATTCTTATGTGCCCTTTAATTTTTTTTCTTTTTATTACATCAAGTATTTATTATTCTTTTGCTGTTCGGCCTGTTTAAGAAATAATGATGCTATATTATTCATTATCCACTCGTCAATCTCAATGAAATAAAATAAATTCTTATTAAGTTTAATAATTTTTCTTTATATAGTTTCAATCTTATTTTATTGGCTTATCTTTGAATAAAAATTATAAAAGGAAACATAATAAAAACTATACCCGTCCGTTCCTCTCACAGGGCCCCACAGCATAAGACCCGTCCTTTTCCTTCTCTCCAGCAGCAATAGCAACAACGGCGTGAGCGGACCGGCAAGAAGTCGAAGGTTCGGTTCGACGTAGGGTGTGTGTGAGATATGAACGGGGAAGTGAAGTATTTATTATTATATTAATTACTCTTCCGTCAACCGCCCCGTGCTTCTTCCAATTCTTCCTCCCCGCGCCTCTCTCAGCCTGCCGCGCGTCCCGTGCCACCCTTTTCCTCCGCCCGCCACCGCCTCCTCCCTTCGTCTGAAAGCGAAGGGAATCCCGTTCCTCTTCTTCGTCTCTTTCAAGCCCTTCCGTTGCTCTGCGTTCGCTCCTCCCATCGGTCACCGCGGCTAACGGTGATCGAGTCCAATCCGGATTTCGTTTAGTGGGTTGGAGCTCTGCCGTCCCATGAAAAGACCAAATGACTCCATCAGACAATGTGGGACTCGCATTTCATAGATAGATTCACGACATCTTCTATCGATGTAGTGGTACACTAATATATTTTAATGGAAGATATAGGAAAAGCAAATCTTCCTCAGGCACGGGAGGAAGATCTAACCATAGAGTTCTTTTTTTTTTTTGTAGCAAAATGAACACGTGAGGTCAGCTAGAGAAATCCTCCGTAGAGCGAGGAGTAGGAGGGGAAGGCAAGTGATGATGATGATGATGCTGTCCCTGAGCTCGTCCCCCTCAGATTGCACTCGGGTTGGGATCTCACAGAAAGACCACCGTCATCGAAACTGCTAATCCCTAAAGGGTCAAACGTCGTCGGTTCCATCGCTGAAACCTCACCGAAAGGCAGCAAGATTCCATGATCTTGCGGAAGAGGAAGAGCAGCAGATAGACGCCTCTTCTTCTTCTTCTCCATGGAGGACGACTGCTGCCGCTTGGATTGGACGAGGCTCTGCAGGAGGTTGGGATCCTGGGCTACTTTAACGAGGTAGGACATCAGTTGGTGCGGCCTCCTCTCGGCGGCCAGCAGTCGCCTGCTCATCACCGTGACCTCCTCATCGAGTGCCTTCTGCTCCTGCCGCAGCCTTTGAAGCTCTTTCAGTAACACCAGCTCTTCCTCCCCCTCCACCCCGTCCTTGCTGCTGCTCCCATGCAACCCGACTGCGCTTCTCCTCCTCCTCGTGACGAGGGGGAGGAGGTGAGTCTGCCCTCTGAGGAACGACTCGTGCGCGAACTCCCATAAATCGGGATCCACCTTCCGAAACCCCTGCACCCAAAGCAAACGGAGAAACACGCACGTATCAGTTTGACGTGAGACGACGTCGGAAGCGATGCAGTGCGAAGGGAAGACTAGGGCGGCCGACGCGACGTAGGTGTTCAGCTGGCGGATGAAGCTGGAGAAGTTGCGGTGCTTGAAGAAGGAGGGGAGGAGGAAGTGCGACAAGTCGTTGGGGTCGACCACAACAAAGCTGTTGTTCGTCTTCCCCCACCGGATCAACACGTCGGAGCTTGGATCGTCCACCATCTCATACGTCTTTGCTACGAATGGTGCTACTTGTTCGTGGCTTCCGGTGCAAGCTCTGCCCTTCTCTTCCATCCTAATCTACCCTATGATTTCAATCTGTAGACTCTCAGACCTTCTCCTCCTTTCTCTCTCTCTCTGGGCTATGCTTGCTTACTTAAGAGCCATGAAAGGCCCAAACACTGTCGATTGCCGGACTGGTGGGGGAAGAGGGGCAGATTAGAGTCTCTCTGAGGGTTGATGGAGAACCAACTACTGCTCTTATGTTCTCCATGGACGTCAAGGGTAGATAAAATTCACCTGTCTCGCATGAGACAAGGAACAGTTTCCCCTCTCATAATGTCATGATATATATATATATATATATATATATATATATATATATATATATAGTCATAATTTTAGTATTTGATTATGAATAAAGGCTTGATTAGGGTGGGTCCATGAACAAGTGATGGACTGGTATGAAAAATATGTATGTTTTGAGAAAGGGCAAAAAATAATCTGATATTACTAAACATTAAAAATAGTGGAATGACATATATTAATAGCTTATTATTTTGGGTTTAACTGCTGCTTTATCTCATATTTGTGAGTTAGTTCTAAAAAAAATTAATACATAGATAGGTCAAACTTACAAATTATTGAAAAGTTATGTGAGACAGACCCAAAGATTATATATATATAAAAATAATAATAATCAGGTATTGGATTTTGAAACAGTTGACATATATTGAATATGATTCATAAATTACTAACTTAAGCTTTGAGTGACATTAGTTTCAAATCCCTTATAATTTCCTCAAAATCTACAGTAACTAGAACTCTATTAGGTTTCCACCTTCTAACTCATGCTCCGGTGATGCTATCATCCATCATATGAATCCTTGGCTGTTGCTGACTGACTTGAAGGAAAAGAAGATGAAGCTAATGGATATTGGGCTCAACCTACTGCTTGTTTGCTTCCATACTATTCATATAGCTACTTGAAACCTCTCTCCCTCCTTCTCTGAGGCCAGTGAGTCAAAATGGTCTGTGAAAACAACCTGTTGTTGAAATATACTTACTTACTATTACCCCATCGTCATGTCCTGGGAGCACTGTGCAGCTCGGTGGATGACTTGGTGCCCAAGCATGGAGATAGCACAAGACATCAGAGCTCGCTATCAGCAACCAAGAGATGACATCAATGTGGCCTACCGGTGAGCTCCCAGTTAAGAAGATATGCGTAAATACAGGTCCATTACATTGTTTATATGCATAGCCATTAACTATTAGCAACTCACTCTGTGGTGCCTTGAAATTGAAGGATGGACAGTGAAGCATGGATTTCTCATGTCCACTTCTTCTTTTAATAGGCTCAACCAGAAATAAAAACCCCCTTTCCATCGCTGATAGCTTCTGTTGTTGTAACGTCAATGTCTTGCCGACGAGACTTTTTGTCTATTTCGCAACATTGGAAGCCTTCCAATTCCAATGTCCATAAAAAAAAACAAAAAAAAAACTGTCGGACTTGGAAATTAGAAATTATCATTTAAATATTATATATATATATATATATATATATAATTATACTTTTCCTAAGCCAATTGATTGATGTGGGTTTGGCATTCGATACGATCGTTGCCGTGCGTTGCACGTGCCTTCGCCTCGCGAACTGATCTCCGAGGCCGCCGAGCCAACTATCGTCTCACCTACTATCTCTCAGTCGGTTGTGGGGCCCTTCGTCATGGCCAATCACCAGTCGGATACTCAACTGGGGATCGTAGCTTTCAAACCTCTCGCTCGGGATACCGCGGGATCGGGACCCACTCCCCAAGGTTTCTAGAATCTTCGATCGTCTACGTGTCGTGATGATCTCCTCTCCTTTGCTCTACCTTGTGCTTCGTGTCCGCATCACGTTGGTAGTTTGTGGTCAGCTTTAGGCAGAAGTCGTAACGCGACCCAATCGTTAACTGCCACGTTGATACGGGGGGCGTTAGAAAGGAAGCGCCTTGCGCTGGACGATAGCGATCTTTTTCTCTTTCGGACGACTTTGCGCTTGATCGATCAGACGGTCCTGATCGCATCTTCGAGTGATAAAGACCGCGTTCATTCGCCCACGCACCTTTCGTGATTCCCACACCTTTGGGGAAGAATCCGGAGAAAGAAAAAGGGGTTTCGGGGAGGCGATTCTGACCATGGCGGCGGAGCAGCCGGGGGAGACGCTCATCGAGAAGATAAAGGAGAAGATCCACGGCGGGGATTCCTCCTCCTCGTCCTCCTCGGACTCCGACGACGAGAAGTCGAAGGCATCGGAGGTGGCGGAGGCTGTTAAGTCCAAGATCTTCCGCCTCTTCGGCCGGGAGAAGCCCGTCCACCGGATCTTGGGTGGCGGAAAGCGTATCATCCCTTTCTTCCTTCCTTCCCCACCTCTTAACGCCTTTAAATTATTTTTTCCCGTCTTTCCTTTGTGGTTTCTTTAGATCTGTTCGAACCGGATCTTGGGTGGTTTGATCGATGCGTTGATACTAACTACCTACCCGAGATCATGGAGTTCTTTGAGGTTTGCCGAGCTCTAATGTGATCTGTCGGATCTGTCGCTTGTTACCTACACCGGCTGCGGTTTACTTAGGGTTTCGAGTCTATTTTCTTGAAGAGAAAGAAATTCGATGGTCAACTTTCACCTATAAAATTAAATGGTTATCAAGAACGTACAACCCTAATCCGATCTTTTTATCTTGGTAATATGGTTTGAAGGAACATAAAGCCCTAACTAGGTTTCTTGATGTCACTTGTCGATTCAGGTCAAATGTTTTGATGGAACGTAAAAACCCTCATCTGTTTTTCTCATACCAGTGAAGATCCAGATTGGGATCACTGATTGATCGTTCTGGAAGATTTAATTAGATGAGTTTCTTTAACTATTTATTTAGGAAGATCGTGGTTCCGTTTTCGTCTTGGGTAATTAGATACACGACCTCCGTTTAAAGTGGGTTTCATTAAGGTTTTATACGATACTGCTTTAGTTTGTAAGAACGATTGAATGATCTAGGGATCCAGGATCGTGCTGTTAATATGAATTATAGAAACTCTGCTGGTTGTTTCGTGCAGCTGCTGATGTTTTCCTATGGAAGAACAAGAAAGCCTCGGGAATTGTACTTGGTGGAGCTACCGCCATCTGGGTCTTGTTTGAGCTGATGGAATACCATTTACTTACTCTGGTCTGCCACTGCCTTATATTGTCCCTTGCGATCCTTTTCCTCTGGTCCAATGCCACCACCTTCATCAACAAGTAAGATCATCACCGCCAGATTTGTGTCCGCCGTTATGTCTTTGAGTAGGATGCAACTGTCTGATGGCTTACCTTACGTTTTCTATGTCCAGGTCTCCACCTCACATTCCGGAGGTGATTATCCCTGAAGATTTGTCGGTGAACATTGCGCTTTCTCTCAGATACGAGATCGATAGGGGTTTTGCTGTTTTGAGGGAAATTGCAACAGGGCGTGATGTGAAGAAGTTCCTCGCCGTATGACACTTGACATATTCTTTAAGGTTGCCTGCATGAGGACTGTCCCTAAATCAATTTTGCAGCAAATAACCAAATTGCAAGTGTTTGGTTGTTTGCAATGCATCATTTGCAGCATGCGTACATTGGACTCTTACACAACGTCGCAAGTGGACTTGCGATTTAAAATATCACATGCTGCACTTGCAAGCTAGGCTGCAATTCAGAATTGGATTTTGATGCCTTCTCCATCTACATTGTGTCCCTCTCCTGCTTTATAATAGTCCACATTACCACCACCTCTGCCTCCTTCCTCTTGGAGTTGCCATTCTACCTTAGTTGTAGTTGCAATTAGCAAATATACATGTGGGCATACAGACAATTGCTCTTGCAACTGCTACTTGCTTTTGCCAAAAACTTGTGCCACTTGTCTGTATTTCCCATTTGCATGCAACCAAATGAATCTATGAATATCTTTGACTCGGTGTTGATAATTGATATAGTGCTTCGGGTACAGGTTATTGCTGGATTGTGGGTTCTTTCGGTCATTGGGAACTGCTGCAACTTTTTGACCTTGTTTTATATAGGTAATCATCAAAATTCTTCTAGACTTGCCATTGCCGCCTTTATATTTGTGTCTAAAATAATTTCTTTGATTTCTGTGTGAAGCATTTGTTACCCTGCATACTGTACCTTTTCTATATGATAAGTATGAAGACCAAGTTGACTCGTTTGCGGAGAAGGCAACAGTGGAATTCAAGAAGCACTATGCGGTTATTCATGCCAAGTATTTAAGCAAGATTCCCAGAGGGCTACTGAAAGACAAAAAGTTCCAGTAGGCAAAAAAAAAAAGAAGGTAATTTGTTGATCCTGAAAGTTATTTGATTTCTGTGGTTTTACCATTTTATTTTTCTTAGAAAACTATCGTCTCCTTGGCCCTGAATTTGTCTGATCTGTGACAGTTTCTGGTGTGGTACAAGGGAGCGATTTCGGGGTTTCTAAAAGTGGGGTCATACTTGTGTGGGGCATAATTTTACCAAGCATGATCATTGCATTGTATCTCACGTCTGCTAAAGATTTGATTCTCTGGAACCTATTATGTCTTGGCTTATACATGTAATATTATGATGTGTGGGTTTGTTCTGATAAGGATTTTTCAATTGGTTTGTTAATCTTGTTTTGCATGCCTTTGTTGGAAGATTTTGTAACCAACCAGATGTCACAAAGAATTGGTCCAAGTTTGAATCAAATATTTTCATTGTTAATACCTCTTATGGTCTGCTAATTTCCGACATTTAGAATAATCTATGGAGTGAATATACTAATATTATCTATTCTAAGATACCTAAAGAAGCCTTAGCCAGCCTTTAGGCGGTTCATGAAATTAGTAGGTGTGATCAATTTTTGATAAAATTAAGACCAAAATTTAAAGTTGTTCGGGCTTGATTGCTGAATAGAAATCTGGTTCTTTCTTTGGATTGCACAATTTAAAGTTGTGCGTCCAAGGAGACATCTAAGGTTGTCAATGTTGCTTACGTTGCTCAGGGGAGGAACCGATGAAAGAGACAAATATGTGTTACAGCTATAAAGAGTTTGAACATATTGCTCGTAATTGTGCTAAGAAATTCTATAATTACTATAAGCAGAACGAACATATTATCAAGAAATGTATTACACGTTCAGAAAATCGACAAGCTCAAGCGTTTCAAGCTGTTATTCCAATCAAGTCTTTTTAAGGTTTTACGGTCTGATAATGGTGGCAAATAAATGTAGCAGGACATTCAAGCCTTTTTGCAACAAAGAGGTATTATGTCTCAACGATCATGTCCTTATACCCCTCATCAAAATGGAGTGGCTAAACGTAAAAATCGTCAATTGTTGGATATGGTTCGAACATTGCTCTTGGAGTCTTCGATTCCACCCAAATTTTGGGTGGAAACTTTATCCACGATAGTTTATTTGATTAATCGTCTGCCCTCTCAATAATTAAATTCTGATTCTCCTTACTATCGTCTTGTTGGTATGCATCATGATTATCATATGCTACACACATTTGGATGTGTTTTCTTTCTTCACTTGCCTTCTCACGAGTGTCACAAGCTTATAGTTCTCAGTACAATGTCCTTTTATGGGTTATAGTATTGCTCAAAAGAGGTTCTTGTGTTATGATGCTATTGCTAATCATCTAAGTATTTCTAGAAATATGATTTTTTTTTAATATGAGTATTACTTTTAGCTTTGATGATATTTCTCCATCAATTGAGCATTTAAAACCCAATACTATCTATCAGTGATGACAGCCTCCATCATCACAAATCCTTCCTGACCCTGATCCAATGCATGCTCCGATGGCTCTTCGGAGAACCACCTATATCAAACATCCTCCTGATAGGTATGACTTCTCTGCCACTTTAGTAAACATGCATGCTGGGTGAAAGCTATGCAAGAAGAACTTCAAGCTCTTCAAGAGAATCATACTTGGATATTATTCATTGTCCTATTGGTGTTAAGCCCATTAGTTGTAAATGAGTATATTCCATTAAGCTGCGGTCTGATAGCTCACTTGATAGATATAAAGCGAGGTTAGTGGTACTCGATACTCGATAGGAGTATGAGGTAGATTATGAGGAGACATTTGCACCTGTAGCAAAGACGACGACAATGCAACTTGTTCTAATTATTGCTGCTTCTAAGGGGTGGTCATTGCGATAGATGGATGTTAAGAATACCTTTTGCACGAAGATCTTTAGGTAGAAATTTATATGATTCCACCATCAGGATTATTTCTACACCCTCTTTTGATGTTTTTAAGCTAAAATGATCACTATATGGTTTGAAACAAGCACCACGTGCTTGGTTTGATAAATTTCGCTCTACGCTTATTAATTTCTCCTTTGTCTAGAGTCTGTATGATCCCTCATTATTTCTTTGCAAGACTGCTAAGGGAATCGTCTTGCTCCTGGTATATGTTGATGATATTGTTATTACAGTGACTCTGAATTGATTTCTCAACTTCAAGAGTGCCTTCAAGTTCTTTTCATATCAAAGACTTGGGTCATTTATAATATTTTTTAGGCCTTGAGGTGCATTCTACCTTGATTGGTATTTTATTACACTAGTATAAATATATCCAAGAGTGCATGTTAAATATAGTCATGATGAGGGTGATTTTATCTTTGATCTCTCTTTATATAGGCAATTGGTGGGGAGCCTAAACTATCTGACTATTACTCGGCCTGATATTTCCTTCGCAGTTCAACAAGTTTATCAATTTATGCAAGAACCTATGCACCTCCACCTAGCCGCTATTCATCGGATTGTTCACTATTTGCATGGTTCTTCTGCCTAAGGTATTTACTTCCCTATTGATTCTCTTATTCGTTTGGTTGCATATAGTGATGCTAATTGAATCGATTCTTCTAATACTCGACGTTCAATTACCGGTTGGTGCATGTTTCTTGGTACCTCTCTCATTTCTTGGAAAAACAAAGAGCAAGATTGGGGTCTAAGTCCTCCACCGAGTCTAAATATTGTGCTATGTCATCTACATGTTCTGAAATTGTTTGGCTTTGGGGATTATTGGGTGAGCTTGGGTTTCTCCAAATTAAGCCTAATACTAGTGCTATTCAAATTGTTGCTAACCCATGAGTGCACCAAGAATATTGAAGTGGATTATCATTCTATTCATGAAGCATATGATGGCGGCGTTATCTCTCTTCTTCGTATCACCATCAATCCTCTCTTCTTCGTATCACCATCAATCCCCAGACTACTAATGTGTTTATTAAGAAGGCTTTCTCTTGACATCGACATCAATTTTTTGTTATAAATTGATGCTTTTTGATCATCCAACATCAATTTGAGTGGGGATGTCAAGGGCAAAGATTATGACAAAAATTATGACCGAGATAAAGAGATTTATTCTACAATAATTAATATTTATCAATAACAAAAATTATGACTAAAATTAAGAAATATATTCTACTATAATTAGTGCTTATCAAAGATAGAAATGATTACTGAAAATAGATTATACTATCCTAATTAGTATCTTAGTTATATATATATTCTTATCTAAAATAGATTATATAGTAAGTCTTATTTAATAAAAAAGGATCCTCTTGCTCGTTCAGCCATTTACACAAATCCTATCAACAATAACAAACAAATTATTTCTCCTTAGAACATGTTGGCCGCTCGTACACACTGGGTCTTGATACCACAGGTAAGCAAACCTAAGTAAAATAGAGAGATTTACATTGAAGAGTGTCCAAATCTCATATAGAAATATCTCCACAAGTCCCAACCCCAATACTTTAAGATGTGATACACTAGTCCTAATCCTGAAAAAGAGGAAGGTGCATGCCCCATGCACTTGCTCAATACTTTAATGCGGGTCTCTCTTTCCATGCACCAACCGTACCATCAATAACACATATTCATCCTTCCACATCAAGCAACAACCTCAGAATTTTCAATAGAAGATGCAACTCAGTTTACAGCAAAACCACACACTATTGTTAAACTCCACTGTAACATGGAAGAGTGACACCAGAAATTTTCGTTCTTGGGAACAAAATCAATCATGACTCAATCTAATTCTTCCTCGGACCACATTAAAATCCTAGTCTAATTTAGCCAAGGCCAATTGTCTGTTAAGTATTGAGGTCTTGTAGCATGCACATAAGCAATATAATATTTAGTACAATCTTAGCATCAACCTAGTTGCACTGCATAAATTACAAAAGCCCTCATGAATATAGTATATATGAATGGCAAAATTATCCTATGTAATTAGCTATCTTAACCATCTCAATTCCTACGCTTTCAAAAATTACATTGGGATTCCTATATTTACGAAAGTGAAATATTGAAATCCTATACAAGGTTAAAAAATAATAATTTCATGAGATTAATAATGAAGAGATAAAAAAATCTCGTAAAAGTAAAATATTAAAATATTTCACCTTCGTAAGTACATATATCTCAATTTAGTTTTTGAGAGTATAGGGATCAGGATGCTAAAGATAACTAATTACAGAGAATAATCTATAATTAATTATAATTATCTACACATTGTATTTAATTTAAGGTATTGGGAAAACATGGAACAAATAAGGTGGATGGTGCAAATACTAGCCTAATTTGAAAATTTGGGATCATTGTCAATGCACAAAGCCTTGTTCGGTGAATAGGTCAGAATCGGTATCTCATTACATCATAACTAAATGATCAAATTACGCAGCCAGAACAACAAAGGAGGAAAACAAAAGAGTCATGGAGGTCCATCAATCGCAAGATCCTTAGGTTCTTCTCAGAAGCGTTCAGCACCAGCTTAAAATCTTAGATCTGTAGTTCTTGAACCCCCGCTAGTAATTGATTTCCCCGGCTCTCAAGATCATGACGCAACAGATGCTTAGGCCCTTATTCTTTTCACCAGATTGGACACAAGATTCAAAGGAACAAACTGGGTGAATAGTTCCAACCATTGACCTTCGGAGGCTCAAATTCGTTAACAATAGATATGTAGTTGCATCATAACTAAATGATCAATTAACCCAGCCAGAAAAGCCCAAGTCGAAACAGAGAAAAGACTCAAGGTGGTCCATCGTTCACAAGATCCTTAGGTTCTTCTGTCAAATGTTCAGCGCCAGCCTAAAATCCTGGATCTATAGTTCTTGAATCACATTCAACGATAGATTTCCCCCAGTTCTCAAGATCATGACAAAGCATGTGCCTAGACCCATATTCCTTCACCAGATTGGCACGGAAGAATCAAGAAACTCCAAGAATCGATAAAGAAAAGCGTCGTACAGATTCGCAAACTGGGAATACATCGTCATGGCAGAAGAGAATAAACTCCAAGAAATAACAAGAATCAAGAATATGAGCGCATAGCATGGAAAATTGGGCGTACCTCGTCCAGGTGTCCGGATCGGCCCATTGGCGATGGGGAGCCGAATGGTGGGGGGAGAAACCCGAGACATCTGCCTGCGAGAGAACCGACATCCCCCCGCCCCCCCTGCGCGGCAAGACCAGTGGATCCGCGGTGGCCATCGTACCCGGTTTCGTCCGCTCCTTCTTGGATCCAAGGACGTCCGCAGAACTGCGATCGAGGGAACTCGAAAGAGGGTTTCGATCGAACAAACTCGGGTGGATCGGAAAGCAATGACGAGGGAAAAGGGAAGCAAGCCTTTAAATAGTGACGACGCTGTTCTTTTTCCCTTTGAATCCTCGTTTCTTGCTTACGGAAACCAAGGGAAACTTTGGGGGGTTTTCTTGCCGCGTAGAAACGGGAATCGTTTCGTGCTCTATTATATGCGGATTTGAATAAGTGTTCTGATGTCAATTTCTCGGCCCATATTTAAGAAATAGTTATCTCAATTACGCTCATTATAAGCCCATATATGCAAAATGCGTCGACTCATTAAAATCCATATCTATTTATGGCCCATTATAAGCCCATATATGCATAATTCAATGGCTCAATAAAGCCCGTAGACTCAGGAGGCGTGTGCCGTAAACTACTTAAACCCCGATACCCACCCACCGCCTGCTGACCGTAACCATGGAGTTCTCCGACGAGTGGCGGTCCCTATGGCCGGTCTCCTCCGTCTTCGCTGCCCCCAACCTCCGCCCCTCGGCCGCCGCCGCCGCTGATCCCGTCGGTCCGCTTCTCTTTTCCCCCTCTCCGCTCCCCCCTCTCCCTCTTCTCTCCTCCCCTTCTCTCGCCCTCGACATCCCCGCCCCGCTCCCTGCCTCCTCCTTCGTCGAAGGCCTGCGCTCCTTCTTCCACTGCCCCGCCAACGAAGCCTTTCTCCCCTCTGCCGCCGTCGACGCCCTGGCCGTCGAAGCCACGGTCGCCGTCGCTGGCCTGTCCGCCTCCGACCCCCTCCCCTGCAACAACCTCGCCGCCCTCCGCTGCCGCAACGGCTCTTCCATGGTCCTTTTCTTTCCCACTGGCCCAAACGCCCACTTGATCGGGTACGTCGGTCTCTCCTTCCGTGGGTTGGCGCCGCCGGAGCTAGGGCTCGATCGGGACGGTGACGTATTCAAGCTGAGGGAAGGGTATAAACACCCATATCATCGGATAGTGAAGATGTCGGCGGTGGCCGCGACCCAGTCTTCCTGGGCGCCGGAGGCGGCTTCGGCGTCCCCAGGCAATCCTCTCATCGAGGGGTTCTTGATCGCCACCACTTTGTATTCCGTGAATTGGTTTAGGATTGAGACCAGGGTTACAGGTACTGGTGAGGAGGGTCAGGAGAGGCCGTTCTTGGTTCCGATGGCGAAGCAGGGATTCGAAAGCGCTGTGGTGCACGCTTGCTGGAGTCCACATTTTGTCGAGGAGAGTGCCGCTTTGCTGGAAAGCGGTAACCTTTGCTGGTTTAATCTGCAGACCAAGCGCGGGGGCACCGTGAGGGTTGCTTTGCCTGGTGAGGTCAATCCAGGAGAATGGTTGAGCTGCGAGTTTGGTGGGCAGCCATGGACTGTGATTGTGGCCTGTTCTAAAGCTGTTGTCTTGGTTGATCTGAGATCCGCAAAAGGCACTGAACACAAGGTTTTGGCTCACATCAAGATGTCAAGTTCTCTATATGTATCTCCTTTGATGGAAATGAACGATCGGTTCATTGCTTTTGGTAAGGCGAGCTACAATGATTTCCACATTGCATTGGTGACAGAGCATCGGTTGCTTCTGTTCGACGTGAGGAAGCCACTGGCTCCTATATTGACATGGAACCACAGTATGGATTCCCCGCATTTTATTGCCATGCTTAGATTGTCAGAGTTGAGGCCATCAAATGAGTTCAAATGGGCCTCGGAATCTGGTTATGTTATCTTGATTGGTTCCTTTTGGAACAATGAGTTCACTTTGTTTTGTTATGGGCCTCGAAAGGCTGGATGTTTAGGCAATTCTTCACTTTTTGCCTGGGAGCTTCCTTCAAGTCTGTCTTTATCTGATAACGGATGTGAATCTGGTGACAGCTTCGTGAGAGAGATTTTTTCCGCAGAGAACTCTGCATATGGTTCGGTGTGGCGACAAAGGAAAAATAAGGTTGCGGGTTTGTGCATTGTCCCAAATGATATCTTCCCCGTTGATTCAGAGTCAGGTGGTGGATTTTCCCTAATTAGACTTACCTTGTCTGGAAAGTTGGGAATGCAGAGATACCATGCATCATCAAAATTATATTGTCAGGAGACTAACTTTACAGAAGCAGACCAATTAAAGGAGGTCGATGATTCAGTTATCAATTCTGAGGGATGTGGATGTAGAGTGTCCAGCAGATGTGAATTTTTTAGGCTGTGCTATCTTTCTGAATATATGAATGGCAATCTTTCCAATGCTTTGGCCATGCGTGGCCCCCAAGCTAATTACAAAGAAACTTGCAAAATTTCTTTGGGTCATGATATGAATGAACTTATTAGCCACAACCTGAAGTCTTCAAATCTCTCTATGTCAGCTTTAGCGAATGAAATTAGTATCCCTACCAGCATCTTTGAAGTTGCATGCAGGAGGACGCTAAATTGTCTTCGATCGGATATTTTGCCATTGGCTTTTTCAAAATACTCAGATCTGTTCCGACTTGATTGGGCCTCCACTTTTGAATTCTTAGAAATCCCTCGGTCGTTGCCTCAGAAAAGATCATTACCTTTCTTTGCTGGGAAACCTTCAAAAAGAAGCGAGAAATGGTCGAGCAAAACATTGTTTGGGGATGCTCTTGTTGGTCCAGTACTTCCTGTTCCCGTTCTTCTTGCATTGCAACAGACTGATAAAAAGGACGGGTCTTTCACCTTCAAAGACAATCCAGATGATGACTTACTGGATTATCAGTGCAGAACTGTTCTCAAAGATGTTTTACCAGAAATTTCTATCGCAGACACTAGAAACTGCAACGGATGGGGTGCCACAGATGAGCTGCAACCTGAGAAATCTTTCTTTCTTTATGAACCTGCACGAGCACATACTAGTTCTGCAAGCGAACGAACCAACATTGATGCTGCTTCCAAGGTAAAACAAGAACCAATAGGGATGCAACAAATGATGCAAGCCTGCTCTGCGTCGTATAAAAATGAAACTTTTACTACATTTGTTTGTGGAGCTGCAGACAAAGCATCCAAGCCAGATTCTAAAGCTGACCAATTTGTGGATGAAATGTTTGATACAAGCCCAGTGAGGCTGGATTTTGATATAACCCAAGTGGCACTTCAGCCAGCAGAGCAGAAAATTTTCAAGTTTTTGAAGAAACAGTTCTCCAAATGGCAGGAAAATTATAAGCCATATCGAGATTTCTGTGCTTCCTCTAAAATATAAAATGAGCTTCATGGTATCTTCATGCAGTTTACTTTGATCGGTGGATCTAATGTGTATTGGATTTTGTCACTGTACATTATAGAAGTCGCATCAAAAATTGAAGTTGCTGAAAAGTGGTGCTTGACCTAGCAGGTAAAGAATCCATTTCCTGACCATTTATGTAGAATCAAACTTTTATGATTTCTTCATACTAAAGCTTGAACAAAATTTTTTTGCTTAACTAACCTTGAATGACATTTGATTTAGGGAAAGATTATTGTCAACCTTATTGTACCTTCAATTGAAGTTTCCATCTGTGCAACAATCACATGATTCACCATCAAGCATCTTCCTGTTTCTCTTAGGAAGTAAACTAGGTGTACATCATTTGATTGCTTTGTCCCTTCCAATCAAAGATGTCAGTTCTAAGTTTACGGTCCACTGCAACAAGTTCACTCCATATGTCCTGGACAATCCCTTGCTAATGCCTCCTTATGTTGAGATTCCGGTGGCAAGTCTATAGAATTTGGCATGACAATGCGCTAATGTGGAGATTTCCAATGTCAAAGCCTTTCATGTTCTGCAGCATGTCAGGCAAAACCTGTAATCAGACCACTTGTGGGACCTTATTAAGATCTCGTTTATTCTCTTTACCACCTGACGCCCATCCGAGGCATCAGTGTGCATGTTGTAAGGTAAATGATCACCGAGAGCTTTGCTTTTTAATTTGGTAAGAATTGTTTTGAAATATACATTAGAAGGGGGTTCTTTCCAAACCCCTCTGCAATTCTTTTGTTAGATATCCTTTAATCATTATGGTCATGTGTTATTAGTGATGTTTAACAAGTTCTTTTCTTTGCATTATCATTTTCCTTGTTGGCTTTTGTAATATCCTTATGTGAACCCCTGTTGGTTGAATGTTTCCAGATGCTTGTAATTGCTGTTGCAACAATGGCCCAGCATTTGCACTCCGAGGACTCTATTCAATCCCCTGGTGTGTTATGCTGCACAAGAAACTCCAGGTTTTTGGTCACTCACCAGATGCTGTGAACTCTGTTGCCCTCTTTACAAGGAAGATGAATCAATCTGTCTACAGATAGGCACATCGCTCTGCTAATCCATCAATCTAACATTTCTTCTACAATCTTAACCTGAAAACCGAGACATGATCTATTAATTTTTATTCTTTAAGGACCCCTTCCATCATATTTTGTATGGAGTATCAAACAAGTAGCTAATTATTCTTCCATGTAATTTGATTATTGTAAGATGGGAAACCATTTGCAAGCTTTATGTATTACGTGAGTTTTGATGCAATTTGTTAGTTCCTGAATTTGAAAATTGGGTCATTGCTCAAAACTTTCAATCTCTCCGTTAAGTTATCAAGTTTGGAGTTGTATGGATTTGCTCTTGCACAAAATCTGTAACTAGAATCTTACATGAGAGGTTGGTTTTTTGCCAGTTTATTGTCTGCAAGTTTGTTCTTCAACAGTTACTCCACATATCAATTATATTATAAGCGAAAGTTGAGAGGATAGGTTTATCGGAATTCGGTTGTGATTTTTTTTCTTTTTTTGAAAACTAGAATCGGCAATTTTGAACCAAAATGATTCTTGATTTTTTTTTTAAAAAAAATATGATAATTTTATTTTAAATTATGAGTTTTTTTTCTTCTTATTTTAATTTATTTTAAATTTAAAAAATAAGAAAAATGTTATCGTTCCGACACCAGAATCGATTCCCAAAATTTAGGAACCTCTAGTCTGAGGTGGTTAGAAGACCAAGCCTTTGGGCCCCATGGCGGCGGCACAGTCCAAAATCCGACATCAGTACATCGAGCATTTGCGTGTTCTCCACCACTGTTGGTTCCAAGTGCGACCCCAGCGAGGCAGCTCCCGACCGGCAGCGCGTAACGAGGCTCTTCTGGTCCACACGACAGCAGCGAGCCACTCGTTCTCGAAGTGGAAGGTAGAAGATTACCTACAAGATGGAAATTTGTGCGACGCAGATGAGCGCGGCCAGGGTTGCGTTAGCGAAGATAAGGAGCCAACGACGACGGAGCAGCAGGAGGAAGCAGAGTGGATGGAGCATGGCAACAGCACATCCCTTCCGCCATCACCTCTCATGTGACCGACTTGCCGGTGCACTCGTTCTTCCAGCCTCTGGTTCTTGGGGGGCTGACTTATCTGACTCATGGAAATTTTGGGTTTTCTTCCCCATCACTTTCATGTCTTTACTTTGAGAACTCCAACATATATTCTACAAGACACAGCTCGCTGTCGCATATAGAATGGATGAAAGCTTCTCAATTTTGTCCCCCAGACATGTGAGCTTACTTGCACACCCAGCTTTGGTTGCCTGTCACTTTCCTGCTCGTTTGGTAGCTGTGAAGCCACCTGGGGCTGACAGAATTGATGTCCTACCGTCTGATTTCTTTACGGCCAAGGATCTTTTCTTTGGAGCATTTGAAGCCAATGACAGTGTGTAATGCTAGTCTTATTCTTCACATCCAAAGAAGAAGAAGAAGAAGAAGAAGAAGAAGAAGAAGAAGAAGAAGAAGAGAAAACGGCTGGTATCTATAACTTTGTTTTCTCAGGTGGGTGAGGATGTTGTGAGCTTGAGGACCATAGACAATGCATCTGCACACTTCAGTCTGATGCCCAAATGATCAAGTAGCAATTAACATGAATTCTATGGTTGGCAAACCTTTACTACTTGATCCTAATTTAAGCTTCAATATTACTAACAATAGCTCCTGAGCATTAAAGTATTAGGGTAGGTTGAGATCCACACTGCTTCTTGTTGCTGTATCTTATGCTTCATGTTAGGCTCTGCAGACTGCGGTTTGTGTCTTGGAAGTCATGTAAAAGGAGTGCTTTTGATCACTGTTGAACCTCCGGTTTACTCCGATAGAATTAGTCTTCCTGCAGGAGTGAGGTGGAGAGGTTGCTGAGTCTTGCATCAGAAAGGAAGCATTATGCCATTCATCTCCATCAGCAGATGATCTCATCTGACAAACGACAGGAAGCACAAAAATCGCAAGAACAACTCTACTCACTAAACCTTCTTCACCGTGACATGTTGAAAGAATTCTTGCAGTGGAGGACGGCGTCGTGTATTGCTGTTTCAGTGCCCGCATCAACCGTAGTCTTGCCGCGGTACGACTCACAGCTCGAGAAGGCGTCACTGTGCCTCGGAGATGATCCGATCGACTCCATGAAACTTGCTGCCGAGCTCAACCTGGAGCGCCTTGTCTTCCTGATCGATACCAATCCCTTGACCTTCCTACAGAAAGGCATCAGGAAGGGTAAGTACTTCCCGAGGAACCTCTTGGAAGACCCTGCAGAACCACCAAAGAGAGGTAGCTTCTGCTTGGTGCTCGTCGAGAACTCGCTCTTCGATGATCCGGAGCTCGAAGAAACAGGAAGGCTTTGCAGTGGCCCGCAGAGTGGCGAAGAACTGGAGGACATAGGCCATCTCGGTGCTGCACAGTCGTAGCATGACCGGAACCGGTTGCTTCGGGAGAGCAACGTTTTAGATGAATCCGCCGAGAGTGATCTCAGCAGAACCGGCTCCATAGGAGACTCGGAGATGGCTGAGGCGGTGGGTGGGTGGACGAGGTGGAGCGGCAGAAGTAGGCCGTCGGAGATGATCTGATCTGCATGAACCAGCGCAGAAGACTGAGGGGTAGGGAGATGGAAGTCGAAATCGAGGGAGTCGGTCTTCCAACGCCTGGAGAACACTTTGGGATCCACTTCGATGAAGGAACTGCCGTCCTCCTGGGGGGAGTCGAGGAGGGACTTGACGTTCATCAACCAGCTATAAGAGAAGCTGTCGTCGGTGGAGTGCTGTGGGATCTCCATGGAATCTCTATAGCTCCAAGGCTTTTTAGCTTCAGGGTTGGAGATGATGATGACATGGGAGTGGGGGAAGAGATGAAGAAATAGCATGGTCTGATGAATACCTACAAAGTGCCTGATGACATCAATTCTGCTAAGAATTCTTTGGATAATTCAGATGGTTAAAAATCCATTAGGGATGAGAGATCAAACACTAAGTCAACTCAAAAACTTAAACTTCTTCATTGCAGGTCAAACTCAATATATATCATCCGATCTTTTTGACACTTATCAACGTAACGTAGAACTATTCTTTTGGTCATCTTTTTTAATCTCTATTTATTTATTTATTTATCTATCTATTGTGAAGAAGGAGAGGATATATCGAATTGAATGGTTGTTATCTAACAAGTTTAAAGACAATGACATCAAATAATGTATGAAAAGATCCTAAGCATCTTTCATTAAAGCAAACCTCAAGAAGATTAATTATGACATGCAAATTGCTTAGCTATTATTAAACTTTGGGTGCCACTTTGAATCAGTTCATGGGGGAAAAATCCAATGGAACTTTAAAATTCTTTAAGCAATTTGTTTGGTAGAAGGATTCACGCAATAGTTGCTTTGATATGCATATCTGGATTCAACCAAGAAGACAAAAGAGAATTCTGAACGTATCATCACAAAAGGCGTCGGTCTTCTAAAGTCCTACCGGGTGGGGACAGGACAGGATTCTTTGATTGATGTGTACATGCTTAAACAAAGCAGTCTGGCTGAGTATTTTGGCAGTATAGAATACGATGGCACACATGAAATCGCTGCTTGATGCTAATGCCTTAACCACTGGATAAAAAGGCTCGGAAAGCACACTGATGCATTTTACGTGTCATCTATGCCGAATGAAAAATCCAATGCTATCTGATCATAAAGCATCCTTTGATAATGTTGGGGTCGATCCATAAAAAATAGGGTGATTAGTCAACCCGAGGAGGTTGTTCGTGTACGCAAGCTTGTCTTCGTGGACTAGTGATGTGGCAGCCCAGTCCCGACCTCAGATCGACTCCTCTGCGAGCGGGTCGGTCCCTCTAGTGGCAGGTCAGCTCGTCCCTCCTGCAAAAAGATCATGATCGAACTGTTGGTGCTCGGCGGAGTCCCTCCGATGATCAAGTCAGGGGCTAGATTGAGTAAGTAGAAATGTGTGTATTGAGTTGTCGATCCCCCTTATAAGTGGTGGTCTAAGAATATTTATACATATGATGGAGGAGGTCTTACACAGTCGTTGTCATTACTATAGTACCTGATAGAGCTGAGGACAGACTTTTTTAGGGTTCCTAGGTCCTCGGACGATGCCGCGTTTGTTCAACCACACCGTAAGCCACCAATCGTCAACTATACTGTAGGCCGGTCGACGCGCCGGGCCTTTTGGTTGTCCTTGCTGAGGCCGGGTCGACATCCGATGTGCGTTCGACCTGAAAATGTCGTGACGTGGTCGAGTGACGTGACATGAAAAGGAGGTGTCATATTCTGATGTTGGTGGGTCGGCCATTATTAGCCCTATCATTCTCTCCCCCCTACTAAATTCCTTTCCGTTAAGTCCTTAAGGGGTGTACTTGGAAAGGGTTATGGCCGAGCTTGGGACTTTGGAGTGTGTTGTGGGCGAGCTGATCGACTCGGGACCCATGGACTTGTTATGATCGGGTTGAGCGCCTCTAACTTAGTTGTGGCCGAGCTTAGCACCTTTGACTTTGTCATGGCTGAGCCGAATGCCTTGGGAGTTTTGGGCTGTCGACAACCAAGATGTGAGACTCGGGCACATGAGACTAATGGCGCCGAGATAGGTAACTCGGGCACATTAGGACTGATGGTATTGAGATAGAGAACTCAAGCACTTCTGGACTGATAGTGTCGAGATAAGCAACTTAGGCACGATTGGATTAGTAGTGGCCGAGATAGGCAACTCGAACACAATTGGACTGATAGTGCCAAGATAGGGAACTTGGGCACATTAGGACTGATGGAGTCAAGATAGAGAACTCGGACACATTTGGACTGATGGTGCCGAGATTGGGAACTCAAGCACAATTGGACTGATAGCGCCGAGATAGGGAACTCGGGCACGTGAGACTAATGGCACCGAGATAGGCAACTCGAGCACATTAGGATTGATGGTGTCGAGATAGGAAACTTGGGCACGATTGGAGTGGTGGTGGTCGAGATAGGCAACCCGGACAGAATTGGAATGATAGTGCCGAGATAGGAAACTCAGGCACATTAGGACTGATGGTGCCGAGATAGGAAACTTGGGCACATCTAGACTGATGGTGTCGAGATTCAAAACTCAGGCACAATTGGACTGACAGCACCGAGATAGCCAACTTAGGCACGTGAGACTAATGGCACCGAGATAGGCAACTCTGGCACATTAGGACTGATGGTGCCGAGATAGGGAACTCGGTCACATCTGGATTGATGGTGCCGAGATAGGGAACTCGGGCACAATCAGACTAGTGGTGGTCGAGATTGGTAACTCGAGAACAATTGGACTGACAGTGCCGAGATAGGGATCTCGGGCACATTAGGACTGGTGGTGCCGAGATAGGGAACTTGAGCACATCAAGACTAATGGTGCCAAGATTGGGAACTCGGGCACAATTAGACTGATAGCACCGAGATAGGGAACTCGATCACATTAGGACTGATGGCGTCAAGATAGGGAACTTAGGCACATCTAGATTGATGGTGCCGAGATAGGCAACTCGGGCACAATTGAACTAGTGGTGGACGAGATTGGCAACTCGGGCACAATTGGACTGATAGTGGCCAAGGTTGGCAACTCAGACACAACTGGACTGATGGTACCGAGATAGGGACCTTCAGCACAATTGGACTAATAGAATCGAGATAGGGAACTTGGGCACATTAGGACTGATGGTGCCAAGATAGGGAACTTGGGCATTTTAGGACTGATGGTGCCGAGATAGGGAACTTGGGCACGATTGGAGTGGTGATGGTCGAGATAGGCAACTCGGACAGAATTGGAATGATAGTGCCGAGATAGGAAACTCAGGCACATTAGGATTGATGGTGCCGAGATAGGAAACTTGGGCACATCTAGACTGATGGTGCCGAGATTCAAAACTCAGGCACAATTGGACTGACAACACCGAGATAGCGAACTTAGGCACGTGAGACTAATGGCGCCGAGATAGGCAACTCTGGCACATTAGGACTGATGGTGCCGAGATAGGGAACTTGGGCATTTTAGGACTGATGGTGCCGAGATAGGGAACTCGCGCACGATTAGAGTGGTGGTGGTCGAGATAGGCAACTCGGATAGAATTAGAATGATAGTGCCGAGATAGGGAACTCGAGCACATTAGGATTGATGGAGCCGAGATAAGGAACTTGAGCACATCTGGACTGATGGTGCCGAGATTCGAAACTAGGGCATAGTTGGACTAATAGTACTGAGATAGTGAACTCAGGCACGTGAGACTAATGTCGCCGTGATAGGCAACTCTGGCACATTAGGACTGATGGTGCTAAGATAGGCAACTTGGGCACAATTGGACTAGTGGTGGCCGAGATTGGTAACTCAGGAACAATTGGACTGACAGTGTCGAGATAAGGATCTCGGGCACATTAGGACTGGTGGTGTCGAGATATGGAACTTGAGCATATCTAGACTGATGGTGCCAAGATTGGGAACTCAGACACAATTAGACTGATAGCGCCGAGATAGGGAACTCAATCACATTAGGACTAATGGTGTCGAGATAGGGAACTTGGGCACATTTGGACTGATGGTGCCGAGATAGGCAACGCAGGCACAATTGAACTAGTGGTAGCCGAGATTGGCAACTCGGGCACAATTGGACTGATAGTGGCTGAGATTGGCAACTCGAACACAACTGGACTGATGGTACCGTGATAGGGAACTCTGGCACAATTGAACTAATAGCGTCGAGATAGGGAACTCGTGTACATTAGGACTGATGGTGCCAAGATAGGGAACTTGGGCATTTTAGGACTGATGGTGCCGAGATAGGGAACTCAGGCATGATTGGAGTGGTGGTGGTCGAGATAGGCAACTCGGGCAGAATTAGAATGATAGTGCCGAGATAAGGAACTCGTTAGGATTGATGGAGCCGAGATAGGGAACTTGAGCACATCTGGACTGATGGTGCCGAGATTTGAAACTCAGGCACAATTGGACTGACATCACCGAGATAGCGAACTTAGGCACGTGAGACTAATGGCGCCGAGATAGGCAACTCTGGCACATTAGGACTGATGGTGTCGAGATAGGGAACTTGGGCATTTTAGGACTGATGGTGCCGAGATAGGGAACTCGCGCACGATTAGAGTGGTGGTGGTCGAGATAGGCAACTCGGACAGAATTAGAATGATAGTGCCGAGATAGGGAACTCGGGCACATTAGGATTGATGGAGCCGAGATAGGGAACTTGAGCACATCTGGACTGATGGTGTCGAGATTCGAAACTTGGGCATAGTTGGACTAATAGTACTGAGATAGCGAACTCAGGCACGTGAGACTAATGTCGCCGAGATAGGCAACTCTGGCACATTAGGACTGATGGTGCTAAGATAGGCAACTTGGGCACAATTGGACTAGTGGTGACCAAGATTGGTAACTCAGGAACAATTGGACTGACAGTGTCGAGATAGGGATCTCGGGCACATTAGGACTGGTGGTGTCGAGATATGGAACTTGAGCATATCTAGACTGATGGTGCCAAGATTGGGAACTCAGACACAATTAGACTGATAGCGTCGAGATAGGGAACTCGATCACATTAGGACTAATGGTGCCGAGATAGGGAACTTGGGCACATCTGGACTGATGGTGCCGAGATAGGTAACTCAGGCACAATTGAACTAGTGGTGGCCGAGATTGGCAACTCGGGCACAATTGGACTGATAGTGGCTGAGGTTGGCAACTCGAACACAACTGTACTGATGGTACCGTGATAGGGAACTCTGACACAATTGAACTAATAGCGTCGAGATAGGGAACTCATGTACATTAGGACTGATGGTGCCAAGATAGGGAACTTGGGCATTTTAGGACTGATGATGCCGAGATAGGGAACTCAGGCATGATTGGAGTGGTGGTGATCAAGATAGGCAACTTGGGCAGAATTAGAATGATAGTGCCGAGATAAGGAACTCGGGCACATTAGGATTGATGGAGCTGAGATAGGGAACTTGAGCACATCTGGACTGATGGTGCCGAGATTCGAAACTTAGGCACAATTGGACTAATAGTATTGAGATAGCGAACTCAGGCACGTGAGACTAATGGCGCCGAGATAGGCAACTCTAGCACATTAGGACTGATGGTGCCGAAATAGGAAACTTGGTCACATCTGGACTGATGGTGCCAAGATAGGAAACTCGGGCACGATTAGACTGGTGGTGGCTGAGATTGGTAACTCGGGCATAATTGGACTGATAGTGTCGAGATAGGGATCTCGGGTACATTAAGACTGATGGTGCCGAGATAGGGAACTTGAGCACATCTAGACTGATGGTGTCGAGATTAGGAACTCGGGCACAATTAGATTGATAGTGTCGAGATAGGGAACTTGGTCACATTAGGACTGATAGCGCCGAGATAGGGAACTTGGGAACATTAGGACTGATGGTGCTGAGATAGGAAACTTGGGCACATTTGGACTGATAGTGCTGAGATAGACAACTCGGGCATAATTGGACTAATGGCGGCTGAGATTGACAACTTAGGCACAATTGGATTGATAGTGGCCGAGGTTGGCAACTCGGGCACAACTGGACTGATGGTGCCGAGATAGGAAACTCTGACACAATTGGATTGATAGTGCCGAGATAGAGAACTCGAGCACATTAGGACTGATGGTGTCGAGATAGGGAACTTGGGCACATTTGGACTGATGGTGCTGAGATAGGTAACTCGGGCATGATTGAACTAGTGGTAGCTGAGATCGAGCATAATTGGACTGATGGCGATCGAGGTAGGTGACTCGGGCCACAACGTACTCATGTGGTGAGGTCACGTAGGCCTGGGGATTGGTCATTAGGATTACGTGGCTATGGCTCACACATGTCCTACACGCCGGAGTTTCGGCTCACGCAATTTGCACATGCACAGATTTGCACCTCAGCCTGTTGTGTACTATGCATGTAATTCTTGTGGCGACCGACTAGGGCTAATGTGGCTGATTCATTGCACAGATCCACATTTATTGACATCACGGGTTCCTTAGGCAAAGTCCTCTCTCTACCTCGGACATGCGAACCACCATCCAGGGGCTTTATAATCGTTCTTGTGCCTTTTCTGTCCTCGTCTTGATTTTTCTAATCCTTCTTCCTTCGCTCTCTTCATCCGATTGATCAGGATGGATGTCCTCCTCAAGCTCATCTTGTGTCGGGATTATTCCTCCCGCTAGTTCGGGAGGAACATGGTTAGAGGGTCCCGAGGCTAATGTCTCAGGGTCACCGTCTTCGAAGATACCTTCCTCGGTAGATGCAAAATCATTAAGGAATCTTGAGGTCATGAAGTCATGTCATGATGTTGTTCGGTTATAAATGAAGAGTCCCTTGGGTCGATCAGAGAGTGCTATAGCATCCTGAAAGAGTATGCTTTGTGGGCTCCGTTGCCCGAGCAGCGACCGTACAACCCCAAGTCCTCCGAGATAAGTATCTCGGTGGACGCATTGGAGGTCGGCTTGCACTTCCCCTTGCATCCCACCATCGTGGAATGCTTTAGATGGTGGAGGATTTCTCTAAGTCAGATGACACTCAACTTGTGACGTTACCTTATTGCGTTCCTCGGTGAGTGCCGAGGTGCAAACATCATTCCCACCCGAAATATGTTTTTTGCTTGCTTTCACATCTACAAAAGTCGGGGGGACTACTATTTGACTGCTCAGGGCTGGTTTTAAGGTTAATGGGGCATCGACCAACAACAAGGGTTGGAAGGCTTGGTATTTTTTTGTTAGTAGTCCGAGTTAGGGATTCATAGTTGATTGGTTGATCCATCTGATTAGCAGCGTTCCCTCGTTATTGTATAAGAAGAAGTTTATCATGGTCAGTAAGCTAAAGGGAAATTTTCTCCTCTCCGAGCAATCTGGGACATGATCAAACTATAGTTGGCTGAGGCGGGGCTCAGTCCCGCTTCTTAGGGTACATCTAATTTTTGGCATTTGTGGTTCATGTTATGGTTATTGTAATCCTAACCTATTGTTCGGATTGCATGTGTCATGGATCAAATGCCCTGCACTGAAAACCCAAGATATCTAGCGAGAAGAACTCTTCGGCTGCTCGAGCCGAAAATTCCCCATTGGAAGTGGAAGAAATCTATGTGGAGGCCAAACCTAAGAGGCTTGTCGAGGGGTTCGGCTCCCGAACAATACTACCCAACTCGGTAAGCAGGTCAAGATAACAGTGAAGAAACGTAAGTCTCATCATAGCGAAGGAAGTTCACAGATGGTTCAAGATGTTATTTGTAACAAGTAGTTTTATTGGTTGGTTAATTGGTTACATTTTCTTCATGAAATGGGTTGGATTGGTATTATTCTAGATACGACAAAATCATTCTATTCGATCTAAATCTAATAGATATCTTGTGTCAGAATTGAGAAATTCTATGGCTTAAATTTTTAGTATTCTCTTATTTATCACCTGTGTCTACTATTTAGGCAGAATGTCGTCGCCTATTGTCACTACGAAACTGAAAGAAACCTCAAAAACGGAAGAAAGGAGAGAAAGCGATGTAGAAAGTGAGGAAGAAAGCGATGTAGAAACAACTTCCGAAAGGAAGGAGACTAAACAGGAACAAGAGGGATCCACTAAAGAAGACTCTTCCCTTTATTCGGAAGAAAAGGAGGATCCGGACAAAATAGATGAAACGGAAGAGATCCAAGTGAATGGAAAGGTTGCTCGGGGAAAGGAGCCATGACTCTATCCGAAGAGGATTTGTTCCCCACCTACCGCCAACCGAAGTCGATGAAGGATCTGTGTGGCACGAGAGTTCGTAAGGATGATGATGGATATCATGTCTTTTATATTACAGATTCGACCCCCAAGGATCCCGATGAGGCGATGCAGGAATGGTGGCCGAATCTTACCTACTCGGTGAAGGTCTGGGACAACTCATGTGCTGCTTCGGAGTTCCGGGGGGAGTGGAGTTTTGCACCCGAACTTGGCCAAGGAGCTTTACACTTTGCCCTCCAAGGTCCTGATGGCTCTGACCATGAAGCAAATAGTTTTGGTGAGTCACGTCTCGGTGTCTACTATCTTGTATTACTTTTATTTATGTTTTAACTCTCCCTCAACTTGCAGGGGCACCATTATCAAATAACCATTATGGATAGGGTCCATGATGCAAGTCAGTTGGTGACCTATATGGGCAACCGAGCTTCCCTCCTAAAGGTGGAGATTGATAAACTAAAAACCGAGGGGACCCCGGGTAGTTGGCCGCCGCTCTACAGAAAGTGGTTGAGCTTCAGGCAGACAACACCAAGATGGGCTCCGAGTTAGAGGAAGCAGTCCGTCGGTTGGACCAGGCCAACAAGGAACTAAACGAAGTTTGGGGAGACCTAGCGGATAGTCAAAGCCAGATCAAAGAGCAGAAGGCAGATTGTCGCAAGGCGGACAATGACTTGCTGAAAATGATGAGGGAAAATGAGACCCTCAAGGCTGAGCTTCCGAGTAAAAGTATTGCCAACTACAAACAATCGGTCAGGTTTGAGTGGGGGTTGCGTCAGATGGGCCAGCTATCATATGAGTATGGGTATCGGGTCACTTAGGCCCATTTTTAAGCTCAGTAACTTGACCTGGAGGTGGACAACAATCCCTTCACCAAGAAGCTGGAGGATAACTCGGTGCCCACAGAGACCCATCAAGAATTTGATGACTTCGTCCCTCCCGAGAAGTGACCAGAAGTTCTTTTGCCAAATTTTTGTAACTCGGGGAATGTCTTCCCCTTCTTTTTTTGTAAGTTGGAATGAGCATTTTGCATGCTACCCCGACCTCAGTCTTGGGTCTTAGATAAATTTTGTGATCAACATCTGTTGTAATTGCACATTTTGATTAATGAAAAACAACCTTTACTTGTTCTCGACTCATGCATAGAACTTTCGTAAATTGGATATGTGCCAGGTTCTTGGCAGTTGTTTACTATCTAGGTTCATGAGAATGCAAGTGTCTTCTCAGACAACTTTGACGACTCGATACAGACCTTCCCAGGTCGGTGCTAGTTCGGGTTGGGTCGCTTACCTCGGCTTTGTGCAAGACAAGGTTGCCCGAGGTAACTTGTCGAGGGCATACTCTACTATTGTAGAGTCTTGCGACATCCTTCTTATATATGAGTTCTCGGAGATATGCCTCGGCCTGCCTTTCTTCCAACAAGTCGAGGTTTTCATGCAATTGTACATCTAAGGTATCTTTATCATAACATTAGGTCCTGAAGGTCGGGAAAACCATCTTGGGAGGTAAGACTGCCTCGGTTCCAAAGGCGAGGCTGATGGGTGACTTCGTCATTGCGGTCTTTGGGGTTGTTCTTGAAGCCCACAGGATACTAGGGAGTTTGTCGACCCATGTTCCCTAGGCGCTGATAACTCTTTTCTTTAAGCCTTTGATGATGACAACGTTGGTTACCTCGGCGAGTCCATTAGCTTGAGGGTGAGCAATCGAGTTGAACTTAAGCTGAATGTTGAAGTTTTGGCAAATTCCTTGAATTTTGGGTTGTTGAATTGTGTCTCGTTGTCCATGATAATGACTCTTGGTATGCCGAATGTAGTGATGATGTTATTCTAGATGAAGCTATTGACCTGCTTCTCCGTGATCAAGGCCAGTGGGTATGCCTCGACCCACTTGGTGAAGTAATCGACTCATACTATGAGGAACCTTCGTTGCCCCGAGGAGAGAAGGAACTGGCAGAGCAGGTCCATTCCCCACTGTGCAAACAGCCAAGCCACGTTGGCAGTCATCAAGGGAGTTGCCGGCACTACACATGAGCATGTCGGTGGCACTGTTCGTATTTATGTGCATATATTTGAGTATCATTGCGCAACGGTGGCCAATAGTAACCTTGCCTAAGGATTTTATGGGTTAAAGTGCGGGCGCCGATGTGCTCCCCGCATACCCCTTCATGTACCTTAGCTAAGGTTATCTATGCTTCACTTGGGCATAGGCATTGAAGTAAGGGTCGGCTGAATCCTCTCCTATAAAGACGCTCATTGATGACACAATACCAGGATCCTGACCGCTTCACCCGACGTGCCTCAGCTGCACCATCGGGAGGACGACATCCATCTTGAATCAGAGGGGTTCGTCGACCCAACTTCACTCGACTTCTACCACCGCCACCTTGGGTGTGCTGATAGAAGGTTGGGTGAGCCTCGTTAGTTGAGCGGTTTGCTCATTGATGCCTTGATCTGAAGTAAGTTTTGCTAATGAGTCTGCGCGTGAGCTCTCGGCCCGAGGCACCTTGATGATAATGAAATGATGAAAGGCATTGATCAACCGTCGTGCCTCAGTCATGTACTTTTCCATGGTATCGTCCCAAGCCTCGAACTCTCCTCGGACCTACCCAGCTACCAATTGGGAGTCGGTGAAGGTCTTGATTTCTTCCACTTGAAGTTTTGTTGCCAGCCTTAATCCAAGGAGCAACACCTCATACTCTGCTTCATTATTGGAGGCTTTGAATTTGAGGCAGAGCGCCTGCTCGTAGATCTGGTTTGTCGGGCTCTCTAGTACGAGGCCGGCGCCCCCTCTCTTGGCGTTTGCCGATCCGTCCACATATAATTTCCAAGCAAGGAGTGAGTCGGAGGAGTTGGGCATGGGGTAAACTCCGTAATGAAGTTGGCCATTGCCTGCGCTTTGACGACCGTTCTGGGCACATACTCAAGGTCAAACTCTCCTGGTTTGATCGGCCACTTTAGCATCTGACCTACAACATCGAATTTAGATAAAATCTGATGTAGTGGTTGGTCGATTATTACCTTGATGGGGTGCCCTGAAAGTATGGCCTTAGTTTTCTTGTCGACATTACTAGCGCTAGGACCAGCTTCTCGATCAAAGGATATCGCTCTTCTGGGCCGTTAAGAATGTGACTGGAGAAGTATATAAGATTTTCCCCTTCCTTGCCTAGCGTAACTAAAACTGAGCTAATGGACGTTGCTGATGCAGCCACGTACAACCTGAGGGGTTCCCCAGGAGAAAACATAGTTAGTTGAGGTAGCTGGGCGAGATGTATCTTTAATTCTTGAAAAGGCTTCTTCACATTGTGGAGCCCCACAAAAATCTTTCACCTTCTTCAAGGTTCGAAAAAAGGGGCAAGTCTTATCACTAGCTCGAGAAATGAATTGGCTCAAAGCTGCCAGTCTTTCGGTAAGCAATTGCACTTCTTTTACCATCTCGGGGGACTTCATTTGAAGAATTGCCTCTACCTTTTCTAGGTTAGCGTCGATCCCTCATTGGTTGATTACAAAGCCGAAGAATTTTTTCGAGGAGACCCCGACGACATACTTGCTAGGATTGAGCTGCATCCCGACCCGTCTCATGGTTCGGAATGCTTTTGTTAGATCATGCAAGTGATCGCTTATGACTCTGCTTTTTACAATCATATCGTCAACATAAACTTTCATGGTTCTGTCGATCTGGTCTTTAAATAGGTGGTTCACCATTTTTTAATAAGTGGCTCCAGCATTCTTCAGTTTGAATGACATTACTTTGAAGCAATACGTGTCGATGTGTGTGATGAAGGTTGTGCTCTCCCTATCTCGAGGTGCTATCCGGATCTGGTTGTCCCGAGTATGCATCCATGAAAGAGAGCATCTCATGCCCCGACGTGGCGTCAACCAGTTGATCAATGCGAGGAAGGAGATAACAGTATTTCGGGCAGGCCCAATTTAGATCAGTGTAGTCAACGCACATCCACTAATTTCCATTAGGCTTCTTAACCAATACAGCATTCGACAACTAGGTAGGACATGTGACCTCCGTAATGAAATCGACATCAAGTAGTCATGCCACCTCTTCCTCAATAGCACTTTGATTCGGGGCGAATCTCTTCACCTTTTGTTTGACTGGGCGAGCACTAGGAATTATGTTGAGGTTATGTTAGGCCTCTTTAGGATTAATGTCGAGCATCTCTTCTGTGGTCCATGCAAATAAGTCAGAATTCTTTCTAAGAAACTCTACCATTTGGACTTGTTGCTCGCCTGAGAGTGCCGACCCGATCCTCAAAGACTTATTGGGTCGTTTGGGGTCGACAACAACCTCCTTCACCCCCTCGATTGGCTCGGGGTTAAGAGTGGGCTTGCGGGGCTCCCTTGGATCAGTCACCGGGCTCAGTACCATGGGCTTCTTTGGTAGTGTGGTGGTTGTTAGGTAGCATCGATGAGACTCCCGTGGATCGCTACCTCGTCGACCCCAACATTAGTTAGGAATTTCATGGAACGGTGGAATGTCGACACCATGGTCATCAACTTGTTGAGCGTTGGTCGGCCAACTATAGCGTTGTATGCCGATGGGAGGTCGACCACCATAAAGACGACCATCAGCGTGTTGGCACGCGGCTCCTCGCTAATTATCACTGGAAGGGTTGTCGTCCCGAGAGGTGAGATGGAGTCTCATGTCAACCCTGTAAAATATAGATGTCAGTGGGATTAAATTTTGGTGGGTCAAACCCAACTTCTGGAAGGCTTCAAAATATAAAATGTCTTCAGAACTCCATGTGTCTATCATTATTCGCTAAACTCGGGTGTTGGCAATGCATATGGTGACGACCAGGGCATCGTCATAATGTGGATATTCTTCCCCCTCGGGTCGAAAGCTGATCTTGGGATTGAGGTGGCATCTTGACCTCTTCTTGACTGTGGTCCTAGCATAGGCCTTATGTGCCGAGGAGCTGTTGCCTTCAGTCGCTCGTCCACCCACTACAACGTTGATCTACTTTTCGATCGGCTCTATTGGGCGCGGTCGTTGATCCCTTTCTGGATGCCTGTTGGGGTTGTTTCTTTATTCTCGGACGTAATGGCCGAGGTGCCCTTGGTGGATTAAGTCCTCAATATGGTTTTTAAGGTCTCAGCATTCTTCGATATCGTGCTCATATTCTTGATAGAAACGATAATATCTTCTCCGGTCTATATTTTCGGAGCGTGTCTTGATCGGATTCGGGGGAGCCAGGAGTCCCTTCCCCGTATCTGGAGGAAGATCTTTGTTTGCATTGAGTTAAGGGGTGTCATTGGTGGTCTCGACCGGCTGAAGTCTGACCCCTCTACCCTCCTCCTTGAAGGTCTTGAGGCATATCCCTAGGTCTGTTCCATTCGAGGGCACTTCTACTATTCACATTTTCGATAATTAGAGTCTTAGCCGCAATGTAATGATTGGCTCTCTACATCATCTTGGGAACTATGGTCAGAGGTTTTTCCACCAGTGACTAGAAAAGCTTGGAAGGTCATAACCCCCTCAAGAAAGCCTAGATGACCAAGGAGGGATGAGTGTCGGAACCACTCGGATCTTTGCACATACCGGGTGACAAACTGGGCGAGGGGTTCCTCCCTCCCTTGAGTAATGCCAAAAAGTGAAGTAGCGATCGGTTTAGGTTGGGCACTTGCCAGAAAGTTTTGCTCGAACTCCCATGCGAGCTAGACGAATGAGGAGATCGAAGCTAGTTTGAGCTGGTTGTACCACATTCACGTCATCCCTCTTAAAGTGGTGGGGAGGACACGACACATGAGCACGTCAGATGAATTGTACAAAGCCATATGAGCTTGGAAAGCGACCATGTGCTCGGTAGGATCCGAGCTGCCATTGTATGATTTCAGGGCAGGCAGCCCGAAGTTGGTTGGTATTGGCTTGTCTTGTATCTCGGGAGTAAAGGGCGAGCCTCTCTTTGAGTTTTCACTGGCCTCTTCCTTGGACTTGGTAACCTCTTTTTGCACCTCATCTAATCGCATATCCACGTGCCGGAGCTGTGCTCGGAGCGAGTCGATTTTATCCGATGACAAGTGTCGGGCTCCTGTGGGATGCTCTCCGCCTCAAGGTGATGTGTGGCTGACCTTTCTAGGAAGTGTAGGGAGGCTTCTGACCAGGTTTCCTGCTAAAGGTCCTGCGCTGCAGGGCTGTGTCGGATCGACACTGAGTGTTCCTGAGAGCCATCTTGGTTAATTGGTGGCTGCTGAGGCTCTGGTTGAGGGTGAACCATCGTTTGTGTCAACTGGGGGATATGGGGGACGATAACTTGTATCATTCTAGTAATGGCTTGTACTTGGTGGGATAGGCTGAGGAATGCTTCGACGGAGACCATTTGAGATGAAGGGCGGACTAGGAGGGTAAGCCTAGGATCATTGAGTAACCTCCAGTATCTATTGGGAGTCAGCATAGGCTGTCTCGCATCTATTAATCCTGCTAGGGTGGCTAAGGGCACGATTGTGGCAATAAGTGTTGGAGGGATAGCCTCCTCGATCGCTCGACTCGGGAACAGATTGAAAGGACGCTCTTGCTACATGGGCCCTCCTTCTAGTGCTAAAATATTAGGGTCATTCCATAACATGGGGTGATGAGTCAGCCTGGGGAGGTTGTCCGTGTGCACAAGCTTGCTTGTGTGGACTGGTGATGTGGCAGCCCGGTCCCGACCTCAGATCGGCTCTTCTATGAGCGGGTCGGTTACTTCGGTGGCAGGTTGACTCATCCCTCCTCAAAAAAATCCTGACCGAGCTGTTGGTGCTCGACAGAGTCCCTCAAACGATCAAGTCAGGGGTTGGCTTGAGTAAGTGAAAATGTGTGTACCGAGTTGCTGATCCCCCTTATCAGTGTTGGTTTGAGAATATTTATACCTGCGGTGGAGGAGACCTTACATAGTCATTGTCACTGCTACAGTACTTGACGGCTCCGAGGATAGACATTTCCGAGGTTCCTGGGTCCTCGAACGACGCCACATTCACTCAATCGCGTCGTAAGCCGTCCGTCGTTAGCTATATTGTAGACTGATCGGTGTGGCGGACCTTCTGGTTCTCCTTATTGAGGCCAGGTCGACATCCGACATGCGTCCGACTTGGAAACACCGTGACATTGCCAGAAAAGGAGGCGTCGATGTTAGTGGGTCGATCATTATTGGTCCTATCATATAATAATATGATTGAATTCGATCATAAAATATTTGTGACTCGAATTCATAATCTGTACTGTTTCCAACACTGCAAGAGAGAGTGATACAGAGTCTCCTTTAGGAGGCATTGTAATCCAGCCCAGCCTGCGAAGGGCTTATAGACGGTCCGTTCGTCACTTGGATCTCCCACGCGCCTGCCACATTTGTGACGCGTGTCTTTGGGCGTGATGATGATGTGTCGTTTGAATCGGGTGGTCTCTGTTTCGAGTCTTGCACTCTCCCCCTCGAAGTTCGCAGAGGACAAGTCTCTGCAATGCCAAGCTGGCACTCGTACTCCTTCCACTTGGATCATCCATCGGCCATCGTGCAACGCCTAAGTGGTTTTTGGAACCAAAAAAATAGGGGCCGCTTTACCCGCCTTGTAATTGGTGAGGACAGTGGAGCCGGTGTGGAACCCACCTTCTCTGGGCCTTACACCAATAGACCATCTGCTTCGCCTACCCCCCACCTTACTCGAGATGAGAGCCATGCCCCCAGCGGGACCCGCATGCCGAACCATGACGCCATCCAACCATGAAGCGGGCAGCGAAACGTCAGTCGTGCAAGTAGGAAAAGGAAATGAGTGCAGTGGTAGGTAGTGTTTCGTGACAGCTGGTCTCTTTGGCATACTGTGCTTCGAAATCAACGGTGGAGTGAACTCCCACTGGGCAGTCAAACAAAAAAAATCCTGCCACAAAATAAATGACATCTAAAAGTAAAAAAAAGAAAATATAGCCAAAAAAAAAAAAATGAAAAAGAAGAAGAAGGATATGCTTATTCCATCACGGAACCTTTCCTTATCTCCAAATAAAATTCTTTCTTCCAAAAAATACAAAAAATAAATAAATTAAGTTGGATCTCCTCAAATCCATTATCCAAAATTTTAATGATAAAAGTATTTGATAAGCAATCAAACAAATACTTTGATTACTTATCAATAGTTTTAATTCAATTCAAAAACAATAAAAAATATCCTTGATATTTTCATTCTCAAATTATTAAGGGACGATTTTTAGAGGAATATATATCACCAAAAAAATCCATAAAAATATATATTACTGCATCTGTAATTTTAATCCTCTTCATAGAAGAGTGCTTTTTTTTTTAGTTTTTCTCTAGGGTCTGGTCTCTCTTTCTATCCTCATCTCTGAGTTCTGGCGCTTCAGTTACGCGCACGGACTGTGTCAGGGAAACGGCGAGGCCGAGAGAGGCGTCACCAACAAAGAGCGCGCCGGTGTTCAGATCTGAATCCTTTGTTCTTTTCTGCTCCTTGCCGCAATGGCCGTGCAAGGCGAGGAGGCGAAGAGGTACATCACAGCGGAAGAGCTCCGGAATCACAATGCCGCTTCCGATCTCTGGATCTCCATCCAGGGCAAGGTGTACGACGTCACCTCCTGGGTCAAGGACCACCCCGGCGGCGACCTCCCCCTCCTCAGCCTCGCTGGCCAGGACGCCACCGATGCCTTCGTCGCCTACCACCCCGCCTCCGCCTGGGCCCACCTTGGCCGCTTCTTCGTCGGCCATCTCGCTGACTACCGCGTCTCCGCCGCCTCCAGCGACTACCGCCGCCTCGTCGCCGAGTTCTCCAAGTCTGGACTCTTCGACCAAAAGGGCCTCGTCGCCCCGCTCACCATCTGCTCCATTCTCCTCCTACTCGTCGCCGCCGTCTCCGGCGTCCTCCTCTCGGAGGGTGCTCTCGTCCATGCCCTCTGCGGCGGCATGATGGGCTTCCTCTGGATCCAGTCGGGCTGGATCGGGCACGACTCGGGACACTACCGGATCGTCGGGCATCCGCGCCTCAACCGGCTGGCCCAGATCGTCGCTGGGAATTGCCTCGCCGGCGTCAGCATCGCGTGGTGGAAGCGGAACCACAATGCCCACCACATAGCCTGCAACAGCCTCGACTTCGACCCGGACCTCCAGCACATGCCCTTCTTCGCGGTGTCATCGAAGCTCTTCGCCTCGATGAAATCCTATTTCTACGAGAGGAAGATGAACTTCGACGCCGTCGCGAGGTTCCTCGTCAGCTACCAGCATTGGACGTTCTACCCCGTGATGTGCTTCGCGAGGATCAACCTGTTCGCCCAATCCATTTTGCTTCTGCTCTCAGCGAAGAAGGTGCACAATAGATGGCAGGAGATCGTCGGGGTTGCCGTCTTCTGGATCTGGTACCCTTTGCTCGTCTCCTGTTTGCCGAATTGGGGAGAAAGGGTTACGTTCGTCGTCATCAGCTTCGCGGTCACCGGGATTCAGCACGTCCAGTTCTGCTTGAACCACTTCTCTTCGAGCGTTTACGTCGGGCCGCCTCAGGGGAATAACTGGTTCGAGAAGCAGACCATGGGGACCCTTGACATCTCTTGCTCCCCGTGGATGGATTGGTTCCATGGCGGGTTGCAGTTCCAGGTGGCGCACCATCTGTTCCCCCGATTGCCGCGGTGCCATCTCAGAAAGGTCTCTCCTTTCGTGAGGGAGCTCTGCAAGAAGCATAAGCTGCCCTACAACATCGCCTCGTTCTGGGAGGCCAATGCGATGACCATTCGGACTCTGAGAGCTGCTGCATTGCGAGCTCGGGACTTTGCGAACCCAGTTCCGAAAAATTTGGTGTGGGAGGCTGTCAACACCCATGGCTGAAAGCTTTACCAGTTCTGGACTCCCTCTGCTACGGTTCCTAATATGGGCATCAACCTTCATGACTGATGGTATGTGCTCGTTGCTGGCAGTTGAGGTCTAAATCTTGCAATTTTCTCTTGCATATTAGTGTTGCTTGTGTTCTTTCCTTTAGTTATGGCACTGCAACTCCTTTGTTCTAGTAAAAAGAAGTTTTGGCTATGATGAATGGCCAGTAACATGTCCGCTTAGGAAGAACTAGCATAGTTCTGCAAGGGGACTGGTGATTTCACGAGGCATTATGAGCAAGCATTTTGCTTTGTCATAATTCTTCCTAGTTGATGTTTTTTTTCTACCTGTTTGGTTGTTATATATATTTTTCTTGCTCTAGATAATGAATGCCATTAGTGTTCCTCTCCTTGCAGAGTTGTTCCCTGTCTCAATCCATGCATGCCTTCTTTTGATGAAATGCCATAACCAGGTTTCCTCCACCCCAAGCCTTCTGCATTCCAACAAACATCTAAGAGAGGAAAGCAGCTTGCTGTCACCTTTGAGGCAGCCGGTGGTTTTCTTTCTCTTTTGTACAAGCATGACATATTATATCTGATTTCTGTCTGTCATGAGTTCCTTGTGAAGAATCTGATTTCTTTTGTATCATCACAGAGTTTCACATCTCCTAAACTAGTCTATCAGCTCCTCAGTACAGTCACAGTGGAATCAATTTCTATTTTCCTCAGCAATCAATCCATTGATCTATTAAATTTTGCTGTCTCAAAATCAGTCTTTGCTGAATCACATAGGCACTGCTCTGAATTTTCAACTGGCAATCTTTCATCAGACACATTAGATTTTTCATGTTATTGATCTCTGTGGCTAGATCAAGACAATATCACATCTGAGTCTGTGGGTTGCTTCAGAAACCACTGATGGAGCTTGGTCCACATCTTAAAAGAGTTTTTTTTTTTTGTCAATCATGTTGTCAGATCTTGATCTTTCCCCCCCAACATCTCCTATTCATGTATTTGAAATATCCAACTAACCACTTGCTTTACAACATTGGCTAGAGATGATTTTAGAACCCAGAGTAATAGTTTTCTTGCTTACTTTTGATTAAATTATGCCATTAACTTGAAGTTGGACATTTAGACCCATGGTTTCATCATGGATATATATATATATATATATATATATATATATATATATATATATAGTTCATGATTGTTTTTTCTTCATAATATTAAGTATTTCTGAGGAAATAAACCTGTATTGTACTTTTCCTCATCGACCAGTGCAGATTTAGCCATGTAACATTCAGCTGACTGCCTATATTGATTACAGAATACCAGAAAGAAAAATATTTGAGATGCAAGCATTTCTGTGACTATTCTTAATAGTATTATTATGGGGGACAAAAAAACTAGGAAATTAGGTCAAGGAGGTGCTTCTTCTGCATGTAAACCTCCTCCATTTTGCATGTTAGTAATAGCATTTGGGGCTTTATGTGGGCCAAGCTGCTCTGATGGATGGTTTAAGCATGAGTAACAAAAAAGCAATTGCCGTCAGTATCAGTAAAGGCTGATAGATTGGTAATTTTTTCTGCGTGTATAAGTTGAAGAAGAAAAAAAAAATACTTCTTGACGAATATAATCGATTAAGAAAGTTTAATTCAAAGGGTTGTAAGAATTGAATTAATTAATAAGATTAATAATGAAACAAAAGGGTTGTAATACCGCGGCCTTTATTGGATACGGCGGATGGTATGCATGAAATGGTACAAAGCACTTTATTCGATAGTGTTTTTTAGATTTTTTTTCTCTTTGCAAAGCTCGACACATGATGGTGTGTTGACATCACTATGGAGTTTAAAATATTGATACGAACATTGTAATGAAGCAAAAAAAAAAAAAAAAAAAAAGGTTGACATGCTTCTTCGTAAGGAAGATGGTTGTTTGGGGGGTGCTGCTGCTATATCATTCATTGCTCCTTTTTCTTCCGAGTAATGTGAAAGCACATACATCCCTGGAAGAAGACATGAGCTGCCCGAGTCACAGACTCGTAATGGTTACCAAGCAAATGTAACAACTGGTGGCATGAAACCAGACACGTTGATGAGTGTGCTTTACAGGTGGGGCCGCGATTGACATGACAACACGCATCATGTTATCGATCTATCAACATGGGTGGGTCAGCGATAACCCATCTTTTTTTTTTTTTTTTTTTTTGACTCTACTGCACGCGATGCTACGGTTAGGGGATGGATGGATGGATGCAGGTCAAACTTAATGAGCTAAGGAGCTTATTTGTACACTTGCAAAATATAAGCTTGCTTGCCAGCAGAGGTCGCGAGTAAGTTCTTAAATTATTTAGTGAACTTCTCACAACATATAATGAAGCTTTAAAAAAATAATAATAAATTAATCAGTTTTAATGTGTATGTTTTTATCTTCTAGTGTTATGCGCATGATATACTTGTTTTGAAACATAATTGACTCGACAATTCCATCTTTATGATTTCATCATCCTCACTGTGATGCATAAACCACAAGCGTATCTCAAATAAAGTAGTACACCGCTTTCTATTAGCTTCGAGGCTGTAGTGTTCGATCAACATTCAAACATCTCAGCCACAGAAAGTGTTAACACGATCTCTCTTCAGCAGAATGACTACAGACAAGAAATAACAGTAAACAATCAAGTAACACTGGGAATTCATGTTTTCAATAGAATGGGAGTAGAGAGAGGATGCAACATTATTAATAACCAATAAAAGAACATCATCATTAGGCATGAATCTCACAAATAAAACATCTGTTTTCGGTGGAATGATTACCTCAAAACATAATATCACACACAAATTGGTTGATCTGCGTATCATGCTGAGCAGTGCAATTTGCGATCTAATAAAAAAGCCACCAAAGAAGATAGGTGATTCGGTCATATGATCATGATATCAAGGCAGCATAACTCTCTAAGGTATGACACTTATAGCATCAGAAAAGTTGCAAGACATGCTTAAAGCCACATACCTGCTAGTTTATAGGCGACCAGGCACCGCAAAAAGATAACGGCGTGTAAACTAAACAAGAACATTTATATCAGACAAAAAAAGATAAGAAATAAATCATTATGCAATCTATCAAATATACACCAAAACAGGAATTTCTTAAACAGCAATCAGTTCCCAATACTAAACATGTATAGGCAAGTTTACAGTCTTAAGATAAACGACAAAAAAAAAAAAAAAAAAACACCATCGGACAATACTATAATTCAGCCCACCTGAATCCCATTTGTGTAGGCCAGAGAAGTCGTGGGTAACAAACACGATCTAGCAAATACATGTGGTAAATCAGACACATTGTTGGACAATTGGAACTAGCAAACTCGCGCGCGCGCACACACACACACACACACACAATGGAAAATACATATACCATGTTAGAAAGCACACGCATGATAGTTAAGAAAGGCACATCCAGCCATTGCACACACTACTGCATCGTATTATAGGAAGAACCCTGCTCAATAATACCAGCATACCCTGATTTATGCATTGTTCCCCGTGCCTGAACCGGTGGCAAGCATCGTCATTAGACTCCCTCCATGAACCCTCCCTTCTGGAAGCGAAACCAACCCACAGTGAGTAACCCGAGGATGTGCTTTCGTATCAGATCCACTCCAGCCTGACATGCCCTTCCCTCCGATACCAACCTCTTTCATCTTCTCAGACTTAATTGATGTTGGAAACAAGGTCGTGGATATTGCAAGGGTACCCCCACCACGAACACAGTGATCTTGCACTAAGCCATTATGTGCAGCACAAAGACCAGCTTTGGTCCTGGCGAACCTCCCACAAGGTGGATCGCCTGTGCCAATCTTTGACCCCACTTGGCCCCAGCCACACCGTTTGCCTCCGCCATGTGCCTTGCAAAAATCGGTACTCCCTTGAGCACTTTTCCCACAACCAACAGATTTGCATCGTTTGCCCCCACCATGGCGCACACAGTAATTAGTCCGACCTCTAGCACTCTTAGTGCACCCAGGAACAGCACACCTCTTCCCACCACCATGTGCTACACAGAATAAGGTCCCACCATGCACGCTCTTTGGGCAAACACCTCCCCCCTGAAACAAGCAGCGCTTCCCTCCTCCGTGACCCTTGCAGTAAGGAGTGCTCCCTTCAGCTCCCTTGGTGCACCCCGAAAATGTACATCTTTTCCCCCCACCATGTGCCTTGCAGAACATTGTGCAACCCTGTGCACCCTTTGAGCATGCTGGAAATTGACAGCGCCGTCCACCACCATGAGAGATACAAAGTCCAGAATGACCTTCTGCACTTTTTGTGCAATTCTCTCTCCGGCACCTCTTGCCACCTCCATGCTTGATGCATAAACCTGATTTACCTCTTGCAGCACGACCGCAACCTTCATGGCTGCAACGTTTGCCACCACCGTGGGCAATGCAGTAATCAGTGCGCCCTTCTGCACTCTTTGTGCATCCAAGATGTTCACACCGACGACCGCCTCCATGCGCTTTGCAAAAGATCGTCCTTCCTTCAGCACCCTTTTGACATCCAGGTTTCTGGCACCTCCTTCCCCCACCATGGGCTATGCATAGACCAGAAGCACCTCTTGCTCTTTTTACACAACCTTGGAACTGACAGTTTTTTATGCTACTATTGTGGTGCCGTGAATGCGTAACTCCGGAAGTGCAGACAACTGGGCTTTTCACTGTTTGTAGCACTGTTGGTGGGTGGTCTGGCACAACAACTGGATCTGCTTTTACACAAATTTTCTTATTTGAAGCAAAACTACTACTTGTCTCTGAATCGTTCAAATGAGTTGGCATACCGCTACTGAATATCCACCAAGATGATACAATCCCTTCATCATCATTGGTCAGCACTGAATTCACCATTACTGAGGTCTCCACACTACTCTGATGTTCATCCAGGACAGGCCTGATACTAGTCATAACTGATTCAAATGACCCAACTGATAGACCTAATTGGAGGTCTAATGTATTTCCAGTATGAGAATCATTGGCAGTAGCAACTAAGGACTTGGAAGGATTCGATATTTTTGCATTTTCAGGATAAAACCGAATGTTCAATCCTAAATCAACGGATCCCTCATCATTTTCTTTTGCTGAAGATGTGCAATGAATTATTGAACTCATCTTGCTAACATATGAAGAATTCAGAGACTGACCTAAACCCAGAGCAAGCAAGGACTGACCTGAACACTCAACATCATTCATATCACCCCACACCCCTTTTGTCCCCTTTGTTTTGGAGTTATTAAGGGTGGAAGAACTAGGAGAATTAATTCGTAACATGGCATCACTTTTATCTTCTCTTGATTGGACTCTGTCAAAGAAATCATCAGTGCTCAAAGAGGACAGATTTGCAGTAGAGGCCAGATTCACTGGGCAGTTATCCATTATTTGTCAAAAGCCCTCTTAGAACCACCAAATCTAATTGGAAAAGAACCAGTTAGCCTGACTTCCAGAACTTTAATGGTAACAATGTAAATTAAATACTAGAATGAAACCTTGCAACCCCCACTGACAAATCCTGATGTATCACAACGGTCCATTTTGGAAAACTCGAGAGATAATCGAATTAGATGTAGCTGGAGTTAGGGGTCAAATGAACAATCATTAGTAGCCAACCATGTCGTCTAACAAAATGTATTGCCCAAGAATTCCTGCAGCAGAAGAAACACCGAAGAGAAAATTAGCAGCATTTAAGAAATCAGAATTTAGAATTAATCTTTCTGAATTCCTATCCAGAACTTTGAAGAACAGAGTAGCATGCGTGATGCCGCTAAAAGATACAGGCACATTTTGCCAACAGAGCAAGAAAGGGCACCATGGGTTATCATAAATACCCAAAGATCTTCAAAGAAGCAAGGACATCCAAAGTTGAACTATCTAAAACCATTAGCACTGATGCTGCTACCAAAAGACAGACACGTTTTGCCAACTATGCAAGAAAAGGAGACATGCATTATTATAAACGTCCAAAGTACTTTGACAAGCAATCTAAACTATTAAACTACCACACATCCATCATATACTCTAAATAGATTACTGTTTGACAGAACATGTACTTACAAGCAACCAAGAAGTTTTAAACAAAACGAAATTACATTATACAAGAAGCTTATGCAACATATATTGGCCATCAGTGATATCGGCCAGCAGTGATACCGATGCTATTAGAAAAGACACCTAACTAAAAAAATTTATTTGGATCATTTCTTTGAATAGTGTAATTTTACAGGAAAATAAAAAGAACAAAGTAATGTAATATACTTGACATCAGTAACTTTTGTCAACCATCATAGTTCCGTCTATATATGACTGATGTCAAAACTCTGCGATGTTCTATTTAGCAATGATTAAAAAAGCGCTAAGGCGCCAGGGTCCCAAAATGCCCGAGGCACCAAGCGCTCGCCTAGGTGCTCGCCCGAGCAAAGCGAGGCGCCAAAATATTTAAAAATATATAATATAATTAATAAATATAATTATTTAAATAAAAATGTCATATTTAATAAATATACTATTTAATACTTAAAAATACTGTTAACAGTATACTGTTTACTGTTAACTATACTGTAATATGGATAATATACTATATATGTAATAAATATTAACAAGTATACTACTATATTGTTAATATTTAATATATATTACACTGTTAACAGTATATTAACAGTATACTGTTGACAGTTTATACTATTAATATTTAATATATATTATAAAGTATACTATATATAGTATACTGTTAATATGTGTTAACAGTATACTATTATACTGTTAACAGTATAAGATACTATTAATAATTAGTTATAATAATTATTCAACTTAACAGTATACTGTTAATTGTTAACAGTATACTGTTAACAGTAGAATCGAGATGAGCTAACCTGACCGCGAGAGGAGTAGCAGCGACGGCGACAAGCGGCAGCAGTGACGACGGCGAAGAGAAACGGCAGCAGAAATGGTGTCAGCGACGTAATCCAAGCGACTAAAGCAGGCTCTCGGGCACTCGGGTGAGAGCAGTGATGGCGGCGAAGACAGCAGCAACGAGGCGGCAGCGGCGGTGGCAGTAAATACGGCAGCGACGATCGGGATTAGGGTTTGAGTTAACAGCAAATATATAGCTGCGTTAGTTGGTCCGATTGAACCAACTAACGCGACAGACCGAACCAGAGCTAAAAGCCTGGTTCGGCCGATTGGATTAAACCGGGCGCTCGCCCGAATCGCCCGTCGCCTGGGTGACGATTGAGGCGCTCGGGCCTCGCCTCGCCTCGCCCGGGCGCTTAGGCGAGCGCCCGAGCGCTTATTTAATTCACTGCTGTTTAGATAGTTTCAGGTCTCCCAAACTTTATAAGAACACCTACTTGCATATCATGTAAAACGATGGCCTCATGCATTTTTTTTTTCAAAAATATGGATCAAACTAAATAACTAAAGTGCTCATAACAGATACCCAGCACTTAGTTTAATTAGCATAAGTTCAACTTACACGGTTTCTAGTTATATCATATTCATGCGATCAAGTTGAATAAATTTAACTGATAAATTTGCAATAAAATATGATTGCCAGAAAAAGTACATTAAGTTTATAAAAGATGCTAGAAAAGTGGATATTCAAATTAATAGAGGGCCATAACAGTAAAAAAAACACCATGGACACATATAAAGAGCCACATTTATTTGAAAAAAAGATATAATAGAGTATTAGCAACTGCAGGTAAATGAAAAATTGCAAAGTATCATTGAACTTGAAATTAGAAGGAATGTTACCAACAATTCTTACGGTGTTAGCTTATTTTACAAGACAGCAGAATGATATTCTTGAAAATTAGATCATCAAGCAGAATAACTTAGTATGCTTAAAACCATATGATGTATAGCTTTTCATGTTATTACTAGAATCATCATGAAACTCAAATTGCTCAATTACATGCTTTCCATTTTAAAAGGAAACAGAAATTCTATCTCGGAAGTCATCAAATTGCATCTGCAAATTTTGAGACAATTACAAAAAACAATAGAGAGACAGAGAGAGATATAAACTCCTATAACCTAGCACCAACTGAAGAAACAAGGCAAAGACACAGGACAGTCAAGCCAACACAAATATGATCAGCAAATCGCTGTGAGGAATATAATCCCGATCCCGTTATGCAGATTGTATATATTAATTAAAAAAAAAAACCAAAAATGAATGCATGATCAGATTAGTCGTGAACAAAAAAACTACAAATACAAGCAAGTAACTTACTATCGTGCAACTAATCAGATTAAGGATGTTATCAATACCTCATGGAAGATGCAGTGCTTTAAGAAAAGCACTGGTACTAACTATCACAAATCTATGAGGAAAGTATGCAGAAACACGTTTAATCTACTCATCTCATGCAACAGAACTGACAGCAAAGCAGTTGATAGATCACCAGATGTTTGAAGCGTTAATTGACGGAACTTACCACGTGCCAAGAAATCGTCAAGTTACGCAATGCCTTTTACATAGTATCTATTACCACTTGACTCCGTCTTTAACTGCTTCACTACTTTACCCTTGTTGATGGGCACCGATGGGATCAAACGCAGTATAAATTATACACCCAAACTCACAAGAGAAACGACAGCTACCTCACAGAATCAGTTGGGAGAAAAGAAGATTGGAAAATTCCGATCACCTTTCGTCCACAATCCACCATGAGACGAGCATTAAAACGATCATGAAACACCAAGAAAAGAAGAGATGGAAGAAGGGAAGGACCAAATCTAAAAGTAACTCCAAGGAAGCTACAGAGAATAATACTTGGACAGAGCAAAAGAAAGAGGACATAAAATCGGACAGCAAAATAAGCTTTCAAGAGGAACGAGAAGCCGCAATATATCTCCTCGTTAGCCGATTCGACGGCATTAACACTCCACGAAAACGATCCAATCAAAGACAAGAATGAGGCAACACTCGCCTTGGCGTGAGAAGGGCAGGCGGCCAAGGACGGGAGGATCCGACGAGGGTTAGGGTTGTTGATGTGGGGATAGGGAAGGAAGAGCCGAGGCGGAAGGCAACAAAGCCAGCGAGAGCGAGGTGGGGGGGGGGGGGGGAAAAGAAAATAAAATAAAATAAAATAAATTGTACGATAATTAAGAGGAGACATATATAAGAGAGGACGGTGGCGCATGCACGTTAGCCCATCCGGCGCACGGTAGGCCGAGAAGTGGGGCCGGCGTCGGTCGGTCGGCCGCAGGGAGGGCGCCGCCTCGACACGTCACCGCGTCGCGCGAGATTCCACGCAGGCAGCGGCTCGCCACCGTCCGTGGTGCGCCGCCGTGGGCCCCACCATTTCTTTATTCAGCTACAGAGAAATGCTATTTTTTTCCCCCATTAATAAAAGAGGCGGAAAAATAAATCTAACGACAACACTTTGCCGCAGGTGTTGGCATTCAATCTTGATTTAGATCGGCACTTTTTAATCAATCAACCCTCGAATTAAAGATGAATTATTATCGTATCTAATTGCTCGAAGAATAATATAACTTAACCTTAAAAAATTAGGTGTTTAATAAGCTCAGCTGAGGTCATGGATTACGTATCTTTCTTATCGATGTCTGACCTAAGAAAGCCACATGCCGTTTTATCATCAGATATAATAATAATAATGTCACGCCTATTATTCTCATTTACTTGGTTAGCTAACAATCTTGAAATATAATATTCGTCATCAGACTTCCACGAGTCTCCACTTCTTCTTCCACCCCCCTCCTTTTTTTTTTATTCACAATTTTTTCACGAATTATGATCTCCTCAGGGATCTTATGATCATTATCTAAAGAAGATATCAGTGAAACCTCGTCATTAGATCAGTGTACAAGTAATGTATCAGATGCAGGAGAAGACAAGAACTTTTAGGAGACGTAAAGAAGTTGGCATATGAACAGCAGCATCTCGGGATCAAAGGCAAACGCAACTTGCTCGAGGTGGCAGGCGGCGTCCCTTCCAAAAAGGCAAAGGCCAACTCTCCCCACCCCAATCGCCACATAACTCTTCTGCAGATGCAGTGAGCGAGTCCACCAACAAGATTTGTTGTGATGGAGATGGGCATCGCAATCCAAGGCTGCAGTCTCCCTCTCCACGTTTCCTTCTTTCCGCTATCGGCACTTGGCAACTTGAAAAAGCAACAGATAGGTAGTAGATGATCAGCACAGCCACAGCAGCAGCAGCAGCAGCAGCAGCATTTGGCAGTAAAGATAACAAGCAGTAAAAAGATCAGCTGAATCAACAGATGCCACAGTGGGTTGCCAGGATCAAACTATTAGGGTTTCTGTGAGGGGCTAGAGAAAGCTTCAGCAGACAGCAGGATGATGGCTGAGTGGAATATCACAACATAAACGTGAGATGTTACTTAATTATCTTTCGTCTCCTCTGTATTCCCTGGTACTACACTATACCACTGCAATTAATCTTTACAGCAAGTGGAAGCAGTGGGTGGTGGAAGATGAACATGATGAGCATATGCCCTTGTCCCTTTTTCGCTTTCTCCTGGGTCTTTTCCTTGTGGCCACAAGTCAAAAAGAGAACGAAGAGTTGGAGGAAGAACAACCGGGCAAGTGTCAAGCTCCAAAGCCACACTATCAACAACAACAACATCTCTTGTAAGAACGAGATGAGACTTGCCATGCATGCATGACGCATGGGCTCCTCGACACACACTGAAACATCACTGGCGTGAGGTCAAGTCCTCTTCATCGACAATTGGCTCATGCAAATAGATATTTTCATTGATATTTCGTGTCAAAGCGCATCAGATTCGGAGGGAATTTATGCTGTCCATATGTCGGGGAGTCAGCAAATGAATCGTAGCCACCAATGCAGTCAGCAATATCTTCCTCGTATCCAACACTTCCAAAAGACTCGTCCTTCCATCTTCTTTCTCATCTCTGTTGATGAGAAGCCATCACCGGAACGTTCGATTCGCCTTTCTCCGTCTCTCGCATGCCATTTGGATGCTTTTGGTCGGTGAACACGACCTTTCCAACCAACATGGATGTTGACATGCTGTCTTGATTACAATTTCTCATGCATTTCTTTCAAATGAATCAGTCTCATATGATACTAATTTTTGTTTTACTCGATCGATGTCAATTGGCGAGTTCAATCGAAGTTGGCTGAGCAAAATAATGAGTCGTCTAGGTTTGAACAATCGTCGTGAATGGATCATGCAACAAATCAAGCACTAGGCTTGCTGCTTTGAAGCCCACACACAATATACGTAGCTTGCTGTCAGCCCAGTGTGACGGCACATTCATTGTAAATGATAGAAGTAAGAGTTATATTATTCCCCATGAGATTGTCATTATTAACTTATATGTCGATCCATTATGATAATGAGGAGTGGTGTTTTTTTTTTGTTCTTTGGTGTAGATGTGTTGAAAAGGGGAGTGTTCTCTATTTTGAGACGACTGCTGTCGGAGCTCCTTGAGCGATAGAAAAACTTGGTTGAAGAATATTAAGATGTTCTTGGGTTTTGATTCCTTTTTTATGTCTCATGTATATAAAGAAGGGAATGAGACTATTAATTAGCTACCAACAACATATGATAGAATGGATAGAGAGGAGAGTGGCCCTCTCAAGCGATCAGTTTTGACCGCTCTGTTCTTCTTATACTTATATAGTTTAATTAATACAATATTATTTTTTGGAGAAAGTAACTATATGTTGATGCATTCACGACTATAATTGTTGGCTAGATGGACCTTATATAATATGATAACATTAACACTTATCCAATTAAAATTTTATTATCACGAGCTTAGTAAAAGATTTGTCTAAGTCATACATCAAATTTGCTCAAAGGGTTAGTCTCCCCATAGCCTGTAAAGATCTGGGAAAAAAACTAAGTTAGCGACGAGAATGTACTATCGTTGCTATTTCGCTTAAGCACAAACTTAGGATTGCATAAGCATCATCGAATAAAATACTTTATTGATATGCTTTTAGCATGCATAGTTTCATTTTCTTAAAGTAAAACAAAAATTATTGCTTTAAAACTATGGAATAAACTGAGCTGCTAAGGATAAAAATAAATATATGAAGATGTGTGTTACATTACGTGGTCCGATTAAAATATATTATGGCTATGATTAGATTTGATTATGATTATTGACCAATAGAAAGGAAGCTCAATTAATATATGATTCGTTGGGAAACATTCTTGATGGGAAAAATTTTCTTAATTATTTATCCTAGACTTGCTCTCGCATAAAAGATATAATAAGAAGGAATGATTATGAGAATGATAAAAATAATAGAAGATATGATTAAGTTAGGATTTAGATATGATTTCTTCAACTGAATAAGAAAATCACGTAAGTTAGTTGAGGAAAACCCTCCTATCTTCACCTCACCTGTATAAATTGATGATGAATCAATAAACTCAATGGATATTTTCATTACTTCTTCCTATTTCAATATGGTATCAGAGCCTCTCTCTCTATAAGAGAGATTACTTTTCTTTTTTATTCACTGTCAAATAACAGCTTTTATCACCGTTTGTCCGTGGACAACCTCACTGCTAAACCGCAGATACCCAGGAGTCATCCACTGTCACCCTCCTAGACATCTTTTGCTCCGAAGGTAACTCTCTCATCATCGGTGCAGATCTCCCTCTCCAGCAAGAGACAGGCGTCGCTCATGATATTATCGATGACGCCCACTCTTCTTCTCTACCGATGGTAGCCCTCTAAGGTCTAGCGACCCGGGCGACCATCCTCTTAGCTATCTCCACCTTGCTGTCGCTACTTCCCATCGTTGCCATCATCCTCTACTCCTCTTCCCAAATCAGCAAACCAAGAGACCTAGAATTCCTTAAGACCAAGGAATCCCATTGAAAAGCCTTTGGAGACAGTCATCTTGTGGTCCATTTCCCTGATCTACCGACCACCTGCTCTTCCCCTTTCATATTGCGGGGGGCCGTTGGTGTAGTTGTTGTTGACTCCACCAGCAGTCTTCGTGGGGGTCGTCTTCCACTAGATATGTTGCTCCTCCTTCACCTACAGGACATCCTCAGGCATCGCCCTTCTCCACTCATGGCAACCTTGTGTCGTCGACTGCAATACTCGAGCAATAGAGGCGGCACGCCCCACCTCTCTGCTCGATCGTGATATGATCTAATCTTCGGCCAATCGCTCCTTCCCCTCCTAGCAGCGCCCTCCTGCTGCTGTCGCAGTCGCTTCTAGCCGGCTGCCTGACCGCTGACTCTTCTTTCTTCCCTGCCGCTGCATTCTCTGCTTCCTGCGACATTTTCTTCTAGCAGCTGCCCGTCACTCCCAACTGAGTCCTCCACTGCAATAGCCACTCCCAGTTGTTGCCATCTCCCTATTTGTTGTCATAACCACTCTCTACCAATGCCCACCCTTTTCCATAATAGTCTGATCTAATTGGATTTTCGAACTTGGCTTCAACAGAATCGTTTGCTCTTTCTCAACCATGCTAACATCATCGTCAAAGTCAACCGCCATCAGATCCTTACCACAGTTGACAACACAACAGTTTCCTTCTCAGCTAGGCTCACATCACCATCGAAGTCAATCGTCATCATGTCTTTATCGCGGTTGACACCACAACGGCTTCCTTCATTTAGATTCATTGTCATCGATTCAAGATCGGTGTCCTTAGTTCAAGATTGTCATCCTTACAGGAGCTCAATCTTGAGGGGGCATGATAGAATATAAGATTAAGTTAGGATTCAGACATGATTTCTCCAACTGAATGAGAAAATCATGTAAGTTAGTTGAGAAAAACTCTTCTATCTTTGCTTATATAAATTGATGATAATTAATGAACTCAATGGGCATTTTCATTACTTCTTCCTATTTCAACAAAAAATATTTGATATAGTTAAAAGATTACAAATCTTTTCGCCATCTCTCTTAGTCACATGAGAGAGTATAGTTCCTCTCTCATGTTCTTGTGTTCTTGAAACCATCGATCGATCCTATGAAAGGATAGGAAGAGAGGAGAATGTGAGTCTAGTTCTCTTTGCCGATTGACATAATCACATATCTTGGATCCCACGATGGTACGCTCACAGATCAAATGAAGGTTTTTCTGAATAGTAGCATCAAAAGGTATACATCGTAATAATATTTTAGATCTATTATTATTTGATTCTAGATTATGATATAAAAGTTTTTTTTGACGTAACAAATATAATATTATGAATTTTATGCTAACAATGTGATCTATCAAAGTTTGTAAGCATGTGTCTTACAAAAATTACTAAATCTGGGTAAGTGCTTGATTTCACTTACATGAAAGATAAAGAGTGATTCCTCCCTTAATGTTAAGAACCTCCAAAGAGCTCCCTTGGTGAGAACCTCCAAAGAGCTAGTGTTGAGCTCGGTAGAAGAGAGCTATAGGATTAAGCTACTTTCATAGCTTCACGTTGCTTAAGAACTCGTGTGCAGGACCATATGATATGTATAGATTTGGTGGAGAAAGCAAAACCAGGAAGATGCAAGCTAAAGATCAAAAAAATTTGGATTAAGATTCATTTTAGCCCATGTAGTCTTAATCATGGACCACTTAAATCTTTATGATTTATTAGTGTCTAAAATAATCCTTATACATTAAAAAAATATAACATATAAGCTCATCCCACCAAGTTTTAGTTAACAAATGTTAGAGTCTAATTACGTGGTATGTTGACTCTTAATAAACTATTAATATAATAACAAGTATAATTTAAATTTTAAAAAATTTATTTGTCATTATGATTTTGGTCATAGACCATCCATGTCTAAAATAGTCTATATATCTTTAAAAATATAGCATATAAGCTCCTCCCATTAAGTATGAGTTGATAAATATTAGAATATACTTACGTGATATGATAACTCATAATAAATATTAATTTAATGACATGTGTAATTTATTTTTTTTAAAAATATATCTTGTCGAGAAAGAGGAAAAAAGGAAGCGACGAAGGCTGTAGCGATAGATGAATACGGAGAAGTAGACGCAAGAGAGGCCGAAGGTGGAGGTGAAGGAGAGCTAAACCATCACGTTGAAGGCACGATGGATGGGGGCATATGAGAGGATGAAGTTAGAGGCGGTGGAGATAAAAATGCCTAGAACAACGTCATCTTCCATCAAGTAGGCTTGAAGAAGGCGGACACATCATCTTCCCTCATTAATTTCGCTCATCGCGTGATGTAAGCTAAAAATCAAAGGACTTTACATGAACAAAGGTGATTAATATATTTCATCCATATGATAGAGGCGATTGATCTCATAACTGCTCATGTGGGGATACTAAGGATATAGTACTGGTACTCATTGGAGAATAGATTCACTGATTGATCTGCTTACGAAATGTTAGATGGTTAATGATACTTAAAGTCAGATAGTGATTTCATAGTCCTAGTTGTGTATCTAAACCTTAGACTTGAGATACCAAGGATGTCTTATTTGAGTACTCCTTTCTTTGAATGTGGACTCACAAGTCTGAAAGTTTTAAATCTGGTACAACTGGTTATCAGGATTGATAGCCAACATTATAAAGACAATTGAGTGTCAATAAAGGATCATCCACTCTCGGTATCACAAGAGGAATATCACCTATGTACTTATGCAAAACACTAGCCAGGGTCATTCGAATTGAGAAGAAGAAATTCTCAAGGAGAATCCAATTAGGACGATACTCGGATGGATTTCATATGAGGCTTGATAGTACCATGTCCGATATACGACCTCTAGAATATTAGATGAACGAGGGACTATAGATATATGGACAGATATATCAAATAAATTAGATCCCCCTGTACCATCTGGAGACTATGGCGTAATGGCCTAGTACATCTGTAGTCGTTGAGTTGAGTGATTGTCATAAGTAGTTCACTGAGTAAGAAGGAGTTCTGATAGGTGCAACTCATGACTAGATCTGTATTGGGCCTAGAGGGTCACACACATATGGAGGATGTTGAGCCAAGTAGAGGTTCATATATGAGATATAAGACCCTGTATTACTGGATCCTATGGATGAGATTCGATAAAAGTTAATAAGAAATTATTGGGTAGTAATTATATGAAGATCTAGTACCCAATAATAAATTATTGGGTAGAAATCCAATAACCCAAGAGACTTGAGTAATTAGATAGAGATCTAGTACCCAATATAACATCATCCATTAGGGTTAAGTTGACATGGACCTCTATAAATAGGAAGAGACTACAGGGTTCATGAGTTAGAGATATTTTAGTCACCTTCTCCTATTGTCCTCCCCCCCTCTCCTCCTCAGCTAGCACCCCTTATTTGGGGCATGTGGACAACAAGAAGGGTCAATAGTTTCTTGGAAAAAGTGCAGCCTTTTGGTGTGCATAAAGAGGAAGATCACACTATGATTTGAGGAGTGTCATCGCACCATCTACCGTATGGATTACCTTTAGAAAAGATGACATCTGACTTCTTTTATCTTTTCCTTTAAATATGAGATTTTAGGAATATACGATCTTCATAGGTAAAATATCTAACACATGATGCACAAATTTTTCGTACACTAACCATCGCACGACGACATAATAAATGTGAGAGACCCTTTTTGTTTTTATTTTCCGTTGTGCATGTGATACTCCTATCAGGTTTTCCAACACTTGAGACTTGAATAGAGTTTTTATCTTGATACTCCAAAATTCATAGCATTTGCACGAGAAGATGTGAATAAAGTGTTGATACATATAATTACTATTCAAAGATATAATACATAGTTCAAATTGAAATACAACTCTAATATCATAAATGTTGGGGATGGAGTAACAAAAAAATGATAAAAATAAAATACTACAATGCAATTAAACAAGAATGCTTCTAATTAAGAAAACGACATGGTAATAAATAGGAGGTAATATAATATTTATAAGATATTATTCAAGTGTACATATTATTCACATTGCTTCATGAATTATGATAATATTTATAGGACCTAATAGTAACTAACTCATCTCATCATTTCGCCCGTAATTGAACACGTGTAGCCACTATCCTACACCTCTTAAATCATGGTCCACTACTTAGACATGTCCATAACTACCTAGAATATTCTTATAATTATCTATAACATGATAACTATATAGATAATTATCATAAACCAATGGTCAATATGGATGAGCACCTCCTCATCCAAGAGTTAGTCAAAGTCTTCGTCGCCTGTGCATCGACCATATGGTGGAAGACCAAATAAATGGAGCCGTGAATGGCGCGGCGGAAACCGAGCGCGAAGCAGACTCGAAGAAGTCTGCTCGTGGCGGAGCCCGTGATAGAAATATAATATAATAGATTGTAAGATTTTATATACGTCGAGGATACGTTTCTTCTGATGCTTAACCTCAAAGAAAGATGGAAATCGCTGATTACAGATAAACACAACAGCAATAAATATATATATATATATATATATATATGAAGCAAAGATGATGAATGGAAGAGCACCTGCTCTAAGAGTCATCCAAGAGTTAGTCAAAGTCTTCGTCTGCATCCAAAAGCGCAGCCTCCCCCCTGTCATATGCTCTTCCCTGGTGCAGGTCCCATCCCACCCTCCTTCCCTATATAACATGAACGAGGCCTTCGCCAATCGTCACAGGCAATCCACCATGGCCTCTCATAACATCTCCTCCCTCATCTTAGTTGCCCTCCTCGTCTTCGCCTTCGCTGCCGGCTCCCACGCCGGCAGGATCGCTGTGTACTGGGGCCAGAACGGCAACGAGGGCGGCCTTGCCGACACTTGCAACACCGGAATTTACTCGTACGTGATGCTGTCTTTCCTCACCACCTTCGGCAACGGGCAAACCCCCGTCCTCAACCTGGCGGGCCACTGCGACCCCCCCTCCGGCACCTGCACCAGCCTCAGCTCCGACATCCGCTCCTGCCAGTCCCAGGGCATCAAGGTGCTCCTCTCCCTCGGTGGCGCCTCCGGAAGCTACTCCCTGTCCTCCTCCGACGACGCCGCGAGCGTGGCGACGTACCTGTGGGACAACTACCTGGGCGGCTCGTCCAGCTCGCGCCCGCTGGGCGACGCCGTCCTCGACGGCATCGACTTCGACATCGAGCAGGGCGGCCCCGACCACTACGACGAGCTGGCGAAGCAGCTCTCCGACTTGGGCAATCAGGCGGGGACCAAGGTGTACCTCTCGGCGGCGCCGCAGTGCCCCTACCCGGACCAGTACGTGGGGAACGCGCTGCAGACGGGGCTCTTCGACTACGTGTGGGTGCAGTTCTACAACAACCCCAGCTGCGACTACTCCTCGGGGGTCAGCGGCCTGAGCAGCGCATGGGGGACGTGGACGTCGAGCTTGTCGTCGTCGACCGTCTTCCTGGGGCTGCCGGCCTCCCAGGACGCGGCCGGGAGCGGGTACATCTCGCCCGGCGACCTCACCTCCCAGGTGCTGCCGGCGATCAACACTGCGTCCAACTACGGCGGCATCATGCTGTGGAGCAGATACTTCGATCTCAACAGCGGGTACGGCGCCACCGTGCAGAGCAGTGTTTGAGATGGTGATGTACTAACTAACTATTACATGTTTGCTTCCGATTACGAGCTCATGAATAAGGCGGGAGTGATAGGAACGTGTTCCAGATTGATGTGACGATGCGTCCCAATAAAATAAAGATTGCGTGTTTTTTTATGGAGACATTGAGGTGGTCAGTGTAATAATATATAAGTGATGTATCTTAAATTTGAGTTTAGATGTGAGATGTCATATTTGAGTACTAATTTTTTATTTAAAAATAAAATAAAAAAGATTATGTAAAGTATGCTTGACACGTGAAATAATTAAAATAAACCCATAGATAGGACCATGAAAGGAAAGGTGTATTATGACATTGATGCAAATAATAAATTCATCAAATATTCATGAATTGATGGCTATGTTAATTAAGAGACAAGTTTGTCTATTATAAACAGCAGGTTTTGCTCGTATCCAATAAAATACATTCTATAGACTGATCACATTGAAACACACTTTGTTGGAATTCCATCTCTCTCTCTCTCTCTGTTGGAATTCTCATGTAAACCATTATGTCAGGGTTAATACTTCTCTAAACCTTACACGTAGTTGGCTCTTTCCTAATCGCTTAAGGTTTTGAGACTAACTGTATCTCAAATCAGAATTCTTATGGTGATATTAAAATATATTATGAGCGTGAAATTTACAGTCATGGAGAAAAAGATGATGATCCTCGTAAATTTCTTTGGCCGCGTGGGGAGCTCAGTTTAGTGGCGAGGAGTCACAATCGATTAGGAAATCTGCAACGCCGGCCCCGACCATTAATTGAGTCATCGATGGTACGTCGACTATTGACGAAGACTGACTAATAAGTTTGTGGTCGTTCCCACGGCGCAGCGGAAACCGTGTGCAAGTAGGCTTGAAGAAGGAGAACACGCCATCTTCCCCCATTAATTTCGCCCACCGTACGGTGGTGCAAGCCAAAGATCAAAGGACTTTACATGAACAAAGGCATTGAAGAATTAAAGGCTAAGTTATGTTCTGATGGTGTTGTGACATGTAAGGTTGGGAGCCAATGAATGTTTGTTTACTTTGACTCCGTCTCAGTCCGAGATGTTGGGTAGCTGTTAAATCAGATTTATCGAGTCGATTGACTCAGCTAGTCGATTGACTATGGAGGAAGACCAGTGAGAACATTTTCTCCTCCGTCGTTGTCCTTGTCCCACCGCCACCTCTAGGCTGCGTTGCATTGTTCCTGGCGAAAGACTCGGTCGTAGGACCTTCTCGTAGTTCCCACCTTGGAGACTGACTTCACTTCCGTCCCTCGCTACGTTTTGGAATTATACATCAGATAGATGCACATGCGTCATTGCGAGGATTAATACTTACAAACCGTAGACGCCGACCGCGGTTGTTTATGATGATGACGACCCATTCATTCCCAGCAGCAGCCTCACCTGAACGAGACTTCCTCGAAGCTTCCCCTCTTCATTACGTCAATGAATTCATCTCAAAGTCAGTTCAAGAGCACCTGCATACGAATTAGATACATCCAATAGCGTCGAATGTCCGAAAAGATACGATTCAACGACACATCATCATCATTTACAATGAAAAATATAATCATTTTTTTCTTATCATTCATAAAAGATAATTATAAATTATACTCAAACTTCATCGCGCTTGATTTACCGACCAGATCTAAGTGCTGCAAGATATACATTCATCACTTGTCATATAGAACTTTAGGATAGGACTCAAGCTCTCTCATTTTTTCTAGTCGTTAGTAGAGAAGTCATCATTGATGATACCCAAATTATTCCAACGGGCTAATTAATATATCGCGACAAAGGCAATAGTCTTAGGTAAACGTGAAGAGACATGCAAAAGGTCGAAATAGAATCAGTGATAGACTCAAATTGCCTCTCTCGAGGCCCAAGTCAACCCCACTAAATATGATTAGGACTGAAATATTTTTATAAATAAGAGAGAAGATACTCTTAAAAGACCCTCAATCGATGAAGACTTCGTTAGAGAAGAGAGATAGATCCAAGTACTAGCGATTCATTCGAAGGCACCATGAACCTTAACCCTGACCCCAAGGACTGGTAAAAAGATTTATTGGTATCATCATTGGTGGACCAACCTCGAAAGGAGATAGATCCTCGAGTCATAAATCTTATGCCCAACTTACTATTGAAAAGCTCCCACGGATGGAGGACGACCCAGAGATAATCTTCAAAGTGGAAGAGAAAGCACCTCGACCCAAACTACATTGATGTCCTGGTCGTCTCTGTAAGGATAATCAATGCCCGAGTGAAGAGGGTCATGATTGATATAGGTAGCTCTATCGATATCCTCTACTTTAACGCTTTTTAAAGACTTGAGATCTCAACCAACGACATTACCTCTATAACCTCTTCATTGATAGGATTCATTAATGACTTTATCTCCCCTCTTGAGACTGTGAATCTACATGTCACATTTGAGAATGAGTCGTGCTCCACAACGATTATGACCAAATTAATGATGGTTGATATCCTCTCGACATATAATACAATCATCCATGCTAAATAGGCTGAGGGCGGTAGTGTTGACTTACCATATGGTGATAAATTTTTCGATGAGGACTAGCATTGGAGAGCTAAGAAGCAATCCAAGGGAGTCACACCAATACTACCTTATGACGATCTCCCTATCGAAGAAGGCACGATCCGATGCACAATCTATGGATCCTTGAAATTTCACTAAATCCCACCCACACCCGGAGTCGGTGGAATCACTGGTCAAGGCACCTTTAGATAAAGCTCGTCCTGATCAAATTGTCAAGATCAGGATGAAACTTTTCAAGAAAGAACAAGTACAAGTTATTAATTTCGTTAAAGAGAAAGTTGAGGTGTTCACATGGGTCTTCAAAAGATATGTTGGAATCAACCTAGACATAGCCCAATGTCACCTAATCATTTCCCCAATGGCACGATCAATAAAACAAAAGCCTCATAAGTTTGCTCCCGACTGACAGCAAACAATCAGCAAAAAAGGTAGACAACTACTAGGAGTAAAGATTATCATCGAAGGACAGTACCCTCAGTGGCTCGCTAATATTATACTCATTAAAAAATCTAATGAAAGCTGGAAGATACGTGTTGATTATACCGACCTTAACAAAGCATGCTCGAAGGATAGATATCCTCTTCCTCGCATTGATTAGTTGGTCAACACTACCACGAGTCATGAGTTGCTCCTCTTTATATACTCATTCTTATGATATAACCAAGGATGACATCGTACTTTATTTATCATTGATCAAGGTACATATTATTACTGAGTAATATTATTTATATTAAAAAATATAAATGCAACATATCAAGTTATTAAAGATGATGAATGGAAGAGCACATGCTCTAAGAGTCATCCAAGAGTTAGTCAGAGTATTCTTGTCTTCATCCAAAAGCGCATCCTCCCCCATGTCATCTGTGTTAGAAATAGGAAGAAGTAAAGAAATGTTCATTGAGTCTATTGATTCATCATCAATTTATACAGATGAAAATAGAAGATTTCTCTCAACTAATCTACGTTATTTCCTCATTCAGTTGGAAAAATCATATCTAAATCCTAACTTAATTCTATCTTCTATCATGCCCCTACAAGGTCGAGCTTCTATAAGGATGCTAATCTTGAACTAAGGACGTCGATGACAATGAATCTGAAGGAAGGAAGCCGTTGTGTTATCAACCGCGATGAAGATATGATGGTGGTTGACTTTGACAGCGTTGTCAGCCTAGCTGAGAAGGAAGCCGTTGTGTTGTCAACCACGATGAATATCTGACAGCAGTTGACTTTGATGGTGATGTCAGCCTAGCTGAGAAGGAAGCCGTTGTGTTGTCAACCGCGATGAAGATATGACGTCGGTTGACTTTAATGACGATATTAACCTGACTGAGAAAGAACGGACGATTCTACTGGAGCCAAATTTAAAAATCCGATTAAATCAGACTATCATGCCCCTGCAAGATTAAGTTCCTATAAAGGGTACAGATCTTGAACTAGTGCCAATGAATTTAAGAAAGGAGACTACTATGTTGTAAACCATGGTGAAGGTCGATTTCAGCGGCTATGTAAGCCTGGCTGAGAAGAAGAGTACAGACATGGTAGGAATGGCTGGAAGAGGAGTCTAGCACGGGGCAGGCACAACATAAGAGATAGTGCATAAGCTGTCGTTGGACGGCAAAATGGAGAACCGATAGAGTTGGGGTTTCTCTCTTTTCCCTCTGGGTTGGCTTTTTTTTGGGACGATTGATGCGAAAGGTGGCTGGCAGTAATCAGGGGAGGATGGGGCGCCTCTTTCCGATTGCCATCGCAAGATGAAGTGAGGCGTTGTCGACGGCGGTTGCGGCTAGACACGGTACACTATGGCAGTGGGTAGCAGCGGCAACAGGGGAGGAGAAGAGGAAGTGTGCTGCTGGCGGCAGCGGACGCCATCGACACAGCTGTGCAGCGGGACGGCGACGAAAGAAGCAGAGGATGCAGCGGTGGCGGTGGCAGAGAAAGATGCGGTAGTGGCAGAGGGCGTGGGTTGCAAGAGATCAGTTCGGGCGAGGAAGAGGAGCCCTCGACGTCTTTCACGACCGAGAAGGTAGAGGAAAGGTACGGGAGCTCTTGGCAGAGGAGGTTGAGGGTAGCGGTCAATGGAGAGCCCTTGTTGTTGCGGCTGTGATTGAGAAGGGGAGATAGAGATTGCGACAGAGAATGGCATCGTTGATCTCTGTTGAGGAAGAGGAAACGAGGGCAGCGGTTGCAGCAAGGTCGACGCTAGTAGCAGCGGCATGCAGCAAGGGCTGGTAGCCAAGGCAACACTGCCAGCAACAGGAAGTAGAGGCGGCAAATGGGGAGATGGGATGGCAACAGCGGCAAGGCATGGTGCGCTGCGGCAGGGGACAGCGGCGCTGCTGAGGGGAGATGGTAGCCGAAGGAGAGGGCAACGGTTGTGGCCAGCGAGGTTTGCGGCTGTGGCTGCAATTGTTGGAGTAGGGGTGATGGCAGCGGGTGCTGCAGCAGGGGGGTTCGGCAGCGAGCAGAGGAGAAGCAAGGGAGGAAGGGGAGCTCTTGGTAGAGGAGGTTGCAACGACGGTAGGGAGGGTGCAGCAGTGGCTTGCAGCAAGGGCTGGCAACCGAGGCAACTCTGCCAGCAGAGGAGAAGATGGCAGCGGCCGCTGAAGAGGAGAGCGCGGTTGCGCAGTGACAGGGCAGGGGAGGACGCAGCTGCGGTAGAGAGAAGGCAGCGGCGTCGACGCGATGAGCGCGGCTGGAGAATAAGGGTCTGCTTCCACAAAGGGCGAGCGGAAGCGGCAATCGCCTCTTGTCGATGTACTCCTTGCTGATGAGGCAAGGGAAGAGGAGAGGCGGCCGCTTGACACGAATCAGGCGACGACGGTTGACTTGGGAAGAGGAGTAGAGGATGATGGCAGCCAGTGCTGCTACTGGTGGCAGCCTTTGGTTGTGCGGTGGGGAAGCAGCGACAGCAGGGTGAGACGGCTGCAGTGGCAAAGGATTTACCGTCGTTTGGCACGATTACATGCTGGTGAGGAACAACGGTGTGACTACATGACAACGGGTGTTACAGCTGGAAAGGAGGCGCTTAGCTGTGGGAAGCGTCGATGGTGGTGCACGAGGAAGATAACCTCATGCATAAGGACGCCTTTACAGAGGAACAAGAAAGTCGACGAAAAAGAAGAGCCATCACAGATAAGCAGTCATAGAAGCTATCGTTTGTCAGCGGATAAAGAAAGGAAGCCGACGCACCAGGAGCCATGGAGAGTGGCTTTGATGTCAACGATTGGCGCATCGAAAATAGAAGCCGACAACAGTAAGTCCGACGAGGAAGGAGGAAGTCAACGGAAAAGAAGGGTCGTCACAAAGAAATAGTGATAGAAGCTGTCGTTTGACAGGGGAGGAAATAATAAACTATCGTTTGACAGTGGATAAAAGAAAGATCTCTCTTATAGAGAGAGGGACTCTGATACCACGTTAGAAATAGGAAGAAGTAAAGAAATACCCATTGAGTCTATTGATTCATCATCAAGATATGAGATTTCTCTCAATTAACCTACATGATTTCCTCATTCAGTTGGAAAAATCATATCTAAATCCTAACTTAATCCTATCTTCTATCAATATGCTCTTCCCTGGTGCAGGTCTCATCCCACCCTCCTTCCCTATATAACATGAACGAGGCCTATGCCAATCATCACAGGCAATCCACCATGGCCTCGCATAACCTCTCCTCCCTCATCGTCGCCATCCTCGTCTTCGCCTTTGCTGTCGGCTCCCACGCCGGTAGCATCGCCGTGTATTGGGGCCAAAACGACAAAGAGGGCGGCCTTGCTGACACTTGCAACACATGAATCTACTTGTACGTGATGCTATCTTTCCTCACCACCTTCGGCAATGGGCAAACCCTCATCCTCAACCTAGCGAGCCACTGCGACCCCTCCTCCAGCACCTGCACCAGCCTCAGCTCCGACATCCACACCTACTAGTCCCAGGGCATCAAGGTGCTCCTCTCCCTCGGTGGCGCCTTCGGCAACTGCTCCCTGTCCTCCTTCGATGATGCCGCGAGCATGACAACGTTTTTGTGGGACAACTACCTGGGTGGCTCGTCCAGCTCGCGCCCGCTGGGCAACGCCATCCTCGATAACATCGACTAAAACATCGAGCAGGGCGGTCCCGACCACTACAACGAGCTACAAAGAAGCTCTCCGACTTGGGCAATCAGATTAGAACCAAGGTGTACCTCTCGACTGTCAAAGTAGGAAGAAGTAATGAAACACTCAATTGATTCAACGATTTATCGTCAATTTATACAGGTGAAGATAGGAGGATTTCCCTCAACTAACCTATGTGATTTCCTCATTCAATTGGGAAAATAATATCTAAATCCTAACTTATTCCTATCTAAATCATATCTAAATCCTAACTTAATCTTATCTTCTATCATGCCCCCGCAAGATCGAGCTCCTATAGAGATGTCGATCTTGAACTAAGGACGTCAATCTTGAACCGATGGCAATAAATCTAAAGGATGAAAGTCACTGTATTGTCAACGGCGATGAAGATATGATGACGGTTGACTTCGGCGGTGATGTCAACCTAACTGAGAAGGAGCAGACGATTCTGCTGGAACCAAGTTCAATAATCTGATTAGATTGGACTATCATGCCCCCGCAAGATCAAGCTCCTATGAGAACGCAGATCTTGAACCGATGACAATGAACTTGAAGGAAGTAGACTGCTATGTTGTCAACCACGGTGAAGGTTTAATGGTAGTTGACTTCAATGACCATGTAAGCCTGGCTGAGAAGGAGAGTGCAGGTATGACAGGAAGAGGAGGTCCGGCATAAGGCACGCACAACAGAAAGGATGGAGCATATGCTATTGTTGGACAATGAAAGTGAGGGGACCTCGATGGCAGGAAGAGGAGGTCCGACAGCTACAATAGAAGAAGCAGATGTTGCTATGTTTCTATTGCACTGCGGAAGAAGATGCTGGCGACGTCAAAAGAAAAGGTAAGAAGCTATTGTTGAACAGCGGAGCGGAGAACTGATAGGGCTAGGGCCGACTGTCAGGGAAGAAGGCCACGGTGCAGTTGAGTAGGGGCAGCGACAGCGGATAGAAGGATAGAAGGATCTCGCTGGGCGAGAAGGTGATAGTAAAGACTGGAAGCGAGGGAAGAAATATGTGACAGTGATGCCCTTCGTCTTCTTCTCTCTCTCTTTTCCCTTTGTATTTTTGTTTTTTTTTATGATTGCAACAGAAAATTGTAGCAAGGTGACTAGAAAAGGGTGGGCATTGTTAGGGAGTGGTTGTGGCGGCAAATGGGGAGATGGCAGTAGCTGGGAGCAGCTGTTGTGGTGGAGGACTCAGCTGGGAGCGACGAGCGACTGATGGAGGAAAAAGCTGCAGGAAGCAGAGCAGTGACAGGGGAGGAAGAAGAGGCAACGGTTAGGTAGCCGGTTGGAAGTGGTTGCAACAGTAACGGGGCAGGGGAGGATGTAGCTGCGGCAAAGGGCGTGGGTTGCAGTGATTGACAGGGGAGGCAACCTCTTTTCGATTGCAAGAGGAGTCGACGACGGTGGACCGACAGAGCTAGAAGTGTAGACGTTGACAAGGAGGGCGATTGGAGCCACCGGAACTGCACAAGCCGCTGGACCTATTTAAGATGAAGAAGGGGCAGCAGATCTACCATGCGAGAGGCGGGTGGTGCCACCGGAAGATGCGGCAAGGCGCTGTCGACGACAGCATAGGAGGATGCAGGGGAGGAAATGACTGCTACGACTAGGGCGATTAAGGAGGAGGAAGGCAGTGACGATAAGCAAAGCAGCAGAAGAGCAGAGGGTGGCGTCGCTCGCTACGATTGCTGAGGGCTGGCTGACAGTAGGGGTAGGGGAGTAGAAGGTAGCAACAACAGAGAACGTGCCCACTGTGATAGGAGAGGTGGGGAGCAGCAAATCTGGTTAAAGATGGTTGCAAGCGGAAGTAGTAAGGGCAGCGGTTAGAAGAAGACAACAACCGGCGGTTAAGAATGGTTGGGGCGGGCGGCTGCTGCGACAGGGAAGGCAACGTTAGGTGGCCGGCGGCGGAGAGGCTGTGCAGCGACAAAACAGAGGTGATGAAGAGATAGAAACTATCGTTAAATAGTGAATAAAAGAAGGATAATCTCTCTTATAGAGAGATAGGCTCTAATACCATGTTAGAAAAGGAAGAAGTAAAGAAACGTCCAATTGATTCAGTAATTCATCGTCAATTTAGACAGGTGAAGATAGAAGGATTTTCCTCAACTAACCTACATGATTTCCTCATTCAGTTAGGAAAATCATATCTAAATCCTAACTTAATTTTATCTAAATCATATCTAAGTCCTAACTTAATCTTATTTTTTATCATCGGCGACATTGCAGTGCCCCTACCCGGACCGGTACGTGGGGAATGCGTTGCAGACGGGGCTCTTCAACTACGTGTGGGTGTAGTTCTACAACAACCCCAACTGTGGCTACTCGTCGAGGGTCAGCGGCCTAAGCAGCACATGGGGGATGTCGACATCGAGCTTGTCGTCGTCGACCATCCTGGGGCTGCCGACCTCATAGGGCGTGACCAATAGCGGGTACATCCTACCCAACGACCTCACCTCCCAAGTGCTGTCGGTGATCAATAATGCGTCCAACGACGACGACATCATGCTATGGAACAGATACTACGATCTCAACAGCAGGTATGGTGCCAATATGAAGAGCAATGTTTGAGATGGCGATGTACTAACTACTACATGTTTGCTTCCGATTATGAGCTCATGAAAGGCGGGAGTGACAGGAACGTGTTCTAGATTGATGTGACGATGCGTCCCAATAAAATAAAGATTGCATAAAGTTGTTCTGTGAATCAACTGAAATAAAGCCATGGATCGACCATCAAAGGTAGCAGTCACTATAGTACGGTTCAAATCGATTGGAGTGGAACTGAACCTTAATCAGGTCGATAATTTATCGATTCTAAAACGAAGTGGAGTCGAACTTGAGTGGTTTGATCGATTATAATTTTTAATTTTTGAAAGTTAAAATCGATAATTCTTAAATCGAAATGATAGTCATGATTTTTAAAAATAATTAAAAATAAATTATATTTTTTATTCTAAATTATTTTTAATTAAAATAAAAAAATCGATGGTTGAAATCGAAATCGAAATCGTCCATTTTAATTTTAGAACTATAAATATAAATTCATCAAATATTCATATAAAGTGGTGGCTATATTCATCAAGACACAAGTTTGTATATTACAAACTATATGTATGTAATATTGTAGGAGTGGTTTGGAGGAGATGTACAAGTTCCTATAATAGGTATATGCCATTGATATTATCATAGTATATTGTAGGAGTGGATTTGGAGGTGATGTCAAGTTCCTATAGTCGATTAGTGGCCCAGATAAGTTATATAGCGATGGTGGCAATGACTCGGTATTTAGCTTCCGTGGTAGATATTACAACTATGTTCTATCCTTTGAAACTCTAACTGATTAGATTTACTCCATGAAAGATAATATAGGCTGACATAGACATTCTAGCATCAATGTTACCTACGCAATCAACATCGACGAAATCATGGAGATAACGTGATAAGTGTTTAAGAAGAAGAAGTCCATGATTGAGAGTCTCTTCTAGATACCGTAGGATTCGTTTTACTACGAACCAATATATAGTGGAGGGTCGATGAATAATTATGCTAATTTATTAATTACAAATGAGATATCTTGACATGTGAGAGATAAGTACTGTAAGTAGTCAATTACTTATCAGTATTATGTGGGATTTGTAGTAGGACTGTCATCATATAATTGAAGTGACTCGGTAGTGAAAAGTGGTGTGACAACTTCTTTTGCATTCTACATGTTCATCCTTGATAGATCTTGAATGCATTTTTATTTAGACATAAAAAGTCTAGAAGGTGTATACAGTTCCACTCTCGAAAAGTAGCTTAAAGTTCCTAGATCTTTGATGTAGATCGGTCTACCAACTCCTTAACAAATTACTTAATCTCCATAGGATTATTGCCTATAATAATAATACATTTACATACACTAGTAGATATATAGTACTTCCCTCTTATTGTTGTAGAAATAAAAAGGTATTGGATTTAGAGTTGTTGAAGCTAATTGATGCCAAAAATGAGCCAAGTTTGGTATATCAAGCTCTTAGAGCTTGATGAAATCCATAAATAACCTCTCGTAATTTACAAACATGACTTGGATATTGAGGGTAGATGAAGCCAGGAGGTTGCTGCATAAAGATATCTTTAGTTAAGGTTCTCTATAAGAAAGTATTGTTAATATCTAGTTGATGTACGTGCTAATCTTGAGTGACAGCCAAACTCAAGATAAATTAGATTGTTGTTGGTTTAACAACTGGACTGAATGTTTTTGTGAAGTCATCACTTGTTCTCTAGTGAAACCCTTTGGCCACTAGACGTGCTTCATATATAGCAATAAATCTATCTGAGTTCCACTTAATTTAAAAAATTAACTTACACCCGATGATATTTTGTGTGTGATAAGATGGCACCAGGGTCCATGTGGCATTATGGAGCAGGACATCATATTTCACACATGGCTTATGCCAATGTAAAGATTTTTGGGCTTGAGTGATGCTTATGGGTTCAATAGGTTAAGGCAGAGAGTTTGTGGTAGCATGTAGGTCAGAGATTTGATGTGGTTTATAAATATCATTTTTGGAGCGTGTTGTCATGTGATGTTCAAGCGCATTGGTATTATTGGGTAGTGTTGGGAGGTATGAGAATTAGTGGCAAGTCATTGACACGTACCTAATCAAGCTAATGCACTTCGATGCCACTTTGTTAAGGAGAGGACAAAGACATCAGTTGCAATGTCGAGGATGTTGCTTTATTGGCATTGCAGAGTGAATTTATGGAGAAGTATGTGCAAAAGTTGCAAGGGGGTGAGGTGCTACTAAAATAGAGTGATAAGGGAGTGTATGTTTTGAGAGGAACTATGGTGTGGTGAGAGGTGTATTTGAGGTGTACTCATACGAATCCTATGATGTATGGTTATTGGAGTTGCTCGCATTCCTAAAGGCCCATGGGTTTGGAAGGAAAAAGTATATTTAACAAACGTAACATGACGTGATATAAAGATTTTTTGAGGATTATAACATCGAAAAGTATTATGTTCAAGATAGTACTGTATGAAGATGCAAGGCTTGAATTTTGGTATTAACTTATGTGAAGGTAAGGGCATAGCTAGGGATAACATAAACAACAAAATAATTTAAACTTTTGAAGGTTTGAAATTTTATAAAATAGTTTTTCAAGTGGTAACTGATGTTGTAGGACCAAGGTAAGCATGTAGTTAACGAAGTAGACTGTAGTTTGAAATGATACTAACTAAAAGATTGGTGGCATGAAGACTTGGTGTAAAAGGGTAAGACCAATTTTAACTATATATTGATATTTTTGTTTAGTAGAACCAACTAGTTGAGGAGTGAAGCTAACCTACATGCTACCATGGAGAAGTAAGAGCGATTGGCTGCATGAAAAAGTGAAGATGACTGTCACTCGTAGATGTTGTATTTATTATGACCTCAGATTAATGATGCCCCATGCTCAAATTCTTTACAAGAAATGAGTCACGAAAGAACTCAATAAAGGTATTATTTAAATACTTATAAAATTAAGAAATATAAATAAGATTTCATTTAATGTGAGGTATACATAGAACATCATCAAGTGTATAAGTGTTGGTGTTTAAATTAAGTATTATAAAACTAATGTGAGAAATAAAGATTTTGTTACCACTGATGATGTCTTCATTGCCTTCATAGTCGTTATAGATGGATAAGTTATGTAGATCAAAAGTAGTATGATAAGAAGCATCAAATCCAATTGTTTGGATGAATAATTAGAATAGTCATGGTATTTGATTGAGTCAATTGGGAGTAACATTAGGCTTGGGTCAAGACTGACAGACTTTTGTTGTGTGTCTGATTTTGTTATAGAATTAAACAAACGACTTTTTATTAATTGTCATTGTTGGGATGCCAGCTACTAGTAGTTGTAGTATTAGTTATTTATTGAGTTATTTGGATTGAAGTTTCCACCATGATTGAATGATTGATAGTGTAATAAAGGATGATAGCTCTACCTATGTGTTTAGGAGATATCTTATTCAGTCCTTTGTTGAATTTCTTATCGATTTGATTGTTGTTTCTTTTAGATTCTTGACTGATGTGAGCTGTGATTGGTCCTTTCAACCTCTCTTCCTTTTTTAGATTTGTTTCATAATCAATCAACTTATCATATAATTCTTCGAATGATATCGATTAGTCTCGTGCCTGAATTATTGCCACATGTTCTTTATATTCATCTCCTAGGCCATTCAGAGTATGGACAATGACTTCTTCATCACTCAGGGGATATGACATATTAAAACCAAGTCATGTATAATAAATTTTATATTTTGCATATATCAACAAAAATACTTATATCCTCATGATATAGAAGATCATGATAAAGGCACACATGGAATGATATCCCTGTTTCCTTATTCCTTACTCAATCTATAATTAATTACCTGATATATGATTGCATGATTTGTAACTTTGACCATGCTTTTGCTACAATGATGCATGAAAATATTAATAATGTTATGGAGCTAGCGACTGAGGCTTGAATTGATTGTAAAATAAAGTTATCTTGTCATAGCCATAACTTGTGATCAAGATTTATTATTGGTTTGAGTTCTCATGGGATTTAGATCATTCCTAATGGGCAACTGAGCGAGCCATCGATGTAGCCCAATAGATCATATCCAAAAAGGAGATTGGAGAATTATGCCCGCCAAGATGTATAATTTCCGCCCTTGGATAATTGAAAGGAAATTAAAGTTACAACATTGATAGATATAAGTCTTGTATATCAAGGTAAACTATTATTTCCTGTAGGAACAATAATTGGAGCCCTAGTTGTAGATGAGGAAGACATGCTAAGAGTATGAACCGATCACAGTGAGATCTGTCGGTAGCGTAGCAACGACGATGGCTGATGTTCACCGCTGGCTTGTGAGGAAGATGATAGGCAGGTGTTGTATGGAAGATGGCAGGCAAATAGTAGGTGGAGAGGTGACCACAACTGGTGATGCTATGCCCTTGTTTGAGAGAAGGTGACGAGCACTTAGAGGCATCCAACGAGCCAAGGAGGATTCTAGGAGGAAATCGACAACAACAGATTGGCAGAGATGAGGGACTGTCACTATCGGACGACGAGAGGGAAGATCTTGCTTGAGGTAAGAGAAGCTTTGATTCCATGTAAAATTGAGAAATATGCAATGAAAGAGATGTTATTCGTTGAGGTGATAAGTATTTATACATATTTTGAGGGAGAGATCTTTCTAAATCAATCACTTAAATTATGCAATTAGATCAACTACTTGAATCTATGATTGAGTGAGGATATAGGAAAATAGGGATATTCCATGTATGCATTTATCATGATCTTCTATCGGAGGAAGACCAAATAAATGATGGGATGAATGACACTGTGGAAACCATGCATGAAGTAAAAAAAAACTCGAAGAAGTCTAATCATGGTGGAGTGCATCATAGGAATGTAATAGATTATAAGATTTTATATATCTATAGTATATGTTATTGAATCCTAGATTTTGATGATAAAATCTATTGATGAATTTATGGACTAATATGTTCTTGAGATAAGTGATGCAGGAAAAACTTTGCTGATAGACTCAAACCATTGAAGGGCAAATTGTCGAAGCAAAAGAATCAAACATTGGGCCAGATAAGTATTATATCGAAAATTGGACATCGAGCCAGAGGATTAGTCGATGTGTTAAAGATTGGACTTCGTGTCATGAGTTCGACCATCGTGCCAAAAGATCGGGTATTGTGCCAAAAGATCGGATGTTGTTGGAATGTTAACATACTGATAGATTGGGCAATATATCGAAAGAAAGAATGATGCATCGAAGGTTTGAACAAAGTATCAGATGATTGGATGACATGACATAATGTTAGACAATGTGCTAGAAGCTTCATGATTATGTCGGAAATATGGTTGGATTGTTTATGTATTGATCGAGGTATTTTAGGATCAAATTATGTTGGTATTGGGTCGAAACCATGCCAACTTGTTAAGAAACCTATTGGGCTTAAACCAAGACCGAGTTGGGCTCATTAGAAGGCCAAATTAATGGCCTTGAGCAGGCCTGGGCGATGGTACCACCCAAACAGTCGACACACACTGTTTTGTGCCTGTCAACACTATAGGCGATGGTACTACCTAGGACATCAGTAGTACTGCTCGGAATTCAAATTTTGCGATGGTAGCACCACCCGGAAGTATGAAATTATGGTGTCAAAAGTTGCGACTGCAGGATCATTCAAATCATGAAATTTTTTATGATTTAAATTTTTTGGCCTCATTTTGAAGCCATTTAGGGCTATAAATACCCCCCACCAAGGCTTGAATTGGAGCAAAAAATAAGTGGTGAAGTTTGTAAGGGTTGTAGCTCTCTCTTTGAGCATTGCTTGAGTCTCTTTCTCCACTCTCAGTTGTAGGAGGTGTCAGGTCTCTTATAAAGGGGTGAGTGTGGAGGTTCTATCATGAGCCTGTTAAAAGGAGAATAGTTGTAATAAGGGTAGTTGATCTTCGTTCGTCGGAAAGAAGATCGATAGTAAAGTAGTGACCTCGAGGGAAGAGGAATCGAGAGTGGACATAGGTCGGAACGACCAAATCACTATAAATCGATTTGCATTCTTTTTCATACCTTGATTTGTTGTTGCATTCTAATTTACTTACAAACCTTACTCTTTTTGCTAATTGCATTTTCGATATGGATTTATCGATCAAACTTTTAAAATCGATTAAATTTGTTATAGCACTAATTCACCCCCCCTCTCTTAATGCCATTACGATCCTAACATATGTTTCTTCTTGTGCTTAACCTCAAAAAAAGATGGAAATCTCTTAAGCACATAGAATAGATAAACATAACATAAATATAAATAAATTATATGTGATAGGGAGAATAATAACATAAGCATTAACCTCTTGATCACCCGACAACCTACTGTCACCTAAATGATGAAGTGGGCAGAAGAACCCACATGCCTCCCTTTCCTTGCTGCGATCGAGAAGCGACCTTCCGCCCCTGGCTAACCATAGTTTTGAGAAAGGTTGAATGCTCAACCACAAGGAGCACTAATCCCTGGTGACAAAGCTAATCCCGCCCGCCCCACCCACCCACTCCCTACTCACTCTTTTTGCTAATTGTATTTTCGATATGGATTTATCGATCGAACTTTTAAAATCGATTAAATTTGCTATAGCACTAATTCACCCTCCCTCACTTAATGCCATTACGATCCTAACATATGTTTCTTCTTGTGCTTAACCTCAAAGAAAGATGGAAATCTATTAAGCACATGGGTTATAGATAAACACAAAAAAAATGCAAATAAATTATATGTGATAGGGAGAATAATGACAGCATTGACCACTTAACTCACCCAGCAACCTACTGCCACCTAGACGATGACGTGGGTAGAAGAACCCACATGCCTCCCTTTCCCTGTTGCGAGCGATAGAGAAGCGACCTTCCGCCCTTGGCCAACCATAGTTTCGGGAAAGGTTGAATGCCTAACCATAGGGAGCACTAATCCCACCCACTCCACACTCACCCCACCCCCTTTTTGACAAATGACACCCCTACAATCGTCCTTCATTAACGATGAGCCACAGGGAATTGTACCAATCGATCATCTGCATAAATGATCCTCTGAAGAACATATAGGTTCATCCACATCAATTGTCAGCCTCTCTTTGCCGACTACTCATGTATAAAAGCTGATCCCCAAGGCCTAAAGAGGAGATAACACACAAAAGCCCATTGTACCCACACCTTTCAAAAGCTAAATTTATTATTGGAGTGGTTGGGTTGGGAATACCCAACGTTGATCACTTGTGCAGGGTTCTCGACAAAGCTAAGGCACATCTCTACTTGTCCCCAAAACCCCAAGGAAGCCTAGATCATCTCAATCAAATCCACCTCGGATATACAAGTAGCACCTTGGGATTGTTCATCCGGGTCTTCCCTCACTCTAACCACCTCCGGTGACTGTCACGTGGGCTATCAAAATATAATCATATCATATTCACTCCTTGGTCAACGGTATCAATATATCAATAGCAAAGATGACGAATGGATGAGCACCTCTTCTAAGAGTCATGGATGAGTTAGTCAAAGTCTTCTTGTTGCGATCCCAAAGCACAGCCTCCCTCCGCCATTTCCTTATCCCTGGTGCACGTTCCATCCCACCCTCTGTCCCTATATAACATGAATGAGGCCTTCGCCAGTCGCCACCGGCAATCCACCATGGCCTCCCATAACCTATCCTCCCTCCTCGTCGCCCTCCTCGTCTTCATCTTCGCTGCCAGCTCCCACGCCGGCAGCATCGCCGTGTACTGGGGCCAGAACGGCAACGAGGGCGGCCATGCCGACAATTGCAACACCAGAATCTACTCATACGTGATGCTGTCTTTCCTCACCACCTTCGGCAATGGGCAAACCCTCGTCCTCAACCTGGCGGGCCACTATGACCCCCCCTCCGACACCTGCACCAGCCTCAGCTCCGACATCGGTGCTTGCCAGTCCCAGGGCATCAAGGTGCTCCTCTCCCTCGGTGGCTCCTCCGGCAACTACTCCATGTCCTCCTCCGACGACGACGTGAGTGTGGCAATATACCTATGGGACAACTACCTGGGCGGCTCGTCCAGCTCGCGCTCGCTGGGCAACGTCGTCCTCGACGACATCGACTTCGACATCGAGCAGGGTGGCCCCGACCACTACGACGAGCTGGTGAAGCAGCTCTCCAACTTGGGCAATCAGACGACCAAGGTGTACCTATCGGCTGCGCCGCAGTGCCCCTACCCGGACCAGTACGTGGGGAATGCACTGCAGACGGGTCTATTCGACTACGTGTGGGTGAACGTCGAGCTTGTCATCATCGACCTTCCTTGTTGGTTTTTCTGTAGAACTTCAGGGAGAAGGAGAAGAGAATAGTAAAGGACACGAAGAGTACTTTCAATAGCACTCTGTAGTGCTTTTGAATGAACCAAGAACACCTATTTATATTGATTAAAAGATAGAATATATATATTTTAAAATACTAAAAAATCTATCACATCTAAATAAATCTTACCCTCATCTAAACTAATCACATCATCATCTAAACTAGATTTAGATTTAAATCTTTATCTAATCCTAACTCCTTAAATCAATCTTAACTACTTGGATTATTTTCAACATACCCCCTTAATTCAAGTAGTTATAATTTAAAATTATTTTTAAGGAAATATTTTCTTCGCCAAAATTTTTGTGAAGACGTCGATAAGCTGATCTTCGTTGTTGCAGCGACTGTCTTATGTTTTTTCTCTGTCCATAGATCTTTGAGAACTTCTGACCTAAAATATTTTATCATTTATTTTGACATTTTTCTCTTTGGTAGCCATATTTGATGATATGATGGAGACTCTGTATTTGTAGGATTGAATCCCTTTGTATGTGGAAACTTTCTCTTTCTTTTTTTTCTCTTAGCTTTCTTCACATTATCATAAACTTCTACCAACCCTGTATGTATACTTTCATTGTTGTCCCTGGAGTTTAGAGCTTCACTCTTTTTCTGTATATGTGTGTCATCATCATTATGATCTGCATCATCTGAGATAGTTTCCATAGATCCACACAAATTTAGATGATCATAATTTTTATGCCATAATATTGATTTATCAGTAGGAGTAGCAAAATAAAAAAATAATAAGGCAAACATCTTATTTTTTGTCATCCTTACAGTTGCTATCAATTTACCAATTTTTTTATTATAAATCAGGTATTTTTAATCATAAAAAATAACATAATATCCTTTTCTCATTAGTTGTTCTATACTAATGAGATTTTGTTTTAAATCGGGAATAAATAACACATCATCAATAAATTTTTTACCAGACTTTGTGTTCACAGCAACTGTTCATTTTTCTTTTACTTGAACCTTTTTACCATTTCTCATATGCACGGTAGATCTGATCGAATCATCAAGCTTCTGAGACAAACTTTTATCTCCTGTCATATGATTAATGCATCCATTATCCAAAAACCAAACAGATCTAGAATATTTTTCATCAGATGCTATAAAGAAAATACTTTCTTCATCACTTTTATCATCATTACTTTCCTCGTGATGTTTAGTTTGATTTTTGTTTCAACAATCTTTTTCATGATGTCCATATTTTCCACAATAAGAACATAGAGGAACATTTTAGTTTTTATTTTTATACCAGCAATCTCTTTCAATATGTCCTATTTTTTACAACAAAAGCATTGTCGAGTTTCTTTATTACCTTCATTTGATCGACCTCTTCCTCTGCCATTTGGATCTCTCCCTTGAGATCTAGTTTCTAAATTTTTCTTCTGTTCCTTTTTCTGATCTATCTTCATTTGAAAAGCGTGTTCTGAAATCTCATCTGAAGATCTGTTTACTTTTTGTTCATGAACTAAAAGAGAACCCATTAATTCATCAATAGATAATATGCTTGTATCTTTAACTTCTTCTATAGCAGTAGAGATCATATTAAATTTCGGAGATAAACTTCATAAAACTTTTTTTACTACAATTTGATCTTTTAGGTTTTCACTGTACGATCTCATTTGATTCACAATAAAAGAAACTTTTGAAAAGAAATCAGTGATCGATTCTGAATCTTTCATCATAAGAGTTTTGAACTCACGACGAAGAATTTGAAGCTTTAAAATTTTTACCTTTTATGTGCCTCCAAACACACATTTTAATATCTTCTAGGCTTCTGTTGATGTTGATGCCATCATGATTCGGGGAAATAAGGAATTATTTATTGCTTGTTGTAGCATGTAAAGGGCTTTTGCATCTCTTTACATATTTTTATTCATCTGATCCTTAGTAATCTTAGGATCATGCAGATCATACTCAACAAAATTATTTTCTACCAAATTCCACAATTCTTGTGAAATAAGTAGAGTTTTCATTTTAACAGCCCAAGATTGATAATTATCACCTTTGAAGATAGGAAGAAGCCGATTAGGAACACTTACTGTAAGGCCCGCCATTTTTTCTTTTTTTCTTTTTCCTTTTTTCTTTTTAGATCTACTAGTCTTCCCTTCCTTTTTTATTTTCTTGTAGAACTTAAGGGAGAAGGAGAAGATAATAAATAGTAAAGGACACCAGGAGTACTTTCAATCAGTAGTCTGTAGTATTTTGGAATGAATCAAGAGCACCTATTTATATTGATTAAAAGATAGAATACATATATTTTAAAATACTAAAAAATATATCACATCTAAATAAATATTACCCTCATCCAAACTAATCACATCATCATCTAAACTAGATTTAGATTTAAATCTTTATCTAATCCTAACTCCTTAAATCAATCTTAATTACTTGGATTATTTCCAACATTCCTGGGGCTGTCGGCCTCGCAGGACGCGACCAGGAGCGGGTACATCCTGCCCGACGACCTCACTTCCCAGGTGCTGTCGGCAATCAACGACGCGTCCAACTACGACAGTATCATGCTATGGAGTAGATACTACGATCTCAATAGCAGATATGGCACGACCGAAAAGATTGGCGAGCACCCTGGATCCCTTCTCCTCGAAGGAGACAAAATCCTAATAAGAGTAAGAGTAGTTGTTAAGGAATGAATAGCTGAAAATGAGGATTTGATTTTTTATAAAATTTTATAAAATTTTATAGATATTTAAGACAAAATTATTTTTTATATATAAGATCTTAATATTCGAGAGTTTCTCTCTAGCATGTCTATAGCGGATGCTATTTTTAGAGATAATAAAAAATATATTTTTAAAAAAATATATGTAAGATGAGATATAAGGAGAGTATTGCTTGAGTATAAATAACTGAAGAATCTTTAATTAATATTATATTTTTTATAATTTATATGAAATTTATCGACGAGGTTTCAGCTAACCACTACTTCGGTGCCTGCGCCCGACCGAAGCACAAACCATGCTAGCCGAGATGCATGAAGGAATCTACGATGAGCATATTAGCACCCAAACCCTTGCGCTCAAAGTATTAAGACAAGAATATTACTAGTCGATGATGCCGAGATGCCCAAGCTTACATGTAGAAATGCGAGCTGTATCAAAGGCATGCCAAGTTTCGGCACCAATTTGCCATTCGCCCAATGGGGAATGGATATGCTCAACCCTTTTGCTCCAGCTTCGGGACAATATAGATTTCTGATAGTCGGGGTCGACTATTTCACTAAATGGGTCGAAGCCGAGCATCTTGCATCTATTACAGAAAGACAGGTCGAAGGATTTGTCTGGAGAAACATAATCACCATATTTGACATCCCGAAAGCCATCATCACCGATAATAGGACCCAATTCAACAACCCTAAGTTCAAAGCATTTTGCCAGACTTATAAAATCCAGCTAAGGTTCAGCTCGGTTGCACACCCCCAAGACAACGGGCTCGCCGAAGTTACAAATCGGGTCATCCTCAAAGGTTGAAAAGAAGGGTCACCGGGGCATATGGATCTTTACTGGATGAACTCCTAAGAATCCTATGGGCATCTCGGATGACCCCGAAGACCCCAACGGGAGAATCCCCATTCAACTTGGCCTTTAAAACAGAAGCGATCCTCCCTCCCTCCCCCCAAACCACGCGCCCCCCGCGCCCCCCCCCCCCCCCCCCCCCCCCCCCCACGAGGTAGTTTACCCTACCTTCCGGGTGGAGTCACATCTACAAAACCTCGATCTGCTCGAGGAACGAAGGGTTGAGGCATATCTACAAGCACTCGCATACAAGAATGTTGTAGCAAGGCTTTATAATCGTAAAGTATGCCCTTGACAGATCAAGGTAGGTGATTTGGTATTGCGAAAGGCCGAGATGAGTGACCCGGCTCAGTCTCAGGATAAGCTAGCCTCAAACTAGGAAGGTCCTTACCGAGTGGCGAACACACCTCGAGAAGGGACTTATACCCTAGTCATAATGGAGGGAAAACAACTGTTGAGAACATGACACATATCAAACTTATGAAATTTTATGTATGATGAAACATAGACGATTGAGCGAAAATAGTTGTTTGTATTCATAGAAGGTTGAGTACATATTTAGGCCGAGAACCAAAACAATACATAAAGACCCGACACATCAAAAGGAAACCCCAACAACAAAAGCAAAAACTAGTACAATGACACTACTCGGGTGGCGGCAGGGAGTCATCGAAGGGTTGCTCGGCTGCCATCATTACAGTCTTGTCTTTGGGAACGATCGAAGGGGTCCTCCTCGATCTTGAGGTCGGGGTATCAGGCCTTGGATCGATCCAAAGCTACTCGATACTCGTATGATACCTAGACTGTTCGCACGAGGCCCATCTCAAAACCTGCCGACTTCTTATACTCTATGATGGCTTCTGCAGGCTGCTCGACCCTCAACTTCTCCAAGGTGCTCGTCATCTTTAACAGCTCATCCTTTAAGGCATGTCGCCCGACCCAAACTTCCTTCAGCTGTTCTTAAGAGTCGACCAGGTCGAGATGGTAATTCTCTATTTCTATCTCAAGCGACTCCCGGTGCCGGCCTTCTTCCTCGAGCTCTACCTTCATATGATCGGCGAGGTCCTGCGCCACGGAGGCCTGCTGCTCAACTGCTGCAATGGTTTTTGGCCTTGATCTAGCTCGAAGATCAATATTCTCTTTCTTCAAGCCCTCGACCTTATTGTCCATAACGCTGATGACCTGCCCTGCGTCGTGGACGTGATTAGCTAGCGCCATACAGCAATGTTGAATCTATAATAAGAAAATAAACCAAAATTACTAACATGAAACTTGGTATGTAGTGGAGAACCCAAAGGGACTCGGAAAGAAGCTTACCAATACCATGGACTTCGGCGCCTAGTCAATTAGCACCTCGGACAGCGAAGAGTACAATTTGATCGCCAGTCGGGGAATCAGCATGCCCTGAGCGTATTTGACGGAAGCCGACCCGCTCGCCCAAACTTTGGTTCCCTGCTTTAGAGAGGACCACCAAGCCTCCAAAGGTGTGTTAGGGTTGCTCGGTGTCAGATCAATCATACGCAGGGTATAGTAGCTCGTGACCGCTTCACTAAGGAGGTATGGCACAGTTCCTGCATGGACTTTGGATGTCAGGGATGGGGAGTCTGAGCTTCCCCGGCGGCCCTGACCTGCTCCTTGCTCTTTGACAAATGGGACTTGGAGCTCTCACCGCCCTGTCGAGACTTATGGTGGTATGATGCCTTGACCTTCTTCTGAAGATGAGGTGCCCCCTCAGTAGGCTGCTTCCCGTAAGCTTCAGTGCCCTTCTGGGGGATGGCTTCGGCCTGAATCTCCTGCACTTCGGGCGACGATTGTGCGATTGTAGAGACAGGCATTGGGGCACGGGCGACTAATCTGAGGCGTCCTCAGGGTCAAGTTGCACCGCGAATCATGTCGAGGTTCACCATCTCTGCAACCCGAACAACAAGTCAAAAATGAATCAGACCAAGCGTAGGCAAGAGAAGGGAGGTATGCGACATACCCTGAGATGCCGGACTAAGGCCCGCCTCAATCAACCACTACTCAGTCAAACTCCTGATCACCCAAGAAGAGGTCATAATATCTTTCAGCCACCCGACCAGGACAGATTCCTCGTCAGTCAGGTACAGGGGCACATTACTCATGGGGTAGGATGACCACTTGAGATCAAAGTCCCAACCCCGGGGATGACTTATGTACAAGAACCGCGTCTTCCAACCTTTGTTGGAAGGAGCGCTCCCGACCCTAAAATCGACCCGAGTTATCAAATAACACCCGCCTTGGCCCTTGCATAGGCGGAAGCATGACAAAAATAGATCCCAAGTCGGGATTATTCCTGACCCTCGACATTCCCCGAGGAAGATTATGAGATAGCGTCAGGAGTTCGGCGCTATCTGACTAAGATAGACCCTCCATCGACTAAGACACTCTCCTATTACCAAGTGAAAGGGAAACCTTAATCATGTGTCTATGGCATTGATCGAGATGCTAAATCCCCTCGGATACTCATGGTATGGACGTTGCTCGGGCAGAGGAGCATGCAAAGCATACTCATCGGGAATGCTGAAACACTTCCGAATCATCACCAGGGACTCGACAAAGAGTGTTGAGTCAAAGTCATGGCATGACTACATTATCTCCAGAGCCTTAAAGGCCTTGATGTCTGATCGGGTCATTATGCTCGTGGACGAGCTTGAAGGCTCGGACCGACCTCTCTTAGAGCCACCAGGTGGCAGTCTTCCGCCCGAGGCGAAGGAACCGGGGAAGAAGGGGCAGAAGAGAAACCAGAGGTAGTGAATGAGGGGGAAGAGGCCATTCTGACCTGGCCAGACAAAAATGGCTGAAGGAGGGTGATCTGGGTGACCGAGGCACGAGGTCCGAGAGCTTAAGAGGAAGGGCATAGGAAATGAAAGTGATATCTCACCACCATCACAATGAAGCTTATAAGGGGGGAGACGTCACTTCAGCAAGGGACGATGTAACTTCCTGAGGTGGCGTAATGACTTTGCCTGGGAAACAGGTGAATCACATTAAATGAGGCACGTTGTAGAGCACAGAAGCTCCACATCAGCCCTATAACTCAAAGGCTAGCTCGGTGGTGCCATACTCCATGTCATCATGTGCCCACATAAACCTTAGAGGCTCGCTCAACAATGTTACACATCCCATTCATCACGTGCCCACATGGCCTTGCATGTGTGTTGGCCATCCACGTTATGTGCTAACTACATACAAACCATGTACGGTCAGTCCAGCAAATCTTTGTCTGAGTTGTGTATCTCAGCCAGTCCAGCATATCTTTGCCCTAGTTGTGTATCTCGGTCAGTCCAACAAATCTTTATATGATTTGTATATCTCGGCCAGTCCAATTAGTCTTTGCCCGAGTTGTGTATCTCAGCCAGTCCAACATATCTTTGCCTAAATTGTGTATCTCGGCCAATCCAATAAATCTTTGCCCGAGTTGTGTATCTCAGCCAGTCCAACATATCTTTGCCCGAGTTGTGTATCTCGGACAGTCCAGTAAATCTTTATCTGAATTATGTATTTCGGCCAGTCTAATCAGTCTTTACCCAAGTTGTGCATCTCGACCAATCTAGCATATCTTTGCCTGAGTTGTGTATCTTGGCCAGTCCTGCAAATCTTTATCCGAGTTGTGTATCTTGATCAGTCCAGTCGGTCTTTGCTCGAGTTGTGTATCTCGACCGGTCCAGCATATCTTTGCCCGAGTTGTATATCTCGACCAGTCCAGCAAATTTTTGTCTGAGTTGTGTATCTCGGCCAGTTCAGTCAATCTTTGCCCGAGTTGTGTTACCTAAGTCAGTCTAGCATATCTTTGGTCGAGTTGTGTATCTCGACTAGTCAAGCATATCTTTGCCCGAGTTGTGTATCTCGGCTAGTCCAGCAAATCTTTGTCCGAATTGTGTATCTTGGCCAGTCCAAATCTTTGCTCGAGTTATGTATCTTGATCAGTCCAGTCAGTCTTTGCCCGAGTTGTGTATCTCGGCCAGTCCAGCATATCTTCGCTCGAGTTGTGTGTCTCGACCATATCTCGCGACGATCCTCTGATGGGCTTATGTCATACGTCCCCATGAGGACACGTCAAGCATCGACCCAAGCTCGCAAGAAGATTTTGACCTTCGGCAACCAATGCTCGGGTCTTCCCCATGGCCTGTAGAGCATCTTAGGAAGACCCCTTTCGAGAGGGGAGGGAGGAGAGAATGATAGGGCTAATGGGCCGACCCAGCTCACTAAGACCCACGCTAGCTCAGTAGTCCACGACAGCACCGAGATGCGACATTGACTCAACTGGTGCAGGACCGGGCCGAGGTGGCACAGGGATGATTTGGCTGCCATGGCAGTAGAAGCTGAGCTGAGATTCATTAATGGAGAATGGCGACCGACGCGGACGAGCTTGCGCACGTGGGAGGAATCGAACCGTGTTGATTCCTCGACCATGACATCAAGAATCATAACAAAACGTGTATGAGATTAATGTGACGATGCGTTCAAATAAAATAAAGATGCATAAGGCCTAGTTGTGAAACAATTAAGATAAATCGATAGATCGATCGTTCACTATAGTTTGATTCGGTTCGAATCTTGATCAAATTGGACTGAAATAAAATCTTAATCTACTCAATAATTTATTGATTTTAAATCGAATCATAGTTGGACCTGGGTGGTTCGATTATGATTTATAATTTTTAAAATAATAATCATTCATTCTTAAATCGAAATGATAGTTCACGATTTTTTAAAAAATATGATTCAAAAATTATAATTTTTTTATTAAAATTATTTTTAATTAAAATTTAAAAAATCGATGTTCTGATTTTATTTTTTTTAAATCTAATAACCCGAAAATGGTTAAGAAACTGAGGTTAGGTCTAATGAAAAGGGCTATTATGACATTGGCGTAAATAATAAATTCATCAGTTATTCATATAAAGCGGTCGCTATGTTAATTAAGACACGAGTTATAAACAACAGGTTTTGCTCATAAATCATAGAGAAATCTAATAAAAATATTCCATAGACCGACCACATCGAAATAAACATTATATAAGCAAAATAGTCAGGGGATTACATTCTTAATAATTTATTCTCAAAGCTCTTCTGAGTATTCTTTCCTGAAGTGAGCAGGAGTTATAAATAGAAGGTTGAGTGGGACAAAATACAAGAAAAAGCAGAGACAATTATTTTGATGGACGGATTTGTTGGTCTCAGAACTCGGTAAGGAGAAAACCAACGTGATGCTCTTAAAAGTTCTTCCGAACCAGAATCAGTGGAATGCATCCATGTCAGAAACCTTATAGAACACTAATGAAAAGTTGAGAAGAAGGTGCAGGCGTTTTAGAGGATAAAACAAGAAATGGTGAGGTCAAAAGGTCGGGGAAAAGCTTGCAGGGAAAACCAACTCCTCACAGTGGTGTGTGTACAAAGCTGAGGAAACTTGAATCCTCTGATCGGGTCCGACATGTTTAGGTCTCTCTCTCTCTCTCTCTCTCTCTGCTGAAACTAAACGGCACTGAAGAAATCCGCTTCCCGTTTGGTATTCTTTGCCTGTGGATTTGGTTGTTTGCTTTCGAGCAGCCGAGAGGACTGTTTCATTATGCTTACTTTTTTTATCTCTCGGGGACTGTCGATCTCGATCCCGAAGCAAAGCTGCCTTCTTTTCGTTGTCGTTTTCTCTGGCCGGATCAGAAGCTGTAAGATAAGTACTGCGGAAGCCCGCACGGCCGCCCGCTTCCCACTCCCGCTCTCGGTGGGATGCTAACAAAAACGGTTCGTGCCAACAACCTCTCTCCGCCATTATCGCGCCCGACTCGGCGCTCTGGTTAAATTTTGGTGGGACGAACGAGGGAAAGGTGGGGGTTTGGGCCGAGTGGAATCGAAAAGATCGGATCTTGGCGTCTCTTTCCTTCTTTTGCAGCGGTATGGCTCGAACCTTGTTTATCCTGTCTTCCTCGTCCTCGTCTCTAGGTTTTCAATTCTGCCTTCGGTCTGTGAACGACTAATATTTGCTTCGGAATGAATATGCCATTGCCAATTCCTGTCTCTAATATCTTTTGGCCCAACCATGGATGCTGATCTTGAACTTGAGGTGATTTGCCCTAGTTGGCAATATGGTTTACACCCAACCTTTGCTGGCAATTTGATGCATGATTTAGTACCTCTGTCGTGATATGTCCTATGACCTCTTCGTTACCGATGTATATTTTATAGATCTTTTCATTCGAATTCTGAGGCATTTTAAGTATGAATTCCTCTTTCCTGACATTGTTCTTCTTTTTTATTATTTTTTTTAATTCTGGTTCTTGTAATCAAGTGTTTTGCAGTAGTAGTAGTAGCAGTAGTTTGACTTTATTCACTTCAATGCAGCAATATATTACTACTACTACTGCTTGGTCTTAATAACATGTATTTAGATATGAAATGCTTCATCGTTCATGTATTTAGATATTCCACTCTACAGAACTAGATGTCCTCTCTCATGGAGAATGGCACATCATGGGAATCCCTGTCTGCTAGCTACTCTGGAATCAAGGATATTGAACGGAAACATGTGTCTGAGGGTAACAAAGGATCTATGGTTTCCTTGAATAGCGTTCTTCCTGATGACATCTTAGAGAAAATATTCTCTGTTCTGCCCATTGAAAGCATCATTAGGGCTGCATGTGTTTGTAAGGTTTGGTACCATATCATCCACTCGGTGAGGTATACATGGGTAAACAAGTTACCACAGAAGCCATGGTACTTCATGTTTACCGCCAATGAGGCTGCAGCAGGTTACGCATATGACCCGGTTCTTGGGAAATGGTATAACATTGATCTCCCTTGTATCGAGAAAAGTAATTGGTTCGTTTCTTCTTCCAATGGATTAGTTTGCTTCATGGACAGTGATAGTGAGAGCCGTATTTTTGTCTGCAACCCAATTATAAGAGACTGGAAAAGGATTTTGGAGCCTCCTGGTGTTTTCCCTGATCACACTTCTCTTGCCATCTCTGTAGATAGAAGTTCTCACCGTTATACTATAGTTGTCGTCAAATCTAAACTGTTGCCTGATGATTTTTCACAGTCGGAAATCTCGGTCCACACATACAATTCAGAGAGGAAGTCATGGGAATCTTCCATGAATGCAGTTTTGCCAGGATGGAGGGGAGGTTATGAAAGTGTGATCTGCAATGGAGTACTATATTATTTGATTCATTCTACTGGTCTTGCGGGAACTGCTGACTTCCGACATAGACTGATGATGTATGATATCTCAGCCACAACACCACATGTTTTATCGATGCATGCGACCATACCAGTACCCTGTTCTCTCACCTGCTGTCGGCTGATCAACCTCAAAGAAAGACTTGTGATGGTTGGTGGAATTGCAAAGTATGAGAAGCTGAGCATCATCCAAGGGATTGGAATTTGGGAACGTGATGCAGCAGGAGAGTGGGTAGAGGTTGCTCGTGTGCCTCGCAGGTTCATCCACAGGTTTGGTGAGCTGGATGATGTCTTTCCAAGCACCGGTACCGATGACTTGATCTTTATACACAGCTATGGGGCTACAGCTTTGCTTGTTTTTGACATGACCCAGAAGCTGTGGAAATGGTCTACCAAGTGCCCTGCCACCAAACGATTCGCTCTCCAGCTTTTTACTGGTTTCTGCTTTGAACCTCGGTTTGAAATCGTCTCCTGATCTCCTGCTGTTCTCTAGTGTTACAGTTTGCTAAAGTGTCTTTAAATTTTTTGTAGGGTTTTAGATGCTGGTTTCTTGGTATAGAAAAATCAGGTGTCGAGCTATTTGATTGTTTTCTCTCTCTTTTTTTTTTCATCTTGATCTTGTGATGGCACAAATTGATCAGAAGAAAAGGTTCAAATGTTTGCTGGCTTTGTTAGTAATCAGAAGCAGAATTTGCTCTTTTTGCTTAATTCCCTTGCTGGAGTTATTTTCTTTACTTGTTTGTGTCCATCTGCCTTGTCTTTGGTCTTCTTGTTGTTTCAGATAGGTGCACTGCCTTCAGGGCTTTTGTTTTAGGTCCCATTAAGTGAAAGCATTCATCCCAGAAGAAGCAGTGTTGCAGACATTTAATCCAGTCTATATGCATCAAATTGTAGCTCTGTTCTTGTCTGCAGTTCTAGCCTCCTTTACTGCTTTAGGTGTACAAGGAACATAGCTTTCCGGTTTAAATGTCTCCTGTTTATTTTCTTGGAAGATATAACAGCCAAGATTCAAATGGATGATGATGCCTTGTCTGACATTGATTTATCCCCCCTTGTGCAACAGTTCTAAGTGCAATAGAGCAGCACAAAAGTACCCACAAGTTTTTTGGCAGGTGATGGCTGAATTCTTTTCTTTGCCAAATCCATATAATGCATGGTGGTGAGTTGCTCCAAGAAAGATCAAATGTTGAGAGCAGGCAAATCAAAAGGACACTGTAGAGGTTTGAGGTGGAAATAGCTTCTTTTCTTTTTTTTTCTTCTTCTTCTCTGCTCTTCATTTCTTCTGCTGGTTCTCGGATAAACCAACTGAAGAGGTTGATCCTCCAGCCAACAAGATCTGTCAAAGATTTGGTAGGGAGGAGATTGAAATATGAAGAGCAACTACCAACTACTGATCAAGGACACTGCAGGCAAAGATCTGGAAAAGAGGTTTTTTACAGTGAAATCTGATGCCACATCTGCCTGCCTTCTTTTGTGTCAACTATGAGGGGAGCCCCAAGGCAACCACCCAACTACTGATCAATGGATGTCAGCTGGTGGCTGGTGGCTGAGACTGTATTTCCATTCAGCATTCCATAGTTTGTCCTTTTGGATGTTTGAAGTAAATTTCTTTCCTTTTTCTTCCTTGCATGGTGGAGTGTAGTGAGATGACTTCATCTGTGCATGAATCCAAACCCAAGTTCAGAAAGATGACTTCTTCTTGTCCATATGAACAAGAGGCAGGAGGACACACACACAGCTGTTGCAGCCCACTCAACATTTGTCCTACATCTTTGGGCCAAGGTTTCACAAACTACTACTGAATGCATTTGAAAGAAGTTCCTTTTCGAAGGGGTAAGCAAGAAGATGGAACAGAAGTACTCCAACCTCAAGCGGAGCTGCAACAACGCAGAAAGAGAGGAAAGATCGAAGCTTGAAGAGAACGAGCAGAAGAATCGATCCGACGCCTCTAATCTGCTCCCACGAATTTGCCTCATCCGCGGGGAAAGAAGCCTCCTTGCAATCAAAATCAGATCAAACAGATCAGGCAAAGGGAGGAGAAGCGCAGGGATATGCACGTCGTTAGGAGGGCGATCGTCCACCGGAATCCGGTGAACTCGAGGGAAAGAGGACAATGGGTTCCGGGTTGTTGAACCGGGCAGCCCCGAACCGACCCACCAAGGCGACGATCCCGGTTCGACGCGAACCATTTAAGGAATTCGATAAAAACCCTCAGATCACTAAAACAAAACCTCACCGTCGGATCCGAAGAGAGCCCTCCGCATCTTCCCAAATAAATAAAAAAAATAAAAAAAATCCCATTGCCTGAGCTCCTCTTCTTCCTTGCAACCAGAGAGGCGTCTTTGAGATCTTAGCCCCACTTCAGGTAAAAGTAAATCTGGTAGCAATTAGAATTCTTCCCGACCAAAAAAAATATATATTTATTTATTTGATGGTGTAATTATGCCTACGAAATGTGTTTCTTGTTTAACGTCCTTAGTCAAATTTTTTTTTTCCTACAAAAAAAAAATCAATTTTTGATTAAGGTATTCAAGTTAAAGCATTTCTATCTAAGAACCAAAGTGCACAAATCTTTATTCTTAAAGTGAAGTATAATTTTGACGCAGAGATTGAAGGATTTTAAGCTGATATGAACCAATTAATTAATCATTAATCTATCAATAACTCTTTAATTATTCATGAAGGATCGATGACAAAAGTATTTTTTTATTATTCATGAATGATGGATGACAAAAGCTAAAGCTAAAAAGATGAAATAAACCATAACTTATTCATTTGAAGGCATTTGGAAATAAAAAGCTAGTCGAGATTTTGATCAAAGTTATATGGATCTAAAAAGATCATATGATCTACATTCATGAATTAAGAATATGAATATATTTAATTGATTCGTTCTCTTTGTACTTTATCTTATTCTATATAAACAAGGTCGATTCCCTTTGTAAAGAATAACTTAAAAATATATAATTATTTTCTAACATTAATGAGTGTTTGTTTCTAAGTTCTTGCATGAACTTTGGAACTTATCAAACTTTTCTTCGTGTGAAGTTCAAAAATCTTAAATATTTATTTTTTCTTTTTAACTTTATCGAACTTTTTAGTTTGTGATGTTTATGGGAATCAAAATGTTGTTCTAATCCTTTATCATTTTTTTTTTAATAGAGTGATTAGAATAATTCCTCTTACTTTAATCTTAAAAATATATGTCTTATTTCAATTTAGGGTGTCAATAAATAAATAAATAAATATATATATATATATATATATATATATCGTAGCTCTTTAGCTATTATGATGTATGGTTTGGTGAGTTTACGATTTCCAATCATAAGTGACTTCACATCTTCAATTATCAACCCTACTTCATGTAATCTCCCAAACCACTAACTTCTCTAAGATTTTTTTATGTTGATTAGTAACAGAAAATGGTAACGAGCTTCCAACCTAAATTTATGAGTTGGGATTTTGTATGGCTTTTTTTTTGTGCTGAGCATATGTTAACGTTCATATGTCCATTTCTGCAGAACACTAAATAAATACTCTTTGCTATAGTTTCAATGACAACCCAAGAAAGAAATCACTCATAATCTCAAAGAGATAAGAAATAAACTGGCATTTTTTATTTTGATTTATCAAAAAATGTTATGGTTATTGACTATTTTTATGATTGTAGTGGTGGACACAAGTTGATGGCTCCTTTACTTTTTAATGAAGGTTGGTTGTCATCCACTTGTTGAAATCCATACCCTTCCCTTATCTCTTTGAAGCAAGCAGTGTAAAACCAGAATTATAAATAGGATAATTGCATTATTTGACTGCAACAAACAATTAATGTACTTTAATTTGTTGCTGCCTTCTCTGTGTAAATAAGTGCATGATCTAAGATTAGAGTTTGAGATATTTTTATTAGCTGAACTTAATTTGTAAACTTGGAATATTAGGTAGAAGGTTGACAGATCATTTGGTCAAGATTTGTGAAGCCCATCTGCTTTATATATATATTTTTTTAGTATAGGAAGAATTTTCGTACTTTAATTTTGTCTCTTATATTTTAACACATCAAATTTAGAAGGGGGGCGTCGAACGTTTCGTTAAGGAGACTTACTTAGGGCACGACTTGACTCGCGCCGGTCGATGGGAGCAGTTGATGTGACTTAAGTCGTGACGTCCAGCACTCTATCGCTATGTAAGATGGATCCTCGCGTGCAAAATCCTCTCTTTCCCTTTTCGTCGTCCGACCGCGACTCAGAGGAGGGAGGGAGGGAGGGAATCGTTCTCGTTCGATCCATCTCCTTTCCCTTCTTGATCTTGAATTAGGTAGATCCCGTCTCTCTTCCTCCGCAATCGCTCCTGTTGGATCTCCCTTTCCCTTCTTGATTTCGCGTTCTTTCTGAATCGTTTGGATCGATTTTGGTGGGTTTTTTTTTTTTTTTTGTGCAATGATTAGGTCAGCGCCCAATCCATGGCTTCGAGGCGAATCATCAAGGAGCTGAAGGATCTCCAGCGGGATCCTCCGACGTCTTGCAGCGCAGGTGCCTCCAATCTCCCCTCTCCTTGTATATCGATCTGCTCCTTGATATTTCTCCTCACTTTTATTTCTGAATGAATCCAATTGTGCAATGGCCATACCGTGTTGGAATCTCATTAGGCTGAGAACACGCAGTTGTTTGTGCCGTCGAGACTACCTCACGTTAACTTATATTTGAGCTGCTTGCTTTGCTCAGTCCTGTAGAATTGGCATGCTATCAAAGGAAGTATACGTTCTATTTTATCATCCAATTCTGTACAATATGTTCATTACTTGCATCTCGAGTCATACGGTCTGAAAGAATGGTGAAGTTCTCAGGATATGTTTATGGTGCCTCCTGATATTGTTCTTGCTAATCATATGAGTGACCTTGAGATATGCAACTATATGCCATGGATATCTCTCTTTTTTTTTTTTACTGTTTTACTTTTCTTTTTGTTTCTTTTTAAAGTTGCTCATGATTGTTAATTTCATTTATTTATTTATTTTAGATCATTTTTTGTTGGATAATAAAGTAGATTATATTCATGGGAAAGATGCACGTTGTACAGGAAGTGTTTGTCATTAAGTACATACCTAGATGGAACATTAGTATTAAGGTATACAATAAAAAGAAAATTACTTGTACTGATAAGGCTGAAAGAATATGTTGTCATTAGTAAAAATTATTGAGTGTTCTGTAGATTTGACTTGCTAGCATGCTCGGCAAACTTGGTTGGTTGTAGGTAAACTTTCCAATCTCATGTGTTTGTTTTAAACCTGAATTAATTTTTGTATAAAGTATCAAATGACAAGCCTAACTAAAAAATTACTATCCTTGATGACTCATTTTCTCACAGGGCCGGTCGCTGAAGACATGTTCCATTGGCAAGCAACAATAATGGGTCCACCAGACAGTCCATATGCAGGGGGAGTTTTTCTTGTCACTATCCACTTTCCTCCAGACTATCCGTTTAAGCCACCTAAGGTATTGTTGGCATAAAATAAATTGCCTTTGGTTGGAGTTCACTCTTTGTAGTTCAACAGTATAAATTGTTGATCCATTCTTCAGCAAGCTAGGCCATGCTCATGTATCGGTTTAGATTCCATATGGTGGCACAAACTTTGTGTGGATCATAATCTGAACCAAAATTTGGAGCTTGTGCTCAACTGAATTATTTAAGCCATACTTTAGCTGCTGGCTAATTTTTCTTAATCCATATATGAGAACCTAAGTTGCATTTAGAATATAATATATAATCATAACACCAGGTTTTTAGTTAATCAGAGTAATATGATCTTATGTGGATCATAAACTTCTTTTATGCTTATTTATCTTTTAAGTTATGTTGGATAAATCATGAATAATCTTTTCACATTTCAAAACCTGGGCCATGTATCATGTATGTCTCCACTTATTCCTGAAGATAAAACACATGGAACATCTTTTCATAATAGGCTCTTTTGTTTTTTGGGGTGAAATCCATTGACATCAGTTTATGGGTTTGCACATTTCCGAATCTCATGCAAACATCGTAACACCGGTATTCTGGTTGACATGTTCATGTATTGATGAGCGTCCAATAATAGATTCTATAAGTTGTCCAGCTTATTGAATTTTCTGCAGGTTGCTTTCAAGACAAAGGTTTTCCATCCAAATATTAACAGCAATGGGAGCATTTGCTTGGACATCCTTAAAGAACAATGGAGTCCTGCATTGACTATATCCAAGGTTATTATTTCTTGTATCAATTATCCTTTAACGGTTGGGTTCTCTTGCTTATCCAAGTTACATACACTATGCTAGTCATATTGGTGATGCCAGTAAGAGCAGGTGATTTCATATCACTATAGTACAAATTCTTTTTGCTATATAAATGTCTTGGCCAGTCCTTTCTGCCCGATAGATGCATAAACATTATTGGCCGGTTGGTTCAATTTGTCTGCCCAGTGTGAGAAGGAACGATCCAAGTTGGTCAGAATTTTTACTAAAAGCCTATTAGTTAATACAGGCGATTGCTCCATTCCTTTTGAGTCTTACCGAAATTACACCATTGTTTATACAAAATGGGATCATAGCAACGATTCCTTTCTCTTACAGGTGCTGCTTTCAATCTGCTCCCTCTTAACTGACCCAAACCCAGATGACCCATTGGTTCCAGAGATCGCCCACATGTACAAGACAGATAGGACCAAGTATGAGACCACTGCAAGGAGCTGGACCCAGAGGTATGCAATGGGCTAATGTTAGTCTCAGAGAGACAGACAGTTGTTATGTGTGGTGGTTGCTTCTTGTCTGTTTATTTGAAGATTGAAATGATCTATCTATCTGTGCCTGCTTCCTTTTAATTTATTAGAAGGTTAGGTAGGAAGGGAACATGTGTTTATTTGATCGTGTGAAGATTTATATCTGAATCCTGAACACATTGTTTCTTGCCACGATCTTATGGTCATTTTAATCCTTGATTAAGATGCTAATACTTGGAAAACAAAGAAATTACACAGACATTGGATAAAAAGGTCAAATAATGCATGATCTAGCTAGCCCTGTCATTTGATTTATTTCATTGAAATAGATGTCATGTGTGGTACTTGGGGTAAAAGATAATATGATCGATGCATTTGGACTGTATACACCTTTACAGATTGATGCAACAACACAGATCAAAATAGCTGCAAGTTTTGTAGATAGGTAGAGCGGTCAATGTTTTAAGATTAGAAAAGAAGTACTTACTTACCTCTGTGTTTTAATTTCGATCCCCAACACCCAAACATGCAATTACTGGGGACCTCTTCTTGGCTACACACCCACACTGCATCTTAAGTGGATATATCCCACAGAGATAAATCATTAATCATTACCCATTCACGTCACTGATACTGGTTATTCTAGTCTTCAACTTAGGCAGACTTACCTGATAACTTGGAGATAATTCCAGGGTTAGATGAAGTATGTCTAATTGTAAATAGCAGAAGCTTGCTCTGCTCCCTATTCCCCATCCCAACCCAACCCATGTGAGTCGGAACCTTTTGTCCACCACTACCACATGCTGCTGCACACTGACATCTCTGTCACTGCTGCAGCAGTGTCATGCCTGACCACCAAGAGCTCTATTATTGTCACCATGAGAGGAATAATGAATGATGTTGTTACCTCTGCAACTCGATTGAACATCCCACTATTTGTTGACATGAAACCAAATCAGGCTTGTCCAGGAAGTAAAGAACACAACAAGCCTAGATTGTATCTGAAGGATCAGAAGAAGCATAGCCCATAAGCCTAAATTTGTAGCTCCATAGATCTTTTGCTGTCATTATTGAACATAATAATAATAATATAAAGGCACCGGAAACACTTGCAATAACACAAAAAGAAAGATCCAACCACAGGTCCAGATCACACTCCCTGAGAAGTCCACATGCATACAAAGCAACAAAAAGTAGAACCACAACAAGAATACAATAATACCATCAGCCCCTGGCCTATCCCAGACATCAACCTTCTTCATTGCTCAGTGCAGAGGAGGATCTAGAAGAGCTTGTAGAAGGAGGAGGCATCAAGGGGGTGGATGAGGTAGGTGAGGACCAGAGCCACCATCATCAGTAGATAGGCAATGCCTTGGTCAATTGATGTCCCTGCCAAAATAGCACAAATCTTTCATCAAACTAGTCAAAGGTGCACCAAATAATATGATTCCACCATGCAACAACAAACACACACACACCATAAACCCACCAAAGGTGATTATGCGATTCGTCATATGCTACCAATGTCTCAAATGTTCTAATCTCAAAGTTGCTTCTTTTGTGTTCCAAGATGATCTCCATCTAAAAGGGACGTGTGAGGGCGGGCTAAACCGACAGGATTCGTAGGTGAGATTAAACAAATGTATTTTCACCACCTCCATACTTGCTAAGCTAACAGAAACGTACAATGGCAGGAACTTGGCAAAGAAAACATGAACAGCAGCAATAAAGATCAGATCTCTTTACCGTCTAAAGAGGCAAAATCCGGGACAAAAGCCTACATAAACAAGCATCGGAAGAAAGCAAAGGAAAAGAAAGAAGAACGGACCATCACTGGTAGGGGCGGGAGCCGGGGCCTGGGCCTGAACGGCCGGCAAGGCGACCGCAACGATGAGAGCCACAGTGGTCACCAAACCCAGGAAAACCTTCCAAGTCGCCGCCATCGTTCTCCTCGCTCGCTCTCTCCGACAATGCAACACAAAAGGAAACGCCTTGCGGTCCCTCCCGCTCACGTCCACGAGGAGCACAGCCGAAGAGAGGAGGCCAATGGCGAACGAAACCCTAACAAACGGTGACCCGAACCCTCTTCCCATCCCTCCCTGCGCTCCTTTATATTTCTTTACTCCCGGTTCTGTTGCTTACCCGCCTCCGTGTGGTTGCAGGGAGATGACTCACTGCGGGCCCCGCCATCTGATGGTGAGAGAATTGTCGTCCGCCCTGGGGGTGTGCTTGTTGGTCGGTTCTTCTGTGAGTTATTTGAATAGATCACTTTGGAATCACCGTTTTTTCGACGAAAAATAATTATTTCTTATATATAATTTTCGGTACAACCTCTTAATATAAAAAACAAAATTTCATCGACCACCATGTGATGATCATTTTATTCCTACTTTAGTTGGATTACTCATCTTCTCTCACCCTATATTATTTATTATCTTCCTTTTTCATTGTCATCGTTCCTATACCTTCATCCGACCCGACCCAAAAGGCATGGGTGTGGACACCCCATGTTAATCCTAACCACCCTCACCTAACCTAAGGGCATCAAGCACGTGAAGGAGGGCAATCGATGAGTTTAACCCGTGCATGAAGGCATATGTACGATCAACACTACCAATTTATGCGAGGAGGGGGTTTGATTGGTGAGGCTAGCCCATGCATGATGATGGTGCATGTAACATGGGAGGATGATCGATGGGGCATAAGTGAGTGACTAGGAGAGGATGATCGAAGAGGAGAAGGGCGATGGTGAATAGGAATTGGATGATTTTTTTTTTTTTTTTAAAGTCATATTAGTGTGAGTTCTTTTATTACTATCAATAAGAGTGTATGTAATCTTAAAAAGTAAAACATACTACTAACTTTTATATACTCACTCAATATATCCAAAAGTTATACACATACAAATACCCGTAGGTCATTGTCCAAATCAATACTAGCATAAGTCTGCACATGCTCCATTTCCTATCCAATCACTTCCGTAGGATATTAATATTTTTACCTATACAATAAGGTAGTTACTTAGTAAGTATAAGTTTTTATAGTTTTATTTAGGTGAGTATATATCATGTCATATATATAATGCTTTATAATTATCGACATAATATATTTAATGATAAACACCTGTATGACTACTAAGCATAACACTACAACATATCATATTGCATAAAGAGGTAAAATCTTTTGTTGAATAATTCAAAATATTTATATGCACATATATCAAACATAACAAATTCATAAAATTCTATACCACATATTATTATAACATGCACTCTCGGATCATATGTTATTATAATATATACATGTACTTCCACATTATATATTATATCATATGTCATAATATATATACACACACTCTCACATCACACATTGTAATATATACACGTCAAATAAAACACGTGCACTCTCATATCGCATGTCATTATATATTCATGCATATAATATAATTTTATCATAATTCATATATTTTTATGCTTACAAAATATATACATTCACATAGATTTTGAATATGATAATTTTACTATCATTATTATATAGTAAATTAAACTTATATTTATTTGATTGAAATAAAAAAATAAAGATGTGGTAAAATATCATATTCCTTAATGATTGAGTGTGCTAGGGAGTGCTACACCTATCAAATTGAGAGCATAGTATCTTCAGATGTTTTAATTAATAACCCTACATCTTGAATTAACTGATTTATAATTATTCATAGCAAAATTCATTAAAAATGATAAAATCCCTAATAAAACAGACTATACTCAACTTAAAAATCTATCTAAATTTCATCATTCATTTGTCAACAATTCACTCTATAATCACATGAACTATTTGGTTTCACTTAAACCATCTTATAATTTTTGTAAATTATCATAAATTATCATAAAATTTTGTAAAAAGACTAGGAGATATATAGAATTAAATACACACTAATTTTAGCTTACAATAGAATTATTTGAAGGCTAGACTATCCTCCTAATTCAACTATCAACACCTATTCTATTCTATTGAAACTAGGTTGGGACAATCTTAACTTATACACTTTATATCATTTGGGATTCACTTAATTTTAAATCTCATAGAACCCTAAGGGAACCATTTAAAATATATCTAATGGACAGAGCCCAATCATATGCATAAGGGGGTCAATTATGCTCAAATGAAACTTCTCAGAAAATAGGAGATTCTAAGTATCTCATATTGGAACACTCATAACTCGTTGCACCGATCTCAAATTAAAGTCATACTAGAAGCCTTATAAGAGATTTATTACAAAAATATTCAAAAACCAAATATTAATTCGAAATTTAGGTTATTCAAAAGTAGTGAAAAAAATTAATCTATAATATATAAAATCTAAATCCTAGATATAGCAATGGAAGAATTAGGTTTCTCTTACCTCAACCTTTCTTAGAATTAGGGTTTCATAGCCAACATGAGATAAAAAAAGAAAGAGAACGATGAAAGAATGAGAGAAAAGATCGTGAATAATAAGGCCAAAATAAGATAGAGGTTTTAAGAGGTTACATTGAGGTTTAGGGCTTAATCCCGTTAGACCTATTTGAAGTTTTTTTTTACTAATATAATTATAAGGTTGTAACAACTTCAATTAAATTTAATTTGGTTTGACAAAGATGATATTTTTTTATCTAAACTCATTCTTCACTTTCACTTATATATCTCAATATTTTTTAATATAATACTCTACTTTGATTTATATTTTTATTTAATTTTTTATTTCATCCATGCTTTAGTAACTTATTATCGTCCACATATATAATATTCAAAAATTTAAAATTTTCTACTTTAATTATAGTAGAACTCATTCAAACCTTGAGATTCACTTAAGACTGATTAAAATTTACCTATTATTTCTAATCATTATATGTAAATTTATTATCATAACTTAATCTCATATTTAAGCCTGCTAGCGTAGTATTATCTTATTGCACAAAAGGATCATGTTTTATTGCTACAAAATATATTTAAAGTAGATATTGATGCTTATGCATGTTCAACTAAAATTTAATAAAACATTATGAAAAACATATTTTAGGAAGTATGTACCGACCTTAAAAGGTTGAAAACATGAGTATGCCATTTATTATATTTATAAAACATAAAAAATATAAATCATATCAATAAGTAAGGATAATATATACATATTATTTATACTTTTATTGACATACTAGTTGTAGTTTAATGTGTGTAAAACTCAGGTACTATAATTAGAGAAAATTTCAAAGTTAGAATACTCTACATGAAATTTTCAAATTCAATGATTTTTTCCAAAATTTTATCCTTATTTTTTGTATATTTTATTTTCTCATAACAAGCCCTGAACTTTCAATTTTTTTATTTGGTGTCTCTTTTTCCTCCAAAACCCTAAATGCATTTCGTTGTCGCCTCCACCTTAAGCGAAGCCCATTTGTGTAGCCCCAACTCCACCCCCATAACCCTGAGCAACAATCACACGTTAGATTGCTAGTAGGATGTGGTGGTAGTTAAGTCAGATGGTGCTCATAAGATCTAATCCTTAACCCACTACCCCCACCCCTACTCCCTTTGCACATCCTCCTCCTCCACCTCCTTGGGATCTGAACCCTCCATCAAAGGAGTTAGGTTGTTATATCTTAGCACCACTAGCTCCCCATCGAGTTGGTTGTTGCACCTCTGCCATCGTAGGAGTAGCCCCGCTACCGTTGATCAACCTTGTTGCGTGCTTTCCGACCCTGCCCTCACTAATGATAGCCCCTTGACCACGTCATCCTTCAATACTGAGAAAAACTTTGCTTTTTCTCCGTAAGTCACCCTCTTCCCGCCTTCTTGGAACCCGTTGCCTTGTCACAAGATGAGGGATGAAGAAAGGGATGTGGAGATTAAAGATGATGGGAAGAAGAGGGATAGAGTGACCATTGTCAACATGGAAGAGGATGAGACAAGAACCTCTATGGAGGGTTGGAAAATGGGGTGAGGCTATGAGCATAATGGATGGTGTCAAGAAAATGAGAGTCACGATCGGATCAGAGACGAGAGTGATAGTGGGGAGAGTAGTCAACATCGAGGATAAATGATTCACTAGGGTGAAACTAGAGGCTTAGGCAGAGAAACCTCCCAATGAATCGAAGAGACGATGGGATAAATATGATAAATAATGATAAGAGATATTTAAAGTATTAAAAAAATCAAAATAAAAAAAAATTAAAACCTACAAGTAACTTATGAAGAAAGCCCACAAAAGAGAGACCGTCACTTTTTTCTTATCCCTGTTTTTATCTTTCTTTATTTTTTTCCTTGAAAGACAATCGACGATAAGTTTATCCCCATTTTCTGCACGGACCAAATCAGAGGGTGATCATAAAAGTATAATTTCACAAATAATTTATTCAAAAGATTTTGGGATCAAATGAAGCCTTCATTTTAATTTATGAACTGATAAGAAATTATCACGTGATCGTAGATAGTAATATCAAGTGATCAAATTGAGAATATATATTTTAATATTTAAAGGAAAATATATATACGTAAACAAACTTCCTAAACTTTGAAAGAATAGATAGGCAAAAAGCCCAAAACAAGTCGATGAAAACTCAATCCAAAGGAGGTTTGGCAGAACATGCTCACAACTACACAGTTAACCAGAAGACGTTTGGCAAGCAACTAAAAAAGCGATACAAAGCCCCCTTATACTCTCAATGTAACAAAAGAAAAGAAAAGAAAAGAAAAGAGGAAGCGGCCACAATAGAGAAGAAAGTGTTGTAACGAAGGCAACAACAGATGAGCATGGAAAAAACTGGCCTGTGAATAATTGCATTCTTCTGACTTGATTTTCGCTCCCCGAGCACCGAGCATTCTTATGGCAATATGATCAATCAATCATAAGCACAGGCTGGAGGAGGGTCTACACCATCTTTGTTGTTGAGGAATCTCACTACTATGCACGTTATGTTGTCTGCACTTCCACGAGAGAATGCAACCTCCGTCAACTTCCTCGCTGCGGCCTCGGGATCCTCTTCCAATCTCGCGAGTGAAACGGCATCCTGATGGATGTGAATAGCAATGAAAAAAGATCAAAATTTTAACCGTGAAGCATCCTCGCAAAACCTAGAGGCAGTGAACATCTCGTTGAAATGACCACAAACACACGGCACTAGAGTTTACAGGTTTAAATGAAAGAAGGTACTGGTGAAAGAGAATATCTTAAGAGAAGGATTGTACAAACTAGACTTCAATGACTATGCAAATTTCAGCAACCTTAATAATAGAAGATCAGCTCTACTAAGTTGTCTAATAAAGCGGTATCAGCCGTAACAGCATATGCTTGATGCAAAAGAGACGCTCACCTCATTCTTAACAACATCCCACAACCCATCGCTTGCCAAAATCAGGAACTCCAATTCGTGATCAACCACTCGTTCCTGTGGAAAAAATGAATTTATAATAGCGAAATCAAAGAAATCATTAAAAATTATTGTCTAGACATCTCATTACACTGAAATCAAAATCAATTATTGTCAGAGGTATAATCTGTCCCGTGCAAATAATGTTTATAAAAACAGCTGCAGTATGCAGGTGGACACGCTTTCACGAAGTCCATATGCAGAATGAAGAAGCATGACCGACAGCACATCTGGTTTAACTAGAATATTCACGTGACCAATATACACACGTGAAGACAGATAAGACAACATAAACTGTGTTTTAGAAAGCAACAAAAAAAAAATACTAGAAAATGTAGAACATTTGCATGTGTCATGAGGATAATTAAAAACATAAAACGATCCGACTTTAAACTATCTGCAGAATACCTGAATGTCAGGCTCTGCCACAACAAATCGCTTGAGAAGGCGATTACCAAATGCTCGTGACATTGCCAATACACCACCCACCCTCCAAGTACCTGCAGGATCAGGATTCCCATAAGCAATAACAAAGGATAGCCCATTGCGCAAGGCTCCTACCAATACAGGATCTAGGAAGGATCCCGCAAGCAGAGAGACCTTTTATATGATTCAAACCCTAGTCACCTAGATCAGAAAGAAGCAACTTGCAGGACCAGGATTCCCATAAGCAATTCAGAGTAGTATTTTTCCATCCAAAGTCTGAGAATTCCTTTCCAATAACAATATGTAATTAGCTTAAAAAGAGATACTAAATGGATCAATGCTACTTATAAATTATAATCAAATCAAATGTCCATTGAGATAAAGGCTAATAGTTCAGCTGAATACAATAATTAGAATCCTACTCTACCTCAAAATTCCAGGGAATTTTTCTACTGATCACCCTATCAATCTACAAACAAGGAGCAATTTTTAATCCATCATCATGTACTATAAACACCAAAGCATAAAAGAAATTTAGAATCTGACTTGTATTGGCAGAAGCACATTTGGAGTTCTCTCTAAAACTCTGTATCTCTTGGACACTTCTATGAGTGGTGAGTCCTTTATTTTCATTTCTGTATCTTTTTTTAATAAATTTGGGGTGATGAATTTCCTATATCCCTTTGTAATTTTAAATTTGGTGGTGAATTATTTATCGATTTTATGTAAGTTCTATCTTGAGTTTGTTTCTTTTCAATCCAAAAAAACTTATTCCAACAAATGCAACTTGACTATCGGTTTTTTCTTTTTTCGAATTCCATTCCTTTTTCTCCTTTTCCCGGTATCAGAATTGAGCGATGAAACTTTATGTATGCATTTTTAAAGAATGACATGTCAGAATTAAGCAAGATGAAATCTGCAGATGTCTTGAACACGCAACAACCTACAGAGTAGAAGACTTACCAGTCCACATGACAAATCCTCCAGCATTCTCGATTCTTTTCCTCTCATCAATTCGATTTGGTTTGTGGTCATCAGAAAGCGGAATTGCTACATATATGAACCAAATTCAGTTAATCTTAAAATGTCTGACATGAACATGAGTTCAAGAATCAGGTTCATATACTGAAAGGAAACAACAATAAATAAAACACATTATATCAGAAAAAAAATAATAGCACAAGTTCATTCTAAAACATAAAATTCAGGTGTATCTAAAATAAAGTTGTGATGTATGATGCACACTGGTATGTACAATTTGGTAATACTACATCATGTCACAAGTGTGCCTAAGGGTGCCTGGCACACATCAGCTGCAAGCTCTAAAATAAAGTTGTGGTATATTCACCCTGGCATGTATAATTTGGTAAGACACCATCAGTTTACTAATGTAGGTGCCTATGGGTGCTTCGCACACACCAAGGCCAACATGTCCTGACATGGTCCGGCATGCTATATTGCAAGAATATATGCCAAGATGGCTATAACTAATTAAGCTGCTCAGCAGTCCTTGGAAACTTAATGATTATAAATCACCTCCCCAAATTTTTTACATCTTTTATCGTTGTTAAATAACTACCATTGACAAAAAAATGAAAAATAATAAGAACTCCAAAAATGTCATTCTTTCTTAAATTGTTCTCATACTGTTAAAAAAATGGTGATTAATCAATCATTTCTACAGAATCGAGCTATATAGAACTTCCATATTTGGTGTTCCACAAGCCGTAAATTATGCGTTTTGGCCAAATGCTGGCACTTGCCAACCTACCTTTTAAAAATGCCTCAATTTCACAAGTGCTACTGACTAGAATGCCCTGGAACACCACCCATGGTCTCATTCCAATTGGAGTAAGCCAATTATGGGCCTTCTCTGTGCCTCTCCATGAAAGTATTACCTTGTTGATGTTATAGGAAGAAAAGAAAGGCCGGTTGTTATCTGGAGCTGTTTTGCTTTATTGTTGTAAAATAAAATATTTGTAATTTCTCACAGAAAAGATCAGACATTTTTAAACCTTGCAAATGCAGTCATGTGAATCCTTTAAATTTGCATGAAGTTCCTGTCCAACACACAAGAAAAGTTGGCACAATACAATGACAAAGAACTGTTACCAAATCATAACTAGCTTTACTGTACATAAATGACTCCCCAAGAATATGTTCTCATAAAAAGAAACATGTAGAAGATTTTAGATATCAGCGGAAAGAACCTTTTCCTGCTTTGGATATAACAGCACGTGAATCTCCAACATTTGCTACATACAAGTGTTTGCCAACCAAGATTGCTGTCGAAGCTGTAGAACCATCATCTCTGGAAGTATTGTTTTCAGCATCTAAGAAATCTGAATCAGTTCTCTGATATGATTCACCTGCAGTTTGTCATTTTCCACAAAAGAGACAATCATTTAACAACTCTATGGAATGCATTAAACATATGACAAAGTAAATTCAAAAGCTTGACAGTACTTATTGCAAGTTTTATGTCTGTCAAGAACTTTGGATGCTTCATAAGGTTGTCAAATAAGTGCTCCTTCAGATATTCAGCAGCACGTGAGCCTCCATGACCTGCAATACCAAGTTATCTATAAAAATTTGAATATTTCATATTAAGGACACGCAAAAGTGCAAAAGTACAAAAGTAAGAAATCTAGCAGACCATCAAATATTCCAAAGAAACTAATTGTTTGGCCATCAATTTTAGTTGATTTTACATCAAAGAAATCCTCCATGTTTACTCTCTTTCCCCTGAAGCTTGAATATCCACAATTTAATCTCCCATCATCACTGCAAATAAGCCAAATGATCAATCAAACCAATTTTTCAAAGAACTAAAAATCAGAAACTTATTTAAATATACATAAGCTTTTATACTTATATTTTGATAGCCACAGAGCAGCATAATTATACACAAAGAAACCTCACAGAACATTATGAAATTTATAACCTTTGCAAAACTGCAAAATTATTTTCATACAGAAGTTTCTGCAAAACGATGACTTTAACAGTAAAATCTGGCAAAGCTACATAATGAAGATATGTACTTGAATATAAAATGATTATTTATAGGTAACCATGACAACCAATAACGAGACATGATTTTTAGAATAGTTAGAGTCATGATATCTTTATACAAAAATATCAAACCCTTCTTCGCTTATATTTTTCACTTATCAAATTACCAATGCAGTGGGGTGAAAGCCATCGTGACAGACTAAAACACAGACTACTAAAATCTCTCTCTTTCAAACTTGATCTTTTGAGGACATTAGTAAAAAAAAATATCACTAGGCTTGTCTCCTCCGAATTACAGCTTTCAATAGTATACATCATGGTTCGCCTTATCGGTCTGTGCCGATGTACTGACCAGCTATTGGTACAATACATACCGAACTATACCAAGAATACTGACACATGAACCATGAGAGCATACTGATATACCATCCGTACCAGTTCCCTATCAGACCGGTATGTACCATCCGTATCAAGCAATATGCCACGATACCATTAGCTTAAGCCATCAGGTATATCACAGTTGGCTTAAGCCATGTTTTTTAACAAGGCATGCTGAAAAAAAGAAGAGAAAAGAAAATGAATATGCAGGCAAAAAAAATCTCCTGAAAGCAGTAATGCAACTATCCAAACAACCCATTAAAAAATGATACAACATGAACATGTATAGTGGGGTCTGGCTATGGTATTTATGTATTGCAATAGTTTGTCTTTGAATATGGTCATATTGGTTCTACAAACTACATATAAGACAGAATCAAAGATCTCATTTTTAAAACTAGGAAACACAAAATCTAGTTTCTTTCGATGATATATATTACATGGTCATAGCAACATGCAACACTACCTGAACATATAATCCAAAGGGCATTGCATATAAAGAATACCTGATCCTTAATAGCAAATATTTGTACTCACGCCATGTCTAATTTAAGTTAGAGAACATATTCAAGGCTAAGCACATTTCATAAATTATCCAGATATGGTGCCTTAACACATCTGGTATTTGCTAGAAGTCTAACATAAACATATGTTGTTCTTAACCAATAAAGATTTTATGGTTAGAACTATGAATCCATTATTTTCCAAAAAAATTCTAATTTTATGCAATGGACATGTTAGGCCAATATCAAATTGATTAAAGCGCCTCACGTAAAAGAAAGTCATATGAAAAGATAAAAGAAAGTCTGAATCATAAAAAATACATCAGACAATTCCTAGAAAATTCCCAAATGAGCATCTGAAGAGTGTTCCATTTTTTTTCTCAATTGTGATAAATACAATTCATTAGTCACATTATAAAACAAATAGCCGCCAAAAGCAGTAGACTGAAGTCCTATAATAAATTTGAGGCAGTCACTATGTTGCACTGGTTTTTATGTAAATGGCAATTCTGATCTGGCACCTGGTACAGAGTGTCTGACAATTAAGCGATAACTTAAACACATCTCCATAACTGAAACAACCTAACTAAGATGCTGTCACTGTCACTTGCTGAATTAATAACTGGCTAAACATAGAATCACTTCTTAATTTTAGAAAGATAATTTTAGTTTTCAGTAGGTCTCCTGAAAATTTTTAAATGGTAACAACATCATCCACTTACTAGCATAAATATACTGGCATTACAAACACTTCATGATAATCCTGTGGCTTATTTTCTTCCATCTGAGCAACACCAACCTAGATCGATCCTGCATGGCCACCTTTCCTTATCTCAGATGGTAAAGCATGAGAGGTCTTGGGTTCAGTCTCTATCGTGTGTGAAGTGTGAATTTTGTCCAATGCTACAGTCCATTCAGTGTGTCAACTCTTCCCAAACGATTGGACCATCCACACAAAGCCAAACTGGTCCTGTACAGCATTAAATGTAGATGAAGTCCTCCATAAATAGTGGAACACCGTCCAAATGCTTAAGTAAAACCTAAATCGCCTACTACTAACAAGGACGCGATCATCGAACTAGATCGTGAGCATCTTTTAGTAAGAATTCCAGGAATTTACCTTCTCCATCCTCCAGTGGCATAACCCCCATCGCCCACCTGGTCCTTCTCGGGCAACACATGAGAAGCAGCTCGGGGATTGACGGCACGACCTGAATCAACCATCATACCTGCCACCGCCTTGACTCTCCGGTGCTTCGAAGGGCACTTCAATCCGAGTTTGTTATCCTTGCCGCGCTTCAAGCTTTTGACCTGCCCCTCTCCATCGGAAGTGGAATGCGTCGAATTCTCTACGCGATTTCCCTCATGCCAGCGGCATACCATCCAATCGGGCCGATGATCGCCTGCAACACCGAAATACTCCATTCGGCATAAAGAAACAGAAGAAATGACGAAATCCGGAGACCATTCTACGGGAAATGGGAAAGAAAGATCCGCAAACAAACAAAAATTCCACGAGAATAATACATCCACATCCATCGTTTTCGTAAGATGTTCTCCTTTTTACGGAAGAAACTCCGCGGATCATCAACATTAACAACTTGATGGAGACAAAAATATCTGAGAAACCGTAGATAAAAGAGCGATGAAGGAGGAAACCAACCTCGATCGGATCGTCGTCGATGCAAACAAGATTAGGGGTCGTATCGAGATGGAGAAGATTTGGGCGAGAGTGGGGCGGGGGGAGGACGCAGGGAGCCCTTTGGAGGAGTAACGGGGTTCTGGTTGAGCGTTCCCCTTTTCTACCCGTTTCAGACGCCGTCCCGTTGATTAGAGACACAGAAGCCCCACCGGGGGGTCCCAATCAAGCGACCTCGCTGCACCCGACCAACTCATTAGGCAGGTGAGATGGGATGCGGCGGAGGGACGGAACGTCTTTTAGATCCGGACCATTTTTGTTATTTTTTTAATTTCTCTTAAATAAGCGAGTTCCTTTTTTTACGTAAGAGAAAGAAGATAACGTAATTTAAAATTTTCGAATCAACCAATATTAACTATGATTACATTCAACTAATTGGAGCTAGAATAGACATTACTAAACATAAAAATATTTTTATAAAGATTGTTACAATTTATTCCAATTCTATATATATCTTTTGCAATTGGTTATGCTTATGTAATTAATTCATGTAGGAATTTGATGGATGTCATTAGGCTAGCATGCCAGCCCTCCCCACAAGCTTACAAAGAACAGCTGCTAGAACTGTTCAACAGAAGAAATGGCAACAGTAAATGGACGGTGGAAACACTTGAACGGAGACAGAATTGAGTATTAGGCGAAAGATGCAAATCATAAACACAAAAGCAAGAAGAATGACCACTTAACATCTCCACTCTCACTGATGTTCATTAATATTGGGAAGACGATAAGCAACACAATCTCGGAAAATTGAGTAATTTCCAGAGTAAAACTCACATGGAAAACTTTAATTCTAATGCCTACAGCAGCAGCATGGATGATAAAGCTGGACATATATTTAAAACATCACACCACTAATGCCCACAGCAGCATCCGTGATTTAATACCACTAAAGATGATGCTTCATGATACCTCAGTATATTTTGCTGGGATGAATCAATAGTAAACTTTTGGATGATGCACAGTTTATGAAAGGAATGTTAGGAACAAATCACTTTGTGTCTATAGAGATTCTTCAACCATAAATTTGTGCTCATTTTGTTCTCAGATAAATGTGATATTGGTCAACACAAGCATCTCATCAAAAGAGTTATCTTGATCATTTCAAAACCAACAAAACTTTCTTCAGCTTATTTTATTGTTAACAATGAAATATAAACAAACCCATAAAAGCTTCCCACTTCCAAAGAAGACATTTCCACCTGCCTTTCTCCTTCTGGTTCATAATTGCATTTAGGCCAACCTGGTGTGCCAGATTCATGATTCTCTCATCAACTCCTGGGGTATTTGCATCAAGCTCCATTCCAACTCACATTACATTACATGCTATAATACTCATGGCAAAGTGAGAGGCCTAAAGAGCTTTGGTGTTTGGAAAATCTGCCAACTCAAGTGAACTTTGGCAAATATTGTAAAGTTCTCCCAGAACCTGGTGTGCCAGATTCATGATTCTCTCACGGGGTATTTGCATCAAGCTCCATTCCAATTCACATTACATTACATGCTATAATACTCATGGCAAAGTGAGAGGCCTAAAGAGCCTTGGTGTTTGGAAAATCTGCCAACTCAAGTAAACTTTGGCATAAATTACCTCTTCGAGCCAATCACAAAAGACTTTTGTAGATTCTACAAGATCCAGTCATCTTCTTTTATTTCTATTATCTGCTAAACTTTCTCTAACATTCTTAACTAATGTAAATGATTATACACTCCTTCTTCGAATCCTTTAAATGATACTCATTTCTCTACATTAGGTTAATTGGAAGATCAGTGATAATGACTGAAAATCTAAACATAACAATATTAAAAATGCTCTGTAAAAAGTTAACCATCAATAGACAACATGCACAAAAGATGTATGATGTGACATTTCCCACAAAATCAGACATTCAAAAACATATTTTTGGTATATAGAACAAACAGTATGTTGAAGCATTCATCCATTTTCTTTTACTTCTTACCAGAAGAAATTATAAGCTTGAAGAAAATTATTATGCAAGCAGAAAAGCAAACTAAAGAAACAGACAACAAAAGATTTCACAAAAATGATCACCAGTAGTATCACAAGTGAAGCTAAAGGATGATGCTGAAAAAGCAAAAAGAGGAAAGATCAAACCCAACAAAAACCCAAAATGCCATGAAGTGTATTCCCAAATGGTGGTGATCCACCTCATATGTTGCTCGGATACATGAGAACCCTAACCCGTCCACCCTGCAATCGGAAATCAGAACGAAGTCGATGAAAACACAACCTTTAGCAAGGGTTAGACCTAATAGATGCCAAAAAAAACAAAAAACCAAAGCATCGATGTGAATCTCACCATGGATTTTGGCGGGAGATTGGACTTGAACTTGGCGCGGACGACGCCGCTGTTGCCGTGAGGGCGAGCAACCTTACCCCAGATGCACCGGTACTGGGTTCCCTTCTTCGTCTTGGCCTTGTAGATGTACGCCATTCTCTTGCCACGGTACCAAGCGACCTCCTCGTTCGTGTTCACCCCCTCGATCTGGACCAGCGAGGTGTTCTCGTACTGGTTCGACTTCGACCTAATCCATCACATCGAAATCCGATTAGAAGAGAACGTTAAATACGAAGGTGGAGATGGCGAATCCGAACTCGACTTGCCTCTTGTATCCGAGTATCGTGCCGCGGACATACAACCTGCATCGAGATCAAGCATGACAGGAACAGCATAAGCACTTGAAGTAGAAGAAGCAGAACAGGAGGAGGGAGATGTTTGATTCGCACCTGACGCGCTCGCCTTGTCGGCCCTTCACCATTTTCGCAGACGAGACGGAGAAACCCTTGTCGGCGGTCGTTTTTGCACAAGCGCGGTCTGTATTCATACCTACGGATCGGACGGTCTAGATATCCTGATTGAATCGCGGACGGTTTAGATCGCGTACCCCCCTGTTTGGCCTCCTCAAACGAATCGTTGAATCTGTCCTGGGTGATGTGGGATCCGGACCTGTCCCACACATGGACCCTGACAATTATCAGGGGTGATTCAGCTCATCTCGTATTCTCTACGGCACACATGCCAAGCACGTGCCAGCACCAGTTACACACTTAATGTTCACCTTCACCTTCACCTTCACCTTCTCATGTCATCTTCAAATGAGATGACACACTTAAATGTTCATCCTCCAAAACAGCTCTACACTTCATGGCTTCTCTCATTAGATGACTGGTTTTTAAGCTTAGTCTTCAAGCGTCATAAATACCTACATATCTCTTCTCACGAGCTACTTAATAATTAAATTGGAAAATAATTATAAGATTGTGATACAAAACCCCAAAAATTTACCCTGAACTAGCATGATGTTGTGTGGAAACAAATAAATATCATTCAAGGAAAACTTTTAGAGCAAATTATGGTTCTCCAATTTGGAGTCTAAGTAGGATCCAATTTAATTCTTCTATATATCGATCTCACAGGAAACTTTACATTGTGAAATGAGCATCAAATCTTACATAATTATTGTTGAAGGACTCTCGACAAATACTCATTCGAAGGTCAAGTCAGTAATTAGTCAGATTAAAAAGCTAATATTCTCAAAGAACACTCAATAGAGATGGACAACTAGCTTAGAGTTTAAGTGGCAAGAGGCTACTGGCTTACTAACTATCTAGAACTAATGTGTCATCCATATCACTGGTCATCTCCATGATATATTGACTAAGCGAGGATAACACATCGACTCCATGATATATTGACTAAACGAGGCTAACACATCGACTTATGGAGTCAACGTGTCGATCACATCAATTCTATCATATCACATGCCCCACCCTCACCCATGTTGGGAAACCAAACGGGAGCATCACATGTGTAGCGAAAAATCAAAATAAAAACATGTTTTCCATGTAAATCAAATCGTCATGCAAAAGATTGGATCGTGAGAAAGTTACAAAAATCGAAAAACCACAATACGTGAGAGACTGATTACCTAGAGATATCGTATATCCTTGTTTTTTTAAATCCAGATGGAGATGATGAAAAAGGTCAAGTGTTCTCTTCTCTAACGGTATCCACACGATAGATCTCTATAGCGAAACTCCTCCAATCGGATCTTGCAAGTGCAATAGCTTACCCAAGTTCTGTATTGAAAGTAAATTCTATAATATTTCTTAGTGGGTTATGAAGGAAACTACGTCTCAAAAGGAAGTTTCTATTTTTGTGAACGATGGATCTGCGTGTTCCGTTGCTAAGTAAACATCATTCTTATTATTATTTTCATTCTCTTTTTTTGTTCTTGCTTCAATCTCATAGGCACCAGTTGGCTTCCCCCGTGTTGAGTTAAGATCTCACACTAGCTCGATTTTCAGTTATAAGTAAAAGGATCAGAAGCAATAGCAATGGAATTGAAAGGTTGCGTAGAGGGAGGGAGGAGAATAGGAGGGGATGGTCAAAGCTGTAGCCTATCAACCATGTGCTTCCCCTCCTATTTATATAGAGCTAGCTACTAAAAACCCCAACGATCCTGCCTTAGTGGATATTGGATCTATATTCAATTATCACTAACCTTACATTATTGGATCTCTATCCAATAATATCTTTTGGCCTCTAATTGGGTCTCATGTAAGGAGCTCATTAGTGCAGGTTCTAATCTAATGAAAATATGGGCTAATTGGATCTTCATTCAATCCTCTATTCGCTGAAGCATCCACCATATGTGTGTGACCCTCTAGGCTCGATACTGAGCTGACCGTGAGTCACTCTCATCAGAACTCCTTTTAATATAGTAAATTATTATCTCCATAATAATTCACTCGACTTATCGAAATACACGTATTAGGCTACTGCGTCATAGTCCCCGGACGATACAGGAGGATCAAATCCATCGAACATGATGTATGTTTCTTCGTATATGATAAGTGATGAGAGTCGAAAGCCTTAGTAGATTGGTGGTTCCTCATCGATGTTTTTGTGAAAGGAGATGGCATGTAGGATTTCACTTATCACTATTTTTCTTATTTTATCTCCTTCTGAATATTTTCCAACTTTCGATCCATTTAATCCAGCCGATCTCAAACTTCAATTGGGAGTTTGGTTGAATCAAACACCGACCATTATGGTTTGATAGCCAATCACATCTCAGTAATATGTCCAGACGAATTAGGCAGACACGTTGGCTCGTGGAATTCTGCCATATAAAAAATGGATATGATGGAACTTTCAAGGCCATACGAGTATGAGACATCAGCCATTAGGCAGGCTACTGTTATGTTGTAAGCCATGGGTCAACAGATCCAAGCTGTTCTGATACTTTCAGAGACCAATTTTGCATCTTTTATTTCAACAATGGAGAAAACTTGTCACTGTTTCTAAGCCACAATACAGCTTGTGAAAGACAAGAACAGAGAAACAAATACAACTCCAAAACGCATAAATATGACATCGTTCAGCTAGAGAAATTAACACTACTTACTTTACGACACAACAATAATCTTCAACCAGCAGAAACAGTCGGAGGACTCGTTAGCTGGATGCTAGTTGGGTTTAGAATTCTCCTGTTACATCCTATCCTGGAGTGAAGTGTATAGATGCAGCTGCAACACTGTTCTCCGTTGCATTAGTTAGTTTCATCTCTCATTAGGTACTTGTCGACACGAGAGGCTGCTTGTCTGCCCTCGCTGATGGCCCAAACGACCAGCGACTGGCCGCGCCTGCAATCACCAGCGGCAAATACTCCTTCCACATTGGTTGAGAAGCATCCGAAATCTGCTTTGAAGTTTGAACGGTTGTCTCTTTCCACACCCAGTTGATCAGCGAGTGTCTGCAAGGATAGTTAAGTCTTAATCTGACTGATTATAACTACAAGGTTGGTTATATCTGACAAATTTTGATATGTAGGAAAAAGTGAAACAACATTCAGCAGTTGGTAAACAAAAACAAGCTGGTTGTACTCTGATGTTGTTTAACATTACATAAACAACTAGGCTTACTTCAAATAAAAGGCCACCCAACTCCAGATCACCACCACTAAAACAGCAAGTCAAATTTATAGGCATAAGTACCAGATCATATGAAAACTGTGTAAAACATAAACACAAATGTTACTTGAATCCATCTAGTATGTCATACTAACTAACATAAATCATCCATCAGATCAGGACTCGATTGGTCGGAAATATCCTATTACATCTCAACTAACAAATATCAGGTCTCTTTGGACATGAAATCTACCTATTGATTGTTGAGCCTCACAGATTAACTGAACACCAGGGCCACAATAATCAAGAAAGGCTTGACCATTGATGGAGAATGTGAATGTGACAATGAACAGGTCTGTTTATATTGTAGAGAGATCATTCATCTTTATATTGTAGCTTTAGAAAACATGAATGGTCTTGTTTCAGAAAAACCCTTGGAACTGTCAACTTGATATGTCTAATGCTTAACAGTTAATTAGATCTTCGGGGAGGATGAGAACAAACCAAAAAGAAAACAATTAATTCAAGTTTTTAGTACTCAATCAACTACACAAACATAACAAGTTTTCTATAGTTTTTTCCTTTATCTGTTCCTTTCATTCCTCTTAAAGTGAACTCTCATCTAGTATTTCTTCTAAAAGTTACCAATGTTATCTTCGTAACTGAGCAGTCGGTACCATTCTGAATTATCCAATGTAATGCCACACAGAATACTGTTTAAGCTACAGATAACGTTAGAAAGCCTACCGAGTCTGGGCCAAGGAAACCCATAGCCAATAGGACTAGATCAGCCTCAAATATCTTTTCAGAACCCTCAACGTCCTTCAACTGTAATCTTCCTCTACTATCTTTTTCCCAACACACTTGTACCACCTCAAGGCCTTTCACAATTCCATTTTCATCTCCTACAAATCTCTTTGTCAATACCTGATATGATCTCGGGTCTTTTCCAAATTTGGCGGTTGCTTCTTGGTGACCATAATCTACTCGGAAGATCTTAGGCCACTGCAAAAGGAAAAAAGCTAATTCAGAATAAATGTCACTTCAAGTCAAATAAAAGAGGGTTAGACCAATTACTATGATCCTATAAAGAAAAATATACATCTATATTATTTTTTAAAAAAAATTATTTAACCTGGGGCCATGGGTTGCCAGGTGCTCTTTTTCGGGGTGGTACAGGAAGGAGTTCCAAGTTTATGATATTGGTACAACCATGTCTGATGGATGTCCCAATACAATCTGTTCCTGTATCTCCTCCGCCTATCACAACCACTTTCTTGTCCTTGGCAGATATGTATTTGCCATCATCAAGATTGCTATCAAGCAAGCTTTTGGTGTTTGCATGAAGAAATTCCATGGCGAAATGAATACCAGAGAGCTCCCTTCCAGGAACTGTCAGATCCCTGCACAATTAAGAATTCTCAGTGCATCAACATTCCTTTGCAGATGTGATACTCTCATTATGGCCTTCATAATCAAATGCTCTTTATAGCAGAAATTCCAATGTTTTTAACTAATTTTGAATAGAATTTATTATGCAGGATTAAAAAGCTACAGGGAGGAAATATTATAAGAAAAATAGAACATCCGATATATAAAATATAGCAAGTCATATACAGCACTCAACATGAACACATAATACACATATCTAAAAGAATTCCTGGTAAATGAACAAGATTGGAACTTTCTGGTTCCTATGTGGAGAATCTGAAGTATAGCAGGGCAAATCTCACTCGTATAAGGAGGTTGCTTCTCACATCAACATATTCTGAAGTCCTTTTGCATGGGCAATGATAGAAATATTCCACAAAGCAAAAATGTAAAATTCTAAACACCATCAATCAGTTACCTTGGTTTTGTAGCTCCACAAGCCAAAACTATTGCATCGTTTTCGGCACGAAGATGGTCAAGGGAGTACAGTGGGTCTACTCCAACATTGGCATTGACCACAAACTTAACACCTTCCTCTTTCATTAGGTTTGCACGACGTTGAACAATGTAAAACTTGTCTGCCTTCATGTTGGGAACTCCATACATCATTAATCCCCCTATACGGTCCGCACGCTCATAAACAGTTACCAGGTGACCCATTTTATTTAGCTGATCGGCTGCAGCTAGACCAGCTGGGCCACTACCAACTATGGCAACCTTCTTCCTGTATCATTGACAAGCATTCACATTATCTTACATTTCATCATGAAACAAAAAAATCATTAATAATAACTAAAACCACATTATGTCCATGATAATTCTACACTTCAATTGAAGATCAATAATATTATAAGCATAAAAATGATTTGGAGCACAGTTGAATTTATTTCCAGTTAGAAAAGCCAATACAAGTTTAAACCAGTTGCGACAGTACAAAAATAAATGTTTAAGCAGTTTACCTTTAAAATGACTAGCCATAAAATTTACAAAGGGAATTTGGCAACAAGCATGGGTCAACAAATAAACCCATGGATGGAAACTAGTTACCTTGGCAAACTATGGGCAGTCTGCAGTGAGAGTACGGATTATGCTTAGAAACTAAACAGATAAATGGCACTGGGGTAGAAGCTGCTGGCAAACTCCTATAATTTTTTGAAGTTTCACACAGGAGTAACAGAAGATGTATATATTCTTTCATATATTAAAAGAAACTCTTCTGGAATATTCCATTTATGGTCACGCACTGTTGTCATAAATCATTAGTATCCTGATATTATGATGCTAAAACCATATATTTCTAAATGAAAATTTTCAAAAGAATTATATTAATGATATTGGGAAAAGGCAATTTGATGATTGACTTTAAATTTCATTCTCCATTGGAAAAAAAATCATTCTCCAAATAATTATTCTGAGAATATTATACCTAACTATGCAACAAATGCAACCATTTGAATCCCCCCTCTCTAAGGAAGGAAAGAAAACACGGCATAAAGACAAAAAAACTGATAACTTGTCTGTGAGAAATGGCTTGATTAAATCATAATTTATTAGTAAAAGAAAGTGTTTCTTCCTCCAACGGAGACAAGTATAGTAGCATTCTGTGACTTTCACAAGTAAAACTTACCAAAAGAAGTTAAAAGAAAAGAATGGGATTAAATGGCTCACAACCTATATGCTACAGAAAACATGACAGGATGTAAAGTGGTCTTATGAGAATTGGATAGTACAAGAAAAGAATCGTTACCCAGTTCTCCGTTGTGGAGGTCGAGGTTTCACCCATCCTTCCTCAAAACCTTTGTCAATAATGGCACATTCTATACTCTTAATAGACACAGGGTTCTCAATGATACCCAGAACACAAGATCCTTCACAGGGAGCAGGGCAAACTCGACCAGTAAATTCTGGGAAGTTGTTTGTTTCTAGGAGTCGATCTAAAGCTTCACGCCACCTATTTTGGTGGACAAGTTCATTGAATTCTGGTATCTTATTTCCAAGAGGGCACCCAGATTGATCCTGCAGGTTGGGAGAAAATTTAGAAGGACAACTTAAATAATGATGCCAGAAGTGAATAAATTTTTCCTAAAGCATTAAGTTTAGAGATCCCTATCATATCTAAAGAAAACCACAAGTATTTCTAGAAAATAAACTTTTGTGTATATAAAGTTGTAGGATGCCAGACATGAATTATATTGAAAATTTAACAGCAGGAAGTATGACTACCATAAATTGAACCAAAGATTATATTATATTCATGTGATTAGTTTTGAAAAGTGCCCATGATTCCAGTGTAAAAATTTCAAACAAAAGAAGAGAACCCAGAACTATTAACATATATCCTAAAGTAAACATTGTCAAGTGCCATTTGATATAACAAAACATGATTTAAGATAAAAAAAAAGAGCTTTTAACACTGAATATTAGTTTTCCAATTGCAGATACCTGATGACAGAAAGGGGTTCCACAATCCATGCAACGGGCAGATTGGGTTTTTGTAAGTGGCCCAGGCGTTAACTCCACAGCAACTTCTTTCCAATCTTTGATTCGATTATTTGGATCTCTATAAGATATGCCTTGACGCTCATATGCAAGAAAACCACGATGCTTAATAGCATTATCAACCTGTGTTGGCCTATTCGTCGTCTCCTGACCAATGTTATGTTCATCCAAAAATCAGTTTAACCACCTATTCAGTGACAACAGGAACCTTACAAACACTAGGACCTCTCAGATAAAACTAGTATTAATCAGCTACATATATGGGAACTAAAATATCAGACAATTTTGCCAAATAGAAGGGACGTTTTTTTAATTCTGATTTAAGAGACAAGATATTTTGACATAAAACTAATTATACTACATCATGGGAAAAGGATGAACTCAAATTAATCTTAATAAATCAGTCAAATAAGGTTTACCTCCTTATCAGAAGGTTCAGTTGCCAACCTAGATATTGCAGATACATCCTTCATCAGCCCTTTTTTGTCTCTTTTCTTGGCTTCTTTAGAAGCTTGCTCTGCCTTCAAATTCTGAAGTACCCCCTTATAATCTCGAGGAAATACCTTTACAAACTTGCACAGTAGATTGTTAAAATTGGACAGGATTTCCTTCGCTAACTGACTTTTTGTAAGGCGCTGATGTTGCTGTATCATCATTCTTAGTGTTGTAATGTCCTCTTCATCCTCAACATTTTCAAGATCAACTAGCTCAAGGTTGCATCGAGCTTCAAACTTCCCATCCACATCAAGGACATAAGCAATTCCACCACTCATTCCAGCTGCAAAATTCCTTCCAGTTTTCCCAAGTATAACGACAATACCACCAGTCATATACTCGCATCCATGATCACCAACACCTTCTACAACTGCTGTAGCACCTGAGTTACGTACGCAGAACCTCTCTGCTGCCATTCCATTAAAATATGCCTCCCCTTTTATAGCTCCATACAAAGCAACATTACCAATAACTATGTTCTCCTTCGGATCAAACTTACTTTCTCTTGGAGGATAAACTACGATCTTGCCACCAGATAACCCTTTCCCAACATAATCATTGCTGTCTCCTTCAAGCTCAAGTGTGACCCCAGGACAAAGAAACGCCCCAAAACTCTGACCAGCACTTCCATTTAGCTTAATGTGGATTGTATCTGGAGGTAATCCTTTCATATGATAGTGTTTAGTGACTTCATGGCTAAGCATGGTACCAGCAGTACGATTTACGTTATAAATTGGGGTCTCAATAAAGACAGGCAAACCTTTGTCCAGAGCAGCTTTTGATAGAGTAATCAATTTTTGATCTAATACCAAGTCCAGACCATGATCCTGTTTCTGAATGCAATACTGAGCAGCTCCTGGCCTAATTTCGGCGGATGGTTTAAGCAGCAATGAGAGATCGATATTTTTCAATTTTTCATTGCTCAAAGTGACTTCTTTATCGACCTCTAACATGTCCACACGGCCAATCATCTCAGTAACGGTCTGAAAGCCCAACTGGGCCATGATCTCACGGATTTCTTCTGCCAACATGAAGAAAAAATTTATGACATGCTCAGGTTGCCCTGCAAATTTTTGACGAAGAACAGGATCTTGAGTGGCTATGCCAACCGGGCAAGTGTTCTTATGGCACTTCCGCATCATAATGCAGCCAAGTGTTATGAGAGGTGCAGTACTGAAACCAAATTCTTCTGCACCAAGTAGAGCAGCTATAACAACATCTCGTCCAGTCTTAAGCTGACCATCAGTTTGCAAGACTGCTCGCCCACGAAGGTCATTTGCAACAAGAGTTTGATGTGTCTCAGCCAACCCAAGCTCCCAAGGAAGCCCTGCATTTTTAATGCCAGTCCAACGAGAAGCTCCAGTACCACCATCATGGCCAGATATCAATACATGATCTGCATGCCCTTTTACAACCCCACTAGCAGTTACCCCAACGCCAGCCTCAGAAACTAGCTTAACGCTAATTCGAGCTCCTGGATTTGAATTCTGTGTGAGAGAAGAGAGCCTTATTATCAAAATGTAAAAGTACAGACATAAAGCATATACCGTAATTCTGTTATCACGCTTGTGATGGCTCCTTAAATGATATGAATTAACAGAGAAATGGGACAAATTTTTTATGGAGCAGTAACTTCCATTAATCAGTGACAAAGACATACCAAATGATTCACTTAATTACCTTAAGATCAAAAATTAATTGGGCAAGGTCCTCAATTGAATATATATCATGGTGGGGTGGAGGACTAATAAGCCCTACACCAGCTGTAGAATTTCTTGTTACTGCAATATCACCAATGACCTTATGTCCAGGAAGTTCACCTCCTTCTCCTGGTTTAGCACCCTTGCAACAGAAGCAAACCAAAGAAAAATCAAAAGAGGTATATAGCAACATAAATCACACTGAATGTGAAAGGTATGCATCATTTATAGATACAAACACAATTAGTTATTCTGTCATGGTTATTGATTTGTGAAAAGGAACAGAGGACCACTAAGGTGGCAGATGTATTTATTATGGAGTTCAAATTAAAGGAAAAGTAGCAAAAAACAAATTTGTAGCAATTACCTGTGCCATCTTTATCTGAAGCTCATCAGCGTTGGTAAGATAGTATATTGACACACCAAATCTTCCACTTGCCACTTGCTTAATTGCACTCCTCTTTGGATTCGTTGAACCATCTGAAAGAGGCTCCATACGTGAAGGTTGCTCACCTCCCTCACCTTCATGAAAGTTACACACAAAATAAGAATAAAATTAACCAAACTCTAATACTAAACTCATTGTCACTCAAAGATTATCCACGTATAATCTAGGAAGACAAAGCAGATAAACCAAGTTCACTCAAGATCATGTCAAGTCTAGAAAACACAAATGCAATTTGAATATAGAAAAGATCATGTAAACTGCCATCAGGCACATGAAAATTACATACGTATTGTAAGATATTGATTATATTTAGATATTATACACAGAAAATTAAGTCAATTGATGATTCCAAGATTAAAAATATTGCAACAACATGATTTTTTGACAAGAAAAAAAAAAAAAAGAAAGGTCAAAAGACTTGAACATCAATAGGTAGAACTTAAATGAGTTACTATGACAGTAAGATCAGTTACCCCTTGAGCTTTAAATTTGACACTAAATTATTTTCTAGTCTCTACTTTGATACTAGTTATCAATCAAGGTAGCATCAAGCACCCAGAAAAAAATGGTTACTTGATTCATCAAGTAAATCGTGGACTGGCAAAACAGATAAGGATGGAGAGGCATCTAATCATATATAAAAATATTCTAGACCAATGTTACCTACAGTGTACCCATAAAGTTTGCATATGACTAACATATTAAAAATAAAAAAGGACATTAGAAGCTGAAAGAAGATTCTGGAGTTGTAAAGTAAGCTCATACCAGTATTAGATTTGCCACCAAGTTTGTTCATTGCAACAGCTAGAGTTGTATGTGCTTCCAAAGATATTGAACCATAACTCATTGCACCAGTACAGAAACGCTTCACAATTTCCCTAGCAGGTTCCACTTCATCCAAGGAAATTTTTCCAGTGATATCTTTAAACTTCAGCATACCACGCAAGTTGCAGCCCTTGTTCAGCTGCTGTATCAGCTTAGAATATTCTTTGTATACGGCCACACTGTTAGATCTGGCTGCCTCTTGCAACTTTGCAATTGCAAGGGGATCATTAAGGTGCAATTCACCCCCTTTTCTCCAGTGGTAATCCCCAGGATTAGGAAGTGCTACTGCTTCTGCACTTCCTGGAGGTAAAGCTCTCATTGGAAATGCTAATTCATGAAGGTGAAGAGCATCTCCAGCAAGACTTATAAATGTTGCACCCTCAACTCTGCTTGGTGTTCGTTTGAAGCACTTATTGATCACCTCAGATGAAATACCTACAGCTTCAAAAATTTGTGCACCTTTGTATGATGCAAGAGTGGATATCCCCATTTTGGCTAGGACTTTCATCATTCCATAATTGCTTGCTTTAAAATACTTGTTGACAAGATCCACTTTGGAGTGAAACTCACCATCTTGTTTTGGAGGGATCTTTCCATCAATTTGCAGTCGCCAAATTGCTTCTATAGCCAAATATGGGCATATGCCATCTGCACCAAATCCAACTAGGGTACAAAAGTGATGCACTTCTCGAGGCTCCGCAGATTCCACAATCAATCCAATGCGTGTCCTCTCTAGTGTTGAGACTAGATGTTGATGAACAGCACCAACTGCTAACAGAGAACTAACAGCAACACGCTCTGATGAAAAACCTAATCAAAATTTAAGGAGAAAGATTGACTGGTTAGCATCAACAGAATGTATGTCAGCATAAGAAAACCAACGAATATCATGTGAGTTGAAGACTAGATACTACAAAAGCAAAGAAATATAAATAAAATATTTTGCTGAATGACAAAGCATGTAAATATCAATAGAGCATTCTTAGAAACAAGCATGATACCAAGCAATAAGGTGTAAGGATCATAAGAGAAGGAAAAACAAATAGAACTAATTCTAACACAATTTTAATCAATAAACTATCTTGAAAGGAAAAGTTATAACTTTAGAAATATCAATCAGCTCTCACCTCTATCAGACAATACGATTGTTGTATAACCATCACAAATAGCCTCGCGAGCTTCAGAACAAATCCTATCCAATGTCTGCTCTAGACCTTTTCGGCCATGCTTTTTTGGATATGTGATGTCAAGAACTTTACTGCGCCAACCTCTATAGTCCATTTTTTTTACAGCTTCCATTTCTTCAATGGAAAGAAGAGGCCCCTTCAAAGAAAGGCGATTGCATTGTTCTTCTGTGGTTTCTGTGAGGTCACCTTCTGGACCGATCATACACTCCATAGAAGTTACAATTTGCTCCCTTATTGGATCAATTGGAGGGTTTGTGACTTGCGCAAACATCTGCTTAAAGTACTCAAATGTCAGTTTCTCCCTACTTGACATCACAGCCAAGGGAGTATCATTTCCCATTGAGCCAAGAGCTTCACTGGCATCCTTTGCCATAGGCAGCATCAGCATCGCCAAAGTTTCTACTGTGTAACTGCAGGCACAAATTCCAAAATGACCACTTTTGTTCATGTACATTGTAACAATAACATGGGAGAGTTAAGTTGTAACTTACCCAAAGGCCTTAAGTGGCACCAAAAGACCACTTATTCCTGTGTTCTCAAGTTTCTCATCACCCTGGAATTAAATATATCAGAAATTTAACCAAGGTCTATTTACTCGCTGAAACAAAAGAAGCAGTACCAAACATACCATAACTGCTCCGAAAATGAATGGAGGAACCATGTCACTTTTGGAAACAGAATTGACAATGTCTTCAAGACAAAACTTCTGTCTCTTAAGCCACTTTTCATATGGTCTAGCTTGTGAGTACTGTCTCTTTAGTGCCTCATCATCGACAACAATGCCATGTTCAAAATCCACCAACAGCATCATTCCTGGGTTTAGCCTTCCTTTCCTGGCCACTTCCTCCGGAGGGATATCTACAACACCTACTTCACTGGCCATAATAACAAGGCCACTATGTGTAATATAAAACCGACCAGGTCTCAACCCATTGCGATCAAGTGTTGCTCCAAGATAGCGACCATCAGTAACTGCATTTGAATTTTTTCAAAACACATATTTGTTTAAATCACTATGTCACCTGGAGTTTTGCACCAAGAATTAGTATGGGTTCTCACATGAAATGAGAGCAGGTCCATCCCAGGGCTCCATGAGAGCTGAGAAATATTCATACAAAGCCTTCCTTTCAGGATCCATGTTTTTATCATTCTGCCATGCCTCAGGTATCATCATCATGACAGCTTCTGGCATGCTCCTACCAGAACGAACCAACAGCTCAAGAACACCATCAAATGCCCCTACAATTTACATAAATATTTCAACATCAAGCACTCATAAATGCATATAGAAAAATGCACATTCATGTGCCTGTATGTTATACCCATGACCTGTATGTCAAGTGATTAGATTAAAGCAAGATATTAAGTGAGAAACATCTACCTGAATCGGATGAGCTAGCATCAACAATTGGTAAAAGTTTCTTCATTCCATCTTCCGATAAGCTTAATTCATTGCACTTTAAGAGCCCCTCCCGTGCTCTCATCCTGTTCGGAAAGAAGAAAAGAAAGATGTCAACCAAACCAAACAGTGACCAACATAAATAATTAGCTTATAACGAAAAAAAGAAAAAACCACCATCTTCTTATCATACCAGTTTATGTTTCCTCGTAAAGTGTTGATTTCTCCATTGTGACCCAGTACACGCATTGGTTGTGCACGGTCCCAGCTGGGAAATGTGTTTGTGGAGAATCGAGAATGCACCTGCACATGAACATTGTTATTTGATTCTAAAATTGCAATTTTTAGACTTGCGTTCTGAGGTTTAATAGTTCAATGTGAAATAAAGGGGCACAGGGGCACCAGAATAGCCAATAGGATCAGTCTATTTTCAGTCCCAATGAAAATTATACAGAAAGCCTAAGCAATCTTCACCTGTAATCATTTCTTTTCCACTTCAAAATAGGATCTCATACAATTGATTGTAGGATTTAATGCATCAGACTTCTGCAACAAGGTTTCCTAGTTATCAACTACAAAGATTTCACCATACCACCCAAAGCATCGATGACATATTTAATATAGTAAACTGTTGTGGTCAGAGTTTTTGCAAAAAAGTATATATTTACCAGGGCCATGTAACTTGTAAACTTTTTGTCACTAAGATCTGCATAATAGTAGTCTTTCAGCTGAACAGGCTTTAGCTGACCTTTGTAAACAATAGTCCTGCCAAAATCAGACAAAAAGCAACACTTTTGTAAGATCCAGGACTTCTATCCATTAGTAAAGGAAACAAAACTGGCATCACATCTACACAAACAAGCTACCTAATAATCTGTTCTTCCCTAATCATATCTTCTAACTCAGAACAACAAAAAATTTCCTCTTCTTTATGCAAGGAAAAAAGGGGGTTAAAATATCACCTCGAAGACAATGAGCATATATAGAATTCCTTCACAGCACCACGCTTCAGATTCAGAGCAGCTCGAACAGCAACCATTGAGAATCTCCTTAATAGATACATCTGGATATACCCAAGATAAAAATCAAACAGAACCTTGAGAAGTTAGACGTTTCTATCAAGTTTTAATCGGTTTCTCTGTGTTGAACTAGAAAAAAAAAACAACGAAGGACCTGTTGCTCAAAATCAGCATTGGATTGTGCACTTGGAGTAAGAAAAACTTGCTCAATGATTGGCTCTGTCCGTCGAGCAGACTCACCAAGCTCTGTATTGTTTGTTGGTACCAGGCGCCAACCAAGAATACCATGCCCCAAGGATTCTGCAACCTAAAGTAGCATAAAGTACCATACAGCTCTTCTCAGTACTATGAATTGCTCTAGGATGTATTAAGAATCACAAGAAAAGAATAACTCCCATTAAATATGACAGAAATTTGTGAAAAGAAAAAAAATATAAAGGTATATACTATAGCATAAGTGAAAATAGCCCATCAAGAACAGCATCATAACAAAAGTTTGAGATATCTAGCCAAAAAGATATTACAAATGAATTTCATGTTTGAGGTCAGACCTAATCACTTCAAAAAGGATAAAAAAATAAACTTTAAAAAAAAGGAAATTTAGTGTAAGAAACAGAAGCTAGAGTTCCTCAAATTTAGTCATGTCTTTTGGCACATCTAGCAGGACCCTAATTTCAAATAACATTGTAGCACAAAAAGTAAATATCTTATCATATTCTTTAAAAAAAAAATGCATAATGTTAAAAACATGAAATTGTTCTTTGGAAGTTGCAAAAGTAAATTATATGACAAATACAAGATAATACTTTTCATAGAAAAGAAATGTAAAACACAACTATCAACTTACTCAACAGGCACACCTGTATACACTGAACAATGAGCAAAGAGAATCTGCAGTTCCTTTTCAAAGAGAAATATAAAATCTCCACAAGTTTAGCTACAGACCCTGGTAGATCTCAAGTGTAATTATTCATAATGGAAAGTTACCTCGGTGAATGCAGCTTTGCTTTTCTCCCTGCGGCTCTCATCGGTTGGCATGAAGAACATGCCAACAGCATACTTACTGGGTGGTGGCAGTTCAAACCCCAAATCCTTAGTTACCTGAAAGAAAAAAACCAAAAAATCATAGTTATTAATGCCCTAAGAAGAAAGATCACTAATTGACAACACCACAAATGAACACGCCAATAAAGGATATGACAAACGCTTAGAACAGGGGAAAAATACTTCGTACAAGAACAAAGTCCCCCTAAAAATTCAAAATGCATGCCTCGTTGAAAACAAATAATGCACATGCCTCGTTGAGGAACTCGTGCGGAAGAGCCACAAGGATGCCAGCCCCATCGCCAGTGTTAGCCTCGCAGCCACAAGCACCACGGTGCGCCATCCTCTCCAGCATCTGCAGCGCCTTGTCAACCTGCAAATTCTCCTATATGTTAAGCGATGCTCTTGGAATACAACGATTTCAAGGTCAAGAAGATACTCATGATCATGGGAAACAAAAGCTTACTGTTTTATGGCTATATTCACCAGATAGCTCAGCAATAAATCCAACACCACAAGAGTCTTTCTCGAAGGAGGGATCATAAAGACCCATGGGCTTCTCCGGCAACTCAGACATGGACGTTGATGGAGATCGAGCGGTGGCAACAACGTTCGGCTTCGGCATCAAAGAACGTGTCAGATCGTCGGTGCGCCGTGGATGGTGCCTTTGTATACCAAGAAAACGGCTCTCCGGGGAGACAGTATGAGATCGTTGCAAAGAAGAGAACCACACGGCCCTGCTTCCACGGCGGCCGTTCCTCTTGTAGTGCGAACGCAAGAAGGCTCCAAAGTCCCTGCGCCAAGCTACAAAGCCGAGCCCGGGTCAGTGGTGGCCGTAGGCGAAAGACCACTATTTCTTTGAGGTTTTCGAATAAAGTTTAGATCTTTACGAGCCCGCTGAAACTGTCAACCAGGTTTCAGTTTAAAGGAAGTAGATTTATGAAGTATCGAACAAAGAAACGCCGGAGAAAGAGTCGATCAAAGGGCTGTTCGGGACGACACGTTCTTCGTCGGACGGGATCGCTGTGTAGAACAGGAGAAAACCGAGGCCGTGAGCATCCACAAGATGACGCATGTCAAAAGTGGCAAGCAAAAGGATCATGCAGAACGAGCACCTGAGATTGAAACAGAGACAGGCGGTTTCTAATGGATAATTCTAAAAATCTAAACCCTCCTATCTCTTCTTACCCATATCAAAAACAAGAATTTTCCCCTGCTTTTTACCTCTATATCGATAAAAAGCAAGGAAGAGGAAAAAAATCTTCGAATCCCGGCAACTGCCAAACGCAAGCTAGAGATTCCAAAAGACCTTCCACCCAGAAAAAAGAAAAAAAAACGCCGCACCCCGCCGCCTACGCCTCTCTCACTCTCGCTCCTATCGCTATTGTTTCGTGGTTCCTTCCGAGGAGAGCGAGACGGCTTTATAGAGGAGTTGGCTGTGGGGGCCGGCCATTCTCCCTCTCCCCCTGCCCTTTAATTTTCGAAGATTTGGGATCCGCTCCAACCATGCTTTATGTGAATCCGTACAATCCCATGATCCCTATGTGAGCCCGGCGGTTCGTTTGCCGTTGGATAAGGCTCGGCGCGAGCGGGTGGGACCCACACGAGGAGGGGAAACGTGGTGTCGTGGAAGGTTCTAACGCCGCCACGTTGTAGTAGTCATACCGAGTCAGGTCGGACGCGAAGCCGTTCGGCTCCGAGTCTCCGCGGGCGGCCCCTTAACAAGGAACGAAATCCCAAATAATTAATCTCCGTCATCCTCCACGCTCTTCCGGAGACACCCACCAAAAGAAAGCGGCAATCAACGAGGAATGGTCTGACATCGACGGCCAGGATCGTTTGGGTCTCTTAGCCGGTATTTGTTACGGTGCCAAAAACATATTGTTAAATATTACCTCTGGGATTATGTGGTTTATCCACATAATTATAATAATTAAACCCCAAATCCATCAAATCATCAACAGAAATGATGATATGAATACGGCCATGACAAATCACAGAGACGCCTATTCAATTAATCTCTCTCTCTTTCTGTCTCTCTCTCTCTCGTTTGTAGTTTTAGAATGACTCATTAAATTAAATAAAGCTATTGAATCCCATTTGTCTCTCTCTCTCTCTCTCTCTCTCTCTCTCTCTCGTTTGTAGTTTTAGAATGACTCATTAAATTAAATAAAGCTATTGAATCCCATTTGTCCTCCTAATTAAACTTATGAGGGAAATCCCCAATTGGCTTCTCGTGGGTTGACCATTGCTTCTCAGTTTTCCATGCAATGCATCTTCGTCCTCCAATCCACCTTATTTCTATAAATATTGGTGAGGGGAGATGAATCGAGATAGAAGATAGAATAAGAGTAATGTTGACTTCTATTTAATGATATCTTTGATGTTGTTACCGAGGATTGACTTTTATATTGGTAGCAACAAGGAGGACATGTTGCATAAAATGAGACAAATAGAATGAATAATCAATATTAATGGGGGATGATCAACCACTAAATATGCTGATTAATGTGTTCATGGTGTTTTGGTTATGATTCTTTGGTTATTATTATTATTATTATTATTATTATTATTATTATTTATAAGATGAAATCATAAATATATCACTTCAAAGTTCGTGAATTTTTGTAATTTATGCCTTTTATATTCAAATTTTGCATATATAACCTTAAATTAAAGTATTAATACCTTTAAGTTTAGTAATAATTATGATTAATAGTAGTTGACTTGAATTTATCTGATGGACTTTAACCAATAGTATATACGAAGGATTTAAATATTCGGAGGGATATATGTGAAGATTAAAATTTGGATGGGTAAATAAGCTCTTTCAAAACTTTAAAATGATATAATTATATATTTTTATATTATTATTATTATTATTAAGTTGAGGTTGACCACACGAGATGCGGCGATGGGGTAATGCATTTCTTACCATCAGCTGGTGAATTATTGTGGGACGCCATACGTTTTCTAAAGCCAACAGTTTTGGATAGCCAATAGTAACTTTTATTAAGAAAGATATAGAAATATTTTTTAAAAGAATAAGAGAAAAATATATTGGATAAGATTTTTAACCCCCATCCTTCCATAAAAAAGTCTGGTAAGGATACATCGAATGACATGTTTAACCTCAACCAGTGTTTAAGATATGAAAATTGTAAATACTCTTAACACATGATATAAAAATATTAATTTCTTTGTTACCTTTTAAAAGTTATAAATACCATTAGAACTCTTAATACTATTTTTTTTAAGATAATGATCATTATCATTATGTCTAAAATCTTGAGTTGGTTGATTAGACATAGGGCATGTCTTAATGGATCGGTATAACGTGTTGGTATATCGATACATATCAAGATAAAAAAAATTAAGTTAAAATCTAAAAAATAAAAAAAATATTATCCAAGTTTTGTAGTGGTCAATATAGACCTTGTATCAAGAGGACTATGAGTATCCTAGTCCATATGTGGGGATATTATATTTGCTTATTGACTTCTGTTTTTGATCTGATTCACATATTACTAAGCTCATGATAGCATAATCATTTCATTTGCAATTTTTAACTTATCTTTCTTATAAAAATATAATATTTTGTTGTCATCATCCTGTTATTTTAGTGAGAGATTTGGAGTGCCTAAGTATTATTGTTTTTTACAACTGGAAGATATATTATATTCTAAAAAGAAATATTGTGAAGATGGTATCCAAGTTACTATCATCCAAATAATTATTTAATTGAAGAAAACTTTGAGATAGCAATTGAGGAATGGCAATGGTGATGGCTAAGGACGGATTAGTCACTTGACACTTCCATCATGTTAATTCCAACCTATTCTGTATCAGTGGAATCAATGATATTAAATTGCATATAAATCTTGCCTTCTACCATTGGCACTTTTGGAATCAGGGTGTTACACTCAAGTTTGCCATACCACTATTGACTAGAGATCCTAGGCAAGTTTTCTCTTAATCCTTATTGTTTATTTCTAAGTTATTTTTCATCAAATTGATTTTTTTTAAAGAATTCACCAAGTCAATAAGGTATGAGGTCCCCATGTACTTTAATAATGCAAGGAATTGAGTTGGATGATTGCTTTATCTTCTTATATTTTTTTAGGGTACCTTTGCACCATTGGATCTAGCAAATCCACAGAGTGAGAAGGAAAACAAGATTCAGTATTCAAGAGTACAGATCCTTTATGAGCTTGTAATTTTTGACCTCAGGATGCTTGAGATGGGGACATCCCAGCTGATTCCATCAAAGTTTGCTGAAAACCATCTTTGGACACAACACCAACAGGCTTAGTTAGATGGTGTTGACATAGGTAGGAGTTTCTTGCACACCTTCCTATTGCTGTATCTGAATTCTTTAGCTCTTGTCTGATCTCAATGCAGATAGCAGTCTTTCCTTCCTGCAACAGCTTCTGCACAATTCATATTTATATGAGGTTTCCAATGGCCACTCTTTTACTTCTACAAGAGCTTCTAAATCTCTAACTATCAATACAAGTTCATATTTGTATGAGCTTTTCCATGATCAGACTTCTATTTCTGCATGAGCTTCTAAACCTCTAAAAGTCTACTGTAGAATGATCTCTAAACACCAACTCTAGAAAGTTGTAGGATTTCATAGCTGTATTAGGTTTTCCATGGCCAGCCTTTTGCTTCTGCAGCAGCTCCCAAACATCTAAATATCAACTCAAAGGGTGCCATAAAAATTCCATATCTTTATGATCCTAACTAACAAACACAACCATTCTCAATCATTTACTTCTCCAGGTAACATTTCTTATAATTCATCAATCAGATTCTAAGTGGTCTTCATCATCATGGAAAAAGTTTTATGTTTGGATTCCCGTAAAGTTAAAAGTAATTGGTTGATACAGTCAAGATCTACAATACTGTAACGTATCGCTCGGTACGCTTGGTACATAGCGATCCAATAAAGAACTGATATGCTCGATACAACTCGGTACCTTAGTGTACCATATGTTGATACGTACGGTATAACTCGTACCGACAATTGATCGATATGTCGGTGCGGTATGAGACTACGAACCTTGGATATAGTTTTTTTTTTTATCTCCTTAAATATCATATTTTCTTTTATTGCCAATTTTTTGTTTCTTTCCTTTCATTTTGAATGGATTCCTTGTAAATTCTTTGGATGCAGCCATGTTCAGGAGTATTACAACAGTATTTGCACTTTCTGACAGAAAGCAGGAAACTTTGCACTTTGAAAAAGTTAATACATAAACTGCCCATTTTATCACACATAATATCACAGAAATCATCCTGCATTGACTGTCACATGGGGAAGCAAAATCAATTTCGGACATGATCTCTCACTTGTGTATGAAAGAGAGAGATAGAGAGAGAGAGAGAATCCCTTTTCTTATACCAAGACTCAGATCATCAGGTTGGCACATCAAGCTCAAGGTTCCAATTTCTGTGTGCTGGAAACTTCTTATGCAATTCCTGCACATTGAGTAACACATTTTGACCTCCTTTTTAGCAGCAGAAACTATTTTTGTGAGACAACTTCTTATTTAATGGACACAACTTGCTGTTTGAAGCATATATCTAACCAGCAACAACACCTGCTAAATCAGGTTTCACTGTTTTCAAGAAAGCAGCAATCAATACTTATCAGCTGAAAAGAGTTGTTTAGATCATACCATACATGTAAACACCAGTAAATGAATAATCTTCACCTAAAGAAATCCCCCACTGTGAAGCATGTTCAGGTAAAACTGTGCATGAAAAGCTTGCAAGAATGGGAGCTCCTTAATGCTCTCTGTTGTCTACAAACTTACAGCCTCCCACTAATCAATATAATGTCCAGTGTAAAATGCAGGGTATAATCTTACACAACTAATCAACACTTTTGATGCTTTGCTTTTAATGTATAGAAAGTCAATTCAGGTCTTAAATGCATTAATGTGATGGCTGTTCTTACCTATGGCAGCATGAACTTGCTAGTGAGAAAAGAGGAGGACATTTGCACTAGATAAAGCCATTTCTCAAATGAAAGCATATGCAAAATTGATTTGTAGCCAAGTCTAGCAAGCAAGCAAGCAAGCTACAGCTTCATATGGGTGGTCAGTGGACATGAAACTTATCTGAGTAAGCATGGAGGAGTTCAACCTTCCATAAACAAAGGCATGAATGATCATCCATTTCTTGGATGAGATAATACAAGGTATGTGCATAGACAAAGGAAAGAGCTAATATCTTGCATGCTACTTTCCAAGACAGATATCAATCAGCCTCCTATCTTGTTTCAGTATATAGTAGCAGAATCAATGAGTTTATCTCTTCATTTCTGAGAGGAAATTAACAAGCTTCCAATGATCAACTTTAGGAGAGAGGCTGGCTATTGGGTGGGATTCTTTGATATAAGTAGTTGCATAGAAGATTTGCAGATTCATTCTCTTGTACCAGAATTGATGATAATTCTCCACCCTGTTTCATCTGGAAAAATAAATCATGCCATAATTGTAAGAGACCAATCCAGTGATCAAGAACTCTTGATGTTCTCTCTTTGTTATAACACCAGCATCAGCTCAGCCATTCCTACAAGAAGCCATGGAAAAATAGCATGAGGTTTTACTACCTTGTTGCCACATCACAATATCACTATGCTGTCAGTCTTATTTTATCTGCAATGGGTACATTCTTGATCCGGTTTAGTCCATAGGAAATAAAAACTCCTTAAAGTAATTATTTTTTTGGTTACATGATTGCCCTTGCAGATATTTGTCCAAGCTATATTTCATTTCCAATTTCCTACTATACTTTATTCTTTATTCATAATATTATTCCTTGATCTATATGACTCATAAGAAACACCTATTTAATAGAGATCCACTTGCGACTCTGAAGATTCATGAAAGCCAATGTTGCTTTCATCCACCATGCATTTTTCTAATACAACAATAAATAATAATATATACCTGAGATGGATTCATCATTCTGAATGTAGAAGGATATTCTTACTTTATTATGATAAAATTGTTTTGACTTGGCACATACAGTTGAACTTTTCAAACACAATTTGGAAACACATAATACAAACAAATGTAGATAGACATGGAATTGTAAGATCCAAATCTTTCCTCAACCAACCTGACATAATAAAAAGAAATGCGTGAGGTAATTGCCATCTTCCCATGCCCCTATTATTCCTGAGATGAACACAAACCACCATTCTCTTGCCTCAGAAAACTCCAAAGTCAAGCCTCAGATTCATGACAAAACAACAAACATGAATCTAATACAAGTGTAATAGAGCTTATCTTTCTACAATGATATCAAGTGCTGAGAGCAATGCCAATAGAAAAAAAATGGAAGACAATTTAAAGCTAACAAACGTAAAGCCTTCTTTTATGTCAAGTCACACTGTCCATTAGCCTCATCGAGGAGGCATGTAATATTTAATCTGAGGGATGCCTTGGTATCTCAGTTAAGCAACTGGCCATTAGTCAACCTGCATCAATCTTTAAGAGGGTGGAGACTTCAATATGATTCCGCCAAACATTCGTCATACTTTATGAATCCAGATTGTGTTGTTCTGCCTCAGCCATCAGAAGTGCCAAGCAGAATAAGAGAGACGAGCTCATCTCTTATAAACAATGTAATATTGACAGAAAACTGACTTATTAGTTGATATTTGCATCAGTTTGACCATCTTTGTGCTTAAATATGGGTTTGGAAATCCACACAAGGATCGATCGCAACTGTTACAAAATGTTTCATATTTTGACAGTTGAAGCAAATTTGAGTTCTACAAATTCTTCCTATGAGTTATATCTGTGAGTCTCTTTCGATATCTATATCAAGCATCAAATGTAGGTCTTGTATATGGACTGTGGAGCTACTTCAGACTTCAGACAACAAATATATGATTTCAGTTGATGTCTCTCTCTCTCTCTCTCTCTCTTTCATCCTCATTGTATCTGTTGGCTAGTTGAGAACCCCAAGAATCCATCCAAAATAAAAGAAACGAAGGGAGAGATACTTAATGCATTGATCATTGCATAAAGTACAGTGGAAGCAACAAATTGGGAAGAGATCTGACACTGATGGATTACTCACAAAGGAATCACAAGTGTTCTGGTCTGCATCAATACAAATGGTATCAGTGCAGCTGCTCATATACAGGCTGAAACCTAGAAGAACTACATGTGGGTTGGGCTGGTTAACCTGGAACAAGCTCCATTAGCTACTGCAGGAAGATGGTGAGGGTTCATAGGTTGCTGAACCTTGTATTTGTAACAGAGCAAATGGAGAATTCTATGTGCACCAGTCTTTGCTGCTTCATCTTCATGATCAAGATTGTTCTTTTGTGCCTTGATTTTGTTGTGATACTCTCATGCATAGGATTTCAGCTAGCTTACTACATGATATGATTTATGATTTATGATGATAATACTTTATAACAAAATTAAATCCACGGTCCCTTAGAAATGTGATGGAATCAGATGGCAAATGTGGATTCACTCAAGAAATTGCCATCATGCTCACTTCATGATATTTAAGAGCTTTATTGTATTAGATATTTGATTAGTACAAAGAACCACAAATTTAAGAGCTATTAAGCTTTTATTATATTTATGAAATATTAGATTCATTACTCGATTATGACACCAGTAAACCTCTTTCATACCAAAATAAATGCCTTTGTTTACCTATTTGACACAAATGATCGTTAGTAGTATAATTTTTTTATTATAAAAATACAAAATCATTATAATTGTTACTCTATCATAATACAATTTTTTTAATAATATTTTTGGCTGATTTTTCCTAAAAGGTACTCTTTTATCAAATGTCCGACATGCCCCTCGTGATTATCATCTCCTCCTTCGGGTTGGCATCGTTGATCGTAACTTCTAGCCCACTGTCCCATCGTACTCCCACCTCATATTTTTCTTTACCCCCACCCTCGACCTTCTCTAATGCTCTCTACGCCTTTGCCACTTAGCTAGATATCCTTACTTTCACCCTCTCCTTATATTTGTGTCATTTGACTCTTCTTATTCTTTCAAGGGAGTTTCTCCGTAAATGCTTTCTTTCCGAAGCATGTTGCTAAGAGTGAAGGTGGAGGGGATAATAAAGAGAATGGTATCAAGGAAGAGAACACTATTGTCTTAAGAAGATGAAGAATAAAAGATATTGATGGAGGAGAGACAAAAGGAAGGAAGTCGTAAGGTCGAGGCGTGATAAGGGAGGAGGACGACAAGTCTTCACGGGATGAAGACAACTATGGCACAACAATAGGGAGGAGGTGATAATCGATAATGCTTATTGGAAAGAGAATGTGACACGATTAAGAATATTTTAGATATGGCCAAAATTCTTATTAACCCCATGTACTATGCCTTAAAATCAAAGTCACATTCTGTACTTTAAAACTCATCAAAGTGACCCCTCATACTATGATTTCACATAAAAGTCACCCCCCCTACTTTAAAACTCATCTAATTGACCCCTCATACTATGTCTCAAAATCAAAGTCACATCTCGTACTTTAAAATTCGTCTAAGTGACCTCGTACTATGCCTCAAGATCAAAGTCACCCCCCCGTACTTCTAAATGACTCCCCGTACTATGATTTCGTATCAAAGTGGCCCACCGTAATATTATATAGACATTAAACAAACCCCTTTTATTAATAAAAAAGGTAACAACAATTGTTTTTAAAACTAGGTGGGGGTTTATTTGATTTTCTTCAATATAGTCAAACTTTGTGAAAAAAAAAAAAAAATCAAAGACACCTGTACTATGATATGCTAATAAAATATACCTCATTTACTATCATTATTTATTAATTTTATCTCTTAAACGTTCATTTTATCTCCCAAATCTGTAATTTATTTTTCTCTCTCTTTCTTTCTTCTCTAACATTTGTCGGCGTTCGTTTCTACAACTCTAGTTTCTACCTTTCTTTATAGGTTATATGATTGATTATAAATGGGATATATTCGAGTTTTAGGGGAGGTGCTACCAAAATTTAGTCACACTTAAAGAGTAAATAATTGTAACAATCTTACATGTTAAGATTTTTATGAGATCAATTTTTAATTACTTAAAATAATTAAGTGTATAATAAATAAAAATTATCATCAATCACGCTTAAAGTGTAAAGGAAATTCAAACAATGCTTAAAGTTAAGACTATTTTTTCATGACTTTTCAACCACTTAATACCATTGTATTAACGTTCAGGAGATAAAATTAATGAATAATGATAGTACAGGGGGGTATATATCATAGTACATGTGTCTTTGATTTTTTAAGTTATATTCATATAGTTTTACTATATTGAATAAAATAAAATAGACCCCCACCTAGTTTTAAAAATAAATATTATTATCTTTTTTATTAATAAAAAAGGTTTATTTTACGTCTATAGAATAGTACGGGGGGCAATTTTGATACGAAATCGTAATACGGGGGTTACTTAGAAGTACAGGGGCGACTTTGATCTTGAGACATAATATGATGGGTTACTTATATGAATTTTAAAGTATAGGAGGTTGACTTTGATTTTGAGGCATAGTACGAGGGTGACTTAGATGAGTTTTAAAATACGAGGGGTGATTTTGATTTTGAGACATAATACGAAGGGTCACTTGGATGAGTTTTAAAGTATGAAGGGTGACTTTGATGTGAAATCGTAGTACGAGATCACTTTGATATGTTTTAAAGTACAAAGAATGATTTTGATTTTAAGGCATAATACGAATGGTCAATAAACATTTTGATATATAAAAAATATTAAATAATAAAATTCAAAAATAGGATTCCTTTTGGAAAAAGAAATAATTTTTTTTCAAATAAATCGTCTAATATTATTTATATTTAAATATAATATAAATTACCATTTTATTTTAAAAATATTTATTAACCCCTCGATCCATCTACAAACGAATAAAATTATCGCATCGCGTAGTAAAGATTAGTGCACGTGGACATCGTAACCTCAGTCTATCTTCTCTTCCTCCGCTACTCACCTACACCGAAACGCAGAGTAAGTTCACAGGCAGGTGTTCGCGGGACCCGTTTGTTTCTCCAATAAATTTACAGGTAGCAATTCGGGTTACAAATAATGCTGTTGTTAATTATCCTATGACGGTTGTTTACCTCGAGTGCAAAAGGGTCCTCTTTTCGACCTACTGGAGGGAGTCCTCTTAAATGTCCGAAATCCCCACTTCACCCCTAATTGGTTAAATTGTTACCACCCGGAAGCGACTCGAAGACCACGCGAGCTCTGAGGGCAGTTTTGTCTATTTAATCAAGTTATCCGTGAAAACCACGTTGCGAGCCTCCACCCCGCGCGCGCCTCGCTCCACCGCCGCCTTCTCCTCCTCCTCCCCCCCCCATCCTCCTCCTACTCTTCCTTGTCTTCTCCTCCTTATTTCCTCCGTCGATATACTTCCCTTCCTCGGAGAGGATTGGCGATTTCTTCTTCTTCGATCTTGCCGAGGCATTCGATCGGCTCGCTCGGTCGGTAGACCCGCCCGACTTGGGATTCCTCGCAGATTGATCGGTCCTCGGAGTGATCTAGCGGAATGCGCTTTTGTTTGAAGGAATCTGTTTGCTCGTCGTCGGGTTCCGATCTCTTGAGCGGAAAATAATTGGAATTAGGGTTTCGACGGGGAAGATGCCACGGAGCTCACGGCATAGATCTCACCGGTTGCACAAGCACTCGAGGGATCTGTCCGATTCCGAGGAGGACAGGAGTCTGCGGGAGAGGAGGATCAGGGAGGAGGAACCGACCGCGAGCTCTGGCGCTAGGGTTTCCAGAGATCCGGAGCTGGAGAAGCGTAGATCCTCGCAAGAACACGGCGGGAAAGAGTTGGTGGTCACTAGCAATGGGGATGCCTCTGGGGAGCATGGGAAGAAGCGGAAAGAAAGGGCAGATGAGGTGGCAGTTGCTGATCGATGGAATGGCGGCGAGGAGTGTGACCACAAGAGGTCAAAGTGCGAGGAATTTGGGCCCGTGGAGTTGGATAAGAGTTCAAGGTCGAAGCTTTTGGCTGCTGATTCCAAGGGCAGGTCTAGCAGAAGGCATGAAGGTTCAAATGAAAGAGATGAGAATTCTGGTGGGAAGAATGATTCGGCCAAGCACAAGTCTGAAAGAGGTGCAGATCGGAGGGAGAGCAGTAATCAATATAAGGATGGAAAGGCTAGGAACCGGATAGAGAAGGACAGCATCAAGGACAGGGAAGTCCAAGATTCCAGGCATGACAAGTATGATGATAAGCATAGTAGAAAAAATGGTTCTAAGTCTGGTGGCAGCACAGAAGAACTCACTTCAAAGAAGTATACAACAAATAATGGTAAGGTAACCATAACATGTTAGTACTTGAGCTCTCTTATTAGTCTATTCCTTGTGGCAACAATGAAATTGGCTTATTCATGACAAACATGTTGTTTCACAGCTGCCACCAAAAGATTTTATCATTTAAACTGTGTCAAGCCTATTTCTGCATAAAATGGTTGAGCAAATAGAAAAGTTTTATGCATCAATTCTTGCTTGTCAACATGACTGTGGTCTGATTAGCTTGGGTCATTGATGGATGAGAAAAATGGTTATAGTGATAGATCATGTTTCTTGAGCTTCTGCAACCATAAATGCCTTTTAGGGCTTGTTTGTGGTAATTTCTGAGGAAAATTTCAAATGTTTTGTGACAACTTATACTATAAGAGGACATAAGAAATTTGACTAGCATAAAATGAGGATCCCGATAATAACTTGTTGGAATGATAGAGTTTACTAGGGGTACATCCAGATTATAGTGGTGGATATGGAAGAAGAAAGACGGAAAGGCAAATATCATTATCATGATATGATCATTTGCTTGGGAGATTTTATGACTGGTCAGAAGGGGTATCTTTGATTTTGTGGTTGGGTTTCTTTTTTAGATTTGAGTCATCTGAATGGTTTATTTTTAGGGTTTTTGATTTGTTCCACATTATAGCCGAACTGGAGAAGTGTCATAAGAATATGAAAATAATTGGTGGTCTATCATAAGAATATGATAATATGTTAAATTAGAGTCTGCACAGTCTAGAGTCGAATTGGCCATGAAAAAATAATTGGCTGTCTATCATAAGAATATGAAACTTTGATTCTAGAAAAGTATCTTATAATACAGAAAAAGTAGTTTCCTAAGTTTTATGTGGGTGGATGTCAAGTATTAGGGTGGTGGAAGTTTCTTTACTAGTGATGAGATTATTAGTCACTAATAATCTTTGCCTGACTTTCGCTTTTGGATCAGAGAGACAAATCACATAATCTGTAAACATCAGAAATTGATTCCAAATTGGGAGGACGATGTGAAGTTTGTAATATTACGAGTTTGGAGTTGAAATGTTTGGTGAGATGCATGCTCTATTATCTTGATTGGTAGGTTTTTTGTTCTCAAAAAGTTTTCATGATAAACTGTTGTTTACATTGTGGCATTTTTGCACTTTATACTCATACAAAAGCCTTGTGAATCACATTAATGAGCTTATTTAAGACTAGGCATTGGATCTAATATGTAAACAAAGTATGTTTGTTTATGTTATTGGGAAGGATAAATTCTAGGGAAAACTAGCTTCACTGCGTGGATAATATGCTACCTCAATTAAAGGTGGTGTTTCAACATTGTAATCCTACAATGCTTTTCCAACATTAATGAACTAGTTTGGAACTTGGGATTTTCTTTCTGAACTACCAGATTTTGGTTATCTTTATTCTTCCACTACTTGCTCAATATGCAATATCTAACTAAATAAGGTATTTCATCTTTGAAGATTTTTGGATTGGCTTATGGGCATGGGGAATGCATGCAAGTGTTTGAGGGCTGTTGGAGGGTTTTAAACAAAGATTAATCTTCATGGTCTCACATTGCTGACAAGTTTCAGACTTCTATTTCATCACTCTTGGCTAGATAGAAATTGTTCTTGACGGTGTGTCACATGGTATTGAAATGATTTGCATGATTGCATAGTGAAGTTGGTCAAGAGATGTGTTATGTAGTTGCAATGGACAACATTCCAGAGTATGCAGTGAATAGTGAAGTACTCATATATTTGTACTTTTTGTTGCAAGTTATGCCATTTCATTTAAACTCTTAGATTCTCAACCCTCTTATAAGTACATAGATGATCATTTATCTCATTCTAGGTGATGTTCAGGATAATTCTGTAGAACTAGCCAAAAACCCTTCCTAAAAGGTTGGTCACCTGTATGTAGGTCTGGAAGACGTGGAAGTGCAAGTGGTTAATTGTCAACCAAATAGGCTTTGGTATTACCCTTTAGAATACTTTGGGTAGTGGCCTGTAGTGCTGGTGGAGGATACGTCCAATCCTTTAAGAGATTTAAAGACAGCAACTTTTAGATTGGTTGCTCTCTTTGGTCATATTGAGATCAAATGGCTGTATTTTTCGGAAAGTTTGAATCATGTCATCAAGTAGACTAAAGTTGAAGTTTAATCATTGACTCATTGGATAGTCATTCAAACCTATACAGTTTTCAGGTTTTCGTTCATTTAAAGTTCAAAATCTTAGTTCATGTAAATCTATTTAACTTTTTAGAATACATTCTGGACAGTCTGAATTTGTTTATCATGTGTCATATTTTTACTATTTTATCATATATACCATTTGTTTGTTTTACTATCATTTACTATTTTATTGTGTATCATATGCTTGCTTTACTGGTGCTTTCTACTGTGCTTTGCTGAATTCATTAATTTGTTTATTTTTAATCTTTTACCCATGTGGTGACAGAAAGGCAAGAACAATATATCTTTCACAGTGCTGAGACAGAGGAGCTTGAAAAACACCTAGGGAGAAGAGATGACTTTGAAGACAGAGAGAAATGGTTGGATGATAGTGGACATGCTGATGATAGGAGATTATATTCTATAGATGATCGTAGTAAAAATAGAAGCTATAAAGATGAACGGCATGAAGATGCTAAGTACAGAGGCAAATACAGGGATGATGATGACAAGGATCAGAAGTATCGTGATGACAAGTACTGTGATGAGCGGTCAGAAAAAGACAACACCAGCAATAAATCTGACAAATGGAACCTTAGAGATGAAAACAAACCTCTGGAGAGTCGTCATTATAAAAGAATTAAACTTCAGGATACTGATCGTGATGCGACTTCCTATGTTGATGGCCATGAAACCAAGCTCAAATATAACAGGGGAAGAAATAGATATTCGGATGAAAAGGATCACAGTGACCTAGAACCCAGAGGTGCAAAGGAACAACATGAAGTTTTTGATAAAAATGCATCAAGTACCAGTCAAACTGGTTCACATTCTGATAAACCTGGGTCAGAGATTCAGCAACCAGAGAAGACTAATTCAAGTCCAAGAAATCACCGAGTGAAAAGCTCCATTAGCTCGAGCACATATGCTGCTAAAGATCTTAACAGGTGCTTTTTGTTTCCTGATCTCTACATTGCCACTTCAGTTATTCTTTTGAAACATAGTAACCGTGGTCAGTTGGCTGTCTGTTATTGCACAACTTCTTCTGGATAGTTTATTTAAATAATAATTGGTCACACTAACATAAATAATCATTATAACATATCATAAATTTTTAACCTTTAGAATTTGTCATGCTTGAAATCATCTGTAACTATGTAGCACACAAGGGATTTGGAGGTATGCATTTGAAATTAAAGATTGTCAATATGTTTGAGCTGTACTTGTCTAAGTTATCTTTTCAGAATTTTGCAAGTTCATCAAGTGTTTAGGAAAGTAAAATGGATATGTTACTTTTTTATTGCATTCATAGAGAATTGAGGTTAGTTATTTTCAGAATTTTGCAAGTTCATCAAGTGTTTAGGAAAGTAAAATGGATATTTTACTTTTTTATTGCATTCATAGAGAATTGAGGTTAGTTAGCAGTTTCTTTATACCAGCTAAGGCAGTTCAAGTGTCATCAAAGCATTTTTTTATCAGAAAAAAATCAGAAGTTTCATTGTGAAGGATGATACTGTATTTATGATGGAAGGTTGCTTGATACTTTGGTCTTTCAGTTGTTAGGAACTATCAGTGAGATGTTTTGTTTTGGAAGTTCCTGTTTCATTAAAATAAATAAAAAATTTCTGGTGGTTAATAATAGTTAATGTGCCTGTACCTGCTGAGTCAGACCTTGGCCTAAGCTTTATCCGACCTGAACCAAGCATGAAACATTAGTTCAATAGCAGCCTGTGCCTGCTTTTGCATGATTTACCATAAAAAAATACGGCTCTGTTCCTGGCAGGACTTGTGCCTTTCGGGCTTAAGGGCAAATGAGGGCAATAAAGCCAGACTAGCCTGGTGTGTTCTCCTGTAGATTTCCATGAAAATCTCTAGTATCCTGTGCTAATGATCTGGCTTTGTTTTCAGGAATATCTCAAAGATTGCAGAATCTGCACATAGTGAGTCAGCTCTAGAAGTTAGACTTTACCCTAATGCAGCTTCTAAAGGAGAGAATTCCATTTCTTCTGGACTTTGTGACAAAATTTCTGCTACTCTATCAGGGAAGCAAACCCTAAAGGATGACATTCATTCTGGTGAACTTTTTGCAGAAGCTGCTGCTTCTTCGAAGTGCAATAGGACTCCAAGATCAGATGTCCTTACGTCACCAAATCAGTCGAAGGGAAGATCTTCTTCAGCTATTATTAATCGGCGGTTTTCAGAAAGATCTCCTTTGAAGTATGAGAGATTTGCCAGGCAATGCGTTGATATTGAAATTGGGCAGAGGAGTAGTAGCTCCAAAGATGGAGACAGCGGAGAGTTGGTTTTGGAAAAGCCAATCATAGATGACATATCTCAGGCTGATGTTTGTATTAGGGAGTCAACCCTTGGTTCATCATCTATTAATCGAAGTGATTACGTTTCTGACTGTTTGCATAACCACCTTCCCTCTCCACTGCCTGTGAGGTCTGGGGCTGACTATCCAGCATTCTTGGACCCATATCAAGATGATGTGAGAGCTCGGAGTACCGACCACAAATCTTCTAACCGTTATAAAAGGATAGATGATCTTGGATTCATAAGAGCGCATGGAAACGCATGGAAGGGTGCCCCAAGTTGGCCCTTTCCAGTTACAAATGGTTTTGTTCCATTACAACGTCGTCCACCTCCTGGATTTCATCCAGCCATGTTTCCGTTCCCAGCACCACCTTTATTCGGTGTTCGACCACCTATTGATTTGACCCATGGTGGGGTTTCCTATCACATGCATGATGAGGCTGTGAGGTATTCTGGTCATTGCCAGCCATTTGGTTGGCATAATCCAGTCGATCAATTATCCCATCCCCACATGCAAATGTGGGATGGAAGCAGCGACATGTTTAAGGATGAATCCCATATATATGGGAGGCCAGAATGGGATGAAAATAGTCAGCTAAAGAGCGGCAGAGGTTGGGAAATGGGTTCTGATATGTGGAAGAAAGAAAGGGAATTGTCGACACATTCTCTCACTGATGAACTAGCCCAATCAAAATGTTTGCCAACTGGAAGCACTGGAGCAAAACAATCAAGTGCTACACTGCCTGTTAAGAGTGCTGTTCAGTCTCCCGAGAAAGATGTAATTGAGAAGACACATGAGCCCTCGAATGCGCCAGGAGATAAAATATCCAACTGTTTCGGCAATTACTTTTCAAGTATAGATATCTCGCCAGCTCTTGCAGGTTCAGAATTGTACAAAAGGTGCAAATCCCAATTGAGAATGTTACATGTTAATGATGCATGCAATTGGACTACTTATGGAAGCATCCAGGTATTGAATATCTACCTACTAAGAAAAAAAAACAAATTTGATTATTCGTTTTTTTTATTAGCTTATTACTGTTGATCTGCATTCTGTTTCAGACCAACAAAGATGGCAGCATAGTGAAAATGAAGAGCACAAGTTCTATCTTGAACTCTTACTTTCCATCTGCAAAAGATATTGTCTTCAAGGTATAACTGCTTTAATGAAATTTCCTGCTTTATTTATTCAAAGATATGTATGGATAGCCATGGACAAAATAAATCATGCTTAAGATGATCTTCTCAACTAGCTTCTTAGAAGAGATACTCCTTGAATTTTTATATTCTCTTAAGGACCAACTTTGGCTTGGGTGCACATTGTGTATATGGATGGTGCTGCTTATGAGATTTTATATTCGTGCTAATACCCAAAGTTCGCTATCCAAGCTTCCAAATTTAAATTCAGACAGAGAATCAAATCTATCAGTATTGAGATGTCTAAGTATTCAAATATATAACCAAGTCTTACTCTCAGCTATATTTATATGAGGAAAGATGTTGCCTAATTGATTGTTCTATAAGTAAAAGATATGTTAGCCTTTTCCTACTCTTCCTTTTCTTCGCTATATATAAATAACTTTTTTATCCAGGAAATATGATTGATCTCTAATATTTTGACTTGACTACGTTTTGGTGCATCATATCCATTTCATTTAAACTTTTCATCCTCCACCTTAAGTCCCATCCAAGAACATCTACATGGTACAACATCTGTTTGGTAGGCTTATTTATTCAATGATTGGTGTTGCCTGATTGATTACTCTATACATAAGTGATGCACGTGTCCTTTCATTTTCTTTTTTATCTTTTCTACAAGTTTTTTAATCCAACAAATATGATTGATATCTAATACCGTGACTTGGTTAAAAGGTGCATCATGTCCAATTTATGCAAAATTGGCATCCGTGTCCCACCTTAAGTCCAATCCAATGCTGTATCTATGGTACATCAAATTAGTACAAGACTTATTGGTATCTGCATTTAACAGATTTGCTTACATATTTAGGATTTTTCTAATATCCTTATTTTATTAATCAAGTGGATACGAGGAAGGATTTTTCTTTCCAACATACACAATCAACAGTTTCTCGAAGTGCATTCAAGCATTTGATAGTTGCAACTATCTTAATCAACATATCCCATGTTAAATAACTAAAAGAGTATCAGTATCAAGTCAGAAGTTAATAATATTGTCCTGTGTTCATGTACTTACTATATTTGAACATTTGGGCTTCGTTTTAACACATAGCCATCCTTGTGGTTGACCCATCTTAAGCCCTATAAGAATTTAGTTCTTTCCAAATACTTGTAGTTTGGGTTATACAAGAGTTAGTGTGACCCAGATTATCAATTAACTCTGTTGGAAATTGTTGTAGCTGAAAATTTACCAGTTCTATTGTTCTCATGGTTACAGAGGGCAATGTTTCTGTATCAGCAGCAAAATGGAAAGGCATACAGGAAACATCATGTACCGGCACCTGTATATTCTGAAGAAAAGAAAGAGTCTCCACAAGCTTCTGCTAACAAGAAAGTACAGGGTGATGCTAACTGTGCTTCCTTGGAGAAAACTGATGCCCACTCCACTGATCACATCAAAGCAGGAGAGATCACTGATGTACACGACTCTGATTGTCCTGGCAATGGCAAGGATCAAAAATCTGATTTCCCTTGTGATCCTAGAATTCATGGTAATAGTACTCAAGGTTGTGAGGTTATAGCAGAAGAGTGCATGATGAATGTAAGTCGGATACATAATGCTCCTGAAAATACACACTGAACAATATTTTATCTCTTTGCTAATGCCATTGTCAAGGTCATGTTTATTTGATTGGTTGCTTGCCATATATGCACCTGTTATGTTCCATTTGCGGCTCTTTGTTTGTATGGATAACCCTGGTTAGTTGGATGTAGTTCTATAGAGATGCGAGTCTCGACCAAGAACTGGGTTTTATATATGCTTCTATCATCTTTTTCTTCTATGTGTAAGCATGCTGAAGCAGTATCAGGTACTTCATCTCGACAACTCGTCTAATAATAGTCTTATCTGTCAGAAACATATCATGCTCTTTAAGCTTCTTATTTGATTCATTCATTTATGGTTTAGGGAGGGAGTCTGGAGGATGTCTTGCAGGGCATATGCACATTATCTTTGGCAAAGAAAGAAATGGTAGGTACACATTTATTCTTTGTGTTTGTGAGCTTTCAATTCAATTTAATCGTATCGATCAGTCTGTCTTCCTTTTAATTAACCAGAAGATAGTGGCTCATCAGACTATTGCTATAGTGTGATCCTGTAGATTGCTCAACACTTGTTCTAATATCGCAGATCATTCAAGGTGGTGCGGATCCAATATTAATGAAAGCATTCATTCATTAACCTTTGACCGCAGCAATTGGTAACTTATGCTAGATCTCTTTCCTTTTAAATTGGACGAATTCAAAAGGGGGTAAATACATGAGGTGTGCTACATTCTGCAAAATTTAATTGATAGGTTGGCGGGGCTATTGAATATGATTCCAGCTGCACAGATCTCAAGGTACTCTTTTATTTTATTTTTATTTTATTTTTAAGAAAATGGTAGATGCTGAGACTTGATTTTTAAGAAAATATTTTCTTGCCATGTAGATTTTAGTGAAATGCACTAAATAGTAAGTAGGTCGTGAATTAGTAGACTTGTGAGAGAGAGGGAGAGAGAGAGAGGGATTGGGTTGCCTGTCTCACCTGTAGATTTGGTGGGATGATTTGGTTTGGTGAGACGGGTTAACCACTTTAATAAATAATAATAATAATAATAATAAGAACGGAAGGAATAAATAAAGGGTATGTATGACTTGCCTGTCTCACCTGTAGATTTGGTGGGATGATTTGGTTTGGTGAGAGGGGTTAACCACTTTAATAAATAATAAGAACGGAAGGAATAAATAAAGGGTATGTATGACTTGCCTGTCTCACCTGTAGATTTGGTGGGATGATTTGGTTTGGTGAGATGGGTTAACCACTTTAATAAATAATAATAATAATAATAATAATAATAATAATAATAAGAACGGAAGGAATAAATAAAGGGTATGTATGACTTGCCTGTCTCACCTGTAGATTTGGTGGGATGATTTGGTTTGGTGAGACGGGTTAACCACTTTAATAAATAATAAGAACGGAAGGAATAAATAAAGGGTATGACAGACAGTAAGCCAAACAGCAGGATGACGAGGGTACACAGACGTTAAAGGTACTTGGAAGGATAGAAAAGTAGAGGAGGGTGTGTATGTATGTCTTTGGTTAAGTTTAAATGAACAGTCGGGTGCTTGTTGATGCAATGCATAATTTCGGAAGGCCAAAGTTGATATCAATTCTAATTGGAATGTTGCAGATCCAACCTGGTTCAAGGCTGACTACCACCTCCACCTTACACTTTCCCCTCGTGCTCACCCCCATTGACCAAAGCCCTTACGATTGCATCTGCTCCGTCCCCTTCCTTGACATCCTCCACCGCTTTTTCTCCATCGCTCTTTACTAGGTTCAACAACGCCAGCTGTAGCATTTTCCCGTACCCTCTCGCTCCCCTCCAACTATCAGATCCACAAAGACATTGATGTCGTCCACCCTCCGGAATGCCTCATTGCATCCTACCCCCTGGGATATCATCGTTGTCACATCCTCCACCACCCCTCCTCCGTCTGTCCTTCACCACCAACGCGAAGAGGGGTGGCATGACACCCAGCTCGATGAGGGTGTGATGTAGTTGAGAGGGTAGAAGGTCAGGCCTAAGAGGGCCTCGGGCATGTCCTTGATGGACCTGATTAGCACGTCGAGGGCTTTGAGGAGGTCCACAAGGGCGATGATGAGGGGCTTCTTTGACCCGATGATGGAGCGATAAGTTTCGACGAAGAAGATGCTGGAAAGGGTTGCAACAACGTGCTGGTGACAACTAGGGGAGAGGAGGTGAATGGCAACTGTGAGGGCATTGAGGATGCCCGAGGTGCACATGAGCGCCTCGTGGGCATAGATGAAGAGGTTGAAAAGGGCAGTGACGACGTTCTCCTAGGCCTCAACCACAAACAAGTGGTGGTGGTGGTGGTGGTTGAGGAGGCGGGTGGCAAGGAGGGAGGGGCACAACATTAGCGTCGACGAGGGGGGCACACATCTTCGGGTCTTGCTTCGACAGGTGACGGATCTCGACAAGAGCTTTGACAACGGACTTTGATTCCGCGACGACGAAGCATCGACGTAGATGCAGAGCGACGAAAGGGCCTCTCGGCAACTGCATCGACGCAGATGCATAGTGACCCTCAGCTCTCGCCACCACTCTCCTCATCCTTAACAATCACCTACAGCTCCCAACGACGTCGTCATCCGCCACCACCAATGTAGTCTGTCACCACCAACTGAAATGTTAAAATTATCTTTTTATCTTTTGTTTTCATATTTTCATTAGTAAAACTAGCATCATTAGAGTAAATGAACATAAATATTTCACTTTTATAATTATAAGGAGATTAATGTAATTTTTAAAATATAAAGATCGAAATGCTAAAGATAATTAACTACAGAAAATAATATGTAATTAACTCCCCGTGCTACCTGAGACATTACCTTGACACGAAAAAGTTGTCTGAGGTCTGTTTAGTGTTGATATGTAGGGTTGATCAGACATTCAAATATGTAGGAACTAGCATTAACATGTGTTCGAATGTCGAGTCAAATACAATCATACATGGCTTGTTAAGCAAACTAACCCGCTAACGTTCAATTATTTTGATGGTCGTAGTTGAAAGAACAAAGGGAAAACCCACGTAACCCACGAGTTGTCGCCAGTTTAATGTAATTGTCACGCCCCTTCGAAATATTCAATTCGAGAAAGGCATGACCCTACCTTAAATATTGATAAGATTATAAATTTCATCAACTATCCAACTCGAGAATCAAAACAAATATTCGAGAATACTAAGAAAAATATGCAGAGCCTTTCAATCACTTTCATAAAAATCTATGCAGATTATAATTACTCTTCACATTCTCCTACCAATGCAACTAAATATAATTCACATTCATAAAGTCCACCAATATGATAAAATTTATATAACTTTGAAAATAATCATATACTACCACTTCATATATTATACAAGTTCAACATTCGAGATCCCAAACATGAAGGTACTTTTAAAACCATTATATAGTTACCTCACTTCAAAATATGTCTACAACTTTACATTAGACACAAGATATACACATACAACAATAACATATTATCTAATAAAGATTTAGCACAAGAACTTCTTGCTTTCCACTACTTTAGCCTCGTATTGAGTATTTCAATAAATGACAAGCTAACCTGAAGAAGATTAGATAGCAAAAGAGTGAGCTATGAAGCCCAACAAGTATCAAACAGGTTCAAGACAAGAAAATGTGTTTACGAATTGAACCTAATATCAGAATGCAAGCAGGGAATACAAAAGTTTTTACATATAGCATCAAATTAGATTCAAAACCACAAGGTTCGTCTCGTTCAAATCATACTTAAATCCATAATAATTTGGATAGATAATTGGAGCATATATGACAATCAGAGGCATTTTGATATATATCAATGACATATGAAGTTTTAGGAGTATGTCAATAACACATGAAACACTTCTGAATATGTCAAGTGAACAAATAACAAACTTAAGCTCGTATGCCACATTTGAAGTTAGATGCATATCATTCCTATCCAAAGCATTATAGGAAACACATAAGCAATACTTTAGATAACATATCAAATAAAACATAGAGGGTGAAGTGGGATCACAAACATAATGTGGTTCATCCATTACTTAATGACCACCATACATAAGTCTCCCACGTCTGGGAGCTCCATCCACCCACATTTGAGTGAAGTCATAGGGGGTCGATAGAGCATCGCGGGCTCTAAGCATAACTCTCTTTACCATTCTGACAAAGGTTCACATTATCTCACAAACACCAAAGTACAAACGAACATGAGCAATGAATTTGACATATATCAGAAGTATATGCGGAATAATAAATCATACATGCGCCTAAACAAAATAATATGATGTAACATCAATTAATACATAACATATTCGGATATTGAAGGAAATAAAAAATAAGAGCATTAGAGATTTTAGTTTTGAAATGGATGAAGTATAGGCAGAATTGATACAATCCCTATTCTAGCATAATTCAGAAGGTACATTGCAAAGTTATTTAAATAATCAAATATACTCTAAATTACTCAAAAAGGTATCTTTGAAAAGCTAAATCAATCTAATTTCAGGTAAAATAAGTTTTATACAAATTGAAGGTCTCTACAAAGAGTTATTGATGATTTGACAACCAAATGTACGGAATCATAGTCTCTATTTTGTAGAATTCATATGGTCCATCAAAATAGAGGTTCGACAGTCATTTGGACTCTAAATCTTTTAATCTTGGCTTCAACAGAAAGATCTATGAGTCTAAATTCTAATAAATCTAGTTTTACACAAATCAAAGACTCCAACAGAGAGATATAGTCAATTTAGTGATGAAAGGTCAAGAGTTACAAACTTTGTTTTATAGATTTCATATGCTCAATTGAAATAAACGTTTGAGCTAGCAAATGAACTCCAAATTCTTCAAACTCAGTTTCAAAAGAAAGATATGTGAATCTATTTTTGAAGAAACTAGGTTTTGTCCAAATCAGAGGTCTGTACTAAAAGTTACAACTTGAATAAGACAAGCAGGTCATAGTCTCAAAAAATATTATAGATTCACACTTTGACAGCCAACAAAAGAGATTTCGGATTTGTTCCAAAATTTTCTCATAATCAAGGTAAAAACAAAGATAAATTTTAGTAGAAGAAAGATAGAATAATTGCCTTTGAAGATTTTGATCTCAAATGAATGGATTTGATCTAAATCTCAAAACCCCTAAATATTTTCTTTCTTCTTCCTTCTCTTATTCTTCTTCTTCTCCTTCTCAAGTTTACGTTACAAAAGATCTCTTTTCTTTTCTAATTGCTAATTGTTTTAGCTAACATATGGGTTGTTAGGTGGTAAGCATGCATATAAGGTATTTATGTGTCACTTATGCACATGTACAAATGACACCACTTTAAACTAGGTAGTGACATATGTCCTCCCTTTTTTCTTAAAAAAAATTAATGTGAATCTTCCACAATTCATTTCATATTTTTTAAGATTCACATTTAGGTCTCTAACAATAAATTTTTAATATAAAATTATTTAATCAAAAGAATTATTAAACAAATCCTCAAATTTATAAATAGGTCCTCATAAACAATTTAAATATATCATTACAAATATTTTAGAAATAAGAGATATTACAATAATCATCAATCATTTACTTCCTTAACGTAAACTTGTTACTATAAATAATATATTACTTTATTAATAATAGGAACTACGACGGAGAGAAGATTAGAATCAGAGGTTTGGCCAAAGTCAAGTCCATACATCGGGCCGGAGTGAGGACGATGTAGTTGGGAACTCGCCTGAAGTGTGTCGAGAGCTTACCGAGTGTATCGAGAGCTTGCCAGGATGGCGCAAAGGAGTTCGCCGAAAGAAGACCGAGACTCGCCGGAAGATTGTCGGGGGTAGTCGAAAAGCTTATCGGGAGTTGGGAAGGTCTTGAAGTGGATGTGTTGGCCATTATGATTGTAATTAATTAAGTCATAGTTATCATCATGCAGGTTAACCACGACGGTGAAAAAGAACTATAGATCAGACATGGACCCAGGATAAAGCTTAGACATCGGGCCAAGGATTTGATGATATAGTGGGAGCTCACCGAGAGTTCGCTAGGACTTCGCCAAAGGTATCGAGAAGATCGCTAGGAACACACCGGGAGATCGCCAGAGGAAGACCGTGAGACTCGTCGCAGGGAATGCCAGAGGTTGCCGGATTGCGGGAGTGAGGTCGTAAGCTTGGTGGTCATGTTTGATTGTAATCTTTAAGTCGTAGGTTAAGATTGAGTCCTAAATGAGTATGATTTGGAAGAAATCAAAATCAAGTCAAATAGGCAATCAGGTCTACTAAAAGGGTTTGATTGAGCTCAGGTTGAGCTCAGTTGGTTGACTAGAGAATTGATCAATATGTGGTTCAAGTCGAGATTAGAAAAGTGAAGGGAATTACTTTTTCGGGATTCCCGATGGATGAATCGTCGGTGAACGGTGGTTGTACCGTCGCCGCCCAAGATTTTGGGCGACTGTTAGTGGCTAAATCACCCAGGTCAGCGGTTCAACCGTCCGTACCTTGGACTCTGGGTACTTTCGACGGTTGATCCGCCCAGGCCGACGGCTGAACCGCTCATACCCGGATTTTCCGAGTGAGTTTTAATTTTGGCTCTAGATTTTGAAGTCATTTGGGACCTATAAATACCCCAAGTTTCCTTGCATTTTATACAACACATTTGCGATAAAAATAGAATTTACACTTCACTAACTCATCATGATACACTAATTTGGACAGGTCATCTTTCCAACTGACGTCAAAATGCTCATCATTCTACATCCTAATAAGTGCATAATACAGAACAGCTGAATGTTCTAGGAATGCAGCTCCCAGGCAATATATCACACATCTTAAACAAAGAGACACTGGTTTCTTTCAATCCACGATTAGCATTTGATGTAAACAATTATGTAGATTTAACTTTGAGATACGAGAGGCCAAAATACCATGAAGTAGTTGCATAACTAATCTAACTAACCAGCTATGCAAATTAGCATTAGGCATACACAATTAAAAGAAAAAAAGATGAAAAAGCTTCTACTTCTTACGGAAAGATCAAATTCTTCAGGAATAGTTTGGTAGAGTATGTCAGCTTACCATTTCTTCTTCTTGGATGTTCCTACGAGCAAAGAGACCCCACCCATGTATTCCAGATCTACCAAAGCAAACTCTACTTTTTTCTGTTGACTGAGAACACAAGCATACAGAGAATTAATGAGTGCGTCATGACAGGAACGAATGTACAAAGGCTTGCAAGGGGTAAAGCCGCTCCCTGAATGTAGAGAACAGCTCCAGATCTTTCTCTTCCTGTGTAGGGAAAACATGATGACCAATTGTGAATTTCCATTTGATCATTAGAATGTAATTGTAGTCCAGGATGGAAATAAAGATGTACAGCATAAGAACAAGTGCATTTAAACATTGAAAAGAGAATGATGAGAAGTGCCCATAACTTGGTGTGCCATGGCCTCTTTTTCTTTCCTCTATATAGCAGAAAAATATAATTACAAATTGATAAATATGCCTACATTAATATAACTTGCAACTTGGGTGTTGATCAATTTTAAAAATATATTTGGTAGCAAGGTGGATATATTATTAATTACTAAATTAAGAGGAGATACCTGAAGGGTAAAGAACACGAAAATGATGGTTCTTCCCCAAGAACGAGTGCAACAGCAAACAGAAAATATGACATTACAATAGCCAAAATTTTATATCGGTCAATGAACATATGATTAGTATGATTTCAATTATAAACTGGACATGGTCAAACCATGTTCAATGATTTTCCATCAATCTTATCTGTGATTGTTAATACCTTCTAGATTTTCTGTATCATCATCTTTATCGTAAAGAACAATCAGATTTGTCATGAAGCAAAATATTAATGCAGATAGCAGTAAACACAGTATACAAAATGTCCTGCATGAACTTTACATAAGTGCTATCTATCCCTTTAGTGGGTGCACATTAGTTTCTTGTGATGACAAATAATATAATCATTCAAGATGAAAGAAGGCAAAACAGCTGAATTCCCACAGATGTAGCTTTTGTTATACAGGATGAGTTGTTATATAGTATGTCAAGCATTAAATAAATAATTCTGGAGCTACACATGAAATTTTTGAAAATACCTTAATGTCTATATTTCTATACATTAGACACCTAGCAGCAAATGGAGTTTCAGAATTCTGAACAGGGATGTCTGAGCCATGGAGAATGCCTTTCCTAATTAGTCTTTTACAGGTCTGTTTTTAATTATTCTGAATCATCCTTTTGGAAGAAAATACTCCTTGAGGAGTATGTATAATTAAGACAGTATCTGGATTTGGAGCCCTGTAAAAGCACACCACACAGTAGAATAAGGCAGTGGGTTTTGATAATTAAGAATTATACTGCTGGTAGCTAAGATAAAGTCAAGGATAAATGTAGTTAACTATGAGATATAAAGAAATGATTGTCCTATTATTAACATGAAGTGGTGGAATGCATTAAGGTATATATATACATAAGTAACCTTTAAGCACTGTAAGTAATGCTTTATAACACTGCTTGAAATAGTTAATTAGGCTGGAAGGCATTGGCAAAATCTTACCGGTGATGAGCACAGTATGATACCTTCTCTGTTATCTGCTTCCCATTTTTGTCCAAACAGCATAACTGCAACTCATCCATGGAATTATTAAAATTAAAGAACTGTTTATGCACAAACTTAAACACATGACATTAATTCAATATTCTCATTTACTGAGAGCATTATACAATAATGTGAGGAAAATTAATTTACCGCAAAGAAAAAGTAATTGGAAACCAGTTTTAGCTCCTGTTTTTTCATCTCTATCCTCCTTGAGAAAAATCATCTGGGGCATCCACAACATAATGAAAAAGGACAATTTATTGTAGGGCATTTACTTGCCTTGTTCTCTGATTGGTACTCCTCATCATGGTTTGAACCAGTTGCCTCCTTGATCCCAGAAACATAAGCAGGTTCCCCACTTGTACCCATCCCATCAACCTGCACCCCTGTGAAACCATGTTCAGCTAAGAAGGCCTCCTCCTCTATGGCTATTCTCAGATTGTTTGGCTTGCAGCCATGCAACTCTTGTCTGCCCCTGAAACCTGCAATGGAGCTCAAAATTTTACAAAGAATAACATCATATTATCCTCTCATATCCCGAATCTGAATACTGACCTGTCTACATAGTCAATAAAGGGGAGAACCCTTCGGCTGCTTCACCCCCATGCGAAATCCTGCTAAAATCCAGTGACACGGGTAATCAGACAGAATAAAATCAAATAAGAAAAAGATACAACGGGGTACTTCTCCAAGCTGATATTTCTGAATGCGCGGTATCTTTCTTCTTCATCAAACAATGCAATTGAATCAGGGAAGATGGAACTATGGCTGGGAATTCTTACAGCTACGGTTCTCTTTTGGAGGTTCCATTGACTCAGCCTTGATTTCCGAGTCAGGGTCCGGAGCTTTTGTCTAAGGCTTCTCCTTCTTCCAAGGGTCGATGAGTACGGAATCGTTAAACCTGGAGGGGAGCATCTGCGCGAGGCCTCTCGAGGTCCGAACCACCGGTGGCGGCGCCTCACGGGTTCGTTCCCTCTCCCTTATCCGCCCGTTCCACGACACGGAGTCCATCTCACCGGAGCAGCAGGAGACCTCGCTGCACCAAGAAGCAGCCAATGCATCGGCGGCGCCGGCGGCGTCCTCTCCACCCAGCCACCGCCCGAAACCGAGGGCGACGTGCGGGAACCCTAAAGCGGCGGCGATGGCGACGGCCCCCAGAACCTCGAGAGAGAACGACTCCGCCTCTTCCGGCGCTTCCCCCCGCCGTCGCCGTCACCGACGGTGACCTCGGCATTGCACCGCTTCAGGGTCGGCATGACCACCCTCTGGCTCCTCTTTATGATCATCCCGTCGCACCCTAATCCCACCACCGAAGCCAGAATTCCGCGCCACCGATCCGAGAACCCACCAAATCGCCTTCCAATCCCTAAATTCCCCACGAGATCCGCGGTAATTGCGGCCAGGGCTCGAAGGAACGCGTCGGGGGCGAGCACGAGAGATCACCAGGGCGGACGCGAACTCCTCCCTTAGGTACTTCGATTAGACTCCAAACACTACGGAACGGATCGACAGATCTCAAACTTATCACCCTCTTTTTTTCTCCCTATTATTTTCAATTTTATTCGTTTTTAATTTCCCCTCTTCTTGTTGCTAATTTGTACGTTTTGGTATGGTTTGGGCGGTGCAATGCGAGATGGAATTCACGGTCGATCATATCATAACACATGACTTGTTTAAATATCAATAGTTTTAGTAGAAATATTTCAAATTATATTATTGGATCTGCGGAGATACCAAATCGAGTCATGACATGATCATGAAAGAATTAATGTCATACGTAAACATTGTAATCAATAGCGTTGTTGCTACCGAGATGAATTAATGTCATACGTAAGTATTGTAATCAATAGCATGTGATGCTATGCCATAAACTATGGACGGATTAAAATAATTGGAACAAATAAATTTAGCTTCGATAACTTTGATTAATGTATCTCTCTCGCCTGAGAAGATAAGCTAAATTAAGTCATTTGCAATTTGATCGATTAGATTAACAACAAAAGACAGAAATCAAAATGAAATAGTAGTATAAATATTACCATCCCCAACCAAAGGCAATCTTCTTTTTGCTGATGTCTATGCTCATCTAATCCATGTAAATGATCTGCTTGTGCGGCTGCAAAATGGTATCAAATGAAAACCTGAGATTATAATTCGAATAATTAATACATCAATTTTTTTTTTCTTCTTTATGCTGGGGTTGATAAAAATCTTACTTATATTCTATTGTATTAAAAAAGAATTAATAAAATAATTCTTAACTTTTATACGAGAGGATATACTAGGTTTCAAGTGGGGTTAACTCAAAAATATTTATAATTAATTTTATATGATAAAAAAATTAATTTAATTTTTTTTGTAGATTTAAGTTTATGATGTTGAACAATGTTAATCTTACATCGACTATGTTATGTTTTTAATTATTGATCTATAATTTTTTTAAAAGTTTTAAGTATTTTTTCTAATGCTTTTTTTATATTAATAAAACTTTATTTAATTAAGGTTAGGTATTGAAATTCGAGATGACCATTTATTTAATTAAGATGAATTCATGTACTTTAATAATTAATCGAGTGAGCTTAAGGAATCAAATTCACGATCACCCTGATTTGTTATTCCGTGACCTTTCAATGATTTGATAAGATTTTTACTAATTGAATTGATGGAGATCTTAAACATTTTTAAAAAGTAGATCGAATACTCTACCACTCTAGATTAATAGTTTAAATATAAAAGATTCTCGCATGAAGAACAACATATTTAGTGACTATGATTAAAAAATTAACTGTAATAAAGATTTTAATAATATATCGTAACATTTATGTGATATTTATATTTTATAGAAAATAATTATAATTTTATATTAATTATATATGTAGATATCATTTATTTGTTTATACGTTTGATATTATTTGATCCTATGACAACCATTTGGACCAAACTGCAATCGTAATGTGCAAAACATTGCACTCCCTCCAAGTTTAATTTCTTATTCAAAGACAGAGAGAGAGGGAGAGGGAGAGCGAATCTACTCGATCCCTACTCTTCTCTCTTCTCTCTATTCTTCTCCGCCTCCGTCGCCATCCATCCGTTGCTTTCCCCCTTCCGCCCTCTCTTCTCCGTCGCTTTCTCCCCTGACTCCCTCCATTACTAACCCGGTAAGTTTACATCCCCTCTCTCTACCTCCCACTCTCCTTTACGCTGTTCCCTCTATTCCTCTGGAGCCATTCTTTCTTCTCTCCTCTTGTTTGACTATGGGGATTAGGGCTAGGGTTTTGGTCCTCGGCCACGATGGCGGAATCCGGGGCCCCCGGCTCGCCGGAGAGCGGTCACTCCGGCGACCATGGCGGCGGTGGCGGCGGAGGAGCGAGCGCGAGGGAGCAGGATCGGTTCCTACCCATCGCCAACATCGGGCGGATCATGCGCAAGGCCATCCCGGAGAACGGCAAGATCGCCAAGGACGCCAAGGAGTCCGTGCAGGAGTGTGTCTCTGAGTTCATCAGCTTCATCACCAGCGAGTTAGCCGAGCCGAAACCCCCTTTCTCGCTTCCTTTCTTTTTCCCTTTTGCTTATTCGTTGGGCTTTCGGTGCAGAGCGAGCGACAAGTGCCAGCGGGAGAAGAGGAAGACCATCAACGGCGACGATCTGTTGTGGGCGATGGGGACGCTCGGCTTCGAAGAGTACGTCGAGCCCCTTAAGCTCTACTTGCAGCTCTACAGGGAGGTGAGCTTCCTACCTTCTCTTGCGTACTTAACACAGGAACCCTTTTTTTCCGTGCTGTATTAATTGGAGGAATTGCTTCTTGATTCTGCGACTATTGCTGCGAAATCGAACTTGATGGTGCCCTAGGTCGAGGTATTTTTTCTTGTGTTCCTTCGTTTTGTTTTCAGCGAATTATCTTTCTTCCGAAATTTTGATTCATATGGATGCTTCACTAAATCTTGCTTTCCCGTCTGGTGAAATCTTAAAGGGCAACGGCAAGGGTTCACGTTCCGCAGAGCAATCAGGAAAGATAGATGGGGCAATTAATGGGGACCCAGGTGCTTCGGTAGGTCATGGATTTCCTTCCTTGACCACTTTAGATGCTTTTCTTAGTCAGAATATCTTATTCGTTTATGAGTTTATTTACAGCATCTTTTGTAGCTCTCGACTTTAATTATACCCTGCAAAGAGGAGTGCAAAAGGTAGAAATTGCCGACTGTTACTCTCAATCCATATCATCAACCTAATTATGTGGTTGATGAGGGTTCATGAAATTTCTTCTTGAAGTGTCAAATATATATTTTAGAAGACATTTATTCGCAAGTTGAATAACAGAAATGTGAAGAAACAAAAAAAAGATCTACACGTTTTGTTATGACTCAATAATTTGATACTAGAAAGGGAAAGTTTATTTTGTTGACATTGATATGATCGACATTAAAATGATGAAAGATATGTTTGATGGAATGGTGGGTGACACCATAAGTACGCTAGAATGTGATATGAAGTTTCCGTCATTGTAATAGAGTTCTTGACAAAAATCTTCAGAGGGTACCACTTAGTATCTGTTCTAGATCAAAGAAAAGGTCTCTGGCATAAAATGGAATAACAAGTATAGCTGAAATAGGTCATCAAAATTTTTTTTAGTGTAACATTCTTTGGTATTATTTGATTCTTTCGTTCAATAGAGAAGTGGAAACTCCAGCAAGTGATTGTTAAAAAATGGGTTGCCTCGTGCATAGACTCTTGCTAATGCTTGGTAAGGAGAAGGTTAAAATACTTATATGGTTAAAGTGGGTTTTCAAATAGTATATGCTTATGAAAAGTTGTCTGAGATGTTACGAGAGGATAGCACTATGAGGAAGTTATATGATCGTTTGTTCTTTATGATTCATAACGTTGGCAGAAATATGTGATTACACAGGTAGTAGAGATGAGGATGTGGAGATGACTGTTTATTGAAAAAGATATTTTTGTGAAGGTGCTTGCTAGGTCAACCATGCTTTATGGATCTGAATCTTAAGATCGCATGATAACTGAGATCAAATGCAGCGAGTAGGCCTAGTTAGTGCACCAGATTTACAGATTCGGCACAACCGAGATCAAATCCAGCAAGTCGCTCTGATTATTGAACCAAATTGCAAATTAGGTCAACTTGCAAGTCAACTTGATAAACTCAATCGATTCACCTAGCTGCTGTGAAGCTTCCCGTTGCCATTTCTGTTGTCGCCGGCCATATCTTTCAAGCAGGTTGTCCCTGTCCAGAATGCACCTTTCCAAAACACATGATGTCTTTGTTTTCCAACCCTAAGCTTCACGCTGCTGTTTTTTCTTTTTTGCTATCATGTGTGATGTCTCTAAGTCAGTTGTCCTCATCTACCATGGGCGCTTCTCTCCTCTCCTCGCTCTTTGATTACAACTCCCCCCCTCTTTTCTCTTCTCCCTTCATCTCCTGCTTCTGCTTCTCTATGTCCTTTCTTTAGCTTTCGTCTCCTCTTGCTTCTCTTTCTTCTTGCTGCAAAGTCAAACCTTGTAAAATTTCAGATATTTGTATATGATTTTTCTCATTTGGAAGACAACAATCTTTCAGCTAGTTGCATTTTTATTTATATTTCAGAATAGTTCATGTTATAATTATGTTGCTTTGTCCCAGGATAAATAAATCCATAAATCCCGTAGATCCTCAACAAGCTGCGTTGTACATGTCGTTGTCAGACTATTACATAAATGGACAAAGATCAAAGTTAGATGAATTAAAGATTGGAGTGTTTTACAAAAATTGAACCCAAACTACTTTTTCCAAATGTGGCAAATATTACTTTCCATTAGTTCTTTAGATTTCCTCGAGTGATGTTTATCATACAACATTTAATTGATTGTCAACCTTATATAAGTAGTTGCTATTTGGGGAGATTGTTTTTGAACTTTCTGTGGGAAGATGCTTATTGACAAATGAGGATTGACTTGACATTCTTGATGTTGAACCAACTTATGAAGACAACATAATAGAAAAGATATAGATCAAGAAGCAATTGACGGTGGACAAGATCTCGAGGTAGTAGACGATGTGGAAGTAATTGAGCTATCAGAGATTTCAAAAGATTTAATTTAAACAATGATATACTAGAGAGGATGACATCCAAGATGACACTGAGGATTTTGATGTTTTGAGACGATGTGACAGTGAGGATTCAAACTTTAGAAAATTTGTTTTGAGCTTATTTGTTTTTCATTTGGACTTAATATTGAATGAGGATATCCATGTAACCTTATTTGATAATATGAACTTATTATGAGAATTTTGATGTTTTGAACATATTTTTTAACATTTTTATTATGTCTCATATATTTTGAGCTTATATATGGTGGAAAAAATATATTATTTTGTGATGTTAGTGATATATGAGTTGGTTGATTCGTTGTTGAAGAAAGCATGCACCCGTTGTAGTTTCAGAAGTAAAAAAAGATGTCATTCGTAACTTAAAAATTGTACTCAATTATGCATTAAAAAAGATATACTTTTATTTGATTATTTAGTCACTTGTATAATAGCTCAACTATTGGCTCAAAATATATGAGAATTACTAAATGTTAACCAAAAATATATTTATATGTGTGATTCTTAAAAATTAATTTTGAATACTTGTAGGAATTAATGATTCTATCATTCAAATCTCATGATCCAAATTTATGTATCCTATTATAATCTTAGATAGGAAAATGAGTTTGATACCCTTGGTTGGAATGTCAAAAAATAACATGTAGAAAGTATGTGTAATTAATTGAGATAAAAATGTTAAGATGGATGTGCGGAATTATTTGGAATGGTAGAAAAAGAAATGTTTAATGTAAACAATAGTGAATGGGGAGATTCATCTAAAATGATATGAGCATGTTTAAAGGAGTCCTGTAGATATTGTGGTTGGACGAGACACGTTGATTAGTAGTAGTGGTGTGAGGAGAAGTAGATGATGACTTGAGAAGTCTTTTGTAGAAATAAAATGAATATCTTGGATGCTTTTGATTTAACTAGAAATATTGACTTGTATATAGCTCAAGAACCAGAAAAGATGTAGTGAACCCAAACAATTGGGACTTTATGGCTTGATGTTCTTGTTTATATTCATGGTTTGGGGTAATAGTTATGATTTGAGGGCTAACCTCCATCTAGATTTCTATACAATCTTTTAAAGTGTCAAGATTGACAATTTCCATCGTTTGACATCTTATCTCATTTCATGGGAGTGAACCATGCATGGAGTTATATGCAGGGTTTGCTAGTTGGTCTAGGATCAGTTTTAGAAATCATCAGCAGCTGGATCAGATTTTGGGAGTATATTACTTGAAATCAAAATGGGTCCAACTTGAGTTGGTGGAAATCAGTCCAGACAGGCAAAAGTAATGTTAAGTGATCTAAACTGGCTGTGACTGGGTCCAGTTAATTTCCTGGCCTTTGGGGAGTCTTGGGATTGATCCCAGAGCTGACCTGCTGCTGATCCATTGTTAATTGAATAAAGGAAAATTTTGACACATTCGTGGAAAAAGTAAGTAATCATGGATTTACTCTTGGAGATGTTGAAATATTTGGTAGTAGCTTTCGGAAACCAGGGGTATACACGATTTTTTTCTATCTTAGATTTTTATACCTCTTACCTACCTATGAAGAAGGGCATTTCTGATAGTTTTTGAATTCTCAAGGAGCAGGCAATATATTTCACATATATTTTTAAGGAGGAAAATTTGATATTTTTCATCCATGTGGACGCATATGATGTTTCTTCTTAAACAATATTATATGCATGTTATGAGTGTATAAGAGGATATCGGTAAATTGATATTGTAAGAAGCCGCCTCATGTTTGTTTGTGTAACTATATATTAATATAATTAGAGGTAAATAAGGTGACAGACTCGAAGGCATTTGATGTATCTCTTTTCTTGCAGTTCAATGGCATGTAGGATCGGTGGTCATGGACTCGAAGGGATCGTTTTGTTGTTCCTGGGAGTATGTATGTACTCTTTATGTCCTTCAATCAGAACGATATCCTAGGAGTTGTTGCTGCTGCAGATATATCTGTTGTTATTTCTTCATGTTGTATATTGCCTGGCCTGGCCTGGCCTTCTAAATGACCAGCACCCAGAAAAAAATTGTTCACATCCCATGCATGCATGTGTTGGACTCGGACCCATTACTGGATCTCAGCTTGACTGTCCGACTGTTGTGAAAACAGACTTAATATTATAGCTTGTGAAGTTTGGTTAAGGGGTATCCCACTTCGTGTTTCTAATGTTGTCTGTCTGACATGTTGTATTTCCGCTCCACGTCTTGAGTTTTGGTTGGGTGGAAAAATATTGACCATATCATTGAATAATTAATCAAGGATTTAAATTTTATCATTGAATTAAACAAATAACAGTAGCAATATCATATCACATTGTTTTGATAGCAGTACTTGATGGGACCAATAAATATGGGATCCCTACCAATCAATCGAAATCATCAGGACGAGGAGGAGGGGTGGGTTAAGCTGAATCGAGTGGCTGGGCAAGTGGTGGCGATGGCAGGGGTGGCGAACGGTCCTTGCAACAGGCCGACGGAGACGATCCCGTAAGTGGCTTCGGTCATATGCAAGCCATCCCAATGAAGGTATGTCCAAGTGTCGTCGCACACCGTTTGCCCTTCGCTCCCACACGGCCGTGACGAGTTGTAGTTATATGGACCGCCACCTCCACAGCATGCTAAGAACCGCTCCTTGATTCCTGAAGCCACCACAAACACCTCACCATGACTTGTGAAAAAGCTCAAGCTCAAGCTCAATCAGATTCATATTTTATTAGCGTGACAAAAAAATTCAGGGAAAATAAATTTCTGATACCGAATCCATCTGGATTGCTGAAGATGTTCATCATGGCGCGGTAATAATCGGCATAGATTATGACGACCTCAGGGTGCACCGCCTGCAGCCGCCGGAGCTCGTCGTGTAGTTGGCCATTGTGGTACTGTGAGAACTCGTTCAACCACCTGAGGCACCCAATGGCGTCATAATCTTCAGCTCGATCGCTTCGGTAGGTGGTGAGGTAGACCGTGTTGCATCCGAGAGGAGTGATTCCTGGAACCAGCAGCGCTCGCGCTCCTAGCTCGATCAGTTCCTGGGCAACGACGACTCAGATAGATTGAACGACGATTATTAACAAGTCTTAAGAGTTGGTTGGAGTTCTTCTACATTGATTCCCGAGCTGATGGCGTCGACGACTAGAGGAACGAAGGACTCGGTCTCCTGCAAGCTTCTTCCCTGAGCCAATGGGAAGTTGTAGTCGTTCCCCCCCATCTCCCCCATCAAGAAGAGACTGTTTTGGAGCATATCCTCGCAATCTATATAGAGGATAACACCATCCAACGTTACGTTAACCTTTGATGCAATAATCTTTCCTTGTATGATAATTAAGCATCATCAAAGTTCCAAATATTGGGGGACGGTCTATAATTCTAAGCAATAAGAAATTAAAAGTTTATTATCAGTGTATTATTGTATAAGTGATAGATAGATAGATAGATCTTTGAATACGATGTAATATTTTTCTTTTAAAAAATATAAGTAAAATAAAATGATACATATAACTATCTTTTTTTTACAAATTTTCTAGTGATGAATCTTTTTCATTGAAGATCTTTCAATATTATACCTCTATTTTTTTGTCCCATTCATTATAAAGAATAAATAAATAAATTTAAGTGTTTTAAATGCTTGATCACTGTAAGTCCCAATCACTTTATATATATATACATACATCTAAAATATAAAATTATTTTTTGTTAAAAATAAAAATTGCGTGTTGAAATTATGTGATTCTTAAATTAGAGAGTTTTAATTCGGATACAATAATTTTATAGAAGATATCAGATGGTAGATAAATTGACGTGGGGAGGGGGCCACACATGTGAGATGGGGAGAGGAGACGACGGCGGAGGAGCGAATGGAACGGCAAACCTGTGGGAGAGGAGCAGAGGGAGGGCAGTAATTGCTGGAACCACCGGATCTGAAACCGCAGCGAGCTGTTGGTGGAGCCGGTCGTGATGCCCTTCTCCTCGAAGAACTCGTTATCCATGGCCGTCGCCCCCGCAACCGCGAAGTTCACCCCCTTCCTCAGCTCTCCGACTCTCCACCCGTCGAGGTACGGCGGCAGCAGCGGCAGCCCCATCGCCTCCGCTGCAACCACATGAAGTCTCTTCATGCACCCAGCCGGTGGCGGACAAAGCGGAGGACGGACGGAAAAAGAAGGCATTCGTACCGATGAAGTCTACGATGAGTCGGCCGTCGGAGAAGCGCCCGGTGGGACGGTGGAAGTACGTCATCCCGTATGGTGGCCGCCCGGCTTGGCAGTCGGCGTGGCCAAGGACTCGGATCAGGTTGCCGGTGTCGGCGAGGGAGTCGCCGAAGCTGAAGATTGTGGAGTAGCACGCGGCGGCTGATGAGCCGAGCACGAGAGGAAGGAGGAGGAGGAGGAAGAGGCCGGCGGTGGGTGGCTCCATTGGATGCTGATGCCGCGGGAGAAGCGCAAGGTTGCCGATACATATACAGCTCGAGTCTTCGATGCTGACGTTGACAAGACAAACAACGGAAAGAAATCTCCTCCGACCATTAGATCTCAGTAAAAGAGATGTCTCACCCTAATATATATATATATATATATATATATATATATATATATATTATCATGTATTCTTCAACTGCATTTTTCAAATATTAACTGATTTTTTAAATACACCATTTTATAAATTTAAACAAAAAATGATCCAGATTAAAATTTGCATTTCTTTAATTGTATGTTTTTAAGACAAATACATTCATGATAATTATATATATATATATATATATATATATATATATATATATATATATATATATATATAATTATCATGAAAAGTATTTTAGCTGTGAGAATTTGTTGCAAAGCCCCTCGACTTTAAAAAAAAAATTTTTAGTAAAGCATCCCTTTTATCAAAATGATAATTATATCTCTATTAATCATTGTTCAATTAGTTGCCCCACTTACTTGAATGATGTATTTATTCCCTTGGTATTCTACCCCAACAACAATAATATTAAAGGAAGACCACTATGGATGGATCTCAGTGGCAATGGAGCACTATTTTTCTTCTGATCTTTGAGAGTATGTGGTCTGTGAAAACGAAAGCCATCAACCATTCATATCATTTCATTTCATGGAAGGAATTGGTGCAATGTTCCTTTAGTATCTTTATCTCACAAATTTTTTTAGTGATGGAAGTCCTCCGTGCCATAGAAGGATCTCAGTGGCCATCTATTATTTCTTTTTCTTCCGATCTTGATATATGTGGTCCTTAATCTTCTATCAATTTCATGTGATGGATTGGGACAAAGCAAGATATTACTTAATTATCATGAAATTTATAGATCATGCTCTTCTGGCGTATTTACTATGATACATAGGTTTCGTATGGTATACCCACAATTGTATGCATATATATGGCAGGTGGAGTTTTCCAACAAACAAGAATTAGAAGAAGACATCAGAAGATTGATCTTCTTTTTTTTTTATTCTTTTCACAAAAAGAAGACACAAATCACATTACTGCAGCACATTAACATGCAAGTTCTTGCAATAATACTATACATTTCGGTTTTTCTTTCTTTTAAAAAAAAAATTGATTTAAGAGCTGGGACAAAATAATTTTTTTGCACAAAAGTTGATGTAGATCTCTCCAATCATAATTTGCTAACTAGTTGGTAGATAAAAGAAATTTTGACGTCATCACTCTCTACATGAATTCTTTGGATACCTTTCCTAATCGATACAAAGATCAAGCGAAATGAAGCTTTTATACATGTATATATCTTGAACAGAAAATAATTAATAAAAAAGGAATTAGACTATATATTTCTTAATATAAATCAAATAAAAAAAGAAAAGACAGAAACATAAATCAGGATGAACAACATGTCATCAGAATTTTTCAGTGTTGGAATGGTGTGTGTAAAATCAAAATGTATCTATCTCTATAACATTCATGTGGTTTTTTAGATGATTTTTCGTGACAAATACTGTATAAAAAGAGTGTATGTATGTATTTTTTTGCACGCATGAGGTTTAGCATAATAGGATAAATGAACACATCATCTTTAACCCCGTTATTTCTCATATTGTTACTCCTAAATATATTTTGATGACTAATTTTTTAAATCGTAAAGAAGGAACAATTTTATCAGTATACCAAGGTCCCGTCCTGAACTATAAAAAATATGATATTGTATCGAAAATTTGGGATCGAATATATACATATTTTATCATCATTAAGTTATTTGCAGAATAATTTCTTTATGAAAATTAAAATATTTAAATTTTTATCTATAATTTTAAGTAAAATTATATCTATATAATTTTTGGATGAATTTCTCTAAAAAGATTTTTTTTTTGACTTTTTCCTAAATTTATACTCAATTTTCAGCTCTAAATATCTTTCTCTCTTTTCTCTCTCTCTCTCTCTTTTTTAAGTGCAATAAGGATGTGGTCAAAATGGTAATGGCGCAATCAAAATGATAAGAGGAAGGCCACAATATCTTCTTATAGAGGGGAAAAAAAAAAATGATATGATCGAAATGGAGGGACGATAGATAGCAGTAGGATAAAAGCTATGAGATCTTGCGAAGGGAAAAGAGGTGATAGGGCTGAAGTGAAAAAAAAGAAAAAGAAAAATAGAGATAACAAAATAAAAATAAAGGGAAAGAAAGTGACCATGGTAGGTCATGTAAGCAGGATAGCTCTAAGGCAACAATGCCCTCTAGAATGCGGAATGCAGCTTCATGGGAGAGGTGATGAACAAACGAGAGACATTTAGGGTCTTAATAATAATAATAAAATAAAATAAACAGGATATCAAATCGCTCTATTTCTTTTATCTCTTTGTATAGCTTTAAGTAAAATTCATATCTGTAAAATAATATCTTTATTTATAATCAATCGACAAGTAGACAACACGTTATATATTATTTATTTTATTATTAATACTGCATACATAATGTAAACGTAATTTGGTTGATAGAGAGAGTTGTGGTTCGTAGTTTGGGCGGAGCAGCTCGTTCATGGCGACGTCGTCTTCGAAGGGAAGGCTGATGGGAAGCCAGGGAACCGAGGGAAGGGCAAGGCCGGCGGTGGCGTGGACGAAGGAATTGTAGGAAGGTTGAACGACGGCGAAGGCGGCTGGAGCGGATTTGTTGGCAGCAGGGTTGGCGGCTGAAACAGTGGGAATCCACCGGCGCCCTGCTGCGGCGACGGCTGGAAGGTAATTGTCGGCAGGGGGAGGAAGAACGCGAACTGCTCCTGCTTCCCATCTTCGAGCACTGGCTTCTGATAGCACAGCTCCGGCTCGTTCAGCGGCTTGAAGCTGAAGAACCCGACGGAGTAGACATGGACGCCTCGCCGCCTCGACTTGAGTCGCAGCCCGCCGGCCGTCGCGGTGGAAGCCACCGCGCAGAATGGCTCGTTGCTCTTGAGCAGCTTCACCGAGCACGCCTCGATCAGATGGACGTGCTTGCTTATCCTCGGGGGCAGGCGGACCCCAAACACCCCGCGCTGGTTCGTCGTCACCACCTTCCTGTAGCCGCGCCCGCTCGCCGCATCTCCGCACTCGACTGCCACTGAAGCACCTGACGACAAGCAAAAGTAGCATCAACAATGATATCTATGCCTTGTTGAGGGAGAGGAGAGAGAGCTGACCGGAGATCAGGTGGCTGAACTTGGAGAATTCCTGGTGAAAGCACGTATCACAGTAAACAGTTCCGACCACCACTGCAGCTGGGGACTGCTCCCTCGCAGCAGAGGAGCAGAGGAAGATGAAGAACAGTGAGCAGCGAGCTCCGCAATCCATGGCCTGTAGAAAGCAGCGTAGTCCCCTGGATTTGGATCCCAACATTATATATAATGGAATGAGAGGAATGTGACGAGCTCTCCTTTTGCTGATCGGCTTATGAACCTTTGAAGCACAATAATGTCGATCACAGGAAAACGAATGCAACTGCTTGCGAACTAACAAAGACGAAGAGATGACTACTGCCTTTTGATCAGAGGAACCAGAAAAAGGTAAGCAGCGGCAAGGGATAAGGGAAGGATGAAAGGGTACCCCTTCTTCTTTTTCCTCTGCCAGCCAAGCTGGGGAAGGTGTGAAGCTTATGCACACCTCCATAATTGGGTTGGGGTTACTGTTGGTTGCTGCCTGTTGAGGGCTTGAAACACCGCCGCAGGCAGATTCGATTGGCTTCAGGATAGAGAACACATGGATGCTGACATTGCACCACTGCATTGATCGAATTGAAACTGAGGTGCTTTTGCATAAACATTGAGCCTGCCAAGGATCACAAACATCAAAAAAAAAAACCAAAATTTAGTTTTTGGATTCAACACAGGCATTTTTTTGTCATAGATTTACAAACATCGATCTTCTGGAGTGACACAGTCCATTTATCTTTTGTGACAACTAACCCAAACATTTGAATCAAATGCAGCACATCAGGCAGAAACACATGGTGATTCAGGTGATGTGAGTAATCAATGAGGGGGGTTTTATCTCCTAGTAACTGCTGCTTCATGATGAACTGGTTGCATGAACATCATTATTAGTCCCTTTTCATTTAACCATCAGCTGTTTCAACTGATGCCCATGGCATAGAAAGCTTCATCAGGCAATGACAAGCATGAGAAGCCTGTTGGCACAGGAAAAGTGAAAAGGGACTGTGATTAGATAAACCCTTCATGAGGAGCAGGTAATGGCAACCAAACATTCCTTCTTTTTGGTCCTGTTAGCACAACATAACCTGAAGAAGAAAACAAAAAAAAAAAGATTTTAGGTTAAATTTGGATGTTTGACCCTTTTAATAGATACTTGCAAAATAAAGACCCAGCAGGAGGTAAAAGCTGCATAAATAATGTCATAAGCACTTCCACATGCCCCATAACTTTTCTAGCAATCAAAACAAATTATCTCAATTTAAACACTGACCTTTTCTCATGGATAATTGTGGTAATACGGAAAAGTTTGGAGCAGCATTTGCAGATCTTTATTCTGTAGGAACAAAAGCCTTTAAGCAAAAAGCAGTAAGTAGAACAGTTGACATGAATGCTGTGAAGAGATTACAGCAGAATACGATAAAGTAGGTTACACAAAACTTTTAGTTAAAACAATGTACCAAAAAGGATTCTAGAGATGACCTGTAGAGCCATTCTAAATCTTCAAGCAGAAACTGAGATATCAAAAATTACATTGGAGCTATACTCCCACTTTCCAGCAAGTGCAACCTCTAAAAACTTGTACCGATTCTTCGATACATGTTTGGATGGTCTTATACATGCATATTTTCCCATGCTTCGACATTCATATAACAAGCATCCTAAAATTCTATGAATCAGATCTATTTTCATTCTAATGATATATATAAAAATGATCTTTTATATTATTTACAAGCCTAGTTTATAAAGCGCTAAAAGAAGAATCACGTCCATCATTTTACAAATTCCAAAAAATGGAACATGAACTGAGTCATTAGTAAAATCAAAACTTTGTCTAAAACAATTATCTCCAGAAAATTTATCACAATGCCAACAACTGATGTATAACCTCATACAAGATCTTGATCTTAAATTTGGGACGATACGCTGCCAATTTGCAGTTCTATGTAAATAATTGTGCGACCAAAATTCCATCTCAAGCTTTCAGGACACTGGCAACTCCTGGAGCTAATGAAAGAAATTGATTCTTGTTTTCTCTGTTTTACAATCTCTGTTTTGTTCATCTGGTACTATTCCGAAAATATGAGGTCCAAGTCTAACAAACTGTAACATCTAACAAGGAATCATTACACCTTCTAAAATGAGAAAGCGTAATGATTTGTTAAATCCCCAATATCCGATGCTGTTGTGCTCCCTACCCTGTTGGGCATTTTGTCCTCAGAAGGCAGGAATTGGAAATTATGCATCAAACTATTACGAGAGAACATGTAATCGTCAACATCTCAGTGCATCCAACAATCTTTAACAAATGGATCCGAGTAATTGATGTATCGTTCCCATAGATGTCTGTACCTGCTTATAGCTAGTTTAAGCCATGGCTTCATCTTCCCATTAAAGTGCACAACAGCAGCACTCTTAATTAACCTATCATCAATATCAGAATCATAACCCAATCCAAGTACATGCCATCTCCGATCAAGGGGTTCCATCACCCCATAAAACGCCAGAAGGCCAGGAGCAAGAGTGCCTGTCTTCCAGACTATCTGATCAGCATTTTGTTCCTGCCAGTAGTGATATTTGTCAGTAATATTTGCCTTCTTCCATGCTACAAGATCAAAAATGTTCATCCCAAAAGCCCATCCACATGCTTGTGGATCAAATCTTGAACTAATGACTGGATTAGAGAAGTTGAGATACTTGTAGAATCTATGGAATGCTTCTAGACAAGTCTCCACAGCTCCGATAACATTCCCGTGCAATTCCACTGAGAACAAAGGGGTTAGATCCTTCTGTACAACAACATCATCATCAAGGAACACCACCTTTTCCAATTGGGGCTGTATCTGTGGGATGTAGAAGCGTAAGTGATTCAGCAAGGAAGCAAAATTAGGGTCCTTCAATTTTGTTTCCGAACTCTGATCTTTTGAACTACCAGCAATGTTATAAGCCCAAGTTTCAGCATGCACTAGCTGTTTGATCAATGGAGAAGACGAGGCATTCAACCAAGATAACTCTTCCATGCTCAGAACTTTGACTGTGCATCCTCTAAAATTGTTCCTAAGAAACCAAGTAGTCATAGCCCAGTAATTGACCTTGTCTGTCACCACATGAAACACAAGCTGCTGAGGATGATCAGCATTAGAGGCTGTGGAATTCACAACAACAGATGTTGCCAACACATTATCAGAGAATATATATAAATGATATAGATTGTTGTCAACAGGTCGAGGTGAGTTCCTGCCCTCCTCTGACAGTTTTCTTAGAGATGGATTTCTAAACCACTCCTCTGTGAGCTTTATGTTAAAACAGTGGAGATTTTTGGGCATGGCTTTTGTGGCCAGTTCACCAAACTTTGCACTCCGCACGGTTGCTGCATGTGCATGCTCTTCGAGAGCAAGGGTGTGGCTCTTTAGTTTTGCTATTGTAGTAGCAATGTCATAATGGAAATCTTGGGCCTTGTATATGAGCTGTGCTAGTTGACTGACTATAGGATGTGCTTTTTCTCGGGTGATTGGTTTTCCCATCACAGCTGCCTGAGAGAGCAATCCTTGACCATTACGTATCTGTGATCTAAGCTCCCAAGCAAGCTGAAGGTTGTTATGATCCTTGGCTATGATTACATAAGCCTTGGCTAGTGTCACCTGATCAGCAAGTTGCCTGGAAAAGGAAGTACTGTTTAACAGTTCTTGCATGAGATATATTGTTCCATGATAGTTATTCCCATCAGTTGGAATCTTTTCCTGGGAATGAAAAACACAAGGGAACCCTAAGCATATAGAAGGTGCATACCGAAAAAGAACAAAAATTTCAACAAACTTGTGTATAATACAAAATCATTGCACAACATGTAAAATGAAGATCTCCAATATATTTTTCACACCATTAAGAACAGTTGCATTCAAATTCTGAGTTGCAGAGCGAGCTGGGTGTTTAGTAAAACATCATTTTAGAAGTTGCATTCCAGAAAAGAGTTCAGAAAATCAAACTCAGGCAGTTTATGATTGCTTCTCTATGACCTAGGTGACCAAGGTTCAATTTACAAAAACGACCTCTTTGTTTGTAGGGGGAAGTTTTTGTATATTGAAGACCTTACATTGGCAGAGCCTTGTGTAATCAACTTCCTTTCTTTTCTGAAAGAAAATTAAGTCGAACAAATCTACAAAACAGAAATTTCTATAAGAAGAAAACATATACCAAAATCTTGGACATAGATAGTAAAACTAACCCTTCCAATCGTAAAACCCTATACACGTTTTAAGAAAAAAATATTCCCATGAGTGGTTTCTCTATTACTCTAATTTAATCATTACATAGACCATAATTAATTAGGTTGTGAATGTCACGGTCATCATCCTAAATAACCTAAGTGCAGGTTACTCGTAGTACACTCATCAACCAAGTCAATCTAAATGCTAGCCCATGTACACCCATCAACCTCTTAAAAGTCAATCTAAACTTTAGTCCATTTCTGATGTGGACTAAATCAGGGTGATAATATTTCCATTTAAGGGTTTGGCATCGTCTTCAAGATTCAACATAGCCCAGAATCAAACCCTAGCAGTGCGGTGATTATAAGGTTTAACCCAGTGGTGGTTTCATGTAGTGAAGTAACATGTAAAAATAATTGGTGTTACATCCTATTGAGCTTCCATCAAGACTGGTACAATGAAGCAATTTCCAGGATCAAACTACAAACCATACTCCACAATGATCAGTTGAGCTACTATGCCATAGGAGAATTGACCATAAAATCCTACAGAGTCACAATCGAATAAAGACGGGGGCTCCAAATTGGCTATCAGGTCGGTCGAAAATGATCTGTATCATATATTAGGCCTTAAAACGGAAGAAAAGTCTTATTACCGAACTTGATTGCTCCATTCTTTCAGATGCTAGATTCTCCGTTTGATTCATCAGCTAAAAACCCTTGTGCCACAAGAAAGAAATAAAGATCCCCAAGAAACCAATTTATGACCTTTTTTTTTTTCCCCTCAATCATGTGACTAACAATACCAGATCATATAATCGAACCATTTTAACGGATTCGGCACTAGAAACATCGAGAAGAAACAACATACCCATACGGGCGGCCTGAATCGGTCCTGATGATGGTGCTGAAAGAAGAAGAGAACGAACCCAGCGGCAATCGAGATCCCAAGAAGCGAGCAGATCCAGTACGAGAGCCGCCGCCGGGCCGGGCGTCGGAACTCGGGTCCCCTCCGCCGCATGCCTACGCGCAATAACAGTAATAAGCTCCTTTGCGCCGACCAAAATTCGTCCCTCGGATTGAGTCTCAACAGAGCACCGATTGGAACCGGATTGGACGGCAGAATCAAAACCTCCAACCACGATACGAAGATCCAAACACTTGGAATCGATGGAGAAGGACGGACTCAAAGCTTGGAATGTGGACGTTCTTTTGGTGAGAGCAGCGGAGACGAAGTGATGGGGCATATATATATATATATATATATATATGAAAAATTGAGGTACACCATCTAAAATTTGCATATGAAATGCTCTTAGGTTTATTTTATTAATCTATATATAACATGTCGCATTACAAAAGATCGATGTTGGTTTGACTCACAAGAGACGCGTATGGTGAGAAGAGTTAGCTATTTTTACGACTCGATTGAGGGAGGTTAAAATTAAGTATGAAAAAACAAAGAAAAGGACAATGTTGACAAGACATGTTGGGATGTGGTAACCCTCTCAATCAATGTTCTTTGGAGTCATTTCCTTGATGATGACTTTTGTGCCACCAAAGGAGAAAGAGGGATAGAGTGAGTATTATTATAGTTTGGGTTATAGATGAGAGATGTTACATTGGTCACAACATATTTCAATAATATTAAATGAGCTGAAATCCAATTTGTTGTCAATTTCTTATGAGGTGGTGATCTACTTTAGTAGTGTTAGTCAATGATACGATATGCCGATGTTGACTTTTTTTTTTCTTTTTCTGTTTGCTCCTAATTGTAATTGGAAGTTCAAGGATGATATCATGCTGACCTTACCATTACATCAATTTATTTATTTATTATTATTATTTTTGCATGAAGCACATTAATCTCATTTTAGTAGATTAGTCTTTATAGTACATTAAATTCTCTATTTGATTATTACTGAGCGAAAACATTTTTTTTAATTAAAATCTTTGAGATTTGATTCCTAGATTTCATTTAATGTACCAATTTCTTAGACGAAAATAATAAGATTTAAGATCTAACCATATGGTATGTTATGATTCATCATTACCTAATTATCATGAGATATTAATATTTTTTTAAAATTTTTCAATGAATGTGAAACTAAAAATGCTCATCAAAATAACTCCATCAATCCTGTCCTCCTATTTATTCTCTGCATCTCTCATCACTTTCCCTACCACCAAACTCCTCCACTGATCCCACCTCTTCATGTTCTTCTTTCCTTCCATATCACATCACCCACTTCTTTTTGTATTCCGCAGCTGTAACTTGGCCATCTTCAGCTCTGTCATTGGCAGATTCACCATCATTTATTTCACCAGTGACATTGACCTGCAACCACTCTTAAAACCTTTTGTTCCAGATCAAGATCCCTCAGACAGGGATGGTGACAACCAGGAGGAGTCAAGCCTCATACTCTGTGACAACAAGATCCTGTCACACAGGAAGAACAGATTCCTTAAAGACCTTCTTTTTTCCTTGGCACAATCCAAGTGGCAATATAGGAAAAGAATTCAATATATTTTAAGCCTAAACATGAATGTTATTTGGGAAGACTCAGAACCTTTGCAAATTTTTTTTTTTAGTTTCCTCATGTTGGTGTAGACCTTGTGGAATGGTTTTACAAGAACAAACAAACCTTCTTTTCATTCACTGAGAGCTCGACATGCAAGTCAGAACATATCAGATCTGTTCGGTTCAAAGAGACGATAAAGATTACATGATTCTTTCTGCCTGCTGTGGGCATGGAAGAAGCTGCCCAGGTAGATTTTTCAACAGAGATTGAGGACAAGGAAGAAGCTGCTCTCTCTCTCTCTCTCTCTCTCTCTTGCAGTAATGCTTATGTTACTTGGGTTTGGTGGAATTATGAAATCACTGGGAGAATTATGGCTGCAGTATATTAGTGTCAGTTTGTTCATTGATTAGTTGACTTGTCAACTTCATAATCTGATCCTTTCTCTCTAGAAAAGAGCGAAGCTAAAACCAGAGTCAGCTGTGGTGCTCCAACGTCAACATTGTAAGGTAGGAGAGGACACAGCATCTGTGGAGGTATTAGGTCACCAGTTTGCCATGAAGATTCTTCCTCATGTAATAATTTAGAGTTACTAAGCTTATATGATTTTTAAGTTTCAAAAGACTTGTCTATAATATTAAAAAGCATCAAAGGGTGAGATGTATGTGTGAGAAATCATTGAAAAAAAATATATACGAAATTAAATATCTTCATTCATGAACAATCAGGTATAGCTTCTTTATAATGTAAAATAAAAAATATATATTATTTTAGATGATGTGATATTGGGATGAGGTGAAACAATTGCTGTTAGTGAGGAAGGATAGAGAAAGACTTACAAAAATTTATTAGACACTTCAAATAAAGATTTAAATATAATTAATTTAATAAAACATAACTTTTTAATAGAGTTTAATAAAAATAAAAATATTCTAATATAATTGACCCTAAATCGTTGAAACATTGCCGTCTTTCAGTTGCATCCGGGTTGTTTATTGATTTCAATTGATGCACGAAATAAACAAAATGAATACTTTTTCAAGTTATATTCGACCTCACATTATTATGATTTTACTACTGGAAGCTAAAAGAGTTCATCAGATCACTTTATGCTCGAGAAGGATAATCTTGACCCAAATTCTTTCATTCTAAATTTCTCTTTTTATTCTTATTTAAATTCTTATTGGTTTTTCTGATCAGATCCATTTAATTCATGCTTATCTTCTAACAAGTTGTCCTGTTGAGATTATGTTAGATGGTATTAATGATCTCAAAATCTTGTAAGACATTAGGTGGAAAGGTGATTAATTCAGCACAGGAACTTGTCCTTCAAACTGGAACCCACAGATTTAATTGGAGATGAGGAAACTTCAAAGCAGCCCATTTCAATCTTTAGCACATCTAAAAGATGCAAGCATTCAGCCTCATAATTATGATGTTCTAACAAGAGTATGCATTTTTTTTTTTTTTTCAGGTAGCTCTGTTCTATGCTGTTTATTTAAGTAGCATTAAGTCTGTAATGTGGCAAGATTTTATGTTCAACTGCTACCTATGCTTTTGTCACCTTGATTTTTATGAACTAATACAGATGATGAACAATAAGATATAGCCAAGCATAAACTAGTTGGTGAGTCCTCATTCAATTAGTCTGTTGATGATAGATAACACTCCATTTCTACAGAAGTTTGTTCTGGTACTCAGATTAATAGTTTGTTTTACTTGATTTCATAACAATCTTCTCAATCTGTATAGGAAGATGCATATATATATATATATATCAGCATAATGATGCTATCAGTATAAATCAAGCATGAAGCTTGGAAATAATATGTCAACCAGATATAGCTTCCCTAATCTATTTAACCTGATCCAAGTTGCATCAATGGAATCTTTGCAAATAAGAGAGTCTTAAAAGAAAACATACTAACAGCATGGCAATATGGCCACAATGTTGAATCACAACTTGTCTCTTCTTCAGTTGACAATCTAGTACTTCAGAAAAGAGTAGAGAGACTTATTAGTCTGCATGCTACAATTATTCGATTACATCCCACATATATGTACATGGTTTCTTTGTCAACAAGCTAATCATACAACACACATAAAGATCTTATCTTTTTTGTCCTCTTTATTCTTTGAAATCAGACCAGATGATTGGAGAAGACAGTCTGGAGGAATAGGCAATGACAATGAATATATATAGATAAATAGAAGTAGCAATGGAGTCATGGATTTTTCATATCCATCCTGTGATGAATCCATTGACATTCTGTGCCATGGCTCGACCGTGCGATGGATCTGCAGAGGCTGGGTTGAATCTGCAAGTCCAGATCAGAAAAATAAACTTAACAACCACAATGTTGTACAAATTGTGTGGATTCACCAAGTTGTTTCAGGAGTTTGAGCATTACCCAATTTGCAGTGAAGGATCAGACGCTAGAGGCTGAAAGAAGTTTTCGGGCCGATGAGGCACATTGACAGTACTGCTGGCACCAATTTGCGACGACAGTTGCAGCAAATTCTCGGTACTAACTTCTTGCAACTATGTTAAGAAACCCAAAAAAAAAAAAAAAAAGAATGAAAAATAGTGGCTTTTGTCATATTTCTAATAAAAGAATTTTTCTTAGTCTCCATCAAGTTTACATCTTGGTACCAAAAGAAAAGAGAAGGGCTCCTCTGATTAGGATTTCGGAGAAATAGCAGAAAAATGCCTCAGATCTATGTGCAGAAGACTTTGTTGACCAGAAGAATATTGCCACTAAGTGGCATCTCACAAGAAATAAAGAAAATAATCTGAAGGAAATGTTCTTGAAGCTTGCAAGAGTGAGATCCATGTGCAAGCCAAGAGAGAATAATAATATGTAAAATTTGTACAATCTTATAAGATGAAAGGAGGAATGCATTTATTGCCTAAAAGAACAGGACCTGAAAAGATCAAGCCAATGGGCAACATATACTTATATTGTTGCATCAACATTTAAATCTTAAAACATTGGATACAAACAAACATGAATCTAAAATATAGATACAAAAGTTGACTTTTGAGGGAAGAACCTCTTGTACCTTTCTTCTTAAAGTTTTGTTGGATTCCAGCAACATGTGTTCCTGCACAGAGATAACTTGGTTAAATCAAACTTATACATAAATTGGTCATGCAAAATCAAACTCAATCCAGGCATTATCAGAATTGAAGTAAATTACCTTACGCTTGAGATCCGTTAGCTGATCGACAATTACTTGGGTCTGCAAGCATAGGAAGAAGCATTAAATAATCAGTCATTCTAGTGAGAGAAGGCACCTTATCTACATCCTCTTCATTCTCAAGAAGCATGGTTGTATATCTTAAGGAATATTTGAAGGCATAGCTTAATGTCAGAAGCACTAATCATGGATTGCGAGTGACTTAACATCTGTTGCTGAGTACCTTTGTTGATCTGATGTGCCTTAGAGACATCTCTATCTGTTCCTCAAGTTGATCGAGCTCTTTAGTATTCAGGTCATCTAAATCTTCACCAAGGAGGTTTCTACAATGAATGAGCAGTAGCATTTCATTACCAAACACTCGCTCCAACAGAAAAATCAGAGACTAAAATATGAACTTGTACTCCAGTAAACAACACAGAATCTTCATCGAAGAACAGAGTTTCCAAGTACTACCTCTGAGAACGTTGTAGATACTCGACTCGATCTTTCAGCTTCAAGTAGTCCTGATAAGTATTCTGCTTTAGGACACAAACATCGTGAGGTGGCTAAACATAAATGCAGCAATTTGAATCAATATTTTGGTTAAAACAATGTAAAGCAGAAACAAGTTGACAAGTAGAGTTCAAAATGTGCATAATGCTGTTCAAGAGAATGGTTTCATCTGTTGGCATTAGTTCTTTTACAGACAAATTTAAGATCTTGTTTCAACTCAAGCCCAAAAAAACACAGTAATAGTCATCGATATCAATTTAGTGCAACATTGCTAATCAAACAATCGACTCCGAAAAGATAATACTTTTCACTTCAAACTCAACAACAACAACAAGAAGCTATAGCTAAACAAACAATCGACTCCGAAAAGATAAAGCTTTTCACTTCAAACTCGACAAAAACAAGAAGAAGAAAAAGCTATAGCTAATCAAACAATCGACTCCAAAAAGATAAAACTTTTCACTTCAAACTCATCAAAAACAAGAAGAAGAAGCTACAGTGACGACCTCAGGCAAAAACTTTAGCGCAGAAACAGAAAACAATGAGTAGCTAAGTGTACAAAGCAGCATAAGCAATGAAATGTCGCATGACAACAAACACAAGCACATATCTGCTCAACTCAAGGATAGTCCCTAAACTACATATGGAGGAGCTTAGATATCATTACATGTTGATGACCTATCTACGACTTCAAGAAGGAGCATCTTCATCTTCATTATCAACAAACAAATGAGAACAAAACAAGGAGTTTATAGCCACTCTAGACTAGGAGTATTTTCGATCTACAATTTATGATCCAAAATCACCTATTTATATTAATTAAAAGATAGAAAACAGATTTTTCAATCTACAATGTACATGCGTTTCATCAGCTATAATTTTCAAACTAGAAAAACCTACACCATCTAAGATAGTTTGTATAGATCCATGCAAATTTAGATGATCATAATTTTTTTCCATAATGTTGATTTATCAGTAGGAATAGTAAAATCCAAAAATAATTACTATTATTTTTTAAAATTTTTTATCATAAATTAGGTATTTTATATTATCAAAAATAACATAATATCATTTTATTATTAGTTGTCCTATACGAATAAGATTTTGTTTCAAATCATAAATAAACAACATATCATCAATAACTTTTTTATCGGATTTAGTCCTCACAACAACTGTTCCTTTTCCTTTCACCTAAACTTTATTATAATTTCTCATCTATATAGTAGACCGAATTATGAAGTCTCTCGAATAGACTTGTATCCCATGTCATATTATTACTGTATCCACTATCCAAAAACCAAACAAATCTAGAATATTCTTCATCAGATGCTATAAAGAAAATATTATCTTCATCTTTTTTATCATCATTACTTTCCTCATGATAGTTAGTTTAATTTTTATTCCAATAATCTTTTTCAAGATGACTATATTTTTTACAGTAAGAACAAATAGCAATATTTGGATTTTTATTTTTGTACCAACAATCTTTTTTAATATGTCTAATTTTTTTATAACAAAAATATCGACAGGTTTCTTTGTTACCTTCGTTTGTCTTTCTCTTACCTTTAGTTGATCGATCATGACTTCTGTCATTTTGATCTTTCCCTTGAGATTTAAATTCTAAATTCTTTTGATCCTTTTTTTTATCTATCTTCATTTGGTGAACATATTCTAAAGTTTCATCTAAAGATCTATTTACCTTTTGTTCATGAACTAAAAGAGAACCCATTAATTCATCAATATATAATGTACTTGTATCCTTAGCTTCTTCTATAGCAATAGAGATCATATCAAGTTTTGGAAATAAACTTCATAAAATTTTTTCTACTATAGTTTAATCTTTTAAATTTTCACCATAAGATCTCATTTGATTCACGATACAAGAAACTTTTGAAAAGAAATTAGCGATCAATTCCGAATCTTTCATCGTAAGAGTTTCGAATTCATGACGAAGAATTTGAAACTTTAAAATTTTCACCTTTTCTGTGACTCAAAACATATTTTTTTGTATCTTTCATGCTTATGTTGATATTGATGTCATCATGATTCTAGGAAATAAGGAATCATCTATTGTTTGTTGTAGCATGTAAAGGGCTTTTATGTCTTTATGTATATTTTCTTTCATCTGATTTTTTTATCCTTTGTAATACTAGGATACTACAGATCATACTGAACAAAATCATCTTCTACCAAATTTCATAATTCATATGAAATAATAGAATTTTCATCTTAATAGCCCAAAATTAATAATTATCATATTTAAAGATAGGAAGAAGTTGATTAGGAACACTTACTCTAAGGCCTATCGTCTTTTTTTTTTATCTATTAGTCTTTCCTTCTTATTGACTAATGTACTCCTTCAATCTGTAGTGTAGTTTACAGTATTATACAGTGTCTTGGAATGATCCAAGAGCACATATTTATATTGATTAAAAGATAGAATACAGATTCTTAAAAATACTAAAAAATCTATCACATCTTAATAAATCACACCCACATCTAAACTAATATAATTTTCATCTAAATTAGATTTAAATTTAAATCTTTATCTAATTCTAATTATTTAAATTAATCTTAACTAGTTGAATTATTTCCAACAACCACGTGAACCTGTATCTAATTTCCAGAGGAATTCATACAGGACTGATACAGAAAGGCATGATAACATGAAGAAAAATCTGTGTCATGGAGCGGAGCTACTGTGATTGAGAGGATCATCTACCTGTGTCTCATTTGATGAACCCATGGCTTCTGATGCGTTGTGGCTGCACCTTTGGTACCTTTCAATTGTTTTGAGCATGCTGCATCAAGTTAGAGAAGAAGTCACGCATCCGAGTGAGTCCGGAGCAAAACTTACAGATATGAGTTCCACATAAAATATTGATCACCAAATGAGGTGAGAGGATTGGGTGCTTGAAAAGAAAGAGATTGTGAGGCATTGAGTTGTTGGAGAAGAGTTATATTTTCCAGGGAGTGCATCCTTCTGGTTTGCCACTGAGCTCTCTGTACTTGCACAGGCTTCTGTTTTCATCTATTTTCCTCCTCTTTTTTTTGCTGTCCAGAGTTCCCTGTACTTGCAATCCTTTTCTTGCTAACATATATAATAATAGATAATGGAATCGAGACTGATCTCATGGACTCAGACAATCTCATCAAACCATGTCAAAAAAAAAAAAACAAAAAAAAAAAGACATGTCTTCTTTCGATTCTGTTGTTCTAATTAGATGTTGGTCTATCCAACTCAAAACAGCAGAGAGAAAGGAGACATCAACATCAGGACTGACGGACTCCCAAACTGAGCTTGTTGGCATCGCAGGGAAGAAGACCTACCATAAAAACCCTAACTATCATCTGACCAGAAACGCAAAAAAAAAAAATGAAGCAATAAAAGAACCAAAATAACTTCAAACCACAGCCTCAAATTAAACCTTCAAACCAGTTTACGGTGGTGCATCCATTGCTACTGCTTTGAAAGGTTTTCCAACACTGCCAGCTTTCTCTTTTTCTTTGATGTAACAGTTTTGCTTTGAAGTGAGACGCTTTTAATCTGGAGATGTAGTAATCCTAATCATGCTCATAAACGGAATCAGATGGAGTCATCCATCCTTCTTTCCAAACAAAAAAAGAAGAGGAATGCCAACCATCGGTGAGTCTTGGCACGAGCGAGGAAATAAAATGTGTAAGAGGTGTGTGAAGAACTCAATCTGCGGCGGTCATGAGGAGGAATTCTTGGGGATGTAGGCAAAAAGCCATCAAGAAGACAAAGAATAGGGATGAACATGTAGCTACTGAAGGGTGAAGACCAAGAACAAGGGATAACATGAGGTAAGCGCAGTAGATCTGGACGAAAGAACTGGGAGAAGCTCCCATCGGATCTACCTCTAAAGGACATGGTCCCTTGACGCAAAGATCTCTCGACCGAAGCACAAGGCTCTACTCTTCCCCGGAGGACCAAGAAACACATCGAATGCCCAACATAGGGAGCTCAAATGAAACAGTAAGACCTAAGATCGAAGCACCATGGAGGAAACCCTACTAACTTCCGACCCAAATCCCCATTTCTTGACCACCAAATCTCAAGAAACATGTGCCTCTTCACAGCCAGGAGGACGGCTTGTTCTTGAATCAAGAACGAGGGTAAGCGAAAGATCTGACTAACCCTTCGGACATGAATCTTTGGGAGCTGTCACCAAGAACTGGGGAAAGAAGGGGCAGAGAGATCGAAGAAGAGGAGGTAAAGAAGAAAGAGAAGGCGAGCTGTTCTCTTGTCGTGACTCCGTCGAGTCCAGTGGAGTTGCCGTCGGACGTACGTACCTGGAGCTGCTGCAGAACTCGAAGAGCCTGCCGCGGCTGGAGAAGATGATGGCCGCCACCTCGGCGTCGCACAGGATGGACAGCTCGTAGGCCTTCTTCAGCAGGCCATTTCGCCGCTTTGCGAACGTCACCTGCCTGTTGATCTTGTTCTCTATCCTCTTCAGCTCCACCCTCCCTCTCCCCATGACGACGTACACCGATCTCCTCTCCCAACTCTCTCTCTTCTTCCAACTCTCTCTCTCTCTCTCTCTCTCTCTCACGGGCAGGTGACAAGATGATGCTAATGCATGCTCGCAATCACGGGATAAGGAGAATAAATCTCGCTTGACCTCCTTCGGTGGCTTTGGATGAGGAACGATCCATCACTCAACCTACGACAATTCTTTGTATTACAACCGAGACAAGAGAACGTCACCTGGTGACCTTGTTGACGAACACGTGTCGAGCAAACGAGGTCTTGATGCATGGATGAGATTGCCACTGGGTTTGGAGGGCGATTACGTGCTGCCGATGATTAGGGTTTTTGGGATGAAGACACGTAGTGGAAGAAATGTGGCTGTAAGAAGACTTCGTAGCATAGTGTTCTGTCTTCTCTTTCGGCAAATGCTTTTCTCATGATGTCGAGATGGACATGATATGTCTCTGAGCATCAAAAGAGAGAGAGAGAAAGAGAGGTTACTCTTCTCCTGACTTGAACGCTTTCACTACGATTAATTTCTATCTGTAAACCGAGACAAAAAGGTATGAGATATCCATATTTTTCGTGTTTATGTGAAATATATTCTCCTCCATTCGATACAACTTATTTCTCTTTTACGCATTACGTCGAACTAACGATCAAAATTGACCATATCAGTAGTTGCGATTGATCGGATGAAAGAATATATGTTTTGCCTTTGGACAGATAAGACTATTTGATTCTGAATTATGTGATGAGACTTCATGTAATTTGTACAGCCTAAAAGAATATGATACCCTTCTGTTTGATGATACTGCATGTTTCACTTTCAGCTAACAATTTATATTGGAAAAATAAAGTTGTGTGTTGTAGTTTGATAAACCAGAAAGGACCTTTGCAAGTTAATTATACAATCTTCTTTCTTGTATTTAGGGATTCAGAGCGTGCATTTATCACATGTTATGATTTGAGAAACCATTACAAATCTCATTTAATATTTGAGTCGTGTTTGGTGAGAGACTGAAGTGATCCTCTAATGATCATTCATCCACCCAACTCTCCATTTGTCCATGAAATGGAGACGTGTAGTAGTCCTCAGGGAAATGAGTTGATGGTAGAACACTTGATGAGCAATTTGTTCGTTCCTAAGCTAACAAGTCATGGAATCCAGATTTATTTTTTTTCATTAACGTTATTTCAAACTTCTTTGTCACTCTAAAAACAAAATAAGACTGCCTATAAGATTAATTTTTTTTCCCTATCCACATTTTGATGGGGAGATCATATGTGTGATGTTGAAATCCTGAAGCAGATTAACTTCTCGATTTAAAAAAAAAAAATCCAAATGGATCAATAAAAAAAAACATCTCTTTTTTTTTAATCTTGACATAGAGCTGATTAAAAACAGCATCTCTTTTTTCTCTTTGTTTTGACATGAAGCTGATGTGAATGCCTTCGCAGGAATTAGGTCTGCCTATAAATATCTCGAGTTCATCCATGCACACAGGCTTGTCTCGTCGTCAAACCCGAGTTCTCTCTCTCTCTCTCTCTCTCAGACTCTCTTTTTTCCCCCATCGTTTTGGTTGTTCCGAGGGAGAAGAAGAAGAAGAGAGCAGGGAGATGGGAGGCAGGAGCACGTTAGGGAAGGCCAAAGGTGGGGAGGACGACGGGGGCGGGACCCGCCGTGCACGGACCGAAGGGAGAAGGGCTCGAGGCGGGCCTCCGGCACTGTTCCGTGGTCTACAGTCGTCCCGCTGCCGTAGGCGACGCCTTCGACCGATCCCTTCACCAGAGTCGCTGTTCAACTCGTCCTTGCGCGTGTTGGTTGTCTCCCCCACCCCCCGGCGGTCTGAGGCCGACGCTTCGGGTACTGCCCTTCTCCAACTTTACCCACGACTCAAGTTACACCCCGTGAGACGCGTTAGCCCGTGTCGGTCTTCCTGGCTTCGACCCGTATCACGAATCGCGACATAAGTGGCTGCCAGAATATGCCTGTGCTTTTCTTTTTTTTCTGTAAAACTGTATATATATATATATATATATATTCCATCGTCAAGGCACTTAATCTTATGAAATTATGATGGTTAGTAATAAAGGAAAGTTTATCAAGACACAATCTAATTCTAAATTCTAAACATCGAGAACTTGTGTTATTTCAGATATGACAATACTAGAAAAAAAAAAGGGGGGGATCAAATCGAATCAATTTGAACACGTTCGATTGGTCAAAATTGTTCTTATTTCTCATGTCGTCGCGGGAAAAGGGCAACGCTCGTTCGGGAGAAAAGGTGTGACTGAAGTCGTGTCATGTACCACTTCGGTGGTCGCACCTCACTTTGTCATTGTCACCTCGGGCAGTCACCCCTCATAATTGTACAGTAGACGTGGAATTATGAGTCACTGACACGGATGTCACATCCGTCATCACTCTCTTCTTAACTTATATATTTCTTTCCCTTTCTTTTCACCCTCAATATTTTTCTTTCAATATGCCTTCTTTTTTTTTTTCCAGCGATTGTTCGAAAAAATATTTTCTTTTTATTTTTCTCGGATGATTTGTTTTCGAAATTCTCAAACATTCAAAAAATTACAATTTTTAACTCAAATTAAAAAAATCGTCAACTGATTAGACTGTATAATATTTTAAAAACAATGTATAATTTGGATAAAAAAATTTAAATTGGATTTTTATAATTTAGATAGGATGTATCATCCAAAAAAAAAAAAACTCCCATGTTTTAGATCACATACGTCAGTCCGATTTCTACGATAAAAAAAAAATCCAATTTTGTACTATAAAACATATAAAAAAAAATGTCTAAATTCATCAGGTGAATCAAACCCAAATTATGAGAAAAAAAACAGCTGACGTTCACCAATATCACTTTTTAAAACTTATAATTGTTCACAGAGCTCAATTCTTTAGTCATTAATTTACACCATATTGTTGGTTTAATAAAATGAAAAGTACTTTAAAAAATAAACAAAGAAATTCCTATGTCAATTCATATCAACATGATCATACTTGAATTATATTGGCATACGTTAACTTTTTACAATCACATCAGCAAATGATTCTTAAGAATCATTTGTTTATGCCACTCAAGGATCCATCTGAGCCATCCTAAAATATTTTTTCTCATTTTATGAGGTATAGTGTTTGTCATACTATTTATAAACAATAATACATTGCATTCTCAAACGCATCTAAACTAACTTTTTTTTTTTATAAATAATTTTACATTCATATCGATCGAGAATTAGATTAATCAGTACCCTAAACATAACATTTGTTTTTTGTTCTCTAAATAATTTGAATGGTTTTACAATTCCGTAAAAGGAAGTACACAATAAGCATCTAATTTTGGAGCATGACATTTCCTGTATATATATATATATATATATATATATATATATATATTTGCTGATAAAGTCAAAGTGGACTGAGAATTTGACACTGAAACCTGAAGTTGAATCAAGTTGATGGCAGATTTGGTCACTTCACATCACTTCCGAGTTCATCTTTTTCAAGTTGCTCCTGTTCTTTTGACCCATCATGCTCATGTTCTCCATCACTAAGCTCTGTACTCGCTTGCTCCCCACATCAGGTGGCTTTCTTGTGGCATCGAAGTGTGGTGAAATGATGGCAGGACAAGTGAGATGAGGTACCAATTGCAGTTCAAAGCAACTCAGTCTCCAACTTTGTTGAGCAAGCAATCAAATGCATGTTTCTGCAAAAATAAAATGACTTCAATTTCTTGGTTTAGAGTCCAACTGTAATAAAATCCTCTGAAGTTTATAGCACATCATTTGCAATTAGGTAAAACCAAATACCAGCCAAGAAATCCTAAGACAGTCTCATGTCACCTACTGCTTCAGTATGGAAGTTAAACCATCAGTTCACATTGAGGATGCTGCCTAACAATTCCACATCCAAAACAGTGAACATTGCACAAAGCACTGAGGATCTGACACTGGCACAGGAAGATATCCTCAAATCACCACCACTAGTATACATTTTCTTCAATAAATTGAGCCATCGACATTGCCGATTATAAATTGCGACATCAACATTACCAAATCCGACGATTTCCGAGTATTAGGTTGTTTGCGCGCACACAACAAGGATGTCGTGAATTGCTTAACTATAGAAATATCAGGTAATCCATAGTTACATACAGCCTCAAAGTGACCTGTAATGTACAGTTATAGAAAACAGCATTTATATTCAAATCAGTTTCTAATCAACCGAAAACTTCTATGCTTGATTGAGCATTATGGGATTTGCATATAAGGAGACATTCTTCAAAGAAGATACCTGAAAAGCTTAAATCTGGGAGACATCAGGATATGACAAAATTCTCTGGATGTTCGAGCTATAATTCAAGACTCTGAGTCAACAACGATAAGTTTCTAAGAAAGAAAGAAATCAACTGAATAGATTTCACATGTGTATTCAACATATGTACCAATGGTTCTGCTACAGATGCAAATGAGAAAGGGACCAAAAAAAAAAAAAAATCACATGGAGTAGAAGCTACCTCATGAGTTTTATGATCTGTCACATGAAAATTATAGTGCCATCATATATATGAGGACATGAGAGGGCAAAACCTTAAAAAAGTATTAAAGTGAGCTAAGTGAAATGGAACTACTCTGAAAAGGCCTGGAGTTGAGCAAAATAAGTTACTAATATTCTTCAGATACGATAGCCATATTCTGAAGAGTGCATCTTTGTTGTGAAAGTACCAAGAAGATGCACCGCCAGCCCAGGATATGACTGCTATGCCAACCCAATTGTTGGTTTCATTGATGTCATGAACAAGTATAATTCGCACAAAATCAAAGCTATCTCAGAGAGAGAGAGAGGAACATATTCCTTGTAGGCCAATAAGCAAGCACATTTATCTGAAAAGCACAAAAGCATGTAAAAGATAGGAAGCATACATGTAAGTGTCTATAAAAGTTAGCATAACATGCTAGCACCCCTTTGAACAAGATAACAACTACATCAGCATATGTGCATCACAACATGAGGATACCTCGAAATGAAAGGCTAAAACATTTATTGTTGTTTAACCAAGTAGATTGTGTTTCTTACCCCTTTTATCAGGATAGACTTCAAAAACATCGTGCCAAAGACAAGAAAATATTATACATGGTAAGCAGCTCCGGAAAAGATTAAATCAATTATTTAGAAGCACATGGGAGGGCATAAGTTGAAAAAGGAACAAAAATACAGTATCAGTGTTCAACTTTTAGTGTCAAAAACTCATGGAAGCTTGGAACAGTTAGGACATGGCAAGCGCCCCTTAGATTGACATTTGATGCATGGTACCAGTTGTTTTGGTGTACTTCTGTCTTCCAGAGATTCATAAATCGCTTCGAGCGCTCTGAATCCAAAAGTTCCTCCTTTCCTAACTGAGCCTATTCCTTTGCACTGAGAGCATGCTATCATCCTTAGATTGCCACATCTCTTACACATATCCAAAGACCTGCATTAACTGAATGGAATGATTGCAAATAAAAGAAAAATAAAATTTTATAAGTCGACAAGTTTTTTCTATCATACACCTCTCTCTATATTAGCTTCAAGAATCTATATCCAACTCGTGCAAGGACTAAGCAAACTTTTTTCCTTCAATGTTAAGACACAGCAGAGGTTTCAAACAGAAACCAATTTGCATGAGGTAAAATATCTCACATGATTGTAGCAGTATGACATAATAGTGCTTCTACTTACATCATGAGCACAATTAATTACGACTGAATTTTGACATAAATACCTTCCGAATAACGAATAGGAACTGAAAAAGGTATGAATTAATCTGCTTCAGATCTTGTACTTTCTCAATGAAGCCAGTCCTCTAAAAGAAAGAATGGAAAGTTTACCAGAAAAGAAACTTGTACAATTCTTGTAGGTTCTATATGAGTTCCATCAAGAAATGGAAAAAGTTGATGTCAGGAAGGTAGGAGCCTTTGTATTTTCTTTATATCATAGTTTCTTTTTTTCTTAATTACAGTTTTGGAAAACAAAATTTCTACGTGATTGCAATCATACTAGCTTTCCAGTTGTGATAAAAATTTGTTTTCTTTTCTATCATTTGCAGAGGAGAGCAGAAGAGAACAATTTCCTCACTTTAATTACTCTTGGAAGGCAAAGTGTGGAACTTCGTTCAACCCATCATTCCAATTGTGAGAACTTAAAAACAACAATCCAAACCATCAATTTGCAAAAAGGATCTGTATCCTCTAAAGACACCGTGAAACAATTAAACATCAATTTTCACATGAAATACCTGTCAATTTTCTTCTCCATGTCACAGATCTTATTCAAACTCATGTATAAGTAGCAATACCGACAAATTGAAACGACTCCAAGTATCAGAAGACAAAGAACTCCTACTATAATGACAGTCATAATCATTTGTGGTATTATCGTCACTTTTATTATGTTTCTCATTTATTATCAATCTTAAGTCATTGCTGAGATAAGTGCTTTAAACATGTAAAGAATTGGATATTAGTCACGCAAACTAACGAGTTTTCTGTCTTCCCTTGTCTAACACGAAACACAATCAAAATAATAGCACCGATTGCCAACTATCATCAAGCTAATAACGCTAAATAAGAAACAAAAAAGCTATGAACAGCTAAATTGCTAAGCATCGCAGCCTTACAATTAGCTGTCAGTGCAGCAACCATTATATCCACTGAAACATTGCTAAGAGAAAGATTACTTGTGAATCTAATTTGACCTGTTCAAGGGGACTTATCGACGAAAGGTAGGAAGTGCGTTTGCCTGAAGATATGGGGACTGACCTCCTCTGAGAGGCTGAGATGAAGGCGTCAACTCTTGGGGCAGCTATGGTGGCGCACAACAGGAGTGCGCCCACCCCGAATCCTGCAATCTCGCTTGCTGTGAGATTCTCCATACTCAGATTAATGGTAGCAGCGAAGGGTGAAGAAGCTGCTCAGAGGAAGAGCAGCAACAGAGGTGGATAAGGTTATATAAGCTTGTGGATAAGGCGTGGGGATCCGCTACAATAGCTGCACTTGGTAATCGGACGTTTCCTATTTTAAAAGGCGTGTGGGTTCCACCCAGGTTACGGTTCCGATATGAGAACATGGTTTCTATTTAATAGTGGAGTTGGAGAGGATCCGCCACCTCCGGCGCTTATCGCCGGCCATGACCGGCTTAGGGTTGCTGGTATCTGGCGACGATCTCGTGTTGGAACACCATGCGGGTACTCGATTCAACGGATCGATCTCGGCATTTGACCGAAGTGTTCCTCTCGGTTCCGAAACCCTAGAAAAGGTCTCAGCTTTTTTGGTGTTTGGATCTCGTTTTAGATGATCTTTCTTTTTTGGTGTAATCTTATGCAGCTTCGAAGAAACATGCAAGTGAACTTTACGAGTAGAGATGGATGAAAGAATTATAAGCAAATTTTATTTTCTTTCGTCCTCATAAAATGATTTAAAATATCCTTTAATATCATATTTAAAAAAAATATATTGGCAACCCTATTTTTACTATTCATAAATTTATTTTTAAATTTTTTTTTTTTTTTTCCTTCTTCTCTTTGAGGTAAGAACGTCTATGACATCACGATAAAATAACATTAGGATTTTGATAGATAAAGGATTATGAACATAAAGACATTATTAGTAATTAGGAGATTAAAAATAATAAAAGTATAATTTAGTATTTTTTTAAAAAAAATTCCCATAGTAAAGAGATTGCCAATAAAAAATTAAGATGGATATCATAAAAAAAAAAAGAATATTTTGATGTGACATGTGAAGAAGATGGATATCAAATTGTTTCCTCTTCTCAGAGGTTCAATATGAACACATCTCTTCTAAGCTTCTAACAGAGTGAAACAGCAGGAATGCATACTAAGAAGTAGTGGCTGCAAACAAACAGTTTCAAAGTTCAGATTACAATTATAGAAGAGATCCATTGAAGCCAAAAAGACAGGTAAGTCAGCTGCTTGACAGAACAAAAGAGCTTATAAGGACTCAAAAGTCTTGATTTGAGCCACAACATGATATATTTCTAAGAAAGAAACCATCCAACTCCACCACAAGTAATCATTGAGCATCACCATAATGCCAACCTTTAACCAGCAACTGGGGGATAAAGTGCTTTATTGTCATATTGTAGTCCCAAGTATAAGAAAACACTGAGTTCACTAACATGGGAGGGGCAAAATACCAAAAGGGGACTTGAGAACAGTTAAAAAGAGAATGAAAACGAAAATAATTGCATATGGATATGCTGAAGTCCAATGATCCTAACTGAAGAACGGTGCTGGATTAGGTGATAAGACTTGGACGCAATCTATTCTATTTACCCTTAGCAGCGCCATTGGGTTTTCCAGCAGCTGTACTGCCAGGATTCTCAGATGGGTTGAGCTCATCCCAAGCCTGAATCCATGTGGCCATGGCATCAGCGAGCTTATTGAAGTAGTCATCCACCTTTCCAAGCTTCGTCTTCACCTGCTTAGAGAGCTCGAGATAACAATTCTGTACTGTGGTGCACTCATTGGGAAGGACAGCAGTTTGGAAGAAGGGGATCAGCTCTTCTTGCCAGTAGATCCCCTTGTATTCCTTTTTAAGGTTCACAAAAGGATTGCTCGCCTTGCTGTGCCAAATGTAGGGCAAGCCTGTCTTCACGCCCAAGCCTAGGTGGTCGCAGATCACCTGAAAAACACCAAACTTGGATGGTGATACTGAAGGAATGCTAAGAACAGATCAAATACAAGTTCCCACAAAGTTGTAATCAAATTGAACAAGACAGTGAAATAAGGTTATCATGAAATAGAAAGATATTGAGAAATGAGAACACAACAGTAAAAGGCAAATCAGCCAACCTTCATACACCATCCGGCCCACATATCATCATAACGTCCAATAGGCTGACCATCACCCATGAGTCCAAAATACATTGCAGGGCCAATAAGCTCACGATTGAATGCCAGATTCATCCCACACATGGGAAATAATGTTCCCCTTGGGACAGTGAGAACCGCATCAACATACCTGATACACAGATGTTATTAATTGTACAAATAACCAGCAACAGAAACTTGAACATCTTTCATTATATTTATCACCTTTTATTTCTCTCAAGAGGTTTAACAAGTTGTGTCGGGGCATCGTAGTCAGGAATGTTAAGCCAGAGACCATGAGAAACAGCAGTTTGTACCCCTTCACGAAGGCTGAAAGGATAGCCACGAACAAAATCTGCACCTTCACGGTAAGGGTCATATAGAGTATTAAAGAAGAAAGGGGTTGATGGGGAAAGGAGATTCTTTATGTGTTGCTCAAGTGCATTAATCTCCTCGCCAGATGGATCTTTCGCAACCTATTTCAGAATACAGGAGGTACCACAAAAGTCAGTTTAAATATAAAAGCTCTAGAACAACAATATAAAAGCTGTAAGTCCCAACTATTTGGAGTCGGGCTACATGGATATTTTGCTGCCATTGAGATCAGTAAGAAGTCATATGTTTAGTTAAGCTCTGAATACTTATTTCTAGTTGCTTATTGAAGTCCTTTTAGGTCTTCCTCTATCTATTCTCGTACCATTAACATAAATTATTTCACCTCATCTAACTAATAAATGATTAGCAAGCTCTTCTAGTAAATAATTAAATAATGTAATAACATAAACAAGAGGAATAACTAAGAAAGATTATAGTGCACAAACTTAACAGATAATAATAAGCTCTACTAGTAAATAATTGAATGGTGTAGTACTAAAGACAATAGGAACGATAGGGAAAGATGGAAGTGAACAAAGTTGACTGGTAATAGAGACAAATAACGTCAATTCCGTTTGATGGAAATGGCTCATAGAACAATTGCCAATCAAGATCTAAAGGTCAAGGGTATTACAGTTAATTTTGCATTTTCATGCATTGACATTCTAGTTAATTTATTGAACACAAAAAAGAACTACAAGACTGCATCAAGATGTTAATTGTAAGAGAAGAATAAACCTTGACTACAAGAAATCAGCACGAGAACAATCCAACAGTGACTTCTACTAATTCACTGCATTTGCATCTGAACCAAACAGCAATTGCTAGACCCAGCATGTAGTAGTTTTCATTGAAACTCTTGAATGTTAGTGTAAGGACATAAGACTTGCTTAAAAATATATTACAGAAATGGTGGCTTAATGCTTTGTTGATAGCAGAAAAGAAAATTAGTTGAAAGAACAGTGATCAGAAAATAGAAAGGAGAAAAAGTTGAAATCTACCGGTGCAAATGAATGTGGCAGATCTAACAAGAAAGTTTATAGAAGTTAAACTACTGGACTGATCAGGAACTACAGCAGAAAAATTGCGTAATGTTACTCATGTACAACATTAATGGTTGAAAAATGAGTGTCCTACATTACTAAGATTTGCTTAGGAGTTTGGAGTTTCTGCCAGAACAACAAATTGCAGATAATTGTAGGTAGGTGATATCTATCTCATATTAATAAAATCCCAAAAGAACATCTTTAAGCAGATAGGAAAACAGTTTTCTAAAATCAAGCACGAATTTTGAAAAAGAAGACCAGAAATGACACAGATCCAAGAAACAGAACAGTAAGTCAACGGCATCACATCAAAATACAAGTAAAAAATCGAGTCTTGTCCCAATTTCACAGTGGAGCCACCACTCTCCCCATGAAAAGGACAGACAAATAATGAAAATGGGAGAAAGGGAAGACGCTCACGAAACAGTCGTCGTCGATGGTGAAGATGTACTTCTTTTTGGAGATCATGTAACCGAAGCAGCGGCAGGCGGAGTCCTTGAAGGAGATGCAGGCGGCCTTGGGGCCGAGGATGCGGTTGATGTCGTTGCGGTTGTAGAGCTCGTAGTCGAAGCCGTCGGGGACCCTGATCGTCCTGTTTGGGTCGCCGTCCTGGACGATGATGAGGTGGTAGGGCTGGAAGAAGGGGCGCCACATCTCCAGGAAGTCCAGGTTGCGGATCGTCGGGATCACGATGTCGAGCTCGTCCTTGAGCAGGGAAGTGCTCGGCGTCGACGTCAAGGAAGACCCGCTCACCATGTTCAAAGATCAGATCTTTCCTTTAGTGGGAGAGAGACACAGAGAGAGGAGGAGGAGGAGGAGGAGGAGGACTGAGAGATGGCTTTGCGGCCTCCGCTCCCCCTCACCTCCAATAGTATGCCAAAAATTATATTATTATTTATCTAAAATATCTCTAATATTCTTATCATCGTAATCACAGTCTCTATTGCAAGAACCAATCGTTAGTAATGAATCGATGATATCTAAATCAATCCAACTCAATTCGAGCATGTCTGCATTAAAAAAATATGATGTAATCAAAAGCGAGGTTTGGATGCTTGTTCGGATGTTTATTCCATATCATAAAGATCGATATATATATATATATAGATATATCTCAGTCCCTGTGAGACCATAATCGACGAATAATTTTAGTAAATAATGAGATTATCATATTATGTATATATATATATATATATATATATATATATATATATATTTATAACGAATTAATTTTGAAAAATATTTGAGTGGAATATCCTATCAAGAATATTGTTTACATAGTTTTTTTTGTTTTTGATGTATGAATAGAATATTTTTTCGAACTATTATGTTTACTTGTTGTGAATAGTATCTTCAGCCATTCCTTAAGGTCAATATTTCTCTTATCATTACTTGATAAATGTTAATATAAGTTGTAAATCATATATATATATATATATATATATATATATATATATATATATAACACTTAATTTTATAGGAATAAATATGATAAAACTGTTTGAAATAGAGATGAAGAAAAAAAAGAGATGTTTTATTCATTGTTACAATGCTTATTTATACAGGGTTGAGGGAGGATTTTTCTCAATTGAAACTAGATCTTCTGGTTCAGTTACAGAAGCAAAGTTGTTCGGCTAACATGCCCCTGTAAGATCGAGCTTCTGTCAAGGATGTCGATCTTGGATCAATGCAAGAGAAAGAGTTTGCGAGTCAGAGCCTTTGTGAGGGAGTCTGCAAGTTGATCGGCCGTGTGGACATGAGAAACACGAAACTGCTGGCGGATGATTTGATCACGCACAAAGTGAAAATCAATAGCAATATGCTTCATGCGGGAGTGGAAGACTGGATTAGCACAAAGATAGTTAGCACCAATGTTGTCACAATAAATAACATGCGTAGAAGCAAAGTGAATGTGAAGCTCTGTAAGCAAGTTAGTAATCCAATTAAGTTCGATGGCAGCAGTGGCAATAACACGATATTCCGCTTCAGTAGTAGACCGAGCAACTGTCTTTTGTTTCTTAGAACTCTAGCTAATCGAATTAGCACCAAGAAAAATAATATACCCTGATGTATAAGTTCTATCATCAACGTTACCAGCCCAGTCTGCATCGACAAAGGCATGAAGCTGAGAGGGAGAGTGCTTGTGAATAAAAATATCATGATCGATGGTCCCTTTAAGATAACATAAAATACATTTGACAGTGGTATAGTGTAAAGTAGACGGTTGGTGCATAAACTGGGATAACTTATTAACTACAAAGGAGACATATGGACGAGTAAGAGGGATATATTGTAAGGAGTCAACTACCTGTCGATACTGAATAGGATCTGTAGCAGGAGTGTCATCACATAATTTCAGTGATTCATTAGCAGATAGAGGAGTGGTGACATTGTTTGCATCTTGCATATTCGTCTTCAATAGCAAATCCTGGATGTACTTTCTCTGAAAAAGGAAGAGGCCAGAGGATGTAAACGTAGCTTCGACACCGAGAAAATAACTCAGGTTGCCGAGATCTTTAAGAGAGAATCGGGCAACCAATTATGTGATAAACGCCTGAACTTCCATAGGACTGTTACTCGTGACAATAATATCGTCGACATAGACTAGAATATAGATGGTGCCCCCATGTTGATGATGTAAAAATTGGGAGACATCAGACTTGGAGTTGATGAAGTCAACTGAGGGCAAGTAGTGACCAAGCTCAGTAGACCAAGATCGTGGAGCTTAACGGAGTCCATAAATGGCTTTGTGAAGTTTACATATATGCTGTGGATATTGAGGATGTATAAATCCTGGAGGTTGCTCCATGAAGACATCATTAGTGAGAGTCACTTGTAAAAATACATTTTTAGTATCTAATTGGCGTAAGCACCAGCCTTTGAAGATTGTCAGACTTAGGATAATCCGGATTATAGTGGGCTTTACGACAGGACTGAATGTCTCAGTGTAGTCAACACCAGGTCGTTGATGAAATCCTTTAGCCATAAGTCATGCTTTATAATGAGCAATCGAGCCATCAAGAAGCCACTTAATTCGAAAGACTCACTTACACCCGATAATGTTTTGTGTTAAGTTAGAAGGAGTAAGGAGAGCATCATACTCCTCACACATGGCTGTACGCCAATGTGGAGATTTTTTGGCCTGAGAAAAAGAAGTTGGTTCAACAGAGTTGAATGATGGCTCAGTGCTAGTATGTAAGTCAAGAACCTGACGTGGTTTAAAGACACCGCTCTTAGAGCGAGTTTGCATAGGATGCTGGGAGGTTGTAATAGGGTTGAGGGTAAAGGAAGAGGATTATTGTTGTTTGAGTCAGGTTGAAGACTGCAGAGGTTTCCTGGCGAGGTGAAGATAAAGGATACGATTCTAGAGGCAATTGTATAGGAAGAGGTGGAGACGGAGGTGAGGAGAGAGAAGACTACGAAATAGAGGTAACAAGAAAGTATGGATCCAACGGTGATGCATGAGAGGATGAAAATGTGTTATAAGAATCTAATGAGATGACAGAGTGTTTGTGATCCCGAAAAGGAAAGACAAACTCTACAAAAGTAACATGCCTGGAAACAAATATTTTAGCAGTGTGAGAGTCATAACGGTGGTATGTATTATGTTCTAGAGAGTATCCAATGAAAATGTAAGGGCGAGAACGAGGTTACAGTTTGTGAGAATTATAGGGATGTAACCATGGATAGCATAGACAACCAAATACTTTTAATGTCTGCATATTATGACGTTTGTGAAATAACTTTTCAAATTATGATTGATATTGTAGAATTGGAGTAGACATCCGATTAATAAGGTAGACAACAGTTTGAAATGCTACAGACCAAAAAATGGAAGGTATGGAAGCCTGATGAAGCAGCGTCAGGCTCGTTTCGATAACATGTCGATGTTTACGTTCAACAGAACCAACCAGTTGAGGAGTGTATGGAGGGGATTTGAGATGTTGAATACCGCAAGCGGACAACTGGGACGCAAGGGCTTGACATTCACCCCCATCATCAAAATAGATAGTTTTAATGGAAATCTGAAAGTAATTCTCGACTAAGTTCTTAAAGTCGGAGAAGACAGTAGTGACGTCAGACTTCTGACGAAGATGATATAGCCATGTATACTTTGTAAAGTAGTATACAAAGATAACATAGAATCTAAACTTGTCAAAGGAGACAACTGATACAGGACCCCAAACATCAGTATAGACAACCTCAAATGGTTTAGAGCAAGAAATAGAAGATGCACCAAAAGGTAATTGATTACTCTTATTGCTAAAACAGGCATCACAATGAGTAATGACATTACTAGATTTAAAAACAGGAATAGAACAGCTAGAAAGTAATTTTTAGTGAATAGAGGTCGAGGGATGACCAAGATATTGATGCCAAAAGTCGACTGGAGCAGCAGTGGAAGAGTTCGCAATAGGTCTAGTGAGAAATAAGGCTTACGACCATTCATAGATGTTGTCCTTATTCAGGCCGCAAACTAAGGATGCCCTCATGCTCAAGTCATTGACAACAAAATAATCAGGAAAGAATTCAATAGAGATATGACTTTGTTGGCAGAATTGAGAGACATAAATAAAGTTTCTTTTAATGTGGGGTGCACATAAAACATCAAAGAGTGTGAAAAAGATGTCATGTGAATTAAGCGATGTAGAACCAGTATGAGTGATTGGAATTCTTTTACCATCACCGATGATAATGTCTTCGTTGTCTTCATAGTTGTTGTGGAACGACAAGTTCTGAAGATCGGAAATGATATGGTGGAAAGCAGTCATGACGTTCGCCTGAGGCAAGGTTGATGGAGCTGAAAGACGAGGCCGAGACCAGTAAACCTTTGCAGAGTGATCAAGTTTGTCACACAACTGACAAACGACAGACTGATGAAATGCAGGAGGAGGACGATGTGGATGGAAGGAAGTATTTTGACAATGGTTAAAGGTTGGAGACTGTGGAGGGGGAACAGGTGGTATTGTGCCCATAGGAGGTAAGTTGGCCACACCTTTTGAAGCATGCATTGGTGTATTTGTGGTTTGGCTGTTTGGATTTATGGTTGAATTGAGCAGTGATAGGAGGTCCTGGTTGAGATCCTGCGGGCATATCACGACGCTTCAGGTAAGCTTCAAAGTTTGTTAACTTGTCATGAAGTTCTTCAAAGGAGATTGGAGAGTCGTGAACTCGAAACGCTACTGCTAGTTCCTTGAATTTTGCACCCAGTCCATTAAGTGTGTTGATGATAACCTCTTCATAATCATTTTGATATGTTGTAAGTAGTCGGTAATATTACTTTCCTCGTACTTTAAGTGCATAAGGTTGGAGAGTAGGCTAAATATACGAGTTCTCGAGCGATTCACGAATGTAGTTTGTAACTTGGTCCAAGCTTCCGCAGCAGTAGCACAGGAGGACACAAGCGGTACGACAGAGCCATCAACAGAGACTTGAATCGCTTAGAGAATAAGACGATCTTGGCGTAACCATAGCTTATATGCAGAGTTTGGCACTGAGTTAGGTTCTCCTGGAACATGGATTAGTGCTGGTGTACAACTAAGAGAACCATCAATATAACCCAATAAATCATAACCAAATAGAAGATTAGAAAACTGAGCTCGCTATGATGCATAGTTGTCACCTTTGGATAGTTTAAAGGGAATTAGAGACAGCATTTATGGAAATAGGTCTGAAGTACTAAGAGGAAAAGAAAGTGGTAGCAGGAAACAGAGTAGGAACATCAAAGGTAGACGAGAAAGCCATTTAATACTCACCAAAGGTGGTAGTTAAGAACTCAAGAGAGCAAAATAAAATGACATAACTTACGTTCACGAAATAGGTGAGAAAGGAAGCAAAGTGATCATATATGAACCGAAAATGAAAACTTCAAACCACATAGTTACCTCTGGATGCATATGGGTGATTATGGTATTGCAAGCTTGGGAGAATACTAGAGTGGCTGTCGCCTGAGACTAACATAGTCCTGTTCCTGGATCTGAAAGGCCGGGTGCAGCACGTCGGTGTTGCCGGAACCAATCCTTCAATCATATCTGTGTCATAGTAGCAATGGAAATCTGGGAGATCGATCATAGATCTGTGTCGAGGAAGGAAGCAGATCTGTGTCGAGGGAGGAAACAGATCTGTGTTGAGGGAGGAAGCAGGAGATCGATCGTAAATCTTTGTCGAGGGAGGAATCAGATCTGTGTTGAGGGAGGAAGCAGGAGATCGCCCCTTCCAGCAGATCTGGGAGTGTAACCCTCGGCTGGGGGACAGAACCGTCGAAGAGGTGGAGGAGCGGCTGCAGAAGAAGTCAGCCGCAAAATGGGGGGCGTCGGCGACACTATCGGCCTCAGCGTTGCCTGCCACCGGCGCTCCGTTCGCTCGCTACTGTAGTCGTCACAGCAACACTCGGCCGCTTCTCCTCTTCGGTGAAGACCATAGCAACAACTCTTGGGTGACGACGACCTGGCGACTATTGATCACGTCGGGCATCTCTGTGAAGGTCAACAAACTAGCGCTGTTGGAGCTCTTGAGCTCGTCGGCAGGGAGATGGGCTGTAGAAGCGCATCGCTGGCAGTGCATCTGTTTCGATGGAAGCGATCGACAGCGACCTGTAGAAGAGGGTTGGAGACTGCAGGTGCCAAGGTTGTCGGATCGATGGCGGGGACGGAGACCGGGATGAGAGTAGGTGCCGGGGACGGTGGTCGCCGGTGTTGCTGAAAACAAAGGATGGTGACCCCAGCGGCAGGGGACGTCGTAGACTCGGCAACGGACGTCGTAGAGAAGAGGAAGATAGCACCGCTCCCTGATGCAAAGGCCATGGTCACCGGTGTTGCTGAAAACAGGGGACGGTGATCGCAGCGACAGGGGTGATCGTGTCTACGACTGCTAGGCAGCGAGGGAGGAGGTTATTATGCTTCCTTTGACAGCGAGAAGAGAAGAAAATTTCTATATTATGGCTCTAATATCATGTTTAAAATAGAGATGAGAGATGTTTTATTCATTGTTACAATACTTATTTATACAGGATTGAAGGATGATTTTTTTCTCAACTAAAACGAGATTTACAGAAGCAAAGTTGTTCAGCTAACAAAAACACTACTTAGAAGGTGACCATCTAATTAATCTTCTAACATTAGAAAGTTAATTTTATAAAATAAAAATGATGAAAAAAATATTGACCAATACAATACATATGACCTCCTAATGATGTCTAGGCTGAAAGAAATAATGAGATAGAGATTGTTCGTCATCCATGTTAATAACGGTGCACAATTGTATGTTCTCTTCTCTCGTATCGTCATTTATGTTCAAATACAAAAATTTATTTTTAATATAATTGTAAGGGATCATATTTTACTAGCTCAAATTTTATATAGGTGATACATCATGAACTCAATATTTTTACACATATATTGGATAAACATATTCATATAAATCTATACAATGTCTGAGTGACCAAGATGTAAACGATAAAAAAAAAAAAATTAAAAAATGTGTATCAAGGAATCCTTCTTCATTTTAATTTTATTTATCTTAATTTGATGCTGATGTAACCGATTAATAGACATCATCGAGCAGATTTGACATTTATTTGATGTGTCACTTTATTATAATTAGTGTGGTTAGCTTGTTTTGTCTCGGATCTTTGACTACTTCGTGATCTAAATTAAGTCAACGGGAAGAACATCAAGTCACGGCGCGCGGTTGCGATCCACCAAAACGAAAAAGAGAGTTCAGGGCGTTGACCCAAAGGCACCACCATTGGATAGGGTGCCATGTCAACTTCTACATTGCTTGGGCGATGCCACCAAAGACCAAGTGGAGGAGTAGTCTCGATCTTGTGGCAAACTTCGTCAACTCCTACCTTCCCACTCATATACTTTAGTCAAACTTTAGGCATAAAAAACCACACAAGTAGTCGTCTTAAAAATGGACGTCAAATAATATAAAAATAAAGCAAATTAAATTACAGACCTAATCCAGTTCGATTAAAATCAAAATCAAAACATAATCGAATTGAATCAGAATCGATATTAAATAGATTCCGATTCTAGCCAAACTGATGGTTTTAGATTTTTTTATAAAAAATCAATCAAGTTAACAAGTGTAGTAAGATTAGAAAAATTATTATTACAAATACAAAAGAATATATATATATATATATATATATACAAATACAAAAGAATACAAAAGAATATATATATATATAATAGTACAAATACAAAAGAATATATATATATATTATTACAAATACAAAAGAATACAAAAGAATATATATATATATATAATAGTACGATTAACAAGCAAGAAAAATGTTTCGAGCTTTTTTTTTTTTGGACTTTGGTAATATAATTTTTAATTCTTCAATGGTAGACGTGACATACAAAACCTTTTTAATTTTCGGTTTGATTGCAAGATAAATATTAGCAACTTTTATGTCAATAGTATGAGCTTAAAATCCGTTCAAGTATGAGCTTAAAATCTACTAAAATTTAAGGATGCATTAATAATTAGATCAAGATAGAGAAACAAAAATAAGAGATCTTCTATAAATATTTATTGGATATATTAAAATTTAAGGAATCATTAACAATTAGATTAAGATAGAGAAACAAAAATAAGAGATCTTCTATAAAGATAATGAATATTTATTCGATATATATGGCAAGGAACAATCGAGGCATTCGACACTTATAGCAGACGATAATTTTATATTAATTTCAAATTATTTTTACTTAAAAAATTACAAGATAAAAAAAGAAGAATGGAGTCGGCGAGCCTAAATTGAAACCAACCAGAACAAAAAAAAAAAAAAAAAACTAGCTTTGTATGGTTCGAATCCAATTCTCAAAATTTAAGAACTGGAATCAAGGCTATTGAGCTCATTTGACCATGTCAAATCAGAAATTAATATGAATTATCTGGATCAGGCCGAATTGCAATTGGGGCTGAGTTATAATCAGATTATTGATACAGTAATTTAATTTATTTAAAGAATCGATTCAATTCAATTTAAGTATACTAATTCTAATTTTCAATTTTGAATTAATTTCAATCTCAACAAGTCTATGGCATACGCAATTCTATATACAGAGCTTACTATACTACCTTGTGTTACACTTTTTTTTTTCCCAACTTTCCCTTTTTTATTTCATCTTAAAAATGGAGTTTTGGGCATGTCTGAGGTGTCCAAATCACTTTTCTTCAATCATTTTTATGCTTCAAATCTTTCAGAACTTTTTCTTTTATGCATCGTCTTTGATGAGGCTTGTAAACTTTCCACACGAATATTGAATAATAGTAAGGTTTTACCACTCTCTTACGACATGGGTGATCGGACTATGTAAATTAATGAGAGACTCATCCACTACGTAGACACCTTTCCATAGTTGTTGATCTTTGTGGTTTCAATATGAACATTAAAGCAACAAGTTATACCATGTTCATTGGTTATCTAAACAGAGTCTTTTGTGTAACACAAGATCCATTTTGTTGAGCATTTTGATCTTTGAAGATATATGTTTTTTACTCTCATCATCATAATGAAGTTAAATTCCCACAGCATTTCAGTGCATGTTGGTGAAACTTCACTTGATGCTGTAAAAAGCACATCATCTCACATTTTTTTTTCATGAGAGAAGTGAGTTGGTGCTGAAAGATCTACCCAAAAGGGATTCTGCAAATTCCTGCACATATTTATCTCTTGAGCTCTCTCAAAAGATGAGATGTTTAGCTGTTGCTATTTCTTTGAGGTTCTACTTGATGATGAGAAAAGAGTCAGTCCTTTCTAAGAATTCATAGTTTTATTCCCATTCCAATCATCTGCAGCAGAAGATAAGAGGTTATGATGTTTGCATTTATTAGTGAGCCTATCGTACTTCTTCTGCACACGATGTCAATTCAGCAGATTGGATACTCGTATGTGAAGCCCATTGGGTGCTTCGACTCTTGGAAACTTCAATAACTTCTGCCTTCCAACTTCTTCCCACCTGCATCAAAGCAAAACCTTTGCATGAGCGCTGAATCATGTCGGGAGTGATGGCATGATATGTTTTGTAATGCTTCCTTCCAAGATGGAGAAGCTCGAAGACGAAGACGATGATACGGGAAAACAATACCTGTACTGGGTGACGAAGTGGTGGAGAAATATTGCTATCTCTACTATTCCTAATTCTTTGCCTGGGCATAGCCTGCCACCTCCTCCAAACTGCATGAAGAACTGGTTGGACTCCAAGCTTTGATCCTGTGTTTAGGTGCAGGAATGCCACAGTTGGTGAGATGATCTGTCGATGAATGGACACAGAAAGAAGAACCTCATCATGCTTTCTTACCATCCATCTCCAAGGGTTGAATTTGAATGGTTCGGGATACAGGAAGGGATCGTAGTTGTGCTCTCTGAGGTAGACATAGATTCTCCACCCCTTTGGGACGACAAATCCTGGTGAAGGAAGAAGAAACGTTATAGCTTTGCAGCAGTAAATAACGGAAGAGATCGGCAAGCAGACCTCCTATTTCCATGTCTTGGGCCGTCTTCCTCAGCACCCCATTGACCACCGTGGATAGCCTCAGAGTCTCAAAGATGACCTGCAGCATCGACGACACATGTGAGGCTGATTAGATCGAAACTTAAGGGAAGGGAAGATTGAATAGAGGGGGGGGTACCGCGCGAGTCAAAGTCATGGATTTGTAGTCATTCCAGTCCAGTGGATCATTTGCAGACTTCTTTTTCCTGATCGCAAAATGTTCATTCTACAAGCCAAGGAAATATGTGAGAGAAGAGAAGATCAAAGGAAGAGCTACACGACACTCGAACCAGCTCTGATCATGGTACCCTCAATTCCTCGAGAACTTTTGGGTCATCATGGAGATACTTGACGCTCATCATCGTGGTGGTGGAGACCGTTTCGAACCCGGAGTAGATGAGGGTGAGGATCAGATCAATGATCTGCTCGTCACTCAGCTTCGGTTTCGCGGGATCGTCGGGTCGCAGCAGGGAATCAAGCATGTCAAATCGGGAGCTCGGAGAAGCTCGCCTCTCCTCCATGAGTTTTTCCAGCATGCTCACGACGCTTCTCCTTGCCTGCAGAAACCATTCATCAAGAACGAACGAAAGAACACGCGGGAAGCAGACGAAAAAAAAAAAAAAAAAAATCAAGCCTCACCTGCATCCCACGGCGATAGTTGGTGCCGGGAAAGTTCAAAGGCAAGGCAAGTGTTCCCAGAACAAGTTTGTTGATCTCCGACTTGAGATCCTTGGCCAGCGGACCGGTTTCGACGCTGGCAATCAGCTTCAAGGCCGAGTGCAGCCACAGCTGGATGATCGAAGAACCAAGTTCGGAGGTGAGATGTGAGTGGCGATCTCTATCAAGCAATAAATAAAACATACGGATCGCAGGAGTCGCACGCAACAAGCAAGACTAGTCCATTATAATGAGCAGTAACGTTATGGAGTTTATGAATCTACCAACCTCCTTGGATTCCTCTTGGATGTCTATGACTCGGTCACTCCAGCTGCGGACGAAGGATCTCATGAACTCATCAATCTTGGGGAGGAGTTGGTCCCGGATGGCAGTGGGACTAATAAGACTAAGCATAGCACTTCTCATGGCCTTGTGTTGGGGACCGTGTACTGCAGCAATATTCCATTTCCCCATCATATCCAGCATTGACTGAGGATAACCAGGAACCAGGCCCTTCCCTTCGTTCATGATGATGTACCTGTTGACCTCTGCATCCATGCATATCACTGTAGGGCACCCCAGTATGTGCGTCCGGAACAGATTCCCAAACCTGTGATTGCCAACAGACAAAAAAAAAAAATGAGCAAAACAGAGGGCTCGACAACAACCTCAGTTTTCCCACAACAGGAGAAGAGATTTAAGGCCTTAGGGCAACTGTTATAGGCTAAGGAGAGAAGTTGTAGGGACACCCATTGCAGCTTTGAAGACGGAGATGATGTCAGAGGTGAGGTCGTTCAGAACAAACACAGTTTATGTACCACCAAGAGCAACTCATTCAGCAGCAGGTAAGCCATGTCGACAGCAACACAATTATTATCTATCTGCCGAACAAAGTCGAAGTGTTTGTTCCTCCTACCACATGCGTCATGATTCACAAACTTTCACAGGAATGGCTCATCAAGAGAAACTAACTAATGGTGCATGAGGAGATCACTGAGAAGATCCAACGGAGAGGAGATCACCAAGATGTACTCACCGGGCTCTCTGGTTCTTCAAGAAGGTCGGGCCTTGTTTGAGGAACTCAGAGTTCTCGCCGATGACCGGCCACCCCATCGTCCCCGGAGGCAGCCCCTTCTTCCTGTACCGCAGCTCATTCCACCTCAGTAACCCACCGCAGACAACCACGAGACCGAGGAGGAGGATCCCCAGAACAGCTCCGACGCCCACCACCATTTCAGCGTCGCCTCGGGAGTTGCAGAAACGCAATGGCGTTCCTCCCCGGCCTCGGATGCATGTACACATATATAGCATCAGCACCTGTGAGGAGGAGGCGGATACCACGGAAGGGAGAGGGAGTGAATCGTGAATCGTGAATCCCGAAGGTGATTAGCACTCAACAGTGAAGCTTTTAGCGCCTCCTACAGTGTATCTTTACATTGCATCGTCCGATATGTTTTAGTGAAAAGCACCAGATGACAGAGGGTAAAGGAGGACGCTTTTGGTGGGCATTGAGATGGAAGGTGTTGGGGGCATCAAAGGTGAGGTGGCACATGGTATCCACTCCATTGGAGCAAAGGAGAAAGCAGTCGTGTGACCCCCCAAAAAGAACGTACGCATGCCTGTCAATGCCATCTGATCTGCCCGAGTAACACCACTCTCAGTAACTCTTAACCAGATCTGTGTTGTGCATAGGGAAGAGCCAACACATTAAGCAAGAATTTATGGAAAGATTTCCTTCCAAAATTTACTGTGGGAGATCACACAAAGATTCACTTCACTCGTCTCTCATCATCCTTTTTTCTTACATTAGAATGTCTCACCGGAGCTATAAAAATATGTGCTTTTTGATGTACAGGAGGACCACATACAAGGTGGAGGCACAGCAGGATGGAACAGTCCTGTTGGCTAATGCTATAACAGCAAGAACTCCTCACGCATTCTTTAATCTGCATGATTTCTTTGCACGCTCATTTGTTTATATACGAGATCGAGGTGAGCCTGATTGGTTCCATACGAGTCTTCTTCTTCTTCTTTCACTTTGGAGAACCCAAAGCCCGAGCCGCACGCGACAGTGGCCACTGTCACCGGTGCCGCGCCGCCTGCATGCGTCCGGCAAGCAGCGGCAACGCTCCGACCCACCAATCATGGCCATACTAACCCAGCTCCGTCGACCAATGTGGAGGTGAAACGTCAAGAGGCAAATAGAACACCCACAGTGACACTTCAGTGGCCATGGGCGCCACACCGACATGATGGGTGCGGTAGCCGGTCAAACACACCGGAGAAAGCTGATGTCTCAGACCACAAGAGACCCGGCGAGGGAGGAGGGCAATGTACAGATACCTGCGTGCTTCGCTTCTCGGTGTTCATGGGCTGCGGCAGCACCCGCCGCTGGCTTTCCCGTCGCACGCAGCGTCGTGTCCTTGTCCTTCCTCCCTCGTGATGGGACGAAGACACTGTCGAAAAAGTTGCCATCACTTTCAACTCCTCTTCTCGCTGACACCAAGTACACCGGGGGTACCAACTGACACCCAGCAAGCCTTGCCGATGATCAACGACTTCAAGTTTATCCCCTCCTCTCTCTCTCTCTCTCTCTCTCTCCCTCCCCGTTGTGTAATCATGAGAGCATAAATGCGATGGTATAAGCTGGCTTGGATGATACGTAGTTTGGGTTGGTATGCCAAGCGAGGGGGGGGGGTGTGGTTCGGGAACAGCGGTAGGGGGCAGGGGACAGTAAAGCACATGGGCTGGGCCGTCCGAGCCTGAACAGGCCGGGCCCACTGCCCTGCAGTGCGCGTGTGGGCGATGTCCACCCCACCGGTCCCCGCCGCGGCCTGACAAAAGGCGGGCGGGTCCGGTGTGGTGGTCGGTCAGCCTCGGCCACTGGGTTCGTCCTATTTCACGATGTACATAGCTCGATCGAGCCCCTCCCCACTGGTCCCCCCCCCCCCCTCCACCCCTTGATTGATTGATGCCGAGGGAGGGAGGGAGGGAGGGAGGGAGGGAGGGAGAGGGGGGGGCACCCGCACTGGTTGTTGTTTGTTCCACTAAAGTTACATCCGAACCATGTGGCCTCATGGCCCTTTGCATTTACTTTGTGCAGCATCACAGAGGATAAAGGAGAAGCGGAAGAACAATTGCACCACATAATCATCATCCTATCTCCATAAATCCAAATAAAATGACAGTTGGGCAATGTCTACTTCTTCTTCTTCTTCCTCCTCCTCTATTTACTATAACATTGTAATAATAGTGGAGAAGAGAGCAAGCTCTCTGAGGAAGGGACACCAGGGTGTACTAGAAAGCATCCCATTGTGGATGGACATTTATTTCATATGTCATGCTACCTCGAGTCTCTGTGAACAGCAGGCAGCTAACCACAACAGTCGCAGCAGGTGGTCGAGACCTGATGACTCGGCTCATTCAATCGTCGTGGTTTCGACTCGTTGAGCTATCATAATTTTTCTCCAGGATGGAACTCAATTACTCGAAATGGATTGGCTCATCGCCCTATCCGAGCCCAAACTTACCTTTTCGTTCAATTCTTTTCAACTTTGACTTCCTCCATTTGTAATCTTTTCTTCTCAACGATACCTTCTTGAAAGAAGTCCAACTTATTATTCACGTCATCTTGAACTAGTGGCGATGGAGTACTAAGCAAGTTCGAGTTGAAAAAAATTCTGTCCTTGAGCCGAGTGAGCCCACGTCAAAGTCAAAGCTACAGTTATCCTCTGAGATATAACCAATAGGAATGGCTGCGATGTGATATTGTTGTACTTATTCGACCATGATGTGGTAATCAAATTAGTATACATACTTCATTACTATTGTGTCAGAAAGAGATAGATGTTTTGTTGATATTTCGGCTTTATATCACAAAAATAATAATACCTCTTTAGGTACTGATAGGGCAAGTAATGAGTCGATCCAACTCATCCAAGGCCATGTCAGATCGATGACCACATTAACAACTGGGAGAATACCATGTCGGCCCGAGCGACTAAGTCAGTAGCGGACTCAGCATCCAAGGTGGAGGCGTCCGGACACTGCACCACCCGACTCCTCCTCCATGCTTCATTAATATCGAATGGTGTGCCACACCCACGTCTCATACCGCTGCACCGACAGGACCGTCGTATGATTCGACCTCGCCCGAGGGACAACAGAGGTAAAGCCGAACGTATGGGCGAGCTCCTATCCCATAGGTATAAAGCCCCCATTTCGGCAACATGTTGAGGGGGGCTCTCTATCTCTCTCTCTCTCTCTCTCTCTCATTTTTTCCTCCTCCCTTCAAGGATCCACCTTCGTTCTCGACTAACTTGCGACGTTTAGAGCTCAAATGGCTCTCTATGACACCTCCAACGCGTTGATGTGTCGTGCCTTTCCCACAACCCTCAAGGGACTGGCTTGGATGTGGTACAGTCGGTTGAAGTCGTCTTCCATCTCATCCTTCGACCACTTCGCCAAGGAATTCGAGCTCAACTTCATGGCAAGCTCGCGCCCGAGACCGACGGCTGCCTCACTACTCGGTCTCACGCAAGGGAGCGATGAGCCACTTGCCCAATTTGTTAGCAGATTCGTGATGGAGGTCCGAAGAATGCCCGACACACATCCTTCTCTGGCAATCGAAGCATTCTTAATGGGGCTCCGACCCTCTTGATTCTTTTGGTCATTGATCGAGCGACCACCATCCACGGTACCATAGATGTTGCAACGAGCGAACCAATATGTAGCCGTCGAAACTCTGATGGTAGGGAAGCGGAAAGATAATAAGAAGTCCCGAGGAGACAAGCCCCAGGGACAACCCTCGGGGACTTCCAGAAGAAGGGATAAGTCGGAGCTACCAGCTCCTAGGCCTCTTCCGATCCCGCTCAACTCAACCCGAACCGAGGTCTTTCTCCAAATCCATGACAAAGGGACTCCTCAGGACCCCGAACCCAATCAGGACAAAGATCAGAGGTCGTGACAAAAGAAGGTACTGTCATTTTCACCAAGACTACAGACATGACACGGAGAAATGCAACGACCTCAAGAACCAGATCAAGGACTTGATCCGCCAAGGACACCTTCATCGGTTCGTCCGAGATCAATGAGCTCTTGAGGAGCGCCCCCGTCGGGAAAGAGATCCATCCCCCTGACCAGATCGATCAATCGAAAAGCAAATAGATGTCATCATCGGCGGGCCGGCATCTGGGGGAGACAACTCCTCAGCCAGAAAAGCTTACGCTCGATCCGTGGTGGAAAAGAGGCCGAGGAACGGCCATGACCCCGAGATCACCTTTGGGGCCGGAAGTGAAGTGTACCCTGACCATGATGATGCACTAGTGATCTCGGCCTAGATCGCTAACGCCCGAGTCAAAAGGATCATGGTTGACACGGGAAGTTCTACTGACATCTTATATTTTGACGCCTTTCAAAAACTCGGTCTGACTAACAAAGATTTACTTTCTGTGATATCACCGCTGACAGGATTCACGGGAGACTCGGTCTCCCCCGTCGGAACAACCACCTTTCTAGTCACCATCGGAGAGGAGCCGAAGTCAACTGATGGTATCATTCATTATGGTTGAACTCCCCTCGGCATATAACGTCATCATCAGTAAGCCCACGCTCAACAAACTCAAAGTAGTGGTCTCAACGTATCACTGAATCATGAAGTTTCCGACTAGGGCTAGAGTTGGAGAAGTCCGAAACGATCCTCGGGAGTCCAGGCAATGCTATCTAACGGTAATGATGCTGCCCAATAAACTTAAAGCCTCGGTCCCTACCCTCGACGTCTGAGACTCATGTAAAATGTCACCAAAGCCCGAGCCAGCGGAGAAAGTAGTCGAAGTCCCCATGAACCCGGGGATCCCAAATAAAACCATCAAGGTTGGCTTGATGCTCCCGGAGGAATAACGGATTCAACTAATAGAATTCCTCGACAAAAATGTCGATATCTTCGCCTGGTCCCGAAGGACATGCCCGACATTAATCCCGAAGTGGCTCAGCACCATCTCAATATAGAGCCTACCACACGACCGATAAAGCAACGACCAAGGAAGTTCGCCCCTGACCGACAAAAAGCCATAGAGAAGGAGGTCGCCCACTTACTGGATGCTGGGCTCATCACCGAAGTAAAGTACGCGACTTGGCTATCCAACATTGTACTAGTCAAAAAAACTAATGGAACCTGGAGGATGTGCATTGACTACACCAACCTCAATCGGGCTTGCCCGAAGGATTGCTACCCCCTCCCGAGGATCGACCTCTTGGTCGACGCAACCTCTGGTTTCGAGCTGCTTTCATTCATGGACGTCTTCTCGGGATACAATCAGATCCAGATGGCACCAGAAGATCAGGAAAGCACGACCTTCATCACGCACCAATGCACTTACTGCTACAAGGCTATGTCGTTCGGGTTAGAGAATGTCGGGGCAACTTATCAAAGGATGGTCAATCGGCTATTTGAGGAACAAATCGGGTGTAATATGGAGATATACATCGATGACATGATAGTAAAAAGTCGGGGAGCAACCACTCACCTACATGACCTAACCGAGACGTTCCGAACGTTGAGGCGATACAAGATAAGACTAAACCCAACCAAATGTGTGTTTGGTGTTGGATCCAGGAAATTCCTTGGGTTCATCATTCACCAGAGGGGGATCGATGTGAACTCTGAAAAGGTAGACGCCATCCTCCAGATGCGATCCCCCCGGACAACCAAGGATGTCCAACGGCTCACCGGAAGACTAGCAGCACTAAGTTGGTTCATTTCCCGAGCCGGAGATAAGAGTTTCCCCTTCTTTAAAGCCTTAAAGCGAGCAAAGGACTTCGAATGGGACCCCCATTGCGAAAAGGCATTCCAGCGACTGAAGGCACACATAGCTCACATTCCGTGCCTCACCTTGACCGTCCCCGGAGAGCCCCTCGGGATTTACTTGGCAACCTCGAAATCGGCGGTCAGCTCGATTTTAGTCAAGCTCAGCAAAGACGGACAGGAACCGGTATACTATTGCAGCCACATCTTAAGTGCACCCGAGGAGCTGTACCCATTGATTGAAAAGCTTGCCTTCGTGTTAATCTTGGCCTCAAGAAAGTTGAGACCTTACTTCTAAGCTCACCCCATTAAGGTAATCACCGACTTACACTTGTGTCAAATACTCTCAAAAGTTGATGTCGTAGGTCGGATGCTAAAATGGTCGGTCGAGCTCGAGGAATTCGACCTCGAATACATTTCGAGGACTACGATAAAAGCTCAGGCTCTAGCTGACTTCATATCGGAGTCAACAAGCCCAGAGAATCCACCATCGACCCCGAGGTGAACCTTGTACATTGACGGTTCCTCCAACTCTGAATGCGGAGGAGCCGGACTCGTCCTTAAAGGCCCTGCTGACCAAGTCTTCGAGCACGCACTCCGACTTAAATTCAAGGCCACTAATAATGAAGCTGAGTATGAAGCATTATTGTTCGGCTTGAAGCTCGCCAATGAGTTGCATGTTGAGGACATCAAAGTCTTCATCGACTCCCAGCTCGTCGCTGGGCAGGTCAACGGAGAATTCGAAGCCCGAGATCAGTCGATGATCCACTATCTAGCCGAAGTACGGTGCTCCATCCAACGATTCAACCACTTCATCATCACGAAAATACCTTGATCAGACAATATGCAAGCTGACACCCTAGCGAGACTAGCCTCTACACGTGGACCGGTGGGGTGCCCAATGTGGATGGCCAAGATTATGAAGCCCAAGACGTCCGTCGAGGTGGTTGCGATCGAAATCGACCACGACTAGGTCGAAGAGATGCTCAAGTTCAAGGACGATGGTATGCTCCCCCAAGACCGCAGTGCTACTCGACACATGAAGAGGGCGAGTCCATGGTATTGTGTTCTCAATGGGCATCTCTACCGTCGAGAATTCGCGCAACCGCTGCTCCGATGCTTACGTCCGACGGAAGCGCAAACCACGTTGGCTGAGGTCCATGAAGGAGTATGTGGCGAACATATTAGCACCCGGACCTTGGCCCACAAGATACTTGGGTAGGGGTATTACTGGCCGACAATGCGTCAAGACACACGGGCTTATGTGCAGTAGTGTGAACAATGTCAGAAGCATGCCAAAATCCAACATCAACCGGCAGTCTCGATATCCACCTTGGACTGCGCCTGGCCATTCGCGCAAAGGGGAATGGACCTACTCGGCCCGTTCCCCCCAGCATCGGGACAACAAAAATTTATCATAGTCGGCGTCGACTATTTTTCCAAATAGGTAGAAGCTGAACCACTTGCGTCCATCACCGAGAAGCAAGTCGAAGGGTTCGTTTGGAAAAACATCATTACCCGATTCGGTGTCCCGAGGGCAATCATCACTGACAATGGAACATAATTTAACAACCCCAATTTCAAGATATTTTGTGAAAGCTATCGGATCCAGCTAAGGTTCAGTTCGGTCGCCCACCCTCAGACGAACGGATTAGCTGAGGTCATAAATCGGGCCATCCTTGACGGACTGAAGAAAAGGGTACAAGGTGCACACGGGACTTGGGTGGATGAACTCCCGAGCATCCTATGAGCATCCCGAACAACTCCTAAACGCCCCACTGGTGAGTCACCATTCAGCCTGACCTTCGGGACCGAGGCAGTCCTCCCACCCGAGGTGGTCTACCCGACCCTCTAGGTCGAGTTCTACAAAGATTCCTCGTCAACCGATCGACTAAGGGAAAATCTTAATTTTCTCGAGGAACGGAGAGCTGCCGCACACCTACGAACCCTCGAGTACAAGAAGGCGGTGGCGAGGCTCTATAATCGCAAAGTACGCCCGCGAAAAATCAAGGTGGGAGACCTAATGCTATGGAAGGCCGAGGTTAGTGACCCAACTCGGTCCGAGGTAAGCTCTCCGCGAATTGGGAATGACCATACCGAGTGGAAACTTCACCCTGGGAAGGCACCTTTACCCTGGTCACCATGGAAGGGAAAAGGCTGCTAAGAACTTGACATATTTCAAATTTACAGAAGTTCTATGTTTAGTGAGACCTGAGAAAAATAAAAGAAGTGCTTTGCATTAATCAAGAAGAAGTACAACCATCGGTCGGGGGTCGACAATAACAAAAAAAGGGGGGTGGGAAAGGAGAAACCCCCGAAGAATAAAAAATAATCAGTAATCTACATTTTCATTCTTCAGGCGATGGAAGAGAGTCGTCGAAGGGCTGCTTGTCAGCCATCGGAACGTCATCATCCTTGGGAAGAGAAACGAAGGGGTCCAACTCGATCTCTACCTCAGGATATCCAGCCTGAAGTCGAGCTAGCGCCAACTGATACCCGTACTCCAGCGACACCTGCCCCATCCGCATTAAGTCCATCTCGAACCCGGGTGACATCTTGTAATCTTCGATCGCCCTCCTCGATAGCTCCTCCCGAAGAGCATCCTTGGATCGAGCCAAATCCAGCAACTCGGTCTCCATTTGGCGCATTTGGGCCCTCGCACCTCAGAGTTGGCCCTCGGAGTCATCCAGTCGCTCCTGCAGGTCGACGAGCTGCCTTTCTAGGCTAGCCGATTCTGCCCGAGCCATCTCCAGATCTGCCTTTACCGATGCTCAGTGGTCGTTCGCCTCGTTGAGTTCAACCTGGAGATGCTCTGCCAGAGATTGGGCCTCGAACGCTCAAACTTCGGTCGTGGCCACGACATCCAGATTCCCACCTTCCTTCTGGTCCTGTAGTTCTTGGCGTAGGAGATTCACCTTACCATCCAAGGAGGTGATCACCCGACCCGCATCATGGACGCGGTCAAACAGGGTCGTCTGATAATGATGGTTCTGTAAAAAAGCAAGTCAGACAATCAGGTAAAAAAATGAAAAAATGATGAATGATAAAGGACCGAGAGGAAACTTACCAACACCATAGCTTTCGTTGCCTCGTCCATCAACACCTCGGACGGTAGAGTATACAGATTCGTGGCCAGCCACGGGATCAACATGCCTCGAATATATGTGGCCGAAGCTTCTCCGTTCTGCCAAACCGGCATCCCATGGGTCAGAGGCCTTAGATCAGGCTCAAGGGGAGCGTCGAAAGCCCTCTCCGAAAGGATGCACATCCAAATGGCATGACAATCCCAGTCGTCCACCCCAATATTGGCACTGCAAAGCTCCCTCACCGACTTCGGCCTCCACCTCGGAGTAGGGGGTTCTTTCGAAACATCAATCAAACTTTTCCCCTTTGCCGCGGCCTTATTAGCCTTGCGGGGGGACTTGCGTCGGTCCTTCTTTCTCTGACCGACTAGGTCTTCCCCTCGTCGTTTGTAGGAAACCTCGGGCACTCCCCTGGCTTCCTCGACAGGGATTTCCTGCACATTGGACGTCGACCCGGATTCAACGTGCGGTGCAGGCGGAGGCAGCGTTGCTGGAGCCGGGACGGAGGGCGTAGCTCTGGGATGCCCCCCTCCGATCCAGGGATTATCGCGCATCATGCTCATGCTCATGCTCACCATCTTTGCAAAGCCAATCATGAGTCGGGAAATCAGACAATGAAACTCGAGTAAAAAGATAAGACATACCGCAAGAATCTGGACTGAGGCCCACCTCGACTAGCCACTCCTCGGTTAAGCTCATAATGGCCCGAGACGTGGACAAGACGCCCTTCAATTACCCGATCAGGTTCGTCTTTTCATCAGAAAGGTTCGGGGGGACGTTGCTAATAGGGTGGGCCGACCACTCGACGCCAAAGTCCTAACCTCGATGCCTACTTACAAACAGGAACTGCACCTTCCAACCCTTATTGTTGGAAGGGGCACCCTCGACCCTGAAGCCTGCCCAAGCGATTAAGTAGTAGCCCCCTTGACCCCTACATATGCGAAAACAGGACAGGAACAAGTCCCGGGTCGGGATGATTCCCGAATCCTTACATTCCCCGAGAAAGGTTATGATATAGCGCCAAGAGTTTGGTGCAATCTGACCGGGCGATACCTACCACCAATTGAGACACTCCTCGATGACGGGGTGAAGAGGAAACCGCAGCACCGCCTCCGAGGCATCAATAGAGATACCGAATCCCTCGAGACCAAGGTGGTTCGACCGTTGCCCCGACCCCAAAGCATGAAGAACATACTCGTTCGGAACACTAAAACGCTTCTGAATCGATCCCAAGGACTCTAGACTAACAGTTGAGTCGAAGTCGTGATGCGACTTCATTGCTTCCAGGGCTTGAAGAGCCTTGATGTCCATCCCGGTCATCACGCCCAAGGACGAACTCCCCGGACCGGATTGATTTCCCAAGGAACCACTAGACCTATACTCTTCCTCCCAGGGAGGGGGAACAGGGGAAGAAAGGGCATGAGAGAAACTAGAGACCGAGAATGAAGGAGAGGACACCATCCCGACCAGATCGAATGAGGGAAGCAGGAAGTGAGGATGGAACGACCGAGATGCGAGGTCCGAAGGCTCTGGAAAGGAAGACGAAGAATGGAAGTGGTCCTTCACCACCATCGCGATGAGGCTTATATGGATCACGTCGTTTCAACTTCCCAAGGAGGCGAAAGGACTCCGCCTAGGGAATACGTGAACCGCTCCCCCAACGATGCACAAACGAGCGCAAGAATAGCCACGTCAGCTCTACCCATTTTTTCATCATCACGCACCCTTATCTCACATCACGTGCATAGACAACGTGTGTTACGAATGGATTGCACCCAAACGCCAGTCCATCAATCCTTTGCCCAAGTTGTGTGTCTCAGCCAATACATCAGTCTTTTGCCCGAGTTGTGTGTCTCGACAAGTCCATCAGTCCTTTGCCCGAGTTGCGTATCTCGATAAGTCTATCAGTCCTTTGCCCGAGTTGTGTATCTTGGCCAGTCTATCAGTCTTTCGCTCGAGTTATGTATCTCAGCTAGTCTATCAGTCCTTTGCCCGAGTTATGTATCTTGGCTAGTCCATCAGTCCTTTGCCCGAGTTGTGTATCTTGACCAGTCCATCAGTCCTTTGCCCGAGTTATATATCTCGGTCAGTCTATCAATCCTTTGCCCGAGTTATGTATCTCGACTAGTCCATCAGTCCTTTGCCCGAGTTGTGTGTCTCGGCCAATACATCGGTTCTTTGCCCAAGTTAAACAGAAAATCGATCGAGCCATGGCAAACCCATAAAGGAGTAAGGATTAGCAATGACTGGCAAGACCCCTCGGGCAAAGTCTTGCCCGATCACATGGCCTCGAGTAAGGATTTGCGCTCGGGATCCTCCCCTCGGTTCACGAAATGCCTCGGCAAGACCCCTCTGGGGGGGGGGGGGGAATGATAAAGCAAGCAATGGGCCGACCCAAGTCATCCAAGCCCATGTGATCGGTGGCCACGTTAACAACTGGGAGGATACCACGTCGGCCCGAGCGACCAAGTCAGCAGCGAACTTAGCATCTGAGGTGGAGGCGTCCGGACACTGCACCACCCGACTCCTCCTCCATGCGCCATTAATATCGAATGGTGTGCCACACCTACACCCCATACCACTGCACCGGTAGAACCGCCGTACGATTCGAGCTCGCCCGAGGAACAACAGAGGTAAAGCCGAACGTACGGGCTAGCTCCTATCCGATAGGTATAAAGCCCCCATTTCGGTAACACGCTTAGGGGGTCTCTCTCTCTCTCCTTTTTTCCTCCCCCCATCAAGGATCCACCTTCATCGGAGGGGCCTCATTGGGCTAACCTCCCCCCATCCCCGAAGAGGCCTGTGTGCAAGACCACCAACCTCGGAGCCGAGAGGGACAAGCTGATAGACAACCCAACCGATGTCTGGGTGCTGACTACCGAGAGGAAACTCCAACCGAGGTCAAAGATCCAAATTCCGACCGATGTTAGCAAGCTTGCATACTCGGCAGAGATCAGGTCGGGCTGACACTTCAGCTTGACCCCTGAAGGTTCAACAATAAGTACTATACTCATATTTAATCCTTTCAAAATAAATATATTTTTAAATAGTTTACTGGCTTAGTATAGGAAAGGACCAATGGAATACATCAACTATCTCACCCTATTCTAGTCCTTTTGTTACAACCAAGTCAAAGCCAAGCCATGTTGGCTCTATAGGACATGTCAATACATCATACGATCAAAAAATATTTTTAATTAAATATTTTTTTTATAACAACTTCAGTTTTTAAAACTGCTAATAATCTAATTCGAAATTTTGTGATGATAAAAAAAAATATAAACTCGAATAATACATCTATCTCATCGGTGAAGGGGGTCAACCATAGGGGCACACGACATACACTGCGGCACCAGCTGGAGAACCCACTCCAGTATTACTAATCATTGGCGAGCCATATCGGATCTAAGGATCCGTTTCTGGCTTCGTGACTCCCATGTCTCGATCTCGACCGTCCGTCCCTTGTAATGACAGCCGAATGAACGATGGATGCGGCCGAGTGACATCGACGAGCGGCTGAGATGTGAGAGGGACGGGAGAACCGGATCCTCCGGAATCGGAGCCGATCCGAACTCATCGGATACCCGCTTACTCGTCGTTTGTCGGATCTGATCCCATGTTGGACTACCCGTTTGGCATGTGGGAAGTCTGATCGCAATCGGACAAAGGATTCGATATTATAATTGGAGGAGATCCATCAAACCTGCTCTTTTCTTTAACGCACAAAAACTCTTATCTACCCACGGTTTACCCTTGCGGGCTCCGCATGTGGAGCCGCATAACATCCAATAACTAAACGTTCAGGTCCACGTGAGCTCAAACACTCGGTGTGTTAAGATTCTGATTCACGGAGTGAAGTGGGGCCCGCGGCGGTCGACGGTCGTGATGGGGACATTTGAAGAAACCAGATCCAACGTGCGATCGGAGGGGATCGCTAGGCTTCGGCTCCCGACTCCAGAGCCGAGGAGGAAAAGATCCCCTTCCCTCCCTCCTCGTCCGTCCTCAAGCTAGGAAGAGTGAGTGAAGAGGGAGGAGAGGAGGCCTTCAGCGAGCACGCTACGGGCCCCCGGAGCCGGAGAGCTCCGACGAGGTATCGGTTGTCATCCCCCTCTCTTTGTCTCTACGCGTCTCGTGACCGTGTCTTTTCGATTTGTCTCGTTGTGGTTTTCTCCGCCGGCTGCTCATGCGCTTACTGATCTCGTGCATTCTCTCCTCGGAGTTACGGGAGATACGGATTTCACGTGATTTTCGTGGACCCGGTACAAGTTCTTGACAGATTTTGGTTGGTGGGTTTGTTTGAGGTGGTAAATTTTCTCGGAATGCTCTTGGGCCCATTCAATTGATTGCTTTCTCCTTGGGGGACGAATGTTTCCTGCGCTCGGATGCGAAAAATCTTGTGCTTTACAGATGCCAATTTCTTGGAATTTTGTCGTTGAATTTGCCTTTTTCATCGGTTTATCGATCGCTTTGATTGCAGGATTTGGATCCATGTCACTAGGACGGTTGGTAGGACACACTTCGGAGAAATCTCCGAGATGCGAGTTATTCTACCAACAAACCCCTCTTTACTTTGATTTTGATGTGTTCGTCCTCTTCTTGTTCTTCGATGGTGATTTGGGTGGTGAAAATTGCCTCTTTTAGCAGATATTATGCAGTAGTTATTACTTATGCGGCTGATGGCATCTTACTTGAAAGTTCTTTTGTCAATTATACAAGAAATTTATACTTGTATTCTTTCATGATTGTCTATGCTGCGTTAATGTACAATCAATGTGAAATGCAACAGGAAATGGTCACAAGAGTTCTCAGACATCAGAAAGAAAAAATAAACAAAATCAAAAGTTACATGTTGCTCATCAACAATCTCTTGTTTTGATGATAGTTACTATGTCCGAGGTTGTTGTGATGTGTGTGGTTCACACATCTTCTAGGCATGTAGCTAATAATGCCCTTCTAAACTAATAACATCAGATAATTTTCCAAAATGTTGCTCTTATTTTGCTTTCTGCTTTTCTTAGTAAAAGGTCTGTGCGATGAGGTTTGTAAGTTGGCGATAACTTTCTAACATGTCTGTTGGAGGACTTCTAGAATAGTTTTGCTGTATGAAAATCCTGGGATGCTGTTAGTTTACTATTTGAAAGCTATTTTGTGGAACAACGAAACTTTTACTTGGAAGTATGTTTTAATGGTCATGCAAATTTGAATTTCTCAAAGATTTTGGTTGGAGTGTTTGCAATTTGCATGTAAAAAGGCGAGTGCAGTAAGGAGACCATGATGCAACTTATTTGTTTTGCAATTTTAAGGCTTCTTCCTTTCTACTTCACAATGCTTTCAACCTGGTTAGCTGATAGTGACAATGATAGTCTCAGGTCTAATCCACGGTATTGTACATTGGTACAAAATAACTACTGTTTTTTTTTGTTAATTGCAGTTGTATCATCTTCACTTTGGTTGACTGCTTTGGAACTAGACTTTAGGAGAGAGAAGGAAAAGGCTTTTGAAGGTATGATTTGAGATGTTGAAATTACTTTGTCAAGATCTACATAATGGATCTATGCCTCAATACTTGTATCTACTCATTCTTGTTTCAAGAAGATAAACAGCTGCATAAATGTGTCATGGTTGTCTCACATAAAACTGTGCAGCCTCATCCTTTATTATTTAAGTGTTATGTAAAGTTTGCAGTAAAACAGCCAACTTCGACCAAATTGGAATGTGCCTTTGCATATACAGATTGCTGCGACGTATTTGCATATGAAGCTTCCTTCTTTCCTTTTATCAACATTACTGCTGCTGTTGTTATCATGCCCAATAATTCAGGTGTCATGTATATAGCGGTGATGGACATGCATGATACTATAGATTCATCAGTTAAATGAGATGAATCAATTATGATTGATTATATTGTTATCAGTTAGTGAACAACCAAGTATCAGTTCGGTAGAATATTAGAGAAGATTGTTTAAGATGGTATGGGCATATGCTTAAGAGACCTCCGGATGCAGTAGTTAGAAGAGGTGAAATGATTAATGTTAGTGGTATGAGGAGAGGTAAAGAAAGACCTAAAAAGACCTTAATAGAAACTATAAATAAAGATTTAAGTACTCTGAATTTAACTAAATATATGACTTTTTACAGATCTCAATGGTGATGAAATATCCATGTAGCTGACCCCAAATAGTTGGGACTTACAGCTTTGTTGTTGTTGTTATGTTGTTATCAGTTATAAAAGCTGCAAAATTTTAGGCAACTGAGAACTTTCTTTCTTAATAGATATCATGAAGAATCTGATATTTTTCTTTCAGTGGTCTTGTAACTATCATGAGGTATCACAGTTAAGCTTATTCCCATGTACTCGTTGTGATTCAGAGAGAGAGAGAGAGAGAGGTTTGACTTTTCTTCTCATGGTAAGTGTCTTATTCTATATTGCTGGCCCATATCTATGTAAATACAAAAAAGAAAGAGAAACTTAAAACATGCCAAAATTGGTTCAGATGATACTTGGCGAAAAAAGTATCTAATTAACTAATGCACTGCCATCAGCAATGATCTACTCGGATGAGATTTTCTTTTAGCTACTAGTGTTTTAAAATTAGGTTTCTGTTACTTGGATGTGTTTCAGCTAAATCTGTTCGTCTCTGCCTGACATTTTTAATCCCTTCGATCAAACTGACCAAAGGGTAGAGGAAAGGCTGTTTAAACTTGAAATATATAAATTGCTATACATGCCTAATGATATTATAGGAATAACTTTTACGTGTTCAGGTTGACAACCAAACCTTTCTCAGAAACACAGCTTTAACTTTATTTGATCTAACTTTCATTTGCTTTTATATTTTTGCCATTTTACTGTAATTTTAATTATAACAGTTTGATTTGACATTATTTTTCTTATCATATAAATATTGGATTCCCTCACTTCAGATGTCTGATGGTACTGGGACTACAAAAGACGATACTCCTAGCAGCAGGAATGATCTGTCTGCAACATCTGCAAATGGTTTAACCTGGAAGGACACTCTAATAAGCCTCCTGCAGCAAGCATCAGTATATGGTGTAGCTGCTGGTTATTGCATATCTGCATCACTACTGTCCATAATCAACAAATGGGCCATCATGAAGTTTCCATACCCTGGTGCATTAACAGCACTACAATACTTTACTAGTGCATTCGGTGTTCTTCTTTGTGGGTGGTTAAAACTTGTGGATCATGACCGTCTGGAGCTAGTTACCATGTGGAGGTTCTTGCCAGCTGCGATCATCTTTTACCTGTCCCTTTTTACAAATAGCGAGCTCCTCCTACATGCCAATGTGGACACTTTTATCGTGTTCCGTTCTGCTGTCCCCATGTTTGTAGCTGTTGGAGAGACTGTATTCCTTAACCAGCCATGGCCTTCCCCAAAGACATGGATTTCTCTAGCAACTATCTTTGGAGGCAGCATTATCTATGTTCTCACAGACTACCAGTTCACAGTCACTGCCTACGCTTGGGCTGTGGCTTATCTTGTGAGCATGTCCATCGACTTTGTGTACATCAAGCATGTCGTCATGACCATAGGGCTCAACACATGGGGCCTGGTGCTATACAACAATTTGGAGGCATTGATGCTCTTTCCCTTGGAGCTATTTATAATGGGAGAACTGAAGAAGATTAAGCACGATATATCTGACGAATCCAACTGGTACTCTTTCAGTGTGGTTTTGCCTGTGGCTCTGTCATGCTTGTTTGGCATGGCGATCTCCTTCTTTGGATTTTCTTGCAGAAGGGCGATCTCAGCGACAGGTTTCACTGTGCTTGGCATCGTAAACAAGCTCCTAACTGTTGTGATTAATTTGGTCATATGGGATAAGCATTCTACCTTGATTGGTACAATAGGTCTGCTTATATGCATGTTTGGAGGTGTCATGTACCAGCAGTCTACTACCAAGCCCAGGAAAGCAGAGACTGAAACCAAGGCTCAAAGCAGAGCTGATGAGGAGCAGCAGCAGTTGCTGGAGATGCAAGCTACTGCAGAAACTGAGTCTACCACACCGCATGTTGTCTCAGTAGATCCCAAATAAGCTTTTCTTCACTGTTCAGTGGAAAATATCCAGAGGGTAATCTGTATTCAGGTATAAAAAGATGGTTTCATGAGGAAGTGCTAGGAGATATATATAATATGTCAATTCAAGCAGCATATTTGTATTTTTGTGATGAGAGCTTCAATAGAAGCTCATCGGATGAAGATTTGTATTTCTATTGAACAACAATGATAGCAACATATTGAAGTTTTATTCGACCCTCTCAAATCTTATGCGGTCACTGTTATCTTTCATTCCCAATTGCAGTCGGATTTTTGTGATGAGAGCTTTTGTTAATTACATATGTGAATCTTGTTCCATATATTTTCCTATATCTTAAATTTGATTAGGAATATATAATATATGATTTGTAAAGTTAAATACCAAATTCATTTATCAAGTATATTTTCCGAAGTTATTCTTAGTCTAATAATATGGTATTAATTCCATACTTCGTTCGGATTAAATCAAAAACATTATTAGTATCAGCTTATAGTATACGTTATTTACAATTATAAAATTTATTTTGCTCCTACTTTAATTTTTTTAACCAAGAATATTGTACAATTTGTTGTTATTATCGTTGTGTATGTACTTAATGCCAACTTTTATTTACATATATTCAATCAATCTCGATAAATTGATTAAAATCATATATTTTAGTAAATATACTTTTTAATTTCATTTTCACAACCTGTGTTCCAAACAAGACATCTCTACTTCCACCTAATGCTATCCCCCGAAAGGGTCCTACTCATATGCTACAGTAGCATATACTAAAAAATCAGCTATTACTGGTTAACATGGAAAGCAGGGGTTTATTTGCAGTTCAAAGACAAATTGTTCTTCAAAATATTTCAACAATATTAGAAAGAGACTTAAGAGGTGGAGACACAGCAATGCACATACTACAAGGAGGTTATCAGTTCTTCAAAATCAAAGATAAGCCAGTCGGCTTTTAGTGCAACTGCTTCTCTCAACTGAACCCCGGCGTAGCATATAAATAAGTCTGCACCACCTGGTTTCCGAGCCTGCAGAATCGATACAACACGAGGGGAAAAAAAAATTTTAGGGGCTTCAAACATTTGGTTTGAGATATAAACGGAGAAAACATTGACTATAAACAATTTCAGACCTTTCCAGATCCTCTAAAAAAAAAATTCCATATCAAGATGCAATCATTCTACTTATGTAGATGACTACGCTTGTAGTCCTATTGACATGCAAACTCTTCACATCTTACTTACCAGTCTAATTTTAGTCCGTAAAAAAGATAACCACACTTGCTTGGTCGTGTTGATCTTTCTTTAATTCATCAAAATATCATTATCATATGTGTATGCCGAACATTTTGCCATCTTGTTAACATATATAATCATATCAAACATAAGGCAAGTGCATAAACTGGGAAAACGACAAAGTCCAGTACCATGTTCATCTAAACATATTACGAAAACAGCGATGTTAAAGATCACTTCTATAGAAGAAAACAATATAGTGGATCACAAAACTGTTCAGATATACATGTTTGATCACAAAAAAAGCAAAAAGCTAAAGATAAGAGATAGATAGCTGAGAGTTCATAACCCATCAACTCAATTTCGTTCTTTGAGGTTAAGTGCCTTCCACAGAGTAGATGTAGTTCTAACCTTGCAACAATCATATACTCAAGATCATATTTGTGTCATTTTATACTTAAGTGTCTCGCAGCAAGACCTAGAAACAATTTGAATTTACTGGCAAGCATAACAAACTATTATCAAAGAATCACAATGCCAATTCCCAGATTATTGATTCGCTGGGGATAAGGATGTCCACTGAAATCATCTTTTCCTGCTAAGCAACCAAACTCTCAGAACCATCCCCCATTTCACCTAAAACATATTTTCATAGTTTAGTTTTAGCTCGACTTATTTCTGCATGTGATTCAAAATTCAAATATTTAAACTGACACAATCTCAAGTTAATTGATGGGACTTGAATCTTTGTATGGCATCATTGTCGGTGTCTTAAATTCAACAGCACCATTGTCATTTTAAAATTGTTTGCTTAGCTCCAAGGTCTTAATGTCATATGAACACTGAGATCTGGAAATTCAAGTTATACTTTGAAAAACATCAGCACTGTATAGAAAACTATCAAGGACCAAATATTTGGGTAAATATGTGGGACTCTGCTACCTCAAGATCTGTTGCACCATCACCAATCATAACCAGTGCCTTGTAATTATGAACCTGCAAATGCATTAAAAGAAAGAATTTCTCAGATTCAGCAACATTTGACAAAGTTATATCATGCTAAAAAATAACTGCTGGACCTTTCTTATCTGTTGTACAGCAGTCGCTTTTCCACCACTTCTAGAAGTAGGCTCTTTGGCATCAAACCCAATGAACTCACCAGAACTCCCAAAAAGTAACTGATTTGCAAAGATGTTTTCAAGAGGGATTCCAAGCTGCAATGCTACAGGCTTCACAAAAAGTGGTTGCAGTATTCAGTAATATGCCCTTACAAATAAAGGAAACTCTGAATTTCACAATTTAATATATACATCATCAACATTCAAACAATATGCAAAATAATTCATCACTGTACACATAATTTATCTTCTTTTAGAAGGGAGTCTCTGGAAAATTGAAACAACACATGTTATCAGGTTCAACTATGACTTCAGTATATCAGTCAGTCTCCACTCTCAAGAAGCATTCTAAAAGTATTAATTTTCTAGGTAAGACCCACAACTACAACATCATATTCTGAGGCTGTAAAACCAGGATCATAAGGGACTACAGGAAATAACCAAAGTATGCCAACAGATATAAGAGACCGTGAATAAACTTGCGGAAAACAAGGAGTGCCAACTATAAATTAGAATGTGCGCTTAGTGCTGAACTTCAAAAAAGAACATTGTGATCAATAAGTCTGCATTAAGAGAGATGAAAGTTGTGCTAAAAGATTTCAATTAGTGCAAGACAGGTCTGAAAGCTCATCAGTCAAATTCCACAATGAGTCAGAGACTTGGTTATAGTTTACTCTGGATCAGGTTAGGGAAACAAAGCTAAATCTGACATTACATGACAACATCCAACCCTTTCACATAGCAAAACAAAATGCTCCAATATAGAACCGATAAACTGGTGCCTTCAGTCCAAAACCTGGCATAGAATCAATTTGGTAACCCAACATCTTGCTCGCCTGACTGAAGTGTATAACTCTCCATATGTAACCATTCCCAAAATGTGGTGACTGTAGTCATATTGTCGCAGAACAACCCTTGAATGGATAAACAGTTGAGTAGCTTACGTTTATCATTTGACGGAACCCTCCAGATATAAGGTACACATCAATGTTATTAGCCATCAGCTTCTTGATCAGCCCAGCAATGCCAGGAGAAATCCTGCACATTCAGTAACATGACTGGAAAAAGATTAAGAAACTATTTCTAATAATATTAGCAAATGCAGGTGACATGAAATGTGTGTTGACTTAAGATAAAGCAGATCCATCGCCATAATGTGACTTTTGCATGTTGTAACTTCCAGTGGCAAAAAAGAGACACATAGACAACTCCAAGTACTTGGGACATTACACCTTCTTGTTGTTGATTTCAATCATTTCCAAGCAACAGAGCGGGATGCAATCAAAACAACAGATAAAGGAGCACAAGATGAAAATGCATATAAAAGGCTCTAAAAAATCAATTTGACGTTGGAATGGAGCAAGCTTATGCAAAAGCAAACTTAGTTTCTGCCAAGTTCAAGAAAAGAGCCAACGCATGCATGACAACAAACTCTACTCAGTTTGCACAACCCAGAATCATTGTTATCTGGCATGGCACAAAATTGTGTTCACTAAAAGTGAAAAGGAATGCGAGGCATTTCTTGTGCCACCATATTATCGTTGACAAAAATATAAAAAAGGTGCTCGATGTAATGCTCATGTATGTCCATGTCTTTCAGGTTTTTGTATATGTTTTGTACAGCAAGTAGCAGACTTGTAGTAAGCTTGACAGCCCTAGTTTGGTTAGCTTTCATGGCCAGTTTCGGCTTGTAAATGAGAATTGTATGATGTGGACACTTGTGGAGACTTCGGTCTGTAATGGACCATTATCCTTTGTGTGCAACCGTTCAGAGTTTGTGAAGTCCATGATTGTAATTTGCATTAGCGATATAAAATGTTTACTAAAGTGGTGGCTTGTGGATCCCGTGAGAAATATTTTTTCTAACCCGTCTTCTCATTTATAGGTCCTAAGGGACCCTAGGAGGTTTCGGGGAGACTAACCTTTGCGGACGAACACACAAGGGTGCCGCATGACTTAGGCAAAACCAACTAAGTTTGCGATAATATGTTAATCCTTACTCTATATGATGGACAATTCTAGAAACGAAATGTTTATACCATGGCCCCATGAAAAATGGCATAAGCTTGTGCATTCTCTTACACAAGTATCCAAGAATCTGAAAACCTAACGAATTAATCTGAGCATGTGATGACTACACATATGAGCATGTATAATTTATCCATCAACTAAACTTTGTGCAAATAAAAAGGCCACAAACAGAAACCATACAAAGATAGAACAACAGGTCAATTAGCTTGATGTTGTTCTCCATTGACAATTTTCGTTGAACATAAATGACACCAAAGAGAAAACAAAAAAAACAAAAAGAAAAAGGAAAGAAGCAGCATTACCTAGGAGGTCTCTTATCCAGAAATTCTTGGACTTGTGAGAGCGAAGGGTTAAACAGAGAAAGTCTAGCAGCTAGAGCTTCCTCAAAAGGTACTGATCCACTCATTGCCCTGAAGTATCAGAAGAAAGGGGGAAATAAAGCAACTTCTATCCTGGTGCACTTGAACACATCATAGATACAAATAGAGAAAGAAGAAAAGAACACAGTAGGAAATTACTTTGTTGTCCATTCCGCAACAGCTTTGCCAGCTCCACAAAAATCAGCAAGCTCATCGATACCCTCATCCAGACAAACGGTGCTATCCACATCAAAACACACAGCACCAGCACTGCGCCAAATATTCAGCACATCTGAAAGGTGTTTGAAAAAATGCTTGTCAGGTAAAAGAGAATTGCAAAAACTGGCACATCCCTAAACATCCAAAAGGTTCTCAGTGGTAGGCACGACCTTCAGTAGGTACAGTGTTACCAAATTGGCCAGCAGAAATGGTCTTCGAAGGCTGCAACGAGGCGGCCACAAGGGAAAGAGATTTTGAAGGTCTCAAAGCAATTGCAGGATGCTTATAGGGTATTTCTAGCGCTCGCGAAGCCATAGGTCGGGGAAGAAGAGACCGGCGGAGATTGTGGGATGAGTAAATCGGATTGGCGCGCGCGCTGACCAACCAAGCCATCGAATTACCTGTGGACGACAAACAATCAGAGTTCTCGGCGAAAGATCATCAAGATGCTGAGGAATGAAGAAGGATTACGGGATAACCCAACCAGATCAATAGGATCTTTGGATCAAACACTTCTGTGGCACAAGAGAAGATCTAGAAATCAACGCATACACCAACGATATAAACAGAAAACAAAATGCCATGAAAAGAAATGGATGGGCAAGGTCACATCACCACCAAAAATTTCACCTACTCGATGGGATCTTTTCTTCGATCCGCTGAGATCTATCGATTTCTAGGTGCGCGAACCAAGCCTCCTCAAAAGTGCGCCTTTGTCGTACACGAGGAAGTGAGATGTGCGCGAGCCAAGCCTCCTCAATAGTGCGCCTTTTTACTACACGAGGAAGTTATCGTTCACGGTTATAACCGATTCATAATAATTAATGGATTAAATAAAATGAAAATATAATTATTACAGATTTAGCTGGAATAGCTCAGTTGGTTAGAGCGTGTGGCTGTTAACCACAAGGTCGGAGGTTCAAGCCCTCCTTCTAGCGGAAAATTTAAATAAATTTTATATTTTTATTAATATATATTATTTAATAATTTTCTATTTATTAACATACTTAATTTAATAACTTTTATATTTCATTAATATATTATATTATTTTTATCGTTTATTTTGAGCCTAAAACTTTATGACTATTATGTCTTAGGTTCTATTTTCAAGTTATTTAAAACAAAAGAAAACTTTAGCTTTACGAATTCCACTTTTGGTTCAAAAACTTTCTTCAATTAAATTTTTCATTATAATCATATTTTTGAAGAAAACATTTTACTTATTTTTTATACCAGTTTTACAAATAAATACTTTTTTATTTAAAATATTATTAGGAACAAATTCATAATTTTTAATATATATATATATCATTTTTATTTTTAATAAAAAAAGGCTATTTTATATATAATGCTCATTGTTATGATAGAAAAATAGCCCAAATCAATAATAGCTCGAATCCAGTAGTTAGCTGAAGTACAATCTCTTAAATACATATCATACTAGGAAGTAAGTCATTATATATGATAAGACAATATGTATGAAGTACACCCAACCCCAATGGATGTCATTCGAGGAAACGTGTCAGAAAATAAAAAGATATTAAATTTAAATTTTGATTTTTAGTATATATTTTTACTATCTCGCACGTTATGAATTCAAAATCAACATTGGTTTAGCTCCTTGTAAGTTGGATATCAAAATTTTGAAGCGTTCAACATAAGATCATATAAAAATTATGTAGATGATAGATTTGACATCAACTTAGGTCAATCTTCATCTCTCTATACTTTACTAACTTGATTTGAAGGGGGTCAAGCACACAAGTTGAGTGGGTCTGACACCAACCTCCTCCACCACCGACCTCCCCTTATGCTTAAGACTGAGAGGTTGGCACCAACCCAATCTTTGCATGAGATGGGTAGGTTGGGCATCGATTTTCTCCTTTGCTCAAGGTTGAGAGGTTTGACATTGACCATGGTGGAGTGGTTGGGTACCTACCACAAAGGAGGGGTCGGGTGTCGAAACCCCTTTTTCGCTCGAGGTGGGTGGGTCAGGCATCGACCTCCTTGCCAACTGAGACGTGTGGGTCAAGCACTAACCTTCTATTCACTCAAAGATGGATAGGTCGAGCATTGACCTCCCCTGTTGCTCAAGGTTGAGAGGTCGACATTGACGACGATGGAAGGGTTAGGTGTTAGGATCAATTGACACTAAGAGAGAGGGGGGGGGGGTGAATTAGTGCAAACTAAAAGTTTCATTTATAAAGCAAATTTTTTTTAGAATAAGTTAGAATAGGAAATCTAAAGCTTTTCATTTTTAATAAAACAAGTGAGTGATTAAAAGTAAGTTGCTGTGGAAGCCGGAAAGATAATCACGTTTGAGGAAAAGAACTTATCGTCTTGCTTTCAAGGAGTTTAGTTAAGTTGGAAGCATCAATTCAACAACATTCAAGCAATGCAAGTATGAAACATTTACAATTTTATAGTGGTTCGGTGCCAACGGCCTACGTCCACTTCCGAGTCCTCCTTCTTGAGGCACATCGGCATTCACTACCAATCTTCTTTGAGTGAAGATCAAACCCTTACACTTGAGCTTACAAGGGAGACTAGATTTACAATTCTAACCTCTCTCCCTTATCCCTTTTCTTTTTCTTATAATTCTCACATAATATTTTCTCAGAATATAATCCCCCATAAGTGTTATTTTGAATGTAAGAAAACTTGGGGTATTTATAGGCCCCAAATTGACTTCAAAATCGGAGCCAAAATCTAACTTACTTGGAAAATCCGGGTGCGGGCGGTTTACCCGCCATCAACAGCCGGCCGCCGCCTAGATTCTGTGGTACAGGCGGTTCACCCGCCACCTCGGTGGTTTACCCGCCGAGCTGCTGCCCGCCACTCGGATTCTATGGTACGGGCGGTCCAACCGCCACTCATCGACGGTTTACCCGCCAAAATTTTCGTAAAAGTGGTTCCCTCCACTTTTCAAATTTTGGCTTGACTTTTACGTTGACCGGCTCTTTGGTCAATTGATTGAGCTCAAGCTGAGCTCAACCAAACCCAATAGTGGATCTGGTTACCTCATTAAGTTTATTTGGATTCCTTTCAAATCCAACTCAATTAGGACTCGGACCCTAACTACGACTCAATGATTATAATACTTAATGATCAATTAAGTGTAATTAAGACTTAGCTCCCTCATACTCCGACAATCTTGCGGCAAGTCCTCTGATCTTCTTCCCGGCGATCTCCCTTCGCGTTCCCAGCGAGCTTCCCGATTCCTTCGACGAATCTCATAGCGAACTTCCGGTGAGATCCCACCGCATCGTCCGAACTCGGCCTGATGCCTAGGCTGTATCTTGACCCATCATCTAGTTGTAGCTTCATTGATCCTGTCATAGTTAGTCCTGCACGATGCTAATTATAACTTAATTAATATAATCATAACTACCAAAACATCCATTACAAGATCATCCCAACTCCCGGCAAGCTTTTCGGCTACCCTCGACAATCTTCCGACGAGTCTCGATCTTCTTATGGCGAACTCCCTTGTGTCATCATGACAAACTCCCGATACCCTCGGTGAGCTTCTGACGCACTCCTGACGAGTTCCCAGATGCATCGACTCAATGCATGAACTTGACCTTGGCCAACCCTGATTGTAATAATCTTTGTGTCATAATTAATCTTGCATCAATAAACTCTAACAATCATGTGAGATAAAAAATTCATTAATTGATTTCATCATCAAAATTCGAGATTCAACATTAGGTACCGACCCCCTCTTCGCTTTAGGCAGGTAGGTTGAATATCTCCCCTTTTGCTCAAGGTTGAAAGGTCAACACAATGGAGTGCTCGAGTGCTTACATCCTTCATAGACCCCTCTTTTCGCTCGAGGCGGTGGGTCAAGTGCCGACCTCCTCTGCCAACTGAGACGGGTGGGTCAGGCGTCAACCTCCTCTTCACCCAAGGCAGGTAGGTCAAGCATTGATCTTTCCCTTTGCTCAAGGCTGAGTGGTCGACACCGACCATAGTGGAGGGATTAGGCACTGACCCCCTAAGGCAGGTAGGTCAGGCGTCAACCTTCCTCTTTGTTCAAGGTTGAAAGGTCAACATCAATCACGATGGAGTGGTGAGGCATCGATCCCCCTTTTCGCCCATGGCGAGTGACTCAAGTGATGCCCTCCTCCTCCAACCAAGATGGGTGGGTCGGATGTCGATCCCCTCTTCGCTCGAGGTGGGTAGGTCGAGCGTTGACGTCCCCCCTTACACAAGGTTGAGAGATTAACACCAACCATAGTAGAGGGGTCAGATGTTGAACCTTCTTTCCACTTGACGTGAGTGGGTCGAGTGTTGAGCACCTTTGTCAATTAAGGTGTTGGGGTTAGATGTCATCCCCCTTCCACCCTAGGCAGGTAGGTCAAGCGCCAATTGTCTCACTGCTCAAGGCGAAGAGGATGAATTCATAGTCTCTTTTTGGGTGTACCTAAGATATATTGGTTGGGAACCCTTACTCTCCCTTAAAAAAAGTGATTAAAGAGTATAAGATCGACGTGTCTGATAGGCCTGATATCGTGCTTCAAGACCCTCGTCAAAGAGCCCCCCAAGTGCGCCTTTGAGGGAGGACAAATAATAGGAAGAATATTATTAACCAATTATTATTTGACATGTATCCTCCATGTAACATCCAAGCTAGAAAGAGAGAAAAATTATCTTTTAGTGGTTTGCCCATGTGGACATCGATCCAAAAGTTATGGATTGTCTTCGTCCTTATTGCCTACCTAAAAAAAAAGGTAAAATCAAGATTATTAAAGACTATCAAAAGTTATCATCCGAAGAATATTTCATAAAATATATTATTTTTAGTGCTAGATATAAGAGCTTACTTTTAACTTAGTCAATAGATCTTTTTTTTTTTACCATTAACGGTTGCACTCATCTATCTCGAGTTAATAACTTGAATATCGAGAGTCCAACTCAAAAATCCTCATATAGCCTCGATCTTCATTCAGGTGACACCTTGAATGATCTCCTCAGAAGCTTATCATTTTCACATCGGAGATATCTCAGATAATCCTATGCACATGGGTGTGAACCATGTCAGACTCAATGACATCTTAGTGTAATATTACTCTTCAAGTTGTCTCACTTGTGATAAAATATCCAAATTTCTATAACATCATCGATCAGCTGGTGGTAATGCTTGTTCATAAATAACGTTCTATATAACCTCTGAAGGGTGTATCAATCGGGGCTGGTGGTAAAGCTTGTTCATAAATGTATCACTTTGTTTCACCCTCTTTGTTGCACTGCTCTTCTCTTACTGGATGAGTCCCTCTATTACAATGTTAATATGAGTCAATCTTGATGATATAAATCAACACAGGAAAGGAATGGCAACTAAACATGGTGTCCATTAACATCAACACTAACAGCACACTAAACTAAAAGGGGAGATCACCCATAGCTTCTTTCAATCAATAGAACACTGCCTCCCTAAATCTAACAAGTGGAAGAAAGAAAGCAATGGCTCATGAAGAAGAAGGCATCATTAAACCTACTACCCAAAAGGAACCAAAGACTTACTTTGTTGCCACTACACAAACAGTCCCCAGTGGGGTAATGCCCCTCTGCATGAATCCACCACCAAGTCACATGCTGCTTGCAGTCTCTCACCCACTCATCAGAACACTCACCACAATAGAAGGCACTGATTCCCAGTAGCAAATACTTCCAAGTCAAATCTTCAACAACACCAAGGAAGACAAGAGAATAGTGAGGAAGAGAGATGCTTTCCCTTGGATTGGAATCAAGCACCCATCACTGCCATCAAAGGTATTTGTTCCTGCGGGGCCTAGTCCTCCCAGGACTCCTCCGGTCCCTGTGGTTCCAGTAGTGGTGGTCGAGCTTGGAGTGGTGCTTGTGCTTGTTGAAGACACTGCAGCACTGGTGCAGAGAGACACAATGATGAACAACAGGCTTTAGATGCAAAAAAAATCAACAGACCTACATATCCATGCATCTGAGGACACAGCAAAGAAAAAGAAAGGATGAGTAGAAACTGATACAAGCGCATCATAATCCTCATAACAGCAATAAGTTTTGCAAAATGAATAGACCCAATAAGATGGAAGAGAAGGCCACTTGGCAGATCAAGGTAAGAAGAGTAATATAGAAAAGGTAACAAAACTTGTCGCTGCAACATTTGGATGAAGGAAGTAAGTAAACCATGTTTGGAATCAAAGAGGCCAGAGAACACAAAGCACTGCTCTCGAACTTTTTCACTCACTGATGAAGTGAAAGGTTGCTTTGAAAGTTGAGGCCTTCTTATACTCGAAAGAAAAGAAAAGGTGAACTACTCTGGCTTGCTTAAGATTGAACAAAGAATAGATGGATCACCCAAGGCCATGATGCCTTCTTCAAGGAAAGTACAGTTTTTTTTATTCTTGATCAAAGAAAATGTTACCTGGCACTCGCAGGATAGGTGCAAGCATTTCCTCCTGTAAAAGACCAAAGAAAACATGAGCTGAATCTCCTACTGACCTGTCCATGACCAAGAACATAAGTAGGAGTGATTGATTACCTGGGTCAGTTGAGGTGAGCATCGCAGTGCCAGCAAAGTTACAGGCGTCTTGTGTCTGCCCCTTCCCCTGGTAGTAGCTATTGGCAGCATAGGAACAATGGGCAAGCACGGTGTTGGGGTTGTAGCACGCCCCATTTTGTAGAATGGGAGTGCAGTCAGCCCCAGCTCCACATGCGTAGTCCAGTGTCTTTTGCAGAGCTGTGGTGCTCATATCAGATCTACAGACACACCAAGCGGCATCTTCCGACAAAAAGATGGACCAGGAAAAGAAAAGAGAAGAAAAAGAAAACATCAGATCATTCTTCGATACTTTTGGATGGTATAATGAGCAGAAAAGATTTAAAATCTTAACACAGCAAACAGAATAAAACCAAGCGTTCATTCTCTGTAGTTTTCGGTCATTAGCAAAACATCACTTTCTTTGCATTCAAATATCAATATAATGAAATCTAAGATATCAGAAAATACAAGTAAGGTGCGCATGTAGGACATATGTGAACCAAATCAGTGAGTTTGGAGAAGAACCGGCAGCGAGTCATGGCCATTGGAGATGCGAACTCTCACCTTGTACTTCCCATAAATCCTGTAAAGGAAGGAAGAGGAAGCTGGCATGGAGCTTACCCGAAACACCAGACACGGCCAGAATTAACAGCAGGAATATGGAAACAGCCATAGTTTGAGACTTGTTTGTAGACTGAGGTGGGAGGAGAAGCAATGAGCAGAGGAAGAGAGATGGACTTCCCTCTGGGCAATTATTCTACACCGGAGGTAACTATTCGCACGCGTGAAGCTCGCGAGCATATCTTACGTGACGAGGTGGCAGCCAAAGAGTCACAAAGAATAACTAGCGGGTCCCGCTTTTCGGACACGTTCGTTGCCAATCACAAAGAAGGTAGTATGAAAGTACAGAGTGATGGGAAGGCGAGACAGCCGGCGTCTTTTCCTGCTGCGTTTATTTCTTCTAAAAGCGGTCATCCTCATTATTGTTGTACGGATCACTGACCGTCGGATCCCACGGTGTATCAACGAACGGCCTAGATGCTGCGACAACGGTATTCCAACGAAAAGGGTACATACACTTGGACAGGATCCGCACTCGAGATCGTTCCTCACACGAGCCTCCGATGCGTTCGCTCATGCTTTTGTTCTGTGGGGAATGTGAACCGGATCTTCTGCAACCCATGTGGCATGGCGCCCACGGGCAATGTCCTCTTCTCCAATGACGTGTTGCAGCAAAAAGCCTGGTGTGGTACGGGTTGGGCATCGGCATTTGGAATTAGGCGATGGTCCAAATGTGAATGATGAGCTCTCTCTTTTTTTGCTGTGCAATTATTTGGGTGATGGTTACATCCTTTCGACTCTGTAGATTCCTTATTTTTATTTTCTTTTTTTCTTTGGGAGAATTTTGCCTGTTACTTCGATTCCTTAAATGAAGTTAAAAAGTATTAGTAATATTTTGGAGTTTACATGGGAAAAAAAATCTGATGAAAAGCTTAACTCATGATCACACCAATTTGGATCTCAAGGTTATAAAGAAACCTTCTTGTGAAATTTTTATATTTTATATTTTTTTTAGATATTTTTCAAAGTTTTTAAATTTTTTATTTGATTTTTTTTACTTTTAATATCTTAAATGTTTCTTGTTGTCGTCATCTTCTTATTTAGTTAAATATTATGGTGAACCTCCTTCCCCTCCTCCATGAGGTTTCATTATTTTTTTATTATTTTTTTGTGCCACTGCTTTGATCCTATGTTTCTATCTTATTGTGACTATTTTTATCATGTTAATTTAATAATATCATCATCATGACAAAAGAAGGAGGATTAAATGATAAAAGTAAAAAAAAAAATTAGGAGGAAAAAATATAAAAAGATAATTTTTATTAGAGATATAGCTTTTATTTTTTTTCACATGATATTAATTCTTACAGCGTGGAATCGAAAAGGACATTAGTGTTTTAATGAGGCACTTGTTTCTCTAGTTGGATAATTTTACCCTTATATATATATATATATACTTTGATGCTCATGTAGGAGTGGATGGGATAAACAAGCATGATATAATTAATCTCATCTTATATTTTATATATTCTTATACACTGTGTTTTAACTCAAATAAATTAACCCGGTCAATGATAATAGATATTACTTTTTGTTTAAATATCATTATCCAGGACGACTCTCGAAGATGAAGAAGAGTTGATTTCACCAAAGATGGGAGTCGGTCATCTCGCGGTACGTGAAATGGCAGGATTTTGGTGAGTACTCCAAAGAAACGAGGCACTTTTCTACAGAAAAAATCGCCATCACCACAGTCCTATCGGAGAAGACAAGTAGGGCCGGCGACCGGGAATGACAGCAACGGCGGCAGCCAAGTCTTCATGCTATGAACTGAGTCGCACCAATTGGACCCCATTCCACCCTGTGACTTGCTCAATTCATTTCTGTGACCCTCCACAAAAGTTATCATACTTCTTGTACTGTTCTCTTCAACACACCTTAAAACTATCACAGATAAGAGAACTTTGATGTAGCGTGTTGTGTGATAAATGGCAAACTTTTTAATGGTGATAGAGAAAGTAGTTACCATCGTCAGCTCATCTTGTCACTTTAAAACGATCAACTCGTCAAAAAATTTGAATTACACTTATTGGCAAGCGCTCGGCCCAAGCCGACCACGACATCACCTCTCAGATTAAGTCAAAAGGATAATGAGTCCCTGGCTTAGTTCATCGTATGTTTTATGAGTGAAATCCGAGAGATACTCAACGCACATCCCTCCTTGGTAATACAAGCTTTCATAATAGGGTTGTGACCATCCAAGTTCTTCTAGTCATTGGTCGAACACCCATCCTTGATAGTACCCAAGATGCTTAGCGGGTGAACTAGTATGTCACCGTCGAGACAATGATGGCCAAAATTGTGAGGACTAGAAACAACCCCACACCAAACAATCCCGAGGATAGCCCTCGGGATCACCCAAGCTGCTCCCCCCAAGCCACCTCTAATCCCACTCAATTCAACCCGATTTTCCTCCAAATCCGGGAGAAGGGGCTCCTTAGGGTGCCCAACCCGATGAAGACTCGACAGGAGGAGCGTGAACTGACATGGTATTGTCAGTTTCACCGTGACTATGATCATGATATTGAGGAGTGCCATGACCTCAAAAACTAAATTGAAGATCTCATCCACTAAGGGCATCTCGGTCGATACGTCAAGAAGCTACGTGAGCCCTTGCCTCACCCAAAAGGCTCGGTCAAAAAGCAAATCGATGTCATAGTTGGCGGCCCAGGCTCGAGGGTACATAGTTCCTCAACGCAAAAAACTTATGCCCGAACAACGACAGAAAAGCGACCCAGGCGTGAGGCTGATCCCAAGATCAACTTTTGATTGGGGGAGGAAGAGTATCTCGACCACGATGAAGCTTTGGTGATCTCGGCATGGATCACAAATGTCATAGTGAAAAGGATCATGGTGGACATCGAAAGCTCGGCCTGCAGACAATGACCTCGTCCCCATGACATCTACTCTGACAGGGTTCACGGGAGATTCCATGTCCCCTCTCGGCATCATGACCCTCCCACTGACCATTTGGGAGGAGTCGATGTTGAAAACTTTGGTGGTCCCATTCATGGTGATTGGACTACCTTCCACATATAATGCGATTCTCGACCACCCGATCCTCAATAAACTAAGAGCGGTCATCTCAACATACCAACGCACAATAAAGTTTCTGACCTGAGCAGGAGTAGAAGAAGCAAGGAGTGACCCACGTGAGTCCAGATAGTGTTACCTGACCGCGACCGCCCTACCCAAGAAGATCACGCCAGAGACACCAATGACCAACCCCCGAGAGCCCAATAGAGCATCACCATGACCTAAACCCACATAGCAGATCGTGGAGGTCCCCCTTGGTAAGGGACATACAGACAAAGTTGTGAGGGTCGACTCGGCAGTCCATGAAGGTGAACAAATCCAACTCATCGAGTTCCTCAACCAGAACGAGAACGTCTTCGCCTAGACCCCGAGAGACATGTCGAGGATCCACCCGAAGTGGCGCAAAATCATCTCAACATGTCACCCGAGGCGCGCCCGATAAAACAAAAGCCTCAAAAATCCTCACCCAACCGACGAAAGGCGATTGACGATGAAATAGGTCGGTTGACAGAGGTATGCTTTTTCACCAAGGTTAAATATCTATCTTGGCTATCGAATGTAGTACTCATCAAAAAAGTCAATGGAAGCTAGAGAACGTGTGTTGACTATACTGATCTCAATTGAGCCTATCAGAAAGACTATTATCCCCTCTCGAGAATCGATCAACTGGTAGATGTCATCTCAGGATACAAGTTACTCTAATTCATGAACACGTTTTCAAGCTATAACCAAATTCAAATGGCTCCCAAAGATCGAGAAAGCATCACCTTCATCCATCACTGAGGGACATATTGCTACAAAGTAATGCCTTTCGGGCTAAAGAACATTAGGGCCACTTATCAGAGGATAGTTAACCTTATATTCAAGATCCAGATCGGGAGGAACATGGAAGTCTACGTGGATGATATGATCGTCAAGAGCAAGTTCGGGGTTACTTCGGGTAAGTTCGTCGGCTTCATCATATATTAGCAAGGAATCAATGTGAATCCGGAGAAGGTTCGAGCAATAATCGAGATGCAATCACCGTAAATAGTTAAAGAAGTCAAACGACTCACGGGAAGACTAGTCGCACTAAGTTGGTTCATCTCTTGGGCATGAGATAAAAGTCTTCCTTTCTTCTAGGTCATAAAGCGCGCCAAGAACTTTAATTGGACTCCCGAATGCGAAGAGGCTTTCTAGAAGCTCAAGTCTCACCTCACCCATCTGCCGCCTCAGCTCGCCTTGGTCACCCTAGGCGAACCTCTCGAGTTGTACCTCACGACATCCGAACACGCCACTAGCTTAGTTCTCGTCAAACCAAGCGAAGAGAGGCAATGACCTGTCTACTACTCCAATCATATCCTAAGTGGTCCCAAGGAACGCTAGCCCCCGATCGAGAGGTTGGCGTTGGCCTTGGTCCAGGCAACAAAAAATTTATGACTATATTTCTAGGCCCACACCATAAAGGTGGTGATCGACTAACCACTTGTCAAATCCTCTTCAAGTTCAACATTGCAGGTCGAATGCTCACATGGTCAATCGAACTCGGGGAATTTGACCTTCAATACACCCCGAGGATGGCAATCAAGGCACAAGCTATCACCGATTTTCTCTTAACTTACTTCCCCTGGGAAAGACGCCCCTTAGCAAGAGGTGACCTGGACACTACATGTCAACAGATCGAGCAATTTTGAGAGGGGGAGGTGTCGGACTCGTCCTAAGAGGCCCCATCGACTAGTTATACAATCACACTCTTCATCTTGAATTCAAGGCTGTTGAATCTTGGATTTTGATGATGAAATCAATTGATGAGTGTTTGATCTAATAAGATTGTTAGAGTTGATTGATGCAGGATTAACTATGACAGAAAGATTATTACAAGTAAAGGTTTGGCCAAAGTCAAGTCTATGCATAGGGCCGGGGTTCGGACAATGCAGTTGGGAACTCGCCAGGAGTCGGGAGCTCACCGAGGGTATCGAGAGTTTGCCAGGATGGCACAAGAGAGTTCGCTAGAAAAAGATCAAAACTCATTGGAAGATTATTGGGGGTAGCCGAAAGGCTTGTCGGGAGTTTGGAAGGTCTTGAAATGGATTTTTGGCCATGTTAATTTTAATTAATTAAGTTGTAGTTAGCATCATACAGGTTTAACCACAACGGTGAAAATGAGTTACAGATCAGACATGGACCCAAGATCAAGCGGTGGGAGCTCGTCGGGAATTCACAAGAAGTTCGCTTAAGGGATTGGGAAGCTCACTAGGAACACGCCAGGAGATCACTAGAGGAAGACTATGAGATTCGCCACTTAGAATGTCGGAGGTTGCCGGATTGCGAGAGTAAGGTCATAAGCTTAGTGGTCATGTCATGATTGTAATATTTAAGTCGTAGGTTAAGATTGAGTCATAAATGTGATTTGGAATGAATCCAAATCAACTCAAAGAGGCAACCGGGTCTAGTAAAAGGGTTTGATTGAGCTCAGGTTGAGCTTAATTGGTTGACCAAAGAGTTGGTCAACATCAAGTTCAAGTCAGAATTCGAAAAGTAGAGGGAACCACTTTTTCGAAGATTTCGATGGGTAAACTGCTAGTGAGCGGCTGGTGTACCACCACTACCCAGGATTTCGAGCGGTTGTCAGCGGCTGAACTGCGCAGGCTGGGCGACTGAATCACTCGTACCCAAGAATCTAGGCACTTTCGATGGTTGACCCGCTCAGGTCGACGGGTGAACCACCCCGTACCCAGATTTTTCGGGTGAGTTTGATTTTTTTGCTCTAAATTCTAAAGTCATTTAGGGCCTATAAATACCCCAAGTTTCTTGCATTTCAAAATAATAATTTTGGAGATTATATTATGAGAAAATATTATGTGTAAATTATAAAAAAAAGAAAAGGGAGTGATCAAAGAGTTATAATCTTATCGCCGTTGTAAGCAAAGTGTAAGGGTTTGGTCTTCACCCAAAAAAGATCGGTAGTGAATGCCGATGTGCCTCAAGAAGGAGGATTCGGGAGTGGACATAGGCCCGTTGGTGCCGAATCACTATAAAACTTATGAGTTCTTCTTTTGCTTTCCTTACTAATTTTGTATTGACGCTTCCGATTTAATTTACTCTTTGAAAGTAAGGTTTTCACGTCAATCATTTCACTTACGATGTTGCTTATCTTTGGAATTTCCTTGTTCTTTCTTAATTAATTTGTGAGCAAGAAACTTAGTAATATTCTTTTAATCACTCACTTGATTTACTTAAACGAAAAACTTTGGATATTCCTATTTTGCTTAAAGTGAAAAGTTTTTATTTAAAATGTGAATTTACACTTGCACCAATTCACCCCCACCCCCTCTTAGTGTCAATTGATCCTAACAATTAGTATTAGAGCCACGTTTTTCTCATTTGGTTTAACATCCAAGAGAAATAACTGTTTTCGGTATTAACGAGAGTCAATGCATCATAAGTATTTCTATGTTTAATGGGATGAACTACACATCTTAGAAAATACGACTACGTATCTTTTTTATTTTGATAGATCTTGATTTGTGGTGTATTGTTGAAATTTTTTTTCAGAAGTCATCTGATTTAACAAATGATTGGATGATTATGAAAAACAAATATTTTTGTTGAATGCAAATGCTATGAATACCTTATATTGTGCACTTGATAAAAATGAATTTGATCGGGTTTCTTGTTTTGATTCGGCTTTCGATATATGGCATATATTAGAGATGATATATAAAAGTATAACTAAATTAAATGAATCATTAAATGAAAATATTTCTAAAAATAAATTTGAAGAACACCTTCCAAAAAATAAAGAAATTGAACTGAGAACATATGACTCATCGAGTGAAATCTCAAGTGACGAGGACTTTGAACCTTTGACAAATAAACTGGATAAATTAATGAACATGAACCTTAAAAATTATCTAAAGATGGATAAAACCTCTTACTATGAATGCAAGAAGCCAAGGAGCTCCAAAGATGAAATGCACAACCAAGAAGGGGAGAACCTCGCTCTTATGACCATTGATGATGAGGTCAGTGATTCATTAAGCTTTTTTTTTAAAATTATTAGACATATTCCATAATTTGTTTGATGAGTTTAGAAAACTTAACAAATCTTTTAAGTTACTTAAAAATGAACATGATTTGTCAGTTAGTAAAATTGATGAAATGCATGAGTTATTAGCATCACATAATTCTAGTCCTAAATGTGAAATGCTAGACAACATTAACAAAAAAAATATCATGCTTAAGTCAACATTAGAAAAATTTGAAATTGGGATCATAAGGGAATAACAAAAGCCAACCAAAGAACTACCTTAAATTTGCCACCAAAAAGAAAATATAATTTTTATGATAGATTAGGACATAAAACCAATAAATGTCTATTTAAAAATTATAGTCCTTACAAGTTAGTTTGGGTTCCTAAAGGAATAACAAACTACCAAGAACCATTAGATAAGAAAGATAAATTTCTTCATATAGGTCCTAATGTAAAATGGGTACCTAAATCTTTCTTATAAAATTATCTCCTAACAAAGCTAGGAGCACTAAACAATGTTTTAGATGCTCAAGACACATGACTTAGATCTAATAATCTTTCAAGCTTACTAGCCTAAGTAAATAACCAGAAAAGTTATTGAAAATAAAATTATTGATAATGAATCTTATGGATTTTTCATTAATTATGCATAGATAGAACATGCTAGAATTAGAACAATGAAAGTTTAGCTATCTTTAAAAAAAAATATGAACATAAAAGGGAGATTTTGATGATGATTAATGTATTGATTTGTGTGCTTGTATTTATGCATATTGTCTTCAAATTAAATGACCAAATATTGAATCTTAACTTAAAAAAGTCATATACAAAGTTATTTATCTTTAAAAGAAAAACTTCTTGATAATATGGTAGAATCTTCCAACATATAAAAATCATTGGATTTAAAATAAATCGAAGCTTTTGTTTGAAAATATTTTATTACAATGATCTTAATAAAATTTTATTTTAGACTTTAAATGACTTTGCATTCCTGAAATAAATTTCAAAAGAAGGACAATTATTCTTGGAAATATGTTTATCCTATTAATCCTTCAACAAGAGATAAAATAATATTATTATTGTTGAATCTCTTAAACTATAAAAATGGATTAGAGAACTATAGCTATTAAAAAAACAAAGGATGCCTTCATAGAACTTTTTGAAAAGTGATTTTTGATGATGATTTTGTATAAGTTTTCAAATGATTTTATTTTAAAAATAGATTGATGAATCTATCTAACGTTATTGATATTTTGATGATTTTATCATGATCTTGACAAGTTAAAAAATTATAATTAAAAATCTTTATATAAATTAGTTCAAAGAAAGTCATATAAATGAATCATAATTTGTCTCTTCGGATCTAAAATCTTCTTACGAACCATATTCTTAAAAACTTAAAGTTTCATATATATAAATCAAGATCTTTACTTTTTCTTCCTTAAAATTAATTTATGATCTTGATATTTATAATTTGATATCTTTATGAATGAAGATTCTTCTTTGATATCTTAAGATTCTATTTTATCATCTAAGAGGGGTTTATTAAATTAAATCATATCTTTAATATTCATGAAGGTCCCCATCGGGGACATGTCACTCGAGGTTGAACTAAGGACTTCCACCTCGGGACTACTAGGGGGATGTCGGGGCTTCCGCCTTGACAACGCCCGAGGGGTTCTCCACAACCTGAGGAGGTGAGCTCGAGGAAGTGGAAGTGGAAGTGAAAGACAAAGAGGTGGAAGAACTTAAAGAGGACATCCCGACCTGATCGGGAGGAGATTGAGGGGCTGAAAGCAAAAGAGATTGGGATTTATAGGGAAGCCTCTACCAACTGGGTGACGTTTTGGCTTCCCTAAAAAAACGGGGGGGGGGGTTGATTTATAGGGAAGCTTCTGCCAACCGGAGTGGTATGGCAGAGTGGTAATCCCGCTGAAGATCTATTGCTCGCCAATGAGGCAGAATGGTATGACAGGCAGGATGAACCCCTCGGGTATGTGACAAATCTACCATCTAAGCGACGCAAAGCGCCCAAGGCACCTCTCGGTCAACAACCAATCCTTCAGTTCATGGCCTGAGTTCAATATCTCCGCCATTCTCTTAGTTTAATGACGAGTTCAGCATCTTGGCTAGTCCTTCAACTCATTGCCCGAGTTTAGTATATCGACCAATCTCTAAGTTCAATGCCTGAGTCCAATATCTCAGCCAGTTCTTTGCCTAAGTTCAGTAACTCAGTCAGTCTTTCAGTTTGTTGCCCGAGTTCAACATCTCGGCTAGTTTTTCAATTCATTGTTGGAGTTCAATATCTCGGCCAGTCTTTCAGTTCGTTGCTCAGGTTCGGCATCTCGGCCAGTCTTTCAATTCATTACTCGAGTTCAACATCTCGGCTAGTCTTTCAATTCGTTGCCCGAATTCGACATCTCGGCCAATTCGTCAATTCTTTGTCCAAGTCCAGTATCTCGGATAGTCATCAATTCTTTGTTCGAATTTAGTATCTCGGCCAGTCTCTCAGTTCAAATATCGAGTTTAGCATCTTGGCTAGTCCGTTAGTTCTTTGCCCGAGTCTAGTATCTCAGATAGTTTGTAAGTCCTTTGCCTGAGTTCAATACATAGGCCAGTCTTTTAGTTTAATGCTCGAGTTCAGTTTCTTGGCCGATCCTCCAATCCTCCTCCCAAGTATGACATCTCGGCCAATCATCAGGTTCTCCACCCAAGTGCCTCGGTTGATCTGTCCAACCTGATGTCATGATACAAGGTTGTGACTAGCCACGTTCAATGCATACTCAAGACACGCCCTACCCCATCACACCAGACCCAACGAGCCCAAGATGACATGTTGGAAACTAAGCGGGAGCATCACATGCATAGCGGAAGAATAAAATAAAAATGGTTCTCACGTATATTAAATCATCGTGCAAAGATTAGTTCACGAAAAATCCTCTAAACCAAAAACCATGATATATGAGAGATTGATTATCTAGATAGATTGTGTATCCCTAAATATCTAGATCCAGATGAAGAGGATGAAGGAGGTCAAACGTCTTCCTCTCTAGTGGTATCCATACGATGGATCATTGTAGTGATGCTCCTCTAGTCACAATCCAAAAGCTCGTAACTCTTGAGTAGAGGAGAGAGGATAATAGGAGGGGGCGGCCAAAGGTGCAACCTATCACATAAGAGTCGTCCCTGCCTCCTATTTATATAGAGCCACCAAAACCCTAATGCATCCTACCTTAGTGAGTATTGGATCTCCATCCAATTACCCACTAACCTTGGATTATTGGATCTATATCCAAGAATCTCCTTTGACCTCTAATTGGGTCTCATGTAAAGGGTGCATCAATACAAGATCTCATCTGATGAGAACAAGGGCTAATTAGATAACTCATATTCAATCTTCTATTCATTATAACATCCGCCATATGTGTGTGACCCTTTAGGCCCAATATTGCTGGCCATGAGTCACTTGTTAGGATCAATTAGCACTAAGAGGGGGGAGGGGGGTGAATTAGTGCAAGTGTAAAATCACGATTGAAGGAAAACTTTTCATTTAATCAAAACCAGAATCAGAAGCATTTTTTGGACTTGAAAGCGAATAATAGCAAACGATTTAAAAACCTTGCTTTCGTAAAGTAAAGAGTGAACAATAAAAGATTCTTTTGATAAAAATCGATTTAAAGCCAATTTAAAAGAAATAGAGAGATTGAAGCTCAGTTTTAACTATAAGCAAATGAGAGTAATCGAGAGTGAAAAGCAAAGCAAATAAAGACACTCAATTATAGTGGTTCGGCCTCAACCGGTCTATGTATACTCCCGAGTTCTCTTCTTCGAGGTCCACCGGTGTCCATTACCGATCTTCTTTGGGTGAAGACCAAACTCTTACAGGCTTTTAACTTACAAGGGAGACTCTATCAAGAATACAACACTTTATTCACTCCCTTCCCCTTTTATTTTTCTTGTACACTTTTAATACCTAATTTTTCACACAATTTATAGCCCAATTATTGTGCAAAAACATGTGCTAAATGCGAGAAAAACTTGGGGTATTTATAGACCTTATTTGGCTTCAGAAAAATAAAACCAAAATTCAAACACACCCGAGAAAGTCGGGTACGGTCGATACAACCGCTGATGCCAGTGGTGCCGCCGTCGAAAGCCACCCTGAAAATAGGGTACGGGTGGTCCAACCGCCGGCAACCACCCAAAAAATTGGGTAGTGGTACAACAGTCGCTTACTGGTGGTTTAGTCTTTTGGAATCCCGGAAAAGTGATTAGCTTCACTTTTTTAATTCCGACTTAAACCTTATATTGACTGATTCTCAGGTCAACTAATTGAGCTCAACCTAAGCTCAATCAACTCTCCATTGTAGACTCGATTAGCCTCACTTGAGTTAATTTGGATCGCTTTCAAATCTAACTCAAATAGGACTCAAGTCTAACTACGACTCACTGATTACAACCATAATGACCATCAAGCTAAATAATGACCTAACTCCCGCCAATCCGGTAGCCTCCGACATTCTTCCGACAAGTCTTATGGTCTTCCTCCGGCGATCTCCCGGTGTGTTCCCAGCGAGCTTCTCGATTCCTTCGGCGAACTCCTAGTGAACTCCCGGCAAGCTCTCACTGCATCGTCCGAACCTTGGCCCGATGCCCAAGCTTGATCTTGGTCCATCATCTGGTTATAACTTCTTTTCTCCATCGTAGTTAAACCTTAACGATGCTAACTATGCCTTAATTAATTATAATCAACATGGCCAACAAATCCACTTCAAGACCTTCCTAACTCTCGGCAAGCATTTCGGCTACCCCGATAATCTTCCGACGAGTCTTGGTCTTCTTCCAACGAACTCCTTTGCGCCATCTTGGCAAACTCCCGATACCCTTGGTGAGCTCTCGATGCACTCCAGGCGAGTTTCCAACTGCATCGTCCTCACTCCGGTCCGATGCCTAGACTTGACTTTGGCTAAACCTTTAATTGTAATATTCTCTCTGTCGTAGTTAATCCTACATCAATCAACTCTAACAACCTTGTCAGATCAATAACACATCAATTAATTTCATCATCAAAATCTGAGATTCAACAATCTCTCCCTTTTTTATGATGACAATCAATTGATGACGGGAGTTAAACCTTACTCCCCCTATATCCATGTCATAATTCAAATGAGAAAAACATGAATTCAAGAGAACCAACCACTCTTGAATTCAAGTATCATAACATCTATTTATCAAATTTTGAAATGATATATCATGAATTTTAAAATCATCAAATCATACATGATACATGACATTTATCTCAACCAATCATGAATCATCAAATTTTCAAAGTACATAACATGAATTATGCATCAATCATACATTAAGTTTAAGTTCTCTTTCTTAAATTATTAATTATTTTTCCCCCTAGGTTTATCAACAAAAATAAGAGAAATATCCTTTTTTTACTTTTTTACATGTGTCATCAATATGTCATTTCTCCCCCTTTGTCATCAACAAAAAGGTGAAATATTAGAAAAAATGATTTCAACTCACATATGTCAATAATTTTCTCATGAAAAATTATCTTCCCCTTTGTCATATATATATATATATCATTTTTCATATTTGTATCACCAATATACTATTTCTCCCTTTTTATCATCAACAAAAAGAGTTTAAATAATGAGCAAATAATTTCATGATATATAAACTCATCATGTGTCAAAAAATTTATATTTTTAGAAAATATATATTGATTGAATATTTAATACTTCATTGCTCCCCCTTAGTAAAACATAATTTTCTCATGAAAATTTGTCTTCCCTTTTTTGTAAATAAGAAACTAATAGAAACAATAAGGGGGGTTAAAAACATCATCACAAAAATAGAGCTTATATCAAGCATCATAAAAGTTCATGTCATATATTCTTCTTTTGTAAATAATCATTAAGATTCATTAAATAAGAAGAATTTTTTTAAAATATCTCATCACAAAAATTTGAATGTCATTCTTATGTTAATTTTAACGAGAATTATTTCAAAAGTAAGCTAAAAAATTTAGGAAATCTAATAAGAATTAAGAGCCACTCATGCATTTAAATCATGTGATCTTCAAACACAAATAGAGAATCATGTTTTTTGTAGATCATCTTCATGTATATTTTCTTCCATTTTTTTAAATAAGAAAGTACAATAAGGAAGAGAAGTGAAAAATATCATATCATAAAAATACTCAATTTTATAGACGTAAATATCGAAATCCAAAAACAATCAAGAGCTACCCATGCAATTTAATTCATCTTTTGTAAATTTCAAGCAGTGTAGCAAATCATACATTTTGCATGCAAATTTTGATAAGAAGTGCAATTTACAAAGTTCAAAAAATCCAAAGAAAAAATATGATAGTAAACCAAGCTCAACTTTTAAATTATGCATTTCGTATGTATTTAGAAAATTTAAAATTCTAAATTTTTTTTAAGCAAATTGTTTCTCATTCAATGTTATTATATTTAATTTGCTTCCAATCATTGATAATTTTATCTCTCACTTTTTGTCATTGTCAAAAAAGAAATATAATGATTTAATTTTTCTTTTGTATCCATGTTTTAAATATAACCTAAGTACAAAAGAATTATGTCATGAAAAATTAAATCATATGTATCAAAAGATATGATTTTTTAAATAAATCTCTTCTTATATGAGATTCAAAGCTTTAGAAATCTTAGGAGATCAAAGAAGAGTCTTCATTCATAAAAGTATCAAGATTATAAATAAATTACAAAGAAGAAAAGATAGAAGATTTTGATTTATATATATGAACCTTCAAGTTGTCAAAAATATGATTCATAGGAAGATTTACAAATCATAGTTCCAAAGAGACAAATTATGATTTATAATCCTATTTGAATAAACTTGATTTGTATAAGGATTTTAAGTTGTAATTTTTCAAGTTGTCAATATCATGATAATAACTTATTGAAGTTCAAATCATCAAAATTGATATTTAAAAAATATCATGAATAGATTCATCAATCTCTTATTGAAATTTTAATATGATGGAGATTAAGAAATTTCAAAAGAAATCATCACCTATATTACAATAAGATATTTTCAAACACGATCTTTGGTTTATCTTATCCAATGATGTTTATTTGTTAAATATGTCTAACTCTTTAGACTTTAGTAAAAAGAGTTGTTATACATGTATATTTCAAATATATATATTTTTGAAAGCACTAAAAGGAGAAATATGAAAAATTTTATTGTAGTTTTCAATTCAAGAACTATCATCTAATCATAACCCATTTTAACATACAACTATCATTGTAACATTTAAATCATTTCACAAACTTAGTCAATAATAATATAATATTTGATCATCAAATTATTTTTGTAGTTTAGGAGATTTATCAATAATGGTATCATTTTATCTTGTTGAAGGATTTATAGGATAAAAATATTTTTAATAATAATTATCCTCCTTTTGAGTTGTTTTCAACTTATGAAATTTATTTCAAGAATGCAATGTCATTTAAAGTCAAAAATAAAGTTTCATCAAGATCATTGCAATAAAACATTTTCAAACAAAAATTTCAATTTATTTTAATTTTATAATTTTTAAACTTAGTGAAATGAGTTACCATGCTCATTTTATTCTCATTAAATATATTTTAAATTTTTAAAAAATACTAGACAATGAAGCATGATTTTTCTTTCCATTTTTATTTTTTAAAATTGATTTCATATATGTTTTTTAAGTTCAAATTAAGCATTTAGTCATTTAATCTTAAGACAACGTACACCAATATAAGTCAACGAAAACATACAAGTCATTACAATAATTATCATCAATATCTTCCTTTAATTTATATAATTTTTTATTAAAAAATAGCTAAACTTTCTTTATTTTAATTTAGCATACTACGCAAAAGTCATGCACCATTGAGAGCGAGCAAGATTAATGAATCATCCGAATATTTATTAATAATTTTATTTTTAATAATTTTTCTTATCATTACTTCGGCTAGTGAGCTTGAAAGAGTGTTAGATCTCAAGTTATATGCCTTGAGCATCTACCTACAAAATATTATCAATTGCTCCTAGCCTTATTATAAGATAAATTTATAGTATGTGGGGTTTTAGTTTAGGTACCTATTTGAGTTTTGGTCCTTCATGTAATGTTCTTCCCATTTTCTCTATTGGTTTGAGGTTGTTTATGGTTCCTTTAGGAACCCAAATTAACTTGTGAGGACTATAATTTCTAAATAGACATTTGTAGGTTTTATGTTCTAATTTTTTATAAAAATTATATTTAACTTTTGATGGTAAATTAAAGTGGATCCTTTAACAAAGGTAGTTGGCTTTTGTTGGGTATTGCCCATAAAGCTTATTCATTTTCTCCTATTAATATGACCCTTATTAGCAAGGATCATATTAAGGGATTTATTCTCTATTTTAAAGTTTTCTAATATTTGTTTAAGCATTATATTTTCTTTTTTAACACTATCTAGTATTTCACATTCAAAACAAGGATCGTAAGATACTAATGAATCATGCATTTCATCAAGTCTACTAATTAACAAATCATGTTCACTTTTAAGCAACTTATAAGATTTACTAATTTTTCTAAGTTCATCAAACAATTCATGAAATATATTTAATAATTTGGTAAAAGAAATACTTAAAGAATCATTAATCTCATTGTCGATAGTTATAAGTGCGAGATTCTCCACTTCTTGATTATGCTCTTCATCTTTGGAGTGCCTCGACTTCTTGCGTTCATAGCAAGAGATTTTGTTCATCTTAAGATCATTTTTATGATTCATGTTTATTAATTTATCAAATTCATTTATCAAAGGTTCAAAGTCAACATCACTTATCAAAGATTTCACTCGATGAGTCATATGTTCTCTTTAGTTCAAATTCTTTCATGTTCTTTGTAAGGTATTCTTCAAGTTCATTTTTGTAAGACATTTCATTCATTGATTCATTTATTTTAATTATGCTTTTATGTGTGATTTTTAATATATGCCAAATATCAAAAGTCGAATCACAAGAAGAAACACGATCAAATTCATTTTTGTCAAGAGCATAATATAAGACATTCATAGCCTTTGTATTTTAAAAAATATTTATTTTTCATAATCATTCCAAACATTTATTAGATTGGATGACTTATGAAAATCTTTTTCAATAATACACCATAAAACAAAATCTATCAAAATAAAAAAGATACTCATTCAGATTTTCCAAGACGTGTAATCTATCCCATTGAACATTAGAGGACGTGAAATGAAATGTCCCTCATTTATGCTAAATAAAGTCATTTACTTAAGTGGGTGTTAATCTAATGAGTAATTACCTTGCTCTGATGCCAATTGTTATAATCAATTAACAATAAGGGAGGGGGTGGGGGTGAACTAGTGCAAGTATAAAATCATGATTTAGAGAAAACTTTTCATTTAAGCAAAATCGGAATCAGAAGCGTTTCTTGGCCTTGAAAGCGAATAAGCAAATGATTTAAAAATATTACTTTTGTAAAGTAAAGAATAAACAACGGAAGCTTCTTTTGATATTTTGATAAAATCGATTTAAAGCCAATTTGAAAGAAGTAAAGAGATTGAAACTCGATTTTAACTATAAGTAAATGAGAGTAATAAAGAGTGAAAAGCAAAGCCAATAAAGACACTCATAGTTATAGTGGTTCGGCCTCAACCGACCTATGTCCACTTCTGAGTCCTCTTCTCCGAGGTTCACCGGTATCTACTACCGATCTTATTTAGGTGAAGACTAAACCCTTACAAGCTTTTAACTTACAAGGGAGACTCTTTATAAGAATACAACACTTAGCTCACTCCCTTCCCCTTTTCTTTTTCTTGCACACTTTTAACACTCAATTTTTCACACAATTTCTAGCGTAATTGTTGTGCAAAAACTTGTGCTAAATGTAAGAAAACTTGGGGTATTTATATACCTCATTTGGCTTCAGAAGAATGGAGCCAAAATTCAAACACACCAAAAAAAAATCGGGTACGAGCGGTTGAACCATCGGTGCCACCGAAAGCTATCCTAAAAATAGGGTATGGGCGATCCAACTGTCGGTAGTCGCCCAAAAACTTGGGCGGTGGCAGTACAACCGTCGCTTACCGACAGTTCAACCACCGGGAATCCCGAAAAAGTGATTCCCTTCACTTTTTCAATCCCGACTTAAATCTTATGTTGACCAATTCTCAGGTCAACTAACTGAGCTCAACCTGAGCTCAATCCACTCTCCATTGTGGACCCAATTAGCTCCACTTGAGTTAATTTGGATCTGTTCCAAATCTAACTCAAATAAAACTCAAGTCTAAGTATGACTCACTGATTACAACAACCATAAGGACCCACCAATCCGGCAGCCTTCGATATTCTTGCGATATGTCTTACGGTCTTCCTTCGGTGATCTTCCGACGTGTTCCCAGTGAGCTTCCCGATTCCTTCAGTAAACTCCTAGCGAACTCCCGGCGAGCTCCCACTGCATCGTATGAACCTTGGCTTGATGCCTAAGCTTGATCTTGGTCCATCATCTGGTTGTAACTCCTTGTCTCCATCGTAGTTAAACCTTAACGATGCTAACTACGCCTTAATTAATTACAATCAGCATAGCCAATAAATCCACTTTAAGACATTTCTAACTCACGGTAAGCATTTCGACCACCCCCGATAATCTTCTTACGAGCCTCGGTCTTCTTTCGACGAACTCTCTTACACAATCCTGGCAAACTCCTGATACCCTTGGCGAGCTCTTGACGCACTCCAAGCGAGTTCCCAACCGCATCGTCCTCACTCTGGTCCGATGCCTGGACTTGACTTAGGCGAAACCTTTGATTGTAATATTCTCTTTGTCATAGTTAATCCTGCATCAATCAACTCTGATAACCTTGTTAGATCAATAACCTATTAATTGATTTCATCATCAAAATCTGAGATTCAATATCACTCTCATCAGAACTCTTTCTGACATAGTGAATTATTTATCTTCATAAAATTCACTCGACTCATTGACTATAGACGTATAAGGACACCATAGTCCCTAGACGGTACAGGAGGATTGAATCCATCAGACTTGTATGTCCATAATTATCATGTATCTATAGTCCCTAATTCATCTAATATCCCAAAGATCGTATATCGGGCATAGTACTATCAAACACATATGAAAATTCATCCGAGTCTCGCTATAATTGGATTCTCCTAGAGAACTCATTTTCTCTCAATCCGAACGACCATAGCCAAGGATTTGTTCGAGTAAGAATACACGGGATATTCCTCTCAGAGTGGATGATCCTCCATTGACACTCAATTACCTTCGTAAGGTTGGCTATAAATCCAGATAACGAGTTATACCATACTTAAAACTTTTCAAACATGTAAGTTTGGTCTCAAAGAAAGGAATACTCAAATAAGTCATCCCTAGTGTTCTCAAGTCTAAGGACCAGACATACAACTCTGATTACGAAATCGCTATATGACGTTAGGTATCATTAACCGTACAACATTCTATAAACGGATCAACTAGTAAACTCATTCTCCAATGAGCACCTATATTGTACCCTCAGTATCTACACACTAGTGACTATAAGACCAGCCGTCTCCATCATATGCACCGGTCTGTTCGATTATCTCAATATCCCTCTCAAGTAACCTATGACCGAGATTATTTGGGATATATGTTTAAAGGCGAATCAATATCATTATCGTGATCTCATCACGATTCAATTCCCATCGTATAAAACCAAGGACATCACAATATATATATGCAACAGATAATATAATGTGAGGCTATGCCAATAATAATCATAAACAAAAAGATTATATAACGTGTCACATGTGATTGGCTTCTAGGGCACCTATAACCAGCACGACCTAGTGGCCCAACGAGATGATCCAGAGGCGTGTGTCACAAGCAGCAACGGACGAAGCCCTGCTCGGAGTCCATCTCCAAGAACCTCTAGGAAGTGCTTCCTCTGGGGGAGAGAGAATGATGAGTAAATAATGGGCCTACCCAATCACCAAATCCACATAACCCTCCATAGCCATGTTAGCTCCCTGAGCCATGTCGGCTCTCGAGCCATACTAGCTACCCGAGATCCCGGGAGATGGCACCGACCACCTAATGTTGTACTTGCTGCCCGAGATCCCGGAAGATAGTGCCGACCACTTGATGTTATACCTATCGCCCGGGATCCCGGAAGATGACGTCAACCACCTGATGTTTTACCCGTCGCTTGAGGTTCGAGGAGCGATGCTATTCAATACCAACGCTCGGTGTGGCGTTGCTTCGGATGCCCCGAGCCTCGCGCTGCGTACGACTAGTCATATATCCTCAAGTATAAAAGTCGACCTTGGGTACAATCTAGGGGGTCGACTCTTATGAAACCTAAAACTCTCTTGAACCAGTTCCACTCACTTGGCCATTAAAGGGGCTATGTCGAGCACACACCACCTCGATTGAGGCCATCGTGTAAGGCCCATCAGTGGATCCAAGAGCAGAGCGCCTCGAGACACACGCTCGAAACAACCGATACCGGACTCGACCGAGCATCACCCATCCCCCGGCTGACGCTGACATTCTTACATACACGGGCAAAATAAGCCGTGTTGACTCATCGACTATGACGTGAAGTTCCACAACAGCTACATATAAGAAACTCAAGTTTAACTACGCCACGTTCTCAATTTTGATTGTTAATGTATTATTATTATTATTATCGAGGCGATTTATCCATCAATAAATTTTCATAATCAAATTTTCATTTACAAATTTAAGTTTACACATTTATCTCATTCTCATTAAAGTAGAGAACAACCGCAGTAAGAGTGGAAGTGGCAAGTCCGACAAGCAGCTACTAATGGACAAGCAAGCAACGTTACCTCATCTTCTGTGACTCCGCTCTCAATGCCTATGCTCTAGTTAGAATCCACCTATCCTTTCTTAAAGTAAGATGCCCTTTTTGCTTTGATTCTTCTATTACTGGATTGAGATACGAAAACATATTTATTATCAATAGAAAGTATATTATCAATATAGGTAAATAAACTAAGTACTAGGTAAATATTTGTGGTGGAAGAGACAAGTACAAATATGAGTTCGGAAGCAAGGAAAGGGAGGCTAACACTAACAAGTAGGAATTAAAGACAGGAAGAGAGGGCTCTAACTCATACAAGAAAGACTTGAAATATGTAGTGGTAGTTTGGGAGCTAATAAGTAAGGCGTGGTCTGTCACTGCTGGGTGTAGTTCGTAGAATAAAGACCCATATAAGTTTCCATAATCAAATTTCTCTTTTCACTTATTTTCTATAAAAAATTAAAAAGTAAAAAAATAAAATGATGACACATGTAACATGAATCACAAATCGATTCGAACAGGCGCTTTGGTTTTGTCGGGTCCGATCAAGGCCAATTTGACACAATCCAATCCGAGCCACAAAAACGAGAAACCGACCCACTCGTTTAGATCCGCCCCACTACGCCGATAACGTTGAATTCGGATCCTTGGTCTACAAGTATCGACCCGTTTACATTTGGTTCGGGTTTCGATATTTCAGGTCCACTTCGGGAGCTGTATATTAATCTCGTCTCTCGCACTCCGTCGGTCCGACCGTTCCCCCCTCCCCCCCCCCCCCCCCCAAAAGCGCCCCCGTCTCTCTCGCGATCTCTACTCTTCCTTAAAGCCCATCTCTCGTCTCGCTTCCAGTAATTGTAGGGTTTCTATTCCCATCGAAGAAGAGAACCGAAAGTTTCGATTCGAGGGGCAATCGACATAGGTTTCAAGAAGTGAGGATAAGCGATGTTGATTCCCTTGCCGCGGTTGACAAGCTCTTTCAGAGGCCCCTACGACGTCGACGAGGCGTACCTCCGCCGTAAGAAGATCCTAGAAAGCCTAAAATCGAGAAGGTGGTTTAAAATTTTCTCTCGCCTTCTTCCACACCCTTTTATTGCTGAGTTACTTAGTGTCCGTATCTGATTGGTTTCAATTGGGGTTGGTTCCGACGCTGAGTCATGTGCACTTTCTTTTTTCCGTTTTTGTTAGGACTAACGATGAGCCGGAACTAGCAAGAAAGCTGATTCCTCGCTGGAATGAAGGTAAAAGAATGTTATCATTCAGCAGTCGATTGTTGTTTTCGTCAATCGCCCTACCTGATAAAAGCTATCTTCTTAGGTGAATTGGTTCCAAATGTTAACTCTCAACGTAGATGATATGAGAATGTCTAAGCAGGAGTAGGTAAATACGAATCAGGCTTGCTAAAATTATGCTCTCGAGTACAAGTTTGTAGAGTGTGTAATGGCTTGCTCACCCAATTGTCCTCCCACATTTGATATAGGATAATCAGGGTGCCCTAAAGTTTGATGTCCTTGTCAAGGCCCAAACACAACCCTTGTTCAAACTTATGATGGTACATATGAGGCCCAACTTAGTGGTGACTCCATTCTGTGGTTTGCCTCTTGCCCCATCCATAGATATGGCCCCTCCATGTTCCAGTATTCGGTTCGCTTTGCTACCATTTGTTATGAACTGATCCGATGGATACTAACTGAAGGCTTGAACTACTGGTCCTAAATGTTTTAGTCCAAGTTGATGGTAGTAGACCCATCTAGCCATATAAACCACTTTAATTCTCTATTCGTATTGACTAACTAAAACAGCGAATCACAGTTGACTTATTTAGAAATAAATATTTGTGGGATGGTTGCAGTACTTTTGGAGGAACTTGCAGGAATCTTGGTTCTTTCAAGGTGGCAGGGACAAGTAATCAGTATTTTCTTCAAGAATGACACCTAAAGGAAACGATGGAGGCTCACACAAGCAGTGGAGCGTGTGTTTTAATTTGACACATAGTGAAGTACCTCATTAGGGATTGACATGCCATGAATCTTGATGGAAGAGAAGGCTAGCTTCGGAAACCTGGACATAGGTGGTTCATGGCTGTATTCATGCCATAAGGTGTCAAAGAGCTGCATTGAGTGAACTCTTCTGTTAGTTTTCTTTCTTGACTTTTGAACCCCAAATACATTGATGGTGATAAGATGAAGGAGTTTTAGGATCATGTTAAGCTATTTTTGCCCGGTATACATTGGGTGGCACATATGCTACAATGACTGGGCCAGAGGGTTGAGACCCTGCAGGGTGAGCTAATCACAAAAACTCACCCTCAGTTCCAGATTTACAAAGATATGCTAAAGTCTAGGGAGAAAAATTATTATTTTGGTGTCACCCTCTTTTACTTCTTTTTACTATTTTGTTTAAGGATGACAACAGAACTTCCCCCTGTTGTCTAAGGATTAACAAGAAAAAAAGGATAAAACATCTTGGAAGTGATTTTCGTAGAATGAATGTGTGTTAATAAGATGTAAGGAACTAGAATGTCATGCAGCATGTTGGAATTCGAAAACGGAGTCAACATTGAATTCAGATATGGTTCTAACTTCTAACACAGACCAAAGTGGTTCATGGTTATTTTGTAGTAGTCAGCCATTTAGTTGGTTTCTTTATTTGGGAGTTAGGTGATTAACTCCCAAATAAAATGTCTAAATCCCAGTCGAGAGAATATCAGACACAGTAAAAGTTAGCTGTAGGCATAAAGCATGCCACTTTTTCTGCTGTGAGAACATTCTAATAAGGTATCTCTTCTCTCTTTGTGGTCTTCCATGTCTAACAGCTTAATAGATAGAACATCTAATCTAGCATTCTTATACCATGACTTGCATTTAAGTGTTAATTCAGTTAAATTGTTTAGCTTACATTGCAGAGCAATATGTAGTACACAAAATTTTTTCCTACTTTTTACTGCTGTTACTTGAATCTTGATTTATTATTCTTGATTATTTTTTAAAGGGCAGCTGAATATGAAATTCACGTATTTTAGAACTTCTAGTGATAGTTTCATACATTATTATCAACTGAATTGCAAAATAGTTCTTTTGTATTTTAAAGTAGTAAATAATGACGACAGTTAATATTTTTTAAAACATAATATCTAGGCCTTTATTTGGGCAAAAGAAAAATGGAGAAAGGAAGTTAATCAGTTGACATGTACTGTGTTCATATGCAGGTTTTTGTCTATTTAGGAATTTCTACCATGCTCTTAGCCATTTTGTTTCTTTTATCAGACAACTTGCATGATTATTATGATGGCATTTTCCTATTGCTTTAACTTTCCTTTTGCAACATTTGGCATGAAAGACAATTCAAAATGGCTATTCATTTCATTCTGTTCCAGTCAACAAGGAAATAGTATTTTAGCTTCAATAAACTCTGATTTATGATTCATAAGATCTTGGGTCAGTGTCATTTTTAGGTTCAGAAAATGTATAAAGATGAAACAGTGAAATTTTGATGATCTAATTGAGTGGATGTCTTAGATGATTTTAGTTATATAGCTGTCTTACTTGTGAATTGAATCATCGATGCTCTTTTTTTTTCTATCAAACGCCTTTTCTTTCTGCATGCAGCTTCAGATGCATTGCGCCAAACATACAGACAATATGTTGGTTCTGTCATTGAGTTGATAAATGGTGAGGTGACCTCAGAGGAATTTCGGGAAGTGGCAAAATCTGCTTATGATCTTTTTGGTGGCCCTAACATTGATAGTAGCATCACTAAGAGCATCCAAGAGAAAAAGTAACCGCCAACTAGTTCTAATTTATTTTAGTGCTTGTTTCATTATTTTTATTATGCTTTTAATATGTATGTTTTCAAGGGGTTTGGACCATGGCTTATAATCTTGCATATCGACAGATTGACACATGGTATGTTGGTATCCAGTTCCTTGAAGGGGAGGAGGATGAGAGGTACTCGGGCCAGTAATGGCTAGTGGGCACCGCCAGAGAGAGAGATTTTAACCTTAAATAAAAAAGAATAAAATCTCAACTAGACTAGACTGTTAGATTGGTAAATATCGTCCAATTTAGATATTAAAGATGCTAGGAGCTAAAAGGTGCCTAGGTTTCATAACGCAGGAGGTGTTAGGTGCTCACTAATATAAATTTATAGAAAAGATTAAGAACAAAAAATTAACATTAACACAATTTGATAAACTGCTATTAACAAGAATTTACATTACTATTGATAAGAGTGTGCGAAGGAATAGAGGCTGACGATCGCACTGTCTTGAGAGAGAGAGAGAGAGAGAGAGAGAAGAGAGAGGGGTGCTGCATCACTTTGAGAGAGAGAAGAGAGGGGTTTTTGCATTGTCGGAGAGAGAAGGCAAGGGGGAGACAAATAAGAGAAAGGGAGGTGCTATTACGGGAGAGGGGAGTTATTGCTGTGGTGAAGGGGGGGCCCTCTTGTGCATGTACACTGGTTGCAGTGATTTTAAAAGCGCTAGGTGCTAAAAAGCGCAAAGGTCCGAAAACGCTCGAGGTGCTCGCTCGAGTGAAGCGAAGCGCTAAAATATAAAAAATAGATAATAAACTAATTAATAAAATTTAATAAATAAAAAAATACTATTAACAATATACTGTTAAGTATTAACATACTATAAACCAAGGTTTCACTTACCGGTTCGTACCCTCGGCGATGTCGCCTCGATTTGTCTCCCCGCACGGAGAGACGCTCCGTCTCCTCGCGCGGGAGAAAAAGCGGCCATGGCCGCGGGCGGCGACCGTGCGCAGGCGACCCGCGGGCAGGCGAGGACGGCGCGAGGGCGAGGTATTCTTTCTTCCCCTCTTCTTTTTTTTTTCTTTTCCTCTTCTTCTTCCCTTTTTCTTCCTCAGTCGACCGTCGACGATCGATTTCTCTCTCAATCGATCGCCGATGGCCGAAATCGACCGCTGACGGTCCATTTTTGACTGAACCGCCCGGTAGCCGACGGTCCTCGTATCGGTAACCTGGCGGACCAGTATGTACTGCCCGTATCGGGCGATACAGGTTGAAATTGCAAACCTTGCTATAAACATACTGTTAACAGTAAAACAGTATACTGTTAACAGTATGCTATTAACACTTAACAATATGCTGTTAACAGCTTGAATCGATGTCAGAAGTGTGAAAGTAAAGATCGAGGCAGAGGCAGCGACAACGCAGCAATAGCGGAGAGAGGTGGCGTCGAGCGACAATGACAGTAGTAGCGGAGAGAGGTAGCGTCAAGCGACAGCGGCAGTAGCAATGGCATCGAGTGATAGCGGCAGCGACAGTGGAGAGAGGCAGCGGGAGTGGCAGTTGGAGCTGGTCGTGAGTAGATTAGGGTTGGGGAAGACTCGCGCGGTGCGTTAGTTGGTTCAGAAGACTCGCTCGAGGAACTGATATTGGTGCGTTAGTTGGTTCGACTGAACCAACTAACACAAAATACGACCGAACCAGATCTAAAATCCTGGTTCAGTCGCCTGGTTTAACTCGACGCTTGCCGGAAGTGCCTGGCGCCTGGGCTTGGGCGAGTGCCTAGGCGGCTCCTCTTTGAAGCGTGCGACCTGGAGTAGAAACGAGGCGCTCGGGCCTCGCCTCGCCTCGCCCGAGCCCTTAGGCGAGTGCCCGAGCACTTTTTAAAATCGTTGACTAGTCGTCGATCATTGATTGTTGATCTCCTTGCATGCGACAGGGAGGAGGAGACACATGGCTGATGTTACTGAAATTTTATATCCTTGATCCTTATGTGACATTTGTGGAGTTAAGGTTTGATGCATTGGAGGGATGGTCTGTAGGTGATATTCAGAGAGGCTTTTATCTTATTCACTCGTTTTATTGATTCTTCTTTTGATTCTATTTTGATATTTTATTCTACACAAGAAATAAGGAAACCTTCAAATAAGAAACTTTAAAACATGAACAGAAACCAAATTTAATATGAATAAAAGGGATAAAATGAGTGATGATTAAAACTGGTTTTTGGTCTTAACAAGGCGGGAGAAGAAGTGTTTAAATGCTGCAATCTGATATTACTTTTGGCTTATGTGGTAGTCAAATTAGAAGAAATAGAAAAATGCAACATATATTGCTCTTAATACATTTAATGTCTATACCCAAATTCGTTAGTCGAGGGCTTCTGTAAATTTATAATAGGTCTCAAAAGCAAGTTATGAGTGTTGTATTTCCCTATGATAACTATCAAATAATATCTGAAACTACTTGCTCTTCAGAATCGAGTTGCAACGACTTGTTGGTTATAATATTCAAGATACGGTCCTACTGAAAGTGGCTTCTCTAGCTCAGAGGATTTATGCTCTTCAGAATACTTCTAGTGAAGCTGTAATTGGCCAAGATTTAGGGGCAGATGAACATGGAGACAATCATGGCGAGTTTGGCGCAAACCTTATTTTCCATGCTCCATCTCGCTTTATTGTGGATGTGCCATTGGAAAATGGTGCATCCTTGACTGGTGATTTTCAATTTACGACAGCTTCATTTGATGCCAATCGTAATGGTCACATGGCGTGTATTGATCATAATTCAACTGCTGACCTAAAAACTATCAATTTAAGATGGCTAAAGGATGCATGTGATCTCATTGTAAAGAATGGTGCATCACAGCTATCCGGTGACGAACTTGCTATGGCCTTATGCCGGGTGCTTCTATCTGATAAAGCTGGTGATGAGGTATTTGCCATACATACTACATAAGTCATTTAACTTAATTCGTTCTCATTTGAATTAACAAATTTTTTGTTCTGTTAAAATTATTGAATTCTAACAATGTGGGAAGTTTCTTGGTTTAAGATAGCTGGTGATCTGCTGGATCTTGTCGGCGATGGTGCTTTTGAAACAGTACAAGATCTATTGTCGGTATGCAAATGTGATCCGATCTTGCTTTAATAATGTTTTCATCATCTACGTAGGGTAAGTAGTTATTCCATGAACTAGACAGTTTGGAAGATTGGTTTATTGAAAGTTCAAGGGTAGCACATTCTCCTTTCATCAATTACTCCTAGTTATTTCATTTCAATTTGAATTTGGCTATTCATGATATGTTCTGATCTTTAGAGTAGTCTGCATAATGGTAGCTGTAGTATTGTAATTTTATTATCAGCATTTGGATAATCTTGAAGCTATTATGGTTTAATAAAGAAAACAGTCCCATTTTACTGGCTACTTGCTGTTGTAATTTATTTCTTATGCTATCAGGATTAAGTATGACATGCAGATCTACAACATCAAGAAGTTTCCCAACTATCGCTGGTGGCTTTGTAATACTTCATTGATACTTAATGGGTTCTGCTGCTGTTTGTTTTTCCAAACATCTTGTTTTAGTTGTTCTATTCATGCAAGCTTAGGTAATCCCCATCTGAATCTAGATCTTTGGACATAGCTTGAACATTTGTTTTCACCATGTCTCTGAAGTCTTTATTAGATCTTTGGACATGGCTTGAACTTTTGTTTTCGCCATGTCTCCGAAGTCTTCATTTGAGAGTCCACACTCGGCATTATTTGAACTAGCTGTTAGAGAATCCACACTCAACACTATCAGAACTAACTGAATTGGTTATTGAGCTTTCCTTTTTGTACCACAGCTTTTACTCCTTTTTCATTGCTCCATGTATAATGTGGTTGCTATGTAATAATGTGATTATAATTCTGATTCACCCTCTTTTTATGTAGCATCGCAAAGAACTTGTTGATGCCATTCAGCATGGATTGCTTATGTTGAAGTCTGAGAAAATGTCTTCAAACAGTCAACCTAAGATGCCTAGTTATGGCACCCAGGTATGCTAAGTTATGCAACAATGTAATCTCATCTATTTAATACTTGATTGATGATTTTATGGATCTGTGCTAGGTTACTATAAAAACTGAATCTGAAAGGCAAATTGATAAACTTCGTCGCAAGGAGGAGAAACGTAATAAACGGGTGGGAGAATATGGAGGGACACTTGATTTTCCTGTTGAAAGCTTTTCTTCCCTTCTTTTGGCAAGTGAGAAGAAACAACCTTTTGATGATTTAATTGGAGCTGGTCAAGGGATCAGTTCTATTTTGGTCAGTGCTCTTCCTCAAGGAACTACAAGATCACATCGTAGTGGCTATGAAGAAGTAAGAATTCCACCCACTCCAACTGCTGCTATGAGACCTGATGAGAGGCTGGTATTTCTCTTCCCCTTAATGGTGGTGTTTTGTGTTTCTTAGATGTTTGGTTATTATGAAACATGATTCTCAAAATCAATCGGTACCTAGTACTATCTTTGCACATATAGTTCGAAATGGAGAATCAATGATCTAGGTAAATGATATATATAACCCATGCAAAAGCTTATCATCCAGGAACTCACAAATATTTGATAGATAATTTTTTAAAAAGGGGCATTGGTGGTTAATCAGCTGCTTTTTTGGCAGTTGTCCAAATCCATAGAGCAAGATATTAAATATTGTTCCAGCATTGGTATCAGTATCCTATTGGATCTGACATGGTACCATGACACTGAGTGGTAGAACTGCTAGGTGTCACTAAATAAAATATTAAAAAAACAAAAATGTCTGGTACCAAATGATCATTTATTATTAGTACTTGGTCAGACTGATAGATACGGGTCGGTATGTACTTGTCTAACTTTTGTTTTAAGCTATGACTTAGAATGTTTACTTGCAAAGCAGTCTTTTTTGTTGCTTATTGACTGTCATATGAATTATCTTAACAAAATTTTTAGTCTATGCTTGTATTAGCTTATGAGACTAAACAAGACATGCATAAGGTGTGACACCACCTAAAATTTAGATCCAAGTCCGCTGCATGGACAAGGAAATCCATCCTTAAGAGTAGTGCACTGTCTGAGTGAAAATACGTGGAATTCTTATTGATAGTGAAGCACAGATAATTCCTTTGTGCTATGTTTATGGATGGACTAAAATTGAAGTGAAGCCTACAGCGCAACCTTACCACTTTTTTTGTGCTATGTTTATGGATGGACTAAAATAGAAGTGAAGCCTACAGAGCAACCTTACCACTTACTGTTTGTACAAAGAAGGTGATTGCATAGTTCAAATCTGATTTGTATATATTTGTCCGACCAAGTACCATTAATGGAGCATATAGCTTGCCATCGTTTGGTACACACCAGCACATTTTAAAATTGTATTCTTCAGTAACACCGAGAAAAATAGGTCGCAATGGAGCTCGGTATCTTGGTACCATACAAGTTTGATAGGTTATCAAACTCAGTGTTGGACTCTTTTTTAAAATGCCTGACATTCAGCACTGCGTGGATTGTTAGATTGGGCTACATTGTTGAGAATTTGCACATTCTTCTTGGAAGGCCATGGATGTTCGACAGAGGTTGTGCATCACAAGGCAATACCAGTGTTTCTAAAGCACTGAGTGAGGCGAGGCGAGACTCGAGCCACCTAGTGAAAGAAACTAGTGAAGTGAAACCCTACCGCTCATCTGTCGCTTTCATTCGTTGTTGCAGCTCCTGCTTTGTCCACCGCCTTTGTCTGCTTTGTCCATTTCGTCCGTCTCCATCTGCAAACTTTGTCCACCACCGTCCGTAACTTGTCTGCTGCCAGTTGCTACTTCATTTGCTGCCATCTCTAGTTTCGTCCGCCACTGGTTTCCACCTTGCCTCACCTTCCTCCACAGCCTTTCGCTGGTTACTTCTCCATCTTCTCAGTCTTCTCTTTCTCATTTTATAGGTAATAGTCTTTCATCGACTAACTTTCTGCAGCTTGAGGTGGTGCAATGTTAGGAGTTAGAACTTAAAAGTTCTAAGTTCACCTAGGTAGGAACATCACATTGATATGAAAACACTACTTAGAACACTTGTTTAGAATATAACAACTGTTAAAAGAAACTACTTTAGCAGTTAGTGCCCACCTCAAATCACTTCTTTTGAAAACACTGCTTAGAACATAATAGTGTGTATATATAGATATATATAATTTAATATTCGGGAGCATCTCGCTTCGCTTGCGCGGGCACCTAAGCCTTGGGTGTTTTGGGATCTTGGTGCCTAGTGCTTTTAAAAAGGCCATTGAGCAATACCTCCTCATTCCAGTATGATGGTCAAAAGAGAAGAAGGTTAAGTTGGTTGTTTGGCTTATGTGCTGCATACCAAGTCAAGAAAGGTAGAAGATTATTGTGCTCTTGTGTGAAGATTTGAGTTTTACAAGGCCAGTCTGCATTCATGTGATGAATCAAGGGTAAATTTTTTTTGAAGTCAGCTGATGCAACCTAAAATTAGCAATAACTGGCCAGTCCATGAAGTCTGCACATGGTCTTCTAGGATATCTCTGAGATTATACCTGTAGTTATTAATAGACCATTCCCCACAATGATGAGACAGGTGTTTTGTTGCTATTGCTTGGGAAAAATTGCCTGCAACAGACTATAGGAAGAACTGCATAAGTTGAACTTGGAATCATATGATTGCTAGATCAGTTGACATAAGAGGTCATTTATCATGCTAATTTATTTTTGGGCCACAATGAGTTAGTCCAGGTTGAACTCAGATCAGACTTATTAGTATAGTTGACTTGTATATAGGGGTTAATTGAACATGTGAAAGGCTGTTTGGTCTCTTGGAAACTTTTGTGTATGTGTGTGTCTCTCATATATTTGACGGTTCCTTCAGGGTTGGAATTGGATGGCTAATGAGCCAAAAAATGCGGCCTCTTGGTTTCTCCTCTCCTTTTTCTTTTCATATCCCCATCAATCTTAGAGTCCACAAAGCTGTTTCTTCTCTGATCTTATAGCAAATCAATCCACTCGTCTTTGATTCTTTCAATGCTCATTTCTAACTCATCCCAGACTAGATTACAATTGTTCATATAGCAGCTGAATATCATCTTTATCCCAGTTCCAGCTGGAATCAATTAACATTTCTTTTCTTTTGGAAACATCACCCTCTGCATGAACAAATAACATAATGTTTGATTGACATATAAATTGGTTGCACCTGCTTTCTAGGACCCAAAGATGATAGAACTAGAAGCTATAAGCCACCCATTGTGCTTCAGTAACTAAAATTATCTTGCCCTTACATTTTTGCTGGTTATACTCATATTCTTAGATCTCTTAAGTCTTGACTACAACAATAGTGTTTAGATTTTATGGGATCTTACCATGATTGCATCCTTTTTAATGCTTCATATCTGGCCTATGTTTATCTAAGGTTTACTAGATTTTTTTGGCAAGCACTAGATTTGTTTTTTCTTCAGACGTGATGATTATTCATGAAATCTTTGAAGCCAATAGTTTTATTGGCTAGTCAATTAAAGATTGGTGGTCAATCCAGATATCAAGGGTGTTACGACTTATTTAGGTGTTGGCTTGCCATATGGGAATGAAGCATATTATTTTAAAGCTTTTCTAACATAATTATTGCCCATTGCAATAAGAAAAGCAGATTGAGATTTTCTGGTACTTGTACCATATTTTCTGACTGCAATTTTTGGGCCTGTCTCTGTACCAGATCGAAATTAAAGAACTGGATGATTTTGCTCAAGCTGCTTTCCGTGGATACAAATCCTTGAACCGCATCCAGAGTCGTATTTATGAAACAACATATCATACAAATGAAAACATTCTTGTAACCAGGCTTCATCCTCTTCATTTACACAACTACACTGCTTTCAGTTGTTTATGATCTCGTTTTGAAGTGTATGAATTCAAATATGGCACTTGGTTTTCTCCCTTGTTAAAATCTAATGATCTTGCAGGTTTGTGCACCAACAGGTGCTGGAAAGACGAACATTGCTATGATAGCTATTCTCCATGAGGTGGTTTTCTACAAAGCAGAATGACTATACGTTATCAAGGGCAATTTTATTCATAATCCTTGCTTTTTTTTAATAACCTTTATAGATCACCTATTTATTTCATCTTATCTTTCCAACAGACATTTCTTTGTTATTAATTTAGATCTTTTGTTGTAGATCAAACAACACTTCAAGGATGGCTTTTTGCACAAAGATGAATTCAAAATAGTATATGTGGCTCCAATGAAGGTATTCCCCCTCTACATGTGATCTTGATTTATATCCGAGCTCAGCTCATTTTTATGGATGTGTTCTGGTATAGGCTTTGGCAGCAGAGGTGACTGCCACATTCAGTCACCGGTTATCTCCCCTAAGCCTGGTTGTAAAAGAACTTACTGGAGACATGCAATTGTCAAAGAATGAACTAGAAGAGACCCAGGTTATCTCTTGATGTCGAGTCTGTTCATCTATGAGAATCATCTGTGGTAAAACTAACTAACTTTTATGAACTCAGATGATAGTGACGACGCCTGAGAAATGGGATGTCATTACTCGCAAAAGCAGTGATATGTCATTGTCAATGCTGGTTAAGCTCTTAATTATTGATGAGGTACATCTGCTGAATGATGACAGAGGCTCAGTAATAGAAGCTCTTGTTGCTCGAACCCTCAGACAAGTAAGTTTCTGGAGTTGTGCAAAACTGCTATTGGGTTAACATGTTATGCATCTACATGTTTGACGTAGCAAAGTAAATTTCTTCTATATCTTAGTGTTTATTGTTTAGATGTAGTCCTTGTCATTTCCTATATGTTTTAGCTAAAACAGATATAACATTGGAACTACTTACTTTGACAATGGTCTTTTTGCAAGATCATTCTTCTTAACTTATCTGTCACAACCTCTTGAGAACACATTGGTTTTGTTATACTGGCCATGGCATAAAAGATCGGATGATCTGACTCTTAGGAAATTATTGGATATTTGTGGTGCTCATGGTTAAATCATGGTTCTGGTTGATTCTGATGTGAATCACAAGTCCTGCTTCCACAACAGGTTGAAAATGTAGCCAGTAGCCACCATCCAATTTTGGTTGATTCATTGATCATCGACATAGGGAGATAAGGAAAGGAAGTGGCGGACAAGAGGAGAAAATTAGAGATGGCCAAGAGGAATTCACTTGTCATCAATTTCCCGTGCGTATCCATTTCCTTGTCATGGCTATTGCTCGATGAGGCGAGCAGACAAACTTCTTGAGGACAAGGCCTTTGGGAGACTGTCAGTTTCGTTTTATTCAAAAAAGAAGTTTGTTAAATCACAATTTTCGGTCAAGTTTTTATTGTCCTATAATTTCTAAATTTCGAACAGAAATTTGGAGCCCGTAGGTTTTGTAGATTGCTATTTGGAAATGAACTTGAACATCATAATGTTGTAGTATACTGATAGATCTTCTCCAGATTCTATATTGACGGGAACCTTGTGAGGTGAACTGCCCTTTTTTTAGCTGGGGTACTAGGAGTCAGCAGCACTTTGTCCAGTGCAATTAGCTGGCGATAAAGCTGCAGTTTGGGTTTGAAGAGTACTTAATCATGCCATGCTTGATGTTGTATTTATGAGACTCATCTCATTGTTGCTGGGATCTTTTTATTGTTTGGCATGTTTCTACCTATACGTTGTGTCAAGGTTTTTCATACCGATTTGTACCGTTCCGTCAGGTTACTGGTATGCAGACCGCCCGCTATCGGGCGGTACCACCAAAATCGATCGTCGACGGTCGATTGAGGGAGAAAAAGGGAAGAAGAAGAAGAGGAAAAGAAGAAAGAAGAAAGAAGAGGAGAAGAAAAAAGAATACCTCGCGCCGTAGTTGCCCTCGCCCGCGGGTCGCCCGCGAGCCGTTGCCACCCTCGCTCGTGATTTTTCTCCCACGCGGGGAGAAAGATCGAGGTGACGTCATCCTTTTTTAAAAAATATTTTAATATTTAATATAATATAATATAATATAATATTATATTATATAATATTATATTATAAATATATTTTAGTATACCGGACAGTATGCACATCGGTACCATACTGGTACCGACAATATGTCGGTACACCGGTATGGACCAGTAAGTAAAACCTTGCTTTGTGTTACTCTACGATTTAGGAAAAGTGTACTGTCTTTGGTATCAGGTCTTATACATGTGGTTTTCAGTCTATATATATGTTAATGGCAGTTCCCTTGATGAGCTAAATTCTTTGGTAACCAAGAAGCTTTTGCATGTGAAAGATAGTGAACCCTGAGCATGTTGAGTGTTCTTGTATGAACATATGTGATCTCGCTAGGAATTTTTTCTTAGGGGGAAAGCCAACTTTCACTCACGTAAACCTGTGTTTTCTTTAGCTGAAATTTGTCTTTTTTGTAGCATTTTTTGTATTTGCTTTAAAGATGGGATTATGGGACATCTTTGTATCTGGAGAAACTTGTTTAAATTTCTTTGCCTGCAACTAATGACCTGTACAAGGGACCAACTCACAGACATCTTCTTGCTAGATGAGTTTTTACGTTGAATATTCCTCTTTTGAGCTATTCATTCTGCTGCATTTGTATTCTGATTTATTGAAGAATTAATACGATTACATGTAAAGTAGGAAAATGTGATTACCTTTATGTGGTGGGACCCACGTGTGATTCCACACGTTACATCCGTGAGAGGCAGCTGAATAGATTGGTCCGTTAGTTTATGTAGATGTTGAGGGAGTGAAAGAGGACTGACATGTAGGAGGCTTCTACACTTGCAGTCAATGAGTTTTGCATATTGTTGCTGGTTGTCATTTTATTCCCAGGACACTTCCGATGTCGTACGTAATTATGTATTAAACTTGCTGATAATGATTCGTTGAATTTCTTTGTTTTGACTAAGGACTCTGGAGACATCATAAAACATATATTATAATGTCCGATTAAGTCGACTTTTCTCTGCTTATTGTTTGTTTTTCCTTCACATAGTACAGTATTTTGCAGAGGAGAGCTAATTTAAAGGTCCTGACCTTCTAAATCAATGTTTCACTAATTTATCAGTTTGATAGGCCTTCTGTTCCATGAAATTTTTGCTGGCTCAAGTACCTGGTGTAAACTAATCTAATGGATTATGTGATGGATTGTTATAGCATATGTTACATCAAGCAATATGTAATGTTCTGATGCTTCTTATCATAGTTATGCTACATCTTTTGTTGAATTTCCTTAGTTTTCGCTATTTGTTCAATTGATTACTTGTCACTTTTACAGGTTGAGTCAACACAATCAATGATACGTATTGTGGGTTTATCTGCCACTTTACCAAATTATTTAGAGGTACTTATTACAATAAACAACCAATTCATAAAGTCTGGCTTCTAGCTCTGATCTATTTCTTCACTTGTGACATCTTTGTAAAAATGACCAGGTTGCACAGTTTTTACATGTAAATCCAGAAAGTGGACTGTTCTTTTTTGATTCAAGCTATCGTCCAGTTCCCCTAGCTCAACAGTATATTGGGATCAGTGAGAAAGATTATTCTAAAAAGAATCTTCTATTCAATTCGATATGCTATGACAAGGTGTCTTGACTTATGTTCTGATTCATAGGTTATAAATAGAAATGACATTTGATACTTATCATGAGCCATTTATACCAGGTCTTAGACTCGATAAAGCAAGGACATCAAGCAATGGTTTTTGTTCATTCACGCAAGGACACTGGGAAAACTGCAAGAACTTTGGTAATCAATTTAATGGCAAGATAAATTAGCTTACAGTGTTGTGAAGTTATGGAAAGATTTTTTTTGTATTTTTTTAGAAACATATATGATATAATTTATTTGCAAGCTTTAGCTTCTCTTCCTCAATGGTTTACCTTCTTGAGTAGCTTGATTTGCTACTGAAGGTCCTTGATTATTAATTTTTCTGTATTGTGGTGACATGCGTTTATTTGATATCATGATTATGTTGGATTGACATGACATGAGTATCATTTTTTAGGAATTTATAGGGGCTTGTGAATTGATGTAGACAACACTAAGATATGCTTATGCTGTTCTAATTTTAAACTATTTTTTATGTATCTCAGCTAGAGACTGGATATGCGCCTTCATCCTGCATATATACTGTGTGGTGTCCAATGGCTTGCATTTAAAATCTGGTTAACATTGTAGAAAAAATATAGCCAATGAATTTAGTGCTGTAGGCCTATAGCTACAAGCCTACAGATGCTGCAGGAAGCATCAATAGTCCAGCCTTTTTCATGACCTTGCTTCTAAGGATTACCCACAAACTACCATCTACTGAGAATGTGGTGGCACTTCCAAATTAGATTAGTTAATTCACTCATCATTTTCCCAAATCAGAAATTTGTATAAAGAGGAAATATATAAGGTCTCTGAAGCTGTCCATCTCCTATCTATTGGAATCATCAACACTAAAAGAGACAAGGGTTGAATTCTGTTACACCACCCAGAGGCCAGTTTAACCACTGATGAGTGACTCCCGGGTACTACTCTGTGAAACTTCAGCTGCAGAAACTTGTGGACTCGAGGTGCTTGAATATAACTAAGTGACTTCCAAAGGGGATGGTTCAAGCCGATGTCCTTCTAGTACCTTGGTAGTGGTTATTTCTGAAGCCATTTAGATCTGGCAATAAAAGCCTGTTCACAAGAGGTTGTACCTTCGAGTTACTACCTGTAGTATCTTTCACACCCGCTTTTCAAATGAAAGTTCCCTTCCAGGTGGGGGAAAATTTGTTGATTCATGGTACATTTCTTATTGGGAAATGGAAATATTGAAAAAATTATCTTCTCAGAGGATGTTCTTGATCTAATGTGCTAGTTAAACGAGCAGGTTATCTCAAGCATACAAAAATGAAGACTCTAGTGTTCTTTTTGGTTTTCTTTTTTTGCAAATAGGAAAATCTTAATTGTCTTCACTACAGCTTTATGAACCTATCTTGTTTAGTGCATACAATTGTGCATAGACATGAATGTTTTTTCTTCTTGATCACCTGTTGATGCACAGTGTATTGTTTGACCTGCAACTACATTTTGACAATTTTCCCCTTTGTTTGTTTTAATACTTCTCTATGTGTCATGCGATGCAGATCGAGTTAGCACTAAAGGCTGGTGATTTGGAGTCATTTATGAATGATAAACATCCTCAATTTTCTTTGGTCAAGGTAAATTGCCAGTGGTACTTGCAGGTGGCAACTTATGTCCAATTCTTAGATGACTGATTGTCTTACGCATTTCAGAAAGAAGTTAATAAATCCAGAAATCGAGAACTTGTTGAGTTATTCGAATCTGGCTTTGGTATTCATCATGCTGGTATGCTTCGTTCTGACAGAGCCCTGACCGAGCGTCTTTTCTCTGATGGTCTACTTAAAGTAAGCACAATTAGGTTGTCGGTGGACAGTTCTTGGTCACGACAGTGAAAAAAATGCTCTAAACTTTCTGCTTCAGGTTCTTGTATGTACTGCAACTTTGGCGTGGGGAGTAAATTTACCAGCTCATACAGTAATTATCAAGGTAAGTTGCAGCAGGAGATATTTGTGTTCATTCTATCTTAAGTTTTTAACCAAACATATTAGTAACTAATTGGTTTATTAATTTGCCTAGTGAAAGGTGATTGTTTGGTGACCCCTTGTTTGCTAAGGAAGCTCTGAAGTTAATATTTGTTTCATTCCATGCTTACATATTGTCTATTTTCTCATTTTTCTAAGCTGATGTGTTCTTCAGAATCAAGGTTTGACTTACCAGTCCGTACCGGTACCGGGCGGTATGCACAATACGTATCGCCCGGTATATTAAAATATAATATACATATTTTATAATATAATATCAGTGATTGCAAAAGGCGCTCGGGCGAGGCGAGGCGAGGCCCGAGCGCCTCGCTCAAACTCCAGGCGGCACGCTTCAAAGAGGCGCCGCCTAGGCGCTCGCCCGAGCCCAGGCGCCGAGCGCTTCGGGCAAGCGCCCGGGTTAACCCAGGCGACAATTCGTGTTAGTTGGTTCAGTCGAACCAATTAACGCACTGATATATGTTTCCTCAACCCTAATCTCACTCGCGAATCGCGATTACACCGTCGACATTTCTCTACTGCCGCTGCTCACCATTGTCGCTGCCGCCTCTCTCCGCTGCCACTGCTCTCCGTCGTCGTCGTTGTTGTCCGCAGCCGCTGCTACTGTCGTTGCTCTCCACCGACGTCGTTGTTGTCACTGCTCTCTGCTGCCGTTGCCTCCCCGCTTTCGCTCTCGGTCAGGTCAACCGCCTCTCCTCGTCTTGTTAACAGTATACTGCTATCTTATTGGTAATAGTATATTGTTAACTTATTATACTATTAACAATAAGTTAACAGTATATTGTTAACAGTATACTGTTAATTTAATATTATTTTTTATTAAATAATTATATTTATCAATTATATTTTTTATTTTTATATCTTTTAATATTTTAGCGCCTCACTTCGCTCGGGCGAGCGCTTGGGTGAGCGCCTAGTGCCTCGGGCGTTTTGGGACCCTAGCGCCTTTTGGCGCCTAGCACTTTTTAAATCACTGTATAATATAATATAATATAATATAATATTAAATATATTAAAATATTAAAGCTCAATCTTTCTCCCCGCGCGGGAGAAAAAGCACCTGTGACCCGCGAGCGGCGACGGCGCGCGGGCGAGGACGGCGCGGGGAAATGGGTATTCTTCTCCTCTTTTCTTTTTCTCTTTTTTTCCTCTCATTCTTCTTCCCTTTTTCTCCCTCAATCGACCACCGACGGTTGATTTGTCCTTCAATCGACCGCCGACGGCCGAAATCGACCGCCAACGATTTGTCCCTCAATCGGCCGCCGACGGCCGAAATCGACCGCCAACGGTCGATTTTTGGTGGAACCGCCCGGTAGCGGACGGTCCACGTACCGGCAACCTGGCGGACCAGTATGTACCGCCCATACCGGGCGGTATAGGTCGAAATTGCAAACCTTGTTCAGAATATGTGCTTCAGAATTGTGGGTGCTCTAGAAAATTATGCATTTATGATCAGAATGTAACACTCTTTATTATAGGGTGTAAAAAATGTGATCCAGATCATTTTTCTTATGAATTGCTATGCTTGCCTACCAAATTATTGACAAGGTTGAAACATGATCTGCCAAATTGTTTGGAACTATTAGTTCATTGCAAGTGATATTTGCATAGGAAAAGATGTGTATCATAAGAAATGTGACGTGAAATTGTGGACCTACACAAGCTTCACAGAAGATACATGGACCCAATTGATAAGACTTATTAGACATTTTTAAGATCATCAGTCATTTCACTTTATGATGTCTTCAGAAAACCATGAGTTATAAACAAATAATTTGAAGTGAGCCTGCCGGAAAAGAAAATTGGAAAATTATTTATGTAGAAGTGACTTCTGTCTAACAGACTTCAATTGATTATGGAGGTCAAACTCTATAGCTTGCTTTCCTTTTTCCTTTTTTTCTCTTTCTCAAAAATCTAAGAGGATGCATGTCTTAGGTTTGTGCTGGTTGTCAATAACTCCACATTTTGGCCTTTCTTTAAACCAACTTCTAAAAGAAACTTGTTCCTATCAAGCAGGTGTTCATACCATGCCTATTAGAGCTTATTGTAAAATCCTGAATGGAACATATCGTGTATCACTGGTTGGGTTATATTATATTATATACACATAGTATGTTTTCATGTGTAGATACAGGCATAAACACATATGTATAAAGATTCATAGCATGCATGATGGCTTTTGTTTGTGCAACCACTTCAGGGCACACAACTGTATGATCCTAAGGCTGGTGGGTGGCGGGACTTGGGTATGCTTGATGTCATGCAGGTAATATTCATATACTGCAGTCACAAGTTGGATAATTGTTTGAGTCATTGTCTTGTGAACGAGAATCATCTAAACTGTCTTGTGGATGACTATGCTAGATCTTTGGTCGTGCTGGGAGACCACAGTTTGACAAGAGTGGTGAAGGCATCATACTTACAACTCATGACAAACTGGCATATTATTTGAGATTGTTGACAAGCCAACTCCCGATAGAAAGTCAGGTTGACTCCTCTTTATCAAATATATTATAGAAAGCAATTAAGCTCTCTTGCTTCCTTTGGTGCTTTTTTCCCTGGAATCGTTGCCGAGATATTAATAGTTTCTGTATTGTCAATTTGGAATTTGGGATAACCGTATCTGTAAACATTGTAGGAACTTCTGTTATCAACTATACAGTCTGGTGAAGAAATGTATGTTGCTGTCTGCTCATTTTATAATTTGGTTTTTCTCTGTTTTTAGGTTTTTGTTATATATTTGTACCATTTTGTTTGAAGAATATCTGAATATGTAGTTATTAATGCCTTATTTTTTACTTGGTTATTTCTTTTCTGTGATGTTGTACTCCTTGTCAGCTTTGAAAATCTCAGGTTCAGTTTGCTAGTAATAGTATAATGTTGTCTTTACAATTTAATAATTCTTGGCATCGAGGTTTGACTTGATTAAATGCAGATATTTTGTGAGACATGATAATTTTTAATACTGTCTTTTCAAAATCCTTCTCATTTTTGCTGGACTAGTGCTAACATAAATTTCTGTTTAGCTGTGCGACTGAATATATTGCTGTTTTTGGTAAATAATTAACCCTGAAATGATTTTTTTTTTGTTTTAGCTATTATTCTTTTATGAAGTCGTTTATTCTTAGCATGGTTTATTGTTTTCTTTTTTGCAGTTAATTAGCTCATTGAAGGATAACTTGAATGCTGAGGTAGCATTAGGAACAGTAACAAATGTCAAAGAAGCTTGTGCTTGGCTTGGTTACACATATTTATTTATACGGATGAAGACGAATCCTCTAGTGTATGGAATATCATGGGATGAGGTCCATATCATACTGGATTTTATCATTCTAATGCATTTGGAGATTTCTGCCAGCTTGTTAATTCTTGCCACTAGATTGTTGTTTGCTAGATATTCCTGGTAGTCAAGCATGGTGGTAGAGTTATTGTCTCTTATATTTCCTTAATAAGATCCCAAATTATTTTTGGACACTTATGCTCTAAATTATAAAATTTATCTTGAATTCTGATTGACATTGCTGTTGCTTCTTTTTTACTTTTTGTGCTGGTTTTCTCCTTAACAAGGCTAGTGTGCCTATCAAGATGGGATTCATGTTTGACATTGCAAATGTTAGAACAACAGGAATTGCCCTAGTGGTTTTTTCTTCTTACTCTTGGTATTCTTTTTGTATTCTTCCATATGAACCTGGCATGAGCATAAACCATGTCTAAATATTTGACTCTGTACACTGTCTAAATATCACTTCGAAAATATTAATCCCAACCTTCATGATCTCAATGTTCTACTTTTTCCAAATGTAGTTTTTCTATTCAATAGTTTTGTTAATACTTGCTGTTTTCATTCTGTTTCCTTCGACTGTGCTGCCGAAGCTGAAAACTATGAAAGTTAAGGAATACCTCAACCATAATTATTGTTTATGTTGTAAATTTGTCATTTAGGTAATAAGAAAAATCTTGGTCGGAGATAAAAGTTTGTGATGTTTCAGCATGAGTTCGATGTAAACTTTCTATTTTATTTTACTAAAATCAAACTTAGCTTAGGTTTTTCTGCTAAACAAAGTCTCTGTGGTTACCTTGCTATGATCATCTGCCCCCCAGTAAGCCACCAATAAATAGGAATATTGTAGTTATGTCTCTTCTCTAAGACTACCTCATCAGTATACTGGTTTGCATGTAATTTTGAACTGAATTTTCATCAAGCACTGTTGTAAGTCGATGTAAGTTGTATAGGCCAACCAAGTAATTTGTATTGATTAATTGTAACCATTGTAAAATTTAAGTCCTAATCAACGTTTCCTTGAATGATTGTTGGTTGGGAAAGCTTTCTTTAGGCTGACATTTTGCTTTCTTCTTTGTTTTTAGGTTATTGGTGATCCTTCTTTAGTCTCCAAGCAAAGGTCTCTTATAATTGACGCTGCACGCTCTCTTGACAAGGCAAAAATGATGCGCTTTGATGAGAAAAGTGGCAATTTCTACTGCACAGAGCTTGGCCGCATAGCCAGCCACTTTTACCTTCAGTATTCCAGTGTTGAGACTTACAATGAGATGCTTAGGCGCCACATGAGCGACAGTGAAGTACGACTATTTCCATATTTTGATTCTGTCTATATATATACATATATATATATATTGCTTAAATTGTTGTCACCGATATTCTACACTCTGCAGGTTATTAATATGGTTGCCCATTCTTCTGAATTTGAGAACATCGTTGTTAGAGAGGAGGAACAGGAAGAACTGGAAAATCTATCCAAAATGTCATGCCCATTGGAAATAAAAGGTGGAACAACTGACAAGCATGGAAAAATTTCAATCCTTATTCAGGTATGTACCTACATATGTGAATCTAATATTTATTCCTTTTGTATTTGACTTGAAGCCCAATTTCTGAAATTGTTCTGATGGAATTGCTATAGGTGTACATTTCACATGGTTCAATTGAGAGCTTCTCTCTAATCTCGGATGCTGCATATATTAGTGCAAGCCTGGGTCGCATTATGCGTGCTCTATTTGAGATTTGTTTGCGGAGGGGATGGTGCGAAATGTCATCTTTCATGTTGCAATATTGCAAGGCTGTTGATCGACAAATTTGGCCTTATCAACATCCACTTAGACAATTTGACCGAGAGCTTTCAGCAGAAGTTTGTTGATGCTGTCTTTTACTGTCTCACTATTTTGAACACATGACTACAAAGTATTCTGAGCTCTACTTTTTCAGGTATTGAGAAAACTTGAAGAAAGAGGCACAGACTTGGACCGTCTATATGAGATGGAAGAGAAAGATATCGGCGCTTTAATTCGTTATGCTCCTGGTGGAAAGGTGTGTTACTATTAAAAATTTGAAATATGATAATAAGCTGCTCTTAGTTTAATATCAAACACATATTGGCTTTATTTTGTTGTGGTAGTTGGTCAAGCAATTCCTAGGTTACTTTCCGAGCATCAAGTTATCTGCTACTGTTAGCCCAATTACCAGAACAGTTTTAAAGGTATAGAGCATTCCAGCTAACCTGCTTGAAATCCTTGTCATCACCCAGGAGTGATATTTTTTAGCCTGATATCATGTCATGTCTTTAGGTAGATCTGCTTATAACTCCAGACTTTGTTTGGAAGGACCGGTTTCATGGTACTGTTGAGCGCTGGTGGATCCTTGTTGAGGTACATAAAATGTGTTCATGTTTGTCATCATTAAAATCCTTAGTTATTGTCTGCTTTGCATGAATTAATGAACTTGTTCTTAACATTTTCACAGCTGAACATCTAGTGTTTTCAGACATTTCAAAACAATAAGTAGCATGTCATGGTCAGCTTATGATGACACAATATTGTAGGTCAGGGTTAAGATAATTTCAATGTGAGGTAGGATTTCTCGGTAGGTTTTGCACAAGGGATTCAAAATTATTTTTAAACATATTTTGACTTTCATTCTGCAAGAACATGACAGTAAGGAAATAGCCTGTTTTTCTGGTAAATAATGGTTAATATTATTTTAAGAAGTGGATGGAATAGGTTGGAATAGTACATAGTCCAAATCCCTTGTCCCTTTGGAACAAAGGGTTTCTAGTTTTCAGAATTGTGTACTTATTAAAATTATTTTTTTCCTTTTTTATTTTCTGCCCTGTTACTAATAAAGGAAATTGCAATGTTAGAAAAAAATGTTTAACTATGGTGTCCAATAGTCCTATTTGATGTTCTTGATTGGTTGCGTTAAAAACCTGAAAGACTTACTACTATAGATTTGTAATTAAGCATTTCTGGAGTATGTGGTTAATCATGTCATGACAATGGACACAATAGCAACTTAACGATGCTGCATCAACAATGATAAAGTAGGACCCACTTACCAAAGGATGAGGGCTCAAAACCTTATCCAACAAATCTCGGAAGACGTAAGAAAACTTAGTTGGTAAGGACCTTGACTATTGATAGCAAGGTTTCGAGATCAAATCTCATCTTCATCACTTATCTTTTGCCAAAAAGAGGAAAAGAAAAACAATGACCTGCTAGGTAGAGATGGAACTCTTAGGATCTAAATTTTGCTAGAATTGTTTGACTCAAGGTTTGACTTACCGGTCCGTATCGGTGTATCGAGATTATCTCGGTACTGGTACAGTACCGGTATCAGGCGGTATGTACAGTGTGTATCAGCGGTATAATATAATATTATATTATATTATATTAATATATTAAAAATATTAAAAAAATAAAAGGGGCGACGTCGCCTCGATCTTTCTCACCGCGTGAGGAGACGGAGCCTCAATCTTTCTCACCGCGCAAGGAGACGGAACGCCTCCTCGTGCGGGAAAAAAAGCGGGCGAGGGCGGCGACGGCACGCGGGCGACCCGCAGGCGGCGACGGCGCGTGGGCGAGGATGGCGCTAGGTATTTCTTTCGTCCCTTTTTCTCCTCTTCTTTTTTCTTCTTTTCCTCTTCTTCTTCTTCCCTTTTTCTCCCTCAATCGGTTGTCGATGGTCATTTTTGGCAGTACCGCCCGGTAGCGGGTGGTCCGCATACCGGTAAACCTGGCGGACTGGTATGTATCGCCCGTACCAGGCGGTATAGATCGAAATTGCAAACCTTGGTTTGAGTAACCAATTGTAAGATGTGTGGAGTGTGGACTATAGATGCTAATTTCCTGATAATATGACAAAATTTTCTGTTGCAATAATGCAATCCATATCTTGTAATAGTTCAAATGCCATTTTCTTGTTGGTAAAATATTTTACCTACATCATAAACTGTTCTAGTGAAAGCATTCATGTCTAGGCACCACATGTCCTTATATTGCCAATTTACTTCCTTATCAGGATTCAGAAAATGACCACATTTACCATTCAGAACTCTTTATATTGACTAAGAAAATGGCAAGGGCCGAACCACAGAAGATTTCATTTACTATTCCAATATTTGAACCACATCCACCACAGTACTACATTCGTGCTGTGTCTGATTCTTGGTTGTATGCTGAGTCACTTTATACTGTATCCTTCCATAATCTTACACTGCCAGAGGTCAGTATCTGTTGGTTTTTTCTTTGATGATGCTACTACTGTCATATTCTGAAGGCTGTTATTTTTAGACACAAGTGTCACACACAGAACTTCTAGATCTGAAACCTCTTCCTGTAAGTTCTCTTGGAAACGAAGCTTATGAAAACCTGTACAATTTTTCACACTTCAATCCAATCCAAACTCAGGTACAAAAACTTTGTGCTTTTTATTCTTGTATTTCTGGTTCTTGCTTTAGATAGTCATTTTATGAAAACTTGCTCCCTACTTAATATTGCAGTCTTTCCATGTCCTATACCACTTGGATGACAATGTTCTCTTGGGAGCTCCAACTGGTAGTGGAAAGACCATATCAGCTGAGCTTGCGATGCTGCATTTATTCAGCACTCAACCAGATATGAAGGTTTGATGCAGGGCAATTGGTCCAAAAAGTTTGCAAGTTTTTAGATTTACTTAATACCATAGATTATTTTATTCAATTTTTACTTGTTTTTTCTCTTTTCAGATCAAAAGATAAAATTTGTCCATGTGTTATATGATACTTAAGATCCAAGCAAGTTTCGTATGGTCACTATCAAGGTTTGCAGATTCATTTATTGGACCTGTGTCTGTCCATAGCCGAATCTTGTGTCCTTCCTTTGGTCCATTCTGGCATACCATGTGTCGGTAAGCTGAAACAGACTGCAAACCATTGGGGGAGGGATACAAGGGGAGTAAGAAGGAAGAGGAAGCAAACGAAGAAGGAAGAAGAAGAAGAAGGCAGTGGGGGAGGAGATGAGGCGGTGGTTGGAGGCGAGAGGCAGCCAACGACTAGCGAGTGGTGAAGGATGCAGGGCGCGCACGTGAGCGTGGGAGAATGCACTAGATAATTTAGGGTTTTAATTTTTATTTTAAAACCAAAAAAAGGGTTGGGCTTACTGCTAGTTCCAAGCCCATTATCAGGCCTGAACTGGTTTCAGGGCGATAAGCCCAGTTCACAAGCTTTACGGCCCAGTTTACTGTGCTTCTTGCTCGGTAAGCCCTGTATTATGTATGAACTGTTCTAAGTTGGGCTAGCCCACATGTGAGTCGGACCAGTAAATAAAGGCCAAAGTCGAACCATACCAAAACATACGAAATTGCATTCCTTGGTTACTATATCGGTCTTTGGTCAGACTAGGTACAATCCCAGTACATATACCAGTACATTGATAGATAGCATGCAAGTGTACCGGTTGGCATGACTTTGACCAATCCAAGTCAGCTGAAAAAAAACATGATTTAGGGGTTTTCAACAAATTCTACCTAATTAGAGTCAATATTCAATAATTATAGGTCAATTTTAATTATAAAACATTGAATAATGAATTCAAACATATTTAGGATATGGATTATAAATAGTATATGTAGAAAACATGCATAGAAGAATCCTAATTAAAATTTAAAAGCATTAATATCATGGATTAAATTATGCCTCCTGCCACCAAAATGATCATCGAGTCCTTAAAATATGGTTTGAAGGCTTCGATGCGATTCCATTGTAACTAAAGTTTGTAATTTTGAAGGACCAGTGCATGAAACTACCTTTATGACATTTGATACTGGTAAATAGTTTGCCATTGATGCAGTAATATGTTAGTAGTGGTGACCTCATCATCATAGAGAACTGATATGGTAGAAGACATTTAAGACGAATGATCGTGGCAAGTGCAGATTTGCAAGATGTAGTGTGATAAAGTTATGGTTGTCATGAGTCATGACTGTATTTATGCTAAGAGCTATATAGTGCATTCGACTCTTGAAAAATAATGACCATCACCATGAATGAAAGCCTATTGGCCGTGAGATCCATGTTGGATGGAAGATCATGACTACGAGGAACCCATTGTATTTGACATTATATAAACTTTATCACATCACTTAGTAGTCATCGATTACCTTTCTCTTTCCTTTCTCCTTGTGATCATAGACAAATCGTATGGATCTATGCGTGCCATGATATTCAACTTGGGTGGTATGACAGGAGATATCATTCCTTGGTTCATGCTCCACTTGTGAGCTACTTATAGAAGGAATATGAGACCATTAGGCTTGGCCATGTCATTCTCATCTCTTTGGACCTTAGGAAGTATGGTCTTTGAGCTGCATGGTTCGCCTTACTAGTCTATACTAGTGTACTGATTGATTGTTAGCATGGTCTATACTGGTGTACCGATAGATTGTCGGCACGGTCCATACTGTTGTACCGATCGATTGTCAGCATGGTACATACCAACGTATCAACATATGATACGGTGGGATGTATCAACAGATTGGTATGTACTACCCATACCGGTTCCCTATTGGATCGGTACATATTGCCCATAAGAGGCAATATGTCACGGTATGGCGAACCTAATGTTAGTCGCCTAACATTTTTGTTCATCGATTGCTTTCAACTATAAAGCTCGAATGTTTTTGCTATTGCAACAGTTGAACTGGGCTACATTGTTTCGTGGTCTATGATGGACTACTTGCTTGAAGCCCAACCATTCTGAACATTGGGCCTGACAATTCCTCACTTCAGTCAACTGCCTGTGACACTTGTTATTCCTCTTAATTGTCTCATAAATGAAACGAGATGGATGTTGGATCAAGTTTTAATCCTCTAGATTCTCACAGATTTAGACTAGATCCATGTATATTAATGCTGATCATTGTGGATTTAGTCTAGATTCATTAGTATCACATTTATCCTTGTAGTTCTAGGCTAGACCTGCATGGATGAAGGCTTGGTCCTCTTGGGTCTAGCACCAAATCTGTTAAGAAAAACACCTACAACCTAACTCTAGATTCATCAAAAAACTATCTTACAAGATTAGAAATCTAACCCTAAACTTCTTGCAACAAACTAGAAAATGATTGATTTGAAGGATAACCTTCAGATTTACCTTTTTTTGGATTGAGTGGCTTCAGTGGTCTAAAATTGAGCAGCAATTTCAGTTACCAAATGTTACCTCCTGATAATTTGAGTTTTGAACAAACTGGGTGGGAATTGCTTTGTTAGATCCCAATAGTGGATCAGATAGGTTCGTATTAGTTCAATCAGTTTTTGATTCCATGGTCATTACGGAACATATGATCGGATAGTGTCTTGGAAGTATTTAAGCTTGATACAATGTTTATATCATGTGACACTTTGTTTCCAGAAATTTTATGTTAGGTGATAACTTTTATATTATATAGGGACAAAAATGGTATTTTGTTTGAATAAGAAAAGGTTCTTTTTGTTGAAAACATAAAAAAGTGGTAGTCTGGTATTTCAAAATTTTGATGCTTAATCTTGGGTAATTTCCCAAGATTTTATGTGCTTATGTTGATAAATACCGGTGACTTGGGTGCATGCCTTTGTCGGTGAAGTTTTTGAGTACTATTATTACTCTCAGGTGGTCTACATAGCTCCTCTCAAGGCAATTGTTCGAGAAAGAATGAATGACTGGAAGAAACGTCTTGTCTCCCAGCTTGGAAAGAAAATGGTATGTGGCAATGTGTATTGTTAATTGCATTACATTAAGATACTTCCATGGCATTCTAGAATAATCCTTTTTTAGGTTGAGATGACTGGCGACTTCACCCCAGATCTTATGGCACTATTGTCGGCTGATATTATTATTTCTACTCCTGAAAAATGGGATGGCATTAGTCGCAGCTGGCAAAGTCGCAGTTATGTAATGAAGGTAAAAGCTCTGTTTTGACCATTTTTTGTGTCTTTACTGGATATTTATATTTCTAGCCTATTGGCAGGTCGGGCTAGTGATATTGGATGAAATACATTTATTGGGAGCTGATCGAGGACCTATTCTTGAGGTACTTAATTATGCTCTTTCATCCTTAAGGGCGCACAGAAATTTGCTATTTTACTAATGGCTTTACAAAATTCCTTTTTTACATCCATTATTGTACTTGCACGCTTTAGGAGCTTGTTTGTGGTTGCGTTTCTGCTGTAACATAGGAGATGAAAGAGAAACTTGTTAACAAGTCAGATTTGTTCTTTAAGCAAAAGTTCATTCAAATTAATGGCATTTAAAATGTACATCATGAGAAGCATCTAGAGATTGATATCTGGGTGGCTGCATGGATATGTTTCCCATTCAGCTTTATCACAACATACTACTTCAGAATATGGGTGCTTATTGATGTTTATTGTTTATTTGGCTTATTCAAGTGAGTGTTGACCTCTTGCTCCAACAGATTACCTCTTATCACCAGTCTAGCGATCTCCAGTCTAGACTCTCTCTCTGTAGTTTCCAGAGCATCTCTCTCTTGTTATCCTACTGTTGGATATTTTTTCCTGAAAATGAACATATCTTGACAGAATGATAAAAATTCAAGAGTAATATTCTAGGGAGTAATATTCTAGGAAAAATCAAAATTATTATTTTTGTTGTTATTAAATGTCTTAGTTTGTCAAATTTCTATTTTTTTAATAATTGCTTGTTAACTAACTAGACTGTTTTACTTATAAAGTGGCAATTCATATACTATTGTGGGATTTATGTCACTTACAAGAGCTTGTTCGGACCATGAATGTTGTTCGACATTCTTTTGATTTTATATTAATGAATGCATGTTTTCATTTTCATCAATAAGTGAAGTGTGTGAACTATAGATGTCATGTTCATTATAATCTGGCTTCCTGAATTTATTATCATGGGGATTTGATTTTATTTCAATATTTAAGAAGCTTTATACTTTTAAAACATACACTGATAGTGCTTTGTTGCTATGTTCAACTTTTTAAATGAGAGATAAGTTCATCATAATAGAGTAACATCCATTCTTTAAAGAATATGTTGCCCTACTTCTGCTGCAAGTGCTCGAGATGAAACTTCAAATTTCCTATTCTTTGTCTGAGCTCTATGTTTCCATTTGTTCACAAACCTTTTTTGTGTTTTGCAATCAAAATTAATTGTAAACAATTAGTTTGATCAAGTCTTCTAACAATTACCTTTCAGGTCATTGTTTCTAGGATGCGATACATTTCCTCACAGACAGAGCGCTCAGTACGCTTTGTTGGTCTGTCTACAGCATTAGCAAATGCTCGGTGGGTAATGATTGCCTAGTTAGTTTTATAATTGCATCATTCTATCATTAATGAAAACACTTTGTCGGTCGGTCAACAGCATTAGCAAATGCTCGGTGGATTGTTTTTGCTTATATAGTTTACTGATTGCAAAATTCTATCATTAAAATGATCATCCTTTGCAGCTTCATTGTGATGAAATATCTGTTTCATGATTTATAAAGGTTCCAAGCCCAGGACTTCATGAAAAGTAAAACTTGCTAATGGGCCAATACTTAGTTTCATTAGTCAATTTATTAAGCTTAATAATGTTAGTGCATGATATGTCAGCCTTGTGAATGATATAGTTTCTTCCTAGGGACAATTTCTTTTCCTGCGAAATCTTATCAGAGGGTTCTGTATATTGAGTTTTCAGTGATTTGGCTGACTGGTTGGGTATTGGAGAGAATGGTCTATTCAATTTCAAACCTAGTGTGCGGCCTGTACCTCTTGAAGTTCATATTCAGGCAAGACTCTCTCCTGATTGCTCCTTTTAATGGGCTTTAGCATTAATAAGGACTGCAAATCAGTTAATTTCATTTCACACAACTCTGCTGGAGTGCTTCATTTCTTAACTATCTCTCTATTGTTTATGATCACTAATTTCATGTAATGTGCATGTTTGGCACTCATGATGCCAAATTATATATGTGCATTATTTATACTGATGTCCAGGCTATTGTTCAGCCTCAATTTTTTTGTCCCTTAAAATTTTAGCTAATTTTAATTTCCAACACATGGGTTGGCTTTGAAAATTTGGAGCTTTATAGTGTTTTACTTGGTTGCTTAAATGATTATTTAAATATGTTTCCACAAACAGGGTTATCCTGGCAAGTTTTACTGTCCGAGGATGAATAGCATGAACAAACCTGCCTATGCTGCCATATGTACCCATTCACCTACAAAACCTGTTCTTATTTTTGTCTCCTCGCGCCGTCAGACAAGACTTACTGCACTTGATCTCATCCAGGTGGGGCACACATATAGTTGCAGATAAATGACTGATTCCTTTTGTGAGTAATTTAGTTTGATAATTTCAATAACAGCTTGCAGCATCAGATGAAAGTCCAAGGCAATTTCTTAATATTCCAGAATCATCCCTTGAAATGGTTCTTTCACAAATCACTGACAACAACTTAAGACATACACTACGGTTTGGAATTGGACTGCACCATGCAGGACTCAATGACCGAGACCGATCATTGGTTGAAGAACTTTTTTCTAATAACAAGATTCAGGTATCTTTTTCTTCATTTACTAGCCACACTATGCCATAGTTCATTAGATTTATGTTTCTCTCTCTCTCTCTCTCTCTCTCTCTCTCTCTCTCTCTCTCTCTCTCTCTCTCTCTCTCTCTCTCTCTCCCTCTCTCTCTCTCCCATGTTTCTTGCATATCTTTTTGGCTTGACATGTTCACCACTTTTGTTTAGTGAAGTTCTGAGAACTTCTGTTCATGCATGCAGATACTTGTATGTACAAGCACATTGGCATGGGGTGTGAATCTTCCTGCCCATCTGGTCATCATTAAGGTTCAAATATGCTTTGGTTTTCTGAATTGGTAATGGTGTTTTTTCAAACATCTCTTATTGTATATCTTCGCTGCAGGGGACTGAATACTATGATGGAAAAGCAAAGAGATACGTTGATTTCCCTATTACTGATATTTTGCAAATGATGGGCCGTGCTGGTCGTCCACAATATGATCAGCATGGAAAGGCTGTAATTCTGGTTCATGAACCAAAAAAGAGCTTCTATAAGAAGGTTAAATTAAGGAACTTCTTGTTATCTGACATGGGGAATGGCTATAAAAGTTTAGAACTGACATTTGTGCATGATTTACTGGCAGTTTCTTTATGAACCATTCCCCGTTGAAAGTAATCTGAGGGAACATTTGCACAACCATATTAACGCTGAGGTTGTTTCGGGCACAATCAGTCATAAGGAGGATGCAGTGCATTATCTCACTTGGACTTATCTATTTCGTCGACTGGTAAGACTTTCTCAATCTATTAGTTTGAAGCTGTGAAAGTAATTTAAAATTTGATTTTATCAGTCTATCCTGGTTTGTTCCATTTACAAGTCTAACTGCAAGACAATAAGCTGTTTGGATAGCCTGTTTGTTTTAACAACATACTACATATTATCAGGTATGCCTGTTTTAGTTTTTGAACTCATGAAAGATGATACTTGCATCAATCCCATGACAGGTTAGGAATCCATCTTATTATGGACTAGAAGATACTGAAGCCAGTACTTTGAATTCTTATCTCTCGAGGTATTAAAAAACAAAACGTGAGATAATCAGGCGACACTTTGTGAAGATTATTTTATTAGTTTGTTGAACTTGTTTGCCAATTCTCTTGAACAGGTTAATGCAAGATACGTTTGAGGACCTTGAGGATAGCGGGTGCATTAAGATGAATGAAAATTCTGTGGAGCCTTTGATGTTGGGCTCCATAGCATCTCAATATTACCTGAGCTATATGACAGTGTCAATGTTTGGGTCAAACATAGGTCCCAGTACTTCACTTGAAGTAAGAAAATTAATGCATGTTTGGCTTTTTTGTGTATCTTCTGTCATCAGTGAAAAATGATTTATATTATTTTAACTTATGATTAAAAAATATTTTTAGGTGTTTTTGCATATTCTTTCTGCTGCTTCTGAATTTGATGAGCTTCCTGTACGACATAACGAGGTATGTCTTGCATCATCCTCAACCTATTTTCTTTACAGCAGAAGTTTGTATCATCTTTCCTTCTCTAAATTAATCTCTTATGGCGCATTAGTATTTTTGAAATTTGAAACATATTATCTAGTTTGTGCAATTGATTCAAGGATCTTAATCTTTCAAGTAAGATGGATGAACTCGATGTATTGTGGTTATTAATTTATTAACATGATCAGATCTTGCGTAAAAAGATAAACTGTCACATTTATCAGAACTAGTACTTACATATATTGCATCAAAATTATCACATCTTGGCTCGATAGAATAACTAACACATCAATTTGTTGAGACTGTCACTCATAACCCTTTGTACACTCAGTGTTTTAAATAGGCGCTCGGGCGCTCGCCTAAGCGCCCGGGCGAGGCGGGGCGAGGCCCGAGCGCCTCAATCTACACCCAGGCGACGCGCTTCAATGAGGCGCCGCCTGGGCACTCGCCCGAGCCCAGGCGACGGGCGATTCGGGCGAGCCCCCGGTTTAATACAGTCGACCGAACCAGGCTTTTAGCTCTGGTTCGGTCGGTCGCGTTAGTTGGTTCAATTGAACCAACTAATGCAGCAATATATTTCCCGTTAACCCTAATCGGGATTAACATCTAGCTGCTGCCGTATTTGGTGCCGCTGTCGCTGTCTTCGTCGCCTCGCTGCTGCTGTCTTCGCCGTCGTCGCTGTCGCTTGGATTAGCATCTCGCCGTTGCCGTATTTGGTGCCGCTACTGCTGTCTTCGCCGTCATCGCTGTCGCTTGGATTACGTCGCCAACACCAGGCTTTCTCTTCGCCGTCGTTCGCTGCAGCTCGTCGCTATCACTGCTGTCGCTTGCCACCGTCGCTGCTACTCCTCTCGCGGTCAGGTCAGCTCGTCATCTATACTGTTAACAGTATATTAACACTTAACAGTATACTGTATACTGTGAAGTTGATTAATTATTATAACTAATTATTAACAGTATCTTATACTGTTAACAGTATAATAGTATAATGTTAACCCTTAACAATATATTAACAGTATACAGTATACTGTATAATGTATATTAAATATTAATAGTATACTGTTAATGAACTGTTAACAGTATACTGTTAATATACTGTTAACAGTGTAATGTATATTAAATATTAACAGTATAGTATGACATTTTTATTTAAATAATTATATTTATTAATTATATATTTTTAAATATTTTGGCGCCTCGCTTCGCTCGAGCGAGCACCTGGCGCCTCGGGCGTTTTGGGACCCTAGCGCCTAGCGCTTTTATAATCACTGTGTACACTCATCATCAAGCACTCATAAGTCAAATCTTTATCAACCTCTTATGTTGGACTAAAGTTATAATCTTTCCTATTTGGGGTTGGACATTCTCGTCATGGTAACATAACCCAGATGGTGCACATGAGGCACAACACAATGGTGTTTTCACACCATGACATGTTTCTAATCCTGTCCACAATAGCTTTTTCCTATTTGATTCTCTCATCATGCCTAATGTTAGGTTGACTCTGAGATCATTTGCCATGACCCATCCTTCTACATATTAATTTATTAAATCTGAACTATTGGTCCAAAAAGCCTAACTCTGATATCATTTACTACTTTGTCATGTCAGCGGATTCTCTGTCTTTGGTATTTTTCTTATCCCTTCTTACTGAACATACCATTCCTGTAGCCAACTCTATACCATTGGAAATTGGATCATTGATTTTGACAGCATAGAAATAATATGCTCATCTAGGTTTTGTTATTGGTAATAGTGTCCAGCATATTGTGGCTGCAAAAGATACTTCTATGGCTTGCTCGTAATAGGAAATTAATAATATTTGTTTCCAACTTTCCAATATATGTGCGCGAACTTCTCTACAGCAAAATTTGACAATTTTTTATGAAGCTTTCTAATCCAGAGGAGAATAAGGAGTACTGGAGGATCTGAAGAAGAATCACATATTTCTAACCAACCTCCTCCCCACCATAACCACTGCCGAGAGAGAGAGAGAGAGAGAGAGTCTTAGATTATAAGATTATTCTTTGCATCTGTATGACCTTGGTAGCTTTTACTTGATCAAGGATTCATTATTCTCGGCTACTGGACAGGAGCTCAGATTATTTCTGCTTCTCATGCATTTTTGCTGGCTTAGTTTGCTATGTTCATGTTGATGCAGAAACCAACAGATCATTCTTTTTTTTGTCTTTTAAGAATCTAAAGTTGTTCTTTGATCTCTCAAGAATTTCTGATCTCTCTTTCATTTTTTCAGGAAACTATCAATAAAACACTAGCTGAAAAGGTGCCACATATGGTGGATGAACACCACCTTGATGATCCACATGTGAAAGCAAATTTACTCTTTCAGGTTGGTGGCATTTTTAACATTTCATGATGAAGTGATTTTTTTGTGTATAGATATCGCTTCTGAGTTTTATCACCATTTTGCATTGCTCTTTGTAGTTTGCTTATCATGAGTTTCCTACTTGCACTTGCAGGCACATTTCTCTCGAATAGAATTGCCAGTCACTGACTATGTCACAGACTTAAAATCTGTTCTTGATCAAAGTATACGGATCATCCAAGCAATGATAGATATATGTGCCAACAGTGGATGGCTCTCAAGCACAATGACTTGTATGCATCTTTTGCAAATGGTCATGCAGGTGACGTTTTTATTTTCTGTTTCTTTTTCCATTAAATAGTCACTATCTCAGTTTTAAACTAATGCACATATGATACATGCTTATAACATAGACAACTAACGAATGTATAGTTTGTCATTATCATTAAATTGTCTTATTTGTGAATTTTTATAAGTGGCTATATAATATATTACAATAAGATCAAAGGCCACATAATTAAATAATACTTGTAATTTATCACATAGTGGTCCTTGGCATATCAAAATAGTGTCAGATAGATAATCTAGGGATCAATGAGAACCATGCAGTGGGTGTCAAGTGAGACTAGTCAGTTGACAACAGAATGCAAGGCACCTCTTTTTATTCCAAACTGATGGACAAGGAATATGAGAACTGAATCATAGTTATTATTGGTGGGTTATGCTCTATAAATTGTTGCATTTAGTTCATGGTTTTTAGAGGTCAATGCAGAAAGTATCTCATTAAATTACATGGAGTTTTCTCGTTGACCAGATGCATGGAACATGTAAGCAAGATCAGGTCTGAAGACTTCAAACACATGTACATCCAGGAAGTAGGAAACTAGGTATGAATTTAGTGTAAGAGTCATAAAAGTTCTGCAATTATTTGTTAGGGAAATAGCATGAAATATGTAATTTTTATTTTGTTTTGGTGGATATATTTATGCATTGAGGAGTCATGACAAACAATATGAGTGAAGAACTTGCCCTAAAAATTTAAGAGGTTTCTAGAGGACATGCTGACTTCATTAACTAAGCAGAGATGTCTAGTGATAACTTGAGAAGATGCATGGATTTCCTTGACCAAAAATAGATGATGAGCACCCACACCACTAAACCATCTAGAAGCTGAAGAATAAGTAAACCTTTAAGTCTTTGACTTTATATTCTAGAATTTGGATACTCTCAAGAATATGTAATTATTAAAGTGGAACCACATATAGTGCCATCACTGGATGATAATGCTTGTTTAATACTCAGTCCCTGCTCACACATCAAACTAGATTTAGGATGGTTTCTTATTGAGATTCTTTATGGTAATTAAGCCCAAGGACAAGAATATGCTCGGGATCAAATTAACTAGATGGATGGCATACTTACTCAGATAAATTTGAAATACTTGAAAAAAAGAACATGATAGAAGAACCATTTATGGCATGTCTGGGAGCTTTCATGCTGTTTCCTTTTGTATATAACTATGAGTACTAAGGAAAGGCTGAAAAGGTTTTCCAGGAAGTTACTTGGCTAGTGGAAAAAAGTTCCTTTTTTCTTATGTTCGAATGCAGCTAAAACTAAAATTGCTTTCTTTGTGAAAGTCTCTTTCAAAAGAACATGACAATGAAAAGTTACTTCTCCTGAAAATCTGGAAAACTTTTTCGCTTTTTTTTTTTAAACTTCTTATCAAGGATTTAAAAACAGTTGTCAATAAGATTTCCCATGCAACCACACATGGTACAAAAGGAGGCAAAAGAAGAATTATTATGGCATGATTAATGTACCACTTTTTGGTGGTGTGGGTTCTCCAGCTGGAAGATGTCCTCTGACAACATATCAGCTGATTAAATTGTTGAAGATTTGTGCTTTATCCAATATGTAATTTTGTTACTCTTAACTTCCAGCACTTTTCTTACCTTTCACTGATCCAAGAATTTTAATTTTGTTGCCTAAACCCATAATGATCCTTTGTTGGATTGGTGATATTGGCACACCAAAAATATACTGACCATAAACTGGATCAAAAGGAAAAAAGAACATGTTGAAGTATGAAATGCAAGGGTAACCACGAAGGGGGAGATGCACAGTTCAACGCCTCTCTTGATCAATTCGTGGTACAAATATGTGGTTAGGAACTTAGGAGTTTTTCCCTCACATATTATTTAAATAATACAGAAGATTTCCTAAGACAAATTTAACTAATAAGAAATTCTCTATTTTTATAAAAAAAAACCTTTATACTGCTTCTATAAAGGCAAAGCTTGGTTGTCTATCTACTAGAATATATTGATTGTTAGCAAAAAGAGAGTATGTTCTTCTTTTTTTCCTAATCATACGTCCATTTAACTCAGGGTTTATGGTTTGGAAAAGATTCATCGTTGTGGATGTTACCATGCATGAACGAGGATATTCTGAACCATCTGAACAACATAGGCATCTTGTCATTGCAAGACCTATTGGAACTTCCTAAAGCAAAGTTCCAGCAAATACTCCAAAGGTATCCTGCCTCAGAGTTGTATCAGGTGAACTTTCCCGTGGTTAATGTAATATGTCAACATGGTAGACATGGATTCTTAATCATTACAGATCTCTGTTTAAATTGCTTTACAAATTGGAAACTGTTGAACAGCTTCTGAACCTTAGTTTTTATCTTGCTAGTGCATGAGACATGGGATTGCTAGTGATTCAATCGATTAACCATTTGCAGAATGTGAAAAATGGAACCACCAAGGCCTAGCAGAATTATATCCTGCTAAGATTATGAATTTTATCTTATAATTGCAACTATTACAGCGTTCTCTTGGTTAACTTTTTTTCCACAAAGTATGTGCTATAAACATTGCTCAGTATATGCTCCGTTTTCTTGCCACTCATCAATTGAATAATGTGGCCTTCCTGTGATTGATTACATTGCTCCAGATTATTTAAAACTTGAAACTGGTTCGAGGACTCCAAGTTTAGAGATATTGGTAATCTCTTTATACGATGTTATTATTAGCCAGATCCATGTAAGTCTGTAAGACACTTTTGTCTGTAATCAAGTAGAATTATGATTTTTTTTACTGGCAAAGCAACAAGATTGTAGGATTATCATGTTTGGTGCATAAAATAAGTACAGGTATGGAAAAAGAGAGAAAAGAGCTACTGATAGAAAAAAATAAAGAGAAATAAAAAAGTGAACTGCATTGTTTTCTTTTTTTTCCTAATTCACGAGCATGGTGGATGCAGCCATCTCCGAAACTTCTGTATATTTAGGAGATGTTTTTTTGTGTTAGAAATCCCAAATTTGTGAGATTGAAATAAAAAAAACTTTTGAGAGTAGAAGCCTTAATTGGAGGCTTTTGTACTTGAGCTGCAAAAGGTGCAGTTAAAAAGAGTTTGATCAATAGTTTGACTAGCAACAAGCCGTATATAACATTTGGCCTTGGGAATATAGAACTTCCATATGAGAATCCCATGACATTGAGAAACCCAAAGAAAGAAGCAACTAAGGAGGTTCTAGATTGTCAATGTCTCAAAATAATTCTGAAATTTAGAGAGGGAGAAAGTTTGTGCCTTCTCATTGAGGGAAGCAAGTGGAGTTGAAGCTATGCCATCTGCTAAATAAGAAGCCAGAGTAACTGCTTAGACATGAAGTATTTCTATGGAAGATGAAGCTACAGAAATTGATGAATTCTAAATGTTGCTACAGTGACTGGGACGAAGCTGTTGAATGAGGGTGTTCGTCCAAGAAGATTATACTTCCAAAATCTGAGATGGTGCCCGTGCCCAGATTTTAAAATAAACATGGAAGGGACTTTGAAAACCTGTTTGGAGAGGCAATGCCCCCTTTTATATGGCGGAGAATCTGACTGCAGAAGAGAAGTCCTGTAGTATCTCTTCTTTGGAGGTATTTGCAGAACACAAGATCTTTGGAAGGGACAGCAAGTACTGAAGATTCTCCACCACCATTTTCTGAGGGTAAATAATTCCTTATGACTGTCAACCTTTTCTTTTAATAAATAATTGACCAATTAAGCAAGCAAAATCATCTTTAATGACATTTTAACCTTTCCACAACAAGGTTTAAGCCAGTATCATTGATCAACTAGGAGAGGAAGGAAATACCTAGAGGTTTGAATATGGTGGTTACCATGACAGAATTGATTTGTACAAGCTTTATCTGCAAAGGGAAGGAGTTTACTCATCTTCTAACCGATATGCAATGGAGAATTGGATATAATGTAATTAAGTAAACTTCTGAACCTAGAACAACCATCCAAGTTACTGTGGATTGCTTTGCTTGAGATTAATACATAAACCCATTTTAGATTCAAGAGAGAACATGACTAATTTTGGGCCAGCAATATGTCAGTCTTAAATAGCTTTTGTGATAAGTTATCGGCAATTTGGTGTGAGATAATATAATCTGTAGATACTGGGTATCTAATGATGCCAACATCTTTAACAAAAGATAATATTGAGGATCTGCAGCCAGGACAAAACAGAGGAAGGAAATATAATCTCTTTGTCTGAGTCTGGTGCATTGGGTGCATCATTGGTTGAGACAGTGGACTTGGAAAAATTGAAGGTAAACTTTCATCCAAAATCCCTTATTGTTCTAAAGTGTCACGGATGAAGTCCCAATGTATCTTGTCAATGATCTTTTCTGCAGTCCACTTTTAGGAGGCATCTGTTACACTCCTTAGCACATAAATAATCGCATCATGGACTATTAAGAAGTTATCAGCTAAGTCGTGGCCTTTTGGAAAAGGCAGACTGGCTGCATGTATTAGATCATCAAGAATATAAACTAGATTGTTAGGAATTTTGTGAAATTTTTTAACATGGAACCTATGAAACTTTTGGGACTGCAGTGACACGTCACGGTCCCCCATTCCCTCCTAGTGCGAGGAATAACTGTTGATGTGATTCCTTAATGAGTTTCTTTTTTAGTGGAGAATAATTGTTAGCCCGTAATATTCATGCAATATTTAAAAAACACTATTACTTACTTTCTTAATTAGAGGGTAATCTGAATAGAACTACTTTAGTGATGTTGGTACATGACTTTCATATATGTGGGCTTGCCAATCACCAAGCATAGCGAAGGTTAATCAGCTCGATTTCTTGGTATATGGTCATTCTGACTAGTTAGCTCTTGTTCATATCTATGTTCCTACTGCATTTCTCTTATTGACGAATGGATCCTTAAGTTGGTACTCTTCTTCTGTAACTGTTGAGTATTGTCTTTTTCTTCAGGTTTCCATACATATAAAATGAATAAACCTTTCTGCTTTGAGGGATTCCAAGACATCATTTGTATCATGCTTCTAAGCCATATAGCTTATACAGTAATTGTTTATATCATCTTCTTGGATTTCTTTTCTTCCATTTAGTGAAATATCAGGAATCCTTTTCCTCGGTTTCTGATGAATGATATGTTAGATTAATTAATATATGACAATTATGCTTAAATTTAAAAAATAATGAACATCTGGTTTGGTATTTAAGCAAGTATACATGTAAAATTATTCATGTAGGTGTTAATCCACCAATGTTGTTGATTCACTTTTCTACTCTGAGGTGGTTCTATTTGAAGTTACTCTAACATGGTGCCTCAAACTATTATTTTGCCTTATACCTTTTGTCATATGTTTGCAGGATCTGCAGTATTTTCCACGTGTCAGAGTGAAATTGAAGCTTCACACTGGAGATGATAATGCATCAAAGTCTGCAGTTCTTAACATCAGACTTGAAAAGGCAAATCCTAAGCATTCTACAGTGAGAGCTTTTGCCCCTCGATACCCGAAGGTGAATCTTCATTTGACTTCTTGGACAACTCATGTTTAGGTCCCTTTTTGAGCTTATGTAATTTAATTAAAGATATATTATTAAGGACACCATTATTTGTTTAATTGAGTGATTGAAAATTTATTTCTTTTTTCTCTTGCACGTGCGAGGTGCTAGGGTAATTCGTCAGGATGAAATTGGAAATGAACCTATAAAAGATGTTCGAGATAGGACTATAAAACTGGTAAAATTGGAAAATGTGTGATATTTAGTTATCATATTCAGTCTTGTGTCTAGGTAGTTAGTTGCTGGTTAAATTATTGAAGTACTTCAAAGTTTTGAATTACGAGCTGGAAAGTAATATGACCATTGCTTCACCACATTTTGTGGATGAGGTTACATTAAGAAGTCCAAGTTTGGTTATTACCTTTACACTGCTCCAGGATTATGTGTTTGGAAATTTAATTTAGCATGCTGTTTTAGCATATTGGTAACATCAATTTGATTCCCAGGTCAAAGATGAAGCATGGTGGTTAGTTCTTGGTAATGCCACTACGTCAGAATTATATGCTCTGAAGAGAGTTAGTTTCTCAGGTCAGATGGTCGCTCGTATGGAGTTACCACCAACGGTGACCAATCTTCAGGTGAGAATACGCTTGCTAGCCTTAAATATAGTTTGTGTTAAACTGATTCTTCACTTGCCCTTTCCTACGTAAAGCTAATTAGAAATGCTATACTTTCATTTTGCTCAACTCAGTTTACCTAACTTGATAGCTTCTGTTCCTTCTTCTTCTGACTCTCCCTAGGCAAAGATCTCAACGGTGACAGAGTATTAATACTAGTTTTTTTTTTTTTTTTTATGGTTATTGCTTCATGAATTCTTTCTATCCACATTAAATGCCATGTCCTAAAAAAGGAGGTCTATCATTAGTCTTGTTGTTGCCTTAAATTGTCTTTCTTACTTCACGGAGTTAGCTGGTTTTACCTAAATCGTGCGGTACCCTTACGAGTCCGTCCGTAAAGATCAGCCTCCCCGAAACCTCCTAGGGTCCCTTAGGACCTACAAAAGAGAAAACGGGTTAGAGGAAACACTTTCCACGGGATCCACAAGCAACAGCTTTAGCAAACACTTTATATAGCTAATGCAAATTACAACTATGGATTTTACAAGTTCTAAATTATTGCATACAAAGGAGAATGGTCCATTATAGACCGAAATCCCCACAAGTGCATACATGACACAACTCTCATTTACAAGTCGAAACTGGCCACAAGAGCTAACCAAACTAGGGCTGTCAAGCTTACTGCAAACGTGAGCATTACATCGAACATCTTGTTTATATTTTTGTTCGTGATGTTCTCCCCCACTTATTCCTTCGACGTGCTCGTCGAAGCCGCTTTAGACGCTGTATATCCTTGCCTTTTCCTGAATCTTTAATCTTCTGCTTTGGCTACAACACGCCCCTTGGCTCCCAGCTGCTCTCTGTCGCTGTTGTTGAGTAGTCAAACTCTAATCCGTCATGTTGCTTCAACTCGCCAATGACCGACTCTTGTGTGGGGTTGGCTGAGTTGTGTTGATCCTTGTTGATTTCTGCGGATCCTTCAGGTGAATGAAAAGACTTTCCTATGTTATGCACTAGTATTGCAATAGTCTCATGTTGCTTAATCTGGGTGGATGTTTATTGGAGCTTTAACGAGCATCGCCTCGTAGACTTTGAAGTTTTTAAGGTCTTTCATTCACAAAATCTGCCCATCAATTCTTCTTCAACTTAGTTGTCATTTCCATGTAGGTTCGCATCAATTTCACTTTTGATTGACATTTTGTTGAGAAATGAAGCAGACAATCTACTCTCAGTAGCACTTATCACCATTGGTGAGTATTTGACAACTCATCTTCCATTAGATTTCTTTGAAGGGTCTTGGAACTTATGCAGAGCTCCTCTGCTGGATAAATAAGAGAATCGAGGTACTAAGTTTCGCCCATTCTCTTTGAGTTGAGAAGGCAAAGGTTACTTGATTTCGCCCGCCTCCTCAAGGTACAAGAACTGGGGTACTCAGTTTCACCCACTCTCTTGAGTTGAGAAGGTAAGGGTTACTTGATTTCGCCCGTCTTCTCGAGGTTGTACTTCATGCATCGAGCTGGTTACTAGTATTTTCGCCTGCTCTTTGCTCACACTTCTGAAGCACTCGAAGTGTTTGCACTCCTTGCGTTGAGTTAGCTATTGTAATTCGCCTTCCCACTACTATCGAACTTCCATAATGCAAGAAGTTTTGCCAGAAAAGAGCAAAAAAAGTTTACCCCAACTTGGAATCCCCCAACTTGGAGTAAGTCTTTGATAGTTATGGTCGCCTCTGGGATTGTACCGTCTTCTCCATCACCTTTGTCGCCTACTCGTCTGAGTAGAAAAGGTACCGTATCGCGTACTACCTACTTCGTTCATTGGTCGAGCACTCCTGCATTAACCTGAAGTTCCTTATTTTCGGCTATCTTGATGAGAAGCCCGTCGACACCGGTCGGTCTTATGAAGTTCGTTAGCCTCTGCCCTTCCGTCCTGTCTTGGTATTTGGGGTTTGCCTCTGCATTCTCCATCTCCTTGGCCCTTTTTACGACCAACGCTCTCCCTCAATGAGAGTAAGGGATCGATAACTCCACAGAAGTCTCACCTCTGCGGTACTATGGCGTTACCAGCCTATGACCCTACTATCTGTTGCCTTGCATCTGTGTCTCTTTCTTTACAATCGGTAGATCCGTCTCTGCGGCACTGTGGCACTCCTTCGAGTCCATCTCCTTTCTAACCGATACTTTGCTTTTGGGTAGCTAAGCCCCTATGGACTCGTCATCGCTTCATCACCCCTTTCGACCACCTGCTTCAGCACCTCTATATTCTCCTAGCAGTTCTCTTTGGTCGATGGAAAGACAGACTGCAACTCTCATGCATGGCCTCCGCCATCTTGTTGCAGGGCTCGCACCGATTATGTTCTCCTTAGCTTCCTTGGTAGCAACGTTGGCTTACTTGGCCTTATCCTATGACTTGTCGGGCTCCCTTAAGCGAATATTAGCACTGAAGCGGTCCAACTCTCCAGTCACTCCAATCATACCTATGTATGATCAAGTCTCCTCTATGGGACTCACTAGTACTTGCACTCAGAATTCTCCCTCGGTGGTACACAGCCCTCATATGCTGATAACTAAGGCTTTCATCCGATGCAAGATTCAATGCGCACACACGGAAGACCCGCCGCTGTGGTATCATGACATTCACTCCTTGAATCCATAGCCTTCTTTCTGTTGTATTGTTCATCGAAGTGGAGCTCCCAGTAGCTTCTGATCATACCTCCGCATGATTGTGTCCCTCACTAGACATCTCCGCATGTGTTGTATTGCCGCGAACTATTCCACCATGATCTGCTATACCATGTCGCCTCCTGGTGGTATCTCCATTGCATATAGATTCTTGTGTGATGAACTCGGACTATAATCTCTCCACGTGTGGCCTCTGCCAACACATCGTAGGGCCTCCGCCACCTCCGATTGCATTCGCTCCTTTGGCAATTCACCTTCGTCCACCTATTCTCGGATCACCCCTGGACGAAGTATCGCTCTAGGACAGTTCGTCGCCTAGTAGCTCTCGAAGTCCCTAGACTTCACTAAAATTGGTGTACCATTGTCTGGATCCTGGGCCTCTATCCCCCACCAGCACAATCTCAACTACGCACCACTTCATGACAACTCGAATAGTAGCACTGTGACATATTCTTCAAGAGTACTCACATTTATGTCCTCTTGCCTCGTGCTAAGGCCTTCTGATTCCAACTTCGCCTCTACAAGTTGACTCACCTTAGTTCCTCTTCAAATGCTTCTCTGAGATAAGGTGCATGTACCTCGAAGCTCCCTTCGTCTTTTGCACCATGCAAAATAAGTTTGCCCCATCAGAATGAAAAACTCATTGAACGACATAATTTCACTCTTGCCTCTACAAGAGTTCATGTCCTTGACCTCTGTCCAAGGAAAGCTCTGTGCTTTCGTTCCATGTTTTCATCTTCTACGTCGACTCCCTTCATGCGGCTTGGATACTTTACCAAGTTCCACCAAGTTGCTTCGCCTCTCGATTTGCATTGAGTTGATGGTGGCCCTCATGCCCACCATTCCACGGGTTAGCCCTCTGTGGAGTTCGATTTCCACATCGACTCTAAGTGTGCCTTCGTATGATGTTGTCATTGTCGCTCCCCCACTTGATCTCGCAATGCATTACTTTATTTGAGATCATGCAACGACTCCTCGTTGCTCGTTCGGTCCACGAGATATTGTCTTGAGGAACTCTTCCTCAATATGTGTGGTTCGCTGCATATGATTATCCCTCTGGAAAACTAGGACATATCCCTCCTGGATATTTGTCGTGTTGGAGCAACTTTCTTCTTTGCATTCTTCCCTCTGGAAGTTTTGAAGACCACCATCCCCTTGGACTACTCCGTCTTACTGAACAATTTGTGCATTATTCTGGCCCTGCAAATATGCTTGCTAGATTGCGACTCTTCACTAATACAGCCCTCATTGCACCCTTCAAGGTCTAGCAACATGCTGAATTTGTTGCATACTTCAGTCTCCTACGGATGTATCTTTTCCATGCCGAAGAGAAAGTTCCAATACTTCATGGCATCGAGTTTCGGTCGTCTTGGGATGGCCACGAACACTCCATCGTCCGTATACAAGCCTTTGCATGAGTATCGAATTCTTCGAGTTAGGAATTCCCCTCACCTCTGTGAGCTTTGCATAACTCTTTCGATCGTTGAGCAACACATCCAACTTTGCACTGTCTCATCTTTTACCAAGCGCTCTGCTTGCCTTGAGCACCGTCAAATTTAGTTGCCAAAGTCGAGCCGTAGCTCGAACTCAGCCATCTCAATCTTTGTGTGCTACACATTCTTTCTAGCTTGCTTGTCCTCGTGGTGCCTCTCGCGCAAAGGGTTGGTCATTCCTCTGAATGTCAATCAAGGATGCCCGCTTCTATGAGCGACTCCTTTTCCTACATCTCCATGTTCGTTTCTCTCAAACGATCGCGCATGCTGGCTACCCTCCATGCAACCTAGCTAGGTCCTCCACGTTTGCATGACAAGTGTTTCTGCGTGTGCTTGTCCCGCTCTGATACCAAAATGTCACGGACTTAGCTAGTTTTGCTTAAGTCGTGCGGCACCCTTGTGAGTCTGTCCGCAAAGGTCAGCCTTCCTGAAATCTCCTAGGATCCCTTAGGACCTACAAAAGAAAAAACGGGTTAGAGGAAGCACTTCCCACAGGATTCATACGCAACAGCTTTAGCAAACACTTTATATAGCCAATGTAAATTACAACTATGGACTTTACAAGTTCTAAACGGTTGCACACAAAGGATAATGGTTCATTACAGACCGAAGTCCCCACAAGTGTCTACATAACATAACTCTCATTTACAGGCCGAAATCAGCCACAAGAGCTAACCAAACTAGGACTGACAAACCTAGTTTGGTTTACATATAATATATATATATATATAATAAAATGGATATCGATGTTGTCGATACTAAACATTACCCTTATGTGATATCTTTTTCAGGATACGAAGCTGTTTTTAGTATCAGATTGTTATCTTGGATTTGAGCAGGAATACTCCATCAGCTAAATATCCTTCCTCACCAGGGGCTAGCTCTAGCGGAAGACAGTGAGTTATATATACACATAATATGGGTTTCACCACTAGTTGGTAAAGCATCCCAGCGAGAAATGGTGACTCTTATCTCTATATGATTAAAGTAGATCTCGGGATGAAGCCTATGTTCTTGGTGGTGTAAGATTTTGAAGGGTTTTGTGCTCCCTTGATGATTACTATAATGGTCCAAAGGGTAAGTGTCCCTGGCAATTCATAATTTGTTTATGGTTGTAAAAGCTTAATTTTGAGCTACCAAATGCGTCTCCCAACCGTGGAGGCAAAACAACGTTAGGATCTGATGGAGAACCCCATTACTTCCTAAATGAATTATGGACGAGGATCGTGTGAACCGCGCGTTTTGCGTCACTTTTTATTTAAAGACTCGTATTTTATTTTAATTTTTTTTAAGAGAACCTGTCTTCATTGTTCCACTCGATTGCACTACGAGAGTACCTCCAGAGCCTGGTAGCGTTAATGTTGATAGTGAAGGGACGTGAGTGCACTCTCTCGGGCATCAGAAAGCAGTCTGGAACGCGCAACAATATTATTTAGCATCTAAATCTTAAAATTCCTATAAATTTATTTTTGGTATTTGGTTAATAAAAGCATCACAACTACCTGCACGCACATACCTCAACTTTACGGCCAACCCTTAGAGCTCCTATTAGGAATGTTATCCGAGCATGATGAGCAAGATAAAACAACTGCACAAGTTTCATGGGAAAAGTAAGGCTCAAAAAATGGGATATCGAAAACAATCACAGATCAACCGGCATTTTACTCTTCTGAAGGGCTAAGATATGTTTTTTTTTTTTTTTTTTTTTCAAATTTTCAAGTTTATTTGAATAAAAATTATGTAATCATGCTGAAACTCTCCTCATATAAAAATGAGATGCCACAACCTAATTTTCTTTACCTCCATTGATGTACAAAAGACCTATACCTCATATTAGGGTGAACAACCATTGGGGAAGATTTCAAAGGCCAACACCCCTGAGCGGTCCTCTTGTCTTCACTACTTGGACAAAATAACTCTCCCTGCCCCCCTCTCACATTAATGCTTATGTATACTCTTTCTCTCTCTCTTTTCCATGGAGGTGGGACTGAAAAGCATCAAGGAACAGCGATGGTGGCGACCACAGCCATTTGACAAGAGAAACAAAATCAATTGATAAATGATCTAGAGTGAGAGACAGCAAACCCCGTCGGGTAGATTTCCAGGCACCGGAAGGGCAGTGATGTATCTCTGTGGAAAGATCCTGCGATAGGCATTTCCAGGAGTGGAAGATACATCGATCCCATCAGCATGAGTGCGACCATGAAACTTGCCTAATCGGTTCACAATGGAAAACCTCTCTAACTCTTGGCACTCCAGTCGGACATCCAACAGCGAGGTCTTCCTCTCCAATCTGAAATATATTAATCAAATGAAATGATTAAATACGCCACACACCAAGGAGAGACTTTGACCGTAAGGAATGACTTGCAAGTTCATTAAATTCAAAATACAAACCATACCAATTCATGTTTTTCGGCACTAACACAACTAGATTCAGGACATTAAGGCTTGCAAATCTTCATCACATTTAGCTGCTAATGAAAGTTTATTCACCTAGATACCCTGTCTAATGACGACTTAAAGACAATCATTGGATTTGTTTTAACCATTTATTCACTTTACAAGCATCGAAAAGAACACCACGCTATTTTCTCTTTCTGGGTAACCTTATGGAACATTACTGATCCATTCAGATTGAAATGACAGACCTGTACAACCAAGTCCCTTAAGAGATAAATTATACCTTCAAAATTGTCCTAATGTACAAAGCTCCCACCAATGTGGGGTGCGGGTAAGTTTAACGTATCCAAGCTTATTTATTATAAGCAAGCAGACTCATCATAAAGTAACAAGTAAGCAACCACCTTGACAAGTCAAATAAAGATCATTCAAATTTCTTTCCATTGTACCTAGTAAAAATTTTTTGGTCTTCTTCCATCTTTCCTCACACCGTTAATCTTAATTAGATGTCTTACGAATTTAATATATAGTGATCTCAACCAGTGATATAGTGTCCTACCACCACATTACATATTGCCTGGCACTAGTCCAGTAACATCGTTAGCAGCATCAAGAACATCAAAATTCAAAACCGCTACAAAGATCTAAAGGGTATAGAAAACATCAAATACATTAGACAAGAATGTGCTAGTCATTAATCTTTTATTGAAACGACGCCTAGTTGTTCACGAACAAAAATATTTCCTTTCTCATCTTTCTTAGTAACTCCACACATCCATCTCCTAAGCACATGCCTCGGGAATAAGGAAAAGAAAATATTTCATGAAAAATAATTGATATTGCTCTTACCTTGAGAAATCAGTTGAAACTTTCTTGGATCTACCAATGAAATCTTCCATAAGCTTTAAGAATGTATCATCTTCCACCTTCTTCGAAGTCTTAACCTCTCCAATAATCCTAGAGTTAAGGGTGGAAAAAAATAACTGATTAGCAAGTAATAGTATATTTATTGCACGAAGCAATATGCACCAATATGACAGTTCATATCCATCAAACTGGGTGGGAAGTGTAGCATCTCCTAAATCAAAGACGAGTATAACAATCTAATAACTTGAGGTCATGCTATAATGTTCTTGATGAATTTCAGAGGCGACGCTTACGTATTTTCATTTTCCAACAGCAAATGGGAATCACTTTCTGAGGAAGAAACCAGGCTGCATGCATCTGCAAGTGCTGCTTTAGCAATAGAGAAAGTCACACTTTGATGACCTGAAGTTGCATCTCCTTTGAACATCACAGCTGGTACAGCTGGAATAAGTTGATGCATCAGTTGAGTTGTCAGTATTAGCCTTCTTCGTGACTGAGACACAAATAGGCCATCATCCATAGTTTCAGCTTCATCATCCACCTATATTTAGAAACCAAGGTCCACAACATCCACCGTAAAAGCTCTGGATAAATAGCATATAAAATTGATTACACCGGCCAAATTGGTAAGATATACAAACCTTCTCTATCAATCTATTGGCAGCCTGAGCCCAATCCAACTCTGGCATACTGCAAAAAGATTCATATTTTAAGACTAATCCAAATTAAAATATATTTCTCTGAAAAACCATGTATAAATAGGTTTTTTATTGATTAAACAAAAGTTTTACCATCGAGAATACCACCTGATGCTTTGCAAACTTTGTGGACATCCCATGACTATCTTATGCCATGGCAGAAGATCTCTATTTGCAATTTTGCGCTTCTTTGATCTCATAATGCTACCATGGACCATCACATCGGGAGGCAGCAAAGAGGAAGTTGTATCACTGGGTGCTATCTTCAAGGCCAATGTATCTTGCCTATAGTTACCAACCTGGCTGCTATCAAGTCTTCGCTCGACGACATGACTATTATCCATCTTTGAAGGAGCATTTTGGGGAAAGTACTGCTGAATGGAAGCTTTTCTACTCCTATGGGCATCAAGCATAGCAACCATCCTGCCATTTTGATAGGTTCCATAATGGTCAAACCAGGAAGGAGCCATCTGAGGACTAATCTGGGTGGGCTCACCATCTCCCAATACATTTGCTGTGGAACTTGTACTAAGTGGTTCCATGTGACTTTGGATATGATGTCCTGCACTTGATGTGTTGGGATTCTGTTCTTCACTGTCACTTGAAGTAAAGCTCAGAAATTTGGCATCTGATGTGAATGAAATATGAGAAGCTGCTCCAACTTTACCATCTGCAGGGATTATGGGAATTGCATTCTGGCCATGAACAATTCCCTGATCTACATTGAAATTCATCTGTGAATTATCGGAACTAAAAGCAGCTCCTTTTGGTAGGCTTCTTGTCATCTTGTTTATATCAGATTCAGAAGCCTTCATGGACTGTACTTGATGAAACAGTGAATAGTTTTGCTGTTGAACATCTGAAGGCTTTGACATGCGCCCTGCAAGAAGACCACTGCTGGTAGAGACATTATTCGTTAGAGGAGCACGCAATACACAAGAACTAAGAGCTTGATCCTGTCCATTTCTTGTTTTGTTAACATCCTGCTGTGGCTTTAGCACAGCCTCTTTCCCCTGGGATGTATTGCTTGACTCATGAGAAACATCCATATGCTCAGGAGGAGCACTATCTTCCTTCTTTACTTGATCACCTGGCTTTGGGACGCCCCAGGAACTTGTGTCTCTACCATGATTTATTATAGACTGAAGTACATTTGGAGTCAGAAAAGGATCAATACCAGCTTGACGTTGTTGAGCTGAAATATTTTTCCACACATTATGCAACATCTTTGAGAAGCCGGCTTGCTGAGACATGCCTGATACAGAAGGTTGTGAACTTGACTTTGTCTCTACAACAGGTAACTGTTGGCCAGAACATTTAATTTGAGAAAAGCCTGCAATTGTTCCTCTTGTATGTTCTGTCCCTTCTGAGGAAAATTGTGAACCAAAAGGTACACGAGATTCAGCATGGGAAGCAACATCTGAAGCTGGAAACCTACCAGCCAGAGGAGGCAATGATGTTTGAATAGATTGGCCACGTAAAGATCCACCCTGACAGTCAAGTGGCTGCCTAACGAGAGAAGCATTTCTAACAAGCATACTTGTATTAGTTTGGTTACTAAAGGAAAAATTGACAGAATGGTCCAAAAATCCATGAGTAGTTGTTGCATTAGAAGTATGTTGTTGCCACTGCTGCTGTTGATTCTCCAGGTGATCTTTTGAACTAGAAATGTGTTGCTGTCTAAGTTGCTGCTGCTCCTGCAGCTGATCTCTCACTGAAGAAGAATCAGAAACAGTGGCTGATGATTTAAAATGATTATTTGTTTCTGAATATTCAGTTTTTTTCTGTCCAGGTAGGCTGGCTATCTTATCCCAATTTTCTCTTTTAGATGCTTCATCAAATGGAAGAACAGGTCGAATCGAGGATGTAGGACTAAGCCATGCCTGACCCTGATATTCTGCTTCATGGTCTGATTGCCCACTGTTAATATCATTCAAGGACTTCTGAGAGATTGGTGCATGGTTTGGTAGTGGTTGCCCCTGAGATGGCGGGGCCAAACGCAACCCAAAACCCCGCAAATTAGAAGACTGATCAAAGTGAGGATGCGTGAAAGAAACATCAGCAGCAGCTTGTGCAGGAACATCAGATGCATTTGTAGAAACAACGTTCTTCGATTGGTCAACCTTGTGGAGAAGCTCGAGCATATTATAACTGTGATAAATTACAAAAATTCAAGCATTAGAAAGATCCAAATGCATATGCCGAAACCAGAAATTTCTTTCACCATCAAACACTGGAACAGCAGTACAATTATTTTAATAGAAGTTGTATTTAAACCATGTAATGGTATATAGAAACAAAATGTAGACAAGCTGGGTACATTGGCCTGCAAAGAAGGTTGTAGAAATCCAAATTTGAGATCCAACACTAAGTGTTTTGCAATGATTGGTCCACCAAAAAGTAATTGATGAAACATAAGTGTGTGTTTTCAGAAATTAACATTAAATTATTGAAGAAAGAATAGACTACCCATGTCAGCCACCCCAGCACTAGGCATGGGAGAACAATAGACCCTTTTAATATATCCTGGCTATCTGATGGTGGTATACACCACGCAGGTATCAGCATACTGCACCATAGCAAGGGAATCTTTTGAGAGGAGGACCATGAGGGAGCTAAATTGATGCTTAGTCTAAGTATATTGTACCTTGCTTGAGCAACCACTTCATTATGGGAATGTTGAGCAGTTGATCCATCGAAAGAACTGCTAGAGGAGCAGACAGGTATGGTACCTCGAGGCTGCAATCCCTCTGCTCCCACTGCAATCCTCTGTAAATTAGAAAGTATCCACATGAACAAGAATTAAACATTGAATTTTAATGATAAGTTAAAAAGAATGTAAAGAAAAATACAAAATCACAAGGGTTCCAAGAACTCATTTACCTCAGACACATCCATAGGATTGTTGGGTACAATATGACCAGAAAACTGTGATTTCCCAACACATGATTGCCCTTCAGTGTTTGATCCATGAAAAACAGAGTTGGACAAGCCCTGAAACCGTAATAGTTGATTGGGCGGGAAAGAAGATTCTACAGTCTTCCTCAAACTTCCCAGTGAATTCTGCAACATTTTTGACCCCACAGTAGGATGACTTGACAGGATCGAGGACATCTGGCCTCCACTTACGGAAGGATATTGGTCATTCGCAGTCAATAGATACTTCTCTTTTGCTGCAATTCCAGCATAACTGTCACCTAAAACCACTCTTTCATGTTCTTTTTTCTTCTCATAGCTTTTACCCAATCTTTCTGCAGCAGTACTTACAGACATCTCCCAAGTCTGTTTCCTGCTCGGCTGGTTCTGGTTTTCTTCAATATCTTTGTCATCTTCAGAATGCACACATGAATTAAGGGCAAAATGTCCCCCAAAAACAGTTTGCTGTGCATTAGTAACCTGATGATGCATGTCTTGACTCAACTTTAAGGTGTTCGGTTTATTGACAGAAACAAATTTACCTGCTAAGGATTCTTCAGCTTGTATGTTGAGACTGCCAATATCAGATTTGACTCGTTGCAAGCCAGAATTCATATTAACATGATTTTCACCAAACTCCCACAAATTGCCATCAGTTTCATGATGATTTGATTTGTCACCTCCAGATGCCATTGGAAAACTTGCCTTCAAGTTATTTAGCTTATTAACAGGCAACACAGAAACATTGGACGATGTCATGTTTTGTTGGTTATTCCAACCATCCTCTGTGCCCTGTGGCTTAAATTGAATCTCCTCAGAACTGTTCTCATGCTGCTTGATGGTCAGCCCAGCCCACGCACGACTACTTGAAGGCATTTGAGCTTGAAGACTACCTTCTACAAATTTCCGATTCTGATGGAACTCTCTGTTACTGGATCCTCGGAAGGACGAGGCACGGGGAGCCTCAGTCAGAACCCTACTACTTTCTTCATAAGTGGAGTCGAAAGAATGCTGGTTAATAGCGTCAGTGGAAGTTGGAGTTGTATTAGCATCATTAAACAAAGGAAACGGCCTTGAAGTTGAACTTGCACCTTTTAAGTTGCTATGATCCCAAATAGCTGGCTGTTTCCCACTGTCAGTTGTTGTAATCAGAGGCTTTAGCATCTGTTGCTCTGTTTTTTGGTAACTCAGGCCACTCCATTCTTCCTGGACCCCCTTGTCACTAGTGGAAGCTTGTACAGCCTCTTGCATAAGAGCACTCCAGCTCCCACTATGGACAGAAGGAAATGAACCAAAATAATCATTCTCTGAAGAATGCCCATGTACATCTCCATCCATGACAGAGGTAAGGCTCCCTCCAAATGACAATCCCCAGTTGTCATCATCTTCAGTGCCAAACAAGAGCTTCTGTTCTATAGGATCCAGACTGGCCACACCAGAAGAAGTTCCTACTTGTGATTCTTGTTTCTCCACTAAATTACCCACTGCATCATCCTGTTCTTGTCTACCATGAAATTCCTGAAACTGAATGCTGTGTTGCAGATTGTTCAATTGTTGAAACTTTTCTGATGTCTGTGTTGAAAGTTTGTCGACGACATGTCTCCCTGGAAAAATCCGTGCAGTGGCCCAAGCCTTCTCCTGTAAGGAACCTTGTGAGTCTACTTGCTGATCAGTTTGGAAAATGCTAGATGAGTATGATGTCTTTTCTGCATTTGTTTCAGCAGCCTTGGTCATTGAATCATGATTAGAACCTGATATTCCTAATAGGTGAGAATATTGGTCTCCAGAGCAAGTGCCTGAAACAGATATGCCATTAAAAGACTGATTAATTTGTGGTGACATAGATCCAATAAATTGCATCACTTGACTTTGATCATTTGATACAATAACACCATTTGCAAGGTTCTGCATGGCAACAGAGCAACTTGGCTGCACATGGTTCATGTTTCCAGCAGTAAACATCTGAGAATTACCAGATAAGTTGGATGAGCCTCCAACAAAATTATTAAGCCACATATAATTATATGCATCATTGATGGGCATTTCATTTAATGTTGCAGGTAACTGATTTCTTTCATTTAATGTTGAAGGTAACTGAATTTCTGCTGCAGGTTTTGCTACAGCAGAAAACTGGCTAAGGGGACTCAGTTGCCTCGATCCCTGATCTAGCTGCTGTAGTTGCTGCTGTCTCCGAACCTCTTGGAGCTGCTTGTACATCAACTGTTGTTGCCACATTTGCATGTTGGAGGAGAAACTTGGACAAGGAATTGAAGCTCAAATGAGGTAGTCCTTACTAGCAGTGAAGCTCATTAGCCTCTTGCTTCTATTATCCATTAGGAACAGAACAGCTTTCCTTCGATCCTTTAATAGCCATCAATTGTAAAATATATGTTGGCTTAAATGCTGAGCTTTGAAAATAATTAGTGTCTGATTATAACTTTGAGGGTAAAAATCTCTTTTTTTTATTTTTCTAATCTCCACAAGAAGAATCTTAGAAACAATCCATATTAAGCAAGAGAATCAAACTTCGTGAAGACCAACTGTATGTTGTGATAAGGCACCATATTAGCTTCCTCTTCCATTGATTTTCATACCTTCCTGGAATACAAAAATATATGAAATAATTGTTAGCTTAAATTGATAGCAGTATTTATAAATTTAGAAATAATTTGCTTAATCTTTGACATTTTGGGTGCTCTTCTAATAAGCTTTCACAGTGTATTATTTCATTGAAGGTTTGGTTAGTTCAAGAGAAAAACTAGCTTAATTCAAGAGAAGAATTAACCAAAATATACCTGATAATCGAGAATGGGGTCTTTTCGATTCAGATTTCACAGTGTTGCATTGACATTGAACGATCCATGACATATTCTACATAATCAGCCAAATTCCAACTTTGTGATGATTCAACGACTACAAAGTGATTACTCTTCTCAAAGAGAATTTGAACCTCCTCAAAATGGCACAAAATCCAGCCTGCACTGACCAGAAGTTAACTTAATTTCCTGATATTCTGTAAACTTATCCCTTTGGTATATGGAAGCAAATTCTTGACAGTATGATGATTTACAAAACAACAACCCTTGAAAAGCAATCCAATCTGTGAAACAAATCAAATACAATGATTATAGAAATGAACAAAAAAATTTAATTTAAGAAATAAGCAACCAAACAAAGCTACTTGGTCAATCATGATACATGCCACTTTCATATCTATATCTAAATTTTACACTTAAGCGAGTGAAGAATACAATAAGAACAAAAACTCATGGACTTTGAAGTTATTATAAGTAATGAACAACAAACATCAAACATGTATTTTATTTTATCCAAGGCCAAGAAGGACTAGAGTGGGAAAGGAAAGCATAGAGCTTCTACATGGATTAGCTAGAACTTCTTCCTTCACCCTTCTGACCAGAAAAGTCTACTCCTCTCGAGATCTTTATTTTTCTTGTCGCTTCTTCCTGATAACACAGAAACTAGGGAAATGGTTGGCTATAGATAGCAGTCATTTCTAAGATGAGAATGTTAATTTAAACATATCTCTTGGTTGGAATATGTAGATTAATTGCATTTGTTCTTCACCCTCTGTTCCCATCATAAATTCTAATAAAGGTGGAATCACATTCCAAAATGGGTGAACTAAGTTCATGAAACACCTGCTAATATGTAATTCATGAAACAGCATTATTGTTGTACCAAAGCTAACCCACCTTACTGCAAATAAGCCATAATTTTTTGAATTGAATTTCATCGGCACTGATCTAGAGCCACACTGACCAAAATTTATAAATTATTAAATCAGTCTTTGGAAAACAATGACTCCAATAAAACTAGCAAAGAAAACAAGAAAGGTGATTAAGGATTTGCATCAATAAGATTAAACTATTGTTGTAGCATAGCACATGAGAACAAGAAAGGCTCTTTAGAAAAATACGATGCACTACTAGAAATACTTTGCCTTGTAATTCATAGTGAGAGTTTCTTCCTACCCATATTAGAAGTTACAATATAAGAATGGAAAGCTGGTAAGTAGGAACAATAAATTTTCATCATACACATCAAGCAGGCATAAACAAGGAGAGACATCAAGATATATCAAACAACTAGAACAGTCATCCCACATCATATTGCACCTTAAAGACCACAGGCCACTGAAGACCTACAGAAAATATCATTCCCTACATGCACAATACAGAAAAAGACTACAAGAAGTCTAGAAGGAAACAATATTTAAGAAAGAAACTTAAGCAATTAGATGCCACACCATAGAGGTTTCAAAAAGAAAGCCACAATATATGGAAAGCAGATCAAATAATCAATATACTCATAATCATTTTAAACAGGCAAGGTGGGAGAAGGGAAGCTGGGGTTGGGTGGTGATGGAGCCTTCATATTGAGTTATTCACAGCAGTCAAAATAATAATCAAGGGACCATAATAATTCCTCTGGAAGACAAACTGCTTTTCAGAATAAAGTGCTACAAACTCGTGAACCAAGCAATGAAGTTTTGAGGCCTACACTTATTCCCAGTACTGAAAAGTGATGTGTTGTTAGTTATATCCATGGACAACAAAAAACAGAAATCACTAAGTGAAACTGAGTATTACTAAAGCATGCTTTAAACAATGGAATTAAGAAAAGGTCAAGGGAGAGGAATGGTAGCAAAAAAGCAGAAAAAGAGTCCAAGAGTTAATATGTCCATAACAATAAATTTTGAAGAAAAAATAAAATACAGCAACCAATTATCTGAACTAAGATGTTTCTGATTCAAAAAGTTTCATTTATCCATAGAAATTCCATACTAGATGCATTCTTGCACCCACTAAACCAAAAAGATGACACCTTCAACAGCTATCTACCCCTATTAGGAAATACCTTTTATTATGTTTGTGGTTCAAAAAAGCTACGTTCTTTCGTAAACTTCCACAGTCAGTGCATTTCTTGCGACAACTAATCCAAGAAGATGAACATTTTACCGATCATTCACCCTCTTACAAATCGTGCTAAAAACAATATCAGCTAGCTGAAGATTAAGAAAAACATGATATGGCAAGGAAACCGTGCAATTTTAAGAATCCAGTTCATAATTTAGCCTCAGGTTTGAGCTCAGAAGAGCGTCTACATGTTCTAAACTTCCAGTTTTTGTGCAAGACCGTCCAAAACAACATAAAAGAGAACCAAAACCTAAATAACACTAAGCCCAGAATCCTAGGAACGAAGACCAAAGACCGCGATGAGAAGCCAATCAATTATTCCAAAAACTTTGCAACCCTACATCTACCCAGCTCCCCGCACCCCATGACCAACACCTGGTTCTCACCAACAAGTAAATCCCACCAAACCTCACAGCTCCCCGTCACATCCCTCCACAAATCGGGGACAAGAGCAACTAATTCCGCACCTCGACAGGCAAATCCGAAACGAATCAACACAAACAAACCCAGGAGGGGAATAATCCAGCACCTACGGTGGCTGCAAAGCAGCAGATCGATGGATCGATCCGCAAGGAGCCAGGACCCCTATCAGCCGGCAGGAAAATTGGGGATCTCTTCAGGGAGGAAGGGAGGGAAGCGCAAATGGCGACGGGATCGATCGTCCCGGAGCTGAGATCAGAGTTCCTCCGCGCTCGTAATCGGGGCTTAGGGTTAGGGTTCCACGAGGGATGGTGGCGCGATCACCCTATTGGAGCTCGCCATCTCCCTCTCTGCGCGAGAAAGGGTTTCTATTTTCGCTTATTTGTGAGAAAAGATAAAAAAGGAGATATGTTTGCTCGCGATTATTTCAAGGGAGAGACGCGGAGAAGAACCGGCCGGCTCGGACACGAAGAGACCGGTTCGGTTCACAACCCACTTGGTCCCGTTTGCGAGCCGCAGACTCTCTTTTTGGAGTGTTATATATATATATATATATATATATATATATACACAGACACATTTGTCAAGTTTAGAAATAGCACTTTCGTCATAAAATATATAAATATAGATAAATATATATGCATATATACAAAAAAAGCACTAACTTTGAATTTATGTATATATAATTTTGCATATAAGTTAATCAAAGTATAACTAAAGAAAAGGATAGTATGTCAACAAATTTTTTTAAAAAAATTATTTATAGTGTTATTCTTTTGTTCTTATATAATTTAAGAAATAGTTAAAAATAATAATTCTGATCATATCAATACTTCAAATCCAAAAGTTGGAGGGAATAGTTAAGAAGGTCATCATACAAAATTAATTTAGAGTAATCCTCAAAATATGAAAGATTGATCAACAATCAATTATGCTCAAGCCTTAAAATTAGGTTTCCTGGAGTGTAATTGTTAGGCATGCACAGTTTGTAGAGGTTAGTATTTTTTTTATTTCTAGAACTAATGTTCTTATAGGATAACAAATCTAAGTATAGAAAGACTTCTTAGCAACCTATAAATGAATATTTAGATATTCTAAAAATACTTATGTATCCTTCAGTTTGGACAGAGAGAATATGAGAAAATACTTTGGTGCTCCTTAGTTTCTTTTTAGTAAATCTGGGATGGGGGCGCGGTTGGGTTTATAATGGAATTATGATAAATGTAATAATATTTATATTTTGATTTCATATAACAAAAAAAATTATTTATTCTTTCATGGGCATAGGTAAGGAGTCTCGAACTATATAAATTTTGTAACCTTTTATATATATCTTATTATTGATTCTTTTGATTTTTTTATTATATGAAATATAATAAAATATTTAAAGGTGATTAGAGGTTTTTTTATTATATGAACTATATAAATTATTGATTCTCTCCCAATAAACCATATGAGTTCAAAATATTTAAAGGTGATTAGAGATTTGATGTTGGTTTTATAAAAAACATGCTCGGCCTATGGAAAAGAAGGATAAAAGATCTTATTTTTCGGTAAGGCATGAAAAAACAGGTATTTAACTTGATGAAATAAATGACAAAAATGAAAAGGTGATTGAGGTGAACTGTGTTTTTTATATGATATATACAAAGTAAAAAAATTCTGACTAAGAAAGAGTTTGTTAGTATTGACAAGTATTATTGAATTCTTACTTTCATTGTGCTTAAAAGATAATAATTCATATGTAGAAAGACTTATTTGTGAATAAAACAAACTTTGAAGAGTAGAGTTTGATTATTCTTTCAGATAAATACCTCATTAGACATTAGGTATTATCTATCACTTAATGTAGTGATGTGAGCTCGTTAGAACATTATGTATTATCTATCACTTAATGTAGTGATATGAATCAGGTGAGAGAATCCATGTTTTTTGTTTTAAAAATTAGAAGAAAAAAAAAGATACAGGATTTCCTACAGTGCATTTGAATGATCAAATTAAAAAAAAAACTGAAACTTCATTTTGTACTTTTCATCATCATCGATCCATCGATAAAAATAGATTATGACGGCTAATAACTAAGAGAATTCGTTTCGTTTCATCTCAATGTTTCAGGTGTAAATCTAATAAGCTTACTATGATTGTGAATTTATGATTAGATATTTGATCTGATTTTTAAATATAAGCTTATCATATTTGAATTTGTGGCTAATTTCATACATCTGTTGATGAATGATTGGAGCAACTAAATTATTTATCTTAAGAAAAATATACATGAATGATCGGAGTAGCTAAATGTATTTTGCTTAAGAAAAATAATAATAAATTAAGATAAACGAAAACATAAAAAAAAACTTTAAATTTTTAGGAGCTAAAAGTTGTAAAGGACCACCAAGAACAACCAACATCAAAATAATAGATGAAGAAGATAACTGCCTTAATTACATGTATAATGTCCACAGGTTGATTGGCAATGACAGATGAGCTTCAACAAATTGCTAACTGGCAGATGATTTCTATCACAAACTTTACATGTGCCCTGCATTTTATTTTTATTTTCGATGTTAAACTTCTTTCTCTTCAAGGATTACATTCCATGGCTCTCTAAAAAAACATGCATTGAGCCAAAACATTTGGGCATAGATCATTTTGCTATAGATATATAACACCATCCCCTTGTTTTCCTTTTTTATCAATCATATCATAACATTTTTTTTTATTGAAGATATGGAGTTTGATTCTTTATGCAAGATTTTGTTGAGGTGACCCTTTTGTCTTACATCATGGTCATGTATTTTGAAGCTTTATTCAAAAACAAGTAAGTTGCATGGCTGAAAACACTTGTTTTGCTAATAATTCAATTATATCTTCTTCTTTTTTTATCATTGATTGGAGGGCTTCAGCAGCAAGTTTGGGATGTTGCCAGCTCTAATTTTCATGTTGCTTTGGTCTCTTAAGTTCCATGGCTGCCAAGCCTGGCATGTACCTGATGAAACCTGTCAAAGTTTAGCTTTCTAAAGCTGCTTCTGTTAAGGAAGGCATAAGAAGACAAGCCAAATCCCAAGTTGAAGGTGGTAGTACTGCCTCGAAGCTGTCACCAAATAGCTGGCCAATGGATTCTGCAACCAATGCATGCATTTATTCCATCACATCAGAGTCCCTGCATGGCTGGCTCTTTTCCCATCACATCCCCTCGTTGGAGAGTTCTTGGATTACCTTAAAAAGAGGTGGTACAGCAACTGGAATGATATGGCCCTGATGGCAGTCCACACACAAAGATCCTCCTTGTCTTTATCCTTGTGTGTACTATGGAGCTCGAGAGAGGGATACCACTGACCCTATTGGCTCCTATTTTGTTGGAAAAGGGAACACCATGAACTGTGTGAGTCACATGCCAATGAGATGATGAGCTGAGGGATGACATAGAAAGATCAGAGTTTGTGGCTGAGGAGTGGAATGAGTGAGTGAGAGAGTACACTCCAAGAATACTGGACACTGACCTCTCTTTTGCCCTTTTCAGTAATAGAAAACTACACCCAGGCAACTTGATAAACTAATGCCCAACCATGTATCTTTTCCTTTTTTTTGTTCTCCTCCCACACAAAGTTGTAAAGAGAACTAAGTTGACTGCAGCAGTCACCATCAAAAGTTGACATGCCCGGATCACAGGTGTGATTTGACTTAAGGGCTCTGACAAGGCCATAAAAGTTTGTGGCATGCAGGAGATGGAAAGGTGAATGACATATATGTGGAATGCCATATGCTCATCCCAGCACCCCTTCTTGGGCTTTCTTGTCAGAGGTGTTCTTGAAGCTAAGAGAGGTCATATTTCAGCTCCCCCTGTGAGATGTAGCAAGAAATTGGTAGTGTCTCTAATTAGTTGGAGAATAGCAGCATGCAGATGATTGATTACACCCAGAAGTTGGTAATTCTGCTGAACACCCATGCTCACCTCATATTTCCTATCATTAATGTGCATTAAATCTTTGGACCTGTAAGCAGAAGTTGTGACCAAGAATCTTGGAAGTTCCCATTTTGTACTTTGCTGCTCATGATTTGTTGGTTGAGAAATGGACAACCTAACACTTGCTCATCATTTATGACTGGATGAATTGGCCCTATATCAGAAAAAAGCTTTCTCAAGTTGGCCTTCTCCAATGGCCATATTACTGAGTATGCTTGTAGAGGGCCATGATAAGTCAGGCTTGGATAGGAGAAAACAAAGTTAATTCTCTCCTCCCTTCCACTTTGAACCATTTCATTTAATAGGTAATGAGTAGATAAATGGAAAACTACATAACCTGTATAGTTTGGAATTATGTATATTATATATATATATATATATATATAAACCACAAGTCCACCAAAGAGGCACTGGAACTTCATATGGTTGGATGGAAAAAAATCCACCAGCTAAGCAAATCTGAACTCAAAATGATAATTTAGAGCGGTCGTTCTTAGCTGCACTTAGAAGAATGATTGGTTTGGAGAGAGAAGAAAATAAATCACACGCACAAAATAAAATCCAAAAGAGAAAATTCAGATGTCATGGTCAATCTCCCACCTAACATGACTGACCACTTCTCATTAATAGTCTCCACGTTTTTTACTCACTCGTACTGAAATGATCGACATTAAAAATCAAGATTTTTTATCACTTTTATTTGTAGGAATGAGAGAGAAAAAACTGTAGGATGAGAACTCAAAACATTTGATTTAAAATAAATTTCGGAGAATGAGAATTCGATACGACTACAATTCTTCGATTACTTAATATATGTTAAGTTTTTTAAGTAGGGATGAATTTTTCTTTTAGTAGCTTATGGTTTTGAGATAAATAATAATTCAACTAAAATACTATTAAAATGGTTCTACTGGGAAGGACTAAAGGTGGAGGAATCTGAAGGAAAGAAAAATCTAAAGGCTTAGAAAACTCATTCAATCTCCAACACATCTGTAAGCCACTGGTGTTCGACAGGCAACAATCGACAGTCCAAGGATGGTATATAAACATGACAATGCAATCGGATGCATAGGATTTGTATGATGCATCTTATATTTGTTATAAGAATCCAAAAGTAAATATATATATATATCAACTTTACAATCCAAATGTAAAACATCAAGAGGTCGAAACCTCATTTTAAGCAGCACTGCCCACGGTTAATATAGCAGTCATCCAACAGTCAAACCGGTACCAACTCTAACAGGAGAGTTGCCATTTTTCTTGTCTGAAGACTCTTAATCTGCTGGAAATTTAGATGGGAGTTCGCCTGCAATGCCAAGCAATACCATAATGTATTTGAGATAGATGTGCTCAAATTGCCAACATGGTGTAATTGATTAACAGATGCAATGGATTTATGAAAGTAAATGATTTGCAAAATACATATGATGATTCATCCAAGCAAAATGTCATGAACCTTAAATATCATCTGCCACCAATCAGATGTAATAGAGAAGTAAGCTTCTAAAGATATCATGAGATTACTTCTGCATTTATCATCAACAGAACTCCCACCTAAATACAAGTAAATCATGAATCCAATTTGATCGTGTTCGTTATATAAAAATCACCTCTTTAGACCATTTTCCAGACCATGCGTCACTGGAAATTCAATCATGAAATAAAATTGTTTAGAGCAAGCTACAACCGGCCATTTCATTATCACGGAATTCAATCACAATGATATTCAAATTTTCTTTCGGATGTATGGTGGTCCAATTATTTTCTGAGCAAAACTTGAAAAATCTTAATTGGCCCTGCAACTTGACATGACCAAGTTGGACTACAGCTAGCTTCAAAGAGAAATACATGACGGAATCCAGAATTTGCACACAAAAATTCTGCAAATTTACCATTATATGCTACTACCAGATATTGTATGTTTTATAATGGGAGAATAAACAGTCTAGGTACTATCATAATTTTGTGATTGTGTTAAATAGTTTTCATCCTAAAGGGAACAGCATCTTTCAATAATCAGCAAGTCTTATCTTCATGAAATATGGTTGGCCATTTGTCAAAAACCAATCACTTTTGAGTTTTCGCACTACCATCTTGATAATGTGTCATTTTCCAACCAACCAAGATGCAATAATTATATATAACATGTAACCAAGGTCAGAGATTTCGAATCGTACAGCCCGGTAGCGGGCAGTACGTACCGGGCGGTACCGCCGATTGGGGCTTTTTCCGCCCCATTACCACCCGAAATCGACCGGTAATGGTTGATTTCGACCGTCGACGACCGATTTTTTACGGTATCAGCCGAGGGAGAAAGAAGAAGATGGGACAAGAAGAGGGCAAACATAGAGTCCGACGTCGTTCTTCACCCGCGCGATCTGTCGCCTACGAGCGATTTCTTCTCCCCGCACAGGGAGAAGAAACGAGGCGACGTCGTCCTTTTTTTTGTTGTTTAACTATATATATATATATATATATATATATATATATTGAGTGGTACACCTATGTGTACTATATACCGAGCTGAGCTTGGCATGACGGTACAGACTAGTACGGCGAACCTTGCATGTAACCACTCAAATCCATGTGGAATCTTCCCTATTGTCCATCCAGATAATCAATCAATCAATCACCATGAAAAGTTGAAAGAATCTGTTACTTTGCAAATCATTCACTGTGAGCAGTGCTGCTTAAATCCATCAAGTTTTGATTTTTGAAAGAACAAAATTGTAGCACTGCTTGATCCACAATCATATTCTATCAACTATTCGTTGTCTACACTATTCTGGACTTGCACACATCCATATATTTTGTGATTACGCTAAACAAATATATTAGTATTTTGTTGACTACTAATCATGCCAGACACTTATCCATGCTTTAGATATATCATAGAAGATGAACATTTTTATCATCAATTACGAGTACCAAGGGACTGCGGGAGAGAAATTTTATAAACCTCCTTCAGTTCACATTTTTATAAAATTAATAAAACATAAATATCAATTATAAATTCTAAAATATAATTTTTTTTTTCTACCATGAGACTTCATTTATATCTCATCTGCCCACCACATTGAGCAACCATATAATCATCTGAATCTAACTCATGCATCACTGAATGCTACAGGCTCAAATGCAAATAATAGATGAGTATGGGCCATGCGACCAAGAGGATGAAGATAATGAAAAGAATGTCATCTAATAGAAACTATAATATTAGGAAAGAAACCAGCAACAATTAAAAAGGATTAGTTTCAGATTGACAGTCATATGGGAGTGACTTAAAAAAGGCCGATAAGTCTAGGAAATTGTGATGTGACTGACAACCAGCCAAGCCTCTCCAAAATAATCCCATCTGGACAATTAGAAATAGCTATCTTGTGAGATTGGGCAACTCCAGCATCAAGAGACAAACTGAACAGCATAGATAAGGTAGAACAGGCAGCATAGAGAAAGAATTCTTTGGATACACAATAAAATTGCAAAACACACAAGAAGAAAAAGATGCAGATCCTGTTCAGCCATGCCTTCCATTGTAATTGTGCAATTACCTTGTCAGTCCTCCACTAGAACTGAGTACCACCACTATAATTGGGTCCACGTAAATGAATGAAAACAGAAAATGATGAGAAGACAAATGTTGGACCCTAGCTCAAAAGATTACAAACAAGAAAAAGTATCTTTGGTGCATTTGAAAGAATTCCTCATAAATAAATCGATCAAGACAGAGACATCTTAGCCAATTGATTGTGGCCCTTCAACACCCTTAGAGAAAGACCCAATTAGAAATGATCTCACTCGAAGCAAGAGCAGACTCTCATCAAGAACTCCAGCAAGTATGCACAACGTTTTACCCGCTAATATTGATGTCCAGAAGAACACAGGGAGACCCAAAAACATAAATTTTGCAGACAGAGGGATATACTCTCTCATGACTGATGAAAAGAAAAGCTACGAATTTTGATGAAATGAAATGATATCTAGAGAGGGGCAACGTAAATAACGTAAGTTCGCAACACAAGGCAGAGTTGATTCCGTCATGAGTGCAAAAGTTCCTAATTTCACAGAAGCAGAGGCTAAAAGCACAAAGTTTAAATCACAATCCAACCAAGAACCTTCTTAAACGTCTCACCTTTGACCTCCTTTGTGGTGGAGGGAAACAGGATGGCCCGTCCCAATTCCGACACGGTCGTGATGATCCCGGCCAAGTACAACACGGTCAGCATCCCTATCACCCATGGCATCAACATGAACCCAAGCACGAACGTGACGGACCCACCGAGCATCAGCGCAATCGAGACCCCTAGCATCAAGGACGCCAGGGCCGCCGGCGACGCATGCGGCAGCCTCCGCCGCCGTGGAGTCGGTAGAGGAGACCGGTAAGGCATCTCTTCCGTTCCGATCCTCCCGACGCCGGGGGAGGGGGCCGAGGAGGAGCGGATGGCGAGTTGTGGGGAACGGAGGACGGCGAAAAGGATGGAGCAGAGCTCGTTGAGGAACCTCGACGTCTGGTCCTCCTCGCCTCTCATCATCTCCCTCTTCGAAGCCCTGATCCTGAGCCTAATCCCAACGCTGAGTGAAGGGGGCGGAGGCGGAGGACGAAGAAGAAAGGGGAACAGATGAGAGGCGGTGGGCGGAGAAAACAGACACGTTATATCCAGAATGCCCCGAAAGGAAAAGTCCTACTATTATTACTAATATTATTCTTACTATTATACTGTTATTCTGTAATTGTTTTTTTTTTTTTAATTTAGTGACTCATGAACAGAAACCAAATTCCAATTTATAAAACATTAATTTATATAATTTCAATCACAAACCCTTTTTCTTATTTAATTTCTGTGGTCATTTATTTTGTGACGGAACGGAGCTTCGTTGAGATTCGTGCGCAGTAAGACGACAGGGGGGTGACTCGGCCGTCGAACAACACAACGTGCGGAAGACTAAACCAAAAGGCCGTGCTTGTGAGGCAAGGAATTGTTGCGTGCGAACGAACTCATTGCACCACTTGTTGTTTGGGGGTTGGTGTGATGATGATGCATCCCCGTCTTTATGGCCTTCCGAGATATCTCTCCACTACAAGCTTTTGGAGGTTGTCGAATACCCCACTCTTTTGTCTTCCAACTACCACTCCAAAAGCATAATATATATAGGTCGGATTTTTATAAGCTGCCTAATTGTGGTTACTCGAACAATAAACTTCAATTTTTTATCTTCCAACTGTTGGCATCTCCTCTTGCGAGAAACAATATCTTTAGGTAAATCAATATTTGTTATTTAAGATTTCTAATAAACTCTTCGTAGGCAACCTTATGATTTTCTTTGAACATGTTTGTATTGTTTTTTATTATTCAATGACGCTAACTTGATTAAAAAAAATTATCTAAAATTTACATTTTAAGTTGTATGATATTATCATGATGAACGATGCAAATTCTTTACATTAGAAAAATTATAGTTTAAGTTGCATGATCTTATCGTGGCTACCGATGATCAAGAATTATGTAAGAGAAGATTCTCCGACCACAAAAACAATAAACCAAGTTATATGTAACTGAACAAGCATTTGGGAGATATGGTAATCAATACTATTGAACTATGTCTTAGAACAGATCCTGACCCTCAACTACACGAACATGAGATGACACTCTCACAAGGATGATGACCTACAATGTGGCATGAGTCATCAAGTAGCATGCCAAAGGAAGAAGTCAACACAAACAAGAAAAATTCAGAAAATAGCATTTCTTTTGAAAGCAAGAGGTTAATGTCATGTGAAATATAATAAGTATAATGCTTAAAAGAGAAGCATCCGAAAGATGCACCCATCTGAATCTGATCATACAACATTGGTTTTGGTAAGTTCTGCCCAGAACTTATTGCATTAGAAGACATGAGCGTACGGCAGTTCTATTTATAGATATGCATACATAAGCTGTAGATACGTATACGACATTCTTAGCGCAGGTGCATTCATATTCATACTGCTAGTTATATTCTGAATGAAAGAAGGAAATGTGTTGAGAAGTTTCAGCAGCATCAACATCCGAATATGGTGGCTGTAAGTGTCAGTATTCCTGCAGTCGCCCTTCATTACTGTTTTGTTCATCTCCAAACTCAGCACCCTATCATTACAATGATAGAAGCATAAGGGACGGGAAAGAATCCCAATGAACAAGAATTCATTTATTTCTCACGCTTATGTAGTTGCATAACATACCAAACCAAATGATCTTCTGGCTTTGAGCAATGCCATCGCCTGAATGATAGATTGACAAAAACCGGGTAAGATATGCAGAAAGATTGTGTAAGCAAACAGTTGAAGCTCATGTAAGTTCCAGTAGTAGTTTGGAAGGCAAAGCTTATGGAAGTTGTTTCCAAGGTTATGCTCCAAGCTTTAGATCATCTGAAGTAAATTTGTGTCAAGCTAAAATTTATGCACCTTCAGGTACTTGTCCAATTACTGATGGCTGGATTGCTGATGCTTTTGTCCAGTGCTAATGATCCTTTATCTACTGCAATCCAAACTCCATTCTGATTTGCAGCGTAGGTGATGAAAAAGGAGACTCATGAAAAAGGACTTTATAACAACAAAAACTTGGATTGTCAACAATAATGCCCCTAAAAGAGCAAAATGAAGGGAAGAGTTGATGTGGCCAATCAGATAACCAATATTTGGGGACAGTGCTTGTGTTAATTAAAATTTTAATCTTCTAAAAGATCTGACACCTAATTTTGAGACTCATGAAATACTCAGAATACAACTTTCTAAAATTACAAAAAGTCTTTTTGCCGAAGAAACTACTATAGACCATACCTTTTTATGAAGCTTACTAATTGTATCCAGCATCAGATGTGTCTGCATCAGGAGTTCAACCATGAACTTAGTTGTTATAACTTAGTTGTTATAATTAGCATGGCTACTAAATGATACGGCAGTGAGAAATACGATTAAAAATTGGCAAGAACTAATGTCATCATACATAAGATTCTGATTTTATATATAAATTGATAAAAAAAAGTTTCAACATGCTGATAATATTTGCTGACTCTCATCTGATTACATTCAAGCTTGGATTTTGTACACAACACAACATGCACTGGTAGGAAGCAGAAATACAAAATAAAAGCACAATTAGGAGTCATTTTTCCTTAATGAAACAATGATAAGGTTGGGCTTCTGAGAAGAGACAGCAGCAGATACATGAACACGTTGATTGAAACTGTCAGAAAAGATTACAACTTCTTTTGAGTGGAAGCATGAAACTAGTTGTCTTTAACAAAGTTCAGATTCATTTATTTTGAATTTATCAATCGAGCTATACATTATTAAAGTTGATTCACAAAAGTGTTCCCTTTTAAAGGATCAGCATTTGCTTGAATCCATGCATAATTAGCACATGAATCAAACAAATGTTTGTCTTGCCCTTATTTGAGATTAGTCTTCTAGCCAGATTTGATGACATTGATTTTCTCATACAAAAACTGATTAGCAATTTAGCAAAATCCATGACAAGATGATTAATTCATGAATTAAATATGAGCTACACTTGCCTTTCTTGACGCTGTCTGTGCAAGTGTGCCTTCGAGTATGCTCTCAAGTTGGCTGAGATCATCGAAACCTAGTTTGGAAATGTTGGCTTCATCTAGGCACCTGGAGCATATATTTTCCATATCAACTAAAATGTTATATAAATTGAACAGACACACATGGTGCAGATGGTATACCACTGAACAATCTCCAGAATCAGATAGTCTACCCTTGGATAACTAAAGTCTTTAAGATGTCCCTGGTAACAAAAGAAAAATAAGAACCAATGTAAAGAACTTTTTCAAGGTCTCTTGGCAGAGTTACATATAAAAATGAGAATAAGTTAAGCAAACCAGTTGTTTTCTTCATCGATAAAGGTCCAACTAAACTATCAAGTTCTCTTTGCATTGATCATTGATGAATGATTGGTGTTCTATTGTCACTCAGATAACTGCAGACAGGTTGCATTCTGCTATTTATACAAATTAGTTTATCAACTCATATATCTAACACAAAATTTTGCAGTCCATAAATTTTAGAAGTCATCGAATGAAACTTAAGTATTAGAATTAAACAAATCGTCAACTGATCTAAGTTTTCACTGTATGACTGTTTTTGCACTCTCAATAGATGCTATTATTGCGTTTTCCACCTTTTTATTTTGAGTAAAAGAATTACTTAATGACTAGCTGAATAACAATCGCCACTTTTGGCGTAACTCTTGAGTCCCTTTTGGCTATAACTGGAAGAAAAGAAAATAGCATAGTATATGAGGTAATAACAGTTGCAATTTTTTTTAACCTTAATATGCCTTTTGTCTTAATAAAGGGCACTCTCTATCAGAATGACAACAGACACGATTGAATACTAATCATACAAGACCAAGAATGGTCTTATAATTAGGACAGAGGAGGGGAGTGTTTATAAGCATTCTTTGGTCGTATGAATAATTCAGATCTATCATAAATGCCATAGATTTCCTTATGACATATTTGTTCAGTCCCTTTATTTTATTTGAATAAACAAAATTGAAATTAGCTTCTATAGAAATGATACCAAAGCCATCATACGACGAACACTTACATTCAATTTATGAAACTTCTGTGTAGGTTAATTTTATATTGTTAGTCACAGCTTTATCTTCATCCATGATTGTTGTGCACAGATTAAAGCACAATTGCCACAACTATGGGAAGCATTATAATTTTCCACCAGGAAAAAAAATTATAAATTTACAAATAACTTAAAAAGAGCATTGACTTTGAAAAGTGCTACAGAAATATTGCTTTCATTTTTTCAGCAAAGAGGTAGATTCAATCACCTGGAGAGAATGGTGTTCATTAACCTCTCTTTCTGAATCTATGAAATGATGATAATGCGCAATTATTTCATCTATGCTGTAAGATTGAGTAAATAGTTAGATCTGAAATCTGAATTAAACACCCAACTAATATTAAAGTACCATAAATTGGAATTCATCTTAAAGTAAGGCAACAAAAAGTTAAAGCTTAAAGTCATGATTGACACTTTAAAGTACAAAGAGGGATTCAATTTGGACATTAAATGTCAGCTACCTATCACATTACCTTCATAAGCTGCATGCAGTTAAATAATGATGCTTACATCTCATCATATTTCTGATTTTGGCCTATTAATAGGAAATTTGTGCATGCTGGATGTAAAAGCCTTTTGCAACTTCTGATACTTTTAGGAAGCTAATATTTCAGTAGGATTGAGTTTGATTACTGATACACCCTCAGAAGAATGTAATGGCAGGAAAAGAAATCCCATGAAGCCAACCCCAAATGGTTGGGAATAGGCTTCTTGTCGTAAGATTTTCATCACAGTTCAGCTATGTTTTTATAAGGAATTCAAGATTATTAAAGTCATTTATGATAACCAAAGTACCACTTATTTATGCTTTTACATATAATTCCACTTCTTGTGAACCTAATCTATGAAGAAATGTGGAAAAAAATGATTATCAAACTTATTGAGGGTACTCTTCTATGTGGATTGTACACAAAAAAGTACAACACTAACCTGATTTCAGCCTATTCTTCAGTTCTGATCTAACATATTTAAGTACAACAACATTGTAATTTAGTTAGCTTCATCAACTTTTGGTTGGACTTGATGTTATCTAACACTTGAATCTGGCTGCTTGGAAAACAAAACTAAGCAAAAAAGGAATACATGCAAAAAGATATCTGAGATTGGATTCTATACTGTCAAACGATATAGGGCATTCTGTGAATGCTACACTGAGCACCATCCTTTTCATTCCCTGGTTACCACATATGTCCTACAACATCAACAAATTGGACCATGTTATCAAAATCTGAAGAGGCAAAGAGATGTAATCCATCCATCACCGGGATCTGTGGAAAAGAATTCCTTCGAAGGACGAACTAATCAATGATCAGGACTCCTAGTTTTAATTGTATCACAGGTCAATCGTTCTAGCAGGATCTTCGACAACCAAGAATCGATCTTTACGAGGCATGTGAGCATTTCCATTCTGCAACATAAGTGTGCTTTTGCATAGAACGACCGGAGTGTGCTCAAAAGACAAACCTTCGCTCGTTCCACGTTTTCAGTGTCTAATATAGCGTACGCGTGGGCAAATTAAGCTTGCAGAGGCCAAAAAAAAATTCAAGAAATGGAAAACAATTGCAGTGCCACAAGAGAATCAGACGGGGTTCTCTGGAAGGAGGAGGATGAGGAAAGAAGGGACCTGTAGGGGCTGGCGAAGTAGTGGAGCTTGCCCTTGGCGGAGAAAATGATAAGGGCAACCTCGGCGTCGCAGAGGACGGCGAGCTCATTGGCCTTCTTGAGTATGCCACTCCGGCGCTTGGAGAAGCTCACCTGGCGGCTGGTGTTGTCCTCGATCCGCCGGAGTTCCACCCTCCGCTTTCCCATCACCGCCGACCGCCCCCCAACTCTAACGGTCCCAGCCACAAGATGCGTAGAGCAAGACTGACGGAGAAGCGGGAGAGGCAGGGCAAATTTATAGGGCGAGGGAGAAGATAAAAGGATAATTCCGGTCGCCATCGGAGCCAAAGGCACACGAGCACTCTCCCCTCCTACATCCTGGATCCGAAACTTTGCATGGACCCGTTAAGAACCCCCAGAGACGCCTTAACACCATCTCGGGTTTGGGTATGGATCCGAACCTCAATAGTGGAATATTGCTAATAAATAATCTAATGGGCGGAATCTTCGCGGCCCAAACTTTAAGCACATATTATAAAGTTTGTTCATTAATGTGGATATTACAAACTCCAGAAACATATTTATTATTCATCATGTCTTGTTCCTTCTAATATTTCGATTTAATACTCTGGGCCTGCATGAAATTACAAAAAGTATAGGAGCCTATTGTTAAGAAAAATATTCGTGTGTTTTTTTAAATAACTCAGTTTTCATCTAATTTTGATTTTAACAAAAAATTGAAGGGTTAATTGCCGTAAAAGTTCGCTAGTTTTGGCTTTTCGCTGAAGAGTGTTACAACTTTTTTTTTCTTTTCTTCTTATAGCTAGTCCTGTCCATAAAACGGAATTAAGTTAAAACCGAAGTCAAATCGATTTGATGGTCCACAGTTCGTTCTCGGTCTTTTTTTATTTTTTTAATATATATAATTAAAATAGTTTTAATTAAAAATTATTAGCGTCAAAATTAGAACTGATCATATGTGGTTCGGTTTCAATTCTATTAGGGTCGCTTTTAAAAAAAAAAGAAATCATGTTCAATCAATTATAAATGGATTCAAATATTATAAAGATATAACTTTAAAAATTTATTTAAAAGATAAACTTAAAGAAATAAAATTAAATTTTAAAATACATATCAACATAAACATTATATATTTATATTTTAAATAATTTTAGTACTATATATTTTTGGATCGTACATTTTTATACTTTCCATGAAAATTTTCTGATTTTTATATATTTTAACATGATTTTAAATTTATTATTCTTATATATTATTTCCTTTACCTGGTTGTGACTCGTTCAACATGCATCGAACCAGGCCAAGAAAGAATCAATCCGTCGTATGAGGAAATCAAAAGATAAAGACATTAAAATATATCAAGAATCGATCATAACATTGGAGGTAATGTCATGGTTAGCAACTCGGAATCACAGAATGATTTAAGTGGAACAAATAGATACGAATATCCTAAATCATAATTTGATTTAAGTGGATCGGATAGAGTTTTAATACACGGAAAAAAGAAAAATTCAATCCGCTGTACCAGAAGGTGCGGTTGATGGATCCAAGAATCCTCCGGTTTAAAGTTCCTCAGCTGGTTTCGAATAAAGGTCAAAAGTATCACAAAAAGAGGGGGCGGGATTAGATTTGGGATAACGTATTCCCCGGGTTGCTACCCATGCTCGGATCCTGTGGCCACTCAAATCATTTGATGCTATTCCAACTTCACCATATTTGGAGTTACGTGTTAAAGCTTCTTTTAAGGGTGCACGGATTCCTCGTCGTCTAGTGGTGGTAGTGAAAGGTGGAATCATACTAACTATTCAAGAATTTTTTAGAGGTCGCCATCGATATCCACGTTGTCCCTTTTTTTTTTTTTCTCTCTTGAACTCTCATCTACGTTCTTTCTCTTTATTCTCAATAGCCCGTTAATTCGAACATTAAATACATTTTAAAAAATTTTATTAAAATCGTTAGTTTTAAGTAAAATGAAACTAGATATTTTAATACCATAATTATAAATTTTTTAACCAGTGGCTGCAGAAGTAAGCCAAGCGGCGAGTCTTCTGCCACCCCTACGTTTGAAGAGCGAGCAACGTCGGAAAGTTCTCCTGTGCCCAACTGCTCAGAGCAACAGATGGTCTCGATCTCCGGCGAGACGGGGCTTCAAGAAATATCAGGCATCGGAATCTCGTGAAGACACTGACACCATTCGGTCACTCGGGAGTCATTGAGGAAGACGAGCCTTCACATCCTGGCCCCCATCCTCCGACATGAAGGACTAGAACAGTAACTGTGGTCTTGCAGCATCATCTTCTTCCACAGCTCAAGATCCAGAGTTGCCCACCGAAACACAAGAACATCGGTGCAGAAGTCACGGTGCAGTTGGCAAGAGGAGGCCGCTGAAGATGAAGGTAAGAAAAATTGATAGAAGATGACGCTCGCTTCGTCTGCGAGCATGAGCAAGCCGTCGGTGTAGCAGATGGCGTCGGCGGATGGGCCAAGTTGTGACGATGCGAGAAAGCTCTAAACCGATGCTTTCGAGGTTCTGAAAACAGCTCAAATGCCTTGGATCCTTCACAGATTGTGGGCAGGTCGGGCGGAGGCCGCCGAACCATATCAGCGACCGTCCGGCCGCGAACGAAGGCATGGCTAGGCAGTATCCTGCAAGCTTGGCTGCTGCACTTCATTTGGGTTCGGCAATACTGCACATCAAGCATGTCGAAATGACCATGTTTTGTTGGCCACGCCTGAGGCGAAGCGTGGCCAAGCAGCACTCCGCAAGCTTGCCACGCCTCGGCAAGACGCAGTTCCACATGAACAAACCACACAAACTCGAACTGCTGCTTCAGCAAGGCGTAGTGGGAGTTTGGCTTGGCTTGGCCGAGCAACGACCGAGAGCTCTCTGCACTTCCCCCCCCCACCTTCGGCGATGTCAAGCAACAAGACACTATCGCATTACCGTGCCTCGAGCAGATGCAGCTCGGTGTGATCAAACTATTATATCACATCTTAAGCACTTTTTCTAATACCATTTTAAGTTATTGATCGAATCATTCGAATCCAAAATTAACTTACATCGAAGATATACTTTGATTGAGAATAATACCCTTTGATTTAGTTCTACTGCACATCAAGCATGTCGAAATGACCATGTTTTGTTGGCCACGCCTGAGGCGAAGCGTGGCCAAGCAGCACTCCGCAAGCTTGCCACGCCTCGGCAAGACGCAGTTCCACATGAACAAACCACACAAACTCGAACTGCTGCTTCAGCAAGGCGTAGTGGGAGTTTGGCTTGGCTTGGCCGAGCAACGACCGAGAGCTCTCTGCACTTCCCCCCCCCCCACCTTCGGCGATGTCAAGCAACAAGACACTATCGCATTACCGTGCCTCGAGCAGATGCAGCTCGGTGTGATCAAACTATTATATCACATCTTAAGCACTTTTTCTAATACCATTTTAAGTTATTGATCGAATCATTCGAATCCAAAATTGACTTACATCGAAGATATACTTTGATTGAGAATAATACCCTTTGATTTAGTTCTACAGAGTTCGACCTCCCGTGAGTCGAATGAGTTCAACCCTTCGGGGTTGAACAAGTGTTGCATCCGAATCTATATCTAGATCGAACAATCAAATTTTATACTATCAACATGTAATTGTCAATTGGATATAATTTGACCTTCGGCATATTGATCTTATCGGTGCTAACTTTATCGATATCATCCACTTTGAATCCTTCAGATCGCGATATGGGCTTATGGAACCACATTAAATATGACGAATAATTGAAGTGTAGAGTATTTATTCTAAAATGGATAATTTTTTATGTATTTCCTTCAAAAAAAAAAATAGAGATAGTATATTCATTCAAATATTTTGACTTTGGTTAATTATTATTACATGCGAGTATTAAAATATTAAGTATTGATACGACATTTTTCGGCCCCAACCATATGTCAGCAAGTCAACAGCAAAGGGAACGCCAATAAGCATCCTCGGGACTTATGTGGCTCGTCACGTCAAGACCGTGCCCAAAGGGTTAGCACTTATATGTCGGGCCAATCGTTCCAAATAACATGGAGTGGCGTCGCATCAACCCATCCCACGAGGATTGATTAGCACCGATACAAGGTACTCGGGCCAATTTGTGCCAAGAAGACCAAGACCATGCCGCACAATAACAAGACCGTGGGGGTCAGTCGTATGACTAAATCACCCCCGACGTAACGATAGAAAATCTTTGAAAACTCAATACACCTAGGTAAATAAGAAACAAGATGAAGACATAAGTGAAACGAACATCCCATACTCGAAGGTACCTCACATAGGCTTTCCCCGAAACCCCCCGTCACTAAGGTGAAAAAAGTGTAAAAAACACCGATTTGTGTATCGATTTTGGAAGAGCGAAGAAATAATGGATCTTTTGTTAATATAAATAAGGAATTGTTTGGAGGACAACGATAAGATAAATACAGTCAACTCTCGATCCCAGACCAACAGAGGATTTAGACCGAGTCGTGTTGATTACCTGGCTATGTTATAAAGTTGATTACCGAGTACCTAAAATGTTTCTTATATTTTCATTAATTATTCATTTAATTATAAAATTTTTTAATTTAAATAATATATAGATTAAAATTATATTATTAATTGGAGTTTTTGTTGAGACTTGTGAGATTGCTAATTGACCACTTTAAAGTGGCTCGTGAAAGACTATAGTTACGATGAGCTATAAGTGATTTCATATCATATTTCTTTGACGGTCATTTCTCATAGATCATTACAATATTATATGTTTAGACTTATAGTTAGTTTAGTTAAAATTAAGAGGATTATAGTATTTTGAAATAGGCTTAATAGTATTTTTATTGTGATAGCAAAACTACTATAGTAGATAAAAAAACACTATAACAAACAAAAATATTGTAACAAACGAAAAAAATCTTCAAGTGATAATTGGATATTTCTAAATTAAGAATATTATACATGTTATTGAAAAATACTATAAGTGAACTAAATGAAGACTCTACAATAGTTGAAAAATAATAAAAAAATATAAAAAAATTTACGAAATTTTTTTTAAGAAATACTTTGAGCATTATTTAAATTAGGGATATTGTTAGAGAAATAAATAAAAGAGATATACCTTTTGGGAAACACATAACATATAAATATGTTTTTAGGAACATCGTCCTTTAATATTGTGATAGTTTGAATATTTTTTGTCCACGTGGATTTTGGACTATTTTTTTTAAGAAAAGAAAACAAAATTATTATCGCTGAAACAGATTCGGAGATCAGGGAAGCGTTGCATTTAGATTCGTGCACTTGCTACAGACCACCTGAGCGCGTTCTATCGTCTTCCTTTCAAGAAGCGGATCCTATCGTTTCCCCTTACAAAAAACCACGCCCTCTCCGCTGTACTCTTCTTCTCGCCGGGGAGCTCAAGGGGCCATTGATGGACACCTTGAGGGTGTGGAGAGCTTCCTCGCATTTCATCGGCTTTGCCTCTAGGGCGGCCTGCGCTGCCGCGACCGCTAGGGCAAACGTTAGGGTACGAGTGCGGTGCTGCTCCTCCTCCTCCACTGCCTCCGCCGCTGCGGCAGCAGAACCGCCGTCTACTACCGTTGCCCCGGCTTATCCCGGCCGTCGAGGCCGGAATTTGTCGTCCACCTCCGACCGGGAATCCATTCGTGCCATCCGTCTGAAAAAGGCAAATTCTTTCCCTTCTCAGAACTCCTCTTTCTTCTCTTGTGAGGAAAGTTTGCTGCCCTTAGAAATTGCCGATGAACTGGTTATTGGATCTTCTGGATATGCCCGCCAAATTTCCTCCCTGTCACTCCTTTTCTTTGTAAGAGTTAATTGAAAAATGGTTGAGTACAGCTGTAATTTATAGGACGGGTCAGAAATTTCTTGGAATCAGATGCTGGATTTCCTTCCGTGTTGTTTTGTATGGTCAAGAAACTGGAGCCATAGTCAAGTAGATCTATCTGACCACAGAGAAACTAGACTCCTGGGAACTTAAAGCTTTTCTTTTAGTTACTCTAGATAGTTATGCGCAGTTGACATGCATCCCCAACTGTGTGTGTGTGTGTGTGTATATATATATATATTCTATTTTACTGTTTCACTCTTTGTTCAATCCATATGACTAGAGAGACAGAGATATTAACATGTTTTATCGCAGCTCCTCTCATATCAATTAAGCTGCTTCCTGTCATGAAAAATAAAAAGATATTTCAATGTAACAAGAATACTGAATTTTTAAAGGTATGCATGTCACTGAACCAAGTTGGCTGGTTAGGTTGAAGAACTAAGAAGCAAGGGTCATGAACCATATGCATATAAGTGGACCAGGAGCCACACAGCATGTCAACTCCAAGATATTTATAGCCAATTGGCAAATGGTGAAGAATGCAAGGAAGATTTAGTGTCAATTGCAGGAAGAATTATTGCTCGCAGAGCATTCGGTAAACTGGCTTTCTTGACTCTAAGAGACGATTCTGGGACAATTCAGGTGTGTCCGGTTGTTTTTCACCTATCTTCTTTATCTTCTTTACAAAGCTTTAAACATCTTGAGTCACATATATGGGTTTCTATCTCTATTTCTGCACTGTGTGCTTGTTCACAATAAGTCCTAAACTTTGTGAGGATGGTTTACATACGACCCTCAGAGAATTTCTGCATTGTGTGCTTGTTCAGACTGAAACCTTATTTCCACTTGTCTTATAGTATTCTCTTGACGACGATAATTAAAAGTATTCGAAAATGTTTACTATTGTCATGATCTCCTTGGATAATTGTACATGTGGTATCCTTCAAGTTTGAAATGTTTTTTTTGGGTCAAATCAAGTACCACTTCAAGTGCATAATAGGCAACTTTCAGATCATGATGGTGGTGCATACCATGGGCTATGTGCTGAACTTCTTTTCATAAAATTTGCTTTAGTTCTTTCCTCCCTAGCATTTTATGAAATTTTGATTTGTTTTTTGGCAATTAATTTTCTAGTTACCATTTGTTGAATTTTATACCCAGCTGTGTCGGTTGAATTGTATAATTGTCAGAGGTAATTATCTTGGTTTTATAAGCCAGAAATTACTTTTCTGTTGGTACCTAGTTATATACGTGAACAGGGGCCTTTATCATGTAAAATATTTAATAGGACAGATCAATACTGTAAATAGGAGACTTGGATTTAGTATTTATATAGAATAGAGACCATAAAATAGGGTCAATTTCTCATGTCCTCCCAACAAACACCTCCACAACTAAGATTGGGACTTTCGTATAAAGGTTTTGACAGTTGACAACCATATTTTTGATATTAAAAATTTTAAGTCGAATTAAAGGGTTTTGCCAAGTAACATTTGTTGGATAGTGGTATGAGTAAGCTTAGTTTTTATGCGGAAGAACTGCTCAAGATTTCTGGAATTTATGAATATAATGAACATGATATCTGAACAAGAAGTAAATTTAGTTTCTGATTTTTGGAACACTAGATTGAGTTCACAAATAGATTTTGAGGGAATTAGCAAAAAAGGGGAGGATGGATGTAATGTATTTGAAATGACACAGAAGAAGCTTTAAATCAAATGTTGAGCTAAATTATTATGCCAAATTTTATTCACTATAGATCGTTTATAAAATACAGATCCAAGTGTTCTTCTGAACTGTTCTTTTTGGTATATCTAGGAGTTACCTTGGCTTTAAGAGCATTTACTAAGGATGTCTTTTAGTTTTTCTTGTGCAACTCTACGAATTTGATCAAACTTTTCATTTCTTCTCGTAGAGACCTCGGTACCCCCAAGTATCTAAAACCCAAAGCTTGATACTAGTGGTCTTGTGTCCTTGAATTAGCTCATCAGATGCCTGAGACTCTTAGTTTTTTCCTTCCTGTATGCAGTAAAGTTTAAATTGATTTCTACTTCCTTGATGGATTCATAAGAGCGATTGCTGGCATCAAAATGAATGTGGTATAGATTCGCTTTCTTTTCTCTCTCTAGATTACCACATTGTCTTAGATGTGAATCCTAGGGTCCCAGTTAAATCCTACATTTACATGAAGATAAAAATTTTGTTAAAAGATTTTGCAACCTCGTTCTTGGTTACTAATGGATAGTGCTTTAATGTAATCTGAAATCCTTCCATGTATTTGTTCTATGTCGCCGGCACACTTATTGGCAACACTAAGAGAAAAACGGAGGAAAAAAGATAAAGAAGCAAAGAAACTAAAATAGAAATAGCCTAGTTGCATGATCAATCCTTTCATGATCAACCCCTGTCAAAAGACTGTACCAACATATAAAACTCCATATGCAGTTATTTGTGTTGCAATCATGTTGATATGCCATGTACAAGCTGGCACAATAATTCATGATTAGCTTTAATCCTTGTTGTGTAGCTTTAATTCTTACCCTACAAGCTGGCACATCATATTGAAATAGGAAGTTCTATATTTTTTCTGGGGGCAGGGTTGTGCCATTTGACATCTTCTAAAATTATGGTTGTGTAGTAGGAAGCCATGTGATGCTAGTTGTATCAGCATGTTGTAGACAACAAGATGCAATTTGGACGACCTCAGTACAATGTATAAACTGATCATGGTGTGTGATTGGGCATCTCACTGAGTATCTATATATAGGCCATAATGTCTCAACTCTTGAGCATTGAAGATACAGCTCGAGTTGTAATATGGTTTAGATTAGGAATTGCAATTATGGTGAGGTAGACATAATCTTTTAATTGTTACTAAACAATAAAGAAGATCAACAAGTTAAGAGCTTTAAGCATTTTACCACATTTTTGACCCAATTAGATAAATAGCTAATACCGATACAATAAAATTTTACTTAATGCTGTTTGTGATCTAAATTAGTGATTAAATTTAAGGTTTTGAATACCGTACCTTACTGGTATACCGATCAACTGTCCTTATGTTATGTACCGAGTTCTACCGAGCATATCGACACATAGTACACTAAGGTACTGAGCTGTACTGAGCATACCGGTCCTCTATTGGATAGGTACATACCACCCGTACTGAGCGGTATGGTGTGATATTGCAAACCTTGATTAAATTCCTACCATGACCTAAATAACAAACTAAATAATTCTTCTTTCCAAGTACAACGAATGAAGCTAAGTGGCATAACCCCCTATTTTTAATCTGTATCTCGACTCAGCATGTCACATTTTCCGGGCAAACTATGCTTTGAATTGGCCTTCTCCAAACCTTACTATCCAATCTCAATCGGACCAGAACCCGACCTAATCTGGCCTGTTGCCAACTCCACTACTGAATAACAATATTTACACTTATAAAATTTTAAGATGCTATCATCTTACTCTAGAATGTTAAACGTTACATGTGGTTTCTCATTAATTTCTTGTGCTTGGTATAGCTTTATTGTGAGAAGGAAATCCTAGAGGATCAGTTTGAGCAACTGAAGGCATTTGTTGATATTGGTGATATTGTTGGCGCGAAGGGATCCATAAAGAAGACTGAAAAAGGTTAGACCAGCAACTTGCTCTACAGTCCTTAAATTATGTGTTGGATTTTGCCAGAGTACATGATGATGTATGTTCTATGCTAGACAATTACGTTTATGATTATGAGCTTTATATCCAAAAAAAACTTAGTATTAGATACTGGGTGACAATCTTTTTGTTGTTTTGATACAATTGAATCTTAAAATGGATCTCAAAAGAGTTCTTATTAATTAAGCTTGATATAGTTGAATCTTTTTGTCTTTTTCTTTTCAAAAATATATATTGATTTAATTTTTCTTTCCTTTGTGCAGGCGAGTTGTCTGTTTGTGTGAAGAATTTTGAAATCCTTACAAAATCTTTACTCCCTTTACCAGATAAATATCATGGTCTAACTGATGTGGATAAGCGATATCGCCAACGGTGAGCTTCTTTGTGCTAAATCAAGACATGAAGGTTGTCTGGTTTCCTCTAAGAAGTATCTATGGATTTTTTGTGTTTCTAAGGGTTTTTGACAAATAACTTTTATTTGCCTTCAGAAAGTGAGTCATCTAAATCCATGATAAAATGCTTCCTTGTAATTTGATTGTCAAGAGTTTAATTCACAGGAACCTGAGAGGCTTTTAATTTTTGGGAGCCTTTGCGCTATGCTGCCTCCTTTCTGAGACTGAATAGATATACTTGTACAGGAGATGAAGCTAGTATTTTGCATAAAATTTGTTGTAATTAGATTTCTGATTTTTTTGTTAGTCAATTGCAGTAACTTTTTTGTTATATTCGTACGTTTCTTTGTTGAACCTCTCATGTATCTTTTTGTTGTCGAGATCTAATTTATCTGATGCATTCTGCTTTGAGCTTGTTTTACAGAAAATATCAGCTATATTAAATTGCTATGGATACCTTATCAATATCTAGAGTTGTTAAGGTATTTTTGTTTGTTCATTAGACAAGACCTTGTCAATATCCAAACTTGTTATAAAACACTTCAACTTCAAATAGATGCTTGAGATCTGGTGCAATTTGAAACCGTAGTACCTCATATTGTTTGCTTGAAATCCTGACAACAAGAACTGTATCCAGAAGTTGTAAAACTTTAAAGGTTTTTTTAACTGACTTTTCAAAGATTGTTAGAACCAATGTTTTCCTTATCGAGCGGTAAGGCCTATATCGCCTGGTACATACCAGTCCGACAGCTGATCGGTATGCGGATCGGTCGCTACCGGGCGGTACAGCTAAAATCGGCCGTCGGTGGTCGATTAAGGGAGAAATCGACCATCGGCGGTCAATTGAGGTAGAAAAAGGGAAGAGGAAGAAGAAGAAGAAGAGGAAAAGAAGAAAGAAGAAGAAGAGGAGAAGAAGAAATACCTCGCCCGCGCGCTCTCGTCGCTCGCGCGCCCTTGCCGCACGCAGGTCGCTCGCGAGCCCTCACCGCCCGCGGGCGACTTTTCTCCCCGCGCGGGGAGAGAGATCGAGGCAACGTCGCCCCTTTATTGATTTTTTAATATATTTAATATATTTAATATTATATAATATTATATTATAAAAATATTATAAAATATTTATTATATCGGGCGGTATGCATTGTGCATACCACCCAGTACCGGTACTGACAAAATGTCGGAGGTATCGGATAGTGCATATCGCCCAATATATTAAAATATAATATAATATTAAATATTAAAGATATATTAAAAATGATAAAAAAAGGGGCGACGTCGCCTTGATCTTTCTCCCCGCGTGGGAGAAAAATCGCCCGTGGGCGGCGACGGCTCGATGTATTCTTCTCTCCTCTTCTTCTTCTTTCTTCTTTTCCCTTTCTTCTTCCCTTTTTTTCCCTCAATCGACCGTCGACGGTTGAAATCGATCGCCAACCATCGATTTTGGCGGTATCACCCGGTAGTGGGCGGTCCGCATATCGGTAACCTAGTGGACCAGTACATACCGCCCGGTATGGGCGGTACAGATCGGTATGGAAAACCTTGGTTAGAACTGCTGAGGAGAGGTCTGAGACTCCAAACGTAAGGAAATCAGCTTCTGAATTAAGAGAACTTAAGCGACTTGAGAACTCTGTCTTATTTCCTCCTTTTCATGGCATCACCAATTTGCTTATTGAATCTTGACGAGTAGAACCTTTATATTTAATGGCCATGAATCCAGAAGCTTGAAATCAACATTTCAATTCATCAAAATAAGCTATAGGAGCTTCATTCCATTCTTCTCTTATTCATTCGGAATCCAGTACTGCCCAAGAGACAAACAACTTTACTGATATTGTCAAGTCGAAGACTAGCTCATTTAGATTTTTTTTGCGGCCATGGTAGACAATAGTAAGCATAAAAGTAATTTGGGCTTGTAGTGGCTTCACAATGAATAATTGGCAATTCAGTTTGAAGAATTTGTAAGGAGTTTGAGTTAGGATTTTATAACTAAATTTTACTCAAAAGAGAACAAATGTAATTATCATCCTTCATCCTCCTAGCACAGCAATTCATAGAAACTGTCCATCTATTAGTTTAATATTCTTTTGTTGTGCTTGATTTTAATTTTGGCTATTAGTTTGGTTTCATATTGCTAAATTTTACATCATTTTTTTGGATGGCAAAATCCCATGCTTTAATAATATCTATCACACATTTATTTCTTGCATAATGATCTTAATTTCAATTTTTATTTTTTGTGATCAGGTATGTGGACATGATTGCCAATCATGAGGTTGCTGATGTCTTTAGGATAAGAGCTAAGGTGGTAAAAGATATGTTTCTTTTTATGGAGAATTTATTTGAATGGATTTTTGGCTGTTTTTTCATCCTTCTGAAGATTTTCTTTACTTTTTTGTCAGCTGTTCTTGTAATGTGGTAATATATATTTGTTACTTATCACCTCTGCGTACCTGTACCTTGCAGGAATTTGTTAAATAAACTATGAAACTCTTGATGGTTTTATGTTACATCTAAGAGCCAAATTCTTTTTTCTACTGCCATGATCTAATGTCTTCACAAGGAATTAAATGCTGGTTGGATCAGTATGTACCGCTTGGTTTTTAGTTTTTACTAATTTTGACCAAAGATTAGCATATTACAATATAAGTTAGTACTCTTAAGTCTTAATTATGCAGTATTTATATGCATGTCTTGGGTGACTTGAAATTATGTGGTATGTTGACTGTGATGCTCAGTATAAACCCGTCTGATCAGGTGCAGGTAAGTTGTACTGTTGTATCAAACACCAATGTGGAATACTTCTTTATACTTTGGTGTGTACTGACCTGTACCATCCTGATCAGTATGTATTGCTTCGTTGAGTTTCCAGAATTAGTATCAGACTAGTATTCTAAAGTCTAAACCGTGTTTGTAACTTCAACACTATAATTTCCTTTCTTTCTTTCCATGCTATATCAGTTGCATTATTACTACTTTTTGCTTAGCCAATTTTTAATTCTTACTCTTTGGTACATGCTTCTAGAATGTGACACCTCAAAACTAAAATATTCTTGTTTCTGTATGTACATTGACTATGTACGACAAATTCAGATTGTTTCTGAGATTCGCAAGACAATGGAATCTTTAGGTTTTATTGAAGTTGAGACTCCAGTTTTACAGGTATTGCCTATTAGATCATTCTGCTTGGTTCAAAATCTTTTGCTTCTGACATTTTTATAAGTATGACTTGTCAAATTGCTACAACAACTCCTTTATCAATTCTTTCAACTTGTTTGATGTTAAAAGATCATCTTGCTCACTGCTGTTAATTATATAATATTGATCGGATCATGAATTGTTTCAGTTAATGATACAAAAATGCTTGGGGAATATATGCAACCAATAGAATGATGGAGAAATTTAAAGAACAGCAAAAACTATGCCAAAGTAGTAGGAAGGAGTGGAGTTGGTTGTGCTCTTCGCCTCAAATGTTGTTGTGTAGATAGAAGTTTGTAACTTCTAATTATTTTAATCTCAATCCTCATTCTCCATTGCCTATGTGCTCTCTTTTGAGGCAAAGATAATCAGTGCCTATTGACTTATTTGCTTATGCAGAAGCTTAAATTGCAAAATGATTTTTTTTAATCAAGCTTGAAATCTGGATAATGTTTGCCTTTATTTCTTAGTCTTCTGATGCCTTTGAACTAACATATGATGAACCTACTGGGCTCAGTATATGTTCATACCAAAATGTTCTATTATTTTTTCCATTGAAGTGGTATTTGGTTGTCTGACGTTAATGCTTTAATTCCTTTCTCTTTTTTACTTTGTATTTTTTATGAGCCGATGGTTACTTAATTATATGGCTTTATTGGTAAATCAGGGAGCAGCTGGGGGTGCAGAAGCTAGACCATTTGTTACTTATCATAATTCACTTGGAAGGAATCTTTATTTAAGAATTGCAACGGAGCTTCACTTGAAGAGAATGCTGGTGTGTTTAATTGCCATTTTAACTGTCAACTATTAATAATACTGTTCAAGTGGAGCATCTTTGTTCATCTTCTTGGTCATGGATTCCAGACTAGCCAAATTGCGAGATCTTAGTTCGCTGGGGATGAGTAATTCCTTATTAAAGCCATTTAAGTTCTAAAGCTATCTAGAACCACCATAAACATTAGCTCAGTTATGCATTTGAATAGTTTCATTTAATGGCTTCTTTTTTCTACATTATCCTTTGTATTCATATGAATGAACTAATACCAGAACCATATTTTTTTCTTGATGGTCATGTAATTCCCTATGGCAGAAATATAAATGACAAAGCATAAATATTTCTTTTTATTTGAGGCAAAGATCAAAGCATTGATGTTTCAACTCATGTTGATAGTTTGAAAATCCCCATAGGCCTATAGTACATTTTTCTGAAGTATCCAAGTTTTGATTTTGCACAAATTGAACTATATTGTCATTGGATAAGCATCTGATAATATTACTAAGTTTGAGATCCTGAGAAGGATTTGTAAAAGACACCAAGCTGTTTAAAAAGTAATTGGGTTAGAAGTTTCACCATTCCGTATGTGTGGACTACACAAATATTGGCTGATAGTGTTTTCTTTATAGTTACATATTTCATCAACAAAAACTTGTTACTTAAATCTACATAATTTTTTTCACTTTCTAGGATCATGTTGATGATTCTTAATCTGACAACTTATAGGTTCTCATTGTACAAAGTTTTTGGCATCACAATTTGTAATAACGAAGAGATTGTACTAATCATGTTTAACTCACTGGATGAGACATGACATATCTGTAGTTCCTTGGCCAAATTAATCTTTTGGGAGAGTGGTGCTGCCTCATAGTACTGGGAGAAATTAGAAAGACACGTTCATTTACCAATTACATCAATAATTGGTCTATAAAAAATGCAGATGAAGAAGCTGGTGATTTTTTCAACTTTGTAGCAAAAGTCCATCAAGTCTTTTAAGTGGCTCATTGAGCAAATTAATTCATTTGCTTAAAAGTGTAAATTCTAGAAATTATTGTCATAGGAGTATTGAAATGTTCTTTTTGTGCTCCAGCCAAATATCTTTTCTAATCATGCATGATAATTACAGGTAGGGGGCCTTGAGAAGGTATTTGAAATAGGGAGAATATTCAGAAACGAAGGCATCTCAACCCGTCATAATCCTGAGTTCACCACTATTGAGGTCATACTAGTATTATTTTTCAGTTCTGAAGTGACTGCTACTGCTGCTATTTTCAAGCATATTTTGCACTGAAATCAATTAATTTAAATGAAGAAGCTGTTACTATTAAGCTTGTTTTTTTTTTTTTGTTTGCTATACTGATTTTTCTGTCACTAGCTTTTCCTGTAGATGTATGAAGCATATTCTGACTACCAAAGCATGATGAACATGGCTGAGGAAATTGTTACTCGATGTGCTCTTGTGGTTCATGGGAAGCTTGACATTGATTACCAAGTAAATTTTTCCTTATTGAAAACCTTGTTGGCTGGTAACTTCTTGTTAATTGGTCATTAGTTCATAACTTCATATGATAACACATATTTCATTGATAGAATGCATGGATTCTAAATACCCACTAGGCAAAATATATTTGTACTAATAACTTTGGTTAGGCTACTCATGAAAGTTCTTGGCTAGAACAGGGATTGTTGTATGGGTCATGCAGTTGTGAATTACTTGGTTCAGGCCTTCAAGGTTTGTATTATGCCTCTATGCTTGCATGCGGTATACTATAATGTGAATTTTTTATACTGTGACAGCAAAATTCTGAGATGGTATTGAGGTTTGTTTTATTCATATGTGTATATTGCATGTGGCATCAGTTTATGCTGATGAATGTTGGTTCTCAATGCTTCATGCTGTCACTAGGTACATACTGACATACCTAAGTGGCCAACTACGAGGCCTCAGCATGTTATTTGGCACTTTTGGCTAGTCATAGCATGAACAGAACTCTAGTGTAAACCACTGTAGCAGTGACAAGCTGTCTCTTATAGTTATGCTGAAGAGGCCTTTGATTCAAGTTGTGTAGAGTTTCAATAGTGCCCTTACAAGAAGTTTATAGTTGATGTCATGAACAGAAGCCCAGATTTAAATGTGCACTCAAGTTAGAAATCAACCTGGAGTGCATCATGAATTACTCCAAAACTTGATCTATAAGTTGTATAGCATGTGATGCATATGAAAAATACTCCTTCCAGTGTTTTTGAGTAACAAGTAGTTCTGATTTCAGGGAAGTTGGAATCTGATGGTTGTTAGTTTGACAAGGTTCTAATTTTATATGATATATTTAAATTTCTAGATGCTTTTTCTTTCTAATCTCTTTATACTTCCCGGTTTAAAGCTAGCTTGCTGTTTGTAGCACCAAGTCGCCAACTTTTTTTAGTTTTTTGTAGGGAGTTCAAATATCACTACAGCGACCGTGGAGAAGGGAAACTATGCATAATCTTGTGAAAGAAGCCACCGGCATTGACTTTGATGAATTCAAGAACAATCTTGAAGCTGCTAAAAGGGTTGCAAGGGGGATACTAGGAAGCAGATCTGAAAATAATGACGGCCATTTGGTTGAAACTTGTCCATCTGTGGGCCATGTTCTTAATGAGGTAAATCAGACCAGGATATAATTTGTTCTTGGGGCACAACATACCTTCTAGACATGTAGTTGCAAATGAAACAAGACAGAACAACAATCTTCTATAACTATTTTAGACAAAAAATATGACAAATTCTCAAAATAATTAACATGGTAGCACATACATCAATAATATATCATGCTCCCCTGACTACAAATATTTCACATCAAGCCTATAGTATGCATGTGTGTGGGTTTCCTCAAAAGTCAAACCAACTAAGTTTAGAAAGAAAAACTTGTAAGATGCAAAACTAAGGCAAGAATAGGAAGGTAATGATAGTAAAGACAGTTTATAGGAAGAAGGGAAAGACAAAGTGTTCATCAAGAACCTAGGGCTTGTGCTGTTTATTTAAGGCTCCTGTTCATCTTTAGCAATTAATATTTATTTTTAATAGTGTCCATGTCATCCAAATTTTTTAATAATGTATTACTGAATAACTTGTGAATTTTGCAATGTGATAGTTATTCGTACCTTGTTTGTGAACATTTTCTTTACAAAAAAATTTCTAGAAGTAATTTCTTAATATGGATAAGAACTTTAGAGATTGGAAGTTTGTTTGAGGTCAGAATTGTTTTGAGATGAACCAAATAAAAATGTGCAATCTAGCATGCCAATGTTAGATCAAAAAGTTCAGATATAATATTGACTAGAAATACCAAAAAAGGAAAAGGGACAACAGAAGCCCTTAGATACGTTAAGTTTATTTCTCAGCTAGAAATAAAGATCGAACAGATTATTGCTTATACAAAAATTAAATGCTGTGCAATTGTTTTATGCCCATTTCAATTGGAAAAAGAATTCAATGACTATTAAAATATGCATGGTTTATGGATGAAAATGTGGGTAACTAGAAACAACATATCCAAAAGTCATATGCTAGAGAGAAGGATGTCGAGATCGATAATGAATACCACAACTAAAGCCAGAACAAGATAAATTATGTATACTTGTGCTAAGTTAGGACTAGTCCTTAACAATCAAGGTTCGCCTTACTGAGTGTAAGGCCTCGTACTGCCCGATACGCGGACCACCCGCTATTTGGCGGTATCGCCAAAATCGACCGTCGACGGTCGATTGAAGGAGAAAATCGATCGTTAGCGATCGATTGAGAGAGAAAAAGGGAAGAAGAAGAAGAAGAGAAGAAGAAAGAAGCAGAAGGGGGAGAAGAAGAGGATACATACCTCCTTTTCTCATGCTCGCTTCGCCCGCACGCCATCGCTGCTCAAGCATCGTCCTTGCCCGCACACCATCCTCGCCCGAGGGCGATTCTTCTCCCACGCGAGGAGATGAAATGTCTCCCCGTGCGGGGAGAAAGATCGAGGCGACGTCGGCAGTTTTTTTCTTTTTTTAATATATTATATTTAATATTATATTATATTATAAAATTTTTAATATATCGGGTGGTACGTAGTGTGCGTACCGCCCAGTACTGTATACCATACTGCACCGAGATAATCTCCGTACATCGGTATGGATCGGTATGTCAAACCTTGCAAACAATAACAACAATAAAACCTTAAGTCCCAATTATTTGGGATCAACTACATGGATCTTTTGCGTAATTGAGATATGTAAAAAGTCATATGTTTTGTTAAGTTTAAAGTACTTAGATCTTTATTTATAGTTTCCATTAAAGTCTTTTTGGTTTTTTTACCTCTCCTTGTACCACCAATATTAATCATTTCCTTGTACCACCAACATTAACCATTTCATCTCATCCATAAGTCTCATAAGTACATGCCCATACCATCTTAAACGATTTTCCAGTAGCGTAAGATCTTTATTTATAGTTTTCATTAGAGTCTTTTTGGTCTTTTTTAACCTCTCCTTGTACCACCATCATTAATCATTTTATCTCTTATGACTATCGCATCCAGATGTCTCCTAAGCATATGCCCATGCCCATACCATCTTAAACAATTTTCTATTATCTTATCCTCTATCGTAGCAATATCTCGTTGTTTACGAATAAAAGTATTTCTTTTCCTATCTTTCCTAGTAACTCCATTTATCTTATCCTCTATCATAGCGATATCTTGTTGTTGATGAATAAAAGTATTTCTTTTCCTATATTTTCTAGTAACTCCATACATCCACGTCAACATTCTCATTTTGGCAACACAGATTTTTTATATATGTTGTTTCTTAATTGGCACACTCCCTATAGTTCTAACATTAGTAGCTACATTATTATTCATATCTTTAATAACATCAATATGGTTAGTGGATATACCTTTCTTTTCTAAAACCCACCATAATAAATCTCTAGGAATCCTATCATAGGCTTTCTTGAAGTCAATAAAAATCATATTGTCTTCTCTCTATACCTTTTCATTAATTGTTTTAATAAATAGTAACTTCTATGGTTGATCTTCTATCCATAAAACCAAATTGATTTTCAGAGATATTTTTTTTTCAAATTTTAATCCTACTTCCAATAACTCTTTCCCAAAGTTTTATAATATGACTCATGATTTTAATTCCTCTATAATTTGCACAATTTTGTATGTCACCTTTATTCTTGTAATTGACACTAAAATACTCTTTCTTCATTCATCAGACATCTTTTGAAATTTTATTATTTTATTAAATAAGATAGTTAACCAAGCTACTTCTTTGTCCCTTAAACTTTTCTAGACCTCAATAGGGAGACAATCAGGTCTCATACTCTTAGCTACTACTGTCATATTCTTTAATGCATCTTTTACTTCACTAGCTCTAATTTTATGAACAAATCTATGATTATTAAATCTACCACTATTATTTATCGTTAAATCTAAGTCCTATATGGAATATTCATTAAATAATTTATAAAATGATTTTTTAATCTCTCCTTACTCTCGTTATCATTAACAAGTATTCTTTGATCTTCGTTTTTAATGCATCTAATATTTACTTAAATCCTTACGCTTTTGTTCCCTAGCTTTAGCTATTTGAGATATATTTTTTGACCACCTTTAATACCTAATATATCATAAAAATATTATAAGCTTTATATCTTATCATACTAATTATTTTTTTGTTTTTTTTAAAAATATTTTTCAAATTTCTCTTCATTTTTACAATTTTGCTAATTTTAAAAACATGGTCTTTTAAGGTTCTTTGAACTTCCTCACACCACCATCAACTCTCTCTTAAGGTTATACCTCTATTTTTGGTTTCACCAAGAATCTCCTTTGTTAAGCTCCTAATTTTATTAGTTATCATAGTCCAAATGATAATATTATTATCCTCATCTAAGTTCTAAGTCGTCTCCTTTTCCATCATATTCTTAAAGATCTTTACATTATCATCTTTAAAATTTCACCATCTAGTCTTAGTAAATTTTTAATTATCTTTTTCTTCTTTTATTTTCTATAGTAAATGTCTAATATCATCAACCTATGTTGATTCATCAAACTTTCGCTAGTTATTACTTTACAATTCTTACAAATAACTTTATTTATTCTTATAGTGAGAAAAAAATCCTTTTAGCTACAATTGTGACTACTTTTGTAAAGAACCAAATGTTTATCTTTTTTCTTAAAGTGAGTATTTGCAATTATAAGATCATACGAATTTGCAAAATCCATCATTATCTTTATTTCTCTTTCATAACCAAAGCCCCCATGCACCCCTTTATATTCATCATATGTTTTCCCTACATGGCCATTCAAATCCCCTCCAATTATAAATTTTTTGGTTATAGATATTCCTTGAATGACATCATCTAAGCTTTCCTAAAATTCTCTTTTGGTTTGATCATCTAATCCAACTTGAGGGGCATAAGCACTAATGGCATTCAAAACATCTTGTCATTTTATAAATTTTTGAACTATAATTTTATCTTCAAATCTTTTTACAATTATGATATTATTCCTAAGATCTTTATCAACAACAATTCTTAAAATCATTTCTGTGTTTAACTTTCCTAGTATTATCAAATTTTAAATCCTATATTATCAATCTCTCTAGATTTTTTTTCTCTACCCACTTGGTCTCTTTGTAAGTAAATAATATTTATTATTCTTCTGTGTACTAATTCCAATTCATTTCCTAAAAGTGTTCCTATATTCGAAGTTGTTGATATATCCATTTGTTCTTGGACTAACTTTTGTATTCTCATTGGTCCAAAACAATGAGAAAACCTTTGCCTAGTTGGCACCATATGTGTGTGCCATTGTGACGGGCCGCTCTCGAGCATCCTAGCCCGTTGCTTTTGGATAACAACCTAGCTCTATAATGAAATCGGTTAAGATCCATGTTAATGAGATCCGACATAATTTTACACTGGTTGTCAGTGACCTAACGTAATCCTCCAGCTTTTTCATCCGGGCTTGAGAACGGCATTGGTGGTGTTAGGACTAGTCCCAAACAAGAACAAAATTGAGGTTATGGGAGAACTTAAGGGTGCTTGTAAGACAATATGAGTTCAGTTAGAGGTTTTATGAATGGCAGATGATTACCAATACTTGGTCATCAGTGAAATGAATAGCTGCCTGATGTGTGTCACAAAATTAAATGGTGGAAAAAGATCCGGACCCAATGTCAAATGATTGTTTCTGACTTTTGTATACAAGTTGTTCTAAAATTTTTTGTGATACAGAAATAAATAACTCTAGAATATGGATGCAATACTTGAAAGGCACTAGATTTTTCTTTCAATTTGTTTCTTAACCATAAAAGTTCGTCTTGAGAAGGATTCTGCATTTAACAACTTTCACATTGATTCAGATTTTTGAGACCATTGTTGAGCCGACTCTTGTACAACCAACATTTGTACTTGACTATCCAATTGAGATATCACCATTGGCTAAACCCCACCGAAGGTAAATAGATTTTAGAAGTATCTTGGGCTTGATATGCTTTATTGTGACATTTTTCCTTATGGAATTAATTTAAAATGAGGATATGATTTTGTTTTTGTTTTTCCTGTTAAGAATGAAGCATGATGCTTTTTAATCTTGAATCTTTTACATGCTACTATTGTTTTTAATATTAGCATAAATGGTAGTTGCTGTGTTTTAAGTGTTGATGCAGCAGTACTGTTTTGAAAGTTGAATGTGTAAACAGATCAATTGGCCAAGAAGGTTCTTCTGTTCAGACTTAAGGCAAAGCAAGGGGAGATCATTAACTATCATGTTGCTTCAGCTTAAGCCTACAAAATGTGGAATGCATCTTATAAATATTTAACTCTCTGCAAAGAGTTGATTATTTGTCTTTTTTATTAGACAAACCATACCTATTGTCATTTCAACGGAAGTAATCTTAGATGTGATTGGATCAGTCAATGAAAATCATTTAAAGAAACAAATCTGATGATATACTCAGATAATAATTGTGAAGCGGGACTTCATAAATTCAATCCTTTAACAAATAAACATAAAGGGAAAATATGAATACTTGTCATTTCTAATTGGCTAGAGGACAAAAGCAAAAGGAACATGAGTAGGTATGCAAACTTTCTTCCACTAAGGGGCCTGTCCAGATTCCCCTACTTTTGACATGCAACCACACACCCACAAAACCCAAACTCTTGTTTGGTCCAATGGTTTGATCTTGCCTGTTGTCAAGGCCCATCAAGCATTAGAATAGCTTATAAGGTTTATTACCAAAGTTCAATGAATCTGTAAAATAGTGTAAAATTACTCTTTTTAAGTATACTAGGTCAAGTACAAAAAAAAAGTATACTAGGTCAAAAGACGAGCTTTGGCACCACAGTAAGATTTTAGTTTTTTTGTGTGACTTGATTGACTTATGTTTTGTTCATATAAACAACTTGTCTGCATCAAAGCTACACTAATTGATCCTTCCCCAGACACTGTATTGGTGAGGATCCCATGTACATGCTATTCTCTTCATTATCTTAGGTTACAAATTCCGCAGTTTATTTCTAGATTATGGAGATGATAAAATATACCATACAATTTTGAGTACGTGAGTACATAATACTACAGCATCACATCATACTAATTTCTGTTTGATCTGTTTAATTTGCTCTAAATTCGTGGTGATAATGTTTGTCTCCATTTTATAGGCAAAAAGGATTGATTGAGTGGTTTGAACTTTATATTTGTGTTGCTAAGGTTTATCTCCATTGTTATAGGGAAAAAGGATTGACTGAGCGGTTTGAACTTTATATTTGTGGTCGTGAAATTGCTAATGCGTTCTCAGAACTTACAGATCCAGTGGATCAGGTAATTATTCTTTTCAGAGTTTTAGGGCATGTACATGAAAAATTAAGTGCAAACATTTTTGGCAATTTATAAATTGTCATAAATAATAAATCAATCTAGTCTTTTACAAAACATTTGTATGTAGATCATGTATGATAGAGTTTCTGATGTCCATTGTTTTATATTAACCATTTTAACAATAATCCCAGGCTTGGTAAATTTTATTCTAATTTCCTTTTACAGGTATTTTTGGAAGATACTTCTTAAGATACAAATATACATAACAGTTCGAGCAAAAATAAAGCATAGAACATGTCATACATCATGACTAAGAACATGGATAATGAAAAGCAGCTCGTCAAACTAGCAAATTCATAATTATTATCATTCATTGATCAAGTACCCAAAATAATTATTTTTTTCTTGTCACTTTTTTTTTAAAATCTACATTTACATGCTGCATTCCTCAAGATGATGAGTATTGTCATCTCTTTCATTTTTGGCCTAATTTAGTTATTTTACAAAAATGATTATTCATAACATTGAAGTGGTCACTCAAGAGAAAAAGTAAGCCTTAGGGGCCTCGATGGTTAGTCTATTTTGGGAACTCAAGTGGTTGCTTGTCGTTCACAGGGCAAGAACTGCGTGGTGCCTAGAATGGCCTAGGAAGTCTTTATTGGAAACACCAAGTATGGCATGCATTGGATGGGTATGGAACGGGCAACTATGGCAATGTGGTAAGTATGGGGTTGGTGAAACCATGAAAATCAACTCCAGCCTGCACCATGCCATTTTAAAATTTAAGCCAACAGAGTAGGGTTATCATGTCCACGACAATGACCCTTTTCTTACTAAGGGTACATGTGCTAAGATATATATTAAAACAATATTTGATGGATTATAGTGTTTAGCAGTTGGTAATTAATGTACTAACCAAGGTTTGTCATCTCGTACCATACTGACGTACCGAGCTCAGCTCGTTATGGTACAGTACAAGTATACCGAGTAGTACACCAAAGCATACCTCTTGATATATATATAATTAAAATTAAAGAAAGAAAAGTGAGCCTCATTTCTTCTCCCCATGTGGGGAGAAGCCTTTCTTCCTCGCGAAGCCTCGACGACGTCGCCGAGGCTTCTTCTCCCCGTGTCAATGAGGAGAAGTCGCCGCCTCATCATCTTAGACGGGGGGGAGGTGGATGATGAGGTGACATCTCAACGAAAGAGGGCGGCGACGGATTAGGATTGTCGAGGGAGAGCAACACCGAATCTTCAGGTTCTCCCTCTTCTTCTGCCTCTTCTTCTCTCTTCTTCCTCGACTGATATCACCCAGTAATTGGTGGCGGCAGTCGAAATTACTGACCGATTTCGAACGGTAACGGGGTAGAAACAGTCCCAGTCAATGGTACCGCCCGATAACGAGTGGTCCACATACCGATTTGCTAGTGGATCAGTACATATCGCTCATACCGTGTGGTATTGCTCGAAACGACAGACCTTGGTACTAATAGAAACATGGAGAAGGAAAAGTGTGGACTTGGTACATATGACAGTCATCATCAAAAGAAAAAAAGATTTTTTAAGCTGGTTTGGCAAGTGTGAAAATGCATCATCAAGTTAATAAGTATGTTATAGAAGAGGCAGTGGGACAAAGAAGAAACTGTTAGATATCTAAGAATGATTACAGATTGATTGATACCATTTACAAGATTGTTTAAGCTGGTTTAGCAAATTTAAAGGCACATCTTCAAGTGCAAGTGATTGTTATGCCGATCGTACTATTCTTGTGAAGTATCACAATACGTCTTGTCAACTTATGCGGGAGGTGCCCACATATGGCTAGGCCAATTTTTAGTCTGTGCCAACCAGCAAAGAAAATGCTGACTGGCACAGAACAGAAGCATGACATGTCTAAAACAGTACCAGCATGCTAGATTGCCATGAAAAATGAAGTCTTTCTCTAGATTGGTAATTTTTCACCCTTGAAAACTAGCTTTTTTGACATGTCATCTTGACTATCTTCACATAAAGATCCAAATCTCATGTTCATTTTCATGTCATGCTATCTTTTAGCCCTTAATTTGAGTATGGAGGAAGATGTTGCTTATCAACTTGCACCGACACTTATTATTGAAAGATCAAATATGAACAAATTTGTTATCTACTTGCCTAAATGCCGTGAATTTATTTCACATAAATATGACATCATGGGTCACGTCATGCATCACTTTAAACTGTAACATGCATCGGAAAAAATTTCAGTATTTTGGTGACCTGGGCTTGCTTAAAAACTCAAAATAGTTAGAATAGTGTAACATTGTGCCTGCTAAAAGTCTTTGTTGAATTCTTTGTTGCAAATGGGACAGAGATCTCGCTTTGAAGAGCAAATAAAGCAGCACAATGACAAGCGAGCAACACTAGTTTCAGACTCAAAATATGTTGAAGGGGACAAAGAGTTTGATGATTACTCTTATGAAGTTTCACTTGATGAAGACTTTTTAACTTCTTTAGAATATGGCATGCCCCCAGCTTCAGGAATGGTACGATTATTTTTCTTCCTAAGCATAGTCGCTTTATCTTCTGGTCATTTTCTAAGTTTTCGAGTTTTTTTTTCCATCATGTCCAGCATAATACAGTCAAATGTTTGTCAATCTAGTTTTGTTATAAAGTTTCCTGATTTTGTTAATACAGCCATTTATGGGATAAAGTTTCCTGATTTTGTTAAAGTATTTATTCCTGTATTGCTTATGTTATAATATGTTTACGAAAGTAGCCTCCTGCAATTGGGCGGAATATATTTGTTAGAAAATTTAGGAATATTTGAACTGATTCTGCCAGTGACTTGTTGGTTTCTGAACTTCTTTTTCTATTACTATTTGGTAGAAAGAAGAAGTAACCTTTAAACAGTTGAACTGAATTTTCTTGTATGTCTGCTGATTCTGAACTCACCTTTATATTGTTTAGTTTACTTTTTGGTTGAAAAAAAGGTATGTGTAATCGTTTCTTTTGGATAGTGAAAATGAAGCCGAAGTATGTCCTCCCTAGTTCTATTGTAAACCTGGGCTTCACATTTGTCAAAGCTATGGATTGTCTTGCCAAATATTGAATAATCATGTAGGATGAAAAATAGAATTTTTTGGGTTCCTAAATTAGCCATGATAGCAACACTATCTTGTAATTCGTAGTGGTTCTTGAATTATTGGGAAATATGTTTCTAAATTCATGAATAGTTGAACAATAACTACACTAGTTTTGGTTTTGTATTGAATTGTTCAAATAATCATTCAGTTAAAAATAATGAACAAAATTAAGTTTTAATGATTCTGAAAATGTTGTTATGCTTCTATACTTTAAAAAGAGTGTTTCACAGGTTTCTCCAGAACATATTCTAGGTAGACTACATCTCAATGCTTGATACAAATTGATCCGGATGACATTTATCATGATTTGCCGTCATTTCAGGGTCTCGGAATCGATAGGCTAGTCATGCTTCTAACAAACTCTGCCAGTATACGGGATGTTATCGCGTTTCCTGTTCTAAAGATTCAGCATTAGGTTTACTTTAAAGGAAGCCAGAATAGCCAAATAGAAAGTCCAGATGAGTGATACATTTGTACGTTGAAGAAGGCTCTTCTCAGCAATTTGGTTGCAGTGTTAATTTATGGGGGGGGTTTTGTGTTCGGAATTGTAAAATATTGTGAGTTGATTCCTCAACATGAATAATTGCCCTCTCCCCCACTCGTTATAAATTCTATTTCACTTGGTTATAAATTTCTCATCTTTTTATTTGTTTGTGTTGGGGCAATGACACAATGCAGGACCAGCCTCCATATAGTCAAATAATAAAATTTCTCCAGTTGATGCCCATCAACTTGAAGTTTCTGAGGGTCACCCACTTTACATTTGTCTATGGATGTACCGACAAATCACTTAAAAACCTAACAAAAGTTCTGAATCACAAATTGGACTTAAACTATTGAGAAGATATGTAGGAAAACATCAGAGATTTATTTAAGCCATTCACCAGTTCCCTCCCACGCTGCTCATGGCCTAATGCTAAGAGATGCTTGGATTTCAAATGTCACAATGATTAGACACATGGTGCATGGATCGGCTTGACTGGTTCTGGAACTATCAATTTTGATTCCTTAAAATTAGAAATCAAAATTGAGTTAATTTTGGTGCCAAACTAGAAATCGATGGTTAGTTTCGGAATTGATGGTTTTGTTATTTTAAAGTTAGAAATCGGAATTGAACCTGTAAGAGGTGAGGTTGGTTTTGATTTCAGTTCAGGTTTCGGTTCTTTAAAATAAAAAATCGAAATCAAATTGACAATGGCACCAGAATCGGAACCAGCAGTTTTGGGTCTTCGGCTTGGAAATCGTTTCGGTTTTCTAAACCTAGAAATTGAAATCGAATTACTCCGGTTCGATTTGATTTCCAATCGATCAGGCCTACGCGTGCATTTACAAATAAAAACTTTTATCGCTAATTTTTTCTTTTGTAGCGTCTCTCTAAACATAACGGTTCACATGGATTCCATATCACATTTAAAGCAGATATGGAATCTACATTATTTATATCCAAGTTGACCTGGCAGTGGTGGTCTTAATCCCCTGACTTCGCGGCGATCGCAGGTGTGTCGTCTAGCGATGGTGACGTGTCCCACAAATCGTGTGCGACGTGTAACGCGTCCCAAGAACTAAAACGGAATCCGTGAATCAAACGGTCCATATCACTCGTTCCCTCAAATTTGTACGGTCCTGATGTTGTTTACTTGATCCCGACCCCTCGTCTCTGGTGGACTCTCTGTCGTACCCTCCTCTCCCATCGCCCTCGCCCGAGTCCCACACTATGCCTACCACCCCATAGGCGTCGATTCGAGCGGCAGCGGCAGCTGGACCCCGGCGATTCCTCTCCGGTCGCCACACGTTGGTCTCGTCCGGTGTCTTCACCGAGTCGCGAGCCGAGTCGGACGCCAACAGCTCTTGTGACCGTCCGTGCCCTTCAGGTTTTACTCATCGTTTGAGACGTACTCGGCATATGATCTCCGATGCGACGCAAGAGGACACACGTCGCGTCTTCCCTAAGCAAAGAGACGTACCGTCGTCCGTCCTTCACCGGGAAAACCAAGACAGGTTACTGTGATCTCTTCGCCTCGCGAGAGGACGTCGGGAGGGGAGAGGGGGGACACCAAGTGTCAATCTCGTAATTTCTCGACGTCAGAGGGGTATCTCCGTACAATGGCCACCCAACTTCCCGTTACACGTTTCGTCATTCGATTGGCGCGCAAGGTGGGTACCACGTTCGCCATCCGGACACCACCTTCAAAGCCAAATGCTCTCACGCGATCACAACGCCCCCCGGGCATACCCCCACATTTGCAGCTTCGGGGCCCATTCGAGAACGCAGGGGGGTGCGTGGCGGAGTGACCGTTCTGGGACTGGAAAAAGGTACAGGAGATGATTCAAACGGGCGTACAAGCAATCGGCGATAAAACGGTTTGCACGCCGTTTTGTTGTCCTTTCATTTGGTGTTTTATATATATATATATATTGGCGACAAATTTTGTTTATTCTCCGAACCCTTCTTTTAAAGGAAGGCGGAGATGAGCGAGTTGAGGCAAACCGAGAGATCTCTTCGACCGCTCTGTTGCTTTCTTGGTTTCCGGAAGCTTCTCCTCTCTCTAGATCGCTCCGCTCCGTATTTGAACGGCTTCTCTCTTGGTTTCGATCGGTGATTTCTCATCTTCGTCGTCTTCTTTTTAGGGATTGGTTGGTTGAGATCTGTAAGTTCTGCGTGTTTCTCTTGGATCCCGAAAGGGTTTTCGTTCTTGAACCTGTTTGCTTGATCTTAGGGTGTACGGGTTGTTGATCTTTGGAATTTGATCGAACGCTCTCTCTAGTCTCTTTGTTACTTTTGGGTCTCGGATTCTTGGTTCTTTATCGTCCCTTGCCGGAGGAATCTTTTTGGAGGTATGAGGGTTTCCAAAGGTTCGACCTGGTTGGAACCGACGAATCTTGGTTCAATGGACCTCCAAGTTTCCAGATCGCACGCGTTAAGGCTGTGGATTGTAAGTTTTATTTTCTTCTTCGTCTTCTCCTATGACGATCGTCATAAGGTCAAGAATATGGAAGCTGTATGTATGTGGATTTTTCTGATGGATGTTGTTTTGTGATGGACTTGGCAGATGATGAGATTTGTGGGTTCCAGCGTTCTTGCGTGGGCGTCGTTGGCTGACAACGAGAGAGAGCACGCCGGTTCGCAAGCTATGGCGGCTGCCATGGTTGTGCACTAGCGTGCTCCCTCTCGTTGTCACACGAGACGCCTCACAAGGCAGCTTCTCCTGCTCGCCCTCTTTTTCTTGGTACGTTTTGGTCGATTCACTCTTAATTCTTTAACTCTCTCTTATTCATGTTGTTGTTCGTTTTCTTCAGTTATGTTTGTGTTAAGAGTTAGGCTTCAGTTATGTTTGTGTTAAGAGTTAGGCAAACTCATCAAAAGAACGACAAAATATAGGTCCATCTTACGAGCTGGTTTTATCTCCTGGAGCTCAGTCTTGTTAGCGATTAGTTTACTCGTTCGCTCTAATGCGTATTGTTCTTCCGTTGAGTTTGTATTTTGCGGTGTCTTAGGATAAGTAATGTCTGTGTTAGGTAAACAGTGCAAATTATTGTCATCATATCTCGTTGATATTTCATGAATGACGAGTAACTTTAGAAGATTCGGTGGCAAGTATGGAACAGTAAAGATTTGTTTCATTATAGATATTTACATTCTGGTATTAATCCTCTGAGCTTAGTCTTGTTGGTGATGGTATGGTTTCCCTTAATGATGCATTTTTTCTAAGATTGTAATAGATAGGACCAAGAACTGATATCTTGTATTACTAGTTATGAATATTCTTATTCACAGTATTAAGATATTTTGAAGAAAGAAAGATGGCGAAGGTTTAAGTTTGTCTATTATGAATTTCTGCCGTTGGTTATAAATTGGAGAGCCACAATTGATATGTTTGCGCTACCCTGGGAATACTGAGATGCTGTTTTCTACTAGGTTAGATGGTCATTATTGTCTTAGTCATGTTATCATCAAACTACACTATCATAAAATTAAAAAGATTCAAGTCCATTTGCAGAAAGCACCAACAGTTGATGCTTATATTGAGTGAGATAAACCAGATCCATCAGTGTTTTTTTGTTCGTCTATATAAAGAGATTATGCATACTTTTGTATGGACATATCAAGGGAAGGAAAAAGGACTAAGAGAGCAGCAAGACATATTTTGTTGAACTTCTAGACAAGAGGTTTTAAACCCAATCATCCCAATAAGCAGCACAAAAGTTATACCTGGTGCCGCCGATGTATATTTTAGAGACTTTGAACATTGTCTTTGTTTATATTATCATCCTTGCTACAGGTTTTGACTTAACCATTCTTGAAGTCAAGGATTTTGCTTATTGTTATAGTCTCATTAGTCTATTTTTTTTTTTACTTTCAAAACCTTTTCATTGAATTTGACAATTGTAAATAAACAAGTAACTTCCGTTCAATTTGCATAACACTCACATGACAACCAAATAAAGGCACTGCCTAACAAATGGATTGTTTACAGATGAAATGACATTATGATTTCCAATGATTAATGTGCAAGCACATGTTCTTCAAATGCATAACCATTTTGGTTGTGTTGTTTCTTCTTGGTGTATTTACCTATGTATGCTTTGACCTTGGATCTTGCTTATTTGGATATCCTAGATAGTAACTTTAGATTACAGTACCAAATTCCAAAACCTAACTGTTCAACGTACACATTATTGTCATAGAAAAGAAATTTTGGGTCATAGGGTTTATCTAACAACTTCACAACGTAGACATTATTGTGTAATAACTAATATAGCGGTGAGTTGTTGGAAAACGTGTTTTGTGGGTTTTTATCTAACAACTTCTCAACGTAGACATTATTGTGTAATAACTAATATAATGGTGTTTCCCACCATTTATGAAACAAATAACTTTTGTGGGTTTTTACATCTCCAATAGTTGAATAACATCTTGAACTGAGTTATCAAATGACAAGGCTGCTAACTGGCTTTCAAGATAATAATATGATTTCAAGATAATAATATTCTTTGTTGTGAGATTTAAACCATGAGATAAGACGAGTTCAAGGAAGAGTGATGAGGTAGAAAAGAAGCTATTAACATGGATCTTAACATGTTGGTGCAATGGTCTTTTGTTAGGACCCTAATTAAGTCGGGTCCATCAATTCATGATTAATTAAAGTTGAGTCATGTTAGTCTGTCCAATCGGAATCAGTTATGGGTCAGGTGAGCCCAATCGAGTCAGTTATGAATTGGTTGGAGTTGATTTTTATCTTAATTAGAATGGAGTCAATTATTACTTTCAGTTAAAAGTTTATTATTTAGTTAAGAGTCTAAGTTTAGTGGACTCTAAGTCGAAGCCTAGAAGAACTCTAGACAGAACCCTATAAATAAGGCTGTAAACTCTTTATAATCAATCAATGAATGAAGAAGTTTTGGTTTTAGCTAAAAGGCAAAACCCTAGGAGGCAGATCCCCTTGAAGTGACATAGGAAGCCCGATATCCTCTAAGAGATCGATTATCCCCCTTTTATACCTCTATCTACGATAGAATCCTAGGGGGTTCTATCATCCTTGTTGTTCTTGCATCCCAAATAATGGTTGGTAAGAAGGGAAAGGTCTATGATGCATCATTTGGAGTAGGGATGCGATCTTGCTTTCATTGTTGTCGTGGTTAGAAGTCTACTCGCCAAGGAGAAAGAGGAATGAAATTAAAAAAAAAGAAACCGAAAGCCAAGTTGTATTTGTTGGAATAAGTCTTTTTGGATTGAGAATAAACAAACTCAAGATATAACTTGCATAAAATTGATAAATAATTCACCACCAAGTTTAAAATCACAAAGTGATATAGAAAATTTACCACCCCAATGATATTAAACAAGGATATAGAACTGAAAATGAAAGACTCGCCACTCGAGGAAGTGTCCAAGATATATAGAGTTTTAGAAAGAAGCTTTTGCCAATACAAATCAGATTCTAAACTTATTTCTAACCCTAAAGCATTAAAATAAGTAGTAGTGCATGAAGCAACCCTTCATACATAGGGAACTATGAAATTAAGTGTTTTTTAGCTGATAACTAACCCCTTTAATGTATTATTTGGTCATGAAGAAAAGCATCTTGAAACAACTTTAACTTTCTACCTTCCAAATTACCTATTAATGAAGCAGCTTTAACTTTCTCTAGTGAAAATGCTTATGAGTTGTCATATTTATAAGGTTTGGATTAAAGGCTACGAGATGAGTATTATGAGCTATAGAGAATATCATAGAATTAACAAGATTTACTTGAGTTGACTGTAGCAAATTAGGCACTCCTATATCAATCTCCCCTGGTCTAAAAAGACTTGTCCTCAAGTCTTCATTTGTTATAACAATATTGTAAGGACTTGAATCAGCCACATTGAATGTTGAGAACACCCCATAATCTTCAGGTAGCTCGATCTCACAAGCATTCTTGTCAATGCTCTTATGCATATTGATTAGACATCAGTCTTTGATTTCAATTTTCCTAATTCCTTTAGTGGTAACCTCTCTTTCCTTAGATAAATCCAGATCAAATCACTTGTATTCAACTCTATATGCTTTTTTATGTTTGTTGGTAGTTTACATGTACCTTTCATTTTGTTTTTTAGTGGTTGCTTTAACTTTCTCATGCAACTTCTTTATCTACTTAGCCCTCTCATTTGTATTTTTACTAAATTGTTTAGTTGTGGAATGAAAAACTAAATCCAAAGGATATGTAGGATTAGCCCCCAGAATAAGATCTTTGTGGATGTCTCTCACATTGTTTAGTTGAATGTCTCTCAAAGGTGGAAGACTATAATGAATCTCTTTCGGTACAATATCTTGATACTTTTCCAAGATTGGTTTCATGATTATTGGTGACTCTGTGTTGTTCATTCTCCTCTAGTACTACTAAAGCCAAAACATTGCTACCCCTTTTTAATTCACCTTTGCTCACCATATAACATAAAAGCACTGACTTCCTTTTTTTGTGCATTGATTTCAAAAGGTTGTAATGGAGCTAAAGTGATCTTTTTATTCACCTTAAAAGAATAAGTATATTTGTAGCCATAATATAATACCCTCCATCATAATGCCATAGTTTACCCAACAACAAATAACAAGCATCACACCATATTTCATCTTTATAAAACTTGCCAATAGAGAATAGAACTAAACATCTTTTAGTTATCTTCATGTTATTTTCTTTTTGTAGGCAACATAATTGGTAAGGATGTGGATGAGGGATTGTATCCAACATTAACTTTTGCACCATCTCTAAAGATACTACATTCTCAAAGGTGCCACTGTCAATGATTACCAAGCACATCTTGCCATTAGAAGTGTATTTAGTATAAAACACATTTTTTCTCACCCAACTTTTATCCTCGGCCATATAGGATACTTGTAAGCTACGTTGTAACACAATAGACAAACCATGATCAGAATAAGTAATATACCTCATCATCATTATTTTTTGGTTTGTCATTGGCTTCGTTACCTTCTCCATCCCTATGTTAACAATCCTCCTATTTTGACAATCTGAAGTAATATACCTAAAACTATGACATTTAAAGTATTTTTGACCACTTGGAGTAGAAGAATTAGGTGGTTTCTTACTGCCAACTGATCCTTCACCCTTATCTTGCACCTTCGACACCACTTTGCTTTGGAGAGGAGACTTGGATTTTTCTCCTCTCGTATAACCATCTTTCGCCCCCTATCGAGAACCCCTTTCAAACTTTTGTTGCTTGAAAGACTAATATGGTTGGAGTTGAACCACTTTGGCAATCTCATATTTCAGACATTTTAAGTATCTTGTAATGGTTTGTTCTTCTGGTTCCACAAGCTCTTCTTTTAACATAAGATTGTCGAATTATGTAATGTATTACTTCACATTAAGATTTTTTTGCTTGAAATAAAGATTTGAGAAAAATCTATTGCCTATAGTTGTCAGGTAAGTATTTTCTTTTCAAATGCATTTGCATTTTCTCCCATGTCACGATCTTATTCGTCCCCTTACGTTCGTTTTGTTTTTTCAGATTTTTCCACCAAAAAAATGCATTCCTTGTGAGTTTGAGTGTCACAAGCTTTACTTTCTTTTGTTTTGGTGGTTCATGAAAATCGCATATTCTTTCTCGTATTAAGCCAATTAATAAAGTTGTCAACATTAATTTTACCTTCAAACCCTAGAATATCCAATTTTGGGTTGTATTTATTCTGTCACTCATCTTGGTCTCTATGCGTTGCCTGAAATCTTCTCAACTCCCTTGGGTAAGGAGGTATATCATCATCAGAACTAAACATTTGGGTATTATTTTCATGCTGAATG